>CM046947.1:72163073-74748907 GCA_025698515.1 Gossypium sturtianum | reverse complement strand
TCCTGCTCCTCGTACTATGTACGATTATGCCAAGCCCAATTTAACTGGGGCTGAATCGAGTATTGTTAGACCTGCTATTGCTGCAAATAATTTTGAACTAAAACCTAACACTATTCAAATGATTCAACAATTTGTTCAGTTTGATGGTTTCCAGGACGAAGACCCAAATACTCATTTGGCTAATTTTTTTAGAATTCTGCGACACTTTTAAAATTAATGGCGTTTCTGGTGATGCCATTCGCTTACGGTTATTTCCCTTTTCATTGAGGAATAAAGATAAACAATGGTTGAACTCGTTACCACAAGGTTCCATCACTACTTGGGAACAAATGACTGAAAAGTTTCTATTAAAGTATTTTTCACCGGCTAAAATGGCAAAGTTGAGGAATGATATCTCTTCTGTTGTGCAGATGGATTTAGAAACTCTTTACGATGCATGGGAGAGGTATAAGGACTTATTGAGAAGGTGCCCTCACCATGGGTTACCTCTATGGCTATAGGTTCAAACCTTCTACAACGGTTTAAACCCCTCAACTAAGCAACTGATTGATGCAGCCGTCGGTGGGACTCTGAATAACAAAACACCTGAAGCGGCTTACGAATTTATCGAAGAGATGTCACTGAATAATTATCAGTGGCAAGTCATGAGGACAAAGCCTAATAAAGCAGCCAGTGTTTTCAACATTGACGCGGTCACCATGTTATCTAACTAGGTAGAGCTTTTAAATTAAAAAAATTGATGGTTTGTATGGTTCTATACAGATACATCCGATGATGCAGTGCGATACAAATAGAGGAGGGGTGAACAACACAGAATATCTATCCTACAACCCTAGCACAGAGAACGAACAAGTCAGCTATATGGGTAACAATTCTAGACCTCAAAATAATCCCTATAGTAACACTTATAATGCAGATTGGAGGAACCATCCCAACTTTTCTTGGGGTGGACAAGGAAATCAAAGACCGCAACCCCCTCCAGGCTTTCAACAACCACCTTACCAGTAGGAAAAGAAGCCGAACCTTGAGGAGATGTTGACGAAGTTTATTTTGGTGTCAGAAACTCGCTTCCAAAACACTGAAACAGCACTCAAAAATCAACAAGCGTTGATTCAAGGTCTTAAAAATCAAATCGGTCAATTGGAAAAGATGATTTTAGAACGACCACAAGGTAGCTTGCCAAGTAATACTGAAACTAACCCAAGGGAGCAGCTTCATGCTATCACTGTTCGAGATGAAGAAGGGTTAGTTAAACTTGAACCAGAACCGAGGCAAGAAATTATGGTAAGTAAAGGGAAGGTTGAGGTGAGCCACAGTGCACAGAAACCGGTAAGTAAAGAATATAAACCTCGTCTGCCATACCCCAACGCAACGAAGAAAGACCATACCAATGAGCAATTTGGTAAATTTCTTAAACTCTTGAAAAAGTTACATATCAACTTACCATTTATTGAAGCTCTTTCGCAGATGCCCAACTCAGTTAAATTTTTAAAGGAGCTTTTAACAAACAAACGGAAGTTAGATGATACGTCGCACGTGGAGCTAAATGCAGTCTACTCAGCCATTTTACAAAATAAACTACCTAACAAATTGAAAGATCCAGGAAGTTTTACTATTCCTTGTTTAATTGGTAGTTTAAATGTTAACCATGCTTTGGCTAATTTAGGGGCAAGTATTAATGTCATGCCCTATAAAATGTTTAAACAACTAGGTCTTGGGAAACCCAAATAAACTAGGATGAGCATTCAATTGGAAGATAAAACTATTAGATTTCCTAGGGGTATTATTGATGATGTGCTTGTAAAAATTGATAAATTTATATTCCCAGTTGACTTTGTTATTCTAGACATGGATGAGGATAGTGACGTACCTTTAATTTTAGGACGACCCTTTTTAGCAACTGCTAGAACTATTATAGATGTTGGAACATGTGAATTGATACTTCGTGTAGGTGATGACACGATTAAACTCCAAGCTCGTGATGCTGTTAGGATATCTAGTAATCGAGATGATATTGCAAGTTCTTTTGATGTGAGTAACCTCGCGACTTAACCTTCTTTGCAGGAAATTCCTCGGAAAAAGGTGATAGAGCCACAGTCCAGCTCAACTAACAAAAATAGAATAACTCATGAAGAACGAAGGCTTCAGATCGATGAACTAGACGAATGGTGGACACATGTCAGGGAGAGACAAAAAATACACGATACAGAACCAAAACAAAGCCATGACGAACATAAGGATGGAATGAGTCAATTTAAGATTGGGGATCAGGTTTTATTAGATGAAAAGGACCCTCGAATTGCCACTTCAGAGCTTCTTCCAAATAGAGCAACTCCTCTTACGGTACTGAATGTTTTCCCATACAGTACAGTCGAGGTAAATCATTCTAAATTTGGCACTTTTAAAGTAAATATTACTCGGCTCAAACCGTATGTTGATAATAGAATTGATAGCGAGAAAGAGGAATCTCGACTCTGTGAACCACCGTAACCGAGTGAAAACGTGGTAAGTCAAGCTTAGACTCTAAACAAGCGCTTCTCGGGAGGCAACCCAAGCACTAACCCTACTAATTAGTTTAATTTTACTTCTTTTCATGTTTAAATACAGGTTTTTAACCCACACGGCCTGGACACACGGGCGTGTCCTTGGCCGTATGGAAACAAGGCTAAATTTTTTCCAAAAATCGACAGAGACACGGCCTTAAATTAAACCACACGGGCGTGCGACATGCCACACGGCCTCGACACACAGGCGTGTCCTAGGCCGTGTGAAACCTGGAGCAATTTTTTTTTTTGAATTTTAAAACAAGTCAGAGAGTTACACAGGCAAGGCACACGCCCGTGTGCGAGACACGGCCTAGCCACACGGGCGTGTGGGAGGTCACACGGGCGTGGGAGAAGCGAATGACGATATACATGGCCGTGCGACTCGGCCGTGTGGACCACACGGCCTAGACACACGGGCATGTTTGAGGCCGTGTGAAGACTGGGCTATTTTCTTCCCTCGACGAACACGGGTTGAAAACAAGCCACACGGGCGTGTGACACGACCGTGTGGCCCAACAGGGACCCTCACACAACCGTGTCACCCCATAAAAACCCTAACCCCTTTTCTCTTTTCTTATTTTGTCTTCTTTTTTTATCTTATTTCTAATTCTATTTTTATTTTTATTTTTATTTTTATTTTTATTTTTATTTTTATTTTTATTTTTATTTTTATTTTTATTTTTATTTTATGTTTCTTATTATCTTTTAAAGACTTGTCTATTATATTTTGAACTATATTTTAGTTATTATGGTTGTTCCTAATCGAGTAATCCTTTAATCTTCTTCCACAGTTGTGTTTATTTTCTTAATAGTTGCTCAGAATCATGCACTTCACTTAGCTATGTCCACAACTCCGCTTTCACTATTTCGCGAAATTCATCCAAAATTCAGGGCAGTTTCACTTCTCTCCCTCTCTTATGATATTCTACTTATACTGTCATTATATATATTCATACATTGAGGACAATGTACATCTTAAGTGTGGGAAGGTTATTTATATGATTATTAGAAAATCCCTGAATTATAACTTGTTCTTAAATAATTTTCTCATATTACTATTAGAATGAATTTTTATTGATTTATGATTTTTATTGATATGTTTTGGATTAAATCACAGGTAATTGTGCATTGATTGTTTAAACTTTAAGACATTAGAGAATTGAGCATGATAAGTCTATTTTTAGAATAAAAATAATAAAAAAATAAAAAAAATTGCTAAGTTGTTTCCCTAAATTTAAATATTACCTTGAAGTTCGAGATTTACGAGTTTGACATCAAAAACCATAATTTTTGTGAGATTTTGAGCCTTTAAGAGCATACACTTTTCTTGCTCACTTTATTATTGGTTATGAGTGTGTCAATATTGATTTGTTATTCTAGAACTTGCTTAGATTATGCATGTTGAGACTATACTTTTGATTTGATATACTGAGATGATAAAGGCACTTAGGTTTTAACCCACTTATCCCATTAAAAGCCTACCTTCATAATTAACCCTTAGTGAACCCCTTTGATCCTAATAAACCGTTTCTTGATCTACCCTTAATATTAACCCATAACTCATTCTTTTTGATTCATTGATAATTTTTCCTATTGTATTGACTCCCTTTTTGTCGAGATTTGATTTGGTCAGTTGCCTAACTATGTTCTTTTGTTTCAGTTGTTAAATTATCTCTTTTTATCCACAACTCAAAAAAAAAAAAAAAAGTGAAGTGAAAAACAAAAGTGAAAATATATATGTACATTTATTTTAATTATTACTAGTTCTATGTTATTTGAGCTTAAATGGTTAATTTCACATTTTGAGAAGAAACTCGTGTTATTATTGAAAAGTTTTCAATTGATGTAATTATTCAGTATTAGTTTATTTTTCTAGTTAGGTAAATTGTCAATTCGATCTCGATTTTAACCTTCTTTTTCAGCCTTTATCCACACCTTTAACCCAAGCCCCATTACAACTCTTTAATGACCTTTTGATTTGTGTATAATCTCATTTTATAGTGGTGGAGATTTGATTTTCATGCAAGCCTATGGTAATAACTTTTCATTTTTGACTTTTGAGTGCTTAATTTTTGAACCTTAAACACTTTGAGTGATTTGAGTGAATCTTTAGTGAGGATGTCGAATCTTGTCGGTTTTGAATTAAAGGTAATTATTTAGACAAGGGGAAATACCTATGTTTTCATGCTTTAAAAATATGTGACTTGAATTGTTTGAATCTCTAATTCTCTTTTAGTTAAATTATCAATGTGTGATTATTTATGAATTATGATAAAACATTATTGATGAGAATTATGAATTGAGAAAGCTTAATTTTAATTGTAAGTTGAGGATTTTGCTTGAGGACAAGCAAATGCTTAAAATAATGGGATATTTGATAAACCATAAATGTAACATATTTTAATTCCATGCTTGGCATATTTTTGGATGATATATGATGAGAATTAGTGAATTTGATGCTCCTAATCCCTTAAATTCATGTTTCTATACTTAGGAGAGCATTTTGGAGCAAAAAGAGCGAAAAAGGGGCCAAAATCAGAGTTTTCAGGATCCACACGGGCTGGGCACACGCCCTTGTGAGCCACATGGGCTGGCCACACGTCCATGTGCCAGCCCGTGTCAATTTCGCACCCTGCTTCCCTGTTACGCAGAAAAACCCAATTTTTAGGGTTTCTGAGCATTCTAAAGTCTTAAAAAAACACACTAGAAGAGGACCTAAGAGGGGACGCAAAGTAGAACGAAGAAATTACTCAAAGGAAGCCGTCGGAATCATCTCGGAAGCAGATCCACTCCAAGATTGAAGATCTCCAGTCGAATTTCCTTCGAAGTTTTATTGGGTTTTTCATGTCTTGTTGTTTTCTTTATTTTGAGATGTTTTCCTCTATGAGTATGAACTAAACTCCCTAAATACCTAGGGAGGATGAAACCTATGATGAATCTTATTATTTAATTATCTGAATTACATGATAAATACTTGTTCTTGTTCTTAATTATGTGTTTTAAACCCTTGCTTTAATATTTTCAGGATATTAATTCAAGTTTGATGTGCTTATTCAGTGGAGCAAAAGTCCCTGTTTAAGAGTAGATCTAGCATAATTAAGCGGAGTTGATGGCAACCCTAGAAATAGGACGACATAAATCTGCCGGATTAGAGTCAAATCTAATAAGGGAATCCATAGATCGAGTTAATGCGACGATAGGGGTTTTAATTAGAAAGAGATTTCAATTAATCAACCTAGAGTCAGTTTTTCTTAGTCTCGAAAGAGATATTAACATAATTCAGGGATTTCTACGGATCAAGGCAAGTGAATAAATCGTTTAATTCAGAGTCAGAATAATAAGTGAAGTCTGGGTGGATTCTTCCTTGGGTATTGTTTTTATTCATTGGTATATTCGATTACTTTCTTCACTCTCTGTCGCGTTCATAGTAAATTAGTTAGTTAAATTTTAGATTAAAACAAAACCCCTTAATTATTAGGCTAAATAATAAAAAGATAGTTATTACTAGTAATTTTAGTCCTTGTGGATACGATATTTTGGACTCATCAAAGCTATACTACTGTTTGATAGGTGCGCTTGCCTTTGTCGAAATATTAGTTAGTTTCAAGCCCATAACCAAGTATCGCATTTAGCTACGTTCTTCTTTGATGCGAGAGCCGAGATATCCGTTTTTGAGAGTCGTTCTGTATATTTCGTGACAAGAGAACAACATCACTGAAGCACCGACACCACAAATGGTGCCACGACAAAAAACGTGCCCTTTTTTTCGTTTCAATTGCTTGGCGCAATTCGTGCCGGGGGTTTGTTTGTTTTGCCTTGAAGAGGTTGATCCTGACATCTCACCCCACCTGATGGGTAGAGGGACGACGAGACCGACTGATCTGAGGCGTAGGGGTGGCGAGAGGTGAGGATCCACCCGCACCACTTCTGGTGTTGTTTACAACGCGTTCACAGGTTGTTCTGCTAGGCAGGTTTTGACAATGATCCTTCCGCAGGTTCAACTACGGAAACCTTGTTACGACTTCTCCTTCCTCTAAATGATAAGGTTCAATAGACTTCTCGCGAAGTCACAGGCAGCGAACCACCCACGTCGCCATGATTCGAACAGTTCACCGGGCCATTCAATCGGTAGGAGCGATGGGCGGTATGTACAAAGGGCAGGTACGTAGTCAACGCGATCTGATGACTCGCGCTTACTAGGAATTCCTTGTTGAAGACCAACAATTGCAATGATCTATCCCTGTCAAGATGAAATATCAAAGATTACCAAGGCCTGTCAGCCAATACACACAACCAAAACACCACTTATATACCCATTGCATACTAGTAGTAGCACCCACGCACACTGGCCAACAACCCACCCAACCAATGTATTGGTAGGGGATCGGAAGGAACAATGAAATGAGGGCAAACCACAACCAATTGGCACGAGAACTACGAGGGGCAAAATCTCACTAGGACTTGGTGATAAACCGAAATAGTAACATATTTTAGGCCCACATTTAGCATACTTTTGGATGATTTATCCCTTGATTTATGTAAAAAGGTGCTCTTAATCCTTTCTTTTCATGTCTTATACTTAGGAAAGCACCCAAGAAAAAAAGAACGAGAAACGGGCTTAAAACGGGACAAATGGGCCAAAGTATGAAATCGACACTACTGGACTAAAGCCCACACGATCGTGCCTCCTCAATACATTAGAACACGGCCGACATCGATCTACACACGGATGTGTCCTCATTAGAAGTCCCGAACACGGCTGGCCACGATTCACACGGGCGTGTGCCATGGCCGTGCCTGCTGTAGTGGAGAAGAGCAATTTCATTCGGGAAAGGATACTTAGGGGCAAAGAAACCTATTTCAAAAGCCTATAAATACACCCTAAGTATGACCTAAAAAGGGGGCCCAAAGCCATCGTCTAGGGGCATCTTGCTAGGCCGAGAGAAAGCGATTTGTGGGGATTCACTCAGGGATAGCCAGTTGATCCATCTCTAGAAAGTGGAATTCTACTCAAGACGGAGGATTTCTTCTTCAATTCCTTGAGGAGTTTTAGGGATTTCTTATGTTTTGTTTTATCTTTTCTTACGAGATGTTTTTCTTTACTATTATGAACTAAACCCTCGGATACCGAGAGGGGATGAAACCTAGATGAATCTTGTTATTGTTTTTGAACTATATGATAAATACTTGATTTGTTCTTAATTATGTGTGCTTAATTATTGTGTTGATATTTCACGGATATTAATTCAAGTCGAATGTGCTTAGGTGGTGGAGCAAAAGTCCGCTAAGAGTAGATCTAGCATAATTAAGCGGAGTTGATCGCACGCCTAGAGATAGGGTGACGAGATTTTTGTCGGATTAGGGTGAAACCTAATATGGGAATCCATAGATCGATTTATTGCTATTCTAGGGGTTATTAATGGGAAAGAGATTTTAATTAATTAACCTAGGATTAGGCGTTATTCGCCTCGAGAGAGGGTTTAATATACGTTAGGGAGTCTTACGGATCAAGTCAAGTGAATACATCAAATGCAGTTCAGAGTTAGATAACAAGTGAAGTCTAGGTGGATTCTTCCTTGGGTGTCGTCTTAATCAAGCGAGTTTTTCCCAAGTTATTCTCCCAATTTCATTCTTCTTTGTCTTAGAATTTTTAGTTTAATAGTTAATTAATTTAGACTAGATAAACAACTCCACTTATTCTTAGGCTAAAAAATAAAAAGAATGTTAGTATTAGTACTTTTAGTTCCTTTGGGTTTGACAATCCGGTCTTGCCTAAGCTATACTACTGTTCGATAGGTGCACTTGCCTCAATCATTGTCATACTTAGTTTCCGAGTTCGATCATTCTCTTTATAAATTTTAAAACTACGACTTCACAATGATCAAGTTTTTGGCCATGTTTGAGGAACTAAAATATTAAGAACACTCTATTTTTATTACTTTAGCCATTTTTATTTTTTTCAGTTTAATTTTATTTCTTATTTTATTTGCTAATTTTTCTTCTTTTATTAATTCTTCCTTCCAGATACCTCTAGTTTATGACTAGAAGGAACCCGAGAGGACCACTAGTATCTGATGGTGATATTGAAGCTCTTTGCTCGTAGAAATCACAGAGAAATTAGGCGAGCCCTAAATTACCAAGAAGAAGAGCGAGAAAACAGATCCAATCCTACTGAAGGGATGGACAAAAATAATCCACCACCACAAGATGTGGCAGAAAATAATGCTCCGCGTACTATGTATGATTATGCTAAACCTCATTTAACAGGAGCAGAATCAAGTATAGTTAGGCCTGCTATAGCTGCTAATAATTTTGAATTAAAGCCTAACACTATACAAATGATTCAACAGTTTGTTCAATTTGATGGTTTGCAGGACGAAGACCCGAATACTCATATATCTAATTTTTTAGAGTTCTGTGATACCTTCAAAATAAATGGCATTTCTGATAATGCCATACGTCTTCGGTTATTTCCCTTTTCATTAAGGAATAAAGCTAAACAATGGTTAAACTCGTTACCACGAGGGTCAATCACCACATGGGATCAAATGACTGAAAATTTTTTATTAAAATATTTCCCACCGGCCAAAACGGCCAAATTACACAATGATATCTCTTCTTTTGTGCAGATGGATTTAGAGACATTATATGACGCATGGGAGAGATACAAGGATCTCTTGAGAAGGTGTCCGCACCATGGTTTACCCTTGTGTCTCCAAGTCCAAACTTTCTATAACGGTGTAAACCCCTCAACGAGGCAACTAATTGATTCATTGGCCGGTGGAACCCCGAACAATAGAACTCACAGGCGACTTACGAGTTTATTGAAGAGATGTCACCTGAATAACTATCGGTGGCGGAGTTACAAGAACCAAACCAACAAAATCCGTCGGAGTTTTCAACATGGATGCACGATAACCATGCTATCAACACGGTAGAGATGATGAATAAAAAGCTTGATAGTTTGTGTTCTTCGCAGTACATCCAAAGAATGTAGTGCGACGTAAGTGGAACCGCAGTGGCGAATCACGAGTACCCACCCTACCAACCGAGAGCACCGAGAAGCGAGCGGATGAACTATATAGGTAACAATTTCAGATCTAATAATAACCCATATAGTAATAATTATAACCTAGGTTGGAGGAACCACCCAAATTTTTCGTGGGGAGATCAAGGAAATCAAGGAAATCAAAGACAACAACATCCTCAAAATTTCCAAAATCAGCCCTATCCACAGGAGAAGAAGCCGAACCTTGAAGAGATGCTGACAAGATTCATGGCATCCACAGAAAACTGTCTCAAAGACACTGAAACCACCCTTAAGACCCAACAAGCATCGATCAAGGGGATCGAGAACCAAGTTAGAGAACTTACTAAGGCAGTTGGGGAAATTACTAAGTCAGTTGGGCAACTTACTAAGATAGTTTCTGAAATTCAATCAGAGATTCTTTCTAAAGGAGCAGAGCAGTAAAAGCGATTTACATCGAGAAGTGGAAAGGAGTTAGTCAAACCAAAGAAAAAAATACCACATGAAGATGACAAAGCAAAGGATGAGGGAGTTGAGGATATAACTCCAGTACGCAAAGAAAGTAAACCATCAATCCCATACCCAGCAAAGTTGAAGAAAGACCGATTAGATGCCCAATACGATAAATTTCTTGAACTTTTTAAACAAATACATATTAACTTACCCTTTGTTGAAGCCATTTCACAGATGCCGACATACGCAAAATTCTTAAAAGAACTCTGATTTAATAAAAGGAAGCTTGAAGAAGTATCAACTGTGGAGCCTAATAAAGAATGTTCAAACTATCCTCCAAAACAAGTTACCAACCAAATTAAAAGACCTGGGGAGTTTTACTATTCCTTATTTAATTGGTAGTTTAAATATTAAGAAAGCATGGTGATCTAGGTGCAGTATTAATTTAATGCCTTATAAAATGTTTAAACAACTAGATCTAGGGAACCAAAACCCACTAGGATGAGTATTCAATTAGGTGATAGATCAATTAAATATCCTAGAGGAGTTATCGAGGATATTTTGGTAAAAAATGATAAATTTATTTTCCCTGTTGATTTTGTTGTGCTTGACATGGATGAGGATATCAATGTTCCCTTAATTTTAGGCGCCCTTTTTAGCTCATTGCTAGAGTCATTATCGATGTAGGTGTGAGTAAACTTGCATTAAGAATAGGTGATGAGGAAATTGTCTTTCAAATTTATGATGCCATGTGATATTCTAAAGAACAAGATGATTCCTGTTATTTTGTTGATACTCTCGATCATATCATTCAAAACTCATTACAGGAAATTATACATAATGACACGATGGAACCATGCTCGACTCAAGAAGAGGGGAAGAAGATGAAGCTGACGAGCTGAATCTAAATACATCTTCATCTAGACAAACGAAAAAAGAAAGCATTGAAGTCAATGACGAATGAAGCAAAAAACCTCTATTGATGAGCGCCCAAATTAGAATTAAAACAAGCTTTGTTTAAACACTTAGAATATGCATTCCTGGGGATAATTCTATGCTACCGATGAATTATCTCTTCTAATTGGAACCCAAGGGAAAAGAGGAGTTGATACAGTAATGAGAGAACATAAAAGAGCCATAGCTTGGAAAATTTCTGACATTAAGGGAATAAGCCCATCGTTTTACACCCACAAAAATTTGATGGAAGAGGAATACAAGCCATGTGTGCAACCTCAAAGACGATTGAATCCCAACGTAAAAGAAGTTGTGAAAGCTGAGGTAATTAAACTTCTAGATCTTTGGAATAATTTATCCTATTTCCGACAAAGAATTGGGTAAGTCCTTTACTGAGTTGTTCCAAAGAAAGGAGGCATGACGGTGGTAGCCAACGAGAAGAATGAACTAATTCCCACTAGAACAGTTACAGGTTGGAGAGTCTGCATTGATTATAGGAAGCTGAACGACACCACTAGAAAAGATCATTTTCCTTTGCCTTTCATTGATCAAATGTTAGAAAGGTTATCTGGGCATATGTACTATTGCTTCCTAGATGGACTCTCTGGCTATTTCCAAATCCCAATAGCACCTGAAGATCAAGAGAAGACAACATTCACATGTCCATACGGTACGTTTTCTTATCGTAGAATGCCTTTTGGATTATGTAATGCTCTTGCTACTTTCAATGTATTTGCATCTTTGGCAATCTTTGACGAACTTGTGGAAGACATTATGGAGGTATTTATGGATGATTTCTCGGTACTCGGTAATTCTTTCCATCTTTGCCTTAAAAACTTAAAACAAGTTCTAATGAGATGTGAGGAGACAAATCTTGTCTTAAATTGGGAAAAATGCCACTTTATGGTACAAGAGGGAATTGTATTAGGACATAAAATTTCTAGTAAAGGAATCGAGGTAGACAAGCAAAGGTCGAAACCATAGAAAAATTACCTCCTCCTAGTTCAGTTAAGGCTATTAGAAGTTTTTTAGGACATGCAGTATTTTATAGAAGATTTATTAAAGATTTTTCTAAAATAGCTAAGCCTCTAACGAAATTGCTAGAAAAAGATGTACCTTTTAATTTTGATCAGGAATGTTTAGATGCCTTTAATATTCTTAAAGAGAAATTAATAAACGCCCCAATTATAATTGCCCTTGATTGGAATCTCCCTTTTGAACTAATGTGTGATGCAAGTGATTTTGTAGTAGGTGCAGTTTTAGGACAGCAAAAAGACAAGCACTTCCAGCCGATCTATTACGCCAGCAAGACATTAACAGCCGCGCAAGTGGTCTTTGCGTTTGATAAATTCAGACAATATTTAGTATTATCTAAAGTTGTCGTTTACACTGACCACTCTGTTCTTCGTTATCTTTTAACTAAACCTGATGCAAAACCACGACTCATAAGATGGATTTTACTTTACAGAATTTGACACGGAAATACAGGATAAGAAGGGAGTGAAAACCTCATGAAGAGATCACCTCTCAGCTTGAGAACCCACATATCGAAGAACTCGACAAAAGTGAGATAAACGACTCATTCCCTGAGGAACAACTCTTTTCTATAACCTGCTCCGAGGTACCATGGTTTGTAGATATTGCAAATTACTTAGCCGCTAACGTTCTCTACAGAAAAACTAACACATCATCAAAAAAGCGATTCTTTTCTGATGTGAAGAACTATTTCTGGGAAGACCCCTTTCTTTTCCGTATTTGTGCAGATCAGGTAATTTGAAGATGCGTTACAAAGATAGAAGCAAGCAAAATCCTACAACATTGCCATTCAGGACCTTTGGAGGACACTACAGTGGCATTAAGACAGCACATAAAATACTCGAATCAGGTTTTTATTGGCCCACTCTATTCAAAGATGCCAACAGGTATGTCGCTTCATGTGATAAATGTCAAAGAACAGGTAATGTTTCTAAACGTGATGAAATGCCTCAAACATATATGCTTTCTTGTGAAATATTTGATGTATGGGGTATTGATTTTATGGGTCCATTCCCTAGTTCATTCGGAAATAAGTACATCCTAGTAGCAGTTGATTACATGTCAAAATGGGTGGAAGTTGAAGCTTTACCTACCAATGATGCCAGAGTAGTAGTTAAGTTTCTCAAGAAACTGTTTTCTCGATTCGAAACACCTAGAGCCATCACTAGTGATAGGGGTACTCATTTTTGTAATACTCAATTTGACAAGGTCTTAAAAAAATATGGAGTACACCATAGGATAGCTACCCCATATCACCCTCAAACCAGTGGGCAGGTAGAAGTAGCAAATCGAGAACTTAAGTGGATCTTAGAGAAAACAGTCGAAACCAACAGAAAAGATTGGGCAATAAAAGTAGACGATGCTTTATGGGCCAATATAACAGCCTTTAAAACCCCTTTAGGAACATCCCCGTACAAACTTGTCTACGGGAAAAGCTGTCATCTACCATTTGAGTTAGAACATAAAGCTTACTGGGCTATAAATTTTTTGAATTACGATATTAAAACTGCAGGTGAGAGGAGAATGATGCAAACGAACGAGCTAGACGAATGGAGAATTGATGCTTACGAGAACTCGAAGCTATACAAGGAGGCAACAAAGCGACGCCATAATGCTCGTCTAAAGAAATCGAGACAATTTAAAGTAGGGGACTTGGTCCTGCTATACAACTCGAGGCTTAAACTGTTCCCTGAGAAACTGAAATGAAGATGGTCAGGTCCATTCATGATCAAAACAATTTTTCCTTATGGCACAATCGAGGTAACTCATCCCACTCAAGGCACATTCAAGGTAAATGGTCACCGACTCAAAATCTATAATGGTGAAGATTTTAGGGATATGAGAGAGGAGCTTCAGCTCCGTGAACCTTCTTTCTAAAATAAAAACAGGGCAAGTCTAGCTTAAGACTTTAAACAAGTGCTTCTCGGGAGGCAACCCGAGCATTAACCACACTAACATTAGATTGTTAATTTTTAGCATTTAATCCCATACTAATTAATCCAATAAAGCGCAGGTTTTAGACCACACGGCCTTGCACACGGGCGTGCCCGTGGCCGTGTGGAAGCCATGGGACGAAACACGGGCGTACTTATAGCCGTGCTCGACAAAGGTGACTTTTATCATTAACACGGGCTACGAAAATAGCCCCACGCCCGTGCTGAGAAACCGTGGACGATACTGACTTTTCAAACACAGGCTGAACACGCCCGTGCTACACAACCGTGAGGAGATACTGACTTGTCGAACACGGGCAAAACATGCCCGTTTCAAATGACCGTGTAACTAAGAACACGGGCGTGTCACTTTAAGCACGGCCGTGGCCAAGCACCCTGAACGCGCCCAAAATTCAAAATCGCGAAAAGCACGGGCTGAACAGAATCAAGCATGGGCATGTCCTTTGCCCGTGTCCCATCCCCTATATATAGAACATGACACTCATCTTTCCCAAATTTCATAACCCTAAACCGATTTCTCCTAAAACCCCTACCCTCATTCTGGCCATCACTCACAAAACTCATCCCCATTACCTACCACCACCTCCTCAACCCTATCCCTTTCACATAAATACAAGAAAACTGCACCCACGCCCTCGCCACCGCCGTGCTGCAGCAACCCACGCCCTTGCCACAGCCGTACACCTGCAGGAAAATCACAACACCACCGTGCTCAGCCCGTGTTCCGGCGATTCACATCACCCAAACCCCTGGTTCCCTTCATTACTTCATTTTCTTAATTGACTATTGGATAAATTTCATAATACTGTGTTTGCTTTTGTTTTTAGTATTAAAGCATTAATTATTTTATTTTCTTTTAGAATATTTCATTAAAATTCTAGAGCTTGGTAAAATTTTTCATTATAGCTAGTTTTCAATGTTAGTTACTCTATGGAAAAACTCATATTGATTGTATATTGAACACTTTGCTGTCGATATTTAGGTACAATGTCATCATCGCGAGGAAAACGAACTACGGCCTCCCCAAGTAAGAAAAGAAAGGGACCCGGCTCATCCTCGGCCAATGCTTCCTCTGAAATACGACACCGCTTTCTCCAATTTAGTCAGGAAGCCCAGGAAGAACGATACAAGGCACTTCGGGGAAGACCTCTCGGCACCGGTAGGTGCATTGACTGGGACGCTTTAGAATAGGTCGGGCTAGCAGACGATATTCGAGCCCTTCTCTCGACTGAGCCGTGGGAAAATTTTTTCTCCATCATTGAGCCCACATATTTGGAACTCACCCTCGAGTTTTGCACCACCTTTACCCTACAAACAGTAATGGCGCAACACGATGACCCAGGCACAATTCAATTCCAGTTAGGAGGCACAGTACATCGACTGAACGTACCGCAATTTGGCACGGCACTCGGACTCTATACGAACGAGTTTATAGCAGAAAATCCACTTTTCGAGTTAGACCGTCAGCTCCACTATACCCCCACCAACTGTTGGCACACTTTACACCCCAACACGGGCATCTACGACCCCAGTCGTTCCAAGGCGACAGCCCTTGGACCCTCCCTGCGGTACATCCATGCCATTCTAGCTCACACTATCACGGGGCGATGCGAGAGCACCGGCGTGGTGAATGTACACGACTCGTGCATGTCAGAAGGGCACGTTTTTGACCTTGCATACTTCATTGCTCGTGCCATTCAGCATCAGACAGAGCCGCACAGGAGGGGGATTTTATCGATGGGGCCATACATCACACGGTTGGCTTGACACTTTGACCTCCTTAACACCGAGACTCAAACTTCCTCGCTAACATTGATCGGCCAGATGGTACCCCAAGGCATACAGACGATGTTGCACATGAGGATGATTAAATATCATCGTGGGACCGATCCTCCTCAGTACCGATTAGCCACAGATGAGGAGGACCCTGAGGACATTACTGCTAATGTCCCACCACCACAGGAGGCACCAGTCCCGAGCCAGCGGCCCTCCCATGCAGCAGCTTCATTTTCAGACATTTCTTCACGCATCGATCGGTTCCAGCAGTACTGTACTCAGCAATTTCAACGCTTTGACGGAATCGAGGCCACCCTCCAGCAGATTTGTCACCACCTCCATATTTCTACACCACCACCACCACAGTCCCCAGCTGACGATGAGGACCTCTGAGTCCTTCTATTTTCCTTATGTTTATTTCCTTTATTTCTAATTCATGCGTTTTAAAATTTTATTTGTCCTAATTTAAACTCTTTTGCCTTTATGTTTAATACCTTCATTTTATTCATATTATCATTGGCTATCTAACCTTAGAGTATTACTAACAAACATTTATTTAATTCCGCCCCCGAGACATCTAACTAATGACTTCGTAGTTTCAATTGTACACTCCAAAACAACGAATAAATCACTAGGAGTAATTCACTGCTACATAAGTCATCTGTCACCTCCGACTCAAGGAATCCATCCAAAATTCAGGAAGTATTCTTTCTCTCCATCTTATGATTTTATTACATTTATATTATCTATCTTTGTACATTGAGGGCAATGTACATCTTAAGTGTGGGGGGTGAAATCTTAAGTATTCCAAACTTTTTGCATTATTCTCAAAATCCTGAATTTAGTCTTGTTTTTAAGTAATTTTCTCATATTACCAATTAGGATGAAATTTCTAATGATTTATGATTTTTATTGATATGTTTTAGATTAAGTCATTGATAATTCTGCATTGATAATTAAATTCTAAGATTACTAGAGAATCAAGCATGATAAGTCTATTTTTCAGAATTAAAAATTTTCTAGGTTGTCTACCTGAATTTAAATATTAGTTTAAAATTTGAAATTTACGAGGTTGACATCAAAATACCCATAATTTTTGTGAGATTTTGAGCCTTATAGAGCATAAATTCATTTTCTTGCTCACTTTATTGATTATGAGTATGTCAACACTGATTTGTTATTCTAGAACTTGCATCGATTATACATGTCGAGACCACACTTTTTGATTTGATACACAGAGATGATAAAGACACCTAGGATCTAACCCACTTACTCCATTAAAAATCCTACCTTCATAATTAACCCCTAGTGAACCCCGTTTAATCCTAACAACCCATTTATTGACTTACCCGCTAATATTAACCCAAAACCCTTTTTATTTGTTTTCACCATCCTCCTTAACTACCCTTATATCGAGAGTTGATTTTGATTAGTTGCCTAACTATGATTTTTACTTCAGTAATTTATCCTTTATTATGTATTTATTATGTACTCATAAAAAAAATCGAAATATATTCATTATTAGCTTTGTGATCAAATGAGCTTACACATTTAAATTCCAAATATTGAAGAAAAAGCTCGTAGTATTAGAATTATTAATTTTCAATTAATGTAATTACTTATTATTCAGTTCATTGTTTCTGGTTAGGTAATTTGTCAATTCAGTCTCAAATTTAACCCTCTAATTCAGCCTTATTCCACATCTTTAACCCAAGCCCCGTTACAACCCTTTCAAAGACCTTTTGATTTGTGTTTCATCTCATATTTTAGTGGTGGAGATTTGATTCTCATGCAAGCCCATGGGATTAACTCTTTATGTTTGACTTTTGAGTGCCTAATTTTGAACCTTAAACACTTTGAGTGATTTGAGTGAATCTTTAAGTGAGGATGTCAGTCCTTGTCGATTTTAAATCAGAGGTAATTGTTTAGATGAAGGGAAACACCTATGTTTTGTGCTACAAATGTATGACTTAGACTGTTTGAATTTTTAGGACTCTTTGAGTTGAATTATCCATGTATGAATTATTTCTAAATTATGATGAAACATTATCAATGACTATTATAAATTATAGAAAGTTCGTTTTAATTGTAAGTTGAGAATTTTGCTTGAGGACAAGCAAAAGCTTAAGTGTGGGAGTATTTGATAAACCAAAATAGTAACATATTTTAGGCCCATATTTAGCATACTTTTGGATGATTTATCCCTTGATTTATGTAAAAAGGTGCTCTTAATCCTTTCTTTTCATGTCTTATACTCAAGAAAGCACCCAAGAATAAAAAGAGCGAGAAACGGGCTTAAAACGGGACAAATGGGCCAAAGCATGAAATCGACACGGCCTGGACTAAAGCCCACACGGTCGTGCCTCCTCAATACATTAGAACACAGCCTGATATTGATCTACACGGGCGTGTCCTCATTAGAAGTCCGAACACAGCCTGGCCACGATTCACACGGGCATGTGCCATGGCCGTGCCTCTGCCGTGGAGAAGAGCAATTTCATTCGGGAAAGGATACTTAGGGGTAAAGAAACCTATTTCAAAAGCCTATAAATACACCCTAAGTATGACCTAAAAAGGGGGGCCCAAAGCCATCGTCTAGGGGCATCTTGCTAGGCCAGAGAAGGCAGATTTGTGGGGATTCACTCAGGGATAGCCAGTTGATCAATCTCTAAAAGCCGAAATTCTACTCAAGACGGAGGATGTCTTCTTCAATTCCTTCAGGGAGTTTTAGGGATTTCTTATGTTTTGTTTTATCTTTTCTTCTGAGATGTTTTTCTTTACTATTATGAACTAAACCCCTCAGATACCTGAGGGGGATGAAACCTAGATGAATCTTGTTATTGTTTTCTGAACTATATGATAAATACTTGATTTGTTCTTAATTATGTGTGCTTAATTCTTGTGTTGATATTTCACGGATATTAATTCAAGTCGAATGTGCTTAGGTGGTGGAGCAAAAGTCCCTGCTTAAGAGTAGATCTAGCATAATTAAGCGGAGTTGATCGCACGCCTAGAGATAGGGTGACGAGATTTTGCCGGATTAGGGTAAAACCTAATATGGGAATCCATAGATCGATTTACTGCTATTCTAGGGGGTTATTAATGAGAAAGAGATTTCAATTAATTAACCTAGGATTAGACGTTATTCGTCTCGAGAGAGGGTTTAATATACGTTAGGGAGTCTTACGGATCAAGTCAAGTGAATACATCGTCTCAGTTCGAGTTAGATAACAAGTGAAGTCTAGGTGGATTCTTCCTTGGGTGTCGTCTTAATCAACCTGAGTTTTTCCCAAGTTATTCTCCTAATTTCATTCTTCTTTGTCTTAGAATTTTTAGTTTAATAGTTAATTAATTTAGACTAGATAAACAACTCCACTTATTCTTAGGCTAAATAATAAAAAGAAGGTTAGTATTAGTACTTTTAGTTCCTTTGGGTTCGACAATCCGGTCTTGCCTAAGCTATACTACTGTTCGATAGGTGCACTTGCCTCAATCGTTGTCATAGTTAGTTTCCAGGTTCGATCATTCTCTTTATAAATTTTAAAACTTTGACTTCACAGCGATCACTTGGTCGAGCCAAAATCGGGCCTACAAACTACACTTACGCTCCCCAATGGGCCGTTGCCGTGAAAGGGAATTGGAGCTGGAATTATCGCAGCTGCTGGCACCAGACTTGCCTTCTAATGGATCCTCGTTGAGGGATTTAGCTTGTACTCATTCCAATTACCAGAATCATAGAGCCTGGTATTCTTATTTATTGTCACTACCTCCTCGTGTCAGGATTGGGTAATTTGCGTGCCTACTACCATCCTTAGATGTGTTACCCGTTTCTCAGGCTCCCTCTTCGGAATCAAAATTTGATAGGGCAGAAATTTGAATGATGCGTCGCTGGTATAAAGGCCGTGCGATCCATTGGGTTATCATGAATCATCAGAGCAACGGGCAAAGCTAGTGTCGACCTTTTATCTAATAAATGCATCCCTTTCAGAAGTCGGGGTTTGTTGCACGTATTAGCTCTAAAATTACTATGGTTATCCGGTTAGCTCTAGAACTTGTCCACCACGATCGCTGAACCATCGAAACATGCTCTTGGGGGCCAGAGAACCCTACTGTAGGTCGGCAATTAGGTAATGGGCGCGTGTGTCGCTTCTAGCCTGAATTCTGACTTAAAGGCGTTTAGTCATAATCCAACAGACGATAGCTTTGCGCCATTGGCTTTTCAACCAATCACGATGACCAATTATGTGAATCAACTATTCCTCTCGTACTAGGTTGAATTACTATTGCGACGTGGCCATCAATAGGGTAAAACTAACTTGTCTCACAACGGTCTAAACCCAGCTCACGTACCCTATGTGTAACAGCCTGATTTAGGGGCTAGTTAGAACAGTGGTTCAGAACCACTAATATGAGGTTAGAGAAAATTATTTTTATGTTATTTTAAAAGCTAGAGCATGATTATATGTGTGCATGAAAATTTTGGTGCCTTAATTTTAGCGATTTCTTGCTTAATCGCAAAAAAAGACTAAATCGCATAAAGTGCGAAAGTACTATTTTATAAGCTAAAGGTACCTAATAGCCATAGAATATTAATTTGAGGTCTTTAAAGGGAAATTAGCCCCTTTGTTAATGGTTGGCCGGCCATAGGGGATAATAGGAGTCAAAATTTGGTCAAAGTTGATGTAGTAGGTGGATTAAATTGATGATATAGAATAAAATAAAGAAAGAAAAGATATCATCTTTTCTCTCCATCTTCCTCCACCGAAAATAGCAAGCAAAATAGGGGTTTTGAAAGCTCAAAATTTTAGCAAACTCTTCTCCATTCAAGTAAGCGATTTTAATGATTTTTCTTGAAAATAGTTGTACTTTTGGAACCCCTAAAGCTTAAGCTTTCTAATGAGGGGACTATCTTGCAATATGGTGAAAAGTTTAGAGTTTTGCCATGAGAGCTTGTATATGATTTGCTGCATTTTTATGGAAGAAAATGAGTCTTAGTTGTTAGATGAACAACTTTTGTGAAAGGTGTTGCCATGAAAACACCTAAATGAACCTTTTTGTAAAGGTTGTTAAATTGGTAGTAAATGTGTGAAATGTTGGGTTTTTATGATAGCCATAAGAGAAATAAATGTTCACCTAGGCTCATTAAAGGTAGAAATTTGATTAGAATTGATTTCTGAGCCTAGGGGTAAAATGGTCATTTTGCTAAAGTCTAAGGGCAAAATAGTAATTTTGCCAAAACATGATTATTGAAATGCATTAATTAATGTGATGATTAAAATTAGCTAATTTGCTATTATAGAGCAAGAAGAACTAAGAATCAACCTCGATCGGGGAAAGAATAAAATATCAGACTAGATCGATAATCTAGCCTATTTTGAAATCGAGGTAAGTTTGTATGTGATAAATTCAACATTTATGCTCGTATTGTTTGAGAATGTTTGATAATGTATTGATGTATGATATTCTAAGAAA
This sequence comes from Gossypium sturtianum, assembly GCA_025698515.1. Classification (NCBI taxonomy): domain Eukaryota; kingdom Viridiplantae; phylum Streptophyta; class Magnoliopsida; order Malvales; family Malvaceae; genus Gossypium; species Gossypium sturtianum. Next base: position 74,727,689 of record CM046947.1, on the reverse strand, counting down.
TTGAAATGTTGAAGTCCCGGTTGGACTATAATGAATGTGAGTATAATATTATCGAGACATGAGATAGATAAGGTCCCGTGTAAGACCATGTCGGGGACATAGCCTCGGCACCGAATTGAGATTTCGTATAAGACCATATCCGGAATATGGCTTCGGTATTGAATATGAGAATCGTAAAAGATCGTATCTGGGATATGGCATCGATACTTGAGGTGAGGTTCCGTATAAAACCATATCCAGGATATGGCATCGGAAATCAAAGGTAATCCCATGTAAGACCGCATCCGGGATGTGGCATTAGCTTCGGGTTCATGTTATGTGATTGAGTGAACACAGGTACCCGTAAGTAATTCACAAGGAACATTTACGATATGAGGCATGATATGGTTTAGATAAGGGCAAGTATGAGTAAGTTATAGCAAAGGGCCTATGACATTGTGTGTGGTTATCTAACGCCATGGATGGATATCTTTATAAGTTCATTGTTTCTATTTATTTCCATGCAAACTTACTAAGCTTAATGCTTACCCCTCTCATTTCCCTTTTCCTTGTAGTATTGCCAAGATAACTCGAGAAATTGGGGACGTCGGAGTTTGGAGATCACACTATCGACCACTATTTGGCATAGCCAAATTAGATTCATTTTGAGTATGACATGTATAGAACTTGGTCTTTTTTATGTCATATTTGCAAGCCCAATGTGTTGGCTATTATAGTTGTTTAATCTATTTTGTAAAAGGTCATGGGATGTTGGTCTATACTTGATATGTTCATATATTCAATGATGATGGATTTCATGAAGTGTATGCTTTTGTGGATGTCTTGATTCTTTTTGAGTTCTTAGAGGTACCATATGGTCATCTTATATATTGAATTGTTTTGGTATGAGTGTGATTGCTTGTTAGGGTGGCAAATGGCTTGGTAGATAGCCATATAATTGTCCACACGGGCGGACACACGGGCGTGTGTCTAGGCCGTGTGTGACACACGGTCAGCCCCATGGGCGTGGTGATCGGCCGTGTGTCCCTTTGCATGCTAGGGCTGCAAGTCAGTATGCTCAGTAGTAAACACACGGGCAGAGACACGGCCGTGTGTCTCAATCGTGTGGAAGGCACGGCCAGGAACATGGGCGTGTGCCTAGGTCGTGTGAAGTCTGCACCTGAAGTTAGAAATTTAATTCGACACACGGTCCAATGACACGGGCGTGTGCCTTGGCCGTGTGACCATAGTGAGATGATGACGTCATAAGCAGAATGCTAAGGTTTTGGCACACGGGCTAAGACACGGGCGTGTCGAGGCTGTGTGGGGGACATGGACGTGTGTTCGGCCGTGTGTATTAAGTCAGTGTCGACCACGGGTGAGGAGCACGGGCATGTCTCAGGGGCACACAGGCGTGTCACTTGAACAACACGGGAGTGTGGCCCCTATTTAGGAAAAATTTTTCTAAGTGTGTAAAACTTTCCGATTAATTTCTGAAACCTTCCGGTAGCATGTATAAGGCCTCGTAGGCCCAGGATGAGTAGGTTATGAGCTTGAATGGAAAGTTTTTAAGCCGAAACAAAATTTTATAGCTCGATGTGATATGTTTAAGCAGGTTGAGTTAGGTAATGCCTCGTATTCGGTTCTGGCTTTGAACCTGGGTAAGAGGTGTTACATTTATTGGTATCAGAGCTACGATTTAGTTGACTCTCGGACTAACGTAGCGTAAGTATGAGTCTAGCTATACATGCCATATGTAAGAGTAATTGAGTAATGATAGTGTGATGGCTCCTGACGTTTTAAATTGTGTTTTTATATAGTAAATGGATTCTGATCAAGACCGAACTGCAGCCGATGATGCTACGAGTAATGCGCCGGCTCCCGCTCAAGGGATTGTGCCAGTAGATAGTAGACCCGAGACCTTGGGTCAGGGAGAAGAGGCCCGAGAAGCCTTTCTCCATATGATGAGCAACTGGTACACTGAGTATGTTTGAGCAAATCCTAATGCTCAACCCCCTCCACCCCCACCTATTCCTCAACCCGCTCCAGTAGCTCCTCAAGTGGTTGAGGTAGTGAGAAGAGAAAGGCCTCCAGTCGATAAGATTCGGAAACAAGGAGCCGAGGAATTTTAGGCTAGTAAGGATGATGATCCGAAAAGAGTGGAACTCTGGCTCGAGAATACCATCAGGGTATTCGATGAATTGTCATGCACCCCTGAGGAGTGCCTAAAGTATGCAGTATCTCTCTTGAGAGATTCGGCTTATCGGTGGTGGAACACCCTTGTGTCGGTGGTACCAAGGGAGAGAGTTAGCTGGGAATTCTTCCAAGAGGAATTTCGGAAGAAGTATATCAGCCAGAGATTTATCGACCAAAAGAGAAAAGAGTTCTTGGAATTAAAGTAAGGCCGAATGACGGTGATCGAATACGAACGGGAGTTCGTAAGGCTTAGCAAGTATACCTGGGAGTGCGTGTCTACCGAGGCTATCATGTGCAAGAGATTCGAGGACGGGCTAAATGAGGATATCCGTTTATACATCAGAGTTCTCGAACTAAAAGAATTTGTAGTGTTGGTGGATAGAGCCTGTAAGGCTGAAGAGTTGGCTAAAGAGAAAAGAAGAGCTGAGATTGAGTCCCGTGACTCGAGGAAAAGACAACTGAATAAGTCACTCCAATATTCATCTAAGAAATCAATGGATTTTGCTACTCGACCAGCCACTTCAGTCAGGTTTTCAAACCGAAGTAAGGGCAAACAGTTCTCGGGGTCTAAGGCTCAGACTACTTCGGTTGCTAGTGTTGGCAATGCCCGACCGAGTAGACCGGAATGCCCGCAGTGTGGCAGGCGTCATTCTGGTAAGTGTCGAGCAAATGAGAAGGCTTGTTTCAGATGTGGGTCTTTAGACCACTTTATCAGAGATTGCCCCGAGATGGGCGAGAAACAGAAGTCTCAGAATGCAAGACCGGGAAGTTCTGCTAGAGGAAGACCGCAGATAAACCCGGGAAATGTGATGAGTAACAATAATACATTCAGAAAGCAGACTGCAAGAGTCGAGAGTAGAGCATCGGCGAGAACATATGCCATTCGTGCTCGCGAGGAGGCGTCTTCCCCTGACGTAATCACGAGTACATTTTCTCTTTATGATACCCGTGTTATAGCTTTAATTGATCCGGGATCTACCCACTTATACATATGCATGAAATTAGTCTCTAGCATGAGCATGCCTATAGAGTCTACTGAATTTGTAATAAGAGTGTCTAGTCCCCTAGGCAAATATGTGTTGGTTGATAGAGTAGGTAAAAGTTTCCCTTTGATGATTAGGGGTCATTACTTTCCAGTTGATCTTATGTTATTACCGTTTGATGAGTTTGATGTCATCCTTGGGATGGACTAGTTAGTTACTCATGACGTGATTGTGAATTGTGGAAAGAAGTTTGTTGAGTTGAAATGTGAAAGTGGGGATCTTATTCGTGTTGAATTAGATAAGCAAGACAAATAACCAGTAGTGATATCATCCTTTTTGACTCAGAAGTACTTAAGAAAGGGGTACGAAACATACCTTGCTATTGTAATGAATGCTAAAGAGACTGAGTTGAAAATTGAGTTGGTACCCATAGTATGCGAGTATTCAGATATTTTCCCGAAAGAATTGCCAGGGTTACCTCAGGCTAGAGAGATCGAATTTGGGATTGAGCTAGCTCCGGGTACCGCCCCTATTTCTATTGCTCCATATAGAATGGCTCTGACCGAGCTAAAAGAGTTGAAAGCACAGTTGCAAGAACTAACAGATAGAGGTTTCGCAAGATCAAGTTTTTCTCTGTGGGGTGCTCCCGTTTTATTCGTGAAGAAGAAAGCTGGTTCTATGAGATTATGCATAGATTATCGGCAACTTAACAAGGTAACTGTGAAGAACAAGTGCCCGTTGTCGAGAATCGATGATTTATTTGATCAATTGAAGGGAGCCACGATATTTTCTAAGATAGACATAAGATCCGGGTACTATCAGTTGAGAGTCAAGGACTCGAACGTACCGAAGACCACATTTAGGACTAGGTATGGCCACTATGAATTTTTGGTCATGCCTTTTGGTCTAACGAATGCCCCTACCGTTTTCATGGACCTGATGAACCGCATTTTCCGGCCATGCTTGGATAAATTTGTCGTGGTCTTTATCGATGATATACTAATCTACTCTCGAGATGAGAATGAACATGCCGAGCATTTGAGTAAGGTTTTACAAATTTTGAGAGATAAACAATTGTATGCCAAGTTTAGCAAGAGTGAATTTTGGCTTAAGGAAGTAGGATTTTTGGGGCACATTGTCTCGGGAGATGGAATTAGAGTCGACCCGAGTAAAATTTCAGCAATCGTGGATTAGAAACAGCCAAGGAGCGTAACTGAAGTAAGGAGTTTTCTAGGCCTAGCCTGTAACAGCCCGACTTAGGGGCTAGTAAGAATAGAGGTGCGAGACCACAAATCTGAAGTAAAAAATATGTGTTTAAATGATTTTACAAGGCTTATGAGGTATTTGAAAGATTGTGTGAAAATCTCATGAAGATATTTTATTAATTAGTGAATAAATTGTCTATTAGGACTAAATTGCAAAGAATAGAAAATGTGAGATTCTAGAAGGTTCAAGTATGAAATAGAATTATAAAAATTCCTAGAGGTCCTTATTTATTAATTAGACCATTATATTTGATGATGGACAAAAATGGACATGGGAAGGAAAAATCTCAAGAAAGGGTAATTAAGGGCATTTTAGTCATTTGGTAAATAAAAGAATTAAAAGGGAAAACAAGGCCAAAAATATGTCCATCTTCCTCCCTTGGCCGAAATTTGCAAGGAGCACCATAGCTAGGGTTTGTTCAACTTTCAAGCTTGATAGTAAGTGCACCCTAGCCCCGTTTTTAATGTTTTTTCGTATTTTTGAAACCCTCGTAGCTCGGTTTAGTTATTTCTAGCTATATTTTGAGCTAGGGTTTATGTTCAAAAATTTACCCATGTATGACATGCATGTATTTTGATGTTTTATGTAAGATTATGAAAGTTTGTTGTAGGATAAACATCTTTTTCTAAGTGATTTTCACGGAAAATGCATGTAAGGACCAAATTGTAAAAGTTATGAAAATGGTCATACATGAGTGAAATAAGAGGAATTGAAAGATGCTATAGTTGAGAATATGATTCGGCTAGGCTTAAAGTATAAGAAAGTTGAATGAAAATTATTTTTACGAGCCTAGGGGTAAAAGTGTAATTATGTAAAAGTTTAGGGGCAAAATTGTAAATTTTGCAAAAATATGAATTATGAGTCGATTTAGTCAATGCATGTGTTTAACAAGAGAAATTTATTATTATAGATCAAGAAACACGAAGCCCGGATCGAAACCAAGGCAAGAACAAAATCGAGGACTAAAATCGAGCATTGAGACACATTTTGAGAATCGAGGTAAGTTTGTATGAAATTAGTGTTTCATAATGTTCGATACTTGAAATCGTTCAATATTATGATAATATGTGTTATTTCTATTAAAATCGAGTTATGAAGTCTCGATAAGAGAATGGTGAGAATAAGTTAAGTTAAGCCCCGGAATAATTTCTAAGGTAAGGATGATATTATGTATTCATATGAGATAAGAAAGGTCCCGTATAAGACCATGTCAGGGACATGGCTTCGACATCGAGTTATGAGATCCCGTATAAGACCATATCTGGGATATGGCATCGGCATTAAGGGATGATCCCATGTAAGACCATATCCGGGATATGGCGTTGGCATCAAAACTTATGCATGATAAGTTTGAATAATTCATGATGATCCGATTTATTCATAAGCAAATGAGTTAAGTATGTGAGTTGGCTTAGATCCCAATCTGTTATGGATGGCCTTGAGTAATGTTCATGATATGAATGATAAAGATGTGAGTTTATGGTTATGTTAGCATATGTGCTAAACCACGTGATTCAGTGATACAAGTAACACGAGTAAGTAAGAGTTACTAGATCATATTGACATAAGATGGGTAAGAATAAGTAAGAATAAGTGTTAATAAGTATGAGTAAGTACTTTTATTCATTTGAGACTATGTTGCCATTGTTTCATGATATGAATGACTATAGTTTGAGTAAATATGTTATCCTAGAGTTTCATGCAAACTTACTAAGCTATATGTTTACCCATCTCTTTTCCCTTTTCCTTGTAGTTACGCCAAGTTAGCTCGGGAATCACAAAAAGGTCAGAGTTCGGAATCACACTATCATCCGCTCTTTTGGTATAGTAAAGTTAATTCATTTTGAGTATGGCATGTATATAAAATTGGGTATTCTATATTATAACATGTTTAAGGGCCAAAGTGTTGGCTATTAATGGTTTACACTTATTTTGTAAAGGGTCATTATGAGGTGGCCATAATTGTCAAGTTTAAGCTATAAGAAATATGAGTATGATGAAGTGAATGTTCATACAAGTTATCGAGTATGATTGTGGTTGGAATGAATGTTAGTTTAAAGATTTTTCATAGTTTAATATTGCTATGTTTTGTGCTAATTGAGACTATATGAATGAGTCTTTGTTTCAGGGTGGCAAAAAGGCTTGGAAAATAGCCTATAGTTGTCCACACGGGTAGACACACGGGTGTGTGTCTAGGCCGTATGTGACACACGGTCAACCCATATGGGTGTGTTGATAGGCCGTGTGTCCCCTGCACTTAATTACGAGAAAGTGATTTGTCACACGGGCCAGCACACGGGTGTGTGCCTTGGCCGTGTGACATTAAGGATTTGATGACATCATAGTTAGAGAGCTCCACGGGCAGGAGACACGGGCGTGTCTAGGCCGTGTGAAGGGAATGGGTTATAGACACGGGCGTGTACTCAACCGTGTGAAATAAGTCAGTTTTGACCACGGGTGTCGAACACGGGCATGTCCTAGGGCACACGGGCGTGTCCCTTGGGCAACACGGACGTGTGGCCCCTGTCTAGGTATAAATTTTCAAAGAGCGTTTAAGTTTAGGGTTGAACCCCGAAACCTTCCAGGTGTATGTTTAAGGCCTCGTGGGCCCAGGAGATGTACGTTATGATTAAGGCAGGAAGGTTATATGTTGGAATGAAATTTTATAACCCGTAATTACATGTTCAAGTGAGATTAAGTATGGTAATACATCGTATTCGTTTCTGGCGTCGGACTCAGGTAAGGGGTGTTACATTTAGTGGTATCAGAGCTACGGTTTAGTCGATTCTCGAACTAACGCAGTGTGAGTATGAGTCTAGCTATACATGCCATACGTAAGAGTACTTGTGTAATGATAGTGTAACGACTACTGACGATTTGAATTGTATTTCTTTTATATAGTTGATGGATACTGATCCTGACCGAGCTGCAGCTGATGATGCTGCAAGTAGTGCGCCAGCTCCTGCTCAAGGGACCGTGCCAATTGAAAGTAGACCCGAGACTTTGGGTCAGGGAGAAGACACCCGAGAAGCCTTTCTCTGAATGATGAGTAATTGGTATACAGAGTATATACGAGCAAATTCGAATGCTCCACCCCCTCCACCCCCACCTATTACTCAACCTACCCCTGTAGCTCCTCAAGTGGTAGAAGTTGTAAGAAGAGAAAAGCCTCCGATTGATAGAATTCAAAAGCAAGGAGCCGAGGAATTCAGGGCTAGTAAGGATGATGACCCAGAAAGAGCAGAATTCTGGCTTGAAAATACCATCAGGGTATTTGATGAGTTATCATGCACACCTGAAGAGTGCATGAAGTGTGTGGTTTCTCTTATTAGAGATTCTGCTTACCAGTGGTGGAATACCCTTGTGTCGATTGTGCCAAGGGAAAGAATTTTGTGGGAGTTTTTCCAAGAAGAATTTCGGAAGAAATACATAAGCCATAGATTCATTGATCAGAAGAGAAAGGAATTCCTTGAACTGAAGCAATGAAAGATGACAGTAATTGATAAACCATAATTTACACATATTTTAACCCCATGCTTAGCTTACTTTTGGATGAATTTTGATTGAATTTGCTGAATTCGATGCTCCTAATCTCTTAACTTCATGTTTTATACTCAGGAGAGCTTAGGGAGTCAAAAGGAACGAGAAACGGGCCAAAAAGGGGCAAAACGGGCCTACTTAGGAAATCAACACGACCTAGACCATTGAACACAGCCGTGTGTTTCGAGCAAGGATCAACCACGACCTGGACTACCGACCACGGAAAGATCACACGGCCGTGTGTGGCGAGCAGGATCGACCATGGCCAAGGGAGTCCACCACGGGCGTGTCACACGGCGTGTCCCTGTCGAAATCAAGATGAATTCTATTCAGAATGGGATACTTGTGGGCCAAGTAAGGCATCTCAAAGCCTATTTAAACACCCTAGGGGGCAACCTAAAAGGGGAGCTCGACAGGACGTCGAATAGACGCCGAGTAGAAGGAGAAAATACTCCAAGACAGTAGTCGGGAATGCGACTTAGGAGAAGGATCTCCATCAAGACTCAAGATCTCCCATCAAGTTCTTTAGGAGTTTTTGGGTTTTCTTATGTTTTGTTGTTTTTCCTCTTTTATGATGTTTCCTCTTTAGTATGAACTAAATCCTTAAATATCTAAGGGGATGAAACCTAAGATAGATCTTATTATTATTTGATTTATGAGATAAATACTTGTGCTTATTCTTAATTGTGAGTTCTTATTCTTATTTTGATAATTCAAAGTTATTGATTCAAGTCGAATGTGCTTATTCAGTGGAGCAAAAGTCCTGTTTAAGAGTAGATCAACACAATTAAGCGGAGTTGATTGCAACCCTAGACATAGGGCTTATTTAAAATCTCATCGGATTAGGGTCAATCCTAATAAGGGAATCCATAGATCGAGTTAATGCGATAATAGGGGTTTTAATTAGAAAGAGATTTTCAATTAATCAACCTAGAGTCAGTTGTTAGTAGCCTCGAGAGAGGTATTAATATAATTTAAGGATTTCTACGGATTAAGCCAAGTGAATAAATCGCATGAGCCAAAAGTAATAAGTGAAGTCTAGGTGGATTCTTCCTTAGGTATTGCCTATCTCATATAAAAGTTGTCTAAAAGTATTTTCCCAATTTACTCTCTGTCGCGTTCATAGTTAGTTAAATTAGTTAGTTAATTTTAGATTAAAAGTAAATCCCCTTAATTATTAGGCTAGATAATAAAAAAGATAGTTAATACTAGTACTCTTGGTCCTTGAGGATACGATATTCCAGACTCACCACAGCTATAATACTGTTCGATAGGTGCGCTTGCCTTTGTCGAAATAATAGTTAGTTTCGAGCTCCAACAATTTTTTCGCGCCGTTGCTGGGGACTAAGATATTAGGAAAACTAAATTTTTATTACTTTAGCCATTTTATTTATTTTCAATTTATATTTATTTTATTTTTAACTTTGCTAATTTTTCCTTTATTTGCTTCTGGCAGGTAATTCTAGTTTATGACTAGGAGGAACCTGTCAAGACCCTTGATTTTTGACAGTGATATAGAAGGTACCGTCGCAGAAATCGTAGGGAAATAAGGCGGCTTCACAAAGACATAGAAGAAGAGCAAGAGGACGATACCAAAACTACCGAAGAGATGGCTGATAATAATCCACTACCTCCTGTGGTTGCCGTAAACCCGGTGAATCAAAATCCTACTCCTCGTACTATGTATGATTATGCTAAACCTAATTTAACAGGAACCGAGTCGAGTATTTTTAGACCTGCTATTGCTGCAAATAATTTTGAACTAAAACCTAACACTATACAAATGATTCAATAGTTTGTTCAGTTTGATGGTTTGCAGGATGAGGATCCAAACAACCACTTGGCAAATTTTCTAGAGTTTTGCGACACTTTTAAAATAAATGGCATTTCTGATGATGCCATTCGTCTTCGGTTGTTTCCCTTTTCATTAAGGAACAAAGCTAAACAGTGGTTGAACTCGTTACCACGATAATTTATCACAACATGGGAGAAAATGACCGAAAATTTTTTGTTAAAATATTTTCCGCCGGCTAAAATGGCCAAGTTGAGGAATGATATCTCTTCTTTTGTGCAGATGGATTTAGAAACGCTTTACGACGCATGGGAGAGATACAAGGATTTGTTGAGAAGGTGCCCACACCATGGGTTACCTCTATGGTTACAGGTTCAAACCTTTTACAACGGTGTGAACCCCACAACTAGGTAGTTGATTGATTCAGCCGCCGGTGGAACCCTAAATAACAAAACACTTGAGGCTGCCTACGAATTCATTAAAGAGATGTCATTGAATAACTATCAGTGGCAAGTTATGAGGACTAAGCCAACGAAGGCAGCCAGTGTTTTCAACCTCGACGCAGTAACCATGCTATCAAATCAAGTAGAACTTTTAAGTAAGAAAATTGATGGTTTGTGTGGTTCTTTGCAGGTACATTCAGTGATGCATTACGATACGAATAGAGGAGGAATGGGCAATACAGAATATCCATCCTATAACCCTGGCATAGAAAACGAACAGATAAACTATATGGGTAATAATTCTAGACCTCAGATTAATCTCTATAGTAAAACTTATAATCCAGGTTGGAGGAACCATCTCAATTCTTCATGGGGTGGTAAATGAAATCAGAGACAACAACCCCTTCCAGGCTTCCAACAACAAACCTACCAGCAGGAGAAAAAATCGAGCCTTGAAGATGTGCTAGCAAAGTTTATTTCGATGTTAGAGACTCATTTTCAGAATACCGAAACGGCGTTGCAAAATTAGCAAGCATCGATTCAAGGGCTTGAGAATCAAATTGGACAACTGGTTAAGTTAGTTTCCGAAAGGCAACCAGGTAGTTTACCTAGTAACACCAAACCTAAACCAAAAGAGAATGTGAAAGCAGTTACGCTAAGGAGTGGGAAGGAGTTGGTTGAAGCTGAAAAGAAGATGCCACAAGAAACTAATAAGGAAAAGGGTAAGGAGGTAAACGAGAATGCAACACTGGTACTTAAAGAGTATAAGCCACCGATCCCATATCTGGCAAAGTTGAAGAAAGACCGCATGGACGCACAATTCAGTAAATTTCTTGAACTTTTTAAACAATTACATATTAACTTACCTTTTGTTGAAGCTATTTCACAGATGCCGACATACGCAAAATTCTTAAAAGAGCTTCTAACAAATAAAAGGAAGTTGGAAGAGCTATCAACCGTGGAACTTAATGAGGAATGTTCAGCTATTCTCCAAAATAAACTTCCAACAAAATTGAAAGATCCAAGAAGTTTTACCATTCCCTGTTTAATTGGTAGTTTAAATATTGAGAAAGCATTAGCTGATTTAGGTGCCACTATTAATTTAATGCCTTATAAAATGTTTAAGCAGCTTGGTCTTGGGGAACCAAATCCCACTAGAATGAGTATCCAATTAGCTGACAGATTTATTAAGTATCCTAGGGGAATTATTGAAGATGTTTTGGTAAAAGTTGATAAATTTATATTCCCTGTTGATTTTTTTGTGCTTGACATGGATGAGGACGCTGATGTACCTTTAATTTTAGGATGCCCATTTTTAGCCACTGCTAGGGCTGTTATTGATGTAGGTGATGGTAAACTTGTGCTTAGGATAGGTGACGAGGAAATTATTTTTAAAATTTATGATGCTATGCGATACTCTAGAGAGCAAGACAATTCCTGTTATTTTATCGATGCTATTGATCATTCTATTAAAGATTCTTTTTAGGAAATCATACATAAAGACACGTTGGAACTGTGTCTTGCCCAAGGAGGGGAGGCCGATGACGATACCAATGAGATAGGGGAAATTTCTTCCCCAAGACAAAAAATGTATGAGGGCATGGAAATAAACGACGAACTAAAATAAAAACCCTCCATTGAAGAACCCCCCAAATTGGAATTGAAACAGTTACCAAATCACTTAGAGTATGCATTCCTCAGAGATAATTCTACACTACCGGTAATTATTTCTTTAGAATTGGAACCCAATGAGAAAGACGAGTTAATACGGTACTAAAAGAACATAAAAGAGCCATAGCTTGGAAGATTTTTGACATTAAAGGGATAAGCCCATCGTTTTGCACCCACAAAATTATAATGGAAGATGAATATAAACCATGTGTGCAACCTCAAAGACGATGAAATCCCAACATGAAGGAAGTTGTTAAAGCTAAGGTAAATAAACTTCTAGATGCTGGAATTATTTATCCTATTTCTGACAGTACTTGGGTAAGTCTTGTGCAGGTTGTTCCAAAGAAGGGAGGCATGACTGTTGTAGCCAACGAGAAGAATGAATTAATTCCAACAAGGACAGTCACATGTTGGAGAGTTTGCATTGACTATAGGAAGTTAAACGATGCCACGAGAAAAGATCACTTCCCCTTGCCCTTCATTGATTAAATGTTAGAAAGATTATCTGGGCATATGTACTATTGCTTCTTAGACGGACTCTTCGGCTACTTCCAAATTCCAATAGCTCCTGAGGATCAAGAAAAGACAACATTTACATGTCCATATGGTATGTTTGCTTATCGTAGAATGCCTTTTGGATTATGATGCTCCTGCTACCTTTCAGCGATGCATGCTAGCCATCTTTGATGAACTCGTGGAAGATATTATGGAGGTATTTATGGACGACTTTTCAGTATTTGGCAATTCTTTCCATCTTTGGCTTAAAAATTTAAAACGAGTTCTAATGAGATGTGAGGAAACGAACCTTGTGCTTAATTGGGAAAAGTGTCACTTTATGGTTCGAGAAGGGATTGTGTTAGGTCACAAAATTTCTAGTAAAGGGATTGAGGTTGATAAAGCAAAAATTGAAACCATAGAAAAATTACCTCCCCCTAGTTCAGTTAAGGCTATTAGAAGCTTTTTAGGACACGCTGGATTTTATAGAAGATTTATTAAGGATTTTTCTAAAATAGCTAAGCCTTTAACTAAATTACTAGAAAAAGATGTGCCTTTCAATTTTGATCAGGAATGTTTCGATGCATTTAATATCACAAAAATAAATTAATAAATTTTCCAATTATAATTGCACCTGATTGGAATTTACCCTTTGAACTAATGTGTGATGCGAGTGATTTTGCAGTAGGTGCGGTTTTGGGATAGCGGAGAGACAAGCATTTTCAGCCAATTTATTACGCTAGCAAAACATTGACTGCCGCGCAAGAAAATTACACCACCACAGAAAAAGAGTTGCTAGCTGTGGTTTTTGCATTTGATAAATTTAGACAGTATTTGATATTATCTAAAGTTGTCGTTCACACTGACCATTCAGCTCCTCGTTATCTTTTAACTAAATCTGATGCAAAACCTCGTCTCATAAGATGGATTTTACTCTTACAGGAATTTGATTTGGAAATTCAAGATAAGAAATGAGCCGAGAACCTTGCGGCAGATCATCTTTCTAGGCTTGAAAATCCATATATCAAATAACTCGATGAGAGTGAGATAAATGACTCATTTCCAGAAGAATAACTATTTGCTATATCCGACTCTGAGGGACCCTGGTTTGTAGATATTGCAAATTATTTAGCTGCTAACATCCTACCAAAAGGGTTAACACATCATCAAAAGAAGCGATTCTTTGCTGATGTGAAAAATTATTTTTCGGAGGACCCTTTTCTTTTTCGAATATGCGCAGATCAAGTAATTCAGAGATGTGTTACAAAGGCAGAAGCAAGCAAAATCCAAGAGCATTGCCACTCATGACCAACAGGAGGACATTACAGTGGGATTAGGACAGCACACAAAACACTCAAATCAGGTTTTTATTGGCCCACTCTGTTCAAAGACGCTAACAGGTATGTTGCTTCGTGTGGTAGATGTCAGAGAACAGGTAATATCCCTAAACGCGATGAAATGCCTCAAACATATATGCTATCATGTGAAATTTTTGATGTATGGGGTATTGATTTTATGGGTCCATTCCCTAGCTCATTTGGGAATAAATACATCTTAGTAGCAGTTGATTATATGTCAAAATGGGTAGAAGCTCAATCTTTACCTACTAATGATGCTAGAGTGGTAGTAAGATTTATTAAGAAACTCTTCTCTCAATTTGGAACACCTAGAGAAATTATTAGTGATAGGGGTACTCATTTTTGTAATACTCAATTTGATAGAGTCTTAAAGAAATATGGAGTACACCATAGAACAAACTACCCCTTATCACCCTCAAACCAAAGTGGACAAGTGGAAGTAGCAAATCGAGAGCTAAGCGTATTCTAGAGAAAACAGTAGAATCGAACAGGAAAGATTGGGCATTAAAAGTAGACGATGCTTTATGGGCCTATAGAACCGCTTTTAAAACTCCCATAGGAACATCCCCATACAGACCTATCTACGGAAAGAGTTGTCATCTACCGTTTGAATTAGAGCACAAAGCATTTTGGGCTACAAAATTTTTAAATTACGATCTTAAACTTGCAGGTGAGAAAAGATTGATGTAGTTGAACGAGCTAGATGAGTGGCGAACGAATGCCTACGAGAACTCACATTTATACAAAGAAGCAACAAAGTGACACCATGATGCTCGTTTGAAGCAACCTAAGCAGTTTGAAGTTGGAGATCTTATTCTACTATACAATTAGAAGCTCAAGTTGTTCCCTGGAAAGCTGAAATCAAGATGGTCAGGTCCATTCGTAATCAAAACCATTTTTCCCTATGGCACGATCGAGGTAACTCATCCGACTCATGGCACATTCAAGGTAAACGGTCAATGCCTTAAACTATATAACGGTGAGGATTTTAGAGATATTAGAGAGGAGCTTCAGCTCTTTGAACCTCCATAAAGAGCGGATACAAGGTAAGTCTAGCTTAGGACTCTAAACAAGTGCTTCTCGGGAGGCAACCCGAACACTAACCCCATTAATATTCATATTTTCAATTTTTAGCACCTAACTAAAAACTAACAAGATTAATAAGCGCAGGTTTCCATACCACACGGTGTAACACCCCAAAACCCGGTCAATACACCACGACCGAATTTGGCATGTCACGAAGGAAAACGTTTCGAAGAAAATTGAGTTAACGATTAAATTTTAGTGAAAATTTCTTTATTATTCTATTGTTTTAGAAATCTAAGTATAATAAGTTAAAAATCGATAATTTACTTTGAAATTCGTAAATAAGTCTTTAATACTTAGTTGCAGATCCATAGATTAGAAAACCTTTTATAATTTTAAAAGAAACCCAAGCGATTATTTTGAAAACCGTTTCTAATTGAAACTTGGAAACTTAAGTTTTGGAAAAATAGTATGAGTTATCTAAAACACTTAAATTGTTAAAAATTTATCAAATGATTTATATTAACCGATGGTAACATTTTGAAAACCATTGCATTTTGTAGTTTAGAAAACTTTGTGCTCAAATTATTATATCAACCATGTATTTTATAAGCCATGTTAAAATCAAATCCAAAGCATATAAATAATCCATAAAATAAATAACATAATTAAAGAGGCCTTATTACAATTTCAAATAGAGATGAAAAACCAAACTTAAATAAAATATAATACCCAAACCAAAATCCGTGTAAATCAAATTTTTATTGCATGGCCTCCTCGAGTCTATCAGGCTCCTCATCCGCGGTTTCACGAATCACTGAAAAGATAAGGGAGAAGGTGAGTCACCAAGACTCGATGCATAATCCTTCCCGGTTGATGCAACATACTTACACAATTATAACCAAGCAATATATATAATGCACCCCAAACCTAGCCATCCATAACGCCCTTTTCTACCCCGTGTGGTACCAAACCTTTGGTGGTGCCAAACCACCAATGGTGACCCAAAGTCACGATATCCAATAATGTGGTGCCAAACCACAGGTGACCCAAAGTCACGAATAATAAAGTTGTGGGGCCAACCCACGTGTGATACCAAATCACTGGCGTCAATCCCATAATATCAAATGTGGGGCCAACCCACTGTGGTACTAAGCCACTGGGACTAGACGCTATGAGGTGCCAAACCTCTGGTTTCCCAAAGACACGAAATAATATGTGGTACCAAACCACTGGAGGTGCCAAACCTCCGTGTCCCAAAGACACGGATATCAAATCCTTCCCCCTCCTCTCATATCACCCAAACCAATGTATTACGAGTGTAAATCATGCCATCATACTTTGATATGAACATATAACGAATATATATCGTAGATCATGATATTAAACAACATATAACAACATCATATCGAAACGGACTTACCCGAATCTTTGCTCATACCCATCAAGGTATCATATCAAGATCTCACAGTTTTTGGCTTTAATAACATGATTAGTTTATTAATAAATATATATTATCGAATTATAAAGTGTGTAAGATACACACCTGTCACTAACGAAAGTTCTAAATCCCGAAGACCCGATCTACCGAACTAGATCTCCTTGTCCTACATTCGGCCAAACCACAAAACCATTAACAAGGCCATTCGGCCATACCAATAAATCTTAGTCTCATTAACCTTTGGTTTTTCTCAACAACTTAAAGAATATTGAACCAACATGAATCCTTACCACTTGACTTACCAACTTCGATTGCAAAAGAAATAGGGCTTAGAGCGATTGCTTCCAAAGTCCCGAAGAATCTAGAAGAAAATCGGTTCCCATGAATAGTTAGAATCTTGCTAACAAATGCCCAAAAATTCGACCTTTGCCCTCATGAAAAACAACAAAGAAGAAAAATATAAGGAGATTCGGCCAAGACACTTACCTATCTTCAACACCGATTAGAAAAGAACCTAAAGAGAATCTACCCTTGTTGATATTCGGCCAATACAAATCAAAAAAGGAATGAGAAGTTTCGGCTATGGTTTTGAAAGAAGAAAACAAATGATATGTGGCTAAAAAGAAATGAAGTACGAGAGTGGCAAAGAAAAATAAAGAGGAGAGAGAGAATTCGGCTTTAGCAAACAATGGAAGAAAACCAAGAGAGATGGGGAAGAAGAAGAAGGTTCGGCCAAGAAGAAAGTAAAAGAAGGATTGATCAAAGAGGCTAAATGGTTTCAAGTTATGAAAGGAATTGAACAAAGAAAAAGTTTTTGATAAAGGTGCACATTCAGTCAAGTAAGAAAAGGATGAAAGAAAAATGCCTTCAAAAGAAATAATATTCCGGTACCAAAAAGAAAGAAAAGCTTGAGAGGAAAAGAAGAAAAAGGGATACCAATATGGTCAAAGATGATAGCCAAAACAAAACAACATTTTCACCTAATGCACAAGACAAATTCTGGCTAAGGAGAAAAATTTTGGAGAAAAGAGAAAAGATGCACAAAATGCCAAGAATTTGGCCAACTATCTTCCCCTAATCCCATACAATATTCGGCCACCCCTAGCCATATATGCGTCCACATTCATGGTCAAAATGACCATAAAAATATTTCCAAAACATCTCCCATACATCAAGCCTTATGTCCCCTTATCCTTCCATAACATCTTGATTCCATACCTTAACTAATAACTTGCCTTATTCCTTAGTCTACTATCCATAAAAGACAATAGTCCAACCTTACCTTAATTAGAGTTTGACCAACACATGCCATATAAATGCAAAAATAAAAGTCACCTAAAGTCCATCCATGGATTCGAACCACTCCCCTCAAGCAACCATTCATGCGCCATAACCACCTTGCCACTAACTCCTCATGTGCTAAAATTTAACACTTAAATTAACTTAAGTGTCAGGTTCACCTATTCCTCTTCACTATATTTTCAATACTAAAAATCATTCTAGCTTAGCTAATAATTCCAAGCCTTCATAAAACTATACTAAGCACATAATAATAATCATACTCGAGCTAACACAAGTAACAAGATGATACTCAAATTTTTAGGATGTTACAATTCTACCCCCTAAAGAAAATTTCGTCCTCAAAATTACCTGCTCAAAAGAGTTGAGGAAACTGCTATCTCATTACATCCTCCGGTTCCCACGTAGCTTCTTCTACGCCATGGTTCCGCCATAAAACCTTCCCTAAAGGAACTGACTTCCTATGCAAAACTTTCACATCTCGATCTAGAATCTGCACAGGTTCTTCTTCTATCGTCAAATCTGGACTCACCTCTATTTCCTCTACGCCACAACATGCGATGGATCGTAACGATAGCGTCTAAGCATGGAGACATGGAACACATCGTGAATCGACTCGATTCGATGGCAACTCGGTGATAGGCTATTGGTCCCACTCGTCTCAACACCTTATACGGCCCAATAAACCTTGGACTTAACTTGCCTTTTCTCCCAAATCTTAACACTTTCTTCCATGGCGAGACCTTCAGAAAAACCTTGTCACCCACAGCAAACTCTATATCCCTCCACTTGAGATCGGCATATGATTTCGCCTATCCAAGCTTCCTTGAGACGAGAGCTGAATCATTTTAACCTTATCCTCAGTCTCTGTAACCAACTCTAGTCCTAACATCTGACGCTCACCCAACTCTGTCCAGCATGTAGGTGTGCGACACCTCCTACCATACAACGCCTCATATGGTGCCATCTTAATGCTTGCTTGATAACTATTGTTGTATGTGAATTCAGCTAATGGCAAAAACTCTTCCCAGCTGCCTCTGAAATCCAAAACACAACCTCTCAACATATCCTCTAAAATCAGATTGCTCTTTCCGATCGCCTCGCCGATTTCGTGGATGAAATGCCAGATTGAAATCCAACCGCTGCACCCAAAGCTTCATGTAACGCTCTCCAAAACCTTGACGTAAATCTAGGATCTCTGCATGCGAGATGATCGACATCGTACACCGTGCAACCTCACTATCTCCGCCACATACAACTTAGCTAACTTCTAAAATGAGTAATCTACCCTTACGGAATGAAATGAGTCGACTTAGTCGACGATCCATAATCACCCAAACCGAGTCCTTCTTACTTGGCGTAAGGGTAATCCATCGACAAAGTCCATAGTGATCCTTTCCCACTTCCATCGTGGAATCTTCATCTACTGAAGTAACCAGACGGCAATCGATGTTTCGCTTGACCACGACACGCCGACATTTACCCACAAACTCGTTACCTCCCTTTTCGACATTCGCCACCAAAATCGCTCTCTTAAATCCCGATACATCTTGCTACCTCCAGGATGCATAGCGTATGGGCTGCTATATATGGCCCGAAGAATCCTTTGCCTCAACTCAACATCCTTTGGCATACAAGCTCTTCCTTTAAAACACAATACTCCATCCTGGACAAACTATAATCCTCTAAACCACCATTCGAACTCAGTAACCTCTCGATCATTCAAACCATCATCCTCTAATCTGCTTTCTCCTTGATCTGTTTCTAACCAAGTCGGCTTGACTTGCAATTACGCCAAAAGACTCCCATCGCCATATAAGCTAAGACGAGCAAACATCGATCTTAAGTCCGATACAACCTTACGGCTCAACGCGTCGCCACCACGTTAGCCTTGCCCGGATGATACTCAATCGAGCGATCGTAGTCCTTCAACAACTCAATCCATCTACGCCTCAAGTTCAAATCCTTCGAGTCAAAAGATACTTAAGACTCTTGTGATCCGTGTAGACTATCGATTTCTCTCCATACAAATAGTGTCTCCATATCTTCAAAGCAAAAACCACTCGCAGCTAATTCCAAGTCATGCGTCGGATAGTTAACTTCATGTGGTCTCAACTATCGAGATGCATAAGCCACTACCTTCCCTTCTCTGCATCAACACACATCCCAAACCAAGATGTGATGCATCACACAAAAACCGTGAATTCCTTGCCGCCTCAAAGTTGAATCAAACCGAGCTTCAGTTAGAATCTTCTTCAACTTGTCGAAACTTCCTTGCTGCTTCTCGGTCCACACAAATGGAACTCCTTTCCTCAATAACTTGGTCATAGGTGCTGCGATTAAAGAAAATCCCTCTACAAATCTTCGGTAATACCCCGCCAGACCTAGAAAACTTCAAATTTCAGCCACTGACTTAGGCAGCTTCCAATCCAACACTGCCTCAATCTTCCGAGGATCCACTCTAATCCCCTCAGCTGATACTACGTGACCCAAGAAAGTCACCTCCCTAAGCCAGAACTCGCACTTACTAAATTTGGCATAAAGCTACTTTTCCCTCAGAATCTGCAACACTACTCGCAAATGCGCATCATGCTCCTCCTCTGACTTTGAGTATACCAAAATATCGTCTATAAATATTACGACAAACTGATCCAAAAACTGCTGAAATACCCGATTCATCATGTCCATGAATGCTGTCGGCACGTTAGTCAACCCAAACGGCATTACCAGAAATTCGTAGTGCCCATACCGAGTGTGAAATGCCGTCTTATGGATATCAGCCTCTTTCACCTTCAGCTGATGATATCCAGACCTTAAATCAATCTTGGAGAAAACCGCTGCTCCCTTAAGCTGATCAAACAAGTCATCTATCCTCGGCAAAGGATACTTGTTTTTGATCGTTAGCTTATTCAACTGGCGATAGTCTATACACATCCGCATCGAACCATCCTTCTTCTTGAAAAAAAGTACCGGCGCTCCCCAAGGCGAAACACTTGGTCGGATAAAACCTCGATCCAACAACTCCTGAATCTGAGCCTTCAATTCCACTAATTCCTTCGGCGCCATCCTATACGGAGCAATAGACACTGGCGCAGCTCCGGGTAACAGATCTATACCAAATTCAACTTCACGATCCGGAGGCAATCCCGAAAGTTCTTCTGGAAATACGTCAACATATTCCTTTACCGTTCAAACATTCCCCACAATAGACTCCTTAGCCTCCAACGCACACACATGAACCACAAATGCCTCACAGCCCTTCCTGACCAACTTCACAGCTTTCAACGCAGATACCACGTTGGATAGATAATCTCTTCTATTACCTATCATAACCACCACTTTGCCCTCAGCTGTCTTCAAAACCATGCGCTTAGCAGCGCAATCCAAACTTGCTTGATACTTGACCAACCAGTCCATACCAAGAATCAGATCGAACTCCTCAAACGGCAGTTCCATCAGATCAGCTACAAACATTACCCCTTGGAGTTCTAGGGGTACATCTCTATATAGCTTATTTACTTCTACAGAGTGACCTAGAGGGCTAAGTACTATCATCTTCCTAGAAGTAGTCTCAGAGTCTAGATTCATAGTCTCTACTATGCTACTAGCAACATACAATGTGTCGAACCCACATCTATCAAAGCCGTATATGGTACACCAAAGATTAAGAACGTACCGGTTATGACGTCCGGTTTGTCGCCCTTCTCTCGACGCCTCATTTGCATACACCAAACCAGTGTCTTGCCTCGTTGTTCTGCACCTCTACCCGATGCTCCGCGGCCTCGACCGAACCATTACCTCCTCTACCATTACCACGACCTCTCTGTCGTGACGGTCCCTCATTTCTGAACTGAGCACGACCTTGACCCTCAGACTGATTCCTGGCTAGCTTACATGGACAGTCCCTCACACGATGATCTAGCGAGCCACACTCAAAACATCCTTTCCCTCCGGTCCAACATTCGCCCCAATGAAATTTTTCCACATCGGTTACACTGTCTTTGGTCCACGATTAGTAGTAATGAGCCTCCCAAATTGATTCGGCCCACTGCGCCTAACCTCTTACGAGAATTACGGTGGCCGGATGATCCAAAACCTCTCTTATGTTTATTCTGTCGTGACTACGCCTTACTGATTCCTTTATCCCTTCGGCTATCTTAGTCTTTTCAATTAGCGCAAAGCAAACTCTCGCTCGATGTGGAGCAATCAGCAATCTCGATTCGTCCCTCAATCCATCTTCGAACGTACACATCGCTCGTGCTCGAAGCCACGACACCTCCAAAGATACTGGCTCAATCTTAAAAATTTCGCCTCATATTCTCGATCACGGACTTACTCCCCTGGACCAAACTCGAGAAATGCCTTACGCTGCGCATCAATGTAACTAGACCCAACATATTTCTTCCGATACGCGCCTTAAAATAATCCCAAGTGAGATCCTCATTGCAAAGACTATTCCACACCGTGAGCCACCACCGATATGACTCATCCCGAAGAAGCGACACTATCCCTTTCGACTTTTCCTCGGCATTGGATCCAAGTCATCCATGATTCACTCGTCGCCTCTAACCAATACTCTGCCGCATTGGGAGCCACACGAAACAC
The DNA here is from genome assembly GCA_025698515.1 of Gossypium sturtianum. NCBI lineage: Eukaryota > Viridiplantae > Streptophyta > Magnoliopsida > Malvales > Malvaceae > Gossypium > Gossypium sturtianum. Next base: position 74,705,595 of record CM046947.1, on the reverse strand, counting down.
CTCGAAATACCTCGGCTTCATTGGCTCAGAGTCGCTCGATATCTGATTTTCGAACTCCGCGCCTCCACCTATTCCGGCTACCCTCTCAAGAACTCGCAAAGACATCGCTCGAGATATCGCATCATCCCCGTTTGATCCCACGATGCTCAATTCCAACCACTTGGTGGTGGGGTGGTGGTACCTCATTTTCGGATCCTTGACCGGACCTCTCACGGCTCGGACACGCACCATCTTACCTCGACCGCGTCCACGAGTAATACGACCTCTACCTCGAGTACTCATGTCTAAAGTCTCGACTTATCTGATTTAAAAGTGTTATGCATTAGTCATTATTCCACTTCCTTTAAAACACAGTTTTATGAATACTTTTAATAAGAAGTTGTTTCGCGAGTACATTCAACCTATAGTTTGGGTCTCTAGAGTAGTTTCTACTACTAATCAGTAATGCCATCATCATTATAATCATATCATCAAAAGCAACAGTTTGAGATACTTACCCGGGCGGATCGGTGCCGGAGACTCGGTGCCATGCCTTTCCAACCATATAATTTTAAACAAAACATTTTAAGACCATACTTTAAATCATTTTGGGCCTCGGCCCATAGCCGAGCTTTTAAACTTGGCTCTGATACCAATTTGTAACACCCCAAAACCCGGTCAATACACCACGATCGAATTTGGCATGTCACGAAGGAAAACGTTTCGAAGAAAATTGAGTTAACGATTAAATTTTAGTGAAAATTTCTTTATTATTCTATGTTTGTAGAAATCGAGTATAATAAGTTAAAAGCGATAATTTACTTTGAAATTCGTAAATAAGTCTTTAATACTTAGTTGCGAGATCCATAGATTAGAAAACCGTTTATAATTTTAAAAGAAACCAAGCGATTATTTTGAAAACCGTTTCTAATTGAAACTTGGAAACTTAAGTTTTGGAAAAATAGTATGAGTTATCTAAAACACTTAAATTGTTAAAAATTTATCAAATGATTTATATTAACCGATGGTAACGTTTTGAAAACCATTGCATTTTGTAGTTTAGAAAACTTTGTGCTCAAATTATTATATCAACCATGTATTTTATAAGCCATGTTAAAATCAAATCCAAAGCATATAAATAATCCATAAAATAAATAACATAATTAAAGAGGCCTTATTACAATTTCAAATAGAGATGAAAAACCAAACTTAAATAAAATATAATACCCAAACCAAAATCCGTGTAAATCGAATTTTTATTGCATGGCCTCCTCGAGTCTATCCAGGCTCCTCATCCGCGGTTCTGAATCACTGAAAAGATAAGGGAGAAGGTGAGTCACCAAGACTCGATGCATAATCCTTCCCCGATTGATGCAACATACTTACACAATTATAACCAAGCAATATATATAATGCACCCCAAACCTAGCCATCCATAACGCCCTTTTCTACCCGTGTGGTACCAAACCACCGGTGGTGCCAAACCACTTTGGTGACCCAAAGTCACGATATCCAATAATGTGGTGCCAAACCCTTTGGTGACCCAAAGTCACGAATAATAAAGTTTGTGGGGCCAACCCACGTGTGATACCAAATCACTTTGGCGTCAATCCCATAATATCAAATGTGGGGCCAACCTTTGTGGTACTAAGCCACTAGGGACGAGACGCTATGAGGTGCCAAACCTCCGGTTTCCCAAAGACACGAAATAATATGTGGTACCAAACTTTGGAGGTGCCAAACCTCTGGTGTCCCAAAGACACGGATATCAAATCCTTCCCCTCCTCTCATATCACCCAAACCAATGTATTACGAGTGTAAATCATGCCATCATACTTTGATATGAACATATAACGAATATATATCGTAGATCATGATATTAAACAACATATAACAAAATCATATCGAAACGGACTTACCCGAATCTTTGCTCATACCCATCAAGGTATCATATCAAGATCTCACAGTTTTCGGCTTTAATAACATGATTAGTTTATTAATAAATATATATTACCGAATTATAAAGTGTGTAAGATACACACCTGTCACTAACGAAAGTTCTAAATCCCGAAGACCCGATCTACCGAACTAGATCTCCTTGTCCTACATTCGTCCAAACCATAAAACCATTAACAAGGCCATTCGGCCATACCAATAAATCTTAGTCTCATTAACCTTTGGTTTTTCTCAACAACTTAAAGAATATTGAACCAACATGAATCCTTACCACTTGACTTACCAAATTCGATTGCAAAAGAAATAGGGCTTAGATCGATTGCTTCCAAAGTCCCGAAGAATCTAGAAGAAAATCGGTTCCCATGAATAGTTAGAATCTTGCTAACAAATGCCCAAAAATTCAGTCTTTGCCCTCATGAAAAACAACAGAGAAGAAAAATATAAGGAGATTCGGCCAAGACACTTACCTATCTTCAACACCGATTAGAAAAGAACCTAAAGAGAATCTACCCTTGTTGATATTCGGCCAAGACAAATCAAAAAGGGAATGAGAAGTTTTGGCTATGGTTTTGAAAGAAGAAAACAAATGATATGTGGCTAAAAAGAAATGAAGTACGAGAGTGGCAAAGAAAAATAAAGAGGAGAGAGAGAATTCGGCTTTAGCAAACAATGGAAGAAAACCAAGAGAGATGGGGAAGAAGAAGAAGGTTTGGCCAAGAAGAAAGTAAAAGAAGGATTGATCAAAGAGGCTAAATGGTTTTGGTTATGAAAGGAATTGAACAAAGAAAAAGTTTTTGATAAAGGTGCACATTCGGTCAAGTAAGAAAAGGATGAAAGAAAAATGCCTTCAAAAGAAATAATATTTCGGTACCAAAAAGAAAGAAAAGCTTGAGAGGAAAAGAAGAAAAAGGGATACCAATATGGTCAAAGATGATAGCCAAAACAAAACAACATTTTCACCTAATGCACAAGACAAATTCGGCTAAGGAGAAAATTTTTGGAGAAAAGAGAAAAAGATGCACAAAATGCCAAGAATTTGGCCAACTATCTTCCCCCTAATCCCATACAATATTCGGCCACCCCCTAGCCATCTATGCATCCACATTCATGGTCAAAATGACCATAAAAATATTTCCAAAACATCTCCCATACATCAAGCCTTATGTCCCCTTATCTTTCCATAACATCTTGATTCCATACCTTAACTAATAACTTGCCTTATTCCTTAGTCTGCTATCCATAAAAGACAATAGTCCAACCTTACCTTAATTAGAGTTTGACCAACACATGCCATATAAATGCAAAAATAAAAGTCACCTAAAGTCCATCCATGGGATTCGAACCACTCCCCTCAAGCAACCATTCATGCGCCATAACCACCTTGCCACTAACTCCTCATGTGCTAAAATTTAACACTTAAATTAACTTAAGTGTCAGGTTCACCTATTCCTCTTCACTATATTTTCAATACTAAAAATCATTCTAGCTTAGCTAATAATTCCAAGCCTCCATAAAACTATACTAAGAACATAATAATAATCATACTCGAGCTAACACAAGTAACAAGATGATACTCAAATTTTTAGGATGTTACACACGGCCTTACGCACGGGCGTGGCCGTGGCCATGTAGACACCACGGGTAGGCACATCGGCGTGGCGGAGACCGTGCGAGCCAAGGACAGAAATTTTTCCCAAAACACAGGCTACGATAAAACGCCACGGCCGTGCGACACAGCCATGGTCGAAACTGATTCAAAAACACGGGCTGTGATAAAAGGGCACGGCCGTGCTATACGACTGTGGTTGACACTGAGTAAGTGACACGGGCAAGTAACACGCCCGTGCCTATAGGCCGTGGTCGACACTGACTAAAATCAACACGGGCGTGCTAATAGTTACACGGGTGTGGGAGAAATGAATGAAGCATCACACGGCCGTGCGATATGGCCTTGTGCCATAACACGCCCATAGAACACGAGCGTGGGACTCAACTCAGACACGCCCAAATTTAAAATTCACGAAACACACGGGCCATTAAAAGGGCACACGGGCGTGGCCCCTAACCGTGTGCCCTATCCCCTATTTAAACCCCACTATTCATCTTCTTCCCCTCCAAAACCCTAACCGTTTGCACCCAAGCATTCCCCCTCCTCCCTATTTCGGCCACCGACTCTTTCTCCCTTTCCTCTCACTTCCCCTCCCTCCTATTTTCCCTTACCTGTATTCTTCCCCCCTCTTCTACTCAACACAGTCCACGCCCGTGCAACTCCAGCCCCATAGACCACACCCGTGCACCACCGCCACGACCGTGTGCCACCACCTCGACCGTGCCATTTCCTTCAACACCTCCATCGGTTCTCCTTCTTCACCATTGATTACTTATTTCTTTAAATTTTATTTATTTATATTGTCCCTTGTTCATATTTTCATGATTTAAATTCCTATTTATTACTCCTTTTCATGTTTTATTTAGTTTGGGTTAGTTTGATAGTTCATTATTTTAGTTTTACTAATGCTATTAAACCCACTTCGAATTAGGACTAGTATTTACATTCTACACTATTTGATGAAATATAATAGGATTATACTAGGACAGAAAAATTGTTTGGCTGGCAATGATATTGGATGTATGAAAACTCTTTGGAATTTCCAGGTACATGATGACTCCCCCACGTGGGAAGAAAACTGCTGTACCCGCTTCAAAAAAATGGAAAGGTGCCGGTGCAACTTTTTCCAGCGCTTCTGCCAAAGTACGCCACCCATTCCTACAGTTTCCTTCAGAACCCCAGGAGGAGCTCTTTCGGTTACTTTGAGCACGACCCCTTGGCGTGGGGAGGTGTATTGATTGGACCGCCCTAGAGCAGGTCCAGCTAGCCGACGCGGTTCGAGCCCTATTATCCACCGACCCGTGGGGGCACTTCTTTGATATCATCGAGCCTACGTACCTTGAGCTCACTTTTGAGTTCTGCTCCACTTTCACCCTCCAAACGGTCATGACAAACTATGACGACTCCGGCACAATCCAATTCCGTCTCGGAGGCCTCGTACGTGAGCTGAGTGTCCCACAGTTTGGAGCCGCTTTGGGCCTTTACACCGAAGAATTCATGGAGGAGGAGGAATTCGAGAACCTCCATCGCCACATCCATTACTCCCCTTCTAAATGTTGGAATGACTTAGCCCCTGGCTCAGCTACCTATGACTGAGGATGATCGAGCGCCGCCATGGGTTTGATCCTCCCCAATACCAGCTAGTGCAAGCCACCGAGCAGAATGATCCAGAGGACATTACTGATGATGTCCCACCACAGCATGAGGAGCCATCTTCGGCACCACACCCCCTCGTCGACCAGTTCATGCGGCTGCTTCAATATCTGACATCTCTGAATGCCTCACTCGGTTCAAGCATTACTGTACTCAACAATTTAATGACACCGCTCAACGATTTGACGGCATCGAGGCGACTCTTCAGCAGATTTGTCATCACTTTCACATATCGCCGCCTCCACCACCTGGCGATCCAGCCGATGATGAGGACCTTTGAGTCCCTTTATTTTTATTTATATTTATATTTTTTATTTTATTTTATTTTATTTTCACTTTTATTTTTATTTGTTTGTTCAAATCTTTACCCTTCTTGTTTAAAACTTTTATTAGTATAGTTCGATTTCTTTTATCTCTGGCTGTCTAATTCTCGAGTAAATATAACAACGTCCACTAATAGAACTCCCTAAAAATTTACTGATGACTTCGCATTTTACAAAGGTTCAAGGTGCCACCTCTGCCTAGTTATCATGTTCATCATTGGTTATTTTCTAAGGATTCTATCCACAATTCAGGAAGTTTCACTTCTCTCCCTCCCTTATGATTTCTAACTTTCTTGTTATTATACATTTTTATACATTGAGGACAATGTACATCTTAAGTGTGGGGAGGTTATTGATCTCATTATCAGAAAATCCCTGAATTATGTCTTGTGCTTAAGTAATTTTCTCATATTACTTTTAGAATGAAATTTCTTTTGATTTATGATTTTCATTGATATGTTTTGGATTAAGTCATAGTTAATTATGCATTGATGATTTAAACTTTAAGATATTAGAGAATCGAGCATGATAAGTCTATTTTCAGAATTAAAATTTTGTTAGGTCATTTCCCTAAATTTAAATATTACTTTGAAGTTTGAAATTTGCAAGGTTGATATCAAAAACCATAATTTTTGTGAGTCTTTGAGCCTTTTAGAGCATATATTTTTGTGAGTCTTTGAGCCTTCTAGAACTTGCTTCGATTATACATGTCGAGACCACACCTTTGATTTGATATAATGAGATGATAAAGGCACCTAGGTTTTAACCCACTTATTCCACTAAAAATCCTACCCGTTTAATTAACCCCTAGTGACCCCTTTGAACCCTAATCAACCATTTCTTGACTCACCCATTAATATTAACCTGAAACCCATTTTGATTTGTTATCCCCATTTTTCTTGACTACCCTTTTGTCGAGATTTGATTTGATCAGTTGCCTAACTAGATTCTTTATTTCAGTTGTTAAATTCTATCTTGTTCTTATTCTTAAAAAAAAAAGTTGGAAATCTATTCATTATTAGTTCTTTGTTATTTGAGCTTAAGCTGTTAATTTTATATTTTGAGAAGAAGCTCGTGTTATTAGTGATAAGTTTTCAATTGATGTAATTATTCAGTATTAGTCTAATTTTTCTAGTTAGGTAATTTATCAATTTAATCTCGATACTAACCCTCTAATTCAGCCTTCATCCACACCTTTAACCCAAGCCCCATTACAACCCTTTAAAAGACCTTTTGATTTGTGTATCATCTCATTTTATAGTGGTGGAGATTTGATTTTCATGCAAGCCTATGGGATTAACTTTTCATGTTTGACTTTTGAGTGCTTAATTTTTGAACCTTAAACACTTTGAGTGATTTGAGTGAATCTTTAGTGAGGATGTCAATTCTTGTCGATTTTGGATCAAAGGTAATTTTTTAGATGAGGGGAAACACCTATGTTTTCGGGCTACAAAAAAAAATTATGACTTAGATTATTTGAACCTCTAGGACTCTTTTAGTTAAATTATCAATGTATGAATTATCTATGAATTATGATGAAACATTATTGATGAGGATTATGAATTGAGGGAGTTAATTTTAATTTTAAGTTGAGGATTTTGCTTGAGGACAAGCAAAGGCTTAAGTGTGGGGATATTTGATAAACCATAATATACACATATTTTAACCCCATGCTTAGCTTACTTTTGGATGAATTTTGATTGAATTTGATGAATTCGATGCTCATAATCTCTTAATTTCATGTTTTGTACTCAGGAGAGCTTAAGGAGTCAAAAGGAACGAGAAACGGGCCAAAAAGGGGCAAAACGGGCCTACTTAGGAAATCAACACGACCTGGACCATTGAACACGGCCGTGTGTTTCGAGCAAGGATCAACCACGGCCTAGACTACTGACCACGAGAAGATCACACGGCCGTGTGTGGCGAGCAGGATCGGCCACGGCCGAGGGAGTCCACCATGGGCGTGTCACACGGGCGTGTCCCTGCCAAAATCAAGATGAATTCTATTCGAAATGGGATACTTGTGGGCCAAGTAAGGCATCTCAAAGCCTATTTAAACACCCTAGGGGGCAACCTAAAAGAGGATCTCGATAGGACGTCGAATAGACGCCGAGTAGAAGGAGAAAATACTCCAAGACAGCCATCGGGAACAGCTTAGGAGAAGGATCTCCATCAAGACTGAAGATCTCCCATCAAGTTCTTTAGAAGTTTTTGGGTTTTCTTATGTTTTGTTGTTTTTCCTCTTTTATGATGTTTCCCTCTTTTAGTATGAACTAAATCCCTTAAATATCTAAGGGGATAAAACCTAAGACAGATCTTATTATTATTTGATTTATGAGATAAATACTTCTGCTTATTCTTAATTGTGAGTTCTTATTCTTGTTTTGATAATTCATGTTATTGATTCAAGTCGAATATGCTTATTCAGTGGAGCAAAAGTCCCTGTTTAAGAGTAGATCAACATAATTAAGCAGAGTTGATTGCAACCCTAGACATAGGGCGACGAAAATCTACCGGATTAGGGTCAAGCCTAATAAGGGAATCCATAGATCGAGTTAATGTGACAATAGGGGTTTTAATTAGAAAGAGATTTTCAATTAATCAACCTAGAGTTAGTTGTTAGTAGCCTCAAGAGAGGTATTAATATAATTTAGGGATTTCTACGGATTAAGCCAAGTGAATAAATCGCATGAATCAAAAGTAATAAGTGAAGTCTAGGTGGATTCTTCTTTAGGTATTACCTATCTCATATAAAAGTTGTCTAAAAGTATTTTCCCAATTTACTCTCTGTCGCGTTCATAGTTAGTTAAATTAGTTAGTTAATTTTAGATTAAAATTAAATCCCCTTAATTATTAGGCTAGATAATAAAAAGATAGTTAATACTAGTACTCTTGGTCCTTGAGGATACGGTATTCCGGACTCACCACAGCTATACTACTGTTCGATAAGTGCGCTTGCCTTTTTCAAAATAATAGTTAGTTTCGAGCTCCATTAGTAATTGAATACGAGCGCGAGTTTGTGAGACTCAGAAAGTACGCTCGAGAGTGTGTGTCCTCGGAAGCCATCATGTGTAAGAGGTTTGAAGACAGACTAAATGAAGATATCAAGTTGTTCGTTGGTGTCCTCGAGTTGAAAGAATTTGTGGTGTTAATGGATCGGGCTTGTAAGGCCGAAGAATTACTGAAAGAGAAAAGGAAAGCTGAGATGGAGACTCGTGACTCGAGAAAGAGGCAGATGAGCAAGTCATTTCAATCTTCATCTAAGAAGTCAAGAGACTTCCCTACCTGATCAGCTACTTCAGCCGGGTTTTCAAACAAAAGTAAGAGTAAGCAGTACTCAGGGTCTAAAGCCCAGACCACCTCAGTTGCTAGCTTCGGCAATGCCTGACCGAGTAGACTGGAATGCCCACAGTGTGGCAGACGTCATTATGGTGAATGTCGAGCAAATGAAAAGGCCTATTTCAGATGTGGGTCTCTAGACCATTTTATTAGAGATTGCCCAGAGGGGGATGAGAAAGAGAAGCCCCAGGATTCTAGACCGGGAGGCACTGCTAGAAGGAGACCACAGAGAAACCCGGGAAGTGGGGCAAGTAGTAAGAATACTCATAAAGAGCAGGCTACGAGACCTGAGGGCAAAGCGCCTGCGAGGACCTATGCCATTCGCGCTCGCGAAGAGGCGTCATCTCCTGATGTGATCACGGGTACCTTTTTTCTCTATGATACTAAAGTTATTGCTTTGATAGATCCGGGATCTACCCATTCTTATATATGTATGAAATTAGTATCTAGAATGAGTATGCCCGTAGAGTCTACAGAATTTGTGATAAAGGTGTCTAATCCTTTAGGCAAAAGTGTGCTAGTTGATAAAGTATGCAAAGATTGCCCATTAATGATTAGAGGCCATTACTTTAAGGCAAATCTAATGATATTGCCATTTGATGAATTTGATATTATTCTTGGTATGGACTGGTTAACCACTCATGATGTGACAGTAAATTGTGGAAAGAAATATATTGAATTGAGATGTGAAAATGGGGACACTCTTCGTGTTGAATCAGATGATCAAGACAGGTCACCGGTAGTGATATCCCAAATGTCCACTCAGAGGTATGTAAGAAAAGGGTATGAGGCTTATCTAGCTTTTGTGATGAATGCTAAAGAAGCTGAATTAAAGATTGAATCAGTTCCGATAGTATGTGAGTACCCAGATGTTTTTCCAGAGAAACTGCCAGGACTACCCCCGATTAGAGAGGTCGAGTTCGACATTGAGTTAGTCCCCGACACTGCACCCATATCAATTACACCATACAGAATGGCTCCAACAGAGTTGAAAGAATTAAAGGCACAGTTTCAAGAGTTAATAGGTAAAGGTTTTGCAAGACCGAGTAGTTCTCCATGGGGTGCTCCAGTGCTATTTGTGAAAAAGAAAGACGGTTCCATAAGGCTATGTATAGATTACCGGGAGCTTAATAAGGTAACAGTGAAAAACAAGTATCCGTTGCCAAGGATCGATGATTTATTTGATCAATTGAGGGGAGCCACTATGTTCTCTAAAATAGATTTGAGATCGGGGTATTACCAGTTGAGAGTAAAAGACTCAGATGTGCCCAAGACAGCTTTTCGAACAAGGTATGGGCACTATGAATTTTTAGTCATGCCATTCGGTTTGACAAATGCCCCTGCGGTGTTCATGGATCTAATGAATCGCATTTTTTGGCCATTATTGGACAAGTTTGTTGTTGTTTTTATTGATGACATACTGATATATTCTCAGGATGAACATGAGCATGCTGAGCACTTAAGGATACTTTTGTAGATTTTGCGAGATAATCAACTGTATGCCAAGTTTAGTAAAAGTGAGTTTTGGCTCAAGGAAGTTGGGTTCTTGGGACACATTGTCTCAGGAGATGGAGTCCGAGTTGACCCAATTAAAATTTTGGCTATTGTTGATTGGAAATCACCGAAAAATGTGTCTGAGGTTAGAAGTTTTCTGGGCCTAGCTGGCTATTATCGACGGTTCATTAAAGGATTCTCCATTATAGCCACATCGATGTTGAGATTATTACAAAAAAATGTAAAGTTTGAGTGGACGGAAAAGTGCCAACACAGTTTTGAGAGATTAAAGGTAATATTGACAGAGGCTCCAGTTCTAGTGCAACCTGAGCCGAAAAAGGAATTTGTGATCTACAGCGATGCATCTTTAAACGGATTGGGCTGTGTACTTATGCAAAAAGGCAAGGTGATAACTTATGCTTCCAGACAATTAAAGCTGCACGAGAAGAATTATCCGACACATGATTTAGAGTTGGCTGCCATTGTTTTCGCATTGAAGATTTGGAGACACCATTTATATGGTGAGAGCTGTCAGATATTCACCAATCACAAAAGTCTAAAGTATTTGATGACTCATAAAGAATTGAATTTAAGGCAACGAAGATGGTTGGAGTTGATAAAATATTATGAGCTAGTCATTGACTACCACCCGGGAAAGGCGAATATAGTCGCAGATGCTTTAAGTAGAAAATCCTTATTTGCCTTGAGGGCTATGAATACACGGGTGAGTTTGTCAGATGATGGTTCTATTCTAGCTGAGTTGAGGGCTAGACCAATGTTTCTTCAAGAGATCTGTGAGGCTCAGAAAGATGACAGCGACCTACAAGCTAGAAAAGCTCAATGTGAGTCAGGTGTTGAGTCCGATTTTCGAATTAATCCAGTCGAATGTTTAATGTTTAGGGACCGAGTATGTGTACCGAGGAATGATGAGCTTATTCGTAAAGTTTTGCATGAGGCACATAGCGGATGTTTATCTGTGCATCCGGGTAGTACCAAGATGTATAATGATCTGAAGAAATGGTACTGGTGGCCGAGTATGAAGAAAGATATTTCTAAATTTGTCTCAAGATGCTTGATTTCTCAACAGGTAAAGGCTGAACATCAAGTACCCTCGGGTTTACTTCAACCTATTATGGTGCCTGAGTGGAAGTGGGACCGAGTTACCATGGACTTTGTAACAGGTTTACCATTGACACCGAGCAAGAAAGATGCTGTATGGGTCGTAGTCGATAGACTTACAAAGTCAGCCCATTTCATACCAGTGCGTGTTGACTATTCACTGGATAAGTTGGCAAGCTTGTACATCTCTGAAATTGTGAGACTTCACAGAGTTCCCTTATCAATTATATTGGATAGAGATCCGAGATTCACCTCCAGGTTTTGGAAAAAGTTACAAGAGGCCTTGGGCACCAAGTTGAGTTTTAGTACAGCCTTTCACCCCCAAACCGACAGACAGTCGGAGAGGTTAATACAAGTACTTGAGGATATGCTTCGGTGTTGTATTCTTGAATTTCAAGGTAGTTGGGAAAAGTATCTACCGTTGGTAGAGTTTGCTTATAATAATAGTTTTCAGTCAAGTTTAAAAATGGAACCTTATGAGGCTTTATATGGGCGTAAGTGCCGAACACATTTATACTGGACTGAGCTTAAGGAAAACCAGATTCACGGGGTTGACTTGGTTAGAGAAACTGAAGAAAAAGTAAAGGTGATTCGAGACTGTTTAAAGGCTGCTTCTGACAGACAGAAATCTTACTCGGATTTAAAAAGGAAAGAGATTGAGTATCAAGTCGGCGATAGAGTATTCTTAAAAGTGTCACCATGGAGGAAAGTTCTTAGATTTGGCCGGAAAGGCAAATTGAGCCCGCGTTTCATCGGACCATATGAGATCACCGAGAGGATTGGGCCGGTAGCCTATCGGTTGGCTTTGCCGACTGAGTTAGAAAAGATTCATGATTTGTTTCACGTGTCGATGTTGCGACGCTACCGATCAGACCCATCACATGTAATTACACCAACTGAGGTTGAGATTCAACCCGACATGACATATGGTGAGGAACCAATTAAGATTCTAGCACGGGAAGTCAAACAGTTGAGAAATAAAAGTATAGCTCTAGTGAAAGTCCTATGGCAGAGACATGGGGTAGAAGAGGCTACATGGGAGCCCGAGGAGGCTGTGAGGAACCAGTACCCAAACCTTTTCACTGGTAAGATTTTCGGGGACGAAAATGCCTAAGGGGGAGAATTGTAACAGCCCGACTTAGGGGCTAGTCGGAATAGTGGTGCGAGACCACAAATCCAAAGTAAAAAATATGTGTTTAAATGATTTTACAAGGCTTATGAGGTATTTGCATGATTGTGTGAAAATCTCATGAAGAAATTTTTTTAATTAGTGAATAAATTATCCATTAGGACTAAATTGCAAAGAATAGAAAATGTGAGATTCTAGAAGGTTCAAGTATGAAATAGAATTATAAAAATTCCTAGAGGTCCTTATTTAGCAATTAAACCATTATATTTGATGATGGACAAAAATGGACATGGGAAGGAAAAATCTCAAGAAAGGGTAATTAAGGGCATTTTAATCATTTGGTAAATAAAAGAATTAAAAGGGAAAACAAGGCCAAAAACATGTCAATCTTCCTCCCTTGGCTGAAATTTGCAAGGAGCACCATAGCTAGGGTTTGTTCAACTTTCAAGCTTGATAGTAAGTGCACCCTAGCCCCGTTTTTAATGTTTTTCGTATTTTTGAAACCCTCGTAGCTCAATTTAGTTATTTCTAGCTATATTTTGAGCGAGGGTTTATGTTCAAAAATTTACCCATGTATGACATGCATGTATTTTGATGTTTTATGTAAGATTATGAAAGTTTGTTGTAGGATAAACATCTTTTTCTAAGTGATTTTCATGAAAAATGCATGTAAGGACCAAATTGTAAAAGTTATGAAAATGGTCATACATGAGTGAAATAAGAGGAATTGAAAGATGCTATAGTTGAGAATATGATTTGGCTAGGCTTGAAGTATAAGAAAGTTGAATGAAAATCATTTTTACGAGCCTAGGGGTAAAAGTGTAATTATGTAAAAGTTTAGGGGCAAAATTGTAAATTTTGCCAAAATATTAATTATGAGTCGATTTAGTCAATGCATGTGTTTAACAAGAGAAATTTATTATTATAAATCAAGAAACACGAAGCCCGGATCGAAACCGAGGCAAGAACAAAATCGAGGACTAAAATCGAGCATTGAGACACATTTTGAGAATCGAGGTAAGTTTGTATGAAATTAGTGTTTCATAATGTTTGATATTTGAAATCGTTCAATATTATGATAATATGTGTTATTGCTATTAAAATCGAGCGATGAAGTCTCGATAAGAGAATGGTGAGAATAAGTTAAGTTTAGCCTCAGAATAATTTCTAAGGTAAGGATGATATTATGTATTCATATGAGATAAGAAAGGTCCCGTATAAGACCATGTCAGGGACATGGCTTCGGCACCAAAGAATGATCTCGTGTAAGACCATATCTAGGATATGGCATCGACACCTATGTACGATCTCGTATAAGACCATGTCAGGGACATGGCATCGACATCGAGTTATGAGATCTCGTATAAGAACATATATGGGATATGGCATCGGCATCAAGGAATGATCCCATGTAAGACCATATCCGGGATATAGCGTTGGCATCAAAACTTATGCATGATAAGTTTGAATAATTCATGATGATCCGATTTATTCATAAGCAAATGAGTTAAGTATGTGAGTTGGCTTAGATCCCAATCTGTTATGGATGGCCTTGAGTAATGTTCATGATATGAATGATAAACATGTGAGTTTATGGTTATGTTAGCATATGTGCTAAACCACGTGATTCAGTGATACAGGTAACATGAGTAAGTAAAAGTTAGTAGATCATATTGACATGAGATGGGTAAGAATAAGTAAGAATAAGTGTGAATAAGTATGAGTAAGTACTTTTATTCATTTGAGACTATGTTGCCATTGTTTCATGATATGAACGATTATAGTTTGAGTAAATATGTTATCCTAGAGTTTCATGCAAACTTGCTAAGCTATATGCTTACCCCTCTATTTTCCCTTTTCCTTGTAGTTACGCCAAGTTAGCTCGGGAATCACAAAACGTCAGAGTTCAGAATCACACTATCAACCGCTCTTTTGGTATAGTAAAGTTAATTCATTTTGAGTATGGCATGTATAGGAAATTGGGTATTCTATGTTATAACATGTTTAAGGGCCAAAGTGTTGGCTATCAATGGTTTACACTTATTTTGTAAAGGGTCATTATGAGGTGGCCATAATTGTCAAGTTTAAGCTATAAGAATTATGAGTATGATGAAGTGAATGTTCATGCAAGTTATCGAGTATGATTGTGGTTGGAATGAATGTTAGTTTAAAGATTTTTCATTTTTTAATATTGCTATGTTTTGTGCTAATTGAGACTATATGAATGAGTCTTTGTTTCAGGGTGGCAAAAAGGCTTGGAAAATAGCCTATAGTTGTCCATACGGGTAGACACACGGGCGTGTGTCTAGGCCGTGTGTGGCACACGGTCAACCCATATGGGTGTGTTGATAGGCCGTGTGTCCCCTGCACTTAATTATGAGAATGTGATTCGTCACACGGGCCAGCACATGGGCGTGTGACACTAAGGATTTGGTGACATCATAGTCAGAGAGCTCCACGGGCAGGAGACACGGGCGTGTCTAGCCGTGTGAAGGGCACTGGTTGTAGACACGGGCGTGTACTCAACCGTGTGAAATAAGTCAGTTTCGACCACGGGTGTCGAACACGGGCATGTCTTAGGGCACACGGGCGTGTCCCTTGGGCAACACGGGCGTGTGGCCCCGGTCTAGGTAAAAATTTTCAAAGAGCATTTAAGTTTTCGGTTGAACCCCGAAACCTTCCGGGTGTATGTTTAAGGCCTCGTGGGCCCAGGAGATGTACGTTATGATTAAGGCAGGAAGGTTATATGTTGGAATGAAATTTTATAACCCGTAATTACATGTTCAAGTGAGATTAAGTATGGTAATACTTCGTATCCATTTCCGGCGTCAGACTTGGGTAAGGGGTGTTACATAGCCAGCTATTGTAGGCGTTTTGTCAAGGGGTTTTCCATGATAGCTACCTCGATGACGAGACTTTTGCAAAAAGATGTAAAGTTTGATTGGATAGAAAAGTGTCAATAGAGTTTTGAGAAACTAATGGCGTTGTTGACTGAGGCTCCTATTTTGGTGCAACCTGAGCCGGGAAGAGAATTTGTGGTTTACAGCGATGCATCCCTAAATGGATTGGGTTGTGTACTTATGCAAGAGGGTAAGGTGATTGCATACGCCTCTAGACAATTAAAGCTGCACGAGAAGAATTACCCGACCCATGACTTAGAGTTGGCCGCCATTGTGTTCGCATTGAAGATATGGAGACACCATTTGTATGGTGAAAAGTGTCGAATATTCACCGACCATAAAAGCCTAAAATACCTAATGACTCAAAGGGAATTGAATTTGAGGCAACGAAGATGGTTAGAGCTGATAAGGATTATGAGTTAGTGATTGACTTCCATCCGGGAAAGGCGAACGTGGTCGCTGATGCTTTGAGCATAAAATCATTGTTTGCATTGAGAGCCATGAATACACAGATGGCTTTGTTGGATGATGGTTCTATTCTAGCCGAGCTGAGGGCTAGACCATTATTTCTTCAAGAGATTTGTGAAGTACAGAAAGAGGACAACAACTTACAAGCCAAAAGAGTTCTATGTGAGTCAAATGTTGAGTCAGACTTTCGGGTAAGTCCTGATGGGTGTTTGACGTATCGAGATAGGGTCTGTGTACCCAGAAATGATGAACTTATTCATGAGATTTTACATGAAGCACATAGCAGATGTTTAACTGTGCACCCAGGCAGCACGAAGATGTACAATGATTTGAGGAAGTGGTATTGGTGGCCCAATATGAAGAAAGACATTTCTGAGTTTGTGTCGAGATGCCTAATTTGCCAGCAAGTGAAGGCTGAACACCAAGTACCTTCGGGTCCCCTACAACCAATTATGGTTCCTAAGTGTAAGTGGGACCGTATTACCATGGACTTCGTGACGGGTTTACCATTGACGCCGAAAAAGAAAGATGTCGTGTGGGTCGTAGTCGATAGACTCACGAAGCTGACCCATTTCATACCGGTACGAGTTGATTTTTCTCTTGATAAATTGGCGGATTTGTACGTGTCAGATATAGTAAGACTTCATGGTGTACCGTTGTCGATCATTTCGGACAGAGATCCGAGATTCATGTCACGGTTTTGGAAAAAGCTGCAAGAGGCTTTAGGCACGAAATTGAGCTTCAGTACAGCTTTTCATCCACAGACCGACGGTCAGTCGGAAAGGGTAATTCAGATACTCGAAGACATGCTTCGATGTTGTGTTTTGGAATTCCAAGGTAACTGGGAAAAATACCTATCATTGGTGGAATTCACTTACAACAATAGTTTTCAGTCAAGTTTGAAAATGGCACCATATGAAGAATTGTATGGGCGAAAATGCCGAACGCCCTTATATTGGTCAGAACTCAGAGAGAATCAGATTCATGGGGTTGATTTGGTTAGGGAAACTGAAGAGAAAGTAAGAGTGATACGTGAATGTCTGAAAGTGGTCTCAGATAGACAAAAGTCTTACTCGGATTTAAAACGGAAAGAGATTGAGTTCCAAGTAGGTGATAAAGTGTTTATGAAAGTATCACCATGGAGAAAAGTCCTCAGATTTGGCCGAAAAGGCAAATTGAGTCCGCATTTTATCGGGCCTTATGAAGTTACCGAGAGAATAGGACCGGTAGCTTATCGTTTGGCCTTGCCACCTGAGCTGGAAAAGATTCATGATGTCTTTCATGTATCCATGTTACGCCGATACCGTTCAGACCCTTCACATGTCATAGTACCAACAGAGGTAGAAATTCAACCGGATTTGACTTATGGTGAAAAGCCGGTTAGAATTTTGGCACGGAAGGTTAAACAGCTGAGAAACAAAAGTATAGCTCTTGTTAAATTACTATGGCAGAGACATGGAATAGAAGAGGCTACATGAGAGCCCGAAGAGTCTATGAGAAACCAATATCCCCACCTTTTCGTCGGTAAGATTTTCAAGGACGAAAATCCTTAAGAGGGAGATTTGTAATAGCCCGATTTAGGGGCTAGTCAGAATAGTGGTTCAAAACCACTAATCCGAGGTTAGAGAAAATTATTTTTATGTTATTTTACGAGTTAGAGCATGATTATATGTGTGCATGAAAATTTTGGTGCCTTAATTTTAGCGATTTCTTGCTTAATCGCGAAAAAGGACTAAATCGCATAAAGTGCGAAAGTACTATTTTATAAGATAAAGGTACCTAATAGCCATAGGATATTAATTTGAGGTCTTTAAAGGGAAATTAGCCCCTTTGTTAATGGTTGGCCGGCCATGGGGGACAATAGGAGTCAAAAATTGGTTAAAGTTGATGTAGTAGGTGGATTAAATTGATGATATAGAATAAAATAAAGAAAGAAAAGATATCATCTTTTCTCTCCATCTTCCTCCACCGAAAATAGCAAGCAAAATAGGGGTTTTGAAAGCTCAAAATTTCAGCAAACTCTTCTCCATTCAAGAAAGTGATTTTAATGATTTTTCTTGAAAATAGTTGTACTTTTGGAACCCCTAAAGCTTAAGCTTTCTAATGAGGGGACTATCTTGCAATATGGTGAAAAGTTTAGAGTTTTTCCATGAGAGCTTGTATGTGATTTTCTACATTTTTATGGAAGAAAATGAGTCTTAGTTGTTAGATGAACAACTTTTGTGAAAGGTGTTGCCATGAAAACACCTAAATGAACCTTTTTGTAAAGGTTGTAAAATTGGTAGTAAATGTGTGAAATGTTGGGTTTTTATGATAGCCATAAGAGAAATAAATGTTCACCTAGGCTCATTAAAGGTAGAAATTTGATTAGAATTGATTTCCGAGCCTAGGGGTAAAATGGTCATTTTGCCAAAGTCTAAGGGCAAAATAGTAATTTTTCCAAAGCATGATTATTGAAATGCATTTATTAATGTGATGATTAGAATTAGCTAATTTGCTATTATAGAGCAAGAAAAACCAAGAATCAACCTCGATCGGGGAAAGAATAAAATATCGGACTAGATCGACAATCTAGCCTATTTTGAAATCAAGGTAAGTTTGTATGTGATAAATTCAACATTTATGGTCGTATTGTTTGAGAATGTTTGATATTGTATTGATGTACGGTATTCTAAGAAATTGAAATGTTGAAGTCCCGATTGGACTATAATGAATGTGAGTATAATATTATTGAGACATGATATAGATAAGGTCCCGTGTAAGACCATGTCAGGGACATGGCCTCGGCACCGAATTGAGATTCCGTATAAAACCATATCCAGAATATGGCTTCGGTATTTGTAACAGCCTGGTTTAGACCCTAGTCGGAATAGTGGTTTCGAGACCACAAATTCGAGGTCAAAAAAATAATTTAATATTATTTTTGGTGATTATAATATGTGATTGAGCATGTCTGCAAGTTCTGTGTGAAAATTTTATCGATTGTGTGCTTAATTAGAAAAAAAGGACTTAATCGCATAAAATGTAAAAGCTATGTGCTAATTGTTAAAGTGTTTATTTGTCATGGCTTTCTAAATGAGAAGTCCTTATGTTGTTAATAAACCATTAAAAGAATGGATGGACAAAAATGGGCTTTAGTTGGTGGAAATTTGAATGAATTAATAAAGGGTAAAATGGTAAATGGTGCATTAATGTTAATATAATTAAAATAAAACAAAAAGATGGCCATATATCATCTTTCTTAGCCAAATTTGAAGAAGAAAAAGAAAGAAATAGGACTTGAAGCATTCGGTCATTGTTAAGCTCAATCAAGGTATGTTTTGAGCTCGGTTTTTAGTGATTTTTATGTTTTTGTGATCGTTGCTTAATGTTTTATCAAACCCATGCTCAAATTTTAGAAATTTATGGTGATTTTGAGATATGCCATTGATGGATATGTGAGCTTCGTGTTGTTAGTTGGTGGAATATGAAAGCTTAGTGTTTGTTTAACATAGTTTGTATTTGGATTTTTGGTGAAATTGAGTAATTTGGGCTAAATTGTGAAATTGAAAAATTAGAGGACTAAAATATGAAATAAATGAAATATATGGGCTTGTATGAGTATAAGGAGAATTCGGCCTAAGCATGGTATATTGAAATTATGTGTATTTTGTGATTTTATGAAATAGGGACTAAAGTGTCGAAATGTGAAAATGTGAGGGCTATTTTGTAAAATGCCCTAAAAATGTGTGTTTGGACTAAATTGGATGAATTGGTGATTGAATAAGTTAAATTTGAATATGTATAGACCAAGAAAGGAGAGATTCGGATCGAGATCGAGGCAAAGACAAAGTACTCGATTGATCGGCTAGTTTCGGTATTTTGACATCTGAGGTAAGTTCGGATATAATACGTGTTGTTAAATTATGTTTTAGTACTATGGAATGAATATTTATGTGATTATTGGATTAGAAATTCTATGTGCGAAATTGAGTTAGATGGCACTAAGTGTGCGTAATTAGAAACGAGACAGGGATGATAAGCACTGTGTGTGCGAAATAATAGAAGCTACGGCTTTAATGATTGGAATTGTGTGTGCGATATCGAATTACGTTTGATTTTATATTATAGCACTAAGTGTGCGATGTTATTTAAGCTTCGGCTATGAAATGGAGCACTAAGTGTGCGATTGAATTGAAGAGATAGTGATCAGTGAATAAATTATGGTATAGAGCATTGAATAGTAAGAACGTTTGTTAATTAAGTGTTGGCAAAGGTATGTTTCGAACCTATGTGGTTGATGATAATGTTTAAGATTGAATAGATAGATGTATGAGTATATGGTTGAGGATGATATTGTGTTTAGTTGTGAATCTATCTAAGTGATGGTTTATTTATGTATTGATATTGTATTTTTGAGTAATATGTATTATATTACGAACTTACTAAGCTCTAAAGCTTACTGTGTGAAATGTTTCTCTATTTTACAGTGTTTTTAAAGCAAGCTCGAATTTGGGGATCGTCGGTGACTCAATCACACTATCGGCTATCTATTTTGGTACTTTTGAAATATGTATATACTTGGTATATGGCATGTATAGGCTAGAAGTTATGGTATGTTTGGAATGTTTGGACTTTGCCATGTGACATGGCTTGGAAATTGAATGATGTTGGTGTCTATATGTAGGCTATGAAAATGATGAATGAGGTATGAAATAGTGAGAATGGAAATGGTATAATTCATTCTTGAATTGGTTGTTGAGAATTGTGGTTTAAATGTGGAGTTATGATATGAAATGCATGATGCTTGACTTAAATGATTTGGAATGTGAAATTTGGTATTTTGGATGAACTTATTTGAAATGAAATTGAGAATGGAAATAGATGATATAGATGATGATTATTTGGTGCATATATTGGTATATTTTGGTTTCAAATTAAGGTATAAATGCATGATATTTGAAGCTTGTAGGTGATTCCAAAGTGTGGTTGGTAATTTGGCCTTGAAAATGGCTTATAATTGCCCACACGGTTGAGCACACGGGCGTGTGGCTCGACCGTGTGTTTCGAGTTTGCAAATTGAAACAAGTCAGGCTCGACCACGGGCTGGACACACAGACGTGTGACTGGCCGTGTGGTGCAAGTCAGTGTCGACCACGGGTGAGGCACACGGGCGTGTCTTAGGCCGTGTGGACAAGTCAGTAGGTATGCCCTGTTTTGCCACGGCTTGGACACATGGGCGTGTCTGAGGCCGTGTTAGGCACATGGCCTACCCACACGGGCGTGTGACCTCTGTAACTTAGAGAAAATGTTTAAATTTCAAAAAAATTTGTATGTGCTCAGTTTAGTCCTGATTCCTTTCTACCACGTGTTTGAGGTCTCATTGATCTATTTAAGGGACTATATGAATGTGAATTGTTATGTTTAGTTGTGATTTGATATGAAATGTTCGGAAAAGATTAGTAATGCCTCTTAACCCTAATTTGGCGACGGTCACGGGTTAGGGGTGTTACATTTGATTGGTATCAGAGCTACGGTTTAGTCGTTTCTAGGACTAACGTAGCGCGCGTGAGTCTAGCTATACATGCCATATATATATAATTGCGATAGTGTGATGAATCCTGACAGTTAAAAATGTGTTTTTATATAGCAAATAGATCCCGATCGAGCAGTTGCTGATGATGTAGAGAGTAACGCTTTGCTCCGCTCAAGGGAGTTGGTGCGGCCACATCTAGGTCGAATGATAGTAGCCAAGAGGGAGAGGCTAAGCAAGCCTTTTTTCGAATGATAAGTGAGTGGTTTTTAGAGTTCATTCTAACGAATTCGACTGCTCCACAACCTCCACCCCCACAAGTACCCGTTGTGCCACAAGTTGTAGATCTGATCCGATTGAATAAGCCTCCTATAGACAAAATCTGAAAGTATTGGGCCGAAGAGTTTAGGGCGACAGCTGATGATGATACCGAGCGAGCTGAGTTTTGGCTCAAGAATACCATTCGAGTGTTTGACGAGATGTCGTTAACTCCTGATGAATGTATTAAATGTGTTGTTTCCTTGTTTAGAGATACGGCATATAACCTGGTGGAAGACATTGATATCTGTGGTTCCGAGAGAGAGAATCACTTGGGATTTCTTTCAAACTGAATTCCAAAAGAAGTATATCAGTCAAAGATTCATAGATCAGAAACGTAAAGAATTCCTCGAGTTGAAACAGGGTCGTATGTCAGTTACTGAGTATGAACGGGAGTTTGTAAGATTAAGTCAGTACGCATGAGAATGTGTTTTGACTGAAGCTACTATGTGCAAACGTTTCATTGAAGGGCTGAATGAAGACATTAAATTGTTGGTTGGAATACTTGACATAAATGAATTTGTTGTGTTAGTGGAAAGAGCTTGCAAAGTCGAGGAGCTTAGCAAAGAAAAGAAGAAAGCAGATTCTGAGGCTAGAGATGAAAGAAAAAGATCGATGAGTAAGATGTCTCAACCTTCGACGAAGAGATTTAGAGATGCAAGTAATCGTTCAAATGTTTCGTTTGGACATTCGGGTAGAGATCGGGTGAGACAAAGTGTTGGTCCAAGAACTCAAACTTTGACCGAATCAAGTGTTGGAAGTGTCAAAAGCAACAAGCCTGAGTGTAGACAATGTGGAAGACGACACGTTGGAGAGTGTTAGGGAAAATACAATAATAGAACTTGTTATAGGTGTGGATCCCGAGATCATTTCATTCGAGATTGCCCAGAATTAGTTGAGAAAGACAATGTTCAGAGTGCGAGACTGAGTAATACAACGGCTAGGGGTAGACCACCCCGAAATACAGGAAATGTGAGTGGAAGCCAAAGAGGGACTACGGATACAGCTGTGAGATCCGAGGTGAGAGCACCTGCCCGAGCCTATGCTATTCGCGCATAAGAAGAAGAGTCATCTCCAGACATCATTACTGGTACTTTTACTCTATTTGATACTGATGTGATTGCATTGATAGATCCAAGTTCTACTCATTCCTATGTGTGTGTGAATCTAATATCTAGTAAGACTCTACCTGTTGAGTCTACTGAATTCATGATTAGAGTATCGAACCCCTTAGACAAGTGTGTCTTGGTGGATAAAGTGTGCAAGAATTGTCCATTAATGCTTCGGGATGTTTGTTTTCCGGCTAATTTGATGTTGCTACCTTTTGATGAATTTGATATCATTGTGGGTATGGATTGGTTAACTTTGCATAATGCTATTGTGAAATGTAAACGAAAGAGCATTGATTTGAGAAGTCAGAATGGTGAGATAGTTCGCATTGAATCCAGTGATATGAATGGGTTGTCGGCTGTTATATCTTCGATGAAAGCTTTGAACTATGTGAAAAAGGGTTGTGAAGCTTATTTTGCATATGTGATTGATACAAAAGTGACAGAAAAGAAAGTTGAATCTGTGCCTGTGGTTTGTGAATTCCCTGATATGTTTCCTGAAGAACTACCGGGATTACCTCTGACCCGAGAAGTTGAATTTAGTATTGAATTAGTACCGGGGATGACTCCTATCTCCATAGCTCTGTATAGAATGGCACCAACAGAACTGAAAGAGTTAAAGTCTCAGTTACAAGAGTTGACAGATAGAGGATTTACATGACCGAGTTTGTCGCCCTGGGGTGCTCCTGTGTTGTTTGTGAAAAAGAAAGACGACACTATGAGGATGTGTATTGATTACCGACAGTTAAACAAAGTGACGATAAAGAATAAGTATCCCTTGCCACGTATTGATGATTTGTTTGATCAGCTGAAAGGAGCTACAGTATTTTCTAAGATAGATTTGAGATCGGGCTACTATCAGTTGAGAGTTAAAGAATCAGACATACCGAATACTACTTTCAGAACGAGGTACGGACATTATGAATTTTTAGTTATGCCTTTTGGACTAACAAATGCTCCTGCAGTGTTTATGGATTTGATGAATCGGATATTCAGACCGTACTTGGATCGTTTTGTGGTGGTGTTCATTAATGATATTTTGATTTATTCCTGTGATGAGACGCAACATGCTAAGCATTTGAGGATTGTGTTACAGACTCTACGTGGGAAGCAATTGTATGCAAAATTCAGCAAATGTGAGTTTTGGCTGCGTGAGGTTGGTTTTCTGGGACATATTGTATCAACTGCGGGAATAAGAGTTGATCCGAGTAAGATTTCAGCTATTTTAGAATGGAAGCCTCCGAGAAATGTGTCTGAAGTCTGTAGTTTTCTGGGACTAGCGGGATATTATAGAAGGTTTGTGAAAGGTTTCTCCATGATTGCGACTCTGTTGACGAAGTTGTTACAGAAAAATGTTAAATTCAAGTGGTCAAAAAAGTGCCAACAGAGTTTTGAACAGTTGAAAGCATTGTTGATAGAGGCACCCGTGTTAGTTCAACCTGAGTCTAGTAAAGAATTCATAGTTTACAGTGATGCATCATTGAACGGTTTGGGCTATGTGCTGATGCAAGAAGGCAAAGTCATCGCTTACACTTTGAGGCAGTTAAAACCGCATGAAAAGAACTATCTGACACATGATCTTGAATTAGCTGCGATTGTATTTGCATTGAAGATTTGGCGTCACTACCTATTTGGTGAGAAATGTCATATATATACTGATCACAAGAGCTTGAAGTACTTGATGACTCAGAAAGATTTGAATCTGTGACAGAGAAGATGGTTAGAGCTTTTGAAAGACTACGAGCTTGTGATTGATTATCATCCGGGTAAAGCTAATGTTGTTACTGATGCTTTGAGCCGAAAGTCTATATGTGTTTTGCAAGAAATGAGTACTCAGATGGATCTATGTGATGATGATTTGATTTTGGCTGAATTGAAAGTAAAGCTGATGTTTATACGTCAGATTCGTGATGCCCAGAAAAGTGATGATGAGATGATAGCAAAACGAACTCAATGTGATTTGAATTCTGATTCAGAATTTCGAGTTGATAATGATGATTGTTTGAGATTCAGAGATCGAATTTGTGTTCCGAGAAATTTAGAGTTGATTTAGTTAATTTTAAACAAAGCTCATAATAGTCGTTTAGCCGTTCATCCGGGAAGTACGAAAATGTATAATGATTTGAAATAGTTTTATTGGTGGCATGATATGAAACGGGACATCTCAGAGTTTGTTTCGAGATGCTTGGTTTGTCAACAAGTTAAAGTTGAACATCAAGTTCCATCCGGTTTGTTACAACCGATTATGAATGGGAGAGAATCACGATGGACTTTGTGTTGGATTGCCTTTATCTCCGGAAAAGAAAGATGTAGTTTGGGTGATAGTTGACAGATTGACGAAATCAGCTCATTTTGTTCCGGTGAGAACAGATTATTCACTTGATAAATTAGCTGAACTGTATATTGTTGAGATTGTAAGATTGCACGGAGTGCCATTATCTATTGTATCTGACAGAGATCCAAGACTTACCTCGCGGTTTTGGAAGAAATTGCAAGAGGCTTTAGGCACAAAATTGCATTTCAGTACTGCATTTCATCCGCAAACGGATGGACAATCCGAGCGAATCATTCAGATTCTCGAAGATATGTTGAGATGTTGCATTCTTGAATTTGAAAGTACGTGGGAAAAACATTTTTCGTTGATTGAATTTGCATACAATAATAGCTTTCAATCTAGCATTAAAATGGCACTGTATGAGGCTCTTTATGGTCGAAAATGCCGAACTCCTTTGTATTGGACTGAGCCGAGTGAGAATAAGATTCACGGGGTTGATTTAATAAAAGAGACTGAGCAGAAAGTGAAAGTGATTCGTGACAGTTTGTAAGCAGCGTCAGATCATCAGAAGTCCTATGTAGATTTAAAACAAAAAGATATTGAATTTGAGGTTGGTGACAAAGTGTTTTTGAAAGTGTCTCCGTGGAAGAAAATACTTCGATTTGGCCGAAAAGGCAAGTTGAGTCCGAGGTTCATCGAGCCGTATGTGTAACACCCCTTACCTGTATTCAACCCCGAAATAGGGCACGAGGCGTTACCGTATTAAAATCCTCAAGATCGCCACTTAGGCTCAACATGACCACTCTCTTTGGCCATTACAACAACCTCAATCTCGACTTACGAGACCCCACTCAAACACTCGAGGGCTCTCGAGACCATATCGAAAACTCTTACGATCTTAAAATTTTTCTCTTTTATACAGGGCTCACATGCCCGTGTAAGATGATGCACGCCCGTGTGTAGACACACACGCCCATGCTCTCCAACCGTGGTGAACACTGACTTCACTTACACGGCCTAGAGTCTAGACATACGCCCGTGTGGCTAACTCGTGGCCAACACTGATTAACCCACACGCCCTAGGCACACGCCCGTGTGGCTAGTCCGTGGTCTATTCTGATTTAAAATGCTAACATGCAGGGGATACACGGCCAAGTCACACGCCCATGGGCTGGACTGTGTGTCACACATGGCCTAGACACACGCCGCCAGTGTGTCTATCCACATGGACAAGAACAAAGCTATATGCCAAGTTCTTTTCACCCTTCTAGCATACACAACATGCACTCATTCAACACATCCATAATCAACTCATATGAAGTACAATCTCACATAGATAACTGCATCTTTTCATATCATAAAGTGCCAACAACTATGGCATTATACAAAATAGATTATCCATCTAAAGGCCAACACATCATAGCCATTTACAACAAAATTCACTAACTTGTCTAGCCCCTATACATGCCATATACAAAACATTGAGTCTCATGTACCGAGTGTGCTTGATAGTGTGGGTGATCTTCCAATTGATCCTCGTATCTCGATTCAACACTTTTGCTCTATAAGACAAGGGAAAAGAAAGGAGTAAGCTTTGAGCTTAGTAAGTTTACACATAAACAATTAAGCACCATAGTATAAGCTAAACAACAATTAGCATTATACTAACATATAATGTTCAACTATGCTTACTCTTTCTATCCCTTACCACATTTCCAACACATCATGAATAACTTACTCATAACCATTGACATGCACCCCTGCATTCAATATCACATTTACACAATATACAACATATCATTATTTCTCGATAATACATCCACACAGCTAATCCACACAGCTAATGTCTCGGTGGTTTCGCACTTAGCCCACCACAATCAATAAATAAGGTAGTATCGCACTTAGCCTACCATAAAGGTAATCGTAGTGGTTTCACACATAGCCCACTAGACAATATACCCAACGATAGCATCGTACATATCCAGCTCATCGTCATTATGCATTAAGATGGTATCGCACTTAGCCCATCTTTTAGCATTATCACTACACATTCATATATCTATTTACTCAATCATTCATCCATTCACAAAATCTATCACATTCATTCCACTTGAACCACATAGGTTCTCAATCATTCTCAACCATGCTATACACTAGTTAGCATTAACAAATTGTAAGTATGAAAGCATTGTTTATACATAGACTTACCTCGATACTCAAAAGTATAGAAACGTGCAATTTAGTCCACCACTTTGCTCTTGCCTCGATTTCGATCTGGGCTTTGTATTTCTTGATCTATAATGATAATTCAACTCATCATACACATTGACTAAATTGACCCACATCTCATACTTTAGCAAAATTACTCTTTTTCCCCTAAAGTTTCTCCTATTTATGCTATTGCCCCAAGGCTCGTAAAGTGATTTTTATTCAACTTTCTAGCCTTTCATGCTTAGCCGAATCACTTACTCAACTAAAGCAATCATCAATTCTCACTACATCACACATGTATGACCAAACTCAATATTTTTACAAACTAATCCCTACATGCATTTTCTATGGAAACTCATTTAGCAAAAGATGTTTCTACTACATCAAGCTTTCATAATCTTCCATAAAACATCAAAATACATGCATGTCATACATGGCCACATTTTTGAACATCCATCATAGCTCATCAAATAGCTAAAAATAGCTTACTCATGCTACAAGGACTTCAAAAATACAAAGAATATCAAAAACGGGGCTTAGATGCACTTACTAGCAAGCTTGAAAATTTTGAAGAACCCTAACAATGGCTCTCGCAATTTTCGGCAGCCTTGGAGAAGAAGGTGAATGAATTTTGTCATCTTTTCTCCTATTTTAATCACTTAATTGTTAAATGACCAAAATGCCCTTTTTGATAAACTTTCTATTTTAACTCATCCATGCCCAATTTTGTCCAAAAAATTTGAAATTTGGAAAATTGCTATTTAAGGACCTTTAATTAATATTCTAAAGCTATTTCACACATGGCCTAGAAACACGCCCGTGTGTCTATCCACATGGACAAGAACAAAGCTATATGCCAAGTTCTTTTCACCCTTCTAGCATACACAACATGCACTCATTCAACACATCCATAATCAACTCATATGAAGTACAATCTCACATAGATAACTACATCTTTTCATATAATAAAGTGCCAACAACTATGGCATTATACAAAATAGATTATCCATCTAAAGGCCAACACATCATAGCCATTTACAACAAAATTCACTAACTTGTCTAGCCCCTATACATGCCATATACAAAACATTGAGTCTCATGTACCAAAGTGTGCTGATAGTGTGGGCAATCTTCCAATTGATCCTCGTATCTCGATTCAACACTTTTGCTCTATAAGACAAGGGAAAAGAAAGGGAGTAAGCTTTGAGCTTAGTAAGTTTACACATAAACAATTAAGCACCACGAGATCGCTAAACAACAATTAGCATTATACTAACACATTATGTACAACTATGCTTACTCTTTCTATCCCTTACCATATTTCCAACACATCATGAGTCACTTACTCATAACCATTGACATGCACCCCTGCATTCAATATCACATTTACACAATATACAACATATCATTATTTCTCGATAATACATCCACACAGCTAATGTCTCGATGGTTTCGCACTTAGCCCACCACAATCAATAAATAAGGTAGTATCGCACTTAGCCTACCATAAAGGTAATCATAGTGGTTTCACACATAGCCCACTAGACAATATACCCAACGATAGCATCGTACATAGCCAGCTCATCGTCATTATGCATTAAGATGGTATCGCACTTAGCCCATCTTTTAGCATTATCACTACACATTCACATATCTATTTACTCAATCATTCATCCATTCACAAAATCTACCACATTCATTCCACTTGAACCACATAGGTTCTCAATCATTCTCAACCATGCTATACACTAGCTAGCATTAACAAATTGTAAGTATGAAAGCATTGTTTATACATAGACTTACCTCGATACTCAAAAGTATAGAAACGTGCAATTTAGTCCACCACTTTGCTCTTGCCTCGGTTTCGATCCGAGCTTTGTCTTTCTTGATCTATAATGATAATTCAACTCATTAATATACACATTGACTAAATTGACCCACATCTCATACTTTGGCAAAATTACCCTTTTGCCCCTAAACTTTCTCCTATTTACGCTATTGCCCCAAGGCTCGTAAAGTGATTTTTATTCAACTTTCTAGCCTTTCATGCTTAGCCGAATCACTTAATCAACTAAAGCAATCATCAATTCTCACTACATCACACATGTATGACCAAACTCAAGATTTTTATAAACTAATCCCTACATGCATTTTCTATGGAAACTCATTTAGCAAAAGATGTTTCTACTACATCAAGCTTTCATAATCTTCCATAAAACATCAAAATACATGCATGTCATACATGGACACATTTTTTAACATCCATCATAGCTCATCAAATAGCTAAAAATAGCTTACTCACGCTACAAGGACTTCAAAAAAACAAAGAATATAAAAAATGGGCTTAGATGCACTTACTAGCAAGCTTAAAAATTTTGAAGAACCCTAAAAATGGCTCTCTCAATTTTCGGCAGCCTTGGAGAAGATGACTGAATTTTGTCATCTTTTCTCCTATTTTAATCACTTAATTGTTAAATAACCAAAATGCCCTTTTTGATAAACTTTCTATTTTAACTCATCCATGCCCAATTTTGTCCAAAAAAATAGAAATTGAGAAAATTGCTATTTAATGACCTCTAATTAATATTCTAGAGCTATTTCACACAAATAGCTTCTAGAATCTCACATTTTGCAACTTTTGCAATTTAGTCCTTTTGGACAATTCAACCGCAATTTCACAAAATTGCTTCATGAAACTTTCACACTAGCATGCATACATAGTATAAACCTCAAAAACTCATTCATAAACCTCAGATTTGTGGTCTCGCACCACTATTCTGACTAGGCCCTAAATCGGGATGTTACAACTCTCCCCCACTTTAGAGATTTTCGCCCCCGAAAATCTTACCAATAAAGAGGTTTAGATGTTGCTCTCTCATAGCTTCTTCCATTTCCCACGTAGCCTCTTCCACACCGTGTTTCTGCCATAACACTTTTACTAGTGCTATGCTCTTATTTCTCAACCGTTTCACTTCTCGAGCCAAGATCTTAATCGGCTCTTCATCATAAGACATATCCGGTCTTATCTCAATTTCCGTCGAAGGAATCACATGTGAAGGATCGGAGCGATACCGTCGCAACATCGACACATGGAACACATTATGAATCTTTTCCAACTCTACTGGCAAAGCCAATCGATAAGCTACTGGCCCAACTCTGTCTGTAATCTCATACGGCCCTATGAATCTTGCACTCAATTTTCCTTTTCGTCCAAATCTCATAATCTTCTTCCATGGGGACACTTTCAAAAACACTTTGTCACCCACTTCAAACTCAATTTCTTTTCTTTTTAGATCCGCGTACGACTTCTGTCGGTCCGAAGCAACTTTCAGACTATTACGGATTATTTTCACTTTCTCCTCAGTCTCTTTCACAAGATCGACTCCATGGATCCGATTCTCACTAAGCTCGGTCCAATACAAAGGAGTCTGATACTTACGACCATACAAGGCCTCATACGGAGCCATCCGTATACTTGATTGATAACTGTTGTTGTAAGCAAATTCGACTAAAGGTAGATATCTCTCCCAACTACCCTCGAATTCTAACACACAGCATCAAAGCATATCTTCGAGAACTTGAATCACTCTTTCAGATTGACCATCGGTTTGCAGATAGAATGCAGTAATGAAATTCAACTTTGTTACCAAAGCCTCTTGCAACCTCTTCCAAAGCCTCGAAGTGAACCTCAGATCCCTATCCGATATTATAGACACAAGTACACCATGTAACCTCACTATCTCTGCAACATACAATTCAGCTAACTTATCCAGTGAATAATCAACACGTACTGGAATAAAGTGAGCCGACTTCGTTAGTCTATCCACAACAACCCACACAGCATCTCTCTTTTTCAGAGTCATCGGCAACCCCGTCACAAAATCCATGGTAACTTGATCCCACTTCCATTCGGGTACCAACACTGGCTGAAGAAATCCCGAAGGCACTTGGTGCTCAGCTTTCACTTGTTGACAAATCAGACACTTTGTCACGAACTCTGAAATATCTCTTTTCATACCCGGCCACCAATAATACTTCTTCAAGTCATTGTACATTTTCGTACTACCCGGATGTACTGACAAACATCCACTGTGGGCCTCATGCAAAACCTTTCGGATTAACTCCTCATCTCTTGGTACACAAATTCTGCCACGGTATAGGAAACAACCATTCGAGCCCACTCGAAAATCAGAATCACTTTCTGATTCACACTTAGCTCTCTTAGCTAGCATCTCACTGTCATTTCTCTGAGCCTCACATATCTGTTGAACAAATAGTGGCTTAGCTCGTAACTCTGCCAAAATAGCACCATCATCAGACAATGCTAAACTCGTGCTCATAACTCTTAGAGCATACAAGGATTTCCTACTCAGGGCATCCGCAACCACATTCGCTTTTCCCGGGTAGTAGTCAATGATTAACTCATAGTCTTTCAACAACTCAAGCCGCCGTCTCTGTCGCAAATTCAGATCCTTCTGATCCATCAAATATCTCAAACTCTTGTGATCCATAAGGATTCGACACTTCTCACCATATAAGTAATGTCGCCAAATCTTTAACACGAAAATAATCGCAGCCAACTCCAAATCATGAGTCGGATAATTCTTCTCGTGCGGTTTCAACTGTCTTGAGGCGTAAGCGACTACCTTACCCTCTTGCATCAACATGCAACCGAGACCATTAAACGACGCGTCACTGTAAACCACAAACTCTTTCCTCGATTCTGGTTGAACAAAAAACGGCACCTCAGTCAACATTGTTTTCAGTCTCTCGAAACTCTGTTGACATGTCTCAGTCCATTCAAACTTGACATCTTTGTGCAATAGTTTCTTCATCGAGGTAGCAATCACAGAGAACCCCTTTACGAAACGTCTGTAATATCCTGCTAATCCCAAGAAACTTCTTATTTCTAACATATTCCTCAGTGGTTTCCAATCCACAACAGCCGATATCTTACTTGGGTCAACTCTAACACCATCACCCGACACAATATGTCCTAGGAATCCAACCTCTCGAAGCCAAAACTCACTCTTGCTAAACTTAGCGTACAACTGCTTATCTCTTAAAGCTTGCAAGATAATTCTCAAATGTTCTTCATGATCGTTCTCATCCCGAGAATAGATCAATATGTCGTCAATGAAGACAACTACAAACTTGTCCACATACGATCTGAAAACACGGTTCATCAGATCCATAAAAATCACCGGTGCATTCGTCAAACCAAACGGCATAACCAAAAACTCATAATGGCCATACCTTGTCCGAAATGCAGTTTTCAACACATCCTGCTCTTTCACTCTCAACTAATAATAACCAGACCTCAGGTCTATCTTGGAGAACACTATAGCTCCCTTCAGTTGATCAAAAAGATCATCAATTCTTGGTAAAGGATACTTATTCTTAACCGTCACTTTGTTAAGCTGTCTATAGTCTATACACAACCTCATAGACCCATCTTTCTTCTTCACAAACAATATCGGAGCACCCCACGGTGGGTAGCTCGGTCTTGCAAAACCCTTATCTGTCAACTCTTGCAACTGAACCTTCAGTTCTTTCAACTCTAAAGGTGCCATCCTATACGAAGTAATCAAAATAGGTGCCGTTCCCGGAACTAACTCAATCCCAAACTCAACCTCTCTCACTGGAGGTAATCCGGGTAACTCTTCCGGGAATAGATCCGGATACTCACATACCACTGGTACTGTTTCAAACTTTACTCCAA
Organism: Gossypium sturtianum; assembly: GCA_025698515.1. Lineage (NCBI taxonomy): Eukaryota > Viridiplantae > Streptophyta > Magnoliopsida > Malvales > Malvaceae > Gossypium > Gossypium sturtianum. The sequence goes on along the minus strand of CM046947.1, from coordinate 74,672,479 downwards.
CCTCTTGAGTATTCAACACAAAAGCAAGATAGGACTTACACCCTTTTCTCAAACATTTATCAGCCACTAAGGAAGAAATCATCACTGGTAGACTATTCAATCCACCTGATTCAACCCGAACCACATCTCCACTCTCACATTTCAATTCAATAAACTTACTACCACAGTTCACTAAGACACTATGGGTAGTCAACCAATCCATGCCTGGGATTAAATCAAACTCATCAAACGGAAAAAACATCAGGTTTGCCAGAAAGCAATGACTCTCAATCACCAGAGGACAATCTTTACACACCTTGTCCACTAACACATGCTTACCTAACGGGTTTGACACCTTAACCACAAAGTCCGTAGACTCAACAGTCATACTCAAACTAGATGCCAATCTCATGCAAATATAAGAATGAGTAGACCCTGGATCTATTAAAGCAATAACAAGGGTGTCAAAGAGAGAAAAAGTACCCGTTATCACATCAGGGGAGGATGCCTCTTCACGAGCGTGAATGGCATACGTCCTCGCAGGTGCCCGACCCTCCGATCTCACAGCAGAGTCTCTAGATGCACCTCTACCACTATTCCCACCTCTCGGGTTCCTTGGTGGTCTACCCCTTGCAGACACATCACTGGATCTCATCTCTAGCTTCTCTTCCTTATCATCCCTCTCGGGGCAATTTCGGATAAAATGGTCGGGGGAACCACACTTATAACAGTTTCGACTGTTACCCTAACACTCTCCGGTGTGATATCTACCACAACTTGGACACTTCGGTTTATTCTTCGGATAGCCCACACTTTCCATCGAAGTAGCTTGGACTCTCGAACCTAAACGAGTATTGCCCAAGTCTCGATGCGAATAACCCATTGGTGTTGTCATCCTAGGACTCACTTCCTTGGACCTTTTTGACTGGGCTTGATACGACTTGCCCATCGACCTCTTTCTAGCATCTCGGGCTTCACTCACAGCCCTTCTCTTTTCTGTACTCAACTCTTCGGCCTTACTTGCCCTTTCGACCAACACCACAAATTCTTTCAACTCCAAAATACCCACTAGGAGTTTGATGTCCTCATTCAGTCCGTCTTCGAACCTCTTACACAAAATGGTCTCTGTCGACACACATTCTTGAGCGTATTTGCTAAGCCTAACAAACTCACGCTCATATTCCGCTACTGACATTCTTCCTTGCTTCAACTCAAGGAATTCCTTCCTTTTCCGATCAATAAATCGTTGGCTTATATACTTCTTCCGGAACTCTTCCAGAAAGAAGTCCCACATCACCCGCTCTCTCAGGACTACTGACATCAACGTCTTCCACCAATCGTATGCCGAGTCCCTCAGTAAGGATACGACACACTTCAAGCTCTCTTCAGGTGTACAAGAGAGTTCCTCAAACACTCTCATTGAGTTCTCTAACCAGAACTCTGCTCTCTCAGGGTCATCATCAACCTTAGCTCTAAACTCCTCAGCCCCGTGTTTTCTAATCTTATCTACCGGGGTTTTCGATATCCTCACTACATCAATACCTTGAGGAGCCACAGGAAATGGCTGAGGTATATGGGGAGGTGGAGGAGGTTGAGTATAAGGGTTCACTCGGACGTAATTCGAGTACCAATTACTCATCATCTGGAGAAAGGCTTCTCGTGCCCCTTCCCCTTGACCCCTACCCTCGGGTCCACTTTGAATAGGCACGGTTCCTTGCGCAGGAGCCGGCGCATTACTAGCTGCTTTATCAGCAGTCAATAGATCAGAATCCATATTCTATATAAAATAAAATTTAAAATCATCAAAAGCCACCACACTATCATTGTACACTTATGGCATGTATAGCTAGACTCTTACACCCGCTACGGTAGTCCTAAAACCGACTAAATTATAGCTCTGATACCACTAAATGTAACACCCCTTACTCGTATTCAACGCCAGAATAGGGCATGAGGCATTACCGTATTAAAATCCTCAAGATCGCCACTTAGGCTCAACATGACCACTGTCTTTGGCCATTACAACAACCTCAATCTCGACTTACGAGACCTCACTCAAACACTCGAGGGCTCTCGAGACCATATCGAAAACTCTTACGATCTTAAAATTTTTCTCTTTTATACAGGGCTCACACGCCCGTGTAAGATGATGCACGCCCGTGTGTAGACACACATGCCCATGCTCTCCAACCGTGGTGAACACTGACTTCACTTACACGGCCTAGAGTCTAGACACACGCCCGTGTGGCTAACTCGTGGCCAACACTGATTAACCCACACGCCCTAGGCACACGCCCGTGTGGCTAGTCCGTGGACTATTCTGATTTAAAATACTAACATGCAAGGGACACACGGCCAAGTCACACGCCCATGGACTGACCGTGTGTCACACATGGCCTAGAAACACGCCCGTGTGTCTATCCACATGGACAAGAACAAAGCTATATGCCAAGTTCTTTTCACCCTTCTAGCATACACAACATGCACTCATTCAACACATCCATAATCAACTCATATGAAGTACAATCTCACATAGATAACTACATCTTTTCATATAATAAAGTGCCAACAACTATGGCATTATACAAAATAGATTATCCATCTAAAGGCCAACACATCATAGCCATTTACAACAAAATTCACTAACTTGTCTAGCCCCTATACATGCCATATACAAAACATTGAGTCTCATGTACCAAAGTGTGCTGATAGTGTGGGCAATCTTCCAATTGATCCTCGTATCTCGATTCAACACTTTTGCTCTATAAGACAAGGGAAAAGAAAGGGAGTAAGCTTTGAGCTTAGTAAGTTTACACATAAACAATTAAGCACCACAGTATTAGCTAAACAACAATTAGCATTATACTAACACATTATGTACAACTATGCTTACTCTTTCTATCCCTTACCATATTTCCAACACATCATGAGTCACTTACTCATAACCATTGACATGCACCCCTGCATTCAATATCACATTTACACAATATACAACATATCATTATTTCTCGATAATACATCCACACAGCTAATGTCTCGATGGTTTCGCACTTAGCCCACCACAATCAATAAATAAGGTAGTATCGCACTTAGCCTACCATAAAGGTAATCATAGTGGTTTCACACATAGCCCACTAGACAATATACCCAACGATAGCATCGTACATAGCTTGACTCATCGTCATTATGCATTAAGATGGTATCGCACTTAGCCCATCTTTTAGCATTATCACTACACATTCACATATCTATTTACTCAATCATTCATCCATTCACAAAATCTACCACATTCATTCCACTTGAACCACATAGGTTCTCAATCATTCTCAACCATGCTATACACTAGCTAGCATTAACAAATTGTAAGTATGAAAGCATTGTTTATACATAGACTTACCTCGATACTCAAAAGTATAGAAACGTGCAATTTAGTCCACCACTTTGCTCTTGCCTCGGTTTCGATCCGAGCTTTGTCTTTCTTGATCTATAATGATAATTCAACTCATTAATATACACATTGACTAAATTGACCCACATCTCATACTTTGGCAAAATTACCCTTTTGCCCCTAAACTTTTTCTCCTATTTACGCTATTGCCCCAAGGCTCGTAAAGTGATTTTTATTCAACTTTCTAGCCTTTCATGCTTAGCCGAATCACTTAATCAACTAAAGCAATCATCAATTCTCACTACATCACACATGTATGACCAAACTCAAGATTTTTATAAACTAATCCCTACATGCATTTTCTATGGAAACTCATTTAGCAAAAGATGTTTCTACTACATCAAGCTTTCATAATCTTCCATAAAACATCAAAATACATGCATGTCATACATGGACACATTTTTTAACATCCATCATAGCTCATCAAATAGCTAAAAATAGCTTACTCACGCTACAAGGACTTCAAAAAAACAAAGAATATAAAAAATGGGCTTAGATGCACTTACTAGCAAGCTTAAAAATTTTGAAGAACCCTAAAAATGGCTCTCTCAATTTTCGGCAGCCTTGGAGAAGAAGATGACTGAATTTTGTCATCTTTTCTCCTATTTTAATCACTTAATTGTTAAATAACCAAAATGCCCTTTTTGATAAACTTTCTATTTTAACTCATCCATGCCCAATTTTGTCCAAAAAAATAGAAATTGAGAAAATTGCTATTTAATGACCTCTAATTAATTTTCTAGAGCTATTTCACACAAATAGCTTCTAGAATCTCACATTTTGCAACTTTTGCAATTTAGTCCTTTTGGACAATTCAACCGCAATTTCACAAAATTGCTTCATGAAACTTTCACACTAGCATGCATACATAGCATAAACCTTAAAAACTCATTCATAAACCTCAAATTTGTGGTCTAGCACCACTATTTTGACTAGGCCCTAAATCGGGATGTTACAGTATGAGATCATCGAACGAATTAGGCCAGTTGCTTATAAGTTGTTGTTGCCACCTGAATTAGAGAAAATTCATAATGTGTTCCATGTATCAATGCTTCGACGATATAGATCGGATCCAATGCATGTAATTGCTCCTACTGAGGTTGAGATTCAGTCAGATTTATCGTACAGTGAAGAACCGATTCGAATACTGGCACGTGAGATCAAAAAATTGAGAAATAAAAGAATTTCCTTAGTGAAAGTGTTATGGAACAAACACAGAGTTGAAGAGGCTACGTGGGAGCCTGAAGATGTTATGAGAGAGCAATATCCAAACCTATTCACCGGTAAGATTTTCGAGGACGAAAATCCCTAAGAGGGGGAGAGTTGTAACAGCCTGGTTTAGACCCTAGTAGGAAAAGTGGTTTCGAGACCACAAATCTAAGGTCAGAAAAATATTTTAATATTATTTTTGGTGATTATAATATGTGATTGAGCATTTGTGAAAGTTCTTTGTGAAAAAATTATCGATTGTATGCTTAATTAGCAAAAATGACTTAATCGCATAAAATGTAAAAGTTGTGTGCTGATTGTTAAAGTGTTTATTTGTCATGGCTTTCTAAATGAGAAGTCCTTATGTTGTTAATAAACCATTAAAAGAATGGATGGACAAAAATGGGCTTTAGTTGGTGGAAATTTGAATGAATTAATAAAGGGCAAAATGGTAAATGGTGCATTAATGTTAATATAATTAAAATAAAACAAAAAGATGGCCATATATCATCTTTCTTAGCCAAATTTGAAGAAGAAAAAGAAAGAAATAGGGCTTGAAGCATTCGGCCATTGTTAAGTTCAATCAAGGTATGTTTTGAGCTCGGTTTTTAGTGATTTTTATGTTTTTCTGATCATTCCTTAATGTTTTATCAAACCCATGCTTAAATTTTAGAAATTTATGGTGATTTTGAGATATGCCATTGATGAATGTGTGAGCTTTGTGTTGTTAGTTGGTGGAATATGAAAGCTTAGTGTTGGTTTAACATAGTTTGTATTTGGATTTTTGGTGAAATTGAGTAATTTGGGCTAAATTGTGAAAATAAAAAATTAGAGGACTAAAATGTGAAATAAATGAAATATATGGGCTTGTATGAGTATAAGGAGAATTCGGCCTAAGCATGGTATATTGAAATTATGTGTGTTTTGTGATTTTATGAAATAGGGACTAAAGTGTCGAAATGTGAAAATGTGAGGGCTATTTTGTAAAATGCCCTAAAAATGTGTGTTTGGACTAAATTGGATGAATTGGTGATTGAATGAGTTAAATTTGAATATGTATAGACCAAAAAAGGAGAGATTCGGATCGAGATCGAGGCAAAGACAAAGTACTCGATTGATCGGCTAGTTTCGGTATTTTGACGTCCGAGGTAAGTTCGGATATAATACGTGTTGTTAAATTATGTTTTAGTACTATGGAATGAATATTTATGTGATTATTGGATTAGAAATGCTATGTGCGGAATTGAGTTAGATGGCACTAAGTGTGCGTAATTAGAAACGAGACAGGGATGATAAGCACTGTGTGTGCAAAATAATAGAAGCTGCGACTTTAATGATTGGCACTGTGTGTGCGATACCAAATTACGTTCGGTTTTATATTATGGCACTAAGTGTGCGATGTTATTTAAGCTTCGGCTATGAAATTGAGCACTAAGTGTGCGATTGAATTAAAGAGATAGTGATCAGTGAATAAATTATGGTATCGAGCATTGAATAGTAAGAACGTTTGTTAACTAAGTGTTGGCAAAGGTATGTTTCGAACCTATGTGGTTGATGATAATGTTTAAGATTGAATAGATGGATGTATGAGTATATGGTTGAGGATGATATTCTGTTTAGTTGTGAATCTATCTAAGTGATGGTTTATTTATGTATTGATATTGTATTTTTGAGTAATATGTATTATATTACAAACTTACTAAGCTCTAAAGCTTACTGTGTGAAATGTTTCTCTATTTTACAGTATTTTTAAAGCAAGCTCAAATTTGGGGATCGTCGGTGACTCAATCACACTATCGGCTATCTATTTTGGTACTTTTGAAAGATGTATATACTTGGTATATGTCATGTATAGGCTAGAAGTTATGGTATGTTTGGAATGTTTGGACTTTGCCATGTGACATGGCTTGGAAATTGAATGATGTTGGTGTCTAAATGTAGGCTATGAAAATGATGAATGAGGTATGAAATAGTGAGAATGGAAATGGTATAATTCATGCTTGAATTGATTGCTGAGAATTGTGGTTTAAATGTGGAGTTATGATATGAATTGCATGATGCTTGACTTAAATGATTTGGAATGTGAAATTTGGTATTTTGGATGAACTTATTTGAGATGAAATTGTGTATGGAAATAGATGATATAGATGATGATTATTTGGTGCATATATTGGTATGTTTTGGTTGCCAATTAAGGTATAAATGCATGAGATTTGAAGCTTGTAGGTGATTCCAAAGTGTGGTTGGTAATTTGTCCTTGAAAATGGCCTATAATTGCCCACACGGTTGAGCACACGGGCGTGTGGCTCGACCGTGTCTTTCGAGTTTGCAAATTGAAACAAGTCAGGCTCGACCATGGGCTGGACACACGGACGTGTGACTGTCCGTGTGGTGCAAGTCAGTGTCGACCACGGGTAAGGACCACGGGCGTGTCTCAAGTCGTGTGGACAAGTCAGTAGGTATGCCCTATTTTGCCATGGCTTGGACACATGGGCGTGTCTGAGACCGTGTTAGGCACACGGCTTGAAAACACCCCTAACCCGTATCTGTCGCCGAATTAGGGTTACGAGGCATTACCTGACAAAACACAGTTCAGCACGCTCAAATAAAACATTTCATGTTCACAGATATATCAACTTTTTCTCATTTATAATGAGTTTAGCTTATCAGGCATTTATATTCATAAATCACACTTCTTTATCACAGTTTCGAATCAAAGGAGCTACACTTGCTTGGCTATTAAATTATAAATTCATAACCCAGTATACAAGTATTTTATAACCAAATTATTAAAACAATTCAAAAGGTCGAATATGTCTAAGTATTACATTATCTATATTCTAAATCTAATGAATATGTCATCAACAATGTACTTATCATCTCACGACATTCAAACATTTATTCATGTCCTATTATAACTACTAAACAAATACAAGCTCATCAATTCAATACATATACATAAAACTTAATCTTGTAGTCTCTTACATCTTTAAATTAAACATGTTTTAAACTTACTAAGAGAGCTAGTTATAAATTGTACATATCTTTACACAATCGAGATATATAATCCATACACCATTCATTCCTATCATGTTTATAAAATAACCAAGAAATCAAACCAACTAGTCCCATTTTAAAAGTACAAATGCCGAATCAAAACATATGATTTACATATATTATACATTGTATTATAATATCCAATAAAAACCAACTTACTTCTCATTAATTCGACTAGCAATACTTATCTTGAAACAATTCCTTCTATTATGAATTAATAGTTAAACCTATATAGCCAATTCACATTCAATACATACATCACAAATCTCTCATACCAATACACATTATAAAGTCTTATCTAATACTTTATGTTACCAAAACAAATATCCATCCACCACACAAGTTATATCATAAGATACACTTCCAAACAATCTTAGACCATGATCGAATGCACACATAAGTCATAATATTTTAAGTAAGTCATTTTCGCATGGCTTAAATATATACATATCCCAAAACAATCTTTCCAAAATATAACTTAGCCTATACATGCCATAGTTTCAAAAATTTCAGCTTATAAAATATCAAAATTAGTCAATAGTGTGATAGACTTTGACGATGATCCCCGAGCTCGTAACTTGACTCCAAAATCTAAGCAACAATACAAACAAACACACCGAGTAAGCTATTATAGCTTAGTAAGTCATAAGCAATTTAATCAACCTAACAATAATACTCAATGTGATTTAAACAAACATTGTAAATAAGAATTTATCAAATACCCATTTACTAGTACAATCATAAACCACTTATTATCTCTCAAATTCAAATTCGAATATGTAGTATACAATTCCATTCTCAAGTCTCATCCACATACTCAATTTCGAGCTATCCACATATACTTATAATTCAATATCTCACATAGTCGAATCTCATTAAGTGATTCATACAACATTTCATATGCTCTAGTAATTATTTTACCGTACCAACTCAATCATTCAAATTATACCCTAAAAATAACAATCCATCTAAGCCACCCCTTTAACATATATACTTGATTTCGAATGATAAGATCTCATAGTATCAACTTATCGAATTTAGTCTTTGAGATTACAATTGATAGCACACTTAGTGCTCTTTAGCCGATTTCACACTCATAGTGCTCGGACATTTAATTCGCACACTTAGTGCATAACAACCGATTTCACACACTTAGTGCTCGGTATAATAAAATTCGCACACTTAGTGCCAAATGACCGATTTCGCACACTTAGTGCTCGGTATAATAAAATTTGCACACTTAGTGCCAAATGACCGATTTCGCACACTTAGTGCTCATCTCAAGCTTGCTACTTATTCACATTCATATATACATTCATAAAGCTTAAACCTCAACCACATAGGTAAATATATAGTAACATGTTCATTACATGATTTATAACATAGTCGAATATATCATTTACATATATTTATACCTCACATTCGGTTCTACTCATTTTCTGATCAATATCATAATTGGATATACCATTACCAAATAGGTATACCTCACATTCGGCTTATCAACATATTGGTACATATATTTCCATTAAAATTATATACGTCAATATAGATAAATTCCATGCAATATGTTTGCTTAAGAACTTACCTAAACAAAACACTCCAGCGTATTACCAGCGTGCATTTGGACATGTTGAATTCTAGCATGCAGTCAGACACTTAAAAAATCAGCATACATTTGAACATTAAAATTTCACTAGCTGACAGCCAATAATTTTCAGACAATTTAGTTCCCTACATCCTTTCAACAAATGTTTGTTTTCCTAGCTTCAACCAATAATAATGGGACATTACTAAAACTGAAATTTGGAAATGTAAATCCCAAATTAAACTGTTTTAAGCTCCAAAATTTAGTAACTCTTCAAACATAAACCAAACAGTAATGCATGTTAATTTCAACCACCTTTATATTTTGTCTATTACCACTAAACAGGACATTTATCAACCAACATTTTACCTTAATTAGAACAGCAGCAGATCAATTACACCAGGATTTATTGCACGATAAAATACAGCAATTACATGCTAAAACTATCAGCATTCAACGGCAGGTTTCAACACCAACTTATACATTTATTTATCATCTCTTCTTCACTTCTAACACCAGTATGTTGGTAACAAATAACATGTATTTTAACTACTAACTTTGCTTAACAGTCCTTAAATCCGCGTTTTACATGCACGTATTAAACACATAATAAACATGGAAATTTTTCAAAGTTTCATTGCAAGGACTTACCGAACAGCAGTCAAACCTACTCTTGAGCAGTTTCTTTCCCCTTCTTGCTGCCATCTTCAGTGAGTTTCTTGAGGAACCAGCTCCTAAATGAGCTCAAAAATTAAACATGCAGCAGTCCTCTTCTTCCTTCTCCATTCGAATAGCTAAGAAATGGGCAAAACTCAACAAATTTTTTTCTTTCTTTTTCTTTTGCTGAGTTTCGGTCATGCAACAAAGAAAAAGATGAACACTTTCATCTCTTTCTTTCCAATATAATATTTTATCTTTCATCTCTTTCTTTCCAATATAGTATTTTATCTTATATTATAATATATCATAATATCATAAAATAAAATAAACAACTTTAAATCACTATTACATGCATTTTGGCCGGCCACTAAGTTCAATTGTGGCTAAATTACCTTATCAATACTTCAATTTATAAAACCATCATCAATTCGGTACTTAAACATTTAACCACCAAACTTTCTTTTTATGCGATTAAGCCCCTTTTTACAATTAAGCACCAAAACAATCAAATTTTAATACGGAAATTTCACACGCACCAATTCACATATAATGAACATAGACAATAATATTTTAAAAAAAATTCTGACTCAGATTCATGGTCCCGAAACCACCATTCCGATTAGGGTCAAAAATTAGGCTGTTACACGGCCTACCCACACGGGCGTGTGACCTCTGTAACTTAGAAAAAAATGTTTAAATTTTGAAAATTTTCGTATGTGCTCGGTTTAGTCCCGACCCCTTTCTACCACGTGTTTGAGGTCTCATTGATCTATTTAAGGGACTATATGAATGTGAATTGTTATGTTTAGTTGTGATTTAATATGAAATGTTCGGAAAAGATTAGTAATGCCTCTTAACCCTAATCCGGTGACGGTCACGGGTTAGGGGTGTTACAGTATTGAATATGAGAATCGTATAAGACCGTATCTGGGATATGGCATCGATACTTGAGGTGAGGTTTCGTATAAGACCATATCTGGGATATGGCATCGAAAATCAAAGGTAATCCCATGTAAGACCGCATCCGGGATGTGGCATTAGCTTCAGGTTCATGTTATGTGATTGAGTGGACACAGGTACCCGTAAGTAATTCACGAGGAACATTTACGATATGTGGCATGATATGTGTTAGATAAGGGCAAGTATGAGTAAGTTATAGCAAAGAGCCTATGACATTGTGTGTGGTTATCTAACGCCATGGATGGATATCTTTATAAGTTTAATGTTGCTATTTATTTCCATGCAAACTTACTAAGCTTAATGCTTACCCCTCTCATTTCCCTTTTCCTTGTAGTATTGCCAAGATAACTCAAGAAATTGGGGACGTCGGAGTTTGGAGATCACACTATCGACCACTATTTGGTATAGCCAAATTAGATTCATTTTGAGTATGGCATGTATAGGACTTGGTCATTTTGTTATGTCATATTTGCAAGCCCAATGTGTTGGCTATTATAGTTGTTCAATCTATTTTGTAAAAGGTCATGGGATGTTGGTCTATACTTGATATGTTCATATATTCAATGATGATGGATTTCATGAAGTGTATGCTTTTGTGGATGTCTTGATTTTTTTTTTTTTTGAGTTCTTAGAGGTACCATATGGTCATCTTATATATTGAATTGTTTTGGTATGAGTGTGATTGCTTGTTAGGGTGGCAAATGGCTTGGTACATAGCCATATAATTGTCCACACGGGCGGACACACGGGCGTGTGTCTAGGCCGTGTGTGACACACGGTCAGCCCCATGGGCGTGGTGATCGGCCGTGTGTCCCTTTGCATGCTAGGGCTGCAAGTCAGTATGCTCAGTAGTAAACACACGGGCAGAGACACGACCGTGTGTCTTACCCGTGTGGGAGGCACGGTCAGGAACATGGGCGTGTGCCCAGGCCTTGTGAAGTCTGCACCTGAAGTTAGGAATTTAATTCGACACATGGTCCAAGGACACGGGCGTGTGCCTTGGCTGTGTGACCATAGTGAGATGATGACGTCATAAGCAGAATGCTAAGACAGGGGCGTGTTGAGGCCGTGTGAGTGACACGGGCTAGGGACACGGGCATGTGTCTAGCCGTGTGTATTAAGTCAGTGTCGACCAGGGGTGAGGAGCACAAGCATGTCTCAGGGGCACACGGGCGTGTCACTTGAACAACACGGGCGTGTGGCCCCTGTTTAGGTAAAATTTTTCTAAGTGTGTAAAACTTTTCTATTAATTCCCGAAACCTTTCGGAAGCATGTATAAGGCCTCGTAGGCCCAGGATGAGTAGGTTATGAGCTTGGATGGAAAGTTTTTAAGCCGAAACAAAATTTTATAGCCCGATGTGATATGTTTAAGTAGGTTGAGTTAGGTAATGCCTCGTATCCGGTTCCGGCTTCGAACTCGGGTAAGAGGTGTTACACTATTGGTGGGTTAACAATCCAATACTTGGTGAATTCTACTTCACAATGATAGGAAGAGTCGACATTAAAGGATTAAAAAGCAACGTCGCTATGAACGCTTGGCTGTCACAAGCCAGTTATCCCTGAGGTAACTTTTCTGACACCTCTAGCTTCAAATTCTGAAGGTCTAAAGGATCGATAGGGCATGCTTTCACGATTCGTATTCGTACTGGAAATCAGAATCAAACGAGCTTTTACCCTTTTGTTCCACACGAGATTTTTGTTCTCGTCGAGCTCATCTTAGGACACCTGTGTTATCTTTTAACAGATGTGTCGCCACAGCCAACCTCCCCACCTGACAATGTCTTCTGCTTGGATCGGTCGATCGAAGCTGACCTTAGGTCCAAAAAGAGGGGTCGTGCCCAGCCTTCGATTCACGGAATATGTAAAATAACGTTAAAAGTAGTGGTAATTCAATTTCTCCTAAGAGCTCCCACTTATCCTACACCTCTCAAGTCATTTCACAAAGTTGGATTAGAGTCATGCTCAACAGGGTCTTCTTTCCTCACTGATTCTGCCAAGCACATTCCCTTGGCTCTAGTTTCACTGGATAGTAGACAGGGACAGTGGGAATCTCGTTAATCCATTCATGTGCGTCACTAATTAGATGACGAGGCATTTCGCTACCTTAAGAGAGTCATAGTTACTCCCGCCATTTACCCACTCTTGGTTGAATTTCTTCACTTTGACATTTAGAGCACTGGGCAAAAATCATATTGCGTGAGCATCCGCAGGAACCTTCGCAATGCTTTGTTTTAATTAAACAGTCGCATACCCCTTGTCCGTACTAGTTTTGAGTCGACTGTTCATCGCCCGGGGAAGGCCTCCGAGGGAGCCATTCCAAGTCCATCCCCCAATCGGCACGCGGTGACCCTCTCTCACCGCCAGAGTAGCTCAAGCAGTGCATCGACAGCCGACGAGTTTGGGACTGGGACCCCCGTGCCCAGCCCTCATACCCAGTCCTTTTCTCGAGGTTACAGATCCATTTTGCCGACTTCCGTTGCCTACATTGTTCCATTGACCAGAGGCTATTCAACTTGGAAACCTTATGCGGCTATTAGTACGACTGGGCACGGATGGCTCTCGGTCTTCTAGATTTTCAAAGGCCGTCGGGGGCACATCGGACACCATGGGACATGCAGTGCTCTTTTGGCTACTGGACCCTACCTCCGGCTGAGCCATTTTCAGGGTGGGCAAGCCGTTAAACAGAACAGATAACTCTTCGTGAGGCCCCCACCGATGTCTCCAAACTTCCTAAAATTGTCGTCAACTGTCACATCCTGATTTAGGAATTTTAACCTGATTCCCTATCGAACCTCACGTAGGACGCGTTATCGGACGGGCTTCCCCCGTCTCTCAGGATCGACTTTCCCCTCTTCGACCTTCAAAGATCTAATTTGATTATTTGCTACTACCACCAAGATCTACACCGACAGCCGCTCTGTTCGAGCTCGCGCCCCGAGTTTTGTGGGGACTACCATGCCCTCCTACTCATCGGGGCCTGGGCCTTGCCCCGACGGCTGGGTTTAGGTCGCGCACTTAAGTGCCATCCATTTCTGGGGCGATTTGATTCGGCAGGTGAGTTGTTACACACTCTTTAACGAATTTCGACTTCCATGACCACCATTCTACTGCCTTTATCGACCAACACCTTTTATGGGTTCTAGGTTAGCACACAGTTGGGCACCATAACCCGACTTTCGATTTATCCCGCATTGCCTATTCTACTTACCAAAAATGTTCCACTTGGAGCTCTCGCTTCTGTGGCGCGGCTCAACGACGCAGCCACGCTGTCCTACCTATTTAAAGTTTGAGAATAGGTCGAGGGTGTTGCGGCCCCAATGCCTCTAATAATTGGCTTTACCCAATAGAACTCGCTAAGGGCTCCAACTATCCTGAGGGAAACTTCGAAGGGAACTAGCTACTAGACAGTTCGATTAGCCTTTCACCCCTATACCCAAGTCAGATGAATGATTTGTACGTCAGTATCACTTGACCCTACCTCGCTCAAGCATAGTTCACCATCTTTTGAGTCCCGACAGGCATGCTCTCACTCGAACCCTTTTCAGAAGATCAAGGTCGGTTGGTGGTGCACCCGTGAGGGATCCCGCCAATCAGCTTCCTTGAGCCTTACGGGTTTTCTAGCCCGTTGGCTCGTACAAGTCAAACTGCTTGATCCGTGTTTTGAGATGACCCGAATGGCGAGTCCTCAGGCCGACGCCTGGAGCACACAGGTACCGAAGCACGCCGAGACGACACGTTCTGGATCCCACGATCGAGGCAACGGCATCTCTACGGGCATATCAAAGGCCCGGGCTTGGGTCACTACCACAAATCGCCTTGGTCCATGCCTCGAGCCGATCGGCAAACTGGCTCTCGCCTTTTGGCATCCGACCGGGGCACATCGTCGGCCCCCATCCACTTTCCTCCCGACAATTTCAAGCACTCTTTGACTCTCTTTTCAAAGTCCTTTTCATCTTTCCCTCGCGGTACTTGTTCACTATCGGTCTCTCGCGCGTATTTAGCCTTGGATGGAATTTAACGCTTGATTAGGGCTGCATTCCCAAACAAATCGACTCGTAGACAATGCCTCGTGGGGCGACAGGGTCCGGGCACGATGGGGCTCTCACCCTCTCTAGCACCCTTACTTGGGCTCGGTCTGACTCTGAGGACGCTTCATCAGACTACAATTCAAATGCTGATGGGGAATCTTGGTTAACTCGCCATTACAAGGGGAATCCTGGTAAGTTTCTTTTCCTCTATTTATTGATATGCTTAAACTCAGTGGGTAATCCCACCTGACCTGGGGTCGCGATGCAAGCACCGTCCTTAAAATTCTAAAAGGGTTCAATGGTCTCGATCGATGATTGTGCATGACTCCAAACGAGGTTGATTACAACATTACCACCGATCGTCACGAAGATGATGTCGTCGAGGACTCGAATTTAGGCCAGCCACTGGTTGTGAGCGCATGAGTGGCAAATTTCTGCCGGCGGTCCAACCAAGTCCCGAGGGCTCGGGGTTGGATAGGGGTGACGATGTGTGACACCCAGGCAGACGTGCCCTAGGCCTAATGGCTTGGGGCGCAACTTGCATTCAAAGACTCGATGGTTCATGGGATTTTACAATTCACACCAAGTATAGCATTTCGCTACGTTCTTCATCGATACAAAAGCTGAGGAATCTATTGCTGAGAATCGTTCTGTATATTTTTCTACAAAAGAAAAACATTAGTGAAGCACCGACACCGTAAATGGTGCGGCGACAAAAGACGGGCCCTTTTTTTTCATTTCGATTCCTTGGCACAAATCACACCAAGGGTTTTTTTATTTTTCCTTGAAGAGGTCGATCCTAACATCTCACCCCACTCGATAGGTAAAGAGACGACAAGACCAACCGCTCAGAGAGGCGGGGGTAGCGAGAGGCGAGGATGCACCTGCACCACCTCTGATGTTGGTTAGACCGCGTTCACGGGTCGTTCTACTAGGTAGGTTTCGACAATGATCCTTCTGTAGGTTCACTTAAGGAAACCTTGTTACGACTTCTCCTTCCTCTAAATGATAAGGTTCAGTAGACTTTTCGCGACGTCGCGGGCAGTGAACTGCCCACATTGCCGCGACTCGAACACTTCGCCGAACCATTTAATCGGTAGGAGTGACGAGCAGTGTGCACAAAGGGTAGGGGCATATTTAACGTAAGCTGATGACTCGTACATACTAGGAATTCATCGTGGAAGACCAACAATTGCAATGATCTATCCCCATCACGATGAAATTTCAAAGATTACTCGGGCCTCTCGGCCAAGGCTATAGACTCGTTAAATACATCAGTGTAGCGCGCGTACGGCCCAGAACATCTAAGGGCATCACAGACCTATTATTGCCTCAAACTTACTTAGCTTAAAAGCCCATAGTCCATCTAAGAAGCTAGCCACGGAGGATCACCTCCGTGTATCTAGTTAGTAGGCTGAGGTCTTGTTCATTAACGGAATTAACCAGAAAAATCACTCTACCAACTAAGAACGGCCATGCACCACCACCCATAGAATCAAAAAAGAGCTCTCAGTGTGTGAATCCTTACTATGTCTGGACCTGGTAAATTTCCCCGTGTTGAGTCAAATTAAGTCGCAGGCTCCACTCCAATCCCAAAGGCCAACACAATAGGATCAAAATCCTGTAATGTTATGCCATGCTAATGTATACAAGCATAGGCCTGCTTTGAGCACTCTAATTTCTTCAAAGTAACAGCACCGAAGGAACGACCCAGCCAATTAAGGCCAAGAGTGCATCAGTGAAATCAGAAGAGTGGTTTCGTGACCACAAATCCAAGCTAAAAAGATAAATTATTTTAAAATTATTGCATGATTAGTGGTATGATAGGAAGGTTATATGAAAATACTGATAGGAAAATTTTACCGATTATGTGTTTAATTGTGAAAAGGACCAAATTGCATAAAATGTAAAAGTTGAATTTCAGTAGCTATAAGGATTAAATAGCTATGAAATTCAAACTTAAGGTCCTTATATGGTAATTAGACCATTAAAGAAAAGTATGTAGATATTTTTGGTGAATCATCCATGGAAATATTAAAAAGGGGCAAGGACTAAATTGGAAAACAAAATAATTAAAAGATGATAACTAATTAAATAGAATATCATCTTATTTTTATATCATCTTCCCCAAATATTTCCATGGAAACCCTAGGAGAGAGGAAGGAAACTAATCAAGTTTAATTGGATCCAAAAAGATCAAACAAAGAGTTAGATCGAGGAAAAGAAAAGATTTCAGATTAGTAGGATTTCAAGTACAAACTATCGTCGAGGTAAGTTCGTGTAACTTAATTGTACATCATGTAAATATGTTAAATAGAATGTTGTATTAGATTGAATGTGGAACAATAATACATGTATACATTATGAATGATATGAATGTAAGAAAAGGACATATGCTCAGAAACATATGAAAAGGATTAAATTCCGAGTAAATATTGTATTATGATGGATAAAGGTGATTTCCCTTGTGAAATGAGGTCCTGCATTTGTTGCAGAATGGATTTAGCTCGGACGAGTAATCCTATTGACCTCATTATTGAAAGGATTTAGCCCGGACGGGTAATCTTGATATAAGTTTTCTCGAGCATATGGAATAGATCGATTTAGCTTCGGTGGTAATCAGATTTAGCTCTTTAGAGTATTTGTCACGTAAAGGATTTAGCTTTGGATCGTAATCCTCGACAAAACTCTTAGAGCATATGTTCATGTGATTTAGCCTCGACCGTAATCTCTTTGTATGATATGTGGCTCGAGTGTGTGCTCACTGAATAAGTGCCCTAAGGGGGTACCTCAGAATATGAATTGACGGTTTAATGATTTGTACACTTTATGTTTACTAATGGAATATCCATCGATAATTCAATAATTTAACGGATAAAACTGTTGATATGGGAAGTTAATGGATCAAAGGATTAATATTTATGAAATGTTAAGGAAATGTGGCATGATAAGCTCATCTATGCTTATTTGGTATTTATGTGAATTATATGACAAACTTGTTTGGTTGAATACATGTGAATAGGTATTTAGCTATATTTATGGAAAACATGTTAATGTATGAAAAATAGAAATAAACAGAATTGGTAAGTTTAATTATTGTTATACGAACTTACTAAGCATAAGGTTGCTTACTAGATTTTATTTTCCCTGTTTTATAGTGTTCAGAAGCTCGCGAAGGTTGGAGATTGGTCAGATAATCATCACACTATCCACCCGTTGATTTTGGTATATATGGTAGACTTATTTTGGTATAATGGCATGTATAGGCTAACTTGGTCATATGATGGATTGTAAGTGGATGTTTGTAATTTAGCCATTGGAATGGCTAGTATTGATCATGTTTTGGTATTTGTCTAATGAGGTTATATCATGTTAATAACATAAGTATTTATATAGTTTGTTTGAGATATATTAAATAGGTATGTTTACAAATGGTAAGATTATAAGTATGATTATATGTAATGTTATATCATGTTAGATGATAGAATTGTCTTGATATTATAATGCTTGAATTGGTTGGTATATGAATTGCAAACTTTGGTGTAGGTCATTGGTAAATTGGGTGAGAAAATGAAGCTAGGAAATGGCTTTATTTTGTCCACACAGGTAGACACACGGGCAAGTGTCTAGGCCGTGTAGCATGTGGTCTGGCCATGTGTCCCCTACATTCTAAAATTTAGAAACAGAATGCTCAGAATTGAGCACACGGGCAGAGACACGGGCGTGTGTCTCAGCCGTGTGAGAGACACGGCCTCGAACACGGGCGTGTATCTTGGTCGCGTGAAAACTGCACCTATTTTATGAAAAATAAATTAACCACACGGCCTAGCAGACGGGCTTCTGGCAGGCCGTGTGACACAAGTCAGAGAGTTACACGGGGTAAGACACGGCCTGTAGCACGGGCATGTCTAATAGTCACACGGGCGTGTCCCTAGAGCACACAGGCGTGTAAGCCCTGCACTTAAGAAAAATTTTGAAATTTCGCGAAAAATTCTCAGTGACTCTGAATTAGTCCCGATTTGTTTCTACTCTTTATATTGGGCCTCGAAAGTCCATTCAAGGGACATTATGGTTGTCTTCGGATATGAATAATATTTTGAAACGATTTATCTATAATTATTCTGTAAACTCCTATAATGCTCCGAAACCCTATTCTGATGATGGGTATGGGTACGGGTGTTACATCATCGGAAGTAGGGACGAGCAGACCGATGCTCACCGTGAGGCAGACCGGCCGACCCATCCCTAAGTCCAACTACAAGCTTTTTAACTGCAACAACTTAAATATGCACTATTGGAGCTAGAATTACCACGGCTACTGGTACTAGACTTGCCCTCCAATGGAACCTCATTAAGGGATTTAGATTGTACTCGTTCCAATTACCAGACTCATAGAGCCCGGTAACGTTATTTATTGTCACTACATCCCCATGTCAGGATTGGGTAATTTGCGTGCCTGTTGCATTCCTTGGATGTGGTAGTTGTTTCTTAGGCTTCCTATCCGGAACCGAACCCTAATTCTTTGTCACCCGTCACCACCACAGTAGGCCACCATCCTACCATCGAAAGTTGATAGAGCAGAAATTTGAATGATGCGTCGCCAGAACAAAGGTCGTGTGATCCGTCGAGTTATCATGAATCATCAGAGCAAAAGTCAAAGCCCGCATCGACCTTTTATCTAATAAATGCATCCCTTCCAGAATTCGGGGTTTGTTGCACGTATTAGCTCTAGAATTACTACGGTTATCCAAGTAGCAAATACAATCAAACAAACTATAACTGATTTAATAAGCCATTAGCAGTTTCACAATTTGAATTTGTTCATACTTACACATGCATGGCTTAATCTTTGAGACAACCACAAGACCACTGGCAGGATCAACCAGGTAGCATTCCTCCGCGACGTCGACACTGCATTGCCCTCGACATGTCGCGTGAGCAACGAAGAGATCATAATAGAGCACGAGCACCGTCCGTGTTAAGAGACAAAATGCATAGGCATCGAGAGATAAGGGTCTGAACCCTACTCTCAAAAATATTTTCCACATCCGAAAGCACGATCGAGCACCAGTGCACCGACGAGGCCACGCCAATTTAAGGGGGTGCACTCGGGACACAACGCACGATTGAGGTCCACCACGCACCCTAAAGGGCAAAAGATTGAGAAGGGACAGCAACATATCCATAATTCCATCTACTTAGGTACGCAACACATGATCCCGATCGCACCCCTTGAGTTCAATTAGATTAAGGGGGGATAATGAAGAGGAGTGCGGCTTGACAGTTCAATGCGAGTAGCATAGAGCCTGCCAATACACATAACCAAAACACCATTCATATGCCTATTTCATACTAGTAATAGCACCCATGCACACCGGCCAACAACCCACCCAACCAATGAATTGGTTGGGGAGTGGAAGGAACAATGAACGAGGGAACTTGGTCTTGGAGTCGTTGGTTAGATTTTTATGAACACGGGCTTGACCGGCTGGGAAATCATCACCTTGACCAGTAGCGCCGGCGATCAACTCACCACTGTTGATGAGTCATTGCAAAATAACCCGACCCCCATGGGGGGAAGGGATGCACCCCACCTCGAGAGGGGGCACATCGGGGGCAGCGGATCACTACCCCTTAAAGAGCTAAAACAACTTTGTCAATGTGCTACCAGGCAACATTCTTTTTTCTTTTTTTTTTAATAAAAAAATGAACCAAAGGTCAAAATCATTTTATTGCATCACGAATGACAATATTATGGATTTCCAATAGATAATCCATATTAAAATACAAATCACATCTATTCTTAATAGATAAATTACAAAGTAAATCATCAGCTTTATTACTACTACGGTCGATCCAATTAAATTGGACCGGGTCAAAATTCCTAAGTCCATGCACGCCCTTTTCATACAGAAGCCCAATATGGTAATATCTTGATCTCACTTCTTGATCGTGTTGACTAAAGTTGCATTGTCAAATTCCATAATTAGCTTAGACACATTTAGCTTTGACGCCAATCTCAAACCTACAGTCAAAGCTTCTAGTTCTGCCCAAAACGCATCGAGGGCCTTATTAGCAAAACCATAACAACCACTGAGAACAAAACCTTCAACGTCTATAACAATGGCCCCATACCCAACACAACCATTCGAAACCACTGTGTCAACGTTGATTTTAACAAAGTCATTTGGAGGTTTCGTCCAGCCTTTACACACCGGAATAGGGGGAAGCACAGGAGGATCGACCAAGTTGAAGATTCTGAAATCTTTGCTAAGGGTCTGCGCCCTCTCCCACACCACCATAGCAGTATCTTCCTTGCCCTGAAACACCATCTTGTTTATACTGTTCCAGCAATTCCAGAGAAGAGTAAAAAAGTCAGCGGCAGCCTTAGTGTCAAGCTCACGGAGAACATCTTCCAACCAATCTATGCACCAGTCGTAGCAATATTGGACAGGATGTTGAGAAATTCTGACGGATGCGAGCAATATTATCGTATGTGGACAAAATATTATGGCCGATTCTCCAGCTAAAAACTTTAATCTAGGGGAGTATTTTTAGCTTCCAAATAATTCTCCAAAATAATCTGTGAGGACCAAAACCAATTCTATTAAGGGATAACTAAGAGTAGGCTGACTTTGACGTATAGAAACCATGAGGGTTTTGAATCCACGTTCTACTATCTTTATCCTTATTATGAGGAATGGGTTAATTTCAAATACAATCCCCCATAGTTTTGCCGTATAAATCAATTACCCTTTCCCTTTTCCACCGCCTATGATTGTGGTCCTACAAATTATTAACCTTTCTTTCATCATTTGTCAAAAGTGACTGACAAACCGATTCCCCATTAAGGCCCTCGACACCCCAATGATCCCACCGAATGTCAATCGTGTCGCCATCCCCAACTTGCCACATAAAGCCATCCTTTAAAACATCGGTCGCCTTTGCAATGCTTGACCAAGTAAAAGATGGTTTATCACAGTGTTTAGGCCTGAACACGTCCCCTTCTGGAAAATATTTCGCATTCAACACCTTAAAACATAAAGTATCCTTGAAATTTATGAGCCTCCACACTTGTCTGCCCAGGAGGGCCAAATTAAACAAATGCATATCCCGAAAGCCAATGCCGCCCATCCCTTTTGGGTAACACAATCGATCCCAGGCCACCATTGCCCAACCGCGAGTCTTCTCATTGTTTGTCCACCACATCCGACCCATTTTCGAGTGAAGGTCCTCAATGATACCTTTTGGGGCAAGAAAAATAGATAACGCATATGTCGAAATAGACAGAATAATAGCTTTAATGAACACCTCTTTCCCTCCGTAAGACAACAGTCGTTTTGATCAACTATTTATCCTGTAAGTACACCGATTAATGATGTTAGTAAAAGCAATTGACTTTTTCTATTAATAGGTAATGGTAACCTTAGGTAGCTATCGAGATTGTCAACCATTCGCATTCCTAGCTATCGTGGATCATTCTACTGCAAACAAAAGCACTTTGATTTTAACTAATGCACTTCGAAAGAATATCTTTCAAACGATTTGCAAGTATTTTGGCGACTATTTTGTAAACCACCTTGCAAAGACTTATAAGGCGAAAATTAGTCATATCAATAGGCTCTTTAATTTTAGGAATAAGAACACTATTCGTCTCATTGAGACTGTACACTTTTTTATCACCCCTTAATATCTCAAGACACAATTTTATAATATCAACTCTCACCACATCCCAATTCTCTTTGTAGAAATTTCCCGATAAACCATCAATGCCAAGGGCTTTCCTAGGGTCCATTTGATTGAAAGCTTTCTTGATTTCATCATCTTTGAACTCCTCCAACAGCCTATCATTCATCTCCCCTGAAATGTAATTTTCAATAAAGTCAAGATTTAGTTCATCGTTTGTTTGTAAAGTTGACCCAAATAAAGTTTGAAAATACTCCCTGGCAGCCGTGCAAATATCTTTGGTATTGTTCTTCCAGCACCCGTGAATATCTTTCAACCTTTCAATGCTATTTTTCTTCCTTCTACTCGAAGATCTCACATGAAAGAACCGGGTGTTCCTATCACCCTCTTTTAGCCAATTAACTCTCGATCTTTGAGCCCAGTACTTCTCTTCTTTATCCAGCAGCTTCCCGAGCTTTAACCTCATAGCTTTGAGTCTGTTCCCCTCGTACGAGCTTCCAGGATTTTCAATGATGCTATTAATTTTTAATTTTAGCGCACCAATCTGCTTGCTCATCTCTTTGCACTTCTTATATTGCCACACGCCAAGGTCATGGCCCACCTTCTCAAGTTTTTCCATAATATCCTTTGTGCCCTCATGCCAAGCATTTTTAATAATATTTTTTTCTTCAACCTCTTTTGCCCAGCAAATATCATATCTGAACATAAGCCTAGGATCTCTCGGCCCCACTCTCGGCTTGCGACCGTCGGTGTCCAAAACAATAGCATCATGGTCCGAGTTCGATTGGCGGATCACCTTGGTCTCGATGAACGGGAAATTTGTCACGTCATTAGCCGATATCATAAATCGATCGAGTCTTTCTTTAACCATTGCGGTTCCTTCGCTATTGTTGACCCAGGTAAACCACCCATTATCCGTTTTCAAGTCAACCAAAGATAGCTCGTCAACAACCTCACGAAAGTCATCCATCAAGGCTTTCGGTTTCCTTCTGCCACCTTCTTTTTCCAAGTTGTTGAGGATTGCATTAAAATTCCCCCTACAATCCACGTTTCCTTAACAGATCTCCCCATCCTCTTCAACATCTCCCACAAATTTTTTCTATTGTTTGGGTCAGCGTTCCCGTAGAAACCAGTGAACCTAATGGGGTTGTCGTTGTCTATGTGGATCAAGGAGTCTATGTGGTTCCTTGAGTAGTTTGTGACTTCAACTTTCGTGCCCCCCCCCCCCTCCAAAGCATAGCCAGACCACCGCTTTTGCCGGTCGCGTTAACAGCCAGGCAGCCATCCATCCTACATATGCTACGAATACGAGACAACTTATTAGTATGCACTTTAGTTTCACATAAAAAAATAACCTCTGGGTCATTAGCAACAATGAGTTGCTTCAATTCGCGAACTGTTACAGGGTTCCCAATCCCACGACAGTTCCAACATAGGATTTTCATTGCTTTTGGCGGGGCTGGTCGCCAGCCGCCGCCTTGCTTGGTGATATGTTGTCCAATAACCTTCTCTGCACAATTTTGGATGGGCTCTCATCCGTATTATCTCCATTCATACTCCTCTATCTCTTTCTTTTGCTTTTAAAACGACCCAGGCCATCACGCATAGATTTATGAGCTTTTTTTTCCATGGGTGAATTGGATACCGAGTCTTCATCTCCCATTTTTCCTTTTCCTTCTTGTAAGATTTGCTCGCTTTCATCCTTTGTGTCCGTCTTACTTTCATCTTTTGCCTCGTTCAATAAACCATGGGTTGCCACTATCTCAATCCCGTTTCTCCACATGACTCTATCTTGGATCGGAGCCACTGTAGTCACCCTTAGCCAACTTCCATATTGTAAACTCAAGCTGGTAGAATCTGAGATTTCATCTTTGTTTAAGCATTTTTTTGTTGTATGTCCAATGAGGCCACACGAGTAACAGAAAGCTGGTAATTGTTCGTATTTGATCGTACAGATGACTTCAACCCCATCTCTTCCCACCCACCTCACGACACTTCGCAAAGGACATGACACATTGATTTTTATTTTTAACCTCAGGAACTCGGTCCAGCCCCCGTTCCTATCCTTCCAATCGATTGCCACCAGTTCTCCTATAGCATTGTCGACATCCAGCGCAGTTTGACGATCCATATATTCCAAAGGGATATTGTAAACTCGCAACCAAAAAGGAGAAAGATTGAACTCATATGTATCTATTTCTTTACCCTTAATGAATGGCATCATGTCGAAAAGGCAATTATCAAACAGCCAAGGCATAAGGTTGAGGATTATGTTTCTATCTTCCATGCACCCGAACTTGACCAATATTGCTTCTTCATTTAGAGCTACAAATTTTACTGCTTCTTTTGTAAACCATAGCGATCTTAGGACCTTGTACATCGCCTCCCTATTAGGTTTTTCCACAGCCATTATTTTACCCACCGCCGATGCTTCAAACCCTTGGAGATTGTTTTCGGTGTTGGTGCTTATGACCCTTACCGACTCTTCTTCCGAGAACTTCAATCTTTCTAACATTGCGTTGATATATTCAGCCATATTGACCTTCGCCGCCTCAAGACCCTCCCCAAAAGACGCCAGCGACCAATAAGCGAACCACCTCACTCGAAAGCAAAACCAGGAACCAGAAGCCAAAGCCAAGTACTCCAGGCAGCCAACGGAGAGTAGAAAAAACAAGAAAACGAGAAGCAAGGCACTAAACCGGGAACCAACAATAAACCGAAGAAGAACAAAAAGCAAAGAAAACTAAACAGAATATTTCCAGAGTCAATTTCAAGAAGACGGGAAAAACTAAACTAACAGAAAAGAAAAAGGGCGACTTAAAGAAAGAAAAGAAAAGGGTTAACAGGCCTTAATCACAAGCAAAATCATGCATGCACATTTTAAGTAATAACTGCAGTAGTAATAAAGAAAACGCAAGAAAACCTATTTTCATGCAACACGGAACGTGGAAAAGTCAACTAGTGAATTTTTCAATAATTCTGTGGAGCCCGCATCCATGAAACTCAATCATATTATCAAGAACCATGCAAGACGTAAAGAAAAACAGCGAAAAAGACCCCTGCTTTCAACAGAGAGTAAAAGTTAAAGAAGAATTCCAAGAAACAAACAAAATTCACCGTCAATTGCAATTACCACTTTCTTGAAATCCGATTTCCAGAAACTGATTTTGACAGAGTCACCTTCACATCAATCTGCAGTCATCGTTCATCACCGAAAAACCACCCCCCTATTAATGGGAATCAGCCACATCAACAGGGACACACACAACACCCCCTTCTGCCCAATTATTCAAAAGAATAAAGGCAGAAGCCGAAACAAAGCAATAATCATAATCACTCAGAATCTTGAAGGCTCTCACACATATAACGTCCTAGGTTATCGATAGTATCCGAGGCTCCTGCACATCCAAGCACTAAGGTGTCGATGCTGCTCGACGTTCTCACATATCCAACGTCTTAGGTTGCCGATGTGTCCGAGGCTCCTGCACATCCAAGCACCAAGGTGTCGATGTTGCTCGACGCTCCCACATATCCAACGTCTTAGGTTGCCGATAGTGTCCGGGGCTCCCATACATCTAAGCACCAAGGTGCTGATGCTGCTTGAGGCTCCCGCACATCCAAGCACTAAGTTGTCGATGCTGCTCGAGGCTCCCGCACATCCAAGCACCAAGGTGCTGGTGCTGCTCGAGGCTCCCGTACATCCAAGCACCAAGGTGCCGATGCTGCTCGAGGCTCCCGTACATCCAACGTCCTAGGTTGTCGATGGTGTCCGAGACTCCCGCACATCTAAGCACCAAGGTACCGATGCTGCTCGAGGCTCCCGCACATCCAAGCACCAATGTGCCAATGCTGCTCGAGGCTCCCACACATCTAACCACCAAGGTATCGGTGCTACTCAAGGCTCTCGCACATCCAAGCACCAAGGTGCAGATGCTGCTCGAGGCTCTCGCACATCCAACGTCCTAGGTTGTCGATGGTGTCCGAAGCTCCCGCACATCCAAGCACCAAGGTGTCGATGGTGTCCGAGGCTCCCGCACCACCAACGTCTTAGGTTGTCGATGGTGTTCGAGGCTCCAGCACATCCAAGCACCAAGGTGACGATGTTGCCCAGTGTTCTCACACCACGAAATGGCCTCAGTTGCCAATGGTGCCCGATGCTCCCGCACGACCAAGGGTCTATGGTGCTGGTGGTGTACGAGGCTACTGCACAAGTAAGGGCCCAAGGTGCTGGAGGCTCTTGTTCCAAAAGGGGTGAGATCGGGACGATTCATTCGTTAGCTACCAAACATGTAACGATATCCAAATTCTAGCTTTGGAATTGTGGAGGGACTCGTTGCATTGTTTTTATGTTCCATGATGCCTCGTTGGAGCACCGTCAGAATGGCTCGCCGGACCACCGCTGAAATGGCTCGTTGGACCACTTCCGGAAACCTAATCGGCTGTGGGGACACCAACATTCGGGCATGCAATGGGCATAGGCAGTGCCCTGGACAACCCCTGTTCGCTCAATATCACTTCCCCCCTAAAGAGTTAAAAATACTTTATAGAATTTCTACCAGAAGACATTCATATGTCTAAAACAGAGACACTTTTTTTAGTCAGATGCTTTTGCACCAATAGGGGCCCAAGTTTAGCTTTGGTGCTCGACGCTCCTGCACATTTGATGCACCAAGGTGCCGGTACTGCCTGATGCTCCCACAGATCGAAGGTGCCGATAGTGACCGATGACTCCGCACCACGGGATGGCTTACGCTACCGATGGTGTACAAGGCTACCACACGATCGAGGGCCCAAGGTGTCGAAGGCTCTTGTTGCAAAAGGGGAGGGATCAGGACGATTCATTCATTGTTAGGTACCGAACATGTAACGATATCTGAATTCAAAGCTTGGGATTGGAGCGGGACTCATTGTATCGTTTTGTATATTCTGGGATGCCTCGACGGATGTTCACCAGAATGGCTCACTGGAACACCACCGAAATGGATCGTTGGAGCACCAATAGGAACCTAATCGGGCGGTGGGAGGCACCGACGTTCGGGCATGCGATGGGCGTGCGCAGTGCCTTAGATAACCCCTGGTCACTCAAGATCAATTTCCCCCTAAAGAGCTAAAAATACTTTATAGAAATACGATCAGTAGACATTGATATGTCAGAAACAGGGGCACCTTTTTTAGCCTAACGCTTCCGCACCAACAGGAGCCGAAGTTGTCGATGGTGCTCGACAGACCTCCACATATGAGGCACCAAGGTGTCGATGCTGCCTGATACCCCACACCACAGGATGGCCTACGTTGCCGATGGTACCCGAGGCTCTCACACATGTTTGAAATGGAGACAATGTTTTTTAGGCTACATCCACTTTGTATTTTTAACTGAAAATTTTAATGTTGGCCCAAAACAAACAAATACAAGAAGCCTAATGTTCGGTCCTGAATCCCCGGTTGGAGAAATAAGAGAACTCACTTTGGTTGTAACACCCCTTACCCATATCCGACGCCGGGATAGGGTACGAGGCGTTACCTAACTTAAACACATGCATACAAACAAAATTTCTATTCTTAAAAGTTCGTTAAAATTTAAAACTTTTCAAACTTCCTCTTAACATCCTTAATATGGGCCTACGAGGCCCAAAACACATCTTAGAATGTTTAGAGATCAAATCGAGTTCTTTGGAAAGCCTTGGAAAATGTCATTAAAAACAGGGGCACACGCCCGTGTGGAAGTGTGACACGCCCATGTGACTTGATAACATGGCCATGTTGACAGGTCGTGTGATTCACACGGCCTAAGCATATAGGGACACACCCGTGTCCCACGCTCATGTAGATTTATTGCACAATTTGAACCTACAGGGGTGTCCACACGGCTTGACACACGCCCGTGTCCATGGCCCGTGTCCCACAGACGGCCATGACATGCCCGTATCTTAGCCCGTGTGCAAAAACCTTGACATTCTGTTTCTAACGTCATCAACCTAATAAGGTCACATGGCCAAGGCACACGCCCGTGTCCTTAGGCCGTGTGGCGAATTAAATTCCTAAAATCAGGTGCAGACTTCACACGGCCTGGGCACATGCCCATGTCCTATTGCCGTGTCATCCACACGGTTGAGACACACGGCCTTGTCTCAGCCCGTGTGGTTACTACTGGACATTCTGTTTTGCTAACCTAGGGATCAGGGGGACACACGACCGATCTACACACCCATGGGGCAGACCGTGTGTCACACACAGTCTAGACACACGCCCGTGTGTCTACCCGTGTGGACAAAAACAAGGCTATTTACCAAGCCCTTTCTGCCACCCCTACTTGCACCAATATAAGCCACAATAAACATCCTACTCATTCATGCATTAATATACCAATTACTCAACCAATGCAATTTACCCATTCATGAAAAACATCATCGTTTTCATATATCAATAATAGGAAATAGCCATCATCCATGGCCTTATACAAAATGAATCAAATCTCCAAGTCAAACCAACACTTTTGGCCAAAACAACATGACACTTGACAAAGACTAAGTCCCTATACATGCCATACTCAAAATGATAAATCTAACTATACCAAATGTTTAGGTTGATAGTGTGATCGTGCCTCCGACGTCCTTTGATTCCCGAGCTGGCTTGGCGAAACTATAAGAAAATGGAAAGGAAATGGAGTAAGCATAAAGCTTAGTAAGTCATAGGTAAATAATTAACAACAATTACCATGAATTATCATGCTCATATAGCATTTTATAAACTTGCAAGTGATTCTCGAATTTATAAAGACATAACTTACTCATTTTCACCCTTACTAATCATACATCATAATTCGAACTCATTTCTCATGATTCTCATGTAGGTACCTGTATCACTTACAACATAATCATAACTTTTCTCACTTTCGACACAAGCTTTAACTTACCCGTTGAACCAATTGGAATACCAAAGGATACCCGAAAAGCCTCACACAAGAGGTTAAAATGCCGATGCCATGTCCCAGACATGGTCTTACACTAGCTCTCGTCTCAATGCCGATGTCATGTCCCAGACATGATGTTACACTGGGTCTCATATTGTGTCCGACGCCATGTCCCAGATATGGTCTTACACTGGCTTCCATAATGTGGCCGATGCCATGTCCCAGACATGGTCTTACACTAGCACACATATCACTCAAATGTCACGGCTTAGGTATCCAATCTATTCCTAAGGTTCATTCGGGAGTATATCACATCAACTCTAATCATACATAATTCTAGCGATAATTAAGCATTTCATGCAATATCAATTGTTTAATGCATAATTTCAATAACATTGTATTATTTACATATAACTTACCTCGGTATGCAAAAAGTGAGCGACTAAATTGAATTAATCTACTAGCTTGGCTTTCCCCCGGTCTAGGTCTGGACTCCATTTTTCTTGATCTATAATGAAAAAATTCACTTGTTTAATCACCACATAAATCAAGACATTTTAAAATTTCTACCTTGTAAAATTTACTGTTTTACCCTTAAACTTTTACAAAATTACAATTTTGCCCCTAGGCTCGTAAATCGATTTTCATCAAGTTTCCTTATTCACCAAGCCTAGCCAAATATACTATAAGATTATAGCAACTCACAATTCCTATTATTTCTCACATTTACTACTCATTTTACAACCTTTACAAAAAGGTCCATTTTAGGTGTTTTCATGGAAACTCCTTTCGTAAAAGTTGTTTATTTAACAACCAATATTCATTTTCTTCCATAAAATTTCAGCAAACAACACTAATACTCTCATGGAAAAACCCTAGACTTTCAACCATAGTGCAAAATAGTCCCCTCATTAGCTAGGTCATGCTACAAGGGTCTCAAAAGTACAAAAATTATCAAGAATAACCATCAAAATCACTTACTTGCAAAGGTTCTAAGTTGCTAAAATTTTCAAGCTTCTAAAACCCCTATTTTGCTGATATTTTCGGTGGAGAGAAAGGTGAATGAAAAAGATGAAGCTTTCTCTCTTTATTTTATTTTATTTCATCAATTAAGTCACCTAATTTCCACCAACTTTGACCAATTTCTATTTCTTTGTCCCCTATGACCGGTCAAGATATTCCTAAGGGTCTAGTTGCACATTAGGGACCTCTAAATTTAATATTCTATAGCTATTAGACACCTTTAGCTTGTAGAATAAAACTTTCACACTTTATGCGATTTTGTCCTTTTTCAAAATTAAGCTTGCAATCACTAAAATAAATACACCAAAATTTTCATGCACTCATATTATCATGTTATAACATATAAAATAATATTAAAATAATTTTCTCTGACCTCGATTTAGTGGTTTCGAAACCACTGTTCCAACTAGCCCCAAAATCGGGCCATTACAATTCTCTCCCCTTAGGGATTTTCGTCCCCGAAAATCTTACCAAGAAAAAGGTTTGAATATTGGTCTATCATGGTCTCATCGGGTTCCTATGTGGCCTCTTCAACCCCATGTCTATGCCATAGTACTTTCACGAGTGCTACACTTTTATTTCTCAATTGTTTGACCTCTCGATCTAAAATCTTAACCGGCTCTTCACTATAGGTCATGTCTGAACAAATCTCAACCTCTGTTAGTGAAATCACATGTGATGGGTCAGAACGATAGCGCCGCAACATAGACACGTGGAATACATCGTGGATCTTTTCTAACTCGGATGGCAAGGCTAATCGATAAGCTATCGGTCCTATCCTCTCAATCACCTCATAAGGTCCAATAAAATGTGGACTTAATTTGCCTTTCCTACCGAATCTGAGGACTTTCTTCCACGGGGATACTTTCAAGAACACCTTATCATCGACTTGAAACTCAATTTCTTTTCGTTTTAAATCCGCTTAGGATTTTTGTCTATCCGAAGCGGCCTTCAAACAACCACGAATTACTTTTACTTTCTCTTCTGTTTCTCTAACTAAGTTAACCCCGTGTATCTGATTTTCTCTAAGTTCGGTCCAATAAAAGGGCGTTCAGCACTTACGCCCATACAAAGCCTCATAAGGCACCATTTTCAAACTCGACTGATAGTCTTTGTTGTAGGCAAACTCCACCAATGGTAAATACTTTTCTCAACTACCTTGAAACTCAAGAACACAACACCACAACATGTCTTCAAGTATCTGAATTACTCTCTCCGATTGGCCGTCAGTTTGTGGGTGAAAAGCTGTGCTAAAATTTAACTTTGTCCCCAAAGCTGCTTGTAACTTTTTCCAAAACCGCGATGTGAACCTCGGATCTCTATCCGAAATGATCGATAAAGGTACTCCGTAAAGTCTCATAATTTCAAAAAACATACCAATCGACCAATTTCTCAAGTGAATAATCGGTACGCACCGGTATAAAATGAGCCGACTTTGTTAGCCTGTCAACCACAACCCATACAACATCTTTCTTCTTTGGCGTCAACGGTAATCCAGACACAAAATTTATGGTAATACAGTCTCATTTCCACTCGGGAACCATTACGGGCTGAAGTAGACCCGTAGGTAGTTGGTGTTCGGCTTTCACTTGTTGACAAATTAAACACTTAGAAACAAACTCTAAGATGTCTCTTTTCATTCCCGACCACCAATACATTTTCTTCAAGTCATTATACATTTTCACACTACCCAGATGTATAGACATACAACTGCTATATGCCTCACGCAAAATCTTCTGAATAAGCTCTTCATCCTTAGGTACACAGATCCTCTCTCAGAATATCAAATAATCGTCAGCACCAATCCAAAAATCTGATTCAATACCCGTCTTACACTGAGTTATCTTCGCTTGTAACTCTTTATCACCTTTTTGAGCTTTGCAGATCTCTTGCAAAAACATTGGTTTCGCTCTCAACTCTGCTAAAATCGAGCCATCGTCAGTCACAGACAACTGAGTATTCATAGCCCTCAAGGCAAACAATGACTTCCTACTCAAAGCATCAGCGACCACGTTCGCCTTCCACGGGTGATAGTCGATTATTAGCTCATAATCCTTTATCAACTCTAACCATCTCTGCATTTGTAGATTTAACTTCTTATGAGTCATCAAATACTTTAGACTCTTATGGTCGGTGAACACTCAGCATTTCTCGCCATACAAATGGTGTCTCCAAATCTTCAGTGCGAACACTATGGCGGCCAGCTTTAAATCGTGAGTTGAATGGTTTTTCTCATGTGGCTTCAGCTGTCTCGAGGCATAAGCTATTACCTTGCCTTCTTGCATAAGCACACACCCCAATCCATTTAAGGATGCATCACTATACACCACAAATTCTTTTCCCGGTTCCGGTTGCACTAAAATTGGAGCTTCAGTCAACAATGCTTTTAGTTTCTCAAAACTCTGTTGGCACTTCTCTGTCCATTCGAACTTGACATCTTTCTGTAGCAACCTTGTCATATGAGTAGCAATCATGGAGAATCCTTTGACAAACAGTCTGTAGTATCCCGCTAAGCCTAAAAAGCTTCTAATCTCTGATACATTCCTCGATGGTTTCCACTCAACAATAGTTGAGATCTTACTCGGATCAACTCTGATTCCATCACCCGACACGATGTGTCCTAAAAATCCAACCTCTCAGAGCCAAAACTCACTTTTGCTAAACTTAGCATACAACTGCTTATCTCTTAAAGTTTACAAAACAGTTCTCAAATGCTCCGCGTGCTCACTCTCATCCCGAGAATAAATTAATATATCATCAATGAAAACAACTACAAACTTATCCAAGTACGGTCGAAAAATACGGTTCATTAAATCCATAAATACGGCAAGAGCATTCGTTAAGCCAAAGGGCATGACAAGAAACTCATAATGGCCATACCTTGTCTGGAATGCAGTTTTCGGTACATCTTGTTCCTTAACTCTCAACTGATAGTAACCAGATCTCAGGTCTATCTTAGAAAATACTGTGGCTCCCTTCAATTGGTCAAACAAATCGTCAATCATTGGTAAAGGATACTTGTTCTTAACTATAACCTTGTTGAGCTGTCGGTAGTCTATACATAATCTCATCGACCCGTCTTTCTTTTTCACAAAGAGTACCGGAGCACCCCACGGAGAATAACTCGGTCTCGCAAAACCCTTGTCCGTTAACTCTTGCAACTGGATTTTCATCTCCTTTAATTTCGTCAGAGCCATCCTATATGGGGCAATCGAAATAGGTGTCATACCCGGGACCAACTCAATACCAAATTCGACTTCCCTAAAGTGAGGTAATCTAGGCAACTCCTCCGAAAATACATCCGAATACTCACATACCACTGGCACTAACTCAATATTTACTTTTGACTCTTGAGTAGTCATCACGAACGTAAGATAAGACTCATACCCTTTTCTCATGTATTTCTCAGTAGTCATAGAAGAAATCAGTACTGGTGAGTTATCCGGTTCACCTGATTCAACCCAAATAATATCCCCATTTTCACTTTTCAGTTCAATAAACTTACTACCACAGTTTACTAACACGTTATGAACAATCAACCAATCCATGCCAAGAATTAGGTCAAATTCGTTAAACGGTAGTAGCATGAGATTAGCCGAAAAATAATGGCCTCTAATCATCAAAGGACAGTTTCTACAAACTTGGTCAACTAGCACATGCTTGCCTAACGGGTTTGACACTTTTATCATAAATTCTGTAGACTCAACAGGCATATTCATACAAGACACCAATTTCATACAGACATACGAGTGAGTAGACCCCGGGTCAATCAAAGCAACAACAGAAATATCATGAAGAGAAAAAGTACCCGTAATCACATCTGGGGATGATGCCTCTTCGCGAGCGCGAATGGCATAAGTCCTTGCAGGCGCTCTACCCTCTGATCTCACAGTAGAATCTCTAGGCGCGCCTCTACTGCTAGCCCCACTTCCCGAGTTCTTTTGTGGTCTACCCCTCGAAGATACATTACTCGCTCGCACTTCTTATTTTCCGTCTTTCTCATTCATCTCAGGACAATTTCGAATGAAGTGGTCTAATGAAC
This sequence comes from Gossypium sturtianum, assembly GCA_025698515.1. Taxonomy (NCBI): domain Eukaryota; kingdom Viridiplantae; phylum Streptophyta; class Magnoliopsida; order Malvales; family Malvaceae; genus Gossypium; species Gossypium sturtianum. The sequence continues at coordinate 74,637,892 of CM046947.1, read as the reverse complement.
CGCACTTGAAGCAGCCTCTTTCATTTCCTCGGCATTCCTCAAAGTGACGTCTACCACACTGTGAGCATTCCGGTTTATTAGGTCGGGCACTACCAACACTCGCAATTGAAGTGGTCTGGGCCTTAGACGCCGTGTAATTCTTATTCTTATTTCTGTTCGAGAATCCAATTGAAGCATTGGATCGAGTAGTGAACTCTCTTGATTTCTTAGATGAGGACTGAAATGATTTCCCCAACTGTCTTTTATTTGGGTCACGAGACTCAATATCAGCTTTCCTTTTCTCTTTGGCCAATTCTTCGGCCTTACAAGCTCTCTCAAGAAGTACCACAAACTCCCTTAACTCTAAAATGCCAACTAATAATAGGATGTCTTCATTCAATCCATCCTCAAATCTCTTGCACACGATGGCTTCGGTAGATACGCACTCCCTAGCGTATTTGCTGAGTCTAACGAACTCACGCTCATATTTCGTTACTGTCATTCGGCTTTGCTTCAATTCTAGAAATTCCTTCATCTTCTGGTCTATTAACCTCTGACTAATATACTTATTCCGAAATTCCTCTTGGAAAAACTCCCATGTAATCCTTTCCCTTGGTACAACTGACACAAGGGTGTTCCACCATTGGTAGGCCGAGTCTCGCAGGAGTGACACGACACACTTCATGCACTCCTCAGGTGTGCAAGACAACTCATCGAATACTCTAATGGTATTTTCTAGCCAGAACTCTGCCCTCTCTGGGTCATCATCTATATTGGCTCTAAATTCCTCAGCCGCTTACTTTCGAATTCTGTCTACCAGAGGTTTTTCTCTTCTAATCGTTTCCACTATTTGAGGAGCTGTAGGGGTAGGCTAGGGAATTGAAGGGGGTGGAGGAGGAGGAGCATTCAGGTTTGCATGAACAAACTCTGAATAACATACATTCATCATGTGGAGGAAGGCTTCTCTAGCCCCTCCACCCTGACTCAGTGTCACAGGCCCACTTTTGGCTGGCGTGGTCCCTTCTGCGGGAGTCGGTGCATTACTTTCAACATTATCCGCAACTGCTCCGTCGAGATCCATTTACTATATGAAAGAAAACACATTCTAAATTGTCAAGAGTCGTCACACTATAATAATTCATATATGGCATGTATAGCTAGACTTGTACACATGCTAGGTTAGTTCGAGAATCGACTAAACCATAGCTCTGATACCAGAAAATGTAATACCCCTTACCCGTATCCGATGCCGGGACCGGGTACGAGGCATTACCTAACTTAAACACATGCATACACACACAATTCCGAACCTTAAAAGTTCGTTCAAATTTAAAACTTTTCAAACTTCCTCTTAACATCCTTAATATGGACCTAGGAGGCCCAAAACACATCTTAGAATGTTTCGAGATCAAATCGAGTTCTTTGGAAAGCCTTGGAAAATGTCACTAAAAACAGGGGCACACGCCCGTGTAGAAGTGTGACACGCCCGTGTGACTTGATAACATGGCCATGTTGACAGGTCGTGTGATTCACACGGCCTAAGCATATAGGGACACACCCGTGTCCCACGCCCGTGTGGATTTATTTCACAATTAGAACCTACAGGGGTTTCCACACAGCCTGACACACGCCCGTGTCCATGGCCCGTGTCCCACACACAGCCATGACACGCCCGTGTCTTAGCCCGTGTGCAAAAACCTTGACATTCTATTTCTGACGTCATCAACCTAATAAGGTCACACGGCCAAGGCACACGCCCGTGTCCTTAGGCCGTGTGGCGAATTAAATTCCTAAAATCAGGTGCAGACTTCACACGGCCTGGGCACATGCCCATGTCCTATTGCCGTGTCATCCACACGATTGAGACACACGGTCGTGTCTCAGCCCGTGTGGTTACTACTGGACATTCTGTTTTGCTAACCTAGGAATCAGGGGGACACACGGCCGATCTACACACCCATGGGGTAGACCATGTGTCACATACGGTCTAGACACACGCCCGTGTGTCTACCCGTGTGGACAAAAACAAGGCTATTTACCAAGCTCTTTCTGCCACCCCTACTTGCACCAATATAAGCCACAACAAACATCCTACTCATTCATGCATTAATATACCAATTACTCAACCAATGCAATTTACCCATTCATGAAAAACATCATCATTTTCATATATCAATAATAGGAAATAGCCATCATCCATGGCCTTTGATAAACCATAATTTACACATATTTTAGCCCCATGCTTGGCTTATTTTTGGATGAATTCTCATTAGATTTGATGAATTCGATGCTCCCGATCCTTTAATTTCATGTTTTACACTCAGGAGAGCTCAGGAAGTCGAAAAGAACGGGAAACGGGCCAAAAAGGGACAAAATGGGCCTACCTTAGAAACCAACACGGCCTGGATCAACATACACAGACAGACCCCACGGCCGTGTGTGGTGAGCAGAAGCGAACACAGTCGAAGGAATCCACCACGGGCATGTCACACGGGCGTGTCCCTGCCGTACCTAAGTTTAATTCTATCCGGAAAAAGTTACTTGTGGTCAAAGAAAGGCGTTCCAAAGCCTATATAAACACCCTAGGGGGTAACCTAAAAGGGGACGCGGAGTAGAAGGCAGGAAATACTTGAAGACAGCCATCGGGAGCAGCTCGGAAGAAGGATCTCCATCAAGACTGAAGATCTCCCATCAAGTTCTTTAGAGGTTTTTGGGTTTTCTTATGTTTTGTTGTTTTTCCTATTCTATGATGTTTCCCTCAATCAGTGTGAACTAAACTCCCTAAATACCTAGGGAGGATGAAACTTAAGATAGATCTTATTATTATTTGATTTATAAGATAAATACTTGTTCTTATTCTTAATTGTGAGTTCTTATTCTTGTTTTGATAATTCAGGTTATTGATTCAAGTCGAATGTGCTTATTCAGAGGAGCAAAAGTCCCTGTTTAAGAGTAGATCAACACAATTAAGTGGAGTTGATTGCAACCCTAGAAATAGAGGCTATTAAAAATCATTCGGATTAGAGTCAAATCTAATAAGGGAATCCATAGATCGAGTTAATACGATAATAGGGGTTTTAATTAGAAAGAGATTTCAATTAATCAACCTAGAGTCAGTTATTTTTAGTCTCGAGATAGATATTAACATAAATCAGGGATTTCTACGGATTAAGTCAAGTGAATAAATCATATGAATCAAAAGTGATAAGTGAAGTCTAGGTGGATTCTTCCTTAGGTATTGCCTCCATCATATAAGTTGTCTAAAAGTATTTTCCTAATTCATTCTTTATCGTGTTTTAATTAATTGGTTTAGTTTAAAAAGAAATCACTCCAATTCATAGGCTAGATAATAGAAAGATAGTAATTACTAGTATTCTTGGTCCTTGTGGATACGATACTGCCGGTCTTACCATAACTATACTATATAACGATAGGTGCGCTTGCCTTTTGTAACACCCTAAACCCGGCCCAAACACTACGATCGGATTTGGCATGTAACTAGGAAAAAGTTTAGGAAGTTTGACAGGTTTCAGAAAATTCTATGTCATTTTAAAATCTCGAATTTCATGGTTCAGTTGACAACCCGTTGTTTAGTTAACTTTAAAAATTCAGTTAGTCGAGCCCTTGCAATTAGGTGACATTTGAAAACACTTACCAATTATTCGTTTATCAGTTTTCAATGAAAATGTCTTTATTGTATGAAACGTTATTAGGCGAGTTATAAGAAAACTTTAGTTTGCAATTTTAAAAACGTCCCACTCGAAAGCGATCTATAATTAACATGTCCAAAATTAAAACCCGAAAGTAAATTCCAAGTTTTGTAGTGGCCTTATTACAAATCAAAGAAAAATACCCAAAAGTTATAAACGATATATAAAATAAAGTTTACTAGTAACCCATACGTGGCCACCTCAGGTTCCCTCCAGCCCAGTCCATCATGCTAAGAATTACCTGCAATTATTTAAACAAAAGAGTGAGTCACAAGACTCAGTGTGCAATTAGTCCACATACTCCACAATTGGGCCTAAGCCCCCAATACATCATCGGCCGAAGCCCAATCATACAACACAAACAAATAATTAACATGCTAGCCCAACCTAGCCTAGTTTTTCCATCCTCTACACTCCACTTCATATGTCCAAACTCAACACACCTGGGGATTTCTACAATCAACCCTCCATCCTATACACTCCACTTTGGCAATCATGCTGACAGACACACTGCTCAAAGACAATAAAACGTGGCCTAGCCACCGATCACTATGTGACCAAATCACCGATACAATAATGTACCATCAATAGGTGTGACATTGTCACCCATAAGCGCTTCCCCTTCATATCATAACATCCCGATATCCCATGCATATGCAACATAGTATAATAAACAGGTTATATGTAATGTCACACACAATCATGCTAACGAAATGTTAAGGTTTAACCAAGATACACTAACATGATGTTTTGGATTTACCCAACAGGGATAACTCAATCACCATTGTCGGGATTTCCGGCTTTCATAACACATACACGATTATTACAACAAAAAAAGGGGTAGTGTGATAATTACACACCTGTGAACACGCAAGACTACACTATCGATCTTGCTAACGTCCTCACTTGCAGGGATCACAGCGATCTGTTTATCCCTTTCAGAAGTTGGCCCACAACCCGATGGCCAATCTCGAACGGCAGACACCGCACGTCTCTTAAACTTAGGGGCTGGGTTTACGGGTCAAACCCCTTCCTTTGCCTGATTGGTATATGATTCCATAAAAATGATCTTGGTCAGAAGACCGAGTTAAAACATCGAAGCAGAGAAATTAAGGATACACGCATAATAATATAGCGATTTCTTACCTAAGTCGATAGAGTCCAGAGATTAGAAGGCTTGGATTAAGAAGTCGATCGAGTACCTATGCAAGTACCAAGTGAGAATCGATTAAAAGAGAATAGATTAGAGGAGATGGCCTTTCGGCCAAACGGAATACATAAGCCCTCCTTCCATCATTCGGCCAAAACACCATGACACCACCTTATCACCTTTGATTAACCAACCCCCAAAAAAAAAAAAAAAGAGAAAACAGATAGAAAAGTGAAGAAGATCCCTTACCAAAACCAAAAGATGCCCCCCAAAGATTCGACACAAGTTGACAAGGCAGAGAAAATTCGATTTGGAGATGATACCTCAAAACATGGGGTGAGGATTCGGCTTGAGTGACAAATAGAAGAGAGGTTTCAAACCAGAGTTTTGAGGGATGGATTTGGCTATGATGAAAAATTAGGGAAAGAACGAATAGAGTGGTGTTGAAGTTGAGAGGTTTCGATTAAGAGGGAAAATGAGGGGTGTGATTCGGCTTTTAGTGAATGAGGGAAGAAGCACAAGAAAAGAAGAATAATGGGTGATAAGAGAATTCGGCAAGAGGGGGGTACATGAGAAGAAGAAGAAAGAAATAGAAAGGGAAAAGAGTACCCAGTAGGTTTCGGCCTTACTAAGCACTATGATGAAGAGGTAATGGTTGAGGAATTTCAGCAAACTAAAGAGAATGGTTGCCAAATAGAGGAACACCGAATGCCTACCCCCATTCCAAGGCTCCACAAGACCGATTTTCTTCCCCAACACCCTTCAAAAATTCGGCCAAACTGCCTCTCACCTCAATCCCCAAGCTTTCTCCTTGAAACACTCATTAATTCCCTCTCCTCCACTCATTTAATTTAGTTTGAATAATTCAAACTCCCCAAATAGCTCTCCACCACTTGTTTAAACTATTTGACCAAGTCTTGTCTCTCTCCTCCGTAGTTTGATTACCATCCAATTTGCCTCCCTAGCTTGAGCCAAAAATAATACTCCTTGTGCCGCTTGAGAGATTCGAACCTTCTCCCTCTCAGCTTCTCCTTGTGACGCCACCTCCCTGCTTGTTATGTGGCGTCTCCCTGCCACTACACCACCTTAATTCTTATGTCCCCAAACACAAATAATAAACCTTAAGTCCCGCCCCAACCAGACTTCCTCCTGAAGTGCCCAAAATTTAAAATTTTGGTCAAGGTTCCGCTTAACCCGGGCCTTCAGAAGGCTCCAAACACACCCAAACAACATACAAAGTATACCAAACACACGTAAACAAGATAAATGCAGAGCCCCTATATCCCGGGATGTTACAGCTTCTACTTCTTAAAGAAATTTTGGCCTCAAAATTACTCGATTAAAAAGAGATGCGGTGCTGGCGACGATCGCATCCTCCGGCTCCCATGTCACCTCTTCCATTCCATGATTCCGCCATAAGACTTTAACCAATGGGACCGATTTCCTTCTTAGCACCTTGACATCTCGTTCCAAGATGCGGATTGGTTCCTCCTCATAGGACAAGTCCGGTCTTACTTCAATTTCTCCATCTGCACGACGTGAGACGGATCTCGAGCAGTAGCGTCTTAACATTGAAACATGGAACACATCATGCATCTGTTTCAATTTTGAAGGTAACTCCAGTTGATACGCCACTGGTCCCACACGTTTCAAAATCCGATAAGGCCCGATGAACCTAAGACTTAGTTTGCCCTTCCGTCCAAACCTCATCACCTTCTTCCAAGGTGAAACTTTCAAGAAAACCTGATCACCCACTGCAAACTCTATCTCCTTCAGCTTCAGATCTGCATATGATTTCTGCCTATCGGACGCTTCCTTCAAACGAGTCCTAATTAACTTAACCTTTTCCTCTGTCTCTGCAACTAATCCTGGACCCAAAATCTGACATTCACCCAATTCTGTCCAACAAGTAGGAGTACGACACCTCCGCCCATACAACGCTTCATAGGGCACCATCTGAATACTAGATTGGTAGCTGTTGTTGTAAGCTTATCATTCGCTAATCGTAGAAACTCCTCCCAGCTACCCCTGAAGTCAATGACACAACCCCTCAACATGTCCTCCAAGATCTGAATTACCCTCTCAGACTGACCATCAGTCTGTGGATGAAAAGCTGTGCTGAAGTCTAGTCTCGTACCCAAAGCTTGATGCAGTGCCCTCCAGAACCGCGACGTAAACCTAGGGTCTCTATCTGATATGATCGATACTGGTACCCCATGCAACCTCACAATTTCTGCCACATACAGCTTAGCCAACCTCTGAAGAGAATAGTCGACACGAACGGGTATGAAATGGGCAGACTTCGTCAACCAATCCACAATCACCCATACCGAGTCTTTCTTAGTAGGCGTAAGAGGTAGCCCACTAACAAAGTCCATAGTGATCCTTTCCATTTCCACAGTGGAATCTTCACCGGCTGCAACAACCCTGAAGGCAACTGATGTTCCGCTTTAACCTGCTGACAAGTTAAACACTTTCCCACAAACTCTGTAACCTCCCGCTTCAATCCAGGCCACCAAAACTGTTCACGCAGATCCCGGTACATCTTACTCCCTCCAGGATGCATAGCGTAAGGGCTACTATGTGCTTCCTGAAGAATCATCTGCCTCAACTCTACATCCTTCGGCATGCAAACCTTCCTACTGAAGCACAAAACCCCATCACTGTTCAAATTATAATCTTCTACCCCACCATTCTGTACTTGCAAAAGTCGAGCGCTCAAGACATCATCCGATAACTGTTTCTCTTTAATCTGATTCACCCACATCGATTTCACTTGGAGTTCAGCCAACAGACTTCTGTCCTCTTATAAACTGAGATGAGCGAACATCACTCTCAAATTCGCTATTACTTTCTGGCTTAACGCATCCGCCACTACATTAGCCTTACCCGGATGATATTCAATCGAGCAGTCATAATCCTTCAACAGCTCAATCCACCTTTGCTGCCTTAAATTCAACTCTTTCTGAGTTAGAAGATATTTCAAACTCTTATGGTCGGTGTAGATAACAGACTTCTCTCCATACAAATAATGTCTCCAGATTTTCAGAGCGAAAACTATCGCAGCCAACTCCAGATCATGCGTAGGATAGTTAATCTCATGCGGTCTTAACTGCCGAGATGCATATGCAACCACCTTCCCATCCTGCATCAACACACACCCTAACCCCGTGTGTGAAGCATCACAATATACTACAAACTCTTTCTCAGCCTCAGGCTGAATTAAAACCGGAGCCTCTGTCAAAATTTTCTTCAACATCTCAAAGCTTTCCTGTTGCTTGTCAGCCCAAACAAAAGGTACCCCTTTCTACAACAACTTGGTTAAAGGTGCCGTAATTAATGAGAACCCTTCAATGAACCTTCAGTAATACCCAGCCAGACCAAGGAAACTCCGAATCTCTGCCACAGACTTAGGCGGTTTCCAATCCAACACCGCTTCAATCTTCCGGGGATCCACCCTAATCCCTTCTGCAGATACCACATGACCCAGAAATGTAACTTCCTTCAACCAAAACTCACACTTGCTAAACTTGGCGTACAGTTGCTTCTCCCTCAAAATCTGCAGAACCACTCGAAGATGCGAATCGTGCTCATCCTCAGTCTTGGAATATACCAAAATGTCGTCTATGAACACTACAACGAACCGATCCAGATAGGGTTGAAAAACCCAGTTCATCATATCCATGAACGCAGCTGGTGCATTTGTTAACCCAAATGGCATCACCAGGAACTCGAAGTGACCATAGCGAGTCCGAAAAGCCGTCTTGCAAATATCCGCTTCCTTGACCTTAAGTTGATGATATCTCGGCCTCAAATCTATCTTTGAAAAGACCGAGGCCCCTTTAAGCTGATCAAACAGGTCATCTATCCTCGGCAGCGGGTACTTGTTCTTGACAGTTAACTTGTTCAACTGGCGGTAGTCAATGCACATTCGCATGGACTCGTCTTTCTTCTTCACAAACAACACCGGCGCTCCCCTCGGAGATACACTGGGACGGATAAAACCACGATTTAACAACTCTTGGATCTGAGCTTTAAGTTCAACCAGCTCCTTCGGCGCCATCCTGTAAGGGGCGATAGACATCGGAGCCGTTCCTGGAAATAGCTCAATTCCAAACTCCACCTCACGATCCGGAGGCAACCCTGGAAGTTCTTCAGGAAAGACATCCACAAATTCCTTTACTGTTCTAACCTCATCCACGGTCACTTCCTTTGCATACAAGGCACTGACAAAAGTTAAGAAAGCCATGCACCCTTTTCTCACCATTCTTTCCGCCTTAAGAGCAGACACTACATTGGACAAGTAGTCTCTCCTCTCGCCTATCACCAAAACTTCATCATCCTCAGGAGTCCTTAACACCATGCGCTTAGCAGCACAATCCAAGTTTGCATGATATCTTACCAACCAATCCATGCCTAAGATCAAATCGAACTCCCCGAACGGTAGTTCCATCAAATCAGCTGGGAAAACCAACCCTTGTACTTCTAGAGGCACATTCCTAAAAAGTTTATTTACTACTACAGATTGCCCTAGAGGACTAAGTACCGTCATCTCCCTAGAAGCGCTTTTGAGTTCATGTTCAAGGTTCGCGGACACCACACTAGCAACATAGGAATGCGTCGACCCAATATCAATTAATGCAAGAAAGGGTAAACCGAAAATGAAGAACGCACGTGCCGTTATAACATCCGTGCACCCCTCTTCTCTGCGTCGTCGCATAGACTAACCCGCTATCTCGCCTCAGTACTCAAAGCACCTCTGCCCGGTGTCCACGTCCCCGACCAAAACCATTCCCTCCTCTGTTCGGACCACGACCTCTCGGCATCTGCTGTCCATCTCTACCTGTCTGCACATATCTCTGACCTACAATCCGAGCCCTGATCCTTTCTAACGGACAGTCCCTGATCAGATGATCCTTTGACCCGCACCTGAAACATACCCTATCTCTTCCCCAGCACTCTCCAGTATGTGACCTCCCACACTGAACACACTGTCAAAAAATAGCAGCTGGCGTTGCAACGTGACTCAGCCCATCAACCCTGGGCCTCTTCTGGAAACCCCCAGATGACCCTGACGGTCCATAGCTCCTCTTATTTCTAGCCTTATCCTTGTCCTTGTTTTGCCTTTCAGTCCGCGTCACCTTCTCGGCTATTTTAGCTTTTTCCACCAGAATAGCGAAATCCCTCTCCCGCTGTGGAGCTATCAACACTCGCAGCTCATCTCGTAGCCCATCTTCGAACCGTACGCAACGCTCATGATCAGTCGCAACTATCCCTCGAGCATACCAGCTTAACCGCAAGAATTCTACCTCATACTCAGCTACCGACTTACCCCCTTGAACTAAATTCAAGAATGTTTTCCTCTGAGCATCCACGTAACTGGCCCCAACGTACTTTCCTTGGAACGTCATCTTAAAGAAATCCCAATCAACTCGGTCCGCCGGAGTACCCTCTCTCATGGTAAGCCACCACTGATATGCCTCGTCTCGAAAAAGAAACACCGCTCCTTTCAGCTTCTCTTCCACCGTGCAGTCCAAGTCATCCATGATTCTCTCGACTGCCTCTAGCCAATACTCAGCCACGTTTGGAGCTACTCTAGAGATACCTCTAAACATTTCGGCTCCATTCGCTCGAAGTCGCTCAGGGATAGACTTCCGAGTTGCTGTACCACTGCCTGCCCCAGCTACTCGTTCCAACACACATAATATTGCCTGAGACAGGGCATCATCTCCACCAATTCTGTCTTGCAGTCCCGCTTCCGCCACAGGTGATGCGGGTACTTCACCCTCAGGCTCATATCCTGCTTCCGAGAACTCAGCTTTAACACCTCAACCTCTACCACGGCCACGTGCGCCACGTCCACGTCTGGAACTCATGTCTAACGTTTCATCTTATCTGATTACAAATTTTATGAATTAGTATTTCTTCCACTGTTTATTACCGAGTAGTTTTATGAAGATAAGATTATAAGTAGTTTTTCCGCAAGCATGTGTATACCTAAAGGTTTTCATCTCTACAGCAAAGTTTATTAATTCCATCATCCATAACAACACATTCACATAATACATAAACTTTATGCAATCACTTAGCCATCAGAAAACTTACCTGGCAGACTTGGGCCGGAGACTCGGGTGCCACACTTCAAAAACGGATCCATATATATTTTTTTTCTTAAAAATGAAATTTGGAAAATGTTTTGAACCCAAAACCCAAGGCCGAGCTTTTTAAACCAGGCTCTGATACCAAATTGTAACACCCCAAACCTGGCCCAAACACTACGATTGGATTTGGCATGTCACTAGGAAGAAGTTTAGGAAGTTTGACTGGTTTCAAAAAATTCTAAGTCATTTTAAAATCTTGAATTTCGTGGTTCAGATTGACAACCCGTTGTTTAGTTAACTTTTAAAATTCAGCCACTCGAGCCCTTGCGATTAGGTGACATTTGAAAACACTTACCAATTATTCGTTTATCAGGTTTTCAATGAAAATGTCTTTTATTGTATGAAACGTTATTGGGCAGGTTATAAGAAAACTCTAGTTTGCAATTTTAAAAACGCCCCACTAAGCAAATTTATAATTAACATGTCCAACATTAAAACCCGAAAGTAAATTCCAAGTTTTGTAGTGGCCTTATTACAAATCAAAGAAAAATACCCAAAAGTTATAAACGATATATAAAATAAAGTTTACTAGTAACCCATGCGTGGCCACACCTCGGGTTCCTCCATTTGATCCATCATGCTAAGAATTACCCGCAATTGTTTAAACAAAAGAGTGAGTCACAAGACTCGGGTGTGCAATTAGTCCACATACTTCACAATTGGGCCTAAGCCCCCAAAACACCATCTACCAAGCCCAATCATACAAAGACAAACAAATAATTAACATGCTAGCCCAACCCAAAACCTAGTTTTTCCATCCTCTACACTCCACTTCATATGTCCAACCTCAACACACACCGGGATTTCTACAATCAACCCTCCATCCTCTACACTCCACTTTGGCGTCATCATGCCGATGCACACACCGCTCAAAGACAATAAAACGTGGCCTAGCCACCGATCACTATGTGACCAAATCACCGATACAATAATGTACCATCAATAGGTGTGACATTGTCACCCATAAGCACTTCCCCTTCATATCATAACATCCCGATATCCCATGCATATGTAACATAGTATAATAAACAGGTTATATGTAATGTCACACACAATCATGCTAACGAAATGTTAAGGTTTAACTAAGATACACTAACCTGATGTTTCAGATTTACCCAACAGGGATAACTCAATCACCATTGCCGGGATTTCCGGCTTTCATAACACATACACGATTATTACAACAAACAAAAGGGGTAGTGTGATAATTACACACTTGTGAACACGCAAGACTACACTATCGACCTTGCTAATGTCCTCACTTGCAGGGATCACAGCGATCTGTTTATCCCTTTCAGAAGCCGGCCCACAACCCGGTGGCCAATCTCGAACGGCAGACACCGCACGTGTAACACCCCAAACCCGGTCAATACGCCACGACTAAATTTGGTATGTCACAGGGGAAAACGTTTTGAGGAAAAACGAGTTACCGATTAAATTTTAGTGAAAACTCTTTGTTGTTCAAAGTTCGTAGAAATCGTGTGTATAATAAATTAAAACTCGATAATTTACTTTGAAATCCGAAAATAAATCTTTAAAACTTAGTTGCAAACTTAGATTTGTAAACCTTTTATAAATTGAAAAGAAATTAAAGCGATTAGATTGAAAACCGTATCTAATAGAAATTTGGAAACCGGAGTTTTGGAAAATAGTATGAGTTATCAAAAATACTTAAGTTGTTAAATACTATCAATTGATTTATGTTACCCGATGGTAACATTTTAAAACCATCGCGTTTAGTAGTTTAGAAAACTTGGTGCTCAAATTATTATATCAACCATGTAATTTATAAGCCATATTTAAAACAAATCCAAAGCATATAAATAATCCAAAATATAATTAAAGAGGCCTTAGTACAAATCCATAAAAAGATGAAAACGAATTAAAATAAAGTACCCAAATGGAAGTTCATGTAAAACCAAATTTTATTGCATGGCCTCCTCGAGTTCATCCAGCTCCTCATCCGCGATTTTACGAATCACCTGGAAAAATAAGGAGAAGGTGAGTCACCAAGACTCGATGCATAATCCTCTCCTGTAAATGCCACATACTTACACAAATTATAACCAAGCAATATATATATAATGCACCCAACCTAGCCATCCAAAACTCCTTTTCTACCCCGTGTGGTACCAAACCACCTGGTGGTGCTAAACCACCGTGACCCAAAGTCACGATATCCAATAATGTGATGCCAAATCCTTTGGTGACCCAAAGTCACGAATAATCAAGTTGTGGGGCCAACCCACGTGTGATACCAAATCACGGCGACGATCCCAATACATCAAATGTGGGGCCAACCCACGGTGGTGTGAAACCACTGGGACGAGTCGCTATGAGGTGCCAAACCTCTGGTGTCCCAAAGACACGAAATATGTGGTACCAAACCACTGGAGGTGCCAAACCTCTGGTGTCCCAAAGACACGGATATCAAATCTTCCCCCTCCTCTCATATCGCCCATACCAATGCAATAGATAAATAAATCATGTCATTATTCTTTATTAGAAAATCACATAGAAATTCCATATCATAAATCGTATCATCATGCATCATAATGCAAAAGTCATATCGAAACGAACTTACCCGATTCCTTGCTTATACCCATCATGGTACCATATCAAGATCTCAAAATTTCCACTTTAATAACATAATTAGTTATTTAACACATATATACATATTACAGAGTTATAAAGTGTGTAAGGTACACACCTTTCTCTAACGTAAATACTAACTTCCGAAGATCCGATCTACCGCACTAGATCACCTTGTCCTACATTCGGCCAAACCACCAAAACTATAAGCAAAACCATTCGACCAACATCACATCTTAATCCCAATAGCCTTTGGCTTTTCAACCATTAAAAGAATGATGAATCGACAAGAATCCTTACCACTTGACTTACCAACTTTGATTGCTAGAGAAGTAAGGCTTAGATCAAATGCTTCCAAAGTCCCAAAGAGCCTATAAGAATAATCGGTTCCTAATAATAGTTAGAACCTTGCAACAATTGTCCAAAAATTCAGCCTTTGCCCTCCTGATAATTTACAAAGAAAAGAGGAAAGAAACAAAGGAAATACGGCCATGAATACTTACCCCCTTCCAAAACCGATTGAAGAAAACCAAATGAAGACCTACCCTTGTTGATATTCGGCCAAGACAAATCAAAAAGGAAATGGGAAGTTTCGGCAATATGGTTAAATAGTGAAGGGATTTTCGGCTATGGTTTTGAAAAGAAGAAAGCAATTGATTAGAGACTAAAAAGAAATGAAGTACGTGAGTAGAAAAGAGAATAAAAATAAGAGAGGGAGGATTCGGCTTAAGCAACAATGGAAGAAAAGAAAAGAGAGTTTGGGGAAGAAAGAGGTTCGGCCAAAAGAAAGTAAAAGCAATTTGTAAGTGTTAACATATATGAGAAGAAAAGAATGGGAAGATGAGAACCAAAAGAGGTTCTTTTCGGTTACAAAGAATTTAAAAGATGAGAGGGAGGTTCCAAATGAGTTTCGGCCAAATGCCTAAGAGGAAAAATCAACAACACCTAATGGCATTCGGCTATGGTTCACTTTGGTGCACAAGAGAGAAGAATTGGTAAGGTTCAAAAGGGATTTTTGATATGGCTCAAAACAAGAAATGAAAGCATTCCTAACTAACCGCAAAATGACCACCATCCAAAAGAAATTTTGGCACCAACTAGCTACCAACAAGACCAAGATTCGGTCACTCCCCCTAGCCACACATGCCGTCCACATTCATGGAATAATGGCCTAAGAAAAGTTTCCAAAACATTTTCCATCATCTAAGCCTTTTGTCCCCTTATCCTTCCATAACAACTTGATTCCATACCTTAACTAATAACTTGCCTTATTCCTTAGTCTACTATCCATAAAAGACAATAGTCCAACCTTACCTTAATTAGAGTTTGACCAACACATGCCATATAAATGAAAAATAAAAGTCACCTAAAGTTCATCCATGGGATTCGAACCACTCCCCTCAAGCAACCATTCATGCGCCATAACCACCTTGCCACTAACTCCTCATGTGCTAAAATTTAACACTTAAATTAACTTAAGTGTCAAGTTCATCTAATCCACTTCACTATATTTTCAATACTAAAAATCATTCTAGCTTAGCTAATAATTCCAAGCCTTCATAAAACTATACTAAGCACATAATAATAATCATACTCGAGCTAACACAAGTAACAAGATGATACTCAATTTTTTTTAGGATATTACAGCACGTCTCTTAAACTTAGGGGCTGGGTTTATGGGTCCAACCCCTTCCTTTGCTTGATTGGTATATGATTCCATAAAAACGATCTTGGTCAGAAGACCGAGTTAAAACATCGAAGTAGAGAAATTAAGGATACACGCATAATAATATAACAATTTCTTACCTAAGTCGATAGAGTCTAGAGATTAGAAGGCTTGGATTAAGAAGTCGATCAAGTACCTATGCAAGTACCAAGTGAGAATCGATTGAAAGAGAATAGATTAGAGGAGATGGCCTTTCGACCAAACGGAATACATAAGCCCTCCTTCCATCATTCGGCCAAAACACCATGACACCACCTTATCACCTTTGATTAACCAACCCCCCCCAAAAAAGAGAGAAAACAGATAGAAAAGTGAAGAAGATCCCTTACCGAAACCAAAAGATGCCCCCCAAAGATTCGGCACAAGTTGACAAGGCAGAGAAGATTTGATTTGGAGATGATACCTCAAAACATGGGGTGAGGATTCGACTTGAGTGATAAACAGAAGAGAGGTTTCAAACCAAAGTTTTGAGGGATGGATTCGGCTATGATGAATAATTAGAGAAAGAAAGAATGGAGTGGTGTTGAAGTTGAGAGGTTTCGATTAAGAGGGAAATGAGGGGTGTGATTCGGCTTTTAGTGAATGAGGGAAGAAGCACAAGAAAAGAAGAATAATGGGTGCTAAGAGAATTCGGCAAGAGGGGGGTACATGAGAAGAAGAAGAAAGAAATAGAAAGGGAAAAGAGTGCCCTGTAGGTTTCGGCCTTACTAAGCACTATGATGAAGAGGAAATGGTTGAGGAATTTCGGCAAACTAAAGAGAATGGTTGCCAAATAGAGGAACACCAAATGCCTACCCCCCTTCCAAGGCTCCACAAGACTGATTTTTCTTCCCCAACACCCTTCAAAAATTCTACCTGCGCCTCTCACCTCAATCCCCAAGCTTTCTCCTTGAAACACTCCTTAATTCCCTCTCCTCCACTCATTTAATTTAGTTTGAATAATTCAAACTCCCTAAATAGCTCTCCACCACTTGTTTAAACTATTTGACCAAGTCTTATCTCTCTCCTCCAGAGTTTGATTACCATACAGCTGCCTCCCTAGCTTGAGCCAAAAATAATACTCCCTTGTGCTGCTTGAGAGATTCGAACCTTCTTCCTCTCAGCTTCTCCTTGTGACGCCACCTCCCTGCTTGTTATTTGGCGTCTCCCTGCCACTACACCACCTTAATTCTTATGTCCCCAAACACAAATAATAAACCTTAAGTCCTGCCCCAACCAGCTTCCCTCCTGAAGTGCCCAAAATTTAAAATTTTGGTCAAGGTTCCGGCTTAACCCCGGGCCTTCCCGAAGGCTTCAAACACACCCAAACAACATACAAAGTATACCAAACACACGGAAACAAGATAAATGCAGAGCCCCTAAATCCCGGATGTTGCACCTTTATTGTGATCATAGTTAGTTAGAGACACATCAAGTTTTTGGTGCCGTTGCTGGGGACTAAGATATTAGGAACACTAAATTTTTATTACTTTAGCCATTTTTATTTTTATCATAATTTATTTTTGTTTTTAGTTTAATTTACTAACTTTTATTTTATTTGCTTCTGGCATGTATTTTTAGTTTATGACTAGAAAGAACCCGTTAGGACCATTACTTTTCGACAGTGAGATTTAAAGCACAGCTCGCAGAAACTGAAGAGCAATAAGGCGAAGTCTACAATACATAGAAGAAGAGCAAGAAGACGAACCCAATACTACCGAAGAGATGGCTGATAATAATCCGCTACCTCCTGTGGTTTTCACAAATCCGGTGAATCAAAATCCTGCTTCTCGTACTATGTATGATTATGCTAAACCTAATTTAACAGGAACTGAATCAAGTATTGTTAGACCTGCTGTTGCTGCAAATAATTTTGAACTGAAACCTAACATTATTCAGATGATTCAGTAGTTTGTTCAGTTTGATGGTTTGCAGGATGAGGATCCAAACAATCACTTGGCAATTTTTCTGGAATTCTGCGACACTTTCAAGATTAATGGCGTCTATGATGATGCCATTCACCTTCGGTTTTTTCCCTTCTCGTTGAGGAACAAAGCTAAACAGTGGTTGAACTCGTTACCACGAGGATCAATCACTACATGGGAATAGATGACCAAAATTTTTTTATTAAAATACTTTCCACCGGCTAAAACGGCTAAATTAAGGAATGATATCTCTTCTTTAGTGCAGATGGATTTAGAAACGCTTTACAACGCATGGGAGAGATACAAGGATTTGTTGAGAAGGTGCCCACACCATGTGTTACCTCTACGCTTACAAGTTCAAACCTTTTACAACGGTTTGAACCCCTCAACTAGGCAACCGATAGATGCAGCTGCCGGTGGAACCCTGAATAACAAAACTCCTGAAGCGGCTTACGAATTCATTGAAGAGCTGTCACAGAATAACTATCAGTGGCAAGTTATGAAGATGAAGCCAACAAAAGCCACCAGAGTTTTCAACCTCGACGCAGTGACAATGCTATCAAACCAGGTAGAGCTTTTTAAGTAAAAAAATTGATGGTTTATGTGGTTCCTCGCAGGTACATCCAGTGATGCAGTGCAATACAAATGGAGGAGAAACGAACAATACAGAATATCAATCCTACAGCCTTGGCATAGAAAGCGAACAGATGAACTATATGGGTAATAATTCTAGACCTCAAAATAACCCTTATAGTAACACTTACAATCCAGGTTGGAGGAACCACCCAAATTTCTCGTGGGGTGGTCAAGGAAATCAGAGACAACAACTCCCTCCAGGCTTTCAACAACAACCCTACCCACAGGAGAAAAAGCTGAACCCTAAGGAGATGCTTACTAAATTCATCTCGGTGTCAGAAACGTGTTTCCAGAACACCGAAACCGCACTAAAAAACCAATAGGCATCGATTCAAGGACTCGAAAACCAAATAGGTCAACTTGCCAAGCTGATCTCTCGAGCGACCACCAGCGACCGCCAAGCAACACTGAAACTAACCCAAGGGAGCAACTCCATGCCATCATGGTGCGCGATGAAGAAGGGTTAGTAGAATCTGAATCTGAACCGAGGTAAGAACCTATGGTAAGTAAAGGTAAGGGTGGGGAAAGCTACAATACACAAACACCGGTAAGTAAAGAGTATGTACCGCGTGTACCGTACCCTAACGCGACTAAGAAAGATCGCACATATGAACAATTCAGTAAATTTCTTAAACTTTTAAAGAAACTACATGTTAACTTACCGTTTATTGAAGCCCTTTCGCAGATGCCCAACTCAGTCAAATTTTTGAAGGAGCTTCTAGCAAACAAGTGGAAGTTAGATGATGCGTCACACGTGGAGTTAAACGCAGTTTGCTCAGCCATTTTACAGAATAAATTACCCGATAAATTAAAGGATCTAGGGAGTTTTACTATTCCTTGTTTAATTGGTAGTTTAAATGTTAAACATGCTTTAGCTGATTTAGGGGCAAGTATTAACGTTATGCCCTATAAAATGTTTAAGCAACTAGGTCTTGGGAAACCTAAACAAACTAGGATGAGTATTCAACTAGCAGATAAAACTATTAGATTTCCTAGAGGAATTGTTGAGGATGTGCTTGTAAAAATTTATAAATTTATATTCCCAGTTGACTTCGTTGTTCTAGACATGGATGAGGATAGTAACGCACCTTTAATTTTAGGGCGACCTTTTTTAGCAACTGCTAAAACTAGAATTGATGTTGGTACAGGTGAGCTCACATTTCGTGTAGGTAACAAAATGATCACTCTTCAGGCTCGTGATCGGTTAGGTCATCGAGTAATAAAGGTGAGTACATAAATTCTATCAATAACCATTCGGTTCAACCCTCTTTTTAGGAAGCACCTCGAAAATACACAACCGAGCCACATCCTAGTCCTCGTGCCAACAATGAAAGAACTTACGAGGAGCGAAGGCTTCAAATCGATGAACTAGACGAGTGGAGGACACATGCTAAGGAGAAACCAAGAACACACGAAGCGAAACTGAGGCAATTCCATGATGAGCTTAAAGGAAAAGCAAATCACTTCAAGGTTGGAGGTCAGGTACTGTTAGATGCAACCAATCCTCGAATTACCACCTCAGAGCTTAAAGCAAACGGAGTGACCTCTTTTACGGTACTCAAGGTCTTTCCATATGGTACAGTCAAGGTAACTCATTCTCAATTTGGCACCTTCAAGGTAAATAATACTCGTCTAAAACCTTATCTTAATAAAATTGATAGCAGGAATGAAGAGTTTTAACTCCTCGAACCACCATGACCATGCGAATACGAGGAAAGTCTAGCTTAGGACTCTAAACAAACACTTCCCGGGAGGCAACCTAAGCACTAACATCACTAACGTCCATATTTTCGATTTCCAACATCCAACTCAAAACTAACCAAATTAATAGGCGCAGGTTGTCCCTACCACACGGCCTTGCACACGGGCGTGGCCGTGGCTGTGTGGACACCACGAGGAGGCATATCAGTGTGGCAGAGACCGTGCGGGCCAAGAACAAAAATTTTCCCCAAAACACGGGCTACGATAAAATGCCACGGTCGTACGATGCGGACGTGGTCAATACTGACTAAAGAACACGGAACTCTGATAATATTACACGGCCGTGCATTAAAATCGTGGGCAATACTGAGTAAAAGACACGGGCGTACGACATGCCCGTGCCCAGAACACGGGGGTGTGAAACCTTTACACGGGCATGGGAGAAATGAACGAAGCGTCACACGGCCGTGCGACTCGGCCGTGTGACCTAACACGCCCAGGGAACACGGGCGTGGGCCACGACTATGTGTCCCAATTCCTATTTAAACCTCTTTTTCTTTTCACTTTCTTCCCCATATCCCTTCTTTCCCAACCCTAGCCACCACAGATTCTCTCCTTTTTCACCACCGGCCACCGCCTCCTCACTCCACTTACTCCACTTTCCCACCTCTTCTTCAGCCCAAAACCCCCATTTTCCCTTTTCTTTTCCCATTATCTTTCCCTTATTCCCTTATTCCTCCTTTACACCACCACCACACCACCACCATCCTTGCCACCATACACAATGACTAATACTAGAGGTAAGACCAAGGCCACCATCCCCGTGCCGAAAAAGTTAAGGATCCTGGCGCGGTCTTCCCGTGCGCGACCACTCTATATAAGTTCATGTCGGCCGCTTCATTTACTCGACAAGACATGGACCTTTAAGTCTATTCATTTTTTATTTTTCTTTTATCTTCATTTTTAAATTCTTTCCCTTTATCTTTCTTGTCTTTAATTTATATTAGTATATTTTGATTTCTTTTTATCTCTGGCTATTTTTTTTAAGGAACGACCCCACCACCACCTGAGTATCCACCACCCCTGCCCAACTTTACACCGTTTCTTTTCTTTGACTCCATCCAAAATTCAGGAAGTTTCACTTCTCTCCCTATCTTATGATTTTGTTACTATTTGTCATTACTTATCTTTATACATTGAGGACAATGTACATCTTAAGTGTGGGGAGGTTATTGATTTCATTACCAGAAAATCTCTGAATTATGTCTTGTTCCTAAGTAATTTTCTCATATTACTAATTAGAATGAGACTTCTATTGACTTAGGATTTTTATTGATATGTTTTTGATTAAGTCATAGGTAATTGTGCATTGATGGTTTAAACTTTAAGACATTAGAGAATCAAGCATGATAAGTCTATTTTAAGAATTAAAAAAAAAAATTTGTTAGGTTGTTTCCCTAAATTTAAATATTACTTTGAAGTTTGAAATTTGCAAAGTTGACATCAAAAACCATAATTTTTGTGAGATTTTGAGCCTTTTAGAGCATATTCTTTTCGTGCTCACTTTATTGATTATGAGTGTGTCAACATTGATTTGTTATTCTAGTACTTGCTTCGATTATACATGTCGAGACCACACTTTTGATTTGATATACTGAGATGATAAAGACACCTAGGATTTAACCTACTTACTCCATAAAAAGCCTACCTTCATAATTAACCCCTAGTGAACCCCTTTGAATCCTAATAAACTGTTTCTTGATTTACCCTTAATATTAACCCAAAACTCAATCTTTTTGATTCATTAAGAATTTTCCCTATTTGAATTAACCCATTTTTGTCGAGAGTTGATTTGAGCAGTTGCCTAACTATGATCTTTATTTCGGTTGTTAAATTATTATTATTATAAATACTTGTTCTTTTTCTTAAAAAAAAGTTGGAAATTTATTCATTTTTAGTTATTTGTTATTTGAGCTTAAGCAGTTAATTGTACATTTTGAGAAGAAGCTCGTGTTATTATGATAAGTTTTCAATTGATGTAATTATTCAGTAATAGTTTATTTTTCTAGTTAGGTAAATTGTCAATTCGATCTCGATTTTAACCTTCTCCTTCAGCCTTTATCCACACCTTTAACCCAAGCCCCATTACAACCCTTTAAAGACCTTTTGATTTGTGTATCATCTCACTATATAGTGGTGGAGATTTGATTTTCATGCAAGCCTATGGTAATAACTTTTCATGTTTGACTTTTGAGTGCTTAGTTTTTGAACCTTAAACACTTTGAGTGATTTGAGTGAATCTTTAGTGAGGATGTCGTATCTTGTCGATTTTGAATCAAAGGTAATTATTTAGGTAAAGGGAAACACCTATGTTTTCATGCTACAAAAATTTATGACTTAGATTGTTTGAATCTTTTAGGACTCTTTTGGTTAAATTATCAATGTATGAATTATCTATGAATTATGATGAGACATTATTGATAAGAATTCTGTGTCGAAACCATTTTTAAAGTTTGATTTAAAAACGGGGAATCGACTTTTAAAAACGAAAATGGGAGTCGCCACCAATCCCTTTTTACTTAGGTGTGATTGGATCACCTTGAAAAAACGTTTTATTTCAAAATACTGATTTTGGTCCACGAAAAACAAGAAAAATGGGTTTGGGAGTCGGTTACATATGAGGAAGGGTTAGCACCCTCATAACGCCCAAAAATTGGTACCTAATCGATAAAATCATGTCCTAATGTTGAAAATTTAAAAAATTTTAGAAAATGATCCTTTTATTAGAAGAAAAAAAACCTAGACTTACCTATCTCAAAGAAATAAAACACTATACCCAGTAAGTTAGGATATAGCAACTCATGACTTCGAAACTAGGCACGCCTTTATTTTAGAAAATTCCTACCTCAAGACACAAAACATCATATCCAATAAGTTAGGACACAACGCTTTGAATTCCCAAGAATAAGTTTTTGATTTGAAATTTGTAAGTTTCGGTTTTAAAAGAGAAGGGATATCTAATACCTTAAGTTCCACGAGAAAAATCGAAACCCAGTAAGTTAGGGCACCATTCTTCTCGAAGTCACCAAATATCACATATCACCGTTTTTTAACTTTAAATAAAATACGACAATTTTGCAAAAATATTTTTATAAAAAATGATATGAAATTGATTTTGTATTAATATTACAAAATATAAATATCCAAATAGCAACTCACTATAAATATGAATCATATTAACTAATAATTTAGACAATTAGCAAAAGAATAATATGACATATTGAATGATACATATAATGAATAAATTATGCTAAAACAATATTAAGCAATAAAAAGACATAAATAAATAATCACAAGTTATAGAACATGCAATAACAATTTAAAATCTATAGGAAGCATAAAAAAAAGGAATAGATATTAAGTTATAGAAATAAGATCAAATATGAGAAATAAACAAATTAATAGTATATTTAAACACTAAATAAATATTATAACAAAAAAAAATGACAACTTTGTAAAACAATTAATATGTATAACAATATAAAAAAATGATTAATAAATAATATATAATAATTTTAAATAAAGATATCTAAAAATAAATAATATAAATGAAACATGCTATATAAATAAATTTTATACAAAAATAGGATTTTATATGATATTAATATAGTACTATATAATATAATATAATATAATATAATAACTAATGTATAAATTACAAATAATACATAATAAAATAATATTGAACAAATAAAATAATAAATAATAATAATTTTAAAAAAATAATACATATAAAATATATATATACGAATTTTATACAAATAATAAGAATAATATAATATTTTAATATGATAAAATAATTAAAAATAGTATTAGAATAACTTAAAAATAAAATAAAAAGGAGGGTTAAATAGCAAATAAAATAAATATAAAAAGGATTGAATTAAAACGTGCGCCGCACTGTAGGGACTCATTAGGCAATTATGCCTTCTTTCCCAAAACGACGTCGTTCTAATTTCGGCCCTAAAATAACCTGAGGACTTAATTGGAATAAAATGTAAATTTAGGGCCAATTTGTAAAAATGAAACCGGTCGTAATTATAAAATTAAAGTAATGCGGAAGGGCTTGTTGAGCAATTATACCCTTTAATAAAACGCGCGGATCCTCCCCTGGATATCGGGTCAACACGCGGATCCTTCCATAAAATGACGCCGTTTTGGTTATTAATAAGCTATACCAAAACGGCGTCATTCCCACAGCCTTTATAAACCAAAAACAGCTGCTGAAAATCATTTCTTAAGCCATTTAAAAAAAACGAAACCTTTAAAAAAAACTCTCTGCCTTCATAGGTCTTTCGACCTCCGGCCATCACCACGCCTGTGCCCCACGTGCCTCACGCGCCGACGCTCTCGGCGGCGCACAGGTAAAATCTTCCCCTTTTTTATTTTAATGTTGTTTTGTATATAAAATGTGCGCGAATCGAAAGAGAAAAATAAAGAATGACGAGAAAATAGAATGGAAAATCACCTTTATAAACGGATTCTTTCGTTTTTATTTCTCTGTGATTTTTTTGAATCTTTCTGTGTATTCTTTTTGTGTATCTATCGTGTGTTTTTACAGGTCTTTGTAAGGATTTTTATAGCCTTTGAAATAAACAATAAAAAGGAAATAAAAATGATGCCATGTTTGCTGTCAATTTTTTTTTCCTTTTGCAGGTGAATGAGAAGATCTCAGCGATGGTGGGGGGGCTGTCCGTGCATTCATGTCGGAGTGGCTTGCGCAAACTGCGGCGCGATGAGTGTCGAGGCTGCTAGGCTTGCTGGAGCGCTTGCAGCGCAGTGGAAACCTAGGGTTTCCTGCATCCGCAAGTCATCTGGGCCATTTGGGCTTAGGTTTAATTTTGGGTCAAGGTCTGTTGGGTCTGGGTAGGATTTGGGCTCGGGTGTAATGGGTAGTTTGGGCTCGGGTGTAATGTGTTTGGGTAGTGGGTCAGTATTTGGTTTATTAAAATTGGGCTTTGTAAAAAAAACTGTAAAAGGACATTTTATTATTTTTTGGTTTTATTTTGCTTTACACGGGCCCGGGCACAAATGGGCCACTACAGCTGCCCCTCTTTGCTCATTGTCGTGTAACAAGAATAGAGCAAAGACTATAAAAGGACCAATTTTGCCTGGTCTCTGTCGAGCCTTGACGTCTTGGTCCTTATCTTCTTCAAAGGCTTCCAACTCCACTACAACTTCAACGGTATTGGAACTTCATCTTGATTTCAATAAGTCTTGATAGCTTCAATATGCTTTACTGCAATTTTAGGAAGGCAATATCAACTATCTTTAACCTGCTCTGCTTTGATCTGCTTCCTGCAACTTTAGGAAGATGAGATCTTCTATCTTCAGTCTACTCTGCTGCAACTTCAGGGAGATAAGACTGAAAGTGTTTTTGATCTATTTCCTGCAACTTCAGGAAAATGAGATCTGCTGTCTTCAGTCTACTCCGCTGCAACTTCAGGGAGATAAGGCTGAAATTGTCTTTTGATTTGCTTCCTGCAACTTCAGGAAGATAAGATCTTCTGTCTTCAGTCTACTCCACTGTAACTTCAGGGAGATAAGGCTGAAAGTGCTTTTGATCTGCTTCTTGCAACTTTAGGAAGATAAGATCTTCTGTTCTCAGTCTACTCCACTGCAACTTCAGGGAGATAAGGCTGAAAGTGCTTTTGATCTGCTATAAGATCTTCTGTTCTCAGTCTACTCCACTCAACTTCAGGGAGATAAGGCTGAAAGTGCTTTTGATTTGCTTCCTGTAACTTCAGGAAGATAAGATTTTCTGTTCTCAGTCTACTCCACTGCAACTTCAGGGAGATAAGGCTGAAAGTGCTTTTGATCTGCTTCCTAGAACTTCAGGAAGATAAGATCTTCTGTTCTCAGTCTACTCCACTGCAACTTCAGGGAGATAAGGCTGAAAGTGCTTTTGATCTACTTCCTGCAACTTCAGGGAGATAAGATCTTCTGTCTTCAGTCTACTCCACTGCAACTTCAGGGAGATAAGACTAAAAGTGCCTTCAATATGCTTCCTGCAACTTCAGAAAGATAAGATCTTCTATCTTCAGTCTACTCCACCGCAACTTCAGGGAGATAAGACTGAAAGTGCCTTCGATCTACTTCCTACAATTTCAGGAAGATAAGATCTTCTGTCTTCAGTCCACTCCGCTGCAACTTCAGGGAGATAAGACTGAAAGTCTCTTCGATCTGCTTTATGCAACTTCAGGAAGATGAGATTTGCAAATTCACCGATATTACTACACCGTCCACTGAGGGACATGTCCTGTAGGCTCGGTTTCATATGTTTATGTCACATGACTAAGATGCTATGATAAAAATGAATCAAATGCTTCTAGCTACATGTGTTATGAGTGACATGAATGTAACATGTCAGGAAAATGATTCCTTTTAAAGGATTAGGACACAATGATTGGAATGAATCAAATGCTCCTAATGAGATTTGCTATGCTGCAAAAATGTTATGAGTATGATTCCTACTCTAGGTGTTATCACTCATTTGTTCTTCATTTTTTGTTCATCAATCATGTTCTGCTCAACAAGCTTGCCCCAATGTAATTTTTGAGTCAACTCCGCTTGAATCTTGAGAACACAAGGCTTGTACCATCCTACCATAATGGGAATTGAAAATTTTTCAATCTGACCCATCCGCAATTTTTAGGGTATAGGGTTTATTTCAAATTCAACCCATTCCACCACAATTCAGGGTTTCTTAGTTCGTCACACCATTCCCCGAATGTTATGCCCTGATGATATCACTTACTTTCATCACATCAACTCATTATTTTGTCCAATTATCAACTGGAAAAAGAATTCAGAGAAATAGTCTCTACCCAGACTCTTCTTTCTCAAATATTTCTATGCACATGGAAATTCTAAACAATTGTCCTGTTTCGGTTCCTTGTCTTATCTAGAAATTTCCAAAGCAATATATAGAACTTCTTTTTGTGAAATTATTAGTTCGTCAATCATTATTTCAATGCAACACATTTATGGATAATGGGTAACCAATAAATTGATCTCAAAAAGAGTTAAATGAATTATCAAAAATACAAGGAAAATTTACCAGGAATATATCTTTGAGAAGAAAAAGAATCCCAAGGTAGTAAAATGAATAGGAAAAAAAAATAGATGCCCTAGATATCGCCGATTGAGCTTCTATATACAAACTTTATGCAGACTACCTTGAGCCCAACATGTGTTTAGAAGACCCAAAGTACTTTGTTGATGCCCCGATATGCAACATTCTTCATTTCTTTGTTGATTCAAGTGTAGCAAGAAGACTGCGTGTCTATTCAGAATTTGAGCCCACCTTTTCGGGTTTTCAACTCAAAACCCCTTTGGTCTCAAGGTGCCCTTTGCGGGTTTTTGCCTTGGCCTCTCCATTTTTTTTTTAGAAACTCAAAGCGCCCTTTGCGAGTTTTCACTTTGGCCTCTTCTCCTTTTCAAGCAAAATACTTTTTGACTGAGTCAGAGTTCACAGGGTTGGGTAAACTTTTCCCATCCATTTCAGTCAAGATCAGTGCTCCTTCAAAGAAAGCCTTCTTCACCACATATGGTCCTTCCCAATTCGGCATCCATTTTCCTCTGAAGTCCTTTTGTATGGGAAGGATCTTTTTCAATACAAGGTCCCCCTCATGAAACTCTCTTGGGCGAATTTTTTTATCGTAGGCTCGCATCATTCGTTTTTGGTACATCTGACCATGACGAATAGCCCTTAGCCTTTTTTCTTCAATTAAGTTCAACTGATCATACCGAGCTTGGATCCATTCAGCCTCATCCAGCTTTATTTCTGACAAAACTCGAAGAGAAAGAATTTCCACTTCAATGGGTAGAACAGCCTCCATTCCATAGACTAACGAGAAGGGCGTTGCCCCAGTAGAGGTTCTGACGGATGTTCGATAAGCATAGAGTGCAAACGGTAGTTTCTCATGCCAATCCTTATAAGTCTCAGTCATCTTCCCTACTATCTTCTTGATATTTTTGTTGGCCGCTTCCACTGCCCCATTCATTTTTGGACGATATGGAGACGAGTTGTGGTGCTTGATCCCGAATTGACTACAAATTTCTACTATTGAAACACCCCAAACCCGGCCCACGAGCTTTGACCAGATTTGGTATGTTCCTCAAGTAAACCGGTTCAAAATTCTTTTGTTCTTAGGAAAACTTGTGTGATTTTAAGAAAAATATTGTTTTGGGTTGGGCTTGTGTTGAAAACAGGTTCGTTTTATATTGAAATCCCTTTTATCTTAAATGACAAAATATTTAGGGTTTAGTTTAAAAGAAATTTTAATTAAATTTTAATAGATAAAATTCATAATCATAATAAATAAAAATAAGTGTAAAGTAATTCAACTATGGCCTTATTATATCAAATAATTCCCAAAATAATTCAAAGTACTAAAATAAATTCAAAAGTCCTCAAAAATATATAAACTTCATGTTGAGCATGGCCACCACAAGTTCTCCGTCGTCCCGGCCCATCACTGTTCATCACCTAAAAATGTTCCCAACAGGGTGAGTCAAACAGACTCAATGTGTACACGACACTAAATCATAATAGAATCGGGCATATCACATATTACACATTCAAAACATAGAATACAAAAGTTATGATGCATTCCCAAACCCAAACCTAGTTGTCCATCCGCTACACACCCCGCACTGCCCGGTCACACCGTGGGGACTACTAAGTCAACCCTCCATCCGCTACACACCATCGGAAGGTAGTCGCTGCGATCGACGCGTGCTCATCGCCCATATAAAATTTGTGGCATAGCCACTCAGATAATTGTGTCATGAGACACCACATTCGGGATAATGTAACCGGTTACCACATTCGGATAATGTGAGAAGTCACCACATTCGGATAGTGAGACCGTAGTCATCACATTCACTTCCCCTTTTTCATATATCCCGAATGACCCATATTATTCATATCATGCATATCATACTTAAATTCACATTCTTATAAATTTTCACATGTTAGAAATAACATATTTCATAATCCTAGTGGAAGTAGGAAACGTACCTGAGTACTTTGTACCATAACATGGTACCTTAGCCACTTTCATATTCTTAATATCACATATTTTAATTAAACACAGCCATAAAACATATTAAGAATTAGTGTGGGGTACACACCTGATTTGCTTAACAATTTCCTTGAAATCCCGAAATCTGATCTACCGCTTAGATCCTTAATCCCTACATTTGATTAATCACTTACTAATTTAATAAAAAGCCATTCGGCCATAAATCCAAATCCTAGTAGGATTAGTATACTTAAACTTACCTTGTGTCGATTGGATTAAAAATCAAATCCCGAAAACTTGCTGAGTTCCTTCTTGAAATCGGCTAGCCACCAAAACTCCTAACTAGTTAGTTTTCGGCTCTTAAAACATATGAGAAATAGATCTAGAATACCAAACATGGCCTTGGCCGAATGCTATAGACACTTACCTTGTGGATTCTAAACCCGAAACTCACCGAATAACTAGGGAACACGCGGCCTATGGTGTACCTTTCGGAAAAGAACTTCTCCTTCCTTGTAGTCGACACTTAGTAAATCCGAAAGATCTCCTTGAAGAATTCGACAACACCTATGCTTGAAGCCCTCAAAGATTCGGCTTTTGATGGATTGGAAAGAAAAGAGAAGGAAGAATAAAGATGGAGGATTCGGCCATGGCTTCTAATGGAGAGGAAAATATTCTGGCTAGGTTCCAACAATTACTTAATCTCGACTTGACAAAAGAAAAGAAAGAAAAGAAGAGAAGAGAGCACTAAGAATTCTGGCAGAGAAAGGAGGAAGCACAAATTGATGAGTAGCCCTCCTTCCTTCCTTTTATAGCCGAAATTATCATCTAAGGAGTCCCTTACTTGGCCACCACTCCTCTATCGATAACTTTATCCTTTAATTATCACTTAAAATAAAAGATAATTCAAGCAACTATCCTTACTTAGCCGAAATTATTAAACTCAAAGTCCCTTACTTGGCCATCACTTCTCCCTTATTTTCCTCTTTATTTCTTTATTCAAATTAAAAGAATTTAATCCAACAATTATCTCTTGAAAATAATGATAAATAAATCCCTTATTTATCCACTATTTATAAAATAATAAAAGCTCCTAATTTATAGCCATGTGCCGTCCAATTCTCGAGTCTTACGGAAGCAAAAATAAAACCTCCTTTATTTGCTTCCCAAGTGACTCGAACTCGTGCCCATTCCTCTTGCATATGGCGCCATTTCCATAGGCCCTAAGTGGCATCTTGGACCACTTTTCCAAGCCTGTTTGTGTGTCAAATTTCACAAACTTTTTCTTTTAAGGCCACCTTGCCTTAATTTCCCCTTTTAAACCTTAAAACTCGTCATTTCTAGGTCATTTCTAGGTTTCCAAAAATTTTCGATCGGCTCAGTAAACTTGACATTTCTTACATTTCCATGACATTTCCTTACAAGACTTTTCCTTACATTTCCAAGACATTTCCTTACATTTCCATGACATTTCCTTACAAGACATTTCCTTACATTTCCAAGGTTCTAAAATGTTCACTTTCCTCTTTTAAACTTAACATTTCCATACATTTCCGTGTTTCCAAAAGTGTTCAAAATATATTCATAACTCATAAGATATGTCATTTCGTACAATTAAACCAAAAATGCATAGGCCCTTTTCAGGATGTTACAGTTCTACCCTCCTTAAAAATAATTTTGTCCTCGAAATTACTTATTAACAAATAATCGTGACATCTTAACTCACCGCGACTACGCTTATGTGCGCGCGACTGATCTTAATAGAACCATCATACTTTCTAGGCACAGATCTCTAAGTTCACGCCCCTAGAACTCATTTCTAACGTCGTGATCTCGATTAAGAAGTTTTATGAATTAGTCCTTGTTTCACTTGATTACCCGCGAAGAAGTTTTATGAGAAAGAATTTAGGAGTGGTTCTTTCGTATTCATACATGCACACATCTTTTCATTCATTCGCACATCCATCAAACAATTATGAACTTTCGCTCATTCAGAGAAACGTTGTAGTTTTCATTGTTATTGTTTCTCCACTACCTGTGGGTATTTTCGTAATTTTGTCCTCTGTGGGTATTTTCGTAATTTTTCAAAATAAGGTTCCTTGGTGATTTTGTCAATAAGGGTATTTTGGTAATTTTGAAATCCCGGGTATTTTGAAAAATTTTAAAATTGGGGTATTTCGGTAATTTTGGAACTCGGGGTATTTTTGTAATTAACAGGTAAATTTGTAAAGTTTAATAAATCAGGGATATTTCAAAATTTGCAAAACTTTAAGGGTTCTTTTTTGAGAATTTTACTTTCCAAAACGGTGATGTTGCAAAAATTTTGAAAATCAGGGTCATTTTGGTAATTTTGTGAGTTAAGGGCAATTTAAGTAATTTTTCCAAATCAAGGTATTTTTGATAATTTGCAAATTAGGGTTTTTGAACATTTTATAAAGTAATGAAAATTTTGATAAGAACTATGGGTATTTTGGGAATTTCATAAACCAAAGGTATTTTTGTAATTTACCACTAGGGGTATTTTTGTAATTTTATAAATCAAAAATTTTTCAAAGAATTTTGTTAAAATAGTTCTCACAAATTAAAAAGGTAATTTTAAGAGTTTTAAAACTAGGGTTTATAAAAACACGGCTAGTTCCCTTTCGGGTTTTAGTCATTGTGTTTAGCTTTATGACCGAGTCCTCTTGGTTGAGGGTGAACTGAAGCTCACGCACTGTGCAGATTCCAGCGAAGAGGAGGTGAGTCACTAGGACTGCTTAAGTACTGTGCTCTTAGGATCCAATCCTAGACATGCGCACAATGGTTACCACACCCTAACTCGCCTTAGTCATAGGTTTGTTTAATGGAATTAAGTCTTATGTGTTTGTGTTTGAGTAAACTAGTCCTAGGTTCAAGTTCCTATCATGCTATTCTACGTTCCATTCTTTTTCTACCCTTCTAATATTCATTACACATAATCACACGAATGGTTAGGGGGTACTTACCGTGGATCATGGTCGGAGACTTAGGTGCCATGCCGTAAAAACCGCTCATTTTCAAAAATACTTTCATAAAACTCATTTGGGCTCGATTTGAAAACGTTTTGGGCCTTAGCCCATAGGCCGAGAGTTTAAAAGCGGGCTCTCGATACCAAATCGAAACACCCCAAACCCGGCCACGAGCTTTGACCGATTTGGTATGTTCCTCAAGTAAACCGGTTCAAAATTCTTTTGTTCTTAGGAAAACTTGTGTGATTTTAAGAAAAATATTGTTTTGGGTTGGGCTTGTGTTAAAAACAGGTTCGTTTTATATTGAAATCCCTTTTATCTTAAATGACAAAATATTTAGGGTTTAGTTTAAAAGAAATTTTAATTAAATTTTAATAGATAAAATTCATAATCATAATAAATAAAAATAAGTGTAAAGTAATTCAACTATGGCCTTATGGCCTTATTATATCAAATAATTCCCAAAATAATTCAAAGTACTAAAATAAATTCAAGAGTCCTCAAAAATATATAAACTTCATGTTGAGCATGGCCACCACAAGTTCTGCCGTCCCAGTCCATCACTGTTCATCACCTAAAAAATGTTCCCCAACGGGGTGAGTCAAACAGACTCAATGTGTACACGACACTAAATCATAATAGAATCAGGCATATCACATATTACACATTCAAAACATAGAATACAAAAGTTATGATGCATTCCCAAACCCAAACCTAGTTGTCCATCCGCTACACACCCCGCACTGCCCGGTCACACCGTGGGACTACTAAGTCAACCCTCCATCCGCTACACACCATCAAGGCGATCAGCTGCAATGACGTGCTCATCGCCCATATAAAATTTGTGGCATAGCCACTGTGATAATTGTGTCATGAGACACCACATTGCACAATGTAACAAAGTTACCACATTGAGATAATGTGACCAAGTCACCACATTCGGATAGTGAGACCGTAGTCATCACATTCACTTCCCCTTTTCATATATCCCGAATGACCCATATTATTCATATCATGCATATCATACTTAAATTCACATTCTTATAAATTTTCACATGTTATAAATAACATATTTCATAATCCTAGTGGAAGTAGGAAACGCATTCTGAGTACTTTGTACCATAACATGGTACCTTAGCCACTTTCATATTCTTAATATCACATATTTTAATTAAACACACCATAAAACATATTAAGAATTAGTGTGGGGTACACATCCGATTTGCTTAACAATTTCCTTGAAATCCAGAAATCGATCTACCGCTTAGATCCTTAATCCCTACATTTGATTAATCACTTACTAATTTAATAAAAGCCATTCGCCATAAATCCAAATCCTAGTTGGATTAGTATACTTAAACTTACCTTGTGTCGATTGGATTGAAAATCAAATCCCGAAAACTTGCCGAGTTCCTTCTTGAAATCGGCTAGCCACCAAAACTCCTAACTAGTTAGTTTTGGCTCTTAAAACATATGAGAAATAGATCTAGAATACCAAACATGGCCTTGGCCGAATGCTATAGACACTTACCTTGTGGATTCTAATCCCAAACTCACCGAATAACTAGGGAACACGCGGCCTATGGTGTACCTTCGGGAAAAGAACTTCTCCTTCCTTGTAGTCGACACTTAGTAAATCCCGAAAGATCTCCTTGAAGAATTCGACAAAGACACCTATGCTTGAAGCCCTCAAAGATTTGACTTTTGATGGATTGGAAAGAAAAGAGAAGGAAGAATAAAGATGGAGGATTCGGCTATGGCTTCTAATGGAGAGGAAAATATTCGGCTAGGTTCCAACAATTACTTAATCTCGACTTGACAAAAGAAAAGAAAGAAAAGAAAAGAAGAGAGCACTAAGAATTCGCAGAGAAAGGAGGAAGCACAAATTGATGAGTAGCCCTCCTTCCTTCCTTTTATAGCCGAAATTATCATCTAAGGAGTCCCTTACTTGGCCACCACTCCTCTATCGATAACTTTATCCTTTAATTATCACTTAAAATAAAAGATAATTCAGCAACTATCCTTACTTAGCCGAAATTATTAAACTCAAAGTCCCTTACTTGGCCATCACTTCTCCCTTATTTTCCTCTTTATTTCTTTATTCAAATTAAAAGAATTTAATCCAACAATTATCTCTTGAAAATAATGATAAATAAATCCCTTATTTATCCACTATTTATAAAATAATAAAAGCTCCTAATTTATAGCCATGTGCCGTCCACCTCAGTCTGGAAGCAAAAATAAAACCTCCTTTATTTGCTTCCCAAGTGACTCGAACTCGTGCCCATTCCTCTTGCATATGGCGCCATTTCCATAGGCCCTAAGTGGCATCTTGCACCACTTTTCCAAGCCTGTTTGTGTGTCAAATTTCACAAACTTTTTCTTTTAAGGCCACCTTGCCTTAATTTCCCCTTTTAAACCTTAAAACTCGTCATTTCTAGGTCATTTCTAGGTTTCCAAAAATTTTTGATCGGCTCTGTAAACTTGACATTTCCTTACATTTCCATGACATTTCCTTACAAGACTTTTCCTTACATTTCCAAGACATTTCCTTACATTTCTATGACATTTCCTTACAAGACATTTCCTTACATTTCCAAGGTTCTAAAAATGTTCACTTTCCTCTTTTAAACTTAACATTTCCATACATTTCTGTGTTTCCAAAAGTGTTCAAAATATATTCATAACTCATAAGATATGTCATTTCGCATAATTAAACCAAAAATGCATAGGCCTTTTCAGATGTTACAGTTCTACCCTCCTTAAAAATAATTTCGTCCTCGAAATTACTTATTAACGAATAATCGTACATCTTAACTCACCGCGACTACGCTTATGCTGCGCACTCTCGATCTTAATAGAACCATCATACTTTCTAGGCACAGTCTCTAAGTTCACGCCCCTAGAACTCATTTCTAACGTCGTGATCCGATTAAGAAGTTTTATGAATTAGTCCTTGTTTCACTTGATTACCCGTGAAGAAGTTTTATGAGAAAGAATTCAGGAGTGGTTCTTTTCGTATTCATACATGCACACACGATCTTTCCATTCATTCGTACATCCATCAAACAATTATGAACTTTCGTTCATTCAGAGAAACGTTGTAGTTTTCATTGTTATTGTTTCTCCACTACCCAGGGGTATTTTCGTAATTTGTCAAAATAAGGTTCCTTGGTGATTTTGTCAATAAGGGTATTTTGGTAATTTTGAAATCCCGGGGGTATTTTGAAAAATTTTAAAATTCGGGGGTATTTCGGTAATTTTGGAACTCGGGGGTATTTTTGTAATTAACCAGGGTAAATTTGTAAAGTTTAATAAATCAGGGATATTTCAAAATTTGCAAAACTTTAAGGGTTCTTTTTTGAGAATTTTACTTTCCAAAACGGTGATGTTGCAAAAATTTTGAAAATCAGGGTCATTTTGGTAATTTTGTGAGTTAAGGGCAATTTCGTAATTTTTCTCCAAATCAAGGTATTTTTGATAATTTGCAAATTAGGGTTTTTGAACATTTTATAAAGTAATGAAAATTTTGATAAGAACTATGGGTATTTTGGGAATTTCATAAACCAAAGGTATTTTTGTAATTTACCACTAGGGGTATTTTTGTAATTTTATAAATCAAAAATTTTTCGAAAGAATTTTGTAAAAATAGTTCTCACAAATTAAAAAGGTAATTTTAAGAGTTTTAAAACTAGGGTTTATAAAAACACGGCTAGTTCCCTTTCGGGTTTTAGTCATTGTGTTTAGCCTATGACCGAGTCCTCTTGGTTAGGGTGAACCGAAGCTACGCACAGCAGGATTCCAGTGCGAAGAGGAGGTGAGTCACTAGGATCGCTTAAGTACCTGTGCTCTTCCGGATCCAATCCTAGACATGCGCACAATGGTTACCACACACCCTAACTCGGCGTCTTAGTCATAGGTTTGTTTAATGGAATTAAGTCTTATGTGTTTGTGTTTGAGTAAACTAGTCCTAGGGTTCAAGTTCCTATCATGCTATTCTACGTTCCATTCTTTTTCTACCCTTCTAATATTCATTACACATAATCACACAAATGGTTAGGGGTACTTACCAGTGGATCATGGGTCGGAGACTTAGGTGCCATGCCGTAAAACTCGCTCATTTTCAAAAATACTTTCATAAAACTCATTTGGGCTCGATTTGAAAACGTTTTGGGCCTTAGCCCATAGGGCGAGAGTTTAAAACGGGCTCGATATCAAATCGAAACACCCCAAACCCGCCCACGAGCTTTGACCGATTTGGTATGTTCCTCAAGTAAACCGGTTCAAAATTCTTTTGTTCTTAGGAAAACTTGTGTGATTTTAAGAAAAATATTGTTTTGGATTGGGCTTGTGTTAAAAATGAGTTCGTTTTATATTGAAATCCCTTTTATCTTAAATGACAAAATATTTAGGGTTTAGTTTAAAAGAAATTTTAATTAAATTTTAATAGATAAAATTCATAATCATAATAAATAAAAATAAGTGTAAAGTAATTCAACTATGGCCTTATGGCCTTATTATATCAAATAATTCCCAAAATAATTCAAAGTACTAAAATAAATTCAAGAGTCCTCAAAATATATAAACTTCATGTTGAGCATGGCCACCACAAGTTCGTCGGTCCTGGCCCATCACTGCTCATCACCTAAAAATGTTTCCCAACGGGTGAGTCAAACAGACTCAATGTGTACACGACACTAAATCATAATAGAATCGGGCATATCACATATTACACATTCAAAACATAGAATACAAAAGTTATGATGCATTCCCAAACCCAAACCTAGTTGTCCATCCGCTACACACCCCCCGCACTGCCGGCCACACCGTGGGGACTACTAAGTCAACCCTCCATCCGCTACACACCATCGAAGGCGATCAGCTGCGATCGACGTGCTCATCGCCCATATAAAATTTGTGGCATAGCCACAGATAATTGTGTCATGAGACACCACATTCGGGATAATGTAAACCGGTTACCACATTCGGATAATGTGACCGAAGTCACCACATTCAGATAGTGAGACCGTAGTCATCACATTCACTTCCCCTTTTTCATATATCCCGAATGACCCATATTATTCATATCATGCATATCATACTTAAATTCACATTCTTATAAATTTTCACATGTTATAAATAACATATTTCATAATCCTAGTGGAAGTAGGAAACGTACCTGAGTACTTTGTACCATAACATGGTACCTTAGCCACTTTCATATTCTTAATATCACATATTTTAATTAAACACAGCCATAAAACATATTAAGAATTAGTGTGGGGTACACATCCGATTTGCTTAACAATTTCCTTGAAATCCGAAACTCGATCTACCGCTTAGATCCTTAATCCCTACATTTGATTAATCACTTACTAATTTAATAAAAAGCCATTCGGCCATAAATCCAAATCCTAGTAGGATTAGTATACTTAAACTTACCTTGTGTCGATTGGATTAAAAATCAAATCCCGAAAACTTCTTTGAGTTCCTTCTTGAAATCGGCTAGCCACCAAAACTCCTAACTAGTTAGTTTTTGGCTCTTAAAACATATGAGAAATAGATCTAGAATACCAAACATGGCCTTGGCCGAATGCTATAGACACTTACCTTGTGGATTCTAAATCCCAAACTCACCGAATAACTAGGGAACACGCGGCCTATGGTGTACCTTCGGAAAAGAACTTCTCCTTCCTTGTAGTCGACACTTAGTAAATCCCGAAAGATCTCCTTGAAGAATTCGACAGCACCTATGCTTGAAGCCCCTCAAAGATTCGGCTTTTGATGGATTGGAAAGAAAAGAGAAGGAAGAATAAGGATGGAGGATTCGACTATGGCTTCTAATGGAGAGGAAAATATTCGGCTAGGTTCCAAAAATTACTTAATCTCGACTTGACAAAAGAAAAGAAAGAAAAGAAGAGAAGAGAGCACTAAGAATTCGGCAGAGAAAGGAGGAAGCACAAATTGATGAGTAGCCCTCCTTCCTTCCTTTTATAGCCGAAATTATCATCTAAGGAGTCCCTTACTTGGCCACCACTCCTCTATCTGATAACTTTATCCTTTAATTATCACTTAAAATAAAAGATAATTCAGCAACTATCCTTACTTAGCCGAAATTATTAAACTCAAAGTCCCTTACTTGGCCATCACTTCTCCCTTATTTTCCTCTTTATTTCTTTATTCAAATTAAAAGAATTTAATCCAACAATTATCTCTTGAAAATAATGATAAATAAATCCCTTATTTATCCACTATTTATAAAATAATGAAAGCTCCTAATTTATAGCCATGTGCCGTCCACCTCAGTCTTCTGGAAGCAAAAATAAAACCTCCTTTATTTGCTTCCCAAGTGACTCGAACTCAGGCCCATTCCTCTTGCATATGGCGCCATTTCCATAGGCCCTAAGTGGCATCTTCAGACCACTTTTCCAAGCCTGTTTGTGTGTCAAATTTCACAAACTTTTTCTTTTAAGGCCACCTTGCCTTAATTTCCCCTTTTAAACCTTAAAACTCGTCATTTCTAGGTCATTTCTAAGTTTCCAAAAATTTTCGATCGGCTATGAAAACTTGACATTTCCTTACATTTCCATGACATTTCCTTACAAGACTTTTCCTTACATTTCCAAGACATTTCCTTACATTTCCATGACATTTCCTTACAAGACATTTCCTTACATTTCCAAGGTTCTAAAAATGTTCACTTTCCTCTTTTAAACTTAACATTTCCATACATTTCCAGGTTTCCAAAAGTGTTCAAAATATATTCATAACACATAAGATATGTCATTTCGTACAATTAAACCAAAAATGCATAGGCCCTTTTCAGGATGTTACAACTATTGTACTGTTATTCAAATTCAACGCGTTATCTGATATGATCCTCTCAGGCATTCCATATCGAAAAATGATCTCCTTTTTCAAGAAACGACTAACTGCTGACTTAGTGACGCTAGCATATGAAGCAGCCTCTACCAATTTCGTGAAGTAGTCAATTACCACGAAGATGAATCGATGTCCATTCGAAGCTTTTGGTGAGATTGGTCCAATAACATCCATGCCCCACATGAAAAATGGCCATGGGGAAGTCATAACGTGCAAAGGTGACGGAGGCACATGAATTTTATCTCCGTAAATATGGCATTTATGACATCTCTTAACATAGTTGATACAATCACCTTCCATGGTGGACCAATAATATCCAAATCGCATTATCTGTCTGGCCATTGTGAATCCATTAGCGTGTGTTCCACAAACACCCTAATGAACCTCTTCCAGGATTTTCCTAGCTTCAACTACATCGACGCATCTCAATAATACTTGATCTTTTTTCTTTTTGTACAAGATATCCCCGTCTAAAACATAGTCAGAGGCCAATCTTCTTAAAGTCCTTTTCTCATTCTCAGTGGCATGCTCCGGGTATTCACGATTTTTTACGTATCGTAATACATCCTGATACCAAGGGTGATCATCTTTTTCCTCCTCTTCCCCATTATAACAATGAGCTGGAACTTTAAAGATACTCATCTGAATAGGTCTCATATCCTCTGGCCTGTTTACTTTGATCATAGAAGCCAGGGTCACGAAAGCATATGCCATCTGGTTTTCATCGCGTGGGAGATAATTGAAAGTAATGTCATCAAACTCCTCAATCAATCCCAAAACTATTTTTTGGTAATCAATTAGTTTGGGATCTCTTGTCTTCCACTCTCCTTTAAGCTGGTAGATTACTAAGGTAGAATCTCCATATACTTCTAGCACTCTGATCTTACGTTCTAAGGCTGCTCGAATTCCCATAATGTAGGCTTCATATTCTGCCATGTTATTTCTACAAGCAAAATCCAATCTGCATGTGAATGGATAATAATCACAACTAGGGGATACCAAGATTGCCCCAATTCCATTTCCCAAAGCATTTGACGCTCTATCAAAGTTTAGCTTCCACGGACAATCTTCAGTATTTGTCACATACATCAGATCCTCATTTTGGAAATCAAAGCTCAAAGGTTCATAATCCTCCAAAGCTCTGCTAGCCAAAAATTCTGCTACTGTGCTCCCTTTTATAGCCTTTTGGTTCACATAGACTATATCGAATTCAGACAGCAAAATCTGCCACCTAGCCATCCTCCCATTAAAAGCAGTGGACTCCATCATATACTTTAATGGATTAAGCTTTGAAATTAACCAGGTAGTATGATATAGCATGTACTGCCTCAACCTCCTAGTTGTCCAAATCAAGGCGCAACACAATTTCTCAATCGATGAATATCTCATTTCACATTCAGTGAACTTTTTGCTGAGATAGTATATCGCCTTTTCTTTTCTTCCTAACTCATCGTGTTGTCCAAGCACACAACCCATGGAGTTATTGAATACTGACAAATACAGTATCAATGGTCTATCTGGATTAGGCGGAGATAGTACTGGTGCATTTGACAGATACTGTTTGACTTTGTCAAAAGCTCTCTGGCATTCATCATCCCATACACCTTGGTTGTGTTTCTTGAGAAGACAAAATATGGGATCACATTTCTCAGTTAATTGTGAAATAAACCGAGCAATGTAATTTAACCTTCCAAGAAAACCTCGGACTTCCTTCTGAGTGCGAGGTGGAGGCAATTCTTGTATAGCTTTGACCTTATTTGAGTCAACTTCGATTCCTCTCTCACTGACCATAAAACCTAATAATTTCCCTGACCGAGCTCCGAAAGTACACTTTGCCGGGTTAAGCTTCAATTGAAATTTTCTCAACCTCAAAAACAATTTCTTCAAAACCTCAATGTGTTCCTTTTCCGTTCGAGATTTGGCAATCATATCATCAACATATACTTCAATCTCTTTGTGCATCATGTCGTGGAACAATGTTACCATGGCCCTTTGATATGTTGCCCCAGCATTCTTTAGTCCAAATGGCATTACTTTATAGCAGAAGGTACCCCACAATGTTATGAAGGTAGTTTTCCCCATATCCTCAGGGTGCATCTTAATCTGATTATATCCCGAAAAGCTGTCCATGAAAGAAAATAGTGAGTATCCTGCCGTATTATCCACCAATGTGTCGATATGCGGCAAAGGGAAATTGTCCTTTGGGCTAGCTTTATTAAAGTCCCTATAGTCCACACACATCCGTACCTTTCCATCCTTCTTAGGGACAGGAATAATGTTGGCAACCCATTCTGAGTACTTGACCACTTGTAAAAAACCAGCATCAAACTGTTTCTGGACCTCTTCTTTTACTTTCAACACTACATCAGGCCTCATCCTTCGTAGCTTTTGCTGAACTGGCTTGCACTCCTCTCTTATGGGAAGACAATGTACTACAATGTCGGTACTTAGCCCAGGCATATCTTGGTATGACCATGCAAAGACATCTTTGAATTCCCGTAGTAACTCAACAAGGTCTTGTTTTGTCTCCTCGGCTATGCGCGTCCCAATTTTCACAACCTTTCCTTCCTCCAAGGCTATGTTCTCTACCTCCTCCTCATGGGGTAAGATCTATTTCTCCTCTTGCTTTACCATTCTTAACAAATCTAGAGATAAATCACAATCTCGGTCACCTTCAAAATCCTGAGATTCCTCTAAACACATGTCTTGCTCAAAGTGGACCTCTGGATCTGTATTATCGTTGCTCACATCATTGATATCTAGGGACCTGTGATGGGTACCAAAGAATGTACAAAGAACAAATAAATTTGAGAACAATTATTCACATGATATGAATGAGAAATAAAAAATTTGGAATGAAATTAGAAAGTCAAAAGAATAAAATGAAAGAATATTTGCTTAACTTAATTATCAAAAATGTATTTTATTAAAACAACAATTTCTGAACATGAGCCTATTTCACAAAAGAAATCTTATTGTTCCTAGGCTAAAAATAACAAGAGCGTTCTGAATATTACTCTGTATAATCTCTAAAAACTACAGGAAGTTCTTCTGTAGTCCAATTGTTCAAAACGCTTCCAGGTTCATAAGGGCGAATGCCCAACAGGTTTTTTTGTTCAACTTCTTCATCGTGTATGGCATTGATGTGAGGACTTTCCAATAACCCTCTCTCAGGGTGAATTATCCCTCCGGATACAAAGGTTTGGGATATGTGGGGGAATGTCATCGATTCCCACTAGATTTCTTCCCCATTTAACCGTGCTCTCCTTCTTTCTTGCTTTTTCTCGATTTACTTTTTCCTTTGTTTAGCATCTGGCCTGAAACCCAAGCCAAAACGGTCTCTCTTCTCTTTCAGTATCGGCATTTGTACTTCTGCTTGAAGATGTCTTCCCAGTCCTTTTCCTGGTAGGGCTCCCTTCCCCACCATCATTTGTAAGCCCATCCTCGTGGTCTTGGATACCTTAGGCACTGGAACTTCATTTCCTTCTAATATAAATTTGGCATTCACGAACTCTAGGGATCGGAAGGAACACTCAGTGGCCTCTTCATTTGCCTCTAAGTATGGCGCATCGTTGGTGACGGTTGCTACAAAGTCTTCCTCTGCGTTTATGGTTACCAACCGACCATCTGTCACCAGTTTCAGCTTTGGGTGCAAGGATGAGGGCATTGCCCCTACTGAATGAATCCAGGGTCTTCCCAACAAGCAGTTGTAAGAGGGCTTTATATCCATCACCAGAAAGTCCACCTCATATGTGTCTGGTCCAATTTGCAACGGTATGTCAATTCTTCCCATCACTCTTCTCTCAATGCCATCAAATGCTCTCACTATGTTTTGGCATGTCTTCATGTGAGAACTGTCTATCGGCAACCTCTTCAGTGTCGACAATGGTAAGATATTCAAGGCTGATCCATTGTCGATTAGCACGCTCGGTAGAGTATATCCCTTACAACGAGTAGTTATGTGTAGGGCCTTGGTCGATCCCATACCTCCAGGTGGAATTTCATCGTCACTGAAGGAAATAAAGTTATCAGCACTTATGTTACTAACCAACTGGTCAAGTTTATTGACAAATATATCTTTAGTAACGTAAGTCTCATTCAGCACTTTCATCAATGCCTCACGATGTACTTTCAAACTTAAGAGTAAGGCTAGCACTGATATGCGAGCCGCTTGCTTGCATGAGTCGCTCTACCACATTTGTATTCATCGTGGCTTTAAGAATTTTAAAAATTATTTAGCCTCTTCCTCCTTCATGAGTTCGTTGATAAAGCGCGCGTGTCCTTTCTCCCGTTCAACTCATCACGATCTTTGATTTCATCGGTTACGTTACGGCGCCATCGAGTCGTAACGCTTTCCACTTCGGGTGTAGAATCCCTCACCTTGGACCTCCTTGGAAGTGCTAACTCAGTTTTCCATTCCCGGTGTTGTCACATTACAGTCGTAATTCTATGGTACCATCTTGTTATCCTTGTAAGGAAAGGAAACAAGTTTCTGGATTACAACTTTAGGCGCAAATTGTTCTCTGCCTTCTGTATTTCTCGGTCGGGAAATTATGATCCTCGGATAATTGACCTTTTTCTTTGTCAATTCTTCTTCAGTTGCACATACGTTTCTTTCCTCTGAGCCTTCTTCATAAAACTCCAATTCCTTATTGTCCATAAGGCTCTGTATGAGGACCCTAAACTCAGTACATTCTTGGATCCCATGCCCCTCTGCTTCGTGGAACTCACAGTAGTTCCTTGGTTCTTCACCTCCTTCCTCAAAACTTGATTTTATTAGTCCCCTTCTTACCATTTCCTTCCACACCATTCTTAATGGGGTTTTTACCTCCGAAATATCCCCTTTAATCTTTCTAACGACATTTTCCCCAATCGCATTTATCCCCTTATCTCCATGATTGGGTAATGGGTTCTCCGCACTGGGTGTATCATCAAACTTGACAATCCCCATCTTGATGAGCCTCTCAACTACCTTTTTGAAGGCAGTGCAGTTTTCTATTAAATGCCCCGATATTCCCGCGTGGTAATCACAATGAGCGTTG
The DNA here is from genome assembly GCA_025698515.1 of Gossypium sturtianum. Lineage (NCBI taxonomy): Eukaryota > Viridiplantae > Streptophyta > Magnoliopsida > Malvales > Malvaceae > Gossypium > Gossypium sturtianum. Next base: position 74,594,333 of record CM046947.1, on the reverse strand, counting down.
GAGTCATACCATTTAGGATATGGGGGTTGTAACGGCTGTAGATAATATGAGGACACTACGCGTGCATCGAATAAACTTTGACATAGCTCCTTATACATCATTGAGATTGGCGTAAATTGGAGCTTTTCAGAATTTTGTCTTGGGCCTGATTCTTGTCTTGTCGACCCTTGTTGCCCGGCAGTAACTACTTTCGGCTAGCTAACACTAACTGCCTTTGAGTACCCTTTGTTGTATGTACTCGTATTATTTACCTCACTATCCTTTTTCCTAGGAGCGGACCTTCTAGTGATTTCTCCCGCTTCAATCTTACCACCCCTTATGGCATTTTCTATCATTTCCCCTGCCATCGCTATATCTGCGAATCTCTTGGTGGTACTTCCTATCATATGGGTGATAAATGGTGCCTTTAAAGTGTTGATAAACAACATGGTGGTTTCCTTCTCTAAGAGAGGTGGTTGAACTTGCATGGAAACTTCCCTCCATCTTTGCGCGTATTGCCTGAAGCTTTCATTCGATTTCTTTTTCATGTTTTGCAACATGATTCTATCAGGCGTCATGTCTGTGACATGATTGTACTGTTTCATAAAGGCTTGGGCTAAGTCTCTCCATGAGCTAATATTAGCATGGCTAAGTTGATTGTACCACCTGGACGCTGCCCCCACTAAACTATTTTGGAAACAATGAATCAAAAGTTGATCGTTGTTCACATAGCCAGTCATGCGTCTACAGAATATAGTGATGTGGGCTTCAGGGCAACTAGTCCCATTGTACTTCTCAAATTCTGGCATCTTAAATTTATGAGGAAGCACCAAATCTGGAACCAGACTCAAGTCTTTTACGTCAATACCATGGTGATGATCAGAATTTTCCAAAGCCTTGAATTTTTCCTCCAACCATCTACAGTGATCCTCTAACTGCCTCGAGGATTCAGTTCTTGTGCCTTCCCTTTCTGCTATATCCAAATCAGGGATAACGGGATTAGCCGGGTTATCTCCTGGGTTAGATCCTGAGCCCACTTGGAAGTTCATGGGCGGTCGGGGATCAGCCTGCACCTGTTGAGGCCTAATCGTGATAGATGGCCTTTGGAGATACTCTTCAGGCTGTGCTGGCGCATGTGGTGGGGTAAAACCCGGAGGAATGCCTTCGCTCTCTTCTCCTATCATTTCTATGGGACCTTTTCCTTTATCTATTACCCCACTCAACATTTGGGCCATTTGAGCCATCATGTTCCTTTGAGCCTCAAAAATTTGGTCCCTCATCTCTTGTTGGAGTTTTGCCATTTGCTCTTGCATCTGGTCTTGCATATCCCTCTGGAATTGTTCAAGTCTTTGATCCATTTTCCTTATCTTTGCACGTGTACCGTAGTGGTGTTCAGCTTCTAGATTTCCCTTCTCTCTCTCTCTAAATAATTTCAACTAATTAGACTCTCTCTATGGATTTGAATGCATATGATGTTATGTAATGCAAATGCATGAATGCAAAGAGGCATCGATTCTGATTCAACTTCATTTTAGAAAATTTTATTAGAAAACAAAATCCTTTACATAAAATGGACTACAAATATGCTTTCGCCCTAAGTCCTAAAGTTTTGATTTTCCCAAGCAATGAAGTCAGCTCTTGACTACGATCGGACTGTAGCTCATACTTCATGCACAACGTATCAGCATGTGATGCCAAAGTCTGTAGATGATCAGCTACCTCTCGAATCTGAATTATTGCTTCACCCATGAGATGATCACGATTTCTAACCTGATCATGCGAATGGTGTAGCTCTTCCTTCCAATGCCCCTCTCTTGCTTCAAGCTGCTCGATCCGGAGTTCACAATTCTGCAACGCCGATTCTAATCTCTCGATCTTGCCCTTCATTTCCTCAATCTTGTTTAGATTTGACTTCAACTCGATTGAAGTATTACAGCTTTGATGGAGGTGAAGAGACCGTCCCAGTTCGGCGACTTTAGCCTTCAATCCACTTATCTCTTTTTGGCTTTCCGCCAAACTCCTTTCTAGAGCCTCATTCCGCATCTGCATCTCTAGGAACTTCTTCTCCCAATGGTCAGCCTTGGCTTTTTCCTCTTGAACCTCTTATTTCCACTGTTGCAAAGTTTTCCCCAATCCAGCATTTTTCAGTGATAGACGCAGCTTTTTATATTCCGTCTTTAGGTCACTCAGATCTTCCTCGACCCTTTTCTTCCCTTTTCTCAACTTTTCGGCCTCTGATTTCTGAACATCCACATCTAGCCTCAAGTACATCTTTTCTTCTTCCAGCTTCTCCATCCTTTTTCCAAGCTCTGAACTTATCCTTTCGAAGTCTTGTTTCACAATCTCTAACTCTGATGGGACCACTTGCAAGCATTTCTTTCTTGATCGGGCGCGTTCCGAATTCAGCTCGGGGATGTTATCATTAATCCTTCTAATCCTCCATCCACTGTATTCTGGGGTCGTCATTGGGCCTGCGGATAATCTCTTCATCCTACGAATCTGATTTCAAGCATCAGAAATCTCCTTAACTCTCTTCTTATAGTTTCTCCTCTGTATGAGAACTCACATTGAGCCAGCCCATATGTCACCGGTACGAACTGCCTTGATCCATATTGCCTTAGTGCGAGCAAAGGAGCATACCCTACGGCTCCCCAAATTCCAAGTAAAGAAACCCAGTCAAAACTCCCACATTGATAAAGAATTTCATCTGAAATCATCCAAGGGGCTCTCCACTCGATGTCTTCCTCTTGAAGGTTTTGAAGGAGCTCCATCCAGTTCTCCTCAGACACGTCCTCTCTCCTCAGTGTAGCCACTATCTCTTTTAACGGAGAATAGTTCTCAGAAAAAACCCGATAGGATACTTTCTCCACCTTCCAGAAATGACTATGAAACTAAGCTAACAGCAACTGCACACATCCAATGAATCTACCTTCACCTGCTCTCCGACATGCAATTAAAGATCTGAACATTTCAATTTAAGATCGCAGTAATTGGCGTGACCCCTTTGTCAAGTCGATCGAATAACTCGCGGATCGCTTCATCTACATGTCTTAGAGCCTTTGGGAAGAATACCAACCCATAGATACACAAGGCAAAGACGTCAACCTTTTTCTTTGCGTCTGGATGGGCTAAGATCAAGTCCCTCAAGCTAACCCAAGGAATGCATTTACCCTCACCTTTCTTATGAATTCTGGCTGCGACCCACTGTTCGCTCATCCCCGTGATATTCATTAACCTCTTCACGAAAGTTGGGACGTTAGCAGCCTTAGAATAAGCTTTGTCAACTTGGACCCTTGGACATCGAAGCAAGGTTGTATATTCCTCCACCGTGGGGACCAAATCTACTTTCCCGAAAGTGAAACAGCTATAGGTGGAGTTCCAAAACTGAGTCATGGCCCGAAATAGATGCTTATCTACCTTGATGTCGAGTAAATAGGGTAGATCTCCATAATTACGATAAAATAGCTGGTTAGCCTCATCATCCCATTGAGCCCATATCTCTTTCAACTCTTGGAACTCATTTTGTGTAATACTAATACGAGTAAAATCCCATAGTTCAGATACGTACCCGTCAACTAAGCTGTTCCCCTTCTCCAATTGCCTTTGCTCTGACCATATACGGACGACTGCATTGTCTTCCACTTTATCAAGGAATTTGTTCTCCATAACCAGCTTTCTAACTTTAGAAACTGACCGTGAATCGATACCTCTTTAAATATGAAATGACATGCACAAAAGAATAAAACACAACAAGTCAGTACCGCAAAATATAAAGCAAGCAAAGTAAACAAACATCTATCTGGGTAACTACTAAGGTTCGACATAGTTTTACTTAGGGTGAGTTCTTATGTTTTCTACGTGTGGTTTAGCTCTAAAGTTGAGGTACCCGAACTAGCAGATTCCTCAATCCTCACCCATTATAGGCTCATATGGACCGAGTTCAGTTCAGGGGAATACATTTCCCTATGGCCATGCGAAAGTGAAAACTTCACGAAGACATAGGTACAGATGTATCCCGGAAGCAATCCACTAGCCCATGCAGAGGTGAAAACCTCACGAAGGCATAGCTTCTCGCTCCCACTTAAAGGCGTGACCACAATGGTCATGTAATGCAATGCAAAGATATATATTAAAATTAGAACCACATGCAATAAAATGATCATGGTTTTTTTTTTAAATCATAATTTTAAATTCGGACAAAAAGACATGAAATTATTATTTTACGGCTTGACTCTCTTATTGTCCCCAGTGGAGTCGCCAAGCTGTCAAAACCATTTTTAAAGTTTGATTTAAAAATGGGGAATCGACTTTTAAAAATGAAAATGGGAGTCGCCACCAATCCCTTTTTACTTAGGTGTGATTGGATCACCTTGAAAAAACCTTTTATTTCAAAATACTGATTTTGGTCCACGAAAAATAAGAAAAATGGGTTTGGGAGTCGGTTACGTATGAGGAAGGGTTAGCACCCTCATAACGCCCAAAAATTGGTACCTAATCGATAAAATCATGTCCTAATGTTGAACATTTGAAAAATTTTAGAAAATGATCCTTTTATTAGAATAAAAAAATCTAGACTTACCTATCTCAAAGAAATAAAACACTATACCCAGTAAGTTAGGATATAGCATCTCATGACTTCGAAACTAGGCACGCCTTTATTTTAGAAAATTCCTACCTCAAGACACAAAACATCATATCCAGTAAGTTAGGACACAACGTTTTGAATTCCCAAGAATAAGTTTTTGATTTGAAATTTGTAAGTTTCGGTTTTAAAAGAGAAGGGATATCTAATACCTTAAGTTCCACGAGAAAAATCAAAATCCAGTAAGTTAGGGCACAATTCTTCTCGAAGGCACCAAATATCACATATCACCGTTTTTTAACTTTAAATAAAATACGACAATTTTGCGAAAATATTTTTATAAAAAATGATATGAAATTGATTTTGTATTAATATTACAAAATATAAATATCCAAATAGCAACTCACTATAAATATGAATCGTATTAACTAATAATTTAGACAATTAGCAAAAGAATAATATGACATATTGAATGATACATATAATGAATAAATTATGCTAAAACAATATTAAGCAATAAAAAGACATAAATAAATAATCACAAGTTATAGAACATGCAATAACAATTTAAAATCTATAGGAAGCATAAAAAAAAGGAATGGATATTAAGTTATACAAATAAGATCAAATATGAGAAATAAATAAATTAACAGTATATTTAAACCCTAAATAAATATTATAACAAATAAATAAATAAATAAATGACAACTTTGTAAAACAATTAATATGTATAACAATATAAAAAAATGATTAATAAATAATATATAATAATTTTAAATAAAGATATCTAAAAATAAATAATATAAATGAAACATGCTATATAAATAAATTTTATACAAAAATAGGATTTTATATGATATTAATATAGTACTATATAATATAATATAATATAATAACTAATGTATAAATTACAAATAATACATAATAAAATAATATTGAACAAATAAAATAATAAATAATAATAATTTTAAAAAAATAATACATATAAAAATATATATATACGAATTTTATACAAATAATAAGAATAATATAATATTTTAATATGATAAAATAATTAAATATAGTATTAGAATAACTTAAAAATAAAATAAAATAAAAAAGGAGGGTTAAATAGCAAATAAAATAAATATAAAAGGATTGAATTAAAACGTGCATCGCACTGTAAGGACTCATTAGGCAATTATGCCTTCTTTTCCCAAAACGACGTCGTTTCTAATTTCGCCCTTAAATAACTCCGAGGACTTAATTGGAACAAAATATAAATTTAGGCCAATTTGTAAAAATGAAACCGGACGTAATTATAAAATTAAAGTAATGCGGAAGGGCTTGTTGAGCAATTATACCCTTTAATAAAACGCGCGGATCCTCCCCTGGATATCGGGTCAACACGCGGATCCTTTCATGAAACGACGCCGTTTTGGTTATTAATAAGCTATACCAAAATGTCGTCGTTCCCACAGCCTTTATAAACCAAAAACAGCTGCTGAAAATCATTTCTTAAGCCATTTTAAAAAAAAACGAAACCTTTAAAAAAAACTCTCTGCCTTCATAGGTCTTTCGACCTCCGGCCATCACCGCGCCTGTGCCCCACGCGCCTCACGCGCCGTCGCTCTCGGCGGCGCACAGGTAAAATCTTCCCCTTTTTTATTTTAATATTGTTTTGTATATAAAACGTGCGCAAATCGAAAGAGAAAAATAAAGAATGACGAGAAAACAGAATGGAAAATCACCTTTATAAACAGATTCTTTTGCTTTTATTTCTCTGTGATTTTTTTGAATCTTTCTGTGTATTCTTTTTGTGTATCTATCGTGTGTTTTTACAGGTCTTTGTAAGGCTTTTTACAGCCTTCGAAATAAACAATAAAAAGGAAATAAAAATGCTGCCATGTTTGCTGTCGCTTTTCTTTCCTTTTGCAGGTGAATGAGAAGATCTCGGCGATGGCGGGGGGCTGTCCGTGCGTTGATGTCGGAGTGGCTTGCGCAAACTGTGGCGCGATGAGTGTCGAGGTTGCTAGGCTTGCTGGAGCGCTTGCGGCGCAGTGGAAACCTAGGGTTTCCTGCGCCCGCAAGTCATCTGGGCCATTTGGGCTTAGGTTTAATTTTGGGTCAAGGTCTGTTGGGTCTGGGTAGGATTTGGGCTCGGGTGTAATGGGTAGTTTGGGCTCGGGTGTAATGTGTTTGGGTAGTGGGTCAGTATTTGGTTTATTAAAATTGGGCTTTGTAAAAAAAAACTGTAAAAGGACATTTTTTTTTTTATTTTTTGGTTTTATTCTGCTTTACACGGGCCCGGGCACAAATGGGCCACTACATTCTGAATTAAGGAAGTTGATTTTAATTGTGAGTTGAGGATTTTGCTTGAGGACAAGCAAAGGCTTAAGTGTGGGGATATTTGATAAACCATAATTTACACATATTTTAGCCCCATGCTTGGCTTATTTTTGGATGAATTCTCATTAGATTTGATGAATTCGATGCTCCTAATCCTTTAATTTCATGTTTTACACTCAGGAGAGCTTAGGGAGTCGAAAAGAACAGAAACGGGCCAAAAGGGACAAAATGGGCCTCATTTTAGAAACCAACACACTGGATCAACGCACACGCATGGACCCCACTACGTGCGTGTGTGGCGGCGAAGCGAGCATGGTCGAAGGAATCCACCACGGGCATGTCACACGGGCGTGTCCCTGCCGTACCTAAGTTTAATTCTATCCAGAAAAGGTTACTTATGGGCAAATAAAGGCGTTCCAAAGCCTATATAAACACCCTAGGGGGTAACCTAAAAGGGGACGCGGAGTAGAAGGCAGGAAATACTCGAAGACAGCCGTCGGGAGCAGCTCGGAAGAAGGATCTCCATCAAGACTGAAGATCTCCCATCAAATTCTTTAGAAGTTTTTGGGTTTTCTTATGTTTTGTTGTTTTTCCTATTCTATGATGTTTCCCTCTATCAGTATGAACTAAACTCCCTAAATACCTAGGGAGGATGAAACCTAAGACGGATCTTATTATTATTTGATTTATAAGATAAATACTTGTTCTTATTCTTAATTGTGAGTTCTTATTCTTGTTTTGATAATTCAAAGTTATTGATTCAAGTCGAATGTGCTTTTTCGGATGAGCAAAAGTCCTGTTAAGAGTAGATCAACACAATTAAGCGGAGTTGATTGCAACCCTAGAAATAGGGCTAATTAAAAATCTACCTGGATTAGAGTCAAATCTAATAAGGGAATCTATAGATCGAGTTAATGCGATAATAGGGGTTTTAATTAGAAAGAGATTTCAATTAATCAACCTAGAGTCAGTTGTTTTTAGTCTCGAGAGAGATATTAACATAAATCAGTGATTTCTACGGATTAAGTCAAGTGAATAAATCATATGAATCAAAAGTGATAAGTGAAGTCTAGGTGGATTCTTCCTTAGGTATTGCCTCCATCACATAAGTTGTCTAAAAGTATTTTCCTAATTCATTCTTTGTCGTGTTTTAATTAATTAGTTTTAGTTTAAAAAGAAATCACTCCAATTCTTAGGCTAGATAATAGAAAGATAGTAATTACTAGTATTCTTGGTCCTTGTGGATACGATATTACCGGTCTTACCATAACTATACTATATAACGATAGGTTCGCTTGCCTTTATTGTGATCATAGTTAGTTAGAGACACATCAGCCTTATACAAAATGATCAAATCTCCAAGTCAAACCAACACATTTGGCCAAAACAACATGACACTTGACAAAGACTAAGTCCCTATACATGCCATACTCAAAATGATAAATCTAACTATACCAAATGTTTAGGTTGATAGTGTGATCGTGCCTCCGACGTCCTTTGATTCCCGAGTTGGCTTGGCGAAACTATAAGAAAATGGAAAGGAAAGGGAGTAAGCATAAAGCTTAGTAAGTCATAGGTAAATAATTAACAACAATTACCATGAATTATCATGCTCATAGCATTTTATAAACTTGCAAATGATTCTCGAATTTATAAAGACATAAGTTACTCATTTTCACCCTTACTAATCATACATCATAATTCGAACTCATTTCTCATGGTTCTCATGTAGGTACTTGTATCACTTACAACATAATCATAACTTTTCTCACTTTCGACACAAGCTTTAACTTACCCGTTGAACCAATTGGAATACCAAAGGATACCCGACAAGGCTCACACAAGAGGTTAAAATGCCGATGCCATGTCCCAGACATGGTCTTACACTAGCTCTCGTCTCAATGCCGATGCCATGTCCCAGACATGGTCTTACACTGGCTCTCATATTGTGTCCGACGCCATGTCCCAGACATGGTCTTACACTGGCTTCCATAATGTGGCTGATGTCATGTCCCAGACATGGTCTTACACTAGCACACATATCACTCAAATGTCACGGCTTGGGTATATTCCTAAGGTTCATTCGGGAGTATATCACATCAACTCTAATCATACATAATTCTAGGGATAATTAAGCATTTCATGCAATATCAATTGTTTAATTCATAATTTCAATAACATTGTATTATTTACATATAACTTACCTCGGTATGCAAAAAGTGAGCGACTAAATTGAATTAATCTACTAGCTTGGCTTTCCCCCGGTCTAGGTCCAGACTCTGTTTTTCTTGATCTATAATGAAAAAATTCACTTGTTTAATCACCACATAAATCAAGACATTTTAAAATTTCTACCTTGTAAAAATTACCGTTTTACCCTTAGACTTTCACAAAATTACAATTTTGCCCCTAGGCTCGTAAATTGATTTTCATCAGGTTTCCTTATTCACAAAGCCTAGCCAAAAATACTATAAGCTTATAGCAACTCACAATTCCTATTATTTCTCACATTTGCTGTAACACCCCTCACCCGTGTCTAACTCCGGGACAGGGTTCGAGGCGTTACCGGACTTAAACATTCACAATCGTACAAAATCGGGTTACCAAATTTCGCCCAAAATTAAAACTTTTCAAACACATGCATTTGACATTGTCATCTATTTAATCACTTATACCACATAACAAGACATTAACACATACCATGGACAAATAGGCTTACAAGCCAAAATCATCATAAGCCACATCTCATGGCTATAATCAACAAATCAATATAAGCCAATACATTTGACTAATCACAACAACATCCATCATAGAAAAACTAAGTCCCTATACATGCCACTCACTTGAAAACATTTAACATACACATGTCAATACTCCTAGGATAATGGCTCGATAGTGTGATGCTGCCTCCGACGATCTCCAACCCTGAGCTGACCTGACAAAGCTAAAAGAAACGGAAAGGAGGGAGTAAGCTTTACGCTTAGTAAGCTCGCATGAAAATAATAAGCAATGCGGTAACATGCTATTTTCATATTCTTTCTATTTATTCAAATTCCAGTTAAGCTGTTTTCTTGAGTCACAGTCATTAAATTATTTATATCTGGAGCTAAGGAACTCCAAACTAAGATCCGTTAATTTTCCCTGAAACTAGACTCATTTATATTCTTACCATAAAATTTCCAGAATTTTTGGCTTAGTAAATTAGTACATTTTATTCATTAAAGTTTCCCCTGTTTTACTATTCGACTATTCTGACCTCCCTTCACTACATATCAATTTGCTCCTCGTACAGAGTTCATATGACCTTCTTGTTTAGTTCATTTGAAAATAGACTCATTCAGAATTTCAGGAATATAAATTATATCCCATAATTATTTTTTAAAAATTTTTAATGACTTTTCCAAGCCAGAACAGCGGATCACGTAATCATTCTGAACCAGTCTCATAGAAATTCAAATATCTCAAAATATATGAATCATTTCTTTTCTATGTTTCTTTTATATGAAAATATACTCAATAAGCTTTAAATAAATATCTCATCCAACTTATAATTCAATTTCTACTATTTTTGGTGATTTTTCAAATTCACGTCGCTGCTACTGTCCAAAGCAGTTCTATTGTAAATTTTGCTCTCTCTCACTTTAGTTGTGTTCATCACTTGCCTATACCAATATTTCAGCTTCGATTACATATCGAGCATATTGTTCATACGTACATTTGCCACATTTCTTAATTGGTCACATTCACACTTGCACTTATTCATAACATGATCGTATTCAATTACACTTAGTCATTACACAATCACGTGTATTTTCACTTAGTCAATTTCCCGTTGAACTCATCGGAATAATAACAGATATACGGTGGGCTGCGCATAGTACCACCCTTGTAGTCGGTTATCTGGTGCACATAGTAGCCTACACTTAGTACTACACATGTGACCAAAACCATCACTTACACATAGTGGCCTGCACTTAGTACCACACATGTGATCGAAGCTATCTCTGCACGCATAGTAGCTTTGCACTTAGTACTACACATGCGACCTATCCGTCTGGTACACGTAGTAGCATGCACTTAGTACTACACACGTGACCTAAAACCATCTCGTAGCTCTCTTGTACACATAGTGTCCTACACTCAGTACCACACATGTGACCTAGCTACCTCATTCGTATCTTTTCTATTCCGAAGGTTCAACTGGGAATTCTCACTTTTCAACATTTTACCAATTCATAAATTTTCATGCCATCATTTTATACAACTATCATACATTTGTAAAACATGCATTTAGGCATATTATGGGTTTACTTTAGGTTATTCGAACTTACTTGTCGAAATCTCGTCAAGTACAACCGTGTAGCAACTCATACAACCCATGTAATATTAATTTAACATTCAATTCATGTAAGATTAATTTTGCCATTCGATTTCTCATAACACAACAAACATCACATTTTCCATACCATACATACCATCCATCAACTTCTCCTAAACATATTAAATCATACAATTTATGCCATATCAATAGAGGATTACAATTCAAGCATGGTGTTACATTATTATTAACACACGAACTTACCTCGGACACGAAAATAACAAATTTTCCAATTCGGTCCACAACCTCGATCTAAGACCGAACCTCATTTTCCATGATCTATAATATCACAATTAGCTCATTTATTAGTCACATTATTCATTGTGACCCAAAAATCATATATTTTTACAATTTGCACTTTGACCCCTAAACTTTTACATATTTGCACTTTTGCCCCAATACTCGAAAATTAAACTTCAGCCCTTATTCTTATGTTTTATAACATGCTGATCATTTTTCTCTTCTATGGCAACTTCAATTTCTCACTAATTCACACACTTATGACCAATTTATAACTTTTACAATTTAACCCCTTTTATACGATTTCATCGAAAATCATCTAATAAAATTCATTTCTCTAATCATAAACATGCATAATCTACCAAAATTCATCAAAATACACAATTATTCAACATGGGTCAATTTTTAAAATTAAACTCTAGCTCAAAATAATGGTAGAAATAGCTAAACTAAGTTACCGGGATTTTAAAAATACAATGAACATTAAAAACAGGGCTTAGACACACTTACTATGAAGCTTGAAAAGCTTGAAACCCTTAGCCATGGAGTCTAGAAATTTTTGGCAGCAACTTGAAGAAGATGAGCAGGTTTTTTTCTTGTATTTTATCTTTTTTATTCATTAAAACACTAAATGACTAAAATACCCTTAAGGCTTTTCTTTCATTTTTGTCCTATTCATGCCCATTTTTGTCCATCAAGTCATCCAATGGTCTAATTACCTTTTAAGGACCTCCAATTAAAAACTCATAGCAATTTGACACCTCTAATATATAGAACTCAACTTTTCCATTTTTTACAATTTAGTCCTTTTGACTAAATTGAGTGCCCAAACGTCAAAATTTTCGAATGAGATTTTCACGAAGTCATTCCGTAAAATTGTAGACCATAAAAATATAAATAAAATAAATTTCTCAACATCGGATTTGTGGTCTCGAAACCACTGTTTCGACTAGGCCCTAATTCGAGATGTTACATTTCTCCCCTTTAAAGATTTTCGCGTCCTCGAAAATCTTACGTAAGAGTGGTTTAGTTCTTTCTCATAATTTCCAACATCACTAAATAATCTTTTCAAGACGATACTTTTAGAAACACTCTGTCATCGATCTGAATCCTAATAGAACTCAGTGAATTCTGTCAAACAAAGAATCGATACATATTGAAATTATTATGCTAATTCCATCAAACGTTTGAAAACAACCCACTAGCATTTCTCTTGGCTCCCCACAAATCAATCAATAATCACTCACAATCTTTCAATAGCTTAATTCATCACCACTGTCTTAAACTCAAATTTTGTTGTGCCATCGGATATATTAAACTCTCTCGAAAGGAAACATATGACAATCCATGTTAAACAAGCGGTGTCATCAAATTTTTATTTTTATTTTATATCTGTAAATAATAATAAACATGTCTAAATTACTAACCGAACAGCTCTTTTTAATGTAATATTAACCGTCTGAAAACATGAACCATTACTTTACATTCTAGAAAATATACACATTCAAATCCGTTCACTAGTGCGCCACTTTGAAAAATTATAATTCCATTGCTCAATGCAAACTAAATTCGAACTAAAGCTTGATTAATCATACTTTCAACTACTTCAACCTTGTTAGCATGCCTAAATTGTTCAAACTTTCACAATTGGAATAACTTGAGCTTCTTGAAAAATATCATAATTACCCGAGAAAACAAAATCATTATATCATTGGAAATTTGGTATCACAATTCACACTTTTGTCGATACCAATTCAATGATAAGTCACACTTGATAAGTAAACAATAAGGATGGAAAAGAAAACCAAGATAATGAAACCCAAGATACAAGACCACACTGAATATTCAGAATACCATTCATACTAAATAATAGAAATTCTAACGATTAAAGTAAAGAAATCCGTAAGAAAGAGAAACACTTTGTTCATACATTCTCAAATCAATTGTGACAAATATAATATATATTCCATCTGGATATAAACAGAACAATAACCGGAAGAAATAGTAAAATCATTTCATATAAGTTCATCTTTGTCAACTCTTATCTCAGATTTAATGTGAATTGAATTCCAATAAAAGATAGTGAAATACCAATCATAGATCAATCAAACTAACGATTTTTTTTTACTCAAAAAACAAACAATCATAATTGTCTCTGAAAAGATACGAACACATAGAATGCCCAGAAGAGATAGTCGTAAATTGCTCAACTATAACTGTCATACTTAAACATCTTCACATGTCAAACATCATTCTTCCGACTTATTCTACCTCACTAATTTCCACATTATTCCTTTCACTAAAGAAAATCGGTTCGAGAAAAATTTGATTAATACTTCCTTTCAGTATCTTATCTGAATAAGTCGATTTATCAAAGTTAAATTTTTCACTAATTATGATATTTTATAAATCAAATAATTCTTGAGTCAATCTGATATTTCTCTAACTCTGTCCTTCACTTGTCAACCATCCTTAGTCTCTGATTATATCTATAGTTATTCTATAACTGAACTCTTTGATTCCACACTTAGGAACTTAATTAACATGATTCTCATGAATTTCCGTTATAAACACCTCATCGGTAAGGGGGTGAGGTCGTACAGCCTCTAACTCGATTCTCACACATATATATACATATGACACATCTTTCATTATCAACATATGTCATTATAACTATACTACCCACTTCGAACAATTATCATTCATATTTGCCTTACATAAAAATATCCAATTATCTCATTCAAACAAGTGCACTCATTCATACATTCTACAAAATTTGAATAACTTACTTATCACATTCACTAATCAATTTTATTCAAGCACGCTACAGTATGTGAAGGTCATAAAAATATGAATAAGCATATTACTGTATAAACTTTCATTTCACACATTATCACATATACACATTACGAATTCTTATTCATACTTTTTCGGGTTTAACTCATCATAGCTACCCTTTATTCAAATACTTCAGTATCACTATCAAATGGTCAGATATAGATCAGTTGGAGAGTACTTCTCTTTTAATAAGATTGTCCTCAATCACGTCGGAAGGCATCACACTATCACATATTGGTGGCATGTATAACTAGACTCTCACACTTGCTATGTGTAACACCCTGGTTAGGGGCTAGGTAATTCTGGTATAATTCAAGTGTTGGAAGGGTTTTGGGTGTTTTTGGATGTGTTTTAGAGGTTTAAGAATGCTTGGATGAAAAAGGAAGGGCTTTGGAAAAATTTTTATTTTTAGTGTAAAAAGGGGAAATGGGGCAGGAAGGCCTTAAAAATAAATGTCCAAGTTGATGGACATGAAAGTCCAATTGGCAAAGTGGCTCTTGGGCGCTACTTAGGCGCTGGAGGGGAGGGAGGTCGCGGTTCGAGGGGTAGGAGAAGCATTTGGCGTTTTTATTTTTGTTGGTGGTTATGGGCTTGAGTAGAAAGGGTTTAAAATAAAATGTTGGGGCTTTATGGCATAAAAATCAAAGTGGCCGAATGGCCTGGGCGCTACTTGGCTGCTGGCTTCCCCCAGGTCCTGTGTTCGAATCTTGGGGGCTGCTTGCGGGTTTTTCCTCATTCTTTTTCTTCTTTGGTGGCGTGGAAGTGGGTTGCACATTGAAGTTTTATTTTTATTTCTTACGCAAAGCAAATTGTAAGTGTTAGGCGGTGGGGTAGTGTTTTAATTATCTTGTATTTGTTTTTTAGTGTAGGATAATTATTATTTTATTTAAATAGGTAGGGGATAAGTATTTGGTTATTTTATTATTTTAGATTAATAAAGGATTGTTTTGGTTAGTATTAAATTAGAATAAGAGATAATGGTGGGTTTAATTTATTAATGGGATTAAGTGAAGATAATGAGTTGAAACCATTCAAACTAGTTTGAATGGATTAAAATATAGAATTTGGGCTAATTCAAATTACTTTGAATTAGCAGGAGGTGGACGAATTCTATAAATTGGGGAAGTCAAGTGCCGAATTTTTTTTTCTTTTAATGGGCAGCTTTTCCATATTTTCTTTAGACCCTTGCCGAATTCTTCTATTCTCTCCCCTTACCCATCTTTTCTTTTCTTCTTTCCAATACTTTCTCCTTGTATAGCCGAATATTCACTCCTTGTTGAAAGCCATAGCCTTTTGTGTATTTATTTTCCCTCCCTTCCTTCATACTTTGCATACCATTGCCGAATCATTTGAGTCCTCAAGCCGAACCTATTCCTTGTGGTGGCGATTATTGGTTGGGCAAAGGTTGGAGCGTTGGTCGTTTCTTTAGTCGTTGAGAAAGGTAAGGATTTATACCATTAACCTATCTCTTTTATATAGTGGTTAATCAAAGGTGGTCTTGGTGTTTGAGGTGGCGAATGTTCTTAGGCCTTTAATATCGTATTTCTTTGTGTATAACCAGCGTGAGGGGGCAATTAGGGGTTGTTCAAACTCGGCTACTCAAGGGGTTTTCAGCAACTTCTTAAGACCGTTGGTGTTTGGGATCCAAATAGAAAGGGGCAAATCGACAAAAGCAAAGGAAAGCCTTCGGGATCTCGATTTCGGTAAGGATGTTAATAGGTGATCTAGATTCGATATTTGTAGGTTTTGATTATCGTGATTAATCGTGTGGTTACGATTAAGTATCGTCGATGGATGCGAGTGCGATCAAAGTGGGCAAGGGAAAGCTCCCATCCCAAAGTTCAAGAAGAGATCCGTTTCTGCAGCATGCGAGATTGGCCACGTGGTGTGGGCCAACAACAGAAAGCGTTAGGCAAATAGCCGTAGTCTCACTAAACGAGAAGCGTCGAGGATCGAGAGTCTAGAACTCCAAGTAATAAGGTGTGTGGTTAGACCATTGTTTCCGGATTTGTATGATATCTCATTTGTGTTATATGTTTACTAATGAATGCGATTGCCATATGTGTAATGGATACCCTAAAGGGGTATGATGACGACCAGTTAGTAGCAAATTGGCTAATATGTGATAATTGATTGTAACTATGTGAGCATGCCTATATTTGTGAATATCATGTACATGCATCATCTCAGCATCATATTATGTTACATGTGCATGGGTGGGTTTATGAAAGAAGGACAGGGTGTACTTTGAGTACGTGGTTGATGTCGACTTTGTGCTACATCATCGTGGATTGGCGCCGATCGAGGTCGCGTTGTGGATCTTTGCGATTTAGTTCGCGTGGTTACCTTGATTGATATGGGCTTTATGCCATATCGTGGCTTGATGGATTGTTGTGTGCTCCATCGTGGTTTGATGTTAGCTATACGCTACATCGTGGATGGCATTGGTTGCCTTTTTGGAGGGAAAAGGAGAGGGTGACTCGATAGTCCCCTGGTGTGTGGTAGGCTGGATAAGGGGGTGTGTAGCGGATGGACCTTAGGTTTGGGTTGGGTATCATGATTGCATGGTTTCGTTATGAATTGATATGGAAATGGGCCAAGCCCAATATGACTTGTGGATTTGTATGTTTTGAGAACATACGTGGAAATGGGCCAAGCCCGATGTCAAGAATGGGATTGATGAGAAAAGGGCCTAGCCCAGTATTTGATATGATTTGATTGTGGGCCAAGCCCAGATTGTGGTAATGTTTAAATGATTATATTTATGCATTTTATAATTGGGTTGATTTGTGGCTAACATGTGGGTGGATATCAGTGGTTTAATTACACACTCGAATCGTATGACTCACCCAACTTTTTAAACATCGCAGTGAGTCGTGAGTAATGGACCGGGTTGGAGTAGATACAAAGGTGGCCATGCGAATGATTTTCATGCGTAGTAGATGTTTTACTTGTTTAGTTAATTAATAATGATTTTTATATTATCCGTATTTTGGGAATTTATTTGATGTAATAAGGGCCACTTTTGATTAAAGTACTCTATTTATAGTTGATAAAGTTTATATCGTATTTAGTAATATTTTTACAAAGGATTTATATTATAATAAATTATAGATTGTGGTAATGTTTAAATGATTATATTTATGCATTTTATAATTGGGTTGATTTGTGGCTAACATGTGGGTGGATATCAGTGGTTTAATTACACACTGAGTCTGTATGACTCACCCAACTTTTTAAACATCGCAGGTGAGTCGTGAGTAATGGACCGGGTTGGAGTAGATACAAAGGTGGCCATGCAGAAGCAGATTTTCATGCAGAAGTAGATGTTTTACTTGTTTAGTTAATTAATAATGATTTTTATATTATCCGTATTTGGGAATTTATTTGATGTAATAAGGGCCACTTTTGATTAAAGTACTCTATTTATATTTGATAAAGGTTATATCGTATTTAGTAATATTTTTACAAAGGATTTATATTATAATAAATTATAATAAAGTTTTAATTCAAACCAAGCTTATATTATTTAATAATTTTAATGGACTTACTTCAGAAAGTTAACAAAATTTTCAAGTTTTACTCTAAGGACAAAGATTTTTAACCGTCATTCGCATGGTGACATAACCGATCCGGGACGAGACATGTGGGCGGGTTTGGGGGTGTTCTGATTTAGTATCGAGTCTGGTTCAAAACTCGGCTTTGAGGGTTTTGGGCCCAAAAACATTTTCAAAATGGGCTTTTTAAAAATATGGGCTTTTAAGAAATTTTTGAGTTATTACGGCATGGCACTGTATCTCAGGCCAAGTCCATCGGTAAGTACTTGGACTTGTGAAGTAATTTGTTATATGAACTGTTATGGGCTTAGTTGGGCTCGTAGATTAGAATATTAGGGCTATTGAACCCTAGGACTAGTTTACTCAAACATTGAACACATAAGACTTAAGGTTACTAAACAAACCTATGATTAAGTCACCGAGTTAAGGTGTGGCAACCATTGTGCGCATGTCTAGGAGTGGATCCGGAAGAGCCTGGTACTTAAGCAGTCCTCGTGACTCACCTCCTCTTCGTTGGAATCCTACAGTGCGTAGCTACGGTTCACCTTAACCAAGAGGACTTGTTCATAGGCTAAACCAATTATTAAAACCCGAAAGGGATTTGCCTCACTGTTTTAAAACCCTTAGTTTTAAAATTTCCAAAATTTACCCCTTTGGTTTGTAAACTCTAAATCTGATTTTGAAAGATGTTTTCTCGATTTACAAAATTACCAAAATACCCCCTGTAGGAAAATGACGAAAATACCCACAGGGTAAGCGCGGCGAAATGTGCGGATAGTGAATGTGTGTGGTAGATACCATCAATGTGCCTCTATTGAGGAAGGAATGTGGCTTCATTGTGAAATGAAGGTGGCTCTATTGATGAGTGTGAAAGTGATTCTCTGAATTAGAATAGCGAACTTGAACTGAAAATTTGTGTGTGATCGAAAGAACTACCTCTAGAAATTCTTTTCATAAGATTTGTTCGCGGATAAACAAGTGAAACAAAATTTCTAATGCATAAAACTTGTTAATCAGTTAAATCGCTGACGGTAGAGATGAGTTCTAGGGGCGCTTGGTAGAGGTAGAATGGCGACAGATCGGAACCAGGTAGGGTCGGCCATGGGTCGAGAAAGTGAAGTGCCGCCACCGGCGGTGGCGCGGAGGAACAAGATCGAGATAGGTGAAGATGACGCGAGATCGCGGAGCCATGTTACGAGCGCTAGAACGAGTAGTAGGAGTTAGTAGAGGAAATGGAACTCAAGAAGTCGGTGTCGGAAAGGCTTAGATTGAACGGAGTGAGATCTTTAGAGGGGTATCTCGGAGTAGCTCGAACGTAGCGCAGTATTGGCTAGAAGCGATCGAGAGAATCATGGACGATTTGGATTGTACCAACGAAGAAAAGATGAAGGGTCTTTGTTTCATTACTTCGCGACGAAGCTTATCGTTGGTGGCTCATTTGTCAAACAAGGTGTACCGTGGATCGATTGGATTGGGATTTCTTTAAGGCTAAGTTTGAAGGTAAAGCACGTAGGAGCCGCTTATTTGAACTCGCAGGAAAGCGTTTCTAAATCTAGTGCAAGGAAGTAAGTCGATAGCTGAGTCTGAAGCGGAATTTGTGCGGTTAAGCCGGTATGCTAAGGGAATTGTGGCCATCGATTATGAGAGGTGCGTCCGGTTTGAGGACGGATTGCGAGATGAACTTCGAACGCTTGATTGCTCCGCAGAGGAGAGAGACTTCAGCGGTGCTAGTGGAGAAAGCTCGGATTCTTCAAGAGGTTAAAAAGACTATAAGAGAAAACCGAGAGAAGAATAGGAACGAGAATAAGAGAAATATTGGACCGTCGGCATCGTTTGGTAATGTCCGAAAAGACCAAGGATCGAGAATCACATGCGTGCGCAGACCGCCCCTGATGGATCGGAATCGTTCTTGTGTTCGATGTGGAAGACCTCACACAGGAGAGTGTTGGGGAAATAGTAAAGAATGCTTTCGGTGTGGATCTAAGGCACATCTGGTTAAGAATTGTCCTCGAGCGACGAGGGGTCGTGGTTCCAGCCATGGAGGGTCGTGGTTCTAGTCAAAGTCAACCAAGGATGTGAAATCGGGTAAGCTCCTTTGCTTTGGTACATGCTTTAATTACTTTGCTTGCTTATGAGTTAGCCTTTTCTGTGTTGCTAAGAGAGGTGTTCCGAATTTTGAGCGCGAACTTAGAGATTGTGTAGGTACGATAGCCTTAGTAAGATCAGAGTGCGCAGCATAAGCGTAAGGTGGTAAGATAGGTTGTATGGACGTTTTTAGTAAGTAATTTCGAGGACGAAATTATTTTAAGGAGGGTAGAATTGTAACACCCTGGTTTAGGGGCTAGGTAATTCTGGTATAATTCAAGTGTTGGAAGGGTTTTGGGTGTTTTTGGATGTGTTTTAGAGGTTTAAGAATGCTTGGATGAAAAAGGAAGGGCTTTGGAAAAATTTTTATTTTTAGTGTAAAAAGGGGAAATGGGGCAGGAAGGCCTTAAAAATAAATGTCCAAGTTGATGGACATGAAAGTCCAATTGGCAAAGTGGCTCTTGGGCGCTACTTAGGCGCTGGAGGGGAGGGAGGTCGCGGTTTCGAGGGGTAGGAGAAGCATTTGGCGTTTTATTTTTGTTGGTGGTTATGGGCTTGAGTAGAAAGGGTTTAAAATAAAATGTTGGGGCTTTATGGCATAAAAATCAAAGTGGCCGAATGGCTCAGGCGCTACTTGGTCTTTGGCTTCCCAGTCTGTGTTCGAATCTTGGGGCCGCTTATGGTTTTCCTCATTCTTTTTCTTTGCTTTGGTCGGCGTGGAAGTGGGCTGCACATTGAAGTTTTATTTTTATTTCTTCCAGCGTGTTTGGTAAGTGTTAGACGGTAGGTGGGGTAGTGTTTTAATTATCTTGTATTTGTTTTTTAGTGTAGGATAATTATTATTTTATTTAAATAGGTAGGGGATAAGTATTTGGTTATTTTATTATTTTAGATTAATAAAGGATTGTTTTGGTTAGTATTAAATTAGAATAAGAGATAATGGTGGGGTTTAATTTATTAATGGGATTAAGTGAAGATAATGGTTGAAACCATTCAAACTAGTTTGAATGGATTAAAATAGGAATTTGGGCTAATTCAAATTACTTTGAATTAGCAGGAGAGGTGGACGAATTCTATAAATTGGGGAAGTCAAGTGCCGAATTTTTTTTTCTTTTAATGGGCGACTTTTCCATATTTTCTTTAGACCCTTGCCGAATTCTTCTATTCTCTCCCCTTAGCCATCTTCTCTTTTCTTCTTTCCAATACTTTCTCCTTGTATAGCCGAATATTCACTTCTTGTTGAAAGCCATAGCCTTTTGTGTATTTATTTTCCCTCCCTTCCTTCATACTTTGCATACCATTGCCGAATCATTTGAGTCCCTGAAGCCGAACCTATTCCTTGTGGTGGCCGATTATTGGTTGGGCAAAGGTTGGAGTGTTGGGTCGTTTCTTTAGTCGTTGAGAAAGGTAAGGATTTATGCCATTAACCTATCTCTTTTATATAGTGGTTAATCAAAGGTGGTCTTGGTGTTTGAGGTGGCCGAATGTTCTTAGGCCTTTAATATCGTACTTCTTTTGTGTATAACCAGCGTGAGGGGGGGCAATTAGGGGTTGTTCAAACTCGGCTACTCAAGGGGTTTTCAGGCAACTTCTTAAGACCGTTGGTGTTTCGGGATCCAAATAGAAAGGGGCAAATCGACAAAAGCAAAGGAAAGCCTTCGGGATCTCAGTATTTCGGTAAGGATGTTAATAGGTGATCTAGATTCGATATTTGTAGGTTTTGATTACTGTGATTAATCGTGTGGTTCTGATTAAGTATCGTCGATGGATGCGAGTGCGATCCAAAGTGGGCAAGGGAAAGCTCCCATCCCAAAGTTCAAGAAGAGATCCGTTTACGCTGCATGCGAGATTGGCCACCGTGGTGTGGGCCAACAACGGAAACGTTAGGCAAATAGCCGTAGTCTCACTAAACGATAAGCGTCGAGGATCGAGAGTCTAGAACTCCAAGTAATAAGGTGTGTGGTTAGACCATTGTTTCCGGATTTGTATGATATCTGTTGTGTTATATGTTTACTAATGAATGCGATTGCCATATGTGTAATGGATACCCTAAAGGGGTATGATGACGACGAGTTAGTAGCAAATTGGCTAATATGTGATAATTGATTGTAACTATGTGAGCATGCCTATATTTGTGAATATCATGTACATGCATCATCTCAGCATCATATTATGTTACATGTGCATGGGTGGGTTTATGAAAGAAGGAAAGGGTGTACTTCGAGTACGTGGTTGATGTCAGCTTTGTGCTACATCATGGATTGGCGCTGACTGAGGTCGCGTTGTGGATCTTTGCGATTTAGTTCGCGTGGTTACCTTGATTGATATGGGCTTTATGCCATATCGTGGCTTGATGGATTCTTCGTGTGCTCCATCGTGGTTTGATGTTAGCTATACGCTACATCGTGGATGGCATTGGTTGCCTTTTTGGAGGGAAAGGAGAGGGTGACTCGATAGTCCCCTGGTGTGTGGTAGTTTGGATAAGGGGGTGTGTAGCGGATGGACCTTAGGTTTGGGTTGGGTATCATGATTGCATGGTTTCGTTATGAATTGATATGGAAATGGGCCAAGCCCAATATGACTTGTGGATTTGTATGTTTTGAGAACATACGTGGAAATGGGCCAAGCCCGAATCGATGGATTGATGAGAAAAGGCCTAGCCCAAGATTTGATATGATTTGATTGTGGGCCAAGCCAGATTGTGGTAATGTTTAAATGATTATATTTATGCATTTTATAATTGGGTTGATTTGTGGCTAACATGTGGGTGGATATCGGTGGTTTAATTACACACTGAGTCTGTATGACTCACCCAACTTTTTAAACATCGCAGGTGAGTCGTGAGTAATGGACCGGGTTGGAGTAGATACAAAGGTGGTACATGATGATTTTCATGCGTAGTAGATGTTTTACTTGTTTAGTTAATTAATAATGTTTTTATATTATCCGTATTTGGGAATTTATTTGATGTAATAAGGGCCACTTTTGATTAAAGTACTCTATTTATAGTTGATAAAGGTTATATCGTATTTAGTAATATTTTTACAAAGGATTTATATTATAATAAATTATAATAAATTTTTAATTCAAACCAAGCTTATATTATTTAATAATTTTAATGGACTTACTTCCCGAAAGTTAACAAAATTTTCAAGTTTTACTCCAAGGACAAAGATTTTTAACCGTCATTCCGCAGTGACATAACCAGATCCGGACGAGACTTGTGGGCCGGGTTTGGGGGTGTTACACTATGTTAGTCCGAGAACCGACTAAACCATAGCTCTGATACCACTAAATGTAACACCCCTCACCCGTGTCTAACTCCGAGACAGGGTTCGAGGCGTTACCGGACTTAAACATTCACAATCGTACAAAATCGGGTTACCAAATTTCGCCCAAAATTAAAACTTTTCAAACACATGCATTTGACATTGTCATCTATTTAATCACTTATACCACATAACAAGACATTAACACATACCATGGACAAATAGGCTTACAAGCCAAAATCATCATAAGCCATATCTCATGGCTATAATCAACAAATCAATATAATCCAATACATTTGACTAATCACAACAACATCCATCATAGAAAAACTAAGTCCCTATACATGCCACTCACTTGAAAACATTTAACATACACATGTCAATACTCCAAGGATAATCGCTCGATAGTGTGATGCTGCCTCCGACGATCTCCAACCCTAAGCTGACCTGACAAAGCTAAAAGAAATGGAAAGGAGGGAGTAAGCTTTACGCTTATTAAGCTCGCATGAAAATAATAAGCAATGCGGTAACATGCTATTTTCATATTCTTTCTATTTATTCAAATTCCAGTTAAGCTATTTTCTTGAGTCACAGTCATTAAATTATTTATATCTGGAGCTACGGAACTCCAAATTAAGATCCGTTAATTTTCCCTGAAACTATACTCATTTATATTCTTACCATAAAATTTCCAGAACTTTTGGATTAGCAAATTAGTACATTTTATTCATTAAAGTTTCCCCTGTTTTACTATTCGACTATTCTGACCTCCCTTCACTACGTATCAATTTTCTCCTCGTACAGAGTTCATATGACCTTCTTGTTTAGTTCATTTGAAAACAGACTCATTCAGGATTTCAGGAATATAAATTATATCCCATAATTATTTTTTTACAATTTTTAATGATTTTTCCAAGGCAGAACAGGGGATCACGTAATCATTCTGAACCAGTCTCATAGAAATTCAAATATCTCAAAATATATGAATCATTTCTTTGCTATGTTTCTTTTATATGAAAACAGACTCAATAAGATTTAAATCAATATCTCATCCAACTTATAATTCAATTTCTACTATTTTTGTGATTTTTCAAAATAACGTCACTGCTACTGTCCAAAGCAGTTCTATTGTAAATTTTTGCTCTCTCTCACTTTAGTTGTGTTCATCACTTGCCTATACCAATCTTTCCAATTTCCGATTACATATCGAGCATATTGTTCATACGTACATTTGCCACATTTCTCAATTGGTCACATTCACACTTGCACTTATTCATAACATGATCGTATTCAATTACACTTAGTCGTTACACAATCACGTGTATTTTCACTTAGTCAATTTCCGTTGAACTCATTGGAATAATAATGATACACGGTGCTTTGCGCATAGTACCACCCTTGTAGCCGAAGCTATCCGGTGCACATAGTAGCCTCGCACTTAGTACCACACATGTGATCGAAGCTATCAGTGCACGCATAGTAGCTCTGCACTTAGTACTACACATGCGACCTATCCGTCTGGTACACGTAGTAGCTTTGCACTTAGTACTACACACGTGACCTAAAACCATCTCGTAGCTCTCTTGTACACATAGTGGCCTACACTTAGTACCACACATGTGACCTAGCTACCTCATTCGTATCTTTTCTATTCCGAAGGTTCAACTGGGAATTCTCACTTTTCAACATTTTACCAATTCATAAATTTTCATGCCATCATTTTATACAACTATCATACATTAAGTAAAACATGCATTTAGGCATATTATGGGTTTACTTTAGGTTATTCGAACTTACTTGTCGAAATCTCGTCAAGTACAACCGTGTAGCAACTCATACAACCGATGTAATATTAATTTAACATTCAATTCATGTAAGATTAATTTTGCCATTCGATTTCTCATAACACAACAAACATCACATTTTCCATACCATACATACCATCCATCAACTTCTCCTAAACATATTAAATCATACAATTTATGCCATATCAATAGCGAATTACAATTCAAGCATGGTGTTTCATTATTATTAACACACGAACTTACCTCAGACACGAAAATAACAAATTTTCCAATTCGGTCCACAACCTCGATCTAAGATCGAACCTCATTTTCCATGATCTATAATATCACAATTAGCTCATTTATTAGTCACATTATTCAATGTGACCCAAAAAATCATATATTTTTACAATTTGCACTTTGACCCCTAAACTTTCACATATTTGCACTTTTGCCCCAATACTCGAAAATTAAACTTCAGCCCTTATTCTTATGTTTTATAACATGCTGATCATTTTTCTCTTCTATGGAAACTTCAATTTCTCACTAATTCACACACTTATGACCAATTTATAACTTTTACAATTTAACCCCTTTTATACGATTTCATCGAAAATCATCTAATAAAACTCGTTTCTCTAACCATAAACATGCATAATCTACCAAAATTCATCAAAATACACAATTATTCAACATGGGTCAATTTTTAAAATTAAACTCTAGCTCAAAATAATGGTAGAAATAGCTAAACTAAGTTACCGGGATTTCAAAAATACGATGAACATTAAAAACGGGACTTAGACACACTTACTATGAAGCTTGAAAAGCTTGAAACCCTTAGCCATAGAGTCTAGAAATTTTCGACAGCAACTTGAAGAAGATGAGCAGATTTTTTTCTTGTATTTTGTCTTTTTTATTCATTAAAACACTAAATGACTAAAATACCCTTAAGGCTTTTCTTTCATTTTTGTCCTATTCATGCCCATTTTTATCCATCAAGTTATCCAATGGTCTAATTACCTTTTAAGGACCTCCAATTTAAAACTCATAGCAATTTGACACCTCTAATAAATAGAACTCAACTTTTCCACTTTTTACAATTAGTCCTTTTGACTAAATTGAGTGCCCAAACGTCAAAATTTTCGAATGAGATTTTCACGAAGTCATTCCGTAAAATTGTAGACCATAAAAATATAAATAAAATAAATTTCTCAACATCGGATTTGTGGTCCCGAAACCACTGTTTTGACTAGGCCCTAATTCGGGATGTTACATTTACTACTCATTTTACAACCTTTACAAAAAGGTCCATTTCAGGTGTTTTCATGGAAACTCCTTTCATAAATGTAACACCCCAAACCCGGCCCAAACATTACGACCGAATTTGGTATGCTACAGAGGAAAAACCTTTGAAAATCCCTTTTTAAGTCGTTTTAAATTTTGATAAAAGATATTGTTTTGATTTAAAACAATTGAGGTGTTATGAAGAAAGCATTACTTAATGTCATTTAAAAAAATATACTAAGTTAGGTTGTTCTGAGTTTCAAATGTACCGATGGTATTTTAAAAACATTTTTGCGTTTAATTTGAGAAAACATGTGCATCCGTTTTAACATCATCAAATAGTTTAAACAAAACATCCAAAACATGCAGCAATAATAAAATAATCCTAGGAGGCCTTATTACAATTAAGCAACATAAACCCAATGAGAAAAAAATAGATAAAATCCAAAATTCATTAATTAAAAATCTCCCTTTGCATGGCCACCTCGAGTCCATCCGGCTCCTCATCCATGGTCTACGAATCACTGAAAAATTAAAGGAGAAGGTGAGTCACCAAGACTCAATGTGTAACCCTTCCCCAATTTAATGCAATAACATACACAAATTATAACCAATTAACATGCATAAGTTTAAATGCACCCAACCTAACCATCCATACGCCTTTTTCTACCCCTTGTGGTACCAAACCACTTTGGTGGTGCCAAACCAACGGTGACGTATAGTCACAAATGTGATACCAAATCTTTGGAGATACCAAATCTCACGGTGTCAGAAGACACAATTGTGTTACCATAACACTGGTGACCAAAGTCACAAATAGATGATGGGGCCAACCCATCGTGTGATACCAAATCACCGCGGACAATCCCATATCTCAAAGTGGGCCCAACCCACGGTGGTATTAACCACGAGGGACAAGTCGCTATGAGGTGCCAAACCTCGGAGGTACCAAACCTCTGGTGACCGTAGTCACGATGTGTTACCAAAAAACATGGTGTCCGTCGACACGAATATCATTTGCCCCCTCCTCTCATCAACCCATAACAATCATTTTTATGCATGTACCACAAATCATGTTGATAGATTTATTTAACAACATCCAATCGATTTATCATAAGCCATATATCAAATAATACACATACCAAATGTGTCATGCTTCCCAAAAGCATCAAATAATAATCACATAGTAATAGGAACTTACCCAAATCCTTGTTAATACCATGAAGGTATTTCATCCATGTCTACACAAAACGTTTAGGCATAAAACAACACTTAGCATATTAAAAAGTTATAAGATGTGTATGTATACACACACCTGGCACCAAAAAGAGTTCTAAATCCCGAATAGACAAATCGGCCACACAAGTATTCTTGCCCCTATATTCGGCCAAAAATGAATATTAGAACCATGGCCTATTCGCCAAACCAAAATAATTGAGAAAGGTTCCTTGTGAACCTAAAATCTTACCCAAAGCCTTCGAACACTTATCCAACACACTCCTAAAAGAATCGGCCTCACTTCCCTACAATCAACCATCATCAATAATGTTTATTAGCCTTCGGCTTAAACGAAAACTTAAAATAATAATCCTTCGAAATAAACCTTACCACCTTACCAAAACCAATTTCTAGAGAAGTCCCGATGATAACTATCTTACCTTCAATATTCGGCCAAAGTTGATCAAGATAGGAGAAGAAAATTCGGTATACCCAAGAGAGTGGATTCGGCTATGATCACTCATTCAACACAATCAACCAAGGTTCAACTTGTATGGAAAAAGATGAAGTAAGAAAGTGAACTAATAGTTTGGCTAAGTGCTTTTGAGAAGAGAAAAGAAAGAAATAGATAGAGTATTATGGTATAGGAGATTCGGCTAAGAAAGAAAGAAGAAAATGGACAAAAGAGATAAGTGTTTTGGCAATGGTTGAAGAAAATACTCAAGTTTCGGTTTTGAGAGAATGAAAAGGAGAAATAGAAAATGAGCCAAAAATGACCAAATGGTCAAAAAGTATTAGGCTTATCAAAAGGTGAAATTCGGCTAACAAGAAAAAGTTTGAGAGAAAATTGTTTTGTACTTTTGCACCAAATGAAAGAAATGACCAAAAATTCTTCCCAAGCCTTACCAACACTAGCATATTCGGCCAAATCCCCCCCCTTAGCCACATTGCCGTCCAAGTTCATGGCATAAAGGCCATGATTTTGTTTCCAAAACATAATCCTTGATACTAGCCCCATGTCTCCATATTTTCCTTAATTACTTGATTCCTTCCATATGTTAACACTTGCCTTAAACCTATAGTCTACTAACCAAAAATTAACATGGTCAACCCTTATCTTAATCATCCTTGGCCGACACTTACAATACCAAAGCAAAATAAAAGTTGTCCCAATGCTATTTAAGGGATTCGAACCTCTCCCCTCAAGCTAAACTCCATGCGCCATTACCAACTTGCCATGCACTCATCTTGTGTCACTTATTGCTACTTAAATTAACTTAAGTGCTAAGCTCATTTAATCCTCTTCTTTAAATAAGCCATACTAAGAATTATTCTACTAAACCGAGCTTACTCAAGACCCCTAATTAAGCCTTATAACAACACGAATAATATCACAGAAATTCAAATACAAGAAAAATAATTCAATCACAAATAACCCCTATTTTGGGATGTTACAGTTCTACCCTCCTTAAAAAAATTTCGTCCTCGAAATTTCCAACTAACTAACAGTAGTACCTCCTATCTCGCCACACTACGCTCTTGCTGCGCACTCTGATCTTAATAACACTACTAACAATCAAAGCGGTATATAGAAATCCAATGATCAAGAACATACTGGTGATGACGTCCTGTGCGTCTCCCTCCTCTCGACGTCTCACAGCATACACTAAACCAGGCTGCCTAGCCTCAGTGTTGCCAACACCTCTGCCAGCTGCTCCGCGACCTCCACTAGAGCCATAACCACCTCTACCATTACCACGACCTCTCTGCGGTGCTGGTCCCTCCTTTCTGAACTGAGCACGACCTTGACCTTCAGACTGATTCCTAGCTTGCTTACGCGGACAATCTCTGACACGATGATCCAGCGAACCACACTCGAAACATCCTTTTCCTCCGATCCAACATTCGCCCCAATGAAATTTCCCACATTGGTTACACCGTCTTTGGACCACGATTAGCGAATGAGGCCTCCCGATCGATTCGACCCACTCTGCCTAACCCTCTTCTGAGAATCTTCGTCCGACCCAGATGATCCATAGCCTCTCTTCAGCTTGCTCTTATCATAACTTTGCCTCGCGGACTCCTTGATTCCTTCGGCTACCTTGGCCTTCTCCACCAAGACGCAAACTCACGTTCTTCTTTGTGGAGCAATCAGCGACCTTAACTCGTCTCTAAGTCCGTCTTCAAAACGAACACAACGATCATGTTCCGATGCCACTATTCCCACGAGCATAACGACTCGGCCTTAGGAATTCGCTTCATACTCCGAGACGGACTTATTCCCTTGCACTAACCCCAGAAAAGCTTTCCTTTGAGCGTCAATGTAGCTTGAACCAACATACTTCTTCTGGTATGCGGCTTTGAAGTACTCCCAAGTGAGATCATCCGCCGTAGCACCATCTCGGACCGTGAGCCACCATCGATATGACTCATCCTTGAGAAGCGACACCGCTCCTTTCGGTTTCTCCTCATTTGTCAAATCTATCTCATCCATGATTCTTTCGGTCGATTCCACCAATACTCACCGTATTGGGCGCTACACCGCATAACACACCTCGGAAAAATTCAGCTCCGTTAGCTCGAAGTCTCTCAGGAACCGACTTCCGAGCTCCTCCACTTCCACCAATTCCAGCTACCCTTTCCAGAACCCGTAGCATCGCTTGTGACACAGCGTCGTCACCCGTCTGATCCTGCTCTTCAGCTCCAAAGGTTGGGGGTGGTGGTGGCGGTATCTCATTCTCAGATCCTTGACCCGACCCGAGCAGAGTTCGATCGGCCATCCTTCCCTTCTGCGTCCCCCACGACGGCCACGTCCTCTAAAGCTCATTCTAACTATCGCACTTTAATCTGATTAGGAAATTTTTATGAATTAGTACATGTTTCACTTGATTATCCGCGAAGAAATTTTATGAAAAGAGTTTAATAGAGATTCTTTCGATCAAACAAGGTTTTAAGTCTTCTATCTTGGTTTACAGAATAATACATCCATTCCCTATACCTTTCATACCTATGCACTCTTGAGCATTATTGTCTGTTTCTAACCTGTGGGTATTTTCGTCATTTTTCCTAAAGGGTATTTTTGTAATTTTGTCAATCAAGAATATTTTGAAAATTTTGAAGATAAATTTGTCCTACCATCTAAAAATAATTTAATGATTTTAAAACCGAAGTTTTCCTTAAAACATGGCTAATCCCTTTCGGGTTTTATTTAGGATTTCGCTTTATGACCGAGTCCTCTTGGTTAGGGTGAACCGAAGCTACGCACCAGGTAGGAATCCCATGAAGAGGAGGTGAGTCACGAGGACCGCTAAGTACCAAGCTCTTAGGATCCAATCCTAGACATGCGCACCAAGGTTACCACACACCTAACTCGGCGACTTGGTCGTAGGTTGGTTTAATTAGGCTCTTAAAGTCTTATGTCTTTGTTTGGAGTAAACTAGTCCTAAAGTTTAAAATACTATCACTATCTACGTCCCATGCTTCCTACCCTTCTACTGATGAGAAATAATTCATACAAAAGTTAGTGGTACTTACAGGCGGATCGGTGCCGGAGACTCAGTGCCATGCTTATTCAAAACCATAATATTTCAAATAAACCTACCAAAACATTTTTGGGCCTTGGGCCCCCACAGCCGAGCTTTGAACTGGGCTCTGATACCAATTTTGTAACACCCCAAACCCGGCCCAAACATTACGACCGAATTTGGTATGCTACAGAGGAAAAACCTTTGAAAATCCCTTTTTAAGTCGTTTTAAATTTTGATAAAAGATATTGTTTTGATTTAAAACAATTGAGGTGTTATGAAGAAAGCATTACTTAATGTCATTTAAAAAAATATACTAAGTTAGGTTGTTACAGTTTCAAATGTACCCGATGGTATTTTAAAAACATTTTTGCGTTTAATTTGAGAAAACATGTGCATCCGTTTTAACATCATCAAATAGTTTAAACAAAACATCCAAAACATGCAGCAATAATAAAATAATCCTAGGAGGCCTTATTACAATTAAGCAACATAAACCCAATGAAAAAAATAGATAAAATCCAAAATTCATTAATTAAAAATCTCCCTTTGCATGGCCACCTCGAGTCCATCCGGCTCCTCATCCATGGTCTACGAATCACTGAAAAATTAAAGGAGAAGGTGAGTCACCAAGACTCAATGTGTAACCCTTCCCCAATTTAATGCAATAACATACACAAATTATAACCAATTAACATGCATAAGTTTAAATGCACCCAACCTAACCATCCATACGCCTTTTTCTACCCCTTGTGGTACCAAACCACCTGGTGGTGCCAAACCACCTGGTGACGTATAGTCACAAATGTGATACCAAATCACTTTGGAGATACCAAATCTCGGTGTCCAGAAGACACAATTGTGTTACCATAACACTTGGTGACCAAAGTCACAAATAGATGATGGGGCCAACCCATCGTGTGATACCAAATCACGGCGGACAATCCCATATCTCAAAGTGGGGCCAACCCACGGTGGTATTAACCACGAGGACAAGTCGCTATGAGGTGCCAAACCTCTGGAGGTACCAAACCTCACGGTGACCGTAGTCACGATGTGTTACCAAAACACTGGTGTCCGTCGACACGAATATCACTGCCCCCTCCTCTCATCAACCCATAACAATCATTTTTATGCATGTACCACAAATCATGTTGATAGATTTATTTAACAACATCCAATCGATTTATCATAAGCCATATATCAAATAATACACATACCAAATGTGTCATGCTTCCCAAAAGCATCAAATAATAATCACATAGTAATAGGAACTTACCCAAATCCTTGTTAATACCATGAAGGTATTTCATCCATGTCTACACAAAACGTTTAGGCATAAAACAACACTTAGCATATTAAAAAGTTATAAGATGTGTATGTATACACACACTTGGCACCAAAAAGAGTTCTAAATCCCGAATAGACAAATCGGCCACACAAGTATTCTTGCCCCTATATTCGGCCAAAAATGAATATTAGAACCATGGCCTATTCGGCCAAACCAAAATAATTGAGAAAGGTTCCTTGTGAACCTAAAATCTTACCCAAAGCCTTCGAACACTTATCCAACACACTCCTAAAAGAATCGGCCTCACTTCCCTACAATCAACCATCATCAATAATGTTTATTAGCCTTCGGCTTAAACGAAAACTTAAAATAATAATCCTTCGAAATAAACCTTACCACCTTACCAAAACCAATTTCTAGAGAAGTCCCGATGATAACTATCTTACCTTCAATATTCGGCCAAAGTTGATCAAGATAGGAGAAGAAAATTCGGTATACCCAAGAGAGTGGATTCGGCTATGATCACATTCAACACAATCAACCAAGGTTCAACTTGTATGGAAAAAGATGAAGTAAGAAAGTGAACTAATAGTTTCGGCTAAGTGCTTTTGAGAAGAGAAAAGAAAGAAATAGATAGAGTATTATGGTATAGGAGATTCGGCTAAGAAAGAAAGAAGAAAATGGACAAAAGAGATAAGTGTTTCGGCAATGGTTGAAGAAAATACTCAAGTTTCGGTTTTGAGAGAATGAAAAGGAGAAATAGAAAATGAGCCAAAATGACCAAATGGTCAAAAAGTATTAGGCTTATCAAAAGGTGAAATTCGGCTAACAAGAAAAAGTTTGAGAGAAAATTGTTTTGTACTTTTGCACCAAATGAAAGAAATGACCAAAAATTCTTCCCAAGCCTTACCAACACTAGCATATTCGGCCAAATCCCCCCCCTTAGCCACATTGCCGTCCAAGTTCATGGCATAAAGGCCATGATTTTGTTTCCAAAACATAATCCTTGATACTAGCCCCATGTCTCCATATTTTCCTTAATTACTTGATTCCCTTCCATATGTTAACACTTGCCTTAAACCTATAGTCTACTAACCAAAAATTAACATGGTCAACCCTTATCTTAATCATCCTTGGCCGACACTTACAATACCAAAGCAAAATAAAAGTTGTCCCAATGCTATTTAAGGGATTCGAACCTCTCCCCTCAAGCTAAACTCCATGCGCCATTACCAACTTGCCATGCACTCATCTTGTGTCACTTATTGCTACTTAAATTAACTTAAGTGCTAAGCTCATTTAATCCTCTTCTTTAAATAAGCCATACTAAGAATTATTCTACTAAACCGAGCTTACTCAAGACCCCTAATTAAGCCTTATAACAACACGAATAATATCACAGAAATTCAAATACAAGAAAAATAATTCAATCACAAATAACCCCTATTTTGGGATGTTACAATAAAAGTTGTTTATTTAACAATCAAGATTCATTTTCTTCCATAAAATTTCAGCAAACAACATTAATTATCTCATAGCAAAACCCTAGACTTTTAACCATAGTGCAAAATAGTCCCCTCATTAGCTAGATCATGCTACAAGGGTCTCAAAAGTACAAAAATTATCAAGAATAACCATCAAAATCACTTACTTGCAAAGGTTGTAAGTTGCTAAAATTTTCAAGCTTCTAAAACCCCTATTTTGCTGATATTTTCAGTGGAGAGAAAGGTGAATGAAAAAGATGAAGCTTTCTCTCTTTATTTTATTTTATTTCATCAATTAAGTCACCTAATTTCCACCAACTTTGACCAATTTCTATTTCTTTGTCCCCTATGGCCGGTCAACATATTCCTAAGGGTCTAATTGCACATTAGGGACCTCCAAATTTAATATTCTATAGCTATTAGACACCTTTAGCTTGTAGAA
Source organism: Gossypium sturtianum (assembly GCA_025698515.1). Lineage (NCBI taxonomy): Eukaryota > Viridiplantae > Streptophyta > Magnoliopsida > Malvales > Malvaceae > Gossypium > Gossypium sturtianum. The sequence goes on along the minus strand of CM046947.1, from coordinate 74,560,050 downwards.
TAAAACTTTCGCACTTTATGCGATTTAGTCCTTTTTCAAAATTAAGCTTGCAACCACTAAAATTAATGCACCAAAATTTTCATGCACTCATATCATCATGTTATAACATATAAAATAATATTAAAATAATTTTCTCTGACCTCGGTTTAGTGGTTCCGAAACCACTGTTCCGACTAGCCCCAAAATCGGGCTGTTACAATGGCACAAGTATTGAGATAAACCGGTAGATTTAGGTTAAGAGCAGGACGACCGCGAAACACTTCCCAAAACAATGGCATGAGTTTGCGATCCTCCATAAAATATAGCATGATGACAGAGCACGACAGAAAATTGAATAAGTGCCTGGAGTCACCAACAGTGGGGAGCTCACTTCCGCACCACCAAGGCCCGCGTTGTGCCATGTTTCCCAATGGGGGCGACACAACCAAGTGTTTAACGACGGGTGCGTGCGTCGCTTCTAGCCTGGATTCTAACTTAGAGGCGTTCAGTCATAATCCAGTGCACGGTAGCTTCGCGCCACTAGCTTTTCAACTAAGCGCGATGACCAATTGTGGGAATCAACAGTTCCTCTCATACTAGGTTGAATTACTGTTGCGATGCGGCCACCAGTCAAGTTGGAGCGATGTTAAATTTTGGGAGGATCAGAGGCGAGATCTGTGAAATCAATTGAAATTGTGTGTGGTGTAAACAATTGAAACGATGACTTTTTAATTAGTAATTAATCAATAGTTTATGTTTTTAGCTTTGAAAACTTTGAAAGGCCATAACTTTTCGCTCGGTTGTATGTTTAAGACGATTTTTTTTATTTCGAATAACTTTTCGAGATCTACGCGCTGGCAAAAGCCAAAGGCGGTTTGTCGCAGTTTTCATCTAAAAAGATTATTTTTTGCCTCTCAATTTTGATTTTTTCGGTTTAAAATTGAATTTTGAAACATTCAAATCATTATTTTCCGTACTTATTCGAAGTAAACACCGGAATCTTTTTTACAGAATTATTGTATTATTTTTTTCTAGTTGGACACGTGTATGGAATAGGTCCGATAAATCATTAGAACATAATCTAATATAATTAAGATGATAAAAATATTTCTATAATATATAATTTAATTAGTTTAGCTTAGTTGGTTAAGATGTTTAATCTTTTCCCTTAGTACCTTGGTTCAAATCTTGTTGTTAATAATTTTGAATCCTTTTGTACTTGTTGCATTTATTTTTTTAATCAATTAACTCTTCAATATTATTAGTACAATAGTATAGAAGGATTGACAATTGATATATACATGCACATATTACAGCAACACATAATTTGAGCTACAATATTATGAATATTAACTCGCTAAAGCTAAAACTATAAAATTATTTTGTAAATTTTACAAATTTAATAAGTGTAAAGGATAGGTGCCATACATTATACATAATACAAGATTTATGTTTTACGATATTATTAGTAAAAAAATATACCGATTATCTTATACAAGGATTGATTGTTGCACATATTTCATCCCTTATTCATTGTGCATTCATTCTTATCTTATCCTAATTCAATGTGCTCTAATTATTGATGGTGGACTTAATAAAAATAATTCATTATTTCTGCTTTTAACAATAATACATAACAAAATGTAAAATGGTATTTCTTTATCAGATTTGTATGGGGTATTTTAAAAAATTTATATTAATACTAATGTAAAAATATATCGGCACATGTGACAGTCTTACAACGGTATTTCTATATATTCATCTTTATTTGCACTTCAATTTTTTTTCCTTTATCCTTGTCCATGTACATTTGAATGTCTACATTTGTCCACTTCTCAATTGTTTTGTACAATATAAATATACAATTTATAATCACAGCTACAACTACAACTACAACTAAAATTAAAAAATTGAGAGAAGAGTTCTAGAAAATTTGAGCGTAGAAAGAGGTTACAATTTCAATACAAGAATGATGCATTATTCACAGTTGCCTGATGTTCCTCCAAAATGAATGTCACATGGTGCTGATGGTGTCTGATGCTCACACATAAGTAGACTTGATAATATCCCAGGCCGGGTACGAGTTGAATCAATGAATTTTAATGTTGGCCAAAACCAAACAAATATGTTGGGTCCCGAATCCCTGGTTGGAGAAATAAGAGAATTCACTTTGGCGCAAGTATTTAGATAAATCAGGCGACCCCGAAAAGCTTCCCGGGATAATGGCATGAGTTTGCGGTCCTCCATAAAATAATGCATGATGACACAACACGGCAGAAAATTGAACAAGTGCCTGGAGTCACCAACAGTGGGGAGCTCGCACCCACACCACCAAGGCCTCCATTGTGCCATGTTTCCCGAGGGGGCGTCACGACCAAGTGTTTAACTCCGCACACCAAGTCCCCCACCTAGGGACCCCAGGGTCGGATCGTGCAAAAGAACGAGGGGGGACTGGATTTGGGAAGGGAGAGAAAAATCGAAGCGACAAAGAGCTGAATCTCAGTGGATCATTGCAGCAAGGCCATTTTGCCACTTACAATACCCAGTCACCTATTTAAGTCATCTACAAAGGATTCTACCAGCTGCTCGGTGGGAATTACGCTCCAAGGAGGCACCCGCGACTTGTCTGCCATAGTCGTTGCACCTACGACATGTGCCCTTATTGCGGGTCGGCAATCGGGCCACCTACGACTTAGAGGCGTTCAGTCATAATCCAGCGCACGGTAGCTTCGTGCTACTAGCTTTTCAACCAAGCGTGATGACCAATTGTACGAATCAATGGTTCCTCTCGTACTAAGTTGAATTACTATTGCGACGCGGCAACCGATCGAGTTGGAGCAATATTAAATTTTGGGAGGATCAAATACGGGATCTTTGAAATCAATTGAAACGGTGCGTGGTCGAAACAATTGAAACGATGATTTTTTAATTAGTAATTCATCAACAGTTTATGTTTTTAGCTTCGAAAACTTTGAAAGGCCATAACTTTTCGTTCAGTTGTCCGATTGAGACGATTTTTTTTTATTTCGAATAACGTTTCGAGATCTATGCGCTGGCAAACGCCAAAGGCGGTTTGTTGCAGTTTTCGTGCAAAAAGATTCTTTTTTGCCTCTTAATTTTGATTTTTTTATTTAAAATTGAATTTTAAAACATTCAAATCATTATTTTCCTTACTTATTCGAAGTAAACACCGGAATCTTTTTTACAGAATTATTGTATTATTTTTTCTTGTTGGACACGTGAATGGAATAGGTCCGATAAATCATTAGAACGTAATCTAATATAATAAAGATAATAAAAATATTTCTATAATATATAATTTAATTAGTTTATCTTAGTTGGTTAAGATGTTTAATCTTTTCCCTTAATACCTTGGTTCAAATCTTGTTATTAATAATTTTGAATCTTTTTGTACTTGTTGCATTTATTTTTTTACTCAATGAATTCTTCAATATTATTAGTACAATAGTATAGAAGGATTGACAATTGATATACATGCACATATTACAGTAATACATAATTTGAGCTACAGTATTATGAATATTAACTAGCTAAAGCTAAAACTATAAAATTATGGTATAAATTTTACAAATTTAATAAGTGTAAAGGATAGGTACAATACATTATACATAATACAAGATTTATGTTTTATGATATTATTAGTAAAAAAATATATCGATTATCTTATACAAGGACTGATTGTTGCACATATTTCATCCCTTGTTCATTGTGCATTCATTCTTATCTTATCCTAATTCAATGTGCTCTAATTATTGATGGTGGACTTAATAAAAATAATTCATTATTTCTGCTTTTGACAATAATACATAACAAAATGTAAAATGGTATTTCTATATCATATTTGTATGGGGTATTTTAAAAAATTTATATTAATACTAATGTAAAAATATATCGGCACATGTGACAGTTTTACAATGGTATTTCTATATATTCATATTTATTTGCACTTCAATTTTTTTTCCCTTCATCCTTGTCCATGTACATTTGAATGTCTACATTTTTCCATTTCTCCATTGTTTTGTACAATATAAATATACAATTTATAATCACAGCTACAACTACAACTACAAATAAAAAATTGAGACAAGAGTTTTAGAAAATTTGAGCGTAGAAAGAGGTTACAATTTCAATACAAGAATGATGCATTGTTCACAGTTGTCCGATGTTCCTCCAAAACGAATGTCACAATGATAAAACTAACACAGTGATAAAATTAACCTCTCTCACGACGGTCTAAACCTAGCTCACGTTCATTATTGATGGGTGAACAATCCAACACTTAGTGAATTCTGCTTCACAATGATAGGAAGAGCCGACATCGAAGGATCAAAAAGCAACGTCGCTATGAACGCTCGGCTGCCACAAGCCTGTTATCCCTGTGGTAACTTTTCTGACACCTCTAGCTTCAAATTCTGAAGGTCTAAAGGATCGATAGGCCACGCTTTCACGGTTTGTACCACCCCCTAACCCTAAACCGTCACCGAAATAGGGTTACGGGGCATTACCGTACCTTTCAAAAAATTTACGAACAATATACAAATAAATATCTAACATACTATAAAACATTCATAATGTCCCTTTTATAGACCTTCAAGGCCCAAAATACGTATTAGAAGTGAATTGGGACCAATTTGGGTGCTCGGGAAATTTTTCGTGAAATTTTAAAATTTCTCCTAAGTACAGGGCTCACACGCCTGTGTGCCAGGCCGTGTGGACTCAATATGACCCCTTTACAATAACCTAACCAACCCTGCAAATTTTAAATCGCAACCAATTCAAACCAATATCACAACTAATACAATTTTAATATACAAATACATTTAAAACATATTAAGACATCAACATGATAATCTATTCACTAAACATTCACAAGCAACATTAAAATTAGTTTAGAAATTTCATTCTATTCCATTTCAAAGTTTAGTATCATATGTGCCATTTTGTTTTCTTATCTTTTCATATGACCGTTCAAAACAACATATGTCATCTTTTACAACCAAATCCACCATAACAAACATACATAACCTAGGTACATGCCACCTTTACCAAAAAGAAATATACATCACCAAGTTTTTGAGGTCGGGATCGGCTCTGGATACTGGATCAGATCGTTTAATTTCTACTAACCTGCGCACGGGAAAGCAACCGTACGCTGAGTATGGATATACTCAGTGGTATTACTATATTTCAAAGTATTAAAGTAAAGTAACAAATAAACATATTAAATTATATATAAAAATTAATTCATAAATAAACTATTTCATATTTAACTTTCACTTTTTAACAATAGCAACTCAATTTGGCTATTCATCAATTTGATATCATATAACATCTCATTTGAATATCAATCACTTCATGAACCTTTGATTCGTTCATTTCCTTTTCATTTCTTAATTTCAATTCACATTTCATTTTATAAACAAAATCATTCATTTTCATTCAATTTTTCTATCTCATTTATTTACCCCTATTAACAAGACTCGGACTTTGACGGATACACGGATCCAACCAAACACACCAATATGGCACCCAGTGCCTCATCGGATAGTTCGAAGCAATAAGTTGACACCTAGTGTCTCATCGGCCTAGCCGAAGTAAGTTGGTACCCAGTACCTCATCGAATCTATCCGAAGTAATATAGTGACACCCAGTGTCTCATCGACTCGAGGTCGAAATATCCCTGAACACTTCCAATCCTATGGCATGCCAACTATATCCGACCTAGTCCGACTAGTTAATAGGGTATTCAAATCACATATATACCTCAATTCAATCACAATTTCTCACATTTTCAATTCAATTATCTTCCACCTTTCAACCAATATTCAATTCACAATTCACACATTTTCACAACTCAATACATTTTCATTCAATTTAATATCAGTCACAATTCGATTCAAATTCACTTTCCACTTTCTATCAATAAACAATTCAAATATCAATTCATATCAACTATTCAATTTAATTCCCACTCATCTCAATAATAATAATAATAATAATAATAATAATAATACTTGCCTCATATTCCATTTACCATACACATAAATTAAAATTTAACATTTAATAATAAATAACTTGAATTATAGTAATACAAACCAGAATTTTCCCAAGTTACTCCCGGCAATCTTTTCCTTTCCTTTCTAGACCGATGTCTCCGGTTCGATGTTAGTTACGAAAATTAAAGTAATTTACAATTATTAATACAACACTATTATATCTAATAATTAGATTTTTCTATTGAACTTTTACCTTAATTTCAATTTAATCCCTAACCAAAAATCATTTATTTTTCCATCATCATTTATACCTTATTCCTACTCCATATTCATCCAAACTCAAACTTAACTCCCTAATTTTCATCATAAATAACTAATTTAAAAATTCTTACAATTTAGTCCCTATTACACAAAATTTATAGCCTATTCTACAATTAAATCCTTCTCCCACTTCTAACTTGAAATTCTATTAATTCAATCCCTAATTCACACTTTTACTCAACAAAATTTAGTGTCTAAAAATCTAATAACTTCCAAAATTTCAACATATACCTAGTAGTATTTTGTTCTAGGATCATAAAAACTCAAAAATTTCAAGAAAAGGATTTAGATTGACTTACCAATTTAATTTAGAACCTTTAAAACCTTATTTTCCTTATTCTTTCTTTTCTCCCTGCTTTCCTTTCTGTTTCATCCCTGCTTAATGTTCTGTTTCTTTCTTTCTTTTATTTCATTTACTTTATATACATATATATATAATATAATTATTATTATTATTTCTTATAATCTTATATAATTGTATTACAAATGTTTGTATTTAATTTATTACACATGTATTTTATAGTTACCATACAATTGTCAAAATCTTTAATTTATTTTATAATATAATATTATAATATAATTAATATAAATTACAATATAATAAAATAATAATATAATCACATTAAATAATATATTTATATAAAAAAATCTAAGATTTTTATCAACATATGCCGCCTCATTTAATACATTAGGTATAATTGCCTATTTGGTCCTTTTTATTTTCTTTTAATCTACAATTAAACTTTCATACTTTATTCAATTTAGTCCTTTTTGCTAATTACTCCTAATTAAGTTAAATTTACTAACTAAAACCTAATTAAACACACAACTAGCTTCGTAAATATTTTCAATAAATATTTACGAACCCGTTTCACTAAAATGAAGGCCCGATAAGTACTTTTCCGATGCCGTGAATTTTAGGCCATTACATTTCTCCCCCTTAATAAATTTTGTCCTCGAAATGTATCTTGTCGAAACCATTTTTAAAAGGTTTGAAAAAACGGGGATCGATTTTTAAAAACGAAAATAGGAGTCGCCACCAATCCCTTTTTACTTAGGTGTGATTGGATCACCTTGAAAATTGTTTTATTTCAAAATACTGATTTTGGTCTACGAAAACAATAAAGATGGGTTCGGGAGTCGGTTACGTATGAGGAAGGGTTAGCACCCTCATAACGCCCAAAAATTGGTACCTAATCGATGAAATCATGCCCTAATGTTGCAAATTTGAAAATTTTTAGAAAATGGTCCTTTTATTTGAAGAAAAACCTAGACTTACCTATCTCAAAGAAATAAAACACCATACCCAGTAAGTTAGGATATAGCATCTCATGACTTCAAAACTAGGCACGTCTTTGTTTTAGAAAATTCCTACCTCGAGACACAAAACATTGTTGAAACCATTTTAAAATCGGTTTTAAAAAATGGGGATCGACTTTTAAAAATGAAAATGGGAGTCGCCACCAATCCCTTTTTACTTAGGTGTGATTGGATCACCTTGTAAAACGTTTTATTTAAAACATTTAATTTTGGTCTCTGAAAAAAACAGAAAATAGGTTGAGAGTCGGTCACGTATGAGGAAGGGTTAGCACCCTCATAACGCCCAAAAAAATTGGTACCTAATCGATAAAATCATGTCCAAATGTTTGAAACTTAAAAATATTTAAAAATATGATTTCTAAAAACTTCGAACAATTTGATTAAAAATTTGAGAATTCTTCGATCCGAAAGAATATAAACATCACATCCGGCCACGATTGGACATGATATTTTTAAACCCTCGTAACTAAAATTATCTCATAATTTATAAAACTTGTCAAAGGATATTTAGCTATTTAGCCAAACGGAAAATCAACACCCAGCACGATTGGGCATTATTTCCCGAATTTCTAAATACCAAAACATTGCCTTATTTTAAAAACCTTTTAGATAAAGTATTAATTTTTCAAAAAAAACAATAATCCATGTGACAATATTTGTATTTTATAAACTATTGAACAAAAATATTAAAAGCAATTATAATATATTAACATTTAAAGTAGGCAATAAAGAAATAATAATACAAAATATGACAAATAATAATTCCTACACTAAAGCAATTGTAAATACATGATGAAGCATAAGCAAATATGATAAATAATAAACAAATATGAACATATTTAATGCAAGCTTAAATAATAGATAAAAAGATATACATATGATAGAGACAATATAGACAGTGTATAAAATAAAAATAGTATATAGTAATTTTAAATAAATATATAAAATTACACATAAAAATAAATAATATAAATAGAATATAATATAAGTGAATTTTAGTTAAAAATAATATATGATGTAATATTTATAAAAATAATTAGCAAATAATATATATAATAATTTTAAATAAAAAATATATATGTACATAATATACTAATCATAAAAATCATATATATAATAAATAATATAAAAAATATGATATAATAAACTTTATACAAAACAAAATTAAAAATGTATAATACTATAATACTATATAATATATTAAAAAAACATAATATAATAAATAAATTATAGATTATAAAATAATATAAAAATTATTAAACTAAGTAAAATAATATATAATAATAATAAAATATATATAAAATAATACGTATAGAATATATATAAGCTACTAATAAATTAATAGATGTAGGAAAATAATATATAACATTTAACATGATAAAACAATAGAAATAATTTAAAATAAAATAAAATAAGGAAATTAAAACAAATAAAGAAACAGGGGTTAAACAACAATTAAAACAAATATAAAAGGATTAAAATAAAACACGCGTTAAATGACAGGGGTTAAAATGAAAATTATGCAAAATTTTAAAACGGTGTCGTTTTGAATTAAACCGTGGAAGAACCCGAAGGACCGAATTGAAACGAAATATGAGTTTTGGGGCAAAATTAAAAATAAAAAGAATTTAAATCAAATGGAATTAAAAATAATAAAAATGAGGAAGGACTAAAATAGAAATTAGACCACTTAACAAAAACACGCGGATCCTGCCTTCGGGTCGGGTCAAAGCGCGAGTCTGGCTTTCTTAAACGGCGTCGTTTCAACGCTTATCTGTTTAAGCTGAAACGGCGTCGTTTTTTATAATATTATATAAACTACTATTTAGGTAAAAAAAAATCATTTGATGATCTGTTTTAAAAAAAAAAAATTCAAAATGCTCTCAAGAGCTTTCTGTTCCTTTGACAGAGTTCGAACGTCAGGCTGAGGGACCTCCATCTCCAGGCGCTACCCGCGCCTACGCGCCGTCGCCCATGGCTTCCTTCAGGTATGAAATCTCCTCCCTTTCTTTTATTTGAAAATAGTTTTATAAAACAAAACATGCACAAAACTAAAGAAATAAAAAAAAAATTGAATCACCTTTGTAAACAAAAATAAATTTTTTATTTCTTTTGTAACTATTTGCGTATCTGTTTGCCTTTTTTTTTATTCTCCCCCCTTTCGTATTACAGATTAGGGCTTTATATAGCCCCGAAATAAAAATTTAAAATAGGAAATACATTTGCTGCTGCGATTTCTTTCTTCTTTTGCAGGTCGAAAGCGGAGAAAGCGGCGGTGATGCCGTTTGTGCATTGATGGCGGCGTAGGTACGAAAGGTTAACTTCGGCGCGACTGTTGGCCTAGGCGCGAGGCTTGCGGCGCGACTTTTGGCGTGACCGAGGGGCTGCTGGAAAGGCTTGCGGCGCGATGGATCTTTAGGATTTCAGAAACCCTTAGTTCCTTGGTTAGGTCTTGGGCCTTTTAGGCCTCGTAGGTTAGTGGGGTTAGGGGGTCTGTTTAGGTAGTGTCTGGTGGGTAGCTTTGGGCTAATCGGGTTTGGTCTGGTTAATTGGGTAATTATTTGGTTTTGGGCTTTGGGTTCGGGCTTCAAACCCGTTTATTATAAATGGACTGGACATTATATTTTTTTATTTTTTATTCTGGTTATTTTAGCCCGGTCAAAATTGGGTATTTACAAACATCATAACCAGTAAGTTAGGACACAATGTTTTGAATTCCCAAGAATAGGTTTTTTTATTTATTTGAAGTTTGTAAATTTTGGTTTTAAAAGAGGAGGGATATCTAATACCTGAAGTTCTCCGAGAAAAATCGAAACCCAATATGTTAGGGCACAATTCTTTTCGAAGTCCCCAAATATCACATATCATCGTATTTTTAAAATATTTGAATAAAATGCTTTAATTCAATTTTTTATAAAAACAATGATTTGAGTGAGATATTACAACATACATATTTAATAGCAATTCAATATAACTACAAATTATACTAACAATAAATAATAATATAACATAAATATATAACGAACTATGCTAAACAATAATAAACGATCTAAAGAATATAAATAAATAAACATGTAATATAAAATAAATAGCAATAATTGAAATTTCCACGAAATAATAAAAATCAAATAAAAAAAGAACAATATATTTAAGCATTAAATAAAAAGGAATGTAATGAATTTTAAAATGATTTAATATATATACATAAAATAACAAAATTAAAAGTAAAAAAACTTATAATAAATATATATATAATTTAATAATTTAATACATGTATAAATGATTACATATAATAAAAATAATTAGTAATTAATAAATAATAATTTTAAAAACATATATATAATATACTAATTAAAAAAATACATATGCAATAAAATATTATATAATATAAATAAATTTTGTACAAAATAAGATTTTAGAAAGTAATATATAATATAATATAATACTAGATAACAAAAATGTATAATATAATAAATAAATCATAAAAATAATATGTAATAATATTAAACCGAATAAAATAATAAATAATAATTTGATATATATAAGGGTAATACATAAAAATATACGTAAATAAATTAATATATAGATAATAATGAAAACAATATAGACTATTTAATATAATAAACTAATTTAATACAATGTAAAAATATAAAATAAAATAAAAGAAATAAAAAAATAAAACAAAGAAAATAGGGGCTAAAAAGCAATTAAAATAGATATATAAGGGATCAAATCAAAATACGCTTCATACTGCAAGGATTATTATGGCAATTTTGCCAAATTTTCAAAACGACATCGTTCAGGTTTTAACCTTTAAAACAGTTCGAGGGACTAAATTGGAACAAAAACAAATTTTGGGGTTAATTTAATAAATAATAAAAATGCAGATTGGACTGAATTAAAATTAAAAAAATTGCGGAAGGGCCTGTAGGGCAATTAGACCCTTAAACAAAAACACGCGGATCCTCCCCGGGTCGGGTCAACGCGCGGGTCACAGGTCTTAAAATGACGTCATTTTGGTGTTTATTGATTAAACATAAACGACGCCGTTTTGTCATTACTATATAAGTAAAAAAAAAGTTAAAAAACACATTTTGCCATTGATTTTTAAAAAAAATCAGAGACCCCCCCTTTTTCAAATTCTCTCTGGCCTTCAGCCTGAGGTCAAGGCTCCGGTGACGCGCTGTTGCACGCGTCGTCGCACGCACCACTGCTCATGGCCGCTCACAGGTAAAAAATTCCATTTTTTCCTTTTTAAATACTGTTTTATATGTGAAACATGCATGGATTAAAAAAATAAATAAAAAACGAATAAACGAAAATAGAAATCACATTTGCAAACTGATTCTGTATTTTTATTTCTTTGTATATTTTTTGAATATTTCTCTCTCTATTCTCTCTGTGTACTCTCTGTGTTTGTGTGTATTTTTTGCCTTTTTCCCTCTCTGATTCGTCTCTGAGTCCCCCTTTACAGGTTTATGACAGGCTATTATAGCCTTTCGAAATGAAAAAATAAAAAAAGAAATAAAATGTTTGCCATGTTTGCTGTGATCTGCTGCTGTTTGTTTCCTTGTTTGTGTAGGTGATTGACGGAAGTCTCGGCGGTGGTGCAAGATTCGCGCGTAGATTGCGGCATGACCAAAGGCACGGGTGCGAGGATCTGATTGCGGCGCAAAGGGCTAGGTGCTGCGGCGCGACGATTGGGTTCCTGTTGGGGCGAAGCTTGCGGCGCCTAGGGTTTCAGAAACCCTAGGCCTTCTGGTTTCTATTTAAGTTTTTGGGCCTCTTTGGGCCGTGTAATTTGGGCTTGATTAAGTTTGGGTAGTCTGTTTGGTTTTGGATAGTGGGTTTGTTTGGGGTATTGGAACTGGGTAGGCAGTTTAGGTGTTGGGCTTAATGTAACGGGCCAGGGTATAACGGTTTTGGGCTTGTTTAATTTATTAGGCTTTGTAAAAGGACTGTAAAAGGGACATTTTTGGTATTTATTTTTAATTATTATTTTTTTTACTCTAGTTCTCACGGGCGCGGGTAAAATGGGCTTCTTACAGCTGCCCCTCTTTGCTCATTGTCGTGAAATGAGAATAGAGCAAAGACAATAGAAGGTCCAATTTTGCCCGGTCTTTGCCGAGCCTCAACTTCTTGGTCCTCGCCTTTTCCACTGCAACTTCAACGGTATTTGGAACTTCATCTTGATTTCAATTAATCTGATGGCTTCAATCTGCTTCCTGCAACTTTAGGAATGTCAGATCTACTATTTTTCGATCTGCTCCACTGCAAACTCAGGGAGATAAGATCTCGATGTTTACGACCGCTTCGCAACTTCAGAATGCCAAATCTGCTATCTTGACCGCTTCATTTGCAACTTCGGGAGATAAGGTGAAAGTGCCTTTGATCTCGCTTCCTAAAACTTGAGAAAGATGAGATCTTACGTCTTCGTCTACTCGCCGCAACTTCAGGGAGATAAGATCTGAAAGTGTCTTTGATATGCTTCCTGCAACTTCAGGAAGATGAGATCTTCTGTCTTTAGTCCACTTCGCTGCAACTTCAGGGAGATAAGGCTGAAAATGCTTTTGATCTGCTTCCTACAACTTCAGGAAGATAAGATCTTCTGTCTTCAGTCTACTCCACTGCAACTTCAGAGAGATAAGGCTGAAAGTGCTTTGATCTGCTTCCTGCAACTTCATGAAGATAAGATCTTCTGTCTTCAGTATACTCCACTGCAACTTCAGGGAGATAAGGCTGAAAGTGCTTTTGATCTGCTTCCTGCAACTCAGGAATGCCAGACTGGTATCTTCAATTTGCTTCCTGCAAACTCAGGAGGACAAAATCTAAACTTTTTAATTTGCTTCCTTACTATCTTCAGGAAGACTTCAATCTTCAGCCTGCTCCACTATCATCTCTAGGGAACAAAATCTGAACTTTTCAATTTGCTTCCTTACTATCTTCAGGAAGACTTCAATCTTCAGCCTGCTCCACTATCATCTCTAGAGAACAAAATCTGAACTTTTCAATTTGCTTCCTTACTATCTTTAGGAAGACTTCAATCTTCAGCCTGCTCCACTATCATCTCTAGGGAAAAAAATCTGAACTTTTCAATTTGCTTCCTTACTATCTTCAAGAAGACTTCAATCTTCAGCCTGCTCCACTATCATCTCTAGGGAACAAAATCTGAAATTTTCAATTTGCTTCCTTACTATCTTCAGGAAGACTTCAATCTTCAGCCTGCTCCACTATCATCTCTAGGGAACAAAATCTGAACTTTTCAATTTGCTTCCTTACTATCTTCAGGAAGACTTCAATCTTCAGCCTGCTCCACTATCATCTCTAGGGAACAAAATTTGAACTTTTCAATTTGCTTCCTTACTATCTTCAGGAAGACTTCAATCTTCAGCCTGCTCCACTATCATCTCTAGGGAACAAAATTTAAACTTTTCAATTTGCTTCCTTACTATCTTCAGGAAGACTTCAATCTTTAGCCTGCTCCACTATCATCTCTAGGGAACAAAATCTGAACTTTTCAATTTACTTCCTTACTATCTTCAGGAAGACTTAAATCTTCAGCCTGCTCCACTATCATCTCTAGGGAATAAAATCTGAACTTTCCAATTTGCTTCCTTACTATATTCAGGAAGACTTCAATCTTCAGCCTGCTCCACTATCATCTCTAGGGAACAAAATCTGAGCTTTCCAATTTGCTTCCTTACTATATTCAGGAAGACTTCAATCTTCAGCCTGCTCCACTATCATCTCTAGGGAACAAAATCTGAACTTTTCAATTTGCTTCCTTACTATCTTCAGGAAGACTTCAATCTTCAGTCTGCTCCACTACCATCTTGAGGGAACAAAATCTGAACTTTACAATTTGCTACACCGTCCTCTGAGGGACATGTCCTGTAGACTCAAATGTATTATGGATGACATTTACATGAATGCAGAATGTCATGAGAATGATCCCATTTTTTAAATGTATAATGATTAGGATGCAATGATCCAAATGAATCTAATGCTCCTAACTAAATGATATTAGGGATGACATTTGCATGAATGCAGAATGTCATGAGAATGAACTCCTCTCTTTTTTTTTTAAATACAACGATTAGGATACAATGATCGAAATAAATCAAATGCTCCTAATTAGATGTTTTATGCAAAATGTTATGAGAATGATTCCTATTTAAAGTGTCATCACTCCTCAGGGTTTCATTTTTGTTCCTCTCGAAGTATCAATCATATTCTGCTCAAATAATTTGCCCCATGGTAATTTCAGGGCCCACTCCTCTTGAACCTTAGGACACAAGGCTTATACCTCCTTCAAACCATCCCACCATGATTTATAGAATTTGAAACTTTTTAGTCCATTCTTTTTGCCATTTAAGGGTACAGGATCTGTTTCAACTTCAATCCATTCCAATGTAATTCAAGGGTTTTGAATCTTCTCCCATCAATTTTGTCCGTCATACCATCGAATGTCATGACCCAATGAAAATGCTTTGTAAAATGATCCTCTTTTAGGATTGATATTGCTCAACTCATTATTTTGTCCAATCACCATTTAGACAGTAAATTCAAAGAAATAGTCTCAATCTAGACTTTTCTCAAGTATTTTCAATCCTTACACATGAAAATTTTTAAATAATTATCATGTTTCAGTTTCTTGTATTATTTAGAAGCTTCCAGAGTAATATGCGAAACTCCTTTTATGAAAGTATTATTAGTCCATTAATCTTTATTTCAATATAAAATGCTTGAAAAAGATCACAACAATGACCGAGAAAGAAATTAATCAAGAGCATAGCTCGAAATAAATAGGTTAATCAAAGATAGCCAAAGAAAATTGATTGGGATGTATCTTTGAAAAGAATAAAGCAAATTCAAAAAATGGGTAAGATAGAAGCTAGGTGCCCCAGATATCGCAGCCTGAGCTTCTCTGTACAAACTTCTTAAGGACCATTTTGAGCTCCATACATGTTTAGAGGATCTGGAGTACTTTGTCAACGCCCCAAGACGTAGCATACTTCCTCATTGTTAATTCAGGCATAGCAAGACTACCACATGCCACATGCCCTATCTTTGATCAAAATTTGAGCCACCCTTTTCGGGTTTTCGACTCAAAACCCCTTTGGTCTCAAAGCGCCCTTTGCGGGTTTTCGCCTTTGCATCTCCTTCTTTTTCTTTTTTCTTTCTTTCTTTCTTTCTTTTTTTTTTTTTGAATTTGAACTCAAGGCACCCTTTGCGGGTTTTCACCTTGGTCTTTCCTCTTTCAGGTAAAATACTTCTTGACTGAACCTGAATTCACCGAATTGGGCAAGTCTTCGCCATTCGTCTCGGTCAATATCAATGCTCCTCTAGAACAGGCCCTACATAAGGTCCTTCCCATTTTGGCATTTGCTTTCCTCTGAAATCTTCAATATCAGGTGCCCATCATGAAATTTCTTTAGGCGGACCATTTTCGTCATAAATCAGCATCATCAATTTTTAGTACATTTGACTATGGTGAATACTTTCAAACCCTTTTCTTCAGCCAAGTTCACTAGAGACATTCTTCTTCATCCAATTCCTGACTCAATCGAAGCTTGGAGCAAAAGAATCTCGATTTTCATGGGCAAAACCACTTCATAACCAATGGGAACAGTGTTGCCCCAGCGAAAGTCCTGGTTGATGTTTGATAAGTATAGAGATTAAATGGTAGCTTCTTATGCCAATCTTTACAAGTCTCGGTCGTCTTTTCTACAGTCCCTTTTTTTTGCTGCCTTTGTTGCTCTATGATATGGCGTCTGATCTTTGAACATACTACAAACTTTTGACTTTGTCCTTTTTGGCATTCTTTGTCGGTGCCTGATCTCTTTTTTTTATTAAAAAAATTTGATGACTATCGACTTTGTAACATTGGCATATGAAGCTACTTCTACCCTCTTAGTAAAGTAAACGATGACCACGACGATGAATCGATATCGACTAAAAGCTTTTATCGAGATTGGCCCCATCACAACTATGCCCTACATTTAGAAAATTTGTGAAGAACTGGAGAAGGCACATGAATCTTGTCTCCTTAAATACGGCATAGCTGATACCATCCCTTTCTATGTAAATCAGCAGTGCCCGATCCTCATGTTTAGCCCGCATCTTAGTAGCCAGGCATGTCCTGATATGATCATGCAAAAACATCTTTGAATTCTTGAAAATAACTCAATGATGTCTCGCATTATTTCTATGGTGAGCTGGGCTTCGATCTTCTCCCCTTTTTAGGCTCGCACTGTCCATCGACCCTATGTAAGGTAGGATCTGTTTTTCCTCTTGTTAAACCATTTTTAACAAATCAAAAGATATGTTACAATCTCTGTCATCTTCAAAGTCCTGAGATCCTTCTAGACACATATCTTACTCAAAAGGAGACTCTGAGTTAGTAGCAGCATTGCTCACATGATTGATATCTGGAGACCTATTGTAGGCTCGAAGGAAGATTTTAAAGAATAAATGATTCAAAGAATGATTATTTGTATGATATGAATGAATAAAAGAATATTTGAAAGAAAGTCTAAAAATAAAAGAATCTATACATGGAAAGAATAAAAGGATATTTGTTCAAAAAGATGCATTTTATTGAAATAAGAATTTAGGACACAAGCCTATTTCACAAAAGGGTTCTTATTGCCTCTAGGCTTAAGGCAACAAGCGTGTTTTGAATATTACTCTAGATTAGCTCTAAAAATACAGAGATCTCTTCCACAGTCCCATTATTCAAAACACTCCCAAGTATACAAGGGCTTGGAAACTTCATTCCCCGATTCCCTCTTCGATTTTGATTTCTTCAAGGGGTCACAACTTTCTTGTCTTCTCCTTCAATTATCGCATTTACTGCCTCGTCAAAGTGATCAGGTTTTGATGAATCGTCGAACTTCACAATTCCCATTTTAATGAACCTTTCAACCAACTTTTTAAACGTAGTACAGTTTTCAATTGAGTGACCCTTTATTCCCGCGTGGTACTTGCATTGGGCATTCTTGTTATACCATTTTGGGAACGGAGGTTGCAACGATTTTAAATAAAATGGGGACACCACGTGTGCGTCAAACAAACTTTGATATAGCTCCTTATACGTCATTGGGATTGGCGTAAATTGGAGCTTTTTAGATTTTTGCCTTGTGCCTGACTCTTGTCTCATCAACCCTTGTTGCCCAGCAGTGATTACCTTTGGCTGGTTAAAAGTAATTGCTCTTGAGTACCCTTTGCTGTATGTACTCGTATTATTCACCTCGTCATCCTTTTTCCTAGGAGCAGACCTTTTAGTGGTTTCCCCTGCTTTAATCTTGCCACCTTTTATGGCATTTTCAATCATCTCTCCTGCCATCACTATATCTGCAAAGCTCTTGGTGGTACTTCCTATCATGTGGGTGATGAATGGAGCTTTTAGGGTATTTATAAAAAGCATGGTAGTTTCCTTCTCCAGGAGAGGTGGTTGAACTTGCATGGCGACCTCCCTCCATCTTTGCGCATACTGCCTGAAGCTTTCATTTGACTTCTTTTCCATGTTTTGTAACATGATTCTATCAGGCGTCATGTCTGTAACATGATTATACTGCTTCATGAAGGCTTGAGCTAAGTCTCTCTAGGAGCTAATGTTAGCGCGACTGAGTTGATTGTACCACATAGACGCTGCCCTCACCAAACTGTCTTGGAAACAATGAATCAAAAGTTGATCATTGTTCACGTAACCAGTCATCCGTCTATAGAACATAGTGATGTGGGCTTCAAGGAAACTAGTCCCTTAGTACTTCTCAAATTTTGGCATCTTGAATTTATGAGGAAGCACCAGATCTGGGACCAAACTCAAATCCTTTGCGTCAATACCATGGTGATGATAGCATTTTCCAAAGCCTGGAACTTTTCTTCCAACCATCTATAGCGATCCTCCAACTGCCTTGAAGATTCTGTTCTTATTCTCTCTCTCTGCTATGTCCAAATCAGGGATAACGGGATTGGCAGGGTTATCTCCTAGGTTAGATCCTGAGCCGACCTGGAAGTTCATAGGTGGTCTAGTATCAGCTTGCCCCTGTTGAGGCCTAATCGTGACAGGTGGCCTTTGAGGATACTCCTCAGGCTGTACATGCGGTGGGGTGAAACCCCAAGGAAAGTCCTCATTGTCATCAGCGTTAACTATGGGACCCTTCCCTTTGTCCATTGCCCCACTTAGCATTTGGGCCATTTGAGCCATCATGCTCCTTTGAGCTTCCAACATTTGGTCCCTCATTTCTTGTTGGAGCTTTGCCATTTGCTCTTACAACCGGTCTTGCATATGTCTTTGGAATTGTTCCAATCTTTGATCCATTTTCTTTGATTTGGCACGTATACCGTAAGGATGTTCATCTTTTAGATTTTCCTTCTCTCTCTCTCTCTCCCCCTCTCTCTGCGATAATTTCAACTAATTAGGCTCTCTCTATGGACTTAAATGCATATTATATGATGTAATGCAAATGCATGAATGCAAAGAAAGAGAGGCATTGATTCTGAATTCAGTTACATTAGAACAACTTTTCTAGAAAATAAATTCCTTTACATAAAACAGATTACATACACGGCCTTGCCCTCATATTCCAAGCAAGAACATCAATCACCTCCTTCGCAAAGGTCAAATCTTGCAAACTTCTAATAGATGCCTCCATTAGCTCCTTTTTGCTTGGGCCGCGACTCATTACTCACTTATCCTCGCAATGCTCGTTAGTCTCTTCAAGAAAGCCGAGACGTGGTAATTCTCGAATAATCTTTGTCATCTTGAATCCTTGGGCAATAAAGTCTTGTATTCCTTCACGGACTATCAGTCTTCTCTCGTTTACTTGGACCCTATTCGGACGACCATATTATAATCCACTTTATCAAAAAAATCCATTTTTTATGACAAACTATTCTATTTAGCAATCGAATTTGAATCAACACCTCTTTTCTATGATGTGAATGCAATGCAATCAAAACAAAAGAGAACACGTTAGTACAAGAGAAATAAATAACAAAATAAGGCACCTATTTGGATGACCTCTAGGGTTCAATATAGCTCTATCTAGGGTTAGCTCTTAAGGATCACTATATGTGGCTTAGTTCTAAAGAGAGGGTACCTGAACCAGCAGATTCCTCAATCCTCACCCATTATAGGCTCATATGGATCGAGTTCAGTTCAGGGGAATACATTTCCCTATGGCCATGCGGAGATGAAAACCTCACGAAGACATAGGTACGGATGTATCCCGGAAGCAATCCACTAGCCCATGCGGATGTGAAAACCTCACGAAGGCATAGTTTCTCACTCCCACTTAAAGGGTGTGACCACAACGGTCATGCAGTGCAATGCAAAGAAATATATTTAAAATTAGAACCAAATGCAATAGAAGGATCATATTTTTTAAATCAGAATTTTAAATTCAGACAAAAGGACACGAAATTAACGATTTTTCGGCTTGACTCTCTTATTGGTCCCCAGTGGAGTCGCCAAGCTGTCGAAACCATTTTTAAAAGGTTTGAAAAAACGGGGATCGACTTTTAAAAATGAAAATGGGAGTCGCCACCAATCCCTTTTTACTTAGGTGTGATTGGATCACCTTGAAAATTGTTTTATTTCAAAATACTGATTTTGGTCTACGAAAACAATAAAGATGAGTTCGGGAGTCGGTTACGTATGAGGAAGGGTTAGCACCCTCATAACGCCCAAAAATTGGTACCTAATCGATGAAATCATGCCCTAATGTTACAAATTTGAGAAATTTTAGAAAATGGTCCTTTTATTTGAAGAAAAACCTAGACTTACCTATCTCAAAGAAATAAAACACCATACCCAGTAAGTTAGGATATAGCATCTCATGACTTCAAAACTAGGCACGTCTTTATTTTAGAAAATTCCTACCTCGAGACACAAAACATCATAACCAGTAAGTTAGGACACAATGTTTTGAATTCCCAAGAATAGGTTTTTTTTTATTTGAAGTTTGTAAATTTTGGTTTTAAAAGAGGAGGGATATCTAATACCTGAAGTTCTCCGAGAAAAATCAAAACCCAGTAAGTTAGGGCACAATTCTTTTCGAAGTCCCCAAATATCACATATCACTGTATTTTTAAAATATTTGAATAAAATGCTTTAATTCAACAAATTTTTTATAAAAACAATGATTTGAGTGAGATATTACAACATACATATTTAATAGCAATTCAATATAACTACAAATTATACTAACAATAAATAATAATATAACATAAATATATAACGAACTATGCTAAACAATAATAAACGATCTAAAGAACATAAATAAATAAACATGTAATATAAAATAAATAGCAATAATTGAAATTTCCACGAAATAATAAAAATCAAATAAAAAAAGAACAATATATTTAAGCATTAAATAAAAAGGAATGTAATGAATTTTAAAATGATTTAATATATATACATAAAATAACAAAATTAAAAGTAAAAAAAACTTATAATAAATATATATATAATTTAATAATTTAATACATGTATAAATGATTACATATAATAAAAATAATTAGTAAATAATAAATAATAATTTTAAAAACATATATATAATATACTAATTAAAAAAATACATATGTAATAAAATATTATATAATATAAATAAATTTTGTACAAAATAAGATTTTAGAAAGTAATATATAATATAATATAATACTAGATAACAAAAATGTATAATATAATAAATAAATCATAAAAATAATATGTAATAATATTAAACTAAATAAAATAATAAATAATAATTTGATATATATAAGGGTAATACATAAAAATATACGTAAATAAATTAATATATAGATAATAATAAAAACAATATAGACTATTTAATATAATAAACTAATTTAATACAATGTAAAAATATAAAATAAAAGAAAAGAAATAAAAAAAATAAAGAAAACAGGGGCTAAAAAGTAATTAAAACAGATATATGAGGGATCAAATCAAAATACGCTTCATACTGCAAGGATTATTATGGCAATTTTGCCAAATTTTCAAAACGACATCGTTCAGGTTTTAACCTTTAAAACAGTTTGAGGGACTAAATTGGAACAAAAGCAAATTTTGGGGTTAATTTAATAAATAAAAAAATGCAGATTGGACTGAATTAAAATTAAAAAAATTGCGGAAGGGCCTGTAGGGTAATTAGACCCTTAAACAAAAACACGCGGATCCTCCCCGGGTCGGGTCAACGCGCGGGTCACAAGTCTTAAAACGACATCGTTTTGGTGTTTATTGATTAAACATAAACGACGCCGTTTTGTCATTACTATATAAGTAAAAAAAAATAGTTAAAAAACTCATATTGCCATTCATTTTTAAAAAAAATTAGAGACCCCCCCTTTTTCGAATTCTCTCTTGCCTTCGGCCTGAGGTCAAGGCTCCAGTGACGCGCTGTTGCACGCGCCATCGCACGCGCCACCTCTCATGGCGGCTCACAGGTAAAAAATTTCATTTTTTCCTTTTTTAAATACTGTTTTATATGTGAAACATGCATGGATTAAAAAAATAAAATAAAAAAAGGAATAAACGAAAATAGAAATCACCTTTGCAAACTGATTCTGTATTTTTATTTCTTTGTATATTTTTTGAATATTTTACTCTCTGTTCTCTCTGTGTACTCTCTGTGTTTGTGTGTATTTTTTGCCTTTTTCCCTCTCCGATTCGTCTCTGAGTCCCCCTTTACAGGTTTATGACAGGCTTTTATAGCCTTTCGAAATGAAAAGTTAAAAAAAGAAATAAAATGTTTGCCATGTTTGTTGTGATCTGCTGCTGTTTGTTTCCTTGTTTGTGCAGGTGATTGACGGAAGTCTCGGCGGTGGTGCAAGATTCGCGTGCAGATTACGGCACGACCAAAGGCGCGGGTGCGAGGATCTGATTGCGGCGCAAAGGGCTGGGGTGCTGCGGCGCGACGATTGGGTTCCTGTTGGGGCAAAGCTTGCGGTGCCTAGGGTTTTAAAAACCCTAGGCCTTCTGGTTTCTATTTAAGTTTTTGGGCCTCTTTGGGCCGTGTAATTTGGGCTTGATTAAGTCTGGGTAGTCTGTTTGGTTTTGGATAGTGGGTCTGTTTGGGGTATTGGAACTGGGTAGGCAGTTTAGGTGTTGGGCTTAATGTAACGGGCCAGGGTATAACGATTTTGGGCTTGTTTAATTTATTGGGCTTTGTAAAAGGACTGTAAAAAGGGACATTTTTGGTATTTATTTATTATTATTATTTTGTTTTACTCTGGTTTTCACGGGCCCGGGCAAAATGGGCTTCTTACATATCTGAGAAGAGATGGGGTAACTGAGCTCTCATTGTTTCTTCTGGTTCCCTAGTTGTTTCCTCAATACTGTGACTTCTCCATAACACTTTCACTAAAAGAACCCGTTTGTTTCTCAACTCCTTTACTTCTCTAGCTAATATTTGCACTGGCTTTTTTTCATAAGACAGATCCGGTCGAATTTCGATATCTTCAGTGGGAACAATGTAACAGCCCGATTTTGACCCTAATTGGAACGGTGGTTCTGGGACCACGAATCCGAGTTAGAAAAATATTTTAATATTATATTTAGTGCCTATGATATATGATTGAGCATGTGTTAAAATTCAGTGGGTTAGTTTTTCCGTTTGTGTGTTTAATTTAAGAAAAAGGACTAAATTACATAAGTGGTAAAAGTAGCCTTTTGCTTGATTGAGCGGTTAAATTGATGTGTCTTTATAAAGAGAAGGCCTATTGTTGTAAATTTCCCTTTTTGCAAGTGTAGTGGACGACATTAAGAAAGCATTATGCCATTATATGTTTAATTATAATAGTTAAAATAATAATAATTTTCATATTATAAAGTTATAATATTAAATAAAACATAAAAGAAAGATTGCATGTTCATCTTTCTTCTACCGAAACACAAAAGAAAAATAAAAGAAAAACACTTCAAAGGATTCGACCTTGATTAAGCTTGATTAAGATCAAGAACAAAAAGGATCAGGATTGGATCGGGGAAAAGCAAAGATAATTGAATAGTCGGAAAACCTAGTCCGTCGATACTCGAGGTAAGTTTTTAAGCAATTGAGTTAAATTGAATTTTTATCTATAATGTTGTACATGTATTTTAATAGTAGTATATATGTACAATGTGATATTTCCGAATGTAATATTGGTTGAGAGATGAATATAGCCTATGTGATGTATATATAGATATATATGTTAAAGATATAGTCATGTGTGATATTGATTGAGAGATGAACATAAACGAATGTGACTTAATTTTATATGTCAATGACATAGCCGAATGTGATGTAGATATGGGAATGATATGAGTTAAGTTGTATATATATATGTGTGTGTGTGTGAAATTGGGGTTTAATTTTTATATATGTATTTATTTAAACGAATAACAGGTTCAAGTAATGCACTAAGTGTGCGAATTTTAAATACCGAGCACTAAGTGTGCGAAATCGGTCAATTAGCACTAAGTGTGCGAGAGGCTAAATGTGACGGCACTAAGTGTGCGATACGTTACGAGAATTTGGCACTGATTGTGCGAGATGTTAAATGTAATGGCACTAAGTGTGCGATATGTTACAGGTTTAGGCACTAAGTGTACAGAAATATTAACCCTTCAAGGATATCGGTTATTAAAAGTGTTAAGCAACTTAAAAAGACCAGGTATGTGATGATAGATCATATAAGGTTAGTAAAGTGAGTATTGATGTTTGAAATGGAGCTATGTAATTTGCATATCAGTATGTGATTAATGAAGGTTTGAAATATAAGTAGAAATTCATTCAATGATATGTGCATATGAAATTAAGAAATATATATATGTATTTGCCTTGAGATGAGGAAGTGAAATATAATTATTGTGGAATTTATTTTTTGAATATGTGTAATTTCGGCCTTAAGATAAAAATGTACAAAATTTACTTTTATATTGGTATAAGGTATGGTAGTTTTGAAATTGTAACACCCCAAACCCGGCCTATGCGGTATGACCGGATCTGACATGTCACATGAAGAAAACGAGTAAAGAGCTTGTGCTTATTACTAAAGTTTAGAATTTAGTTTAAGAAAACAAATTTTGATCAGAAATATTTGATAGAAATATTACAATTCTTGAAAGGTTAATTGAAAAATCGATAATTGAATTAGTGATCTTTTAAATCCGTAATTTTTTGAAAATAAAATTGATATTTCGAAGGAAAGTCCAAGTTAAATTACTCGAACATATTGGTTATGAAATCCGTTTGAAAAACCATTGTTTATGATTTCCAGAAAAATTCCCGTTTAAATCAAACCATGAAAGAAAATAAATAATCAAACATAAAATCCAAATTTAAAACCCCAGAGGCCTTATTACAACTTTAACCCAAAATAGTAAAAGTAACGAAATGAAACAGAAAAGAAGTTTTACTAAAGTCCTAAATATCATTTCCAAAGTATGGCCTCCACCGGGTCATCCATGGCCCTAAGTCCTCAAATCCTCTGAGCATTACCTGAAGGGATTAAGAAAAAGAAAGGAGGGGTGAGTTACAAGAACTCAGTGCATAATCCCCTTACCGTCATCCACTGGGCCTGAACCCTTATAGCATCATCTTGGACCGAAGCCCATTAACATAACAATATTAAAATGAAGTTAATGTATGCAACCCAACCCATCCATCCATCACACCCCTGACCAGCTAATCACACCTGTGGGGATCAAGTCAACCCACCCCGCCGCTCACACCAATCGTTGCAGTCAAGCTACTTTTCAAAATATTTGTGGCAGAGCCACCGGAGTATCGCTGCAGTCAATCTGCTTTCATATAGTATTTTCGTGGTCAAGCCACCGAAATCATAAGTAAACATTATAATGAATATTTTGTGGCAATGCCACAAGGCTACACTGCTCTTCATACATTTTTCCCAACCCATGCGATATGTAACATGAAACATACATAATAAAGCATAATATCCACATATATGTACAACAATCATTAATCCAATAATTTATTACGGTGAATCGGCACATTATAGAACTTTGTAATTTTGCCCACTAAGGCATTCTAGCAATTCGGCCCATTGGGGTATTTCCGTAAATCAGCCCATAGGGGCATTTTCGTAATTCGACCCATAGGGGCATTTTCGTAAATCGGCCTATAGGGGCATTTTCGTAAATTTAACAATTTTAATACCGATTTTGACAAATCTATAGAAATAATGTAATTTAAGCAAATTTTCTCGATTTGTGCCATATTACGATTCTTAGCCATATAAATAATAACGATCTATTTTCCAACGTGATATCTAATCATGAATCTATGGGATTTCAGTGTGAGATTACAGACCTGATTACGGTAAGGACTAAACCTTCTTGATCGTCAGCACCTAAATCACCATTACACTCGATTAACCAATAAATGAGATTTTATTATTCTAAATCTAAATCAAACGATCTATTGAAACGCTTACCCTTAGTATCGTGAACGACCACGATTTGTCTATTTTCACCGGATGATGGTCCACAACCCGGTGGAAAATCCCGATTCGCCGATACCGCCCTTCGTTTGAACTTAGGAGTAGGAATTGCAAATCCACTCCTTTTGTCTCCTACTATCGCTTTTCCTTTCAAATCGTTACCACTTGCCTCCATTAAAAAGATCTCGGTTAGAAAGTTCTATGATGAGAGAATGTATTTGTTTTGGAATAGGATTTGGCTTACCGCTTATTCCGAAGAAACAACGAGTGGATGAAACGAGCGATTTAATCCCTATAATAACCGTTTAGTCAAATCCATCGATTCATTTTAGCGGAATCACCACACAATGAAATATATCAAAATAAACTATGAAGAAACACCTTACCTTAATCGATGATAAACTCAACTCCAATCGATTCGACTTGTGACTAAGAATAAGTCAACAAAAACAAAATGAAAGTTTCGGCCAACCCCTCAATAACACCGATTCGGTCAAGTAAGAGAGTGTGCCCAACACCCAAAAGAAAAAGAAAAGAAAAAGGGATATAGTGTTATGTGGTTCGGCTATTGGAGAAAAAGAACAAGGATGATTCGGCCTCTATGTAAAATCGATTAAAGAAAATGAGAGAAAGGTTGGAGAAATAGTGTGGAAGGAAAAGAAGAGATGGACAAGAGAAGTGTCAAAGTTTCGGCTAATACCATGAAGGAGATGAACAAAAAGAGGGACTTGTTTTTTTTTTCGGTAACCAAGGGAAAGGATTGGAAGGTAAGCACCAAAATGTTAAAAGAATAAAAATAGCTATGGCAAAGATGAAAAGAAGAAAGAAAAATTGCTCCCAAATGGTCTCGGTTTTAGGCAAGGAAAAAGAGGTACCAAGTGAACAAAGAAAAGACCTTCAAATGACACCAAAACTCTCCAAAATGCCTAACAAAATTTGGCACACCCACTCTTTACCAAAACCGATTACACCTTCTACCAAAAAAATGAGAATTGACCAAAATTCTTTCTCATGGCAACTCCTAATATTCGGCCAACATGTTCCCTCCCTTGCCTTTTTTTCTTTTATTTCTTTCCTTCATTTTCCCTTGTTTTCTTCTTACCATACTTTCTTATTCTTCTTGCCATCAATAAAAAAAAGTCTTCCTTACCTTATTTAAGACCATGGCCGACACTTGGAAGGGAAGCACAAAAAATTAATCAAAAAATTTTGCACTAGGTGGTATTCGAACTCCTCCCCAAAAGCCCTTCATGTAACGCCACAACCTCCTTGCCATATGCTCACTTATGCTAGCAAAATACACACTTATTTCCTTAAGCATTGATGCCACTTACCTTCTCTCCTTAAAGTGCTTAAACACAAAAATTTTGCTAAGGCCCAACTCAACCCCGAGCCTTCTTAGAACCCCTAAACACACACAATTAACATTCTTAACTAGTCTAACTCATGATGTAAAGTAAATTACAAAATTTCGAATTTCAGGATGTTACAATTCTACCCCCTTAAAGAAATTTCAGCCTCGAAATTTACCTGATTAGAAGAGATGAGGATATTGCTGCGTTTTGTGTCCTCTGGCTCCTATATAGCTTCTTCTGATCCGTGATTGCACCATAATACTTTAACTAACGGAATCGACTTCCTTCTTAGTACCTTAACATCCCGATCTAAAATCTGCACTGGCACCTCTTCAAAAGACAAGTCAGGTCTTAACTCAATTTCTTCCACGGGTACAACATGAGACGGATCCGAACAATAACGCCTTAACATAGAGACATGGAATATGCTATGTATCTGACTTAACTCCAGAGGTAACTCAAGCTGATAAGCCACTGGCCCAACACGCTTCAATACACGGTATGGTCCGATGAACCTAGGGCTTAACTTGCCCTTCCGTCCAAATCTTAGGATCTTCTTCCAAGGTGAGACCTTCAAAAAGACCTGATTTCCCACAGAGAACTCTATATCCTTACGCTTCAGATCCGCATACGATTTCTATCTGTCCGAAGCTTCTTTTAAACGAGCCCGAATTACCTTAACTTTTTCCTCCGTCTCTGAGATCAACTCTGGACCCAACAACTGTCGCTCCCCTAATTCAGTCCAGCAAGTAGGAGTACGACACCTACGACCATACAATGCCTCGTAGGGTGCCATCTGGATGCTGGATTGATAGCTGTTGTTGTATGCAAACTCTGCCAATGGTAGAAAACCTTCCCAACTACCCCTGAAGTCGATCACACAGCCTCTTAGCATGTCTTCTAGAATCTGGATTACTCTTTCCGACTGGCCATCAGTTTGCGGATGAAATGTCATGCTGAAATTTAGTCTTGTTCCCAAAGCTTCATGCAGAGCCTTCCAAAACCGTGATGTAAACCTAGGATCCACATGCGATATGATAGACACTGGTACCCCATGTAACCTCACGACTTCTGCTACATACAACTTGGCTAACTTCTGCAACGAATAATCCGTACGAACAGGTAGGAAATGAGCAGTCTTCGTTAATCGATCCACTATGACCTAGACTGAATCTTTCTTAGTAGGCGTTAAGGGTAACCCACTAACAAATTCCATCGTTATTCTTTCCCATTTCCATAGTGGAATTTTCACCGGTTGTAGCAACACTGACGGTAGTTGATGTTCCGCCTTAACCTGCTGACATGTCAAGCACTTACTCACAAAGTTAGTAACCTCCCGTTTCAACCCTGGCCACTAATACTGCTCACAGAGATCTCGGTACATCTTATTTCCTCTGGGGTGCATAGCATATGGGCTACTATGCCCCTCACGCAGAATCATTTGTCTCAATTCTGAATCCCTGGGCATACAAACTCTTCTGCGAAAACACAATACTCCATCACTATTTAACCCAAAATCCCCTATCTCACCACCTTCCACTTGCTGAAGTCGAGAACCCAACGCTTCATCTATCAACTGCTTTTCCTTAATCTGATTTACCCATGCAAGCTTCACTTGAAGTTCGGCTAACAGACTATCATCTTCATAAAGGCTGAGATGAGTGAACATTGCTCTCAAATCCGATATCACCTTACGACTCAACGCATCTGCCACTATGTTAGCTTTTCCTGGATGATACTCGATTGAGAAGTCATAATCTTTCAACAGTTCTATCCACCTCCGCTGTCTTAAGTTCAACTCCTTCTGGGTAAGGAGGTACTTCAGACTCTTATGATCCGTATAGATAATCGACTTCTCCCCGTACAGATAGTGTCTTCAAATCTTCAGAGCAAACACCACTGCATCTAACTCCAAATCATGAGTGGGATAATTTATCTCATGTAGCCTTAATTGACGAGATGTATAAGCCACCACTTTTCCCCCTTGTATCAGCACACAACCCAAGCCCGTGTGTGACGTATCACAATAAACGATAAACTCCTTACCAGCCTCAGGTTGAATCAATACCGGCGCTTCTATCAGAATCTTCTTCAATTTCTCAAAGCTCTCTTGCTGCTTATCTGACCACACAAACGGTACTCCCTTACGCAACAGCTTAGTTAGGGGTGCAACAATCAACGAAAACCCCTCAATGAATTGCCTGTAATACCCAGCCAAACCTAGAAAACTCCGAATTTCTGCCACTGACTTCAGTAGCTTCCAATCCAATACAGCCTCGACCTTCCGGGGATCAACTCTAATTCCTTCGGCAGACACCACATGCCCCAAAAAGGTCACCTCCTTCAACCAAAATTCACACTTACTGAATTTGGCATACAATTGCTTCTCCCTTAATATCTGCAATACGACCCGTAAATGCGAATCATGCTCCTCTTCAGTCTTTGAGTACACCAAGATGTCATCTATGAACACCACCACAAACCGGTCTAGATAGGGTTAGAAGACTCGATTCATCATGTCCATAAATGCAGCTGGTGCATTTGTCATCCCGAACGGCATCACTAAGAACTCGTAATGCCCATATCGAGTTTGGAACGCAGTCTTGTGAATATCTGCCTCCTTGACCTTAAGCTGGTGATATCCCGATCTCAAGTCTATCTTCGAGAAAACTGAAGCTCCTCGCAGCTGATCGAATAGATCATCGATCCTCGATAACGGATACTTGTTCTTACTTGTCTATAATCGATGCACATACACATCGACCCATCCTTTTTCTTAACGAACAAAACTGGCGCTCCCCATGGTGACACACTTGGTCGAATAAATCTGCGATCCAACAACTCCTGAATTTGAGCCTTAAGCTCCGCTAACTCCTTCGGCGCCATTCTATAAGGAGCAATGGACACCAGAGCCGTCCCTGGCAATAGCTCAATGCCAAACTCCACCTCCCGATCCAGAGGTAATCCTGGAAGCTCCTCGGGAAAAACGTCTGAAAACTCTTTCACCGTTCTAACACTCTCTACCGACAATTCTTTGGCATCCAAAGCACTGATAAAGGCTAGGAATGCTCCACACCCTTTCCGCACCAACTTTTCTGCCTTTAAAGCAGATACCACATTCGACAGATAGTTTCGTCTTTCACCTATCACCATCACTTCCTTATCCTCTGAAGTTCTTAGTACCATCTGCTTTGCAGCACAATCCAAGTTCGGACGATGCTTAACCAGCCAGTCCATACCCAAAATAAGATCGAACTCGCCGAATGGCAGTTCCATCAAATCCCCCAGAAATACTTCCCCCTGAACTTCTAAGGGCACATCTTTAAACATCTTATTTACTACCACTGACTGTCCTAAAGGGCTAATCACAGTTGTTTCTCTAGCAGTAATCTTAGATCTAATATTCAAAGTTCCAGACACAGCACAAGCAACATAC
Organism: Gossypium sturtianum; assembly: GCA_025698515.1. Lineage (NCBI taxonomy): Eukaryota > Viridiplantae > Streptophyta > Magnoliopsida > Malvales > Malvaceae > Gossypium > Gossypium sturtianum. Next base: position 74,529,169 of record CM046947.1, on the reverse strand, counting down.
GAATAGGTGGATCCAATATCTATCAAAGCAGTAACAGGTACATCAGCTATGAAAAACGTACCGGTTATGACGTCAAGTGCATCACCATCTTCTCGATGTCTGACCGCATAGACCAAACCTGGCTATCTCGCCTCCGTGTTACCCCTATTACCGGTACCTCTACCCGGTGCACCCTGACCTCGTCCTACGCCATTACCACCTTGACCTAGCCCACGGTCTCTCGGCGGCTGCTGAGCGCCTCCAGCTGGCTGCGCAAATCTGTTATGAACTGCCTGAGTTTGATCAGGCTTTCGAGGGTAATCCCTAAACCGATGGTCCTTGGATCCACATCTGAAACAGCCACTAGTTCTCTTCCAGCATTCACCCGAATGAAGTTTCCCACAATCCATACAAGGCTGTGACTGATTGGTAGCAGCTGGAACTCTCACTCGAACTGGCTCCTCATTCTTGGGCCTTTTCTGAAATCCTCTGGCAGGACCTGAATACCCAGAGTCTCTCTTGTTCCTGCCCATATCCTTGTCTCGATTTTGCCGTTCCGAATGCTTTACTTCTTCAGCAATCTTAGCTTTTTCCACCAGTGTGGCAAAATTCCTCTCCTTCTATGGGGCTATCAGTACCCGTAACTCATCACGCAATCCGTCCTCAAAACGCACACAGCGTTCATAATCAGTCGGCACTATTCCCCGGGCATACCGACTCAGACGCATAAATTCTGCCTCGTAAGCTACCACAAATTTACCTCATTGGACCAGATTCAGAAATTCCTTCCTTCAGGCATCCACATAGCTAGCCCCGACATACTTTCCTTGGAATGCTGTCTTAAAGAATTCCCATGTAATACGATCAGCCTGAGTGCCTTCCCGAACAGTGAGCCACCACTGATACGCCTCGTCTCTCAACATTGACACAACCCCTTTCAGTTTCTGCTCAGCGGTGCAATCCAGGTCGCCCATAATCCGCTCCACCACTTCAAGCCAGTACTCCGCTACATTAAGGGCTACACCCGAAATACCCCTAAAGACTTCAGCCCCATTCGATCTGAGTCACTCCGATATCGACCCACGAGTATCGACCGGTTCTTGCCCAAACAACCCTTTTCGAAGCGGCAACATCGCTTGGGACAGGCGTCATCTCTCTCATTCGATCATGTGACCCGGCTTGATCCACGGGTGACACAGTGCGTCCATCTCGGCATATGTCCCGATACCTCAGATACAACTCTAGCACCTCGGCCTCTACCACGGCCACGTCTACCGCGTCCACGTCCTCTAGCACTCATGTTTGCTAAGTCGATTTAATCTGATTAAAAGTCTTATGAATCATTATACTATTTAATATTTATTAAACAAATGTTTTATGAAGTATAGGAAGTAAAGTCGTTTTCGCAAAACGTATCCTAAGGTCTCAATCTCTATAGTTTCAGTTCCTAAAGCTAAAAGTTCTAGAGTATTTCTACAGTCATACCACAATAATCATAAAATGAAAACACAAACTTACTTGACTTGGTGTCGGATACCCGTGGTGCCATACTTCCTTCAGATCATGTATTTATAATTTAAAATTTTAAACAGCTTTGGAAAACGCTTTTGAACCCAAACCACAACCGAGTTTTGCAACTCGGCTCTGATACCATAAAATGTAACACCCCAAACCCGGCCTATGCGGTATGACCGGATCTGACATGTCACATGAAGAAAACGAGTAAAGAGCTTGTGCTTATTACTAAAGATTAGAATTTAGTTTAAGAAAACAAATTTTGATTAGAAATATTTGATAGAAATATTACAATTCTTGAAAGGTTAATTGAAAAATAGATAATTGAATTAGTGATCTTTTAAATCCGTAATTTTTTGAAAATAAAATTGATATTTCGAAGGAAAGTCCAAGTTAAATTACTCGAACATATTGGTTATGAAATCCGTTTGAAAAACCATTGTTTATGATTTCCAGAAAAATTCCCGTTTAAATCAAACCATGAAAGAAAATAAATAATCAAACATAAAATCCAAATTTAAAATCCCAGAGGCCTTATTACAACTTTAACCCAAAATAGTAAAAGTAAAGAAATGAAACAGAAAAGAAGTTTTACTAAAGTCCGAAATATCATTTCCAAAGTATGGCCTCCACCGGGTCATCCATGGCCCTAAGTCCTCGTCACTGAGCATTAGCTGAAGGGATTAAGAAAAAGAAAGGAGGGGTGAGTAACAAGAACTCAGTGCATAATCCCCTTACCGTCATCCACTGGGCCTGAACCCGTATAGCATCATCTTGGACCGAAGCCCATTAACATAACAATATTAAAATGAAGTTAATGTATGCAACCCAACCCATCCATCCATCACACCCCCGACCAGCCAATCACACCTGTAGGGATCAAGTCAACCCACCCCGCCGTTCACACCAATCGCTGCAGTCAAGCTGCTTTTCAAAATATTTGTGGTAGAGCCACCGGAGTATCGCTGCAGTCAATCTGCTTTCATATAGTATTTTCGTGGTCAAGCCACCGAAATCATAAGTAAACATTATAATGAATATTTTGTGGCAATGCCACCAGGCTACACTGCTTTTCATACATTTTTCCCAACCCATGCGATATGTAACATGCAACATACATAATAAAGCATAATATCCACATATATGTACAACAATCATTAATCTAATAATTTATTACGGTGAATCGGCACATTATAGAACTTTGTAATTCGGCCCACTAAGGCATTCTACCAATCTGGCCCATAGGGGCATTTCCGTAAATCAGCCCATAGGGGCATTTTCGTAATTCGGCCCATAGGGTCATTTTCGTAAATTTAACAATTTTAATACCGATTTTGACAAATCTATAGAAATATATAATTTAAGCAAATTTTCTCGATTTGTGCCATATTACGATTCTTAGCCATATAAATAATAACGATCTATTTTCCAACGTGATATCTAATCATGAATCTACGGGATTTCGGTGTAAGATTACACACCTGATTACGGTAAGGACTAAACCTTCTTGATCGTCGGCACCTAAATCACCATTACACTCGATTAACCAATAAACGAGATTTTATTATTCTAAATCTAAATCAAACGATCTATTGAAACGCTTACCCTTAGTATCGTGAACGACCATGATTTGTCTATTTTCACCGGATGATGGTCCACAACCCGGTGGAAAATCCCGAACCGCCGATACCGCCCTTCGTTTGAACTTAGGAGTAGGAATTGCAAATCCACTCCTTTTGTCTCCTACTATCGCTTTTCCTTTCAAATCATTACCACTTGCCTCCATTGAAAAGATCTCGATTAGAAAGCTCTATGATGAGAGAATGTATTTGTTTTGGAATAGGATTTGGCTTACCACTTATTCCGAAGAAACAACGAGTGGATGAAACGAGAGATTTGATCCCTATAATAACCGTTTAGTCAAATCCATCGTTTCATTTTAGCGGAATCACCACACAATGAAATATATCGAAATAAACTATGAAGAAACACCTTACCTTAATCGATGATAAACTCAACTCCAATTGATTCGACTTGTGACTAAGAATGAGTCAACAAAAACAAAATGAAAGTTTCGGCCAACCCCTCAATAACACCGATTCGGTCAAGGAAGAGAGTCTGCCCAACACCCAAAAGAAAAAGAAAAGAAAAAGGGATATAGTGTTATGTGGTTCAGCTATTGGAGAAAAATAACAAGGATGATTCGGCCTCTATGTAAAATCGATTAAAGAAAATGAGAGAAAGGTTGGAGAAATAGTGAGGAAGGAAAAGAAGAGATGGACAAGAGAAGTGTTAAAGTTTCGGCTAATACCATGAAGGAGATGAACAAAAAGAGGGACTTGTTATTTTTTTTTTGGTAACCAAGGGAAAGGATTGGAAGGTAAGCACCAAAATGTTAAAAGAATAAAAATAGATATGGCAAAGATGAAAAGAAGAAAGAAAAATTGCTCCCAAATGGTCTCGGTTTTAGGAAAGGAAAAAGAGGTACCAAGTGAACAAAGAAAAGACCTTCAAATGACACCAAAACTCTCCAAAATGCCTAACAAAATTTGGCACACCCACTCTTTACTAAAACCGATTACACCTTTCACCAAAAAAAAATGAGAATTGACCAAAATTCTTTCTCATGGCAACTCCTAATATTCGGCCAACATGTTCCCTCCCTTGCCTTTTTTTCTTTTATTTCTTTCCTTCATTTTCCCTTGTTTTCCTCCTTACCATACTTTCTTATTCTTCTTGCCATCAATAAAAAAGTCTTCCTTACCTTATTTAAGACCATGGCCGACACTTGGAAGGGAAGCACAAAAATTTAATCAAAAATTTTTGCACTAGGTGGGATTCGAACTCCTCCCCAAAATCCCTTCATATGACGCCACAACCTCCTTGCCATATGCTCACTTATGCTAGCAAAATACACACTTATTTCCTTAAGCATTGATGCCACTTACCTTCTCTCCTTAAAGTGCTGAAACACAAAAATTTTGCTAAGGCCCAACTCAACCCCAAGCCTTCTTAGAACCCCTAAACATACACAATTAACATTCTTAACTAGTCTAATGCATGATGTAAAGTAAATTATAAAATCCCAAATTTCAGGATGCTACAGTAATTACTTATAACTTACTAAGCTGTTAAAGCTTATTAGGTTCTTGGTTGTTCTCGTGTTTTAGATTTCTTTTGAGTGATCGTCACGTGCTCGGGGATCGTCGTTGAAGCTCGTCACACTATCGTCAATATTTTGGTACCTTTTTGAGAATGAACTCCAAGTATATGGCATGTATAGGCTATGTTACTTTTTGAAGTCATTTTGAATGGTGTGTGTATATATTCTTATGCCATGTGAAAATGGCTAATTTATGGTATTTTGGTCTTATATGAAATTGGTCATAGTATTGACTTATTATGAAAGTATATTTCGTAGTGTAATTATGTTTGTGTTTGGTCGTATGGTCTGCAAATGAAATTATTTATAATATGTATTTGATCACGTATCCATCTCATTTTAGAAGTATTCCATATAGTATATTATGTGTGGTGGATGTACTTGGTTTGATTGAAAATTGAGTTAGTTAATAGTTGAGGAATTTTGACCATGGTACTTTGCGTAATTGGGTAAGTAAAATCATGATATGTATGAATGATAATTTGGGTTTTATAACTAGATTTCGTAAAAATATGCATAACTTATAAATAGCTCTATTATTAAGCTTAAAACATGTTTGATTAGAAGTTGTAAATGACTATGAAATTCAGTTTTAGTATATGTATTGAATTGATAAGTATGAAATGTGATTGAATAGGTAATACTTTGGGTATATTCGGCTTTATGATATGCTTTATTAAATTGGGCATAATGTGCCCATGTATTTGGTTATGAGATGTATCAAATTGGTTAGGTAAATGGCTTGACCAACTACATGTATGTGAGATAGTTGCTATGATAATGTTTTAACATGTTCTATGAATGAGATGGTATAGTTATATTGATTCTTATGTATGCAAAAGTGAGTAAGTTATAATTATTAATGAAATTTGATTAGCTATAATGTAACGTTATATAGTTGTTGTATGTTCAATAATGGATTCGGAATTTGATAGTCATGCGAGTGAAGTTCATTTAATTCAATTTTGTATGCTTTATGTATACGAATGTCTATTTTGAGTTGGGTTTAGATCGGTAATGCCTCGTGACCCTAATTCGGTGACGGATACGGGTTTGGGGTGTTACATTTGATTGGTATTGATCGCTGTGAAGTCAGAGTTTTAAATTTATAAAGATAATGATCAAACCTGGAAACTAACTATGACAATGATTGAGGCAAGTGCACCTATCGAACAGTAGTATAGCTTAGGCAAGACTTGACTGTCGAACCCAAAGGAACTAAAAGTACTAATACTAACTTTATTTCTATTATTTAGCCTAAAATAAGTGAAGTTGTTTATTAATCTAAATTAACTAATTACTAAGCTAAAGGCGCAAAGAAAAAATAATGAATTGGGGAAATACTTGGGAAAAACTCAGTTGATTAAGACGATACCCTTAGGAAGAATCCACCTAGACTCCACTTGTTATCTAACACTGAACCAGACGATTTATTCACTTGACTTGATCTGTAGGACTCTCTAATTTATATTAAACCCTCTCTCGAGGCGAATAATGTCTAACCCTAGGTTAATTAATTGAAATCTCTTTCCCATTAATAACCCCCTAGAATAGCAGTAAGTCGATCTATGGACTCCCATATTAGGTTTCACCCTAATCCGGCAAAATCTCGTCACCCTATCTCTAGGCACGCGATCAACTCCGCTTAATTATGCTAGATCTACTCTTAAGCAGGGACTTTTGCTCCACCACCTAAGCACATTCAACTTGAATTAATATCCGCGAAATATCAACACAAGAATTAAGCACACATAATTAAAAACAAATCAAGTATTTATCATATAGTTCAGAAAACAATAACAAGATTCATCTAAGTTTCATCCCCCTTCAGGTATCTGAAGGGTTTAGTTCATAATAATAAAAGAAAACATCTCAGAAGAAAAGATAAAACAAAACATAAGAAATCCCTAAAACCCCCTGAAGGAATTGAAGAGGAGATCCTCCGTCTTGAGTAGAATTTCGGCTTCTTGAGATGGATCAACTGGCTATCCCTTGAGAGTTTCCCACAAATCTAACCTTTTCGGCTCGGCTCCTTTGCCTAGCTGACCGCCCTCTCGACAGAGGGTTTCTGTCAAACTCCCCCTTTTAGGTTATACTTAGGGTGTATTTATAAGCTTTTGGAATGTGTTTCTTTGCCCCTAAGTATCCTTTTCCGAGTGAAATTACTCTCCTCCATGGCAGGGGCACGGCCATGGCACACGCCCGTGTGAATCGTGGCCAGGCCGTGTTGGACTCCGTTAGTGAGGCACGGCTGTATAGATCGACATCAGGCCGTGTTCTAATATATTTGAGGAGGCACGACCGTGTGGGCTTTAGTCCAGGCCGTGTCGACTTCTTCTTTGGCCCATTTTGGTCCGTTTTGAGCCCGTTTCTCGTTCTTTTTATTCTTGGGTGCTTTCCTGAGTATAAAACATGAAAATAAAGGATTAAGAGCACCTTTTTACATAAATCAAGGGATAAATTATCCAAAAGTATGCTAAATGTGGGATTAAAATATGTTACTATTTCGGTTTATCAAATACCCCCACACTTAAGCTTTTGCTTGTCCTCAAGCAAAATTCTCAACTAACAATTAAAACGAACTTTCAATAATTCATAATTCCTATCAACAATGTCTTATCATAATTCATAGATAATTTATACATGGATAATTCAATTCAAAGAGTCCTAAGGATTCAAACAATCTAAGTCATAGATTTGTAGCTCGAAAATATAGGCGTCTCCCGTTATCTAAATAATTACCTTTAATTTAAAACCGACAAGGATTGACATCCTCACTAGAGATTCACTCAAATCACTCAAAGTGTTTAAGGTTCAGGAAAAAGCGCTCAAAAGTCGAACATGAAAAGTTAATCCCATAGGCTTGCCTGAAAATGAAATCTCCACTACTATAATATGAGATGATGCACAAATCAAAAGGTCTTTGTCAGGGTTGTAACGGGGCTAGGGTTAAGGTGTGGTTAAAGGCTAAATTAGAAGGTTAGAATCGAGATTTAATTGATAAAATACCTAACTAGAAACAATAAACTGAATAATTACATAATGAATTGAAACCTTAATAATACGAGCTTTTTCTTCAATATTTGGAATTCAAACGTATAAGCTCACTTAATCACAAAACTAATAATGAATAACGACTATACTTCAATTTTTTTTTTAAGAACAAATCATAAATACATAACAAAGGATAAATTACTGAAATAAAAACATAGTTAGGCTTTTAATCAAATCAAATCTCGATATAAGGGTAATCAAAAGGAATGGGGATAACAAAAACAAAGGGTTTTGGGGTTAATATTAGCGGTTATGTCAATAAAAAGGGTTGTTAGGATTAAAAGGGGTTCACTAGGGGTTAATTGTGAAGGTAGGTTTTTAATGGAGTTAGTGGGTTAAAACCTAGGTGCCTTAATCATCTCTGTATATCAAATCATATGTGTGGTCTCGATATGTATAAACGAGGCAAGTTCTAGAATAACAAATCAATGTTGACATACTCATAATCAATAAAGTGAGCATGAAAAAGAATATATGCTCTATAAGGCTCAAAAACTCACAAAAATTATGGGTATTTTGATATCAATCTCGTAAATTTCAAACTTCAAAGTAATATTTAAACTCAGTTCGACAACCTAGAAAATTTTTAATTTCTGAAAAATAGACTTATCATGCTTGATTCTCTAGTATTCTTAGAATTTAATTATCAATGCACAATTATCAATGACTTAATCTAAAACATATTAATAAAAATCATAAATCATTAGAAATTTCATCCTAATTATAATATGAGGAATTTACTTAAAAAACAAGACTAAATTCAGGATTTTGAGAACAATGCAAAAAGTTTGGCACCTAATTTTAGAAATTTGAGAATAATGAAAAAAGTTAGGTGCCTTTTTAGGTTTTTCACCCCCCACACTTAAGATGTACATTGCCCTCAATGTACAAAGATATATAGACAATAATACTAAAATCATAAGATATGGAGAGAAGTGAAACTCCCTGAATTTTGGATGGATTCCTTGATTCGGAGGTGAAAGATAAGTTGGAGGGCGATGCGGATGGCGATCCTGCGCTAGATGAAGAAATTGGGTAGCTCGTGGAGGATTAGCCAGTATATAATAATAATAATTAAAACTATACTAATTAAATAATTAAAGAAAAGCAAGCTAAAGTGAAGAAAAATAAAGATGAAACTAAAATTAAAAGAAAAGATGGATGGACTGTAGAGTCCTTATTGTTGGAGTGTGATTTCTAAAGTGAGGATATGGTAGTGGTCGTGGTGTGATTCCTATGACCTTTAGAACCTAAAATTAAGAAACTAAGATAAAATAAACTAGATTAAGCATAAGAGTGTTAAAGAGAAGGAAAATAAAGGAGAAGATAAAAATAAAAGAACAGATAATTGGTCTCAAAGACCCTTGGCAGCGAGTGATTGAAGCGGCGGCATGAACTTATGTAGATCGGTCCCGTGAGAGAGAGCTGTGCAGCTTCTTCCGCTTCTTTGGCATTGTTTTGGTGTAGCTCAATGGTATAGAGAAAAGGAGTGGGAAAAAAATTGAAAAGTTGAAGGTTGAAAGTTTAATAGGAGAAGAGGGAAGGGAGGGGGTTAAATAGATTTTCAAACCTGGTACAACCCCATGCCCGTGCTCCTTAGGAGTGTCGATTCACACGGCCGCCTCGCATGGCCGTGTGTCTAGGTGTGTTAGTTCACCAACGCCCATTTTACAGATTGCCAAGCCCATTGGTAATAAGTCAGTGTCGTCCACGGCTGCGTCGCACGGCCGTGGCATTCTGTCGGTGCCCGTGGGGCGGTGGTTGGAGTCCGTGACTTCAAAGATTTGATTCTCTCTAACTCGTACCACCTCTGCCATGTCAGTAAGGCGATCCGGGGCATCCACACGGCCACGGCCACGGCCGTGTGGCCTGGAAATCTGCACTTTTTGGTTAGTTTAAAGCTAGATACTATAAAGAAAGGATAGCATAGAATAAATAAGAAAAATGTAAAAGTTAATGGGGTTAGTGCTCGGGTTGCCTCCTGAGAAGTGCTCGTTTATAGTCTTAAGCTAGACTTTACCTCTCATTCGTATGGTCATGGTGGTTTGAGGAGGTGAAAATCCTTTCTCATGCGATCAATTCGGTTGTGGATATAAAGTTTAAGTCGAGTAGTGTTTACCTTAAAAGTCTTTGAATTTAGGATTAGTTACCTCATTGTTCCATGCGGGAAGATTTTGAGTACCTGATCTCCTATCTTAAGCTGGCTTATCCCATCGTTAAGTTTCTCGTGGAGTTGCCTCGTTTTTGCTTCGTGTATTTATTTGAAGTGTATCTTCCACTCATCTAGTTTATTGATCCGAAGCTTTCGTTCCTCATGAATTTCTTCTTTATTGACACGAGGTCTAGGATCTGGCATCTGTGAAAGAGCTTCAAGAAACGACAAGTTAATAAGAAACTTCTTTGGAGGTTTAAGAAATTTACCGAATTGTTCCTCTGTGTGGTCTTTTTGTATTGCATTGAGAGACGACATACGTGGTTGGTACTCTGTAATTACCGGGTTTGGTTTATCATGGCTTATCTCAACCTTACCTTCCTCTACCATATTCTCTTGCGTCAATGTTGGTTCATCTAACCCTTCATTATCGTGAGCAATTATTGTTTGAGGTTGCTCTCTTGGGTTAGTTTCGGTGTTACTTGGCAGGATACCTTGTGGTATTTACGAGATCGACTTAGCAAATTGCTCAACTGACTTAGTAAGTTGCCCTAAGCGGTTCTTGATCCCTTGAATTGATGCTTCTTGATTTTCGAGTTCTGTTTCGGTGTTTTGGAAACGTGTTTCTGTCACCGCTATAAATTTTGTCAGCATCTCTTTAATGTTCGACTCCTCTTCCTGTTGGTGAGGTGGTTGTTGAAAATCTGGAGAAAGTTCCGGTCTTTGGCTATTTTGATCATCCCACGAGAAATTGGGATGGTACCTCCAACCTACATTATAAGTGTCACTATAAAAATTATTTTGTGGTCTAGAATAGTTACCCGTATAGTGAGCTTGCTTGTTTTCCATGCCATATCTGTAGGGTGGATACTCAGGATTCGCCACGCCTCCTAAATTCGAGTCATATTGCATAACTGGATGTACCTGCGAAGAACCACATAAACCGTCCATTTCCTTTCTTAAAAGCTCTATCTGGTTTGATAACATGGTTACTGGATCGAGGTTGTAGATATTGGCTGCTTTTGTTGGCTTTGTCCCCATAACTTGCCACTGATAGTTATTCAGTGCCATCTCCTTTATCTGCCAAAATCAAATAAAAGAAAATTTAGCAAAGTAAAAAATAAAAATAAAAATAATAATAATAATAATGGCTAAAGTAATAAAATTAGAGATTTCTTAATATTTTAGTTCCCCGACAACGGCGCCAAAAAACTTGATCGCTGTGAAGTTAGAGTTTTAAATTTATAAAGATAATGATCGAACCTGGAAACTAACTATGACAACAATTGAGGCAAATGCACCTATCAAACAGTAGTATAGCTTAGGCAAGACCGGATTGTCGAACCCAAAGGAACTAAAAGTACTAATACTAACTTTCTTTCTATTATTTAGCCTAAAATAAGTGAAGTTATTTATTAATCTAAATTAACTAATTACTAAGCTAAAGACGCAAAGACAAAAAGAATGAATTGGGAAATACTTGGGAAAAACTCGGTTGATTAAGACGATACCATTAGGAAGAATCCACCTAGACTCCACTTGTTATCTAACTTTGAACCGGGCGATTTATTCACTTGACTTGATCAGTAGGACTCCTAATTTATATTAAACCCTCTCTCGAGGCGAATAACGTCTAACCCTAGGTTAATTAATTGAAATCTCTTTCCCATTAATAACCCCTAGAATAGCGATAAATCGATCTATGGACTCCCATATTAGGTTTCACCCTAATCCAGGCAAAATCTCGTCACCCTATCTCTCAGCGCGATCACTCCACTTAATTATGCTAGATCTACTCTTAGCGGGAACTTTTGCTCCACCACCTAAGCACATTCAACTTGAATTAATATCCATGAAATATCAACACAAGAATTAAGCACACAATTAAAAACAAATCAATTATTTATCATATAGTTGAGAAAACAATAACAAGATTCATCTAAGTTTCATCCCCCTTTGGTATCTCAAGGGTTTATTTCATAATAATAAAGAAAACATCTCGGAAGAAAAGATAAAACAAAACATAAGAAATCCCTAAAACCCCCTGAAGGAATTGAAGAGGAGATCCTCCGTCTTGAGTAGAATTCCGGCTTCTTGAGATGGATCAACTGGCTATCCCTTGAGAGTTTCCCACAAATCTGACCTTTTCGGCTCGGCTCCTTTGCCTAGCTGATCTCCCTCTCGACAGAGGGTTTCTGTCGAACTCCTCCTTTTAGGTTATACTTAGGGTGTATTTATAGGCTTTTGGAATGTGTTTTTTTTGCCCCTAAATATCCTTTTCCGAGTGAAATTACTCTCCTCCACGGCAGGGGCACGGCCATGGCACACGCCCGTGTGAATCGTGGCCAGGCCGTGCTGGACTCTGTTAGTGAGGCATGGCCGTGTAGATCGACATCAGGCCGTGTTCTAGTATATTTGAGGAGGCACGGCCGTGTGGGCTTTAGTCCAGGCCGTGTCGACTTCTTCTTTGGCCCATTTTGGTCCGTTTTGAGCCCGTTTCTCGTTCTTTTTATTCTTGGGTGCCTTCCTGAGTATAAGACATGAAAAGAAAGGATTAAGAACACCTTTTTACATAAATCAAGGGATAAATCATCCAAAAGTATGCTAAATGTGGGATTAAAATATGTTACTATTTTAGTTTATCAGGTATCAGAGCTACGGTTTAGTCGGTTCTTGGACTAACGTAGCGCGTGTAAGTCTAGCTATACATTCTATATTTTTTATTGTGATAGTGTGCTGACTTCTGACAAGAAAATATGTCATTCTTCTTTCTTATAGTAAATGGATCCTGATCCCGAACGAGCCGTAGCATATGATGTTGAGAGTCTGGCGCCTGCTCTCGCGCAAGGGACCGCGCCGGTTGAATCTCAACCAACTACGACTAACCTAGATGAGGGGGCTAAGCAAGCCTTCTTTAGCATAATGAACGATTGGTTTAATCAGTATATCCGGACAAACCCGGCTGTTCAACAACCCCCGAATTCGAATAATCTACCTGTAGTGCCTATGGTACCTTCGATCATTAATCCTGAGAGATTAAATAAGCCTCCTGTTGATAAAATTAGAAAATACGGAGCTGAAGAGTTTAAGGCCACAGCTACAAATGATGCTGAGCGGGCTGAATTTTGGTTCAATAATACTATTCGTGTCTTTGATGAACTATCTTGTACAACCGAAGAGTGCTTGAAGTGTGCTATATCTTTATTACGGGATTCTGCCTACTATTGGTGGAACATTTTGGTTTCGGTTGTTCCGAAGGAAAGGGTTACTTGGGATTTCTTTCAGACGGAGTTTCGTAAAAAGTATATCAGTCAGCGATTCATTGATCAGAAACGCAAAGAATTTCTTGAGTTAAAATAGGGTCGTATGACCAGTATCGATTATAGCGTGAGTTTGTGAGACTCGGTGATATGCCCGAGAGTGTGTCGCATAACCGAGGATGCTATGTGTAAAAGATTCGAGGAAGGATGAATGAAGACATAAAATTGCTTGTCGGCATACTTGAAATAAAAGAGTTCGTAGTACTTGTCGAAAGCGAGCTTGCAAGGCCGAAGAGCTCGGAAAAGAGAAAAGAAAAGCTGAATTGAAGCTAGAGATTTTCGCAAGAGATCGCAAGTAAAACTTCTCGAGATGGCATCAAAGAAGTTCGAAATGACGATGGCGATCTAAGACTAATCTTTGGGATTTCCATACGAGAGCAACCACCGGTGAGTTCACGAGCTACCTCGATTGCTAGTGTTGGCAATACTCGACCGAATAAACCCGAGTGTCAACAGTGTGATAGGTGACATTTTGGTGAATGTTGGGGCAAGTCCAACAATCGAGCTTGCTACAAGTGTGGTTTGCGGGATCACTTCATTCGGGATTGCCCGGAGTTAGGCGAGAAGGATAATGCTCGAGTGCAAGACCGAAGCATGATGTAGCTAGAGGTAGACCACCCCGAAATGCGGGAGGTAGGAGCGGCACTCAGAGAGGGACTTCGGATACAGCTATTCAATCCGAGGCTCGTGTGCCAGCTAGAGCCTATGCCATTCGTGCCCGAGAGGAGGCTTCATCTCTAGATGTTATCACCGGTATATTTACTCTCTTTAATACTAGTGTAATTGCTCTGATTGACCCCGGTTCAAATCATTCCTATGTGTGTGAAACATTAGTATTCAGTAAGACTTTACCTGTTGAGTCTACTGAATTTGTGATTCGGGTTTTGAACCCCCTGGGCCGGTGTGTACTAGTTGATAATATATGCAAGAATTGCCCTTTGATGATTCGAGATTCATGTTTCTGGCTGTGATGTTACCACCATTTGATGAGTTCGATATCATCCTCGGTATGGATTAGTTAACTGTGCACGATGCCATAGTGAATTGCAGACGAAAGACTATTGATCCGCGGTGCCAGAATAATGAGATAATTCGAATTGAATCTGCGGACTTAAATGGGCTACCAGCAGTGATATCTTCGATGTTGACTCGAAAGTATATGAGAAAGGGTTGCGAAGCTTACCTTGCTTATGTGATTGATAATAAAGTGACCGAAAAGAAGATTGAAGCTGTACCTAATGTATGTGAGTATCCGGATGTGTTTCCGAAAGAATTATCGGGATTGCCACCTGTTCGGGAGGTAGAGTTTGGTATTGAGTTGGTACCAGGGACGACTCCGATCTTGATAACTCTGTATAGAGTGGCACCGACTGAATTAAAAGAGTTGAAAGCCCAGTTGCAAGAGTTGACAGATAGAGGTTTTGCTCGACCAAGTTTTTTTCCCTGGGGTGCGCCAGTGTTATTTGTGAAGAAGAAAGATAGAACTTTGAGGATGTGCATTGACTATCAACATCTTAACAAAGTGACCATAAAGAATAAATACCCGTTGCCGCGCATTGATGATCTATTCGATCAGTTAAAGGGAGCCTCAGTATTTTCGAAGATTGATTTAAGATCGGGTTATTATCAGTTGTGAGTTAGAGACTCTGATGTGCCTAAGACTGCTTTTCAAATGAGATACGACCATTACGAGTTTTTGGTGATGCCGTTCGGACTCACTAATTCCCCTGCTATTTTCATGGATTTGATGAATTGGGTATTCAGACAGTATCTGGATCGGTTTGTAGTTGTGTTTATAGATGACATTCTAATCTATTTGCGCGATGAAACCGAGCATGCCGAACACTTGAGACTTGTGTTACAGATTTTGCGTGATAAGCAGTTGTACGCAAAATTTAGTAAGTGTGAGTTCTGGTTACGCGAAGTTAGCTTCTTGGGGCATGTTATTTCAACATCAGGTATTCGGGTTGATCCGAGTAAGGTTTCGGCTATACTTGATTGGAAACCCCTGCGGAATGTTTCTGAAGTTCAGAGTTTTCTAGGACTTGCAGATTATTATAGATGCTTCGTGAAAGGTTTCTCAATGATTGCCACTCCGATGACAAAGCTACCTAAAAAAGATGTTAGATTTGAGTGGACGGAGAAGTGCCAGAAGAGTTTCGATCAGTTGAAAACCTTGTTGACTGAAGCCCCAGTGCTTGTTCAGCCAGAGTCGGGTAAAGAGTTCGTTATTTTTAGTGATGCATCCTTGAATGGTTTGGGTTGTGTTTTGATGCAGGAGGGTAAGGTTGTAGCCTACGCCTCGAGACAGTTAAAGCCACACGAAAAGAACTATCCGACCCACGATCTTGAATTAGCCGCTATAGTTTTTGCTCTGAAGATATGGCGCCACTATCTGTTCGGTGAAAAATGTCATGTCTATTCCGATCATAAAAGCCTAAAGTACTTGATGACTCAGAAGGATCTGAATCTGAGACAACGACGATGGTTGGAATTGTTAAAAGACTACGAGCTTGTGATTGATTATCACCCGAGAAAAATCTAATGTGGTTGCTGATGCCTTAAGCTGAAAATCACTGTTTGTTTTATGTGCAATGAACGCGGATATGGCCATGAATGACGATGGTACGATTATAGCAGAATTGAAAGCGAACCCGTTATTTGTTCAACAGATTTGCGAAGCTCAAAGGGTTGGTAATAATTTGATGGCGAAAAGGAAGCATTGTGGTTCGAATGCTGACTCAGAATTTCAGGTTGATGCTGAGGGATGTTTGCGGTTCAAAAATCGAATATGTGTACCAAAGGATCCTGAGTTGATTCGAATGATTTGTAATGAAGCTCATAATAGTAGATTGTCTGTTCACCCGGGTAGCACGAAGATGTATAATGATTTGGAGCAGCATTATTGGTGGCACGGTATGAAGCGAGATATTTCAGATTTTGTGTCGAAATGTTTGATATGTCAGCAAGTAAAAGCCGAGCATCAGGTGCCATCTGAATTGCTTCAGCCGATTATGATACCCGAATGGAAATGGGATCGAGTCACGATGGATTTTGTATCTAGGTTACCGTACACCTTTGTATTGGAGCGAGCTAAGTGAAAGTAAGATACACGGGGTTGATCTAATCAAAGAGACTGAACAGAAAGTAAAGTGATCCGTGAAAGTTTGAAAGCAGTGTCAGACTGTCAGAAATCTTATGCGGATTTGAAACGTAAAGATATAGAGTTTCAGATTAGTGACCGAGTATTTTTAAAAGCCTCACAATGGAAGAAAATACTTAGATTTGGTCACAAGGGCAAGTTGAGTCCGAGATCTATTGGGCCATACGAGATTATTGAGCGTATCGGGCCGGTTGCGTACAGATTTATATTGCCACCTGAATTAGAAAAGAACCACAATGTTTTCCATGTTTCGATGCTTCGATGATATAGATCTGATCCTACTCATGTGATTAGTCCGTCAGAAATTGAGATTCAATCTGATTTGACCTATGAGGAAGAACCGATTCGTATTTTGGCTCGAGAAGTGAAAGAGTTGCGTAATAAGAAAATCTCGTTGGTGAAAGTATTGTGGCATAAGCATGGGGTCGAGGAAGCAACTTGGGAGTCAAAGAATAAAATGAAAGAGCGTTATCCAAACCTATTCACCGGTAAGAATTTTCGAGGACGAAAATCCTTAAGGGGGAGAGTTGTAACAGCCCGATTTTGACCCTAATCGGAACGGTAGTTTCGAGACCATGAATTCGAGTCAAAAAAATATTTTAATATTATATTCGGTGCCTATGATATATGATTGAGCATGTGTTAAAATTTCGTGGGTTAATTTGTCCGTTTGTGTGTTTAATTTAAGAAAAGGGACTAAATCGCATAAGTGGTAAAAGTAGCCTTTTGCTTGATTGAGCGGTTAAATTGATGTGTCTTTATAAAGAGAAGGCCTATTGTTGTAAATTTCCCCTTTTGCAAGTGTAGTGGATGGCATTAAGAAAGCATTATGCCATTATATGTTTAATTATAATAGTTAAAATAATAGTAATTTTCATATTATAAAGTTATAATATTAAATAAAACATAAAAGAAAGTTTGCATGTTCATCTTTCTTCTACCGAAACACAAAAGAAAAAGAAAAGAAAAACACTTCAAAGGGTTCGGCCTTGATTAAGCTTGATTAAGATCAAGAACAAAAAGGATCGGGATTGGATCGGGGAAAAGCAAAGATAATTGAATAGTTGGAAAACCTAGTCCGTCGATACTCGAGGTAAGTTTTTAAGCAATTGAGTTAAATTGAATTTTTATCTATAATGTTGTACATGTATTTTAATAGTAGTATATATGTACAATGTGATATTGCCGAATGTAATATTGGTTGAGAGATGAATATAGCCTATGTGATGTATATATAGATATATATGTTAAAGATATAGTCATGTGTGATATTGATTGAGAGATGAACATAAACGAATGTGACTTAATTTTATATGTCAATGACATAGCCAAATGTGATGTTGATATGGGAATGATATGATTTAATTTGTATATATATATATATGTGTGTGTGTGTGTGTGTGTGTGTGTGAAATTGGGGTTTAAATTTTATATATGTATTTATTTAAACGAATAACAGGTTCAAGTAATGCACTAAGTGTGCGAATTTTAAATACCGAGCACTAAGTGTGCGATACGTTACGAGAATTTGGCACTGATTGTGCGAGATGTTAAATGTAACGGCACTAAGTGTGCGATATGTTACAGGTTTAGGCACTAAGTGTACGAAAATATTAACCCTTCAAGGATATCGGTTATTAAAAGTGTTAAGCAACTTAAAAAGATCAAGTATGTGATGATAGATCATATAAGGTTAGTAAAGTGAGTATTGATGTTTGAAATGGAGCTATGTAATTTGCATATCAGTATGTGATTAATGATGGTTTGAAATATAAGTAGAAGTTCATTCAATGATATGTGCATATGAAATTAAGAAATATGTATATGTATTTGCCTTGAGATGAGGAAGAGAAATATAATTATTGTGGAATTTATTTTTTGAATATGTGTAATTTCGGCCTTAAGATAAAAATGTACAAAATTTACTTTTATATTGGTATAAGGTATGGTAGTTTTGTAATTGCTTTTAACTTACTAAGCTGTTAAAGCTTATTCGGTTCTTGGTTGTTCTCGTGTTTTAGATTTCTTTTGAGTGATCGTCACGTGCTCGGGGATCGTCGTTGAAGCTCGTCACACTATCGTCAATATTTTGGTACCTTTTTGAGAATGAACTCAAAGTCTATGGCATGTATAGGCTATGTTACTTTTTGAAGTCATTTTGAATGGTGTGTGTATATATTCTTATGCCATGCGAAAATGGCTAATTTATGGTATTTTGGTCTTATATGAAATTGGTCATAGTATCGACTTATTATGAAAGTATATTTCGTAGTGTAATTATGTTTGTGTTTGGTCATATGGTCTGCAAATGAAATTATTTATAATATGTATTTGATCACGTATCCATCTCATTTTAGAAGTATACCATATAGTATATTATGTGTGGTGGATGTACTTGGTTTGATTGAAAATTGAGTTAGTTAATAGTTGAGGAATTTTGACCATGGTACTTTGCGTAATTGGGTAAGTAAAATCATGATATGTATGAATGATAATTTGGGTTTTATAACTAGATTTCGTAAAAATATGCATAACTTATAAATAGCTCTATTATTAAGCTTAAAACATGTTCGATTAGAAGTTGTAAATGACTATGAAATTCGGTTTTAGTATATGTATTGAATTGATAAGTATGAAATGTGATTGAATAGGTAATACTTTGGGTATATTCGGCTTTATGATATGTTTTATTAAATTGGGCATAATGTAACAACCCAAACCCGGCCCATTCACTACGACCGAATTTGAAATGCCACTGCGGAACACATTCGAAAATATTCTTACTTAAGAGTAAAAATCGTTAAAAATTTGTTCCCTTTAATAAAACCTTTTCGTGACTTAAAATATTCTAGGTAAAAAAATTAAATTATTATGAAAACACCGGATTCAAAACTTTATTATACACACTTGAGAAAATAAAATCATTTGCAATCAATATTTAAATTGTCAATCCATAATAAATCTAATAATTAAACTTAATGAAAAATACTTAAACAACCTTAAATACTTTAATGGGCCTTATTACAATAAAGACTTAATCAAAATACGGAAACTATAAATACTTAATTAATTAAATTATCCTCTGCATGGGCTACCTCGTATCCACTCCAACCCGGTCCGATCATCATATCACCTGCGATGTTTGATAAAATATTTGGGTGAGTCACACGGACTCAGTGTGTAAATTAATCCACTGAATTCCACCCACATGTTAACCACGTATTAACCCATTTATCAGATAACAAAATAGCATACTCACATATTAACACATTCTGGGCTTGGCCCATATTCATATCACATTCATCCAATAGGGTAGTTACCCACAAAATTTCCACATACTGGCCTTAGCCCATTTCCACACTGATCCACATATCAACTGGGCTTGGCCCACTTCCACATTAAATACTCATATCACATTAATCCACACATCATATACAATTATGCAAAATGCACCCAACCCAAACCTAGGGTCCATCCTCTACACACCCCCTTATCCAGCCTACCACACACCAGGGGATTATCAAATCACCCTCTCATTTTCACTCCAAAGGCAATCACTGCCGTCCACGTGCAATTAAGCACAATAGTCCACAACGCGACCTCAGTCAGCGCCAATCCACGATGTAGCCGTAGCTAACACCAAAACCACGATGGGACACATAGTCACTCATCAACCACGATATGGCACATAGCCGATATCAACCACGATGAGGCACATAGCCACTCATCAAGCCACGCGAACTAAATCGCAATTAATCCACAACGTGACCTCAGTCAACGTCAATCCACGATGTAGCTCAAGGCTAACATCAAACCACGTACTCGAAGTACACCCGTACCTTCTTTCATATCCCAACCCATGCACATGCCACATAAAATAATGATACAATGTAATGATGCATGAGCATGTTCATCAAGCATATTATTACATATTCATATTAATAATCACATATCATCGAGTTTGGTACTTACCGGATTATCGACATACCCCTTGAGGGTATCCTTATCACAATTTCTACCTGCACTAGTTAGCACATTCATAACACATACACATTTCACATACATATCATATACCGGAAAACGGTGGGTTAATCACACACCGATCACTTGGAGAACTATGCTTTCGATCATCGATGCTATCACTAGGCGATACTACGGCTATTTGCCTACTTTCTTGTTTCGTTGGGTCCACACCCGGTGGCCAATCCCTAGCTGCCGAGACAGATCTCTTCTTAAACCGGGATAGGGACCTTCCCTT
The DNA here is from genome assembly GCA_025698515.1 of Gossypium sturtianum. Taxonomy (NCBI): domain Eukaryota; kingdom Viridiplantae; phylum Streptophyta; class Magnoliopsida; order Malvales; family Malvaceae; genus Gossypium; species Gossypium sturtianum. The sequence goes on along the minus strand of CM046947.1, from coordinate 74,508,565 downwards.
TCCCTTCTTGAATGGTATTCGCCTCCATCAACACACTTAATCGAACAATCGATTTAATCATCAATATACGAATTCTTAACCAAATATCCACAACTTATCATACTTACCGAAAGGGTCTTGAAATCTCGAAAAGCTTGATCTAATGCTTAGATCCTTAATCCCTACATTTGATTAATCACCTACTACTTTAATAAAAAGCCATTCGGCCATAAATCCAAATCCTAGTAGGATTAGTATACTTAAACTTACCTTGTTGCGGTTTGACTTAAGAATCAAGTCTTGAAATCTCTGCTATACTCTTCTTGCATTCGGCCAAGCATTGAATCAATTAACTTGGTTAGTTTTCGGCTTTTGAATAATTAATGAGCACATATATTTACCAAACATGGCCTTGGCCGAATACTATAGACACTTACCTTGTGGATTTTAAATCCCGAAACTCACCGAATAATTAGGGAACACGTGGCCTATGGTGTACCTTCAGGAAAAGAACTTCTCCTTCTTTGTAGTCGACACTTAGTAAATCCCGAAAGATTTCTTCAAAGTTTCGGCAACAAGATATTAATGGGGTTAGTCCTAGATTTCGGCAAATCTTAAGAAAAAAGGATGAAACCGAATGAGATCTTACCCTTACTTGAAGAAATCGATTGCACCTTCACTTCAACCTTCAGAGATTCGGCTATGGCTAGATGATGATCTCACAACTTTCGGCTTTTGGAGGGATTAGAAAGAAAAGAGAAGGAAGAATAAAGATGGAGGATTCGGCTAGATCACAAGGTATTTTGGCTTGGCAAAAATAAAAGAAGAAGAAGATTTGGTGAAGAGAATTCGCAGAGGCTTTCAAAGAACAGAAAATAATGAGAATGGCCTCTCGTTTCCATTTATAGCGAAATTACTAACTTAGAATCCCTTACTTGGCCATCACTCCTCTATCGATAACTTTATCCTTTAATTATCATAAATAAAAGAGTTTAAATCCAACATTTATCTCTTCAAAATAATCCAATTTAAAAAAATCCTTTATTTATCACCCTTTTAATCGAATATTTATGAAAATAAAACACCTCCTTTCTAGAAGCATGTGCCGTCCACCTCGGTCTTACGGAAGCAAAAATAAAACCTCCTTTATTTGCTTCCCAAGTGACTCGAACTCAGGCCCATTCCTCTTGCATATGGTGCCATTTCCATAGGCCCTAAGTGGCATCTTGGACCACTTTTCCAAGCCTGTTTGTGTGTCAAATTTCACAAACTTTTTCTTTTAAGGCCACCTTGCCTTAATTTCCCCTTTTAAACCTTAAAACTCGTCATTTCTAGGTCATTTCTAAGTTTCCAAAAATTTTCACTTTCCATTTTCCTTACATTTCCTAGTTTCCAAAAATGTTCACCTTCCATTTTTAAACTTAACATTTCCATACATTTTCAGGTTTCCAAAATGTTCATTTCTAACTTATTTTCACTCATTTAGGGTTTCCAAAAATATTCAAAATTTATTCATAATACTTAAAACATGTCACTTCATACAATTAAACCGAAAATGCATAGGCCCTATTTTAGGATGTTACAGTTCTACCCTCCTTAAAAATAATTTCGTCCTCGAAATTACTTATTAACGAATAATCGTACCTCTTAACTCACCGCACTACGCTTATGCTGCGCGTGACTCGATCTTAATAGAATCATCATACTTCCCTTCGAACTTAACCTTAAAATAATTCCAATTCAATCGATCTCTGGGACACCTTGTTTTGTGATGAGCCACCATCGTTAAGCTTCGTCTCGAACAACGAGGCAGTGCCTTCGACTTTTCCTCATCGATGCAGTCCAAATCGTCCATTATTCTTTCGACTGCTTCCAACCAATACTCCGCTACGTTCGGAGCTACTCCAGATACTCCTCTAAAAACTTCAGCCCCGTTGGACCTAAGCCTTTCCGATAATGACTTCTGAGCTCCACTTCTCATGCTAGCTCCTGCCACATGTTCTAGTACTCGCAACATAGCTCGCGACACTGCTTCATCTTCTCCTATCGGATCTTGATCCTCCGTGCCCATAGCTGGCGGTGGCACATCGTGTAACATCCTGGAAATGGCCTATGCATTTTCGGTTTAATTACGAAATGACAAGTCTTAAGCACTATGAATAAATTTTTGAATATTTTGGAAACTTAGAAATGCATGGAAATGGAAATGAACATTTTTGGAAACCTGAACATTTCTGGAAACCTGGAAATGTAAGAAAATGGTCAGCAAACAGAGCCGATCGAAAATTTTAGGAAACTTAAAAATGATGCCGAAATGTCAAATTTTAAAGTTCAAAATAGGAAATAAGGGCTAGAGGGCCTTAAAGAAAAAGTTGGAGAAGTTTGACACACAAACAGGCTTGGAAAAGTGGCTTCAAGATGCCACTTAGGGCCTAAGGAAGTGGCGTCACATGCAGGAAATAGGCACGAGTTCGAGTCACTTGAGAAGCAAATAAATAAGTTTTATTTTTGCTGGAAAAATTGAGGTGGACGGCATGGGTTTCTAGAAAAGGAAGAGTTTTATTTGCATAAATATGTGAATAATAAGGGATAAATAATGGATTTATTTTAGATTATTTTCAAGAGATAAATGTGGATATTATTTCTTTTATTTTGATAGATAAGGAAGAGATAAAAGAGGATTATTATTAGTATTATTTTTATTAAGAGATAATTATTGGATTAAGTTTTATTAAAGTGATAAATCAAGGGATAAAGCTATCAAAATAGAAGAGTGGTGGCCAAGTAAAGGACTCTAGCTAGTAATTTTGGCTATAAAAGGAAGAGTAAGGCTATTCTTCATTCATTCTTTTCTTTTCAAGAAAACCTCTACCGAAATTCTCTAAAGTTTCTCCTCTTCTCTCTGCCGAATTTTCTCTGCCATTATTCTCTTTTTCTCTTTTCTTTTCTTCTTCTATTACAAACACAATCAAAAGCCGAAGATACCAATAGCCCTAGTCGATTTCTCACTAAGCCTCAAGAGCCGAAATTGTTATCCACATCAAAGCCATAGCCGAATACTGCTAAGGGTTCAAGCAAGAGTTCCATCAAATTCTTCAGTAAGGGTAAGATTAGGTTAGATTCTCATTCTATTTCTTTTAAAGCTGTCGAAATTAAGATTCTAATACCCTTAATATCTGTTGCCGAAGAGATCTTTCGGGATTTACTAAGTGTCGACTACAAGGAAGGAGAAGTTCTTTTCCCGAAGGTACACCATAAGCCGCGTGTTCCCTAGTTATTCGGTGAATTTCGGGATTTAAGAATCTAAGGTAAGTCATATTTAACATACGGCTAAGGGTTATTTGTTGTGAATAAATGTTAGAAATTGATCTAACATGTAGTTATAGGGATTTCGACAGAGGATACAAGGATTTTGGGATTTGAGAATTTCAAGGTAAGTTTTAAGAATACTAATCCTACTAGGATTTGGATTTATATGGCGAATGGCTTTTTATTAAATTAGTAAGTGATTAATCAAATGTAGGAATTTGAGATCTAAGGCAGTAGATCAGATTTTGGGATTTCAAGGAATTCGTTAAGCAAATCAGGTGTGTACCCTACCCTAAGTTTTGATAGGTTCATGGCTATGTTTAAATTAAATGTATTATTAAGAATGTGTGTACTCATACTAACCTTCGATATATCATATGACAATTATTTTAATATATGAATATGCATAAGAATGTGAATGTGGCTAAGTACCACAAATGTGGTAAAAGTACCCAGGTACGTTTCCTACTTTTGATAGGATTTTGAATATGTATATTGTTACATGTGAATAATGAGAAATTAAGTATGTTATGCATGATATAAAATATATGGGGCATCCGGGATATATGTGTGAAAGGGGAAGAAGGTGTTGACTTCGGTCTCACCAACAGAATATGATGACTACGGTCACAAAATTTGAATATGGTAACTTCGGTTACATTATCTGAATTTGGTAACTTCGGTTACATTATTTGAATATGGTGTCTAATGACACAAATTATATGGGCGATGAGCACGTCGATCTGCAATGATCGCCTTCGATGGTGTGTAGCGGATGGAGGGTTGACTTAGTAGTCCCTACGGTGTGGACCGGCGAGTGCGGGTGGTGTGTAGCGGATGGTTAATTAGGTTTGGGTTTGGGAATGCATCATTAATTGTATTCTATGATTTGAATGTGTATCATTTGCATGCCCGATTCTACTATGACTTAGTGTTGTGTACACATTGAGTCTGTTGACTCACCCCGTTTGGGAATATTTTTGGTGATGAGCGAGTAATGGACCGGGTCGGCGGGAGCTTAAAGGTGGCCATGCATAGCAAGAAATTTATGATTTGGACTTTCAATTTATTTTAAGTATTTTAAGTTTTACTTTGGGATCATTGATATAATAAGGCCATTGTGGTTTACTTTATTTTCTTTTATTTATTATGTTTATGGATTTTTATCAATTAAAGTTTAAGTAAATTCCTTTTAAAATTAACTCTAAATGTTTTGTCACCTTAAATAAATGAGTTTTAACATAAGATAAATTTGTTTTCAACTCAAGCCCAACCCAAACAATATTTTTTAAAAATCATACAAGTTTTTCCTAAGTAACAAAAGAATTTTGAACCGGTTTACTTGAGGAACATACCAAATCTGGTCAAAGCTCGTGGGCCGGGTTTGGGGTGTTTCACATCATTTTCTGACCCATGGCCAGACCCTATTGGTTTCGATACTGCCATTCTACCTCTACCGCGTCCACGACGACCACGTCCCCTAGAACTCATTTCTAACGTCGCGACTTATCTGATTAAAAAGTTTTATGTATCAGACTTTTGTTCCACTTATTAACCGCGAACAATTTTATGATATAAAGATATTTAGAAGTAGTTCTTTCGATCACACAAAGGTTCAATTCAAGTTCACTACTCTAATTCAGAGAGTCACACTCACATTCATAGACAGAGACATATTCATTCATCAACAAGAACACATTCATTCAGTGGTATCTACCACACACATTCACTATCCGGACATTTCTGCCGTTCCTATCCCTGGGTATTTTTAGTCATTTGTCCTCTGGTATTTTGGTAATAAATCGGGGTCACTTGAATTTTTTTTTTTAAAATCAAAGGTATTTCAGAATTTACAAAACCTCGGGGGTTATCTTGAAAATTTGTTTTCCAAATTAGAGGTGTTGCAAAAATTTCAGAGATCAGGGTTATTTGGTAATTTTGGAAGTTAGGGGCATTTTCAGTAAATTTTCCAAATCGGGGTATCTTGTTATTTGTAAAAGCAGAAGTTTTGATATCTTTGTAAAGTAGAAATATTGTAGCAAACGTCGAGGGTATTTTTGAAAATCTTAAGAACTAAGGGTGTTTTAGTAATTTACAATACAGGGGCATTTTTGTAATTTTGTAAATCAGAGATATTTTGGAAAAATTTTCACAATAATCTTTTACTACAATTAAAAGGGTAATTTAGGGATTTTAAAACTAGGGATTTTATAAAACTGCATGGCTAGTCCCTTTCGGGTTTTAATGATTGGTTTAACCCGTGAATAAGTCCTCTTGGTTAGGGTGAACCGTAGCTACGCACCAGGTAGGATTCCAGCGAAGAGGAGGTGAGTCACTAGGACTGCTTAAGTACCAGGCTCTTCCGGATCCAATCCTAGACATGCGCACAATGGTTGCCACACCCTAGCTCGGCGACTTAGTTCACAGGTTTATTTAATGGTCCTTAAGTCTTATGCACTTGTGTTTGAGTAGCCTAGTCCTAGGGTTCAATAGCCCTAATCTGCTAATCTACATTCCCATAAAAGCCCATACAGTTCACACATTTATTTCACTTGAAGTCGAGGTACTTACAGTGGACTTGGGTAGGAGGTACAGTGCCATGCCGAAAAAACCTGAAATAAAAGCCCATATTTTGAAAAGCCCATTTTTGAAAACGTTTTTGGACCCAAAATCCACAAAGCCGAGTTTTGAACCGGGCTCTGATACCAATTTGTAACACCCCAAACCCGGCCCATTCACTACGACCGAATTTGAAATGCCACTGCGGAACACGTTCGAAAATATTCTTACTTAAGAGTAAAAATCGTTAAAAATTTGTTCCCTTTAATAAAACCTTTTCGTGACTTAAAATATTCTAGGTAAAAAAATTAAATTATTATGAAAACAACGGATTCAAAACTTTATTATACACACTTGAGAAAATAAAATCATTTGCAATCAATATTTAAATTGTCAATCCATAATAAATATAATAATTAAACTTAATGAAAAATACTTAAACAATCTTAAATACTTTAATGGGCCTTATTACAATAAAGACTTAATCAAAATATGGAAACTATAAATACTTAATTAATTAAATTATCCTCTGCATGGGCCACCTCGTATCCACTTCAACCCGGTCCGATCATCATATCACCTGCGATGTTTGATAAAATATTTGGGTGAGTCACACGGACTCAGTGTGTAAATTAATCCACTGAATTCCACCCACATGTTAACCACGTATTAACCCATTTATCAGATAACAAAATAGCATACTCACATATTAACACATTCTGGGCTTGGCCCATATTCATATCACATTCATCCAATAGGGTAGTTACCCACAAAATTTCCACATACTGGCCTTAGCCCATTTCCACACTGATCCACATATCAACTGGGCTTGGCCCACTTCCACATTAAATACTCATATCACATTAATCCACACATCATATACAATTATGCAAAATGCACCCAACCCAAACCTAGGGTCCATCCTCTACACACCCCCTTATCCAGCCTACCACACACCAGGGGATTATCAAATCACCCTCTCCTTTTCACTCCAAAGGCAATCACTGCCGTCCACGTGCAATTAAGCACAATAGTCCACAACGCGACCTCGATCGGCGCCAATCCACGATGTAGCCGTAGCTAACACCAAAACCATGATGGGACACATAGTCACTCATCAACCATGATATGGCACATAGCCGATATCAACCACGATGAGGCACATAGCCACTCATCAAGCCACGCGAACTAAATCGCAATTATTCCACAACGTGACCTCGATCCAACGTCAATCCACGATGTAGCTCAAGGCTAACATCAAACCACGCACTCGAAGTACACCCGTACCTTCTTTCATATCCCAACCCATGCACATGCCACATAAAATAATGATACAATGTAATGATGCATGAGCATGTTCATCAAGCATATTATTACATATTCATATTAATAATCACATATCATCGAGTTTGGTACTTAGGATTATCGACATACCCCTTGAGGGTATCCTTATCACAATTTCCACTTGCACTAGTTAGCACATTCATAACACATACACATTTCACATACATATCATATACCCGGAAAGCGGTGGGTTAATCACACACATGATCACTTGGAGAACTATGCTTTCGATCATCGATGCTATCACTAGGCGATACTACGGCTATTTGCCTACTTTCTTGTTCGACATTTGGTCCACACCCGGTGGCCAATCCCTAGCTGTCGAGATAGATCTCTTCTTAAACTTCGGGATAGGACCTTCCCTTTCCCTTCTTGAATGGTATTCGCCTCCATCAACACACTTAATCGAACAATCGATTTAATCATCAATATACGAATTCTTAACCAAATATCCACAACTTATCATACTTACCAGAAAGGGTCTTGAAATCCCAAAAAGCTTGATCTAATGCTTAGATCCTTAATCCCTACATTTGATTAATCACCTACTACTTTAATAAAAAGCCATTCGGCCATAAATCCAAATCCTAGTAGGATTAGTATACTTAAACTTACCTTGTTGCCGTTTGACTTAAGAATCAAGTCTTGAAATCTCGCTATACTCTTCTTGCATTCGGCCAAGCATTGAATCAATTAACTTGGTTAGTTTTGGCTTTTGAATAATTAATGAACACATATATTTACCAAACATGGCCTTGGCCGAATACTATAGACACTTACCTTGTGGATTTTAAATCCCGAAACTCACCGAATAATTAGGGAACACGTGGCCTATGGTGTACCTTCGGAAAAAGAACTTCTCCTTCCTTGTAGTCGATACTTAGTAAATCCCGAAAGATTTCTTCAAAGTTTCGGCAACAAGATATTAATGGGGTTAGTCCTAGATTTCGACAAATTTTAAGAAAAAAGGATGAAACCGAATGAGATCTTACCCTTACTTGAAGAAATCGATTGCACCTTCACTTCAACCTTCAGAGATTCGGCTATGGCTAGATGATGATCTCACAACTTTCGGCTTTTGGAGGGATTAGAAAGAAAAGAGAAGGAAGAATAAAGATGGAGGATTCGGCTAGATCACAAGGTATTTTGGCTTGGCAAAAATAAAAGAAGAAGAAGATTTGGTGAAGAGAATTCGGCAGAGGCTTTCAAAGAACAGAAAATAATGCAGAATGGCCTCTCTTTTCCTTTTATAGCCGAGATTACTAACTTAGAATCCCTTACTTGGCCATCACTCCTCTATCTGATAACTTTATCCTTTCATTATCATAAATAAAAGAGTTTAAATCCAACATTTATCTCTTCAAAATAATCCAATTTAAAAAAAATCCTTTATTTATCACCCTTTTTAATCGAATATTTATGAAAATAAAACACCTCCTTTCTAGAAGCATGTGCCGTCCACCTCAGTCTTCTGGAAGCAAAAATAAAACCTCCTTTATTTGCTTCCCAAGTGACTCGAACTCAGGCCCATTCCTCTTGCATATGGTGCCATTTCCATAGGCCCTAAGTGGCATCTTCAGACCACTTTTCCAAGCCTGTTTGTGTGTCAAATTTCACAAACTTTTTCTTTTAAGGCCACCTTGCCTTAATTTCCCCTTTTAAACCTTAAAACTCGTCATTTCTAGGTCATTTCTAAGTTTCCAAAAATGTTCACTTTCCATTTTCCTTACATTTCCTAGTTTCCAAAAATGTTCACCTTCCATTTTTAAACTTAACATTTCCATACATTTTCGAGTTTCCAAAATGTTCATTTCTAACTTATTTTCACTCATTTCCGGGTTTCCAAAAATATTCAAAATTTATTCATAATACTTAAAACATGTCACTTCATACAATTAAATCGAAAATGCATAGGCCCTATTTTAGGATGTTACACATAATGTGCTCATGTATTTGGTTATGAGATGTATCAAATTGGTTACGTAAATGGTTTGACCAACTACATGTATGTGAGATAGTTGCTATGATAATGTTTTAACATGTTCTATGAATGAGATGGTATAGTTATATTGATTCTTATGTATGCAAAAGTGAGTAAGTTATAATTATTAATGAAATTTGATTAGCTATAATGTAACGTTATATAATTGTTGTATGTTCAATAATGGATTAGGAATTTGATAGTCATGCGAGTGAAGTTCATTTAATTCAAATTTGTATGATTTATGTATACGAATGTCTATTCTGAGTTGGGTTTATATCGGTAATGCCTCGTGACCCTAATCCGGTGACGGATACGGGTTAGGGGTGTTACAAACAATATGAGAAGGATCCTATCTATATCACCGAAGCATGGAAACATGAAAAACATCGTGAATCTTCTGTAACTCTAGGGGCAAAGCTAGTCGATAAGCAACCGGTCCGATTCTTTCTACTATTTCATACGGCTCGATATAACGAGGACTTAATTTTCCCTTCCGTCCAAATCTCAAAATTTTCTTCCAAGGTGACACCTTAAGAAATACTTTATCTCCGATAGAGTATTCAATGTTCTGACGTTCCAAATTCGCATATGATTTCTTTCTATCAAAGGCTGCCTTAATCTTTCTTGATTCTTCTTAACCATCTCCTCTGTTTCTTGAATTAGCTCCAGCCCAATTATTTTTCTTCATCAACTTGTCATCTTCTAGCTGTGCTGCTCTAATCTGATCAAACATCACTGGTTTAACTCTCAACTCAGCCAACAGACTCCCATCATTACTGATACTGAGCCGTGCAAACATTGCTCGCAATTCAAATGCAGCTTTCCCACTCAAGGTATCAGCTACCACATTTGCCTTTCTCGGATGATAGTCGTATAGATAATGTCTCTAGATCTTCAATGCAAAAATTATAGCTGCTAACTCTAGATCATGTGTCGGGTAATTACGCTCGTGTGGTTTCAGTTGACGAGATGCATAAGCTATTACCTTTCCGTCTTGCATCAATACACAACTCAGACCACTCAAAGAAGCATCACTGTACACAATAAAATCTTTTCCCGATTCTGGCAATGTCAAAACCGTTGCCTCAGTCAACATTTGCTTCAACATCTAAAAAACTTCTCTGACACTGATCATCCCAAATAAAAGGAACATTCTTTTGTAGCAGCTTCGTCATCGGCAATGCTATCTTCGAGAATCCATTTACAAATCTTCTATAGTATCCAGCTAATCCCAAGAAACTACGTACCTCAGACACATTCCTCGATGTTTTCCACTGAACAATTGATTCAACCTTTTTCGGATCAACTCTGATTCCATCTGCAGACACAACATGTCCCAAAAATATCACCTCCGATAAACAAAATTCACACTTGTTAAGCTTCCCATATAATTGTATTTCCCGTAATATCTGTAAAACAATTCTGAGATGCTGGTCATGTTTCGATTCTGACTTTGAATAAACCAATATATCATCAATGAAGATCACCACAAACTGATCTAAATACGGCTGAAAAACACGGTTCATAAGATCCATAAAAGCGGCTGGGGCATTAGTCAATCCGAAAGGCATTACTAAAAATTTATAATGTCCATACCGTGTACGGAAAGCTGTCTTCGGTACATCGATTTCTTTCACCTTCAACTGATAGTAGTCTGATCTCAAATCAATCTTCGAAAACACAGAAGCTCCTTTCAATTGATTGAATAAATCATCAATGTGAGGTAACGGATATTTATTCTTGATTGTCACCTTATTAACTGCCGGTAGTCAATACAAAGTCGCATTGAGCCATCTTTCTTTTTAACAAACAATACCGATGCACCCTATGGTGAAATGCTCGGTCTAATAAATCCACGATCTAACAAATCATGTAACTGTATCTTCAATTCTTTCAATTCGGTGGGTGACATTCGGTACGAAGGTATAGAGATTGGTGCTGTACCCGGATACACCTCAATAGCAAATTCAACTTCTCTATCACGTGGTAAACCCGATAATTCTTCAGGAAATACATCCGGAAACTCACATACGATTTTGATTTTGCTACATTGACTTCCAACTGAATCAGAATTAATAACATAAGCTAAATATGCTGCACAACCCTGCTGAAGCAATTTATTGGCCTTTATTGCTGAAATGATGCGTGTTGATCCACTAGTACGGATACCATTCACTTCAATTCTGTCTCCGTCTTCTATCTAAATATTGAACCTCTTTTTATAACAATCTAATACTACTCCGTGTTCAGATAACCAATCCATACCCAAGATTACATCAAAATCACCGAAAGGCATAATCAACAAATCCACGGGAAACATTTTATCATGTATTATCAATGGGCATCTCCAGCACACTCGGTCTACAGACACAGTTTGTCCTAAAGAGCTAGACACCTCTATTAAAACTCTAGACATTTTAGATTTTAATTTTTCCAACTCGACCAATTTCGAATTAATAAATAAATGTGATGATTTTGGGTCAATTAATGCATAAACAGGTTCAGAATACAGTAAAAATATATTGTTATGCCGTCATGTGCATCGCCTTCTTCCCGAGTCCGAACTACGTATGCCCTGGCTGGCGCTCTAGCCTCCGACTGCTGAGTAACTATATCGCTCCCTCTCCTTGCACCTCCTCCTCTAGAAACTGAATCACCTCTATCCGATCCTCTGCCTCTAGCAGTAGATACTGACCTTTGTGATGTCACGGGTGCAACACTTTCACCTTTCGGGCAATCTCTAATAAAATGATCTGTAGACCCACATCGGAAACAACCTCTAGTTAATTTCCAGCATTCACCTCTATGTTTCTTCCCGCAATGCTCACAATTTGGAATCTCAATGTCCCGAGATGGACCTCTCACACTGCCAGTAGAGACTGTCGTCTGTTTCCCTAGACTTCTATCACCTCTGTCTGATCTAAAATTGGGTCTCCAACCACCGCGAGTTTCTCTTGATCTTTTTGGTTAAGGATTTGAACTAGTAGTTCTGATACGTTTCTCAGTCAATCAAGTAATTTTGGGCTTTTTATCGAGACCTAAAACTTGCTCCACCCATTTTGCTCTTTCAACCAGATCTAAAAATTCAGTTATCCGGTGAGATACCAACTGTACCTTTAATTCATCTCGCAAACCCCGTAGAAACCATTTACAACTGTCAGCTTCTGTCGGTACAAATTCATCCGCGTATCTACTAAGTCTAGAAAATTCCCATTCATAATCCACCACTGACATCTCGCCTTGTTTCAGCATTAAAAACTCTTGCTTTTTATCTTCTATGTACAGTTCTCTAATATATTTCTTCTAAAATTCTTTCTGAAATAAATCCCAAGTTACCTACTCTGTCGATAAATGCCGGATCACTGATTCCCACCATAAGTAAGCTTCCCCTTGTAATAATGAGACAGCATACAGTAAACTCTCCCGGGGGTACATTCTAACTGCTGTAAAACTCTCTTTGTTGACTCCATCCAGTTTTCAGCTGTGGATGGATCAACTCCTTTCAGACCCAAAAATTCAGTGGCACCGTATTTACGTATTTCTTTGATTGGGGACTGTCTAGTAGAAGGAGTAGATGTTGTAGTAGGTGCAGTCCCCGCTACTCGTTGCAAGGCATCGACTATAATTATTAGTAAATGGGATTCATCTCTGTCTCTAACATTTTTCCATCCTATATTAGGAGGTTGGTTGCCTAATGGATTTATACTCGGTGTAGCTGATTCTATTTCATCTAATTCTCTATCTCCGATGTACATTTCTTGATCTACATCATCCATATGTCCATCCGACATTTTAACTATAAAAGAAAAACAAATAATTATATCAGCATCCAAATCCCGACTCAGTTTCGACCCAACAGTGGCATGTACCTCTAGACTCACTTTCTAGCTCGATTTAGCCTGATAATTGGTTAAACCTGAATAGCTCTGATACCAACAATTGTAACACCCCCTAATCCTAAATTGTCACCGAAACAGGGTTACGGTGTCTTACCAGACCTTTCAGACAATTTATGAACAATATACTAATAAATATCTAGCATACTATAAAACCTTCATAATGTCCCTTTTATAGACCTTCAAGCCCCAAAATACATATTAGAAGTGAATCGGGACAAAATTGGGTGCTCGGAAAATTTTTCGTGAAATTTTAAAATTTCTCCTAAGTACAGGGCTCACACGCCTGTGTGCCAGGCCGTGTGGACTCAATATGACCCCTTTACAATAACCTAACCAACCCTGTAAATTTTAAATCGCAACTAATTCAAACCAATATCACAACTAATACAATTTTAATATACAAATACATTTAAAACATATTAAGACATCAACATGATAATCTATTCACTAAACATTCACAAGCAACATTAAAATTAGTTTAGAAATTTCATTCTATTCCATTTCAGAGTTTAGTATCATATGTGCCATTTTTTATTCTTATCTTTTCATATGACCATTCAAAACAACATATGTCATCTTTTACAACCAAATCCACCATAACAAACATACATAACCTAGGTACATGCCACCTTTAACAAAAAGAAATATACATCACCAAGTTTCTGAGGTCGGGATCGACTCTTGATTCTGGATCGGATCGTTTAATTTCTACTAACCTGCGCACGGAAAGCAACCGTACGCTGAGTATGGATATACTCAGTGGTATTACTATATTTCAAATTATTAAAGTAAAGTAACAAATAAACATATTAAATTATATATAAAAATTAATTCATAAATAAACTATTTCATATTTAACTTTCACTTTTTAACAATAGCAACTCAATTTGGCTATTCATCAATTTGATATCATATAACATCTCATTTGAATATCAATCACTTCATGAACCTTTGATTCGTTCATTTCCTTTTCATTTCTTAATTTCAATTCACATTTCATTTTATAAACAAAATCATTCATTTTCATTCAATTTTTCTATCTCATTTATTTACCCCTATTAACAAGACTCGGACTTTGACGGATACACGGATCCAACCAAACACACCAATATGGCACCCAGTGCCTCATCGGATAGTTCGAAGCAATAAGTTGACACCTAGTGTCTCATCGGCCTAGCCGAAGTAAGTTGGTACCCAGTACCTCATCGAATCTATCCGAAGTAATATAGTGACACCCAGTGTCTCATCGACTCGAGGTCGAAGTATCCCTGAACACTTCCTATAACAGCCCAATTTAGGGGCTAGTCGGAACAGTGATCTCAGAATCACTAATTCGAGGTTAGAGAAAATTATTTTCATGATATGTTATGTATTATAACATGTTTATAAGGATGCATGAAAATTTTGGTGCCTTAATTTTAGCAATTTCTAGCTAAATTGTGAAAAAAGACTAAATCACATAAAGTGCGAAAGTTCTATTTTAATTGCTAGAGGTACCAAAAAGCTATGGTTTATAAATTGGAGGTCCCAAATGTGAAAATAGGCCATTTTGGAGTGTGATGGCCGGCCATGTGGTATGGGAGACAAGAGCATTTAATGCTTAGTCAAATTGGTGAGAAAAGATGAATAAAATATGACAAAAAGAAAAGCTATCATTTTTTTTTATTTCTTCTCTTCCTCCACCGAAAATAGAAGCCATGGGAGGGTTTTTTTTTAAGCTTAAAATTTCAGCAAGCAATTCTCCACTCAAGTAAGTGATTTTGATGGTATTTCTTGAAGAAAATTGTACTTTTGGAGTACCCAAAGCTTAAGCTTTCTAAAGAGGGGACTAATTTGCAATATGGTTGAAAGTATAGGGACTTGCCATGATAGATTTCATGTTTTTTGATGAGTTTTATGGAAGAAAATGAATGATAGGATGATGAGAAACAACTTTTGTGAAAGGTGTTGTCATGAAAACACCTATTTGGGACTAAAATGCAAAAGTTGTAATTTATTCATTAAGGCATGAAATAGTCAGAATTGTGGATAGTTGTAAGAGGATTAAATGTTCAGCTAGGCTTGTTTAACAAGAAAATGCGATGAAAATTTATTTACGAGCCTAGGGGCAAAATCGTAATTTTGCCAAAGTGTAGGGGCAAAATAGTCATTTTTGCCTAAAGTGTATATTATGGTCTAATACGATTTATAAGTGATTAAATCAGTAAATTTCATTGTTCTAGATCAAAGAAAACGAGTTTCGGACCTAGAACGGATGAAAAGAGAAATGTGGGAAGAAAGGTCCCTTTTTGGCCCTTTCGTCATCGAGGTAAGTTAGTGTGCAAACATTTTAATTACGTACAAGTTAATTTAACATTCCAATGTGGTAGGGAATGTATATTTACCATATGAATGCATGAAATATCTTTTGATGAAATGTCAATAGAATTGAGATGTGTATAGCATGATATGATGATGGTTAAGTCTCGAGTAAGACCATATTGGAATATGGCCTCGGTATAAGAGTTCGTATAAGACCATGTCAGGGACATGGCATCGACATGTTAATGTATGTAGGACCTTATTGGGGTATAATTTCAATGAGAACTATGTGTATGAGACTCAAGAGAGTTAGTTAACAATTTGAATGATTCAACGGATATGTTGAATGTATGTGGTTGTACCACGAGAAGCACAAGTTTGTGTTAGATTTGAATGGAGATGAATTCAATATATGATTAACCCCTAGTGGGATATGTGTTATTATTGCACCTTAGTTGCATGAGATAGATTTATTGATGGACTGTGTGAATGCGAACGAGTATCGTAGAAAGTTAAGTAAGAATAAAAGTATGTGAGGATGTTCTCGGATGAACATTTGAAATAGAGATATACTTGTGGATTACTATCCATGAATGTAAAATAATGGTGAGCTATAATGCGATATCACCTTATTGATGGTAGTGATGGGTGGTGCGATACCATCAATTATATTAATATCGGTGGGCTATGTGCGTTACACACGATTAATTAGTAATCGATGGGTCAGTAATGCGATACCATCGCTTATAAACGATTGGTGTGCTAAGTTCGAAATCACCATAAGTATAAATGATTGGTGGGCTGTGTGTGATACCACCCTATTAGAGATTCAATGGTGGGCTAAGCGCGAAACTACCGAGATATTAGTAGCATGAACGGCTTATTGAAAATGCTTGATGTATTGTTTTATATGATCATGTGGTGATCAGTGCAGGAATGTATGCTAATTGAATGAGCAATTGGCTTGTGACATGGCAAGAATGTGGTAAGAGATTGAATGAGTAAGTTTCAAGAATAATTGAGCAAGTAACCATGAGTTTATGAGAGACACTCTCCATGATACTTTGTAATTATGTACATTCAATGAATATCAATATTTGACAGATTATGTAGATGAGCTTACTAAGCATTTTTACTTACTCATTTACTTTTCTTATCTCTTATAGGTTTCATTACTTAGCTCGGGTTGGAGGCCGTCGGAGATGTTTTCACACTATCGAGCAGACCCTTGGTATGAGGTATCAAATCCTTATGAGTCATGGCATGTATAGGGATTCTTTTAAAGTTGATTAAGTTCTAACCAATGTAGCCAAATTGTATTGGCCTAAGAGAATCTAGAGTTGGTTGTGTATGACCATAGATGATGGCTTAAATTGGTTGTAATTGTATTGGGAGTAGTTCTCCCTAGTGTATGGGATAAAGACTTTATCTCTTTAATGATTAAATGTGTTAATTCATGTGTTTTAAATGATGATTTGAGAATGTTTTGAAGTAGTATATGAATGTATGCAAACGGGAGTGGTAAAAGGCTTGGTAAGATAGCCTCTAAGTGCCCACACGGATAGACACATGGGCGTGTGTCTAGGTCGTGTGTCTCCTGCACCTTAGTATCTTAAGTCAGATTAGACCACGAGCTGGCCACACGGCCGTTTGTTCAAGCCGTGTGATACACACGGTTGGCACATGGGTGTGTGCCAAGGCCGTGTGAAGTCTGTACTTGACACTTAGAAATTCAATTGTCACATGGCTGACGCACACGGGCGTGTGTACAGACCGTGTGAATAAGTCAGAATGCAAAGGTTTGGCACACGGGCCAGGGCCACGGGCGTGTCCAGGCCGTGTGTAATTTGCCAGTATCCTCCACGGGTGAAAGACACGGGCATGTTTTAGGGGTGCACGGGCGTGCCCCAAGTCACATGGACGTGTGACCCCTGTTTCGAGAGAAAGTTTCTAGATGAGTCCTGAAAGTTTTGGGACGTAAGTCTGAGGCCTCGTAGGCCCATGAAACGTCTGATTTGACTAAGAAAGAGAAGTTTTTAATTCGAAACGAAATTTTATAGCCCGTAAGTACATGTTTATGAAAGTTTAAGCATAGTAATGTCTCGTATCCGGTCTTAGCCTCAGACTTGGGTATGGGGTGTTGCATTTAGTGGTATCAGAGCATGGTTTAGTCAGTTCTCGGACTAACCTAGCACGAGTAAGAGTCTAGCTATACATGCCATATGTGGATAATGATAGTGTGATGTCTCCTGGCTCTAACGAAATTGTTTTGTTAAGACAGAGATGATTCCCAACCGAGCTAATTTCAGTAAGTTTGTGTGATTTCTAAGCTTTATGATTTCTATCATTGAATTGCTTAGTATAATGTACATTATTATCATGGAATGCTTAATGTTTTACTAAACAAAGAAATCAATGAGATTAAATACTAGCATGTCCCGATTGAAGATGGAATTTCCCAGGATACTCGATCTACCACATAAGATTAGAAAGTCCGTATAAGACCAAGCCAAGGCATGGCCTCGGCAATCAAATATAGATATCATGTAAGTCCAAGGCAAGCTTGGCATTGAACAAGTTATCATGTAAGTCCAAGGCAAGCTTGGGATTGAACAAGTTATCATGTAAGTCCAAGGCAAGCTTGGCATTGAACAAGTTATCATGTAAGTCCAAGGCAAGCTTGGCATTGAACAAGTTATCATGTAAGTCCAAGGTAAGCTTGGCATTGAACAGATATCATGTAAGTCCAAGGCAAGCTTGGCATTGAATAGATATCATGTAAGTCCAATGCAAGCTTGGCATTGAAAAGCTATCAAGAGAAAGAGATCCCATGTAAGTCCAAGCCAAGGCATGGCATTGGTGAGAACAAGAAAGACTTCGTATAAGTCCATGTCAAGACATGGCCTCGAAACCAAGATGAGATATTCCATGTAAGACCATATCTAGGATATGGCTTTGGCATCAAGTTCATGTGAAGAGATTTAGTATCCTCGGTTATTCGCAAAAATTCATCGGGCAAATGAGTAAAGTTAAAGTGAGATAGCAAGAAAGTTGAGTAAGCAAAGTTATTATCAAGTTGAAAATGAGTATTATTCTTGTTATGAATGATGAATCAGAGATTATGCTTGTTATAGTAAAGTATACTGATCTATGTGATCAAGTGTTACAGGTACCTTGTTTACCTTACAAACATGAGACTAGTAAGTACCATGATGCATGTGAGAAGCAGTAAGAGTAAGTAAGCATTTGAGATTTGTGATGCCATTGTTTATGATAAATATGTCCACATGGTTAAATCTCACATGTGACTGTTAAAGTAGAGAGTGCATGATGTTTTTTTTATGACTCTGTTATGAAGCCACACATATTATGGTGTGGAAGTTAAAATTGAAAAGTTTGACTAAGTAGAATGTAGGAGATGAGTACGGTCGTTCAATGATAAAATGATGAATAAGACCATGGTTGGACCATGGCGGTATATGTGATCCCATATAAGACCATGTCTGGGGCATGGCATTGGCATCGATACATGATCCCGTATAAGACCATATCTGGGATATGGCATCGGCATCAAATAGTAATCCCGTGTGAGACCACGTCTGGGACCTGAATTCAGTATAAGATTTCGTGTAAGACCATATCTGGGATATGGCATCGACATCGATATGAGTTTCCATGTAAGACCGTATCTGGGATATGGCATTGGTGTTGATATGAGATTTCGTGTAAGACCATAGCGAGGCTATGGCATCGTGATGACATGTAAAGCAATAGCTGGGCTATGATGTTGTGATACGAGTAAGACCATAGTTGGACTATGGCAATCAAGTAAACGACGTACTCAAAACCCGTAAGACATTCTCTAGATTAATAAGAAATAGTAAGAGGAATTAGAGCTTAATGTTGAGTACTTGAGTAGACATTAAGGTGGAACTTGAGTAAGTGAAGTCGCTGTTCGAAATTATGGGTGATAGAAACCATTGTAACATGAGTAAGTATGAAAACTTGATTGAGGCGAGTTGTGTGACTATGATGATATTTCATTGACAATGAGTAGTAAATCATATGTATGTAGTCACGAGAGTTAGGCTAAGGGACTTTGCAACCTCACTCCCTTACCACTGTTGAATTATGATGAGATGTTATGAGAGTTAAATTGAGTAAGTTTATATGTGATTAATGCAGTATTTATGTTAGCATTTTGAGAATGCTTTGTATCACATCGATGCATAATACTCTACTAAATAGAGTAACTGTTGTTGAACATGAGGTTGAAGTCCTAGATGACTAAAATGATGAGGCTATCATCGAGATATGAGATAGACAAGGTCCCATATAAGATCATGTTCGAGGCATGGCCTCGGCACCAAGTTATGATTCCGTATAAGACCATATCTAGAATATGGCATCAGTAATGAATATGAGAATCGCGTAAGACCATATTCAGAACATGGCATCGATACTTGATGTGGAAGTCCATATAAGACCTTATCTAGAATATGGCATTGGCATTTAAAGGTGACTCCATATAAGACCACCCCGGGGGTGTGGCATTGGTTTCGTGCCTACATGAATGACGACGAATTTGCGTCTTTGATTATCCCTAGTGATCAATGGGACAAATAGATGAGTCTAGAAGTATAAATGAGATTAGTACTAAAGTCATGTGAAGGAGTGAATGCAGATATTCGTGAATGAATCACGAAGAAACTAGTACGATGTGTGGCACGATATGTGCTAAATAAATGGCAAGTATGAGTAAGTTGGCTCGAAGCCTGTGGTTTGTGCATGGTTAGTTAATGCCATGGATGGGGTTATAATGATCTCCTTTATTATTATGTACTAATACATGTTTCCCTTCAGGGATGATGTAGTTGTTCTTTTCATAAATTGTGATTGTGTGAGAATGTTAGCTGATTGTAAAAATCAGACAAAAGGGTTGTCGATTTAGTTAATTGAAATCGACATTTCCTTTATCTCCTCGTAACCTTAATTGGGTACCTTGAGGAGGAAATTGGTGATGATTCGTGTATATGAGGTGAAATCACAAGTTTCACGTTGTGTGATGGGTTTTCGGGTAAGCCAAATAGAGTTAACAAATTCGATCGAGATGTCCCTGCTATCGTGAGATATGAAGATCGTAAAGGTTCTAGATTGGCATAGCAAGAGAAACTTAGATATGAGTGTGCTTAAAATATGTTCTCAGTATGGAGAAAAGAGTAGATTAAGGTATTGAGATATGATTCAAGTTCTGTGTATATTCACGCATGAATCAGTAAAGAGAATAAAATTCTGTGTGTACGTGAGTAGGGAGCATAATATAAAGATATGCTCATTGAAATGCTCAAACCATGATAGTTGAGTTGTAAGCTATTGAAAGAACTGTTAATTTGAAAGTTCTAGTACTGAGATCAGTCTGAATCAAGAGAAAGAGTTGACAGGTTGGTGATCCAGAGACAATCACTTTTGTGTCTGTGTTGTGAGTTAGATGTTATGAAAATATCCATGTTAAGCAATGCGAGTTAGTTACTCGGTTGACCCTAGTTGGTAACATCTTAGTTTCAGAAAGGTTAATGACTAGAGCGAGTCTTCTTTTCAGAAGAAAAAAGCGTTCAGAAGAGATATAGTAAATGGTATTTTAAATAAGCTTTGAATGAGTTTATTTGAGATGGTAAATAAAGGTTGTATAAGTTTTCCGTTGTTGATGATGAATCCAGAACTTATACAGAGCTTTGGTATGAGATTTTGTAGCAACATATCTAATAAAGCAAGAATAAGGAAATACTGATTATGTGGATAAATGTTTTGTGATGAGAGAGTACATTTCACGATATGATGGAGTTATGGTCAAGTAGTTAACCACTAAAAGCTGAGTTTCCAAAGCGTACAAGTCAAAACCATTACAGTCGGTGAATGCTTTAATGAGAAAGCGAGATAAAACCTTATAAATTTCAAATTTAGTTTGACAAGATTCCCAAAGAGGGGGATGTCATTCGAATTGTAATGAATCAACCAGTAAAGATCCGAACGATCATTTGGACATGTACAGAGTTCCAAATTGGTGGATTACTGAATATAGTATATACCCAAAGGAAGAATAACTTAGGTCTCAAGTTGCGTTTCGGCCTTATGTATCACAGCTTAAGAGTTGTTTGCAAGAGAAACTTGAGGATAAGTGGATTCGTGATTTTGAAGAGTAGATGGAAACGTTTTAAGAATGATGATAGCAACTCCTCCTGATAAAATTTTTGGGGACGAAAATTCCTAAGGAGGGGAGAATTGTAACAGCCCAATTTAGAGGCTAATCGGAACAGTCATCTCAGAATCACTAATTCGAGGTTAGAGAAAATTATTTTCATGATATGTTATGTATTATAACATGTTTATAAGGATGCATGAAAATTTTGGTGCCTTAATTTCAGCGATTTCTAGCTAAATTGTGAAAAAGGACTAAATCGCATAAAGTGCAAAAGTTCTATTTTAATTGCTAGAGGTACCAAAAAGCTATGGTTTATAAATTGGAGGTCCCAAATGTGCAAATATGCCATTTTGGAGTGTGATGGCCGGCCATGTCGTATGGGAGACAAGAGCATTTAATGCTTAGTCAAATTGGTGAGAAAAGATGAATAAAATATGACAAAAAGAAAATCTATCATTTTTTTTATTTCTTCTCTTCCTCCACCGAAAATAGAAGCCATGGGAGGGTTTTTTTTGAAGCTTAAAATTTCATCAAGCAATTCTGCACTCAAGTAAGTGATTTTGATGGTATTGCTTGAAGAAAATTGTACTTTTGGAGTACCCAAAGCTTAAGCTTTCTAAAGAGGGGACTAGTTTGCAATATGGTTGAAAATCTAGGGACTTGCCATGATAGATTTCATGTTGTTTGATGAGTTTTATGGAAGAAAATGAATGATAGGATGATGAGAAACAACTTTTGTGAAAGGTGTTGTCATGAAAACACCTATTTGGGACTAAAATGCAAAAGTTGTAATTTGTTCATTAAGGCATGAAATAGTTGGAATTGTGGATAGTTGTAAGAGGATTAAATGTTCAGCTAGGCTTTTTAACAAGAAAATGTGATGAAAATTTATTTATTGAGCCTAGGGGCAAAATCGTAATTTTGCCAAAGTGTAGGGGCAAAATAGTCATTTTTGCCTAAAGTGTATATTATGGTGTAATATGATTTATAAGTGATTAAATCAGTAAATTTCATTGTTCTAGATCAAATAAAATGAGTTTCGGACCTAGAACAGATGAAAAGAGAAATATGGGCAAAAAGGTCCCTTTTTGGCCCTTTCGGCATCGAGGTAAGTTCATGTGCAAACGTTGTAATTACGTACGAGTTAATTTAACATTCCAATGTGGTAGGGAATGTATATTTACCATATGAATGCATGAAATATCTTTTGATGAAATGTCAATAGAATTGAGATGTGTATAGCATGATATGATGATGGTTAAAGTCTCGAGTAAGACCATATTGGAATATGGCCTCTGTATAAGAGTTCATATAAGACCATGTCAGGGACATGGCATCGACATGTTAATGTATGTAGGACCTTATTGGGGTATAATTTCAATTGAGAACTATGTGTATGAGACTCAAGAGAGTTAGTTAACAATTTGAATGATTCAACGGATATGTTGAATGTATGTGGTTGTACCACGAGAAGCACAAGTATGTGTTAGAATTGAATGGAGATGAATTCAATATATGATGAACCCCTAGTGGGATATGTGTTATTATTGCACCTTAGTTGCATGAGATAGATTTATTGATGCACTGTGTGAATGCGAACGAGTATCGTAGAAAGTTAAGTAAGAATAGAAGTATGTGAGGATGTTCTCATATGAACATTTGAAATAGAGATATACTTGTGGATTACTATCCACGAATGTAAAATAACGGTGAGCTATGTGCGATATCACCTTATTGATGGTAGTGATGGGCTGGTGCGATACCATCAATTATATATTAATATCGGTGGGCTATATGCGTTACCACACGATTAATTAGTAATCGATGGGCTGTGTGCGATACCATCGCTTATAAACGATTGGTGTGCTAAGTGCGAAATCACCATAAGTATAAATGATTGGTGGGTTGTGTGCGATACCACCCTATTAGAGATTCAATGGTGGGCTAAGTGCGAAACTACCGAGATATTAGTAGCATGAGCGGCTTATTGAAAATGCTTGATGTATTGTTTTATATGATCATGTGGTGATCAGTGCAGGCATGTATGCTAATTGAACGAGCAATTGGCTTGTGACATGGTAAGAATGTGGTAAGAGATTGAATGAGTAAGTTTCAAGAATAATTGAGCAAGTAACCATGAGTTTATGAGAGACACTCTCCATGATACTTTGTAATTATGTACATTCAATGAATATCAATATTTGACAGATTATGTAGATGAGCTTACTAAGAATTTTTGCTTACTCCTTTACTTTTCTTATCTCTTATAGGTATCATTACTTAGCTCGGGTTGGAGGCCACCGGAGATGTTTTCACACTATCGAGCAGACCCTTGGTATGGGGTATCAAATCCTTATGAGTCATGGCATGTATAGGGATTCTTTTAAAGTTGATTAAGTTCTAACCAATGTAGCCAAATTGTATTGGCCTAAGAGAATCTAGAGTTGGTTGTGTATGACCATAGATGATGGCTTAAATTGGTTGTAATTGTATTGGGAGTAGTTCTCCCTAGTGTATGGGATAAAGACTTTATCTCTTTAATGATTAAATGTGTTAGTTCATGTGTTTTAAATGATGATTTGAGAATGTTTTGAAGTAGTATATGAATGTATGCAAACGGGAGTGGTAAAAGGCTTGGTAAGATAGCCTCTAAGTGCCCACACGGATAGACACACGGGCGTGTGTCTAGGCCGTGTGTCTCCTGCACCCTAGTATCTTAAGTCAGATTAGACCACGAGCTGGTCACACGGCCGTTTGTTCAGGCCGTGTGATACACGCGGTTGGCACATGGGCGTGTGCCAAGGCCGTGTGAAGTCTGCACTTGACACTTAGAAATTCAATTGTCACACGGCCGCGCTGCACGGCGCGTGTACGCACCGTGTGAATAAGTCGAGAATGCAAGGTTTGGCACACGGGCGAGGGCCGCGGGCGTGTCAGCCGTGTGTAATTTTCGATATCCTCCACGGGTGAAAGACACGGGCATGTTTAGGGGTGCACGGGGCGTGCCCCAAGTCACACGCGGACGTGTGACCCGCATTCGAGAGAAAGTTTCGGATGAGTCACGAAAGTTTTGGGACGTAAAGTCCGAGGCCTCGTAGGCCCATGAAACGTCGATTTGACTAAGAAAGAGAAGTTTTTAATTCGAAACGAAATTTTATAGCCCGTAAGTACATGTTTATGAAAGTTCAAGCATAGTAATGTCTTGTATCCGGTCTTAGCCTCGGACTCGGGTATGGGGTGTTACACTTCCAATCCTATGGTATGCCAACTATATCCAACCTAGTCCGACTAGTTAATAGGGTATTCAAATCACATATATATCTCAATTCAATCACAATTTCTCACATTTTCAATTCAATTATCTTCCACATTTCAACCAATATTCAATTCACAATTCACACATTTTCACATCTTAATACATTTTCAATATCAGTCGCAATTCGATTCGAATTCACTTTCCGCTTTCAATCAATAAACAATTCAATTATTAATTCATATCAACTATTCAATTTAATTCCCACTCCATACACATACACATAAATTAAAATTTAACATTTAATAATAAATAACTTGAATTATAGTAATACAAACCAGAATTTTCCCAAGTTACTCCCCGGCAATCTTTTCCTTTCCTTTCTGGACCGATGTCTCCGGTTCAATGTTAGCTACAACAATTAAAGTAATTTACAATTATTAGTACAACACTATTATATTTAATAATTAGATTTTTCTATTGAACTTTTACCTTAATTTCAATTTAATCCCTAACCAAAAATCATTTATTTTTCCATCATCATTTATACCTTATTCCTACTCCATATTCATCCAAACTCAAAAATTTCAAGAAAAGGATTTAGATTGACTTACCAATTTAATTTGGAACCTTTAAAACATTATTTTCCTTATTTTTTTTCTTTTCTCCCTTCTTTCCTTTCTGTTTCGTTCCTGCTTAAATGTTGTGTTTCTTTCTTTCTTTTATTTCATTTACTATATATATATATATATATATAATTATTATTATTATTATTTCTTATATTATAAGTAATTATATAATTGTATTACAAATATATGTATTTAATCTATTAGACATGTATTTTATAGTTACCATACAATTGTCAAAATCTTTATTTAATTTATAATATAATATTATAATATAATTAATATAAATTACAATATAATAAAATAATAATATAATCAAATTAAATAATATATTTATATAAAAAACTTAAGATTTTTATCAACATATGCCGCCTCATTTAATACATTAGGTATAATTACCTATTTGGTCCTTTTTATTTTCTTTTAATCTACAATTAAGCTTTCATATTTTATTCAATTTAGTCCTTTTTGCTAATTACTCCTAATTAAGTTAAATTTACCTAACTAAAACCTAATTAAACACACAACTAGCTTCGTAAATATTTTTAGTAAATATTTACGAACCCGTTTCAATAAAATGAAGGCCCGATAATGTACATTTTTGATGCCGTGAATTTTGGCTCATTACACGGTTCGTATTCATACTAGAAATAAAAAACAAACGAGCTTTTACCCTTTTGTTCCACACGAGATTTCTTTTCTCATTGAGCTCATCTTAGGACACCTGCATTATCTTTAACCAGATGTGCCGCCCCAGCCAAACTCCCCACCTGAGAATGTCTTTCGTCCGGATCAGCCAGAGTCCAAAAAGAGGGGCTGTGCCCCGCCTCCGATTCATGGATAAGTAAAATAAGATTAAAATTAGTGGTATTTCATTTTTGCCCAAGAGCTCCCACTTATCCTACACCTCTCAAGTAATTTTACAAAGTCGGACTAGAGCTCTATTGACCAGAGGCTGTTCACCTTGGAGACCTGATACGGTTATGAGTATGATCGGGTACGGTTGGCACTCGATCCTCTGGATTTTCAAAGGCCGCCGAGGGTGCACCGGACACCACGCGACATCCAGTGCTCTTCTGGCCGCTGGACCTTACCTCTGACTGAGCCATTTCTAGGGTGGGCAGGCCATTAAACAGAAAACATAACTCTTCCCGAGGGCCCCGCTGACGTCTCTGGACACCTTAATGTTGCCGTCAGCCATTACGTCTCAGTTTAAGAATTTTAACTAGATTCCCTTTCGAAGCTTGTGCAGGACGCGCTATAGGACGGGCTTCCCCTGTCTCTTAGGATCGACTAACCCATGTGCTAGTGTTGTTCACATAAAACCTTTCCCCTCTTCGGCCTTCATAGTTTTCATTTGAATATTTTCTACTACCACTAAGATTTGCACCGACGGCCGCTCCACCCAGGCTCATGCACTGGGTTTTGCGATGACCGTCGTGCCCTCCTACTCATCAGAGCCTAGCCCTTTACCAACGGCTGGGAATAGATCACGCGCTTAAGCACCATCCATTTTCGGGGCTAGTTGATTTGGCAAGTGAGTTGTTACACACTCTTTAGTGGATTTTGACTTCCATGACCACCATCCTGCTGTCTTGATCGACCAACACCCTTTGTGGGTTTTAGGCTAGCGTGCAGTTGGGCACCATAACCCGGCTTTCAGTTCATC
Source organism: Gossypium sturtianum (assembly GCA_025698515.1). Classification (NCBI taxonomy): domain Eukaryota; kingdom Viridiplantae; phylum Streptophyta; class Magnoliopsida; order Malvales; family Malvaceae; genus Gossypium; species Gossypium sturtianum. Next base: position 74,481,443 of record CM046947.1, on the reverse strand, counting down.
CCGCATCGCCAGTTCTGCTTACAAAAAAGTCCCACTTAGAGCTCTCGATTCTGTGGCGCGGCTACAAGAAGCAGTCGCTCCGTCCTACCTTTTTAAAGTTTGAGAATAGGTCGAGGGCGTTACGCCCCTAATGCCTCTATTCATTGGCTTTACCCGATAGAACTCGCTAAAACTCCAGCTATCCTGAGGGAAACTTCGAAGGGAACCAGCTACTAAACGGTTTGATTAGTCTTTCACCCCTATACCCAAGTCAGACGAACGACTTACATGTCACTATCACTGCGGGCTTCCACCAGAGTTTCCCCTGGGTTCACCCAGCTCAGGCATAGTTCACCATCTTTTGGGTCTCGACGGGCATGCTCTCACTCAAACCCTTCTCAGTAGATCAAGGTCGATCGACGGTGCACCTGCGAGGGATCCCGCCAATCATCTTTCTTGCACCTTACAGGTTTTCTAGTCGTTGACTCGTACACATGTCAAACTCATTGGTCTGTGTTTCAAGACGGGCCGAATGGGGAGCCTGCAGGCTGACGCCTAAAGCACGCAGGTGCCGAAGCAGGCCGAGACGACGCGTGCTGGATCTCACGATTGAGGTGAAGACGTCTCCAAGGGTTATCAAAAGCCCGGGCTTGGGCCGCCGCCATGACCCGCGTCGGTACTTGTTCGCTATTGGCCTCTTTTCAAAGTCCTTCCATCTTTCCCTTGCGGTACTTGTTCGCTATCGGTCTCTTGCCCTTATTTAGCCTTGGATGAAATTTACCGCCCAATTAGGCATGCATTCCCAAATAACTCGACTCGTAGATAATGCCTCGTAGTGCAATAGGGTTCGGGCATGACGGGGCTATCACCCTCTCTAGTACCCCTTTCCACGGGACTTAGGCTCGGTCTACTGTTGAGGACACTTCTCTAGACTACAATTCGAACACCGATCGTGCTCGATTGTCAAGCTGGGCTTTTCTCGGTTCGCTCACCGTTACTAGGGGAATCCTAGTAACTTTCTTTTCCTCTGCTTATTGATATGTTTAAACTCAGTTGATAATCCCACCTCACCTAGGGTCGCAATGCGAGCATCGTCCATGCGATGTCGAAAGGGTTCAAAGGTCTCGATCAACGAACGTGCATGACTCCGAACGAGGTTGCTTACAGCATTACCACCAATCATCGTGACGATGATGTTGTCGAGGACTTGAATTTAGGCCAACCGCTGGCTGTGAGCACGCAGGAGGCCAATTTCTGCCCGCAGTCCAATCGAGGCTCGAGGGCTCGGGGTTGGACGGGGCCGACGATGCGTGACACTCAGGCAAACATGCCTTCGGCCTAATGGCTTGGGGCACAACTTGCATTCAAAAACACGATGGTTCACAGGATTTTGCAATTCACACCAAGTATCACATTTCGCTACGTTCTTCAATGATGCGAGAGTCGAGATATCTGTTACCAAAAGTTATTCTGTATATTTCGCTGTAAAAGAACAACATCAGTGTAGCACTGACACCACGAACAGTGTGGTGAAAGAAGGCCCCTTTTTTTGTTTTGATACCATACTTATCCGTTGGAGAAGCAATCACAAATACGCCAATTTCAATGTGTAAAAACCATGATGATTATGGTACCAAACCTGGCAGTCTTTTGGGCTACCTGGAATGATAAGCAAGGTCCGAATCCGGTCTCTCATGCACTTACCATAAATGTCGAGAACTCTATTTTTACTCCAATACCTATGGTCAATTGTCCATAACTCATGTATCATTTTTTCATGCACATGTGATTTGTTGCAAATGATAGTCCCCACAAAGCCCCTTGAAACCCCAATTATCAAGATGGATGTCCACGTTTTTACCATCACCAACCAGCCACCCAAAACCTTTCTCCAAAGCCCTAGTAGCAGAAGCTATGTTGTTCCATGTAAAAGACGGTTATCAACTTTTTTGGGATGGAAAAGGTTACCCTCCGGAAAATACTTGGATCTAAGGACATGGAAGCATCAAATGTCTTTTTTTGTGAGCAGCCTCCACACTTGTCTGCCAAGAAGAGCCATGTTGAATAGGTGAACGTCTCTAAATTCGGGCCCTTCCATCCCTTTTGGGAGACAGATTTTATCCCACACGAGCATGGCCCATCCACAGTCTTTATCCTTGCACGCCCACCACATCTACATATCTCACACCAACAACACTCTCTTTTTGAATATGTATAGATCAAGAAAAGAGGGATTCGGATCGAGATCGAGGCAAAGATAAAGTGCTCAATTAATTGACTCATTTTGTTACTTTGACATCCGAGGTAAGTTCAGATATAATATGAGTTGTTAAATTTATGTCTAAATACTATGAAATGAATGAATATGTGATTATTGAATTAGAAATGCTATATGTGGAATTGAGAACTGTGACACTAAGTGTGCGTAATTAGAATCGGAACAGAGGTGAATAACACTGTGTGTGCGAAGTAATAGAAGCCTCGACTTTATTGATTGGCACTGTGTGTGCGATACCGAGATAAATTTGGTTTAATGTAAAGGCACTAAGTGTGCGATGATATTTTAGCTTCGGCTATGAAATGGACACTAAGTGTGCGATTAAATCGAAGGAATAATGAAGATTGATCGAAATGAGGTATCAAACATTGAGTAGAAAAATTTGTCATTTACTAAGTGTTGGCAAAGGTATGAATGGAACCTATGTGGCTGATGAATTTGGAAATGGATGAATAGATAGTGATGTGAGTTTTGAATATGGATGAGATTGTACATTCTTGTGAATTAATCTAAGTGATGGTTTATATTGTGTATTGTAATTGAATTATTGAGTTAAATGTATTATATTACGAACTTACTAAGCTTTAAAGCTTACTGTGTGAAGTTTTCTCTGTTTTACAGTATATTTAAAGCTAGCTCAGAACCGGGGATCGTTAGCGACTAAATCACACTATTGGCTATCTAATTTGGTACTTTTGGAAGTTGTATATATTTGGTATATGGCATGTATAGGCTAGTGATTATGACATGTTTTGAAGTTTATATGCCTTGCCATGTGATTTGGCTTGGTAGTTTGATGGTTGGTATATGTCCTGAACATGTGAAAAGAATGACTTATAAATGTATGTGTATACTCTATGTGAGTGTTCATTATTGCATAAATTATCAAGATGGAGATGGTATGTTTCATGATAGAATTGGTAAGGAATGAATGTTGAGTAGATTATAAGTTTTGGGATGTGAAATTGATATTTGAGTTGGACTTATTTGAGTTGAATTTGAGCATGGAAGTAAATGGTGTGGTTGATGATTATTTGGTGCAAATATTAGTATGTTTTGATTGCCATTTGAGGTATAAATGTATATGGATTGATGATTGTAGGTGATTCCAAAGTGTGGTTGGCAAATTGACCGTGCAAATGGCCTATAATTGCCCACACGGTTGAGCACACGGGCGTGTGGCTCGACCGTGTCTTTCGAGTTTGCTAATTGAATCAAGTCAGACTCGACCACGGGCTGGACACATGGGCGTGTGACTGGTCGTGTGGTGCAAGTCAATGTCGACCACGGGTGAAGCACACGGGTGTGTCTCAGGCCGTGTGAACAAGTCAGTATGTATGCCCTGTTTTGCCACGGCTCGGACACACGGGTGTGTGACTAGCCGTGTAGTGCAAGTCAGTGTCGACCACGGGCGTGGCTCAGGCCATGTGGACAAGTCAGTATGTTTGCCATGTTTTGCCACGGCTCGGACACATGAGCGTGTCTTAGGCCGTGTGAGGCACACGGCCTGCCCACATGGACGTGTGACCTCTATAACTTTGAAAAATATTTGATTTTCAGAAAAATTTTGTATGATCTCGGTTTAGTCCCGACCCCGTTCTAATGCATGTCCAAGGTCTCGTAAACCTCATTAAGGGACTATATGTTTGTAGTCTGCTATGATTTGACGATGATATATATTATGATGTGAAATGTTCGTAAAAGTTTCTGATTGTCTGGTAATGCCCCTTAACCCTAAATCGGCGATGGTTACGGGTTAGGGGTGTTACAGTCAACACTAGGAGCTTTCCTAGGATCCATTTGTTTAATAACTTGGATGACTTCACTCTCCGTGTAGCCTTTTTCAAGCCACTCGTTGGTTTCCTTAGTGACACATTCTTGGACATAGTTCGTATCATGTGTAACAGTCCGATTTAGACCCTAGTCGAAACAGTGGTTTCTGGACCACAAATCCGAGTCTAAATATTATTTTAATATTATTTTCTGTGTCCTTGATATGTGATTAAGCATGTGTTAAAATTCCGTAAGTTAATTTATCCGTCTGTGTGCTTAATTTGACAAAAGGACTAAATCGCATAATTTGTAAAAGTGGCTTTCTGTTTGATTAATGGTCTATGTGAGGTGGCTTTTAAATGAGGAGGCCTTAAGAGGAAATTAAGCCAATACTGTGGTTAGTGGACGACATTAGGTGATGATATGCATATATTATATGTTTGTTTTATAAGTTAGATTAATATTATATATTATAAGATATTATAATAAAACAAAAGACATTAAATAAAGTCATTCTCATCCTATATTGCCGAAAATCAAACAAAAGAAAAAGAAATAAGAAGTTAGGGCATTCGGCACTCTTTGAGCTTGATTAAGGTATGATTTTGACTCGGTTTTTGATAATTTCTACGTTTCTGTAATTGTTGCTTCGTATGCTATAAAACCCATGTCTTAATTTTGAGAAATGATGATGTTTTTGAGATGAGCCTTTGATGAACTCATGTGTTTTATGATGTTTGATGGTGAAAAATGAAAGATATGTGTTTGATTATCATAGTTTGTACTTAAAGTTTTGTTAAATTTGAGTATTTTGGACTCAATTGAGAAAATAGTATTTTGAGGGACTAATTTGTGAAATAAATGAAATGTATGGACTAGTATGAGATACATGAATATTCGGCTAAGCATGGGTATATGGTAATTTTGTGTAATTTGTGATTTTTTGAATTAGGGACTAAATTGTCCAAATGTGAAATGTGAGGGCTAATTTGCAAATTGCCCTAAATATGTGTTCTTTGATTGAAATGAATGAGTTAGTGAATAAAAGGGTGAAATTTGAATATGTATAGATCAAGAACCGAAGAAAACAGACTTAGATCGCGGGAAAGCGAAGGTAGTCGAATAACCGAGTCCGAACGAATATCTGAATCCGAGGTAAGTCGATATACAAATAAATGTATTTGTATTGAATTATTTAAGTGTATATAATATGTGAAATACTATAATTATCCATTGAGATGGAATGTATGTGAAATCCGAGTTGGTTAATAAGTCGATAAGCTGATAAAGTCTGAGAAGTCCCGTGTGAACCTAGGAATATATAGGAATTACGTATGTCATGACATAGGTGTCTGTTATGTGATATCATGTAAGACCACAACTGGGACCTTGGCATCGATAAGAGATTTTGTGTAAGACCACGTCTGGGACGTTGGCATCGATATGAGATTTACGTGTAAGACCATGTCTGGGACATCGGCATCGTATTTGATTCGTGTAAGACATGCAGGACGAGTGGCATCGATATCTGATTACATGTAAAACCAACAACACTCTCTCATCCTCTCTTCTCTTCTCTCAAGTTTTCTCTCTTCTTTTCCATTCCATTTCCCCTTTCTCTTGTGCCGATTTCTCCTCTTGGGAAAGAGGTGTTCTTCAGCCATCTTGGGCAGCAATCAAGTATTCATAGAAGCCTTGCTCGATGAGGACAATGGAGACGAAGGACGGAACAACCAGTCAAGCCTCAGAGAAACACCAGATTTGCCTCTTGTTCCCTATCTTTTAATTTCGTTGTTTATACGATGAACATATCTATGAATATTATTGTTGTTGAAATGGTTATTTTAATCAATTTAGCTTGAATTTAATTCGTGTTGGGTTGATTGCATGACGTCCTTGTAAATTATTAAAATTATGTTTATGCTGTTATAGGTCTCGGTAAAATGCATGATTAAGTAAAATCATGCTTAAGTTATTCTGGCATTATAATTGTTTAGATAACTATAGAATTAATTATTTAAACACATTGAAATTGTAATTAATGGACACAGTACTTAATCAGTGCATGTTTAATTCTTCTAAGGTAGCTGAAGATTAAATTAGCATTGTATTTGGTAATACATATGCCTTGCATAACTTGCAAGATTGTTGTGATTAAATTGTTTCAAGGTAATGACACTTTGTTACTTCACAAAGTCTTTTATATTCTTTTTAGGTTGAATTAATCGTTTGAATCGACATAGGAATATGCGAAAGATTGTTTAATTTAATAAGTATGTATGTGCAATAACATGTTTACCTTTATAAATCTGTTTAATCGAATGAACATAGAAATATGTACGAGAGATGAATAGATTTTTGATTTGTAAATATGTTCATAAGTTAGCAAATTACCGAGTTACCGTGATTTATTCGTAACAGGTATAAGCATAAGTTTAATAATTCTAAGGTAAGAAATGTAATTAATCCAACACAATTATATCATCTTGATTAAAATCAGCTTTTGAAATCGTGCATTAGAACTTTATTTTTTATTTTACTTTGTTTTCTTTAGTTTTTAATCATTTTTCTAAATCAAAATTTTTTTCTTCACCAAAGTGTTTTAAATTGCATTCATAAATAATTCTTTTCACAGTCCCTGTGGGTACGATAACTCGACATTTACTTGTCATTTTATTACTTGTTGCGATTGTGTACACTTGCACATTTCCACCGTTCCAAGTTTTTGGCGCCGTTGCCGGGGACTGTTTTAAAATACATTATTTGTGAAATTGTAAATTTTGCATTTTGGTCTTCTTTTTTCTGTTAAATTTAAATTCCATTTTCTTTTGTGTTTGTTTCAGGTGTTTATGAGTATTGATCAAATTATTGACTTACTTCCCGTAAACCCTGAAATTGAAAGGACTTTTCGACAGCGAAGAAGACAAGCGAACCAGAGAAGGACCGAAGAGATGAACTTCGAGAATATGAATCAAGGAAATAGAGCAAACCCTGCTCAGAATCCTATCCTTATTGCTGATGATAGGGATAGAGCTTTACGACAGTATGCCGTGCCAATGTTCAATGATCTTAATCCGGGTATCAGAAGACCCGAGATCAAGGCACAACAATTCGAGCTGAAGCCAGTCATGTTCCAGATGCTTTAGACAGTGGGCCAATTCAGTGGAATGCCTACTGAAGATCCTCATCTTCACTTAAGACTATTTATGGAGGTGAGCGATTCTTTCAAGTTAGCCGGAGTACCCAAAGATGCATTACGATTGAAGCTGTTCCCATATTCGCTAAGGGATAGAGCTCGTGCCTGGTTGAACTCATTGCCACCGAACTCCATTTCTACATGGCAAGAATTAACCGAGAGATTCCTCATGAAGTATTTCCTGCCAAGCAAGAATGCTAAGCTGAGGAACGAGATCACTGCCTTCCACCAAATGGATGATGAGTCCTTGTATGAGGCATGGGAAAGATTTAAAGAGTTATTACAAAAATGCCCTCATCATGGAATCCCACATTACATCCAACTTGAGACATTTTACAATGGTCTCAACGCTCACACGAGGATGGTAGTGGACGCTTCTGCTAATGGTGCTCTCCTTCCTAAGTCTTATAATGAGGCTTATGAAATTATCGAGAGGATTGCTAGCAACAATTATCAATGGCCAACCAGTCGAGCAGCGTCAGGAAGACGAGTCGCTGGAATACATGAAGTAGACGCCCTTACTTCACTCGCATCTCAGGTATCTTCAATTTCCTCAATGCTTAAGAATCTTACCACCAATGGGTCTAATAGTTTTGTAGCATAGCCGCCTAATCAATTTGAGAATATAGCCTGTGTCTATTGTGGGGAGGGACATTTGTTTGAAGAATGTCCGTCGAACCCAGAATCCGTATACTACATGGGTAATCAGAACCAAAATCGAGGAAGGAAAGGGTTGCAATCAAATTTTTATAACCCATCGTGGAGAAACCACCCGAATTTTTCTTGGAGTAACCAAGGGGCTAGAACCAGTACTACTTACACCCAACCCAGCTACCTAGTTTCCCTCAACAAGTTCAGAAACCAGTTCAAGCTGAAGCATCCAATAGCTTGGAGAGTTTGCTGAAGGCATACATGGCAAAGAATGATGCCTTAATCTAGAGCCAAGTAGCTACATTGAATAATTTGGAGAATCAAGTGGGCCAACTTGCAACTGAACTTAGGAACCGACCACAGGGTACCTTACCCAGTGATACGAAAAATCTGAGAAATCTGGGAAAGGAGCATTGCAAAGCGCTAACAATGAGGAGTGGAAGGATAGTAGAGCCCAACATTGTCGAAGTTGAACTCAGAGACCGACCACAAGGTGCTCTACCTAGTGACACGGAGAATCCGAGAAATCCGAGGAAGGAATATTGTAAAGCGTTGACATTGAGGAGCGGAAAGACAGTAGAGCCCAACACTGTCGAAGTTGAAAAAGAGCCAGCTGACGCTCAAGATTCAGAAGAAGTTCAACCAAGTGTTGAAATCCTAGTTTCACCAGAACCAGAATCTGCAAAACCCGACAAAGTAACCTCAGGACCAGTTAATTCTGATCAACTAACAACTTCATTAGGTGCAGAATTGCCGCCAAAGATGAATCAACCAAAACTAGTTTCAGTAATGAAACCACCACCACCCTACCCTCAAAGACTTTAGAAGCAGAAGCAGGAGATTCAATTCAAGAAGTTCCTTGACGTACTCAAGCAACTTCACATCAACATCCCATTGGTTGAAGCACTTGAGCAAATGCCGAACTACGTCAAGTTCATGAAAGATATCTTGTCTAAGAAACGAAGGCTTGGAGAATTTGAGACGGTAGCTCTACGAAGGAATGCAGTGCATATCTTCAAGACAAACTACCCCCAAAATTGAAGGATCCTGGATGTTTTACCATACCGTGCAACATTGGAGCAACATATTGTGGTAAGGCATTATGTGACTTAGGTGCAAGTATCAACTTGATGCCTATGTCAATATTTAGAAAGTTGGGGATAGGAGAAGTTAGACCAACTACGGTTACGCTTCAACTAGCAGATCAATCCTTAGCACATCCAGAAGGAAAAATCGAGGACGTATTGGTACGTGTAGATAAGTTTATCTTTCCTGCTAACTTTGTAATTCTAGAATTTGAAGTAGACAAAGAAGTACCAATCATCCTAGGAAGGCCGCTCCTAGCAACTGGAAGGACCCTCATTGATGTGCAGAAGGGCGAGCTCACTATGCGTGTTCAGGATGATCAGGTAACATTTAACGTCTTTAAGTCTATGTGATTTCCTGACACAATGGATGATTGTTCTGCAGTATCCGACTTAGAGGAATTAATAGTGGAGAAGGAACTCAACTGTGTTGAGGACCCACTGGAAAGAATTTTGACATCGGATCTTCCAAATGATGAAGAGGAGGATGACTACTTAGCTTTGCTAGAAGCTAATCAAAAGGGATTTAATCCGCAATCCTGTTTTGAATCTTTGGAGTTAGAAAAGAGGGATTACACCCAGCCAAAAGCATCGATCGAGGGGCCACCTAAATTAGAACTCAAGGTATTACCTTCTCATTTAAAATACGTTTATTTAGGTAACACTTCTACTCTGCATGTGATTGTTTCAGCAGAATTAACTACTGAACAAGAAGAAAAACTTATCTTAGTTTTGAAACAATTCAAGAAGGCCATCGGATGGACCATAGCCGATATTCGCAGTATTAGTCCGTCGGTATGCATGCACAAGATTATCCTGGAAGATGGCGAAAAAGGGACGATCGATGGACAAAGGAGACTGAACCCCATCATGAAGGACGTAGTAAAAAAGGAGATCATCAAGTGGTTAGATGCGGGTATTATCTATCCCATCTCAGACAGTTCATGGGTAAGTCTGGTCCAGTGCGTGCCAAAGAAAGGAGGTATCAAGGTCGTAGAGAATGAGAACAACGAGTTGATACCGACTAGAACGATTCTGAGGATGGAGAATCGCGATCGACACGGAGTCGAACAAGGCGACTAGGAAAGATCACTTTCCTTTGCCGTTCTTGGACCAGATGCTGGATAGACTCGCAAGATGAGATTACTACTATTTTCTCGATGGATACTCAGGGTATAATCAGATTACAGTAGCACCAGAAGATCAACACAAAATGACATTCACCGCCGTGACAGTACGTTTGCATTTAGACGCATGCCATTTGGTTTATGTAATGCACCTGCTACATTTCAAAGATGTATGATGTCTATTTTTACTGACATGGTTGAAAAGTATTTGGAAGTGTTTATGGACAATTTTTCAGTATTCAGAGATACTTACGATGATTGCTTAGCCAATCTAGCTAAGGTACTAAGGCGTTGCGAAGAAACGAATCTCGTACTCAACTGGGAGAAGTGCCATTTTATGGTACGAGAAGGAATTGTTATAGGCCATCAGATAACGAGGCATGGGATCGAGGTAGACAAAGAAAAGGTAGACGTTATTGAGAAACACCCACCTCCAACATCTGTAAAAGGTGTTAGGAGCTTTTTGGGCCACGCCAGTTTTTATCGAAGATTTATCAAGGACTTCTCCAAAGTTGCTAAACCCTTATCCAAACTCTTGGAAAAGGACTCGATATTCAAGTTTGATGAGGAATTCTTAAAAGCCTTCAACGATTTGAAGAGTCGATTAGTCACGGCACCCATAATCGTCACACCAGACTGAGATTTGCCATTCGTATTGATGTGTGACGCAAGTGACTTTGCAATTGGAGCTATCTTGGGCCAGCGAAGGAACAAAGTTTTTCATCCCATCTACTACGCAAGTCAAACTCTAACCGGAGCTCAACTAAATTATACGGTAACAGAAAAAGAGTTACTTGCTATTGTGTTTACTTTCGACAAGTTTCGATCTTATCTTGTAGGTACCAAAGTGATCGTCTATACGGACCACTCGGCAATTAAATATTTACTGGCCAAGAAAGACGCTAAGCCAAGATTGATCCGGTGGGTACTACTACTTCAAGAGTTCGATCTAGAAATTCAAGATCGAAATGGAGTAGAGAACCAAGTAGTAGATTACTTGTCTAGATTGGAGCCGCAAGAGGGAAATTTTCCACTTGTACCGATCCAGGAGACATTTCCAGATGAACACATACTGAAGGTAAATCATGTCCATAATATTCCTTGGTTTGCTGATATTGCTAACTATTTAGCTTGTGGTTTAATGCCGATTGATAAAATGTATCAACAAAGGAAAAAGTTTCTTCACGATGCGAAGTACTATTTCTAGGAAGAACCATATTTGTTTAAAAAGTGTGCAGATCAGATGATCAGGAGATGTGTGGCAGAAGATGAAATACCGAAGATTTTATACCACTGCCACTCAACTCCGAGTGGGAGACACTTCGGAGGTACACGTACAGCGGCCAAAGTATTGCAAGTCAGATTCTTTTGGCCAACACTATTCAAGGATGCATACGCTTACGTAAAGAGTTGTGACCGATGTCAGAGGGTTGGAAATGTCACCAACAGAAATGAGATGCCTCGAACAAATATCATTGAGGTAGAATTGTTCGATGTTTGGGGTATTGACTTTCTTGGTCCTTTCCCTCCGTCTTTTGGTCACAAGTACATATTGGTAGTGATGAGATTATGTGTCCAAGTGGGTCGAGGTGAAGCTTATCCGACGAACGATGCTAAGGTTGTGATGAAGTTCTTGCAGAAACACGTGTTCACAAGGTTTGGAACCCCAAGAGCTATTATCATCGATGAAGGAACCCATTTTGTGAACAAGTGGTTAAAATGGTTGTTAGATAAACATAGAGTGAAACACAAGGTTGCAATGACTTACCATCCATGAGACAAATGGGCAAAATTTGGTGGCAAATAATGAGATCAAAGGCATACTTGAGAAGGTAGTTTGCCCGAACCAAGCGAGATTGGTCCAAGAGACTAGATGATGCTTTATGGGCTTACAGAACAACATACAAGACACCTTTAGGAATGTCACCCTACTGAGTTGGTCTTTGGAAAAGCTGTCATCTACCTCTGGAGTTAGAGCACAAAGCTTATTGGGCTCTTCGACAACTCAACTGGATCTTAAACTTGCTAAAGAGAAGCGGATGCTCCAACTCAACGAGCTAGAGGAATTCGAATGTTCTCATACGAAAATACCAAATTACTCAAAGAAAGACTCAAGAAATGGCATGACAAGCACATTCGAGTTAGAGAATTCGAAGCAGCGCAGCAAGTCTTGTTATTTAATTCCAGATTGAAGTTCTTCCCATGTAAGTTAAAATCACGTTGGTCCGGTCCATTCACGATTCATCACGTCTATCCATATGGAGTTGTTGAACTCCAAGGTAAGAGAGGTAATTTTCAAGTCAATGCTCAGCGTTTGAAACATTACTACGGAGAAAAACCTGAACGGGATCAAATCTTGTTCAGTTTATCTAATATTTAGATTTTCTTGTTTTTAATAAATTATTTAGGGTATATTTTCGGGTTTAGTATGTTTAAATAAATTCTGTCTAGGAGATTGGAACTTAAGCGGGACCGCTTGTGACCCCTCCAATCTTTCCTGGGAATTGATTTTTATATAATTTTCCGAGAAATTATTCCCTAAATGACAAAAATAAATTTTTGGTTTTTCAAATAAAAGGTTCAATTTTGATCCAAGTTTTAATTTTCAACTCAATTTCAAATTTTCATTAAGTCTAAAGACTTAATTGAATTATTTTTAAATTTTGGTTGCTATTTTCGTAAATAATAAAAAATCTAGGTGCCTCTTTTTGTAAATATTTCCAAAAGGCATCTAAAATAATTATTTTTACTTAATATTTTAATAATAATATGATAAAATTTAATATATAATTATATCTCTTATAATTTATATATTAATTTTTATCAACTTAGCTTAGAATTAGGATTAATTTTATTTAATTATATTTCATGTTTATATTAATAATTAATAGCAATTGATAATTGCATATGCATATTATTAATCGTTGTTAACATTGAGTAGAATTAGAATTAGAATATTTTAATTAGTAAATTACTCTAAGAGTTCTACTCTAATTCCTACTTCTCCTACTATAAATTCCACCCTTACTTCTCCCTATTCATTCATCACTTAAAACCCCAAATCACCAACTCATCAAAGTGTCGCAAGTCCCTAGCCACAACAGCCATTCGACCAGCAGCCAGCTTCAGCACACGCCGCACGCCCACATCACACACAGCCTTGTGCGTTTTCCGCTTCAACCCCAGCTGCCCATGCCTTATCGCACATCGGCAGCACTTGCGCCCAGCACCGAGCGCACACCAGGCGTGGTCAACAAGGACCAGCGCGCTACCTGCTTGCAGCTCCCTCGCACATTGCTACTCGCCCCAGCTCCATCAGCCTTGCACCTTGCTGCCTTGTGCGCTTATGCGGCACTCCTCCTTCACCCAACCTAAGCTAAAACCCTCCTTCCATTTTGCTATCTTTTTCTACATTATTTTTTAGAGATCCTTTATTTTTTACAAAAAAAGGTGGTAAGACTTAATTTCTTTTCAATTTATTTAATTATTGAATTTTTTTAATTCATTGAATTATTAATAATTTTTATTAATTAATTTTTTGAGAAAATAATTTTTCCATCTTATGTTCAGGTTAAGCATGCCTCGCAAGAGAACACGTGCCTCCGCCCAAATTGACGAAGCACAAAACAAATTTTACTGTGAAGAAGCCAAAGTAAGATACGAAAGCATCTTCAAAAATCAACAGATGCATCTAGAGAAAGGCTTCACATTGAAGGAAAGCAACTACAGAGACTTTATGGCACGTATTCGTCAAGTTGCTAAAGCCCTCAATTGGGAATTGTTTTGTGAAAGGAGACCAAGTGTGGATGAGGAACTAGTTCATGAATTTTATGTGAACTTAACCTCAAGCGAATTGACCGAAGTTCCAGTTTGCGGAATCAAGGTACCAATAAATTCAAATGCTATTAATGAGTTCTTTGAATTACCTGATTTCGAAAACGATGAATATTCTTCCTTGTTGAGCAACATTAAACCTGAAAATCTACAAAAAATTCTCGAGGAACTTACAGTTCCAGGTTCTAAGTGGACTGTGTCAAAGCAAGGAATCCACACGTGTCGAAGAGAGTATTTGACACCACTTGCGAAGGTATGGTTCTATTTCATCCGTTTTAGCCTTATGCCTAGTTCGCATGGGACTACAATCTCATTAGAGTGAATGGTCCTATTATACTCGATTCTAACTGGAAAACCCATTGATGTGGGCAAAATCATCCTAAGAGATGCGAAATTGTGCCGTTAGACGTTCTGGCCCGGCCTATTTCCCATTTACGATAACAATTCTGTATTTAAAAGCAAAAATCCTTGTGGATGTGAAAAAGACAGGGTATAGTCAAGGCACAATCACCGATTGGGACCTCTACCGAGTAGCTGGAGATTCTGTTCTACAGCAACAAGTTGAAGAGAGTGAGGATCCCGAAGAAGCAGAAGATGATCCCATAGAGATTCCGCCAGAGCAATCAACTGAAGTCCCTAATGAGGCAGAACCAATGGAACCAGAAGTTGAACCTGATATCGACACCTCAATGTTTGGAGCTCCACCACCTAGCCCAGATCTTCGTGATGAGCTGTTAAAGCTGATGGACTTAATGCAACACATGCAATGGCAGCAACAAGCCTACTGGAGATACTCAAAAATAAGGGATGACTCGATGAGGAGTGCCCTCAAGAAAATTTATAATGACCCATTTATTTTTGTGCCTGAGTTTCCAGATTTCATATTTGAACCATGGATTTCATCATCGAAGAAGGAGCAAGGCGATTCATGCAAAGGCAATACTGATGAAGCAAAAGATGAGTCGAATTCGGAAGGATCGGCAAACAAATAAAAAAAAGGGGGGGAGGACTTCAACTTTACTTTATTTTATTCTTAAGTTATTTTAGGATTAGATTAATTAGGAATTTTTATCTTTTCACAATAAAAAAAGAGATAGGAATTATGAATAAAATCTGAACAAGTCCCAAAGGCTAAAGTGTGGCAATAGATATATACATGTCTAGGATTGGATTTTAGAGAGAGCTTGGTACTTAAGCAGTCAATTTGACTTGCATCCTCTTTTCTAAAAATCCTACCTGGTGTATAGTATCTATTCACTTTAAACAATGAGGACATTGTTCACTTTAAGTAGGGGGGACCAAAAATTTGAATTAATTCCACTAAGAACAAATTCTTCTTTTAATTATGATTAGGATATATTTGTTCAATAATTTGAAATTTTGTTAAGTATGCTAAACTTCAGTATTAATAAAGTTCTATTATTCCAATAAGTTATTATGTTAGCTTAATAATGATGTGAATGTATTTTTAATAAAGCATGCAAATTCGTACCATAAAATTTTTAGTTCCCTACGAAAAAAATTAGGCATGCATGAAAGTTGAAGTCTTTAGAATTGACTTAGTAGTTTCTTGAGGCGAAATCCTAGGAAGCATGGAACGTTGAAAATGATTTAGGCAACTGTTGTTTGGACTGTTTGAGCCTTTCAAGCCAACCCTGATAAATTTATCCTTTGAAACCCAACTTTGAGACTATATGGCCTAGTTTTATTTGGACCTTTGTAATATTTAGCCATCACTTTTCTCTTCATTATCTTTAAAATTGTCCCAAACACTAGACCCAGTACTATTCAGAATATTGTTTGAAAATAAGTTTGGGGGAGTCGAAAAAAAGTATCAATTGCTCAAAAATTGTAGTACATGAAGCGAGTGCTCGAAATTGAAATTGAAAAAAAAAACATGCACTCGAAATAAAATAGATGTACAAAAGAGCATAAGTTGGTGTATCAAGGGTAAAAATTTCGAAGGTTCGATTTTACGCTAAGTCTAGGGTTTCAAAACCTAAAATTATCTATCTTTTACCTGCCCCTAAGCCCAGCCACGTTACAACCCTGTTAAAGACCTATTGATTCAAAGTTACAATGTTACCTACATTAGTGGAGAGAAATTGCTCTGTTCAACATATGAAGACATCAGTTAAGCTTAATGATTGCAGCTTAGTTTTGAATAAGGGAATAAAAAAATCAAATTGGTAAGGGTTAACATGTCTTTATTAAGAAACATTTAGTCTAATTTTGCTATCATAATAGTTGTTGGATGTAATTTGAACGATATATATACTTGAGCTGCATAATTATCGAATTTCTTGTTTTGAGCATAAGTATATTAATTTCATGATTTTGGGAAGAATGTTGTTCTGGAGGAGTTTTTCAAAAGTGTTTCCGAGAAAATTCTTTTCAATTTTGTGCATTACTCGGGACGAGCAATGAATTAAGTTTGGGGGTGTGGAAACACGAAAATTTATACACTTTTTCATGCCCTTTTAACTCAAATTTATGCGATTTGATTAAATTCTTGTCGGAAAATAATTAAATATTATAAAATAATTAAATTGTGTTAAAAATATGAACATGATGAATTTTAATTAATTTTATAGTAAATTTTGATTAATTTTGACTATTTTCGACAAATTCGCACAAAGAGCAAAAATTGGCTCGGCAGACACTGCTCGAAGAATAAACCCGAGAAGCAATTTGAAGTATCGAGGCACATTTATTTCCAGCCCAAGACGGTCCAATTATGAATATTTAATCATAATATAATTAATTTTAATTTATTCCCAATTTAATTTGGGCTAAATAAATTAATCTTAATTAATTATGGAAAAAGGGCCCAGTTGAACTGCACTGGTTGAACCGAATTCAGTGAACCGAACCAGCCACCAATTGGGCAGCCCAAACCATCCATATGCTGACCCAAATCAGCCTATTAGCTGATTAATTAAGCTTGCAAAGAAGCCATTGAAGACTTGTCAAAGTTGCATTCAACCCCCTCCACAATTAGTGGCTTTTTAGATTTGCCCCATGCCATATTTAGCAAAGTTGAAGCCATCAACTTTGCCACATAGATGGCCGGCCAAGGGGGGTCTCTTTGGCTGATGGGATTTGCTATTTTTAGCAGCCACAATCAGCTATAAAAGCCACCCCTTTCTGATCATTCAAAGCATCTCTCACACCAACAACACTCTCTCATCCTCTCTTCTCTTCTCTCAAGTTTTCTCTCTTCTTTTCCATTCCATTTCCCCTTTCTCTTGTGCCGATTTCTCCTCTTGGGAAAGAGGTGTTCTTCAGCCATCTTGGGCAGTAATCAAGTATTCATAGAAGCCTTGCTCGGCGAGGACAACGGAGACGAAGGATGGAACAACCAGTCAAGCCTAGGAGAAACACCGGATTTGCCTCTTGTTCCCTATCTTTTTAATTTCTGTTGTTTATACGATGAACATATCTATGAATATTATTGTTGTTGAAATGGTTATTTTAATAAATTTAGCTTGAATTTAATTCGTGTTGGGTTGATTGCATGACGTCCTTGTGAATTATTAAAATTATGTTTATGTTGTTATAGGTCTCGGTAAAATGCTTGATTAAGTAAAATCATGCTTAAGTTATTCTGGCATCATAATTGTTTAGATAACTATAGAATTAATTATTTAAATGCATTGAAATTGTAATTAATGGACACAGTACTTAATCAGTGCATGTTTAATTCTTCTAAGATAGCTGAAGATTAAATTAGCATTGTATTTGGCAATACATATGCCTTGCATAACTTGCAAGATTGTTGTGATTAAATTGTTTCAAGGTAATGACACTTTGTTACTTCAAAAAGTCTTTTATATTCTTATTAGGTTGAATTAATCGTTCGAATCGACATAGGAATATACGAAAGATTGTTTAATTTAATAAGTATGTATGTTCAATAACATGTTTACCTTTATAAATATGTTTAATCGAATGAACATAGAAATATGTACGAGAGATGAATGGATTTTTTATTTAGCTAAGGGACACTGTGATTGCAATTGATGACTTGTATTATGAAATGTCTGTAAAAGTTTCTGATCTATTCGGTAATACCTTTAATCCTAATCCGGCGACGGATACGGGTTAGGGGTGTTACATTTGGTTGGTATTAGAGCTACGGTTTAGTCGATACTCAGACTAACATAGCATGTCAAAGTCTAGCTATACATACCATATATCTGAACTGTGATAGTGTGATGAATCCTGACATGAAAAATGTGATTTTCGTATAGTAATGGATCCCGAAAGAGCCGTAGCTGATGATGTAGAAAGCAATACGCCTGCTCCTGCTGAAGGGACAGTGCCCTCTGATCCGAGACTGGCTACGAGTGGTCTTGAGGGAGAAGCTAAACAAGCTTTCTTCCAGATGATGAGTGAGTGGTTCACTCAGTTTGTTAGAAATAACCCGACTGTCTCAAAACCTCCGCCCCCGCTTAATCACCCTCAGACATTTGTTATGCCTCCGACTATGAATCTGAATCTGTTGAACAAGCCTCCAGTTTACAAAATCCGTAAATATGGGGCTGAAGAGTTTAAGGCTACTAGTGATGACGATGCCAAAAAAGCTGAATTCTGGTTAGAAAACACAATCCGGGTATTTGATGAAATGTCACTGAGTCCCGAGGAATGCATAAAGTGTGTAGTTTCTTTGTTACGAGACGCGGCCTATCAGTGGTGGAAAACTCTAATTTCTGTTGTTCTGAAAGAACGGGTGACATGAGACTTCTTTCAGATTGAGTTTCGGAAGAAATGCATCAGTGAGAGATTCATTGATCAGAAACGAAAGGAATTTCTGGACTTGAAACAGGGCCGTATGTCTATTACTGAATACGAACGAGAGTTCATGAGACTGAGTCAGTATGCTCGTGAATGTGTATCCACCGAGGCAATAATGTGCAAAAGATTCGACGATGGTCTTAATGAAGACATCCGTTTACTTGTTGGGATTCTGGAAATAAAAGAGTTTGTGGTACTTGTTGATCGAGCGTGCAAAGCCGAAGCCCTCGGGAAAGATAAAAGGAAAGCTGAGTTTGAAGCTAAAGATGTGAGAAAGATATTTCAGAGTAGATCATTTCAGTCTACTTCGAAGAATTTCAAAGATGAACAAAGTCGTTCGAGAGTTAATGTGGGACATTCTAGTAGAGATCGAGCTAGAACACAAATAAGCTCCAAAACTCCAGCAACTTCAATAGCAAGTGTTGGAAATGTTCGATCTGAACGACCTGAGTGTAAGCATTATGGTAAAAGACATCTGGGAAGTTGTAGATTGAATGATCGGGCTTGTTTCAGATGTGGATCGTTAGATCATTTTATTCGTGATTGCCCAGAGCCTGTTGAGCAAGAGACTACCCAGAATTCGAGATCCGATAATGCTCCAGTGAGAGGTAGACCTTCCCGAAATATAAGAAATGTCAGTGGTAGTCAGAGAACTACGAGAGATATCGTTGTGAGATCTGAAGCTAGAGCACCTGCCAGAGCGTATGCCATTCGAGCTCGTGAGGAAGCTTCACCTCTTGATGTTATAACGGGTACATTTACACTTTATGATACTTCTGTGATTGCATTGATAGACCCTGGTTCTACTCATTCGTATATATGCATGGATTTGGTATCCAGTAAGACTTTTCCTGTAGAGTCTACCGAGTTTGTTATAAAAGTATCGAACCCTTTTGGTAAAAGTGTCCTGGTTAACAAAATATGCAAGAACTATCCGTTAATGTTTCGAGATATCTATTTCCCTGCTGATCTGATGCTATTACCGTTTGATGAGTTTGATATAATTTTGGGTATGGACTAGTTGACATTGCATGATGCTGTTGTGAATTGTAAAAGAAAGACTATTAATTTGAGTCGTCAGAATGGTGAAATAGTTCGTATTGAGTCGAATGATTTAAATGGATTGCCTGCTGTGATATCTTTGTTGAAAATTCAGATTTATATGAAAAAAGGGTTATGAAGCTTATTTTGCTTATGTGATTGATTCGAAAGTGTCTGAAAAGAAAGTTGAATCAGTGCCAGTAGTCTGTGAAATTTCTGATGTATTCCCTGAAGAATTGTCGGGTTTGCCTCCGATACGTGAAGCTGAATTTGGAATTGATTTGTTGCCTGGTACGACACCTATTTCGATAGCTCCGTATATAATGGCACCAACAGAGTTGAAAGAGTTAAAGTCACAGTTGCAAGAGTTAACTGACAGAGGGTTTGCGAGACCAAGTTTTTCACCGTGGGGTGCTCCCGTTCTGTTTGTGAAAAAGAAAGATGGCACGATGAGAATGTGTATATACTATCGTCAGTTGAACAAGGTAACTATAAAGAACAAATATCCGTTGCCCAGGATTGACGATTTATTTGATCAGTTAAAAGGAGCTACTATTTTTCGAAGATAGATCTGAGATCGGGTTACTATCAGTTGCGAGTAAAAGATTCAGACATTCTGAAAATTGCTTTCAGAACGAGGTACGGGCATTATGAGTTTTTAGTTATGCCTTTCAGACTAACAAATGCTCTTGATGTTATTATGGATCTGATGAACAGAATTTTCAGACCGTACCTAGATCGATTTGTTATTGTATTCATAGACGACATTCTGATTTATTCACGGGATGAAACTGAACATACTGAACATCTGAGAATTGTGTTGCAAACTCTGAAAGAAAAGTAATTTTATGAAAAAAATAGTAAATGTGAATTCTAGTTGCGTGAAGTTAGTTTTCTGGGACATATTGTATCGGCCTTTGGAATACGAGTTGATCCGAGCAAGATTTATGCTATTCTGGATTGGAAACCTTCGAAGAATGTGTCTGAAGTTCATAGTTTTCTGCGACTTGCTGGTTATTACCTTAGATTCGTAAAAGGCTTTTCGATGATAGCTACTCCGTTAACTAAATTGCTTCAGAAAGATGTGAGATTTGAATGGTCCGATAAATGTCAGAAAATTTTTGATCGATTTGAAAACTCATAATCAAGCTCCGGTGTTAGTTAGTACAAACGTAATCGAGTAAAGAGTTTGTGATTTACAGTGATGCTTCGTTGAATGGTCTGGGATGTGTTCTGATGCAGGAAGGCAAAGTAATAGCTTATGCTTCGAGACAGTTGAAGCCTCATGAAAAGAATTATCCGACACACGACCTTGAGCTAGCTGCAATTGTATTCGCATTAAAGATTTGGCGACATTATCTGTTCGGCGAGAAATGCCACGTGTTTTCAGATCATAAAAGTTTGAAATATTTGATGACCCAGAAAGATTTAAATCTGCGTCAGAGGAGATGGTTAGAGTTTTTGAAAGACTACGAGGTTGTAATAGATTATCACCCGGGGAAAGCAAATGTTGTAGCTGATTCTTTAAGTCAGAAATCACTGTCTGCATTACGTGCTATGAATGCTCAATTAGATATGTCTGATGATAGTTCAGTGTTAGCTGAATTGAAAGTAAAACCGTTGTTTATACAACAAATATGTGAAGCTCAGAAAGTTAATAACGAAATGTTAGCAAAGCGAGCTCAGTGTGATTCGAACTCTGATTCTGAATTTTGGGTTGATGCTAACGATTGTTTGAGATTTCAAGATCGTATTTGTGTTCCGAGAAATTTCGAGTTATTACAGCTGATTTTGAATGAAGCACATAACAGTTGTCTATCCGTTCATCCGGGAAGTACAAAGATGTACCATGATCTGAAGCAACACTATTGGTGGTCTGGTATGAAACGAGACATTTCTGACTTTGTTTCGAAATGTTTAATCTGTCAGCAAGTTAAGGCGGAACATCAGGTTCCATCTGGTTTGTTACAGCCGATTCTGATTCCGGAGTGGAAATGGGATAGAGTGACGATGGATTTTGTTTCTGGATTGCCTCTGACTCCAAGAAAGAAAGATGCGATTTGGGTCGTAGTTGATCGATTAATGAAATCCACCCATTTTATTCTGGTACAATCTAATTTCTCGCTTGATAGATTAGCTGAGCTTTATATTTCTGAGATTGTGAGATTGCACGAGGTAGCGTTGTCTATTGTATCAGATAGAGATCCAAGATTTACATCAAGGTTCTGGAAGAAATTGCAAGAAGCTTTAGGCACAAAATTGCATTTCAGTACAGCATTTCATCCGCAAACAGATGGTCAATCTGAACGAATTATTTAGATACTCGAGGACATGTTGAGATGTTGCATCCTTGAGTTTGATGGTACGTGGGATCAGTATTTTTCATTGATTGAATTTGCGTATAATAATAGTTTTCAGTCGAGCATCAGAATGGGACCTTATGAAGCTTTGTACGGATGTAAATGTCGAACACCTCTGTATTGGACTGATCTCAGTGAAAATAAGATACACAGGGTTGATCTGATAAAAGACACTGAATAGAAAGTAAAAGTGATCCGTGATAATCTGAAAGCAGCGTCTGATCATCAGAAATCTTATGTGGATTTGAAACGAAAAGATATTGAATTTGAAATCGGTGACAAAGTGTTTTTGAAAGTATCTCCGTGGAAGAAAGTACTCTGATTTGGACGCAAAGGCAAGTTGAGGCCGAGATTCATCGGACCTTATGAGATTATCGAGCGTGTTGGATCAGTTGCATACAGATTATTATTGCCACCTAAACTAGAAAAGATTCATAATGTATTTCATGTATCGATGCTCCGTAGGTATCGTTCCGATTCGTCACATGTGATTGCTACGTCTGAAATTGAAATCCGATTAGATATGACTTACGAAGAAGAGCCGATCCGTATCTTAGCTCGTGAAGTGAAAGAATTGAGAAATAAAAGAATTCCGTTAGTTAAAGTGTTATGGCATCGACACGGAATAGAAGAGGCTACGTGGGAGCCTGAAAGTTCAATGAAACAGTAATATCCGAATCTGTTTAATGGTAAGATTTTCGGGGACGAAAATCTCTAAGGGGGGAGAATTGTAGCAGTCCAGTTTAGACCCTAGTCAGAACAGTGGTTTTGGGACCACAAATCCGAGTTTGAATACTATTTTAATATTATTTTCTATGTCCTTGATATGTGATTAAGCATGTGTTAAAATTCCGTAAGTTAATTTATCCGTCTGTGTGCTTAATTTGACAAACGGACTAAATCGCATAATTTGTAAAAGTGGCTTTCTATTTGATTAATGGTCTATGTGAGGTGGCTTTTAAATGAGGAGGCCTTAAGAGGCAATTAAGCCAATACTATGGTTAGTGGACGACATTAGGTGATGATATGCATATATTATACGTTTATTTTATAAGTTAGATTAATATTATATATTATAAGATATTATAATAAAACAAAAGACATTAAATAAAGCCATTCTCATCCTATATTGTCGAAAATAAAACAAAAGAAAAAGAAATAAGAAGTTAGGGCATTCGGTACTCTTTGAGCTTGATTAAGGTATGATTTTGACTCGGTTTTTGATAATTTCTACGTTTCTGTAATTATTGCTTCGTATGCTATAAAACCCATGTATTAATTTTGAGAAATGATGATGTTTTTTATATGAGCCTTTGATGAACTCATGTTTTTTATGATGTTTGATGGTGAAAAATGAAAGATATGTGTTTGATTATCATAGTTTGTATTTGAAGTTTTGTTAAATTTGAGTATTTTGGACTCAATTGAGAAAATAGTATTTTGAGGGACTAATTTGTGAAATAAATTAAATGTATGGACTAGTATGAGATACAAGAATATTCAGCTAAGCATGGGTATATGGTAATTTTGTGTAATTTGTGATTTTGTGAATTAGGGACTAAATTGTCCAAATGTGAAATGTGAGGGCTAATTTGCAAATTGCCCTAAATATGTGTCCTTTGATTGGAATGAATGAATTAGTGAATAAAAGGGTGAAATTTGAATATGTATAGATTAAGAACCGAAGAAAACGGACTTAGATCGCGAGAAAGCGAAGGTAGTCGAATAACCGAGTTCGAACGAATATCCGAATCTGAGGTAAGTCGATATACAAATAAATGTATTTGTATTGAATTATTTGAGTGTATATAATATGTGAAATACTATGATTATCCATTGAGATGGAATGTATGTGAAATCCGAGTTGGTTAATAAGTCGATAAGCTGATAAAGTCTGAGAAGTCCCGTGTGAACCTAAGAATATATAGGAATTACGTATGTCATGACATAGGTGTCTGTTATGTGATATCATGTAAGACCACGTCTGGGACGTTGGCGTTGATTCGAGATTTCGTGTAAGACCACGTCTGGAACGTTGGCATCGATAAGAGATTTCGTGTAAGACCACGTCTAGGATGTTGGCATCGGTATGAGATTTACATGTAAGACCATGTCTGGGACATCTGCATTGTATTTGATTCATGTAAGACCCTATCTGGGACAGTGGCATCGATATCTGATTACATGTAAGACCACGTCTGGGACGTTGGCATTGTACGACTATTCCGAGCACTCTGAGTATCCTATTAGATTTCGAACGGTTCAACGGGCAAATCCGAGACACGAATGACTATGTGAATTGTATATACGTTTCAGGTACGTTGATATGTACACTAAGTGTGTATGAAAGGTAAGTATCTATATGAACTTACTAAAATGATTATGCATATGGAAATGATGAGATTATATGTGAAGATATGCTTGAATGAGCCATGTGTATATGTGATATTTGAGTTGAAGAAATTGGTAATATATGGCTAAGCAAGTGAGCCAAAGAATATATGTGATGAATTTGCTATGAGAACCAATAATGTTATTGTGCCAATATGGTTATATGCATTTTATACTAAGTTTATTTGTATATGGCTTACTAAGCTTTTGAAAGCTTACTCTCTGTGTGTTTGCTCTGTTTTATAGATCGTCAAAGCTACTGAAGGCTCAGGGACCGTCGAGGATCGTCATCACACTACTCAAACTCATTTTGGTACCTCTTGGAAATGTATATACTAAGTATGGCATGTATAGGCTAGTGATTTGGTAAATGTTTAAGATGTAAATAGCCATGTGATTTGGCTAGCTAATGTTGGAAATGTGCATGAGTAAATATGGCATATGATGCATGTTTTGGTATGGCAATTTAGCTATTGAAATGATCAAGACTATGGTAAGCTTATGAATGCAATATGAGTATGTATGTTTGATCAATGAAATGGTTACATGGAAGATAAATGTGGTCGAATCATGCTTGGATGGATATGTGTTTTGATTGTACAAATTGGTATATAAGTTAGTATGATTGGAGTTGTGATAGGATGAAATCACATGTTGATCTATTGACATAATTTTTGAATGTCTAATGTGTTTGAAATGAGTTGGTATGTTGCTTGTAGGGTAAACCCAAGTGTGGGTGGCATATTGGCCTTGCAAAGGGCCTGTTATGCATACACGGTTGTGGCACACGGGCGTGCCTAGTGACCGTGGGATTAAGTCGTATCTAGCCTAAGAGTACACGACCATGGTACACGGGCGTGCCTGGTGGCCATGGGGATAAGTCAGTATACATGCCCTGTTTTGGCACGGCCAAGACACATGGGTGTGTCTAGTAGCCGTGGGAGGCACACTACCGATCGCATATGAGGCGTGTGACCTCTGCAGTTGTTCAAAAAGTTTTAAATTTTTGAGAATTTCTGTATGTGTTTGGTTTAGTCCTGATCCTTCTCTAAAGCATGCTTAAGGTCTCGGTGACCTAGCTAAGGGACACTGTGATTGCAATTGATGACTTGTATTATGAAATGTCTGTAAAAGTTTCCAATCTGTTTGGTAATACCTTTAACCCTAATCCGGCGACCGATACGGGTAAGGGGTGTTACATCATGGTTGCCACTAATTTGATTATTGGACCGAAACAGCTTACAAAAGTAATTTTTAGCAACATTGCAAATATCTCTATTGTCAGTCACCCAATCTCCATTCAAATCTTTAAGCTTCTCAATGTTGTTCTTTTTAAGATGACAAGTGGCTCTTTCATGGAAGTAGCGTGTATTCCTATCGCCCTCCTTTAACCATTGAGACTGAGACCTTTGGGACCAATATTTCTCTTCTTTAGCATAGAGATGATTGAGCCTGCAGCGGGTCTCCTTCAAAACAGTCGCACTGCTATTCCCTTGAGAAGAATCAATGACCTTGTTAATCTTTGCTCAAGTTTATAGATATCTCTTTTCATTCTATTATATTTATTGCGTTGCCACGGACTAAGCACCG
Organism: Gossypium sturtianum; assembly: GCA_025698515.1. Taxonomy (NCBI): domain Eukaryota; kingdom Viridiplantae; phylum Streptophyta; class Magnoliopsida; order Malvales; family Malvaceae; genus Gossypium; species Gossypium sturtianum. Next base: position 74,455,341 of record CM046947.1, on the reverse strand, counting down.
AACGCACATTATCAAGTTTATCCTCAAAGTTCATAACACCCATATTCCACGTGCTAATAATAATATATTTAGCCTCCTTGTCAGTAGGCCAGCACTCATCAAACTTGAAAATAAGCCTAGGGTTTTTAATTTGCTCTTTAGGCTTGAGGCCTCACATGTCTAAAATTATAGCATCATGGTCAGATTTTGTTTGACGCACAACACAAGTAGCCATGAAAGGGAAATTTTCAATCACGGACACCAATGTTAAGAATCTATCCAACCTTTCTTTTATCATACTACCACCCCTGTTGTTAACCCAAGTAAACCACCCTTTATCGGGTTCGATATCCACAAGAGTTGTAACAGCCTGTTTTCAATGAAATCAGAACGGTAATTTCGGGATCAAAAATTTGATGTGAGAGTATCTATTTATTATTTTAACATCTAAAGTATGTTAGTAGTATCGTATAAAAATTTCGTTAGGAAATTTTACCATTTGCATGCTTAATTCGATAAAAAGGACTAAATTGAAAAAGGTGCAAAATTTGAGTTCTAGAAGCTAAATGGATTTAATAGCTATGAAATTAAATGGTTAGAGGGTTTATGTTGTAAATAAACCATTGTTTTATTAAGTGGACCCTTATGGACATCTTCTAATGATTTTTAAAGTAAATGGTAAAAGTTACTTTAGTAATTTCATAAACAAATTAAAACAAAAGTAAGCATCTTCTCTAATGCATCATCCACTGAAATTTTAAGAGGAAAAAAGCCATTAGAGAAGCTTGCATGATCAAGATAAACCACTTACGGCTCTAGATCGAAGCAAAGAAAAAGCTTCAGATTAGTCGACTTCATTTCCTACATTTATCTTTGAGGTAAGTTCGTACGTTTAAGATTCGTTTTTATTTCATGATTTGAAAAGTTCAAAATTTATGTCCATTTGATTTGAAAACTTCGGTAATGCTCTGTAACCCTATTCTAACGACGAATACGGGTTAGGGGTGTTACATTATTGGTATCAGAGCTATAGTTTAGTCGATTCTCAGACTAAACGTGGCGTGTACGAGTCTAGCTATACATGCCATTATATAACCTGTGATAGTGTGATATCTCCTAATCGTTTTAAAATATGTTTTCATATAGCAATGACATCTAACCGAGCCGACTCCGATGAAGTTGAAAGTACTGCGCAAGCCTCCGTTCACGGAGCAGCGTCAAGTGGTTCGAGGCCCATATCTGAAGGCCGGGTAGGAGAAGCCAAGGAAGCTTTCTTCCAAATAATGAGTGAGTGGTTTACCGAGTTCATACGGACAAACCCGGTAGTTCAACGACCTCCACCCCCACCTATTCCTCAACCAGTTCCTGTTGTTCCTCAAGGCATGGAAATAATACGAGCTAATAAGCCGTCAGTCGACAAAATTCACAAATATGGGGTTGAAGAATTTCAAGCTGCAGTCGATGATGACCCTGAGAGAGCTGAGTTTTGGTTAGAGAATATTATCTGAGTTTTTGACGAGTTGTCTTGTACACCAGCTGAATGTGTAAAGTGTGCAGTATCTCTACTAAAAGATTCGACTTACCAGTGGTGGAACACGTTAACTTTTATCATACCGAGAGAGCGGATCACTTGGGAATTCTTTCAAACCGAGTTATGAAAGAAATATATAAGTCAAAGATTCCTTGATCAGAGGCGTAAAGAATTTCTCGAGCTTAAGCAGTGCCGTATGACAATGTCTGAGTATGAATGAGAGTTTGTTTGATTGAGTAAATATGCCCAAGAGTGCATTCCGACCGAGACTGCAATGTGTAAGCGGTTTGAAGATGGATTAAACGAGGTTATAAAGCTTTTAATCGAGATCATTGAGCTAAAATAATTCATTGTTTTAGTTGACAGAGCACATAAAGCCGAGGAGCTTAGCAAAGAGAAAAGAAAAGTCAATTTTGAAGCTAGAGGTTCAAGAAAAATGTCAACTGAAAATTCGTATCAGTCACAGTCAAAGAGATCAAAGGAATACAATAGTCGCTCGATTACTTCAGTGGGTTATCCTGATAGAGATCGAGGCAAACATTATGCAGGTTCTAAGACGCAAGCTACGCCTGTGGCTAGCGTAGGTAGTGTTAAGGATAATAAACCTGATTTTCAACTATGTGGACGTCGGTATTTTGGCGAGTGTAGAGCGAAAGATGGGGCATGTTTCAAGTGTGGTTCGTTTAAGCATTTTATTCGTGATTGCCCAGAAATATCTGAGAAAGAAAAGGTTTAAAATGTGCAACCTAGTAACACTGCCACAAGGGGTAGACCACCTCGCAACCTTGGAAAAACGAGTGGTAGCCGTGGTGGAACAAAAGACACTGCTATGAGATCTGAAGCACGAGCACCAGCTAGGGCTTACGCTATTCACGCACGAGAGAAAGGTTCTGCGCCAGATGTTATTACGGGTACTTTCTCTATTTTTGATACTAATGTGATTACTTTGATTGATCCGGGGTCAACCCATTCGTATGTATGCACAAATTTAGTGTCTAGTAAGAATTTACCTATTGAGTCCACGAAATTCGCGGTTAAAGTGTCGAACCCCCTAGGTCAACATGTATTAGTTGATAAAGTTTGCAAGAAATGTCTGTTAATAACTCGGGGTTACAATTTTTCGGTTGATTTGATGCTATTGTCATTCAATGAGTTTGATGTGATTTTGGGCATGAATTGGTTAACTCTACATGATACTATTGTAAACTGTAGATGAAAGCTTATTGTATTGAAATTTCAGAATGGTGAGACACTTCGTATTGAATCAGATGGTGTGAGTGGGTTGTCTATGGTTATTTCAGCTATATCAGCACAGAAATATGTAAGAAAAAGTTGCAATGCTTACCTTGCATATGTGTTGGATACTAAAGTGTCTGAATCGAAGCTTGAATTAGTGCCGGTGGTTTGCGAGTATCCTGATGTGTTTCCAGAGGAGTTACCTGGATTATCGCCAACCAGAGAAGTTGAGTTTGCTATTGAACTGGTACCGAGAACATCACCGATCTCGATAACACCGTACAGAATGGATCCTACTGAGTTAAAAGAGTTGAAAGCACAGTTGCAAGAATTGACAGATAGGGGTTTTGCTCGATCCAACTTTTCACCTTGGGGTGCACCGGTTTTGTTTGTTAAGAAAAAGGATGGATCGATGAGATTCTGTATTGACTACTGTCAGTTTAACAAGGTTACAATCAAGAACAAATACCCACTGCCTCAAATTGATGATCTATTCGATCAGTTCAAAAGGGCCACAGTATTTTCGAAGATTGATCTTTGTTCTGGCTATTATCAGCTTCGAGTGAAAGATTTGGATGTGTCAAAAATTGCATTCAGAACCAGGTGCGAACACTATGAATTTCTTGTGATGTCGTTTGGTTTAACTAATGCACCTGCAGTATTTATGGACTTGATGAATAGAATTTTCAGACCATATTTAGACAGATTTTTTGTTGTATTTATTGACGACATTCTGATATATTCACGAGACGAGTTGGAGGATGCCGAGCACTTGAGAATTGTGTTGCAAACCCTACGAGATAAACAACTGTTTGCTAAATTTAGTAAATGTTAGTTTTGGCTTCGAAAAGTTGGTTTTCTGGGACATATAGTATCGGCTGATGGCATCAAAGTTGATCTAAGTAAAATTTCAGCAGCTGTTGACTGGAAACCACCGAGAAACGCATCTGAAGTTAGAAGTTTCTTGAGGTTAGCCGGTTATTACAGAAGATTCGTCAAAGGATTCTTGATGATAGCTACACCAATGATGAGACTATTAAAGAAAGATGTAAAGTTTGAATGGTCCGAGAAATGTCAGCAAAGTTTCAACCAGTTGAAAGTACTGTTGGTCGAGGCACCAGTTCTGGTTTGGCCTGAATCAGGTAAGGAATTTGTGATTTTCAGTGATGTATCTCTAAATAGTTAGGTTGTGTTTTGATACAGGAAGGCAAAGTGATAGCTTATGCTTCCAGGCAGTTAAAATCACACGAAAAGAATTATCCAACACATGACCTAGAGTTGGCAGCTATCGTATTTGCATTGAAAATTTGGCGACACCATTTGTTCGGCGAAAAATGTTATATTTTTATTGATCATAAGATTTTGAAGTATCTAATGCCACATAAAGATTTGAATCTGAGACAGCGCAGATGGCTCAAGCTGTTAAAAGATTATGAGTTGATCATTGATTATCATCTGAGAAAAGCAAACATAGTTGCTGATGCTTTGAGTAGAAAGTTTTTATTTGCTCTGCGAGCGATAAATATGCGACTGACATTATCTGGCGATAGCTCGATCTTAGCCGAGTTGAAAGCTAGACCGATGTTTTTAAAATAGATCTGTGAAGCTCAAAAGTGTGATGACAAGTTGCTAGCTAAACGAGCACAGAGTGAGTCGACTTCCGATACAGAATTTCAGATTGGACTCGATGATTGTTTATTATTCAGAGGTAGAATCTGAGTACCAAAAATCCAGAGCTCACTCAGATAATCTTACATGAATCTTATAATGGTAGTTTTTCTGTTCATTCGGGAAGTAATAAGATGTATGGTGATTTGAAACAGATATACTGGTGGTCGGGAATGAAACGCGAAATTTCTGACTTTTTAACTAGATGTTTAGTATGTCAGCAAGTAAAAGCTGAACATCAGGTACCTTCAGGATTGCTGCAGCCAGTGATGATACCGGAGTGGAAAAGGGATTGAGTTACTATGGATTTCGTATCAAGTTTACCCCTATCTTTGAGAAAGAAAGGTGCAATTTAGGTTGTCGTTGATCGTTTAACGAAGTCTGCACATTTTATTCTTATATGTATGGATTACTCCCTTGAGCGATTAGCTAAATTATACGTTTTTGAGATTGTCAGGTTGCACGGGGTACCAGTTTCCATCATTTCGGATAGAGATCCGCGGTTTACATCACGATTCTATAAAAAGTTACAGGAAGTTCTTGGTACGTGGTTGCATTTTAGCACTGCATTTCATTCTCAGACCGATGGTCAGTCTGAGCGAGTAATTCAGATACTCAAGGATATGCTTCGTTGTTGCATATTAGAGATCGAAGGTAGCTGGGAGAAATATTTGTCATTGGTTGAATTTGCGTACAACAATAGTTTTTAATCGAGCATTAAGATAGCACCGTATGAGGCTTTGTATGGTCGTAAGTGTCAAACTCCGTTATACTGGACTGAGCTTAGTGATAAAAAGATACACGGGGTTGATTTGATTTCCAAGACTGAAGAAAAAGTGAAAGTGATCCGAGATAGTTTGAAAGCAGCTTCAGATTTTCAGAAATCATATGTGGATCTTAAGCGTAAAGACATTGAATTCTGAGTCTGTGATAGAGTATTCTTGAAAGTATCGCCCTAGAAGAAAGTTCTACGATTTGGTCGCAAAGGAAAGCTAAGTCTGTGATTTATAGGGTCGTTTGAGATTACTGAAAGGATCGGACCTGTTGCGTATCGATTAGATTTACCGCCAGAACTAGAAAGGATTCATAATGTCTTTCACGTGTCTATGTTACGACGGTACTGATCTGACCCTTCACATGTTATCTCTCTGGCGGATGTTGAGATTCAGCCTGATATGTCGTACAGTGAGGAACAGATCAGAATTTTGGCACAAGAGTTGAAGGAATTAAGAAACAAGAACATAGCTTTAGTAAAAGTTCACTGGCAATGACACGGGATAGAGGAAGCCACCTGGGAACTTGAGGAAGCTATGAGAAAGCAATATCCGAACCTCTTTTCTGGTAAGATTTTCGAGGACGAAAATTCTTTTAGGGGGAAAGTTATAACAACCCGTTTTAGTAAAATCGAAACAGTAGTTTCGGGATCACAAATCCGATGTGAGAGTATTTATTATTATTTTAATCTCTACAGTATGTTAGTAGTATCATATAAAAATTTCGTTAGGAAATTTTACCATTTGCATGCTTAATTCGATAAAAAAGACTAAATTGCAAAAGGATCAAAATTTGAGTTCTAGAAGCTAAAGGGATTTAATAGCTATGAAATTAAATGGTTAGAGGGTTTATGTTGTAAATAAACCACTGTTTTATTAAGTGGACTCTAATGGACATCTTTTAATGATTTTTAAAGTAAATGGTAAAGGTTACTTTAGTAATTTTATAAATAAAATAAAATAAAAATAAGAAAAGATGGTATCATCTTCTGTAATGCATCATCCACCGAAATTTGAAGAGGAAAAAAGCCATTAGAGAAGCTTGCATATTCTGCCAACCTTTCAAAGCTTGTATGATCAAGATAAACCACGTACGGCTCTAGATCAAGGCAAAGAAAAAGCTCGAATTAGTCGACTTCATTTCCTACGTTTATCGTTGAGGTAAGTTCGTACGTTTAAGTTTTGTTTTATTTCATGATTTGAAAAGTTAGAAATTTATGTCCGTTTGATTTGAAAACTTCGGTAATGCCCTGTAACACTATTCTGGCAACGGATACGGGTTAGGGGTGTTACAAGAGCCAACTCATCCATAATATCCTTGAAATCATTCATCTGCGACCGAGCCTTCCTACACCCACCATCTTTCTCAGCATCGTTTTAAATAACATTAAAATTTCCCCTGACCACTCAATCCTCTCTGACGGAGCCACCAACTGTTCTTAATATATCCCATGAACTGCTTCTAAGATTAGGATTTGCATTACCATAGAAGCTTGTAAATCTAACAATTTTATTGTTCTCATGTCGAACCAGGGAATCTATATGGAACTTGGAGTAGTTTTGAATGGTAACATCAACCCCTTCCCTCCACATCAATGTGAGACCCCCATTTCTACCCTTGGAACACATGGCCAATCCGTTTTGCATCCTGCACATATTTTGAACATGATAGAAATAATTAGCATTCATATTTGTTTCACTATGGAAAATAATGTCGGGGTTGTTAGCAACTAGGAGTTGCTTAAGCTCCCGAGCTGTTACGGAGTTCCCTAACCCACATCAGTTCCAACATAGGAACTTCATTGATCTTGGTGGGGCTGGTCGCCAGCCGCCGCCTTTATGGGTGATAATCCATCCAAAAGCTTTCTACGAATGATTCTATTGGGGCTCTATTCAGTCAACTCTCCACTGCTACCTCTTGCCCTCTTTCTTTTGTTCCACTGCTACCTCTTGCCTTGGGAATTGATGGATCCTAGTTTAGTGTTAACGACCTTTGTGGATTCTTCCTCCAAGAAGTTTAACTTCTCCAATAGTTTGTTAATATCCTCTGTCGTTCTGGCACCCAAGATTGCACCTAAGAAAAGGTGGTGAATCACGATCTGGGCCAAAAGCTCAAGAGCAACCACTAATGATCTAAAAACTCTACAAAGGAACAAAACAAGAAACAAAAACAGCAGCAACCAGAAATACCCAGAAATAACAGAGTTGAAAGAAACTAGACAACTAAGGAAACACCAAACAAAATAAAATTATGGACTAGGTAGGTAAAGATGAAACAAGAAGATAACGAAAATTGCAATCCCCACAAAATTGCAGCCAAGAAGTCAAGATGCATAGAAACATACCCAAAAGACCTGCGAATACCCCAGCTAACTCTTCCAACCACTGAAACATGAGGAAAACACAAAACACCAATCCACAGCCAGTCGAAACACAAGCAGAAAAATGAGAACGATGATAAAATCTCATTATCACTTTTCTGAGCTTCACAGATCTGTCGTAGAAACATTAGTTTAGCTTTAAGCTCAGCTAAAATTGAGCCATTATCAGACAATTACAATCAGATATCCATGGCTTGCAAGGCAAACAGAGACTTTCTACTCAGAATATCTGCAACCACATTCGCTTTTCCTGAGTGATATTCAATTGTCAAATCATAATCTTTCAACAGTTCAAGTCATCTACACTGTCTCAAATTCAAATCTTTTTGCGACATCAGATAATTTAAACTTTTATGATCAATAAATATATGGTATTTTCACCAAACAGATAATGTCGACAAATTTTCAGTGCAAATACAATTGTTGTCAAATATAAATTGTGTATCGGATAATTCTTTTCATACAGTTTTTAATTGTCTAGAAGTATAGGCTATTACTTTGCCTTACTGCATCAAATCACAGTCTAACCCATTCAATGATGCAGCACTGTAAATCACAAATTCCTTACCTTATTCAGGCTGAACCAGAACTGGTGCTTTGGTCAATAGAGCTTTCATCTAGTCAAAACTTTATTGACATTTATCAGACCATTCAAATCTTACATCTTTCTGTAATAAATGTATCATTGACGTGGCTATCATAGAAAACCCTTTCACGAAAATTGAAAAGAAATTATATGATAAAGCTATTTCAATTATTAACACCGAAGCTTTGAATTATTTCGAAGCCACACTCATCAGATAGATTAAAAACCATAGCGCCATAATAGGACCGACGTTTCAACAGTATAGATGGAACAATACATCAACATCAATAGTACTCTCCAAATAGAAAAGGAAAACCGAAAGTAGTGCTAATAAAAACCAGTGCAGTAATACAACTTCTATAATCTGATATCCATATTACTGAACTCCCATGATCGAATCAGGATTTATAACAGTAATAAATATAATTACCTCCGGCCAATGAATATCTTTTACAGATGAACCATGTTTTCTAGATAAGATTAGACTATAAGAATGACAAGAAAACCGAGATAATGAAATCCAAAATGTGAAGCTACATTGAATTTCCGAGAATAAAAACCACATTGAATAATAAAAAGATCGATGATATCCTAGAGAAAATCAAGAAGAGTAATATTGCACATACGCACTAGAAACAGCTGTGATAGAGACAATATAAATTGCATATTTGCATTTCAGAGCTTCAACCAGTAGAAGTAGAAAATAGTATCATATGAATCTTATTGTAACACCCCATACCCGAGTCCGAGACTAAGACTGGATACGAGACATTACCATGCTTGAACTCACTTAAACATGTACTTACGGGCTATAAAATTTCGTCCCGAATTAAAAACTTCTCTTTCTTAGTCAAATCAGACATTTCATGGGCCTACGAGGCCTCAGACTTACGTCTCGAAACTTTCGGAACTCATCTGGAAACTTTCTCTCCAAACAGGGGTCACACGTCCGTGTGACTTGGGACACGCCTGTGCACCCCTAAAACATGCCCGTGTCTTTCACCCGTGGTGGATACTGGCAAATCACACACGGCCTGGACACGCCCGTGGCCCCAAACCGTGCCTAAAACCCCAGCATTCTGCCAATGCCCCACGGCCAAGGCACACGCCCGTGCTTACCACCCGTGGTGCACACTAACTACCTTAACACGGCCTAGAGTCTAGACACACGCCCGTGTAGCTAGCCCATGGCCAGCACTGATTAATCCCACACGCCCTAGGCACACGCCCGTGTGACTAGTCCGTGGTCTACTCTGACTTAAGATACAAAGGTGCAGGGTGCACACGGCCTAGACACACGCCCGTGTGTCCATCCGTGTGGGTACTTAGAGGCTATTTACCAAGCCAATTGCCACCCTGAAATCAAGACCAAACTCATGCTCAATTCAGCAACTCAAGTATTACATCTAACATGCACAAGGATGCGTACTTCATTGATAGATTAAAACATACATACTTCATCATTCATGACTCATCTCTTTGGCCATATACAAAAAGAATACTAAGCTTGATAGCCAACACTTTGTCTAGTTTTAAAACATAACTCAAAATGAAACGTTTCCTATACATGTCATACTTAATATAAACAACTTGGCTATACCAAAATAGCGACTGATAGTGTGCTCCGAGCTCCAATGACGATGATCCCCGAGATTAGCTAGGCGGGACTACATGGAAAGAAAGAATAAAGGACGTAAGCATTTAGCTTAGTAAGTTTGCATGTAATTCTCATAGCAATATATTTGCTTAACATTAACCATTCATCATAAACAATGGCATTATGAATCTCAAGTATTTAAGCTTACTTACTCTTACTGATTCTTACATATCTCATGGTACTTACTATTCTCATGCTCGTACGGTAAACAATATACATGTATCACTTGATCACATAGATCAGTATACTTTACTATGATAAGTATAATCTCAACTTCATCATTCATATCATGAATAGTACTCTTAACTAGCATAACTTGATAGTAACTTTACTTACTTAACTTTCTTACTATATCATTTGAGCTTTACTCTCTTGCCCGATGAATTTCTATGAATAACCGAGGATACTGAATCTCATCCCACATAACTCGATGCCAAAGCCATATCCTCGATATGATCTTACATGGGATCTCTCATCTTGGTATTGATGCCATTTCTTGACATGGACTTACTCAAAGTCTTCCTTGTGTGTTCCCTTGGGAACTTACCATTGCCATGTCTTGACATGGTCTTACTTGGTATCTTTACTCATGAACTGGTCAATGCCGAGCCTTGGCTTGGACTTACATGAAATCTTTCTTGTTACTCACCAATGCCATGCCTTGGCTTGGACTTACATGGAATCTCTACCTCATGATAGCTTTTCAATGCCAAGACTTGTCTTGGACTTACATGACATCTTTGCTTGGAGACTCACCAATGCCATGCCTTGGCTTGGGCTTACATGGGTCTTCATCTCATAATAACTCTTCAATGCCAAGACTTGTCTTGGACTTACATGATAACTTGCTTGATTGCCGATGCCATGCCTTGGCTTGGTCTTATACGGACTTTCTTATCTCGTGTGGTAGATTGAGTATCCTAAGTAATTTAACTTCAATCGGGACTTTCTCATGCTTAATCTCATTAATTTCTTTATTTAATATAGCAATAAGCATTTCTATGGTAATAATGTACATTATACTAAGCAATTCAATGATAATAATCATAAAGCTTAGAAATCATACAAACTTACCTCAATATACAAAATGTATGTAGATATGCAATTTAGTCCTCGATTTTGTTCTTGCCTCGGTTTCGATCCGGGCTTCGTTTTTCTTGATTTGCAAGCTTCAAAAAATTGAAGAACCCTAGCTATGGAGTCTCCCAATTTTTTGGCACAAGGAAGAAGATGAATGAAATTTTTATCATCTTTTTCCCATTTTAATCATTTAATTGGTAAATGACCAAAATGCCCTTCTCTTTAAAAATTTACAATTTACTAAATCATGTCCATTTTTGTCCAAAACTTATAATTTGGGAAAATTGCTATTTAAGGACTTCTAATTTATATTCTAAAGCTATTTCATACAAAAAGCTTCTAGAAACTCATATTTTGCAACTTTTGCAATTTAGTCCTATTTGATCATTCCATGTCAATTTCACAAAATTTCTACATGGAACTTTAATACTATCATGCAAACATGTCATATACCTTAAGAACTCAATTTACTAACTCAGATTTGTGGTCTCGCACCACTATTCTGACTAGGCCCTGAATCGGGATGTCATAATTCTCCCCCTCTTAGGAATTTTCGTCCTCGAAAATCTTACCAGCAAACAGGTTTGGGTACTGGTTTCTCATGCTCTCTTCTGGTTCCCACGTAGTTTTTTCTATTCCATGTCTTTGCCACAATACTTTTACCAGGGCAATACTTTTATTCCTTAGCTGCTTGACTTCCCGAGCTAAAACCTTAATTGGTTCTTCACCATAAGTCATGTCGGGATAAATCTCTATCTCTAACGGGGTAATTACATGTGAAGGATCTGGTCGGTAGCGTCTCAACATTGACACGTGAAACACATCGTGAATCTTTTCTAACTCTAATGGCAAAGCCAATCGATAAGCTACCGGCCCAACTCTTTCAGTAATCTCGTATGGTCCGATAAAACGTGGACTCAACTTGCCTTTCCGGCCAAATCTGAGAACTTTTCTCCATGGTGACACTTTCAATAAAACTTTATCTCCGACTTGATACTCTATCTCTTTTCTCTTTAAGTCCGAATAGGACTTCTGTCTATCTGATGCAGCTTTTAAACATTCTCGTATCACTTTCACTTTCTCTTAAGCTTTTCTAACCAAATCAACCCCGTGAATTTGGTTTTCCTTGAGTTCAGTCCAATATAGAGGCGTTCGGCACTTACGCCCATATAGAGCCTCATAAGGTGCCATCTTTAAACTCGACTGAAAATTATTATTGTAGGCAAACTCTACCAATGGGAGAAACTTTTCCCAACTACCTCGGAATTCAAGAATACAACATCTGAGCATATCCTTTAGTACTTGAATTAACCTCTCCGACTGACCGTCAGTTTGAGGATGAAAAGTAGTACTAAAGTTCAACTTTGTACCCAAGGCCTCTTGTAACTTCTTCCAAATTTTGGATGTAAACCTCGGATCTCTATCCGAGATGATTGACAATGGAACACCGTGAAGCCTTACTATTTTTGAAACGTACAAGTTTGCCAACTTGTCTAGTGAGTAATCAACTCGTACAGGTATAAAATGGGCTGACTTCGTAAGTCTATCAACCACGACCCATACAGCATCTTTCTTGCTTGGAGACAACGGTAAACCCGTTACAAAATCCATAATAATACGATCCCATTTCCACTCTGAAACCAAAATGGGTTGAAGAAAACCCGAAGGTACTTGGTGTTCAGCCTTTACTTGCTGACAAATCAAGCATTTGGAAACAAACTCTGAAATATCTTTCTTCATTCTCGGCCACCAATACTGTTGCTTTAAGTCATTAAACATTTTGGTACTACCCGAATGTACAGATAAACATCCGTTATGTGCTTCATGCAAAATTCTCTGAATAAGCTCGTCCTTTCTTGGTACACAAATTCTATCTTTGAACATTAGACTTCCATTGGGACTAATCCGGAAATCAGACTCAATATCTGTCTCGCACTGAGCTCTCTTGACTTGCAATTCACTATCTTCTTTCGAGCCTCAAAAATCTCTTGGAGGAATCTTTGGTCTAGTTGTCAACTCGGCTAGAATAGAACCATCGTCGGATAAAGTCATCCGTGAATTCATTGCCCTTAATGCAAATAGGGACTTTCTACTCAAAGCGTCGGGGACCACATTCGCCTTCCCGGGATGGTAGTCAATGACCAATTCATAGTCTTTTATCAACTCTAACCATCTCTGCTGCCTTAAGTTCAACTCTTTCTGCGTCGTCAAGTACTTCAAACTTTTGTGATCGGTGAAGATCCGACATCTCTCACCATATAGGTGGTGTCTCCATATCTTCAATGCGAAGACTATGGCAGCCAACTCTAGATTGTGGGTCGAATAATTCTTCTCATGTGGCTTCAACTTTCTTGAGGCGTAAGCAATCACTTTGCCTTCTTTCATAAGTACACACCTAATCCATTTAAGGATGCATCATTTGTAAATCATAAATTCTTTCCTGTCTCAAAGTTGTACTAAAGCGGAGCTTCACAACATCACTTTTAGTTTCTCGAAACTTTGTTGGCATCTTTCTGCCCACTCAAACTTCACATTTTTCTCAGAACAATTTAGTCATCGGGGGTTGCAATCATAGAAAACCCCTTGACGAATCGTCTATAATAGCCAGCTAGGCCTAGAAAACTTCTAACCTCAAAGACATTTCTCGGTGGATTCCAGTCCATTATGGCCAAAATCTTACTTGGATCTACTCGGAATCCATCTCCCGAGACAATATGTCCCAAAAATCCTACTTCCTTGAGCCAAAATTCACTTTTACTGAACTTGGCATATAATTAATTTTCTCGAAGAGTCTGTAAAACTGTCCGTAGGTTCTCAGCATGCTCATTCTCATCTCGGGAATAAATCAGTATGTCGTCAATAAAAATGACTATAAACTTGTCGAGGTATGGTCTAAAAATGCGGTTCATTAAGTCCATGAATACCGCAGGAGCATTGGTCAAACCAAAGGGCATGACTAAAAATTCATAATGCCCATACCTTATTCGAAAAGCTGTCTTGGACACATCTGATTCCTTTACTCTTAGCTGGTAGTACCCCGATCTCAAGTCTATCTTAGAGAACACAGTGGCTCCCTTCAATTGATCGAACAAATCATCGATCCTTGGCAATGGGTACTTGTTCTTTACTGTCACTTTATTAAGTTGACGGTAATCTATGCACCCATCTTTCTTTTTCACAAATAAAACTGGAGCACCCCATGGAGAACAACTTGATCTCGCAAAACCTTTATCTGTCAACTCTTGCAACTGTGACTTCAACTCTCTCAACTCCGTTGGAGCCATTCTGTAAGGAGTAATAGATATTGGTACAGTACCGGGAGCCAGTTCAATGCCGAACTCAATCTCTCTTACTGGGGTAGGTCCTGGTAATTCTTCGGGAAAAACATCCACGTACTCACATACTATATCAGATCGACTCAATCTTTAACTCGTTTCTTCATCATTCATCACAAAGGCCAAATATGCCTCGCACCACTCTTTCTTATGTATGTGCATCAGTCATATGAGAAATCATTGCCGATGGCCTACCTTGTTCATCTGATTTTACATGGAGAATGTCCTCATTCTCACATTTCATCTCAATGTACTTTTTCCCATAATTTACTATTACATCATGGGAAGTCAACCAGTCCATACCAAGAATGATGTCAAACTCATCAAATGGTAGCAACATAAGATTTGCTTTAAATTAATGACCTCTAATCATTAATGGACAATCTTTACATACTTCATCAACTAACACACTCTTGCCTAAAGGATTAGACACCTTAATCGTAAATTCTATAGAATCTATAGGCATATTCATACTGGATACTAGTTTCATACAAATGTAAGAGTGTGTGGATCCGGGATCTATTAAAGCAATAACTTTGATATCATAAAGAGAAAAGGTACCCGTAATAACATCAGGAGAAGATACCTCTTCGCGAGCGCGAATGGCATAAGTTGTAACAGTCCGGTTTATACCCTAGTCGAAACAGTGGTTTCAGAACCACAAATTCGAGTCTGAATAATATTTTAATATTATATTCTGTGCCGTTGATATGTTATTAAGCATGTGGTAAATTTCCGTAAGTTAATTTGTCCGTTTGTGTGTTTAATTTGATGAAAAGGATTAAATTGCATAAAGTTTAAAACTGACTTTTCATTTGATTAATGATCAAATTATGATGGCTTTATTATAGTGAAGCCCTTAAAGGGAAAATAGCTTATTTTTATTTATAGTGGACGGTAACATGGTTTTATAACATGTTTTTATATGTTATTTTATAAGTTAAAAGTTATATTATATTTATTTTATAAGTTATAATTATATTATAATAAAAGAAACATGAAAGTGGAGCTCATTCTTTCATTCTCCACCGAATATAGCAAGGAAAGGAAAGAAGAAAATGTTCTTTTGATTTTCGGCACTTGTAAGCTTAAATTAAGGTATGTTTTGAGTCGGTTTTCGATAATTTCTACGTTTTTGCAATCGTTGCTTTGAGAGCTACAAAACCCATGTATTAATTTTGTGAATTGATGATGTTTGTGTGAGATGCCATTGTTGATATGTTGAGTTTTGAGATGATTTTAGTTGTTAAATGAAAGATTTGAGTTAGATGAACATGTTATGTTCTTGAAGTTTTGATGAATTTAGCTAAATAGGGCTAAATTGTGAAAATAGCAAATTGAGGGACTAAATTGCTAATTTGATGGAAAATATGGGCTTGTATGATATATATGTACATTTGGCTAAGCATGTGTATGTATTAATTTTGTGAATTTGATGTTTTGAGAAAAATGGACTAAATTGATAAATTATGCAAATGTGAGGGTTAATTTGTAAATAGCCCTAAATATGTGAATGTGGATTGAATTGAATGAATTGATGAATAAAAGGGTTAATTCTGAATATGTTTAGATCAAGAACCAAGGAAAATGGACTTAGATCGCGGGAAAGCGAAAATAACCGAGTAGCCGTTTTCGTTTCCGTTAAAACGAATCCGAGGTAAGTCATTATGCAAATAAACGTACTTGTATGAAATTATAACTGTTCATATGACTAATGTTGATAAATGATGATTATGAGAGGTTATGCATATGAATTCCGAGATAAGTTCGATATAGTGACTAAGTCTGAGAAGTCCCGTTCGAACCTAGGAATAGGTAGGATTAGCTATGTCATGACATAGGTTTCTGCTCTGTTATATCATGTAAGACCACGTCTGGGACGTTGGCATTGATTTGAGATTTAGTGTAAGACCTCGTCTGGGACGTAGGCATCGACATGAGTATTACGTGTAAGACCACGTCTGGGACGTTGGCATCGATATGATTTATACGTGTAAGACCACGTCTGGGACGTTGGCATCGATATGATTTATACGTGTAAGACCATGTCTGGGACATTGGCATCGTAATTATTCGTGTAAGACCCTGTCTGGGACAGTGGCATCGATATCTGATTACATGTAAGACCTCGTCTGGGACGTTGGCATTGTACGATTATTCCGAGGTTTTCAAGTATCCTACTAGATTTCTTACGGTTCAACGGGAAAGTCTATGATACAAATGGCTATCTAAATAATGAATCCGTTTCAGGTACGTTGATTTGTACACTAAGTGTGTATATAAGGTAAGTCCCTATATGATCTTATTATGATGATTATGTATATTGGGATATCAAATTGATATGTGAAAGTGAGCATGAAAAGCTAAGTACTTATATATGATTCTTGAATTGATGATGGTGGCAAAGGTGGCCAAAAGTATGAACCAAAGCATATATGTGAGAAATTTGTTAAGTATAAGAAAGGTGTTTATGTTTTTATATGCTTATATGCTTACACATATAGTTTATTTGTATTATGACTTACTAAGCTTTTGGAAAGCTTACTCTGCATATGTTTTCTTTGTTTTATAGGTCGTCAAAGCTACTCTTTGAAGGCTCGGGGATCACACGGATTGTCATCACACTACTAAACTCATTTTGGTACACTTTGAAAATGTATATGGCTAGATATGGCATGTATAGACTAGTCCTTAGTATGAGTTGTTATGTGAACTTAGCCATGTGATTTTGCTAGTTATGTTTTGGTAATATGCTTAAATGAATGTGGTATGTGAAGTTTGTTTTGGTATGATTAGTTGATATATGAAATGGTAAGTATATAGATGAATGGTGCTTGGGCATATTTGAGATTTAGTCATGCAAATTGGTATGTTTGGAATTGGTTTTGGATGCATAGATTGAATGGATATTTAGTATGTTTTTGGCTGCCATATATGCATGATATGTGTTGGTAAATAATACTTGTAGGTATGACCCAAGTGGGTGGTATTTTGATTTTGTAAATGACCTATAATGTCACACGGCCAGGGCACACGGGCGTGCCTAGGGACCGTGGGAGAATATCAGGATTTAGCCTAGTAGTACACGGCCTCGACACGGGCGTGTCCACTAGCCGTGGGGCACAAGTCAGTAGCTAGCTTAATGTCACACGGTTGTGGCACACGGACGTGCCTACTATTTAGTAGTCGTGTGGTTTTTCCCAGGATCGACCACGGCCATGGCACACGGGTGTGCTTGGTGTCCGTGGAGCATAAGTCAGATTTGACCACGGGGAGGACACACGGGGGTGTCTAGCAGCCGTGGAGGGCACACGGTTTCCTCCCACGGGCGTGTATCCCCTGTACTTTAGAAAAGTTTTAATTTTCCATGAAATTTTGTAAGTGTTTCGATTTAGTCCCGACTCGGTTTATAAGCATGTTTAAGGTCTCGATGACCGTATTAAGGGACACTATGCTTAAGAATGATGAATGAATGTATGAATTTCTGTAGATTGTTTCCGATCTATCCGGTAACGCCTTTAACCCTAAGCTGACGTCGGATACGGGTTAGGGGTATTACATAAGTCCTTGCAGATGCCCTACCCTCGGGTCTCGCAGCCTGCTCTCTAGGGTTACCTTTTCCACTTGCCCCACTTCCTGGGTTCCTTTGCGGTCTTCCTCTGACCACACTCTCGGATCTCGGGTTTTAAGCTCTATCTTCTTTCATTGTCTCTGGACAATCTTTTATGTAGTGGTCCTGGGAACCATATCTGAAACATGCATTTTCATGTGCTCGACATTCTCCAAGATGACGTCTGCCACACTGTGGGCATTCGGGTCTATCCAATCGGATGTTCCCCACACTAGCAACTAAGGTCATCTGTGCCTTACTTCCCGAATACTGCTTACACTTGTCCTTCCTTGAAAACCCAGTGGAAGTAGCCGATCGAGTAGAGAAATCTCTTGACTTCTTGGATGAGGATTGGAATGACTTATTCCACTGTCTCTTTTTAGAGTCACAAGGCTCTACTTCAGATTTTCTCTTCTCCTTTACTAGTTCTTCGGCTTTACAAGCCCTCTCTACTAGCACAATGAATTCCTTTAGTTCTAGGACAGCAACAAACAATTTGATGTCCTCATTTAGCCCATCTTCAAATCTCTTACTCATGATGGCCTCGGTGGACACGCATTCTTGAGCGTATTTGCTGAGCCGTATAAACTCACGCTCATAATCAGTCACAGACATCTTACCTTACTTTAACTCTAGAAATTCCTTTCTTTTACGGTCCACGAACCTTTGGTGATATACTTTTTCTTGAACTCTTCTTGGAAAAATTCCCATGTGATCTTTTCCTTGGTACCATCGACACAAGGGTGTTCCACCTTTGGTAGCGAGAATCTCTTAAAAGAGAGACTACACACTTCATGCATTCCTCGGTGTGCATGACAACTCATTAAATACCACGATGCTATTTTCTAACTGAACTCACCTTTCCAGGATCATCATCTTTTCTAGCCCGGAATTCTTACGCCCATGTTTCTGATTCTATCAGCTGGAGGCTTCTCTCCTCTTACCACCTCTACTACTTGAAGGGCTTGGGATAGGTTGAGGAATAGGTGGGGGGTGGTGGGGGTTATGATTCGGGTTCGTACAAACGAACTCTGTATACCATGTATTCATCATATGGAGGAAGGCTTCTCTAGCCTCTTCTCCTCCTTCTTGACTCACCGTAGTGGGTCTATTCTCATTCTCGTTCAGCACCATCCCTTCAGTGGGAGCCGGTGCGTTGCTTTCTACGTCATCCGCCACAGCTCTATCGGGATCCATTTACTAAATGTATAAACATAATTTAAGTCGTCAGGAGTCGTCACACTATCATTATAAAAACATTCTTACGTATGGCATGTATAGCTAGACTCGTGCTCGTGCTATGTTAGTCCTAGAACCGACTAAACTATAGCTCTGATACCACTAAATGTAACACCCCATACCCGAGTCTGAGACTAAGATTAGATACGAGACATTACCATGCTTGAACTCACTTAAACATGTACTTACGGGCTATAAAATTTCGTCCCGAATTAAAAACTTCTCTTTCTTAGTCAAATCGGACATTTCATGGGCCTACGAGACCTCAGACTTACATCTCGAAACTTTCGAAACTCATCTGGAAACTTTCTCTCCGAACAGGGGTCACACGTCTGTGTGACTTGGGACACGCCCGTGCACCCCTAAAACATGTCCGTGTCTTTCACCCGTGGTGGATACTGGCAAATTACACACGGCCTGGACATGCCTGTGGCCCCAAACCGTGCCTAAAACCCCAGCATTCTGCCAATGCCCCACGGCCAAGGCACACGCCCGTGCTTACCACCCGTGGTGCACACTGACTACCTTAACACGACCTAGAGTCTAGACACACGCCCGTGTAGCTAGCCTGTGGCCAGCACTGATTAATCCCACACGCCCTAGGCATACGCCCGTGTGACTAGTCCGTGGTCTATTCTGACTTTAAGATACAAAGGTGCAGGGTGCACACGGCCTAGACACACGTCCGTGTGTCCATCCGTGTGGGCACTTAGAGGCTATTTACCAAGCCAATTGCCACCCTGAAATCAAGACCAAACTCATGCTCAATTCAGCAACTCAAGTATTACATCTAACATGCACAAGGATGCGTACTTCATTGATAGATTAAAACATACATACTTAATCATTCATGACTCATCTCTTTGGCCATATACAAAAAGAATACTAAGCTTGATAGCCAACACTTTGGCTAGTTTTAAAACATAACTCAAAATGAAACATTTCCTATACATGCCATACTTAATATAAACAACTTGGCTATACCAAAATAGCGATTGATAGTGTGCTCCGAGCTCCGGTGACGATGATCCACGAGATTTGCTAGGCGGGACTACATGGAAAGAAAGAATAAAGGACGTAAGCATTTAGCTTAGTAAGTTTGCATGTAATTCTCATAGCAATATATTTGCTTAACATTAACCATTCATCATAAACAATGGCATTATGAATCTCAAGTATTTAAGCTTACTTACTCTTACCGATTCTTACATATCTCATGGTACTTACTATTCTCATGCTCGCACAGTGAAACAATATACTGTATCACTTGATCACATAGATCAGTATACTTTACTATGATAAGTATAATCTCAACTTCATCATTCATATCATGAATAATACTCTTAACTAGCATAACTTGATAGTAACTTTACTTACTTAACTTTCTTACTATATCATTTGAGCTTTACTCTCTTGCCCGATGAATTTCTATGAATAGCGAGGATACTGAATCTCATCCCACATAACTCGATGCCAAAGCCATATCCTCGATATGGTCTTACATAGGATCTCTCATCTTGGTATGGATGCCATGTCTTGACATGGACTTACTCAAAGTCTTCCTTGTGTGTTCCTTGGGAACTTACCATTGCCATGTCTTGACATGGTCTTACTTAGTATCTTTACTCATGAACTGGTCAATGCCGAGCCTTGGCTTGGACTTACATGAAATCTTTCTTGTTACTCACCAATGCCATGCCTTGGCTTGGACTTACATGGAATCTCTACCTCATGATAGCTTTTCAATGCCAAGACTTGTCTTGGACTTACATGACATCTTTGCTTGAGACTCACCAATGCCATGCCTTGGCTTGGGCTACACATGGTCTTCATCTCATAATAACTATTCAATGCCAAGACTTGTCTTGGACTTACATGATAACTTGCTTGATTGCCGATGCCATGCCTTGGCTTGGTCTTATACGAAATTTCTTATCTCGTGTGGTAGATTGAGTATCCTAAGTAATTCAACTTCAATCGGGACTTTCTCATGCTTAATCTCATTAATTCCTTTATTTAACATAGAAATAAACATTTCTTTGGTAATAATGTACATTATACTAAGAAATTCAATGATAATAATCATAAAGCTTAGAAATCATACAAACTTACCTCAATATACAAAATTTATGTAGATATGCAATTTAGTCATCGACTTTGTTATTGCCTCGCCGATTCGAAGCCCGTTTTCTTGATTTGCAAGCTTCAAAAATTTGAAGAACCCTAGCTATGGAGTCTCCCAATTTTTCGGCACAAGGAAGAAGATGAATGAAATTTTTATCATCTTTTCCCCATTTTAACCATTTAATTGGTAAATGACCAAAATGCCCTTCTCTTTAAAAATTTACAATTTACTAACTCATGTCCATTTTTGTCCAAAACTTATAATTTGGGCAAATTTCTATTTAAGGAATTCTAATTTATATTCTAAAGCTTTTTCATACAAAAAGCTTCTAGAAACTCATATTTTGCAACTTTTGCAATTTAGTCCTATTTGATCATTCCATGTCAATTTCACAAAATTTCTACATGGAACTTTAATACTATCATGCAAACATGTCATAAACCTTAAGAACTCAATTTACTAACTTAGATTTGTGCTCTCGTACCACTATTCTGACTAGGCCCTGAATCGGGATGTCACACTTATCATCAAGTCTTCTCTCAAACATAATTGATTAGAAAACCAAAGAAAAATAGAGTAATACCGCTCATGAATCAACCAGAATTACAATAATTCTATCTATTGTTATAATTAGCCAGCCTTTCTATATGATAAGTATCGCATCTGAACATGAACAATTACATATGTCTATGAGAATAACAGAACATATAGAATGCCTAGAGGAGATCACTGTAAAATACTCAACTATAACAGTTGCTTTTAGATATCTTTGCAATTTCAACACTATCCCACTGACAACTACAGTCATCAATAACCCCACATTATTCCAATCACTAAAGAAATCAATTCAGAAGAAATTTCGGTTAACCTGTTCTTTAAATACCATACCATACCTGATTAAATCGATTACTCGTGAATAACTTCTTCCTAAATAACAATACTGTATATCCCGAATAATCTTCAGAATAATTTGATATCTCTTCTAAAATCGTCTTTACTTGTTAACTCATTCTCCGTTCTAACCACACTATTATTCATTTAACCACTGAACTCATCGGTTTCACACTTGTGAACTTAATCAATATAAATCTTGTGAATTTCATTGTATAAGAATGTACTAGTGAGGGGTGGAGGTTGTAAAGCCTCAAAATTTGACTTTCATATATACACACGTATAACATGACATTTATCGTCAACATGTTCATTACAAACATTTATTCATACCTTTATGAGTCTCTACTCATCATAAGCAACCTTTTTAATCAGATACTTGAGTATCGCTTTCAACATTATCGGAATTAGCTCGGTTGGAAAGCATCTCTGTTTATTAGTAAAATAGTTCTCATCAGAGTCGGGAGATATCACACTATCGCAGGTTATATAATAGCATGTATTTCTAGACTTCACATATGCTATGTTCAATCTGAGAACCGACTAAATCGTAGCTCTGATACCAATAAATGTAACACCCCTAATGTAACACCCCTTTACCCGGGTTCTACACCGGGAACCGGGCCTGAGGCGTTACCAAACTCAAACCATTTAATCGCCACTTAGGCTCTACGTCGTTACTCTCTAAAACCTTCTTCTCGACTTACGAGGCCTAACTCATGCACTCGAGGACCCTCAAGACTAATCCGGAACTTTTTCCATTCTTAAAATTTTTCTTTTCAAGACAGGTCTTACACGCCCGTGCAAGATGAGACACGCTCGTGCATAGGCACACACGCCCATGTCCCCAGACCGTGCCTAAAAACCCAGTATTCTGCCAATTTGCCCACGGTTAAGGCACATGCCCATGCATTTTGGGAACACGCCCATGTACCCTATCACACGTCTGTGCCTTTCACCCGTGGTCGACACTGACTAATCACACATGGTTTTAACACGTCTGTGGGTCTAAATCGTGTGCCATACTTTAGTATTCTGACTTATTCAACACGGTCTCGGCACGCCCGTGTGCTTTAACCGTGTGACCATTCCAATTCTAATTTCAAATTACAGACTTCACACGGCCAGGGCACCCGCCCATGGCTTGATCGTGTGTCTCACACGGCCTAGACACACGCCCGTGTGCCTACCCGTGTGGACGAACAAGGTCAAATTTTTGCCAAGCTCTCAAGACTCCTATAGCTTACACTACAAGAATCCATTCAACATACCAATAAACACTCATAACTTCAACATGGACTTCCATAGGTAACCTTATAATCTCATAAAAGGTAGAATGAGCCATCATGCATGGCAATTTACAAATTTCAATATCTTACAAGATGCCAATACACCTTTGGCCAAAATAACAAAATAATTTAACTAGCCTAGCACCTATACATGCCATTTACAAAAATCATTAGGTCTAGGTATACAGAGAGGAGCGATAGTGTGGGCGGTCTACAAGTTAGTGCGTATTCGGTTCGGCTCTAAAACTCTATAAAACAAGGGAAAAGAGAAGGGGAGTAAGCTTTAAGCTTAGTAAGTTTACATGTAAACAATATAACCTTTTAACATGTACCAAACAATTTCATAGCATTATGTACTAACCAAGAAACAATTTACATTCATGATTATACTTACTCATTTCCTCCATTCACACACTCTAACCACATCACAAGCATAATGTATACATTCATTATCGGTTCCCCTGCACTTAACATCACAAATTCACATAATACGACACATCTAATCTATTTCTCATAGCCGGATTTCTCGGTGGTTTCGCACTTAGCCCACCATCGGTCATTAATTACGGTGGTATCGCATACGACCCACCAAAGATTAATAGAGCGATGGTATCGCATATAGCCCATCGTAATTGAACAACAAGGTGGTATCGCACTTAGCCCACCATTAAGAGTTGTCATTGCACAATCACAAGATTACTTCATCAATCATACGATAATTTTTTTTTATAACTACCTCAATCCATCTATTAGTACCACATATGTTCTCAATCATACCATACTCTAATTAGCAACATAGGGGTTACGAAAAATATACATTGCTTACACATAAACTTACCTCGGTGGAAAACGTGATAACCAACGATTTAGTCTGTCACCTTGCCTTTTCCACGGTCAAGGTTGATTCCGTGCTCTTCTTGATCTATAACAATGAAATTTATTTGTTTAGATCATTCTATGATCATAATACACCAAATTCTATACTTGGGCAAAATGACCATTTTGCCCTTGTACATTGGCAAATTACGATTTTGCCCCTAGGCTCGTAATTTATTTTTCAACACATTTTGTCAATGCACAAGCATAGATGAACATTTATTTCTCTTACAACTACTCACCATTCCAACTATTTCATGCATTTATGACACAAATTTAATCTTTGCATTCAAGTCCTATTTAGGTGTTTCCATGCTAACACCTTTCACAAAAGTTGTTTCTCACCTCCCTAACATTCATTTTCTTCCATGAAAACTCAGCTAACAACACAACTACTCTCATGGCAAGTCCTTAGACTTTCAACCATTTTACAAACTAGTCCCCCCATTAGCTAGCTTAAGCTTTGGGGACTCCAAAAATACAAAAATCATCAAAAATAATCATCAAAATGACTTACTTGCAAGGATGAGATGTAGCTGAAAATTTTGAACTCCAAGAACCCTTATTTCCTCTAAAATTTTGGTGGTAGAAGAAGAAGGAATAGTAAAAGATGATATCTCATCTTTTTATGTTATTTTATTCATTTTTTTATTCACCTAATGTCACCAAATTTTGACTAAAATTAATGCTCTTGTCTCCCCTAGCTTGTATGGCCGGCCAACACACATTAAATGGCCTAATTGCACTTTAAAATCCTCTAAATTTACTTTCTATAGCCATTAGGCACTTTCACCATGAAAAAAATAGAACTTTCGCACTTTATGCGATTTAGTCCTTTTTCGCAATTAAGCATGCTGTCACTCAAATTAAAACACCAAAATTTTCATGCATCCATATAATCATGTTACAGCACATAAATTAACGTCAAAATAAATTTTCTCGACCTCGGATTAGTGGTCTCAAAACCACTGTTCCGACTAGCCCCAAAATCGGGCGGTTACAACTCTTCCCCCCTTTTAGGGATTTTCGCCCTCAAAAATCTTACCGGTAAAGAGGTTTGGATATTGTTCCCTCATAGCTTCTTCCAGTTCCCAAGTAGCCTCTTCTACACCGTGCTTTTGCCATAATACTTTTACTAAGGCTATGTCCTTGTTTCTCAATTGTTTCACCTCTCGAGCCAAAATTTTAATCGGCTCTTCCTCATATGTCATATCCAGTCGTATTTCAATTTCTGTTGGAGGAATCACATGCGAAGGATCGGAGCGATAATGCCTTAACATTGATACATGGGCGCATTATGAATTTTCTCTAACTCTACCAGGTAAAGCCAACAGATATGCCATCGCCCAACCTCTCAAGTAATCTCATACGACCCTATAAATCTCGGGCTCAATTTACCTTTTCGACCAAATCTCAATATTTTCTTCACTTCGTGACACTTTTGTAAATGCCTTGTCACCCACTTGAAATTCAATTTCTTTTCTTTTCAAATCCGCATACGACTTTTGTCGGTCCGAAGCAGCCTTCAGACTATCCCAGATAACTTTCACTTTCTCCTCGGTCTCTTTAACCAAATCAACCCCATGAACTTGCTTCTCACTCAGCTCGGTCCAATACAAAGGGGTCCGACATTTACGACCATACAAGGCTTCATACGGTGCCATTCGTATGCTCGACTGATAACTATTATTGTAAGCAAATTCGACCAAGGGTAGGTATTTTTCCCAACTACCTTTGAACTCTAACACATAACATCGAAGCATATCCTCAAGAATTTGGATTACTCTCTCGGACTGACCATCGGTTTGAGGATGAAATGCAGTACTAAAATTCAACTTCGTACCCAAGGCCTCCTGTAACTTCTTCCAAAACCTCGAAGTAAATCTCGGGTCTCTGTCAGAGATAATGGATCTGAGCACACCATGCAATCTCACTATCTACGCCACATACAACTCAGCTAATTTATCCAGTGAATAATCAACACGTACCGGAATAAAGTGAGCCGACTTTATTAACCTATCGACAACAACCCATACAGCATCTTTCTTTTTCGGAGTCAAAGGCAACCCCGTCACGAAGTCCATGGTGATCCGATCCCACTTCCACTCGGGAACCATCTTTGGTTGAAGTAATCCACGAAGGCACTTGGTGCTCCGCTTTCACTTGTTGACAAATCAAACATCTTGTTACACACTCCGAGATGTCTCTTTTCATTCTCGGCCACCAATAGAATTTCTTTAGATCATTATACATTTTTGTGCTGCCCGGGTGTACTGATAAATAACTACTATGTGCTTCCCGTAAAATTTCTCGGATCAACTCGTCATCTTTAGGTACACAAATTCTACCATGGAACATTAAGCAATCATCCGAACTCACCCGGAATTCAGAACTTGTCCCTGATTCACACTCAGCTCTTTTAGCGAGTATAGCACTATCGTTCCTTTGAGCCTCACATATTCGTTGAACAAATAGTGGTCTAGCTCTCAACTCGGCCAGTATAGCACCATCATCGGACAATGACAAATTCGTGCTCATAGTTCTCAAAGCATACAAGGATTTTCTACTTAAAGCATCCGCAACTACATTCGCTTTCCCCGGGTGGTAATCGATCACTAGCTCGTAGTCCTTCAATAATTCAAGCCACCGTCGTTGCTGTAGATTTAATTCTTTTTGATCCATTAAGTACCTCAAACTCTTATGATCAGTGAAAATTCGGCAATTCTCACCATATAGGTAATGGCGCCAAATCTTTAACGTGAAAACAATCGCGGCCAACTCCAGGTCATGAGTCGAATAATTCTTCTCATGCGGTTTTAGTTGTGTCGAGGTGTAAGCGATTACCTTACCCTCTTGCATCAACACAAAACCGAGACCATTTAATGACACGTCACTGTAGACTACAAACTCCTTTCCCGACTCAAGTTGTACCAAAATCGGTGCCTCTGTCAACAACATTTTCAATTTCTCGAAACTCTACTGGCATTCTTCAGTCCATTCAGATTTAACATCCTTGCATAATAGATTCGTCATTGGAGTAGCAATCATGGAGAATCCCTTCACAAACCGCCTATAGTATCCTTTTAAACCCAGAAAGCTTCTAACTTCTGACACATTCCTCGGTGGTTTCCACTCCAAAATAGCCGAGACCTTTCCCGGATCTACTCTAATACCTTCACCCGATACAATATGTCCTAGGAACCCTACTTCTCGAAGCCAAAACTCGCTCTTACTAAGTTTAGCATATAACTGCTTGTCTCTTAAGGTCTGTAAAACAATTCTCAAATGTTTCGCATGATCACTCTCATCTCGAGAATAAACCAATATGTCGTCAATAAAGACAACCACAAACTTGTCCAAATATGGTCGGAAGACACGGTTCATTAAATCCATAAAAACTGCGGGAGCATTCGTTAAACCGAATGGCATGACCAGAAACTCATAATGACCATACCGCAAATGCGAAATGCCGTTTTGGTACATCTTGCTCCTTAACCCTCAATCGATAATAGCCGGACCTCAGTCGATCTTGGAGAACACCGTAGCTCCCTTGATTGATCAAATAAATCATCTATCCTCGATTAAAGGATACTTATTCTTCACGATTACTTTATTGAGTATGCGTAGTCTATGCACAATCTCATCGACCCATCTTTCTTCTTTACAAAGAGTCTTGGGGCACCCGAGTGAATAGCTCGATCTTGCAAAACCCTTATCCGTCAATTCTTGCAACTGAACTTTCAGTTCTTTCAACTCTAGCGGGGCCATCCTATACGGAGCAACCGAAATGGGTGCTGTTCCCGGAATACATCCGGATAATCACATACAACCGGTACTATTTCAATCTTTACTTTAGATTCTTGAGTGTTTAATACAAAAGCTAGATAAGATTCGTACCCTTTTCTCAAATATTTCTCAGCTATCATGGAAGAAATCATCACCGGTAAGCTATCCGACTCACCTGATTCAACCCGAATAACGTCTCCATTTTCACAATTAAGTTCAATAAATTTACTACCACAATTCACTAAAACACTATGGGTAGTCAACCAATCCATACCAAGAATCAAATCAAATTCATCAAAAGGCAACAACATAAGGTTCGTCGAGAAACAATGACCTTTAATTATCAAAGGACAATTCCTACACACCTTGTCAACTAACACTTGTTTACCTAGAGGGTTTGACACTTTTACCACAAATTTAGTGAACTCAACAGTTATACTCAAACTAGATGCCAATCTCATACAAATAAGAATGAGTTGATCCCGGGTCAATTAAAGTGATAACAGAGGTGTCATAGAGAGAAAATGTACCCATTATTACGTCCGATGATGACGTCTCTTCTCGAGCGCGAATAGCATAGGTTTTTACTGGCGCTCGACCCTCTGGCCTCAAAGTGGTGTCTCGTGATACACCTCTACCACTAGTTCCACCTCCCGGGTTCTTTTGTGGCCTACCTCTAAAGGATGCACTGCTTGATCTTATCTCTTGCTTTCTCTCCTTGCCATCCTTTTTAGGACAATTTCGGATGAGATGGTCGGGGGATCCACACTTATAGCAATTTCTATTATTTCACCAACACTCCCCAGTGTGATGTCTGCCACAACTTGGGCACTCTGGTTTGGCCCTTGGATTGCCCACACTTGCCATTGAGGTGGCTTGAGCTCTTGAACCCGAATACATGTTGCCTCGCTCTCTCTGCAAATACCCGACTGATGTAGTTGTCAGAGGGTTCACTTCCCTGGACCTCTTCGATTGAGCTTGGTATGATTTTCTCATCGGCCTCTTCTTTGCATCTCGAGCCTCACTCAAGGCTTTCCTTTTTTCCTTACTCAATTCTTCGGCCTTACTAGCCCTATCCACCAACACCACAAATTCTTTTAGCTCCAAAATTCTGACTAAGAGTCTGACATCTTCATTCAACCCATCTTCAAATCTCTTGCATAAGGTAGCTTCCGTGGATACACATTCTTGTGCATACTTGCTGAGCCTAACAAATTCGCGCTCATATTCTACCACAGTCATTTTTCCTTGCTTCAACTCAAGGAATTCTTTCCGTTTCTGGTCTACAAATCGTTGACTTATATACTTCTTTCGAAACTTTTCCAAAAAGAAGTCCCACGTTACTCTCTCTTTAGGAACCACTGATGTCAATGTTTTCCACCAATGGTATGCCGAGTCCCTCAGCAAAGACACAGCACATTTCAAACTCTCCTCAGGTGTGCAGGAGAGTTCATCAAAAACCCTTATTGAGTTCTCAAGCCAGAACTCTGCTCGCTCAGGGTCGTCATCTATATTAGCTCAAAAATCCTCAGCCCCTTGCTTCCGAATTTTGTCTACCGGGGGCTTAGCCGTCCTCACCAATTCTATACCTTGGAGAGCCACAGGAATTGGCTGAGGTATAGATGAGGGTGGAGGAGGTTGAGCATTGGGGTTTGCTCGTACATACTCAGTGTACCAGTTATCCATCATTTGGAGAAAGGCTTCCCGAGCCTCTTCTTCCTGACCTCTAGTCTCGGGGTTACTCTACACAGGCGCGGTCCCTTGCGTAGGAGCTGGCGTATTACTAGCTGCGTCATCTGCATCTGATTGTTCGGGATCTATATGCTACAATAAACAAGTTTAAAATCATCAGAAGCCACCACACTATCATCATACGCTAAATGGCATGTATAGCTAGACTCCTATCCACGCTATGGTAGTCCTAGAACTGACTAAACCATAGCTCTGATACCACTAAATGTAACACCCCTTTACCCGGGTTCTATGTCGGGAATTGGGCCTGAGGTTATGTCGTTACTCTCTAAAACCTTCTTCTCGACTTACGAGGCCTAACTCATGCACTCGAGGACCCTCAAGACTAATCCAGAACTTTTTCCATTCTTAAAATTTTTCTTTTCAAGATAGGTCTTACACGCCCGTGCAAGATGAGACACGCCCGTGCATAGGCACACACGCCCATGTCCCCAGACCGTGCCTAAAAACCCAGTATTCTGCCAATTTGCCTACTGTTAAGGCACACGCCCATGCATTTTGGGAACACGCCCGTGTACCCTATCACACATCCGTGCCTTTCACCCATGGTCGACATTGACTAATCACACATGGTTTTAACACGTCCGTGGGTCTAAACTGTGTGCCATACCTTAGTATTCTGACTTATTCAACACGACCTCAGCACGCCCGTGTGCTTTAACCGTGTGACCATTCCAATTCTAATTTCAAAGTACAGACTTCACACGGCCAGGGCACCTGCCCATGGCTTCATCGTGTGTCTCACACGGCCTAGACACACGCCTGCGTGCCACTACGTGTGTGTAATGATCCAAATTTGACCCTAATCGGAACGGTGGTTTCGGGACCACAAATTCGAGTTCAAAAATTTTTTTTAAATATTGTTTTTGATGTTTATTATATGTGAATTAATGTGTGTGAAAGTTTCGTATGAAAATTTGATCGTTTGTGTGCTTAATTTGACAAAAAAGACTTAATCGCGTAAAGTGCAAAAGTTACAAACTATAGTGAAAAGTGCTAAAATGATAATGGCTTTTTAATATGAGGTATTAAAAGGGAAAATAGCCCATTTTTAAGGTTAGTGGGTGGTATATGACAATAGTAACCTTAAGTTATATGTTATAAAATCTTATAATATAAGGTTATATTAGTAAATAAATAAATAACATATTATATGTTAAATAAAACACATGAAAAGCCATTATCATCTTTTTGTTTCTTAAGGCCGAATGTGCTAAGGAAGAAAAGAGAAATACAAGCTTAAATTTCGGCACTTGTAAGCTTAAATCCAAGGTTAGTTTGATTTCAGTTTTGGATAATTTTTACATTTTTTAAATCGTTGCTTCGAATACTATCCGACCCATGCTAGAATTTTTGAGATTAGTGTGTATGTGATGTTCGGCTATGATAGAAGCTTATGCTTTGTGATGTTTGATGAATATATGTTAAAGTTATGTTGTAGATTAAAATGTTTTGTATTGGCAATTTTGGTAAATTTGAGTATTTTGGGCTAAATTGCAAAAATAAAATTTTGAAGGGTTAAAATGAAAAATAAATGAAATAAATGGACTTCTATTGTCCCTATGAATATTCTGCCCTTAGGTTGTGTAATGAAATTTTGTGTATTTTGTGTTTTGTGCAAATAGGACTAAATTGTAAAAATGTGAAACATTAAGGGTAAAATGGTAATTTGCCTATTTATGTGTTTTGGGATTAAATTGAGATGAAATGTGCTTGAATGTGCTAAATTTTAATGTGTTTAGATCAAGAACAAAGAAAAACGAATTTGGATCGGGGAAAGGCAAAGGTTATCGAATAGCCGGTCTTCGTTGACCGTCGATAGTCGAGGTAAGTCTTTAAGCAATTATATGTCGAAAATTATTTATGTAATATAATAAATGATGAAATTCGGAAATTTTGGAAATATATATGTGGAATTGCCGAATGTGGTTAGTATAATATTGAATTGATTTTATTTGATGTAATGTGGTTAAGTTTATCCAAATTTGATATGTGATATTATGAAATATATGTGTTATATGTGGTTTTGGAATTAATAAATGTGCATGGAATGGTTAATTATGTTGATATTCGGGCTTCGAGCCTAGCAGGCCTCGTGCCGGTGATTTATATCAGGCTAAATGCCTAGCAGGCCTTGTGCCGGTGATTTATATTAGGCTAAATGCCTAGCAGGCCTCGTGCCAGTGAATTATATCGGGCTTATTGCCTAGCAGGCTAAATGCCGGTGTTTAAATCTCGAACCTCTGTTCTAGCAGGCTCAATGTCGGTGTGTATTTCGGGCTTTGATGCCTAGCAGGCTTAATGCCGGTGATACTTTATAAACAGAGAATTTGGGAAACATACAATGGGAGACATATTTAGTGCAATGAGCTAAAAGCTCGGGTAAGTATAAGCCTTATATATATTAGTAAGGAATGAGGTAAGTCGGTATATCATCATTCGAGTTAAGTATGAACATTATATATAAGAAATTGAGTTTAAATGCATTATTTTGAAGAATCGGCTATAAGTGGCAAGGTTGATGGTGAGAGAGTTTTGGATGTGTTTGTATATGTGTACAAATAAGTATATGTGAACGATATGCATGATATATTCATTTGACTTGGATTATGTGAATACATGTGATATTTATGTGTTTTGATGATGTATATGTCCTTGGAAATAAAGTGCTAATACTTAGGTTAAGGGTAATGACAGTGATTCGGCTATGATTAATGTACATATTGAAATATTTATACTCAATGCCATAAACCTAATGATTAAAATGTTTAATTGTTATAGATAATTTGCTTAAGACTTACTAAGCTAGTAAGCTTACTCTGTTTATGTTCAATGTTCTGTTTTATAGATTTTGGTCAAGCTACGGGCTCGAAAAATCGTCAGCAAAGCCAACCACACTATCATCTTTTTGGTACTCTTTTAGTTTGGCTTATTTTGGATAAAGGCATGTATAGAATGGATAATGTCTATGTTTGAGTTGAAAACTTTGTCTTTATATGTATTATAGCCATACGAATATGGCTTATATCCTGTGTTAGTTTGGTGTTGAAACGTATGATTTTAATGATCAAATGGTGTATATGTTTATGTCATTATGATGCAAGGGTTGTATGGATTTTATTTAGCTTATATTCGGCTATGGTATATGTGCATATAGTAGGTGTAATTGGTAAATGTGAAACATTTGGTGTATATATATATATAAGAGTTTTGGCATGATTAATTGGTTGAAATGATGAGTATAGGCCGAATAGGTATTTAGATAGCTTGATAATACGATTTGTTGGAAATGATAAAAATGCATGAGTTGATATAATCTTATTAAATTATAATAAATGTCTGTATATGAGTCTAACTATTACAAAAATAATGTAAATACCGTATAGTTATTTTCGGTTCAATTATGTGCATGCAAACGAATTCATGTGAACATTGATCTGCTTGATTATTTGGATCTATCTGAACTTTGGTATGAGCTAGGTACATATAATTGCATATATGTGTCTTTGTATATTTGGTCAAGTAGGTATGTATTTATATGATGTTTATTGAGTTTGTAAGTTTGGACATCTGCTAATATCTTTTATGCTGGTATATTCGGCCCTTTTAAGTGAGTTAGTATAAAATGATAATTGAATCATGTTATTTAATCATATAGATACTAATGGGTTAATTGCTTGAGTATTTCATAAGTAAATAAGGACATAGTAAATGAGGCTTACGGTACTTGCATTATTTTGTAATTTTAATAAAATGTATTTTGCATGTTCAGCTTATGTTTGTCAATGCTTGTGCCATATATGATTTGGTAGTGGAATAAATATGTTTTATGCATATGTAATTGTTTGCTTATATGTGTATTATTATATAAATTTGTTTAATTATAATCTAATTGATTGAATAAAAGTAATGATTATCTGGTAATGCCCGTAACCCTAATTCGGTGACGGATACGGGTTAGAGGTGTTACATTTTATTGGTATCAGAGG
The DNA here is from genome assembly GCA_025698515.1 of Gossypium sturtianum. Lineage (NCBI taxonomy): Eukaryota > Viridiplantae > Streptophyta > Magnoliopsida > Malvales > Malvaceae > Gossypium > Gossypium sturtianum. The sequence continues at coordinate 74,421,558 of CM046947.1, read as the reverse complement.
TTACGGTTTAGTCGATTCTAGGACTACCGTAGCGCGTGAGAGTCTAGCTATACATGCCTTTATTATATATGCGATAGTGTGGTGACTTCTGACGTGTAAAATTTTGTTTTATATAGTAAATGGATCCTGACAGAGCCGTAGCTGATGATGTAGAGAGCGTAGTGCCTGATCCCTCACATGGGTCAGCGCCGGTAGACTCTTGACTTATCTCGGGTAGCCATGAGGGGGAGGCTAGGCAAGCCTTCTACCAGATGATGAATGAATGGTTTACCCAATTGATTTGGACTAATCTGGCTGTACAACAACCTCCACCCCCGAATAATCTGACTCCGATACCTGCAGCACCTCCGATGATAGATCCGATGAGATCTAGAAGGCCCCCCGTTGATAAAATCAGGAGACACGGGGCCGAAGAATTTAAAGCTAATGATGATGATGACGCGGAACGAGCTGAGATGTGGCTTGATAACACTATTCGGGTGCTTGATGAACTGTCATGTACTCCAGACGAATGCCTGAACTGTGCTATATCTTTACTGCGGGACACTGCATATCACTGGTGGAATACACTAGTATCGGTGGTTCCGAAAGAAAAAGTGACTTGGGATTTCTTCCAGATCGAGTTTCGTAAGAAATATATTAGTCAAAGATTCATCGATCAGAAATGAAAAGAATTTCTAGAACTGAAACACAGTCGCATGACTGTGACTGAGTATGAGCGGAAGTTTGTCAGATTCAGCCGATATGCCTGAGAGTGTGTATCAACTGAAGCCATTATGTGCAAAAGATTCGAAGACGGTCTGAATGAAGATATAAAGTTGCTAGTTGGCATACTTGAAATCAAAGAGTTTGTGGTACTTGTCGAACGAGCTTGCAAAGCTGAAGAGCTTGGAAAAGAGAAAAGAAAGGCTGAAATGGAAGCTAGAGATACTCGTAAAAGATCATCGAGTAAGACTTTCCATTCTGTATCTAAGAAGTTTAAAGATTACTTTGGCTGACATAAAGCTACTTCAGACATATCTAGACGAGATCGACCTCCTGTGGGTTCCTGGGCTACTTCGATGGCCAGTGTTGGTAATGTTTAGCAGAATCGGGTTAAATGCAAGCATTGTGGTAAATGGCATTCTGGGAGTTGTAGATTCCGTGATCGGTCCTGCTTTAAATCCAGATCGTCAGATTATTTTATTAGAGAGTGCCCGATGTTAACCGAGCAAAATACAGCTCAGAATGTCAGACTGAGTAATGTGTCAGTGCGAGGCAGACCACCTAGACATTCGGGAAATGTAAGTGGCAATCAGAGAGGAACCAAAGACACTGCAGTTAGATCGAGGCTCATGCACCGGCTAGAGCATATGCTATACGCATCGAGAGGATGCTTCTTCCCGGATGTTATCACCTGGTACTTTCATTCTTTATGATACTACCGTGATTGCATTGATTGATCTGGTTCGACTCATTCATATGTGTGTGAAACTTTAGTATCGATGAAGACTCGCTGTTGAGTCTACCGAGTTTGTGATTCGTGTGTCCAACCCCTTGGGTCGATGTGTACTCGTTGACAAAGTGTGTAAAGGCTGCCCATTGATGATTCGGGATTCATGCTTTCCAGCTGATTTAGTGTTGTTGCCTTTCGACAAATTTGATATAATTTTGGGAATGGATTGGTTAACTTTGCACGATGCTGTGGTGAATTGCAAAAGAAAGACCATTGATTTGAGATGTCAGAACGGTGAGATCATCCGGATTGAGTCTAATTACATGAATGGGTTACCGGCAGTAATAACCTTGATGTTAGCTCGTAAATAAGTGAGGAAAGGATGTGAAGCTTACTTGGCCTATGTGTTGGATAATAAAGTGTCTGAAAAGCAGATTGAATCCGTACCAGTTGTGTGCGAGTACCCAGAAGTGTTTCCCGAAGAACTACCGAGGTTACCACCTGTTCGAGAAATAGAGTTTGGTATTTAATTAGTACTGGGGACGACTCCGATTTCAATAGCTCTGTATCGGATGGCACCTACAGAATTAAAAGAGTTGAAAGCACAGTTGCAAGAGTTAACAGATAGGGGCTTTGCACGACCAAGCTTCTCTCCTTGGGGTACACCAGTTTTATTTGTGAAAAAGAAAGACGGGACTATGCGTATGTGCATCGATTATCGACAGCTCAACAAGGTAACTATAAAGAATAAATACCCATTGCCACGGATTGACGATTTGTTCGATCAGTTGAAAGGGGCTTCAGTGTTTTCAAAGATAGATTTGAGATCGGGCTATTATTATCGGTTGCAGTCGAGATTACGATGTGCCAAAGATCGCCGAACGAGGTACGACATTATGAGTTTCTCGTTATGCCTTTTGGGCTTACTAATGCACCTGCTGTTTTTATGGATCTGATGAATCGGATTTTCAGACCGTATTTGGATCGATTTGTGGTAGTGTTTATAGATGATATTCTGATCTACTCTAGAGATGAAACCGAGCATGCTGAGCATCTGAGACTGGTGCTACAAACTTTGCGAGATAAATAGTTGTATGCAAAGTTTAGTAAGTGTGATTTTTGGTTGAATGAGGTAAGTTTTCTGGGTTACGTTGTTTCGGCGTCAGGCATTCGGGTTGATCCGAATAAAATATCGGCTATACTTGATTGGAAACCACCAAGGAATGTCTCTCGAAATTCAAGCTTCTCGGGACTTTTGGTTACTACTGCACGATTTGTGAAAGGTTTTTCTATAATAGCTACCCCGTTAACAAAGCTATTACAGAAGGACGCTAAATTTGAATGGTCGAAAAAGTTTCAGAAAAGTTTCAATCAGTTGAAAGCCCTTTTGACCAAAGCTCTAGTGTTAGTTCAGCCTGAATCGGGTAAAGAATTTGTTGTTTATAGTGATGCTTCTTTGAATGGTTTGGGTTGCGTTTTGATGCAGGAAGGCAAAGTCGTAGCCTACGCTTCGAGACAATTGAAGCCGCATGAAAGAAATTACCCGACGTATGATTTAGAGCTCGCAGCCATTGTGTTCGCGTTAAAGATATGGCGTCATTATCTGTTTGGTGAGAAATGTCATGTTTATTCGGATCACAAGAGTTTGAAGTATTTGATGACACAAAGAGATTTGAACCTGAGGCAACGTAGATGGTTAGAGCTATTGAAAGATTACGAGCTTGTGATTGACTATCATCCGGGAAAGGCTAACGTTGTTGCAGATGCTTTAAATCGGAAGTCATTATTTGCTCTTCGTGCGTTGAACGCACACATGGCTATGTCTGGTGATGGTTCGATCATAGCTGAGTTGAAGGCAAGACCGTTGTTTATTCAACAAATTTGTGATGCACAGAAAATTGACAAAGATACGATTGCTAGACGAGTTCAGTGTGGAAATGATGCAGAGTCAGAGTTTCAAATCGATGAAAATGATTGTTTGAACTTCAAAGGCCGAATATGTGTTCCGAGGAATGTGGATTTGATTCAAATGATATTGAACGAGGCTCATAATAGTCGATTGTCGGTACATCCGGGTAGCACGAAAATGTATAATGATTTGAAACAATTCTATTGGTGGCCTGGTATGAAATGGGATATATCCGAATTTGTCTCGAAGTGCTTAATTTGTCAACAAGTAAAAGCCGAACATCAGGTGCCTTCTGGGTTACTTCAGCCGATCATGATACCTGAATGGAAATGGGATAGAATTGCTATGGATTTTGTATCCGATTTGCCTATGACACCGAGCAAGAAAGATGCGATGCAGGTTATAGTGGATAGATCGACCAAATCACTCACTTTGTTCCAAACAGATGCACGGACTATTCGCTCGATAAACTTGCTGAGTTGTATGTATCTCAAATTGTGAGATTACATGGTGTGCCGAGTTCCATTATTTCGGATAGAGATCCGAGATTTACATCGCGGTTTTGGAAGAAGTTGCAAGATGCTTTAGGTACTAAACTCCACTTTAGCACAGCCTTCCATCCGCAGACAGACGGTCAGTCTGAACGAACCATTCAGATACTTGAGGATATGTTGAGATGTTGCGTCCTCGAGTTTGAAGGTACGTGGGAAAGATACTTACCTTTGATTGAATTTGCTTATAATAAAAATTTTCAATCTAGTATCAAAATGGCACCTTACGAAGCTCTATACGGCCGCAAGTGTCGTACACCGTTGTATTGGACCGAGCTCAGTGAAAATAAGATACACGGGGTTGATTTGATTAAAGAAACTGAACAGAAGGTGGCTATAATCAGAGATAGTTTGAAAACTGCATCGGATCGCCAAAAGTCCTACGCTGATTTGAAACGTAAAGACATTGAGTTTCAGATCGGAGATTGGGTATTTTTGAAAGTTTCACCGTGGAAGAAAGTACTCCGATTTGGTCGAAAAGGCAAACTAAGTCCGAGATTCATCGGACCGTATGAGATCATCAAACGTATCGGGCCTGTGGCTTATAGATTGAAGTTGCCTTCTGAATTAGAAAAGATACACAACGTATTTCATGTTTCGATGCTCGGTAGATATAGATCGGATCCGTCACATGTGATTTCTCCGTCTGAAATTGAAATCCGGTCTGATATGACGTACGAGGAGGAACCGATTCGTATTTTAGCCCGTGAAATGAAAGAGTTAAGAAACAAGAAAATTCTGTTAGTAAAAGTACTATGGAATCGACACGGAGTAGAAGAGGCTACGTGGGAGCCTGAGGATTCAATGAGGCAACAATATCTGACTTTGTTTAATGGTAAGATTTTCGGGGACGAAAATCACTAAGGGGGAGAGTCGTAACAGTCTAAATTTGACCCTAATCGGAACGGTGGTTTCGGGACCACGAATCCGAGTCCGAAAAATTTTTAAATATTATTTTCGATGCTTATTATATGTGAATTAATGTGTGTGAAATTTTCGTATGAAAATTTGATCGTTTGTGTGCTTAATTTGACAAAAAAGACTTAATCGCGTAAAGTGCAAAAGTTGCAAACTATAGTGAAAAGTGCTAAAATGATAATGGCTTTTTAATATGAGGTATTAAAAGGGAAAATAGCCCATTTTTAAGGTTAGTGGGTGGTATATGACAATAGTAACCTTAAGTTATATGTTATAAAATCTTATAATATAAGGTTATATTAGTAAATAAATAAATAACATATTATATGTTAAATAAAACACATGAAAAGCCATTATCATCTTTTTGTTTCTTAAGGCCGAATGTGCTAAGGAAGAAAAGAGAAATACAAGCTTAAATTTCGGCACTTGTAAGCTTAAATCCAAGGTTAGTTTGATTTCGGTTTTTGATAATTTTTACGTTTTTGAAATCGTTGCTTCGAATACTATCCGACCCATGCTAGAATTTTTTAGATTAGTGTGTATTGATGTCCGGCCATGATAGAAGCTTATGCTTTGTGATGTTTGATGAATATATGTTAAAGTTATGTTATAGATTAAAATGTTTTGTATTGGAAATTTTGGTGAATTTGAGTATTTTGGGCTAAATTACAAAAATAAAATTTTGAAGGGTTAAAATGCAAAATAAATGAAATAAATGGACTTGTATAGTCCCTATGAATATTTGGCCCTTAGGTTGTGTAATGAAATTTTGTGTATTTTGTGTTTTGTGCAAATAGGACTAAATTGTAAAAATGTGAAACATTAAGGGTAAAATGGTAATTTGCCTATTTATGTGTTTTGGGATTAAATTGAGATGAAATGTGCTTGAATGTGCTAAATTTTAATGTGTTTAGATCAAGAACAAAGAAAAACGAATTTGGATCGGGGAAAGGCAAAGGTTATCGAATAGCCGGTCTTCGTTGACCGTCGATAGTCGAGGTAAGTCTTTAAGCAATTATATGTCGAAAATTATTTACGTAATATAATAAATGATGAAATTTGGAAATTTTGGAAATATATATGTGGAATTGCCGAATGTGGTTAGTATAATATTGAATTGATTTTATTTGATGTAATGTGGTTAAGTTTATCCAAATTTGATATGTGATATTATGAAATATGTGTTATATGTGGTTTTGGAATTAATAAATGTGCATGGAATGGTTAATTATGTTGATATTCGGGCTTCGAGCCTAGCAGGCCTCGTGCCGGTGATTTATATCAAGCTAAATGCCTAGCAGGCCTTGTGCCGGTGATTTATATCAGGCTAAATGCCTAGCAGGCCTCGTGCCGGTGAATTATATCGGGCTTTTTGCCTAGCAGGCTAAATACCGGTGTTTAAATCTCGGACCTCTGTTCTAGCAGGCTCAATGTCGGTGTGTATTTCGGGCTTTGATGCCTAGCAGGCTTAATGCCGATGATACATTATAAACGAACAATTCGGGAAACATACAAGGGGAGACATATTTAGTGCAATGAGCTAAAAGCTCGGGTAAGTATAAGCCTTATATATATTAGTAAGGAATGAGGTAAGTCGGTATATCATCATTTGAGTTAAGTATGAACATTATATATAAGAAATTGAGTTTAAATGCATTATTTTGAAGAATCGGCTATAAGTGGCAAGGTTGATGGTGAGAGAGTTTTGGATGTGTTTGTATATGTGTACAAATAAGTATATGTGAACGATATGCATGATATATTCATTTGACTTGGATTATGTGAATACATGTGATATTTATGTGTTTTGATGATGTATATGTCCTTGGAAATAAAGTGCTAATACTTAGGTTAAGGGTAATGACAGTATTCGGCTATGATTAATATACATATTGAAATATTTATACTCAATGCCATAAACCTAATGATTAAAATGTTTAATTGTTATAGATAATTTGCTTAAGACTTACTAAGCTAGTAAGCTTACTCTGTTTATGTTCAATGTTTTGTTTTATAGATTTTGGTCAAGCTACGGGCTCGGAAAATCGTCAGCAAAGCCAACCACACTATCATCTTTTTGGTACTCTTTTAGTTTGGCTTATTTTGGATAAAGGCGTGTATAGAATGGATAATGTCTATGTTTGAGTTGAAAACTTTGTCTTTATATGTATTATAGCCATACGAATATGGCTTATATCCTGTGTTAGTTTGGTGTTGAAACGTATGATTTTAATGATCAAATGGTGTATATGTTTATGTCATTATGATGCAAGGGTTGTATGGATTTTATTTAGCTTATATTCGGCTATGGTATATGTGCATATAGTAGGTGTAATTGGTAGATGTGAAACGTTTGGTATATATATATATAAGAGTTTTGGCATGATTAATTGGTTGAAATGATGAGTATAGGCCGAATAGGTATTTAGATAGCTTGATAATACGATTTGTTGGAAATGATAAAAATGCATGAGTTGATATAATCTTATTAAATTATAATAAATGTCTGTATATGAGTCTAACTATTACAAAAATCATGTAAATATCGTATAGTTATTTTCGGTTCAATTATGTGCATGCAAACGAATTCATGTGAACATTGATCTGATTGATTATTTGGATCTATCTGAACTTTGGTATGAGCTAGGTACATATAATTGCATATATGTTTCTTTGTATATTTGGTCAAGTAGGTATGTATTTATATGATGTTTATTGAGTTTGTAAGTTTGGACATCTGCTAATATCTTTTATGCTGGTATATTCGGCCCTTTTAAGTGAGTTAGTATAAAATGATAATTGAATCATGTTATTTAATCATATAGATACTAATGGGTTAATTGGTTGAGTATTTCATAAGTAAATAAGGACATAGCAAATGAGGCTTACGGTACTTGCATTATTTTGTAATTTTAATAAAATGTATTTTGCATGTTCAGCTTATGTTTGTCAATGCTTGTGCCATATATGATTTGGTAGTGGAATAAATATGTTTTATGCATATGTAATTGTTTGCTTATATGTGTATTATTATATAAATTTGTTTAATTATAATCTAATTGATTGAATAAAAGTAATGATTATCTGGTAATGCCCGTAACCCTAATTCGGCGACGGATACGGGTTAGGGGTGTTACACGTGTGGACCAGAACAAGGTTGTTTGCCAAGCTCTCAGCACTCCTATAGCTTACACTACAAGAATCCATTCAACATACTAATAAACACTCATAACTTCAATATGGACTTCCATAGGTAACCTTATAATCTCATAAAAGGTAGAATGAGCCATCATGCATGGCAATTTACAAATTTCAATATCTTACAAGATGCCAATACACCTTTGGCCAAAATAACAAAATAATTTAACTAGCCTAGCACCTATACATGCCATTTACAAAAATCATTAAGTCTAGGTATACCGAGAGGAGCTGATAGTGTGGGCGGTCTTCCGGTTAGCTGCGTATTCCGGCTCGGCTCTAAAACTCTATAAAACAAGGGAAAAGAGAAGGGGAGTAAGCTTTAAGCTTAGTAAGTTTACATGTAAACAATATAACCTTTTAACATGTACCAAACAATTTCATAGCATTATGTACTAACCAAGAAACAATTTACATTCATGATTATACTTACTCATTTCCTCCATTCACACACTCTAACCACATCACGAGCATAATGTATACATTCATTATCGGTTCCCCTGCACTTAACATCACAAATTCACATAATACGACACATCTAATCTATTTCTCATAGCCGGATTTCTCGGTGGTTTCGCACTTAGCCCACCATCAGTCATTAATTACGGTGGTATCGCACACAGCCCACCAAAATATTAATAGACGATGGTATCGCACATAGCCCATCGTAATTGAACAACAAGGTGGTATCGCACTTAGCCCACCATTAAGAGTTGTCATTGCATAATCACAAGATTACTTCATCAATCATACGATAATTTTTTTTTCAATAACTACCTCAATCCATCTATTAGTACCACATATGTTCTCAATCATACCATACTCTAATTAGCAACATAGGGGTTACGAAAAATATACATTGCTTACACATAAACTTACCTCGGTGCAAAACGTGATAACCAACGATTTAGTTGTCACCTTGCCTTTTCCACGGTCAAGGTTGATTCCGTGCTCTTCTTGATCTATAACAGTGAAATTTATTTGTTTAGATCATTCTATGATCATAATACACCAAATTCTATACTTGGGCAAAATGACCATTTTGCCCTTGTACATTGGCAAAATTACAATTTTGCCCCTAGGCTTGTAATTTATTTTTCAATACATTTTCTCAATGCACAAGCATAGATGAACATTTATTTCTCTTACAACTACTCACCATTCCAACTATTTCATTCATTTATGACACAAATTTAATCTTTGCATTCAAGTCCTATTTAGGTGTTTCCATGCTAACACCTTTCACAAAAGTTGTTTCTCACCTCCCTAACATTCATTTTCTTCCATGAAAACTCAGCTAACAACACAACTACTCTCATGGCAAGTCCTTAGACTTTCAACCATTTTACAAACTAGTCCCCCCATTAGCTAGCTTAAGCTTTGGGGACTCCAAAAATACAAAAATCATCAAAAATAATCATCAAAATGACTTACTTGCAAGGATGAGATGTAGCTGAAAATTTTGAACTCCAAGAACCCTTATTTCCTCTAAAATTTTGGTGGTAGAAGAAGAAGGAATAGTAAAAGATGATATCTCATCTTTTTATCTTATTTCATTCATTTTTTTATTCACCTAATGTCACCAAATTTTGACTAAAATTAATGCTCTTGTCTCCCCTAGCTTGTATGGCCGGCCAACACACATTAAATGGACTAATTGCACTTTGAAATCCTCTAAATTTACTCTCTATAGCCATTAGGCACTTTCACCATGAAAAAAATAGAACTTTCGCACTTTATGCGATTTAGTCCTTTTTCGCAATTAAGCATGTTGTCACTCAAATTAAAACACCAAAATTTTCATGCATCCATATAATCATGTTACAACACATAAATTAACGTCAAAATAAATTTTCTCGACCTCAGATTAGTGGTCTCGAAACCACTGTTCCGACTAGCCCCAAAACCGGGCTATTACACCTAACCTATATCCATCGCTGGAACAGGGTTACAAAGCATTACTGGAATATACAGATCAAGCAAACAAATATTTCATTTTATACAGTATTCATGTCAGAAATCAAACATAAAGTCCCTTATATGAACCCTCGAGGTCTGAAACATGCATTAGAAATGAGCCGGGACTAAACCGGGTACTCAGAGAATTTTTCACAAAATCTCAAAAAATTTCCTAGGTGCAGAGGTCACACGCCCATGTCTCAGGTCGTGTAACTCTCTAACTTGAGTCACACGGCCAAGCCACACGCCCGTTTGCTAGGCCGTGTGTAAATACCTGGGCATTCTGTTTTGAAATTTTAAAGATGCAGGGGACACACGGCCAGGTCACACGCCCATGTGCTAGGCCGTGTGTCACACATGACTGAGACACACGCCCGTGTCTCTGCCCATGTGGACAAAAATAGGCTATTTTCCAAGCCATATTTCTCACCCCATGTTGTCATCCACCTACACCAACACTTTAACACATTCACAAGCTCTTATAGGTCATTTAACCCAACTCAAAATCAAGTCCTATACATGATACAATACCTCATATAATCAAGTATACACACTTACTTAAATTACCAAATTCACATATATGCATATCTTATCAAATATGCTAACTTAATTCAATCATTAATATGCCAATATAATTTCTATCAATCAACCATTTCAAACACATACCAAACATATCCATCATGAGCCATTCCAATGGCTATTTACACTTAAAGCATTTATATGCCGATATTGGCCAATTAACCTATACATGCCATTATAACCATAATTGATTTACCATATATATACCGAAATGGGCTGATGGATAGTGTGAGTGATCTCCGCCAAGCTTCCAATCCAACGAGTCTCCAAATTACTATAGAACAGGGGAAAATAAAACAGAGTAAGCATGAAATGCTTAGTAAGTTCGTATAACATGGTAATTAACTTACCACTCATTTAAATTTAATATAAACATACAAGGCACATTCAATCAACTTGATCACGAGCCCTAACACATATCCTCATCACCCTTGTTAGTCATATATTTCATATAAATATCAAGAAACATGTATAGGCTCAACAATAATTAGATTTCCATGTACATATACTTTCCACATCATGTATTCATATAACATATCATATCCTTGTATTTCAATTACATTTTCATAATAATTCGTCTCGAGTTCAGATTATTTCATGTCAAAACTTTTCCCATTAAATCATTTGAAATGTCAGTGTCACACGGGTAATACACTCAAGGTGTACAAATCTATAATCATGGATGAACATATTCATCAAACAAATTCCATGTTCATATATTATCATCTCGTATTTCCATATATCATGTATCATCATTTTTCATGTATTTCAGGCAGATACGTGTATTAATTCATTTCATGTTCATATTTTCTCATGTCAGGATTTTGCCCGTTGAATCATTGAAAACATCGATGGATACAAAAGTAGTACACTCGAAGTGTACAAATCAGAAATATGTTAATTCATATTCAGGAGTGCTCTTTAAAGCACATAATCGGGAAATCTTCTCTCAAGCCATATAACAGGAAGCTCACAAAGATCCATTAATCAGGAAGCTCACAAAGAGCCTATCAGGAAGCTTATCCAGGCTATATAACAGGAAGCTCACGAAGAGCCTTTAATCAGGAGCTTCGGATAGCCATATATCGAGAATTTCAAGCGAGCCATATTAGGACAATCACACAGAGCTGCGTTTGTGTCCGCAATATATGTAGGATCACAATCGATCATATAACATGACGCTCACAAAGAGCTGCGGTAGTCCGCAACACATGCAAGATCACTACCGATCAGGATGCTCGCAGGAACCATATAACGGGAAGCTCGAGAGGGCTTATAATGGGATGCTCGTAGGAGCTGTGGTGTGTCCGCAACACATGCAGGACCACAACCAATTAGGAAATCATGTATCCATCGAATTCCATTATTCAAACGGGACTTAATTTTTATTGGGCTTTGTCGGATATGTAACCAATTTCATATATTTGGCATTTATACAATTCACATACACAACATTTAATTCAAGCATATAAATATACACAATTTAGTTACACGAACTTACCTCGATAAATGTTTGTGTACTTAAAACCTACCAATCTGACATTTTCTCTTTTCCTCGTTCTAACTCCGAATTTGGTCTACCTGAATCTATATGAATGAATTTAACATTAATTCATGTTTGTTTCAATTCAATTCACATCTTAAGCAAAATTACCATTTTTCCCTTAAACTTTTAATTAATGACGATTTCGTCCCTAGGCTCGAACAATGAAATTCATGCAATTTAATCCTTATTCCAAGCTTAGCCAATTTTTACATGTAAAATTTACAGCCCATGTATTTCATAAAATTCAGATTTTTTCCATAAATTTTACATCTTTTCAATTTAGTCCCTAAATCATAATTTCATCAAAATTCCTTTTACAAAAGTTTTTTATCTATCAACAACCTTTCATTTTCTACCATAAAACTTCATAATTCATCTATGTTCATCCATGGCAAAACCCTAGTACCTTGATAACTTTGCAAATTAATCCCCAGGGTAGCTAGATTAAGCTATTACGATCTCGGAAATATAAAAATCATTAAAAACGGGCAAGAATACTTACCTAATCAAGCAAAATAAGTTAGCTTGAGCTTAGGTTTCCATGGCTAGGGTTTCCATTCTTTTAATTTGGGAAAGATGATATAAATGATGATATTTTTATTTTTTATCATTTATCATCTTTTTATTATTTTACTTTCCAATTTCATCATTTTCTTTATTTTATTTTCCATGGATGAATCATCATCCTTAATCACTAAGCATTTTTAATGGTCTATTTGCCATATAAAGACCTCAAATTTTGAATTCCATAGCTATTTAATCCTTTTAGCTATTAGAACTCAACTTTTGCACTTTGTGCAATTTGGTCCTTTATCAAATTAAACATGTAATCGGTAAAATTTCTTTACGAAATTTTTATACGACATTAATATCATACTATAGACCATAAAATAATGTAAAAATAATTTTTTCTTCCAAAATCGGATTTGTGGTCCCGAAACCATTGTTCGATTTCTAGAAAATGAGTTTATTATACGATCGCTTCCGACCACCGAGGATGCCCACGATTGCAATCAAGCACCGCGCGTGTCCGGTGATGCTGGTGCGACACCTTACAAAGACACCCGAATCGGTTCGATGCGGGTCAATGATGACATGACCGGTTTGGTCTAGCCACCGGTTTGACCGTTGGCCTTGTTTCACATACCGGGCCCGGTTCGACCAATTTTTGGGTCTTGATCTCAGTTTTGGGCTCCCGGGCCCAATTTACGATCTCAGGTCCCATTTTCAAGTTCAATTACCCATTGGGACAATTGTCTGACTTGAAAATTAATTTCCAAAAATATCATATTAATTTTAATTAATTTGATTAATTTAATTTTACTTAATCAAAATTCATTTTACCAAAAATCACTTAGATTTTCCAAATTAATTTTTCAAGAAAAGTTTTTAATCAAATTCTCTAGTTGAACAATTCTCACGACCACCTAATTTAATTCCACATCAAATAAATCGACTCAATTAAATTATTCTCAAAGTCGTAGAATTTACTTCTAATTCAAATGCAGTCTGATCAAGCTTTTGTTGAGCTAGCGGAGGGACCAATCGGACATATACATCTAGCGGATTAATTCACAAACAAATTTAGAATTAATTCATCATGGGTCCAGTCCAATGTATCATTCTACCAATGAATACATCTATGTCTCTATTCATGGAATCAATTGCTCCGATAGCTAAGACTAGTCATCTCTCCAATTGGAATTGTAGACGACATAATAATCCTTCTCAGTATTTGAATCAAATGCTCACTTTGATTCTTTTACAGGAATATGGACTCATTTAGATTATATACTGAAGTAAGTTGTCGTTCTCGCAATGTAAACGTTCTTTACAATGCCACTTATCTTCAGTTTGAACTTTGACAATCAATGAGCTAATATTTGTTTGTCATAATTTCGCTATGCATGCAAAATATAAAAGACAGAAAATACAAAAAAAACATAATAGTGAAATGTGAAATTAACTTTATTTATTTCTTCATCGTACAAATAAATAGAAAACAGTCACATGTTTACTACAATATGGGCACATTTCCCAACACATTTCTCATGTAACGCCCTATTCCCAACCCTTAAGGAGGATCCAGAAATGGTGCGTTATAGCCTTAAAGTCTTTTCCTTCCATGAATGTAATTGGTGGAACCTCAGGTTTACAAAACAATTAAGTGTTCGCTATAGCAGTACTATGTATATAAAACATTTAAGCGTAAGGGCCCAAATACTTTTAAAACACAAAAGTGCATTATAAAAATTTAAAGAAGGACGTCATTTGGCGAATACGATTTTAATTACAAAATATTGTTCTTTAAAACTTCAAGCTTTGACGCCACCCTCCATTTGTCATGTATAATACAAAATCACTAGAAGCCTCACATAATATGTATCCTCTGGCGTAGTCCTTGAAGGTTCCTTTACTTCCTTAGGGATCTTGAGAAGGAAGAAAAATGAAGTAAGTTTATAGAACTTAGTGAGTTCCAGAGCAAACACTAAGATAACTATACGTATGATAAACAAATGAACCTTCCCAACTTAGTGAAACACTTAGTTCGCCCATTGGTGAATACTATACAATCAGACTTCATACAATTCACCCATTGGTGAATACTGAACTTACACAGGCCTTATGGCAAACTAAGTTCCTTTGGCGTATACATTACACCCATGCATTCACACAAACAACCTTTTTCGTGTTAGCCGAAACCCTGGTTCGTGTTCAGAGATCAATCATTCATTTTGTTTCCTTTGCCATGCTTGCCAGTCTAGTTTGCAATGTTCCTACCTTATTAGAGGCTACATAACCATTATTCATGTATCACAATCTCCTAGTTCAATGTACTTTGCATCGAAGGCAACGCCATGAATTCATTACAAAGTCATGTTTCATGTACCACAATTTGCCAGTTCGATGAATATTTCATCAAAGGCAACACCATGAATTCTTTTCTTTATTTTGACCATAAGGTTCCTTTTTCAAAGTAAAATGGGTGATGACTTCACACAAAGTAAGGTTCTTTATCACTTTCATGAACATGCAATACTAGACTTTTCACCGGACATGTGAACTTATCTTGAACCAGACATGAACAAAAGCATGATACACACATATGGGGTATAAAGGAACTCACCAGAAAATATAACAAGGCCTAGACCGCCGGTCCCTTGCCTTTGTCTCGAGAGCTTTCGGGAGTTTCTTGAGCTATGACATAAATAGTTAACTTAAGAGATTGTGTTCTTCAGAAAAGCTAAGAAAATTTTTAAGAATACTAAATCAAGAAACCCAATATCTAGAAGTTTCCTCCACACTTTCCTTCTAAACTGATCCTAGATCATGAAATCCTAAGGCCCCATAAATAACCATGATAATAGCTTAAGTTATGTTGATATTTTCCAGGCATTAAACATCGATAGAGTTTACTGAATACAGGGAACCAAAACCTTCAAACAAGATTTAGTTTTAGAGTGTTCCCAGGTGTTGCAGAGAGAGAATTTAGAGAGAAAATAATGTTTGCCAAAGAAAGTACAAAGCTTTGTAACACCCCTAACCCGTAACTGTCGCCGGATTAGGGTTAAAGGCATTACCAGACAGATTGGAAAGCATTTACAGAAATTCATACATTCATTCATCATTCTCAAGCATAGTGACCCTTAATACGGCCAACAAGACCCTAAACATGCATATAAACCAAGTTGGGACTAAACTGAAACACATACAGAATCTCATGGAAAAATTTAAACTTTTCTAAAATACAGGGGAGACACGCCCGTGGGAGGAGACCGTGTGCCCTCCACGGCTTCTAGACACCCCCGTGTATCCATCCGTGTCTATATACTGACTATATCAACACGGTCACTAGGCACGCCCGTGTGCCATGGCCGTGTGCTACTAGGCCATATATTGACTTCCCCACAACGGCCACCAAGCACGCCCGTGTGCCATGGCCGTGTGCTCTTAGCTAGCTACTGACTTACACACTACGGCTAGCTGACACCCCCGTGTCGAGGCCGTGTGCTACTAAGCTACATTTTGCCAATTCACCCACGGTCTTTAAGCACGCCCGTGTGCCACAACTGTGTAACATTACAGGCCATTTACAAGGCCAAAATGCCACCCATAAGGGTCAAACCTACAAGCAACATATATCATCCCATTTCATTCACATATAACCACCAAAATATACCAAATAGCCATCCCAAATCATGCATATTTGACAACTAAGGAAATCACACAATAATACATTCAATATCCATTCTATCTTTACATTCAAAACCAATTCCAAACATACCAATTTGCATGACCAAATCACAATTATGCCCAAACACCATTCATCTATATACTTACCATATCATAACCATTTCATATATCAACTAATCTTACCAAAACAACTTCACATATCACATTCCTTAAAGCATATTTCCAAAACATAACTAGCCAAATCACATGGCTAAGTTCACATAACAATTAATACCAATGACTAGCCTATACATGCCATATCTAGCCATCTACATTTTCAAAGTGTACCAAAATAAGTTTAGTAGTGTGATGACGATCCGTGACGGTCCCGAGCCTTCAATAGCTTTGACGACCTATAAAACAGAGAAAACACACACAGAGTAAGCTTTCCAAAAGCTTAGTAAGTCAATATACAATCAAACTTAGCATGGATTGCGTATAACCAATATAATAAGATGATCAATATGGTTCTCATGACAAAAATCACTTCATTCTTTCTCAAGCTCATATGCTTATTCATAACTTACCATATATACATATAGTTCATATAGTCAAGACTTTACATATTGTATTATAAATTCCATATACATAACATCATGATATAATCACACGGATACTTACCTTATATACACAATTAGTGTATAAGCAACTTACCTGAAACGGATGTTCATTCATTAATTTTATCAAAGTTCGAATTTGCAATTCGTATTACAGACTTGCATGTTGAACCGTAAAGAATCTAGTAGGATACTCAGAAAACTCAGAATGGTCGTACAATGCCAACGTCCCAGACGAGGTCTTACATGCACTCGACATCGATGCCACCGTCCCGCATGACGGTCTTACACGAATCAATATGATGTCGATGTCCCGGACATGGTCTTACACGTAAACCTCATATCGATGCCAACGTCCCAGACGTGGTCTTACACGTAAAACTCATATCGATGCCAACGTCCCAGACGTGGTCTTACACGTAAAACTCATATCTATGCCAACGTCCCAGACGTGGTCTTACACGTAAAGCTTATATCGATGCCAACGCCCGGCACGTGGTCTTACACGTAAAGCTTATATCGATGCCAACGCCCCGCACGTGGTCTTACACGTAAAGCTTATATCGATGCCAACATCCCAGACGTGGTCTTACACGTAAAGCTTATATCGATGCCAACGTCCCAGACGTGGTCTTACACGTAATCAGATATCAATGCCACTGTCCCAGACAGGGTCTTACACATAATCAGATATCGATGCCACTTTGCCCCCGATATAGGTCTTACACGTAATCATATATCGATGCCATCGTGTCGCAGACGGTCTTACACGTAATCAGATATCGATGCCATTGTCCTGCATGTGGTCTTACACGATAAAAAAGTAAGTAGATACCTTTGTATTCCTAAGTTCATACGGACTTCTCAGACTTATCACTATATCGACCTTATCCAAGAATTCATATACATAGCATCTCATAAATAGTCATTATCATTGATAGTTATGTAAATAAATTCAATTCAATACAACTACATTTATTTGCAATATGACTTACCTCGAATTCGGTTTATCGGAATGAAAACGGCTACTCGGTTACTTTCGCTTTCCCGCGATCTAATCTGTTTTCCTCGGTTCTTGATCTAAACATATTCAGAATTAATCCTTTTATTCACTAATTCAATCAAATCAATCCAAAGACACACATTTAGGGCTATTTGCAATTTAGCCCTCACATTTGCACATTTTATCAATTTAGTCCATTTTTCTAAAAACATCAAATTCACAAAATCTACACATACATATGCTTAGCTGAATATTCATACATCACATATAAGCCCATATTTTTTATCAAATTCACAAATTAGTCCCTCAATTTGCCATTTTCTCAATTTAGCCCTATTAAGCTAAATTCACCAAAACTTCAAGAACAAAACATGTTCATCTAGCTCATATCTTCCATTTAACACCAAAAATCATCAAAAAGCTTGACATATCATCAATGGCATCTCACACAAACATCATCAATAATCAAAATTAATACATGGGTTTTGAAGCTCTCAAAGCAACGATTGCAAAAACGTAAAAATTATCGAAAACCAACCGAAAACATACCTTGAATTCAAGATTAGAAGTGCCAAAAATAAAAAGAACTAAAACCTTTCTTCTTTCTCTAATATTTGGTCAAAAGATGAATGAAATAATGTCCTTTTTCATACTTTGCTTTTATCATAAAACATTTTAATACAAAAATGACATAATTAACCTTTTATAACATAAAACAAAACATAAATATATAAGGTCATTAATGACCATTGCCGTCTACTAACCAAAATAGTGGCTAATTTGCTACTTAAGTCCTTAACACTTAAAAGCCACATCACTTAGGTACTTTAACAAATAACAAACAGCTTTCACATTTAATGCATTTTAATCCTTTTGTCAAATTAAACACACAGACGAACTAATTAGCTTACAGAAATTTACCACATGCTCAATCACATTCCAACGACACAGAAAGTAATATTAAAATATTATACAGACTCGGATTTGTGGTCCCGAAACCACTGTTATGACTAGGGTATAAACCGGACTGTTACAAGCTTGGTCAAGAAGCTATATACCAGCATGCACGGAAGGAAAAACTTAGTGAGCAAGTTTATTCTCCCTAATACCCCTCATTTGATAACTATGAGTAATAACTTTCTCTCTCTTCTTAAATGCATGTCCTCTCAATATCAAATATCTTGTCTCATTCTAGCTAACCCTTTTCAGGCCAACTATCTCATTCAACCAAAATAATAAGGCTAACAATACTAAGAAATAAGCACTAACTTCTATTAGCTGAGGTGTCGTACACTTAGTAAAGGAGCTTCAGCAACCACCAAGCTCGCCTTAACATAGACTTTGCCAAAGGGCGTACTTGCAGTCCTCAAGCACTTAGCAAGTTCTTAACATTTATTTTCTTAGAATTTATTCTATAAGTCTATCTCCATAAATAGTACTTCAATGCCCTAGTTCCATGGGGCTAGATCTTTCGTCTCGCGATCCGTGCAGCCTTAGGTGATCCATTCGTCCAAACTTGCCTAAGTCAGCCTTTACACCCAAAGTGAGGATTCCTTTAGAAGTCCTCCAAGGCACCAATTTGTATAGCGGAAGCGATTGTGCCAAAACAAACTACAAATGAACAACAGAAAGCCAAAGAAAGAATGCACACAAAGTGTTTAAGTAAATGCTCAAAGAATTCTATTACTTTTAAGAATTCAATCATACAATGGATGATTTACAAGTAAAGGGGAGGCTCTCTATTTATAGTTGAGCTCCCCCAAAACCGACGGTTAAGATCAAATTACATCGACGGACAAGATTAGCCTACCCCTTGATTTTAGGGATTTACAAGATTACATCATATCAAATCAAATCTACAAGATATGATTCCCCTACTTACTAAAAATAGCCTAAGTTGCCATATCTTTTTTATCGGGCCAACCAGGCTTCAATTTGATAGGCTTCTTCAATAGTTCTTTGAATCAGGCCAGTTCTCGTGGGCTAAATGTTCCCCATCTAATCGATAGACCTCCATGGGGCGCATCTTGTGCCATGGTCAAGGGCTTTGCACTTTGGCCCGTGACATTCTCCCCCACCCATTCTCACAACGCCCTCGTTGCGACTTCTGAATGACACTGGCTTGATTCACCTTGGAACTTTCTCGTTGCCTTGGCTTCTTCCCAACTTGTCTTGTGATCGGGTTGTCCCTTCCATCGGAACCTTAGCCTCGGCTTCCGTCGCCTCTTAACTTGAATCGTTGCACTCGTTGGTACATCTCGTTGGCAAGAAGTCTCCGCTCTAACTTGCCCTAATTTTGACTTGTTCTCATTGGGATCCCCTGGATTCTCACATCTTATTTTCGTACCGCCTACAGTCCTTCAGCCTCCTTTCTTAAGAACTTTGAAAGGGCCCCAACGACCTTGTCAAGCCAACAAGTCAGAATTCAAAACACTATCAGAGTGTTTGCAATGTACCTTACTCGCAGCATTTACTCGTTTTGACTGCTTTTGCATCGCTTCTTTCCTCTCAAAGCCTGATACACAATCCACCTTCCCCAAAGGTGACGGCTCCACAGTCGACTCCATAAGTCTCATATCGGTCTCATGCTCCACTAACTTTTTCGAAGGGTCTTTCGTAGTATTCTGTTGTATCGAGTTAATATTTCTCACATACGAAACATCTTCGACTAGTTGGATTGACGACAACACCTTGGTCCCAACCTTCATATCCCGATGCACTGGCACAATAATCTTTGATAACGGACCAATGACAATATGAATTTGATCGACCGATGGAAACAGAACTGTCTGAATCCCGTCAAGGAATTTTAAGTCAAGTACATAATCGTAATCATCTAATTGGATTACCTCAAAGTCTTCATTGCCCTTCCATTCGCCAATTTGTAGCTCTACATTACAAACTACTCCCACAGTCGGGGCCTTTTCAGAATTTACTGTCTTGATCTTCTTATTCGATTTCCTAATCGATAGACCAAGCTTCTTCGTAGCCTTTTCTGATATGAACAAGTACGATGCTCCAGTATCAATAAGAGCACTCCGCTTTTGACCCACAATGTTGATGTCCACAAACATCAACCCTTCTTCACCATTCCTTTTCTTAGGAATGACCACCATCGAATTGACCCTCAGTGTCTTTCCCTCAATAGGCTTCGCCTCTTCCTTCGGCTCATCTTTCTTTTTGAAAGCCAAAATCATCGATTTCTTTGGACATTTTCGCGCCATGTGTGGTCCTTGGCAAAGGAAGCATCTTATTCTCTTCCCCTTGTCACTTGGGTTGTTGGATCCCCGCTTCGCATCTCGTGGTTTCCCATTGCCACTTGTGCTATCTGTACTGTTGCCATCATTGCTATGTCCCTCTTCATCTTCTTCATGATTTCTCTCACCATTGCCCTATCCATTGGGCTTAGACGACTCAAACTTGCCTTTCGTTAGACCAAGCTCAACAAAAGACTCTGCTTCGACCATGGCTATAGTAAGTTCGGTGATTCTTTGCCTATGCAACTCATGCTTTTCCCACGTCTTTAACCCATCCTCGAACCAATAGAATGCTTCTTTCTCACTCAATTCAGAGATTTGAAGCATCAACTCGCTAAATGCCTGAACATACTCCCGAACAGTGCCTTGTTGCGTGAGACGACGCAACGTAGCCCGAGCCTCCTTCTCAGCATACTGTGGGTAAAACTGCTTCTTCAACTCTCTTTGAAACTCTTCCTAAGTCCCAATCGCATTCCCACCACGTTTCTCATCCGTGGACCTACGACTCCACCACAAGAGAGCCACATCAGTAAAATAGATTGAAGCAGTGTTTACCTTAATGGCATCATCCTCGATGCCCATCGCTCGTAAGTATTGCTCTATTTCCCACAAGAAGTTATCCACATCCCTTGCAGACCTTGCACCCTTAAACTTCTCCGATTTAGGAACATCCATTGCTTGTTGCTTTGGCCTTGAAGACAACATCCCATTACTCAAAGCAGCTTTGTAAATCGTGAGCTCCCTCTTAAGCTCTTTAATTTCCTTTTTCATGGCTAACACCATACCCTCGAGATTCTCATCCCTCTCTGCCAGCTTTTCCATAGTGGATTTGACTAATTCATTCATTTTTTCTACATTGGCACCGAGAGAATCCAACACAAAATCTTTGATTTACTCTTTCATTGAGTCAAACCCATCTATGCGTCCCTCGACCAACTCAAGCATCTCCTTCATGTTCCCTACGGACTCCTCGAGATTAACCACTCGATTTTCCAAAGCTGTCAGCATGTCCCTCGAACGACTTACTTTTCTGGCCCTCCCACGGATCTGCATTGGCTCATTTTTATCAACAACTTCTTTCGACATCCCAACAGTGCCTTCGAACCAATAACTCATATACCACTTGTCATGGGGCTAGATCTTTCGTCTCGCGATCCGTGCGACCTTAGGCGATCCGTTCGTTCAAACTCACCTAAGTCAGCCTTTACACCTAAAGTGAGGATTCCTTTAGAAGTCCTCCAAGGCACCAATTTGTATAGCGGAAGCGATTGTGCCAAAAGAAACTACAAATGAACAACAGAATGCCAAAGAAAGAATACACACAAAGTGTTTGAGTAAATGCTCAAAGAATTCTATTATTTTTAAGAATTTAATCATACAATGGATGATTTACAAGTGAGGAGGAGGCCTCTATTTATAGTTGAGCTCTCCCAAAATCGACGGTTAAGATCAAATTACTTCGACGGACAAGATTAGCCTACCTCTTGATTTTAAGGGTTTACAAGATTACACCATATCAAATCAAATCTACAAGATATGATTCCCCTACTTACTAAAAATAGCCTAAGTTGCTATATCTTTGTTATCGGGCCAACCAAGCTTCAATCTGACAGGCTTCTCCAACAGTTCTTTGAATCGGGCCAGTTCTCATGGGCTAAATGTTCCCCATCTAATCGATAGACCTCCATAGGGTGCATCTTGTGCCATGGTCACGGGCTTTGCACTTTGGCCCGTGACACTAGACTACACCGGATGGGATATTACACCTCAAGTATGAGTTAGATTATGACAAGTCATCTTGTGAAGTTATGGCATTGTTGTTAGTCATCCCTACTCAAAAGGTGAATGATTATGCAATCTTTGACTTCCTATGTTGCAAATTGATGAAATTTGTAAATATATGATAAACCATAAAAGTAACACGTTTTAATCCCACGCTTAGCGTGTTTTTGGATGTTTTATTATACAATTTTATGAATTCGATGCTCCTAATCCTTTAAATTCATGTTTCTATACTTAGGAGAGCGTAGGGAAGCGAAAGGAACGGAAAACGGACCAAAATCAAATAAAACGGGCCATCTTAAGGATCCACACGGCCAAGCCCGCACCACACGGGCTGAGCACATGCCCCTCTGAACCACACGGGCTAGACACACGCCCGTGTGCCAGCCCGTGTCGATCGAGAGCCATGCAAATTTTCACACGGTCTGGGCCTTCTCACACGGGCTGATCACACGCCCGTGTCCCTATCGCACCCTGCTTCGTTTTCACGTGGAAAAAGCCAATTTTTAGGGTTTCTGGGCACTCTAAAGTCTATAAATACACACCAGAAGAAGACCTAGGAGAGCATGGAGAGTAGAATGAAGAAATTACTCGAAGGAAGCCGTCAGAATCATCTCGGAAGCAGGATCTCATTCAAGATTGAAGATCTCCATCAAGTTCTTTAGCAGTTTTTGGGTTCTTTATGTCTTGTTGTTTTCTTAATTCTAAGATGTTTTCCTTTTACGTTATGAACTAAACTCCCTAAATACCTAGGGAGGATGAAACCTACGATGAATCTTATTATTTAATTATCTGAATTACATGATAAATACTTGTTCTTGTTCTTAATTATGTGTTCTTAACCCTTATTTTAATATTTTCAGGAATATTAATTCAAGATTGATGTGCTTATTCAGTGGAGCAAAAGTCCCTGTTTAAGAGTAGATCTAGCATAATTAAGCGGAGTTGATTGCAACCCTAGAAATAGGATGACATAAATCTGCCGGATTAGAGTCAAATCTAATAAGGGTATCCATAGATCAAGTTAATGTGACGATAGGGGTTTTAATTAGAAAGAAATTTCAATTAATCAACCTAGAGTCAGTTGTTCTTAGTCTCGAAAGAGATATTAACCTAATTTAGGGATTTCTACATATCAAGGCAAGTGAATAAATCGTTTAATTCAGAGTCAGAATAATAAGTGAAGTCTAGGTGGATTCTTCCTTGGGTATTGTCTTTATTTATTGGTTTATTCGATTGTTCTCTTCACTCTCTGTCGGGTTCATAGTAAATTAGTTAGTTAGATTTTTAGATTAAAATAAATCCCCTTAATTATTAGGCTAAATAATAGAAAGATAGCTATTACTAGTAATTTTAGTCCTTGTGGATACGATATTCCGGACTCATCAAGGTTATACTACTGTTCGATAGGTGCGCTTGCTTTTGTCGAAATATTAGTTGGTTTTAAACCCATCAATATAGAGGGTCAAATTTGTTAAATCATTTAGAATTAGAATTAAATTGATATAATGTATTAATATTGAGGGTTAAATATTTAATTATACCAATTAATGTCATGATTTCTATTAATGATTTAACGAGGGTGGCTACAACAAAAACAAATGATAATATTAATGATGAAAATGAATATTTTTATAGTTTAGTAAATAAAACAGAAACACAACTAAATTGTATTGTTTACTCAAATATTTTTAATATTCATTAACAGAATAAAGTAAGCATTTAGGCAAATTGCTTCCCCCCTTCCCTCGTCTTTGGGTAAACAAACCGTCACGTATGGAGTGTAATGTTAAGAAAAGCGTGAGAAGGACTGGTATTCGGTATCCTACCATAGTAGTCCGGGTGAGCTAAAGTAATCAAAATCATATAGCGCTTTCAATTTTCGCGAATTTTACCATCACATTCACCACGTGGCCATCAGGGACAAATGCCACGCCGTAGCCAACTCAAAATCATCATCCAAAAAGTCCACATTCCCTATTCAACCAAAAGAAAGAAAAGCAATCAAAATTCAAAGCGTTTGAAAGCAGAGGCAGCAGCTATTCAAAGAAAATGTCCACGCTCCAATTCCATTCCCAATCCCAGTCCCGATTCGAATCCGATATCCGGTTCGCTTCCTCCACTTCCTGCAGTTTCCGTCCTAGACGGAACTTCACCCTCCCACGTCGGTTTCGCCCTCGCCCTCCATCTCTCCACTCTCATTCCTCCACCTCTTTACGGCCACTCCCAAGAGCTTTCTCCAACGATCCTGCCGTTACCGAAAAGCCTTCTATTTGTACAGCCGACGAGCTCCACTATGTGCCTCTAACTAATTCTGATTGGCGCCTTGCCCTCTGGCGTTATCACCCTCCTCCTCAGGTTTTTTTTTTTTCCCTTCTCTTTCACTTTGCGGATTTTGTTATTACTAGTATTTTTCTTTCGTACTTTCTTTCTTTCCATGATGCTACGTTTGAGAATACGAGTGTGAAGATCTGAAGTATGCTATATAAATTATGAGACAAATAGGTATAGTTTAGTTGAGATTGATTGTAATGCTATGTTTGAGAACATGAATGTGAAGATTTGGAATATATTATCTGACTATGATATAGATACGCCTACATTATGTCTAAATTATATATTTGAAAGGTATAAAAATATGAATTTGTGATATATCTTGAATATTATATTTATATGTGCAATTTATACTAATTTTGAAATCCAAATTTATGTTTGGCTGCCTAATTGTTTTTATTTATAGATAGAGAGAATGATTTCTTTTTTAACAGGCGCCACCTAGAAATCACCCTCTATTATTATTATCTGGACTGGGGACTAATGCCATTGGGTATGATCTTTCCCCGGAGGTAAATTAAGTTCTGCTTTTAATTTTATGCTAATTTACTTAATTCCAATCTTATGTGTTTTTGTTTTAAAATAGTAGAATGTTATTGTTTTTTATCTTTTTATATGGAGGAAAAGTTTGGTAATGTTGAAATCTTCTATTTTCTGTTAGTTAAAACAAAGCATTGGAATGTTTGGCCTCCAATTAGTTTGGACATTACTGTCCAGCACCATTGTGGTTATAAACTGAAAAGTATAAAATAAAATTATAAAACAGTGCTAGTTCTATCATTAACTCTTTAATTTTTAGTTTTAATTTGGGATGAGAATACATGTTAAGTCATACTAGATGAAATAACCATACCTAATCAAGGATCCTCATTAATTTGTTTTTTGTGTTTTTCTCTTCAAATTATTATTTCAAAAGGAATGTTTTTTATGACAAAAAAGAGCCATTTCATGTATCTCAGAGTGGGTTTTGGGTTCACTAGTCTTGTATTTCTGTCCATTTCAGTATGCTCTTTTTTGCTTTTAGTATGGATGCTCAATTGTTTTTCTCTCAGATTATATAGGTTTTATGCTGCATGATGTTGTTTAGCTGTGTTTGCTCATGGATTGACCGGGAGTAATGGACATTTTATCTTTAGCGTGTAATTAATACAACCCCAAACATTTTCAGTTTGAGATTTTCTATGATCCTCTTGATGCTTCATAGAAACCAAAATCTGATGAGTCCTGGAAGACCATTTAGTGTACCATGTTGTATGTTAGTAGCTGTTGATATTATAAATATATATTATATCATTACTTTTATTTATCCAAGTGATAGCTACCTGTGAGATGTCATAATTTCTAAAGCCCAAGTCTGATCCTTGATGAGCCATTAGGCATATATTGTTGAACCAAGCTTAATGAGAAACTTACACTTGACAGTTCAATCCATATGGACTCTTTACGTCACCAACAGTCATCACCTGTTGACTTCATTAGAAAACCTGTTATGCATTTCTTTGACAATTGTATAGATAACCTTGTTTAGACAACAAATGTAGCCTATACATTTTATGGAAGAAATTACATAACAAAATATTCTATTCTCTAGGTTCTCTCACGCTAAGTTCCGTTTATTCTTCCCGTTTTGGCATGGTTACATGAATACTTAAATAAACAACACCTTCCAAATTTACATGTATCCTCCAAGATGCTTAATATTATTTCCTTCTCATTTACTGATAAATATGATACTTTTCCTGATAAATTCGGTATGCAGTCTTCATTTGCGAGATACATGTCTGACCAAGGATTTGACACATGGGTTCTTGAGTTTCGTGGTGCTGGGCTGAGTGTGCAGGCATCAAATTTGAAAGAACTTAAGCAATCTGCTGATGCAGTATCTGAGCAGATTGAAGCTATAGCTAAGAGTGTGGCAAATGAAGTGTCTCCTCAGAAGCAGCCAACCGATGTTTCTGGTTACCTATCCGATTCTGAGTTTTATTTTCTTAGAGAAGATTCAATAGGGATTGGAACAGCATGGGATGAAGCAAAATTGGTTGCAGAGTTGACAGAAATTTTCATGCGTTTGTCTGAGAGACTTTCTGGCTTTCTTAGTGAAAGTCAATCAAGACTAATATCGACTAAATTATTAGATCAGATATCAAAACTTTTGGAAGATTCTCAATTATCTGAACGCTTTGAGGAGGTGAGGATAAAGCTCGCCTACGTATTAGAAAAACAACAAAACTCAGTTATTGCCAGCCAAATTAGAGATCTGAGTCAAATACTTGTAAATATTATTGAGGGAGGCCAACGATCTGTTTCACCTCAGTTCATTGATATTCAAGAGAGGCTTTCTTCAACAATAGAAGATTTTCAGAAACAACTTGACTTGATTGTGAAGTATGATTGGGATTTTGATCACTATTTGGAGGAGGATGTTCCTGCTGCGGTAAGGTGACATTTTGCAAATCTCACTCATTTGTACTTTAATTAGAATGTATGAGTTCTGTTTCTTGTTTTTCATTTTACATGCTATTCATGCCTACAATCCCGAGGTTGAATTGACAAATTTAATTTCCATTCGTATAGATGGAATACATAAGGGCACAGACAAAGCCAAAGGATGGAAAACTGCTTGCAATTGGTCACTCAATGGGAGGCATATTGCTTTATGCAATGCTATCATGGTGTGGTAAGATATCATCATTTAAATTTTATGCCATATTGTGATGCTTTTCATGCTTAAAGTCTGATGCATAATGTCCCTCAATCAGTTGAACTACACTTTGAAAACCCCATAGGAGGAAATGTTGTGGCTGAGCTTGTCTTCTAAAATCTCAAACTAACAATTTATCAGCTCAAAATATATAACCGTCTTAGATTTGAAATAATTAGTGGAAGAAACAAACTATAATGTTTAAGAGGTACAAATTCTTTATGCATCATCACCTATTTAATAACCAATTAAAATAAGAGCAATTAAACCCTCGGAGTTCATATAGTGCCACTGTTACAAAAATGAGCTTACTCTCAATCTGTATCGAAGTGCCACTGCATTACCATGATATGGACGCTTTTATTGCAATAGGAATTTTAGTTTTATTTATTATATCAGGTTTTATTAAGAGTTTTAGTTTTACTTATTTTCTCTATTATATTAGGTTTTTGTTTCTTCATAAACTCTAAGTTAGGAATTCTATTTTATGTCAATTAGGACTCTTTCCTTTGTTATTAACGGTCTATAAAAGGCTGCCAATATGAAATAAAGAGGCAAGCAATTATCCTGTGACTAGATCCTAAGCCAAGACGCATAACATACCACTGCTACAATTCTAGACAGCAGTAAGCCTGCATATAAAGTTTGATATATTCTGAAGGAAACTTGACTTGTTTGTTCAAATACCATTTGTTAATATTGATTTTAATGTACTTATATTTGGCTTGCTCTCTTTTTCTCTTGATGTTGATAAAACTCACCATTGCTTGTGTGTCACATATCATCTTGTAAGGTTCTGAAGGAAGGGAACCAAGGCTTAAGGCTGTTGTAACTATGGCATCAGCACTTGATTACAGATGTTCAAAGCCACTCAAAGTGCTCTTACCTCTTGTAAGTGCTTGAGCTAGTGTCATGCACCTTAGTTGCTATGTTAATGTGATTTTGAAGACTACCTAATTGAAAGTTCTATAGAATTAGGTTCCCTGAGAAATTAACATCATGGCGTTGGTTCTGCAGGCAGATCCTGCCCAAGCACTTAATGTCCCTGCTGTTCCATTTGGAACATTACTGGCAGCTGCTTATCCTCTAGCTTCTCGGCCTCCTTATGTATTGGGTTGGCTTAATGATCTAATATCAGCAGGGGACATGATGCATCCAGAGTTGCTAGAAAAGCTCGTCTTAAATAATTTCTGTAAGTACGGGCATATTTTTTCTTACTGCAAATAGTGTTGTCAAGCGTGCAAGGTGTTTTGTAGGCACTAGAACCCTGAATATTGTCTAAGGCGCAATATGTACATGTGCGTGTTTTTGTACATGTTTGTGTGTGTCTAATAATATATAATATAATTATAATGATAAACTTTAAAGAGTGGTCCAAATTATCCTATAACTAAATTCTCTCTTTTTTTGGCCAATATGCATGATTTCCTTATGCTCTCAAGTCTGTTGCTGAATTTAAATAATCAGAAGTTAAGGGTTTCTTGTTATCCTCCTTTTACCAATAGTGGTACAATTAATATGAAAATAAAAATGAAAGAGAACTTAAATCAAATGGACCTCTTTTTTTATGCATATTGCCTTACAAAAAGCCCACTTAGGTGGACGCTCCCTCGCTTGGAAGGGTCTAGGAGTTTTATGGTTTGGCACTAAGGTACAATGGCTTGGTAATGAACATCTGGGTATACTGTTGTTAATGCCACAAAAGATTTAATAATTTGATCTTCAGACACAAAACTGGGTTTCTGATTTTATACAAGAGATTTTTTTCATTCAGTTTCTGGCCAGCATTGACTCTGAATAAAATCTCTAGTAGCTCTGTTCTGAATTTATCAAATTTTCTGCTTTCATTAACTTGTATATTATGACTTGCAAAACGTCAACTATCATTTCCAGGTACCATACCAACTAAGCTTATTATGCAGCTCACATCAGCATTCGGAGACAAGGGGTTATGCGATAGAAGTGGTAAACTTTCCTACAGGGATCACCTAAATAAAAGCAATGTCCCTGTCCTGGCTATTGCAGGAGATCAAGATCTGATTTGCCCACCCGAAGCTGTAGAGGGTAGGGGTTATTTTGTGGTTTAGTTAAATACATGTAGTCAATATGGTTTTCATAGATATTTATCATTTCCCCCCTTCTTTTCTAAAACCAGAAACTGCGAAGCTTTTTCCGGAGAATTTGGTAACCTATAAACTATTTGGAGAACCTCATGGCCCCCATTATGCACACTATGATTTGGTGGGAGGACGATTGGTAAGCATGCTGATAGAAAATAGGGTTAATTTACATTTTGGACATTGAGATTAGCATAAACTTTCATTTAGGTCACAAAACTTTAATTTTATCTAATTAAATTTATTAAACATCTATGTATACTTCTAATGGACAGATAAACTCAGTATGTATACATAAATTGTTTTTTATTTCTTATCAAGATAACGCCTGAAATATCCACTCAGTGGTACTTTTTTTTGGCCGGCAAAACTGTCTGATTTCAATCCTAAAATGGATCCAATAATGTCAACATGGATTTTTTTAACCTAAAATGCTGGTTAGGTGTGCTGAGTTGGCATTTCCGTTAAAGGAGTGACCTAATTAGTTCAGAGATATGAATGAAATTAAAGGTTTGTGACTTACAGGAAAGTCGATGTTGACCCAAAATTTGACCTACTCTAGAAAATATTTAACAGGCTACTTGATTGTTATTTGACTGCTGCATGGATAATGTTTTCTAAAATTTGTTAAAACTGCAGGCTATGGAGCAAGTTTACCCATGTATCGTCCAGTTTCTTAGTCAACATGATTAAACATCATTGCAAAAGCTTTTGTGAGGCGACCATTCATTTTTTTTCCCCAATGGTGGTTAAAATTTGAGCTCTTTTGGTGGCAGCATCAGATTTATACCAGCCACAGCTATTGTTATGTGGTTGATCATTTCCGTGGAGGCATTGGTAGGGCTTATGTTACTCAGATTCAGGTTTGAGTTTTGGACAAGGGTATGCCCCAGGTATGGATATGTATAAATTTTTATTTGGAAAGTCTTCGGAAGGTAATATTATATATTCATGTCCAAATGTCAATCTTCAAGAACTGAATTTTATACTAATGCTTGCAATAGGTCCATTGTTGAATTGTTTATGTAAGATTAGGGTCATGGAAATTGTAAGTTTGACACACGTAAACCATCCAACGGTGCATATTTTGTGATATTGTTGAATTTGATTAGCATTGTTTTGGAAAAGTTTAGTTGTCAACCCTAATGGATTAATGATGGTGGGAAAGACTTGTTGAAAACTGAACGTAGCCTCTTTGTTTCTTGGTGTGGAAAAAGTAAATAAAATTCTTATTTAAAATGTTGACTTAAAAGGGTCACTTTGAATTCAAGACTCAAATATTTATTTTGATTTAAGGTAAAAACTGAAATTGTTATGCTTGGTTTGAGTTTGAATTAAAAAAATTAATATTAATTTTCAAAAATTCATTAAAATAAAATTTAGTTACACACACAATTTACTTGAGTCGGTAACTTTAACAGATTACTATGTCTTACTATTATATTATATTATACACATTCGGAAGAATTTAATAGTAAGATGTTAATGTCTGAATAATATAAATTTATAATTTTAGTACATCACCTAATATTTGTGTGTACCATAACCAAGTGTTCGGTCGTAAAAATTTTATTTTCCCTTGGTTATTACATTGCGACTCACGTGACTCATATTACCAAAGTGGTAATATTTTTTTTTCCCTGTAAATTAAATTCCAAAAGTGACATCCATCTTTGTTAGTTTGTTACTGTTTATAGTTTTTCCTATTTGATTTTTGATGTTTGGTTATGTATTTTCTAGGCAGCCAAAAGGAGATAATTAATAAAATGAATATTTGATAGGATATTGATATTGGATTAAGCAAATATATGCTTTTTTGTAATATCTAATTCTAAATTCTAAATCCTACTTTAAATTCAAATATTGAGTGTTACTATTTGGAGGTTTAGTCAATAAATTATCAAATTCGCTAAATATTATAGTGCTATAAAACTTTCAACGTTTTATTTGTTTTCCATTAAACGGTTGTACATGTTTCGTAATTTTCTTTATAGAGTTAATATTTTAATAATTCAACCGTTAAATTTATTAATATGTTTTTAATATTTATGTATGTAAATTTTTGAATCGATCTGATATCTCTATGATATTAATCTAAAATATTGTTTATATCAATATATATTTTAGAAATCTTTAATATAATATTAGGTGTATGAGATGGTGTAGCACAGTTCGAGCTCGTGCCAAACAGATGTTTGATAAGAGTTTTAATGACCGCTTCATTTAAGTCAATAATTTTTTTATTTATATCAAACTTGACTTACATCAATAGAGTATGAAATATGACAATTAGGTTGTTAAAATATTAATCGTAAGAAACACTTAGTTTTTACAGTCAAAAGTGCGATGGAAAAGTGTTTTTCCACCCAAATACAAAAGCTGAGATTTAAGTGTTTTTATTTTTGACTTTGCGTTTGAAAGTGGAAATTATTAAAATATTTTTACTTATATTAACTATTTAAAATGCATGTAAAAAAGTAGATTAATTTATATTTTATATATGATTATATTTAATTATCTAAATATTTTATGTAATATTATATTATTTAAATCTTATTTATTATATTTAATTTTTAATTTTTTTATATATGATAAATTTTATAAATATTTTATATTAATTACTTAAAAGATATTTAAATTTTATATTTCATGTATCATTATATTAAATTATTTAAATGAGAAAATATTTGATATACTGTTATTAGGATTTTTAGACTTCGCAAATAGGATCAGGAGATTGACAAGTATTCTATAAAGGTATAGTAAAATATTAAAAAAATAAGTATTCAAAAAAAAAGACGTAAGACAATTTTTTAAGGCTATTTGTGGAAAAAAAAGAGTACACTATTAGTGTATCAAATACTAATACTATTTAAATATCATATAACTTAACTAATTTTTTACTTTCTATTATCATGTAAGCCTAATTATGGGTGGGCCACCCCGCCTAGGCTCGAAGATTCGCCCAAAAAGTTGGAGAGTTTTGAACAAAAATATAGGCTTGAAAAATAGGCTTTGACAAAAAATAAGACCCATTTTCTAAATGCGACGGGTCTCGGATAATGATTTTTTGGCCAAGGCTTGGCCCAGCCCGACCTAAACTGCATAATTTTTTTTGTTGTTGCTGCTTACTGTTGTTTTGCTACTATATTGTTATGAATGTTGTATAAATCTTGTTTTATTGTTAATTTTGCTATTATTTTAGAGGTATTTGCTTGCTAAGTTGTAATCATTTTAGTGTTGTATAAAAACATTTTTAATGTATTTCCAATTTATTGGAAAATATTTATTTTAATGTTTTCAGTGTATTTAAAATATTGTATTTTTTAAATCTGTTTTTATATAATAAAAAATTCGAGCTCCTCATTTTTTATTTGGGTTGAGTCTGGGCAAAATTTTAAGCCTATTTTTCGAGTTAAGTTGGGCTTAGACTTAGAAAATCGGCCTAAAATTTGGCATTAGCCCGGTCCATGATCAAGTTTAAAAATTTTTAATTTTTGACCGCAAGTTTTTAATAGTAATGGAGAGCACTAAAAACTAACAAAAATACTTTTTTCATCACACTTTTCGAAAGCATTTTTTTCTAAAAACATTTTTAAAGAGCATTTTCCAACCACAACAGTAATATAGAATTAGCTCTTAAATTTTATACCGATATAAGTTGATCTCCTCTTCATAAAATAATATTTATATTTTACTTATACAAAACTTTTTTGTACAATAATGATTAAATCTAAACTATTGGGGAAGAAAATGAAGACCCAACCAATTGAAGGATTAACTTATATTAGAAACTAGTAAAATATATGTACTAAATAATTTCAATTTGTGTAGATGAAACGAAGGCCACAAAAGAAAACAGCTTTTTTGGGGAAGAGGTAATGGTAGGAGAGATTCTGAGCAATGTCTCATTGAAGAGGTGCAGCTGTGTCAATTAACCAAATCTCTTGGAGACACATCAAACCACTTCTGGTAGCATAGGAATGGGCATCCTGCAAATTTCAAAACTTCTCTAAATCACTCAATTTTATTAATTCACTGGTTTCAATTGACGTAAATACATATGATTAAATCAACTCCACTCTTTTTTATTTCATTTGTATGTTCAACATTTATTTTAATACTAAAATCATGTGGATCGTAAAGAAAATTCCAATTTCCTTACTTATCTACAAGCTTTACTTTGGTTCACTTGAATTAAGTTGCTGAAAAGCTGAGCCAATGTAGCAATTGTTGGGCGGCAAAATCCGACCAAACTTTGGTTAAGATCACTTCCGCCATCCCTTGTTCTTGTGGTTTTTAGTGTGTTTTTGCATGTTGTTTGTATCACAAGAAGATAAACCATTCATCAATCATTGATTATGGACAGCTCTTTCCTGTCTTCCACATTTGGTGCCCCCACTTCTTACATCCCATTTCACTATTATATTCTCCTATCCGATCAAATTCTATTTCATGTGTTCGTATCATCTTCATTTAATTTTTTTCATGTTAAAATTGTGAATTAAATTTTTTCTTTTTGCATTTCTTTAACTTTTGATAAGCTAATAATTCATATTATATAAGTTTTGACAGTTTCTTTTGTTTCGGTTATGTTTTAGTAATTTTTTCTGTTTACATTATGAAATTTAATAGAAAATAATTAATGTGTATTTAGCGAACAAGGCTTTGACATTGTTGATAAAACCTAAGATCCTTTCTTCTCGAGTATTCATGTTTGAATCTCACTAGTGCAACTGCCAAGTCTCCAATCTTACGATTGCCTAATTAACATACGTGGGTCCATTTGTACTTTATATTGGTTTGATTTTATTTTTGTAGGGGGTGAAAAATGTACTTATGTACTTTTCAATATAAATAATGTGGTATTTTTCTATATCTGTTCTGCCTCTAATATAAATAAATGGTGATGTTAGAGCAGATCAACTTGCTTTTGGTAGCAATTGAAGTGAAAAAAAAAAAAAAAAAATTAATGGATTCCAATGCTTCAAGCTTTCTTCTAAACGACTCCATTCTTCACTCAGTTTATAATTATCAAAGCAATGAAGAAAATGGTATTATTGATCTTGGTCTGAGTCTGGGAACTTTCCAACCTCAACCTTACCATCCATCTACACATTGTAAGTCTTTGTGTTTTCTGTTCAGTTTGATCCCTCTACACATTATAAGTTATACTCGCAGTTGAAAAAAGTATATTGGGTCAACTTGTTCAACCGAGAAATAGTGGTTTGTTTGATCTATTCAATTTGAGTGTTTTAAACATGATAGCAATGATCTAACTCTTAACTCTTTTGAGTCAGTGGTAAGCTTGGAAGGCAGATATAGTGACCTAATAAATTGGCCCGGCCAGCCGAATTCGTCACACCAAAAAAGCTCGAACGCTGGATATTCCGAGGAGTGTCAGGACGAAGCGGAAGGGGTTGAAAGCAAGGAGAGGTGGGTTTATGTTAAGGTAAACATGGATGGAGTTATGGTTGGTAGAAAAGTTTGCATGGTTGATCATGGTGGCTACTTAGGCCTTGCACGACAACTCGAAGAAATGTTCGGTATGTTATTATTCTTAAAAGGTAGTGACTTTTTTGTTCTTCCCAATTTAGAAAAAAAATCATTTTAACTCTCCACATGATTTTTTTGCATCTTTTCATTCTTAAATTTGTATTTTTTATTAAATCACTCAAAAATAAAAGGAAAAGTTAACATTTATTAATTTTGTTGATATGTCATACATGTAGATTGCCACGCCTACATTTAATTAATTTTTTTTATTTTTAAAAACATTAAGAATACTTTTTATAATTTTTAAAAATATTTTTTTAATTTTAAAAAAATTAATTAAATGTCGACGTGTCATCCACGTTTATACGACGTCAGCAAAGTTAAAAAATATTATCATTTTCATTCATTTTAAGGTGATTTGAAAACAAATGCAAATTGAAGGGCTAAAAAAACGAAAAATTAAATGAAGGGCTAAAATAATTTTTTTTTATAAAGTTAAAAAATGAAAATTTATTTTAATTAAGAGCTTCAGCATGCGTGAGCGCTACTAAATGATGATCGGACAGGGAGACATTCACTCTCGGGATTAAGGTTATTCGGAGTGGAGTCGGAGTATTGGTTATTATACAAAGACGACATAGAGGAAAATTGGAGGAATGTTGGGGATGTCCCCTGGAAGTAAGCTAATTTACCTGCTATCATCTCAAATTTCACTTTTGCTTTCATAATTTAATTTTAATTTTAATATAGGGAGTTCGTGGAACGGGTGAAACGGCTGCGTATTTGCCGAAAGAAGGATGATGTTTATCGTCCATTATTCTGAGTACGTAGCTGTTGTGTTTCGTTTTCATAGTGCTTACAAGATGTTTAGCTTACTCAACAACTCCAAATCTTTTTATTTCTCTTATCCAA
This sequence comes from Gossypium sturtianum, assembly GCA_025698515.1. NCBI lineage: Eukaryota > Viridiplantae > Streptophyta > Magnoliopsida > Malvales > Malvaceae > Gossypium > Gossypium sturtianum. The sequence goes on along the minus strand of CM046947.1, from coordinate 74,385,071 downwards.
CTTTGAATTTCTATGTATTTTGTAATTAATTTTTAAATATTTCTATTATTAAATAATAATTTCCATCTTATCAACCTAAATTTATGAAAAACTAACCCCCTATTCATACAACATATGAATGTGATCGTGTTTCATTATATCATTGAATCTACCTACATCCATACTTCTTATATGATTAATACTTTAGCAATTCGACCTTGTTTATATAGATTTCCCAGATATGAATATGTTATTCTAAAGGTCCTCTAAATACATGAAAAATACTCGTAACATAGTAGGAAAAAAAAAACAAATAAAATGATTGGTTTTACCAATATGACCTATCACATATACTTCACATATATATACGCACACATACACCAACAGCCATTTCATGCAAAAAGAACTTACCTAGCAATAACATATCACCTAAGGAATCCTACAAAAACAAAGACATGAACATTTTGTCGCCAGCATGATTGCGTCGTTATTGCTGTACATACGAGCTAACAGTTTCAGTTGAAGCAGAACTAACCATAATTTCGAAACCATGCCTCCCCATTTTGATGAAAAGAACTTGGTTTTAATTGATTTCTTAATCAGTTGATGTGATCAACCTTTCCAAAGCATCAAAGACATGCCTCATGGTAGGTCTTCTTTCAGGGCTGCTATGGACACAAGCCATTGTGATATTTAGAACTGCTATTATCTCCTCCTCTTCATCCGCATCCGGTGCTAAATACGGATCTAAAACATCCAAAAGTTGTTTTTTTTCTTCAATGCATAGCTGAATCCAATGAACAAGATCCATTTCCGAGTTACCTACACAAACAACAGGGTATTTCCCTGTGAGCATTTCTAGCAAGATTACCCCATATGAGTAGACATCCCACTTCTGTGATGGTTTTACTACTTTCAGGGCTTCGGGAGCCTGCTAAAAAGATCTCAAGTTCGTGGAGGAATAAATGGCAGTAGCTTCCGAGGAAGCACTCTTTTGTAGTCTCTCTTGGGGTTCATCTGAAGGCATTCGGTCAGATTGCACGATTGGGGAATTCCCAGCAATATCAGCTAGTTGTCCAAGTCCGAAATCAGATATCCGTGATTCCATGTTCCGGTCAAGTAATATGTTACTCGGCTTCAAATCTCCGTGAACATATTTTTTGGGGCTGAATTCATGTAGATAAACCAAGCCTTTTGCTATACCCTTAATGAGTTTTAGTCGTACAGGCCAAGATAACGGTGTGAAAGATACCATCCCAGCCTTCCCTGATACAGATAAGAAAAAAATGACATTTAATACAAATTGCCAAAAGGTTATACTAACTGCAGTTCTAGTAAGGTAATACAATGTAAACATACCATGCAATGCAATGGCAAGGCTTCCATTAGGTACAAAATCATATATGAGGAGCTTTTCATCGACAGACCAATAATAGGCTCTGAGAGTAACAATGTTCGGATGCCTCAGCTTTCCGATTGCTTCTACTTCAGTCCGGAATTCCTTAAACCTTTGAGAGCCACCTTCTCCCAGTCTTCTAACAGCTAAAATAAGCCCATCATTGAGCACGACTTTGTACATGATACCAGTTCCGCTCTTCCCCAGTACAAAAGCAGAAGCTTTAAGTAGTTCATCCAAATCAAATGCCAATTGTGTATCCAACAGCAGAAGATCATACTGCTCTAGATTTTCCGATAAAGTTTCCAACTCAACTTTCCGGAAGCACGAACATCCCTTTCCATTCCTTCCCTTCTCAAACCCATCACCATGATCATCTTTATCATTATCACAAACGCAGACAATTGAACAACAATAGGATAACAGCATCCCAAGAATGCATACTCCAATTATATCACTCACTATAATAGCAATAACAGCTCCCTTACTTAGTCCTCTCTCATTGTCAGCTGAATTCCCAGTCGAGTTATTATCCTGCAGAAGCGGATGTGAAGAAGGCGAAGTCGCACCATTAGTATCCAAAGAACAAGGGTTCTTCAATGGAGGGCCACAAAGACCAGGATTACCAACAAATGCTGTTGGTCCTCTGTTCATTAGAGCACCATTTTGGGGTATTGGACCACTTAAATTGTTATAAGTGAGATCAATATAAACCTTCTCAGGAAGATCACCAAGGATACATGGGATTAAACCAGTGAAGAGATTGTGAGACAAATCAGCAGTTCCTTGCAAACTAGAAAGATTCCCAAAATCCCAAGGAATTGAACCATTGAACTTATTGAATGAAAGATCGAGATTTTCAAGAGAAACCAAGCCAGTTCCAAACCCATTTGGGAGTGAACCAGTGAAATTGTTTTGGCTAAGATCAAGGGTCCTTAGTATCTTGCATTGAACAATTGATGAAGGCAATGAACCATTAAAGAAATTCTCAGATAAATCCAATGTTTGAAGGTATTTAAGCTTCCCTATTTGATTTGGCAAAGACTCAGACAATGAATTCCCATACAGAACCAAACTTTGTAATCCCTCAACTTCAAGCAGCTCAACAGGAAAAGCCCCAAACGACTTATTGTTCCTCAAATTCAAATGGCGAAGATCAAACAAAGAGCCTAAAGCAGAAGGAAGAAATTCACGGAGTTTATTGTTTGGAATGCTAATGGAAACAACCCTTTGTTCTTTGCATGCAATCCCATTCCATGAACAAGGGTTGTCATGAGAAGAGTTCCAGTTGCTTAAAGACCCTTCAGGGTCCTCATAAATGGAGTTCTTAAAGGATAAAAGTGCATACCCTTCATTATTCAAATAAGTCACTACAACACCATGAAAGCACAAGAGAGCTAAAACCAAAGAAAACATCCCCAAAGAAAAATAGTGATGAAAATGCAAAGCTTGGGGGGGTCAAAGGACTTACCTTTTTTATTACTAGGAAAAACCAAGTAAGGAATAAGAAAGCTTGAAAAGGAAAATGAATGGAGAGTTGAAGTGTGAAAGGTGAGAGAGGCAATGATGGGAAAATGAGAGCTTGGGAAGATGGGTGAATTACTTAATAAGGTGAGAAAGAAAATAAAATTGGAAAAAAGGTGAAAGTTTGTAAAAAAATATTTTATACCGATGTCTCTCTACTTCTCTAGTCTTATTTATCATGATATTTTCCTCTTAAACGTGCATACTTAAATGAAGATAAAAATTATTAAAATATAAAGTTTTCTTTTTTTGTCAAAATCAGGGTATCTACCGTCAACAACAGTGATTATTTTTCTCGTTGTGAGTGCTCTTTGAATAAGTAAACAATTGGCTATGAAATGTGCTCTATTTTCATGGACGGAAACTCATAGTTAAGGGATGAAATGAGTAATTATGACACTACACTTCATGGTTAAATACTAAAATGATATAAATATATAATATAATATTATAAATATTAGATTATAACACAATCACACTATGAGTAAAAAGAATTATATAATAAATTAATAAAAATGATATAAAAATAAAATTTGATTTTAGTTGAAATGGTAAAACTAAGCTAATAAAAAGTATAATGCCTTGTATTTGAATATTATCTTTTGTATTTACTTTTCTAGAGTTGATATAAAAATATAAAAAGATAACAATATCCTCTTAAAATTAGTTGTTTTATAAAAATACTAAGTTTTTGGTAATTATAAAGGGGCTGAGGTTGGAGCCCTTCCAGGTAGAGGTGTTCAAACGGTTAACTGTTTGGTTAATCGAACCGAACTAGTATTAACTGAATTAATTAAACTTTTTAATCTTTCAACCATTAACCGAACCGAATTTTTTTCAAAATTAATTAATCGAATCGAAATATTTCGGTTAATTCGGTCGGTTAACCGAATTTATATGTTTTTTTGGTTAAAACAAGTATAAAACATATAAAAAATAAATTAATAATGTTCATTTGACCTAGTTAATCGAATTAAAACTACATATAATTTGTATTATTAATTATTAAGTTCGATTAATTCAACTAATTACCCTATTTCGAACGGAATTAACCAATAACCGAACTTCTAAAAAATCATTAAACGACGTCTGACCGAATTAGATCGGTTAACCGACTAATTAACTGAATTAGATCGATTCGATCTGTTAATTTAATTTTAATAAAAATTTGAACACCTCTACTGCCAGCCTCCTAACTTCTCCCTTAATATAAAAGTAAAAGTTTATATAAATATAATAAAATAAATGAGTACATTTATCTTTTTAACTATATATATACTTGAATTAAAGTTAAAGTTTTATTTGTACAAATTTTTTTCTCTAACTTTTCATTTATATCATTGAACTAAAATAGAAATTTCATTTACATAATTGTACTTTATGTATTACATTGTGTATTAAATCATAATTTATACATAAATCTGTGACTCTAAAAAGACATAAATGTGAGATGTCATAATAAAAAATTCGGTTCTTAATGTTTTTATATTTTGTTAATTTGACTCTTATTGTTTTTTTTTAAGTTAAATTTGACCATCAACCTTCCAAAAAAATTCAAATTGATTTTTTTAATAAAAATACTGACTAAAACGTTAAGTTTTTAAATGTGGTAATCTACATGACAATCAATGTATACTTCATGCTTCTTCTTCTTCCTCTTCTTCTTCTTCTTCTTTTATTGAAAATTTATGAGTTTTTTTTTATAATTTTTATTTTTAAATATTGTTATAAATTTTAAATTATTTTTTGACATGACATTCAAGACAAATAGTATCATGTCAGCATAAAGTGCACGTATACTGCAATGCCAACATTATTAAAAGAATTAAATGTTTTAGCCAGCATTTTCATTAAAGAAAAATAATTTGATTATTTTCAAAAAAAATTAATGGTTAAATTTAGCCAAGAAAAAAAAACAAAGATCATTGTCGTAACCATTTTTTGAGTTTTGAAAAAAACGGGGTCGACGTGGGTTTTGAAAACGAATATATAAAAAAAAACGGGAGTCGCCACCAATCCTTTTTGATGAGGTGTGATCGGGTCACCTTAAAAAAGTGTTTGTTTTTAATAATCAGATTGATTTATCAAAACACAATTTTGGTCTACGAAAATCAGAAAGTGGATTCGGGAGTCGGTTACGTACGAGGAAGGGTTAGCACCCTCGATACGCCCAAAATTGGTACCTAATTGATTATCTAATGTCTTACTGTCGAAAGTTGAAAACTTAAGAATTCAAAATACGATCCCTCTTGTTGTTGAAGAATAAATTTGGATAAATTGGAAGTGTATGCCAAGGGCCGTCTCGTTTTAAGGTGAAGTGTTACATCCAATACTTTAGGACGCCACATTTCGACCTTTAAAGTTGAACTTGCCTTTTATTCAAGACTTATGGGTTTAATTGAAAGGATATTTTGTTATTTAGAATGGACGAGAAAAGGAAACCCAATACTTTAGGGCACGTTTTCTCGAGCTCCTAAATACAGAACATTGCCTTGGTTTTAGAAAATATTATCTCGGAATAACAAAACATCACATCCAATGCATTAGGACACGACATCTCGAGTTCTCGAGAATAAGCTTTTGGTTTAAGAATGTATTTGTTTTAAAAGGATATTCGGTTATTTAGATTAAACGAGAAAAAATCGAAACCCAATACTTTAGGGCACGATCTCTCGAATTTCTAAACACGGAATATTGCCTTTGTGAAAGATCTCGATTTTGTAAAAGTTAATATAATCATAAAATATAAAGACAAATTACAATGTTAATGGATTCAGCAGAATAATAGTAGATGCACTAATATGGACGATAAAAATGCGATAATAGTAAACCAAAGAATAGTAACAATGACACAATTTATAATAATAATAATAGGAGAAATAATAACATAAATAGAAATAATAGTAATAATAATAGCAATCATAATAAAGTAATAGTAGAAATAAAATAATAAAATGAGGAGTAATAATAACAAAATAATAACGATGGTATTATAAAGAAACATAAAATAATAATAATGGTAATGATAATAATAGTGATAATAAATAAATAATAAGAATATATATATATATATATATAAAAATATAGTGATAGTAATAATAATAGATAATAGTAAAATAGATAAAGATAATAATATAATAATGGTATTAATAATAAAATAATCATAATAATACTAACAATAATAGTATAGTATAGTAATAATAAAATGATAATAATAAAAAATATTAAAAATAATAACAATAACAAAGTAATAATGAAAATAAAGTAATAATAATGATAATAGTAATAAAAATATAAAATAATAGTAATAATAAAAATATTAATAGTAAATAATAAAGTTGCAAAATAATTAAAAGAGGGACCAAATTGTATTTAAAAAAAAGGTTTGGGGGCTGATTCGAAATAAAATATAAAGGAAATGGCCTATTTGAAACGCGCGCGAAAATCCGGGGGACGAGGAGCGCAAATTTCCCCCAAGTGTTTAAGCGCAGCGTTTAGGAGGGACCGAATTGGACACACGGAGGAAATGGAGGGACTGCGCGCATAAATTCCCCATTTTTTCGGCAAAACGCGCGGATCCTGGCTGGAGCGGGTCGGACCGGGTCGGGTTAAGGGCGAAACGACGTCGTTTTGGGGCTTAAGGACGCCGGCCAAAACGGCGTCGTTTTGATCCCCTTATAAATGCAAATTTTTCCCTTTTCTTTTTCATTTCTGCTGCTTGCTTAAAAAAAAACTAACCTCTCCCCTTTTTTCTGCGCAGTCCAAAAGGAGGAGGGGATTCCGCCGTCGGACCGCCGCTCCCCGTCGCCGGCGTTGTTGTCGCTGCGACCACCGCACGCGTGTGGCTAAAAGGTAAATTTTTAGTTTTTTTTCCTTTTTTTTTAAAAAATAATATATGTATATGTGTATGTCGAAAAGAAAAACAAAGAACTAGTAGAGCATGATATTTCGAAAAAGAAAAAAAAATAAAAATGTAAAGACCTTCGTTTTTTTTTTATCGCTTAATCTTCTCTTGCTTGAATGTTTTTTTTGTATTGATGATGGAAAAGAGGGAAGAAAGGAACCCCTTAAAGTGTATTTTGTTTGGCTTTTTATAGCCATTTTTACACGATTTTTATTGTTTCTGTCTTGTCTTATTTTCCTTGCAGGTGCAAGTGGGCGGTGGCCGTGACAAGGGCGGTGGTGCAGGCGGCGTCAGACTGGTGGCTGGTTAGAGGATAGGGGCGGCACACCTAGGGGGCTAGGGTTTTTTTTTTCTGAAAAATGTTTTTAGTTTTGGGCTTGTATGTGGGCTAGGGTTAGGTTATTGGGTCTGGTAGTTTTTGTAAATGGGTTTGGGTTTATTTTTTTGTTTAATTTGGTTGGGCCCGGGCAATAATTGGGTTCTACAAATTTGCCCTCTTTGCTCATTATTGTGTAACGAGAATGGAGCAAAGACTTTCAAAGGACCAATTTTGCCCCGGTCTTGTTGAGTCTTGACTTCTTGGGTGCTCTTCCACAGATAGCTTCATTCCTGTTCACCGCATTTTGTCGCTTCAATCCGTCCACCGCTACTTGGAGAGATAGGACCTATAGCTTCAATTTGCTCTGCTGCGACTTCGAGGGGATGAGACTTGTTTATTTTAAATCGCTCCACCGCAACTCAGTGGAGATAGATTTACATCTTCAACCCGCTCCATTGCAACTTGTGGGGTAAGGTTTGTAATCTTCACTTATTCCCTGCTTGGCCAAGACAATAGGATGATGGCTTAAATCATGTTCCCCTCTTTGTTTAGGAGACAGATTTGCCTTCGATCTTGCCCCACTCATCTGGTTAGGGCGACAAGATCTACAAATTTGACCTATCCCACCACTGGTCGGTGGCAATAGGACGGTGGCTTAAATCATGACCCCCTACTGTTTAGGGAGACGAGATTTGCCTTCGATCTTGCCCCACTCATGGTTAGGCGACAAGATCTACAAATTTGACCTATTCCACCGCTGGTCGTCGGTGGCAATAGGACGGTGGCTTAAATCATGACCCCTACTGTTTAGGAGACGAGATTTGCCTTCGATCTTGCCCCACTAACGGTTAGGGGCGACAAGATCTACAAATTTGGCCTATTCCATCGCTGGTCGGTGGTAATAGGATTTGTCTTCAACCTATTCCACTACCGGTTAGTGGCAATAGGAACGTGTTCAACCTATTCCGCCATTGGACAGTAGCAATAGGACAATCTTCAACCTATCCCACTACTGGTTAGTGGAAATAGAACAATCTTCAACCTATCCCACTACTGGTTAGTGGCAATAGAATGATCTTCAACCCATTCCACCGCTGGTCGATGGCAATAGGATAATCTTCAACCTATTCCACCGATGGCCGATGGCAATAGGATGGTGGTTTCTCCAAAGATTGATACTCCGTCCCTCTAGGGGACATATCCGTAGACTTGGTTTCATATGCTTGTGTTTATGCCAAATGATTAGGATGCTATGATCGGAATGAATCTAATGCTCCTAACTAAATGTACTATGGACTACACTTGCATGAATGTAGGTGGTCTTTCTACAATGATTAGGATGCAATGATGAGTCGAATGCTCCTAACTGAATGTGATGATGTATGAATGTAAAGCTAAATGATCCCCTTTTAATGGTTAGGGTTGTCACTGCTCGTCTGTTCATCAAGGCCGCAGTACGAGCGTAATTTTCGTATTCTCGTAGTCATGAGCTTATGATTTTAGACTCCTCTTTCTCGAGCGTTTCCAACCCCTAGGCGTGTTGGTTCTAAACAAAAGTCCGGTTTCAGGTTCCTGTGCTGTTTAGAGACTTCCAGAGTAATAGGCAAAACTCCTTTTATGGAAGCATTATGGGTCCATCGACCGTTATTTCAATTGCAAAAACAGTTTTTAAAAAAAAACTTAAATGATGAACATCAATGAAGAATGGAATTGGATTAATCAACCAAAGCAAACATGATTGAAATACAAAAAGATGAGTGAGAAGGAAGAAAGGTAGGTGCCCCAAATATCGCAGCCTGAGCTTCACTATCCAATCTTCCTGAAGATCATTTTGAGCTGAATGGATGTTGGGAGATATGCAGCGCTCTGTAGATATCCCGAGGCGTAACATTCCTCCTTTTGCCAATTCTGGGAGAACAAAAATCGTCACACATTTCGTCTTTCGTTTGAATTTGAGCCGCCCTTATCGGGTTTTCGACTCAAAGCCCCTTTGGTCTCAAAGCGCCCTTTACGGGTTTTCGCCTTGGCCTCCGTTTTTTTTTTTTTTTTTTTTTTTTTTTAGAAGAGCGCCTTTGCGGGTTTTCGCTTTAGACTTTTCCTTCTTTCACGCGTAATACTTCTTGACCGAATGAATTTACTGGATTTGATAAGTTCTTCCCATCCATCTCGGCCAAGATCAGAGCTCCTCCAGAGAAAGCCTTTTCACCACATAAGGTCCTTCCCAATTAGGCATCCATTTCCTCTCAAATCTTTTTGTATGGGGAGGATCTTTTTCAAAACTAAGTTTCCTTCGTGGAATTCTCTTGGGCGCACCTTTTTGTTGTATGCTCGCGTCATTCGCTTCTCAGTACATCGACCATGACGAATAGCTTTCAACCTTTTTCTTCAATCAAATTTAATCGATCATATCGAGCTGGATCCATTCTCGCCGTCCAACTTCGTTCGAGATAAGACTCGAAGGGATGGAATTTCAACCGATAGGTAAAACCGCCTCCATCCCGTAGACCGGTGAGAAAGGAGTTGCCGGTGGAGGTTCGACCGACGTTCGGTAAGCAAAAAGGGCAAACGGTAATTTCTCGTGCCAATCCCTCGTAGGTCTCGGTCATTTTCCCCACTATCCTCTTGATGTTCTTATTAGTCGCCTCATCGCCCCATTCATCTTTGGGCGATATGGCGATGAATTGTGGTGTCTGATCTTGAAATTGCCCACGGACCTCTGCGATCATGCTATTGTTCAAGTTTAACGCATTATCGGATATGATCTTCTCGGGCATTCCATATCGACATATGATTTCCCTTTTTAAGAACTTGCTAACTGCTGATTTTGTCACATTGGCATATGAGGCAGCCTCTACCCACTTAGTGAAGTAATCGATTACCACGAAGATGAACCGATGTCCGTTAGAAGCTTTTGGCGAGATTGGCCCAATGACGTCCATGCCCCACATAGAAAAGGGCCACGGGGAAGTCATAACATGTAGAGGTGAAGGTGGTACATGAATTTTGTCCGCATAAATTTGGCACTTATGACACTTTTTAGCATAATCAATGCAATCTCCTTCCATGGTAGGCCAATAATATCCGAATCTCATGATTTGCCTAGCCATCGTGAAACCATTGGCGTGCGTTCCACAAACACCTTCATGGACCTCTTCCAGGATTTGCTTAGCCTCTGCGGCGTCCACACACCTTAATAGCACTTGATCCTTTCTTCTTTTGTATAGGATTTCTCCGTCCAAGACATAGTCACACGCCAGTCTTCTTATCGTCCTTTTGTCATTCTCAGTCGCCTGCTCGTGGTATTGACGATTCTTTATGTATTGCAGTATATCATGATACCACGGACGATCCCTTTTCTCCCCTTCTTCGACGTTGTAGCAGTGAGCCGGGGCCTCATGAATGCTCATTCGGATAGGTTTCATATCTTCTGCTTTGTTTAACTGGACCATGGAAGCCAAAGTGGCTAGAGCATCAGCCATTTGATTATCGTCTCTTGGCAGATAATTGAAAGTGACATCGTCGAACTCTTCGATCAATTCTTGGACCAATCTTTTGTATTCGACCAACTTGGGATCTCTCGTTTCCCATTCTCCTCTAAGTTGATTAAATCACCGGGCAGAGTCTCCGTACACTTTTAGCACCTAATTTTGCGCTCTATAGCGCACGGATGCCCATGATACAAGCCTCACGTACTCGCCATATTGTTTGTGCGGTCAAAATCCAACCTACAAGTGAAAGGGTAATGATCTCCGTTTGGGGATACCGACTGCCCCAATTCCATTGCCCACTGACATTTGATGCCCCGTCGAAGTTCAAGTGTCCAAGGACGATCCTCTAGGGTACCCTCTTGATGAGTTGCCACGTACATTAGGTCCTCATTGGGGAAATCAAAGTCCAAGGGCTCGTGAATCGCTAGAGCTCTCTTGGCTAGAAAATCCGCTATTGCACTCCCTTTCTTTGCGCTTTTGGTTTACATAAACTATGTCAAACTCGAAAGCAAAATTTGCCATCGGGCCATCCGACCATTCAAGGCGATCGATTCTATCATGTATTTCGTGAGGGTCCTGCTTCGAGATGAGCCAAGTCGTATGATACAAAGATATATTGTCTCAATCTCCGAGTTGTCCAGATCAAGGCACAACAAAGTTTCTCAATTGGCGAGTACCTTGTCTCACATTCGGTGAACTTTTTACTAAGGTAGTATATTGCATTTTCTTTCTTTTCCGACTCATCGTGTTGGCCGAGCACACATCCCATTGAGTTATCAAGAAACCAGTCAAATAGAGGATTAATGGCCTATATGGATTAGGCGGCGTCAATCTTTGGAGCATTGGGACAGTATTGCTTCACTTTATCGAAGGTTTCGACATTCCTCGCCCCACACACTGGATTGTGTTTTTAAGGAGACGGAATATGGGGTCACATTTCTCGATTAATTGTGAGATGAACCGAGCGATGTAGTTTAACCTTCCTAAGAAACCTCGAACTTCTTTTTTGCGCATGCGAGGTGGAGGCAGTTCTTGTATTGCTTTGACCTTGTGCAGGTCAACCTCAATCCCCCTTTCACCGACTATAAATCCTAGCAGTTTTCGATCGGGCTCAGAAGGTACATTTTCTTTGGATTAAGCTTTAGCTGGAATTTCTTAACCTCAAGAATAGTTTCCTCAAGACTTGGACATGCTCCTTTTCGGTCCGAGATTTGGCGATCATATCGTCTACGTACACTTCAATTTCTTTGTGCATCATGTCGTGAAATAGGGTTACCATGGCTCTACGATATGTCGCTCCCGCATTCTTTAGTCCGAACGGCATCACTTTATAGCAAAAGGTCCCCACATGGTTATGAACGTAGTCTTGTCCATGTCCTCGGAAGCATCTTTATCTGGTTGTATCCCGAGAACCGCCCATGAAGGAGAACAACGAGTAACCCGCCGTGTTGTCCACCACTAGGTATCGACGTGAGGCAACGGAAATTATCTTTTGGGCTAGCCTTGTTTAGATCTCTCTGTAGTCTACACACATTCGTACTTTCCGTCTTTCTTGGGGACGGGGACGATGTTGGCTACCCATTTCGAGTACTTAACCTCTTGCAAGAAACTCGCATCAAATTGTTTCGACCTCCTCTTTTATTTTCAACAGACGCCCGCCTCATCCTTCAAGTTTCGTTGGGTGGCTTGTATTCTTCCTTTATAGGCAACCGGTGTACCACGATATCGGTGCTTAGCCGTGCATGTCTTGATACGACCACGCCAAGACATCTTTGAATTCATGAAGTAACTCAATGAGGTCTCGCTTTGTCTCTACTGGTAATACTAGCTCCGATCTTCACTTCCTTCTTTTCTTGCCTGTCTCCTGTGTCCACTATTTCCACTAACTCCTCGCGAGGCGGATGATCTTTCTCCTCTTGTTCTACCATCCTTAATAGATTCAGAGACAGGTCATAACCTTAGTCGTCTTGAGAATCCTGAAAATCTTCCACACCCGTATCTTGCCCAAAAGGATATTCTGAGTTATTGGTAGTGTTGCTTACGTCGTTGATATTTGGGGACCTGTTATGAAGATGAATAAAGGCTCATAGAATAAAGGAATCTAAGCATGTTTATTGGCATTATGAATGAAGGATGGAAATATTTAGGAATATCTAAAGAATAATAATGATGAATGAAGAAGAAGATTTGCTCAAAAGGTAATAGAGATGCATTTCATTGAGAATAACGATGCCTCGTACAAAAGTCATGCTTTCACAAAAGGGACACTTGTCGCCTCTAGACAACAAGTGTGTTCCAGAGTATTACTCGAATAAGTTCTAAAAGCTACAGGAATCTCCTCTGCAGATCCAGCTTGTTTAGAAGCATTTGCTCTGGCTCGTAAGGGCGGATACCATTCCAGTTTTCTTCCTCTATTTTCTCCCCGAATATGGCATTGATGTGCATGTTTGCCCGTATTCCTTTTATGGCTTTCTCATCTTTCGTCCCTCGTCCTTGGTGGATAATCTCTCCTGATACAAAGGTCTCAAGAATATGAGGAATTATCATCGGTTCCCACTTAATCTCATCTCCGCCCAAACGCGCTCTCCTTCTTTCTTGTCTTTTTGCTAATTCTTTCCTTTTTTGCTTCGCGTCCGGTTTGAACCCTAAACCGAATAGGTCTCGTTTTTCTTTCAATCTCGGGACCTCGATCTCTCCTTGGAGATACTTCCCAAGTCCTTTCCCAGGTGCGGCTCCGTTCCCGATCATCAGTTGCAAACCCATTTTCGTGGTTTTAGATAATTGAGGTATTGGGATCTTGTTCCCCTCAATGACGAATGTTGCATTGACAAATTCCAAAGAGCGGAAGGAGCACTCAGTTGCTTCATCATACGCTTCTAAATATGGCACGCCATTGGTCACGATTGCGATTACGTCCTCTTGGCATTTATTGTCACCAGACGACCCTCTATAACTAGCTTCAACTTTTGGTGCAATGACGAGGGCACTGCTCCCGCCGAGTGTATCCAAGGTCTCCCTAGCAAGCAATTATAGGATGGTCTGATATCCATTACTATGAAATCCACCTCATATATACCTGGGCCGATTAATAGAGGTACTTCGATCCTTCCCATAACTTTCCTTTCAGTTCCATCGAATGCCCTGACTACATTGTGGCAGGCCTTCATGTGAGAGCTGTCAATGGGTAATCGATTCAGCGTCGACAGTGGCAAAACATTTAGTGCTGACCCATTATCGACCAGTACCCCTGGTAACGTGTATCCTTTGCATCGGGTGGTGATGTGGAGAGCCTTGATGGTACCCGTATTCTCGGGAGGGATTTCATCATCACTAAAGAAAATGAAGTTATCGGGCGCTTATATTGCTAATCAAAGCGATCCAACTTGTTAACGGTGATATCATTAGCAACATAAGTTTCATTTAGTACTTTCATCAGTGCGTTGCTATGTGCGCTTCGAGCTTAATAGTAAGTCAAGCACGATATATACGAGCGGCCGCTTATGTAATCGCTCCTCCACGACATCAGATATTATTGTGCTTCAAAAACTTTAAGAATTCCTCGCCTCTTCTTCCTTCATTGGCTCATTTATAAACGTCTCGGTTTGGTCACTTTCCCTTTCTTTGGTTCGCCTACGTGGTTTTCTCCTTTGTGAGCTCCATTCGTGTATTCACCGCGTCGTAGCGCTTTCATCGCTGCGTGTATAGGAGCCTACCCCTGGTTTTCCTTTGCTGCGGCGTTGGGACGAGGCTTCCTCTTCAGAACCGAATCACGTTGCGATTATAGTTCCAGGAACCTTTTGTCATCTTCATATGAAAAAGCCGCGGTTTTGAATCACGATCTTCTGAGGCCCCGGTTCCCTTTTGCGGTCTTTGGACGAGTCCCCTTTTTCAGAATTGTCATGTTGCAATTATAGCTCCGGGAACCTTTTTGTTATCTTCAAATGAAAAGACCGCGAGTTTCGAATCACGATCTTTGAGTTATTTTTATTTCGGTTCCATCATTCTTTGGTCGCGAGATGATGACCAGAAGGGTAGCTGGTCTTGAAGTTTTTACCTCGCTTCACCTTCTAACACGCAGATGTTTCTTTCCTCTTGGTCTTCGTTACCTTCGTAGAATTCTAACTCTTTATCGTCCCATCGGCCTTTGTACCGTAATCCTAAAATCTATACTGATTTTGGATTTCGTGTCCCTCCATGTTGTGAAATTCACAACCCTTGCTTGTTCTTTCATGCTCTCTTCTTGGGCTTGACACAACCAATCCCCTTTTCATCATTTCCTTCCAGACTCGTCTCATTGGGGTTTTCACTTCGGCAATATCCCTCTTAACTCTTTTTCCCATGTTCTCGCCTATCATATTGACCCCATGATTAGGCAGTGGGTGCCCCGCATTAGAGGTATTGTCTACTTCCACAACACCCATCCGGATGAGTCTTTCCACCGCTTTCTTGAAAGCGAGAGACAGTGTTTCTATTGAATGCCCCACAATTCTCGCATGGTATTCGTGATCTGGTATGCGTTCGCATCATACCACTTAGGGTATGGGGTGCAGGGTTTTAAGTAATGCGGGGCAACAATGTGTGCATCGAATAAATTTTGGTACATTTCTTTGTACGTGAGTGGGATTGGTGTGAATTGAATTTTCTCCGCATTTTGCTTCGCATTGGATTCTGTCTAGAGGACTCGATGGTGGGCGCTACGACCGGGAGGGTGGTTCACGATTATAGGCTTTGAATAACTTTTGCTTATGTTGTTTACATCGTTCTCTCTTTTCTTGGGATCGTCTTTCTAGCACCTTCTCCCGCCTCTATCTTGCCACATCCGATTGCGTTCTCTATCATTTCCCCGATAACACAATATCGGAGAAACTTTTGGTGGCGCCCAAAGCATGTGGTTAATGAAGGAGCTTTCAATGTATTGACGAACAACATGGTTGCCTCCTTTTCTAGGAGCGGTGGCATTTGAACTTGTGTGGCTACTTCCCTCCACCGTTGGGCATATTGCCTAAAGCTTTCGCCCGACTTTTTCTCCATATTTTGGAGCGTGATTCGATCAGAGCTATATCACCACGTAGTCGTGAGTGTTTCAGGAAGGCAGTGCGAGTCCTTCCACGACTTGATCTGGGCACGCTAAGCCGATTATACCATTTAGCCGCGGACCGGTTAAACCGTCCCGAAACAAAGAAATCGTAATTGATCATTGTTAACGTGCCCGCCATTCTCGCGATGTAACATTGTGATGTGCGCCGACATTGGTTCCATCTGTACTTTTCAAAATCGGGTCTTGAACTTTGGCGGAAGTACGAGGTCCGGGACTAGGCTTAAATCTTAGCGTCTACTCCGTACGGTGGTGGTCGCTAGATCTCTATTTCTTTAAACTTTTCCTCTAGCCACTTGCAACGATCCTCGATTTGCTTTGGAAAGTCCATTTTCGCCTTGTCCATTTCGGGCATTTCGTCGAAATCGGGGACCACCGGGTTAGCGGACCTTCCCGTGATTAGTACACGAACTAGTCGGGAGATGCGTTGGTACCGTGGTATCAACTCGATATTGTGGCCCGATAATAACAGTGTGTTCTTTGGGGATACGATCTGGTGGCGCTTGGGTATTTGGCGGGTAAAACCCGGAGGGTAAACAGGATCGTCATTGTTGTTCCCCGAACTAGCAAAGCAACGCCCCTTCCCTTCTCACGTTCATTGGCCAACAATCGCGCTTAGCGGTTTATCATGTTATTTTGGGATTCTTCCATCCGCCCTATCATGTCCTCGTTGTATCTTGGCCAATCGTTCTTGCATTTGATCCTGCATTTCTTTTGCATTTGCTCTAATCTTTCTATTCTTTGATCCATCACTTTTGTTTTGCCTCTCGCATCTGTGAGCGATGTTCCAGGTAACTCTCTGTCATAATTTAGGGTTCCTTTGTGAGATTTGATGTGTATGATGCAATGTAATGCAGATGCATGAGATGTGTGCTACAAAAGGCATTGATTCTCGATTCAATTTCCATTAGCATAACTTTTCTTAGAAAACAAGTCTTTTTTCATAAAATGGATTACATATAAGGCCTCGCCCTAATACTTAAAGCCTTGACTTTCTCAAGAAGATCAGCTAATTCTTGTCCTCTCTCTGATCTTGACTCGTACATTAAACTTAGTAAGTCGGCTTGGACTGCTAATGCTTGTAGATGATCCGCCACTTCTCGTACTTGGGCCACAGCTTCCCCCATAATATAATCTCGGTCTCTGACTTGGTTTTGATAGTGATGCAGTTGTTGCTTCCAACGTTCCTCGTTGACTTCAAAAAGCTCTGCCTGTAGCTCACAACCATGTAAAGCAGATTCTAGTTCTTCGACTCTTGCTTTCATCTCTTCAATCTTGCTCAGACTAGCCTTCAATTCGACCACAGAGTTGCGGCTTCGATGCTGGTACAATGATTTCTCTAATTCTGAGATCCGCGACTTTAATTTTTCTTTCTCATTTTGACTCTCTACTAGACTTCTTTTCAGGGTATCCTCCCGCTCTTGAGTCTCTCGGAGTTTCCTTTCCCATTGACTTGCTCTATGCTTCTCCTCTTTAATTTCTTGACGCCATTGCTCTGACGTTTTCCCAAGTCCCGCAGTTCTCATCGATCTTCGTAGCTTCTTGTAGTCCGTCTTTAGACTGTCTAAATCTTCTTTAGCTTTATTTTTTCCTTTTCTCAGCTTCTCGGCTTCTAGCTTCTGAATGTCGACATCCAATCCCAATTGTATTTTCTCTTCCTCTAGTTGCTCCATCCTTTTTCCTAACTCGCGGTTCTTCCTTTCGAAATCTTGTTTGATGATTTCAAGTTCCGAGGGGACCACCTGTAAGTGCTCTTCTAGTGACCGGATGTCTTCTTGGTCCGGCGTGGGGATATTATCATTGATCCTTTGACTCCTCCACCAGTCATATTCAGGGGTTGTCATTGGATTGGCAGCAAACCTTTTTATTCTATGAATTCGCCCCCAGGCTTTTGATATCTCCCTTACTCTCTTCTTGTAATTTTCTCCTTTGTAGTCAAACTCGCATTGCGTTAACCCTTGTGTCGGTGGCGTAAACTGTCTCGATCTGTATTGTCTTAATACGAGGAGAGGTGTATACCCGACGACCTCCCATATTCCGAGCATAGGGACATAGTCAAAATCCCCGCATCGATATATAATCTCATCGGGGATCGCCCAAGGGGCTCTCCATGCTACATCCTCTTCTTGTAATTTTTGCAAGATCATAACCCAATTTTCTTCCGTAATATCATCTCGTCTTGGCGTGGTTGCCATTTTTCCAAATGGGAGTAGTCCTCTGAGAAAATTCGACACGACATCTTTTCCATTTTCCAAAAATGACCATGAAACCATGCTAATAGGAGTTGGGCGCAACCGATGAATCTTCCTCGCCCGCTCTTGGCATGTGCTTAGGGACCCGAATGTTTTGGTCAAAATTGCAGAACAGAGTAATCCTCTTTCTAATTTGTCAAACAAATCGGTGACCGCTTCATCTATATGTCCTAGGGCTTTGGGGAAGATAACTAGCCCATATATGCTCAAGGCTAAAGCGCCAACCCTTTTTCTTTGCTCAGATGTGCTATGATCAAATCTCTTAGATTTTTCCAGGGATGCATTTACAATCTCCTTCTGCTTTGTTCGAGTCAGAACCCATTGTTCGCTCATTCCTGTAATGTTCATTAACTTTTTACGAATGTGGGGACATTAACGGCCCTTACATAAACTTTGTCGTCGAATCTTCGGGCAATGGAGCAGAGCAAGTGTATTCTTCCATAGTAGGTACCAAGTCCACTTTCCCAAAAGTAAAGCAACTATGTTGTGGTTCCAAAGCGGGCCATAGCTCGGAATAAGTGCTTTGGTCTATCTTAATGTCAAGCGGTAAGGCGGATCGCCGTAATGACAATAGAACAGCTTGCTTGATACCTTTCGCCCCATTGGCTCCATATCTCTTTCATTTCTTGAAGATTGTTCAGGTTACGCTGTCACGGGTGAAGTCCCACAATTCGACACGCACTTTCCGCAAGGCTATCACCCTTCTCTTCTTTGCACGGTCTCGCCCATATTCTGGATAATTTGCATTGTCTCCCACTTTATCAAAAACTCCTTTTCCATGAAAAGCTATCCATTTGGTAATTGAATGTGAATCGATACATTTTTGATGAATATGCCATGCAAAATAAATGAAGCAGTCAAGATTTCATAAATAGTAAGTAGAGGATAACATACATAATTAGGTAAGCACTAGGGTTTGGCATGGCTCTACCTGCAGTGGTTCTTAAGGCTCGCTATATGAGGTTCGGTTCTAGAGTAGGGTACTGAACCAGCAGATTCCTCGATCCTCACCCATTATAGGCTCATATAGACCGAGTTCGGCCTGGGAATACATTTCCCTATGGCTGCACTGAGATGAAAATCTCACGAAGACATAGGTACGGATGTATCCCGGAAGCGATCCACTATCCCCGCACTGAGGTGAAAACCTCACGAAGGAATAGTTTCTCACTCCCACTTAAAGGTGCGACCACAACGGTCATGCAATGTCTCGTGCACTAGAAAATAGAAATCATATGCAATGACACAAATGAATGCAACACAAGGATAGTAAAAAAATTTTAAAATCAAATTTCCAAACTTTCGACAAAGGACAAAAATAATCAATTTACTACTGACTCTCTTTTTAGTCTCGCCCCCGATTGGAGTCGCTAAGTCGTCGTGAACCATTTTTTGAGTTTTGAAAAAACGGGGTCGACGTGGGTTTTGAAAACGAATATATAAAAAAAACGGGAGTCGCCACCAATCCTTTTTGATGAGGTGTGATCGGGTCACCTTAAAAAAGTGTTTGTTTTTAATAATCGATTGATTTATCAAAACACAATTTTGGTCTACGAAAATCGTAAAGTGGATTCGAGTCGGTTACGTGACGAGGAAGGGTTAGCACCCTCGATACGCCCAAAATTGGTACCTAATTGATTATCTAATGTCTTACTGTCGAAAGTTGAAAACTTAAGAATTCAAAATACGATCCCTCTTGTTGTTGAAGAATAAATTTGGATAAATTGGAAGTGTATGCCGAGGGCCGTCTCGTTTTAAGGTGAAGTGTTACATCCAATACTTTAGGACACCACATTTCGACCTTTAAAGTTGAACTTGCCTTTTATTCAAGACTTATGGGTTTAATTGAAAGGATATTTTGTTATTTAGAATGGACGAGAAAAGGAAACCCAATACTTTAGGGCACGTTTTCTCGAGCTCCTAAATACAGAACATTGCCTTGGTTTTAGAAAATATTATCTCGGAATAACAAAACATCACATCCAATGCATTAGGACACGACATCTCGAGTTCTCGAGAATAAGCTTTTGGTTTAAGAATGTATTTGTTTTAAAAGGATATTCGGTTATTTAGATTAAACGAGAAAAATCGAAACCCAATACTTTAGGCACGATCTCTCGAATTTCTAAACACGGAATATTGCCTTTGTGAAAGATCTCGATTTTGTAAAAGTTAATATAATCATAAAATATAAAGACAAATTACAATGTTAATGGATTCAGCAGAATAATAGTAGATGCACTAATATGGACGATAAAAATGCGATAATAGTAAACCAAAGAATAGTAACAATGACACAATTTATAATAATAATAATAGGAGAAATAATAACATAAATAGAAATAATAGTAATAATAATAGCAATCATAATAAAGTAATAGTAGAAATAAAATAATAAAATGAGGAGTAATAATAACAAAATAATAACGATGGTATTATAAAGAAACATAAAATAATAATAATGGTAATGATAATAATAGTGATAATAAATAAATAATAAGAATATATATATATATATATATAAAAATATAGTGATAGTAATAATAATAGATAATAGTAAAATAGATAAAGATAATAATATAATAATGGTATTAATAATAAAATAATCATAATAATACTAACAATAATAGTATAGTATAGTAATAATAAAATGATAATAATAAAAAATATTAAAAATAATAACAATAACAAAGTAATAATGAAAATAAAGTAATAATAATGATAATAGTAATAAAAATATAAAATAATAGTAATAATAAAAATATTAATAGTAAATAATAAAGTTGCAAAATAATTAAAAGAGGGACCAAATTGTATTTAAAACGAAGGTTTGGGGGCTGATTCGAAATAAAATATAAAGGAAATGGCCTATTTGAAACGCGCGCGAAAATCCGGGGGACGAGGAGCGCAAATTTCCCCCAAGTGTTTAAGCGCAGCGTTTAGGAGGGACCGAATTGGACACACGGAGGAAATGGAGGGACTGCGCGCATAAATTCCCCATTTTTTCGGCAAAACGCGCGGATCCTGGCTGGAGCGGGTCGGACCGGGTCGGGTTAAGGGCGAAACGACGTCGTTTTGGGGCTTAGGACGCCGCCAAAACGCGGCGTCGCTTTTGATCCCCCTTATAAATGCAAATTTTTCCCTTTTCTTTTTCATTTCTGCTGCTTGCTTAAAAAAAAACTAACCTCTCCCCTTTTTTCTCTGCAGGTCCAAAAGGAGGAGGGGATTCCGGCCGTCGGACCGCCGCTCCCCGTCGCCGGCGCCGTCGCTCCGGCCACCGCACGCGGTGGCCGGAAAAGGTAAAATTTTTAGTTTTTTTTTCCTTTTTTTTTAAAAAATAATATATGTATATGTGTATGTCGAAAAGAAAAACAAAGAACTAGTAGAGCATGATATTTCAAAAGAAAAAAAAATAAAAATGTAAAGACCTTCGTTTTTTTTTACTGCTTAATCTTCTCTTGCTTGAATCTGTTTTTTTTTTGTATTGATGATGGAAAAGAGGGGAAGAAAGGAACCCCTTACAGTGTATTTTGTTTGGCTTTTTATAGCCATTTTTACACGATTTTTTATTGTTTCTGTCTTGTCTTCTTTTCTTGCAGTGCAAGTGGGCGTGTGGCGTGACAAGGGCGGTGGCAAAGTGCGCGTGATCGTGGTGGTGGTCGAGGATAGGGGCGCACACCTAGGGGCTAGGGTTTTTTTCTGAAAAATGTTTTTAGTTTTTGGGCTTGTATGTGGGCTAGGGTTAGGTTATTGGGTCTGGTAGTTTTTGTAAATGGGTTTGGGTTTATTTTTTTGTTTAATTTGGTTGGGCCCGGGCAATAATTGGGTTCTACAATCATATTAATAAAAAATATATACATTGAAAATTAACTTTATCATTTTGTGATTTAAGATTTATTTCTATAATTATTTAAATCATATATATTTCTTATTTTAATTAAAATTTTGAAATAATTATGTACGTATTGACAATATCAATTTATCAGACATGGAAAATCTAATTCTGAACCTAAAAATAGTGGTTAAGGCCCATTGTTTGACATTTCAATCACCAAAGTTGAAATCTCGTACATCATTCCCTTAATTTGTAATGTATAAATGTATGAGGACGTGGATTCGAGTGCGTTGAGGTACATTATTCTTCTATTTGTATATTGAAGGGGGTTATGAGTAGTTTTAGGCATGATATTAAAAAGAACAGATATAATAAGAATCTAATGAAATTAATGTTAAAAAAAGGCTAAATATTTTTTTATTCAATATATTTAAATATAAAAATAAAAAAATAAGTTCATTAAATTAATCTACTCAATTGAAAATTACAAATTTAATCATTTTCCTTTCTTCTTCTAGTATTGGTAAAAGATGAAAAAGATTGAGAATTAAATATGGATGAATTATCTCAACATTCATGATGAAGAGTTAAGGAAAGAAATGAGCATTAATGCGCTTAAATAAGTTTGAAAATGGATTTAGGATTCTTTATTCCCTAAACCAAAGAAACCCTTATGTTTTTCGCCTAAATTTTTTAGAATAAAACCTGTAGTTGAATCAGTTATATCATTGATTCGATTAAAAAATTATTAATAAATTTATAGAAAATAATAATAATAAAAATTTTGGTTCAACCATTTTATCACGATTCAATTGGGTTATACCAATTCTTGAATCAAACTGATTTGATGCGTCTTTTTGGATCAGTACCTTGATCGATTCACAATCCAATTGATGTAACTGATTGGTCCGATTTTGTTCAAACAATCATGTTTTTCACCCTTTATTCCTTCTATAAATAGAAATAGTGCATTCGATTTACCAAATCTTAGATTATATTTCGTTATAGGATTATGAGAATATAAGATTATAGGTGGAATGTGATATTACATTGTTTGGTTCATTTGACATGTAAGATTCAAGTGTTTGGTTGATGGAATGCCTAGAAGTACATTTTATTCAATTGTCATTGTTATAGAATTTGTTTTTTAACAAGTTTAACTCATTTAATATTTTTTTAGTTTCAATTTTCATAAAATTAGGATAAATTATTATATTTTTTACTTTTTAATATAATTTATAGATTAATAAATTTATAAATCATAATTGTAACAATTCACGGAAAGTGATTGCAAGATGAACCATAATTAATATATTAATAAAGAAATTATTAAATAAAATAAAATAATTATAATTATAATGTATGACATCTACTGGTTTATTATTAAGAAAAATACATATATTTGTTTGTTTTTTAACTAGTCAAATTTTATTTAAGAAAAAAATTCTATTGGTTATAAAAACAAATGATAAATTGGTCCATAATTTAAGATAATCTGAAAAATGGACTGTAACGAGATTATATCCTATATTACGACATCTTAATATTATAATGTGAAATAATGAGATTGCTGGAATGTTACCAAAATAAATACTATAATCTCATTTTAGAATATAACTTCAGTAACCTTAATATTGCATTCCGCAAACCAAATCCATTGATGCTAATTTTTAACCTAAAGAAAAAAGGTGTAAGCAAAAAGGTCCTGATATTGATTCATTGGAAGCATTGCGTCCAGTATAGTGCAGGCTCTTGAATGTGCGACACGCACATCACCTCATCACCTTTTTCTCTTTCAGTTTATCATGATTGTGGGCATTCCGGATCCGGTGAGATATCTTAGGCTAGAAATATGACATTATAAGGGGTTTGGTTTGTTATGAGGTGAAATTTTGGGTAAATTAGATAAAATGGACGTTTCTATAAAATAATTATGGATTTAAGTTGTTTTTTTCTAAAATTTAGAAAAATGGATTTTTTAAGAGAAACAATAAACGATTTCTACAAAATGTAGCCTTTTTAAAATAAAAAAAATATATTACCTCCTTTGGTAGATGATTAAATGTTAATAATTTTGTCTCTTCTACTTACATTTGTATTTTTATTTCATGTTGTTTTATATATTTTTTTTAATTTTTTAATTTTTATCTAATGTTTTTAATTAATAAATATATTTTTTTTTCAAGTTTTTTAATTCATATTTTTAATTAATAACTCTTTTATTTATATAATAAAATAATAAATATGTAATTATATAATAAAAATATATTATATATATCATTATGTTAAAAATATTTCTAGTTAATATCTTTTTTATTTTTATAAATAAATTACTAAATATGTAATTGTATAATGAAATTATATATTTTTATATTTATCATTATGTTAAATATATTTTATTTTTAACTAATTTGTTTGATATTTTTTTTATATATAATTTTTATATATTAAATATTTATTTTCTCCATCTACATTATGGGAGTGATGATTTCTAATATTATAAAATTAAATGATTATTTTAAATATCATTATTTTTTTCATCTACATTGTTGGTATGATAAATTCTAATATTATAAAATTAAAAGTAATTTTTATTATTATATAAATAAAGGAGTTATTAATTAAAAATATTTTAACATAATGATATGTATATAATATAATTTTTTATATAATTACATATTTTTAATTTATTTATATAAATAAAAGAGTTATTAATTAAAAAGATGAATTAAAAAAAAACTTGAAAACAATATATTTATTAATTAAAAATTTTAAATAATTTTAAAACAACATGAAATGCAAAAAAATAAAAATGTGAGTAGGAAAAGAATCTAACTCGAGACTCAAGGACAAAACCGCTAACATTTAACCATCTGATCAAAGAATCTGATGTGTTAAAAGAAAACATGTTTTGTAGAAAACGTTTTTCGACATGTCATATGAAAACGTTTCCTGCAAGAAGCGTTTTTTGTTTCTCCCTCTAAAATCGACCTATTTTCCTGAATTTGAGAAAAACGACCTACTTTGCTAAATATGTTTTAAAACCGGTATTTTTTTTTTCTTCTAATTTACCCAAAATTTCGGGTGTGTTAAAGTTTTTCCATTTCTAAAAAGAAATTGATTTGATTTATTTGGTTGAAATGTAAAATTTTGGTATTTGATTGACGTCTTTTAAAATTGCCCGAAACATATTTTACTAAATTATTTTTATTATGAAATTTATTTATTTTAATAAGTTTAAATCCTTTAATATTTTTATCTCAAATTTCATAAAATTGTTATAAATTATGATAACTTTTTTTATTATAATTTATATATTAATAAGTAAATAGATGAGATTAAAATAAATTTATAAATAATAATTATAATAATAAATGAAAAATGATTGCATCATCAATCTTAATTTATAAACCATAATTATAAAACAATCAATAAACTATATTTATAGTAAATACAATAATTATAATTTTAAAGTAAAACATTTACTATTTCTTTTTCTTTTTCTTTTTTTTGACCAAAACAGGCCATAAAGGCCTAACTTTCATTAATAGCATCCAGGATTACAAGATCATGAATCTCTTTTGGATAATTCATATCGAACTTCCACATACAGTTTTTACTTAACGCAAATTTGCATATGAAATTAGCAATCTTATTGCTGGATCAAGGCGCCCACTTGATAACTGCCTCCTCAAAAGGCCTCAGGTTCGTTTGAATGGCTTTAGCACGCTGACCCAAAAAAGTTATATCCTGATTCCTACTATTAATCTTATTCACAATGTTTGCACTGTCAGACTCTATTTGAACCCTTTTCAAATTTAAGCTTTTTGCCCAGCTGACACCTTCCTCAATAGCCATTAACTCCGCCCACTCACTGTCAAAGTCAAATCATGAACGCAGCCATACCCTCCCAAAACAAAACCATCTTCATCTCTGAGAATCATTCCCCACCCCATTTTCCCCTCTTCAATGGCAGCATCAACATTTATTTTCACCATCCCTCGCGGCGGTTTAATCCATTTACGGTCGTTTGGTTGACAAGGTAGCATCGGTTTTTCGCTTAAGTTATGGATCCTAAAGTCGTTGCTTAACGTCAGAGCTTTATTCCATATAGTACTTGCATCCTCCTCTTTACCACGA
This sequence comes from Gossypium sturtianum, assembly GCA_025698515.1. Classification (NCBI taxonomy): domain Eukaryota; kingdom Viridiplantae; phylum Streptophyta; class Magnoliopsida; order Malvales; family Malvaceae; genus Gossypium; species Gossypium sturtianum. The sequence goes on along the minus strand of CM046947.1, from coordinate 74,359,139 downwards.
AATGTAAAGTTACTTCTGTTATTCTAGGAGTTCCAAATAAGGGTGATGAAGTTTTCCATAGCTTTTTTATCAAGGATTCTCAAAGCCATCTCCAACCAGTCGATGCAACGATCAAAAACACTGCTGACCAATCTGTCGTCAAGACCACCACACTTCAGCGTCTCCCTCGCAGTTGAGCAGTCCTTTAAAGCATGAATAAGCGTTTCTTTTTCAGCCCCACAGCTCTGGCAAGCCGGATTCACAGAAGGTTGAATGGTAGCAATTTTTGAGTTTGTAGGCATGATTTCATGACCCACTCTCCAAGCAAAAATACGGATCTTTGGGATGATTTTAAGCTTCCAAATCATTTTCCAGAAAAGACGGTGAGGTCCCATGCCCATCTTTTTGAGAATGAGCCAGGAATACGCAGCTTTGGTTGTATATGTGCCGTGATGACTATGAAACCAAACAAGCACGTCATTCAGACAATGAGAGAGGATGGAGATATTGCATATTTGGTCCCCAAGAGTTTCTCCATAAATCTCATTTACCCTGTTCCTGTCCCAACGTTTACTGTCCGGCATCCACAGATCATGATCTTTCTTCTCTCTAACATACTCCCCACTGCATATAAAAGCTTCCCCATTGAGGCCTTCAAAACCCCAATTATCTTTATGAATATCCACACTTTTGCCATTTCCCACCAGCCACCCAAATCCTTGTCTTAAACTTCGAACAGCAATAGCAATACTTCTCCAAGTAACAGACGGTTTGTCAACTTGTTTTGGGCTACAAAGGTTACCATCCGGGAAATATTTTGAGCTAAGAACACGGTAGCAAAGCGTATCCTTGTTATTGAGAAGTCTCCACGCTTGTCTTCTGAGGAGAGCAAGGTTGAAAAGATGCAAGTCTCTAAATCCGAGGCCCCCCATACCCTTTGGAGTACAGATTTTATCCCATGCCATCATAGCCCAGCCATGATCCTTGTTTTTACTCGCCCACCACATTCTGCGAATCCTTGAATTCACATGTTCAATAATACCTTTTAGGAGCAAGAAAAATAGACAAAGCATAAGTTGGTAAGGCTTGGAGAATAGACTTAACAAAAACATCTCTGCCTCCGTACGAAAGGAGACGTTTAGACCAGCTGTTAATTCTAGAGGAGAGTCGGTTAAGAATGTCCTTAAAAGGTAAAGATTTTCTTTTCCCGATATGCAAAGGTAAGCCGAGATAATTATCAAGCTTCTCAACTACCTTCATACGGAGCAAATTGCTAAAGAAATCACGTTGATTAGTAGGGGTGTTCGGGCTAAAATAAACCATAGATTTTTCTAAATTAATTTTTTGTCCGGACATTTTCTCAAAATCATTTAGAATATTCATAAAAGCTTCAACACCCCTAATAATCCCACGATTCTGAGCACATAAAAGCATTCGCGAAAATGCCTCCATGCAAAAAAGGAAAAGATAAGGGGAGAGAGGGTCCCATTGTCGAAGGCCTCTTTCCGGAATAATCGGGTCCGAAAGGCACCCATTACACTTAATAACATACTTAACCGAACGCACACATTTCATAATTAAACTAATCCACGTCATATCAAAACCCATTTTTCTCATCACGTCTTCAAGGAAATTCCACTCCACCCGATCATATGCCTTGCTCATGTCGAGTTTCACCACAAGGCCTTTATTCGGACCCTTTTTAGAACTCTGTAAGTAATGCATTAATTCATGCGCAATAAGGATATTATCATGAATCATTCTTCCCGGAACAAACGCGCTTTGATTTAGGCTGATGCATCTAGGTAACATTCCTTTTAAACGGTTTGCCAACGTCTTAGCAATGATCTTGTAGAATACCCTGCACAAGCTAACCGGGCGAAAGTTAGTCATATCCGAAGGTTCACTTATTTTAGGAATGAGAACAATTATCGTTTCATTTATACTAGCCATATCAACCACCCCATTTAAGAAATCATGACAGCAAGATAGAATATCCTTACCCATGACCTCCCAATTTTCATTAAAGAAAATTCCAGGGAGGCCATCAATACCAGGAGCCTTTCTCGGGTCCATTTGGTTGAATGCTTCAAGGATTTCCTCATCAGTGAAACTCTTCGTGAGGTTCTTGTTCATCTCCTCGTTAACACACTTTGGGATGCAGCAAATTTCCATATTATTGACCGTATTCGTGCTGGTTTGAAACAAATCAATGAAATAGTCCCTAGCCACACGACACTTGTCACGATTATTGGACACCCAGCTCCCATTCTTATCTCTAAGTCTATAAATGTAATTCTTTTTCCTCCTGCCCCTAGCCCCCACATGAAAGAATTTTGTTTTTCTGTCACCCTCTCTGAGCCATCTAATTCTTGATCTTTGCGCCCAGTAAATCTCATCCTCCTCATAAATCTTCTTCAATTTAAGACAGGTCTCCATAATTCTGTTGAGGTTAGCTTGTGCATTCGGCGCATCAATGTAATCATCAAGCTTTTTTGACAACTTTTTGATTTGATTATTTCTCTTGTTAAAATTATTGAACTGCCACGACCCCAGGTAGTCATGGATACAATTCATCTTCTCCACAATGCTATCACTGCTGTTGCACTAGCTATCTTTTATGATTTTCTTAGCTCTCTCATCCCTCGCCCAACAAGCTTTGAATCTAAAAAAGAGCCTCGTATCGACCTGCTTTTCCTTCAGCTGTTTACCAAAAGTATCAAGCATAATCGCCTCATGATCTAAGCTAGATTGGTGGATAACTTTGGTATCAATGTACGGATAAATGCTGCAAGCCGTAGAAGAAAAAACAAATTTGTCCAATCTTTCCATAACCATAACGTCCCCATCTCTATTATTCATCCAAGTGAACCAGCCTCTTGACGTTTTTATGTCCACCAAAGCTAGCTCCTCAAGAACATTTCTAAAATCCTCCGTAAGTGCTCTCAGTTTTCTTCTGCCCCCTCCTTTTCATCATCATCCAATATTGCATTAAAATCCCCTCCTACGATCCAGTCTTCCTTCACCATTCTACCAATTCTTCTAAGCATATCCCAGGACAAATTTCTTTGATTCGGATCAGCTTGACCATAGAAACCCTTAAAACGAATAAAATTTTTATTCTTCATTTGCACCATCGAGTCAATATGCATATTAGAATAGCTTTGAATGATCACCTCAATCCCATCTCTCCACATCATGGCCAGGCCTCCACTTCGCCCGTTTGAATTTACCGCCAGGCACCCCGACATTTTACACAAATCACGAATACGATCTAAACAATTAGTATTAAGTTTAGTTTCACATAGGAAAATGACATCCGGATTGTTAGTGACAAGAAGTCGCTTAAGTTCACGAACTGTCGAAGGGTTCCCAAGCCCTTGACAGTTCCAGCTAAAGAATCTCATTGCTCCTGGCGGGGCTGGTCGTCAGCCACCGCCTTATAAGGTGATAAAAACATTTACTATTTCATTATTAAGAAAAAGGGAGATTTTTTATTTTAATTAGACATAATTTTATTTGGAAAAAAGGATAAAATTGATTAAAATAAAACAAATGGTAAATTGGTCAGATTCCACTTGTAATATGAAATAACTCAAGGAATGAGTGGTATTGAGATTACATATTAAATTTGATATCTTGACACTATTTGGGAATATGGAATTATGAGGTGGTGAAAATATTTTGAATTCAAATAAGATAATCTTAACTCAGAATGTGAGATTATGAGGTAGAATGTTACATAAAATGAGCCAAATGCATCCTCAAGATGTATTGTTAAAAAATATAACGTCGGTAATGATAATATATCGCAAAGAAAAGAGAAATAAAAATTAAAGAACACACAGATTTTACGTGGAAACCCTTTCGGGAAAAAAACCACGGGCAGAGGAGAAGAAAATTCACTAGGTCAAATTCGAATCATTACAAGAGGAATAGACTATGTCTATTTATAGGCTTGTAAAACCACATTCTAATAGGAGTGTAGTAAGATTGAAACACCTTATTCTAATCAATATCAAATAGATAGAGTTTAATAAGGTTTAAAAAACCTTATTTAAAATAAAATAAAAGAAGTGTAGTTCTAAAGGGATTCTTCTTTTATTTTATTTTACCATTGTATTTTATTTAAATAAGGATTCGGGTCACTTAATTCTAACAATCTCCACCTTGACACGAATTCTCAATGAACAAGTTCTTCATCGCGAACTCTCAACGAACAAGTTCCCCACCTCTTCCATAAAACCCCTTAAGGGTTTAACTTCAACAATGAACACCAACCAAGTCTAAGCAATGCTCAAACTTGGTTATAGGAAGTGACTTAGTCATCATATCTGTAGGATTTTCATGAGTACTAATTTTGCTCACAACAATATCACCACGAGCAATAATATCACAAAAAAAATGATACCGAACATCAATGTGTTTTGTTCTCTCATGAAACATTTGATCTTTTGTAAGGAATATGGCACTCTGACTGTCACAAAATACCGTGCTGATTTGAAAGTCTTCATTGAGCTCACTAAAGAGTCCCTTCAACCAAATAGCTTCTTTACAAGCCTCGAGAATCGCCATGTACTCACTTTCTTCGGTGGTAGACAAAGCGATGTAGTTTGCAAAGTAGCTTTCCAACTGATTGCACAACCTCCGATTGTAAAGACATAACCAAAGTGAGAGATCTTCTTCTATCAAGGTCTCAAGCAAAATCAGCATCAACATACCCAATGACTCCATCTCTAGTTATTCCAAAGCGTAAGCAAACATCAGAGTACCTCGTAAGTATCTTAAAATCCATCGAATCGCTTTCCAATGTTCTTTACCGGATTCGCCATGTATCGCTAATCGCAGACCGATCGCATATGATAAACCGGACGTGAACAAACCATAGCATACATGAGAGATCCCATCGCACTAGAGTATGGAACATGTGACATGTACTCAATCTCATCATCGATTGTGGAGACAAAGCCGATGAAAGTCCTGAAATGGGTCGCTAAAGGAGTACTAACAAGCTTAGCACTCTGCATATTGAACTCCGCAAAGAACTTTCTCAATGTACCCATTTCGACTTAGGTACAATTTACTTGCTTTTCTATCTCTCGATAATCTCTATACCAAGTATCTTCTTTGCTAGTCCCAAATCTTTCATCTCAAATTCTTCACTTAGTTGGGCTTTGACCTTTCTTATCTCTCCTTTATCTTTTGCTGCTATCAACATGTCATCAATATAAAGAAGTAGATACATAAAAGAACCATCACTGTTTTTCTTAAAGTAAACACAGCTGTCAAAACTACTTCTTTTAAAATCATGAGAAGTCATAAAGGAATCAAACCTCTTGTACCACTGTCTTGGTGACTGTTTCAAACCGTAAAGGGACTTTTTCAAAGAAGCAAACATAGTCCTCTTTTTTTGAGACTGTAAAACCCTCTGGTTGTTGCATGTAAATATCTTCCTCAAGTTCTCCATGTAAAAATGTAGTTTTTACATCTAACTGCTCAAGCTCCAAATCATGCATGGCCACAATACCAAGCAAAGCTCGAATCGAACTATGCTTCACAACTGGGGAGAACGTATCTGTGAAGTCCACTCCTGGAATTTGACTGTAACCCTTTGCAACAAGCATTGCTTTATATCTGGGTTCTTCAACTCCTGGAGTCCCTTCATTCTTTTTAAACACCCATTTACAGCGAACAACATTTTTACCTTTAGAAAGTTTCACAAGATCCCATGTTCTGTTTTTGTGGAGTGATTCCATCTCCTCTTGCATAGCAAACATCCACTTTTCTGAGTCTTCACAGCTAACTACCTCAGAATAATTAGACGGCTCTTGGTTTGTATCTATATCTTCGGCCACATTTAAAGCATAAGCGACTAGATTAGCCTCGGCATACTTCTTTGGAGGTTTAATTTCTCTTCTAGTTCTATTTTTGGCGATAGAGTATTGTGGTGAAGAAGCAACTCTATTCTCAATTTTTGTACTGGCTTGAGGAGTCGACTCTGTATTAATCTGATGCTCCACCTGCTTTTAATTTTCTTTATTGGAAGAGTATTTAAGAGATAAGTTAGGTAGCATAGCAGTTTCATCAAAAATAACATCTCTGCTAATCACAACTTTTCTATTTTTAGGACACCATAACTTATACCCTTTTACACCAGCTTTATAACCAAGAAAAACACATTTAATGGATCTCGGTTCCAATTTTCCATTATCAACATGAGCATACACAGGACACCCAAAGATCTTTAAATCGGAATAATTAGTAGGATTACCAGACCATACCTCTTGTGGAGTCTTTTTCTCAATGGCAACGGATGAAGATCGATTGATCAAAAAACATGCAGTAAAGGCTGTTTCGGCCCAAAACGACTTTGGTAAGTTGGCATTTGACAACATACATCGAACCTTCTCCATGATCGTTTTGTTCATTCGTTCTGTAATGCCGTTTTGCTGTGGAGTATGACGAACTGTCAAGTGTCTCACGATCCCTTCTGACTTGCACAGTTTATTAAACTCATCAGAACAAAACTCTAAACCATTGTCTAGGCGGAGGTATTTTATTTGTTTTCCCGTCTATTTTTCAATCATAGTTTTCCAAGACTTAAATGCGGAAAACACATCACTTTTTTGCTTCAGGAAGAATGCCCAAACTTTTTTGGAAAAATCATCAATAAAAGTTAGCATATAATTAGCTCTACCTCTCGAAGGCACTCTTGATGGCCCCCACAGATTAGAATGAATATACTCTAACATTCCCTTCGTGTTATGGATTCCTCTGGTGAATCGAACTCTCTTTTGCTTTCTAAAAACGCAGTGCTCACAGAACTTCAGTTTGCAAATTCTTTGCCCATCAAGAAGTCCTCTTTTGCTCAATTCTGCCATGCCATTCTCACTCATATGCCCTAGGCGCATATGCCAAAGTTTAGTAATATCATCATCTGACAAGGAAGAGGAAGCGACAACTGTATCACCAATAACAGTAGAACCCTGCAAAATATATAACTTGGCAGTCTTTCTCTGCCCTTTCATCACAACGAGGGAACCTTTGGAAATCTTCAAAATCCCACTTTCAGCTGTGTATTTGTACCCTTTTGAATCAAGAGTACTTAATGAAATTAAATTTCTCTTCAATTTTGGAACATGTTGTACGTCACTAAGTATTCTGACAACTCCATCAAACATCTTAACTTTAATTGTTCCAACACCTCTGATTTTACACGAAGTATTATTTCCCATCAAAACAACACCTTCAGACACTATTTCGTAAGTTGTAAACCAATCCTGATTGGGACTCATGTGGAAGGTACAGCCTGAATCAAGTATCCACTCATCGCTCACTTTAGAATTATTGACAGAAGCGACTAGAAGTTCACCATCGCTGTAGTCTTCTACAACATCAGCTTTACCATAATTTTCTGGTTGTTTTCCCTTTTGATTCGTAGCCTCCCTTTTAATCTTATTCTGTAGCTTATAGCACTCAGATTTAATGTGTCCATTCTTCTTGCAGAAGTTACAAGTTTTACCTCTGTTTGAAGACTTCGATCTACGCTTAGATTTACCGCGAGGATTCCGTTCTTGTGTCCTTCCACGATCATCATCAGCATTCCGATCTTGTCTCTCACGAACAATGAGACCCTCTCCTTGAGAGTCGTGTTTAACCACAAGATGCTTCATCTTATCATACGAGGTCAAAGAATCATAAACCTCATCAACTGTGAGAGACTCGCGGCTATATAAAATCGTGTCTCTGAAGGTTGAATAAGACGGGGGCAACGAACAAATTAGAATCAACCCTAGATCTTTCTTATCATACTGAACCTCCATGGCCTCCAAGTTTGAGAGAATTTCTTTAAACACTGTTAAGTGTTCGTGTAAAATGACGCACCTTCCTCCAAACGATGAGCATAAAGACGTTGCTTCATATGCAACTTCTTTGGTTAGAGTTTTCGACATACATATTTGTTCTAGCCTCTTCCATAATGCAGCGGCGGTCTTCTCCTTCATCACATCTTATAAAATTTCGTTAAAAAAATGCAGATGTAATTGTGTTAACACCTTTCGATCCTTGTGCTTCTTCTCTTTCGCCGTCAATGTCGAAGGCATCTTATCTACCCCTAGTAGGGCTTCCTCTAAATCCATCTGTACAAGAACTGCCTGCATCTTTATCTGCCACAATGCGAATCTGGTGTTGCGATCCAACAGCGGAATTTCATACTTCAAAGACGCCATTACCGTGATCGAGATGAAAAACCTGGAAGCTCAGATACCAATTTGTTAAAAAATATAACGTCGGTAATGACAATATATTGTAAAGAGAAGAGAAATAAAAATTAAAGAACACATAGATTTTACGTGAAAACCCTTTCGGGAAAAAAACCACGGGCAGAGGAGAAGAAAATTCACTAGGTCGAATTCGAATCATTACAAGAGGAATAGACTATGTCTATTTATAGGCTTGTAAAACCATATTCTAATAGGAGTGTAGTAAGATTGAAACACCTTATTCTAATCAATATCAAATAGATAGAGTTTAATAAGGTTTAAAAAACCTTATTTAAAATAAAATAAAAGAAGTGTAGTTCCATAGGGATTCTTCTTTTATTTTATTTTACCATTGTATTTTATTTAAATAAGGATTCGGGTCACTTAATTCTAACATGTATGGTTCACAAAATGTAAAGGAAAATGAAAGTCTAATATTTTTTTTTTTTTAGAAATATTATTGGATATGTAGACTATCAGAAAAATTTTGCAATTTGATTGATGAAATGTATCTAGGAGCTGAGGTTGAGCCAGTTAAGGAAGCAAACAAAAAATGGAATTGGAATCCAATCTGGTGAGTGAAAAATATCAACCGCTTGATTTGTTTGTTAGATAGCCTTTGTTTCAAAGTGGGATGGAGGTAATGGTAAGACTTAGTCGTTTGCAGAAGAAAAGGTTGACTCGTAAATCTATTGAATCAATTGTTTGTATTTTTTTAATAATATATTCAATTGAACCCATCAAATTGATGAAATTAAAAATTGATAATTTCACCATTTTGAAAATATTGTAAAAGAATCCCGAGAAGAGAGTTTTCTTTCTATAAGACCGTTGGTTAGAAGGGAAGAAAATGCAATCTATCGATAGATTTAAGTTGCTTGATACAATACTTGAGCCTGAAAAACATGATACAAATGTTATTTTGATGAGTAAGGTGTGGGTAGTGTAATAGAGTTAAATTAATGCATCAACTGAGGCCCAAAGCTACACGACATGCTTCTAAGGCTTCCTATTCCTTTATTGAGATGGAATTTCAAGGGTATATTTTTTGGGTATATTATATCAGAGCTCAAACAACTATGAACTCATTTTTTTTTGTTATCTAACTATTATTTTTTTTATAATTGGTCACGTGGAGCTGTGTAAAACACTAATATTCCACGTAAGCAAAATGAAAAATACACCTATTTTCCATGTTTTACAATAAATTCAAATTATATAAATGTTAGAAACCTAAATGTTGGGGATCGACCCATATCAACAACGAGATAGTAAAACGGGAGAAGAACAAACATAAATATTTTACGTGGAAAACCTTCAAAGAGGGAAAAATCACGAGCAAAGAAGGTATCGACTTTTCATTAAATGAGTAAACAAACGAGAGTACATTACCCAAATCCTGAATAAAAAACCCTAACTCGAGAACAAAATTCTCTTCATAGTTATCACGAAAACTCTCACCAAAACTCATATGTGACTATGTCTTTTCGCTCTCAAGAAAAGCCCTTGCTGATTGGCATGTCTAAACAGGGATACAATGACCCCTTTAAATATGTTAAGATTAGAGTTCTAATCATACTAAAATATCCCTGGAATTATCAAAATCTAACTGGGAGAAGCAGTCCTTGAAGTTTAAAATGCGGTGGCATAACTTGGAGAAATCATCGTGACGTCCCATGCATGCTCGTCACGATGTTGTCACCATATTCATTTGGGGTTTCGTCGCATCGTCGTGACGTTGCTTGTCTTCACGTTGTGACATCGCCTCTATTTTACCTCTTCTTTGATGAATCGTCCTAAGTGCCTACAAAATGTCTGATAAATGCAAAGCACACCTCACAAATCTCCACATTGACTCGTATTTATCATGACTCTTTTTCCATGCCCCATTACGGGCCAAACTCAAATTTTGCAGAATGCCAACCAAGTCTAAATTGTGCACAAACTTGGAAACTAAAAGACTCCTAGTCTTCAAATCAAAGTTGTATAATGCAACAAGGGCCAGTAATACCCGAATAGGAGAGAAAGCATCAACTCTCTCCACTTAACTGTAACCCTCTGTGACCAATCTTGCCTCAAACACTCTGCAAACCATTCAAGTCCTAAAGACCAAAAGGGGATGAGATTCTTCTCTAAATCAAACATATGCCTTCATCTGACACGACTCCACCTTCAACCGGATTATGTTGAGAGCAACGAATCATCACCCTTGTGCTCGACCACATTAGCTACCTCCGTAATTATCCAAAACTACCAAAAACTGAAATTTTGATTTGTTGAACTTCTCGATATCCAAAATTGTTGTTGTGTCACTGAATGAGTCGATTTGTGAAAGCTGAACCTTGGTTCTAATGCCATTTTATGGGGATCAAACTGTATCAACAACGAGATAGTAAAAGTGGAGAAGAACGAACACAAATATTTTATATTGAAAACCCTCAAAGAGCTCAAAGAGGGAAAAACCATTGGTAAAGGAGGTATCGACTTTCCACTAAATGAGTAAACAAACGAGAGTACAATATGGAGAAAATAAACCTAAATATACTAAACATACATTACCCAAACCCCGAATAAAAAATCTAACTCGGGAACAAAATTCTCTTCATAGTTATCACGAAAACTCTCACCAAAACTCATATGCGATTACATCTTGTCGCTCTCAAGAAAAGCCTTTGTTGATTGGCATGTCTAAACAGGGATACAATGACCCCTTTAAATAGGCTAATATTAAAGTTCTGATCATACTAAAATATCCCTAGAATTATCAAAATCTAACTGGGAGAAGCAATCCTTCTTGAAGTCTAAAACGCGACTGCATAACTTGGAGAAATCATTGTGACGTCATGACATCCCATGCATGCTTGTCACGATGTTGCTGCCACGTTCATTTGGGGTTTCCTCGCGATGTCGCCTCTGTTTTACCTCTTCTTCGACGAATTGTCGAATGTCTTCCTAAGTACCTGCAAAACGTTTGATAAATACGAGGCACACTCCGCACTAAAAGCCTAAATAGTATACCATTTGTTTTATTTTTTGTTACCCTAAAAGATAATATAAAACCACAGTGTTATTGTAGGCAAAGACGTTAAGCAAAGAAGAGAAGAAAAAAGAGAAGGTAATGCTTCTTAGATTTAAGGTTTGTCTATACACAAACAAAAGGCTACCCATTATTTCGTTCTCCAAAAAATCAAACAGATTTTACACTCTTTTTCGTATGGAGGAAGCTCTACCCCCCAAAATAGTTCTGATTCAAAAAGACCTGTTTCTTTGTCAAAACATTTTTTTTACATATAACTACATACAAACAAACTTTCGACACAAACCTTCCCCCAAAAAATTTCAAACCTCGATATTTTAGGGTTTTGCACAGAAAAATTTCCAAAAAAAAAAACTAACCATACTTAAATTTCACATACGAAATACCTACGTCTGTCAATAATAGCTTCTAGACGTGCACTCTCTCTCAATTTTCTTTTCCAAAAACCTTATTTTGTCTACTTTCTTCCTTGGCTCCAAAATTTTCTCTGAAAATTAAAGCGACTGATGCTCTCAATCTGATTTTAGAAATTTGTGTATTCTCAAATTTCTCCATGTGCTAAATACATGGTTTGTAATGTGAAAATTAAAAATAATATGTATTTTCACTTAACTGCCGCATCAATCTTCCATTATCCTATTAACGAAAAAGTATTTTTTTTTTTTAAACTGAAAGATGTTGTCTAGATAACGTAAGGTGAGGTGAGTTTGAAGTCTTTAAACGCATGAACTCTCTTTTAAGCTCCAAATGGAAGGAAATGCTCTCCAATGAAAGAAACGTTTACTGTTGTACCATTTCTTGGGTAAATAAAGTCTGTCTTTACAAATTTCTTTTTTCTTTTTTCAAATTTTAGATTTTTTAACTGAGAAATAAATAATTAAATACATATATTTTTGTGGAACGTATTAATTTACTTCATTACATAATAAATCTATAAAATTTATTTTTATGTAGTAATTAGATATATATGTGAAGGAATTAGATATAAAAAACTAATATGAATTGAATATAAAATAAACATTACAAGAGAACTAAATAAATTCATTATTTAAAATAAATCTAATTTTGATCAAACTTCTACTCAATACCATTTCAATATAATAACTTTAATAATCATTTTCTATTTTCACATAACCACTATAATTGCGTTTGAATGCAGATTGCTAAATTTAATCTCAGTTCAACAATAACTAATCTATGGAAGCCTAATAAAATTATTAGCAACATCTCATTACAATAGTCATTCAAAGAGAAACTAAGAAAATTCACAATATATTGAATTGCATAAAAAAGATCCCCAATAATTTTTTGGGATTAGTTTACTTGGAAATATTTTTACTAAAAATAATATTTTTATTTTTAAAAATTTGTTTTAGTTCTATTTTAATTTTTAGGTTGGCTTGACTAGATTTCATTCAACAACTAAGAATGACCATGCCAAGGAAAAATTCTATTTTAATAATATTATTAAGTATTTTTGTAAGTAACAGTTTCAGTAGGTAAACCCTCCAATGGAGATATCTTCGGTCAATTGTCTAATCTCACCTCAATGGAGGTCTTCCAAAAGGAGTTGATTGGAGGACCATTCTGATTGCTTCAATTTCTGTGTTAATATTTCAAACGCATCCAAATGGGCCTTAGAGCAATGTGGAGAAATTTTGAGTTGACATGAATTTCCTCAAATCATCATGAGCTTTAGAATATATATATATATATATATATATATATATATATTTTTTAATTTTCTTTTCAGCAAAAAAATAAATTATTTCATATAAAAACCTGAGGTATGCTAACAAGGGACAACCAATAACAACTTAAACATTACAAGAACCACATTCAACCTTACAACTGAGAACAAATGCACATAATATGTAACACCTCTTTATCCAATCCAACGTCTGATATGGGTAGGTGATGTGGCATTGATGAAATCTTTCTATTTATCAATTTTTTTAATAAAATCATTATTTGAACAATTTAATAAAGTTTAATGAAGAAAAATTTCGTCAATTTGAACAACTCAAAGACATCCTCTAAGTGTTTGGACATGAACCTTCAATAACTCAAAATAGAATCAACACACTTGTACATATTTCAAAATAACCTTGATGCCATCAGAATGATCATTTTTTTTGCCATCTAGATGACATTTTGGCAAGAACACATCTATTAAGATTGTTTGCCTTCCATTTTGATGGCTAAATTCTATCATCTGGATGGCCCTACAACTGCCAGCCCAAACAATACTAATTAATGACACTTCATTTCTAAAACTCTTAATATCTTTGAAAATCATTCAAGCACGTGAATAGCCACATGCTCAAATTCATAATTTATCATCTCCAAAACAATCATTCAGACATTTTTAGGCATCAAATACAATTTGAAACATAACCGATAACATCCCATATAACAACTCACGACACATTTTACAAAAAGAATTTAATAAAACACTTTATTCATTGTTCACTACTAATACACTTAGCCTATGTGCATACCATACCAATCCCTTTAAATCAAGTCAAAGTGAAAAAGAATACACAAGTTATTCCCTAGAGAATGTGATGTGATCCGTTGGTGAAGCAATACAAGCCCATCCTCCTGCTTCCAATCAACCTAAGCTCAATGAGTTTAATAAGTACACAAAGATTTTCTCACTCACCTCATTTCTTAATTATGGTACAAAGTTTTAATTTATGCCACTTACTTAAGAGAACTTAACCACGTCATGGTTTAGGACATTTAAACACCTATTCACTTTAATTTTCACTTTCCCTTTTTAAGAAATTACACTACAACAAAACAGCCCTACGGCGACACTTTTTTTGACCTAAGACGACGCAAAAAGCGTTGGCATAGGCTCGGCGACGCTTTGTCCGACGCTTCCAAAATAGTCGTCTTTGGTACAGTTGGGATAGGCATGGCGACGCTTTTGTAAAAGCGTCGCGATAAGTCAACCTAAGCCGACCCTTATTGAAGGGTTGTGAAAAGTTTAGTCAATGCCGACTCTTAAAAAGCGTTGGGAAAGACCTAGTCAAGGCCAACTTTTGAAAAATGTTGTGATAGACGTGTCTAAGGCAACCCTAAAAACGTTGGGATAGACTAGTCTAAGCTAACCTTTTAAAACAGTTGCAATAGACCTCATCTAAGGCAACGTTTTGAAAAAGTTGCAATAAACCTTGTCTAAGGCAACTCTTAAAAAGGGTTGGTATAGACTCAATTAAAAGCAACCTTAAAATGGTTGGGATGGAGCTTGTTTAAGGCAACCATAGAAAAAAGTCGGGATAGAATTTATCTAAGGCAACGTTTTAGAAAAAGTTGGGATAGATCTTGTCTAAGACAACCTTTACAAAAGGTTGGGATAGACCTGTCTAAGGCAACTTTTTAAAAATGTTAGGATACACATTGTATAAAGCAACTTTAGAAAACAGGTTGGGAAAGACTTGTCTAAAGCAACCTTAAAAAGGTTGGGATAGATTTGTCTAAAATAACCGTAAAAAGGTCGGGATAGATCTTATCGAAGGCAACTTTTAAAAATAGTTGGGATTGACTTGTCTAAGACAACGTTAAAAATGTTGATATAGACTCGTTTATAACAACCCTAAAAAGGTTGGGATAGACCTTTTCCAAGGCAACTTAAAAAAAGTTGGGATAAACCCGTCTAAAGCAACTTTATAAAAGTCGCTAACCCGTCAAGGCAAATGTAAAAAGGTCGGGATAGATTTTTGTCTCATGTCCAATATTTTTTTTTTATGACGTTTTTCCCAATTTTTAATGGCATATTTTGGTGAAATATGAGCAAATTTATATGTATTGAGTTTAGAAATGCTTATGAATATAAATTGAACAATTAATTAACATAAAATGATCATATAAATACAAAATTATCATTAAATAATGCAGTTAGTAATTTATATACAAAATCCTAATAGTAGTAGTCAACAAGTTGCAAATATGTTGTCAACCTATTTCACATGACATCAAAAAATATACAAAATCTTAATAGAAGCAGTAAACATTTGCAAACATGTTGTCAACTCAATTCCTATGATATCAAAAAATTATACAAAATCCTAAAGTCAACATGTTGCAAACATGTGGTCAAAATGATTCCTATGACACCAAAAAATTATGGGACTATAACATATATATATATAATACAAAATATGCAGTAAGCGTCATTCATCATCATCCGAACTGAAGGCTTTATCATCAAGTCCGCTAGTCTGAAAGTCAACTGCAAAAATAGCAATGTACATTTTCTATTTATACAAGTTAGATGAGAAACAACATGAACACATGAGAAGGATATTTTAATATTAAGCAAATAACCATAAATTGAAGCTAAATAAAGAATTTTCAGCAGCACATCAACTAAATATTAGTTGAGCAAGCAACGAAGACATCAAATAAGAACCTAGCATTCAATTACAACAATCAATGTCTATTAAACCATTAACAAACTTATTGACAATCTAGTCATAAAATAGTCAGCTTACTATGCTTTCTATGAAAAACCTAGAACTTACTTGACAATCCCTTTGCCATACACTCATTGATGAGAGCCTTATACTTTTTCTCACGAGCATCCATCATCTCCATGAACTTTGCCTCTCGAATTTCATTTAATTTCATAAATCTTTCTTCCGCCTCGGCTATCAAACGAGCTTCCTGTTCCTCGGCCTCCGCATGACGGAATCGAGATTCTCGCTTCTCAAGCAAAGTTTTCTCTCGAATTGCTTGTTCGGCTTGAATTGTTTGTATTCTTTGAACATGTTTAGCGCTATCTCTTCAATCAATGTACTAATGGCCGATGTAGATTGGCTTCCTCGGTGACTGACCCATAGCCAAACAACTTGGATTTGGTCATCCCACGCCCATATCCCATCATTTTTCCATCCTTGTCGTGGCCAAACAATTGTGTATAGACCTCGTTTTCTAATGCAATGTTATCTTCAGTGTGAAAGAACTGCTGTGTGTTGGCATAGACTCTTTAACAATCTTGCATGCTTCATCCTATAGTTCTCTTTAATTAGAAAATTATATTTTGAAGAAAAAATAGATGTCAAATTAAATATAAATAAAAATATAATACCCATTTATTTCTTACATAAACTTGTTCTCACGCCTCACTCCTCGAATTTGTCACTCCCATCTTTGCGCAAATGTTGAAATCTAAATTGCTCCAAACGCGAAGGTTCACGGCCTTCCCTGTCAACCTATTATACAACAACAACAAAAAAAGTTGTTAACAATATTCAACAATGAGGGTAGAATAATGAATATAATATAAGTTACATATTGATCAATATGTAATACTTACAAACTGTGCATTGAGGGTTGCATATCTGTACTACCAAAGAAGGTGTGTGCAAAACGCACCTTTGTTCGGGCTTCTTTCGCCTTTTCGATTGTGCCTATTGTTTAAAAGAATGAGAAAAAAAATGAGAGTAATAGGAAAACTAAGGTTATTATGCCTCATTCAACAAATCACGCATTTATGCACCCCTACTTTGATCATACCGTATGTGGGATCAAGAAAAATAGGACATTTACTCTAATAAAAGTGCTTACCGCAGCTTGTGGTGTTCCCCATCGCTCCACTAGCCACTTCCATTGATCATGATGCACACTAGGAGGATTGTTTTCATATATTTCTTCAATCGGTCGACCCTCTTGGACCATCTCTTTGTAGTATCTAGTTTTCAAAGTCGATTTAAACTCCTTCCGGAGTTTTCCAATATGTGAGAGGATGTCAGAGTCCTCCACCTTGCCTTGGAGATCAAACTTTTCCTACACATATAACAAAATAATGTAACAAGTACTCATTACATACAATATCAAATAATGCAAAATTATTGCAATACTTTAAATTACAAAATGAATATGTACTACATACATGAACGATTCTCAATATGTTTTCCAACACATATTTAGGAAGATGTTTCCAATGTTTTGTATTCAAAGGACAGATAGAACCTGTCCTTGCAATTGTACCGAGAAATTCAGCCAATTTGGACGCTTCCTTCCCAATAGGCTGCCCATATTGGTTGGCATCTACTACTATACGAGTTCCAGGTTGAAGATTCCATATATCTTTCATGTTTGTAGGCCCTCGCTTTCTCTTAGTACCCTTAGTAGCCTCTGTCAAAAGTAACAATTACATTTTAGATATGAAAATTGAAAAAAATAATAATGTATCTTGTAGAAATATTTAATAAAAAACTGATTTTTTTCAACAATAACAAAACTCCAAAGCATAACGATAGATGAATGTGATTAATGCATGGATGAATGTGAAAGTAGATAACGATATGAGATATCCGAAAGCATAACAACACTGGAAATAAAGACATTTTGCACTAAGTACAGTCATTTGAGGTCTACTCTGCTTTGAGACTTGTATAATCCATCAATCCAGTTGCAGATAAACTAGCACCACAATTTCTTGTTGTTAGGTAATATATCCGTAACATATTGTGGGGTACTACAATGCCTTTGTTGCACTTGAAGATGCCACAATTTATAACCACATGGTGTGACTTCCACTGAGTCCCTACAATGAGTTGCTTCATTCAAAAGACTTCCTTTGGGATGCCAGTTTGTGTGTGTATATATATAGATTCATCCAATCCCCGTTTTCATCACCAAAGACAACGAAAAGCTCTTGATTTCCTAAGATCTTTACAATCACTTCCTCCTCTTGTCCAACTAAATATTCTCCCTTGTTTTACAAAAGCAAACAAGATGATCAGTGCAAAGAAACTCATCAAATTAGCAAGGAAATGGCAAAAAATGGCAGCCATTAAGAGAAAAAGAATCACCTTCTCAAGAACTAGTGCCAATGTTGTTGACACAACCAGCGCCAAAGACATCATCATCGGTCAAGAAAGGTCACTTTGTGGTATACAACACAGATCGTAAGCGCTTTGTGCTTCCATTGGAATATCTGAAGAACAAAATAGTAATGGAGCTGTTCGACTTAGCAGAAGAGTTTGGTCTATCAAGCAATGGGGCTCTCATCTTGCCTTGTGATGCAACCTTTATGGAATATGTAATTGCTTTGATCAAAAGGAAACCAAGTAAAGCTGTGGAGCAAGCACTGATTCTTTCTATAGCCAGTGATCATTACATATCTTCGTATCTTTATCAACAAGAAACAAGCCAAATAGCTACCAATATGCAAATTTTCCGGAGCAAAACCTTTTTTTCTCATCGTGTAATTCAACCCATTCCATTGTAGATTAAAGTACATAATGCAAAAGACTCAGAATTTTTGTTTCACATGTTTAGTTTTCTTGAATCTTGACATGGAAATAACTTCTTAGTTATTATATTAGTCACACAATTTCATACAACTAAAGACTAATTATCATGTCAAAAAAGACTATCATCGTTGAACAGTTCCACCCAAAAAAAAAAAAACTATATATAAGATTCAAATTGAAATCCTTCTCTTTTAGTCCTTGATTTTTTTCAACAATAACAAAACTCCTTTCTTTTTGTTCAAATAACAAAAAAAGTCATAGCTAAAAACAAAGTGAACTCTAATTAATAAAAAGATTCGAGAAAAAAATCGATTCCTTTGAACCCTTTAAAAAATCTTACAATTAATAATATGTCTCTTTCTTTAAAAAATATGTTATTATTTAAAAAACAAGATTTTAAATCAATTGAAGAACAAAGAAAAATGTAAAAACCCATCAAATTTAACAAACAAAATAAATTGTTTGAAAGTTGTGAAAAAGTCAAGTGTAGCAGAAGACGAAGAGGAATCTATGAAGGAAAGAAAACAAAACCAAAAATTCGTACAGTAATGGAGTGGAAAAGAGGAGCAAATGACAAATAGAAAGAGACTCGGACTGCCAAAAACCAAACACAAAGTATAAAGTAGCAGAGAAAGAATAAGTATGAGGGAAAGAATAAATACTAGCGAGAAGGTAATAAAGTAGTTTGAAACCAGTGGAAAAATAAATGAGGACGCAATGGAGGTACTCACCGGAGTTGCGGTACATCTTCACGATTGAGTCTGAGTTTCATCTCCCGTGCTTAGACTATCAGTAGCAACACTTCCCAATGTATTCGACTACGTCGAAGAACCCCTTGAAGAGAATCGTACACCTTTTAATGGTCGCTATTCCCCATACCATTTTCCTAGAAAAAAAATCGGTAATGGTTAACGATGAAGCAAAGAGCAGAGAGCATCAAAAATTTCATGGGTTTTGAGGAGGAAAAAGTGGGAAAAATATGATTTCTCAACTTACTATTGCCGGAAACTTGAAACCCATGTAATTTTGGAGAAAGGTTTGCTTCGTTATGCACCTAGGGATTGGCCGACAATTGCAATGGAATGTCCATGCAATTGGTTTTATATATTGTTTAAAATATAACGCCCATTTTATTAACAACTAGGCCAAAACAAACCCAAGAAAAACCCAAAACCAAGCAAAAAAAAAAAAAACCAAATCAGCCCAAAAACAAAACAATAAAATACAAATCCCAATAAATTAGAACAAAAACTTTAAAACATTAGCTCAATAATATATTTAAACCATAAATATCCTAATAAAAGATTAAATAAATAATTAATTAATATAGGAATTAGTTCAAACAAGTCACTATAATATAGGCAGAAATTAAGAAAATTAAGGGAGACATAATATTTCCATGGATGAGGACAGATTTTCTACTATATTAACGTGTAAAATATGTTAAATAAAATTTTTATAATTACAAATGAAGGGAGTTTGCTGGAGACATTTTTGGCAACATTTCCATATTGCCACTACTTGTGGGCAACCATTTCATTGCATAATATAAAAAGAATCGCAATTTCTTTAGGACAAACAGATGTTGATGCAATTTCTATTTACCACTTACCTTTCATGTTTCTATATTAAGGCATCCCTATTTAGTTAACTACTTCAATGGCCCACATTATCAGTTTCACCTTTAACTACAATTTATGTTTTCACCTAAATTTAATTAGCACTTGCCTTAACTAATTAATTCCTTTTTCATTGTTTTACAACACAATCATTACATTTCATAACATATCACCCAAACATACATTTCATTTTCATCCAACCAAAGCATATATTATATCACCCTAACATACATTTCATTTTCATCCAACCAAAGATATATTATATCACAAAACAATTCATTTCATTTTCATTCAAACATTTAGTCATTCATGCAACCTTGCAAACATACCTTTTAATTAGAGCTCAAAACGAACCTAAATCGACCTCTTGAAAGTCACTTACTATAAAAATCATGAACCTTTTCATTCAAGGACTAAGTAGAAATCGTGGATCACCAGCCTTCCAGATGGAAGGGAATTTCAGTCCACCAGTGACCTCAACAGAGACGCACGCTGGCAAGATACAAGAGAGTCCAAACTATAAAAATCGGTCAAAACCACTAAAAACATACATAAAATGGTTAAACCCGAAAGAAAACACATACACATTAGATTTAAAAAATTACAAATTAAATAATTGATAAAAGTCAGCGCATAAGAGATGATAGGAAACCGCTTCTTTGATCGGCGAGAGAAGATTGATGAGGAAAAAATCAACCATTACCTCAAAAATTTCCAGCTAAGTGCCACTTGTCCACAACCATGACATCCATTTATACTAACATCACATTCAAATTAACGGGAAAAAATCAAAAACAAAAATCAACAAGGTATGAACCTTTTCTAAAATGAAGCAATGCAGAGTGCAAGCAAATGAACCAATTGACACGAGCTAAGCACGCAAGCAAGGTGACAAAAACTCGTTGCTTATAACATGTTAACAAGATAATCATGTCAACAAGGCATAAAACATATTCACACATGGAAAAGAAAATAATCCCAAAGATCGAGAATGAAGCTTATATCTTTGAAAAAGACTATATTTGTGGCTTCCAACAAGTTATATAATTTCATAATTCCTATAACCCAAAATGACTTCAAATATATAAATGAACATATATAGATGTTAATATAATATAAATGTCAAATACACGAAATCTTTGCACTTCAAAACATCGTTCTTGTTCAAAATAAAACTAAAATTATTAAGTTACAATATGATGATCACATTCATGGATATTCATCATCTTCACTGGGGTTTCAACGCTTAGATTGAACAAATCTCTTGGTTTTATTCCGATAACATGGAACCATCCTTCACTTTTGCCATCCTCGACATAAAATACTTGTTTCGCTTGAGAAGCCAATATGTATGGATCGTCCGAATCATGATTCCCTACATGGATAAGCTCAGAAAATTTTACCATAATAAAACCATTTGCATCCTTCTTCATACTCCTAGGAGATTTAATATTCACCCAATCACATCTAAGCATGATAACCCAAAACCTTTCATAATAGTTTAGCTCGACAATTTCAATGCAATTGCCATAATAGTTTCTCCCGTCAGCAAAAACCATCACGCCACTATTTTGAGTCTTACGATATTGCTCAAGTTTTTTTGTATGGACCCTAAAACCATTAATTATAAGCCCATCATATGTGGAAACCACCTTATGCGGTCCTCGAGCAAGAGCAATTACATCAGCATCAACTTGTTCAACTTCCATCTTTGGAATCTAACAATATAGTAGTAAAGTCAATTAACTCTTATTCTATGATCAAAATTCTACAATGTTCCCTCATTACATAAATAATACAATAAATTATTTTAATAGTGACAATTTACCTGCTTCGCAAGCCATCTTGGGAACTTTTCAACCATCCATTTGTCCTCTCAGACGCTTACTAATTTGAATGCCACCATAAACAAATTTCGCTCAGACTCCAAAAATTTCTATAATATATTCAAAGATTTTATAAAACTTTTGTCAAAGACTATACAAATTACGTGATAACTTTATTTTTCTATTTGTTAAGAACAATAATCGAATGACAAAATTTTGCTCAGAAACTCACCGACGGTATGTCGATAACTTATCGCTATGCAATAGAACATAGCGGTTTGCTTGTGCAAGAGATCGCATGTCCAATATCTTCGTGTTCATGTTGCCAATTGGGCGCCCTCCGTAAGAGAAAATGTACCGCTTTTTGAATATTCCCATCATTCCTCGGAGGACGAGAAAATATTGTCTCAACATCGGAAAAATAACGGAGCAAAATGTAAGGCATTCTCAAACTATGTACCCTTCACATATGGAACCTTCGTGATAAGCTCTATTTTCGCACCAAAGCTTTCAATCCCATTAGATACCTACATCACATACATTTATTTTTACATACTTATTATATTCTCTATTAAAATAATAAAAATAAAATATTGTGAAATATTATTGATATATTTCATATACCTTTCGACGGGTACATCCACCTGATTGAACAGTCCACCAAGCTTAGCCTCCATCGGTAAATGAATAATCAAATGAATCATGATTGTGAAGAAACCCGGAGGAAATATTTTCTCCATTTCACAAAGTGTTAATACGGCTTGGCTTTGAAGTTGATCAACTTCTTGTGGATCAAGACTTTTGCACATAATCGCTTGAAGAAACTCGATAGATTCGTAATAACACTTAGCACCTTCTTTTCTACAACTCCTCTTAAACATATAGGAAGCAAATCTTGCATGAGAATGTGACCGTCATGACTTTTGAGATTGCTCAACTTGTGCTCTTTCAAATTCACGATCGGGATATGTTCGATGCATAACCATCGGTACCTTCAAGTTCTTCACGATGGAAAGAAAAATATCTCTTTCCTTTGATGCAAGAGTGTAACATGCTTCATGTAAGTACTCTTTTCCCGTTCCTCATTTTTGGATGAAGATAACTTCGGATGCCCATATCTTGTAGGTCCTTGCGTGCCTTGACGTTATCTTTACCACCGCGTGAGAGATTAAGAAGGGTGCCAACGACATTGTCACATACGTTCTTCTCGATGTGCATGACATCCAAGTTATGTCGAAGTAGATTGTAACGCCAATAAGGCAAGTCGAAAAATATACTCCTCTTCTTCCATAAAGTCTCGTCTTGATTTATGAGATTTGCTTCATTTCCCTCTACCACCAATTCATCGTAGTTGTTAAACAAATCACACTCCTCGTGTACATCAAGTTCTACTGGCCCTTCATCTAATTCTTCTCTATCCCTCTTTCGAGTTTTTCCATAAATGAAATTGACACCTTCAACTTCCCTTAAGATATCTTCCCCGGATTGTGGTATAGGAGCTACCCCATATTCTATAGTTCCATCGAATTCACGACTCTGTTTTCGAAAAGGGTGTTCAGCTGATAACCACCGACGATGACCCATATAACAGAACTTCCGACCATACCGTAGCCATCGAGATCCAGTGTTTTCAGCACATACTGGGCAAGCAACCCGACCTTTTGTACTCCACCCCGAAAGATTAGCGTAAGCAGGAAAATCATTGATTGTCCAAAGAAGACAAGCCCGTAAAGTGAAAGACTCTAAGTCGATGAATCAAAAGCATCAACTCCCCGTCCACAGCTTGCTTCAACTCCTTAATTAAAGGTCGCATGTAGACATCAATGTCGTTGCTGTGTCCTTTTTCACCGTGGATAACCATTGATGCGATATCATTGATGATTGTTTCATGCATGCCCATGGTTCCAAATTATAAGGAATAAGAAAGCACGGGCCATGTAATCGTGACTTGTACTCATTGTTCGGAATGGATTGAATCCATCGCTAGCCAAACCTAGCCTAACATTGCGAGGATCAGATGCAAAATCAGGAAACCTCTTATCAAATGCATCCCAGGCAGAACCATCGGCTGGATGTCTCAATATACCATCTTTGGTTCGTCCTTCTGTATGCCATCTCATGGATTGTGATGTCTTGGAGGATTGAAATAATCTTTTAAGTCTAGGAATCAAAGGAAAGTACCGTAATACCTTGGCAGGCTTAGGACGGCGACAACTACCATCAACTTGTTCATCTACATCCAACTCATTAGAAGATTGCCACCTTGAGCTTTTACAGACATCGCAACTGATCTTTTCACTAGCATCGCCCCAGTATAACATACAATCATTCGGACATGCATCAATCTTCACATACCCAAGATTTAGTGCAGAAATCTTTTTCTTCGCTTCATAGTATGTAGTCGGGATTGTGTTTCCATCTGGAAATGCCTCATTTAACAACTCTAATAAGCATGTCAAAGATTTTGCTGACCATCCAAAAAGTGCTTTGAAGTGGTAAAGCCGAAGTAGAAATGAGATGTATGAGAACTTGACACAACCGGGATAGAGCGGAAAATCACAATCATCTAGAAGAGTAGTTGCTCTATCCGCAGGCCTTTGGTCCTCATTAACATCATACTCCGGACCAGTATTCTCAAACTCGCTTCGAACTCCATCAAAACTCTCAGTAAGAGTTGGGATATTGATACCTAGAGCATCTGTTATGAGATCTCTTAAATCGGCTTCGTTGTCTTGTGACAACGTACAAATTGACGGAGAAGTTCTCACTGTTTGGTCAGTTTGCAATGATGTTCTTTCAATGGATTCTCCATGAAAAATCCAATGCTTGTATTCTTTTATTATACCATGAAGACGAAGATGCTCACCCACAATATGTGGTTCGTGCAATAGCCTATTATTGCAACGACGGCACGGACAATATATATTTCCATTAGAAAGTGATTTTCCAATTGCAAATGATAGAAATCTTTCTATTCCAGCTAGGTGATTGGTGCTAAATCTTGGAGCATCCATCCAACTTTTATCACCCATCTGTTAAAGTAATTAATAATAAAAATAGAGTATCTATTAATGCCTAATACTAAGGTTCATGTGTGAAAATATACGAGCTTTCTAGTGAACTAACAAAGAAAAAGAAAAGAAAAGAAAAGGTATTACAAGTTTACGTTTGGATTTACCATAACTTTTGTTAAATTATAGGTATTACAAGTGTGATTTTGATATATAGTAATAAAAAGAACAATAATAATAAAATGAATTGCATCAATTACAGTTTCATGTGAAGACGAAGGGAATATATTTATGTTATTATTGGCACACCACTGCATAACACACACATTATATATATATAATTAATTTTAATGCCTTTCAGTTTTTCATATGTTAATGAGTGGGATTGGCCACATGGTCTCATTGTTTCATCGTCATGTACATCTCACAAAAGTTGGATGTGACATGTTTTTTGAATATTTGTAGAGCATGAATGAGACAAATGTAGAGTAAGAAATTCAGATTTGCTCAAGTGACCAAGTCATCTTAGAGTGATGTTGTCAACTTACTTACTCAAGAACAGGATTTGTAGGTACAGTTAAAATCGTATCATCAGATTAAGATTCATCAATTAAAGTCATTATTTAAATATAAATGACTCAAAATATTAAAAATTCAAATATATTTTTTTATATTTATAAATTAATTAATTACTAACATGGTATACAGTGGATGTCATGTAGCAAAGTTAACAAATATTAATTTTTCCATTCTTTTTAGGTGAGTGATAAACAATGCAACAAAAAATAAGTATAAATCGACAAACAATGCAACTACAAAGATAGAAAAATTTAAACGTAAATCTAACAAAAATCAATGAAAGGATAAGGTTAACTAACCTTCAAGTTATATCAAACTAGTAAATTCAATATCACATATATCTCAATTATAGTAGAAAGGCATATGCTTCGGGATCTTTAATTTAATTTAGCCTGAAAAGTTCACAAAAATGATACAATCAACAACAGAGGTAAAGAAAATTCATATGACGCAAGCTCGGTGTTGCTACTTAAGAATGGCAAATAGACTGTAATTAATTAATTATTAAATTTGTTTGTTTGTTTAATTTATGGGGCAGCATGTATTTCAAACACTGCAGTTGTATAATTTTGTTCATTTCTGGCTGCACACAGCAGCAACAGCAGAGCAAGCACCGGACACCACATGTTCATCCGCCAAGGAATTCGTCATGGTGTTCAGATTGACAGTGCTTTGTTAATTTTGTAATCATGATAAGACATGAGACTAGAAAAGACATGGTTCAAACATTTCATGAATCATTTAGCCATGAAACTGAATTTCATCAAAGGCAAGGCAATGATGCAAAATAATATGTCTAAAGGCATCATAATTTGGTCTGCACAAAATCTAAAGGCAAAATCTAAAGGAAATAGAAAGGGGTTTTGTAGCCAATTTTGTTAAATGACATTGCTTTCCTCTTCCTTGAGCTCTAACACATCAAAATCTAAAGGCAAAATCTAAAGGAAATAGAAGCACAACTTACTTTTGTGTCCGCACATTCAATTCATAAGTTGGTTCTCAAATTGATTGTCTCAAAAGTATCCATGCCCAAACTAAATCCTGCAACATAATGCCACAAAAGGCCAAAAAAATTTAAAAGAAGGCTTTATATGAGAAGAGAGATTACTGCATAAATGGATTCTCAGATGCTTTAGAGAAGAGAGATTTCCCGACCACTGTGGAAAGGCTTCTATTCCTCGAAACCCTTCTATCGTCAATTTTTCAAGGGCAGAGAATAACCAAAGTTTGTGACGATTCTCTATCGATGGACCTCAATTCACACACAATCCTCGCATAAAAATGACGAAACACTAATTATTATTCAATATTTCGCATTTTTTGCCAAAGGCAAAAAGTACACATCAATCTGTAAAACTTCACAAACACTTTTATTGATTATATTAACCTCAAGTGACATTTCCACAAACACTTGTTAACCAAATACGTTTATAAGGCGTTAATGGAGGTCCACACAAACAATCATTTCCCACAAATGAAGAAACAGGAAATTTGTTCTTGGGAAGCTACCCGCACAGATGGTTATAACTCACATTCAATTTATTGAACCCGATGTCGCCGCGCAGAACCTTGCCGCACACAATTTGGCCATTTTGGAACCACAACTTCTACCCACAGAGAAAAAATTCAAACCGATTACACTATGATGGACTCAAAGAGCTACAAAGCAAGTGTTGGACGGCAGATGTACCGCTATCGGAGCAGTGGTCGACGGAAAATGAACCACCGTCACTGTGTAGGTGGTGGACTGGCAGATGCTTGGTCTTCTTTGGCCAAGAGAGTTTGGTTTTTTTGGGTAAGAATCATAAGTTTGGCAATTGACCGATGATCCTTTGCCATGTTACTGCTCCGTTCAAGTCTTTTTTATTAATTATTTACTAATAATCAAAATTAATATAAAAATTTCATATTTTCTACTAATAAAATAACTATCAACTTAATCTATTTCAAGCTTAAATAAATAAAAAATTAAAATATAATTTTAAAAATATATGTCTAATTAATTATAATTAAAATTACTTAACTAAATATATAAATATATGAAATTTTATATACAAATAAATTTGATATATAAATTTGATATATAAATTTGAATATATAAAGAAATTGAAAATCTAGTCAATAATTTAATAATAACATTGGACAAAACCAACTTATTGAAAGATCTAAGCTAAATATAAATCTCAATATTTGTACAAAAATGAGAGGCTTAAATCTAAGCACTCTGTCCCCGACATCAATTTTTATCAAGAATATTTAGTGATATGTATTTTAATTTGGACGTGATTGTGTGGTTGATTTTTAGGTTTTTTTTTCCCTTAAATATCTAAATCGAATAACTAAACAAACCAACACTAATGTTTTCTAAACCGAACCAGTTCAGCCACCAATTCACCAATCCGACCGATTCGATTAAAAAATCGTTACAAATTCAAAAATAAAACCCAATTCAATCACAATTTAATCAGTCCATGCCTATTATTTGGTCTAACGAATCAAAGCCATTCTTCGACTAGGAACCCCGCTTAGCCGCTAATCCGACCAGCCAATATTGTCCGGTTGAAACATCATTGACCAACATTTAAATAGTAAATTGATTTCTAGAATGGTATCATTATCCATTTAACAATGAATGAGAAACCAAAAACTCGTCAAACCGAATCGATTACTTCTAATTAGATTAGTTTGATTTCTAACATGAGCATTTAACATATGACATTTTAAGAACCCTAAAAATAAGGGTGAAAAATGCTTGATTATAAATAGCTCAGTTCCGATTGACATCGGTTAACTGATTTACAGACCAAACCGTTCTTTAGTAGTATTGATCTCTCCATCACTCACGTCTTCATTTGATCTACCCTAAACCTTAATCCTTATAATTCTAAATCCAAAACTCTAAAACACTCACTCTAAACCATAAACCATAAATTTTAAATGTTTGAACCCTAAAATCAAAACCACATATCCCATGAACTACAAACACCTAAACCCTTAACTACAAACCTTAAACCCTAAATTAGTGAGATAAAATTTTAATATTATATATTCCTTCAACATTTTAGGAAATTTAAATAACATTTTCAATTTACTAATTAATTTTATTTCTCTAGAGATGCATGAGTTACCAATTTTTTAAATTTTAATATATATAAAGTTTATCTATTATTTCTTAAATAATTTAAACCATAATTATAATTTTAATATATTCATATTAATGTTATCCCTAAACCCTAATCTTATAATCAGAAAATCCTAAAACCTTAAACCACAAACCTATAAATACATAACCCTAAAACATTAAACAATAAATTATAATCTTAAACCATGCACCTTAAACTCTAAACACTAAACCGTAAACCCTAAACTAAATTAATTTTTTACGGCATTTTTTTTAAAAACCTTATTCACACTCAAAGCTATTAAGTTATTTTTAATTTGAATATATATAATTATTCACAAAACTGATTATGATGTAAAATTTTAATAATATTCATATTTTAAATCCAATTTTTGGTGCTACACATTCAAAAAAGCCGAATTAAGGAAATTTGGGACGTTACACCTTTATACAAAGAGTTAGCCAGAGCGTATATTGACAAGTCTATCCTAACACTTAGGAAAGTGTCGCCCCAAAATTGTTGTCTTAGGACTAGACGAAAAGCCAACTCTTATTCAAGCGTTGCCTTAGGCATACATATCCCAACCCTTACACAAAGAGTTGGCTAAAGCGTAGTCTATCGCAACACTTAGGAAAGTGTCACCACAAAAGTGTCGTCTTAGGACTACACAAAAGTCAACTCTTATTCAAGCGTTGCCTTAGGCATACATATCCCAACCCTTATACAAAGAGTTGGCCAAAGCATAGTCTATCCCAACATTTAGGAAAGTGTCGCGACAAAAGTGTCATCTTAGGACTACACAAAAGCCAACTCTTATTCAAGCGTTGCCTTAGGCATACATATCCCAACCCTTATACAAAGAGTTGGCCAAAGCGTAGTCTATCGCAACACTTAGGAAAGTGTCGCCACAAAGAGTGTCATCATAGGACTAGACAAAAGCCAACTCTTATTCAAGCGTTGCCTTAGGCATACATATCCCAACACTTATGCAAAGAGTTGGCTAAAGCGTGGTCTATCGCAACCTTTAAGAAAGTGTCGCCACAAAAATGTTGTCTTAGGACTAAACAAAAGCCAACTCTTATTCGAGCGTCGCCTTAGACTTACATATCCCAACCTTTATACAAAGAGTTGGCCAAAGCGTAGTCTATCCCAACACTTAGGAAAGTGTTACCACAAAAATGTTGTCTTAGGACTATGCAAAAGCCAACTCTTACTCAAGCGTCGCCTTAGGCTTACATTTCCCAACTATTGTACAAAGAGTTGCCTAAAGCGTATGTTGGCAGGTCTATCCCAACACTTAGGAAAGTGTCGCCCCAAAAATGTCGCCTTAGGACTAGACAAAGCCAACTCTTATTTAAGCGTTGCCTTAGGCATGCATATCCCAACCCTTATAAAAGAGTTGCGCAAAGCATATGTTGGCCAGTCTATCCCAACACTTAAGAAAGTGTCGCCCCATAAGTGTCGCCGTAGGGCTATTTTGTTGTAGTGTTATAACACTGAAATCTTTTCTCATTCCATTAGCTTTTACTTAAGCCATTTTATCTTTAATGTTGCCATCCATCGTATAAGCACTTTCAATCACTTTTGCTGCATGCCTCTTTTTCTGCATTACGATTACATTACTATTTCAATAATTCTCTTTTACCACTATACTTAGGATGGTTTAATGCCAAGTTTGGATATCAATCTTTCTTTACATTCAAAATGAGTTTCTTATTATTATAAAGTTATTGAGTTCAAGTATTCAATCTTTTTTAAACTAATTCATGTGATACATTTTATTATCACGATCTTATGCACATAGTCCTTAGTAAACACTAATAAAATATGACTCGAATATTCCTGATTCTAATCAAACCCCCTACACATATTTTACTAAGAGTGCATCCATCCATCACACCAAGTATATATATATATATATATATGTCCCCAACAGGTTGTATCAAAGTGCTAATCCTTAAGGTAATATATACTATAGTCTTATATATCTCATACTCAATGTGCTAATTACCACATTTAAACTTGCATCTTATACATCACATTTTTCATTTTTAATGATTCAATTTCCACTTTTATCATTTCTTTGTTTTGTTGTATCACATTACTATATTTTGCTCATTTATAGCTATTAATCACATTTTATTATTTAACAACTCTTTTTCCATTATACCATGGCACTAAAATGGTCATGACACTTTATTAGCTAATTTTTATGCAATTGAAGGGAAGGCTTATAATTTTTTACTAATTATGGCAACATTTCAAGCCATGGTTTTTCATATATTAATACACATAATCACTTCAACTATTTTTTCACTAATTATTCAAACTTATCATTATATTATTTAAAGGGAAAGTTAGAAAACCCATGGGTACTTATCTTTTGGATGAACTGAAAATTCAATATAAAGTTATCCAACACTTGAATCCTTTTTCCCTTAACTTGGAAGCCTTCTTTACATCATTTCCTCTTTTCCCAACGTAAAAACTATGATAAAAAATATTAATATATAAGCTCAAGTAGCTTTATCATACCAAAGATCACAAATAATTAAGGTGTAGATAGTGGAAACATAGTTTCTTACTTTGATTGAATCTTTCTTTCTTTATCTTCTATTTTCTCTCACTAAACCCATGAAACCCTAGGCTTAAATGGAGAAGATGATGGTAGGAATTGATAAGTGCATAAATTCCAATTTATTAGTGTTAAGTATGACTCTTATTTCGGTCAAATTTGAGAAATAATCTTCCAATTAATCTCTATTTATTTGTTTCAATCAAACTCTAATTAGTCTAGATTATTTTATTATTATTTGACCTATGAATTTAGCCTATAAATAGGCTCTTTTACAACCTTAGAAAATAACACCTATTAGAGATTAGAATTCATAACACTCTTAGAGAATTTTGTGTTTACGTTTTGAGGGTTCTTTGTTTCAAGTTTTCGATGTTTAGTTTTTATCTCCATCTTTTGTTCTCTTCGTTCTTTTGCCATTATAGTAAAATTATCTTTGCCCGTGGTTTTTCATCCTCTTTGGAGGGGTTTTTTCACGTTAAATTTGTGTGTTCAATTTCTCAATTTCTTCAGTTATTTTTACTTGTTTGTTGCTTAATCGAGTCGATCCCCAACAAGTGGTATCAGAGCTAATTCAATTTTCGTATATCAGCCCGTTCAGAGATGACAACAACTAGGTTTGAAATTGAGAAGTTTGATGTTGACACAAATTTCAATCTGTGACAAGTTCGGATGATGACAATTCCAGTTCAAACCGGCCTAAAAAAGGTCGTTACCGGGAAAAAGCCTGAGAACCTGAATCAAATAAAATGGGAAGAGCTTGATGAAAAAGCCTTGTCTACAATCCAGTTGTGCCTCGCGAATATGGTATTGTAGGAGGTATTGATAGAGAAGACCTCATCTGCCTTGTGAAAAAGGTTAGAAACTCTTTATGCGACTAAGTCTCTGGCTAACCGTTTAGTGTTGAAACAACGTCTATTTATGTTTCGCATGAATGAATGTGAGCTTCTTAGAGATCACATCAGTCAATTCATTACTCTTTTAAATTATTTAAAGAACGTTGAGGTTCAGATTGACGATA
Organism: Gossypium sturtianum; assembly: GCA_025698515.1. NCBI lineage: Eukaryota > Viridiplantae > Streptophyta > Magnoliopsida > Malvales > Malvaceae > Gossypium > Gossypium sturtianum. Next base: position 74,326,838 of record CM046947.1, on the reverse strand, counting down.
AAGATCAGCTATGCTATTATTGTACTCTTTACCCCCTTCATACAAGTCTTTCAAGGATACCTTGTGTAACACCCCTAACCCATATCCATCACCGGAATAAGGTTACAGAGCATTACCGTAAAATCAAAACATCAAACATTCATTTCTAACATTTCATTATGCATATTAAAGTCCATTCAATCACATGCATATCGTCCCTTATTCGGGCCCTCGAGGCCTTAAAAACACTTTAGAAATGATTTGGGACTAAATTGGAAACATTTAAAACTTCATGGAAAAAGATGGAAAAATTTTCACATTGTAGGGTTCACACGGCCGTGTGACTCACACGACTGAGACACATGCCCGTGTCTCAGGCCGTGTAACATTTGAAATAGGGACACACGGCCGTGTCCAGCCTGTGTCCGTGCCCGTGTAACTCTCTAACTTGGGTCACACGGCCAAGCCACATGCCTGTGTGCTAGGCTGTGTTGTAACAACCCATTTTTAGTGAAGTCAGAATAGTGGTTTTGGGACCACAAATCTGAGTTCAGAAGAAAATTTATTTTAATATTATTTTATGGTCTACCGTATGATAGGAATATCATATAAAAATTTCGCTAAGAAAATTTTATCGATTACATGTTTAATTGATAAAAGGACCAAATTGCATAACTTGTAAAAGTTGAATTCTAATAGCTAAAGGGATCAAATAGCTATGGAATTCAAAATTGGAGGTCCTTATATGGCAAATAGACCATTAAGAGGAGTTAGTAGATAAGTATGATGATTCATCCTTGGAAAATAAAATAAAGAAAATGATGAAATTAGAAAGATGATAAATTAATTAAATAACAAAATATCATCATATTCATAATCTTTCCCAAATTAAAGAGATGGAAACCCAAGTTATGGGTGTTGAGATCAAGTAAACTATTTTGGCTTAATTAGGTATGTATTCTTGTCCCGTTTTTAATAATTTTTATATTTTCGAGATCATAATAGCTTAATCTAGCTATCTCGAGGATTAATACGTAAAGTTATCAAAGTACTACAGTTTTTCCATGGATGAATATAGTTGAATTATAAAGTTTTATTGTAGAAAATGAAAGGTAGTTGATAGATAAACAACTTTTGTAAAGGGATTTTTGATGAAATTATGATTTAGAGATTAAATTGAAAAGATGTAAAATTCATGGAAAAATTCTAAATTTTGTGAAATACATGGCCTGCTATTATTACATGTAAAAATTCTGAATTTTGTTGCATGAATTTCATTTTCCGAGCCTAGGGACGAAATCGTAATTAATCAAAAGTATATGGGCAAAATGATAATTTTGCCTAAGATGTGAATTGGATTGAATTGAATATGAATTGTATTAAATTGATGTTAAATTCATTCATATAGATCCAGATAGATCAAATACGGAGTTAGATCGTGGAAAAGAGAAAGTAACGGATTAGTAGCTTTTGTGTACACGAACATTGTCGAGGTAAGTTCGTGTAACTAAATTGTATAATTATATGTTTGAGTTGAATGTTATGTATATGGATTGTGTAATTGACATGTATGAAAATCAGTCACATATCCGAAAATGCTCGACAAATATTAAGTCTCGTTTGAATAAATGAAATTCGATGGATACAGGGTTCCCGAATTGGTTGTGGTCCTGCATGTGTTGCGGAGACACCATATCTTGAAAGAGCGTCCCGTTATTAGCTCTCATGAGCATCCCGATATTTGGCTCTCACGAGCTTCCCGTTATATGGTTCCTGCGAGCTTCCCGTTAATAGCTCTTCGAAGCATCCCAATTGGTTGTGATCCTGCATGTGTTGTGGACACACCGCAACTCTTATGAGTGTCCCGATATATGGCTCTTCGGAGCTTCACGATTAAAGGCTCTTTCATGAGCTTCCCGATTAATTGGCTTTTCGGAGCTTCCCGATATTGGCTCACTTGAACTTCTTGAAATTGGCTCATATGAGCTTCCCGTTAATGGCTCTCAAGAGCTTCCCGTTACATGGCTCACAAGAGCTTCCCGTTTATGTGCTCGTATGAGCATTCCCGAATACAAATTGATGGATTACAAATTTGTACACTTCATGTGTACTACTCGTGTATCCATCGATATTTTAAATGTTTCAACGGGAAAAATCCTAACATGAGAAAATAAGAGTTCGAAATGAATCATTAAGTTACCCGTATATGCATGATATACATGGAATTGATAAATGAACATAAGAAGTGGAAAGTTATGAACATGGAGTTTGATATTTGATGAGCTCATATATGATTCTTGGTATTCATGTGAAATACATGACTAACATGTTTGATGAGGTTATGTGTTTAGGCTATTAGCCAAATTGCTTTGGTTGTATTATGTATGCTTACCTTAAATGCAAATGTATGGTAAGTTAATTTCCCGTTATACGAACTTACTAAGCATTAAATGCTTACTCTGTTTTATTTTCTCTGTCTTATAGTACTCTGAAGCTCGTAAAGGTTGGAAGCTGGTCGGAGCTACATCACACTATCCATCGGCCCATTTCGGTATATATATAGAAAACTAATTTTGGTTATAATGGCATGTATAGGGTCATTTAACCAATGTTGGCTTCAAAATATTTTGTTGTAAATAGCCATTGGAATGACTTGAGTTGGACATATTTTGATGTGTATGTGTATGTGTGGCTTTGTTGTGTTTAATGTGGTTGAATAAGGGATAATTTATAAGTATAATCATGTATGCTTGAGATAATGTGATTGGAGAAATATACATATAGGTTTATATGGTCAATTAAGTAAGATTGAATACTTGGACATATGGGGTGTTATGATATGTGTTAAACTTGGTTTTGGCTTGATTTAAATGTCTTGTGTTGGTTGGTGAAAGTGTTGAAGTGTTGATGTAGGTGGGAGACAAATTGGGTGAGAAAAGTGGCCTTGGAATTGGCCTATTTTCGTTCACATGGGAAGAGACACGGGCGTCTATCTCAGCTGTGTGTGACACACGGCCTAGCACATGGGCGTGTGATCTAGCCGTGTGTCCCCTGCATCTTAAAAATTTCAAAACAGAATGCTCAGAATTGTTCACACGGCCTAGCACACGGGCGTGTAGCTTGGTTGTGTGACACAAGTCAGTGAGCACCCTAAATTGTACATGGGCTGAGACACAGCCGTGTGCCCCTATTTCGAATGCCCACACGGTCTGAGACACGGGCGTGTCTCTTGACTGTGTGAGCCACACGGCCTGGCCACACGAGCGCGTGTCCCCTGCAAGGAAAAATTTAGAAGTTTTGCGAAAAATTCTCTGAGTACCCAGTTTAGTCCCGACTTGTTTCTAATGTACATTTTGGGCCTAGAGGGCTCATATAAGGGACAAAATGCTTGAATATGATCGACTTCTAATATGAATGTTAAATGATATGAAATATTTTTATTTGATCTGTAAATTCTGGTAATGCTCCGTAACTTTGTTCCAGTGACGAATATGGGTTAGGGGTGTTACACTTGTAATACTCAAAATGCAACCTTTAAGACCTACAGGGGACACACGGCCGTGTCACATGGTCGTGTGTCACACACGGCTGAGACACATGCCCGTGTCTTAGGCCGTGTGGACAAGAAAATGGCAAAAAATCAAGCCATTTCTTTCACCCTTTCATCCTTGAACTTACAAGTTATTTGCACACATGAACAAAGCATTATAACCTACCAAAACATGCACAAATATGTCCAAATCATTACACCGTTTAACCATACAACCAATATGCCAATAAGACACCTCAATCACCACAATCAAACATACCTAAACTTATGTCCAAATGATCATAATTCAATCAAACATACTTGACTAAATTCCATATCAAAACATGCTCTAAATGATCACTTTGTAACCATGCTAACACTTACCACTTTGGCCATAAAACCATGCATCAATTTGATCATATAAAAACCAACTATTAAGCATCAAAGTGCCAAAAGCACACCAACCATTAAGACATCAGAATAACATAAGTTTCACAATTTCAAAGCAGCATTACATGTCAGTATCATTAACTAAACATTAGACATAAGTTCACCTATACATGCCATTATAATCACGACCAAAGCATCAAAATCTATCGATAAAATTGATGGATAGTGTGATGGATCTCCGACTAGCTTTCAACTCGATCGAGCTTTCGATAGTCTGTAAAGTAAGAGAAAGATAACTACGTAAGCAATCAATGCTTAGTAAGCTCATAGAACACGAAACATAACTTATCACTTCAATACTATAATACATAGATTAACACCAATACTTTAAACTTGGTATAAATCTATTGAACACCATTAAACTCATATTTGAGTATATTTATAAACATCACACACACCTTTCATTCATAACATAATAAAGTCTCATAGGTTGACTTACATAATTATCAACCTTTCCTTAAAACGATGAACCAAATTCATTTGACATTCTTACCATTCCATTTTCTTAGCATAGGCTTAATTACTTTATTAACTCATGAATTAGTATATTTATTCATGACACAAGTGAACTCACATATAGCATAAGTAACTTTCTTTCTTTACCAGTAAGTCTTTTAACTTAACAATCATTTTATTTCATCACATTACATCTCAACTATGAACTTATCATTTCATTACCTATTCTCACCCATTTCATTTGAATAACATAAAGGACATAAACATAACATTAACCATAGCCACAAGCTAGTGCATTTAAGCATAACTTTTTTAGAATCGACTACACATTAAATCATTTCAATGCATATCTTTAAAGCTAACATAATACAATCCAACCAATAGCTTGACAAAAGACTAAGCATCATCAACAACACATGTTAAAGCATCAATTCATAATCCACTTGAATTAACATAAGATAAGTCATTAAAAATGAAATACCTTACTTGAATTCATCAATTTCATGAACATAGACATACCTACAATTAACATTTTCTTTTCGTTCCTTTTTCATAGTTTACATGATATAAGTCATTTGAATACTTACCGTTTCTTTCATTTTCTTACTCATATCATTTGCATAGTATAAAATATAACCATAAAATTTACCTTATTGATTCCTGTCATTCACAATATCATCAGGTGAATTGAAATATTCAATTTAAGCTCAAATATAAGACAATTCAATCAAAATCATTGAACAAGTTACCTTACCGAGATTTACAATTAGATGAACGACTTACGGATAAGAGTACATTGTCAGATCAATCGGACACACCAAACAGAAGCTCATAAGAGCTAGTCCAACTGAAGCACACCAGATAGAAGCTCATAAGAGCTAATCCAACTGAAACACACCATACAAAAGCTCATAAGAGCTGATCCAACCGAAACACACCAAATAGAAGCTCATAAGAGCTGATCTAACCGAAACACGCCAAACAGAGAGTATAACACGAGAGTTCGCAAAAAATGCTGAACCTCGATTTACTCGGGTAATATACAAATATCTCCCTCCAATACCATCTCCAATTCAAACCCCTGTAACACACTAAATCATGATTGTACTCTATCCTGTGTTCAATTCAAACCGAGCATCAAATTCAATATTATATCTTAAATTACCATTAATTATCAACGATTAAAAAAATATAAGTTATACCATGTTAATCTACTCAACAATTCGTATTGATGTTAAATTCCAACCATATGAACTTACCGGCTAAATTGTAGAAATGTCAAAGTACATGGGCTATTTGGTAATTTTCCATTTTCCTCGATTTTCCACTCGATCTTGATCTAAATTAATAATTTTATTCAATTTATTAATTTAGATAGTAAAACAATTTATTTTATGCAATTTAGTCATTTTGACATTTTTATAAAATTTCCCCTAACATTTTACTTTTATTCAATTTAGTCTCTGAGCCTAAAACATGCAAATTAACCATTTTTAATGAAAACCCATGCCAACCGTATATTAATGGCATCCAAAACAACTCATTTTTGCAACAATTTCACATCAAATTCTTGTATTTTTACTATTTCAACAATTTAGTCCCTAATCAAAAAATTCATCAAAATTACTTAACAAAATACTTATAAATAACAACTAACACCTCAAATTCATCATTTAACATCTAAAACCACAATGTTAACCAATGGTAAGATTCACAATCTTTAACAGTTTCAAAATCGAAGGTACGGGCTAGTTGGACCTAGTTGCAACGATCTCAAAAACATAAAAATTATTAGAAACGGATGAAAAATCACATACCAATTTAGCTTTGAACATGCCAAAATTTCTAAGTCTAAAATGGCTCCCTTTTCTTTTTTTTTTTTACAATAGGTGAAGAAGACAAAATTAAAGGTGAACAAACTTTTGGTTTTATTTATTTTAATTTAATTTATCAAATTACCATTTTAACCTTGATTAATAATTAAATAAAACACAAAAGTCATGTCCATATTTTTCCACTACTCCTTAAATGGTTTAATTACTATTTAAATCCCTTTCCTTTATTCAATAAGTCATTTAATCACTCAAATCAAATAGTGATTAAATTTTTTTATCTTTTATGATTTAGTCCTTTTTAATTAATTAACTATCGAAACGTTAAAATTTCTTATCGAAAATTTAATACCACCTAAATGACACTTCGTAAATATTTATAAAAATATTTACGGCTCAGTTTATAGAAACGAGGTCCCGATACCTCATTTTCTAAAACCACTTGACTTTAGGGTCATACACTTTAACTTAATAAATCGTTTGTATAACATAAATTATCAAATCAAAAACCTTTTTAAAACCATATTTGAATCTTAAATATTAAATAATAATATTTACGAACTTACTCGTCAAATTTGTGGCCCTGAAATCACTATTTTCGACACCACTGAAAAACGAGTTGTTACACCCTGATTTATGGTCGAGACAAACTCTCGTTCAAAGATGTGAAGGGTTATTTGTTGAGTAGAGACAAACTCGAAAATGAGTTTGGTTCGGATAGCAAGGTAGATAGGCAAGCTTCTGTTTTGGTAGCATCAAAGAAATGAGGCAAAAGGTGTCGCTATTGTAAAAAGTTTGATCACGTCAAAGCATATTGCTATAAACTGCGAAATAAAAGAGCTGCTGAGAGTAACGAGGAAGATGTAGTTGGTGCTAATTTGGCCGATGAAAGTGGTAATGATTTCTTGTTAGTGTCAACGAGCGATAACTCCAAGCTTACGTCCGAGTGGATCCTAGATTCGGGATGTTCTTTCCACATGCGTCCCAATCGAGAATGGTTCTCCACATACAGTTTGGTTGAAGGTGGAGTTGTGCGCATAGGAAACGACTCATCTAGTAAGGTAATTGGTATTGGTACTGTTAAAATTAGGATACACGATGGGACGATTAGGACACTCTCAGATGTCAGGTATGTACCTGATTTACGAAAGAATCTTATCTCTTTGAATATTTTAGACTCAAAAGGATGCAAAATCAACATCGAGTCAAGCGGCATTAAGGTATCTTGCGGAGATCTTGTTTTGCTAAAAGGTAAAAGGACCGACAATATTTATATTCTGGAAGGTTCTACAGTTACCAGTGAAATCGAACATCCCTCGTCCGTTACAGAGTTGAAGTCAACTTGTTTGGAGTGGATGCAAGTTGGTCATAGGAAGGAAAAATGTATGACCGCTTCGTTGAAGAGATGTTCTCTTTTGGATGCAGGTTTTGAAAATTTAGGGCACTGTGTTCGTGAAAATTAGACTCGAATTAGTTTTGATTTTGTAGTGTACAAGTTGAAGGCTAGAAGTCTTCCAGTTTCAAAGCACAAATTCGACTCAGTTAATTCCTCGTATAGTTCAAAATAGGCCCGTGGCGGGCTTTAGCAAAGATGGCGTTGTGGAAATATGAGTCAAGGTGGAGATTTGTTAAGTATGACTTCTATTTCAGTCAAATTTGAGAAATAATCTTCCAGGCAAACTCTGTTTATTTGTTTTAATCAAACTCTAATTAGTCTAGATTATTTTATTATTATTTAACCTATGAATTTAGCCTATAAATAGGCTCTTTTACAATCTTAGAAAATAACACCCATTAGAGATTAGAACTCATAATATTCTTAGAGAATTTTGTGTTTACATTTTGAGGGTTCTTTGTTTCGAGTTTTTAAGGTTTAGTTTTTATCTCCATCTTTTATACTCTTCATTCTTTTTCCATTATAGTAAAATTATCTTTGCCCATAGTCTTTTATCCTCTTTGGAGGGGTTTTTCCATGTTAAATTTGTGTGTTCAACTTCTCAATTTCTTCAGTTATTTTTACTTGTTCGTTGCTTAATCGGGTTGATCCCCAACAATTGGTGCTATTTCTCCTCTTTAGGGAAACACTTAGAGAAAAATGAGCTTAAAGCTTATTTTTGGCAAATTTTATGGTTTAGACTTTCAGCATGATATTGTTGCAACATTTTGGTCATCACTTGAGCTATAGAACTCCGTTTTTGGACTTATATTATATCATTTCAAAGATAATTGAAAATTTTAATAAAAGTTATTTCACAACTCGAGCCTAAAAAAATGTTGGGAGGGTGTCTAAAATGGTCTAGAATTTTGATGCTAAAATTTGCCAAGATATCCAGAAATATTTACTCATTTAATTAATGACACTTTTGTATTTTCTCCATTATGTGATTTTTGCACTATAAATAAACATTATTAGCATAGTAGCCAGATAGCCACCTTAGTATTATTTTAGTTTCATGTTTTTTTTTTCTATGTGAATTTTTTAACCCTCTTTTCTAATAAAAAAGATTTCAAAGTTTGATTCTAAAATTTTGTGACATCTAATTGTTCTTTATCTTTTATTTTTTCTTTAGTATTTGCATATCTTCTATTTTAATTACAAATATTCAGGTTTGTAGAATGTGTATCATATTCAATTGCTTAGAATATTTGCCTTGTTAATTAGAATAGTTAACTCTGTAACTGTTTAATTGATTCTAGGGTTAAATATAAATTGGTACTTGAACTTGTCCACTTCTCCTAGATTGGTACTTAAGGTTTTTTTTTTTTGTCTTAGATTGGTACCCAAACTTTTTTCTGTCAACTAAATTGGTACCCGAGTCTAACATCGTTAGTTTTTTTATGACGTGGCAGCGCTTGCCAATTGCGCAGCGCTACGTGGCATCCTATTTGGCAGTTACAGTCAATGATTTTTTTTGCTCCAACTTCATCTCCTTCCTTTCTCGGACTTTTCAAATCTCTTTCATTTCTCTTTGTCTCAGATTTTCAAATCTAAAAAACTTTCAACTTTTTTTAATCAAAAGCTTCTTCTCTGTTTCTTATTTCTATTTAATCAAAACCTTTTTCAATATATGTTTGAAAAAGAGGGCATTTTGTATTTATAGAGAATGATGATAGGTTTTGTTTCAGGCAAAAATGGAACTTGTTTCAAAAAAGGTTTTGAGGGTTCGAGTTGAATCATTGAATGGAGACTGAGTTTGGGTTTAGGGATTGTTTCAAGGTGCTGTAATGGAAGCTAATGGAGTGAATTTAAGAGTTTTGGTGTTGGGGTTTGAGGGTTTAATGGGGAGAGAAAAGGGAGGTGAAGATTGGGCGTCAATGTTTCGTGGAGGAAGGTTTATTTCTGAATTCTTTGAACCATTGTAATCATGGAAAATAACCTAAAAAAAGGGAAATAATAATCATTACTTATTTGCACTTAACATGGTATTCATAATGTGTATTGTGTAAAAATATGGTGATAAAATCTTCATCTGTCACTAAAGTTATTAGGAACAATTTTCCCTTTAGAATTTATATGGTAGGAAATGTAACAGCCCGTTTTCAGTGGTGTCAAAAATAGTGGTTTTGGAACCACAATTTTGATGAGTGAGTTATTATTTCATTATTTATTTAATGTCTATGGGATTATTTTAAGGTCGTATTAAAGTTTTGTTAAGAAAATTTGAAGTTTAAATAGTCAATTGAGTAAAAAGGACTAAATCGTAAAAGGTGTAAAAGTTGAATTCTATTTGATAAAAGGATCAAATGGCAATAAAATTCTTAACTAATGGACTTAAATGGTAAATGTACCATTTGGTTTTATAATGGACGGTTTTGGGTGATTAAATGAATGAAATCTAGATAATTTTTAAAGGACAAATTGGTAATTTAGTAAATTAATAACATAAACTAATAGTAAAACAAAGTGGTCATCTTTTTGTTTGATGATATGAAGAATTTAAAAACTCTATGGGAGAACTTGAAAGGTTCGGCCAAACATAGTCCATGCATGTTGGTGTTTTAAGGTTAGTTTTTAGTGATTTTTATGTTTTTGTGATCGTTTTAGCTTAGTCTAGCTAGCCTGGGGGTTAATTTGCAAAACTGTTAAAGAGTGAAGGACTTGCCATGAATGTTTTTAAATGTCTTCTGATGTTAGATGATAGATTATTGACTTTAGTTGTTAAACAAATATGTTTTGTTAAGTGATTTTTGGTGAAATTGTATTTAGGGATTTATTTGTGAAAATAGTAAAATTACATGGTAATATTATGAAATGATGATTTAAGTGGGTTGATATGAGTCCCTAAGAAATTCGACTAGCTTGTATGGAGGATTAAATTTGTTAAATTTCAAGTTAAGAGCTTAAGGACTAAATTGTGAAAAGTTAAAATATTAGGGGTAATTACATAATTTTACATAAATATGAATTATGGATTAAATTGAATACTTGAAGTACTTAATTGAATGAAATTGTCTATTTAAATCAAGATAAACAACAACCAGACTTAAATCAAGGAAAGGCTAAAGCTTCGGATTAGTTTGCAACTCTACTTCTACGACCTTAGTTATCGAAGTAAGTTCGTATGAATTATGATCGTATCAATGTTAGATAAATTGATTATTTTCTATGTGGTGTTAATAGAAACGGACTTGAAATTATATATGGATTGATGTATGAATAATTGAAGGATAATGAATCCCGTTTGAACATTAAGGATTCTTAAGATACGAATGACTTATCATTAGGGATTTCATGTTTTGGGTGCTGGTCTTGAATGCCCTACTGATGGCTGAGGTCCTGCATTTGTTGCTGATTCTCCACAGCTCGTGTGAGCAGCATCATGTAGCTAACCTTTCGACCCACAGCTTGTGTGAGCAGGCCCATTTCACAGCTCGTGTGAGCACTATTGAAAAGGAAATGTTACGGTTATATGGAAAGGCACACTATGCGTAAGCATTCCCAATTATCCGGTCCAATTTTAGATGGTTCAATGGGTAAGTAAAGGAAACAACATGGTAAGTATGCAATTGAAATGGTTCATGATCTTATGAAACGGTTGATGAGTTAAATGATGTATATATGAAATTTACTTTCTAAATGATTTAATTTATATGTATCATTGATGAACTTACTAGCTTATGAGTTTGATGATGTTTTTATAGGCTTTTACTAAGCTTATGGTCTTGGTAATGATATTAAGCATGTTCTATAAATTGTACTAACGAAATGGTAAGTTATGTTTGATTTTATACGAGCTTACTAAGCACTAGTTGCTTACGTAGTTACTTTTCTTTATTTTATAGATTACCGAAAGCTCAATCGGTTGGAAGCTTTTCGGAGATCAATCACACTATCCAGTAACCAATTCGAGTAACACCTCAAATTTTGGGGTTAAAAGTTTTTGGGTCTTGTGGTTAGGGTCAGAGAGAAGGGTGTGCTATTGTGTTTAGTCGTGCGTTTAAGTGTCAGAATGGGCCTGCTGGTCTGGTGGTTGAGTTAGAGTTACTTTACCTCGAGGATCTGGGTTCGAGCCTTGGTGTGCACTTTTTGGAGAGACATTTTATTTTGGTTTGTTTTAAGTTAATATTTATAATTATTTATTTTTATTTTTATTTTCTATTTTGGTGGCTAGACGTTATTCTTTTTGTTTCCTTTTTGCCTTTTTCTTTTGTTTTTCTTTTTTCTTCTTCTCTTTTCTTTTTGGAAAAATGGTGGTTTTCAAGAGACTTCAATTTCTTGGTCATCGAGTCGGCATCTGAATGTTTTAGTTTGCGAAACATGTGTGGGATTCGAATCTTAACTATTTTACTTTACGTTTTATTGTTTCGGCATTTCTTGAGTGTGCTTTATTCCGTTGTTTTGGGTTTTAGTTGTGGAGGAAGTGCAAGGAATACAATGTATTCCAATTTACTCTTATAATTGCAAAGGTTGGGGACTACTTTGACGGCTGAAACGGAGATTTTGGCCTGTTTCGATGGGGTTTCGTGACCATATAGGCGGCCACACGGGTGTGTGCCTGCTCACACGGCCGTGTGGAATTAGGAATTAGGGTTTCCGGGCGAAATTTGGTGCCACACGGCCGTGTCCCCTAGGCACACGGGCGTGTGAGTTTAGGAATTAGGGTTTGCGTGATTTAGTGCCAGACGGCCTGGCCACACGGTCGTGTGGCTAATTTGGGGATTTAGGGATCCCACACAGGCGTGTGTTTTTGACACACAGCTGTGTCTGGTGGGTACACGGGCGTGTGAGACCCTCACACGGCCGTGTCAGCCCTATACGCTATTTTGGTACAAATGGACAAAGAGTTACACGGCCTGTTCCCACGGCCATGTCCCTAGACCACACGGGCGTGTGCCTTAGTCACACGGCCGTGTGCCTCACTTCGCAGGGGCGTGTGCCTCAGTCACACGGCCGTGTGCCCCTCTTCACACGAGCTTTTGACCTCCCACACGGCCTAGGCAATTCCACACGGCCAGAGCGCACGGGCGTGTGGACTGAAGGCACTTGTTTTGGTTCTGTGTGTGTTTCTGATATGAAAATGTGTCTGTGTGTTTCAACCCTTGTCTAAGCTTTAGTAAGGGTCGATAAGACTTTGGTTTGGGCTTCGGTTGTTAAGTGTTATATGTAATTGTTGTGTGAGATGTCTGACTCTGAACCCAGTTAACTGGGTGTGTGTATCTGTTCTGTCCGACTGTCCGTGAATGTGTCACTGTTCTGTGAGATTGTGTGCATGCATACACATGCATAAAGTAAAGATTTGGGTGGGATTGCGAAGAGAAGGGAGTCTGATTCTGATCTGATCTGTAGTTTTACTGCAACTTATTCGTACAGCGATTTATCGCACTGTACCGCATGTACGTTGATAAACCGAAATAGTAACATATCTTAAACTCACATTTAGCATGCTTTTGGGTGATTTAAGCCTTGAATTGTGTAATTTGGTGCTCTTAATCCTTTGTTTTCATGTTTTATACTCAGGAAAGCACCGGAGGATGAAAAGAACAAGAAACGGGCTTAAAATGGACCAAATAGGCCAAATCACGAAATTGACACGGCCTAGGCCCAAGCAACATGGCCGTGCCTCCCTAATCAGACCTGAGCACGGCCTGGGCCCAAGCAACACGGTCGTGCCTCCCTAATCAGACCTGAACACGGCCTGGCCACGATTCACACGGGCGTGTGCCAAGGGCGTGTCCCTGCCGTGGAGAAGAGGAATTTCACTCGGATTTGGATACTTAGGGGTAAAGAAACACATTTCAAAAGCCTATATAAACACCCTAGAGGCCACCTTTCAAAGGAGGATCCAGCTAGGCCAAGGAGCCAAGCAAGAAAGATCAGAATTGTGGAAATCACTCGAAGGATAGCCAGTTGATTCATCTCAAGAAGCTGGAGTTATACTCAAGACGGAGGATCTCTCTTCAATTCCTTCAGGGGGTTTTAGAGTTTTTCTTATGTTTTGTTTTATCTTTTCTTTTGAGATGTATTTTATTATCATTATGAACTAAACCCTCAAATACCTGAGGGGGATGAAACTTAGATGAATCTTGTTATCCTTTGCTGAACTATATGATAAATATTTGACTTGTTCTTAATTATGTGTTCTTAATTCTTGTGTCGATATTTCACGGATATTAATTCAAGTTTGATGTGCTTAGGTGGAGGAGCAAAAGTCCCTGCCTAAGAGTAGATCTAGCATAGTTAACGGAGTTGATCGCACGCCTAGAGATAGGGTGACGAGATTTTGCCAGATTAGGGTGAAACCTAATATGGGATTCCATAAATCGAGTTAATGCAATTCTAGGGATTTTAATTAGGAAGAGATTTCAATTAATCAACCTAGGGTTTGACGTTATTCACTTCGAGAGAGGGTTTAATATACATTAGGGAATCTTACGGATCAAGTCAAATGAATAAATTGTCTGGTTCAGAGTTAGATAACAAGTGAAGTCTAGGTGGATTCTTCCTTGGGTATTGTCTTTATCAATTGGTTTTTCCCGCAAGTATTTCCCTAATTTTATTCTTTTTTGTCTCATCATCTTTAGCTTAGTAGTTAGTTAATTTTCTAGATTAAATTGATTCGCTTCAATTTTAAGGCTAAATAATAAAAAGAAGGTTAGTATTAGTACTTTCGGTTCCTTTGGGTTCGACAATCCGGTCTTGTCACTAAGCTATACTACTGTTCGATAGGTACACTTGCCTCAATCGTTGTCATAGTTAGTTTTTAGGCTCGATCATTCTCATTATAAATTTTAAGACTTTTACATCGCATAAAACAATGATCAAATTTTTGGCGCCGTTGCCGGGGAACAGAAATATTAAGAACACTCAATTTTTATTACTTTAGCCATTTTTATTTTCTGCAATTTTACTCTTATTTTGTTTTCTATTTCTATCATTCTAAATTTTAGTTTTTGCTCCTTGTAGGTACCTCTAGTTTATGACTAGAAGGAACCCAACAGGACCTTTAATTTACGATAGTGAGATCGAAGCAACCGCTCACAGAAACCGGAGAGAAATTAGGCGAAATCTACAATACACAGAAGAAGAGCAAGAAAACATCATCAATACCACCGAAGAGATGGACCAGAACAATCCACCACCTCAAGAGATGGCCAAAAATCATGCTCCTCAAACTATGTATGATTATGTTAAGCCTAGTTTAGTTTCAGATCGAATCTAGTATTGTTAGACCTACTATTGCCGCAAATAATTTCGAATTGAAACCTAACACTATACGATGATGATACAACAGCTTTGTTCAGCTTTGATGGTTTGCAGGATGAGGATCCTAACACACACTTAGCAAATTTTCTGGAATTCTGCGACACTTTTAAAATTAATGGCGTTACTGATGATGCCATCCGCCTTCGATTATTTCCCTTTTCTTTGAGAAATAAAGCTAAACAGTGGTTGCATTCTCTACCCCGAGGATCAATTACTACATGGGAACAAATGACCGAAATTTTTTTATTAAAATATTTTCCACTGGCCAAAACGGCCAAATTAAGGAATGATATCTCTTCTTTTGTGAAGATGGATTTAGAAACATTTTACGATGCATGGGAGAGATACAAAGATTTATTGAAAAGGTGTCCACACCATGGATTACCCTTGTGGCTACAAGTCCAAACTTTTTACAACGGTGTGAACCCCTCAACTAGGCAGTTACTAGGCAGTTGATTGATTTAGCAGCCGGTGGAACTCTGAATAATAAAGCACCTGAAGCAGCTTACGAATTTATAGAGGAGATGTCCCTAAATAACTAGCAGTGGCAAGTCACGAGGACAAAGCCCACTTAAAGTCGCCAAGAGTTTTCAACCTCGACGCAAAGAACCATGCTATCGAATCAGGTAGACGTGTTAACTAAAAAATTTGATGGTTTGTGTAATTCCTTGCAGGTACAACCCGTTATGTAGTGCGAAACAAGCGGAGGTGTGGCAAATCCTGAGTACCCACCCTGCAGACATGGCATAGAAGGCGAACAAATGAACTATGTAAGTAATAATTTCATATATCAAAATAACCCTTATAGCAATACTTACAATCCAAAGTTGGAAGAACCACCTAAATTTTTCATGGGGTGGTCAAGGAAATCAAAGACAACAACACCCTCTAAATTTCCAACAAGTAGCATCCACAGGAAAAGAAGCGAACCTTGAGGAGATGTCGACAAAATTCATGGCGACCCACGTAAACACGCTTTCAGAGTATAGAAACAAAACTTGAAAAACAAGAAGCATCGACACGGAGCTCAAGGATCAAATTGCACAACTTACTAAGTTAGTTTCAAATACGATCGTAAATTTTACCTAGGGACAAAGAGCGTGTAAAAGCAAAGTGACGCTAAGAAGTGGAAAGGAATTAATTGAAACGAAGAAAAGACATCACACGAACCCGATGAGGCAAATGCAACTCCAATTCGTGAGGGAATTAAACCACCGATTCCATATTCAAAGCAAAGTTGAAAAAGACCGCTAGACGCACAATATGGTAAATTTCTTGAACTGTTTAAACAATTGCATATTAACTTACCTTTTGTTGAAGCTTATTTCGCAGATGCCAACATATGCAAAATTTTTAAAGGAGCTTTACAAATAAGAGGAAGTTCAAGAAATTTCAACAAGTGGAACTTAAAGAAGAATGTTCAACCATCATCCAAAACAAGCTACCAACTAATTTAAAAGATCCAGAAGTTTTACTATTCCCCTGTTTAATTGGTAGTTTGAACATAGAAAAAGCATTAGTCGATCTAGGTGCTAGTATTAATTTAATGCCTTATAGAATGTTTAAGCAACTTGATCTAGGAGAACTCAAACCCACTAGGATGAGTATTCAAGAGTTGGTATGATGATCTATTAAATATCCTAGGGGAATTATTAAAGATATTCTAGTAAAAGTTGATAAGTTTATATTTCCTGTTGATTTTGTTGTGCTTGACATGAATGAGGACGTAGAGGTACCTTTAATTTTGGGACGACCCTTTTTAGCCACTGCTAGGGCTGTCATTGATGTTGGTAATGGTAAACTCACGCTAAGGGTAGGCGATGAGGAAATTATTTTTCAAATTTATGAGGCTATGCGATATTCTAGAGAACAAGATGATTCTTGTTACTTTGTTGATACCACTGATCACATTATTCAAGAGTCTTTGCAGGAAATTATACACAATGACACGATGGAACTCTGTCTTACACAAGGTGAGGGGATAGATGACGATATCGATAAATTGAATCTTAACACATCCTCCTCTAGGCAGATGAAAATAGAGGATATTGAAATTAACGACGAACCAAAACAAAAACCCTCCATTGATGAACAACCAAAGTTAGAATTAAAACAGTTGCCAAAACATCTAGAATATGCATTCCTCGGGGATAATTCTACAATACCAGTAATCATCTCTTCAGAACTGGAACCCAAAGAGAAAGAAGAGTTGCTTAAGGTACTAAGGGAACATAAAAGAGCCATAGCATGGAAAATGTCTGACATTAAAGGAATAAGCACATCATTCTGTACTCACAAAATTTTAATGGAAGATGAATATAAACCGTGTGTGCAACCTCAGAGACGTTTGAACCCCAATATGAAAGAAGTTGTTAAAGCTGAGGTAATTAAACTTCTAGATGCAGGAATAATTTATCCTATTTCGACAAAGATTTGGGTAAGTCCTGTGCGGTAGTTCCAAAGAAAGGAGGCATGACTGTCGTAGCTAACGAAAAGAATGAACCGATTCCTACAAGAATACCACAAGTTGGAGAGTATGTATTGACTATAGAAATAACGACGCCACCGAGAAAAGATCACTTCCCTTTGCCCTTTATTGATCGGATGTTAGAAAGATTATCCGGGCATATGTACTCATCGCTTCTTGGACGGACTCTCCACTACTTCCAAATCCCAATCGCTCCCGAGGATCAAGAAAAGACAACATTCACATGTCCATACAGCACGCTTGCTTATCGTAGAATGCCTTTTGGATTATGTAACGCTCCCGCTACCTTTCAACACTGCATGTCGCCATCTTTGATGAACTTGTGGAAGACATTATGGAGGTATTTATGGATGACTTCTCGGTATTCGATAATTCTTTCCATCTTTGCCTTAAAAATTTAGAACGAGTTCTAATGAGATGTGAGTAAACAAACCTTATTTTAAATTGGGAGAAATGTCATTTTATGGTTAGAGAGGGGATCGTGTTAGGACATAAAATTTCTAGTAAAGGGATCGAGGTAGATAAAGCAAAGATTGAAACCATAGAAAAATTATCTCCCCCAAGTTCAGTTAAGGCTATTAGAAGTTTTTTAGGACATGCTGGATTTTATAGAAGATTCATTAAAGATTTCTCTAAAATAGCTAAGCCTTTAACAAGATTACTAGAAAAAGATGTCCCTTTCAATTTTGATCAGGAGTGCTTAGATGCATTTAATATCTTCAAAGATAAACTAATAAATGCTCCGATTATAATTGCACCTGATTGGAATCTACCCTTTGAACTAATGTGTGATGCGAGTGATTTTGCAGTAGGTGCAGTTTTGGGGCAGTGAAGAAACAAGCATTTTCAGCCAATTTATTATGCTAGCAGAACATTGACGCCTGCACAAGAAAACTATACTACCACAGAGAAAGAATTACTGGCTGTAGTTTTTGCATTTGACAAATTTAGACAGTATCTGGTATTATCTAAAGTTGTCGTTTACACTAACCATTCAGCTCTTCGTTATCTTTTAACTAAACCTGATGCAAAACCTCAACTCATACATTGGATCTTACTCTTACAGGAATTTGATTTGGAAATTCAAGATAAGAAGGGATCTGAAAATCTCGCAGCAGATCACCTTTCAAGGCTGGAAAACCAACATATCGAGGAACTCGACGAAAGTGAGATAAACGACTTGTTCCCTGAAGAACAACTCTTTTCTATAACTTGCTCCGAGGTACAATGGTTTGCAGATATTGCGAATTATTTAGCTGCTAACATCCTACCAAAAAGGCTAACACATCATCAAAAGAAGCGATTCTTTGCTGATGCGAAGAACTATTTTTGGGAGGACCCCTTTATTTTCCGCATTTGTACAGATCAAGTAATTCGGAGATACGTTACAAAGGCAGAAGCTAGCAAAATCCTAGAACATTGCCATTCAGGACCTTCAGGAGGACATTACAGCGGGATTAAGACGGCACACAAAACGCTCGAATCAGGATTCTATTGGCCAACTCTGTTTAAAGACGCCAATGTGTATGTCGCCGTGTGATAAATGCCAAAGAAGCATGTAATATCTCTAAACGCGATGAAATGCCTCAAACATATATGTTATCATGTGAAATATTCGACGTATGGGGTATTGATTTTATGGGTCCATTCCCTAGTTCATTCGGAAATAAATACATCTTAGTAGCAGTAGATTACATGTCCAAATGGGTGGAAGCCCAAGCTTTACCTACTAATGATGCTAGAGCTGTAGTAAAGTTTCTTAAGAAACTCTTCTCTCGTTTTGGAACACCCAGAGCGATTATCAGTGATAGGGGTACTCACTTTTGCAATACTCAATTTGAGAAAGTCTTAAGAAAATATGGAGTACACCATAGAACAGCTACCCCTTATCATCCTCAAACCAGTGGGCAAGTGGAAGTGGAAAATCGAGAGCTTAAGCGGATCTTAGAAAAAACAGTTGAATCCAACAGGAAAGATTGGGCAAATAAAAGTAGATGATGCTTTATGGGCCTATAGAACAGCCTTTAAAACCCCTTTAGGAACATCC
Source organism: Gossypium sturtianum (assembly GCA_025698515.1). Classification (NCBI taxonomy): domain Eukaryota; kingdom Viridiplantae; phylum Streptophyta; class Magnoliopsida; order Malvales; family Malvaceae; genus Gossypium; species Gossypium sturtianum. The sequence goes on along the minus strand of CM046947.1, from coordinate 74,307,353 downwards.
CCGTACAAACTTGTCTACGGGAAAAGTTGCCATCTACCATTTGAGTTAGAACACAAAGCTTACTGGGCTATAAAATTCTTGAATTACGATCTTAAAACCGCAGGTGAGAAGAGGATGATGCAGTTGAACGAGCTGGATGAATGGCGAGCTAAAGCCTATGAAAACTCACGGCTATATAAAGAGGCAACAAAAAGACGTCACGATGCTCGCTTAAAACAATCAAAGCAATTCGAAGTAGGAGACTTAGTCTTGCTGTATAATTCAAGGCTCAAACTATTTTCGGGAAAGCTGAAATCAAGGTGGTCAGGCCCATTTGTGATCAAAACCATTTTTCCTACGCATTGATTGAGGTAACCCATCCAACTCAGGGAACATTCAAGGTAAATGGTCACCGACTAAAACTTTATAATGGTGAAGATTTCAAGGAATTAAGAGAGGAGCTTCAGCTCCGTGAACCTTCATTTAGAAATGAAAATAGGGTGAGTCTAGCTTAAGACTTTAAACGAGCGCTTCTCAGGAGGCAACCCGAGCACTAACTTCCCTAACAATTTATTTGTGACTTTTAGCAACTAACCCCAAACTAACCGATTCAATGAAGCGCAGGTTTACCAACCACACGGCCTTACACACGGGCGTGTCCGTGGCCGTGGGGACGCCATGGGACGAAGAACGGGCGTGCTGGTAGTCGTGCGGGATAAAGACAAAAAAAATTTCCCAACACGGGCTGCGATAACATGACCACGGCCGTGCGATGCAGTCATGGTCTATCCTGAATAACTAGCACGGGCACAGGCCATGCCCGTGCCTGCCAACCGTGGTCTAAACTGAGTAACCAGTATGGGCATAAGCCACGCCCATGCCTACTAACCGTGTGAGACACTGACTACATGGACACGGACGTGGGAGAAGCGAGCATAATAGCACACGCCCAAGGAGCACGGGCGTGGGCAACATCTCAACCGCGCCTAAATTTGAAAATCACGAAAAATACGGGCTGAATTAAATCCACACGGGCGTGGCGCCTACCCGTGTCCCCTACACTATTTAAGACCATCGTCCACCATCACCCTCAAACTCCCCCAAATTCCCAACCTTAAAACATTTTCCTCAAAATCCCTTTCCCCCACTCCGGCCACCATCCCAGAAATCACCACCATTGACTTCCCCTACCCGTTATCTCCCTCCTTCCTTAAAAAAAACACATCAAAACAGAGTACACGCCCGCCCCAACAGTGTTCCACCGCCGTGTCATTTCAACAAATTGCAGAACACGCCCGTGCCTTGCATCTCCACGCCCGTGCACCGCCCAAACCACACCGTCACTCCTCAAAAACACTTCGGGTCACCTCTTTTTATCATATTTACTTACATTCAACTGTTTATTACTTAGAATTTGATCTAATTAATTAAGTTTAATATTAAGTTAGTATTATTATCCTAGATTAACTGAGTCATTTAATTTTTGTTTAAATAATATTAGAATTAGATAGAATAATTCTTTGTCAAATTCTTGCCCATGCTGAACATGGTTGAACTATCATATTAAAAGTTAGTCTCTGAATATTTTGGATAACTGATCGAAGCCTTTGATAAAATTTTACTTGGATCATCAATATCTGATATTTTGAGGACCAAGAATGTCATCATCCCGAGCCAAGAAAACCGCAGTCCCCGCTTCTAAAAAACGGAAGGGACCCGGTTCATCGTCAGCCACAGCATCCACCGAAGTATGCCACCCATTCCTACGATTCCCCCCAAGACCTCAAGAAGATCTTTTTAAAATACTTCGGTCGCGACCCCTCGGCACTGGGAGATGTATAGATTGGGCTGCGTTCGAGCAAGTCCATCTAGCTGACGACGTACGGGCTCTCCTAACTACCGACCCGTGGGACCGATTCTTCAACATCATCGAGCCCACATATTTGGAACTCACCTTGGAGCTCTGTTCCACATTCCACTTGCAGACGGTAATGGTGCAACATGATGACCCCGGTATGATCCAATTCTGTCTCGGAGGCATTGTACGAGAATTGAATGTTCCCCAATTTGGGGTTGCATTGGGACTCTTCACCAACGACTTCATGGAGGAGAATGATCTCTCGAAGCTCCCTCGCCACATCCACAACACCCCCACGAATTGTTGGTACGATATAGCTCCCAACAATGGCAGTTATGATCCCAGCCGCTCCAAGGCAACGGCCCTCACCCCATCTCTAAGGTACATACATGCACTTTTAGCTCATACTCTGACAGGTCGGCGAGAGAGCACCAGCGTCGTCAACACTCACGACGCCTACTTCCTTTGGAGCATGGCGAACGGGCACATTTTTGACTTACCTTATTTCATAGCTCGCGCCATCCAACATCAGACGGAGCAGCACCGGAGAGGGGTCATCTCTATGGGTCCCTACATCACACGCTTGGCTCGATATTTCAACCTCCTCAACACCGACGCTCATACCACCTCCCTCACACTAATAGGTCAGATGTCCCCACAGGGCATCCAGACGATGTTGCACATGAGGATGATTAAACGTCGACGTAGGACCGATCCTCCCCAATATCAGCTAGCACCGACCACTGACGAGGAGGACCCTGAGGACATTACTGAGGATGTTCCCCCATCAGAGGAAGCATCACCATCGAGTCTTCGTCCATCTCATATGGCGACATCTATTTCAGACATATCTGAGTGCTTAGCACGATTCGAGCAGCAATGCTTCCAGCGCTTCGACCATATTGACACCACTCTCCACCAGATATGTCAATACCTTCACATATCATCGCCGCCGCCACCTCGCGACCCAGCCAATGACGAGGACCTTTGAGTCCTTTTATTTCTTTCATTTTTCAATTTTATTTTACATTTTTATTTTTTTAATCTATTTTTGTTTTAATTAAGACTTTTTGTGCTTCATGTTTATAACTTTTATTAGTACAGTTTAATTTCTTTTATCACTGGCTGTCTAACCCTCGAGTATCTCTAACAACTCTCATTAAATTTTTCTCCCTGAACATTTAATTGATGACTTCGCAGATTAAATAGATTAAATATACAACTCAAGGAACAAAAATATCACTTATACCTAGTCATCACATTCGTCATGGAACATCCTCTAAGGATTACATCCATAATTCAGGAAGTTTCACTTCTCTCCCTATCTTTTAATTTTATTATGCTATTATCTATCTTTGTACATTGAGGGCAATGTACATCTTAAGTGTGGGGGGTTAACTATAGTATTATTTGAAAATCCCTGAATTATGCCTTGTCTTAAAGTAAGTTTCTCAGATTATGATTAGAATGAAATTTCCTATGATTTATGAGTTTTGTTGATATGTTTGAGATTAAGTCATTGATAATTATGCATTGATGATTTATACTTTAAGATACTATAGAGTCAAGCATGATAAGTCTATTTTTCTGAATTAATTTTTTTTTAGGTTGTCTACCTGAATTTGAATATTACTTTGAAGTTTGAAATTTGCTAGGTTGACATCAAAAAGCCATAATTTTTGTGAGATGTTGAGCCTTATAGAGCATATATTCTTTTTCTTGCTCACTTTATTGATTATGAGTGTGTCAACATTGATTTGTTATTCTAGAACTTGCATCGATTATACATGTCGAGACCAAATCTTTGATTTGATACACTAAAATGATAAAGGCACCTAGGTTTTAACCCACTCATTCCACTAAAAAGCCTACCCATTTGATTAACCCCTAGTGAACCCCGTTGATCCTAACAACCCTTTTTATTGACTCACCCACTAATATTATCCCAAAACCCTTTGTTTTTGTTATCAGCATTCCTTTTGACTACCCTTATATCGAGATTTGATTCGATCGATTGCCTATTGATTTCGATAGTAAATTCATCAATTATTATAAATATTTGACTTGTTCTTAAAAAAAAATCAAAGTATATTCATTATTAGTTCGGTGATTAAGTGAGCTTATACGTTTAAATTCCAATTGTTGAAAAAGAAGCTCGTATTAGTAATAGTATTATTATTATAAGTTCTCAATTGATATAATTTTTTATTATCAGTTCATTGTTTCTGGTTAGGTAATTTGTCAGGTCAATCTCGATTCTAACCTTCTAATTCAGCCTATATCCACACCTTAACCCAAGCCCCGTTACAACCCTGTTAAAGACCTTTTGATTTGTGTATCATTTCATATTATAGTGGTGGAGATTTGATTCTCATACAAGCCTATGGGATTAACTTTTCATGTTTGACTTATGAGTGCTTAATTTTTGAACCTTAAACACCTCGAGTGATTTGAGTGAATCTTTAGTGAGGATGTCAACCCTTGTCAATTTTAAATCAGAGGTAATTATTTAGATAAGGGGAAACACCTATGTTTTCATGCTACAGAATGTATGACTTGGATTGTTTGAATCTTTAGGAATCTTTGAGTTGAATTATCCATGTATGAATTATCTTTGAATTATGATGAAACATTATTGATGAATATTATGAATTAAGGAAGTTCGTTTTAATCATGAGTTGAGAATTTTGCTTGAGGACAAGCAAAAGCTTAAGTGTGGGGGTATTTGATAAACCGAAATAGTAACATATCTTAAACTCACATTTAGCATGCTTTTGGGTGATTTAAGCCTTGAATTGTGTAATTTTATGCTCTTAATCCTTTGTTTTCATGTTTTATACTCAGGAAAGCACCGGAGGATGAAAAGAACGAGAAACGGGCTTAAAACGGACCAAATAGGCCAAATCACAAAATCGACACGGCCTGGGCCCAAGCAACACGGCCGTGCCTCCCTAATCAGACCTGAACACGGCCTGGCCATGATTCACACGGGCGTGTGCCAAGGGCGTGTCCCTACCGTGGAGAAGAGGAATTTCACTCGGATTTGGATACTTAGGGGTAAAGAAACACATTCCAAAAGCCTATATAAACACCCTAGAGGCCAACTTTCAAAGGGGATCCAGCTAGGCCAAGGAGCCGAGCCAAAAAGATCAGAATTGTGGAAATCACTCGAAGGATAGCCAGTTGATTCATCTCAAGAAGCCGGAGTTATACTCAAGATGGAGGATCTCTCTTCAATTCCTTCAGGGGGTTTTAGATTTTTTCTTATGTTTTATTTTATCTTTTCTTTTGAGATGTATTTTATTATCATTATGAACTAAACCCTCAAATACCTGAGGGGGATGAAACTTAGATGAATCTTTTTATCGTTTGCTGAACTATATGATAAATATTTGACTTGTTCTTAATTATGTGTTCTCAATTCTTGTGTTGATATTTCGTGGATATTAATTCAAGTTTGATGTGCTTAGGTGGAGGAGCAAAAGTCCCTGCCTAAGAGTTGATCTAGCATAGTTAAGCGGAGTTGATCGCACGCCTAGAGATAGGGTGACGAGATTTTGCCGGATTAGGGTGAAACCTAATATGGGATTCCATAGATCGAGTTAATGCAATTCTAGGGGTTTTAATTAGAAAGAGATTTCAATTAATCAACCTAGGGTTTGACGTTATTCGCTTCGAGAGAGGGTTTAATATACATTAGGGAATCCTACGGATCAAGTCAAATGAATAAATCGTCTGGCTCAGAGTTAGATAACAAGTGAAGTCTAGGTGGATTCTTCCTTGGGTATTGTCTTTATCAATTGGTTTTTCCCACAAGTATTCCCCTAATTTTATTTTTTTTGTCTCATCGTCTTTAGCTTAGTAGTTAGTTAAATTTCTAGATTAAACCGATTCGCTTCAATTTTAAGGCTAAATAATAAAAAGAAGGTTAGTATTAGTACTTTCGGTTCCTTTGGGTTCGACAATCCGGTCTTGCCACTAAGCTATACTACTGTTCGATAGGTACACTTGCCTCAATCGTTGTCATAGTTAGTTTTTAGGCTCGATCATTCTCATTATAAATTTTAAGACTTTGACATCGCATAAAACAACGATCATGCGTTAGCTTTGCTGCACACTATTATCTGATCTGGCAGTCTAAACTGCAACATGTCTGTACAGCAGATTATCGCATTGCACTGTACTGCACGTACGTCAGCTTTGCTGCGTACAATTATATGATCTGGCAGTGAAACTGCATGTGATAAGCCATCATTGCCGGGTAATCCGGGGTGGCAGGTCATTGTTGCCGGGCAACCCAGAATGACTTTACGTGGTGTGTAGGGTTGGATGGGCCTTTTGAGGTCCTAAGTGGTGTGTTTTGGTTGGATGAGCTTAAACAGCTCTTATGGGGTGTGATTGGGGGACGGAGAGGTATGTTGGCTGGATGGGTGGGTTTTATCACTTGACTGTATTTCATCCGCATCTGTCTATGAGTTCTGACTATAAGATTGTTTGTATTCTACTTGTCTGAATAACATTTGTGTTGAGTTTCAGTGTGTACTTGGTGTGCTCTGATTGTTGTGTTCTGTTGGGACGTTAGTTCCAAGTATGCGTTCTGACTCTGTGAGTATTTGAGAATCTGTCGCGCTACTGATTGGAATTTCATTTTTTCCTGTCTCTTGTTTTGTTTTGAACTCAAACTGAGCTCGAGTAGCTCACCCCCTTTTAGTGTTTCCCTTTCAGGTACCTTTTCTATTTTCTGGCGCTGGGCACGGTATGCGGAGGTCTCAGACAGTCTTAGTGGGACACAAACTATTAGTTTGTATTTTCAGTTGCTACTTTGTTATTCAGTTTTGAAATGTAAGGTTTTATAAAACTGTGGTACAAATTCCGTTTTAAGTTTTATTCGTTTTTATTCTGCTTGTTTATACTACCTCAACTGTAATTTTACTGACTGGATTTTTAAACGATTAAATGTTTCGGTTTGACATGACAACTTGCTTTGTAAGAATTCACCTACGATCACTTCGGTGATCAATGTAATATCTGGGATTCAGTCTAAACTTCTAGGCCAGGTTTAGGGTGTTACATTTTGGTAATTTTTGGTGCATTTTGGCCAAGGTTATATATGGCATGTATAGGACCTTTTGTAATGGTAGTTTATGAATGTTCTAATGGTTGATTTGGTATGTATATGCTTATGAAGTTTATGTTTGGTTTGGTGAACTTTGGAGCTTTGACAAGTTAGGTCATTTTGGCCATTTTCAAGTGCTTGTATATAAGGTTCTTTTTGGTATGTTTGTGATGTCATGTACATGGTCATAGGTGATATCATTTGGTAGATAAATGAACTAGGTTTGGTGCTTGAAGTATGGTTGTATTGCTTTATTTGATCTTTGATATTTTGATATAGATGTGGTGCCTTTGAATGGCATATTGGTTAGATGAATTAGGATGTTTTAAATGGTATGTTTAGATGTGTTTGAATAATGTTTAAGTATCTTGAATGTGTGCACAAATGGAATGGTTGGATAGGTGTGGTTTAGCCTTGAAATGGCTTGAATTTAGATGGATCACACGGCCTGAGACACGAACTGTTACACAGCTGTGTGTCATTTGTTATTTCTTAGTGTATTAAGTCATTGAGTTACACGGCCGAGCACACGACCTGCGACACGGCCATGTGTGGCAAGTCAAAGAGTTACACGACCTTCGACACGATCGTTTGACCCTACTCAGTGAGTTACACGGGTGAAGACACGAGCGAGTACACGGTCGTGTGTCCCCTTGTTCGATTGTTACATGGCCTGGGCTATGTCACACGGTCTGGCCACACGGCCGTGTGACCCTTGTTTTCCAATTTTTCTAACTTTTTCCCAAATCTTCTGTTTTGTTTTAAATTAGTCCCGAATTGCTTCTAAGCTATTTTTAGGACCTCGAAGGCTCAATTTAGGGACCAAATGCATATGTTTGATTGTTTTTAAAGTGATTTACTTAAGTAATGCCAAATGATGGTATTGAGATGCTTTGAGGTTAAATATTATTCTGTTTGTTCGGTAATACTCTGTAACCCTAATCTGGCGACAAAGACGGGTTAGGGGTGTTACAGGAAATGTCTTTTTCTTTATCCTCTCAGTTCATATGTTGTATTATTTAAGAAAATTTTGATTATGGTTGAACATAATGCACACATGGTTCTATGATTCATCTTGTCATTATTTTTCTCCATCTCTCGAATTATGGTAGACAAGGATGTGAAGTTATGATAGTCATCAAGTTCATGGTTGTTAAGCTTTGATGCAAAAGAAAACTATTATCTACAGTGATCCTCTGCTTTTTCTCATGCCTGTTAATAATTTCTATCAGTTTCTTGTCTTGAACGATGATTTTCGGTTGAAGATAGTTGAAGATAGCACATCATTACGAAGTGCTTTGCGATTTATATTTGAAAAATAATGCTTTCTTTTTGGTTTCCTGTTTCTTGAACATATAATCTCACTTTATGATAGCAAATGACCATGATTAAAACTCAAGCAAGGGTAAAGAACAACATCAAAAAACTGAACAATAGTATAATCAAGCATGGGTCAAACCATATTGTTCATGTGGTTCTTTTTGCACTGTTTTGCTTCTTTGTTGTCTACACGTGGTCCAAAGTATCTAGGAGATAAAGTTCGCAAGACTGCAGGATACATTTTTGAAAGGAGATCGAATTTTTTTTAGCAAAGTTGGTTGTGAAGAAGAAGGGTTAGGTTGAGGGGGGTGAACTGGGTTTTTTCTCTCGAGAAACAAATAGAAAAAATAAATGGAAGAGAAGGGTTTTAAGTTTGGAAAAAATCATTGGTTATCACTGCCAAATAAAATGCCACGTGGTGTCAAGCGATTGGCCACTGTTGCCACGTCATAAAAAGCTAATGACGTTAGACTCAGGTACTGATTTAGTTGACGAAAAAAAGTTTGGGTACCAATCCGAGATAATAATAAAACCTTAAGTACCAATCTGAGAGAAGTAGACAAGTTCAAGTACCAATTTTATATTTAACCCTTGATTCTAATACTTGTGACAAACAACAAAGTTGGATGTAAGCTACATATGCAATCTATGTTGTGTGGACATGCGATCAAATATAAATAAACCTCGCTTATATATGTTTTTTTCGTTAGAATTAAGTCTCTCTCATTATAGTATTTTTGTCTATGCACACTTGTAATATTTTCAAACAGATTGGTTAATAAAATAATTCATGGATTACATTAATATACTTTGTATAATAGGCTCATGTGGTTTTTTCATGCAAAACAAAATAGAAGCAAATATTGGCTCACTGGTTATCTAATGTTTAGAATAATACTAAGCGGTATTATGTGGTCGAATCTTAATACGAAAAGACAAATTATATTAGTTTATGAACCTAAACATGTACTTAGTCTAATTGGAAATGAGATAACTAATTGAAAGAATAATGTCGTCTATCAAGTCCAATTGGGGAGATGTCTTGTCTTGGGCATCAGAGCGGAAGACTCCCAAAAGATAAAGACATAGACGTGACTAACTGGACTTACAGTACATTGGACTGAACCCAAGAAGAATAGATCCAAAATCCATTTATGGATTTATTCACTTGTGACATTCAAATTGTGGCATACCTTAATCCTGAGTGGATGATGGACTATGTATGCGTGACTTGTATACTTTAATGCAAGTAAAAGTCGAAGTTCAAATAAATAAGGAACCGAAAGAGGTATACGACTTCTGCAATATGTAGTATCATTCACAATAGTGGAGTTCATAGCCCAAGACACGGGTAAATGGTATCCTCTCATTGGTACTTCATGATGGATAAAAGTAAACATAGTCATGAGTTGTTTGCCTTTGTGATGAATGACTTGATTACTATTTCATAGTAATTGACTTTTCATGAAGGAAGATGTAATAGTTATCATGAGATAAAATAGGATCATATTAGGAGAGCAGATTTATCCCAAAGAAATTAAGGATATCCTATGAGGGTAACACACTTTTGACAATATCATTGGACGAGCATTGATCGAGTTCTTTCGTATTGGTATGTCATTAGGGAGAGCTCAGTCACGATACTATAGTGGAATGACTTCGTGACTAAATGAGTTTATAATTAACTGGTGAAAAGCTAGAACTTAATTATAAATCATTTTAGATCTAATCACATATGTCCAATTGGTCCCTCCGCTAGCTTGTTAAAATCATAAATAAATTGCATGTTGAATCAAATGAAAAAAAATGGATAGAAATGGTAAAGTTAGAGAAATAATAAACATTTGAAAATGAATGTGGTTTTCTCTAAATGAAAATGACCTTAAAATTAATTTATTTTTTTGAATTATTAATTAAGTAATTAATTGAAGTTCAAAAATGGAAATAAATTAATTGGTCATAGTGAATCCGTTGAATGTAAAAATATTAAATATATTTTCTCATATATTCTTTTACGGTAAAGTCATCATGATTTTAACAAAATTAGAATTGGGTTGTGAAATTTATTCAATTGAGAAATTAATTAATTAAAATTAATTTATGATGTTTGTTTTGGAAAATAGAAAAACAAGTATTGAGTTAGATTGAATTATAAAGAACTGGGTTAAAAGTTCAGGAAGTACTTATAATTTGAATACGAGAGAGGCCCAAAAAATCTCTCATGATGATACATGGGACGACAAACCCTAGTTTATTTAAATAGGGTTGCCACCCCCTAATCCTAGTTAGACTAGGATTTAGTTTTTATATTTTAGACTTCTACAATTCAATAAGAGTTTCACTTCTTCTCCTTATAAATAGATGACACCGGTAGGGCTAAATACACAACTTTGAGATATTATTATTCAGCCGAAAAATAGTGAGAATTTATTTTCTATATATAAATTCAATCTGGAATAACAATTCTACCAATTTCTATTCAGAGAGAATTTTGCTTTTCCACTGAAAGTAAAGTAAATAATTTATGGTTTTTTGTTTGATTCGAATTTGTTCGAGCCTACACTCGAAGCAATTCGTGGTACGAGAATAGCGGAGAAGACCGTTCAGTTGAAAGCCGAGAATGACAAGGATTAGTCTAGCCAAAAACACATGTGCGATTTCGATAAAGAATTTATTGCTATAAACATCACAAACCGGCTCGATTTTCAAAAAATTACTTTTTTGCTGTGCAAGAAAATCATTTTTGAACTGGATTTTTTCCAACATAAAGTTATATGCTTGTTTATTGATAAGGGAAATAATTTCAATGAGTCGCTTCTTGGTTATTAACAGTAAGAAGAGTTGGTTGCTAAGCACGATGTCGATAAATATAACTAATTTATTAAAGAACACTGAAATTATATTTGCATCAATGATCAAATTAGTAAATCAAGTGAAGATTTTATTTTCCCTAGATTCTCATCATATTGATTTCCTTATATTTTATTTTGCGATTTCTCTTTTCATAATTTTAATTTTTTATTTAAAAAACCCATTTTTATTTTACTTATTTTTACTAAAGAGATTAAAATTATCATTGGTCTTTGTGGATTTGACCCTATTCACTACCATTTACTAAATTTATAATTTTGAGTAGGAATTTGTTTTTGTAATTCTCGACAATCATACAAATTTGGGCGCCGTTGTTGAAGATTGGTGTCAATAATTTTATTTTTTTAATATCCTTAACCTTCGGTCATGATTGCATATTCACGACATTTCAGATTTAGACAAGACATCCAATGAGAGCGAATAAGGTAAATATTTCTTCTCTTAAGAATTGAATTTTTTAAATAACCTCTCTTGTTCAAAAATTGACTATAGGAGATTCACAAAAAATGCAAGCGTATGGGATTTATGATTATTACAATTTCTACGTTGATATGTGTCTTGTAACACCCCAAACCTGATCCGTTTGACCAGATTCGGATCTTGGTTGTTACAACACTTATGCAGACAAATCCTAAACTACTTATACAAATTTCAAGCAACTTACTTAATTACAAAACTTCAGACTAAAATATATTAGTAAATACAATGAGTAAGTACAATTACAACATGAGGTAATTAAATTACAATTTTTAAAAATTGAACGTCAATAATGACAATGAATCGCAAAGAAAGAGAGAAAAATAGAACACACAGAATTTTACGTGGAAACCCTTTCGGGGAAAAAGCACGGGCATAGGAGAAGAAAATTCACTATGTCAAATTCGAATGATACAAGAGGAGAGATGATTACGTCTATTTATAGGTTTAAAAAACCTTATTCTAATCAAAGTCAAATAGAAGTAATGCAGTAAGATTAAAACACCTTATTCTAATCAACATCAAATAGAGGAAGTAAACTTCTATACGGATTTTACTTGTGCATCCTATCTTATTCTAATCAACATCAAATATAGGAGGTAAACCTCGGCCTTCGCCCTCGTAGATCCCCCTATCTTGCCACTTGAATTTTTTTAACAGGAATTTGGGTCACACAACTTCTAACAAAAATTTTATTTAATTAGAAATCCTAATCTAATAAAGACACCCAAAATGTGGAATTCTCAGACAAATCAACCTTTAGATGCACTGCCAAGCTCGCTCTGTATGCATAATATCCCGATACGTCCCTTCATTTGGCGTAATTCTGGCATTGTTCCTCCTAGTGCATACTCATAGTTAGCCTGAAACAAAAATGTAAACTCATGTAAGCTTCTAAAAACTTAATGAGAAAAACGTTCTTTACCTGCACAATGCTTGTACATTGTTACTGAAGAATCGTTATGACGTTCTTATTATTCTAGTCTTTCAACTTGTTTCTGGTGAATACTTTTCTCATAACTTCATTCTTCATTCTCTATTGATATCACGCCTTATTCTGAACTCATTACTTACCCGTAAACATCTTTGGTACGCCACTTACCTCATTCAATGTAATAGCCCATTTTTCCGTGGCATCGAAAATAATTGTTTCGGGACCACAATTTTGATGAGAGAGTCTATAGATATATTTAATTAATATTTATGAGTTAAATATAGTGTAATATTGAATCATGATTTAATATATTTTATTAATTGGTCAGTTAGTCAAGGTACAAGTGGTGCGTATTAAAAGTCAAGTGGTTTTGGAAAATGAGGTATCGAGACCTCATTTCTGTAAATCGAGCCCGTGAAAATTTTTATTAAATATTTACAGAGCTTTTATACAGGTGAATTGAAGTTTGGTCTGGAAATTTTAATGTTTTGATAGTTAATTAAGGAAAAAGGACTAAATCGTAAAAATTATAAAACTTTATCGCTATTGATTTATAATGGTTAAATGGTTAATTAATATTTAATTAAGGCCTAATATAGCAATTTAACATCTTTTAAATGTTTCTACTATTAGTGCTCACATTTTTCTTAATTATATTATACTAAATTAAGTTATAATAAAATAATTAAAAGGTTAAAGTTAATAAAAAATATCACCATCTTCTTTCATTTTCTTTACTTCCATCCGAAGAACACAATTTTTGAGATTAGAGAGATATGTCCAAGCTTTCAATGATGCATGTAAGTACTTTTGAGATCTGTTTTTCGTAATTTTTATGTTTTTGAGATCGTTGCATCTAGGTCTAACTAATTTGCACCTTAGTTTTCAAATCTGTTGAATATTTTAAAAATTTTCATTGATGAATTTTAGATTATTTTTTTGATATAAAATGGTAGATTTTGAAGCTTTGAAATGAAATAGGATTAATTTGTTAAGTAAATTTTTTTTAGTTTTAAGTTAGGGACTAAATTGTAAATATATTGAAATTAGTATGAAATTTCTGTAAACTGTGATAATTGGAGACTGCGTATGGACATAATTGAAGTGGGTTTAAAATTTGGAGTTCAAATTCGAAAGATATGATAAGTTCGGTTTTAGGGACTAAATTGAATAAAATGTAAAATTTTAGGGGCATTCAAATAATAAAATTAAATTGATATATATATTTATAATAGGATGATATAAGATGTTTTGAAGTGATAAATTGAATTGAATTATTGAATAGATCAGAAATTGGACCAAATTGAAGAAAATTGAGGAAATGACAAAAAAATTATGATTAGTCCTTATAGAGAGTTGTTGTTGCTATCTTAACTAGGTAAGTACATACGATATGTTTTTGTTAAATGGTTATGCATTTAGAATTATAATTTTAATTATATTTAATTAAAATTTTTAATTGTTTACAATTCGATACAAAAAGGTGAGTGAGAGGAAAAATTGAATACGATGAATTGCAAATTGAAATAATTAAGGAATCGATTTTAAATTGAACTAAAATAGAATTTATTATGAGATGATGAGATGAGAAGAACTGATTTGATTTAGACTGGTTGATAATGATAAGGACTAAATTGAATATATATGAAAAATGTGTGTGTATATATATGTGTGTAATTGAATGATTTAATGATGGAAATATATGTGAATTGAGATGTTGATTGATAATAAATTGAGTAATTAATACCCTATTAACTGTTCGGGTAGAGTCGTATATAGTTGGCATGCCATATGATAGGAAGAGTTCAGGGTTACTTCCACTACGAGTCGATGAGGCACTAGGTGCAAATTTGCTTCGGTTAAACCAATGAGACATTGGATGTCAAACCTATTGATAACGTTGGGCGCAACTATTTGCTTCAGATTTATCCGATGAGGCAGTGGATGCCAAACTGGTGTGTTTGTTGGATCTGTGTATACATTCGAGTCCAAGTCTTTTTAATTGGGAAATAAATGGTAAAAGCAAAATATCTAATATTTGAAATGACAAATGACGTGAAATGGAATATGAAATTGTGAAATGAGTTGAGAACATTGATTGATTATGTTCAACGAATCCATAAATTTGGAAATTGAGATGGAATATGATTCGTAATTCGTATTATGAAATGAAATAGTAATTGGCATTAAATTGGCAATTGATATATATACATATATTTGGTATAAAGATGAATTGATATGAAATGGGAATGAAGTTTATACAATTTAATTTTAATTTGATTGAGAATTAAAATTATGAAATGAAAAATAATGTTTGACATTAATTTGAAATGGGATGTATTACGAGTAAATAGGTGGTATGATATGATTAAGATAGTGAACTGATTAAATGATTGTTTGTTTTATGAATGATAATGAAATGTTGAGTTAAGTGAATTGAAATTTTATATGATTGAATTAATATATAGTATGAAAAATGTTGAACTCACCTTTTTTATATTTGAATTGTCATGATAGGCAAACTTTACCAAGCTAAGTAACATGTCGGGTATAATTATAACCTAAGGTAAGTTATTTGGTTTTAAATATTTATGAACTTACTAAGCATTTTTAATGTTTACTCCCTTGTTTTCTTTTTCCCTATAGTGTATGGCATGTACTTAGGAGTTGTTTTGGTTCACTAGTATACGGATATGACTTGAAAATCTTGTTGGTTTGAGTATGGCAAGGAATATGCTTAGTTGAAAACATATGCATATAGTGGATGGATTGAATTGTGCATTTGGTATTTGAAATGACATTTTGAATATGCAATTACATAGGTAATATGATTTCATGGTATGGATAAAAGACTGGTTGATAAGGTTGAGTTTATTTAAGAAAATTTGAAATGTTTTGATGCTAAATTGTGGAAAGTTAGATTAGTTGGTTGAAAGGGAGATATATGATATTTTGACATGTATATAGGATGTTTACTTTGCAAGCTAATGATCATGTTTCGGTACTTTGATTATGAATAAGATTATAAGTAACCTTGATGTATCAAGTGTTTGGTACCTAAATTGCAACAGCTTAAATTTCAGTGGTACCGGGAACAGTGATTTGAGATCACTAAATCCGACGAGTAAGTTTAAAAATTTAGTGAATTGATATTAATGAGTCAAGTGTGAATTTAGAAATATTTTGTTTTTAATAGAGAATTATGTGAATTAAAAGAATTTGTTAGGTCAAATGGGTCAAGCACGAGGTATCGAGACCTCGAATCTATAAAACGAGCCAAAAATATTTTTAGAAATTTTTATGGAATGTTATTGAGTTAGTATTAAAGTTTCGTTAGAAAATTTTAACGTTTTGATAGTCAATTAATTAAAAAGACTAAATTGTAAAAGGTGTAAAATTTACTAAAGTGACTAAATAGCTTAAGAGTCTAATAAGGAGGTATTTAAAAGGAAATTGGGCCTAAAAGGGTAAAGGCTGGACGGTTTGAGCAAGAAAATGAGTAAGGAAATAAGATGAAATAAGGGCAAAAATGGAAATTTTGTAAAATTAAATTTTAAAATTGAAATATCATGAGAAATCTAGATATTTCTTCATTATTTTCCAGCCAAAACGCCATAGGAGAGTCTCTTAACCTGGTGTTTCATATTTTTCATCATGTAAGTTCAATTCTTGCTTTTTCTTTGTAATTTTTCATGTTTTGAGACTTTTACAATTAGGTCCAACTATTGAATTCTTTTATTTTTGATTCTATGAGTGATTTTAAATGTTACCATGAATGAGTGCTGAAATTTTATGATGAATTATCATGTATTTAAAGCTTTAATTTCATTATATGATGACTTTATTAAGTGAATTTGATAGAAAATGATTTTAGGACCTAGTTGTGAAAAAGTTATGAATTAGGGTTTGATGTTTAAATTTTGAATATCAAAGGTTGTGAAATAGCTTAAAATGATTAGATAAAGTGTTAATTGAGAAGAATTAGCTCAATTGATGGGTTAATTGAGCAGGGACTAATTTGTAAAAAAACTACAAAATTTGAGGTAAAAGTGTAATTTCAAAAATTTAATGCCATAAAATGTGAAGTGAATTAGAATTGAAATGAATGCTAATGAAGGGAAAATTCTACATTATAGATCGAGAGTCCGAAGATAAACGTGGAAAAGAGAAAATTTTCGATTAGTCCCTGAATTTCCATAACTTCTACGAATTAGCCATGTAAGTTCTTATGGCTGAATTTTTATGTTTAACTTATTAATTTTGTGAATGATATAATATTTATAATTTATATTTTGCTATTGAATTATGATAATTGTAACGGTGCGAAAATCGAATTGAAAGTTCAAATTAGGGGAAACGAAAAATTGAGTACGTTCATTCAGTGATCAGTGATGAATTAACGGATAAGACCATGGTTAAACCATGACAAAGTGTGAAATGTGAGACCATAGTGGAGCTATGGCATTGTTAAAGTGAATGTAAGACCATGATTGAATCATGGCAATTACATATGTGTGCAAGTGTAAGACCATAGTTAAGCTATGGCAATTGGATAAAGTGTGTGATCATGGCAAAGCCATGGTAAAATGTGTGCAAGACCAAAGCGGAATGTGTCATCAAGCTAACGACGTACTCAATTCCTTAAGACGCTCCCTAATTTGACAAGTAATGGTAAGAGTTATATGAATTTAAGTGTTGGGATTTAGTCAGTTATTGATATTGAGCTCATCCAAGTGAATTCATTATCTGAAATTGTGTATGACAGGAAACTTTAATGAAAAACTTGTTATTTGAATTGTTGTTGTAATTCATTAAGATTTATGTTTTGAGCCTATGAACTTACTAAGCTTTCATAAGCTTACTTCTGTGTGTTAATGTTCTGTGTAGATTGACATGAGTTCGGAGGATCGGATCATCACATCGGGTCACACTATCCAGATTTTCACCGGTAGATTTTGTTTTACAACTTATGGTTTATATGGCATGTATAGGGTGGATTGAAAAAAATTAAATTTGTAATATGGTTTTGAGTGACTATATTATATTTATATATTAGTCTATATGCATGTGTTTAATAAAATCTATTATTAGTCAATGAATGAAATTAAATGGTAAGTTTATGTAGATTAGTAGTGTAATGACGCATTATGTATATATCTTGAAATTTGGCTTGAGTTAGTTGCTTGGCTAAGTACATTGGTATATGGAAGTGTTTTGTGTAGGTTGGATGTATAAAGGGTGAGAAAAGTGGCCTTAAAATGGCCTACTTTCATCCACACGGGTAGACACACGGGCGTGTGTCTAGGCCGTGTGTGACACACGGCCTACCATATGGGCATGTGGTTTGGCCGTGTGTCCCCTGCACCTTAAAATTGAGAAAAAGGATACTCAGAGTTAAGCACACGGGCAGAGGCATGGGCGTGTGTCTCAGCGGTGTGAATGACACAGCCTTGGACACGGCCATGTGATTTGGCTGTGTGAAAATTGTACCTAAATTGTCAAATTAAATTAGCCACACGGCCTAGCACACGGGCGTGTGACTTCAATTTCTTCATGCCTTACAAGTCAGAGAGTTACATGGGTTAAGGATACGGGCATGTGTGACTACACGACCTGACCATACAAGCGTGTCCCTAGACCACACGGGTGTGTGCGTACTGTACATAGGAAAAATTTTCAGAGTTTCCGAATTAGTCTCGACCTGGTTCTACTGTTCATAATAGGCTTCGAAGGTCCATTTAAGGGACAATATGATTATTTCTGAGAGTGAATATTACTTTTTCATGATTTACTTGAAATTAATCTGTAAACTCTGGTAATGCCCCGAAACCCTGTTCTGGCGACGAGTATGGGTTAAGGGTGTTACATAATTGACACTTAGTAAGTTAAAGTTGTTAACCAATATTTGAATGGCATTATGTCTATGTTTAGGTAATAGCATGACTTGATATTGAATGTTGGTAATTGTTGATGTTTGGAGTGAATGGCTTGGATGGTATGAAATGGTTAAAGGCATGGTTAAATAATGTATGCTTAAATTGTGAAAATAGATTCTTATGTTTTAGGTCTTTTATTGAACTTTTCTTATTGATATCTTAGTTAAAGAAATCATGATTGTATGAGTATGTTTAGGCATGAAAAATCTTGGCATGAATGGTAATGAATGGTTGTTGTTCATTGATGGTCACTAAACTAACTAAAATTACGACAAAGGCAAACGCACCTATCGAATAATAGTATAGCTATGGTGAGTCGGGAATATCGTATCCACGAGGACTAAACGTATTAGTAATGACTGCTTTTCTATTATTTAGCCAACAAATTAATGGGATTGATTTTAATCTAAAATTAACTAAGTAATTACTAAGAACGCAACAGAGAATGAATTAGGAAAATATTTGAAGAAAACCAATGAGATAGACAATACCCAGGAAAGAATCCACCTAGACTTCACTTATTATTCTGAATCTAAATTAAACGATTTATTCACTTGCACCTTAATCCGTAGAAATCCCTAAATTATGTTAATATCTCTTTCGAGAGTAAGAACAACTGACTCTAGGTTGATTAATTGAAATCTCTTTCTAATTGAAACCCCTATTATCGCATTAACTCGATCTATAGATTCCCCTATTAGATTTGACTCTAATTTAGTAGATTTATGTCGTCCAATTTCTAGTATTGCATGCAACTCCACTCAATTATGCTAGATCTACTCTTAAACAAGGATTTTTGCTCCACTGAGATAAGCACATTAAGCATGAATTAATATCCTAAAAATATTAAAACACGAAATAAACATACATAATTGAGAACAAGAATCAAGTATTTCTCATGTAATTCAGAAATCAAATAATAAGATTCATACAGGTTTCATCTTCCCTAGGTATCTAGGGAATTTAGTTCATAATCTGGAATAACATCATCTCAAAGTTAGGAAAACAAAAAGACATAAAGAAACCAAATAAAACTTCTAAAGAAATTGAATGGAAATCTTCAATCTTGAAGGAGATCTACTTCTGAAATGAATCTGATTGCGTTCTTCGAGTCTTTTCTTCGTTCTTCTATGCGTGCTCCCTTAGGTCCTCTTCTACTATGTATTTATAAACTTTAGAATGATCAGAATCCCTAAAAATTGACTTCTTCCGCGTAAAAGAGAAACAGGGTGTAAAATCGACACGAGATGGCACATGGGCTTGTGGCCAGCCCGTGTCGCTCACACGGGCGTGTGCCCAGCCCGTGTGGAAATGTCCAAGCCGTGTGGATCTTGAAAACAGCTCTTTTTGTCTGATTTTGGCCCCTTTTTCGCTCCTTTTGCTCCCCTATGCTCACCTAAGTATAAAAACATGAATTTAAAGGATTAAGAGCATCAAATTCACTAATTTACATAATAAATCATCCAAAAACGCATCAAGAATGGGATTAAAAACATGTTACTTTTATAGCTTATCGTTCATAATTGAATTGTGGTGCCAATTGAGGCATATTGGTTAGGCACTTAGGTTGAGTGAATTAAGTTGAATTTGGTATGTTTTGGTGTCTTGTATCATGTTGTTCAAAGGTCTAATGTATTGGCTTGTGGTTTAAGAGATCTATCGTTAAATTTGGCTTATTGTTGAAGATATTTTAGGCACACATGGCCTGTGACATGGTCTCCTACGAGACCGTGTGACACCTATTTTGTATTCTTGCCATGTTTTTCTTAAATGTTCCAAATTAGTCCCTACTTTGTTTTGAATTGTTTTAGGACTTCCATAAACTCAAATTAACCCTAAAAATGTATGATTATCATGATTTTGATTATATGTTTGATTAATAAATTATCTTTGTAAAAGCCCAAATTCGCCCGGGCCCGTCAGATTAAACCAAAAATACAACAAACAAAATAAAATCCAAAATTAACAGTCCATTACAGCCCAAATAAAAATTACAGCAGGCCTAAAACATTAAAACCCAAATACAAATTTATAAACCCAAACAGACCCAACCGAGCCCAATTTTTAACCCCGAAACAACGAAGCCCAAATGGCCCAAAGCTCCAGCACTTCCAGAAACCCTAGAGATTTCTAGAATCTCCAAGCGTCGCACCCACGAGCAGCCTCTGCATGCGCGCCTCCTCCACGTCACTTGTACGGCCTTCGTTGCGTCACACACCTGCGGAAAAGAAGGAAAAAGCAGAGAATAACAAAAGAACCAGCAATAACAGAAAATGGCAAAAACAGACTGTATTTTATTTTTTATTTCATTCGGCTATAAAAGACCGTAGAAAACATTTGTAAAGGGATTTATTTTTTTTTACACGCACAGAATACAGCAACAAAAAAACCAGAAACAAATATTCAAAAGAAAAAGGTTTCTTTTTTCGATTGATTTTTCATTTATAGTTCTCTTTTGAATTTATTTCGAGCATTTTCTTTTTCTTTCTTTTTTCGATACGCTAACAATAATAAAAAAAAGGGGAATTTACCTTCGAAAAATCGAACCGACGGCCTGCCTTCTTCGTCGAAATCGGAACGAAGGTGGTCGTCGAGGTTAGTATTCAAGTCCGGCCTGAAAGGGGGCGGTCGTCGTGACTGAATCGGCCACTGATCGCCGATTACAATGGGGTTGAAGTGGCCGGATTCCTTTTTCTCCGTTGCGGCTGAGGAAGAAAGTACAGAGGGCTAGGTTTTAGTTCTAAATGTGATTTAATTTGTTTTTTTTATACTGGTTTAGTTTATTGATCAAACGGCGTCGTTTGGGAAGGTGTAAGATCCGCGCGTCGACCCGATTTATGACCCGGATCTGCGCCTTTCCGCCTTAAAAGGATTATTTACACAATCGATCCCCCATTCCCTGATTCTTTTGCAATTTAGTCCTATTCGGGCGCAGCGTTTTCGCAACCTGGAATATTTTCATTTTTAATCCTTCTTAGTTTGCGCGCGCCATATTCTGGTCCTTATTTCTATTTCAGTATTTCGTTTATTTATTAATTATCCCTTTTAATTCATATTTATTTCAACTGAGTTATTTGTTTAGTCTATACCAGTCTTTTATTAGTTTAAATTTATTTATTGTGCATTGTTTTAGTCATTATTTATTATTTCAATTGAGTTATTTTAATTATTCATTATTTTGATAATTTTAATATATTATTTTTTTTACTAATTTTACATTATTTTATTTGGATTATGTATTTCGATTTTCTTCTTATAATATTTATTCTAAAATTCATTTGCCTACTATTATCTAATACATTTTTTCCTTATTCTTTATTGATATATACTATTTTATACCCTACTTATTTTTATTTTCTTTTTATATAATATTTGTTTTAAAACTCATACACATAATTTGTTGTTTGTATAACATAATGTATTACTATTGCATAAACTCTAAATTGCCCCTGTATGTTTTCAATACTATCATGTATTGTATTTTATGTTCACAATTATATCTTTGCTTTTATCATTATATTGATATTGAAATTTCCAACTTATTTATGAAAAATTGTTCATCCAAACAAACCAAACAAACATGTTTTGAATCGTTTTTTACTTATTTAAAGTTTCAAAACAAGGTAACATTTGTGCGTTTGGAAATTCGAAGAAATCGTGCCCAATCGTGTTGGGTGTGGTTTTTGTTTGACCAAATAAACGAATATCCTTTCAAATTTCGTCCATATTTTCAAAATAAGGTAATATTTGTGCTTTTGGAAATTCGAAGAAATCATGTCCAATCGTGCTGGGTGTGGTTTTTTGTTTGACCAAATAAACGAATATCCTTTCAAATTTCGTCCATATTTTCAAAATAAGGTAATATTTGTGCGTTTAGAAATTCGAAGAAATCGTGCCCAATCGTGCTGGGTGTGGTTTTTTTGGACCAAATATACGAATATCCTTTCAAAATTTCAATACTTGTGCTTGGAGTATTTTAGGGATAATCTTGAATTCGAGGACTTAGATTGTCGTATCCAATCGTGATGGATGTGATACTCTATTCCTTCGGAACAAGGGAATCTCAATATTCAATCAAGTTATTTAAAATTATAAAAAAAAGGGAACAAAATTTCAAACTTTTCGACATTAGGACATTAATTACTCAATTTGGTACCAATTTTGGGCGTTGCGAGGGTGCTAATCCTTCCTCGTACGTAACCGACTCCCGAACCCGTTTTCTTCTTAAAATTTGCAGACCAAAATTTATTTTATAGGTGACCCGATCACACCTAAACAAAAGGATCGGTGGCGACTCCTTATTTTTAATGTCGATTCCCGTTTTTCAAACCCAAAAAAACTGGTTTCGACAGCTTGGCGACTTCACTGGGGACTGGTTGAGGGTCAGGTTATAGATTGATTAACTCTTGTCCTTTTGATTGAAAATTTGGAAAATTGTTTTGGAAAATCATATTTTTTTTGATGCATTTATTGGTGCTATGATTGCGATAATGTCAAGTCTCATAAAATACTTTGACATTGCATGACTGTTGTGGTTACACCTTTAAGCGGGAGTGAGAAACTATGCCTTCGTGAGGTTTTCACCTCCGCATGGGCTAGTGGACTGCTTCTGGGATACATCTGTACCTATGTGCTTCGTGAGATTTTCATCTCCGCATGGTCATAGGGAAATGTATTCCCCTGAACTGAACTCAATCCATATGAGCCTATAATGGGTGAAGATTGAGGAATCTCTTTGGTTCAGTACCTATTCCTTAGAACTAAACCACATATAGTAAACCCTAAAAGCCCACCCTGAATGGTGCTGCAATAAACCATAGTGGTCATCCGAATAAGTACTATACTGGTTTCTTTTTGATTACTTTTATCTCTTACTAACGTGTTTCATTTTGTTTTGGTTGTGATCACATCACATATCATCTCATATCTAAAAGGGTGTTGATTCGTATTCGATTACCAAATTAGAGAGTTTGTCATAAAATGGAATACAATACGGTTGTCCATATATTTGTAATCTATTTTATGTAAAGAATCTTACCCTCTAGAAAATTTTTCTAATGGAAATTGAATTAGAACCGATACCTTTTGCATCCATGGCATGCATTCACATGGCATTACATTATATGCATTAGATTTCATGAGAAGACCCTGATTGGTTAAAATTATTTCAGCATTAACCTGGACACCGTTAAAACCAAACACCCTTATAGTACTCGGACTAAGACGAAGGACATGGATCAGAGATTAGAAAAACTTGAACAACTCCAAAGGGAGATGCAAGATAAACTTCAATAGTAAATGCAAGAGCAGCTCGCTAAGATTCAGCAGGATATGATGGACAAAATGATGGAAGCTTAGGGAAATATGATGACTCAGATGAAGCAGTTGTTGAAGGGGCTTATGGATAAAGGAAAGAACCCCATGGTAAGTGTTGAGGAGAATACTGAGTATCTTCAATGTCCCCCTGGTTTTACTCCACCACATGTGCAAACTCGACCTGAAAAGCCATCTGTCATGATCAGGCCTCAATAGTTCTAGGCGGGCGCTTCAGTGAACCTCTAAACTGGCTCAGGTTCAGGAGATAATCCAATCATTACTAATGTCCCTGATTTGGATGAAATAGTTGAAGGAGAGAGGACAAAAGCAAAACTACCAAAGCAGCTAGAAGATAGATGTAAATGGTTGGAGGAAAAGTTTAAAGCGATAGAAAGCGCCGATAACCGTTATGGAATCGATGCCAAAGATTTAAGCTTGGTCTCAAACTTGGTTCTCCCATACAAATTCAAAACTCCTGAATTTGAGAAATATAATGGGACAAGTTGCCCCGAGGCTCACGTCACTATGTTTTGTAGAAGAATGACGGGGTACATTAATAATGACCAACTGTTGATCCATTGTTTCCAAGATAGCTTGGTGGGAGCAGCAGCCAAGTGGTATAACCAGTTGAGTCGAGCCAAAATTGGTTCATAGAGAGATTTAGCCCAAGCATTCATGAAACGATGCAGTCATGTGACGGACATGACTCCGGCAATTACTCTTCAAAACATAGAGAAAAGGACGAATGAAAGTTTTAGACAGTATGCGCAACGGTGGAGAGAGGTTGCCATCCAAGTCCAGCCACCACTTTTGGAGAAAGAGACCACAATGCTCTTTATTAATACACTGAAGGCCCCGTTTATCACTCATATGCTAGGGAGCGCTACAAAGAGCTTCTCAGACGTCGTAATGACTGGAGAAATGATTGAGAATGCCATAAAAAGTGGAAAGATAGATGCGGGAGAAAGTGTCAAAAGATCAGCCCCGAGAAATAGGGAAAATGAAGTGAACAGCTTGAGCAAGCGTTCCAAATCAGTCACTGCAGGTCAACCGAGGGTTGTGACCACTGGTCATCAGGGCTCATCAAAACAAGCATCTAGTGCAAAGCAACTCCAGTTTACACCAATTCCAATGACATATAGGGAATTGTATCAAAGCCTATTTGATGCACATACGGTGGCTCCTCATTACATGGAACCAATACAACCCCCATACCCCAAATGGTATGATTCGAATGCTCAATGCGAGTATTACGCAGGAATAACAGGTCACTCAATCGGTAACTGTATTGCATTTAAGAAATTGGTGGAGAGACTTATTAAAATAGGGGTTTTGAAGTTCGATGAGTCGACCAGAGCAGTAAGTTGCGATAATTGAAGGAGGGGGCAAAAGAGTTACAATTCCTTAAAGAAGTCATCAGAAGCCTAAAAATCGGGAAGTCAGAATACCAATGGCATATCCAAAGACTGAACCAAGGAATAAAAGTTTTCCAAGCATCGGCCTTTATATACTTGAGAGTGTTTTGAACAATAGGACTCTGGAAGAGACGTGTATTTTTAAGGCTAATCTAGAGTAATATTCAAAACGTGCTTATTGCTTTCAGCCTAGAAGTAATAAGAGTCATTTTGTGAAATAGGCTTGTGTTCAGAATCCTTATTTCAATAAAACGCATCTTTTTGAGCAAATATTTTTCCATTCTTTCTATAGATTCTTTTGTACTTTGGATTTCTATTCAAATATTCTTTCATTATTCATGATCATACCATACAAATAATCATCCTTAGAATCATTTACTCTTTGGATTTTCTGCCTTCATACCTAGGTACCCAGATATCAACAACATGAGCGACGTTGTTACTGACTCCCTTTTTGAATGAAATATGGGTCTAAGGGATCTCAGGACTTTGAAGATGACAGAAATTGTAACCTATCTTCTGATTTGTTAAGGATGATAGATCTTGATGAAAAATAGATCCTACGTCGCGAGCCAAGGAAGGAGATGAAGATCAAAGCCTAGCTCAATGCAAAAATAAGATTTCCTATATGTGGGGCATGGATGTTACCAAGCCAGTCTCATTAAAAGTTTCTGGCCAACATCGATTCATTTTCGTGGATGTCGGTTACTTCACTAAGATGGTAAAAGTCGCTTCATGTGCCAATATTACAAAGTCGATAGTCATCAAAACAAAAAAAAGAAAAAGAAAGAAAGAATACCGAAAAAAAAATATCGAAAAGATCATATTTAACCGCACAATGTCAAAAGTTTGCGGTCTGTTCAAAGATCAGGTGCCACATTACAGTGCAGCAAAGGCAGCCAAAAAGAAAAACGAAAGATTAAAAAGGGGCCGAGACTTGTAAATATTGGCATACAAAAGTTGCTATTTGTCCTCTATGCTTATCAAACATTGGCCAGGACTGTCACCGGGGCAACACATTTCTCATTGGTTTCGCCCATTGAAGTCGAAATTCATTTCTTCGAATTTTATCAGAACTGAAGTTAGATAAGGCAGAATGGATCCAATCCTGATGGGATCAATCAAATTTTTGAGGAAGGGTTAATAGCTATTCGTTACAGTCAGATTATGCGGGTTTGCGACAAAGAGGTTCATCCTAGAAAATTCCCAAAAGTGGACCTGATATGGAAGAAGATCCTTCA
This sequence comes from Gossypium sturtianum, assembly GCA_025698515.1. Lineage (NCBI taxonomy): Eukaryota > Viridiplantae > Streptophyta > Magnoliopsida > Malvales > Malvaceae > Gossypium > Gossypium sturtianum. Next base: position 74,280,890 of record CM046947.1, on the reverse strand, counting down.
TATACAAAAGGATTTCAGAGAAAAGTGGAGGCCAAACTAGAATAGACTTTATTCTGTTCTGGAAACATTGACCAAAATGGATGGCAGGGATATGCCCAAATTCGGTGAATTCAGTCAAGAAGTATCCCCCAAAAAAAATAGAAATTTTCAGCAAAAAAAGAAGAAAGAAAAAGGAGAGGCCAAGGCGAAAACTCGCAAAGGGCGCTTTGAGACCAAAGGGGATTTGAGTTGAAAACCCGAAAAGGGCAGCTCAAATTTTGATCGAAACCGGGGCATTCAACAATCTTGCTATGCCTGAATTAACAGTGAAGAAGTATGCTATGTTTTGGGGCATTGACAAAGTACACTGGATCCCCTAAACACATATTAAGCTTAAAATGGTCCTCAAGAAGTTTGAACAGAGAAGTTCAGGCTGCGATATCTGGGGCACCTAGTTTCTATTTTACCCATTTTAAATTTGTTATTTGTGATTATATTATTCTTTTCAAAATATGTTCACAATAAATTGTGATTCTTATTTGTTTCGAGCTATATTCCTAATTAATTTCCTTCTTGTCCATGGTTATGATCTTTTTCAGGCATTTTGCATTGGAATAACGATTAGTGGACTAATATAATTTTCATAAAATGAGTTTCGCATATTACTCTGGAAACTTCTGAATAATACAAGAACTCGAAATAGGACTATTGTTTTAAAACTCACCAAGTTTAAGGAAGAGTCTAAGTTGAGGATATCTCATTGGATTTTCTGTTAAAAATAGTTGGTGATACAATCTTGACGAAAATGGGTAATCATGCATACACATCTGGTTGGGTCACCCGGGGAGTGATCAATAGATGGAAGCTGATACAGATCCTATACCTTTGAATAGCAATGGGACGGATTGAAGAAGAAACAACTCTTACGTTTAGGAGTCGCAATAGGATGGATGGGAAAGGATTCAGATCCTATACCCCTAAGTCACAATGAGATGAACCCTGAAGTTCCAGTGGGGCAAATTTGTTGAGCAAGATATTTGTTTTCTCGGGTTTTCTGTCAGAAATACCAGCCGAACAAGATGGCGGCCTAATACGTCAGTGATAGAGCCCTGATAAATGATGAGCGTTGACAACCCTAAGCATTTAAAAAAGGCGGCCTAATACGTCAGCGATAGAGCCCTGATAAACGATGAGCGATGACAACCCTAAGCATTTAAAAAAGGGATCATTCTCATGAAATTCTACATTTAGTTAGGAGCATTTGATTCATTCCGATCATTGCATTCTAATCATCATATTTTTAACAAAGGATCATTCTCATAATATTCTGCATTCATGCAAATGTCATCCATAATCATTTAGTTAGGAGCATTTGATTCATTTCGATCATTACATTCTAACCATCATATTTTTAACAAAGGATCATTCTCATAACATTCTGCATTCATGCAAATGTCATCCATAATCATTTAGTTAGGAGCATTCGATTTATTCTGATCATTGCATCTTAATCTTTTAAAAATGGATCATTCTCATGAAATTCTGCATTCATGCAAAACACATTTAGTTAGGAGCATTTGATTCATTCCGATCATTGTATCCTAATCATTGTAAGAAATCATTCTCATGACATTCTGCATTCATACAAATGTCATCCATAAGACACATCTATTTAGGGACATTTGATTCATTCCGATCATTGCATCCTAATCTTTCTAAAAAGACCATTCTCATGATATTCTGCATTCATGCAAATGTCGTCCATGATACATTTAGTTAGGAGCATGAGATTCATTCTGATCATTGCATCCTAACCATTTTGTATAAGCATAAACAATAAAACTGATTTTGCAGGACAGGTCCCCTAGAGGACGTTGTCGTAACATCGGTGAATTCAAAGATCTTGCCTTCCTGAGCGAAGCGGATCGAAGATAGCAGATCTGGCAATCCTCAAGTTGCAGGAGCAGATCGAAGATATCAGTACTATCTCCCTGACCAGCAGTGGAATATGTCGAAGATTGTAGATCTTGTCATCCTAAGCAGTAGTGGACCAAGATCGAACGGCAAATCTTGTCTCCCTAAGTAGTAGTGGAACAGATTTAAGCCACCAGTCCTATCTCCCTAACCAACAGTGGAATAGGTCGAAGATTGTAGATCTTGTCGCCCTAAGCAGTAGTGGACCAAGATCGAGCGGCAAATCTTGTCTCCCTAAGCAGTAGTGGAACAGATTTAAGCCACCAACCCTATCTTCCTGACCAGCAGTGGAATAGGTCGAAGATTGTAGATCTTGTCGTCCTAAGCAGTAGTGGACCAAGATCGAATAGCAAATCTTGTCTCCCTAAGCAGTAGCGGAACAGATTTAAGCCACCAGTCCTATCTCTCTGACCAGCAGTGGAATAGCTCGAAGATTGTAGATCTTGTCGCCCTAAGCAGTAGTGGACCAAGATCGAACGGCAAATCTTGTCTCCCTAAGCAGTAGTGGAACAAATTTAAGCCACCAACCCTATCTCCCTGACCAGCAGTGGAATAGGTCGAAGATTGTAGATCTTGTCACCCTAAGCGATGAGTGGACCAAGATCGAGCGACAAATCTTGTCTCCCTAAGCGGTGAGTGGAGCGATTTAAGCCACCAACCCTATCTCACGACCAAAAGTGGAATAGGTCGAAGATTGTGGATCTTGTCACCCTAAGCAGTAGTGGACCAAGATCGAATGGCAAATCTGGTCTCCCTAAACAGTAGTGGAACAGATTTAAGCCATCAGTCTGACATCCCTAAGTTTGCAGTGGAGTAGACCGAAAATAGCAGATCTTGCCTTCTTGAGCGAAGCAGATCGAAGATAGCAGATCTGGTAATCCTGAAGTTGCAGGAGCAGATCGAAGCCATACAAGTCTTATCTCCTCGAAGTTCAAGTGGAGTTGGTTGAGGCTACAAATCCCTTCTCCCTGAGTTTACAACGAGGAACAATTCTTATTTCCTTAAAGTTTCAGTGAGAAGATCGAAATTACAAATCTCTTCCCTCTGGATTCTTATCACCTCGAAGTCCCAGTGGAGCAGGTCGAAGCTACAAATCCCTTCTCCCTGAGGTTATTGAAGATCAACCTGTACCTCCGAGAAGTTTTAGTAAGAAGATTGAATTTACAAATCTCTTCTCTCTGAATTCTTATCTCCTTAAAGTTCCAGTGGAAAAGATTGAAGCTACAAATATCTTCTCACTAAAATTACATTGCAGCGGATCGAAGCGCTAGTTCCTATGCCCTTGAAGATGCAGTGGGATGGAACGAAGCTACTTGAAGAAGAAAAGCACCGAAAAAAGCCAAAATCTTACAAGACCAGGCAAATTTGGCTCTTTTATAGTCTTTGCTCTATTCTTGTTACACGACAATGAGCAAAGAGGGGCAGCTGTAAAAGCCCAAATTTGCCCGGGCCCGTCAGATTAAACCAAAAATACAACGAACAGAATAAAATCCAAAATTAACAGTCCATTACAGCCCAAATAAAAATTACAGCAGGCCTAAAACATTAAAACCCAAATACAAATTTCTAAACCCAAATAGACCCAACCGAGCCCAATTTTTAACCCTAAAACAACGAAGCCCAAATGGCCCAAAGCTCCAGCACTTCCAAAAACCCTAGAGATTTCTAGAATCTCCGAGCGCCGCACCCACGAGCAGCCTTCGCACACGCGCCTCCTCCACGTCACTTGTATGGCCTTCGTTGCGTCACACACCTGCTGAAAAGAAGGAAAAAGCAGAGAATAACAAAAGAACCAGCAATAACAGAAAATGGCAAAAACAGACTGTATTTTATTTTTTATTTCATTCGGCTATAAAAGACCGAAGAAAACATTTGTAAAGGGATTGATTTTTTTTTACACGCATAGAATACAGCAACAAAAAAACCAGAAATAGATATTCAAAAGAAAAAGGTTTCTTTTTTTGATTGATTTTTCTTTTATAGTTCTCTTTTGAATTTATTTCGAGCATTTTCTTTTTCTTTCTTTTTTCGATACGCTAACAATAATAAAAAAAGGGGGAATTTACCTTCAAAAAATCGAACCGACGGTCTGCCTTCTTCGTCGAAATCGGAACGAAGGTGGTCGTCGAGGTTAGTATTCAAGTCCTGGCTCGAAAGCGCGCTGTCAGGATCGACCGCCATCGATCGCCGATTACAATGGCGTTGAAGTGGCGGATTCCTTTTTCTCCGTTGCGGCTGAGGAAGAAAGTACAGAGGGCTAGGTTTTAGTTCTAAATGTGATTTAATTTTTTTAAAACGGTTTAGTTTATTGATCAAACGGCACCGTTTGGGAAGGTGTAAGATCCGCGCGTCGACCGATTTATATGACCGGATCCGCGCTTTTCGCCTTTTAAAAGGATTATTTACGCAATCGATCCCCCCACTCCCTGATTCTTTTGCGATTTAGTCGTATTCGGGCGCAGCGTTTTCGCAACCTGGAATATTTTCATTTTTAATCCTTCTTAGTTTGCGCGCGCCATATTCTGGTCAGTATTTCTATTTCAATATTTCATTTATTTATTAATTATCCCTTTTAATTCATATTTATTTCAACTGAGTTATTTGTTTAGTCTATACCATTCTTTTATTAGTTTAAATTTATTTATTGTGCATTGTTTTAGTCATTATTTATTATTTCAATTGAGTTATTTTAATTATTCATTATTTTGATAATTTTAATATATTATTCTTTTACTAATTTTACATTATTTTATTTGGATTATGTATTTCGATTTTCTTCTTATAATATTTATTCTAAAATTCATTTGCCTACTATTATCTAATACATTTTTTCCTTATTCTTTATTGATATATACTATTTTATACCCTACTTATTTTTATTTTCTTTTTATATAATATTTGTTTTAAAACTCATACACATAATTTGTTGTTTGTATAACATAATGTATTACTATTGCATAAACTCTAAATTGCCCTTGTATGTTTTCATTACTGTCATGTATTGTATTTTATGTTCACAATTATATCTTTGCTTTTATCATTATATTGATATTGAAATTTCCAACTTATTTATGAAAAATTGTTCATCCAAACAAACCAAACAAACATGTTTTGAATCGTTTTTTACTTATTTAAAGTTTCAAAACAAGGTAACATTTGTGCGTTTGGAAATTCGAAGAAATCGTGCCCAATCGTGTTGGGTGTGGTTTTTTGTTTGACCAAATAAACGAATATCCTTTCAAATTTCGTCCATATTTTCAAAATAAGGTAATATTTGTACGTTTGGAAGTTCGAAGAAATCGTGCCCAATCGTGCTGGGTGTGGTTTTTTGTTTAACCAAATAAATGAATATCCTTTCAAATTTCGTCCATGTTTTCAAAATAAGGTAATATTTGTGCGTTTGGAAATTCGAAGAAATCGTGCCCAATCGTGCTGGGTGTGGTTTTTTTGGACCAAATAAACGAATATCCTTTCAAAATTTCAATACTTGTGCTTGGAGTATTTTGGGGATAATCTTGAATTCGAGGACTCAGATTGTCGTATCCAATCGTGCTGGATGTGATACTCTATTCCTTCGGAATAAGGGAATCTCAATATTCAATCAAGTTATTTAAAATTATAAAAAAAAAGGGAACAAAATTTCAAACTTTTCGACATTAGGACATTAATTACTCAATTTGGTACCAATTTTGGGTGTTGCGAGGGTGCTAATCCTTCCTCGTACGTAACCGACTCCCGAACCCGTTTTCTTCTTGAAATTCGCAGACCAAAATTTATTTTATAGGTGACCCGATCACACCTAAACAAAAGGATCGGTGGCGACTCCTTATTTTTAATGTCGATTCCCGTTTTTCAAACCCAAAAAAAATGGTTTCGACAATCTTTAAAGAAAATTGAACCGTGACAGCTCATTTCTGTTTGGTTTTGTTTTGTGGCATCCTGTAACCCTAATCTGATGACGAAGACGGATAAGGGGTGTTACATTCAATCTGATCTTTCATAAGTCTTTACCCATTTCCTTTACAGTAGTCCATACGACCAAAACACAATAACTCTTGTATACATAACTTTAAGCCATTGTTCACCACGATTCATGTTTGATCACATATATAGATAAAAGGTGCCTTTCTTCAGATATACAATTAGAGAAATCCTTATTCAAAATACACTTATTTTATGTTTACTGATCACCTCTTCTACATTTCATCACTTTATTATTCATAGTCAAATCCTGGTCTTCCATACACATTACCGTAGCCCATAAAGACAGTGTGCGTTTTTGATCTCTCTAAGCACACTCATAAGCCATACTGAAGTGTCAAAATAGTTTTAATACAGAATCTGCCACAAGAGTCATTCCTTTAGGGGACGCCATTGAGAGCCTTACTATGATACGCCACAAGGGCACTGTTTTCAAAATTCGCCATGTAAGTCGTTCCTTCAGAGTGCGCCACAATGGCTTATTTCTCAATTTATTGCCACAAAGACTATCCCTTCATAATTCGCTATACAGGTGTTCCTTCCATATTGCGCCACAAAGGCATTCTTTTCATATTGCGCGACAAAGGCGTTCCTTTCATATTGCGCCATAATGGCATTCTTTTCATATTATGCCACAAAGGCATTCCTTTTATATTGCGCCACAAAGGCGTTCCTTTCCTGATGTGTAACTCCCCTAACCCGTCTCTATCATTGAATTAGGGTTACGGAGCATTACCGTACAAATTAGAACATTTATCTTCAAAACATAAATAATTTTACATTATAAAAACATTAATTAACAATTTAATATAATCATGGAGAACATACACATTCAAGCCTTAAACCGAGCCTTCAGAGCCCTAAAAATAACTTAGGAACAATTAAGGATCAATTTGAAACAAAATAGAAAAATTTTGGAAAACATGAAAATTTGGGAAAAAAGGGGTCACACGCCCGTGTGACATAGCCAAGACTGGGTGGACATTCGAAGTAAGGCACATGGCCATGTCCCAGCCTATGTGGGTATTCAAATTAGGGCAACACGGCCGTGACGCGAGTCGTGTACCAAACCATGTGTGTATTCGATGTTGGGTCACACGGCCGTGTCATAGGCCGTGTGCCAGATCGTGCCACAAACTATTTTGAGACACACGGCCGTGTCGTAGACCATGTCTTAAACCGTGTGAAACCTATACCAAAAACATTAATGACACACGGCCGTGCGAAGTGACCGTGTGTGGCACACGGCGTGTGACAGCCTATGTTTCAGGCCGTGTGCTCAAATTTCAGCCCCTAAAACAAGCCATCATAAAACCATTTCTTGTCCACCAAGCCAGACCATTTACACATGCATTCCTATAATCAAAACACTCTCCAACCACACTCAAAACATACCAAATTAATTAATCTATAAAATCTAACTAATGTGCCATTCAAAGGCACCACAATTCACACCAATTCATTTCATTCAAGATCACATTATACCCTAAACATACATCACCACATCCACACATCATTTAACCATTTTAACCACATATAAACATGTCTCAAGCCATATATTTACAAACCACTTAAAAGTGACAAAAAGGCACATTTACACATTATGTAATTTGATTCTTTTTTATAGTTTTGCTTTTATTTGTGACCCTTTCACCTAAAAAGCTAAAAAAAATTATTAGCTAAATTTGATTGAAAATATAAAAATATTGAAAACACTAAAAAATCCAAGATAAAAGTTTTCATCTTTTTTTCATTCTTTTAAAATTAATCCTCAATGTCACAAAGAAAAGCAAAACTACAAGAGAGAGAGGGAGAGAAAGAGAGAGAGACCAAATTACACAATGTGTAAATGTTCAAGATTAATTTTTTTTAGAATCAAGACTAAATTGACATAATTTATAAATGTTGAGGGCTAAAGTTGTTGTTATGCCAATTTTAAAAGCTATCACCATTAGCCCGCTAGTGACCAAAATAGATAAAATTGAAATAGTTGGGTGACTATTTTGTAACTTTTCATAGTTGGGTAACTAAAAAAGAAATTTACTAATAGTTGAGTGACTAATAATACAATTTACCAAAAAAACTAACACATCTTTTATCTTTTAATATGAAGTGTATTATTTTGATTAAAAAATAAAAATAAAAAATATTATATATAACATATAAATAATTCAAATTTTCAAAAAAAAATTTAAATTAGAAAATTCTAAAATATATAAATGTACATTTTAAAAAGTCAAAATAATACATAAAAATAAAAAAAAATTTATGAAAAATGAAAAAAAAAATTTAAAATTTAGAATACTACAAAAAAAACCTCAACATTTTAAAAGTTAAATATTCTAAAAATTTTGTAATGATTTTTAACATTTTTGGCAAAACACTCTAAAATATATTAAAATTAAAATTTTCTAAAAATTCAAAACGAAAGATCAAATATTCAAAGAAAAAAATTGACAAATCTTAATTAACTTAAAAATAATAGAAATTATAGAAATTAAAAAAGTTTATCTGGGACGAAAAAAAATTCAAAATATTAAAAATTTAAATAAAAATTTGACCAACATTAGTCAATGATTTTCAAATGGTCAATCAACTTGGATCGAAATCAATGGTATTTATATTTTAAAATATTTACCTTTTTAGATTATTTTTTAAAATTTCTTTTTGATTTTTTAAAATTTATATATTTTTTAATTTCAATAAACATGAAAACTAGGTTTTATGTTGTAATTTGTTGGAGGTTTTGCGGGGCACATTTTGATAAGCATCACATGTCAATCAATTTTTTTAAGGTTATTATAAAAATTGGATTAAACGGTGTAACGAAATGATAGTTTAATATATTAAAGTGAGACAAACAAAAAATTTAGATACCAAAGTAAGAAAAGGGATATAGTCCATGTGACAAAGTGAGCTTTAAGCCTTTTATATTTTTTATTATTTTCTTTTCAGTTTTTTAAAATTAAGACTAAATTGATCAAATGTTTAAACATTGATAGCTAAACCTTTTGAAATTGGTTTAAATGTTGAGAGTTAAATGTGTCATTATACTAATTAAATAGAGAAGTAACAGAAATATTCAATGTTAATAACATTGAAGATCGATGACTAAAACAGAAACAAGTTATATTTAAATGACCAACAGTGTAAAATTACCCTTAATGGAATAATCCAATTCAAACTATAAATCAATGGCTTGAAGGTCATTCCGATTTGACCTCCATTTCGACTTTTAATTCATTGAATCCAGTAATGCCGGAGCTAACCTAAGCAATGGCTCTAGTGTGCTCGGATGAAACTTCCTAGCAAAGAGGAAGCACATTGAGGTTGTATGACCATTATAAGTACAATTAAATCCTTTCCTAACTTGATTCAACAATGCCATTGATACATCTTTTCTCACATATTGTTTGGGGTGTGGACCGCCTTTAGACCAATCAACCCAAGTAATACTCCGATTTGAGTTGACCTCCGGTGACATTATGTTGACAAGAGTTGGCACGTAATGTTCATCGACGTAACATGGAGGAATGCAATGGTTTCTAAAGATGGGATAGTACTTTTCATCGGATAATATCTCGACGGCAAGATTTCGATTAACCTCGAACCATTGCGACCCTTTTCGCCAATTGGCTAATGACACCGTCGGCCACATCCGCTTGTTGTAACGGCCACGGCCGGTTACCCTCGGATCATCAAAGGAACCGATGAAGCTTTGCCTGGATTTGATAAGGTAGTTGTAAACTGTGGTGAAGTTGAATAGCGGGATGCATGCTTCCGAGAGTAGCACAAATCTTTGGTTGGCACAATCAAGCAACGCATTGGCTAACAGCCGCCTCTCCGCATCCACCATTGATGCAGTTCCCCAATGGACAGGCTGCAAAAGAGAGTTGAATTTACTTATGAATATAGCACAAATCTGAATTATATATATACATTTATGTTCCTAACCTTGCTTGGTATCTTGCGCTTGTAGAACACTGAGGTTGTTGGTGGCTCGTCAATGAATTCAGGGGATGTATGGATGTAAATGGAATAAAGGCCTTCATGTCCCATGAAGAACTTTTCCCATAGAGGTGCTAAAGGCAGTGATCCCCGGCTTAAAAACATGAAGGCCACCTTTGGGGTTGGATTGCATGAGGTTTCGAGGATAGTCGCGGCACGTCGCATCAGCTCTCGATCATCCGTCACCGAATGCGGTCGCGTGTCATTGTCGTTGGGGACTGGCGGAGTTTGTTCTGAAGAGTTAAAGGGTGGGTGGGGAGGGGATGAAAGGAAAGCAAAGTTACATAAAATGTAGGAATATGGAGAGCTCGTCAATGGCGAAGAAAACCTGTTGAGTCGAGGGTAGCAAGAAGAAGAGCCTTCTGAGACTAGCAACTTCAACGTGAAAGACCCAAGAATAACCACAAAAGAAGCCATTGAAAAGAGAAACAATGAAGTTATGGTAATATGAAACTGCTTGACCATTTTAAAATGAAAATTAGGTTGATTTAAACTGATTTGGAGGAGGAAATATAGAGAAAAGGAGGGTGGGAAAGGTCAAGGTTTATAGCAATTTGTTGAAAATATAAGTGGAGCGTTACCAGGTAAAAATGGTAGATGCGCGCATGAAATGACCCACTGGTTCATGTTTACCCACACTCCACCCAAAACTGAGAACAACCATGTATCCCATGTGTTAAGAGGCAAGAATTTAGTTTTCTTATTCCGGGTTTAGCGATTCGGACGATCATCTTAATAATTAGGGTAAATTCTAAGAATACTCGTCAAACTATGCACTTGATTCTATTTTTGTCACTCAATTATTAATTTTTTTCGATTTAGTTTTTTAACTTTTCAAAATTAACCGTTAACCCATTTTTTCTTGGCCTAATAATAAATTTAGTCCTTTAATGTTTATACATTCTATTAATTTTGATCCTAAATCTAAAATTTTTTAACAAATTTAAGCCTCAATATTTACAAAATTTGTCATTGTAATCCTAATTATAGAAAAAATAATTAAAATATGTTAAAAGTTAAATTTGTAACAAATCTTTTATCAGGAGGCGAACGATAATTAGAAAACTAAGTACCCAAAATTCAGTCTGCACAAATTCAAGGTCAAATGCGAAGATGAATGTACAGTCCCAGTTTTTACACTTTCTTGATAAATCGTACAAGGTCGAATCTTCCCTCAAAATTATACTGTGAATTAAGAAGTTAAACTGAAAATACATAGAATTCAAAGATAAAATAATCCATTTGAGATCTACCGCCAGGAGAACGTTCATAGCCATTCCAAAACACATACGTGTCTATGACATTCAAGCCTCCATCTTTAGCTTTCTTAATAACTTCCTCCCACGTGAAGCTATATTTTGTGTTACGATAAACAACTCCATTTTTATTCGTTTATATTCATTTAAGGCTCATTTATTATATTAATCGAAATAAGCTTGTTTATGTTGGTTTTAAGCTTGTTTAATAAATCATATAAAATTCATTTATTATTCCATTAGTATATATGAATAAATATTGTATGGTTCGTATGTTTTTTTATTTATAATATAATTATTAATATTTATATTTGATTATTTCTTATCCAAAAGTAATGTATATATATATATATGTGTTTTTATTATTCATGAACATGTCCGTTTAACTTAAACGAACGAACATGAAAACACATAATTTTAAATAAACGAGCACAAATAAAAATTTTAAAATTTTTAATAAATACAAACAAACTTAAAAATAAACAAACAAATATGAACAAAAGAATTCAAATTCGATTCATTCACTGCCCTAATCCCACATCTACATCCAGAAAGTAAAAACAAGCAAAAACTAGTCCTGTACTCTAAAAAGTTTTGAAGGGAATTTTTAAGAAAAAGAAAGACCATACCTCAAGAGTGCTAATGGGACAATGAATGGAGCCAGAGACCAGCAGTCTCCTTTGTCCATTGATGATCATTGTTGAATTTTTTATAGATTTTTTTATTTTGGAATTTTGTTAGAATTAGAATTAAATTAACATATTTTTGTAAATGTTGAGGGCTAGATCTATTGATTTTTTTAGAATTAGAACTAAAATGATAAATTTTGTAAACATTAAGGGCTAAATTTGTTGAAAATTTAAGATTTAGGATCAAATTGATAGAATATATAAATATTGGAGGGCTAAATTTGTTATTAAACCAATAAGAACCCACATTAGACTTTCGTTACTGAGTAACGACAACTAGCAGGAGAGTGACTAAAATATTTAATTTTGAAAAGTTAAGTGATTAAATCAAAAAAATTAATAGTTGGATAACTACACTTATAGTTTACCCTAATAATTATTTTTTATTCAACTTAGTTGGATTTTTTTGAAGAAAAAAACTAAGTTGCATTTTGATTCAATAAGAGTTAATTGGACGAGACATTTCTAAACTATGATCTTCATTTTAAATTGGTATCCAAACTTCAAAACATTTTAATTACATTCCCAAATTGTTGGTGTTATATAATAAGGTCCTTCTATTATTAGAGCATTAATTTAACCGTTAAATGGCACGCCAAATCTTATACAACATAATTTAAAATGAAAATATTAAATAAAAGTATAATGTTACTGTATAACTTTTAAAAGTTAATGTAATGCTTTGATTTTTGAAAGTTCGATTTTGGGCCAGATATCTTAAATTGAACCATTTCGGAAAGTCAAAATGATAGGTTTTCGAGAATGAGAATGGTAGTGAATTAGAGGTTTATTAATTGGTAAATCATATTAATTAGAATTATTAACTGCTTAATATTGAGAGCTTAATAGTTAAGGCTAATGGACTAAATTGTAAGATTAGCAAATTTAGTGGGGTCAATGTGAGAATATTGGGAAAAAATGATTTAGGAAGGAAGAGGTCCTTTATTAGTAAATTTCCCAAGCGTATAATAGCAAATATCCCATTTTGAGAATTGGTTAGGAAGGAACAGTTACTTTCAAGAGACCTTTTTTCAAAAATTCTTCAAAATTCTCTCAGAATCTCTCCATTTCATTTTGCATTTTCAGCTCACCTCTTTGTTTTCAAGAGAACCAAAACTAAGTTTTCAATTAAATCCTCCATCAAAACAAGATTTCTTAATCAAGAACTTTAACATTTTTCTTATCTCTTCTCTTGTCTTTCACGTTATAGTTTTGTTAGAGTAGAGGAAGAATTGATTTTTTATTTCTTAATTCAATCTTGATATTTCCAGCAAGTGAGTGCTTTCTAAATTTAATTTATGTTTTTAAACCATTGTAATATGATTTTTTTTTTTTTTACCTCCATTTTTCTTCCATTTTTGAGGATGTTTCTATGTAGAGAGTGAAAGCTTTAATTTATTGTTTTCTTAGTGTACTTGAGTTAGATACTTGCTATATTTGAGTTTAGAATGGAAATGGAAAGTATAAATTCAAGCTTGTATAAGGTTTTGGTGTGACGCCCCAAAAACTCTTGTATAACATTTAGCATTGTTCCAGGATTGAATATCGAGAAATTTTGAGAAAATTGGAAAACTAAGTCAGATAATAAATTTTGATGAAAGCAAAATTTATATTAGAGATATATATCAATGAAAATATTTTGGATGTGAGAATGTGATAATAAAAATTTTAAATTGCAAATTATAAAAAAATTGGAGGACTAAAATAAAAATTTGACCTAAAAGAGAAATATGAATTATTACTGAATATTTGATATGAGAAATAAATTGAAATATGAATTGGTGTAATGAAAACACTTTTGGACCAAATTGGCAAAGATTTGAAAATACAACTAAATTGTAAATTTCTCGTTTTTACGGAGAAAAGGGCATGAGTGTAATTTTCATCACCTAAGAACTAATATGAAGATTTAAATGTGATTTATGAGGTTTGAGTTCAATAAGTATCTATTTATTGTGAATAAATTATGGTAAGAGGCAAAATGGTAATTTTACTATATAAGGGTAATTTTATCATTTTTCAAAGTATTTATTATTGGAAACATCATTTTAAAAATATATTTGACATTTGAAATAAATGTGAGTCATGAGATTTTGTAAGTTGATGAATTGTGGACCACAATTTGAATCGGACTTAAACTTAGGGTGGGTTTGGATGGGCGATTGAGTGCGGTGCGGTGCGTTTAGCTTACTTTTTGTCTCACGCTACAGTATCGCTACAGTATCTAATCTCACCGCCACTGTTGTTTTTACACTAACCGCAGGTAAACGCACACCGCCCATCCAAACCCACCCTTAGACTTGAACCAAATTTGACTTAATCTTATTTGGAAATTTAAAAAGGAAACAAAAAGGTGAAAAAAAAATGGCCATTCTTTTCTTTCCAGCCATTCACCCCTTACTTCATGGGAGTTCTCTCCCTTTTCTTCAATTTTGATATTTTCTTCAAATCTCACCAAAAATCTGATACCCAAACTTTGTATTTTTACAAAAATCAACTAAAAAATCCATCTTCAAGATTGAACTCACTCTTAAATCCCCCATTTTCAGCTAGGGTTTACGTGAGTCTTGAGAGAGAAATTTAGGGTAGAGAGAATAAGATAACAAATAGTGTTTTCCATCTCTCCTCACTTGATATTTGACTTAGGTTGCTATACGAAAGGTTGAAAAACTTAGATACTAATATTTGGTTATATTCTTGTATACAAGAAAATGTGGAATGATGGAAAATAGAAATTTCAAGCTAGATGAAGATGGATTCATGTGATTGAAGGCTTGATTTTGAGTATAAGTGCATCGAAGTGATAAATACACTAACATACTCTTGCTTCTCATATAATAATATGTTTAGGAAATTAGTGGAATTGTGTGATAAATATGAGAATGATTATCTAATGAATACGCTTAAGTTTCATGGCCTAAAATTGTTGCAAATAATTAATTAATAAATTGTGGAATAATATGAAATAAGTAAGTTAATGAATGTGTACAAATTTTCATGGCATAATATGTTGGAAATAATGGTTAGATAGTGGTGGCTTAATAAGCATTTTGTCATAAGTATGAACTATTAATGTGTTATGAAAATGTTATTTCCATAAAATGTGTTATAGATGAGGAAATGACTACAATAGTGAATAAAGTGTATAATGGCCATGTATAATTCGAAAGTGATAATTGGAAGAAATATGGTGGAAATTATGAATTTAGCATAATAGCATTAAAAATGAACTAGATAAGTGTCAAGAGAATCATTGCTATGGCATAATGCGATTTGTTGCTAAAGTGAGCTAAAAGTGTAATACACTAGTAAGATGGAATGAGGAAAGTATAAAAGTACAAATGTTTATATGTGTATGTAGAAAACCATGTTAAGAGCACTAATTGTTTAAATAGCATGATGAGTGAATATGTGAAATTTAATTGAATGCTAATTAGTAAAACTCTATGAGTCCCAAAAAAGAATACCTGAAATGTAAAAAAAAATGAGTTTTTGGATGGAAGCTCAAAAGGCCTCATTTATATGAATATGATATGATAACTATAATGTGACTTTCCCTAGTAAGCTTCCTAGGAATAGTTAGGATACATATGGCATGTCGTAGGGATTAGTGTGTGTGCGACTTGAACGAAGATATGTTGCCTTATGACATAGCACTTTGGTGCATCTTGAGCCCTATATGTTGATGTGTTTAGGTTGGATGCACAATTAGTGCAATATGTGTGAGGTGTGATCAGTTGGAATCCCGAGTATCCAAGTCCTATTCCACTAGAGTTGATTAAGAGCTACAAGCTAAATAGACAAAAAGAAATTGAATAATTGAGTAAGCTAATGGTGAAAATGTTCTAATATCTCTTCTTGGGCCATTAGTGGATAAAATGAAAACTATGATAAGCTAATTAAGTTAAATGATTTTGTAATTTAAAATAAACTAAAACCATGGATCAACTCATAAAGTATATATGCCTTAAAATAAAGGTTTGAGATTTGAACTTCTGACTCTACATGTTAATGAATATAATGAGAATTTGGCTATAAGAGAAATGAACTTATGTGAGACTAAGTTAAGCGAACTTTGATAAAAAGTGGACATATGTTTGATTAAATACTCACTAAGAGTTATGCATTTAAATTCGAAAATGTAATTGCCTAATGAATCGACAATGTGTAAGTTGAGCCCTTGTAATTTGGTAATGAGAAATAAATCCATTACAAAGGCTAAATCGTGGAACAACTGAACTCTGGATAATTCTTACTAAGGGGCTCAACACTAATAATGGGATTTGATAAGTAGGTTTACTCTTGTGTACTTAATGAGCTCATTAAGCTCACATGTTAGTTGTTTAAACGCGTAGGTTATTGTAACACCCTAATCCCAAATACGGAATACTCGAATACTAAGGCGCTACATCAGGTCACCGGAGCAACCTAGCAAAATTTTCAAATAATTTAAAACATTGAAATACATTTTATATAAGAGAAAATACCATACATAGTTATAATGAAAATAGTAATAAAAGTAGTTATACAAAATATGTGGAGCTCCAATATCATCGTATAGCAAAATAATCAAAATAAAAAAAAATGATAAATGAGTTACAGACCTACAAAAAAATACAAGTAAGGCCTTAGGAATACAATGCCCACTAATAGATAAGGTACTGTACTCTGAATATTACGTGATACTAGAAGTCTCTCATCGATGATGTTCTTCGGACATGACCAAAAGTCTAAAAATCTGAACATTAAGAAAATTTGAAGGCTGAGCTTTACAGGCTCAGTGGTACACAACAAATCTACCATACTTCAAGCAATTCATAAATATAAGCATGCAAATCAAATGTATACATAGAAACATGACATGAGTATCGAATAATTAAATCACGAGTCATTAAGTCTACATAACCAAATCACTTGTATATCAAACTTGTCAAACTTGTTAGATTTCAGATACTACTCAAATAATCGGGTATTCGGATAGTCCCGCGCCACTCATGATCGCTAGTCAAATAATCCCGGGTGTCCGAAGGGTTATCCCGAGCGCTACTCATGGCTGCTAGTTAGGTTAGAGCCCGAAGGTTAAGCGCAAACAAATCATCAAACATATAATCACAAAAATACAACCATGACATTTGAGTCTCATACTCGTTTCAACTTGCTTATCATTCCAACTAAAATATTAACTAATGAGATGTGACAGTATGCTACCTTGACATCCTGACCTTTTCTCATTCAAAAATTAATAACTTTTAATATATAATTCTAAATCAAGCACCGTTTGCTTTAAACAAAACTAGACTTCTGTACGGTTATAGAGATATAAGGCTCACTTCCTATTTTATCTTATGAAATTTTTGGTGATTTTTCACTGCTAAATCTGTTTTATAAAAATTCTGTTGCCAGATTTTTATGACCTTTCAACACTCAAAAATTCATATATTTTAAAATACAAATTGAAATCAATCTCTGTTTGTTCTAAACAAAACTAAACTGACTCATTGTTACAATGATGTATAGATCACTTCTTAATTATTTTTACAGAATTTGTGGAAAATTTTTAAACTTATTGTTCATGTAATAATTTGTTTCTGGCAAATTTCACATCTAAGTTTTTAGCTTCATTTTAAATCATCCAAACATGATTTCCACCCAAAGACATATAACATGCATGCATTATCACACGAGCATCATATTTATGACTTATCAAGAAGCATAGGAGAGTTAGAGGGTACCACCTTGACGGAAGAACACCAACAAAGTTTCTTGCCTAGCTCTCCACTTTGCCTTTACCCTTAGCTTTAGAAGATTCACCACCCTCTTTAACTAATAACCATGTAACACACAAGATTTCCCACAAAAAAAGAAAAATAAGAGTTGATAGGATGCAAAAATACATGCTTTAAATAAATAAATAATATATGAGAATATGGGTAGAGATTTCCTCAAACTCAAACCCTCCCAAACACCCAAAAACCTCCACCTTCATCCTTGATGAACATAGATTTTTTTTCCATGGAACTTTAAAGAAAAGCTAGATCAAGACCTTAACTTCTTTGAGATTTGGAGGATGAAAAATGGTGAGAACTCCCTCAAACCTCTCTCCCTTTACACGGTTTGCTAAAGGAAATAGATGGAAAGAAGAAAAAAAATGAAGAAATGTAAAAAGAAAAAAAATAGGGTGATTATAGTATAGAGAAAAATGGGGACAAATCCACTTGATCCCATACCTCAATCTGCCAAGCCATCTTTTCCCATTAATTGGGAGAAGACTTTTATTCAAAAATGGTAAAATCACCATATTAGCCATCCATCTTCCCTCTACTTCACACAAGCTTCCCAACATCCTTAATTTCTTATAAAAAGGTCCAAAATCCACCCAAATTAATTCCAACAAAACCCAATCCCAAAATAAATTTATCCATCACCAACCCAAGTCAACGCTCGAATGTTGACTCGAGAATTTGGGGCCGTTACAGTTATGGACTCATCTAGAAGCTTATGATTCCAGCTTAGGAGCTTTGCATCACCATTCAAGATTTTGAGATTGTTATGTATCTATGTTGGTTGTCATTTGGATAAGAATCATGGCATGCACATATAGGCTTAAATTGAATTTGTGTTTGTAAATTGATTTGTGATTCAATACCCATTAGTGTTCTTAAATGAACTTGTGTTTGTATGGTTGCAAATTCCCTTTTTGAATATGTTTTATGGTTTCCTTGATAAGGGATGTTCTGTGATGGTTTTAAGGTGTTTTTAACTTGAATTTTTGGTCCCCTACCTCTAGGTCTCAAGACATGGCACTTATGTCTCAAGATACATTGGTCAGAATACTCAAATTCTACTTTAAGGGGCCAATGTCTCGAGACATTGCTACCCTACACTTCCAAACACATGTTTTTAAGCCTCAAAATGGTTCTGAATGATGCCTAGATGTTTTCATTTCATAATGACACTTTGGGAAGGGTCATAAATGACTTTCAAAACCTAAAAACTGTTAGGAAAATGTGTGAAAATGGCTAGTTCAATTTTGACTTTGGATTTAAGATTTTTTCTTATTCAAATCCACTTTGAAAAGATACTTTTTAAAACACCCAAGTGTTTCAAAATTTCTTTTATGATTTGGGTATGTCCAAACCTCTCCGGTATTATTTTAAATGACTTCAAAATGTTTCTCATTGGCACTTGGGTGCATCTCATTGGCCCTTGTGCGCATATACGTTTGGAACTTTTGTATACTATTTTGGAGTGTTAGAGAAATCGTGTTTTTACATGCATTAGAGCATTTATGCTCATTTGGCGCATGTGTGCATTATTGTAGAGTGTTAAGGGTCAATCAATGTATCCATACTTGATTCCATAATTTGTCAACAGGGGCTAAAATTTTTATATGAACTTATGTTATGATGAAATGTAATGGAATGAGAAATATGAAAGATTATTATATATGGAATTGTGTGGACAATATTAAAGGACAATGCTTAGGTGAATTCTATTTGAGATGATCATGTGAATTATTATTAAAGGTTCTTGTTAGATGATTGTCATAACGTTGCCTACATAAGAGTACGGGGGCCTAGTAAGCAAAGCTAAACACGGAGGGACTAAATTACGTAGAGTCGCCACTAACCAATTAGGGCTAGGTTGGTTAGCCACCTATCGTCTAAAAATTTAGAATTAATACTACGAAAAAATCCTAAAAATCTAGACTCGATCTCATCACCAAATTTCGGGTTAGGGAGTACGGTTACGTGTGGGGAAGGTTATAGCACCCCCACAACGCCTATCCGGGGATAGTCCTACGGGGTCTTAAGAGCTAGATTTTTTTTATTTAAGCATATTAATGTCTTAATTTAAGCTAAAATCTTATGGAAATCTTAAATAAAAATTCTAAAGGAAACGCCTCCGGTTTACTTGTAGCTCGATTAAGATGTGCTCACCAAACTTATCTAATTTGAAACTTAAATTAGAGATTTTTACTTTTAACGGGAACCCTAAAAGATACCTAAATAATTCTAGTAAAATACCTTCAATTCCTAAAATTAATTCTATTTTAGAATTCTAAAAAAAAAAAAACCTAAAAATTACCAATGAATTAAGAGAAATATTAAAATACATCTACAACTTATTCAATCTTTTATTTTTATTATTATTATTTTAAAAGATTTAATTAATAACGCTGAACCTATCAAGATCTTACGAAAGTATCCTATGTCGGGTTTATGATTTATTTTACTTTAAAATTCTTGATCTAAGATTTAAATTCGTCAAAATCCTAAAATAATAAATCTTAAATAACATTTATTAGCTTTTTAAAAAAGTTTCTAAAATAAAATACTTAGAAAGACCTATTCATGATTTACAATTCACTTACAAAAATCTTTAGTTTTAATCTTGAATAAAGTCCTAAAAAATATTTACATATTAACTTAAGATTCTAATCCTATACGATATTTAAAACTAATTTAAAACCCTAAAAAAAATCTTACATATTATTTATAATTTTTTAAGGTAAATGGTAGGTAAGATCTTAAGGACTAACCTAAATTCAAATGTAAAAACCTTATGGTTTCATTAAAATATAACACCTATTTAACTAACTTCATGTCAACAATTATAGGATGGAAAAATGACCTAAAGTTTCCTCTTTTAAAACGAATAGTAATAAAATAGGAAAATTAATTAAATTGGCTAAAGTTAATGAAAAGTTAAAACTCTTTCAAAATGGCAATAATAAAAAGAAAAATTAAATAAATGAAATAAATAAGACCTTAACATGATGATAATAATAATAACAATAATACACCTTATTCATAATACAATAAAAGAATCAAAATAACATAAAAAAATAATATTAAAATGTATGTAAAGGGAATGTGTAAAATATATATATATATATATAAATTGACATGAAAATAAATAAAAACGAAATAAGAATAAATAAAAATTATACAAGTGTGAATAAATATAAAATATTAAAATAAAGTGCATAATTAACATTAAATATATAATGTATAAATGCAAGTGAAATGGAAGATATAAGTGTAAATTATTTATTAAAGATGGAAACAAAATGACAGCTTGATTTTAGGACTAAAAGATAAAAAATGTGGAAGACAGAGGACTGATGTAGCAATTAATTTGCTTTTAATTTTTAAATTTCGGATTAAATTAAATATTTAAATAAATAAAAGGGTTACGGGTGTAAATAGGTCAGAGAGCGAGGTCGGTGCTGCAAAAATCGGGGTATTTTTTTGTAAATTTAAAAAGTAAGGGGGTGGGAATAAATTATCCATTTTTAGCACCTATAAATGAAAAAAAAAAAAAACAACTATTCATTCTTTCATTTTAACCTCATTGTTTTTCAAAAAAAAAAAAGAAAAACTCCTTCCTCTTTCTCTTCCAACTTCTATGTTGGCCATGGCTCCACCATCGGAAAGCCCAACGGCTCTCCGGCCTCCGGTGGTGGAGCCGCCACGTATGGTGGCCGATTTTTTTTTTTTTTACAAAATCAAAGTTTTCTTTAGAAAAAAATATTATTTTTCTTAAAAATCAAAACCTTATTTCAAAACAGTTAAAAAAAGTCAAAACTTTGTTTTAAAAAATTTAAACTTTCCTTTAAAATGACTTTAAAAAAATAGATTTTTATTTTTCAAAATCTAAACTTTCTCCCTTTTTTAAAAAAAATAACCATTTTTCTTAAAGATTAAAGCTTTTATTTTGAAATAGTTGAAAAAAAATCAAAATTTTGTTTTAAAATTTTAAACTTTCCTTTAAAATGACTAAAAAAAGCAGATTTTTATTTTTCAAAATCTAAACTTTCTCCTTTTTTTTTAAAAAAAAATACTATTTTTCTTAAATATTAAAGCTTTTACTTTGAAATACTTGAAAAAAAAATCAAAACTTTGTTTTAAAATTTTAAATTTTCCTTTAAAATAACTAAAAAAACAAATTTTTATTTGCTAAAATCTAAATTTTCTCTTTTTAAAAAAATCAATTTTTTTCCTAAAATCAAGCCTTTTTTTTCTTAAAGAAACCTTTATTTTAGAAAGGGAAGGGAAAAAATGAGATTTTTGGGGGCTCCTAGGGGTGGAGGACCCACAGTCCGGTGACGTCCCCTTCATCGGAACTCAAAATCCGATCCCTCATGACATATCTATGGCCGAAAATAAGATAGAAGAAAAGAAAAAAAAAGAACTAGAATGCTCGTAGTTGTTTTTTTTTTTTTGCCTTTTTTTTAAGAACAAAAATAATGAAAAGCCGCCTCCTTTTTTTCATTTCATTTCATGTTTATATATTGTTTTTTAATCTTGTTTATTTGTAAAAAAAAATGATAATAATGATATTTAATAATAGTAGTAGTAGTGATGATAATGATAATTTGAGCTTTTGACAGGCCCAAAAAGAAAAGAAGAAAGAAAAGAAAAATAAAGGTCTCAAATAGACCAAAATCGGGTGGGCTTCGAACGGCCTAAGAGAGAACAAAATTTTAAATGGTTCCCAATCAGGCTCGGACAAAAACGGGTGTCTACAATGATGATATAGGATGATATATAAATAGAATATGGTATGATTGGTTGATGTTGCATTGTAATTTAGCATATTATATTGCTTAACGATGTTATATTTTGAATTTGGTTTTATTGGCACCACTGAACTTTTCAAAGCTGTTGTTTGTTTCATGTGTAGGTTTCCAAAGAGCTTACGTGTTCGATTAATTGGTCCTCAGCATCAGCTTCATCTTAGATTTTGTTATGCTTATTGAGTTTTCTAACAATTATGGGCATGTACCTAGGTGACTATAATGTCTATGAATGATAAATATTGGTGTTTTGGTATTTCTTGGCATATCAGAACTGTTTTGGTACCAATTTGGACATTTGGTTATCTTTATGCTGGATTTTGAGGTTTGATTTTATACGGTGATAGCATGTTTTGTAATTTACAATTTACTTGTCTATTGAGATTTTGGCCTAATGAGTTAATTTCCATGAAAATACATGTTTTGGACTTGCTTTTACACATCAAATATGTTCATGTAGGATTAGTTGCATGCTGGAAATGTTTAGGTGCATTTAGAGTCAATTGCATGACTTGAAATGTCATTTTTCTGTACTTTTGGACTAATGTATCGAGACTATAAGAACATTTTCTTACATTTATGGGCATAAGTCTCGAGACTTATCAAGCAAGTCTTGAGTCATTGAGTGCCAGGTCTCAAGACATGATAACCTTGTCTCAAGACATAAAAAATCAAAGTTAAATTGTTGAAAATTCAAGCTCAAGTCTCGAGACTTGAGGTTAAGTCTCGAGAGATAAGGGGTCAAGTCTCAAGACATGGTCCCAATGTCTCGAGAAATACAACTTCAAACCTAAAAACATGAAACAAGGAAGACATGTCTCGAGACATTCCATTGTATTTTGCTAGTTTGACCCAAGATTCATACTCTAGCTTCATTTTTTGCCGTCCTTGACCCCAATTTAATGTATAAGGGTCCGCTTAAGTTTGTTTATCACGCTTTACATGTTTTAGTTGCCACACTTGCATAAATTGTTTTATATTTCCCCATTTTTGTATGAACTTGACTTGGTTTTGAGTTGCTCCAAAAATGGATGTGGTATCTTGCATCCGGATCCACTGTCCAGGTCAGGTGTAAGGTATTATAGTTAAAACTAAAAATAAAAAAATCCCCAAAAAAGAGAGAGTGAACGGTAAAGCTTTTGTAAAAGCTTCGAAAACCTTAAAACCAAGATTTTTACAACATCCATCTTTATAATATTAATTTTCTTTAGATTTTTCATTTTAAACTATGTCATATAAGATTTGACATCTCATTGAACGATTAAATTAACGATTTTAGTAATGAAAGGACCTTAATGATATAACATCGATATTTTGGAGATATAATGAAAATGTTTTAAACTTTGGGGACCAACTTAAAATGAAAGTTATAATTTAGGGATGTATGATGCAATTAACTCGTTCAATAATAATAGAGTTTATTTGGTTGGCCTCAATTTTCAATTATTTTATTCATAGGTCGGCTTATTCACCCAAGCCCGAAAATCCAACCAAATTTTAGGAGGGCTTGGGCAAAACAATGAAGCTCATTTAAAATATGGGCTTGGGCACGAACATTCAATGTTCGAGTGCAGTCCAACCTAACCTGCTTTTTAAGTTAGTAATATATTATATTATGCTATTTTTATACACTATGCTATAATGTAAACATTAAAAAATTTGTTAAGATCTCTATATATAAAATTTTAATAAATTAAAAATATATAAAATTATTAAATATTTTATTAAAAATAAGGGTAAACTTTCAGTCACCCACCTTTCAAACGGTACATAATAGTCACAACGTTATCAAATTGTTACATTTTGTCACTCGGCTGGTAACTTCCGTTAAAAAAGTAAGGTTTCACCTTAAATCAAAGGGTTAACAGCTAATTTGGTCCCTGAGCTATAGTTAAAAAAATCATTTTGATATTTTTAAAATTTTCTTAACAATAATTGTAAAAAAAAATAAAAATCTTGAAAATAAATAAATAATTCATATAAAAATTAATTGCAACAAGGAAAAAGCAAGAATTTTGCAGCTAATTTTTCCACATCCAATCTCATAAAAAAATCACAATCTTTGAACTTTCACATACACAAAAAAAACATTAAATACCCATTCATTTTGATCCTACTCATTTTCTCATTTCCTTTGTTGTTTTACACTATCTTCATTTTCATCTTTCTTTGCCTTTTCTTTTTCCTCTTTTTTCATGTAGATCGGCATCGGCTTTGCTCTTCCCATATCATTAAAAATAATATATAAGTTTTATTTATAGCTAAAAGTAAAATCTTGAGTTGAAATTTGAGAGAAGAAATGGTGAGTTTGAAGAAGAAGAAGAAGAAGAAGAGCACTTTGTATTATAAATTTAAAAAATCCAAAATCTCAAAATTAAAAGTTACTTAAAAACCTAATCAATTTAGTAACTGGAGTTAGGGTTTAGAAAAGAAGTAGGGTACTTTGTACTATAAATTAAAAGAAAAAAATCTCAAATTTCAAAAAATTGAAACTTACCAAAGAATCCAGACAATATTCATTTTGCACTTCTCTCTTGCCATCTTCTTTCTTAATTCTTTTTCCTTTATCTTTTTTCATAATTATCAGGAAAATTTTGCAAATAAGTCATTGATGGTAGAAGTTTTTACAATTCTTAAGAATGAAAATAGTGTTGCAAGCCTAGATTTTGTTTTTTTGAAAACTCGAGCAGCAACAATCGGTCTAATAGTAGAATCTAAATCTTGCATTGAGATGTATTTTGCTAGGGCTTTTAAGGCTTTGAGAACAAAATAAAACAATATAAAATTTCCAAAGTAATTTCTGGGTAAAACAACAAGAAGTTGTTGGTGTGACTGAAGGTGTTCATCATCGGTGAAAAACAAATGAAATTTAGTTTGAAAGGTTTAAGATTTTTTTATATAATAAAAATTTGCAATAAAAGTTAGTTAAAGTTTTTTATTTTAAATTTTAAGAATATTTTAGATTTATACATATTTAAATATTTCTATATATTTTTTAAAAATTTATTGTTTTTAAATTATTTTGATAGATTTTCTAATAACTTTTAGTCTAAGAATTTTTTTACCGTTATTGTTAAGAAAATTTTAAAAACATCAAAATGATTTTTTAACTAAAGCTTAGGGACCAAATTAGTTATTAACCCTTTGAATTAATGTATAATATTACTTTTTTAATGGAAGTTAACGGTCGAGTAACAAAAATGTGATAATTTGATATTGTTAGTGACTATTATGTAACTTTTGAAAGTTGGGTAACCAAAATGTAATTTTAAACAAAGTTTAGGGATAGTTGGTGTAGTTTACCCTAAAATAATATAAATAATTTTAAAATAATTAAAAATAATACGAGCAAGATCTCAAAAAAAAAAAATACAAGCAGGGCTAAAATGAGCTTGAATTAACTATTTATAAATATGAGCAGGACTGGGCAAAATTTTATACCTATATTTTGGGTCAAGTTAACTTTGGACAAGCATAAAACTGTTAATATGATAGTTAAGCTCGACCTAGCCTAACCTAACCATCCAACACCATTATTCATAAGTTAAGAAATTTTAATGATTTAAATTAATAAAAGGTACATTTTATTTAGTTTTTAATTAATCTAAAACATTAATAATACAAAAAAAAACCTTTATTTAAAATTAAAGAAATTTTAAAAAATATTTGTTAATTTTTTTGGAAAATCAACTAACCAAATCAATGCAAAACAATAGAATTAAGGGATACCCCAAAAAAAGAATCTAGGGATCACTATTTAAAAAAAAAAAAAATACCCGATTAGTTGATTATAACTTGAGTTAAAGTTGAATAGCTTTTAAGTTAGCATCATATTGGTTGATCCTGTACTAATTAAACCCTTTCTAAGGTGTAGTGTGGTCCAAGATCAAGTAGTTAATCATGGATTAAGCAATCAAATAGCACTCAACTGCTTTTATTTTTATTTTTACATATTCAAATCGTAGCATTGCCTAATCAAGGATTGGTAGAAGAAAAAGGATTGCCTAAAAATGCAAGTGGTCTCTTAGATTCACTACCCACAAATGCCTTCAATTATGATACCCCCACTCCACACTTATGAGGATTAATTTCCTTCAACGTTAAAACTTGACTTGAAGTGAGGTGAAGATTAATTTGCTATGACTAAATTACGCTTACTGTCAAATTTACGTTTTGATTATTTATTTTTAAAAAGTTATAAACTAATTATTGAACTATTAGAAAGAAATTTTTATTTAAGTCATTAGATTGTTAAGCTTTTTTTTTTTAAAATAAAAAAAAAATATTACTAATGAGCTCCAAGTAGGGGTGAGTAAAACTTGATTCGACTCGAAAAAATTAAAAAAAATTCGAATTTCGAGTTAAACGAATCGAGTTATTCGAATTAATCGAGTTGTTTGAGTCAACTCAATTTTTTTTTTTTGAATTTTGAGCTCGAATCGAGTTTGATTTTCAAATTCGAATAACTCGAATAATTTGAATAAACCGAATATCAAACTATAATATTTTACATTTTTACTCCAAACTCCCAAATCTCTTTACTTTCCGGCTAAAACTTTTACTCCCTCCACTTTTCCCCCAAAATTATTACTCTCCTCTCATCCCACCCCTCTTCTACCCCAAACCCATCCCCCCTTTTTTTTTTGAATATTTTTCCCCAAAAATTTTACTCTCCTATTTACTTTCCCCCAAAAATTTACTCCCTCAACCCCTAAAACTTTTTATTTTCTCCCTAAATTTTTACTTCTCACCCTTTAGCCCCAAATCAAAAATTAAAATCATCCAAAAAAATCCCTAAACCTAAATAGTAATAAATTTATTTATATCTACTATTTATATTATTAGATTAAATTTAACATTTTGTACTATTTATATTATTGAATTTTTTAATCATATTGAATCTTTATAATTTTTTATTTTTTATAAAAAATTGAATTATTCATGATGCCATAAAATATTCATGTTAAAATTTTATGTTGGTATTAATTTGACATTTTATATTTAAGATAACTTTTATTAAAAAAAATCACATTTTTTTACATTTAATATATTTTTTAATTTCAAAATACATAGTGACAAGAATAAGAAGATAATTGAAGCAACTAAGTAAGCAAAGAAGCTAACTCGTATATAAAAGATTAATAAATAAATTCTGAGGAGATGAAAGTTAATAACAAATTTGATTACGGTGGGTGACAGTAATTACAAGGACCCAAAATCTTTTTTTTTTTAATTTAACTCGAACAAATATATTTGATTCGATTCGAATTCCATCTCACTGGACTCGATTCGAGAAAAATTCAAATCGACTTAGGATGATAAAATAGGATTTGTCAACTTGATTAACTCGAAATTTTTTCATTCGATTCGATCGAATGCTCACCCCTAGCTCCAAGTGGCGATTTAACAATCAATACGGTGGATCAACATCCATCAATGAGTAGAAGAACATAACTTAGGTCCAAGTTGATTTGATAATCAGTGTCAGATCGGAGAAGAAAATTGTTTAGATTTTGATTCGCAAATTCATGACCTCCAAAGTTGTTTTATAAAAAAAACTAAACTATGGAAAAGAAGGGAAACGAGAGCTTTCTATTGGTGCAAACAGTGTAAACCAAAAAGGTAATACAACAACGATTTTAACAAGTGACTTGAATGAAAACTTCTGAATAGTTTAATGACCATTTTATAACTTTTTAAAGCTGAGTAACCAAAATGTAAACTTACTAATAATTTAATAACCTTAAACTAACATTTTCCAATAATTTAATAAAAATATAATTCATCTATACTAAAATTAAAACTTTAATGAATTGGAGTTCCAAAATAATAAGAAACTCACTTTTACAACATCAATAACTATCACTCTTTTCTTCTTATGTTTCTCTCATTACATTGAGAGGTTTTTCTAAAAGTAATTTCTATTTTAAGTTTGTTTTATATGGGAAAAAATTTGTTATATATAATGATGGTATTTTGTTTATTCTAATTAATAGTCTTTTTTTTATTAGATTCTAGATTTATCACATTTATTTTCTAAAGAAAAGTAATTTTATTAACAAGAATTTTGTTCTAAAAACAATACATAATATAATTTATATACAAGGAAATAAATTTATCTATACTATTATTAAAGAGTGTATTAGAGTTGGTGTTATCCATCAATCGGGTCCTAACATAGTTGTGAAATTACTAAAAATTTATCATTTTTTACAAAGTAACAAATATTATTTAGAGGGTATTTTTATCTTTTATATTTTATATAAAACCTAAAAGAAAATACATACATATGATATGAATTCAACTTTACCATTTTTACCAAAATTGTAACACCTCAAACCCGGCCTAGATCTTACGGCCAAATTTGAAGAGTCACAATAACCATATTCGAAAAGTCCAACTTAAACTATTTGAAATTCAACAGTTGGAAATTATTTAAACAGTTAAACCAAACATGAAAATCCAAATTTCTAAACAATAATCCGAAATAAAATATGAGATAGTATAAATTCATATAAAACGGTTAAATAACTAGAAAAGAAATGACCGAGCTCTTGCTACGTTAACCCGCCTAAGTCTATGGGTTACCTGTAATCCAAACAAATAAACTAAACGAGTTTACAACTCAGTGTGTAACTTATGTATTTAAGTAATCAAAGGTATAACATATGTAGTTTCAGTTTCTCATTAATCAGACAATTATCAGAATTGGATACAGAAATAGAAACAGAGGATATCAGATACAGTTGCAAAACATATCAGATACAAATGCAGATTCCTACCCCCAGCCGCTACACAACATCTCCGTCCATCCCTACACACCATATAGGGTATCAAGTACCCATCCATCCCTACACACCGCATAGTGACTATATGTCACATTTCAAAATAATTGCAGTCTAGCTGCCAGATCAAGATGCGATAAATCGTCAGAACCAGATATACGTTTGTGGCTTAGCAACTTAAATCGGTAGAGCCCACACTTACTCCTTTACACAATCCCAAACTCAATGTAGATGTAGATTTAGCAAATATCATATATACGTATACAGTGATACAAATTCAGATCATGCTCATGTAATACAGTCACACTTACTTATCAGATTGCATATCAAATATATATATATATATATATATAACAGATTATTAAGTAACAAATCATTAGATAATGGACTTTATTGCCTAATTTAGATCATACGGACCCTACGATAGGCCTACGTTCGATTATAACGATGTTTACGGCCTAAGGGAAAATTCTAGTTTTTGGCCCACACGCCCGTGTGGATTCACACGGCCTAAATAGCTGGCCTGTGTGGTCCACAAAGCCTGGCACACGCCGGTGTGGCTCATCACAGTGCCTCACACGGACTGTCACACGGTCGTGTAACCCAAGTCAGAGAGTTAAACGATTTGGCACACGGCCTAGCACACACCCGTGTGACTCAAATCAGAGAGCTACACGGTTTGGACACACGTCCGTGTCTCCACCCGTGTGACTCACAATCAAACAATCCCTCACACAGCCTGGACACACGCCCGTGTGACCCAAGTCAGAAAGTTAAACGGCCTACCACACGACCTGACACACAGTCGTGTGGTGTCTACAGCCATGGATTCCGACTTTTGTCGTTCGCAGAAAACTCAGTTTTCGTTACACACCTGATATAGATTCGATGCAGAAGCAACAAAAGTGACCACGGAACCTAAAAAGGGCAACCAATTGACCAATTCAGAGAAATTAACTGAATCAAAACGCTAAATTAACATTCAAATTGAACTACGTCAAAACTTCGACGCAAAACCCCGGAACAAAATTATTCGCTTACCAACAAACTTATAGCAATTAATTGGAACTAAATAGCTGGAGGAATACTCCTATCGAGATCCTTTCCTAAAAGAAAGAAAATTGAACAACTAACAGAAAGTTTGGAACGACTGACAGTAATACTCAACCTCAATGAGAACAGACGAAAACTAACATAACAGAAGAAGGCAACGAAAGAACTTACACAGAAACATTTCAACTGAAACAAGAACAACACAATACCCTTGATTAAACTTGGTAGAAAAATCACGGAAGCAAGCAAAAACAAAAGCAAAGAGGAAAAAAAAGAAACGGTAAAGAAAAACTTAAAAAAATTTAGACAAAGAAGAACATAAGAGGGAATATTTTTTGGGAAAAATGTTTAATTAATTAAAAATAAAAACTAATTACTACACAATGAAAAAATATTCCTTCATTGCTTATGCAAAGACTCGAACACAAGACCAAAGGGAATACAAAAACTTAACCATTGAACCAGCAGGCTAATTCTTGACACAAGTTAACACAGAAATAAAGTTAAGTCGAAAGTTCAAGAATAAGGGTTAAGTCAAAATAAATAGCAAAAATCTCAAACAGAGTGATTTGAACCCTCAATCTCAAACACATAATCAAAGGCCTAAACCACTGAAGCAGATACTTAATCATCAACAAAATTTAACAAACAGAAGTTCAAAATTTTGGGGCATTACAACTCTCTCCCCCTAAAAGAAATTTCGGCCTCAAAATTTACTTGACTCAAACAGATGTGGGTATTGCTGTTGAATTGAATCCTCAGGTTCCCATGTGGATTCCTCAGTGCCATAATTCCACCATAAGAACCTTAACTAGATGAACAAATTTTCTCCTTAAGACCTTAACGTCTCGATCTAGAATCTAAACAGATTCCTCCTCAAAGGTCAGATTCTATCTCACCTCAATCTCCTCAATATGGACTGTAAGGCCCATAATTTGCCCGGGGCCCATTAAGTCCCAAACCCAATACAAGCAACCCATTTCACAACCCAATACCCAAAAATTTATCAGCTTACCTAATACCCAAACCAAAGGCTAAAACCAATTAAACCTAATACAGCCCAATAACCAAACCCAATTAGCCCAGAAGCCCAAAACCAAAATAAGAAAAAACAAAGAAGGACCAAACCCTAGGTGCGCCGCACCTAGGGTATCTGCCTGCTGCCCCACTTGCTCTGCCAGACCACTGCTCCACCGCCCACGTCGAGTCTCCACCGCCCATGACCTGCAAGCATTAAAACAGAAATGACAGAAAGTTTGTAGGAAACGGCCATAAAAGCCGATTTTAAACCATTATAAAAAGAGGGATTTTTTCAAGACAATACACAAAACTTTTGAATACAAACACAAGCAATAGATCCAATCACAGAAAGCAGAGAAATACTAACAGAAAACTACTAAAAAATCGAAAAACAGAGGAAAAAGAGGTGACCTTTTTATTTCGAAGCTTTTTTTCTTTTCTTTTTTTTTTCTTTTTACGATATATACATATGTATATTACTATTATTATTTAAAAATTTAATAAAAAAATAAATAAAATTTTACCTGTTCGGGGCTCCAGCCGCCGTACACGGCGGCGTCGGCGACTCGCCGGATTCCCTGGACCTGCAGAGAGAAAAAACAAAGGAGGGTTAGTTTTTTTTTAAAAACAAAAGAAAAAATGAAGTTTTTCAGAAAATTTTGGCTTATATAGCCAATTGAAACGACGCCGTTTTGGCCGGCGTCCGAAAGCCCCAAAACGACGTCGTTTCACCCTGGCCCGACCCGATCCGACCCGCTCCAGCCTAGGATCCGCGCGTTTTTCAGCAGAGGGGCTAATTGCACCTTTAGCCCCTCCGCCTTTTTATATTATTGCAATCAGGTTCTCAGCTCCTTTCAATTTCGCCCCGAAAGTCTATTTATTTTTCAATCGAGTCCCTGCCTATGCTGTGCGTTTTGGGAGGAAAGGGTTATTGCCCTTTTTAGTCCCCCATGTAATCCGCGCGCTTCAAATGGGGTCCTATTCCTATTTTATTTTTTTAAATCTACCCCGAAACTTTGTTTTAAGTCCAATTTAGTCCCTCTTTTGATTATTTTGATTATTTTATTAATTTAATTATTATTATTGTTATTATTATTATTAGCATTAGTATTATTATCATTATTAGTCCTCATGTTATTATAAACCATTATTTTTATTTTCATTCTTAACTATTATTATTATTATTAACTAGTTTATTATTATTGTTATTATTCTCATTATTCTCATTATTTTATTTTTATTACTATTATCATTATTATTGTCATTACTTTATTTTCATCATTATTTTATATGCTATTATTCTTTACTTTATTATTGTCTTATTATTATTATTTTTATTATCATTTTATTATTATTAGTTTTTTTTTATTTTATTATTATTTGCTCTTTACTATTAGTATCCTTATTACCATTTCTATTATTGTTTTCGTTACCTTATTATCATTATTCTTATTATTATTTTTTCTGTTATAATTATATTTTCATTTTGTGTCTATTTACTTGTTATTTTATTATTAACATTATTATTATTATTACTATTATTATTATTATTTTCATATAATATACCCTTTTATTATTTGTTTATTATTGTTGTCTACTATTATTATATTATCATAGCTATTATCTTCATGTTACTACTATTATTTTTCATTTTATGCATAACTAACTTTACTATTATTATTATATTCGCCAGTATTAATTTTTAATTTTATTACTGCCGCTATTTTACATATATTATTATTACTATAATTATGTTACTATTATATCTATTTTTATTTTTTATTTTTGTTATTAACGTTATGACTACTATTTTCATTATTATTATTCCTTTTATATTGTTCTTACTATTATTTGTTTATTAATGTGTCTTATCATTATTATTGCATTTTTTTTGTGTTACTATCATATTGTTCTATGGTTTTGTTATAGTATATACTATTTTTGTCACTATTCGCTAAGTACGACCATTTTTTCATTTTAACCGATTTTCTATTTTAAAGGTTACATCGACTTTTCTTTTACCACCCTTTTTTACCCAAACTCATAAAAAGGTTTTTAAACAAGGCAATGTTTCGTGTTTCGAAGTTCGAGGAATCGTGCCCAATCGTGCTGGGTTTCGATTTTCTATTCGTCCAAATGACTAAATAACCTTTTAAGATTTTGACCGTGTTTTCTTAAAATAGGGCAATATTTCATGTTTGGAAATTCGAGGAATCGTGCCCAATCGTGCTGGGTTTCGGTTTTTTCGTTTGGCCAAATAACGGAATACCCTTTTTTAAAATTGCAACGCATGAATTTTGGAAATCATGAAATGATCTTGGTATCGAGGGTTTGAAACATCGTGTCCTATCGTGCTGGATGTGGTATTTCATCTTTTCGGAACAGGAGAATTTCGATATCCAATTCGAATTATCCAAACATTTTCTAAAGGATTCGTATTTTAAAATCTATTCCAATTTTCAATATTAGGACATTAATCAATCAATAAGGTACCAATTTTGGGCGTTGCGAGGGTGCTAATCCTTCCTCGTGCGTAACCGACTCCCGAACCCGTTTTCTTAAAATTTGTAGACCAAATGTTTTATAAGGTGACCCAATCACACTTCAAAAAAAAGATTGGTGGCGACTCCATTTTTGTTTTTTAAAAGCCGACCCCGTTTTCTAAAAAAGCTGAAAAAAATGGTTACGACATGGACTATGTAAGAGGGGTCAGACTGATACCACCTCAACATCGAGACGTGGAACACGTCATGAATCCGATCTAATTCAGAAGGTAGCTCAAGCTGATAGGCGACAAGTCCGATACGTTTCAGAATACGGTAAGGCTTGATAAACCTCGGGCTCAACTTACCATTGCATCTGAATCGAAGAACCCTTTTTTAAGGGGATACCTTCAGAAAAACCTGATCACCTACAAAATACTCAATATCTCTCCTCTTTAAATCCGCATATGATTTTTGTTGATCGGAAGCTGCCTTAAGACGATCTCAAATTAATCTAACCGTATTCTCAGTCTCAAAAACTAAATCAGGACCCAACACTCAGCGCTCACCTAAATCAGTCCAACACAGAGGGGTACGACACTTACGACCATACAGAGCCTCGTAATGTGTCATCTGAATGCTAGACTGGAAACTGTTATTATATGCAAACTCAACCAACGTAAAAAATTCCTCCCAACTACTTCGAAAGTTAATCACACAGTTTCGCAACATATCCTCCAGAATAACTCGTTTAGACTGTCCATCAATTTGAGGATGGTACGCAGTACTGAAATTTAATTGAGTGCCCAATGTCTCGTGAAGCTTCTTCCAGAATGAAGAAGTAAAATGTGGGTCTCTATCAGAGATGATCGAAATCGGAACTCCGTGCAGTCTTATAATTTCAGAGGCATACAACTTAGCTAACTTCTACAATGAAAAGTCTGTCCTGACATGTAGGAAATGAGCAGACTTGGTCAATCGATCCATGTTGACCCCAATAAAATCTTTCTTAGTAGGTGTCAGGGGTAGCCCGCTAACAAAATCCATATTCACATGCTCCCACTTCCAAAGAGGAATATTAACCGGTTGTAGTAGACTTGAAGGTAGTTGGTGCTCAATCTTAACTTGGTGGCACGTCAAACAATAAGAAACAAAGGCAATTACCTCTCATTTTAAACTGGGCCACTAGTATCGCTTTTGAGATCCCTGTACATCTTATTTCCACTAGGGTGCATAGCATAAGGGCTACTATACGCTTCCTACAAAATCGATTTCCTCAACTCAGCATCGTTAAACACACAGATCCAACCCCTGAAACACAGAACCCTATCACTCTTCAGTCTAAAATTAGAAGTCTCACTATTTTCAACCTGTCAAAAATGCAAAACTAGAGACTCATCACTCAACAGTTTAACTTGAATCTAATCAACCTAAGTCGATTTAACCTACAACTCAGCCAGTAAACTACCATCGTCAAACAAAATCAGACGAGCAAACATCACTCTCAGATCGGTCATCACTCTACAACTAAGAGCATTGGCCACAAAATTGGCCTTACCGAGATGGTACTCTTTATAAACAATCGTAGTCCTTAAGCAACTCAATCCATCTACATTTCCTAAGATTCAACTCTTTCTGAGTCAACAGATACTTGAGGCTTTTGTGATTGGTGTAAATGATACGCATCTCACCATACAGATAATGCCTCTAGATTTTCAGAGCGAAGACAACTGTCGTAAATTTCAAATCGTGCGTGGGATAGTTGTCTTTGTGTGACTTAAGCTTTCGGGACGCATAAGCCCTAACCTTACCTTCCTGCATCAAAATACAACCCAAACCGATATGTGAAACATCGTTGTAGACTACGAATTCACTACCAAATTTAGGTTGTATCAGAATAGGTGCCTGAATCAGAACGGACTTAAACTTCTCAAAGCTCGCTTGCTATTCATCGGACCATACAAACGACACATTTTTACGGAACAACTTGGTCAATGAAGCTGCGATAAGCAATAACCCCTCAACAAACCTCCGGTAGTAACCTGCCAAACCAAGAAAACTCCGAATCTCAGACACATTCCTCGGCTGTTTCCACTCGATCACAGCCTCAAGCTTTTTAGGATCAACAAGAATCCCCTCAGCCGATACAACATGCCCTAGAGAGGTAACCTCTTGCAACTAGAACTTGCATTTACTCATCTTAACATAAAGCTATTTTTACGAAGTTTCTGCAGAACTACCTTAAGGTGCTCATTTTCGGTCTTAGAGTAAATTAGGATATCGTCGATGAAGACTATGACAAATTGGTTCAGATATGGTTGAAATATCCGATTCATCATATCCATAAATGAAGCCGGAGCATTCGTCAAACTGAAGGGCATAACCAAGAACTCTTAGTGTCCGTAACGAGTCCTAAAAGCAGTCTTATACACATCAGTCTCCTTAACCTTGAGCTGATGGTACCCTGAATGAAGATCAGTCTTAGAGAATAAAGATGCCCTACGGAATTGATTAAACAGGTCATCAATCCTCAAAAGCAAAAACCTATTCTTTATCGTTAACTTATTCAGCTAGCGATAATCCACACACATTCTCATCGTACCGTCCTTTTTCTTATCAAACAGAACCGGTGCTCCCCACTGAGACACACTTGGTCTAATGAACCCTCGATCGAGAAGTTCCTGAAGCTGAGCTTTTAATTCCATAAGCTCCTTTGGTGCCATGTAATAAGGAGCAATAGACACGAGAGTGATACCTGATAGCATTTCAATACCAAAATCAACCTTCCTCTCCGAAGGTATCCCTGGCAACTCCTCGATGAAAACATTCGAGGAATCCCTTACAGTCCAAATGTCCTTAACTGAAGGTTTTACCGAACAAGTGTCAGACATAAAAGCCAGATATGCCTTACAACCTTTTTGAACTAGCTTTTCGGCTACCAGAGTGGAGATCACATTAGAGAGGTAATCTCGATGCTCGTTGATCATAACAGTCTCAGTACCATTATCAGATCTCAAAGTTACCCTCTTTGAGGCACAATCTAAACTGACCCAATGTTCCACGAGCTAATCTATTCCCAGAATCAGATCAAACTCTCCAAACGGTAACTTCATCAGATAAGCCAAAAACACAACACCCTGAATCTCTAATGGAACCCTCTCATAAACTTTATTAACCCAAACCGACTGATCCAAAGGACTAATCACAGAAAGCTCTCTAATAGTACTCTCAGCAGATATACCCAAATTCACAGAAACAATACTAGCTACATATGAGTGTGTAGAACCAATATCTATCAAAGTAAAATATGATGTAGAATGAATAAAGAACGTGCCTGCTATAACATTGGCATCGTCTCTGTCTTCGCGGTGCCTTGTCACATACACAAGAGTAGGCTGTTGTGCCTCAATCTGAACCGCACCTCTACCCGGTGCTTTCTGACCTCTGCCAGAATCGTTACCAACCCTGGCCGTACCACGGCCCCTAGGTGGTTGCTGAGCTAACCTCGAAGGTTTAACTGGACCCGGAGCTGGAGCTAGTGTCAGAGCTTACACCTGATCAGATCGGAGAGAACAGTCCCTAATGTGGTACTCCATCAACTCACATTACAAACAGGCCCCCAATCTCCTCTAGCACTCACTTGGATGGCATCTACCACAGTCACTACAAGTCTGAATCTCAGTCAGTGCAGCTGATGCCTCAACCCTCGGAGGCCCATAAAACCTAGCCCATTTCTTAGGACGTTGAACAGAACTAGAGGGACCCGAATCCCTCTTAAGCTTACTCTGACCCTTCTCCTGATCTCTCCTCTCGCACTCAGTGCGCTTCACCTCCTCCGCTATCTCCGCCTTGTCAACCAAGGCCTCGAACACACACTTTCTCTGAAGAGCTATCAAAACCCTCAAATCATATCTCAATCCCTCCTTGAACCGGATACTCTTTTCATAGTTATTCGAAACTAAACTGTGAGCATACTTGCTCAACCTATAACACCCCTTACTCGTGCCCAATGTCGGGACAGGATACGAGGCATTATCGGACTTAACTTGCTTAAACATACAACATCGGGCTATAAAATTTCATTTCAACTTAAAACTTCTCATTCATATTCATAACATCCTTATACGTAGGCCCTAAACATACATACGGAAGGTTTCGAAATAAAACCAGAAACTTTTGTGCACTTAGAAAATTTTTGCCTAAACAGGGCCACACGCCCGTGTGGAATGGAACACGCCTGTATGGGCAGGCCGTGTGGTCACACACGCCCATGTTCCTCGCCCGTGTGGAATTTATTTTTCATTTCAAACCTACAGAGGTTTTCACACGGCCGGACACACGCCCGTGTCCCTCACACGGCCTAGACATGCCCGTGTCCTCACCCGTGTGTCAAAAACCTGGGTATTCTGTTTATGAAGTCAGCAAGCTTTTAAGGGCACACGGCCTAGGCACACGCCCGTGTGCTGGCCCATGTGACGAATCGAATTCTCGTAAATTTGATGCAGGGGACACACGGCCTATCAACACACCCATGGGGCTAACCGTGTGTCACACACGGCCTAGACACACGCCCGTGTGTCTACCCGTGTGAACAATAAAAAGGCTATTTCCCAAGCCAATTGCCACCCTGAAACGTAAACGCATATATGCCAACACAAGCAACACATAACATGGCAATAATACACTATGAAGGATCACTAATCATCATTCATACGCTTCACATTTTACTCCATCAATTGCATGAATTTTCACTTCATAAAACTCATCATCATTAAGAAATAAACTTGACAAATATCGGCCAATTCCTAATGGCCATTTAAAAAATGAGTGTATAACATTAATAGCCAACACTTTGGCTTTCTAATATGACATAACATAAAATGACCAAGTTCCTATACATGCCATACCCAAAATAAATCAACTTTACTATACCAAAAGAATGATTGATAGTGTGATCCGAGCTCTGACGTTCTACGATCCTCGAGCTAGCTTGGCGATACTATAAGGAAAAGGGAAAAGAAAGGGGTAAGCATATAGCTTAGTAAGTTTGCATGAATAAAAATAGCAACATAAGTACTCATGGTAAAATCCATTCATCTCATAGAACAATAACAACACAAGTTCTCAAGTACTTTGACATACTTACTCATACTTACGCTTACCCATCACATATCACATTACGATTTCATAACTCGTATTTTACTCATGGTACCTGTGTCACTTCATCACATAATTTAGCACTTATGCTATCTTGAACATAAACTTAAATCATTATCATCCTTAACTTAAATGTAACTCTTTGTCATCTTTGTATAGCTTAGCTCTTTGTCATCTTTGCATACTTAACTCTTTTGCCCGTTGAACCACTCGGAATATCGGCGGATACTCAATCTCATCATACATGTATCACGATACCAACGCCATATCCCAGATATGGTCTTACATGGGATCACATCTTGATGCCGATGCCATATCCCAGATATGGTCTTACACAGGATCTCTTAACTCGATGTCGATGCCATGTCCCAGACATGGTCTTATACGGGACCTTCCTTATCTCATGTCGTGAAATAGGTATCCTCGTTATTCCGAATCTTTAACCGGGACTTCAACTTAATATATTCTCATCATTTTCTTATCGAGGCTTCATTAGTCAATTTTCATGAAATGATATTCATTATCATAAGATCAAGCAATTTATAATATAAAAACACTATGAAACTTTAATTTCACACAAACTTACCTCGGTACTCAAAATGTGTGTAGATGTTCGATTTAGTCTAACACTTTGTTCTTGCCTCGGTTTCAGTCCGGGCTTTGTGTTTCTTGATCTATAATAATAATTTCACTTGTTTAATACTCACATTGACTAAATTGACTCATGAATCACACTTTGGCAAAATTACGATTTTGCCTTTAAACTTTCACAAAATTGCCCCTAGGCTCGTAAAATGATTTTTATTCAACTTTCTTGTATTTTAAGCCTAGACGAATTATTTTATTAACTATAACAGCCCCCAATTTTCACTATTTCACTCATGTATGACCATTTTTATCACTTTTACAATTTGGTCCTTTTATGCATTTTTCATGAAAATCACTTAGAAAAAGATGTTTATCACACATCAAACTTTCATATTCTTCCTTAAAACATCAAAATACGTGCATGTCATACATGGGTAAATTTTTGAACATAAACCCTAGCTCAAAATATAGCTAGAAATAGCTAAATCAAGCTACGAGAATCTCAAAAATAAGAAGAACATTAAAAACGGGGCTAGAGACACTTATAATCAAGCTTGAAAGTTGAAGAAACCCTAGCTATGGAGTACTTGTGATTTTCGGCCAAGCTTAGAGAAGATGGACATGAATTTTGACTTCTTTTTCCCTTTTAATTCTTTTATTAACCAAATGACAAAAATGCCCTTAAGGCCCCTTTCTTGAGATTTTTCCTTCCCATGTCCATTTTTGTCCATCTTGACATTTAATGGTCTAATTTATAAATAAGGACCTCTAGTAATTTTTATAATTCTATTTCATACTTAAATCTTCTAGAATCTCATATTTTCTAATCTTTGCAATTTAGTCTTAATGGACAAATTGATCACTAATAAATAAAATTTCCTCATGAAATTTTCACATAATCATGCAAACATATCATAAGCCTCATAAAAATCATAAAACACATATTTCTACTTTGGATTTGTGGTCTCGCAACCACTATTCCGAGTAGGCCTTAAATTGGGTTGTTACAATTCTCCCCCTTAGGGATTTTCGTCCCCGAAAAGTTTACCGATAAAAAGGTTTGGGTACTGGTTTCTCATAGCCTCCTCGGGCTCCCATGTAGCCTCTTCTACCCCATGTCTTTGCCATAATACTTTCACGAGAGCTATACTTTTATTCCTTAGTTGTTTAACTTCCCGTGCTAGAATCTTAACCGGTTCTTCGCCATATGTCATGTCGGGTTGAATTTCAACCTCTGTCGGTGTAATCACATGCGAAGGATCTGATTGGTAACGTCGCAACATAGACACGTGGAACACATCACGTATCTTTTCCAACTCAGATGGCAAAGCCAATCGATAAGCTATCGGCCCTATCCTCTCGGTAATCTCATATGGTCCGATAAAAGGCGGACTCAATTTGTCTTTTCGGCCAAATCTGTGAACTTTCTTCCATGGTGATACTTTCAAAAATACCTTATCACCAACTTGAAACTCAATCTCTTTTCGTTTCAAGTCCGAGTAGGATTTTTTTCTATCAGAAACGGCTTTCAAACAGTCACGGATTATTTTTACCTTCTCTTCGATTTCTCTAACCAGATCGACCCTGTGAATTTGATTTTCCTTGAGTTCAGTCCAATACAAAGGTGTTCGGCACTTACGCCCATACAAAGCCTCATAAGGCGCCATTTTCAAG
The DNA here is from genome assembly GCA_025698515.1 of Gossypium sturtianum. Taxonomy (NCBI): domain Eukaryota; kingdom Viridiplantae; phylum Streptophyta; class Magnoliopsida; order Malvales; family Malvaceae; genus Gossypium; species Gossypium sturtianum. The sequence continues at coordinate 74,239,661 of CM046947.1, read as the reverse complement.
CTCGACTGATAACTGTTATTGTATGCAAACTCTACCAACGGTAAATACTTTTCCCAGCTTCCCTAAAACTCAAGAACACAACACCAGAGCATATCCTCAAGTATCTGTATTAATCTCTCCGACTGTCCGTCAGTTTTTGGATGAAAAGCCGTACTAAAACTCAGCTTTGTGCCCAAAGTTTCTTGCAACCTTTTCCAAAACCGGGATGTGAATCTCGGATATCTGTCCGATATAATTGACAAAGGTACTCCATGAAGCCTTACAATCTCTGAAACATACAAGTTTGCCAACTTTTCAAGCGAATAATCAACACGTACCGGTATGAAATGGGCTGACTTCTTAAGTCTATCGACTACAACCTATACAACATCTTTCTTACTCGGTGTCAACGGCAAACCCGTCACAAAATCCATAGTAATACGGTCTCATTTCCACTCGGGAACCATATTAGGTTGAAGTAAACCCGAAGGTACTTGGTGTTCAGCTTTCACTTGTTGACAAATCAAGCATCTTGATACAAACTCAGAAATATCTTTCTTCATACTCGGCCACCAATACCATTTCTTCAAATCATTATACATTTTTGTACTGCCCGGATGTACAGATAGACATCCGCTATGTGCCTCGTGTAAAATCTTCCGAATAAGCTCATCATCCCTCGATACACAAACTCTATCTCTGAACATCAAACATCCATCAGAATTAATTTGAAAGTCGAACTCAACACCCGACTCGCACTGAACTCTTTTGGCTTGCAAGTCGCTATCACCTTTCTGAGCTTCACAAATCTCTTAGAGAAACATCGGTCTAGCTCTCAATTCAGCTAGGATAGAACCATCATCTAACCAAGTCATCCGTGTATTCATGGCTCTCAATGCAAATAGGGATTTTCTACTTAAAGCATCGGCGACTACATTCGCCTTTCCCGGGTGGTAGTCAATGACTAGCTCATAATCCTTTATCAACTCTAACCATCTTCGTTGCCTTAAGTTCAATTCCTTTTGAGTCATCAAATACTTTAGGATTTTATGATCAGTGAATATCCGACATTTTTCACCATACAAATGGTGTCTCTATATCTTCAATGCAAACACAATGGCAGCCAACTCTAAGTCATGTGTCGGGTAATTCTTTTCATGCGGCTTTAACTGTATAGAGGCATATGCTATCACCTTGCCCTCTTGCATAAGCACACAGCCCAATCCATTCAAGGATGCATCACTATAAATCACAAATTCTTTTCCCGGTTCAGGTTGCACTAGAATTGGAGCCTCAGTCAACAATGCATTTAGTTTCTCAAAACTCTGTTGGCACTTATCTGTCCATTCAAACTTCACCTCTTTTTATAACAACCTCGTCATCGGTGTAGCTATCATTGAAAACCCCTTGACAAACCGTCTGTAATAGCTAGCTAGGCCTTGAGAACTTCTAATCTCTGATACGTTTCTCGGCGGCTTCCAATCAACAATAGCTGAAATCTTACTTGGGTCTACTCGGATTCCATCTCCCGAGACAATGTGCCCCAAAAATCCAACCTCTTTGAGCCAAAATTCACTTTTGCTAAACTTGGCATACAGCTGATTATCTCGTAAAATTTGCAAAACCGTCCTCAAGTGTCCAGCATGCTCATGCTCATCACGTGAATATATCAATATGTCATCAATAAAAACCACAACAAACTTATCCAAGTATGGCCGAAATATATGGTTCATTAAATCCATAAACACAGCAGGAGCATTTGTTAAGCCAAAAGGCATGACTAAAAATTCATAGTGCCCATACCTTATTCGGAATGCAGTTTTCGGCACATCTGAGTCTTTGACCTTCAACTGGTAATAACCGGACCTCAAGTCTATCTTGGAGAACACAGTGGCTCCCTTCAATTGATCAAATAAATCATCGATCATTGGCAATGGGTACTTATTCTTCACAGTAACCTTACTAAGCTACTGGTAATCTATACATAATCTCATGGAACCATCTTTCTTTTTCACAAATAACACTGGAGCACCCCACGGGGAATAACTCGGTCGTGCAAAGCCTTTGTCCGTCAACTCTTGTAACTGTGCCTTCAATTCTTTCAACTCAGTTGGAGCCATTTTGTATGGAGCAATCGATATAGGTGCGGTACCAGAGATTAATTCAATGCCAAATTTGATTTCTCTAATCGGAGGCAACCCTAGCAATTCTTTTGGGAATACATCTGGATACTCCCATACTATCGGAACCGATTCAATTCTTAACTCAGTTTCTTTAGCATTCATCACAAAGGTAAGATATGCTTCGTATCCCTTTCTTACATATTTCTGGGCAGACATATAAGAGATCACTACAGGCGACCTGTCATGTTCATCTGATTCAACATGAAGAGTGTCCCCGTTTTCACATCTCAATTCAATGTATTTCTTTCCACAATTTACTGTCACATCATGAGCGGTTAACCAGTCCATACCAAGAATTATATTGAATTCATCAAATGGCAATAGCATGAGATTTGCCTTAAAATAATGACCTCTAATCATCAATGGGAATTCTTTGCATACCTTATCAACTAATACACTTTTGCCTAAATGATTGAACACTTTTATCACAAACTCTGTAGACTCTACAGGCATGCTCATACTAGATACTAATTTCATGCAAATATATGAGTGGGTAGATCCCGAATCAATTAAAGCAACAACATTAGTATCATGGAGAGAAAATGTACCCGTAATTACATCAGGGGATGACGCCTCTTTGCAAACGCGAATGGCATAAGTCCTCGCAGGCGCTCTACCCTTAGATCTTGCAGCCTGCTCTCTGGGTGTACTCTTACTACTCGTTCCACTTCCTGGGTTTTTCTGTTGTCTCCCTCTAGTAGTGCTTCCCGATCTGGCATTCTAAATTTTCTCTTTTTCAACCGTCTCAGGGCATTCTCTAATAAAATGATCTTGGGAACCACACTTAAAACAGGCTCTCTCATGGGCTCGGTACTCACCGGGATGACGTCTGGCACACTATGGACATTTCGGTCTATTAGGTCGAGTGTTTCCAACACTAGCAACTGAGGTAGTTTGAGCTTTAATCCCCGAGTACTATTTACTCTTACTTCTGTTTGTAAACCCGGCTGAAGTAGCTGATCGGGTAGGGAAGTCTCTTGACTTCTTGGATGAAGATTGAAACGACTTGTTCATTTGTCTCTTTCTTGAGTCACGAGACTCCATCTCAGCTTTTCTTTTCTCTTTAACCAACTCCTCGGCTTTACAAGCCCTATCCACTAGCACAACAAATTCCTTTAATTCTAGGACACCAACAAATAATCGGATATCTTCATTTAATCCGTCCTCAAACCTCTTACACATGATGGCTTCAGAGGACACACACTCCCGAGCGTACTTGTTGAGCCTTACAAATTCACGCTCATATTCAGTTACTATCATTCTACCTTGTTTCAGTTCAAGGAATTCATTTCTTTTCTAATCAATAAATCTTTGGCTAATGTACTTCTTCCAGAATTCCTCTTGGAAAAACTCCCATGTGATCCTTTCCCTTGGTACAACCGACACAAAGGTGTTCCACCACTGATAAGCGAAATCTCTTAAGATAGACACCACACATTTCATGCACTCTTCAGGTGTGCAAGATAGTTCATCAAATACCCTGATGGTATTTTCAAGCCAAAATTCTGCTCTTTCCGGATCATCATCTTTACTAGCTCGAAATTCCTCGGCTCCTTGTTTCTGGATTCCATCGACCGTTCCACCACTTGGGGAGCTACAGGGGTAGGCTGAGTAATAGGTAGGGGTAGAGGGGGTTGCGCATTCGGGTTCGTACGAACGAACTCCTTATACCATGCATTCATCATGTGGAGAAAGGCTTCCCTAGCCTCTTCTCCTCCTCTCTGACTTACTGTCGTTGGTCTATTCTCATTTAATTCGGCACCATCCCTTCAGCGGGAGCCGGCACGTTACTTTTTACATCATCCGCCACAGCTCTATCGGGATCCATTTACTATATGAAAACACAACTTAAATCGTCAGGAGTCGTCACACTATCATTACGTAAATACTCATATGTATGGCATGTATAGCTAGACTCATGCATACGCTACGTTAGTCTGAGAATCAACTAAACCGTAGCTCTGATACCACTAAATGCAACACCCCTTACCCGTGTCCAATGCCGGGACAGGATACGAGGCATTACCGGACTTAACTTGCTTAAACATACAACATCTGGCTATAAAATTTCATTTCAACTTAAAACTTCTCATTCATATTCATAACATCCTTATTATGGGCCTACGAGGCCCTAAACATACATACGGAAGGTTTTGGAATTAAACCAGAAACTTTTGCGCACTTAGAAAGTTTTTGCCTAAACAGGGCCACACGCCTGTGTGGAATGGAACACGCCTATATGGGCAGGCCGTGTGGTCACACACGCCCATGTTCCTAGCCCGTGTGGAATTTATTTTTCATTTTAAACCTACAGGGGTTTTCACACGGTCGGACACACATCCGTGTCTGTGGCCCGTGTCCCTCACACGGCCTAGACACGCCCGTGTCCTCACCCGTGTGTGAAAAACCTAGGTAATCTGTTTATGACGTTAGCAAGCTCTTAAGGGCACACGGCCTAGGCACACGCCCGTGTGCTGGCCCTGTGACGAACCGAATTCTCATAAATTTGATGCAGGGGACACACAGCCTCTCAACACACCCATGGGGCTGACCGTGTGTCACACACGGCCTAGACACACGCCCGTGTGTCTACCCGTGTGGACAATAAAAAGGCAATTTCCCATGCCAATTGACACCCTAAAACGTAAACACACATATGCCAACACAAGCAACACATAACATGGCAATAATACACTATGAAGGATCACTAATCATCATTCATACGCTTCACATTTTACTCCATCAATTGCATGAATTTTCACTTCATAAAACTCATCATCATTAAGAAATAAACTTGAAAAATATCGGCCAATTCCTAATGGCCATTTACAAAATGAGTGTATAACATTAATAGCCAACACTTTGGCTTTCTAATATGACATAACATAAAATGACCAAGTTCCTATACATGCCATACCCAAAATAAACCAATTTTACTATACCAAAAGAATGATTAATAGTGTGATCCGAGCTCCAATGTTCTACGATCCCCGAGCTAGCTTGGCGATACTACAAGGAAAAGGGAAAAGAAAGGGGTAAGCATATAGCTTAGTAAGTTTGCATGAATAAAAATAGCAACATAAGTACTCATGGTAAAATCCATTCATCTCATAGAACAATAACAACACAAGTTCTCAAGTACTTTGACATACTTACTCATACTTACGCTTACCCATCACATATCACATTACGGTTTCATAACTCGTATTTTACTCATGGTACCTGTGTCACTTCATCACATAATTTAGCACTTATGCTATCTTGAACATAAACTTAAATCATTATCATCCTTAACTTAAATGTAACTCTTAGTCATCTTTGTATAGCTTAGCTCTTTGTCATCTTTGCATACTTAACTCTTTTGCCCGTTGAACCACTCGGAATATCGGAGGATACTCAATCTCATCATACATGTATCACGATGCCAACGCCATATCCCAGATATGGTCTTACATGGGATCACCTCTTGATGCCGATGCCATATCTCAGATATGGTCTTACACGGGATCTCTTAACTTGATGTGGATGCCATGTCCCAGACATGGTCTTATACGAGATCGTACATAGATGTCGATGCCATGTCCCAGACATGGTCTTACACGAGATCTTCCCTTGGTGCCGAGGCCATGTCCCAGACATGGTCTTACACGTGACCTTCCTTATTCGGTGCCGATGCCATGTCCCAGACATGGTCTTACACGGGACCTTCCTTATTCGGTGTTAATGCCATGTCTCAGACATGGTCTTATACGGGACCTACATTCGGTGCCGATGCCATGTCCCAGACATGGTCTTATACGGGACCTTCCTTATCTCATGTCGTGACATAGGTATCCTCGTTATTTCGAATCTTCAACCGGGACTTCAACTTAATATATTCTCATCATTTTCTTATCGAGGCTTCATTAGTCAATTTTCATGAAATGATATTCATTATCATAAGATCAAGCAATTTAAAATATAAAAACACTATGTAACTTTAATTTCACACAAACTTACCTCGGTACTCAAAATGTGTGTAAATATTCGATTTAGTCCAACACTTTGTTCTTGCCTCGGTTTCGGTCTGGGCTTCGTGTTTCTTGATCTATAATAACAATTTCACTTGTTTAATACTCACATTGACTAAATTGACTCATGAATCACACTTTGGCAAAATTACGATTTTGCCTTTAAACTTTCACAAAATTTCCCCTAGGCTCGTAAAATGATTTTTATTCAACTTTCTTGTATTTTAAGCCTAGACGAATTATTTTCTTAACTATAATAGCCCCCAATTTTCACTATTTCACTCATGTATGACCATTTTTATAACTTTTACAATTTGGTCCTTTTATGCATTTTTTCATGAAAATCACTTAGAAAAAGATGTTTATCACACATCAAACTTTCATATTCTTCCTTAAAACATCAAAATACATGCATGTCATACATGGTTAAATTTTTGAACCTAAACCCTAGCTCAAAATATAGCTAGAAATAGCTAAATCAAGCTATGAGGATCTCAAAAATACGAAGAACATTAAAAACGGGGCTAGAGACACTTATAATCAAGCTTGAAAGTTGAAGAAACCCTAGCTATGGAGTCCTTGTGATTTTTGGCCAAGCTTAGAGAAGATGGACATTAATTTTGACTTCTTTTTCCCTTTTAATTCTTTTATTAACCAAATGACAAAAATGCCCTTAAGGCCCTTTTCTTGAGATTTTTCCTTCCCATGTCCATTTTTGTCCATCTTGACATTTAATGGTCTAATTGCTAAATAAAGACCTCTAGTAATTTTTATAATTTTATTTCATACTTAAATCTTCTATAATCTCATATTTTTAAATCTTTGCAATTTAGTCCTAATGGACAAATTGATCACTAATAAATAAAATTTCCTCATGAAATTTTCACATAATCATGCAAACATATCATAAGCCTCATAAAAATCATAAAACACATATTTCTACTTCGTATTTGTGGTCTCGCAACCACTATTCTGACTAGGCCCTAAATCGGGCTGTTACATAACCTTATAAACTCAGCCTTATACTCGGCCACAGTCCTAGCCCCCTAAACTAGGCTTATAAACTCGTGTCTACGAGCCTCCACATAACTTGCCCTTACGTACTTACCCTGGAAGGTATTCCTGAAGAATTTCCAAGTGATACGATCGGGCTGGGTTCCCTTCTCAATGGTCAACCACCACTGGTAAGCCTTATCTCGCAATAGAGACATTGCACCGCTCAATTTTTGTGCAGGAGTGTAGTCGATATCATTCATGATGCGCTTGGTGGCCTCTAACCAGTACTCGGCCATTGTCGATGCGACTCTAATGACGCCCCTAAACATCTCAGCACCATTCGGCTAGAGTCGTTCTATAACTGAACCTCGGCCCCAGATCTGGAATGGGTCCCAGTAACCCTCTCTAAAACACGCAGCATAGCTTGGGACAGTGCGTCATCCCCAGTTTAGAACGATTGACAATAATACTCAACCTCAACAAGAACAGACAGAAACTAGCCAAATAGAAGAAGGCAACGAAAAAACTTACGTAGAAACCTTTCAACTGAAACACGAACAACATAGTACCCTTGATTAAACTCGGTAGCAAAATCACGGAAGCAAGCAAAAAGAAAAGCAAAGAGGAAAAGAAGAAACAGTAAAGAAAAACTGAAAAAACTTAGACAGAGAAGAACGTAAAAGGGAAATTTTTTTGGGAAAAATGTTTAATTAATTAAAAATAAAAACTAATTACTACAAAATGCAAAAATATTTCTTCATTACTTACGTAGAGACTCGAACACAAGACTAAAACGAATACATAAGCTTAATCATTAAACCAACAAGTTCATTTTTAATATAAGTTAACGTAGAAATAAGGTTAAGTTAAAAGTTCAAAAATAAGGGTTAAGTAATAAATAGCAAAAATCTCAAATAGGGAGATTTGAACCCCCAATCTCAAACACAAAATCAATACCCTAAATCACTAAAGCATATACTTAATCATTGATAAAATTTAACAGAAGTTCAAAAATTTGGGGCGTTACAAAAATCACATTTGATTTTTATATTAATTTTTAATAATTCATTACATACACTTTTCACAGACATCATTTATACGCTATAATCTAGTATTTTTAACATAATTAATGAGTGAAAATTTACTACTTAATTATTTATTTTAAGTAAATCAAATTATTACAAAATTTTAAATATATTAAAAAATTTTAAAAACTTTGGTTTTTGTATATCATTGTAAGCTATAGCCTAATAATTTAAAACATATAAATTATTGCGGTCTCCAATTTAAAATAGAATGGCATGTTAAAGACTTTATTTAACTATTTAAACTTTTTCAAATATGAATAGAATGTATAGAAAGTAATTATATATATTTGGTAAAGAAATAAATATTATTGAGGGTCGTACCTTCAATACATTAGGTATTGTCCTTGATCGAGATTTTGTCTCTTAACTACGTCGAGAACTCTAATGAATTCATAGAGTGGGTGCGGATTGAAGTGCCTGGATAAGTAAAACCATGGCAAATTGAAGAATTTGCACATTTTCTAACTGAACCTCCTGAACTTTGGCATATAAGTCATTTATAGGGAAGCTTGCTACTACTTGAGCTAGTGTCCTTTTTGCTAATGTGTATCAGCTCTGCCAAGAGCCTTACATATTCATTGGTTGAGGGGGTGTATCACATAAGTTAAGTATTGTATCTGATAAGGGTTTTGTCTCCCGACTTTACCAAGAGCCTTAATTGACAAGGCTCTTGGAACTTTTTTATGTTGATATGTCTCGGCTCTATAGAGAGCCTTGTGGTTTCACATGTTGAGGCATACATCACACAACTCAAGTATTACCCCTGGTCGAAGTTTTATGGCATGATGTTGTTGAGAGTCCTAACAGGTCCATTTAAGGGATAAAGCAACATTTAGTCCCTAAACTTGGAAACTTTTCCTACCTTGATCCCTGAACTTTTTTTGTTTACATTAGTCTCGAAACTTGGTAGCTTTTCTCAATTTGATCCCTGAACTTGGATTTCGTTATGGTATGATGACGTGGAGTGCCACATCATCACTTAAAAATTAAAAAATTAAAAAAATTCTAAAATTAATTTAAAATTTTAATTTTAATTATTTTTTGTTTTTTAGGTTTTATATAATTTATTTAAGTTTTCAAGTGATGATTTGGTACAATCTTAGAGTGCCATGTCACCAAACCTTAACGGAATCCAAGTTCAGGAACCAAATTGGAAAAAATGCCAAATTAAGGACTAAATGTTGCTTTATCCATTTTTGTATTGGTGGTATGAAACTAAGATTTATCTTTTTATCAATTTTTGATAGTTAAAAAAAGAATAAAAAACTTGTCTTACCGTAGTTAAAGGCTCGCAAAAAAGGATACATATAATTTGAGATTAAAAAGAAAATCAACTCTAATGCATTTTCATAGAAATTGGTTTTATTATAGTGTATTGTTACTTTATTTTGTCATATATACCACATATATTTAGCCCAAAGGATGAGCATCAAGCCCAAATATATTGACTAGCCCAAAAGAAGAATTTATCTATAAATAGACAGTTGTCACACAAAAGGCAGTTAGCAAGTCCCTATCAAGAATCACAACAATATCTACCAAGTATTAGGAGGCAAGAACAATAAGCGAATGGCGAGAATAGCTCAACCAAGTAAGGACACCTACCTCAACCAATCATGAGTAAGTATTAGTTAAGATTTAGGCCCTCATGCCCTTTCATGCAACCTGGACACCCAAAATACCTTCAATTCAAAGGTTCAAGTACATTTACTTTAAGGTATGAGCTCACCATTACAAATACTTTGCTTGGATATTTCCCTTAAACTCACTTTTCCCTTTATCTAACTTAAGCATTAAAGAGCATCTTGAAGCACAAGCTCTGTTACCATATAGTTTACCTTCTGTCTTGTAGTCCTTGCTCATCTTCAACTTAGAATCCTTCTAGCCCATTATCATTCTAATGTGACTAAAATAATTGATGTCGTTTATGAGAATCAAGAAAGAGAATCATGGATCCCACCGTTAAAATTATTTCCACCAGCATTGTAACACATCATACCCGACCCGATCGTTGAATCCAAGTTACAAGGTTAACATTCGTTGCCGGAGCAACTACGATCAATTCACAGTTTAATTTATAACACAAACACCCTAACATAAGTTAAATAGGTATTTTAAATGACTCGTAATCATTTTCAGATCTTATATGAGCTTACGAAAGCTTTAATACTAACCCGAGACCGAATTAGGACTAAACTATAATATTTTTAAAATTTTTGATTCACATCACGACATTAGAGGGGTTCCTCGTAGTGACGTAACATACTATCTAGCCTCGTCCCAACGATCCATGCTCAATGTCACATCGTGGCATGGTGGCCTGATCTTATCGCAACGACGTACACTTGACGTCGCGACGTGACAACCTATTTATGCAATTTTCAAATGGAACTTTTGCCTACACGTTCCAAACAAATAAATATGCACAACCAAACCATAATTCCAGTTATAACATGTAAGACATATGTTTCAAACATAACAAAACACCTATTTCAACCATGTACCAATGTCATTTCATATATAGGTTAACTAACTAAAACATTTCATTGAAAACCTTAATATACATATCTATTTACCAAACCATTGACAATTGCAACTTTTAATACCATTTCAAAACATATTTGAAATCTATTTACACATTTTATCCAATTAACCAATTCTATACATCAAGCCATAACTCAAAGGTGCATATAGTTGTGGTATTATACCAAAATAGACTTAAATTAGGTACATGCCATACTTGAAACTAAAACAAAACATATACAAACTTTGTCGAGTCGTGGATTGCTTCCGGGATGCTGGATCAACTGCTCGATCTACCGAGAATCTTCTATACTTGCACACGGAGGGCAAACTATACGTTGAGCAAATACGCTCAGTGGTATTTACATGATTCAAGCCAAAACAATACAAATTTAAAGCATATGCAAGCATTTAATTCAAGTTCACATTATAGTCAATTCACCTAAAACTTTATGCCAACAATTTCCAATACAATATAACATACATGAATCAAATTAATTACATTAACTCTCTAGATATGCATATCAAATTGTAAATTTTCCATTCATTTCATGCATTACCATTTCAATCTATATTATCATTTATAGTACTTATACTAGTTCATTTAACATTACCAACATTTACATACATATAACCAAATTCGGATTTTGCCTTTCAACTAATTCCGAGCCTACTAGCTCTTTCATACTCAATCGACCCTCAAAATTCGTTTTAAATTCGTTTCACATATTGTATTTCAATTTCATTTATCAATTCACATATCAATTAAGCAATTATTTCGTTTATAACCCTATTAACCAACACAAACTCAGAACGGATACACAGATCTATCACTACGGCCCGGCAACAATGACGCTATAAATATACATACTACCACCCTAGGTTGCCCAGCAATGATGGTTTCCTCAACTGATTAATCTGCCACCCCGGGTCGCCCGACAATGATGACTCTATAAGAACAATCTACCATCTTGGATTGCCCGGCAACGATGGTTTTCAATCAATAATCTGACCCTATGGCATACCAACTATATCCGACTCGATCCAAACAGCTAATAGGGTAACCAAATTTCTAATTCATTATAAGCAATTTGAATCACACTTTATCATATCTAATTAATCATCAATTCATCAGTTCATCATATAATACAACATGTTTCAACTCATTTCATGCCAATTATCAAATATCAATCGAATCAAGAAATTTCTATTCTATTCAATTTAGTTCCTATCTCGATAATCAATCTCAAATATATCAATATAGTTCAAATATTAATCAATGACTCACCTCAACTCCATATAATGTAAAATGAAATGAACATGTAGAAAATAAATGGTTCATGAATCATAGAAATACAAACTGAAATTCTGAGCTATTCGTCGACGACTTTCGATTTTCTTTTCCTTCTAGACAGTTCCGTGTCAACGTTAGCTAAATAAAATCATAAAACATATAATATTATCAAATTCCATTCAAATCGAAACCAATCAAAATATCAAGCATATTTTACAATTTATTCAATTTAGTCCCTAAATTTGGGACAAGTATAACTTTCAATTTAAAGCTTTGTATTGAAATTCGATTTCACAATTACTCATTAGATACCTCCTATTTTCTATTACTACTAAAATTTCATGACACTTTTATATTTTATTCAATTTGGTCCCTAATGGACAAAACTATCAATTAAGTTTTACAATTTAGTCATTTTCTTAAACTAAGCTTAATTTATATCAATTTAACACCTAAAACATTCAATTCTCAACAATTACATCTTATCAAAACTTCACTAATTGATCAAATTCATCCTTGGGTTAGCTTAATCAAGCTTCCAAGATAAAAAATCTATAAAAATCAAAGAAAATGGTTAGGGGCTTACTTGAATTAGAGACGAAAAGCTTAAAACCCTAAGGAATGGTGTCCTCCTCTCCTCTTCTTTACTTGGTCGGTTGGAGAATATGATATCTCATCACTCATTCCATTTACATTTTTATTTATACTTAGATTAATTTGCTAATTAACTTAATTAACTATATTTTAATTAAACAAATCTTAATTTACTTAAATTAATGGCTATAATCACACTGTCCACTAACACACACTTTAACATGGTCTAGTTGTTGTTTTGAACCTTTGGTTAATTTCAATTTAAGTCCCCAAGTCATTTACTAATTAAAAATCTATAGTAATTAACTTTACGATTTAGTCCCTGGGCCCTAATTAATCACAATTTCAACTAAATTAACTATCCAAATTTCAATTCATCAATATAATAACTCCGTAAATATCCTTATTTAATATTTGCAGACTTGGTTTGTAACACCCCAAACCCGGCCTAGACATTATGGCCGTATCTGGAAATGTCACACGATAGTGTTTTTGAAACCTCGTTGTTACGATGAAAACATTCCATGTTATTATCTTTAGTAAACCTTTGTTAGAACTTGGGAAGTCGTCTTTATTCATTTAAAACATTTGTTTTGAAACATCCTCGTTATGGAAGCTTTAATAAAACGATCTAGGTGATCATGCGTTTAGAAATTACTTTAACTTTTTGAAAAAGAATTTTCCTACGACCAGCAGGTATAAATCCATAAAGTAAAATAAATAAATAAAAACCCAAATTTAAAACCAAAGTCCCAGAGGGTCCTTAAATTACACCCCAAATAATCAATAATAATCAAATCATATGTAAAGTCCCAAAAATTAGGTATTTATTTTTGCATGTTTTTAACATAAATACCTATCTGTTTTAGTGGCTAAGTGATTTGGGTGTGTTTGGGAATGTCTGAGAAGTCCTGGGTTCGAGTCTGGGCTGGTGTAAAATTTGGGTTTTTGGGGAATAAAACCCTTGCATTTGGTTAGTAGGCTTTTAAATATATGTGGGTAAAGCATGATGTAACACCCTTAACCCGAAACCGTCGCCGGAATAGGGTTAAAAGGCATTACCGATCAATCAGAATATTTCACGTCCCTTTCACGACACAAAGTCAATCATCAATCAAACATATTCAAATATAAACATATAGTCCCTTATTACGGTCTACGAGACCTTAATCATGCTTAGGAATAGGGTTGGGACTAAACCGGATACATACGGAATTTCTCGGAAATTTAAAAACTTTTCTAAGTTATAGAGGTCACACGCCCGTGTGGGTAGGCCGTGTGCCTTCCACGGCTACCAGACACACCCATGTGTCCTGGCCGTGCCAAAACAGAGCATGTATACTGACTTATTCACACGGCCACCAGACACGCCCGTGTGCCATGGCCGTGTAGAGTTATGCAAGTTACTGACTTGTTCACACGGCCACCAGGCACGCCCGTGTGCCACAGACGTGTATGCAAAATAGGCCATTTGCAAGGCCAATTTGCCACTCACACTTGGGTCATACCTACAAGCTTCAAAGCAATACCAATTCATGCCTCAAAATGCATCCAAACATACCTTTTCATGTATCAATTAATCACCAACTATACCATCTATACTAATATTCAATTTCATCTCACATTGGTTCAATCAAAGTACCAAAATTCACATCTCAACCATATAGACCAAACATCATGTAATCCATGCTATAATTCATCTTCAATCCACATCTTTCATCAACCATATAAACATGAAATATACCATATTCAAAGCTCATTCATAAGTTCAATATCATTCAACTTCCAAGCCAAATCACATGGCAAGGATTAAGCATTTCAAAATATGCCATAATTTCTAGCCTATACTTGCTATATTTCACCTATATACATTCTTCCAAAAGTACCCAAAAATAGATTGCCGATAGTGTGATAGAGATGCTGACGATCCCCGGATCCGAGCTAACTTTACTGACACTGTAAAACAGAGAAACAAATCACACAGTAAGCTTTCAAAAGCTTAGTAAGTTCGTAATATAATACATATTACTCAATTATACCACATCAATACATAATTAAATCATCACATAGATGGATACAATATTAGGCTCATCATCAATCTCAACCATATGCTCAAGTATCTATTCATTCAACTTTTAAGGCTATCATCGACCACATAGGTTCAAACGTACCTTTATCAACACATAGTTACTCACCATTCATGCTACTCAATTTCTCGATATTACCTCTCGTTCAACCTTTGCTATTCCTTTGATTTATTCGCACACTTAGTGCCAATTTCATAACTGAAACATAATCGTCACAGCAGACTTAGTGCCAATATGTTAAACCGAACTTATATTGGCATCGCACACACAGTGCCAATTCGATAAGCCGAAGCTTCTATCTTTTCCCACACACAGTGCTAATCATCTCTGTCTCATTTCTAATTTCGCACACTTAGTGCCCTCTAATTCAATTCCGCACATAGCATTTCTAATCTCATAGTTATATATATATTCATTCAATTCACATCACATAGATATAGTTTACAACTAGTATTATATCCGAACTTACCTCGGACGTCGAAATACCGAAACGGTCGATTAATCAAGCACTTTGTCTTTACCTCGATCTCGATCCGAACCTCTCTTTTCTTGGTATATATACATTCAAATGTAACTCATTCTATCACCAATTCATTCAATTTAATCCATACACACATATTTAGGGCATTTTACAAAATAGCCCTCACATTTTCATATTTTGACACTTTAGTCCCCAATTCATAAAATCATCAAATACTCATAATTTGCTTGTACCCATGCCTAGCCGAATTCTCACTATACTCATACAAGCCTACACATTTCATTTATTTCACATTTTAGTCCTTCAATTTACACTTCTCTAAATTTAGCCCAAATTACTCAATTTCACTAAAAATTCAATGAAAAAATATGTTAATCTAACACATATCTTTCATAATCCATCACCAAACTTCACAAAGCTCATGAATTCATCCATGGAACATTTCATTTTCATCATCAATTCACAAAATTTAAGAATGGGTTTTGTAAAGCACAAAGCAACGATTACGGAAACGTAGAAATTATCAAAAATCAGGCTCAAACATACCTTAAATTAGGCTCCCAAATGGCCGAATGCCCTAGCTCAAATTTTTTTCTTCTTTTTCTTTGGCATTTTCAGCTAGAATGGATGAACACATCCACTAGACTTTTCACTTGTTTTATTATTATGTTATAATTCATTTATTAATCAATTTACAACTTTAACCTTATTATTACCATATAAGACAAATAAACAATAAGGTTATTATGTCATTTAACCATCCACTAATTTTAATAATGGGCTAATTGCCTCATAAGGCCTCCACATTATAAAGACAATAACAATTAAGCACTTAACAATCAGCACACAGCATTTTACACTTTATGCGATTAAGTCCTTTTCGCAAATTGAACACACAATCGATAAAATCTTCACACAGAAATTTCACACAGATTAAGTCACATACTGTAAAATTAGAAAATAATATTAAAATATTATTCCGACCTCAGATTTATGGTCTCGAAACCACTGTTCTGACTAGGGTCTAAATTGGGCTGTTACACATGACATAAAAAGCCTGCTGGTCTAAGGGGTAAGTGGCGTGCTACCTAGGCCAGAGGACTGAGGTTCGAATCTTGGTAGTGGCAAGGGGATATTTATTTTTTTGCTGTGCTGTGGGAGGTGATGGAGTTTGACTGAAACACTAAAGTAGTTGAGGAGAATTCGAATTGTGTGGTTGAGGGAAGGTGTGAATAGGTGGAGAGATTTGAGGAGGGATTTTAGGAGGAAATCAAGGGATAAGGGGAGAGGTAGAGGTGTGCCGAATTTGGGCTCTTAGGCACTCAAGAATTCGGCTAGGGAGGGTTCCTCATTTCGGTTCTGTGTTGCTTTTCCCTCTGCTGAATTCTCCCTCTGCCGAAAACCTCTTCTCCCCTTTTTGTTTTTTCTTTCTTTTTCCTCTGCCGTAACCCTCTCCTCCCCTAAACTGGTTCTTTTTCTCCCTTCTGCCGCCACACTCTTCTAGTTCTCTGCCGTTTTGGACTGCTCCTCCTAGCAGCCTGCTTGTGTTGGCCGAACATCCCCTTCATTTTCTTCTCATCTTTCCTTTTCTCCTTTTTCCTGCTTTTGGCCGAATATACTCTCTTCCTCTACCCTCACTATGCTGACTTTTTCTTTGATCTCTGCCGATTTAGTATTCCTTGTTAGGCTACGTTTTGGTACTTTTGGTAAGTTCATACTCGTTTTGGGCTTAAATCATGCATGTAGATACTTGTTAATAAGGGGGTTTCGATTGGACTGCAGGTAATAATCCTGAGTTCTAGTGATCATCGTTTCCAGTGAGTAAAGTGTGTAGGGATTCGATTGGCAATCAAGGTAAGCGGCTGGCGATTAAGTGGTTATGTATTTTGATTTGGGTTTGTTTTAAATTTAATTGATATGTGAGTAACTGAATGTTATGGGTGAACATAGGTTCTGGAGTGATCGAAGACTGTCTGCGCATCTTTTCAGATCCAGGTGTGTAACCGTACTCTCATAAACGGTATCGGTGAAATGTCGAAAACTGTAAACACTGCCCAAATCGTAAGCCGGCAAAAGCCGAAAAAGTATGACATTGACGCTACACGAGCGTACGCTCGCTTGTATGGTAAAATGAATGCATACAACATGAGCGTTAGACTACCGAGGCCACCGTGAGTGATTTTGTGGTCTTGGGCTGATTTAGGCCATGTTGGATCGAAATAGGCCGTGTGGGCCCAATAGGTTCATGGGCCCCACACGGGTAAACCGCACAAACATGTGGAAAATTTTGGGCCAAGTTGTGTAAGTTACATGGCCGATCCCATTTTTGGGCTAAGTGGGCCACATGAGCCTGTGGGCCCACATGGGCCGCATTATGGGCCTTGGGGCCATTTACACTGTTTGACTGTTAAGGTTGTATGGGTCGCTCGAGACGACTGTGGACCTACTGATGAGTCGGTAAGTACACCTAGACCCCAACCTGATACAATAACTGTTATGCCCCTATGGTAAAATGACTGTTATGCCCCTATGTTATGTATGACCATCTATGAGCATACCATGATATATATGTATGTTGCATTCATGTGTGATATGTTGCATGTGATGGGATTATTATGATTGGAGGAAGTGTACTGTACTGGCAGCCCTACTGCAAATACTGTTTAGTGCCGCAACCGGTGCTAATTTTTAGAGTGTAGGGATGGGTGGGTGATTTTATCCCCCCATGGAGTGTTGGGCTGGACGGAGTGGAGTGTAGAGGCTAGATGGGTAGGATTTCTAATTGTATGCCTAATCTGTTACTGTCACTATTATGGGCTAAGGCCCACACTGAAACTGATACTGTAATGGGTTAAGGCCCAACTAAACTGAACTGAACTGTTATTGATTTGGGTTTAGGCCCAGACTGTACTTGCCTAAAGCATGTTTGGCTATTTGCTTACATGGGGTTACACACTGAGTTTTCGTAAACTCACCCTTCTGTTTATCTGTACAGGTAATCCCCAATCTTAAGCGGATCGATGCTGCGAGGGATTCGGAGGTGGCCACACAACCGCACCTATTTTTATATTTGAGTTTTAATTCTAATAATTTTAATTTGGGTATTTGTTTTGTAATAAGGCCTCTTTAAGTTTTAAATTTTAATTTGGGGGATTTTATTTATTTCAATTCACATCTGAGTAGTAGTAGGACGCGATTTTTTTTTTCAAAAGATAATTATTTTCCAAAACACCACGTTCCGTAACATACTATAAAAGCTTCTGCATCAAACATGGTTTTAAAGTTTAGTAACAAAATGATATGATCAATGTTTTGCTAAAAACAACTTGAGTTTTAAAAAGAACAAGATTCCCTAGATTTCTATTAAGATTCATAAACGATATTGAATAATAGAAATGGATTTTCCAAAGAAACTGTGTTTTCGAAAAACACTTCAATGTGATACCGCCAGATTCGGCCATAACGTCTAGGCCGGGTTTGGGGTGTTACATTTAGTGGTATCAAAGCCAGGTTACAAAAACTTGACTGTGGTTTTGGGATTCTTCTAAAAACTCAAAATTTTTTTAAGAACTGTTCCAATCAATTTGGTAGTATTTTTACTGATGTGTGGTACACCGAATCTCCGGCGCCAATATTGTAAGTCCTCGGAAACCTCTGTTTGCTTAAAGTGAAATATACTATTATCAATAGTAGAGTATCTTTGAAATATTCATTTAGGAAAAGCGAGATCGTAGTAAGGCGTGTTCTGCGAAAACAAACTTTTAAATACTGATACTACTTTACATAAGATATCTGTTAAACAAACACTGGAACTGTAAACTAATGCATAAAATTGTTAAAAATGGATAAAATGCAATTCGATAATGAGCACCAGAGGTACTCGTGGAAAGGGTACAAGAGGTCATGGTAGAGGCCGTTGAGGGGCTCGAGCTGGGTCATCATCTTCTGGTAACCTGCCAAATTTGGATACAGTGAGACGCCGGCCTCACCAAGGAGTGAGACTGGGTCGCATGATCAAGTGGCTGGGGACGACGCATTGTCCCAAGCTATGTTGCGAGTCGGAGGGGGTGGGGCCAATATCGATGCATCAGGCCGTGGGTCGATCACGGAACGACTCCGGTCTAACTTGGGGTGAGATCTTTAGGGTATCGCGAGGAGTTGCCCCTAGCGTGGTGAATCTTTGGATTGAGGCCACAGAGAGGATCATGGATGACCTCATTGCACCACCGAACGAAACTAAAAGGAGCGGTGTCCTTCTTTGCGAGCAGAAGCCTATCAGTGGTGGCTTACAGTTAAAGAGGGTACTCAGGCTGATCGATTGACATGGGAATTCTTTAAGACTACTTTCCAAGGAAAGTATATGGGCGCTAGTTATGTGGATGCCTGGAGGAGGAAATTTCTAAATTTGACTCAGGGGGGATAAGTCAGTGGCTGAATATGAAGCTGAATTTCTGCGATTAAGCCGCTATGCACGTGGGATGGTGGCAACTGATTATCAGCGGTGTGTTCGTTTCGAGGACGGCCTCAAGGATAGTTTGAAAGTTTTGATATCTCCACAGAGGGAGTGAAATTTTGCCACACTGGTGGATAAGGTGAAGATCACCGAGGAGGTGAAGCGTACTGAGCTTCTGAACAGAGAAAAGGGTGGGAATAAGAGGGATTCGGAGCCCTCAAGTTCCGTTCAGAGGCCGATTAAAAAGGCCAGAGTGGATAGGCCGGTCAGAGTTAGGGCCCCTATTGCAGCTACTGGACCGCAGCCATGTGTTGACTGTGGTAGACGCCATCAGGGCGAGTGTTGGAAAAGGGTTTGAGCATGTTTGAGATGCGGATCATTAGAGCACCGTATCAGATATTGTTCACGGAGGCCCGAACAGATGCAAGTTACAGGTCGGGGTACTGTTCAGCCGCCGAGAGGTGAGCAGCAGCCACTGAGAGGCCGTGGTCAGGCCAGAGAGGGAAATGGTATGGACCGTGATCGTGGGGCACCGGGCGGAGGTGCTGGTAATGCTGAGGCGAGGTAGTCAGCTGTGGTTTATACTGCACGTCGCCAAGAGGACGGAGAAATTTACATACATATAACCAAATTCAGATTTTGCCTTTCAACTAATTTCGAGCCTACTAGATCTTTCATACTCAATCGACCCTCAAAATTCATTTTAAATTCGTTTCACATATTGTATTTCAATTTCATTTATCAATTCACATATCAATTAAGCAATTATTTCGTTTATAACCCTATTAACCAACACAAACTCAGAACGGATACACAGATCTATCACTACGGCCCGGCAACAATGACGCTATAAATATACATACTACCACCCTAGGTTGCCCAGCAATGATGGTTTCCTCAACTGATTAATCTGCCACCCCGGGTCGCCCGACAATGATCACTCTATAAGAACAATCTACCACATTGGATTGCCCGGCAACGATGGTTTTCAATCAATAATCTGACCCTATAGCATGCCAACTATATCCGACTCGATCCAAATAGCTAATAGGGTAACCAAATTTCTAATTCATTATAAGCAATTCGAATCATACTTTATCATATCTAATTAATCATCAATTCATCAGTTCATCATATAATACAACATGTTTCAACTCATTTCATGCCAATTATCAAATATCAATCGAATCAAGAAATTTCTATTCTATTCAATTTAGTTCCTATCTCGATAATCAATCTCAAATATATCAATATAGTTCAAATATTCATCAATGACTCACCGCAACTCCATATAATGTAAAATGAAATGAACATGTAGAAAATAAATGGTTCATGAATCATAGAAATACAAACTGAAATTCCAAGCTATTCGTCGACGACTTTCGATTTTCTTTTCCTTCTAGACAGTTCTGTGTCAACGTTAGCTAAATAAAATCATAAAACATATAATATTATCAAATTCCATTCAAATCGAAACCAATCAAAATATCAAGCATATTTTATAATTTATTCAATTTAGTCCCTAATTTCGGGACAAGTATAACTTTCAATTTAAAGCTTTGTATTGAAATTCGATTTCACAATTACTTAATAGAAACCTCCTATTTTCTATTACTACTAAAATTTCATGACACTTTTATATTTTATTCAATTTGGTCCCTAATGGACAAAACTATCAATTAAGTTTTACAATTTAGTCATTTTCTTAAACTAAGCTTAATTTCTATCAATTTAACACCTTAAACATTCAATTCTCAACAATGGCATCTTATCAAAACTTCACTAATTGATCAAATTCATCCTTGGGTTAGCTTAACCAAGCTTCAAAGTTAAAAAATCTATAAAAATCAAAGAAAATGGTTAGGGGCTTACTTGAATTAGAGACGAAAAGCTTAAAACCCTAAAGAATGGTGTCATCATCTCCTCTTCTTTACTTGGTCGGTTGGAGAATATGATATCTCATCACTCATTCCATTTACATTTTTATTTATACTTAGATTAATTTGCTAATTAACTTAATTAACTATATTTTAATTAAACAAATCTTAATTTACTTAAATCAATGCAATAATCACACTGCCCACTAACACACACTTTAACATGGTCTAGTTGTTCTTTTGAACCTTTGGTTAATTATAATTTAAGTCCCCAAGTCATTTACTAATTAAAAATCTAAAGTAATTAACTTTACAATTTAGTCCCTGGGCCCTAATTAATCACAATTTCAACTAAATTAACTATCCAAATTTCAATTCATCAATATAATAACTCCGTAAATATCTATATTTAATATTTGCGGACTTGGTTTGTAACACCCCAAACCCGGCCTAAACGTTATGGCCATATCTGGCAATGTCACACGATAGTGTTTTTGAAACCTCGTTGTTACGATGAAAACATTCCTCGTTATTATCTTTAGTAAACCTTTGTTAGAATTTAGGAAGTCGTCTTTATTCATTTAAAACATTTGTTTTGAAACATCCCTCGTTGCGGAAGCTTTAATAAAACAGTCTAGGTGATCATGCGTTTAGAAATTACTTTAACTTTTTGAAAACCGAATTTTCCTACGATCAGTAGGTATAAATCCATAAAGTAAAATAAATAAATAAAAACCCAAATTTAAAACCAAAGTCCCAGAGGGTCCTTAAATTACACCCCAAATAATCAATAATAATCAAATCATATGTAACGTCCCAAAAATTAGGTATTTATTTTTGCATGTTTTTAACATAAAATACCTATCTGTTTTAGTGGCTAAGTGATTTGGGTGTGTTTGGGAATGTCTGAGAAGTCCTGGGTTCGAGCCTGGGCTGGTGTAAAATTTTGGTTTTTGGGGAATAAAACCCTTGCATTTGGTTAGTAGGCTTTTAAATATATGTGGGTAAAGCATGACATAAAAAGCCTGCTGGTCTAAGGGGTAAGTGGCGTGCTACCTAGGCCAAAGGGCTGAGGTTCGAATCTTGGTAGTGGCATGGGGATATTTATTTTGTTGCTGTGCTGTGGGAGGTGATGGAGTTTGACTGAAACACTGAAGTAGTTAAGGAGAATTCGAATTGTGTGGTTGAGGGAATGTGTGATCAGGTGGAGAGATTTGAGGAGGGATTTTAGGAGGAAATCAAGGGATGAGGGGAGAGGTAGAGGTGTGCCAAATTTGGCCTCTTAGGGACTCAAGAATTCGGCTAGGGAGGGGTTCCACATTTCAGTTCTGTGTTGTTTTTCCCTCTGTCGAATCCTCCCTCTGCCGAAAACCTCTTCTCCCCTTTTTGTTTTTTCTTTCTTCTCCCTCTGCCGTAACCCTCTCCTCCCCTAAACTGGTTCTTTTTCTCCCTTCTGCCGCCACACTCTTCTAGTTTCCTGCCGTTTTGGACTGCTCCTCCTAGCACCCTGCTTGTGTTGGCCGAACATCCCCTTCCTTTTCTTCTCATCTTTTCATTTCTCCTTTTTTCTGCTTTTGGTCGAATACACTCTCTTCCTCTACCCTCACTGTGCCGACTTTTTCTTTGATCTCTGCTGATTTAGTGTTCCTTGCTAGGCTTCGTTTTGGTACTTTCGGTAAGTTGATACTCGTTTTGGGCTTAAATCGTGCTTGTAGATACTTGTTAATAAGGGGGTTTCGATTGGATTGCAGGTAATAATCCCGAGTTCTAGTGATCATCGTTTCCAGTGAGTAAAGTGTGTAGGGATTCAATTGGCAATCAAGGTAAGCGGCTGGCAATTAAGTGGTTATGTATTTTGATTTGGGTTCGTTTTAAATTCAATTGATATGTGAGTAACCGAATGTTATGAGTGACCATAGGTTCTGGAGTGATCGAGGACTGTCTGCGCATCTTTTCGGATCCAGGTGTGTAACCGTACTATCATAAATGGTATCGGTGAAATGCCGAAAAGTGTAAACACTGCCCAAATCGTAAGCCGACAAAAGCCGAAAAAGTATGACATTGACGCTACACGAGCGTGCGCTCGCTTGTGTGGTAAACTGAACACATACAACATGAGCGTTAGACTACCGAGGCCACCGTGAGTGATTTCGTGGTCTTGGGCCGATTTGGGCCATGTTGAGCCGAAATAAGCCGTGTGGGCCCAACGGGCTCGTGGGCCCCACACGGGTAAACCGCACAACCATGTGGAGAATTTTGGGCCAAGTTGTGTAAGTTACATGGCCGATCCTATTTTTTGGCTAAGGGGGCCACACGAGCCTGTGGGCCCACATGGGCCGCATTATAGGCCTTGGGGCCATTTGCATTGTTTGACTGTTAAGGTTGCACGGGTCGTCCGAGACGACTGTGGACCTACTGATGGGTCGGCAAGTACACCTAGACCCCAACCTGATACAATGACTGTTATGCCCCTATAGTAAAATGACTGTAATGCCCCTATGTTATGTATGACCATCTATGAGCATGCCATGATATATATATATGTATGTTGCATTCATGTGTGATATGTTGCACGGGATGGGATTATTATGATTGGAGGAAGTGTATCATCTTGTGACCTACTTTGCAAATATCATTTAGTGCCGCAACTGTGCTAATTTTTGGAGTGTAGGGATGGGTGGGTGATTTTATCCACAGGAGTGTTAAATTTGGACGGAGTGGAGTGTAGAGGCTGGATGGGTAGGATTTACGATTGCATGCCTAATCTATCACATCCATTATGGGCTAAGGCCCACACAGAAGCCCGATCATTGTAATGAGCTAAGGCCCAATCGAATCGAATCGAATCATATTGATTTGGGCTTAGGCCTGGGTGCATTTCTGCCTAAGGCATGTTTGGCTATTTGCTTACATGGGGTTACACACTGAGTTTTTGTAAACTCACACTTCTATTTATCTATACTGAGGTAATCCCCAATCTTAGGCGAATCGGTCTTTGCGAGAGATTCAGAGGTGGCCACACAACCGCACATGTTTTTTATATTTGAGTTTTAATTCCAATAATTCTAATTTGGGTATTTGTTTTGTAATAAGGCCTCTTTAAATTTTAACTTTTAATTTGGGGGATTTTATTTATTTCAATTCACATCTGAGTAGTAGTAGGACGCGATTTTTTTTTTCAAAAGATAATTATTTTCCAAAACACCACGTTCCGTAACATACTATAAAAGCTTCCGCATCAAACATGGTTTTAAAGTTTAGTAACAAACTGATATGATCAATGTTTTGCTAAAAACAACTTGAGTTTTAAAAAGAACAAGATTCCCTAGATTTCTGTTAAGATTCATAAACGAGATTGAATAATAGAATGGATTTTCCAAAGAAACTATGTTTTCGAAAAACACTTCAATGTGATACTGCCAGATTCGGCCATAACGTCTAGGCTGGGTTTGGGGTGTTACATCATAAATCATAAATTAAAAACAATGAAGTCCAAAAATTACTATAGTCACCGTTGAGCCCTTCGTCGCACCGATCCGTCTAAGTCTGGGGATTTCCTGTGCACATTAAACAAAAAGGGTGAGTTTACGTAAACTCAGTGTATAATCCCACAGAAACAAACAAACAATCAGTATTCATAGTGCACAGTTGAATAGTCTTGGGCCTAAGCCCTTTTCAGTATCAGTGACAGTTTGGGCCTTAGCCCATCTCAGTATAGTGTTAAAAATGCAGTAGGGCCTTAGCCCATCATAGTATCAGTAGCAGTAACAGTTATGCAGTAGCAAAATCCTACCCAACAAGCCTCTACACACCATCTCCGTCCAACCCTACACTCCATGTGGGGATATAATCAACCCACCCATCCCTACACTCCAAGTAGTACCGAATGCGGCACAAAATAGTAGTTTGCAGCTGAGCTGCCAGTAAATTAGGCTTAAAGCCTTTCAATACACTTCCTCCGGATAACGACCCCCAACCCAATGCAACGCAACATACAATGGATGACATGCTATTATGCAATTTCAGTACATATATTCAGTTCAGATATTAACATGCCCAGTACATATATCATTCAGTCAATTTCACACATTTAGGGGTCTAAGTAGCACTTACCGACCCTACAGTAGGTTCACAGTCGACTTGGGCGACCCGTGCAACCTTAAAAACATTTCGATAAAAATGGGCCCACACGCCCATGTGATCTGCCCGTGTGGGCCCACACGCTCGTGTGACCCACTTGGCCCAAATTGGCCTTGGTCGTGTGATCCATTTTTAAAGTAACCCATGCTAGCTCAATACTCATATATGTTTTTCACTATTTACTTATATGTTCATTCAAAGCTATCTACTTGAGCCATTATCACTAAATTATTTATATCTTGAGCTAAAGAATTTCAAATTAGGATCAGCTTGATTTTTTTGAAACTAGACTCAAATACCTTTCTACCATAAAATTTTCAGAATTTATGGTTTATCAAATAAGTACAATAAAATCTTTAAAGTTATCCCTTTTCTGCTGTTTGACAGCTTCGACCTTTCCTTACTAAAAATTATTTATCTCTCAGTACGGAATTTAGATGATGTTTCTGTTTGTTTCTCTTGAAAATAGACTCATTAAGGATTTAAAAATATAAATTTAAGCCCCTAATTATTGTTTTACAATTTTTGATGATTTTCCAAAGTCAAAACAGGGGAACCCGAAATCATTCTGACCTTGTCTCACAAAATTTATTATAACTCATGATTTACAATTCCATTGCTTACACTGTTTCTTCCATGAAAGACTAGACTCAATAAAATTTAATTTCATATTTTATTCAACCTCTAACTCAATTTACACTATTTTTTTTATGATTTTTCAAAGTTAGACTGCTGTCTAAAACTATTTTAGTGCAAAATGTTGATTTCCTAGTTTTTAACACCCTTATTTCCTTTCTCTACAATTTTTCGCATCATTTTCTCTTATTTCTCTTATTTCTCGACAGCAAGCAATTTTGGCTTTTTTTCGAACCCCGTTTTTTGCGTTTCAGGTACACTCCTGGTATCGTTTTGATGCCTAATCACTTCCGAGCACTTCAAGGCCTAAAATCAAGATACTCAACATCAATTTAACGGATTTACAAGCGAATTGACAACAAAGAACGAACAGAAACCCAACTTACCGCCAACGATAACCCTCCATTTAACTATTGTTAAGATGAGAACACTGAATTCACCAGTCCGAGCCTCCCCCTACACCCAAATCGTAGAGAAAAAACATTATTACTTCAGTCGCTAAGAGATTCATGATGGAAACGAAGAGAAACACTTACTGAAACTAAGCGAGCACTAACCGCGTGCGAAAACGAAGGAAAATAAATGGATTAGGGAAAAATCAAGAAGAAGAAAAAGAAGAGAAATATGGAAAAACTCAGAGAATTTCGGCAAGAGGAGAGGGAGAAGAATAGACGGTAGGAATTTTTTTTGGAAAAGGGAGCCAAAATTCGGTTATGGGAAAAAATAAAATAAAATTCCGATAACCCCCAAAATCCCTTAATCTTCTCCCCTAATTCCCACTTCACATCCACTACTCTGAATCCCTCTATTACACAACTCTATCCCAAAATCTGAGCAAAAAAATAATACCTTTGCTTGCGCAGGGATTCGAACACAAGACCTCCACCATAATAACACACCACTTAACCACCAGACCAGCAAGCACATTCTGTTGTAATTTACCCAACATTTAAACTTAAGCCCTTTGCACAAGGTTAAGGCTTTATTTATAAAAATACCAAAATTTGCCCAAGTAAGGCTTGAACTTGGGACCTCACACACACACCCAGAACACATAACCGCTGAAGCAGATAGACATTGTGTGTCACACATACATGAAATCAAAAATTAAAATTTTGGGGCGTTACATGGTTTATAGAAATGAAGTCCTAAAACCGCAATTTCTGATACCACTGGAAATCAAGTTGTTACAAGTACCTAACTTAACCTCGTTAACAATGAAAATAACATTCCCATTACATATACAAATCACTTCCACCCCACCAAAAAATACACAAAATGTTGAAAACCACATGTTTACCACGCCTATTAGCAACACTGCTAAAACCAACCATACAACTCCTACATAGACAGAACCACCATACACATTTGACATAGGTTTTAATATTCTTGGCTTATCCATAAGCATAAACCCTGATTCATTTTACCCTTCGTCCATGATGTCTACAACCGTTGGAGCTAGCCAAACCTTCACCTCTACCCATTGTCATTATCCTCAGATTCAATATTATCTTACACTTTATGTGTACTATCACTATTTTGTGTATAATACCTAAATTCATTATGTTGCCTTTAGTAATGTCATCCATCCCAATAGAGGCCACCACTATCACTAAACCTTTCACCTAACAAAATCTAAATCTAACAACCCAATCTCTCAATCATCCATTGGTCATGGAGTAACACCTATAATAAAAGTCAACCCCACTGGAGTTAATGTCAGCTTGTCAAATGTGTTTACCCACGCTTATGCCATTTATCAACCGTCTTATACCTATGTTACCTTCATGCCAACTTCCTTTTACCAATAACCAAACTATCACCCTTAATATCTGGCCCAACTGAAGCTTCTTTTAATTACTTTGGCAGCACAACAAGAAACCTTAAACAAACTTCTATAAGGTTAATGAAGTTAGTGGAATCAACATACGAAATAAGGTTGACAACAATATATTCTATAGGATTGTCTTGAGAGTTCTAACTTTGCAACAAAACATGAAGGGGCAAACCGTGAGAGGCATGCCCAAGGATAGCCTAGATAAGATGTCAACCAACTCAATACTCATTTATTGATCATGAGTCTAGCCAATGAAATAATGATGTATCCAGACTTAAATTATATAAAAAAATTTGATATCATTATCGTGACCTTGATCATACAAAACAAGTAGTTGCTTTCAAACAAAAGTTGTAAAACCTCAAACAACCCTATCAAAATGATTATAAGTGGTTAGATGTAGAGCACAATCCTCTCTCTTTGTTAATTCACCAAGTGGAATTACCACTTAAAACTAAACTATCTTAGAACATGTATAACAAAAGCATAAATCTCATAGATCACTCCAACCACTTCATAACATTTCATGACCTTAGAGGTATTTCTGGTGTGGTGTAATGATGTGTCTTTCCAACTACTTTCAAAGACCCAAAAAAACTTGATGGCACTCTCTAACGTCAGGCTCCATAGTCAACTTTGACCAATTTAATTGTAATTTTTGGCCCATTTTGATAGTTATGAATAATATTGAAATAAATACTATTATGAATAATCATGGTTAGTCATGGAATGGAACTGTAAAGAAAATGCTCTTGAAAATTTTAATGTTCGTGTAATATTAAATAGTAAACTAGAATGAAAAAAATGTGAAAGAGTAATGAAATCGTGAAAATCATGGAATAAAGTATTTGTGAGTAATTATTTTAAATTTAGTGATATTTGAGTGCCCATGTAGACTAGTGTTGAACTTCGTGGATATAATTGGCATGCTATGGGAACCTGACCGCTCCTATGTTATTTGTGATATCGCACTTCAGTGCCTCCTGTTTTGTTATGCACTTCAGTGCCCATGTTTCCAACACTTTTGTACTTCATGTATTATGATATGTTTTATCTATCCATCTGGTTCAAACGTATCTATCATGGGTTAAAAAGTCATGGTAAGTGATTTCTAGTAAAAGTTCTATTCCCGTTAATCTATGAAAAGACAAAATTAGCAAATCAAAGCATTAGTGAATTTTGTAAATATGAAATAACTTATTGATTATCAAGATATATTCATGAATTATAATAGTAATAATTTTTATGATAAATAAAAACCAATAAAATGGTAAGATTTGAATTCATGGGTACTTAATAAGCTTTCACGAGCTTAACAAGTTATTTTTCAACTCGTAGGTGAAAGATCAAATTGAAGATCTCATTCGAAGTGAACTCGACACATCTCATCACATAATCAAGGCTTGGGAGAAAAGGGATATGAAATAAATTTTATGGTATAGAGTATGTTATGTATGTAGGTGAAGCACATATAGACTCGCATAAACAGATAGCTCATTCTTGGCGGACTTATCAAGCAGATCCCATATTTGCGGAGACATATAGATACAAACACACACACATACATACAAATTCATATATGCGATTCTATCTAGCGGACCTCCACTGGATTATGCTATCTAGTCAAATCGGACGAATTCATATGCGCTAACTGCTTTGCAGACTTCCCTAGTTCATGCCATGGCCATAGACCTGCATTTATTCATACGTCCCATAAAGGGCTCTATACTGGTGTGTATCTTTCATACGTCCCATAAAGGGCTCTATACTGGTGTGTATCTTTCTCCGTACAGTTCACCCGAACCTTCGCAAAGTCACATATAATTAATATTCATTTTTGATATAGTTCGCTCGAACCTCCGCAAATCCTACTTGTTAATTTGAACATTTACGTGTTCCCTCCTAAGGTCAAGGTATTCACCAATCATGGTTTGCATTTATATGCCATACTAGAGGCAAATCACATATCATATTCCCTTCTCATCTTCCATCTCAATCACATTTTGACAAGCCTCCACAACTTCGCATTATTCATACACATGCATTCTACCAACACTGCTGTTCATGCACGACACACATTACGATAAACATTTCATACATTTTCATATCAACACAACAAGCATCATGATACATCAATATTCAGTCATAGAGTAACTCATCATTTACACAACATTCAGCCCTAGGATGACACATCATTTACTCAACACGCAACCAACATGCCTAGCACACGATACTAGAATAAAGGAATAACCATTTAAGACCTGAGTTTTGGAACTCACCTGGAAGTTGACGCCAAAACCTTCCCTTTGCTATCTGAGCCTTCAACTTACAAAACATAACAACCATTTCAAAATCTTCAACGAAGATATTTCATCATCATAAAAACCAAAATTTGTTTGTATGTATAGACCATTAAAATGATTATCCACAACTTTATCCAAAATAGAATAGAATCGATAGATAGCTGAAATATTTAACTTTCATCCCTTTTCTTAAATCTGGGAACATAGAAAGGTTAGGAAGCTTACCAGCTTGAGAAATCATCAATTACTTATGCACAAACTTTAGCTACATTCTTCCATGCAAACCGCTCCTTAATATTTCTCTCTTTCAATCCAGACCAGTGATGAAGATGAAAAATGAACAAAAAAAATGAGAGAACCACGGCGAAGAATAACGCCTTTCCCTTATATACTACTCACGCACTTCCTTCACCAATCTCAAATTCAATAGCCAAGTGTACACGTCCATAATCATCATGTCTTCCACTAAGAAACTTTCTAGTTCCAATGTAACCGGACTGTTATTGAAATCCAATCTTTTATCAACTAGTCCGCCAGTGGCTCTTATTTTCACTAGAGCTAGCTCAATTTGCAAATTTCTCAATTTAGTACCCAAGGTCACTATTCTGATATGAACTTAACATTTTGAGGTGTAACAGAGCTCAAGATAACGAACTTCCTTTTCTCATAGGTCCCATGGTTGCAAACTTATCACAAAATCGTCTTAAAATACCTTATAATGCCAAGCTTTGATACCAATTGAAAAATATTAGTTTGTAGTAACGAAATATTTCACCAAACTTAGAGTTTGTTGCAACGATAAATAGAACGAAAACAAAATGCGAGAGGAAGTAAAGTAAAGACAGAAGAAATGACAAAACCAATATTTTTTTTTACATAGTTCAAACACAAGAGTCCTAAATCTATGGAGCCTCGCTCAGGATATATTTTTATTCGATCACCAAATCAAACAACCGTAACAATCCATCTCGTCGGCTAAAGCCTATAACTACCCATAACCCTTTATAAGCTAAGTTCATGCAGCCCCAATAGAGAACAATACCACAATCAACATGCACCAATCTAACTCTTCACTCCACTCAATAGAGTTTATTAGTAAATAACCAAGAAAATGAAACACTCAATACAAAAAAAAAAAAAAGCCTAGTTATAAAAATCTCTAAAAGTATTGTAGATTTTTAGCTCTCAAAATCAATATAACCCCAAGGAGAATGGCACCTATTTATAGGTTGAGAAAGTAGCAAAATAAACTCTTTTAATTCAATTAATAAATCCCTAAAAAACTCCATATCTCTAAAAATAACACTTTAATCACTAAGATATAAGACTTCAATATATATTCAATAACTTCAAGCTTATTAAGGAATCGATTGGGAGTCTTGAATCAAAGTCTAACCATGCTACTTATTTTGTAAAACATGCCACACTTAAGTTGTTCAAACTCAGCTAGCCAAAACCTATTCAAGGCCCATTTCGATGGCCCAAGCAGTAAATTAAATTCATTCTCATAAGACATGAAACGAGGAGTAAAAAAAATCCAACAAACATTAATTAATTAAATATAATGTAATAATTAAATAAATTCATTAATTAAAGGATACATGTTATCAAAGCTTTTGAGTTTAATATATGTATAAATATAGTATACCAAAACTATATATAGATATAAGATTTCAATATTTCTTTTGTTATTTTTTGAAATAATATTTCTTTTATTATTTAATTTGTCATGGAGCAATATATCTTAATTAATTCTAAAAAATATATTAAAATTTTTTATTTGAGGTAATAAAAATTAAAAATGTTAATGAAAAGGGAGAATAATTGGGTAATTGACCCATAAATACCAAAAAATAAAAAAATTTACGGAAAAGGGCCGGAATTGGGAAAAATTACGGAAAAGGGCCGAATCCCCCAAAAACGCGGCCACGTAAAGCGCGTTTTGGGGAAGGGACAAAGCGCGTCGCTGGAAGGCGTTTTTGTCCACGTCATCCAAAAACGCTCCCACGTGGACGCGCTTGGCGGCGTGGACAAAAACGCTTCCAGCAGGCGCGTTTTTGGTCCCAACTGATCAAATTTTTTGACCGTTGGCTCCCAACAGTCGAGAAAAAAAAAACTATAAACCCCCACCCTTTATTCTTCACATTTCAATCCTTTCTCAATATTCTCTCAATTTTCTCTCAATTTTCTCTCAATTTTCTCTCAATTTTCTCTCAAGGTCCTTGAAATTAACGCTCAAATTTCAAAATAGTCCTTTACTATTTACGAAAAAGCCCTTAATTTTTTTAAGATATTTTTATCGGAAAATTTTAAAGCCGATTACAATGGTAGGGAATTACTTCGCCTAGGCGAGAAGCACATTCCGTCGAGCAAATAAAAATGGTAAGTTTTAATTTTAATTTTGAAATATTATTTAATTTTTATCCAATTATGTAATTTTAATTAATTTTGAATTTTATGATTTTTAAACGATGCGTAGATCGGGTGTTGGAATGTTATATTCGCAACATGCATGATCCCCATCGCCGTTGATCGAGAATTACTGCGTGAAGCGGGTTTTTGGCATGTGGCCACGATAGGCCGAGGGTTCAAGTTGGAGCCGCCTTTGATCGGTAGCGTTGATTGAGAGGTGGAGACCAGGAGACGCACACTTTCCATTTGCCATGCGGAGAGTGTACCATCACCTTAGAAGATGTGCGATTCTGATTGGGATTACCGGTGGGCCGGGGCGGTAGTCACCGGGTCCGTAACATCTCTCGATTGGATGGCCGTATACGAGAGCTTCGGGTGCCATTCGGATAGAATTCGAGGAGCTCGGATCGATATGGCGTGGTTCTGAGACACATTCCGCAAATTAACGAGGATTCGATGAAGTAGAAAGAATACGGTATGCTCGAGCATACATTCTTCAAATAATTGGAGGCTATCGATCGATGCCGGACCTCTCTAGAAACCTCGTCCACACCGAGATGGCTCCTGAAACTTGTTGACTTGAGCGTAGGTGAATTGAGTTGGGGTCCGCCGTGCTATCGAGGTTATACCGAGAGATGTGCGAAGCGGCGGCTGCGCGAGTAAACAAAAATCGGAGGTTGCCTATCACACTACTGCGAGTCATGGGCATGGTTTCGATTTCCATTTTTACGTCCTCGACTCGACCGACCATATTCATTCCCACCGATAACGAGGTAAATTTAATATTATATTTTACAATTATGTCGTATATTTATAGTATAATTGTATGCTAAAAGTTTATTTAATTAGGTGGAACCATCCCGTGAATCATGTTGGAATACCGAAATCGCTTGAGGATATACGGCTCTGTTGGACCAAAGGTCGGAATCGAAGTAAGTTTGAAATTTGTTATTATAATTTAGTATTTCGTATGTAGTGTCTAATATGAGGTATATGTCTAAAATTTTCGTAATGTGAATATAGTTTGAATGGACACCGCATTTACGACGACCAGTCGCAAGTAATTCCGGAGGAGTTCCTCCAAAATCCGAGCGGTTGGCACGTAAAGGTCCCATTGATCACCTACTCGACCGTGGAGATGCACGAGTGCAGATCGGGTTATGCGGCAATTTGGATTTCGACAGCGGATTCCCGTACCACCGAGGTGCTCGATGATGAGCACAAAGTAGACTTACGGCAAACACATACGAATTGGGCAAGATTTTGGTCGAACATATCGAGGCGTGGGAGAACCGATATGACTATATACCGACCGAGAACCGATAGTCGTTCGGAGTTAGCATGCGCGCGGAGTACATGCCATGGTTTAGGATCCATGGCAAGCCATATCTATTGTCGGAAGAAGAGAGGCGGCGACAACCGAGAGCGAAGGAACGTCGAGGCCCCTTTACACCCAAGGAGAAGGGGTGATGAGGCGGGGCAATCATCACCGCCGACACGATCACCGGCCCAAAGAACAGCGCCTACACGATCCACCGGGCCCATCGGTTCAACCGACAACACGGGCCCATCACAAAGATCTACCGTTCATGCGGTGCGTGCCCCTTTCCCTTATATGTATCCTCCTAACCCATATATGTTTGATTTCCTATTCCTAGCCCAGGTTGGAGTGCATGGCGGGTTCGAGCCGTCACATCGACTACTTCTTCACCGCCATCCGATGGTGAGGCCGACGTCGCATGTGGGTTCAGAGGAGGCGGCATCGGAAGCACTTCTTTTCCGCCAGCTCTCGCCGTTCAGATGATGCGATCACCCCGCCGTGGTTTATGCAAACACCTCCGGCGTCAATATTTTATCAGAGTGGGTCACCATCGCAACATCTAGAACCGCACTCCATCGCTGCTTGGGAGAATCGATTCCCGCCCGAGGTTCCACAACCCCCGCCGGAAGCCAGAAGAAGGAGGAATCCAGCGCGTAACCGTCGACCGCCCTCGTGTGGCACTGGTTCCCACCGGCATCATCACTAGAATTTTTTAATTAAGTTTTTTTTTTTGTAATTAATGTTTAATATATTTAGTAAAATTTGAGTTTAACTTGTTGCCTTGTCATTTAATTTTTATATTTGTTTTACTTATTTTAATAAAATTTGAGTTCAAATTGTTGCCTTGTAATTTAATTTTTTTAATTTGTTTTACTTATTTTAATAAAATTTGACAAAATAGAATTGTTTTTTTTTGTAATTAATGTTTAATATATTTAATAAAATTTGA
Organism: Gossypium sturtianum; assembly: GCA_025698515.1. Classification (NCBI taxonomy): domain Eukaryota; kingdom Viridiplantae; phylum Streptophyta; class Magnoliopsida; order Malvales; family Malvaceae; genus Gossypium; species Gossypium sturtianum. The sequence continues at coordinate 74,204,498 of CM046947.1, read as the reverse complement.
GTTTAACTTGTTGCCTTGTCATTTAATTTTTATATTTGTTTTACTTATTTTAATAAAATTTGAGTTCAAATTGTTGCCTTGTAATTTAATTTTTTTAATTTGTTTTACTTATTTTAATAAAATTTGACAAAATAGAATTGTTTTTTTTTTGTAATTAATGTTTAATATATTTAATAAAATTTGAGTTTAACTTGTTGCCTTGTCATTTAATTTTTATATTTGTTTTACTTATTTTAATAAAATTTGAGTTCAAATTGTTGCCTTGTAATTTAATTTTTTAATTTGTTTTACTTATTTTAATAAAATTTGACAAAATAGAATTGATTTTTTTGTAATTAATTTTTAATATATTTAATAAAATAAAAGTTATTGTACAAAAGTTAACCGTTTTCCTCAGAAAAAATAGATATTACATAGCTTCCATGAGACAAAACACCTAAGAACACGGTCAACTATTCCGACTTGGACACGAAGCGAGATGTATGCCGGGTTCCTACACCATCCGCACAACCGACTTTGGTTGCTTGTTTCTCGGATATCCATATTGTTGCGTATTCTAGACGAAGCGAGGTCGACCTTTTGGTTTGCGCCTCAATTGTCTATCCGGTAATAGCTTATACGGTGCAAGCGATACCAAGGGCCACTTACGTTCATCCGGGATGGTGGGAATACGTGTCTCCACACGCGTTGTACATGTTTTGTAATTTATACACTTCGCCGACATATCTCATTGGATCAAGACGGAGATTCTGACAAGCCGCAAGTACATGGGCGCATGGGTAACGAAGTGCATCAAATTTCCCACAGTCGCAGGTCCTATTTGTCAAGTGTACACGATAATGGCCGCCAACAATACCTTGGTTCGGTCTGTCAAACTCCGTGACACGAAACCATAGGTTGTCGCGATCGTGACACACTGTGTGCATGGTGTTCGCCCGTGCCTTCCCACGGTTGATTTCTTGCAAGACCTTCGGGCTCCATACATGGCCTCCTTCCATCTGCCCTCTATAAATCGCCGCTCTCTTCGGAAATAGTGCCGCTAACCGAAAATATGTCTCTCGCACGACTGATGTAATGGGCAGATGACGGGTTCCTTTCAGAACAGAGTTTATGCATTCGGCAAGGTTTGTGGTCATATGCCCATATCGTAGGCCGCCGTCATATGCTTGTGTCCACTGTTCCAAAGGAATGTTGCACAGGTATCTTGCGCTTCTGGCGTTATCTCGAGCGCAACCGCGCAAAGATCTCTCAAAACGGTCTTTATTGATCTCATACCCTGCCAATATACGTTGATAGCTAATATTACATACCACTCTTCAATTGCAAATAAATTGAATTTTTCAAAAGAAATTGTATTAATAGATATTTCATACCCATATCGATCACTTGTTGTCTCTGTCTTTTAGATCGATGTTGCCCGTAGTAGTTGGATGCGACATGCCTCAGGCAATATCGATGGTGTGTGCGATGCCATACGCTTCCACTGGCGTTCTATTGCCGCAAGTATTCCAGGCCCCGATCGATATAACGCATATGTCGGGTTGGGGCAAACATGCCTCCTTAACCTACTTAGGAAGAAGTCCCAATCATCGGTGACTCTCCCAAAGTTGTTATTGCGAATGCAATCGGAAGGATTCTCCCACATCCGTCTTGTGCCACGACTAGCAATAGCCGATGGGTATATCTACCATACATAAAGGTACCGTCAATTTGTACCAATGGCTTACGATATTTAAAGGCATCTCGGCATTGCTTAAATGTCCGAGCAGCACGCTTGAACACCGCGCATCCACGGAGCGCAGCGATCGTTGTAGTACGCAGGTTCCGTTTCAAGGTCTGTCATGCTGCCTGGGACATATCTATCCAGCACCTGACACCACTGCCACACTTCATTATATGAAGTGTCCCACCCACCGTGTAACTTTTCTAACGCCTTCTGCTTGGCTATCCAAGCCTTTCTGTAAGAGGGCGTGTACCCCAATTGGCTACGAATACTGCCAATTAAGGTCGGCACCGTAGTATTTGGATCGGCCTTCAACATCGGGATTATCATGTCAGCCAACATCTCTGAATCCATCCTCGGATGATCTTGTGTTACACCTGTCAACGAAGTACGTTAAACAATGCAATATTACATATTATTACTGTTATTCGAAATCACTGAACACATAGTGATACTGTACCGGCAAGACATGTATGTCGACCTTTGTACTTTTTAATCTCCCACAACCCTGTCTTTTTCTTCAACGACGCCATGATTTTCCATTGACATGTGCCATCTTGCACTGCACACTTCGCCTCGAACTTATCGAGCTTCGATTTAACCACCGTGTAGTTAACCCCGTTCTTAATGCTGTACTGTTTCAATGCAACAAGAAAATTATTCTTGTTCGCAAACTGGTTACCAACTTCTAATTCGTCGGAATCAAACGATGTATCTGTACGGTCACGCGTCCGGTGTGTTAGTTCAGGAAACTCCAATGCATCATCATGAGATAGATCGACATTATGCATGTGGCTGGAGGCGAGTACATACGAATAGCGGATCTTCTTCTTCTTCTTAAATGCGAACCGCCTCAACGCCTTCAGTACAATTGGAACGGGCCCGGTTCGGAAAATAATCCAACACGCACGCACCGCCGCCCCCCGCCTCTCGAGGTGGATCCACATCGGATTCATCGTCCAGGCCTCCATAAACCGCAACAAACGAGGGCCCTCGCCGGTGGATGTCGCCGGGAGTTCATCATCCCTCCTTAAACATCTTTCGTCTGATTCCAATCGTATGTGGATTGCCAACCACTAGAACTTGCCGACGCCCCCGAAGACGTATTTCTATCATCGGACGTCGATCGACGGATATGCATGTCCCATCCACCAACCGAAAGTGTCGTGCGGGGTTATGTTTTCCATACTACTGACGCGCACACGGGCATTCGTGTTTGGCCTCCCACTTACAGAGTGTCGGCTTGGGGTCGTGTATTCCCCTCGAACGGCAGTACATGTCGAGGTCGCAGCAAGATCACTTAGAGATGAAAATTCTACATATACCTCCATATAGGGTGATCCACTGGCAATATGAGTCTCCACCATTGCCTCAAAGCCCCGAGCACCTTTGATGTCGAACGACTCATATCTCACCGGATCAACCGAAGCGCAAAACCTATACTTAATACACTGAACTTTCATTGGCGTTGTTCCAAATATTTTACGCCTAATTCTTTTGCGAAGTTCAACCAAATCGATGTTCCGATTAAAACTCGCTGTGTTCTCCGATAAGAAAACAACGCCATTTTCGGTGTCACGAACTTCACCGTCGTAGTAAATAACAGCATTAATACGTTCACTCATTTTCAATTTTTTCCCTTTGCCTCAATTTCCCTTTCTGCCAACTGAGAATGAATTTTCACTGATTTATAGCCTAATTTTGCCGGAGGCTACTGTAGCAAAGGCGCGTCCACGTGGGAGCGTTTTTCATTACGCATGCCGACAAGGCGCCTGCCGGCGTTTTTGGCCATCGTTTATTCGTAAACGCCCTCAAAATTATTTCTCCGTGAGATCATCGTAGCAAAAACGCGCGTCCACGTAAGCGTTTTCGTAACGCATCTTTGTTTTTGGCGGTGTTTGTTCGTAAACGCCCTCAAAATTATTTCTCCGTAGATCATCGTAGCAAAAACGCGCCCCACGGCGAAGCGTTTTCGTAACGCATCTTCGCTTTTTGGCGGTGTTTGTTCGTAAACGTCTCTCAAAATTATTTTGCCGGAGACTATTGGGCCAAAAACTTCAACACGGGTAGTAAGGACCAAAAACGCGCCGCCGAAGCGTTTTTGTCCACGTCGCCAAGCGGCGCCCACGTGGAGCGTTTTTGGATGGCGTGGACAAAAACGCCCAAAGCAGGCGCGTTTTGGTCCCTTCCCCAAAACGCGCTTACGTGGCGCGTTTTTGGGGGATTCGGCCCTTTTCCGTAATTTTTTCCAATTCCGGCCCTTTTCCGTAAATTTTTTTATTTTTTGGTATTTATGGGTCAATTGCCCAGAATAATTTCTTATGTCATCCCGTCTCTCTAACGTATATAAAGAAAAAAAAAACACAACAAACAGTCAGAAAATTTAGAAAGAAAAAGGGAAAAAAAACAAAAAAAAAAGCGAAGGGGGGAGGGGGAATTTCTTCTTTTAATTTTATATTTTCTGTAAATTTTGAAATTTCAAAACCCTAGCTCCCTCATTTTTCCTTCTATTCTTTGTAAGTCAGATCTTTACTTCATTTTTTTCTTCTTCTTTCTGTTATATGTTTCTGTGCTTTTTCTTTTCCCTAGAGCTGATATGGAGCGATCCAATAAGGCGTTGAATTTCGTGTAATTCCTTTTTTTTTTCTTTCACTTTGAAAAATGTTGATCTTTTACTGTTTTCTTTTCTGTTTCTAGATTTGTAGATCTGAGTCTGTAATTTAGACATATTTGAAGAGAGTTTTTAGCTAAAAGACAGAAAAGAAAAGGGGTGTTTTTGATAGAGAGGGAAAAGAAGGGAGGGAAAAAAAGGAGATGCGTTCGAAGAAGATGGAAGGAACTTCGGCCCCTAGTTTGCGTCGAGACCCTTATGAAGTTTTATGCGTTTCAAGGGATTCTTCTGATCAGGAGATCAAAACTGCTTATCGAAAGCTCGCTCTCAAGTAAGTTCCCCCCATCCCCATCCCCATCCCCACCTCCACTCCCAAATTCAATTTTGTAATTTTTGTTGGCTTGGTTAGTTTGATGTTAGATTGGATTTCGAGCTAATGGGAACTTGATGAATGGATAACTTTTGCAATTAAGTTTAATTGCCGGGTGAATTATAGCTCTATGAGACTAATGGGTTAATGTTGCAACTTCTTGTTGGTGAAAATGATCGGTATTTCAATAGGAAACCTCTATGAAGAGTTCTTGTACTTGTACAAGTCACTTTCCTAGGGAACTCTGTTAGAATTGCCGAAAATAAAAAAAGAGTCAAGCCAGATTGTTCACGGAACAATGTGGCTGAGGTTGCTGCAAATCTTCTCTCTTTGACCGTGTCAGTTCCTCATGTACTTAAATTCAGTGAGGATTTATATCGATGCCCTTTGCAAGTTGAGTGCTTCTTCTGTTTTATGTGTTACTATTCGAACATTTTAATTGTGAGCTTCAGCTGCCTACGAACTGAAATAAATGAGTGAAATTTGACGGAAACTTAGAGGCAAGTTTTGTAACGACATGTACTTCTCGTTTGTACAAATGATAGATCTATAGCACTGATATTCGAGATTTATGATTAAGCCATATAAAATGCTTGTTTTTATGGTTTACTTTTAACTTGGATGCCTTCATATTTGCCTTCTTTTTGTTCTTTTAACAGGTATCATCCTGACAAGAATGCCAACAATCCTGAGGCTTCAGAACTTTTTAAGGAAGTTGCATATTCTTATAGCATTTTATCTGACCCAGAAAAGAGAAGACAATATGACACTGCAGGGTTTGAGGTGCTTTCCTTTCTTTTCTCATTGTGTTAGTCTTCTTCATTATGTTCAAAGTTGTCTTTTATATGCTGTACAGAATTAAGCATTGCACTTCAACTCAAAAGGTAAAAAGGAGCTTATGATGAGAATAAGAAGTTCTATTGGGAACATCAGTTTTAGATTGATGTTGCAAAGCTAGAGTTACTAATTGACATAAAGTTTGAATGAAGGCTTCTGATGGATCAAGAACTCTTTCACATCAAGGGAGAAAAATGATTTTTTTTTCTCCATAGTATGTTTAGCTGACTATTATATAATGCTAGACACTCCCGTGAAATTAAAATTGCTTCCTTTGATGCTGAGGCGAATTCTCTTCAATTTTTGGTCTAAAGTAGGGATTGTTAAGCCAGAACCCGGGGAAGCCATGTATAGAAGCAAAATAGATAGAAGAAGGGGATTTCTTTGACATTTTAGAGTGGCCTGGGTAACGATTGAAAATTTTTCTTATTATCTTTAGGTGTGAAATAATTGCCTATTAAAAAGGCAAGAATTATAGGAATGCGCAATAAAATGGCACTCAACTTCAAGACCAGGTATATAATAGAATTGCTTGGTTCTTTCCTTTCTTTGGAATGTCATCGAAGAATTGTGATTCCTGAGGTCTGATTGAGAAAGTGGAAGTTGCTTCCATACAAAGACAGATAGCTATATGCTGGATGCAAAAGCATGTTATGGGATCAATATGGGCAGTTCTATTATATACAGTTAGTTTTCTTTCTATTTTACCTACACAAACTGGATACAGGACAAGTGCATTTAAAAAAAAAATCTTGAGTGGTTTTTAGCAGTTCATTATCACTTTCTCTTGGAAAGAGGTGGAAGAAGGAAATAGATGGAAGATATAAGAGAGGTATTCATGTGCTTCCTTTGATTTATTTATTGAAACGTGCCTTGGAGACTTCTGTTGATGGACATCCGCCCCCTATAAATATCTCCTCAGATCACCAATTGAGGGTTTCAACTTTTATTTTCTTTTAAAATATCCCTTGAGATTTACTACTTGAAACTAGAAAACCATCAGCTTTAACTGTTATTTGTGATCTCTACATATTTTAGTAGATTCCCATGTAATTTGATTTCCAAATTTTTTGCCAACTCCTCCACTTCTCTTTCTAGTTCCATCAAATATTTTTGTGCAACCTTGCATCACTGACTAAATTTTGAAGAATCTATCTGCATTTGTCAGTGACGCCACTATTTTTGTTCATAAATTTCTTTGATGATATTAACTTAAGATTGTATTCATTTTCCTCCAACTGTATTTCCTTCTCATGTTTATAAATTTTCTTTTGTGATGGAAAGTTTTTGAAACATAATATTTTCTCTCTTTTTCAACAAATGTTATAAGGCTGTTGAAGATTCGATGGATATGGAGATTGATTTGTCCAATCTAGGAACTGTTAATACAATGTTTGCAGCATTATTCAGGTGAGACATCCATAGAAATGTTGGAACTTTTTGCATCATTTAGTTATTTCTAAGTCCCTTATTTTCATTTACCTGCTTCTTAAATATATATATTCAGCAAGCTTGGTGTCCCTATCAAGACTACTATCTCAGCTAATGTTCTTGAAGAAGCTTTAAATGGAACTGTCACAGTTAGACCCCTTCCTATTGGAACATCAGTTAGTGGAAAGGTGTGTGCTTCCTTTCTATCCAAAGTGCCACTCTTTTAGATATTTTAGCAAGTTCTCATGCATTTTGCTGCAGGTAGACAAGCAATGTGCCCACTTCTTTGGTGTAACGATAAACGATGAACAAGCTGAGTGTGGGATTGTTGTTAGGGTAACTTCAACAGCACAAAGCAAATTCAAGGTGTATTATATGTGAAAGCTTTCTTTGAACATATTTGTGTTCTTTTCAAATTATGGTTTGGCTGTTTGCTGACTCTTAACTTCTCCTCTATGGAGCCCTTTTACTGTGTGTTTCTATGTATGTGCATGTCCATCATGCATGAGCGTGAATCTCTTCTATGTGGGCCCTATGTCAAAATTCTATAATAACTCAGTGTTTCCTTATGTAAACTTTCAGTTACTTTATTTCGAGCACGACATCAATGGTGGCTATGGTTTGGCCTTACAGGTACTAAGCACTTCTCTTTGATTCTGTAGGAAATGTTTAAGTTCTACCAGTCAAGACCTAAAGTTTTATTACATTTATTTGTTGTTTGATGGTCTTTGCTATATCATTCTAGTAATATTGGTGGAAACATAAAGTGACAGAAACAAACTCAATATCTATTGCCACCATGTTTCTTTCCTTGTCCCTGGTGGGAAGGCTAGTCAAAACCTCATGAATGATTTTTAAAGAAGTTTCTAGCTATTGGCCATGCTAGCACTCAGTGCATGATCATGATGAGTAAGTTTGGTCTGATATATTTTTTTATCTAAAAATTTCCTATTTTTGGTCAGATTGGAATTTGAAAAAAGCTTAGAACGAGAAGTGCTGGGTTAATTTTTCTCTTTCTCTTCCTCTTTCCCCCTGCCTTTTTCTATTTTTCATTTTTTTCCCTTCTGCTATCCACCTGCATTTTTTTCATGTGTGATCTACTACAACGAACCATTTAAATATGCTGCTAGTACTTAAACCACCTTTGTCGAAGGTCAAATTTGTTGTATTGCCTGTAAATATAGTAGTTGCTCAATGGTCTGAGCAGTAGTTGTTTCAGTGATTCGTGGTGGTCCAATCTCTTGCTTTGACTACCCAATTTTCAGTAAATAAATTTTTAGACTTGCATTATTCTGAAGTCCTCTTGTTCTTTTTATATGATATATCATCTTTTATCTGTGTATATAGTGTCAGGGAGATCACTGCCATTATGTTTTTACTCATGCCATTATTCTCTTCCCACGATTCACATTCTAGATGTATCTCTGAATTGGCTGGTATTCTTGACCTATGTTACTCTGACTAATCATTTTTTTTCTAAAAGTATCTATATCCGAGACCTGTGTCCAACACATATTTGGACATGGTTATTGGGATATGACCTTTCAATGACCCTCCAAATAGATGAAAAAATGTTAACTTTTTAACAAACCCGTGTTGGGAACATATATCTGACACTCACAGCCTAGTCCAAGTAACATAGTTCTTGACTGGTTTATCATACAAGTCGTGAACAGTATAAACATGATGGCTAATTTCAGAAGACAAATATAGTCATGCATCTGTGCAGCTTTTGTGCATATTTAATTCTTTAAAACAGCCATTCTAAATTGTTTGCATCTCCAATAATCGTTCTTTATTTAGTCCAAGTTCTTAAGACTTCCTATTTTTACCTTCAACGCTTTCTGTCAGATTGTTTTTTACATGGTTCATTTAGGCTCCATTTGTTTAACTGGAAATGGATTCCGGAAAATGTTTTCTGCATTTTCCTATGTTTCATGGAAAAAAGTTTGGTCAATGGAAAATGACTTACAAGTCAATGGAAAATAAGCCCTTTTTCTTAGAAAATGATTTACTCTTTTGAAAAGTTTATGGGTGATTTTAGTTTTATATAAAAATTAACTTAATCAAGCTTAATATTATTATATTAATAATAATTTTTTATTTTTTAAAATATTTAAAAATTAATAAAATATTAATACAAAATATTACAATTTTCAATATTATTAAACATACATATTTAATTATCTATATCTAATCATATAATAAATTATTAATATAAATTATTATTTTAATAAATTATTTAATATTTCAATTTTATTTTAATAATAAATATTTATTACAATTATAAATATATTAATAATAAATGTTTTGTAATATAAAGGTTAAAATATGCCATAAGTCTATGTACTCTTCATAAATTTGGAATTTAGACCCTGTACTTTTATTTTCAAGAATTAGCCCCTCTACTTTTCTGATTTGAAAATCAAGTCCAATTTTTAACATTGTTAATTTTTTTTGTCTATTTTTTTGATGTCACATTTTTAAATAAAAAATACTCTGTATTCATGTAACTAAAAAATGACATTATAATGAACATGAATTTAACAAAATATTTTTAATAATGCTAATAGTTGAACTTAAATTTTGATATCTAAAAAGTAGGACTAACCCAAAAATAAAAGTACATGGACTAAATTTCAAATTTACGTAGAGTAGAAGCCTTATGACATATTTTAACCTAGTATAAAAATATGAATATTTTAATTATATAAATATGAGTATTTGTTTAAATAATGTTTAGCCTCATTTATCCCTTACAACTCTAATGTGTCAATATATACTCATATATTACATATATGTAATTTAAATTAAGTTTTAATTAAGCATTATTTATTATTAAGTTTATATACGACATTGATTATAACAAAATATTTTCTTATTATAAAATAAACTTCGATTGTTAAAAGGAAATTGCACTATAATATTTTATAACAAATATATTTATGTCATGTTTGATTTACAAAGAACAATGTAAAACATAAATTTATATATATAAAATAAACTCAATTAAACAATGAAAAGATAAGAAAATCTCAAATGTACGTTTGTTTCATTGAAAACAGCTTTTATGAAATATTTTCAAGAAATTGGCCAAATAATAGAAAATATTTTACATAGATTCATCTAAACATCAGAAAATAGTAGTTTTTTAAAAAAAGTAAGTCATTTTCCAGAAATCATTTTCCGGAAGCCATTTTCAGTCAAAAAAATGGAGCCTTAATGTTTTACTAGTGCCCTGTTGTTCAGCGAAAGCTTGTTCTTCATTGATGTTATACTAGTGATCTTAATCCTTTTGCAGCGAAAGCCTTTGTGGTTGTTGCTATGATGCATTTGTCCTTATCTGATATTTTCTCGGAAGTTAAAAGATACCTTGTTACTTGCAGTTGTGTTTCTGAAGTAATTGTACATTTATTCTTACCTCAATGACTTTCTGTTTATGGTTTCACCATCTGTGTACAGGAAGACAGCGAGAAGACGGGCAAGGTGACATCTGCTGGCATGTATTTCTTACATTTTCAAGTATACCGAATGGATTCCACTGTAAACGCGGTGAGTTGTCATTTCTGACATTATCTTCCTTGCCTCTGCTGGATGTCCAGCTTCTTATTGCGTAAGTAATGATGATGTATTAATTTGTTATGCAGTTAGCAATAGCTAAAGACCCCGAATCTGCATTCTTTAAAAGGTTGGAAGGTCTTCAACCTTGTGAGGTTTCAGAACTAAAAGCGGGGACACATATATTCGCCGTTTATGGTTTGCTCTGTTTGTTTTGCATGTTAGTTTTGTTAAAATATGTTTCCTAGTATTTCTGTTATTCATTGACTGGATTGGCTGAATTTTCTCAGGAGATAATTTTTTCAAGACTGCAACTTACACAATTGAGGCACTTTGTGCAAAGTCGTATGAGGATACCACTGAGAAGCTTAAGGATATTGAATCTCAGATTCTAAGAAAGAGAAATGAGTTGCGCCAATTTGAAACGGAATACAGAAAAGTATTAATTGAACCGTGATCTACTTGAGTCTTGTTGTAATCATGAATTTTACACAATATCTTACAGTTTTGGTGGGATATTTTCCAGGCACTGGCACGCTTTCAAGAAGTGACCAACCGGTACACCCAAGAAAAGCAGTCTGTATGTTTCAAAACTTTTATCTTTTATCTTGCGGTGATATTGTTTTTCCTGCATTTATGCAATATTTTCAATTTAGGGAGCTTGCTGCTTACATATATCCTTTTCTGTAATATATTGCAATGTATTACTGTGGTTTGTACACAATCGTACATATACATTCTAATATTTAATAATGGCTATAGGAATGTTTCTTAGCTTCTTGATATTGCCAGAAAGGTAATTAGCTCATTGGGGTTAACTTCTTTCTAGAAGTGTTTCATGATCAAAACTGTAACCAATCATGTACTATGTTAGATTCAGGTGGATGTGTCTGATACAAGTGTGTGCCTGAGATGGATATATTCAATTTTTATAAGTTTTTCTCGTATTTGAAGGATGGTTGGAGGTCATATCCCCATGCTTACATCGAACATTTGGGTATCGAACATGAGTACTTAAAAGAAAAATGAAGTTGGAGCATATTGGAGTCATGTAAATATATTGTTGATTTGACTCCTGTTGTTGACAAATATGACACAGGTAGACGAGCTGCTGAAACAGAGGGATAGCATCCATGCTACATTCACCGTAACAAGACCACCAAGCGGTATCAGCAATTTAAGTAATGGAAGTAGCAGCAAAGTTCCGGGTGAGACCGAGAGTCCTACAGAAGATGGAAACTCGGATGGAAAGGATAAATCAGGTAAAAAGAAATGGTTCAATTTGAATCTAATGGGATCTGATAAAAAGCTTGGTTGAAATTGGTATTTTAGATAGTTTTCTTGTGCTTTTTTTTTTTTTTACATGAAATATTTGCCAGCAATCTTGCTGACTGCTATAAGCTTTGCCTTGTATTTATTTATTCAATTTTTTTTTTTTTAATGTTTATGGCTGTTCAGTTATGTTAAAGTATGATGATACTAATGTAAGTTCTTTTTTCCTTATTTACTTATGTATTGATGAATTGTGATTTCCTATAGACTTATATAGAGTCGGGTTTGGATAAAATATTTTTAGGTTCGAAAGCTTTGTTTAAACTCAATTATGTTTCATTTTTATTACTTAGGCTTGATTCAAGAGAAAAATTTGAATCCACTTATTTAGTCCTCCAATTTTATAGAGAAAAAAAATATCATTTTAGTCTATTTAATTTTTCGTTTCCTTGTGTTGTTTGTCAAATCATCTCAAAATGGATGAAAAAATTAATCTCTCTTTAATTTTTTTTTATGCCAATACATGGTGCAATATATGTGTATATTATGTTAGCAATTTATTAATTTTTAAAATTTAAAAGATTTTAAAAAATATATAAAAAATTCTAGTTTAATTTGTAGCTTTTGAAAAAAATAAAATGCATATGATATATGTAAACATATTTTAATTATGAATATATTAATATATGAAAATATAAAATTTTATGATATTTTAAATCATTAATTAGGTTGAATAACCTAATATAATGATTATATTTTATTTAAATGTAATAAAATGTTAAAATTTAATTTAGGTTAATATACCAAAAAAGCTTTAAATTATTGCACTTTTATATTATTATTATTTTAGTTAAATAAGCTACTATCTTATTATTTTTATTCATAAAAGTTTTTTTTTTAATATTAAAGTATTATTTTTTGAATGATAGGTTTTTAATTTCTTATGGATGTATAGAAATTCTACACTTTTGATATCAACATAAATTTTAAAAGACTAACCAAATTTTTATGTTTATGTATATAAACACTTCCAATAAATTTTAAAATTTTATTTTATTTTAATTCAATAAATTAATTTCATCAAATTCATATAAGCATAAAATATAAATTAATTTAAAATTCAAAATATTCTTATTTTATATTAAAATCAATATATAAATTAAAACTTATTTAAATAAAATATAATAATTTAGGGGGTTTTAAAGTATATAAGCCTTTAATTTAAAATATTAAATTTTGGGTTGGATGGTACAATACTACCATGTTTTGGATCTGTTTGCCTTTTGAGTCAGGTTTTCAGTTAAGGGTTTGTTCTTCGTACAGCAAAAGAAAAAGAAAAAAACGTGAAATTTAAAAATGTCATATGCCTTGTTTTGTACATATTTAATTTTTGAAAATTTACTTTTCATTTAAAAATTTAAAATTTAAAATAATTTTCTTTTGAAAAAGGCTTTACTATCCATAAGTTTGTTGGGAATGATAGACAGCGGTTCTCGCTTCCATCTCTTGCACCTATTAATGAATATGACAACAATGGACTCTACTTTCACTGGGCTAAAAAAGTTGAACTGAAAGTCAATGAAGATGACAACAATGGAAGTCTAAAAATCCATCCGCTTTCTTTGCTAACACTGACAAAGAACAAACTTCCAGCTGTTGCAGTTTCCTGCAACAGAAAGCAATGTGGGTTTGCAGCAACGAGGAATTGTGTGGTAGGGATGGAAGATATGAAAGTTGCGAAAATTATAAAAAAAAAAAAAAAAAAAACTTGATTAATTCTTGGTACTTAGATTATATGTATTTTTTATTTTGGCGCCTATTTTTTCTCATCACAAGTGTTACGTAAGTTACTTTTTTTCTTTCTTTCTTCAAATTAGTATATGTGTTAGTCTAATGGTTAATTAAACTATTAAGTCTATTTAAAAAATTAACTCAAAAATTAATACTAAACTATATCTTATTTTTCAAATTGGTACCTTAACTTTTTTTTATTTAGAAATGGTACATAAACTATTCTTTTGTTATCCATTTTACACAAAAAAATGTTATATACTTTAAAAAATTCTCGTTAGTAGTAGATTGACGTGTGATATAAACTTTAAAAAACAATTCTTTTAATTCTTATTTTCTTCTACATTTTCTCTCTCTTTCTTTTCTTTTTTTTTTTTGTTATTCCCCTTCCCTTCTCTTTTTTATATTTTCCTTTATAATGTCTAGCAATGCCAACAATACTCGAAATTCACCCTCCCAAGGTCGAGATGCTAGCAATTTATTCAATTTTCAAATTTCACCGCTTGCTTACTTGATCTAACAAGAACGAAAAAGTTCTTTCATAGACCAGAATCAGTGTTTTCAAAACCAGACCAGTCAATTGGACCGAGTTTGAGGAGTTACAAGCTTCATGGTGATAACGTTTAGGCCGAGTTTGGGTCATAATTGTCGATTCACAGTGACAGAACTAGCTATATAAGAGTGTGTTGATCCTATATCTATCAAAGCAAGATAGGGAGCGGTATGAATGAAGAACGTATCGATGATAACATTCGCGGTGTCTTTGTCCTCACGGCATCTAGCCGTATATACCAGTGCAGGTTGTCTCGCCTCAGTCTGATTAGCACCTCTGCCCACACCATTACCACCCCTGACTGAACCACGGCCCCTAGACGGATGTTGAACTGCCCGCTGAGGCTGAAAAAATCCTGGAGCTAAAGTTTGCATCTGATCGAAACGCTGTGGGCAATCCTTGATGCAGTGCTCCATCAACCCACATCGCAGACAAGCTCCTAACCTCCTCCAACACTCGTCCGAATGGCGTCTACCACAATCCTTACACAGTTGAGCCACAGTAGGAGCAACTAGAACATCAAACCTCGGAGGCCCATCAGATCTGGCCCGTTTCTTAAGCCTCTGAACAGAACTAGAGGGCTCTGAATCCCTTTTATTCTTACCCCTCTCACGCTCCCTATTTTCGCGCTGAACCTCCTCATCAATTCTCGCATTATCCACCAAAATGGAAAAAACCTGCTCCCTTTGCGGAGCTATCAGAACCTTCAGATTATCCTTCAATCCTTCCTCAAAGGGAATGCACTTATCATAATCGATTGATACCATCCCACAAGCATATCTGCCCGGTCTCATAAATTCAGCCTCATATCTGGCCATAGTCTTGTCCCGCTGAGTAAGGTTTATAAACTCGCGTCTACAAGCATCTACGTAACTCGCCCCTACATATTTACTTTGGAAGGTGCTCTTAAAATAATCTCAAGTAATCTAATCTGGTTGATTACCCTCATCAACCGTCAGCCACCACTGGAATGCCTTATCGTGAAGCAGAGACACTGCACCTTTCAGTTTCTGCTCGGGGGTGCAGTCAATGTTATTCATTAACCTTTCAGTGCCCTCCAACCAGTATTAGGCCACAGACGGGTGACTCTTATAATGTAACCCCCTAGACCTGGCCCAAACGTTATGGCTAAATCTTGAAGATTACATTGGCCATGACGATGGGCCATAAAACATTTTAGAAATTATCTCTTGAAAATCCTTCTACGAAAATCAAAGGTTGTGTTATTTAAGTGTTTTTTTTAGAAATTTTATCTTATGTTCAAATAAAAAATGTCAAGGTTAAAAAAAAAAAACATCGCAGCGGAAAATGTCATTTTAAAAATCATAAGATTGATATTGATACTTTGGAAATCATCAATTTTGCAAACATGTTGTGATGGGTTTTAAAAAAATAATAATCAAGTATTGAGTTTAAAATCGTTACTTGGCGTTTAACAAATTTTGTTATAAAAATAGTCCGTCGTTTTAGTTTTATTTCTTCAAATTATTTATATTATAATTAAACATAACAAATCATGCAGAAAAAAAAAACCCCAAAACATTATCCAAAGTTCCCAAATCAAAAATCCAAACCAAAGTCCCAAAATTAAAGTCCATAAGGCATGAACACAAACCAAAATGTCCAATACCACTACTTGCAAGGTTTTCTGAAAAATAACCAACAGTACCTCCATAGCCAAGCCCATCCTAGCCTCGATTATCTGAAATCAAAGTTTGAAGGGGGTGAGCTTAAAAAGGCTCAGTGTAGGTCTTAAATAACAATTATTTCAAAAATAATAATTCATCACAACATCATATTAATCAGTCCATAACATATATAAATTACTCAATTATAAATCAGATATGGCAGATTGTGTAATGACGTAATCAATGCAACATTTTTAGAATACAATACAAATATTAGAACTTAAATCCTACCCAACTCTGCTACACACCATACAGAGTTCCCCAGAACTTATCCAACTAATAACACACTAAAATGTGGTCGAACCACCAGAAATTGCAGATTTAGTGCCAGATACATCATATTGTGGACAAGCCACCAAAAATGCAGATCTACTGCCAGATACTTCCTTCGTACATTTTTCCCACCCCATGCATGAATTATGGCAATAGAACAGATTTTTCAGTAGCATGTTTTACATGCGAATTAGATTATCAAAGTATGACATGCTTAACATGCAAGTTAGGTCTCATATTTTTATACATAATTTCACAATAGCATGCTTTATCATGCAAATCAGAGCATCATAGTAGGGCATAATCAACATACAAATCCTTATATCAAAATTTAGTAACATATATTATTTCCATATAAATAAGTATACCATATTTTATAAGCCATAAATCACATGACATGAGTGATGAAAATCATTTATTATCATACATCTTAGGATCATCCAATAAACCAATCACACCACAGAATCACAGAATTTCGGAATTTACTTACTTGTTATCCTCGCTTATCGGTTTTACCGGTTTTTATGAATATACTTGTATTCACATAATCACAATATTAAATATCAATATCCATAAGTAATACACTTACTATATATATAAATATTCTTCATGATTATTTATTTAATCGTAATATCGAATAATATCACTTAAATCCCCATACCTTAGATTTGATGGATTAGATCTCGATTCCACTTCGAAAGAGATGAATCCGATTTTCCTTGAGTCACTATGTTAAATCAAAATACGTGTTAGTACTGATCTAATGAAATAATAATATTTCCTCAAATAAATAACACTAATTCGACACTACTTACGTAAAAAGATCGTCAGCTATCACCCCTTTCTATAGTTGATGCGCGTATTCCGGGATTTACGAGTATTTTTTGATGATGCAAGAAACTGAATAGTTAGATATTTGTTAAATAAAAATAATACTTTGAAAATATAATGCTTACGATTATTCTTCATACTTACAATTAAATGGAGAGAAAAGGGCTTGGCAACGAAATCCCAAAAAATCGATCAAAAAGGGGGATTAGGCCCTATAATCGGAAATAAAAGAGTTTAAATAAAATAATAATTTGAAAGATGATTTTTAATAATGGAAAATTAGATTCAGGAGTTTACAAAAGGATTTCTGGAAAAAGGAGAAGAAAAGAAGAAAAATGGAAAAAAATTGGAAGCGGCGCGGCGACAACAACGATAGGGAAGGAAAGTGGTGCAGCAGTCGAGTATGGTGGAGGAAGGGAAGAGATTTGAAGAAAAATTGCTTCAAAAGTGTTGAAAAATAATTGAAAAAGCCAAAAATGGTGGAGGAGAAGTTGGTGGACGACAAAGAAGGAGAGGAGAGAAAAAAAAAAAGGGAGTAACAAAGTGAAAAATGAGGCTTTGAGAGAGCTAGGGTAGACCAAGGGTAGTCAATAACTCATTTTGGGTAAATTTGGGAACAAAAGGAGTGAAAAGGGGGATTTTGCACAAAAAGGAAAGTAGAAAGGGGCTGCTTTTATGGAAAGACTTGGACGGCAAAGGGGAGTGTTGACTTTCTAGAATGGTCAACAATTGCGGCTAGGATGAGAAAATGAATAAAATGAGTGTAAGGGAATTCAAACATGGGACCTCTAACAATTAATTAACACACTAAACCACTAGGCCTTTTTCTTCCTTGTGATACAAATTTGCACAATTTAATAAATAAATTCTAGGGTGTGACATATAACACCCATAAATAATTCAGCACCATTGGACCAGAGTCGTTCAGTTTCCGACCCACGGTTCCCAGAACCAGATTGGGGCCCAGCGACCCTCTCCAAAACTCTCAGCATAGCTTGGGACAATGTATCGTCCCTAGCCGAGCGACTTTGAGACCCGGTCTCAATAGCAGGTCTAGCTGGTGTCTCACTTATATCCAAATTGGGCATACTGCCCATCGAGGACGACTCAACTCGAGCCCCTCTTCAGCGCCCGCCGCACCCATGGGTACCATGTCCATGTGATCCACGAGTACTCATCGTATATATTATCTACATTACAAGTTTTATGTATCAGTTCCAGTATATATTTAACAAACATTTTATGCTCAAAAAGTTATTAGAAGAAGTTACAGAGATGTTTCAGTCTTTAACTATCGCCGTACAGTTCTAAACATTTTAGAGTTTTCTAAACTAAAGTTTATCTAAGTCAAAAGTACTTATAGGATCAACGTCGGAGACTCAATATTTCATAGAATTTTTTTTTAAATTAATACAAAAATGAACTTTACTCAGAAAACGATTTTCACAAAAAAATTGAAACCTAAAATTTCACAGCCCGAGTTTTGCAACTTGTCTCTGATACCACTAAATGTTACGCCCCAAACCCGGCCTAGACGTTATGACCAAATCTGGAGTTGTTACATAGAATGGTTGACAATTTAATTTCCGTTTACTTTTGTAAATTGACATAAACTCTTAAAAATCCCATATTATCTGAAAACATATCTTATGTAATTTTTTTTATTAAAAATGTTGTTTATTTATATCTTCTAAAAACTTATAATTTTACAGCGGAAGCTCCTTAATATGTGATATTATGGAAAACACTGTTCGTCATTTGAAAATCATTAACTTTCTAGAAAAATGAATATTGTCGATAAAAATGTTTAAATAGTTTTAAGCAAAATACAGAAATAAAGTTCTAAACCCTAAACAGTCCAAAACATTCAGAGGGTCCAAAATTTACAAAACTCTAAATCCCAAATTAAAATAAGTCAAATTTACGAAAATATGATGTTAATTGAGCTCCCGATTGCACCGATCCGCCTAATTCTGAGGGTTACCTGGAAATATGAGTCAAACAGAAAGTGAGTTTTCGAAACTTAGTGTATAATGAATAACTTAAAATAGTTAATGCATATCAGACAAATTAACAGAAACAGAATCATATCAGAGTAATATAGATACAGACATATAATCCTACCTCCATCCGCTACACACCAACTCCGACCCTCCCAACACACCATGTGGAGTATGAAACACCCACCCAACCCTACACATCGCTTAGTATCGATAAGACACTTAACAAAATATTTGCATCTGCATTGCTAGATAAATAGGCGAATTATCGCCTTTTACAAAAACACTTCCTCCACGTAAAATAGCCCATCCTAGAAGCAGATATAATCAGAACAATAATATTACATGCTACAGTTTTACATGCATGATATATCAGATACAAACCTCATACATAACATTTTTCAGAATTACTTATCATATGGCATCTCATACATACTTACAAATAACATAATTTACACTAGTTGATGACCAGATTTCATATTTTACAGTACACTTAATCACATACTGGCCCTACAAAAGGCCCACGATTGATTGAGACAACGTGTTCGGCCCTAGGGAAAAATCCTGAATTTTGGGTCCACACGCCCGTGTGGTCCACACGGCCCACACACGCCCGGACCTTATGTCATACACGGCCTACCACACGACCGTGTGGCATCGACAGTGAACTTTTTTTGCTTTCGCCGATTGCTATTTTTCATATTTTTTAATACACACCTTATCAAATTTTGATGCTGATTCCAACACGAAACTTCCAGAACCTAAACACAATAATTCGTACCCCAAATCAGTAACAAAACCAACTATCCAAATAACAAATTCCACGTTTTTTTTCTAATAACATTACCATACAAACTACTACACGAATAACACACAGCCAAAATCACTTCAAAACCGAACAAAACACTTACCCTTTAAAGAATGATAATACTCTAGAATGACATATTTTTATGTATTAATTACACATTTATTTGGAATATGATCCTACTAATTTAAGCTATTTATGGTTTTTTATCTTGTAGGGAAAATTGAAGGCAAAAGGAATTTTGGGGGCAAAAAGCGTTAATTTAAAGATAAAATGGGCCAGCATGCGAAGTAGAAAGGAAGTGGTGCCAAAAATGTAAAGTGTGGAAGACTTGGGGGCAAAAGTGCAAAGAAGAGATTTTATAAATACAAGACTCTATTCAATTTTTAATTATATTAGGATAATTGTTAAATATTATTATTTAGATTTAATTTTAGTTTTTATCTTCATTTATCTTTAATTATCTTTATTTATTTGTATTTATCTTTTAGAATTTAATTAGGAATAGACTAGTTTTCCTAGTACTATAAATAGGGGATGGAGTGACACAAATTTCACTAATCTTTTCTGTAAACACTCCTTCTCCCAAAAAGCTTAGCCTTTGTTCCTTTCAGATTATTCAGTAAAAATTCTATTTTCATTATGTTTATTTCTTTTTCCCCAAAAAGCATGAGCCATTAAATTTATCTAGGCAAAGGTTGTCGAAATTCCCCAAAAAGGGTTCATGAGGCTTAGAATCCGTGCTTAGCCTTCGCAACGAGTATTCATCGCTTCTTCGCACTACGGGACTGACGGTTTCGTCCATGTCCCTTTAAAAGTGATCTTTTCATCTTGTGCAAAGGCGGCTGCTTTGTATGTTTTGGGAAGGTTGCACAGTCGGTTCGTTAGCTTACTGCGTCAGTGGTTGTCAAGCCCAAGAGACAAAATGGCGTGGCATTCGCCATTGAGAAGTGATGATCTAGTGTAAGACGGTCTCACAAAAGTGACGGTTGGCTAGAGTCAGGTTCCTCTAATTGTAAGTTTAAAATCTAAGTGGAGCTGGTGGTCGTAGGCGTCCTCTTCCACTATAACTGGCTTATTCTGTTCGAGAAGGATCACCTAAAAGTCGATGATAGAACCAAAGGCGGATCGAGACAACCGGAGCCTGGAATCTCTCCATAAAAAAAACTCTCTCTTACTCAACTCAGTTTTTCATTACAATTTTAATTTTAATTTTTGCAATTTCAATGCAATCAAACTTTAAATTCTGTTTTCTTATTTTTTTCCCAGGTACGTAGGTTTTCTTGGACACGACTTTGTCCGGAATCTTGAGGAACATGAACTTGTGCAAATCCAGTCCCTGAGGATTTGACCCTACTTCCCTTATACTATTATTTTCATTATTTTATAGGGATAGGGTATATTTGGTGCTCTCAACAACGCATCAAATTTTGGCACCGTTGCCAGGGACTGGTAACGTACTAATATTGTTTCTTTGTTTCTTATGACCAGATCTGCTCCAAGTATTCTTGCGTTTGATTCAGAAATAGAGAAGACTGCGAGAGCTAATCGCAAGGAGACAAAGTTACGGAAAAAGCAGTCAGGAGTGGTTGAGACTCAGAGTAACCCACCACCAGAAATTGAAGTCGACGACAAAGTTGAGTCTAGGGTTAACGAAAACCCTACTCAAACACTTGAAAGCGAAAAAGTATAAGTCGATACATCAGAAGAAGTGCTTAACGCTAGGGTTAACGAAAACCTGAATCTAGCACATCCACCTATGGCTCAAACGATTCGGCAACTGGCCGAAGCTCCGACAGAACAACCGCCATTGTGCATTGCGTATCCTACCATGGATACTGATTTTGAACTGAAGTCAGGTTTAATCCAGTTACTGCCAACTTTTCGTGGGTTGCAAAACGAAAATCCCCACAAACATATGAAAGAGTTTCATATGGTTTATCTTAGCATGAAACCTCAGGGGGTAACTGAGGATCAAATCAAATTGCGTGCTTTCCCTTTTTCCCTAGTAGATTCTGCTAGGGAATGATTATTTTATCTACCCCCTGGATCTATTACAACTTGGGCTGATATTTCTCGTTTGTTTCTCAATAGGTTTTTTCCAGCATCGTGGGCAGCAGAGTTAAGAAGAGAGATCATTGAGATAAGGCAAAAAGAAGTAGAGTCTCTTTATGACTATTGGGAGCGATTCAAGAAGTTGTGTGCAAGTTGCCCACAACATGGTATAACGGAGTAGTCTCTGCTCCAATACTTTTATGAAGGCTTAAAGCCCATAGAGATGAATATGGTAGATGCTTCCAGTGGAGGAGCTTTGGTCAACATGAATCTTCAATAAGCAAGAGACTTGATATCCACGATGGCTGCAAATACTCAGCAATTTCGAGCCAATCCTGAGCCCACTAGAAAGGTTCACTAGCTAAGTAATTCAACCTTAGAAGATAAAGTTGATAGACTTACTAATATTTTGAATTCTCTTTTTACAGAAAAAGCAAGACTGACCCAACTATGCGGAATATGTGCTACACCTGAGTATACAACTGATGCATGTCCTAGTTTGTATGATGATACTATGGCCCATTTGGATGCTGTGGGGAACTTTCCTGGGCCACCACAAAAGCGATATGACCCCTACGCTAATACCTACAACCCAGGATGGAAAGACCATCCCAACTTGAGTTATGGGGCAAATCTACAGTATAACCAGCCATACCAAAATCGGTTTCCACAACAAACGCAAGATTCAGGTACCTCTCTAGAAACCATGGTCAATAAATTAGCAGCTAATGTGCTTGATTTCCAACAGCAAATACAATGGAAAACTGTTGATTTCCAATAGAAAATACTACGACAAACTCTTGATTTCCAAAAGGAAACAAATGATTTTCAACAGAAAATCGAGGCGTCTATAAGAGAGTTGACCACATCAATTGAGAAAATGAACTCACAAGGGAAGCTGTCGTAAAAAATGGAACCTAATCCAAGACAACACGCAAATACAGTGACGTTGCAAAGTGGAAAAGTACTGGAATCAATTCCTGGCAGAAATCTTGGCCAAGATTCCGCCCAAGAAAAGCACGAGAACGATGAATAGGTCCGAACGAAACCTCCATTGCCTAAAATTAAACCTTTATTTCCAGGACGATTGAACCAATGCCGAAAAGGTAAAGAGGACAAGGAGATCCTCGAAACATTCAGAAATGTCGAGATCAACATACCACTGTTGGATGCCATCAAACAAATTCCGTGATATGCCAAGTTCCTTAAAGAGCTCTGCACCAACAAGCGAAAATTAACTGGTAATGAAAGGGTAAGCGTTGGTGAGAATGTATCCGCAGTGTTAAAGTGGAAGATGCCAGCGAAATGCAAAGATAGGGACATGTTCGCAATACCATGCAAAATAGGCCACTTAGGAATTAAAAAAGCTATGTGTGATTTAGAGGCCTCCATAAATGTCATGCCTTTTTCTATCTATGAATCACTTAACGCGTATTTTTTGACGAAAACAGGTATTATCATTTAGTTAGCAGACAAGTCTATTGTGCATCTCGAATGAGTCCTCGAGGACGTATTAGTGAAAGTCAACGGACTTATCTTCCCTGCAGACTTTTATGTGATAAAAATGGAAGAGGATAATGCTCCTAGGTCTTCAGACATCTTGTTGGGGCGACCTTTCCTTAGTACTGCAAATACTAAGATTGACGTGCGTAGCGGAACTCTCACGGTGGAGTTTGACGGGGAGATTGTGAAGTTTAACGTTTATGACGCTATTAGTCACCCAAGTGAAATCTTGAACGTAAACCGTGTCGACATAATTGACTCATTAGTAGAAGAAACTTTTGAGTCATCTTATGGAGATAAATCTAAAATAATGTTTGATGATTTTGAATCTGTTAATGAATTATTGGCTCCTATGGATACTAAACTTCTACCTTCTGTTGTGCATGCATCAGATCTAAAATTAAAACCACTTCTCGAGCATCTCAAGCGCACATTTTTGGAGAATGATGAGACCATTGCCGACTTAAAATGGATTAACCCCTCGACAAGCACACATAAGATTTTCTTGGAGGAAAATACGAAACCAAAGAAAGAGGCACAAGGACGATTGAACCCAAATATGGTGGATGTGGTAAAAAATGAGAATTTCCAAGCCCATACGAACGAAAAAATTCAGTTGGAACAGCCTCAATACTAGTTGAGGCGTCAAGCTAGCGACGTTAAACAAGCGCTTGTTGGGAGGCAACCCAATTTTTATTTTTCTTTATTTTTATTTTATTATTTTATTTTATTTTATTTTTATTATTTTATTTTATTAATTATTAATTTATTTTTTTTGGATATTAATAAATTTCTTTTCTTCTGTCTAGGTAAACCGGCGAGGAAAAAACTCAGGAATTGGCCAACTTTCACAAACATCTCTTATTCTATCCCTATTCCAAGTAGGAATAGCGTGTCCCTGCTTTTTTCAAACCAAAACCTGCACCCAAACACCAATTTTTCAAACACCATGGTAAGGACTCGCCCATGTCGTCTCCATCTTCATCTCCACCGTACGACTCACCCACCTCATCACCCTCCTCTACTCCACGTGACGCCAAACATTCCCCTCCTTGCAGCTACGCGTGAACGACAATGACTACATGGGGAGTTTTTCTAAACCCTTTTACTTTCACCTATTTTTCTTTTTTCTTTTTCTTTCACATCGAGGACAATGTGTTTTAAGTAGGGGGAGGCATTCCTCATTATTTCTGTCATTTTATCTGTTGCTTTTATTGTTGTGTTACTGTTGCTGCTACCTTGTGCTCGTTTCTGCCCACATTTATTTTTTTAGAATATTCTGCCTCTTTTCATGCCCAAGATTTTTACCAGGACTTGCCCACTGTTTAACCTGTGAGCATGATTCTTATCTATTGAGTTAGTTATGATTTTGCTAAGTTTGATTTCGTCTCCACTGTTTTATTTCTATTAGGCTAAAATAATTATGATTAATAAAATTAACCCTATCTTGCTTTTAGTAAAATCGATTAAGTCTAAATGCAAAGAGGACACTTAATATAATTGCATGCTAAAATTATGTTCATGACTGTTAGGTGGTTGCTGAAACTTATTTTTGACACTTGATTGTTTTTCCTAGTCCTCCAAAATTAAAATTCCTTTAATGATAATAATAAATTTTGATGTCTCCGTGGTTATGAATGCAGCTTAAAAAAGTGACTGGCTGAGTAACCGAGGTAGGGTGCTTGGGTTGTCATCCTACTTCGCGTCAAAAAGTTGTGTGACATGTTAGGTAAAACTCCGCTAACCGGAATTAAACAAAAAAAAAATAGAATGTGTTGGGCTGAGTAACCGGGGTGGGGGTACTTGGCTGTCATCTCTCTTCGCGTCAAAAGGTTCGACATGTTCTTAAGAAAAATATAACAAATTAGGAGTATGTTGGGCTGAGTAACCGGGGTGGGGTGCTTGGCTGTTATCTCTCTTCGCGTCAAAAGGTTCAATATATTCTTAAGCAAAAAAAGAAAAAGAAAAAAGAAATGTATTAATAAAATTGCATTAGGGGACTAAAGGTGGAAACAAATAGGGTGTTTTGATAAGTTTTAGTAAATTACCTAATTTTCGTGAAATAATCCAAGTCGATTTTGATTTTTGTGTGATTAAATTGGAATACTTTTTCAGATTTACTTATAGCAAGCTAAAGGTTCTCTTTATTTTCATATGCATTAAGCCTAATTTTTATAAAACTTTGGAGTGATATTTCTTTCATGGCAAAAATCTAATTTTCACAGTAGATAAGGATCATACTTGAGGGCAAGCATGGGCTAAGTACGGGGAATTTGATAATACTCTAGAATGACATATTTTTATGTATTAATTACACATTTATTTGGAGTATGATCCTACTAATTTGAGCTATTTATGGTTTTTTATCTTGTAGGGACTAAATTGAAGACACAAGGAAATATAGGGGCAAAAAGCATGAATTTAAAGATAAAATGGACCAGCATGCGAAGTAGGAAGGAAGTGGTGCAAAAAATGCAAAGTGTGGAAAACTTGGGGGCAAAAGTGCAAAGAAGAGATTTTATAAATACAAGACTATTTAATTTTTAATTATATTAGGATAATTGTTAAAGATTATTATTTAAGTTTAATTTTAGCTTTTATCTTCATTTATCTTTAATTATTTGTATTTATCTTTTAGAATTTAATTAGGAATAGACTAGATTTCCTAGTATTATAAATAGGGGATGGAGTGACATAAATTTCACTAATCTTTTCTGTAAACACTCCCTCTCCCAAAATGCTTAACTTTTGTTCCTTTCAAATTTTATCTAGCCAAATATTGTCGAAATTCCCTAAAAAGGGTTCATGAGGCTTAGAATCTGTGCTTAGACTTCTCATCGAGTATTCATCACTTCTCCCCACTACGGGACTGATGCTTCCGTCCATGTCCCTTCAAAAGTGATCTTTTCATCTTGTGCAAAGGCGGCTGCTTTGTATGTTTTGGGAAGGTTGCACAGTTGGTTCGTTAGCTTACTGCGTCAGTGGTTGTCGAGCCCAAGAGACAAAATGGCGTGGCATTCGCCATTGAGAAGTGATGATCTAGTGTAAGACGGTCCCACAAAAGCGACGGTTGGCTAGAGTCAGGTTCCTTTAATTGTAAGTTTAAAATCTAAGTGGAGCTGGTGGTCATAGGCGTCCTCTTCCACTATAACTGGCTTATTCTGTTCGAGAAGGATCACCTAAAAGCCGGTGATAGAACCGAAGGCGGATCGAGACAACCGGAGGCTGGAATCTCTTCATAAAAAAAACTCTCTCTTACTCAACTCTGTTTTTCATTACAATTTTAATTTTAATTTTTGCAATTTCAATTCAATCAAACTTTAAATTCTGTTTCTTATTTTTTTCGCAAGTACGCAGGTTTACTTGGACAAGACTTTATCCGGAATCTCGAGGAATAGGAACTTGTGCAAATCCAGTCCCTGAAGATTTGACCCTACTTCCCTTATACTATTCTTTTCATTATTTTATCCCTATATTTGGTGCTCTCAACTATGCATAAAAGAACAACAGCCCTAACGATGCTTAAGTTGCCGATGGAGAATCAAATGCTTCACAATTAGCGCCTAACAAAAACCCCACACCATTGAGTCAACAACTCGCAAATACCAAAAACCATTAATTACCCAAATAACACTTAAACCCCACAATAATATCTAAAATATACAAACAACTATACTTACTCGAAAATAAAACAAAGGTTCGACTGCGTGGAATAAAATAATATGTTGAGAGAATAATAGACTTACCAAATCGAAACAGTTGAACTTCCCCACGCAATAAAGAAAGAAAATAAAGCAATGAAGATGTAAAGAAAATAAAACAAAGAAAATAATACCCAAAAATCAAGAGAGATTGGACGTGCACAGTGGAAAAAAAACGTGGAACCAAATGGGGAATAATGGGGAGATTTTCTTGGGATATTTCTTTTAAATTTCAAAATTAAAGAATAATAAATAAAGTCAAATAAATCAGATATTTAAGATAAATCAAAATAAAATAGATTTACTCAAACCCCAACAGCCTAAACCGCAATTAAACCCAAATTCTCCTAGCCAAACAACTTACAGAGCCTTTAAACAAAAATAACTTTAACTGCTCAAGCCGAGACAGCCCAAATATCACAAGTCACTTATTCACTAAACCAAACCAATTACCTCATCAAAGTTTAACAAATTAAAAATTTATATGCTCACACTTGTAGAAGAAGTCAAATATGAGAGGAAGAAGAAAGAAAGAAAAAATTAGTTTATATATATAGAGATAAATTTAAAAATTACACATGATCTTTGGACTAATGTGCGATGTCATGCGTGAACTACTATTTTGTGTAATTTTATATATTAAAATTTGCTTTGATTCAATTTTCACGAATCTATAATACAATTATTGCTAGGCCCAAAAATACCAATAGGGTAAATTGATATTTTAAAATTCTTTACTAACTTTTCTAAATAATGAGGAAATGAAAGAAAAACTTAAACAATTTAATTTATAGAGATTTGACCCCAATTGTCTACCTCCACTATCTTGATATACCTTAACCAAGGCTTTACCAATTTACTATAATTGAATTGTTACATTTCAAGGAAAATGTATAACGTTTACAATCCTTGTCTCTTTCACAATGCTAAGATAAAACATTCTCCCTAATTTTTGTGACTAAATTAAAACCATCTAGCTTTTACAACTCAACAATAACCCTTTACAAATTACTTAAGATTTTATACCTAAAAAGAAACCTTAATTATCTTTTTGCAAGTACAACGAAAATATGTAAACAATGAAGACCTCTAAAAGATGTGTGCTTTCAAGTGTTAAGCATTCTCAAAGAATGAAAATGAGAATGATAAAGATATTTAACAATAAGCACTTAAAAGATATGCACAAGAGAAAATGATGAAATAAAGAATTAGCTTAAAGTGTAAAAAGCCCTCAAACTTTTTCAAAAAAAGCAATTAAGTCCCTCTTTTTTTTTTTGCACTCAATTGAGCACTTAAACTTTCAAAATGCATCAAAAAGGCCCTCAAACTTCTTTAAAAAAAATTTAAGCCATTGCTTTTTTTTTTTTCACTCAACTGGGTATTTGAACTTTCAAAATGCATCAAAAAGACCCTCAAAATTTTTCAAAAAAGCAATTAAGCCCCTGCTCTTATTAAAAATTAGAAAAAAAATTATAATAAATAATAAATTTATAAAAATTATTAAAATTTTATAAAAATTGTAAAAAATAAAAAAATTGTAAAATTTTATAAAAATCATAAAAAAATTAACGACCCCTATTTTTTTTCAATTAAAGTCATCACGTGTCGCAACACAGTATGACACGTGGCAAAAAATGATAAAAAAAATAAAAAGGTATAGAAAAATTATAAAATGCTTCTTTTGGTATGATAATTTTTATAAATTTTTTTTTTACGAAATTTATATTTCTTTACATTTTGTATAATTTTCTTACGACTTTATAAACTTTTATAATTTTTTTATATTTCTATATATTTTATATTTTTTACGATTTTTATAAAATTTTACAATTTTTTATATTTTTTACGATTTTTATATTTTTTTCTAATTTCTAATAAATTTTTAATATTTGAATTTTTAATTAAAATTTAATATTATTTATAGCTTTTATTGATTTTAATTTTTTATAATTTTTTTCTAATCTTTAATAAAAGTAGGGGCTTAATTTCTTTTCCTTTTTTAAAGTTTGAGGGTCGTTTTGATGCATTTTGAAAGTTCAAGTACCCAATTGAGTGCAAAAAAAAAAAAGAGGAGGGCTTAATTACCTTTTTTTTAAAGGTTTGAGGGCCTTTTTGATGCATTTTGAAAGTTTAAGTACCCAAATGAGTGCAAAAAAAAAGAGTAAGGGCTTAATTGCTTTTTCTGAGAAAGTTTGAGGGCTTTATACACCCTTAAGCCTAAAGAATTTGAGGTTTTTCTCTTGATTAGACTACTTGGATGTTCTTCTCTTATGCCTTCAAGTGTTCTTGATTTGGATATATATACTTTAACTAATTTTTGAACGTTTTGAGTCGTTGGAGGGTGTTTCTAGACGTTAGAAGAATTTATTTCATGCATTTAACGCAACTTGCAACAATATGTCTCAAGATATAAAACCTATATCTTGAGACAATAGGAACAAAAATACGACCGTTGGAGTCTGTGGTCTCGAGACAATTGGTCATATGTCTCAAGACAAATACTCCATTGTCTTGAGACATGGCTCCCTTAAAGCAAACCTTAACTTTGGTGTTTGATTGTCTCGCGAGACAAACATCCTTATGTCTCGAGACATAGCGTAACAACCCGATTTCCAGTGGTATAGAAAAAAGGTAATTTCGGGATCCCATTTTCATAAACCAAACCCGTAAATATTTAATAAAGATATTTACAGAGTTATTATATAGGTGAATTGAATTTTGGTTAAGTAATTTAGTCGAAATTGTGTTTAATTAGGGCCAATGGACTAAATTGTAAAGTCCAATCACTATTGATTTTTAATTATAAAATGAATTGATGACTTAAATTGCAATTAACCCAAAAGTCTAAAATAGAAATTAAACCATGTTAACCGCTATAAGAGTGGACAGTTGATTAAAGGGCATTAGCTTAATTAATTTAAGTTTTAATTTATTAAATTAAGTTTAATTTAAAACTAATTAAGGTATATAAAATGAGAAAGTGGAAGAAAAATATGAGCATTATCATCTTCTTCACTAAAAGCATCGAAAATAAAATATAAAAAAACCTAAGGGAGCTTTGGAACTTTCAACCCTAATTGGTATGTTCAATTTTGTCCCTTTTCTTATAATTTTTATGTTTTTGGGGTCATGAGAGCTTGATTTAGGCAGCCCATGTACCAATTTTTACAATTTTTAAAGTTTTAGAAAGTTTCCATTGTTGATTTCTTGAAGTTTTAGGTGTTAAATTGATAGATTTTAAGCTTAGATATGAGAAGGGACTAAATTGTAAAGCTTAATTGATAGTACATGAGGGACTAAAATGAATAAAATTTAAAATTGGATGTAAAAATAAGAAATATGAGGTCCCTAATGGATAATAGTAAAATCAGAATTCAAATTGAAGCTTTAAATTGAAAGTTATGTTAGTTTCGATTTTAGAGACTATTGAATAAATTGTAACATTTGTGTAAATTGATAATTGATTGTGAATTGGCTAATTATTGATAATGCTATATGTTTATGTTAATATGTAGCTAACGTTGGCCTAGTTTCATCGAGAGGGAAAGGAAAATCCAAAGCCATCGACAAGTAGCTTGGAATTTTCGGTTTGTATTTCTATGATTCAGGACCAACTTATTTATTGCTTGTTCATTACATCTTACATTACATGGTATCGAGGTGAGTTGGTAATGACTATTTAACTTGATTTACTATGATTAAGATTGAATACCGAAATAGGGACTAAATTGAATAAGGTGCAGAATTTGTAGTTTACATGTTTTGTAATAATTGATATGAAATGATGTTGAAACATGTTATGTATGTTATGAAATTGTGAAATGTTGATGGATCATGGATATTGGAATGTAAATTGAAATATATATTGAATCGGAATTGGATACCCTATTAGTTGTTTGGACCGAGTCGAATATAGTTGGCATGTCATAGGGTCAGAGCATTGTTGTTAGCCATTGTTGCCGAGCAACCCGGGATGGTAGATTATATATTGATTCATCATTTTTTGGCAACCCAAGGTGACAATTATATCTAGTTGACAATATCATTGTTGTTTGGCAATCCGGGGGTGGTATTATGAATCATTAGTGTCATCGTTGCCGGGCAACCCGAGGTGACGGATCTGTGTATTCGTTTTGAGTCCGTGTTGGTTAATAGGGTTATAAACGAAATAAATGCTTAATTAATATGTGATATGATATATTAATGATAATTCGATATGCTAAGTGAATTGAAAATGAGACTTGGGGGGCTGATCGTGTTTAATGAGCCAATAGACTCAGAAGCAATATGAAATGTGTTATAAGGTGAGACGTATAAGTATATACATGTATGCTAAGGGTGAAAATGAATGAAATAAATGGTAATTATATATAATGAATGGAATGAACCTAATAGCCTATGAAAAGGTTGAAAATTTGGTAAACTTATATGTCCATTCATTGAATTGGTATGTAACATTGGTTGTATATGCGCTATTGTATAAATGAAGATGTTTGACATGAACTTGTATGATATTTGATTGGAATTGAAGATGTGCATGTTGCATATTTATATCTATTTTATCTTGAACCATAGATTTACCACTGGTTGTTTTGCTCAACGTACAGTTTATTTTCCATGCGTAGGTTAGGTTAAGTTCATGATTCCTGATGACCGACTTCAGCATCCAATCAATGATCCCAGACTCAGCAGTGATTTTTGGCATTTTTTATTAATTGGCATGTACTTAATAGGTTAAGTCATGTTGGTTTTGGTATTTAAGTATGGTAAATGCCAGTGATGTATGTATATATGCAATTTAGATCTAACCTAGTTTGGTTAAGGTATGATATATGATTTGGTAACATGACTAAATTGTGAAGAATGAATATGTCTATGTTTGCAGGTAATATGTCATGAATATTAGGTATATTGATGAGAATGATTAAATGAGAGTATTTGGTGGTTAGGAAGTGGTATTTATGTGTATAAAAGTGCTATGAGGCAATATTAAACTTATAGGTACTGTATATTTCAAAATAAGGTAGAGGGTTGAATGTGAATTATATTGTTTGAAATTGCAAGTTTTAGAAAATTGGATTTGCAGAAATAGTAGGTGACGTCGCAACGTCAAACGTACGACGTCGTGATGATTAATGGCCTATAATGTCATGTTGAAACGAGGTACCCCATTGTCTCGATGATGCCAAAATAGTAAGTGACGTCGCAACGTTGAGTGGCCTGATGTCGTAAAGTGACAAACTATGTGGTGAAGTTTCGACGTGGAAAATGTGACATCACGATGTCAACCCTATGTTTTGAAATCTTTACAATTCAGTCTTGATTTGATCTCGGGTTAACGTTAGAGCTTTCGTAAGCTCGTATAGGACCTGAGATTGATTATATTGTATTGTTTACGTATAATTCTTATGATTATTTGTTTGATGATGTGAATTCATATTAAACTTGATCGTAGTTGTTTTAACGACGAATGTGACATACTGTTGCTCAGACCCAACGATTGGGTCAAGTATAGGGTGTTACATTTATTGGTATAAGAGTTATAGGTTTAGTCGATTCTCGGACTAAATCAAGCTCGAAATTGAGTCTAGAGGTACATGCCAAAGTTAATTTGAGTTTGAGTCGGGATTTGGATGTTGATTATAAAATGTTTTTGTTTTATAGTTGATAATGTTTGGTGAATCGATAAATGATGCTATGAATGATGTTTACAATAGTGATCGCTCTATTGGTAGTGAGAATAGAATTGGATTTGAGGCACCTGGCGTTGAATTAGCCAGTGCTCGATAGCATAGTAACGATAGCCCCCGACGGGAAGAAATGAGTTTCCTCTATTCTATTGCGGAAGCTTTACGGGTAGCTAGAACTGCTTCGCAGGTTGCTCCAGTTGTATTAACTCGATCAGCTTCGATAAAGGAGTTACATAAATATGGCGCAATTGAGTTCAAAAGGTTGAAAGGTATTGACCCCTCGTGAGTTGAAATTTGGTTAGAATCAACAAATCGGATTTTGCAATAGCTTGAATGCTGCCCACACAAGTGTGTAATGTGTGTAGTATCCCTCCTAAAAGAGGAGGCGTATCAATGGTGGTTGACCGTTACCCGTCATGTGCTAGCCGATAGGGTTGATTAGTCTTTCTTTCAATCAGAATTCCAGAAGAAGCATATCAGTGAATTATATTTGGAGGATCATAATCGAGCTCATGACATTGAAACAGCGTGGGATGTCCGATGTTGACTACGAGTGGAAATTTCTGCGGCTTAATAAATACGCTTTGGAACTGGTACCATCAGAAGAAGAAAGTTGTAAACGATTTCTTCGGGGTTTGCGTGACGAGCTCATAGTTTAGTTGGTTTCACATAGAATAAAAGA
This sequence comes from Gossypium sturtianum, assembly GCA_025698515.1. Taxonomy (NCBI): domain Eukaryota; kingdom Viridiplantae; phylum Streptophyta; class Magnoliopsida; order Malvales; family Malvaceae; genus Gossypium; species Gossypium sturtianum. Next base: position 74,171,124 of record CM046947.1, on the reverse strand, counting down.
GTTCGATGACCTCACTTAATGGGCAAAGATGGTCAAGCAAGTGATGGTCCTAGACAAGAAATCGGAACCTTCTAGAGCATTTGAGAAACGAGTCGGGACTTCTAGCTCTCATATTTTGCCTAAATGGGTTAGAGAGTCTCGAGAGCATGGGAGACCAAATCCGAATCTGCCAGATCTGAGAGAGCCGAGATCAACAGCCGATAATGTTTGTAGGTAGTGTGAAAGGCCTAGTTAGAGATGTTGATATACCGAGTTATGAATTGTGTGGAAAGAGACATAGAGGCGAGTGTTAGAAGAAAATCGAGGTTTGTTTCCTGTATCATGCCAAACCCGATCCTTTAGAAAGAATCCGAGCATGATGTGTCACTACTTAGAAATCATCTTAAATTCAAAATCAATTATGGCAGTAACTTTGTAAAACTTCAATGTTTGAATTAAACCATTATTGGAGTAATTATAATGTTTAAATCTTATGGCGTATAAACTTAAGTATAGTAACTTTATTAAACATCATATAATACTTAATATCCAAAGCATGAATTTTCACTTAGGTTTCATAAAAACAAAGTCTTAACAAACAAAAGTTCTTTCTACAAATTCTTCTAAAAAATACACTTAGATATGTACAAACAGAAGTTTTGTAAATGATTTCTTCAGGGTTTGCGCAACGAGCTCATAGTTCAGTTGGGTTTGCATAGAATAAAAGAGTTCGCTGACCTCACTGAACAGGCAAAGATGATCGAGCAAGCGATGGGCCTAGACAAGAAACTGGAACCTTCTGGAGCATTTGAGAAATGAGTCGGGACTTCTAGCTCTCATCTGTTGCCTAAACGGGCTAGAACGTCTCGAGAGCATTGGAGATAAGCTTTGAGATCCGCTAGATCCGAGAGAGAATTTGAGATTGACAAGTCAACGATTAATCTGTAGGTAGTGTGAGAGGCCCAGTTAGAGATGTTGATATATCGAGTGGTGAATTGTGTGGAAAAAGACATAGATGCTAGTGTTGGAAGAAAACTGGGGCGTGTTTCCTGTAACACGCCAAACCCAATCCTTTAGAAAGAATTTGAGTATATTGTGTCACTACTTATAAATCATCTTAAATTGAAAAAAATTAGTTCTGGCTATAGCTTTGTAAAACTTCAATGTTTGAATTAAATCATTATTGGAGTAATTATAATGTTTAAATCCTATGGCATATAAACTCAGGTATAGTAACTTTATTAAACAACATATAATATTTAATATCCAAAGCATGAATTTTCACTTAGGTTTCATAAAAACAAAGTCTTAACAAACAAAAGTTCTTTCTACAAATTCTTCTAAAAAATACACTTAGATATGTACAAACAGAAGTTTTGTAAATGATTTCTTCAGGGTTTGCGCAACGAGCTCATAGTTCAGTTGGGTTTGCATAGAATAAAAGAGTTCGCTGACCTCACTGAACAGGCAAAGATGATCGAGCAAGCGATGGGCCTAGACAAGAAACTGGAACCTTCTGGAGCATTTGAGAAATGAGTCGGGACTTCTAGCTCTCATCTGTTGCCTAAACGGGCTAGAACGTCTCGAGAGCATTGGAGATAAGCTTTGAGATCTGCTAGATCCGAGAGAGGCTGAGATTGACAGTCAACAGTGTCTGTAGGTAGTGTGAGAGGCCCAGTTAGAGATGTTGATATATCGAGTGGTGAATTGTGTGGAAAAAGACATAGATGCTAGTGTTGGAAGAAAACTGGGGCGTGTTTCCTGTAACACGCCAAACCCAATCCTTTAGAAAGAATTTGAGTATATTGTGTCACTACTTATAAATCATCTTAAATTGAAAAAAATTAGTTCTGGCTATAGCTTTGTAAAACTTCAATGTTTGAATTAAATCATTATTGGAGTAATTATAATGTTTAAATCCTATGGCATATAAACTCAGGTATAGTAACTTTATTAAACAACATATAATATTTAATATCCAAAGCATGAATTTTCACAAGGTTTCATAAAAACAATGTCTTAACAAACAGAAGTTCTTTGTACAAATTTTTCTAAAAAATACACTTAGATGTCACCTACACGCTTCATGCATAATACAAACAAAACATCTATCTCACAATAGCATAAGTGCTCTGGCATAGTCCTTCAGATAGGTCTTCCTTTAGTCAGTAAGCCTAAGAAGGAAAAGGTAACAGAGTAAGTTCGTATGAACTTAGTGAGTTCTAAAGAGATCTTTAGTAAGAATGTTAACTATACAACTGAACCTTTAAAAAGGAATTCACACATTAACATAGACTACACCCAATGGCGTATACAGAAGTCAGACAGACTCAGTACGCCAATGACATATCATATAGGTGAATACTATATGCTAACTCAACATAACTCAAACAATCCATTCTTATGCCAGCCACGTGCCCAGATTTCAGAGCCAGTTACATAACATATGGTTTCATTCACATACATTCTTCACCAAACTTTTCATATCATTTTCATTCAGTATAGCATGTTTTGTTGTGTTCTGCCAATCCAGTTGGCAATATACCTGCCCTACCAGAGCTACACAAACATATCTCTTCATATTCATCTCCAAATATCAGTTCACATCATATCATTTATTCATATTAGAAATAGTTGTTAGTGACTTAAACATGAAAAATGGCTTGTATTTCATATCACAAACATACTGAACTCAAACTAGCGACTCTAGACAGCCATTATTTACACACATACACATTTCATCCTTTATAAAGAAAGAACACTTAACTTATACAACTATAAAATAAAGAAGACCACAACACATGAAAGTAAGAAGGAACTCACCAGAAATTATAGAAAAGTCTATAAAACATGTCCTTTACCTTTATCACTCGGACCTTCAGTAGCTTCTTGCACTAAAAATGAGGATAATTAAACATAACAGATCACTAATCTACCAAATCTAAACATGCATGCATGAATCATTAACACTTAATCCAAAACCAGGAAGTTTCCTTTCTTACACACCATTCTAACATTTATGCATGCAAAACTAAAAACATGTAAATAACTTTGAGGATAGCCTAGGGTTCATCAATAATTACTAATGAGATGGTACAAACGTATAAGTTAGCTGAATACATCGAACCCAACTTCGGAGAGGTTTTCTGGACTTAAGTTTTACAGAGAGTTCAAAGAAAATTAGAAGAAAGAAGAAAACAAAGAATATGCAAAGATTTTCAGAGAAGTCACCGCTATCCTTATATACTTAAGCACGGAGACAATGTTTAGTGGAAGAATCAGATAATTCCACTAACACTCTTGATTCTCGTGATTAAGTACGTTTAACATAATTTAAGTCTTTTCATCTATAATAGCTTAGTTCCATCTAACTAAATCTCAACTTAACTAACTAAATTACCTTACTAAAATAATAAACAAATCTAATCAACTACGAACTTGACTAGTTCGCCAAAGCATCTGGGGTGGCGTATACTTAATAGAAGAGTCTGCCAAACCAAAGATCTTGCCAAAGCTAAGAGTTTGTCGATTCCCATAACAATCAAAACTCTATAATTAACCATAAAAAAACACTTACTTACTCTTATCTGCCCTTATTTTACCAATTATACGCCAAAAAGTAATCAAATAAAGAGACTTCACCGGGCAGATTGTTACAATTCTCCCCCACTTAGAAAATTTCGTCCCCGAAATTCACACCTAAAAATAGCTGAGGATATTGTTCTTTCATTTGACTTTCTCTTTCTTATGTAGCTTCTTCTGTATTATGATTTCTCCATAATACTTTCACGAATGGAATCATCTTATTCCTCAACTCTTTTACCTCTTTTGCCAAAATACGAATGAGCTCTTCTTCATAAGGCAAATTTGGTTCTACCTCTAATTCTTCAATCTGTACAACATGATCTGGATTTGATTTATATCTTCTCAGCATAGATTCATGAAACACGCCGTGAATATTTGATAACTTAGGAGGTAAAGCAAATCTATAAGCTACTGATCTAACTCATTTTAAAACTTCATAAGGCCCTACTGTAACACCCCTAACTCATATCTGTTGCTGGAACAGGGTTATGGAGCATTACCAGAATTTATAGATCAAATACAGATATTTCATATCACTTCACATCCATATCAGAAATCAATCATATTCAATCATATTGTCCCATATATAAGCCCTTGAGGCCCAAAATACGTATAAGAATCAAGTTGGGACTAAACCGGTTACTCAGAGAATTTTTCGCAAAATTTCAAAAATTTCCTAAGGTGTAGGGAACACACGCCCATGTGGTTAGGCCGTGTGGCTCACACGGTCAGGAGACACACCCTTGTCTTAGGTCGTGTGGGCATTTGAAGTAGGGAACATGGCCGTGCCCCAGCTCGTATCTGTGCCCGTGTAACTCTTTGACTTGGGTCACACGGCTAAGTCACACGCCCGTGTACTAGGCCGTGTGAACATAAAAATTTGCATTAAATAGGTGCAGAGGTCACACGGCCAAGCCACACTCCCGTGTGCCAGGCCGTGTGGTAAATTCTGAGCATTCTATTTTGAAATTTTAAAGATGCAGGGGACACACGGCCAAGTCACACGCCCATGTGCTAGGCCGTGTGTCGCACACGGCTGAGACACACGCCCGTGTCTCTGCCCGTGTGGACAAAATAAGGCCATTTCTAAGCCATATTTCTCACCCAAATTTGCCTTCCACCTACATAATCACTTAAACATATTCTCAAGCCAACACAAGGCATTAAAATCCATTCAAAATCAAGTCTTATACATGATATAATACCTCTTATAACCAACTATACAAACTTACCTAACTTACCAAATTCACATATATGCATATTTTACCAAATATGCTAACTCAATTTAATCATTAATATACCAATATGATTCTATCAATCAACCATTTCAAAAACATATCAAATATGATATAGCCTCTTATATTCACATTAAAACATGTCCATCACAAGCCATTCCAATGGCTAGTTAGAACCAAATCATTTATATGCCAACATTGGTCAGGTTAACCTATACATGCCATTATTACCAAAGTTGATTTACTAAATATACCGAGATGAGTCGATGGATAGTGTGATGATATCTCCGCCAAGCTTCCAACCCAACGAACTTCCGAATTACTATAGAATAAAGGAAAATAAAACAGAGTAAGCATTTAATGCTTAGTAAGTTTGTATAACGGGAAATTAACTTACCTTTCATTTTCATTAAAATAAACATACAAAAATGCCTCCAAAGAAATTGGGCAATTAGCCTAATCACATATAACTTCATCAAACATGTTAGTCATGCACTTCATGTAAATATCAAGAAACAAGTATGAGCTCATCATGTAACAATTTCTATGTATTTTCAGGTAGACACAGATAATATTTTATCCAGAACTTATCTTAACTTATATTGGAACTTTGCCTGTTGAACCATATGAAATATCGATGGACATACGGATAGTACACACAAAGTGTACGAATCTATAATCTGTCAATTCATATTCGGGAGTGCTCATTAGAGAACATAAACGAGAAGCTCTCTCTCGAGCCATATAACAGGAAGCTCTTGTGAGCCATATAACGGGAAGCTTATCTGGGCTATATAACGGAAAGCTCATAAGAGCCATAATCAAGAAGCTCATGCGATCCAATAATGGGTAGCTCCGAAGAGCCATTAATCGGGAAGCTCCAGATAGCCATATATCAGGAAGTTCAAGCGAGCCAATATCGAGAAGCTCCAATGAGCCATTAATCAGGAAGCTCTCAAAGAGCCTTTAATTGGGAAGCTCCAATGAGCCATATATCGGGACGCTCATAAAAGCTGTGGTGTGTCCACAACACATGCAGGATCACAACCGATCAGGATGCTCCGAAGAGCTATTAACGGGAAGCTCGCAAGAACCATATAATGGGAAGCTCGAGAGGGATAATAACGGGACGCTCTTTCGAGCTGTGGTGTGTTCGCAACATATGTAGGACCACAACCAATTTGGAAACCCTGTATCCATCAAAATTTCATCTATTCAAACAGAACTTAACATTTATCGGGCTTTGTCGGATATGTAATCAATTTCATATAAATAGAAATTTCACAAGTCACATATACAACATTCAATTCAAACATATAAATATACAAAATTTAGTTACACGAACTCACCTTGACAAGTGTTCGTTGATTTGTTGTCTACTAATCCGACACTTTCTCTTTTCCTCGATCTAATTCTATATTTTGTCTATCCGGATCTAATTGAGCCAAAGTAAGCTTGTCTATCTTCAAGCTTCAAACTAGGGTTTCCATGTCTTTTGATTTTAGGAAAGATGATAAATGATGATATTTTGTTTTATTTTATTATTTATCATCTTTATTTTTCATCTTTCCAATTTTATCCTTTATTTTTCTTAATTTTCCATGGATGAATCATCACACTTATCTACTAACTCCTCTTAATGGTCTATTTACCTTATAAGGACCTCAATTTTGAATTCCATAGCTATTTGATACCTATAGTTACTAGAAATCAACTTTTGCATTTTATGCAATTTGGTCCTTTTATTAATTAAACATGTAATAGGAAAAATTTTCTTAACGAAATTTTTATACGACATTCCTATCATAATGCAGACCATGCAATAATATTAAAATAATTTTCCTTCCGAACTCGGATTTGTGGTCCCGAAACCACTGTTCTGATTTTACTTAAAACGGGCTGTTACACCTGCAATCCGTGGACTCAACTTTCCGTTTTGACCAAATCTGATGATCTTCTTCCAAGGAGAGAGTTTTAAAAATACCTTATCACCAACTTCAAAAGAAATTTCTTTTCTATTCAAATCTGCATAAGCTTTTTGACGTTCTTGAGCAGCTTTTAAATGATAATGGATAATAGAGACATATTATTATGTTTCACGCACCAACTCAGGACCTACTGACTTGTTTTCACTGAGCTCCATCCAACATGTAGGCATTCTACATCTTCTACCATATAGAGCTTCAAATGGAGACATTTTCAAACTAGCATAATAATTATTGCTGTAAGAAAATTCAACTAAAAGAACGTACCTTTCCCAGTTCAATCCAAAATCAATTACACAGTTTCTCAACATATCCTTCAGAACTTAAATAACTCTTTCAGACCGACCATCTGTTTGAGGATGAAATGCAGTACTGAATTATTGTTTAGTCCCCAATGAGCCTTATAATTGTTTCCAGAATCTTGAAGTAAACCTTGGATCTTTATCTGGAACTATGGAAGATGGAATTCTATGTAGGCGTACTATATCAAAAATGTAAAGATCAACAAACTTCTCTAGAGAATAAGTAGTATTCACTGGTAGAAAATGAGTTGACTTAGTAAGCCTATCAACTATCACCCAGGCTGAATTTTTATTTGAAGAACTGGGGGGTAATCCTGATACAAAATCCAAGGTAATTCTACCCCACTTCCACTCCAGTATCTCCAAAAGATACAACTTACCTGAAGAAACTTGATATTCTACTTTAACTCTGTGGCAGGTCAAATAGGTTTGTAACAGCCCGTTTTTGGTCAAATCGAAACAGTGGTTTCGGGACCACAAATCTGAAGTCAAAATATTTATTTTATTGTTTACAACATGATTGAATGACTGTGTGAAAATTTATTAAGAAATTTTATCGTTTAATTGGTCAATTTGAGAAAAAGGACTAAATCACGTAAAGTGCAAAAGTGTTGTTCTATTAGCTAATGGTGTCAAATAGTTATAGAATCATAAAGTTTAGGTCCTTATGTGGTTATTAACCCATTTATAAGATAGTGGAAGTTAGTGGCATGGAATTTGGAGTAGTTATTAACGTTTTTAAAGGTTAATGTTGTAAATTTGTAAATAAGGTTAATTAAAATAAAACAAAACAATTTCTTTTTCATTCATCTTCATCTAGCCGATTTTTACAAAGGGAAGAAGCCATTTTATTAGCTCCAATATTCGGCCATGCCATCTATGCTCAATTAGGTATGGTTTTTGTCCCGTTTTTAATGGTTTCTACGTTTTTGAGATCGTTGCAGCTAGGTCTAGCTAGCCCAGGGACTATTTTGCAAAACTGTTAAAGATTTTGAATGATGCCATTGATGAATACATGTGTATTTTGAAGTTTCTTGATAGATTATGAATGCTTGTTGATAGATATACAAGTTTTGTTAAGTGATTTTTAATGAAAATGCAAAATAGGGATTAAATTGAGAAATGATAAAACTTTGTGGTTAAAATGTAAAATAAATGGAAAATATGGGCTGCTAGGGGTATAATGGTAATTCGGCTAGCATGGGTCTATGGTGAATTTCATTAATTTGTGATTTTATGAAATAAGGACTAAATTATAAAAATGTGAAAGTTTAGGGGCTAATGTGTAAAATAGCTCAATTGCATATATTGGATTGAATTGAATAAATAGAGAAATAAATAAGCTGATTTTGATTACTTATAGATCAAGAAAAGAGGAATTCAGACTTAGATCGAGGAAAAAGCAAAGTAATTGAATAGTCGGTCCGTTTCGTCATTTCTGTATACGAGGTAAGTTCGTATAATTGAACTTGAATGTGTAATTATTCAATTGATGGATGTATTGAGATTTTATGTATTCTATGGCTAAATGTGATGAATTTGATTTAAATATACGGTTTAAGTCGATGAGATACTGAATAAGACCATAGTTAGGCTATGGCAATCGGATATTAAGACCATAACCGGGTTATGGCATCTGAATGTAAGACCACGACAGGGCCTTGGCAATGTATGAGTAAGACCATAGTTAGACTATGGCATCGGAAAATCAACGTGCTTATATCATAAGCATTTAAAAACTCGAAGTGATTCGATAAGTGAATTGGTGAGAATATATATGAATCAGTACAGGTATGTACAGAAAACTGTTCGAATGATGAATTGAAAGAAGATGAGAACTTATGAGTTGCTTTGTAGTTAAACTTTATGTTATCTCATTGATTGAGGTTTTAATTGCAAATTATTAATCTATTTGGAATTGTTAATGAATGACGTTGATTATTTCATATATACATACGAACTTACTAAGCTTTATAGCTTACTTTGTTTATTTTATTCTATGTTTTATAGTATATCGAAGCTAGCTCGGAACCGGGGATCGTCAGATACTTCATCGCACTATCAGACATCTATTTTAGTACTTTTGAGTTGTGTATATATGGTATATGACATGTATAGGCTTGAGTCATTTTGGTATGTTTGATGAATATGTATTTTGGGCCATTTAAGTTGGCTTGTGTTGATGATTTTGTTAATGTATAAAGATGTGTAAATGGCTTTGTTTCGAGTTAGGTAATTGACCTATAATGAATAAATGAGGTTGAATTGATAATGCATATTTGGAATGTTTTATTAAATGAATCATATATGTGAATTATGTCTAGTAAAGCAAGTTGAGTTGATAGGTATTTGAATAGGTAAATGACATTGAATTGAGTATTGAAATGGTTGAAATGGATATAGTATCATTGTGTATTGATTGATGACTTTTGGCTGCATATTTGTGTCTTAAATTGGTACCAATTGAGCTTATATAGGTATGTGCAAAATGGGTGGCAAAATGGCTTGGTAAATAGCCTTTTTTTGTCCACACGGGCAGAGACACGGGCGTGTGTCTCAGCCGTGTGTGACACACAGTTACGTTACACGGCCGTGTGTCCCCTGGTGTTGAATTTGAAATCAAGTCAGTATGCTCCACACAGTCTCACACACGGGCGTGTGATCGGCAGTGTGGCACAAGTTAGTATACCCCCTAATTGGCACACGGCCTAACACACGGGCGTATGATTTGGTCGTGTATCATAAGTTAGTATACCCTACAGGTTTGGCACGGCCTAATACACAGTTTGGCACATGGGCGTGTGTGGCAACTTCGAAAGGCACACGGGCTAGACATACGAGCGTGTGGTTGGCCGTGTGACCCAAGTCAGTATGTACCCCCTGTTTTCACACAGCCTGTGACACGGGTGTGTCTGGTGGCTGTGTGAGACACACGGCCTGGCCACATGGGCGTGTGTCCTCTGTTTGAAGCAAAAATTTCTAAGTGTGGAAAAATTTCCTGAGTTATCGGTTTAGTCCCGAACCATTTTTAATGCATGTTTAAGACCTCGTAGGCTTGATTAAGGGACACTATCATTGGTTGTGATTGAATTGTATTTGATATGCTAAACTGTATATGAAATGTATGTTTATAAGTGTTGTAAGTCCGGTAATGGATCCCGAACGAGCTGTAGCAGATGATGTTGAGAGTAAGCGCCAGCTCTCGCTCAAGGGACAACGCCTTCTGAATTTAGACTCGTGTCGAGTAGTCACGGAGGTGAGGCTAAAGAAGCCTTTTTCCAGATGATGAACGAGTGGTTCACTCAATATGTCCGGAAAAATTCGGCTGTTCAACAACCTCCATCCCCGCCAAATCCTCAACCAATCCTCGTAGTTCCTCAAGTTATTGATCCAATAGGATTGAATAAGCCGCTAGTCGATAAAATTCGTAAGCATTGGGCTGAAGAGTTCAGGGCTAATGTTGAAGATGATCCTGAGAGAGCCGAGTTTTGGCTTGAAAATACGATCCGAGTGTTTGATGAACTTTCCTGCACACCGGCTAAATGTTTAAAGTGTGCTATATCCCTTTTGAGAGACACTGCATACCAATGGTGGAATACATTAATATCTGTGGTTCCAAGAGAGAGAGTCACCTGGGAGTTCTTTTAGACTGAGTTTCGGAAAAAGTACATAAGTCAACGATTTCTAGATCAAAAGCATAAAGAGTTTTTAGAACTAAAACAAGGCCGCATGACTGTAACCGACTACGAGAGAGAATTTGTACGGTTAAGTAAATATGCTCAAGAGTATGTTTCGACTGAAGAGATAATGTGCAAGCGGTTTGTTGATGGGTTGAACGAAGATATTAAACTTCTGGTCGGGATATTGGATTTAAAAGAATTCATTGTGTTAGTTGAGCGTGCATGCAAAGTTGAAGAATTGGGCAAAGAAAAGAGAAAGGCTGATTCTGAAGCTAGAGATTCGAGAAAGAGATTGATGAATAAACCCTATCACTCTTCATCAAAGAAATCCCGAGATTCGTATAGTCGATCAAATGCACCAGTGGAGTACTCTAATAGAGATCGTGGGAAGCAATTTACGGGTTCAAAAACTCCAGCTATGTTAGTGGCAAGTGTGGGTAATGTTAGACCGAACAAACCTGAATGTGGGCGATGTGGAAAATGACATTTTAGAAAGTGTAGACTGAATGATAAAGCCTGTTTTAGATGTGGCTCACTCGAACATTTCATTCGAGATTGTTCTGAGTTAGATGAGAAAGATAAATCTCAGAACGTAAGATCAGGCAACCCGACTGTGAGAGGAAGACCATCCCGTAATGTTGGAAATGTGAGTGGTGTTAGAGGTGCGACACGAGATACTGCTGTGAGATCAGAGGCTAGAGCACCTACCAGAACTTATGCTATTCGCGCTCGCAAAAAAAGCGTCATCTCCAGATGTTATTACCGGTACATTCTCTCTTGATGACACTGATGTAGTTGCATTGATAGATCCTGGATAAACTCATTCATATATATGTGTGAACTTAGTGTCTACTAAGAATTTACTTGTTGATTCTACTGAGTTTGTTATAAAAGTGTCTAACCCCTTAGGCAAATATGTCCTGGTTGACAAAGCTTGCAAGAATTGTCCGTTAATGACTCGGGGTTACTGTTTTATGGCTAATTTGATGTTGTTGCCATTTGATAAGTTTGATGTTATTCTGGGTATGGACTGGTTGACGTTGCATGATGCAGTAGTAAATTGTAGATGAAAGACCATTGAGTTGAAATGTCAGAATAATGAAACTCTCCGAACCGAATCAAATGATTTGAAGGGTCTACCAACTGTAATTTCGTCGATGTTAGCTTAGAAATATGTGAAAAAGGGATGCAAGCATATCTTGCATATGTAATTGATACAAAAGTGTTAGACTCAAAGATTGAATCAGTGCCAATTGTTTGCGAGTACCCAGATGTGTTTCCAGAAGAGTTACCGGGTTTGCCACCGATTAGAGAGGTTGAGTTTGCTATTGATTTAGTACCGGGAACTTTACCAATATCGATAGCTCCGTATAGAATGGCTCCGATAGAGTTAAAAGAGTTGAAAGCTCAGTTGCAAGAATTAACTGATAGAGGATTTGCAAGACCGAGTTTATCACCCTGGGGTGCACCAGTGTTATTTGTAAAGAAAAAAGATGGTTCTATGAGAATGTGTATAGACTATCAACAGCTCAACACAGTGACAATCAAGAATAAATATCCTTTACCGAGAATAGATGATTTACTTGATCAGTTAAAAGGTCCAACAGTGTTTTCAAAGATTGATTTGAGATCTGGTTATTATAAGTTGTGAGTTAAGGATCATATGTGCCGAAAATAGCGTTTAGAACGAGGTACGGACATTATGAATTCCTTGTTATGCCTTTTGGATTGACTAATGCTCCTGCAATTTTTATGGATTTGATGAATCGAATATTCAGACCGTATTCAGACAGATTCATGGTTGTATTTATTGACGACATTTTGATTTACTCTCGAGATGAGTCTGAGCATGCCAAGCACTTGAGAATTGTGTTACAAACTCTACGTGATAAGCAATTGTTTGCAAAATTTAGTAAATGTGAATTTTGGCTACGAGAGGTTAGATTTCTTGGGCATATCATTTCAGTCGAAGGTATTAGAGTTGACCCGAGCAAGATTTCTGCAATTATAGATTGGAAACCTCCGAGAAATGTATCTAAAGTCCAAAGTTTTTTGGGACTAGCCGGTTATTATCGACATTTTGTGAAAGGATTTTCTATGATTGCAACATCGATGACTCGATTACTTTAGAAAGATGTAAATTTCGAATGGTCTGAGAAGTGTCAACAAAGTTTCGAACAGTTGAAAGCGTTATTGACAGAGGCACCAATGTTAGTACAGCCTGAGTCGGGTAAAGAATTCGTAATTTTGAGTGATGCGTCATTGAACGGTCTGGGTTGTGTATTGATGCAGGAAGGCAAAGTAATAGCTTATGCTTCTAGACAGTTAAAACCGCATGAAAAGAATTACCCGACGCACGATTTAGAATTGGCCGCTATTGTGTTTGCATTAAAGATTTGGCAACATCACTTGTTTGGTCAGAAATGCCACATTTATATAGATCACAAGAGTTTAAAGTATTTAATGACTTAGAAAGACTTGAATTTACGACAACAAAGATGGCTTGAATTATTGAAAGATTATGAGCTAGTAATTGATTATCATCCTGGGAAAGCGAACGTGGTTGCTGATGCTCTGAGTAGAAAGTCATTATTTGCTTTAAGTGCGATGAATACACAGTTAGCTTTGTCGGATGACGGTTCGATTGTAGCTGAGTTGAAAGCGAGACCGTTATTCCTTCAACAAATCGGTGAAACCCAAAAATGTGATAAAGAATTGCAAGATAAACGAGTTCAATGTGAGTCGACTTCTGATTCAGAATTTCAAATCAGACCTGATGATTGTTTGATGTTTCAAGGAAGAGTTTGTGTACCACGAAATTCCGAGCTTATTCAGAAGATTTTAAACGAAACACATAGTGGTTGTTTATCCGTACATCCGGGAAGTACTAAAATGTATAACGATTTGAAACAGTTATATTGGTGGTCTGGCATGAAACGAGATATCTCAGAATTTGTTTCTAAATGTTTGATTTGTCAGCAAGTCGAAGCTGAACATCAAGTACCATCGGGTCTACTGCAACTTGTGATGATTCCCGAGTGGAAATGGGATAGAATTACAATGGATTTTGTGTCAGGATTGCCCCTAACTCTGAAAAAGAAAGATGTTATCTGGGTTATCGTTGATTGACTAACGAAATCTACTCATTTCATACCGGTACGTACAGACTATTTGCTTGATCGACTAGTTGAGTTGTATATCTCTGAGATTGTGAGATTGCACAGGGTGCCTGTTTCTATTATTTCGGATAGAGATATGAGGTTTACGTCGCAGTTTTGGAAGAGATTGCAAGAAGCTCTAGGTACAAAGTTGAATTTTAGTACAGCTTTTCATCCGCAAACTGATGGATAGTCTGAACGAGTAATTCAGATTCTCGAAAATATGCTCCGATGTAGTGTTTTGGAATTCGAAGGCAATTGGGAGAAATATTTGCCGCTAGTTGAATTTGTGTATAATAACAACTTCCAATCGAGTATAAAGATGGCACCATACGAAGCTTTGTATGGTCGTAAATGCCGAACTCCATTGTACTGGACTGAGCTTAGCAAGAAACAGATTCACGGAGTTGATTTGGTTAGAGAAACCGAAGAGAAAGTGAAAATAATTCGTGACTATTTGAAAGAAGCTTCAGATCATCAGAAATCATATGCGGATTTAAAACGGAAAGATATTGAATTTCAAATTGGTGACAAAGTGTTTTTTAAAGTGTCTCCGTGGAAGAAAATCGTTAGATTTGGTCAGAAAGGCAAGTTGAGTCCGCGTTTTATCGGGCCGTATGAGATCATTGAAAGAATAAGGCCAGTGGCATATCGACTAGCGTTACCTATTGAATTAGAGAAGATACACAATGTGTTTTACGTATCGATGTTGCGCCGATATAGTTCTGATCCATCTCATGTGATTTCCCCGTCAGAGATTGAGATTCAGCCTGATATGACGTATAACGAAGAACCAATCAGGATTTTAGCTCGTGAAGTCAAAGAATTGAGAAATAAATGCATAGCCCTAGTGAAGGTTCATTGGCATAAACACAGGATCGAAGAAGCTACGTGGGAACCCGAAGAAGCTATGAGAAAACAGTACCCTAACCTTTTCTTTAGTAAGATTTTCGGGGACGAAAATCCCTAAGGAGGGAAGAGTTATAACAGCCCGTTTTTGGTCAAATCGAAACAGTGGTTTCGGGACCACAAATCCGAATTCAAAATATTTATTTTATTGTTTACAACATGATTGAATGACTGTGTGAAAATTTATTAAGAAATTTTATCGTTTAATTGGTCAATTTGAGAAAAAGGACTAAATCACGTAAAGTGCAAAAGTGTTGTTCTATTAGCTAATGGTGTCAAATAGTTATAGAATCATAAAGTTAAGGTCCTTATGTGGTTATTAACCCATTTATAAGATAGTGGAAGTTAGTGGCATGGCATTTGGAGTAGTTATTAACGTTTTTAAAGGTTAATGTTGTAAATTTGTAAATAAGGTTAATTAAAATAAAACAAAACAATTTCTTTTTCATTCATCTTCATCTAGCCGATTTTTACAAAGGGAAGAAGCCATTTTCTTAGCTCCAAAATTCGGCCATGCTATCTATGCTCAATTAGGTATGGTTTTTGTCCCGTTTTTAATGATTTCTACGTTTTTGAGATCGTTGCAGCTAGGTCTAGCTAGCCCAGGGACTATTTTGCAAAATTGTTAAAGATTTTGAATGATGCCATTGATGAATACATGTGTATTTTGAAGTTTCTTGATAGATTATGAATGCTTGTTGATAGATATACAAGTTTTGTTAAGTGATTTTTAATGAAAATGCAAAATAGGGATTAAATTGAGAAATGTTAAAACTTTGTGGTTAAAATGTAAAATAAATGGAAAATATAGGCTGCTAGGGGTATAATGGTAAATCGGCTAGCATGGGTCTATGGTGAATTTCATTCATTTGTGATTTTATGAAATAAGGACTAAATTGTAAAAATGTGAAAGTTTAAGGGCTAATGTGTAAAATAGCTCAATTGCATATATTGGATTGAATTGAATAAATAGAGAAATAAATAAGCTGATTTTGATTACTTATAGATCAAGAAAAGAGGAATTCGGGCTTAGATCGAGGAAAAAGCAAAGTAATTGAATAGTCGGTCTGTTTCGTCATTTCCGTATACGAGGTAAGTTCGTATAATTGAACTTGAATGTGTAATTATTCAATTGATGGATGTATTGAGATTTTATGTATTCTATGGCTAAATGTGATGAATTTGATTTAAATATACGGTTTAAGTCGATGAGATACTGAATAAGACCATAGTTGGGCTATGGCAATCGGACAATAAGACCATAACCGGGTTATGGCATCTGAATGTAAGACCACGGCAGGGCCTTGGCAATGTATGAGTAAGACCATAGTTGGACTATGGCATCGGAAAATTGACGTACTTATATCGTAAGCATTTAAAAATTCGAAGTGATTCGATAAGCGAATTGGTGAGAATAGATATGAATCAGTACAGGTATGTACAAAAAACAGTTCAAATGATGAATTGAAAGAAGATGAGAACTTATGAGTTGCTTTGTAGTTAAAATTTATGTTATCTCATTGATTGAGGTTTTAATTTCAAATTATTAATCTATTTTGGAATTGTTAATGAATGATGTTGATTATTTCATATATACATATGAATTTACTAAGCTTTATAGCTTACTTTGTTTATTTTATTCGATGTTTTATAGTATATCGAAGCTAGCTCGAAACCGGGGATTGTCAGAGACTTCAACGCACTATCAGACATCTATTTTGGTAATTTTAAGTTGTGTATATGTGGTATATGGCATGTATAGGCTTGAGTCATTTTGGTATGTTTAATGAATATGTATTTTGGGCCATTTAAGTTGGCTTGTGTTGATGATTTTGTTAATGTATAAAGATGTGTAAATGGATTTGTTTTGAGTTAGGTAATTGACCTATAATGAATGAATGAGGTTGAATTGATAATGCATATTTGGAATGTTTTATTAAATGAATCATATATGTGAATTATGTCTAGTAAAGCAAGTTGAGTTGATAGGTATTTGAATAGGTAAATGGCATTGAATTGAGAATTGAAATGGTTGAAATGGGTATAGTATCATTGTGTATTGATTGATGACTTTTGGCTGCATATTTGTGTCTTAAATTGGTACCAATTGAGCTTATATAGGTACGTGTAAAATGGGTGGCAAAATGGCTTGGTAAATAGCCTATTTTTGTCCATACGGGTAGTGATGTAAGCACGCCCGGAAGCTCAACGAACTCGAGCCAAGATCCCATCAAGATCCCTAAAGGACACATGACCCATGCTCGAGCCAAGCGACTACGAGAGGCTGTTTCAGCCTTATTTTCTCAATTTTGGAAAGAAAACAAGCTCGATGTTAATGGAGAAGCTTGGGCCAGCTCTTTAAAGACTCCTTGCACCTTAGTGCAAGCCGAATTCAGCTCATCACTAGCTTCCCGAGCTCCATTCAGCTCAACTCAGCTCACTTGAGCTTATTTCAGCTCGTTTGAGCTCATTTCTATTGCTTTCCAGCTCATTTACTTTATTATTAGAATAAACTAAGTGTTTAATTAAATTAGTTAATTTAGTTACAGCTCATAATTACGTTTTATTTTATTACATGATTTTAATTTGTTTTGTCCCAGCCGAATTTAATGTGTCTTGATAAGTCAATATTAAATTTTTCTTAGTTTAATTATATGTTTAATTAAAGTGTCTAAAGTATGTTATTATTTGGTTCAGCCGAATTTAGCTTGCTTTTAATGTGTTCAATGTGTTTTTGGTGCAGTCGAATGCATGAATAGAATTTAATACAAGGTGCATGTATGATCGGATGTAACGCATGGAAGGATTCATGCATGGCCGGCTACAATGCATAGTGGCTGGTTGTTTAGCTTTCCCAAGTGCCTATTCGGCCAATGAGTGGCTGCCTCTTTAATTCCTCAAGCTGGCCATACACCTTCCCAAGGCAGCCATCAAGATGTTCACACTAGCTGAATTTCCCATTCACATTTGGTGTCCATTCGGCTATGAGCTTTCACATTCAAGTAACCCTTCAAGATTGATGTTCACACTCCAAGTGACCATTCAAAGCTGCCCATTAATGCTTACACCTATTCGGCCAAATATTGCAAATTGAATTGAGTTCATTTAAGCTCATGGCCGAACCTAGACATGCCCATTCAGCTCCCAATGCTTCCCAAATACATTCAGCTGAATTACTTCCTCATGAAGGCGACTTGTGGCGTCCCCAAAGGCTGAACATGGACAAGGAAGACTTATGGTTTTATTTCTAGAACATTTAGCTCCTTTAATGGCCGAATACTTAGTCTTTAAGCCATGTAATTTGTCCATTCGACTAGTATAGTTAGATAGCTATAAATACTTAGCTATTTTCATTTTGTATGGACTTTTGGCCAAAATTATATGAACATTGTGTTCTTTGTGAGGTTTATTCCTCTCAATTTTGTACGAGTCTCGAGTGACTTATCTAGCGTGCTAGTGGTGTCAACCCGAACTTGTTCTTGAACTTATCACCATCCATTTGGTGTGGCGTTCATCTATCTTTCTACCGACCATCCTACCACCTTAAACAATATAAGAACCGGGGTGACACTCACTATAGTGTTGAATCGTTCTTGACATTTAAGTTCACGAATTCCATTCCACCCGCTATCCAAAAATCACCTAACTTTATTTCTTTGCAACCGAATCCACCTTATTCATACTTAGCCTAATATTGAACCTATTTCATCATATACCTCTATACTTAGCCAAAATACACCTTTCTCGTAACATCGAACGAAACTTCTCATCGACGATCAGGCAACTTAGATGACTCGACTCAACTTCACCGAGCCAATTCACATCATTTTGGTATCAGAGCTACTAAAACGAGGAGTACCGACGTTCGTAGCCATCCCGAAGTAAGTTCGTAAAAAAAGTTTCGAATTAAAAAAAAAATTTCAAGTTGTATTCAAAGTTGTATTCGATTTTTCTCATCATTATAGTGAATTAAAAAAAAGTATATGAAATTTTTAAAAAATATTCGAGTATAAAAAAAAAGTGAAGTGTTGAAGTTCTTGTTTATTCATGCATTTGTATTTCCCGATCAAGTTCGTTTTTCTACCATTCACTTCTTACCCCAATGCCACACTTAACCCAAAATTTTCTTTATTCAGCCTAGCTCACACCTTTTACGTTACAACCCTTGAAACCACTTTGAAATCGACCAGAAGTAGCAAAAAAGTCTAAACGAGATGAAATATGAAATTACGAGAGAAAGAAGAGAGCGGTAAAAGGCACGAGTGCGTGAGCACAATCGAGTGAAGAAAAAGCCTTAAATTGAGTGAAACACGAGTAAGAGTGAAAACCTTTATTTTTCTTTCCGAGTGATTAGTGAGATTTTGAAAGTGAGGTTTTAAAATTTCTTATGTCAAGAAGCCCGGAGAGGAATATGGCGGATAGACCCGAGAGACAACCAGTTTGGAATGTACCGGACTTAAATTTGCAAGCATTGCTTCGTGAAGTTGAACGGTTATTTGATCGAAAGTAAGAGCCAATACAAGAAAGACTTGACCATGTGGAAGGAAGAGCCCAACGCGAAAGGACTCCTTTAAGTCCACTGAGAAATCGAGGCCGACGACGAGTTCAAGATGATGAACTTTCTGAACCGAGTGAGCCCGAAAGTGATCAAGGCTCTAACATAAGTGACAGGAGGAGAGGCCAACGCCACCGGGGCCAACGAGATCAAGAAAGGTTTGACGATGATCTCAAAAGTATCAAATTGACGATTCCCCTGTTTCAAGGCCGTTCGGACCCCGAAGCCTATCTCGAGTGGGAAAAGAAAATCGAACTTGTGTTCGAATGACATAATTACTCCGAGGCCAAGAAATTCAAGTTGGCAGCAACTGAATTTTCTGACTACGCCATGATTTGGTGGGACCAACTCACAACGAGCCAGAGACGAAATGGCGAGCGTCCTATCAACACTTGGGCTGAGATGAAGTGTAACACCCCTTACCTGTATTCGACGTTGGAATCGGGTACGAGGCATTACCGGACTTGACATACCTGATCATATAAAATAAGGCCATAAATTTTCGTTCCAACTTAATACTTTTCATTCGTGTTCATGATGTCCCTATTATGGGCCTACGATACTGAAAACATACATATAGAGTGGTTCGGGATTGAATCGGAAGCTGACTAACACTTAGAAAATTTTTGCTCAAGATAGGGCCACACGCCCGTGTCTATGGCCCATGTCCCTTACACGGCCATGACACGCCCGTGCCTTAGCCCGTGTGTGAAAACCTTGACATTCTGTTTATGACATCAGCAAGCATTTAGGGTCACACGCCCGTGTGCTAGGCCGTGTGGCAAATTTAATTTTCGTAATTAATGTGCAGACTTCACACGGCCAGGGCACACGCCCATGTCCTTAGACCGTGTCCTTCACACGGCTGAGACACATAGCCGTGTCTCTGCCCATGTGCTTTCTACTGAGCATTCTATTTTGCTAAATTCGAATGCAGGGGGACACACGGCCTATCAACACGCCCACGGGGCTGACCGTGTGTCACACACGGCCTAGACACACGCCCGTGTGTCTACCCGTGTGGACAAATATAAGGCTATTTACCAAGCCATTTGCCACCCTGAAAAGCAACCACACTTATACCATTTCCAGCAACACATAGCATAACAATAATGCACCTCTAATATCCACAATTAAGACATCCACAACTTAGCTTCACACTACGTTCATCATGCATATACTTAACACATTACTCATTCAATTGTACAAGCTTGCACTTCATGAATTTCATCATCATTGAATAGATATAACTTAACTAGTATTAGCCAATTTCAATGACCCTTTTACAAAATGAAATGAGTAACATTAATAACCAACTCATTGGTTAACCAATATGTCATATAACAAAATGACCAAGTTCCTATACATGCCATACCCAAATTAACCAGACTTTAGTATACCCAAAAGAATAGCTTGATAGTGTGAATCGAGCTCCGACGTCCTATGATCCCCGAGCTAGCTTGGCGATACTACAAGAAAAGGGAAAAGAGAGGGAGTAAGCATAAAGCTTAGTAAGTTTGCATGTAATAAATAACAACATAAAGTCTTGTGAAAACATCCACACATTACATTACAAATTAACACAAAATTCTCAAGCAACATTGACATGGCTTACTCATGTTCACTCTTACCAACCACATATCACATACCGGGCTCATTTCTCGTGAGTTTCGCATAAGTACCTGTAACACTCCAGCACATAACTTTAGCCCTTTTTCCATCTTTAACATAAACTTTAATACTTTACCCCGTTGAACCACTTGGAATATTGAAGGATACTCAGAAATTATCATACACGTAGTAAGATGCCAATGCCATATCCCAAATATGGTCTTACTTGGGATTACATGTCGATGCTGATGCCATATCCCAGATATGGTCTTATACGGGATCTCATATTAATGTCGATGCCATATCCCAGATATGGTCTTACACGAGATCGCATGTCGATGCCATGTCCCAGACATGGTCTTACACGTTTTCATACCGAAGCCAGGTCACAGACGTGGTCTTACACGGAATTACTATTCGATGCCGATGCCATATCCCAGATATGGTCTTACACGGGATCTCAATTCGATGTCGAGGCCATATCCCAGATATGGTCTTATACGGGACCTTATTAATTTAATGTGGTGACAAGGGTATCATTTCTATTCCTAAGGCTCAACCGGGACTTCGATATAGTAAAACTTCATCACAATTATTATCGAGACCTCATTAACAAATTCAATAGAAAGAATATACATCTCACGCAATATCAAGCATTTAAAAGCATAGTAACATGATGTTGATTTATTACACACGAACTTACCTCGGTACCAAAATATAGATAGTTGTTCAATTTAGTCCACCACCTTGTTCTTTCCTCAGTTTAGGTCCGGACTTCGTGTTTCTTAATCTATAATGATAGATTTCACTTATTAAATTATCAAATTGACTAAGTCAGCCCATGAATCATACTTTGGCAAAAATTATAATTTTCCCTAAACTTTCACATATTTACAAAATGGTCCCTAGGCTCGTATAATGAAATGTGTTCATTTTTCTCACACCCAAGACTAGCCGAACCTATCTTAAGCTTATAATAGCTCACATTTTTCCTTCAAATCTGATTTTTACTACACATTTTAATCACTTTTACAAATAGGTCCTTTTTATATATTTCCAAGAAAAATCACTTAGAAAAAGATGTTCACTACACATCAAACTTTCATATTCCTCCATTAAACATCAAAATACATGCATGTCATACATGGGTAAATTTTTGAACATGAAATCTAGCTTAAAATATGGCTAGAAATAGCTAAATCGAGCCACGAAGATCTCAAAAATACGAAGAACATCAAAAATGGGGCTAGGAGGTACTTACAATCAAGCTTGAAAGTGAAACAAAACCCTAGCTATGGCTCCTTGAAATTTTCAGCTATGGAGGATGAAGATGGACACCAATTTTGACTTCTTTTCCCCTTTTTATTAATTTATTAACCAAATGACTAAAATGCCCTTAAGGCTCTTCCTTGAGATTTTTCCCTTTCCATGTCCATTTTTGTCCATCATGAGATATAATGGTCTAATTACTAAATAAGGACCTCTAATAAATTTTCTAATGCTATCTCATACTTAAAACTTCTAGAATCTCATATTTTTCAATTTTTGCAATTTAGTCCTAAAAGATAATTTAATCAATAAATCATAAAATTTTCTTCATGAAATTTTCACACAACTATGCAAACATGTCATAGACCTCATAAAAACCATAAAACATATATTTCTATTTTGGATTTGTGGTCTCGCAACCACTATTCTGACTAGGCCCTAAATCGGGCTGTTACAATTCTCTCCCCTTAGGGATTTTCGTCCCCGAAAATCTTACCGGTAAAAAGGTTTGGATATTGCTTTCTCATAGCCTCCTCAGGCTCCCATGTAGCTTCTTCTACCCCGTGTCTTTGCCACAATACTTTCACAAGAGCTATACTTCTATTTCTTAACTGTTTGACTTCCTGTGCCAAAATCTTAACCGGCTCTTCGCCATAAGTCATGTCGGGTTGAATTTCAACCTCTGTCGGTACAATCACATGTGAAGGGTCTGGTCGGTAATGGCGTAACATAGACACGTGGAACACATCATGGATGTTTTCCAACTCAGATGGCAAATCCAACCGATAGGCTACCGGCCCTATCCCCTGGGTAATCTCATACGGTCTGATAAAGCGTGGACTCAATTTACCTTTTCGGCCAAATCTGATAACCTTCTTCAATGGTGATACTTTCAAAAATACCTTATCGCCAACTTGAAACTCGATCTCTTTCCGTTTCAAATCCTCGTAGGATTTTTGTCTATCCGAAGCAACCTTTAAACAATCATGAATCACTTTTACTTTCTCTTTGGTTTCTCTGACCAAATCGACCCCGTGAATCTGATTCTCTCTGAGTTCAGTCCAATACAAGGGCGTTCGGCACTTTCGTCCCTATAATACCTCATAAGGCACCATTCTCAAACTCGACTGAAAACTGTTATTGTAGGCAAATTCCACTAACGGTAAATACTTTTCCCAATTACCTTGAAATTCCAAAACACAGCATCGAAGCATGTCTTCAAGTATTTGTATTACCCTCTCCGACTGTCCGTCGGTTTGCAGATGGAAAGCTGTACTAAAATTCAACTTTGTACCCATGGCTTCTTATAACTTTTCCAAACTCGTGATGTAAATCTCGGATCTCTATCCGAAATAATTGACAACGGTACTCCGTGTAATCTCACAATTTCAGAAGTATACAATTCGACTAATTTATCAAGTGAGTAGTCAATACGTACCAGAATAAAATGAGCCAATTTCGTAAGCCTATCAACCACAACCCAAACGGCATCCTTTTTTTTGGTGTCAAAGGCAAACTCGTCACAAAGTCCATAGTAATCATGTCCCATTTCCACTCGGGAACCGTTACTGGTTGAAGTAAACTAGAAGGTACTTGGTGTTCAACTTTCACTTGCTGACAAATCAAGCATCTTGATACAAACTCTGAAATATCTCTCTTCATACTCGGCCACCAATACCATTTCTTCAAGTTATTATACAGCTTTGTACTGCCTGGATGTACAGATAAACATCCACTATATGCTTCGTGCAAAATCTTCCAAATAAGTTCACCATCTCTCGGTACACAGAATCTGTCTCAGAACGTTAAACATCATTCAGGACTAATCTGAAAGTCTGACTCAACACCCGACTCACACTGAACTCTCTTGGCTTGAAAATCGCTGTCGCCTTTCTAAGCTTCACAAATTCTTGGAGAAACATCGGTCTAGCTCTCAACTCAGCTAGAGTAGAACCATTATCTGATAAAGCCAACCGTGTATTCATATAATGCAAACAAAGATTTCCTACTCAAAGCATCGGCGACCACGTTCGCCTTTCCCGGGTGGTAGTCAATCACTAGCTCGTAATCCTTTATCAACTCTAACCATATTCGTTGCCTTAGATTCAATTCCTTTTGAGTCATCAAGTATTTTAGACTTTTATGATCAGTGAATACCCGACATTTCTCACCATACAAATGGTGTCTCCAAATTTTCAATGCAAACACAATGGCGGCTAACTCCAAATCATGGGTCGGATAATTCTTTTCGTGCGGCTTTAGCTGTCTAGAGGCATAAGCTATCACCTTACCCTCTTGCATGAGTACACAACCCAATCCATTCAAGGATGCATCACTATAAACCATAAATTCTTTTCCCGGTTCCAGTTGCACTAAAACTGGAGTCTCAGTCAACAATGCCTTTAGTTTCTCAAAACTCTGTTGGCACTTTTCTGTCCACTCAAACTTCACATCTTTTTGCAATAGCCTAATCATCGGAGTAGCTATCATGGAAAATCCCTTGACAAACCGTCTGTAATAACCAGCTAGGCCTAGAAAACTTCTAACCTCTAATACGTTCTTCGGCAGTTTCCATTCAACAATGGACAAAATCTTTCTCGGGTCAACTCTAATACCATCACCCGAAACAATGTGCCCCAAAAATCCGGCTTCTTTAAGCCAAAATTCACTTTTACTAAACTTGGCATATGACTGTTTATCCCGTAAAATTTGTATGATCGTCCTCAAGTGCTCAGCTTGCTCATTCTCATTACGAGAGTAAATCAATATATCATCAATAAAGACTACAACAAATTTATCCAAATATGGCCAAAATATGCGGTTTATTAAATCCATAAACACGGCAGGGGCATTTGTTAAACCAAAAGGTATAACTAAAAATTCATAGTGACCATACCTTGTCTGAAATGCGATTTTCGGCACATCTGAGTCTTTGACTCTCAACCGGTAATAACTGGACCTCAAGTCTATCTTGGAAAACATGGTGGCTCCCTTCAATTGGTCAAAAAAATCATCGATCCTTGGCAAGGGATACTTGTTCTTTACGGTTACCTTATTAAGTTGCTGATAATTTATACATAACCTCAGAGAACCATCTTTCTTTTTCACAAATAATACGGGAGCACCCCACGGAGAATAACTCGGTCTAGCAAAACCTTTATCCGTCAACTCTTGTAACTAAGCCTTCAATTCTTTCAAATCGGTCGGAGCCATTCTGTATGGAGCAATCGAAATGGGTGCAGTACCAGGGGCTAACTCAATACCAAATTCTATCTCTCTAACCGAAGGCAACCCGGGCAATTCTTCAGGAAATACATTTGGATACGCACATACTATCGACACTGATTCAATCCGAAGAATATCACCACTTTCACATTTCAACTCAATAATTTTTCTTCCACAATTTACTACCACATCATGAATGGTCAACCAATCCATACCAAGTATTACATCAAATTCATCAAACGGAAAAAGCATAAGGTTAGCTGGAAAACAGTGACCTCTAATCATCAAAGGACAATTCCTACATACTTTGTCAACTAACACACATTTGCCTAGGGGATTTGATACTTTTATCACAAATTCTGTAGACTCTATAGGCATGTTCATATAACATACTAATTTCATACAAACATACGAGTGGGTAGATCCTGGATTAATTAAAGAAACAACGTGAGTATCATAGAGAGAAAATGTACCCGTAATCAAATTAGGGGATGACGCCTCTTCGCGAGCGCAAATGGCATAAGTCCTTGCAAGCGCTTTGATGCGAACCCGATTCTGTAGAGTTATCCGAGTCGTTTATGCACCCGATCGATAAAACAAAGAAGTTTCGTTCGGAATTAAAGTTGAATTGTTAAAAAGGCTAAGTATTGGTTTAGGTAGCAAAGTGGGCTTGGAATAATGAAGATAAAAAGATTTTAGGTTCGGTTTAGAAGAAATTGGAAAGAAAATGAATTTTGGAAGAATGGAATCGAATTGGGACTTAAGGGTCAAGAGTGAACCAACACTATAAACGAGTGTTGACCCGAAACTTATAAGACACTTAAGGGGGTTTCGAAAAGATAGTTTAAGACCTTGACCCGATACTTAGGTAAGTATGAACCAAAGGTATAATTGGTGAACGCCACACTCGGGTTTAGGGAGTGATAATTTCAAAGAGACTTGGTAGACGCCACTAGAAACTAGATAAGTCAGACGGGTCTCGAACGAAATTTGAGAGAAAATTTTCTCACAAAATGGGCAGCAATTCATTAAAGTTTCAAAAAAGGTCCCATTATATGTTTTGGACATGATTTTTATAGCCAAAATTAGGCCAATCGAATGGAATAAATTACTTAGCTAAAAAGTCAGCTTTTAATTCACTTAATTGAGCTGAAAGTTCTTGAAAATTCCAAGTTGCTTCCTTGTGCATTGGGAATTCCGAAAATCAGCTTCTAGAGGCCTTGAAATTCAGCTGAAATAATGGGAGTGCTTTGGGAGCTGGTTGGTGCATGCAGGTTCGTCCTAAGGGCTGGTGTTCACTTTAATTGTGGCTCATTGATCAGCTGGACAACTTTGAAGCTCTTAAATTCTGCTTGGGGTTCTTCAACAGCTTTTATGTGTGAAAACGTGAAAATGAGCAGCCTTGCATGTGAACACACGAAACTGAATGGTCTGATGGTGGGAAAGGAATTTTCGGTTGTTGGGGAGCTTTAAAATTGCATGGGGGAGCTAAATAATCAGCTTGGGGAAGAGGAACAGCAGCCACTATTGGCCCTTGCCATTCCCGAAGGCTGCTTGGAGGATAGTAACCAACAACTCTCTTATTAAATGCCGTCCCAATGTCCTTGTACCTGCACCTAATCAAGTCAAACAATTAATTCATTAGATTGGCAGCAGACACATTAAATTCGGCAGCCACACTTAGAACATAATTAAAACATGTAATAGCTAAAACAAGTTAATTCTTTGCACATTAAATTCTATTTGGACATTGACACATTAAATTAATGTCTTAAGCTAGGAAAAATTAATGATATGTAATATTTAGGACATATTAAAATAGAACATATTTAATATGAAATTTATTAAGCTTACTTAAATCAAGTTTATGAGCTGAAACTAATTAAACTAACTTAATTTAAAAAATTAATTTATTCCAGCAATAAAAATTGCATATATAAATAAAATAAAATGAGTTCGATTGAACCGGAATGATCTTAGGGAGCTAAATTCGAGCTTAGTTCAGATTGCAAAAGGTTGCAAAGTTGCTGGTCCGATCTTTCTCAAAATGTTCAGCCAACGTTTCGGCCCACACTTGCTCCTCCAAGGCCGAAATAACCTCCTTAAATTGTTTGACTTGAGCTCGTGTGATTGGGCCTTGGGCAGCGTCATGGGGTCCTTACTCGAGCTAGATGCGTTCCGAGGCGTGGTCGCATCATCCCCCCTCTTCGAAGCGACTTGTCCTCAAGTCGAGTCGCTCGTCCTCCTTGAAGCTCACGTTCTCCTTTGGCTCGTTAAAGGCAAATGGGGCAAATGGTTTCGCATAAATCTATTCACAGAAGCTCTCAACACTCGGTAATGAATTAGGCATACAAGTCAATTTAAGAGATAAGCAAAAATTATCAACAACTTGATTCTTATTGGTATATAAGGCATGGCCTTGCTGCACATCCGCCAAAGTTCCATCCAAACGGTTCAAAGAAAATGTGGACATAAAGTACTTAAGTTGTTCACTCACCTTGAGTTGGGCATGGTACAAACAATTCAATTTGCCAAAAAAATTCACGATACAAACATTCTGATCAAAATAAAAGACATGGAAGAATCTTGGCAAAGGTTGTATGATTATGAAATTTTCAATAAACGCACTAACGTCGTCATCATTCAGAATAAGCAAATGCTCACCAATCAAAAATGGACAATTATTTTCAACAAGGTATTTTTCCTTTCCAAAATTCAGGTTGTGAACAAAGTCATCAAATTGAACCCAATTGAGTTGCTTAGGAGTTTTGGAAAACTCACCTTGCTTACCGTTCAAATTGAAAAGATAAGGGTCGTTGTTACCTTGTTCGTTTAACACAAACTTCCTGTAACAGCCCGATTTAGGGGCTAGCCGGAACAGTGATCTCGGGATCACTAATCTGAGATTTGAGAAATTCATTTTCAGGTTATATTATCAGTCAAAGCATGATAGTGTATGTACATGAGAATTTTGGTGCTTTAATTTTAGCGATTTCATGTATAATCATGAAAAAGGACTAAATCGCATAAAGTGCGAAAGTTCCATTTTATAAGCTAAAGGTACCAAATAGCCATAGATTGATAATTGGAGGTCTTTAAAAGGCAATTAGACCCCCAATATTTGCTTGGCCGGCCATAGACTAGCATAGGAGGCAAATTTGTCAATGATGGTCAAAGTTAGTGATAGTAGGTGGACTAATTTGACTAGTATTAATAAAATAAGGAAAGAAAAGATATCATCTTTTATCTTTCACTCTTCCACCAAAAATTAGCAACAAATAGAGGGAAGGAAGCTTCAAAATTTTAGCACACTCTTCTCTTCATAAGTAAGTGTTCTAGTGATCTTTTCTTGAAAATAGTTGTACTTTTGGGACCCCTAAAGCTTAAGCTTTCAAATGAGGGGACTATTGTGCAATATGGTTAAAATTTTAGAGTTTTTCCATGAGAGCTATCATAGTTAATTTCTGCATTTTTATGGGAGAAAATAAGTCTTGGTTGTTAGATGAACAACTCCTGTGAAAGGTGTTGCCATGAAAACACCTAATTGGACCTTGATGAAAAGGTTACAAAATTGTGGTAATTATGTGAAATGATGAGTTTTGATAATAGATATAAGAGTATTAAATGTTCACCTAGGCTTATGGAAAGTAGAAATGTGATTAGAATTTATTTTCGAGCCTGGGGCAAAATGGTTATTTTGCCAAAGCCTAGGGGCAAAATAGTAATTTTGCCTAAGCATGATTATTGAAATGCTTTTATTAATGAGGTGATTAAAATGAGCTAAATTGCTATTACAGAGCAAGAAGAATCGAGAATCTGCCTCGAACGGGGAAAGAACAAAGTCTTGGACTAAACCGACGAGTTAGCTCATTTTGGAATCGAGGTAAGTTTGTATATGATTAATGCAATATTTATGTTAGCATAATAGAGAATGCTTGATATCATATTGATGCATGACACTCCATTAAATTGATGTTGAATGAGATGTTGAAGTCCTAGTGGACCATGTGAATATGAAAATGCTATCTTCGAGATACGAAATAGGTGAGATCCCATATAAGACCATGTTCGGGACATGGCCTCGACACTGAGTTGAGATCCCGTATAAGACCATATCCGGGATATGGCTTCGGTAATGAATATGAAAATCGTATAAGACCATATCCGGGATATGGCATCGATACTTGATGTGAAAGTCCATATAAGACCATATCCGGGATATGGCATTGGCGTTTAGAAGTAACTCCATGTAAGACCACCTCGGGGATGTGGCATTGGCTTCGTCCCTACATGAACGATGTTGAATATGCGTCCTTGACTATCCCTAGTGATTAAAGGGATAGGTAGATGGGTTTAGAAGTAGAAATGAGATTTGTACTAAAGTTATATGAATGAGTGAATACAGGTACTCGTGAATGAGTCACGAAGAAATGATTACGATATGTGGTACGGTATGTGCTAAATAAGGGCAATTGTGAGTAAGTATGGCAAGAAGCCTATGACTTGTGTATGGTTAGTTAATGTCATGAATGAATTATTTTATGAGCTTATTGTTGCTATTTATATTCATGCAAACTTACTGAGCTTTATGCTTACCCCTTTCATTGCTCTTTCTCCTTGTAGTTTTGCCAAGATAACTCGAGGAACGGGGATGTAGGAGTTCAGAAATCACACTATCGACACCACTTTGGTATAACAATTTAGACTTATTTTGAGTATGGCATGTATAGGAGTCGAGTATTTTGTTAGGTCGTAATTGTTGGCCAAAGTGTTGGCTTTGTAAGGCAACAAAACCTCTTTTTTTAATGGTCTATTTAGTTAGGCCGATACTTGGCAAATTCTTATGTTTAATGAAAGTGATTTTTTTGAAGTGTATCCCCTTGTGTATGGTTGTTGAATTGAGTACTTGGATATGCCTTTGGGTTATGAGTTGTGTTGAAATAGATTGGTGTTTGCATGTGTGCAATGTAAGGTGGAAAAAGGCTTGGTAGATAGCCATCTAATTGTCTACATGAATAGACACACGGGCGTGTGTCTATGCCATGTGTGACACACGGTCAGCCCTATGGGCGTGTGAATTGACCGTGTGTCCCCTTGCATGCTATGTTTGCAAGTTAGTGCGCTCCACAGGCTAGGGACACGGGCGTATGCCCAGGCCGTGTGAAGTCTGCACATTAATTGTGGAATTTAAATCGACCACGGGTAGAAGAAACGGGCGTGTCTATGCCGTGTGAAGTTAGTCAGAATCGACCACGGGTAAAAGACACGGGCGTGTCTATGTCGTGTGAAGTTAGTTAAAATTGACCACGGGTTGAAGACATGGGCGTGTCTAGGTCGTGTAAAGTTGGTCAGGATCGACCACGGGTGAATGACACGGACATGTCTTAGGGGCATACGGGCGTGTCCCTAGACCAACACGGGCGTGTGGCCCCTGTTTTTTTGAAAAGTTCCCAAGCTCGTTAAAGCTCCCAGAATAGTTCTGATACCTCTCGGAGGTATGTTTGGGGCCTCTTAGGCCGAGTATATGCAAGTGATGAGTTTAAACGAAATTTTATAGCCCGTTTCGAGATGTCCAGTGAGATTAGTTAGGTAATGCCTGAATCCTGGTCCCGACTTTGGGCACGGGTAAAGGGTGTTACATTTATTGGTATCAGAGCTATGGTTTAGTCGGTTCTAGGACTAACGTAGCGTAGGTATGAGTCTAGCTATACATGCCATATGTAAGAGTGTCTGAGTAATGATAGTGTGATGGCTCCTGACGAATAAAATTGTGTTTTATGTAGTATATGGATTCTGATCCAGACCGAACTGTAGCCGATGATGCTGCGAGTAATGCGCCGGCTCCCGCTCAAGGGACCGTGCCAGTTAATAGTAGACCCGAGACCTTGGGTCAGGGGGAAGAGGCTCGAGAAGCCTTTCTCCGCATGATGAGCAACTGGTATACTGAGTATACCCGAGCAAATCCTAACGCCCAACCCCCTCCAGCCCCACCAATTCCTCAACCCACTCCAGTAGCTCCTCAAGTGGTTGAAGTGGTGAGAAGAGAAAGGCCTCCGGTGGATAAGATTCGGAAGCAATGAGCCGAGGAATTTTGGGCAAATAAGGACGATGACCCGGAGAGAGCGGAATTCTGGCTCGAGAATACCATCAGGGTATTCGATGAGTTATCCTGCACGCCTGAGGAGTGCTTAAAGTGTGCGGTATCTCTCCTGAGAGATTCAGCCTACCATTGGTGGAACACCCTAGTTTCGGTGGTGCCAAGAGAGAGAGAGTTAGCTGGGAATTCTTCCAAGAGAAATATTGGAAGAAATACATCAGCCAGAGGTTCGTTGACCACAAGAAGAAGGAGTTCTTAGAACTGAAGCAAGGCCGTATGTTAGTGACTGATTACGAACGGGAGTTCGTAAGGCTTAGCAAGTATGCACGGGAGTGCGTGTCTACCGAAGCCGTCATGTGCAAGAGATTTAAAGATGGGTAAAATGAAGATATCCGTCTATATGTAGGGGTCCTTGAACTAAAGGAATTTGTAATGTTGGTAGATAGAGCCTGTAAAGCCGAAGAGCTGGCTAAAGAGAAGAGAAGAGCTGAGAATGAGTCTCGTGACTCTAGGAAGAGACAACTGAATAAGTCTCATCAATCCTCATCTAAAAAATCGAGGGATTTTGCTACTCGATCAGTCGCTTCAGCGGGGTTTTCAAATCAAAGTAAAGGTAAACAATTTTCGGGGTCGAAAGGGCAGACCACTTCAGTTGCTAGTGTGGGAAACGTTCGACCAAGTAGACCAAAATGTCCTCAGTGTGGCAGGCGCCATTCTGGTGAGTGTCAAGCTAACGAGAAAGCTTGTTTCAGATGTGGTTCCTTAGACCACTTTATCAGAGACTGCCCCGAGGTGGATGAGAAAGAAAAGCTTGAGAATGCAAGATCGGGAAAGCTTCGCTAGGGAAGACCACTGAGAAACCCGGGAAATGAGATGGGTAGCAAGAATCCATCTAGAGAGCAAGCTGCTAGAGTCGAGGGTAGAGAACCGGTGAGGACATATGCCATTCGTGCTCGTGAAGAGGCATTTTCCCCCGACATAATCACGGGTACCTTTTCTCTCCATAATACTCGTGTTATAGCTTTAATTGATTCGGGATCCACCCACTCATACATATGCATGAAATTAGTCTCTAGCATGAGCATGCCTATAGAGTCTACCGAATTCATCATAAGAGTTTCTAATCCCCTAGGCAAGCATGTGTTAGTAGATAAAGTGTGCAAATGATGCCCTTTGATGATTAAGAATCATTGTTTCCCTGTTGATCTTATGCTATTGTCATTTGATGAGTTTGACGTCATCCTTGGGATGGATTGGTTAGTCATTCATGAGGTAATTGTGAACTGTGGGAAGAAGCTTATAGAGTTGAAAAGTGAAAATGGGGATTTTATTCGTGTTGAATCAGATAAGCCAGATAGAACACCAGTAGTGATATCAACCCTGTCGACTCAAAAGTATTTGAGAAAGGGGTACGAGGCTTACCTTGCCTTTGTGTTGAACACTAAAGAGACTGATTTGAGAATTGAGTCGGTACCCATAGTATGCGAGTACCTAGATGTTTTCCCGAAAGAGTTGCCAGGACTACCCCTGATTAGAGAGATCGAATTTGGGATTGAGTTAGTTCCGGGTACTGCCCCTATTTCTATTGCTCCCTATAGAATGGCTCCAACCGAGTTGAAGGAGCTAAAAGAACAGTTGCAAGAGCTAACGGATAAAGGTTCTGCAAGGCCGAGTTTTTCTCCATGGGGTGCTCCCGTTGTATTCGTGAAGAAGAAAGATGGTTCTATGAGACTATGCATAGATTATCGGCAACTCAACAAGGTAACTGTGAAGAACAAGTACCCATTGCCGAGGATCGATGATCTATTCGATCAATTGAAGGGAGCCACGGTGTTTTCAAAGATAGATTTGAGGTCAGGGTACTATCAGCTAAGAGTCAAGGACTCGGATGTACCGAAAACCGCATTTAGGACTAGGTATGGCCACTATAAATTTTTGGTCATGCCTTTTGGTCTAACGAATGCCCCTGCGATCTTCATGGATTTGATGAATTGTGTTTTTCGGCCATACTTGGATAAATTTTTCGTGGTCTTCATCGACGACATATTGATCTACTCTCGAGATGAGAACGAACACGCCGAGCACTTGAGTACGGTTCTGCAAGTTTTGAGAGAAGAGAAATTGTATGCCAAATTCAGTAAGAGTGAATTTTGGCTCAAGAAAGTGGGATTTTTGGGGCACATTGTCTCGGGAGATGGAATTAGAGTAGACCCGAGTAAGATTTCAGCGATTATTGATTGGAAACCGCCGAGGAGCGTAACGGATGTAAGGGGTTTTCTAGGCCTAGCCGGCTATTATAGGCATTTTGTCAAGGGGTTTTCCATGATAGCTACCCCGATGACGAGACTTTTGCAGAAAGATGTGAAGTTTGTTTGGACAGAAGAGTGCCAGCAGAGTTTTGAGAAATTGAAGACACTGTTGACTGAGGCTCCTGTTTTGGTGCAACCTGAATCGGGAAGAGAATTTGTGGTTTATAGTGATGCATCCCTGAAGGGATTAGGTTGTGTACTTATGCAAGAGGGTAAGGTGATTGCATACGCCTCTAGGTAATTGAAGCCGCACGAGAAGAACTACCCGACTCATGATTTAGAGTTGGCTGCAATTGTGTTTGTGTTAAAAATTTCAAGACATCATTTATATGGTGAAAGGTGTCAGATTTTCACCGACCACAAGAGCCTAAAGTACTTGATGACTCAAAAAGAATTGAATTTGAGGCAACGAAGGTGGTTAGAACTGATTAAGGATTATGAATTGGTGATTGACTAACATCCGGGGAAGGCGAACGTAGTCGCCGATGCTCTGAGTAGAAAATCATTGTTTTCACTAAGAGCAATGAACACTCAGATGATCTTGTTGGGTAATGGTTCCATTTTAGCCAAATTGAAGGCTAAACCATTGTTCCTCCAAGAGATTTGTGAAGCTCAGAAAGATGATAGTAGTTTGCAAACCAAGAGAGTTTTATGTGAGTCAAATGTTGAATCAGACTTTCGAATAAATCCTGATAGATGTCTGACATTTTGAGATAGGGTCTGTGTACCCAGAAATGACGAGCTTATTCACAAAATCTTGCATGAAGCGCATAGAGGATGTTTGAATGTGCACAGCACGAAGATGTACAATGATTTGAGGAAATGGTATTGGTGGCTTGGTATGAAGAAAGACATTTCCGAGTTTGTATCGAAGTGCCTGATTTGTCAACAAGTAAAGGCTGGACATAAAGTACCTTCGGGTTTACTTCAGCCCATTATGGTTCCTGAGTGGAAATGGGACTGTATTACTATGGACTTTGTGACAGGCTTACCTTTGACTCCAAAGAAGAAAGACGCGGTGTGGGTTGTGGTTGACAGACTCACGAAGTCAGCCCATTTTATACCAGTGTGAGTCGATTATTCGCTTGATAAATTAGCAGACTTATACATGTCAGAAATAGTAAGACTCCATGGTGTACCGTTGTTGATCATTTCGGATAGAGATCCGAGATTCACGTCACAGTTTTGGAAAAAGCTACAAGAAGCCTTGGGCACGAAATTGAGTTTCAGTACAGCCTTCCATCCACAAACCGACGGGCAATCGAAAAGAGTGATTCAAATATTCGAAGACATGCTTTGATGTTGTGTTTTGGAATTCCAAGGTAATTGGGAGAAATACTTACCATTGGTGGAATTCGCCTACAACAACAGTTTTCAGTCAAGTTTGAAAATGGCGCCTTATGAGGCATTGTATGGGAGTAAATGCCGAATGCCCTTGTATTGGTCAGAACTCAGAGAGAAACTGATTCATGGGGTTGATTTGATCAGGGAAACTGAAAAGAAAGTAAAAGTGATTCGCGACTGTCTGAAAGTCGCCTCAGATAGACAGAAGTCCTATTCAGATTTAAAAAGGAAAGAGATAGAATTCAAATTCAGTGATAATGTGTTCTTGAGAGTGTCACCTTGGAGGAAAGTCCTCAGATTTGGTCGTAAGGGCAAATTAAGTCCGCGTTTTATCGGACCTTACGAAGTTAGCGAGAGGATAGGACCGGTAGCTTATCGATTGGCCTTGCCACCTAAACTAGAAAAGATTCATGACGTCTTTCACGTATCCATGTTGCGCCGGTACCGTTCAGATCCTTCACATGTCATTGTACCAACGGAGGTAGAGATACAACCGGACTTGACTTATGGTGAAGAGCCGGTTAAGATTTTGGCGCGAGAGGTCAAACAGTTGAGAAACAAGAGCATAGCCGAAAGTTTTATGGCAAAGGCACGGAATAGAACAGGCTACATGGGAGCTCGAGGAAACGATGAGAAACCAATACCCCAACCTTTTCACTGGTAAGATTTTCTGGGACGAAAATCCTTAAGGGGGGAGAATTGTAACAGCCCGATTTAGGGGCTAGCTAGAACAGTGATCTCAGGATCACTAATCTAAGATTTGAGAAATTCATTTTCAGGTTATATTATGAGTCAAAGCATGATAGTATATGTACATGAGAATTTTGGTGCTTTAATTTTAGCGATTTCATGTATAATCGTGAAAAAGGACTAAATCGCATAAAGTGCGAAGGTTCCATTTTATAAGCTAAAGGTACCAAATAGCCATAGATTGATAATTAGAGGTCTTTAAAAGGCAATTAGACCCCCAATATTTTCTTGGCCGGCCATAGACTAGCATAGGAGACAAATTTGTCAATGATGGTCAAAGTTGGTGATAGTAGGTGGACTAATTTGACTAGTATTAATAAAATAAGGAAAGAAAAGATATCATCTTTTATCTTTCACTCTTCCACCAAAAATTAGCAGCAAATAGAGGGAAGGAAGCTTCAAAATTTCAGCACACTCTTCTCTTCATAAGTAAGTGTTCTAGTGATCTTTTCTTGAAAATAGTTGTACTTTTGGGACCCCTAAAGCTTAAGCTTTCAAATGAGGGGACTATTGTGCAATATGATGAAAAGTTTAGAGTTTTTCCATGAGAGATATCATAGTTAATTGCTGCATTTTTATGGGAGAAAATGAGTCTTGGTTGTTAGATGAACAACTCTTGTGAAAGGTGTTGCCATGAAAACACCTAATTGGACCTTGATGAAAAGGTTACAAAATTGTGGTAATTATGTGAAATGATGAGTTTTGATAATAGCTATAAGAGTATTAAATGTTCACCTAGGCTTATGGAAGGTAGAAATGTGATTAGAATTTATTTCCGAGCCTAGGGGCAAAATGGTCATTTTGCCAAAGCCTAGGGGCAAAATAGTAATTTTGCCTAAGCATGATTATTGAAATGCTTTTATTAATGAGGTGATTAAAATGAGCTAAATTGCTATTATAGAGCAAGAAGAACTGTGAATCCGCCTCGAATGGGGAAAGAACAAAGTCTTGGACTAAACCGACGAGTTAGCTCATTTTGGAATCGAGTTAAGTTTGTATGTGATTAATGCAATACTTATGTTAGCATAATTTAGAATTATTGATATCATATTGATGCATGACACTCCATTAAATTGATGTTGAATGAAATGTTGAAGTCCTAGTGGACCATGTGAATATGAAAATGCTATCATCGAGATATGAAATAGGTGAGATCCCATATAAGACCATGTCCGGGACATGGCCTCGGCATTGAGTTGAGGTCCCGTATAAGACCATATCCGGGATATGTCTTCGGTAATGAATATGAAAATCGTATAAGACCATATCCGGGGTATGGCATCGATACTTGATGTGAAAGTCCATATAAGACCATATACGGGATATGGCATTGACGTTTAGAAGTAACTCCATGTAAGACCACCTCGGGGATGTGGCATTGGCTTCGTCCCTACATGAACGATGTTGAATATGCGTCCTTGACTATCCCTAGTGATTAAATGGATAAGTAGATGGGTTTAGAAATATAAATGAGATTTGTACTAAAGTCATATGAATGAGTGAATAAAGGTACTCGTGAATGAGTCACGGAGAAACGATTACGATATGTGGTACGGTATGTGCTAAGTAAGGGAAATTGTGAGTAAGTGTGGCAAGAAACCTATGACTTGTGTATGGTTAGTTAATGTCATGAATGAATTATTTTATGAGCTTATTGTTGCTATTCATATCCATGTAAACTTACTAAGCTTTATGCTTACCCCTTTCATTGCTCTTTCTCCTTGTAGTTTTGCCAAGATAACTCGAGGAACGGGGACGTAGGAGTTCGAAAATCACACTATAGACACCCCTTTGGTATAACAATTTAGACTTATTTTGAGTATGGCATGTATAGGACTCGAGTATTTTGTTAGGTCGTAATTGTTGGCCAAAGTGTTGGCTTTGTAAGGCATCAAAACCTCCTTTTGTAATGGTCTATTTAGTTAGGCCGATACTTGGCAAATTCTTATGTTTAATGAAAGTGATATTTTTAAAGTGTATGCCCTTGTGTATGGTTGTTGAATTGAGTACTTGGATATGCCTTTGGATTATGAATTGTGTTGAAATAGATTGGTGTTTGCATGTGTGCAATGTAGGGTGGCAAAAGGCTTGGTAGATAGTCATCTAATTGTCCACATGAATAGACACACGGGCGTGTGTCTATGCCGTGTGTGACACATGGTCAGCCCTATGGGCATGTGAATTGACTGTGTGTCCCCTTGCATGCTAGGTTTGCAAGTCAGTGCGCTTCACGGGCTAGGGACATGGGCGTGTGCCCAGGCCGTGTGAAGTCTGCACATTAATTGTGGAATTTAAATCGACCACGGGTAGAAGACACGGGCGTGTCTATGCTGTGTGAAGTTAGTCAGAATTGACCACGGGTAGAAGACACGGGCGTGTCTATGCCGTGTGAAGTTAGTCAAAATTGACCACGGGTGGAAGACACGGGTGTGTCTAGGCCGTGTGAAGTTGGTCAGGATCGACCACGGGTGAATGACACGGACATGTCTTAGGGGCATACGGGCGTGTCCCTAGACCAACACGGGCGTGTGGCCGTTATTTTGTTGAAAAGTTCTCGAGCTCGTAAAAGCTCCCAGAATAGTTCCGATACCTCTCGGAGGTATGTTTGGGGCCTCTTAGGCCGAGTATGTGCAAGTGATGAGTTTAAACGAAATTTTATAGCCCGTTTTGAGATGTCTAGTGAGATTAGTTAGGTAATGCCTCAATCCCATTCTCGGCTTCGGGCACGGGTAAGGGGTGTTACACTTCCTTTCCTCGGTTAGGTAACATAGTTGAAACTCCTTGGTCGGCTTAACCTAAAAAGAAGGAGAATCATAAAAACATCGGTTAATTAAGAAACTTTTCTTTTTCTCACTCAATTTTTTTTCACTTTCTTTTCCATCTTTGTGTTTCTCACTTTTCTTTTCTTTTCCTTTCTCTTTTTTTTTTCTCACTCTTATTTTTTTCTCAAATTCTTTTTCAATTCCTTTTTCTTTTTCATTCTCTTTCGAATCTTTATTCTTTTCTTTCAAACTCTCCATTGATTGTCTCAAACGTTGTTGATCTCCATCACTTGTTGTGGTGACAATGGTGCCAAAACGATGTTCTTGCCTCCATGCTTGAATGGATATTGATTGGCGAATCCGTCGTGTTTGACTCACTGGTCAAATTGCCACGGTCTTCCAAGCAGTAGGTGGCCCACATGCATGGGCACGACATTACACAAAATCTTATCATGGTAATTTCCAATCGAGAATGGAATCTTGCCTGTTTAGTCACCTTGAGTTCGACTCCTTCGTTGAGCCATTGCAACTTATAAAGGCTCGGGTGCTTGAGAGTCGGCAATGACAACTTCTCGATCATGAGAGTGCTCGCAACATTCGTGCAAATCCCATCGTCAATTACAACGCTGCACACTTTTCCCAAAACATGGCAACAAGTATGAAAAAGATTTTCTCGTTGAGGCTCACTTATCGAGTTTTGCGCATTGAGACTTCGTTTGACCACAAGCATTTCACCTTCAACTGCAAACTCGACTTATTCATCATTCTCAGATGGATGCTCAACTTCGTCTTCGTTTTTGTCAACTTCATCCTTCGATTCTATTTTTCCACTGGGTAGCACAATCATCGTGTTATGATTCGGGCAATGGCTCGCGATGTGCCCTCGGCCTTGGCACTTAAAACACTTAATGTCTCGGGATCGGGTTTGAATGTTTTCAAAGGTCTTACCTTTGCTAAACTCGGCCAAAGGCTTGGTGGACTTCACCGGCTCCGCTGGTTCTTTCGCTTGATTTCCTGAGGCATTCTTGCTTTGTCCTTGGCCCCATTTCGAGACGTTGGGATTAGCATAGCTTCGAACGGCTCCTTTGCACTTAAGTTGTTTCTCGACCTTAATCGCCATATGTACCATATCCGTGATTTCAACGTAATGTTGAAGCTCCACGATGTTGGCTATATCTCGGTTGAGACCGGCTAGAAAATGCACCATCGTCGCTTCTCGATCCTCTTGGACATCCGCACGAATCATGGTGATTTCCATCTCTTTATAGTAATCTTCTACACTCCTCGAACCTTGAGAAAGGTTTTAGAGTTTTTGGTAGAGCTCCCGGTGGTAATATGATGGAATAAATCACCTCCGCATCACTGCCTTCATCTCGGCCTAAGTGGAAATTGGCCGTTCACCGTTTCTCCTCCGACTCATGGTGAGTTGGTCCCACCATATCATGGCATAATCGGAGAACTCAATTGCTGCCAACTTCACCTTCTTGGTTTCCGAGTAGTTATGACACTCGAAAACTAGTTTGATCTTCTTTTCCCACTCTAAGTACGCCTCCGGGTCAGATTTGCCTTGGAATGGGGGAATTGACAATTTGATGTTTTTCAAATCGTCATCTACTCGGCCTCGATCTCGTTGGCCACGATTTTGCTGGCCTCTTCTTCATCCACTAAAGTTGGACCCACGATCACTCTCAGCATCGCTTGGCTCGATCTAATCTTCTTCGAATGCTCGTTGCCTTCCGTGTCGCCTTAGTGGACTTTGGGGCGTCCTTCTTCGGTGGGCACGTTCCTCGACTTGGTCAAGCTATTCTTGAATAGGCTCGAGCTTCCGATCAAATAACCACTCCACTTCTTGCAAGAGAGCTTGAAGGTTAAGATCCAAAACATTGCGAACTGGTTGTCTTTCGTTTCTATCCGCCATGTTTCGCTCCGGACTTCTAGACATGAGCAGCTTTCTAAAACCTCACCCAAAACCTCACGTTCACTCGGAAAGAAAAAAATAGATGTCACTTACACTCGTGTTTGCGCTCTTTTTCAGCTTTTACCTCCTCTCTAATGCGCTCACACACTCGTGCCTTTTTCCACTCGTCTTTTTCTCGTGACTTCGTAAGAGACTCGATGGGACGTTATCGTAGTCTAGGGGGTCAGCTTCAAATGGGTTTACAAAGGGATTAATTGTATGGTTGTGGGTAGGCTGAAAGAAAATTTTGATTTGGTTTAGATGTGGCGTTGGGTAGAAGAATTGAGGGGAGAATGCTTTGGGGTCAATCGAGAGTAGTAGAAGAGAATGATCACAGCAAACTTGCAAGAACTTCACTTTTTTTTTAAAGTTTTGTAATTCTTTTTTTACTTCAAATGCACAAAATAAATACAACGGGGATCTTTTAAATACAACTTTTTTTAAATTTTGAATTTTTTTTAATACGAACCTATTCCGGGATTGGCACGAACGTCTGTACTTCTCGTTTTAACCAGCTCTGATACCAAATGGTGCGAACCCAGTTCCGTAGAGTTATCCGAGTTGTTTATGCGCCCGATCGATAAAACGAAGAAGTTTCATTCGAAATTGAAGTTGAATTGTTAAAAGGCTAAGTATTGGTTTAGGTAGCAAAGTGGGCTTGGAATAATGAAGATAAAAGGATTTTAGGTTTGGTTTAGAAGAAATTGGAAAGAAAAGGAATTTTGGAAGAATGGAATCGAATTGGGACTTAAGGGTCAAGAGTGAACGAACACTATAAACAAGTGTTGACCCGAAACTTATAGGACACTTAAGGGGGTTTCAAAAAGATAGTTTAAGACCTTGACCCGATACTTAGGTAAGTATGAACCAAAGGTATAATTGGTGAACGCCACACTCGAGTTTAAGGAGTGATAAGTTCAAAGAGACTCGGTAGATGCCACTAGAAACTAGATAAGTCAGACGGGTCTCGAACTAAATTTGAGAGACAATCTTCTCACAAAATGGGCAGCAATTCATTAAAGTTTCAAAAAAGGTCCCATTACATGTTTTGGACATGATTTTTATAGCCAAAATTAGGCCAATCGAATGGACTAAATTACTTAGCTGAAAAGTCAGCTTTTAATTCACTTAATTGAGCTGAAAGTTCTTGAAAATTCCAGGTTGCTTCCTTGTGCATTGGGAATTCTAAAAATCAGCTTCTAGAGGCCTTCAAATTCAGCTGAAATAATGGGAGTGCTTTGGGAGCTGGTTGGTGCATGTATGTTCGGCCTAGGGGCTGGTGTTCACTTTAATTGTGGCTCCTTGATCAGCTGGACAGCTTTGAAGCTCTTAAATTCTGCTTGGGGTTCTCCAACAGCTTTTATCTGTGAAAACGTAAAAATGAGCAGCCTTGCATGTGAACACACGAAACTGAATGGTCTGATGGTTGGAAAGGAATTTTCGACTGTTGGGGAGCTTTAAAATTGCATGGGGGAGCTGAATAATCAGCTTGGGGAAGAGGAACAACAGCCACTATTGGCCCTTGCCATTCCCGAAGGCTGCTTGGAGGATAGCAACCAGCAGCTCTCTTCTTAAATGCCGTCCCAATGCCCTTGTACCTGCACCTAATTAAGTCAAACAATTAATTCATTAGATTGGCAGCAGACACATTAAATTCGGCAGCCACACTTAGGACATAATTAAAACATGTAATAGCTAAAACAAGTTAATTGCTGCACATTAAATTCGACTGGACATTGACACATTAAATTCATGTCTTAAGCTAGGAAAAATTAATGATATGTAATATTTAGGAAATATTAAAACATAACATATTTAATATGAAATTTATTAAGCTTAATTAAATCAAGTTTATGAGCTGAAACTAATTAAACTAACTTAATTTAAAAAATTAAATTATTCCAGCAATAAAAATCGCATATATAAATAAAATAAAATGAGCTCGATTGAACCGGAACGATCTCAGGGAGCTAAATTTGAGCTTAGTTTAGATTGCAAAAGGTTGCAAAGAGAACTAATTGAGCTGGTCCGATCTTTCTCAAAATATTCAGCCAAGGTTTCGGCCCACACTTGCTCCTCCAAGGTCGAAATAGCCTCCTTAAATTGCTTGACTCAAGCTCGTGTGATTGGGCCTTGGGCAGCATCATGGGGTCCTTGCTCGAGGTAGATGCGTTTCGAGGCGTGGTCGCATCACGCTCTACCCTCAGATCTTGTAGTCTGCTCTCTAAGTGTATTCTTACTACTCGTTCCATTTCCCGGATTTCTCTGTGGTCTCCCTCTAGTAGTACTTCCCGATCTTGCACTCTGAAATTTCTCTTTTTCAACCATCTCGGGACAATCTCTAATAAAATGATCTTGGGATCCACACTTGAAACAAGCTCTCTCATTTGCTCAGCATTCACCGAGATGACGTCTACCACACTGTGAACATTCCCGTCTACTTGGTCGAGCATTACCAACACTAGCAATAGAAGTGGTCTGAGC
The DNA here is from genome assembly GCA_025698515.1 of Gossypium sturtianum. Taxonomy (NCBI): domain Eukaryota; kingdom Viridiplantae; phylum Streptophyta; class Magnoliopsida; order Malvales; family Malvaceae; genus Gossypium; species Gossypium sturtianum. The sequence continues at coordinate 74,127,928 of CM046947.1, read as the reverse complement.
TTTAGAATCCGGGTACTGTTTACCTTTACTTCTGTTTGAGAACCCAACTGAACCAGCTGATCGAGTAGTAAACTCTCTTGATTTCTTGGATGAAGATTTAAATGACTTATCCAATTGTCTCTTCCTCGAGTCACGGGACTCAATTTTAGCCTTTCTTTTCTCTTTTTCCAATTCCTCGGCCTTGCAAGCTCTCTCTACTAACACAACAAATTCCTTCAGATCTAGAATACCAACAAACAATATCCTCATTTAATCCATCCTCAAACCTTTTACACATGATGGCTTCAGTGGACACGCACTCCCGAGCGTATTTACTGAGCCTTACAAACTCACGTTCATATTCGATTACAGTCATTCGATCTTGTTTTAACTCAAGGAATTCCTTTCTTATCTGATCGATAAACCTTTGGCTAATATACTTCTTTCTGAACTCTTCTTGGAAAAATTCCCAATTAACTTTCTCCCTTGGTACCACCGACACAAGGGTGTTCCACCACTGGTAAGCCGAATCTCTCAAGAGAGACACAACACATTTCGTACACTCTTCGAGTGCGCAAGACAATTCATCAAATACCCTGATGGTATTTTCAAGCCAAAATACTGCTCTTTCCAGATCGTCATCTTTATTAGCTCGGAATTCCTCAGCTCCTTGTTTCCGGATTCTATCAACCGGGGGCTTTTCCCTTCTTACCACCTCTACAACTTGGGGAGCTACAGGGGTAGGCTGAGGAATAGGTGGGGGTGGAGGGGGTTAAGCGTTCGGGTTCGTTCGAATGAACTCCGTATACCAGGCATTCATCATACGGAGAAAGGCTTCCCTAGCCTCTTCTCCTCCTCTCTGACTCACAATCATTGGTCTATTTTCATATTTAGTTGGCATCGTCCCTTGAGTGTGGGCCGGTGCATTACTTTCTACATCATCCACCACTCCTCTATCAGGATCCATTTGCTATACAAAAACATAATTTAAATCATCAGGAGTCATCACACTATCATTATGTATATATACATACATATGGCATGTATAGCTAGACTCGCGCATACACTATGTTAGTCCGAGAATCGACTAAACCGTAGCTCTGATACCACTAAATGTAACACCCCGTACTCGTATTTGATGCCGAAATCGAGTACGAGGCATTACAGGACTTGACATACCTAATCATATAAAATCTGGCCATAAAATTTCGTTCCAACTTAAAACTTTTCATTCGTGTTCATGATGTCCCTATTATGGGCCTACAAGACCCAAAACATACATATAGAGTGGTTCGGGACTGAATCGGAAGCTGACTACTGAATCGGAAGCTGACTAACACTTAGAAAATTTTTGCTCAAGATAGGGCCACACGCCCGTGTCTATGGCCCGTGTCCCTCACACGGCCATGACACACCCGTGCCTTAGCCCGTGTGTGAAAACCTTGACATTCTATTTATGACGTCAGCAAGCATTTAGGGTCACACGGCCGAGTCACACGCCCGTGTGCTAGGCCGTATGGCGAATTTAATTTTTGAAATTAATGTGCAGACTTCACACGGCCTGGGCACACGGCCATGTCCTTAGGTCGTGTCCTTCACACGGCTGAGACACACAGCCGTGTCTCTCCCCGTGTGCTTTCTACTAAGCATTCTGTTTTGCTAAATTCAAATGCAGGAGGAAACACGGCCTATCAACATGCCCACGGGGCTGACCGTGTGTCACATACGGCCTAGATACACGCCCGTGTGTCTACCCGTGTGGACAAATATAAGGCTATTTACCAAGCCATTTGCCACCCTGAAAAGCAACCAAACTTATACCATTTCCAGCAACACATAGCATAACAATAATGCACCTCTAATATCCACAATTAAGACATCCACAACTTAGCTTCACACTATGTTCATCATGCATATACTTAACACATTACTCATTCAATTGTACAAGCTTGCACTTCATGAATTTCATCATCATTGAATAGATATAACTTAACTAGTATTGGCCAATTTTAATGACCCTTTTACAAAATGAAATGAGTAACATTAATAACCAACTCATTGGTTAACCAATATAACATATAACAAAATGACCAAGTTCCTATACATGCCATACCCAAATTAATCAGACTTTACTATACCCAAAATAATAGCTTGATAGTGTGAATCGAGCTCCGACGTCCTACGATCCCTAAGCTAGCTTGGCGATACTATAAGAAAAGGGAAAGGAGAGGGAGTAAGCATAAAGCTTAGTAAGTTTACATGTAATAAATAACAACATGAAGTCTTGTGAAAACATCCACACATTACATTACGAATTAATACAAAATTATCAAGCAACATTGACATGGCTTACTCATGTTCACTCTTACCAACCACATATCACATACCGGGCTCATTTCTCGTGAGTTTCGCATAAGTACCTGTAACACCCCAGCACATAACTTTAGCCCTTTTTCCATCTTTAACATAAACTTTAATACTTTACCTCGTTGAACCACTTGGAATATTGAAAGATACTCGGAAATTGTCATACACGTAGTAAGATGCCAATGCCATATCCCAGATATGGTCTTACGTGGGATCACATGTCGATGCCGATGCCATATCCTAGATATGGTCTTATACGAGATCTCATATTGATGTCGACGCCATATCCCAGATATGGTCTTACACGAGATCGCATGTCGATGCCATGTTCCAGACATGGTCTTACACGATTTCATACCGAAGGCAGGTCCCAGACATGGTCTTACACGAAATTACTATTCGATGCCGATGCCATATCCCATATATGGTCTTACACGGGATCTCAATTTGGTACCGAGGTCATATCCCAGATATGGTCTTATACGGGACCTTATTAATTTAATGTCGTGACAAGGGTATCCTTTCTATTCCTAAGGTTCAACCGGGACTTCGATATAGTAAAACTTCATCACAATTATCATTGAGACCTCATTAACAAATTCCATAGAAAGAATATACATCTCACGCAATATCAAGCATTTAAAAGCATAGTAACATGATGTTGATTTATTACACACGAACTTACCTCGGTACCAAAATATAGATAGTTGTTGAAACCGGACGCACCTCTCATAATCAGTGGCCACAATTCCCTTAGCATACTGGCTCAGCCGCACAAATTCTGCTTCGTACTCTGCTATCGACTTACTCCCTTGTACTAGGTTTAGAAACGCTTTCCTTTGCGAGTCCAAATAACTGGCTCCTACGTACTTTCCTTCAAACTTAACCTTAAAATAATCCCAATCCAATCGATCCGCGGTACACTTTGCTTGACGGTGAGCCACCAACGATAAGCTTCGCGAAATAAGTAACGAAACAAAGACTTTTCTTTTTTCTTCATTGGTGCGGTCCAAATCGTCCATGATTCTCTCGATCGCTTCTAGCCAATACTCCGCTACGTTCGAGCTACTCTCGACACTCCTCTAAAGATCTCGGCTCCATTCAATCTAAGCCTTTCCGAGCATCGACTTTCGAGTTCCGTTTCCCTACTAGCTCCGCGCTACTCGTTCTAGCACTCGTAACATGGCCCGCGATCATCGCGTCATTTTCACCTATCGATCTTGCTCCTCTGCGCCTTTCTTTGGTGGCGGCACTTCACTTTTCGACCCATGGCGGACCCTACCGGGTTCGATCGTTGCCAATCTACCTCTACCGCGCCCCTTAGAACTCATCTCTATCGTCGCGATTTAACGATTAAGGAGTTTTATGCATTAGTATTTGTTCCTTTGTTTAACCGCGAACAATTTTATGAAAAGAATTTCTAGAGGTAGTTCTTTCGATCACACAAATTTTCAGTTCAAGTTCCCTATTCTATTTCAGAATATCACATTCATCCATAAGGACACATCCATTCATCAACAAAAACACATTCATCACTAGCGACACCTTCATTTCCCAACGAAGCCACGTTCCTTCCTCAGTAGAGGCACATTCGGTGGTATCTACCACCCACATTCACTATCCAGACATTTCTGCCTGTTTTTACCCCAGGGGTATTTTTGGTAATTTTGTAAATCGAGAAAACATCTTTCAAAATTAGATTTAGAGTTTACAAACCAAAGGGGTAAATTTTGGAAATTTTAAAACTAAGGGTTTTAAAATAATAAGGCTAATCCCTTTCGGGTTTTAATAATCGGTTTAGCCTATGAACGAGTCCTCTTGGTTAGGTGAACCGTAGCTACGCACCAGGTAGGATTCGAGTAAAGAGGAGGTGAGTCACTAGGACCTGCTTAAGTACCAAGCTCTTCATCGAATACCAATCCTAGACATGCGCACAATGGTTGCCACACCTTACTCGCGACTTACTTCACGAGTTTGTTTAGTAACCTTAAGTCTTATGCATGTGTTTGAGTAGACTAGTCCTAGGGTTCAATAGCCCTAATGTTCTAATCTACGAGCCCATAAAAGCCCATATTGCTCATATATTCAAATCACTTCAAAAGTCCAAGTACTTACAGTGGACTTCGGGTTGGAAGTACAGTGCCATGCCGAATAACTCGAAAATATTTCCTAAAAATCCATATTTTTGAAAAGCCCATTTGAAAATGTTTTGGGCCCAAAACCTCAAAGCCGAGTTTTGAACCGGGCTCGATACTCAAACTGTAACACCCCAAACCCGCCCACAAGCCCCGACCGGATCCGGTATGTCACTACGGAAAAAGCGGTTGAAAATTTGTTAACACTTAAAATAAAACTTTAGAATCTGTGATCTCTTGGAAACCATGTCCAATTAAAATCTATTAAATAATATAAGCTTGATATGAAATATCCGAATTAAAACTTTATTATAAGTTATTATAATATAAATTCGTTTGTAAAAATACTTCTAAGTAAACATAAACTTCAACAACCATAAATAGAGTACTTTAAATCAAAAGTGGCCCTTATTACATCAAATAAATTAATCCAAGTACTTCAAATTAAAATGCTTGAAATAAAAATATTCAAAACGCTCTACTGCATGAAAATGCATTTTCGCATGGCCACCTTTGTATCTACTCCAACCCGGTCCATTAATCACGACTCACCGCAAAGTTTAAAAAGTTGGGTGAGTCATACTGACTCGAGTGTGTAATTAAACCACCGATATCCACCCACATGTTAGCCACAAATCAACCCAATTATAAAATGCAGCATGTAAATATAATCATTTAAACATTACCACAACTGGGCTTGGCCCACAATCAAATCATATTCAAGCACCTTTGGGCTAGGCCCTTTTCTCATCAATCCATCGATCATTTGGGCTTGGCCCATTTCCACGTATGTTCTCAAAACATACCTTTCCACATGTCATATTGGGCATGGCCCATTTCCATATCATTTCACAACGGAACAATGCAACATGAAACCCAACCCAATCCTAAGGTCCATCCGCTACACACCCCCTTATCCAAATTTACCACACACCGGGGACTATCGAGTCACCCTCTCCTTTTCCCTCCAAAAAGGTAACCAATGCCATCCACGATGTAGCGTATAGCTAACATCAAACCACGATGGAGCACATAGCAATCCATCAAGCCACGATATGGCATAGAGCCGATATCAATCAAGGTAACCACGCGAACTAAATCGCAAAGATCCACAACGCGACCTCAGTCAGCGCCAATCCACGATGTAGCACAAAGCTGACATCAACCACGTACTCGAAGTACACCCGTACCTTCTTTCATAGCCCACCCATGCACATGTAACATGATATAACGACAATATGATGCATGTACATGTCATTCACAAGTATAGGCATACACTCATATTTAAATAAATGACAACAATATTTACAATGTGCTACTTACCTGATCATCGTCATACCCCTTTTAGGGTATCTATCACACTTTTACCACTGCACTTATTAGTAAGCATATAACATAAGTAGATATCACACAAAACCCGGAAACAATGGCTAACTACACACCTTATTACTTGGAGTTCTAGACTCTCGATCCTCGACGCTATCGCTAAGCGAGACTACGGCTATCTGCCTATAGCTTTCTGTTGCTGGCCCACACCCTGGTGGCCAATCCCGAACCGCTGAGACAGCTCTTTTCTTAAACTTTGGGATAGGGGCTTTCTCTTGCCCTCCTTGACTGGTATTGGTCTCCATCAAAAAGCTTAATCAGATAAATGGGTTAAACCTCCAAGTCATAGACTAAATGTTGAACCTTTACCAAATATTGCTTACCAAAATATCTTGAATCCCGGAGAATTGATCTATGTCCCTAAATATCCTTGCTCCTACACCAACCAATCACTAAGATGAGCAGCATAGGCCATTCGGCCAAACCAAGCGAATCTCAAAGGGTTAACACATATCTCCCACCTCAAGGCTGATTTGATTTCCAATCAAATCTCAGGACTACGGAATGGTCCTTTTTGCAATCGACCACACCCTAAAACGCATAAATGATTAGCCCTAATAGCCTTCGGCTTTCGAATAATCAAAGAATAATTACAACATGGATCTTTACCACCACTTACCGAATCTGACTACCAACAGTTGAGGAGAAGAATCCGAAGAAATCCACACCACCCCTAGAATTCGGCCAAGGTGCAAACTAATAGGAGAGGAGAAGTTTCGGCTACCAAGGGATTAAAAGAGAACTAATAAAGAGCAACCACTGATTAAATGGTCAAAGAAGAAATCGGCAAGGGTATATCTTTGCTTGGGGGTTTTCGGTTTCAAGAAAGAAAAAGAACTAAAATTTACTTGGAGGTTCGGTCAACAAAGTATAAAAATATAAAAAGGAAATCAAGGAGAAGTATTTTTAAGAAGAGTGAACTACAATTTGGAAAAAAAAGAGCACACCACCCTTAAATAATATTCGGCTACTCCCCCACCTGAAGAACCCAAGTTTCGGCCATCACCTATGGCCACTAATTCAAATTAATTTGAATTAAACAACTCCTATATTAATCTATTCAAAATAGCTTGAATGGTTTCAAAAATTATCCCCACTTAATCCAATAAATAATAATAATAATCCTATACTTAAAATAACTAAGCAGATACATAAATAAACTAATAATAAAACTTCATCCAATATCACCACTTTAATAAAAAAAACAAAGCAAAAGACCACCCAAATACCTTTGGCCGGCCACCAAATCCTCTTTAATTCTAATCCAATTTCCTTTCCTATTTAAACTCATATTTTATCACCTAATCCTATTAAAAAAAAAACCAATCCAATAGCAGCCATTATCTCTTACTTCTAATTTAAAACCAACTAAAATAATCCTATATTTTATCTAAAATAATAAACTAACAAAGCTATCCACCAGCCGAAATAAAAGAAAATGATTAAACAACCTTGGTTTAATCCTTATCCAATGAAGCTCCATGTGCCGTCCCACCTTCAAATTTGCTACCAAAAAGAATAGAATAAAATTAAACTCCAAAACGCAACTCTCTTGGTTCGAACTGGAACCACTGCTGCCGCACACCTCTCCTCCAAAGCCCCGGGCCACTCGGCCACATTGTATTTCATGACATAAGGCCCCAACATTTATCTTTAAACCCTTCTTATCTCAGCCCATAACCGCATATGAAAAATAAAACGCCAAAATGCTGTGTGCCCCCACTCGAACCGGGCAGCGCCCTTGCTCTCCTTTCGCGCCTAAGTGGCGCATGAGAGCCACTTCGCATGATTGGACTTTCATGTCCACCAACCTGGCCATTTATTTTAAGGCCTACTTAGCCCAGATCCTTTGGGTGACGCAAAAATAAAACAAAAATTGCTGCCTTAGCACTCGAACCTGCTCCCTTAGGCGTCCCCTTTCAAAGCTCCAAGCGCGCCTCCATGCCACTCCACCCAAGCTGTTTCTTGTGTCCTAAATTCCACCAATTTATTTTAAGGCCTTCTTGCCCTATTTCCCCTTTTTACACTAAGAATCTAAAATTTTCCAAAGCCTTCCCCTTTCATCCGAGCATTCTTAAAACTCTAAAACACATCCAAAAACACCCCAAAAATCTTCCAACACCTGAATTATACTCAAATTGCATAGCCCCTAAATCAGGGTGTTACAATTCTACCCTCCTTAAAAATAATTTCGTCCTCGAAATTACTTTACTAACAAGCGTCCATACAACCTATCTTACCACCTTACGCTTATGCTGCGCACTCTGATCTTACTAAGGCTATCGTACCTACACAATCTCTAAGTTCGCGCTCAAAATTTGAAACACCTCTCTTAGTAGCACCAAAACTAATTCACAGGCAAGCAAAGCAATTAAAACATGTACCAAAGCAAAAGGAGCTTACCCGTTATCACATCCTTGGTTGACTCTGACTAGAACCATTCCCTCCATGGCTTGAACCACGACCCCTCGTCGCTCGAGGACAATTCTTAACCAGATGTGCCTTAGATCCACACCGAAAGCATTCCTTACTATTTCCCCAACACTCTCCTGTGTGAGGTCTTCCACATCGAGCACAGATACGATTCCGATTCTCAGCAACTGGCATAGGTGGACGTACTGTATTCTCAACTCTCGGTCTTTTCCGAGCATCTCCAAACGATGCTGACGGTCCAACCCTTTTCTTATTCTCGTTCCTATTCTTTTCTCGGTTTTCCCTTACCGTCCTCTTAACTTCTTGACTATACGAGCTTTCTCCACTAGCACCGCGAAGTCTCTTTCCTCTCATGAGCAATCAATACTCGTAGCTCATCTCGCAATCCGTCTTCAAACCGGACGCACCTCTCATAATCGGTGGCCACAATTCCCTTAGCATATCGCTCACCCGCACAAATTCCGCCGTACTCGCTATCGACTTACTCCCTTGTACTAGGTTTAGAAACGCTTTCCTTTGCGAGTCCAAATAACTGGCTCCTACGTACTTTCCTTCAAACTTAACCTTAAAATAATCCCAATCCAATCGATCTGCCGGTACACTTTGCTTGACGGTGAGCCACCAACGATAAGCTTCGTCGCTGAAGTAACGTAAACAAAGACCCTTGACTTTTCTTCATTGGTGCAGTCCAAATCGTCCATGATTCTCTCGACTGCTTCTAGCCAATACTCCGCTACGTTCGGAGCTACTCCTGACACTCCTCTAAAGATCTCAGCTCCGTTCAATCTAAGCCTTCCGATCATCGACTTTCGAGTTCCGTTTCCCTACTAGCTCCTCGCTACTCGTTCTAGCACTCGTAACATGGCCCGCGATCTTTGCGTCATCTTCACCTATCTCGATCTTGCTCCTCTGCGCCCTCTTTGGTGGCGGCACTTCACTTCGACCCATGGCGGACCCTACTGGTTGATGTCGCCAATCTACCTCTACTGGCGTCCCTTAGAACTCATCTCTATCGTCGCGATTTAATCGATTAAGGAGTTTTATGCATTAGTATTTATTCCATTGTTTAACCGCGAACAATTTTATGAAAAGAATTTCTAGAGGTAGTTCTTTCGATCACACAAATTTTCAGTTCAAGTTCCTATTCTATTTCGAATATCACATTCATCCATAAGGACACATCCATTCATCAACAAAAACACATTCATCACTTTGGCGACACCTTCATTTCCCAACGAAGCCACGTTCCTTACTCAAGAGAGGCACATTGGTGGTATCTACCACCCACATTCACTATCCAGACATTTCTGCCTGTTTTTACCCCAGGGGTATTTTTGGTAATTTTGTAAATCGAGAAAACATCTTTCAAAATTAGATTTAGAGTTTACAAACCAAAGGGGTAAATTTTGGAAATTTTAAAACTAAGGGTTTTAAAATAATAAGGCTAATCCCTTTCGGGTTTTAATAATCGGTTTAGCCTATGAACGAGTCCTCTTGGTTAGGTGAACCGTAGCTACGCACCAGGTAGGATTCGAGTAAAGAGGAGGTGAGTCGCTAGGACTGCTTAAGTACCAAGCTCTTACTGAATACCAATCCTAGACATGCGTACAATGGTTGCCACACCTTACTCGGCGACTTACTTCACAGGTTTGTTTAGTAACCTTAAGTCTTATGCATGTGTTTGAGTAGACTAGTCCTAGGGTTCAATAGCCCTAATGTTCTAATCTACGAGCCCATAAAAAGCCCATATTGCTCATATATTCAAATCACTTCAAAAGTCCGAAGTACTTACCTGGTGGACTTCGGGTTGGAAGTACAGGTGCCATGCCAGAATAACCTGAAAATATTTCCTAAAAATCCATATTTTTGAAAAGCCCATTTGAAAATGTTTTTGGGCCCAAAACCCTCAAAGCCGAGTTTTGAACCGGGCTCTGATACCAAACTGTAACACCCCAAACCCGGCCCACAAGCCCTGACCGGATCCGGTATGTCACTACGGAAAAACGGTTGAAAATTTGTTAACACTTAAAATAAAACTTTAGAATCTGTGATCTCTTGGAAACCATGTCCAATTAAAATCTATTAAATAATATAAGCTTGATATGAAATATCCGAATTAAAATTTATTATAAGTTATTATAATATAAATTCGTTTGTAAAAATACTTCTAAGTAAACATAAACTTCAACAACCATAAATAGAGTACTTTAAATCAAAAGTGGCCCTTATTACATCAAATAAATTAATCCAAGTACTTCAAATTAAAATGCTTGAAATAAAAATATTCAAAACGTCTATACGCATGAAAATCTGTTTCGCATGGCCACCTTTGTATCTACTCCAACCCGGTCCATTAATCACGACTCACTGCGAAGTTTAAAAAGTTGGGTGAGTCATACTGATTTCAGTGTGTAATTAAACCACCGATATCCACCCACATGTTAGCCACAAATCAACCCAATTATAAAATGCAGCATGTAAATATAATCATTTAAACATTACCACAACTGGGCTTGGCCCACAATCAAATCATATTCAAGCATTGGGCTAGGCCCTTTTCTCATCAATCCATCGATCATTTGGGCTTGGCCCATTTCCACGTATGTTCTCAAAACATACCTTTCCACATGTCATATTGGGCATGGCCCATTTCCATATCATTTCACAGCGGAACAATGCAACATGAAACCCAACCCAATCCTAAGGTCCATCCGCTACACACCCCCTTATCCGACCTACCACACACCGGGGACTATCGAGTCACCCTCTCCTTTTCCCTCCAAAAGGCAACCAATGCCATCCACGATGTAGCGTATAGCTAACATCAAACCACGATGGAGCACACAAAGCAATCCATCAAGCCACGATATGGCATAGAGCCGATATCAATCAAGGTAACCACGCGAACTAAATCGCAAAGATCCACAACGCGACCTCGATCGGCGCCAATCCACGATGTAGCACAAAGTCGACATCAACCACGTACTCGAAGTACACCCGCACCTTCTTTCATAGCCCACCCATGCACATGTAACATGATATAACGACAATATGATGCATGTACATGTCATTCACAAGTATAGGCATACACTCATATTTAAATAAATGACAACAATATTTACAATGTGCTACTTACACGATCATCGTCATACCTTTTTTTAGGGTATCTATCACACTTTTACCATTGCACTTATTAGTAAGCATATAACATAAGCGAGATATCACACAAAACCCGGAAACAATGGCTAACTACACACCTTATTACTTGGAGTTCTAGACTCTCGATCCTCGACGCTTATCGCTAAGCGAGACTACGGCTATCCGCCTATAGCTTTACATTCTTTGGCCCACACCACGGTGGCCAATCCCGAACATTGAGATGACTCTTTTCTTAAACTTTGGGATAGGGGCTTTCTCTTGCCCTCCTTGACTGGTATTGGTCTCCATCAAAAGCTTAATCGGATAAACGGGTTAAACCTCCAAGTCATAGACTAAATGTTGAACCTTTACCAAATATTGCTTACCAAAATATCTTGAATCCCGGAGAATTGATCTATGTCCCCAAATATCCTTGCTCCTACACCAACCAATCACTAAGATGAGCAACATAGGCCATTCGGCCAAACCAAGCGAATCTCAAAGGGTTAACACATATCTCCCACCTCAAGGTGATTTGATTTCCAATCAAATCTCGGGACTCTGAATGGTCCTTTTGCAATCGACCACACCCTAAAACGCATAAATGATTAGCCCTAATAGCCTTGGCTTTCGAATAATAAAAGAATAATTACAACATAGATCTTTACCACCACTTATCGAATCTGACTACCAACAGTTGAGGAGAAGAATCAGAAGAAATCCACACCACCCCTAGAATTCGGCCAAGGTGCAAACTAATAGGAGAGGAGAAGTTTCGGCTACCAAAGGGATTAAAGAGAACTAATAAAGAGCAACCACCGATTAAATGGTCAAAGAAGAAATCGGCAAGGGTATATTTGCTTGGGGTTTTCGGTTTCAAGAAAAAAAAAGAACTAAAATTTACTTGGAGGTTCGGTCAACAAAGTATAAAAATATAAAAAGGAAATCAAGGAGAAGTATTTTTTAAGAAGAGTGAACTACAATTTGGAAAAAAAAAGAGCACACCACCCTTAAATAATATTCGGCTACTCCCCCACCTGAAGAACCCAAGTTTCGGCCATCACCTATGGCCACTAATTCAAATTAATTTGAATTAAACAACTCCTATATTAATCTATTTAAAATAGCTTGAATGGTTTCAAAAATTATCCCCACTTAATCCAATAAATAATAATAATAATCCTATACTTAAAATAACTAAGGTGATACATAAATAAACTAATAATAAAACTTCATCCAATATCACCACTTTAATAAAAAAACAAAGCAAAAGACCACCCAAATACCTTTGGCCGGCCACCAAATCCTCTTTAATTCTAATCCAATTTCCTTTCCTATTTAAACTCATATTTTATCACCTAATCCTATTAAAAAAACCAATCCAATATGACCATTATCTCTTACTTCTAATTTAAAACCAACTAAAATAATCCTATATTTTATCTAAAATAATAAACTAACAAAGCTATCCACCAGCCGAAATAAAAGAAAATGATTAAACAACCTTGGTTTAATCCTTATCCAATGAAGCTCCATGTGCCGTCCCACCTTCAAATTTCTTTGCCAAAAAGAATAGAATAAAATTAAACTCCAAAACGCAACTCTCTTGGTTCGAACACGGAACCACTTCTTTGCACACCTCTCCTCCAAAGCCCTGGCCACTCGGCCACATTGTATTTCATGACATAAGGCCCCAACATTTATCTTTAAACCCTTCTTATCTTAGCCCATAACCGCATATGAAAAATAAAACGCCAAAATCTTTGTTGCCCCCACTCGAACCAGCGCCCTTGCTCTCCTTGAGCGCCTAAGTGGCGCATGAGAGCCACTTCATGATTGGACTTTCATGTCCACCAACACAGCCATTTATTTTTAAGGCCTACTTAGCCCAATCCTTTGGTGACGCAAAAATAAAACAAAAATTGCTGCCTTAGCACTCGAACCCTGCTCCCTTAGGCGTCCCCTTTCAAAGCTCCAAGCCGCGCCTCCATGCCACTCCACCCAACTGTTTCTTGTGTCCTAAATTCCACCAATTTATTTTAAGGCCTTCTTGCCCTATTTCCCCTTTTTACACTAAGAATCTAAAATTTTCCAAAGCCTTCCCCTTTCATCCGAGCATTCTTAAAACTCTAAAACACATCCAAAAACACCCCAAAAATCTTCCAACACCTGAATTATACTCAAATTGCATAGCCCCTAAATCAGGGTGTTACAATAATGGTCTAATTACTAAATAAAGACCTCTAATAAATTTTCTAATGCTATCTCATACTTAAAACTTCTAGAATATCATATTTTTCAATTTTTGCAATTTAGTCCTAAAAGATAATTTAATCACTAAATCATAAAATTTTCTTCATGAAATTTTCACACAACTATGCAAACATGTCATAGACATCATAAAAACCATAAAACATATATTTCTCCTTCAGATTTGTGGTCTCGCAACCACTATTTTGACTAGGCCCTAAATCGGGCTGTTACATGAAGGTTGTGATGCGCCGGAGGTTTATCCCTTCGTATTATCACCGAGAGCTATATCAAAAACTCCAAAATCTCTCCCAAGGGACAAAAAGTATGGAGGACTATTATAAGGAGATGGAAGTCGCCATGATCCGAGCGGACGTACAAGAAGATCGAGAGGAGACTATGGCTTGATTTTTGGCCGATCTTAATCGAGAGATAGCCAACATTGTGGAGTTGTAACATTATGTGGAGATTGTCGATATGGTGCACATGGCAATCAAGGTCGAGAAGCAACTAAAAAAGAAAGGCTCTGTTCGTGGCTATTCAAATTCAAATGTGTCTAAATGGAACCAAGGCGCGAGTAAAAATGCTACGGCAAGCCAAGCAAAGGAATCCATGGTGCCAGCGAAAACAACCAAGTCCATGGCTGAAACCAGCAAAGGCAAGGCCATTGAAAATGTTCAAAACTGGTCGCGCAATATTAAATTTTTTAAGTGTCTCGGAAGAGGTCACATCACGAGCCAATGCCCAAATTAAAATGCGATGGTGATTCGACCTAACGGTGATATAGAATCGGTAAGGTAGGAAGAAGTGAATGAAAACGAGATCGAAAACCCTATCGATGAAAATGAAGAGTTAGAGTATGTAGTGGAAGGCAAAATGCTCGTGGTGAAAAGAAGCCTAAGCACTGAAAGCACCGGAAGTGAATTGCAACACGAAAACCTGTTCCATACACATTGCCATGTACAAGGAAAGGTTTGTAGTTTGGTTATCAATGGAGGTAGCTGTACAAACGTTGCAAGCACCCTCATGGTGGAAAGGATAGCATTGCCAACTACTAAACATCCGAGCCCGTACAAGCTACAATGGCTCAATGAAGGTGTTGAATTAAAGGTGACCAAACAAGCCCTAGTTTCATTTTCCATTGGAAAATATCATGATGAGGTCCTTTGTGACGCGGTGCCTATGCATGTGGGGCATTTATTGCTTGGAAGACCATGGCAGTTTGACCGAAGAGTCAAACATGATGGATTCGTCAACCAATATACCTTTAAGCACCAAGGCGGGAACGTTAAATTGGCACCCGTCTCGCCTCAACAAGTTTTGGAGGACCAGCAACGACTAAAGCAATCCATGGAGCGAATGAGAGAAAAAGAAGAAAATCAAAATGAAAAAGAAAGAAAAGATGAACAATCGAAAGAAAAGAATTCAAGTTGTGAAAAAAATAAGAGTGTTGAAAAAGGAAAAGAAAGGGAAAAAGAAAATAAAAGAAAAATGTTTTGAATAATCGTTGTCTTCATGTTTCTTCATCATTTCAGGTTGATTCGATCAAGGAGTTTCGACTAAACTATAATTCCGAGGAAAGAAGGTTTGTGTTGATCGAAAAAGGTAAAACTTTTAAAAAATTTAAGACATTTCTGTCCTATTCGAATGGTGATGACGACTTTGTTGAAAATTCAGTTTTTGAAAAATATTTGTATCCGGATGTGATTGGTTGCTCTTTGATTAGCAATGAATTGTTTGTGTTGGACGGTGATAACGGAAACATGGCTAAAGCAAATCTTGAAGTTGATCAGCATACGGGTAAGGTTGTAACCAATCGGTCATGGCACACTTTGATTGTGCTCGATGAGGAATCATATAAACCTCTTTCTTTGACTGATCGAGTTGAAAAGGTGTGGATGAGATTTGGAAGGTATGATTGTTTGCAAACATACATGATTAATTATCCTTCGATCCAATTGAGTTCATTTGATTATAATGATAGCATATCGAAACTGTTTAATAATTTAAGGCATGCATGTTTTAACCGAATGAGACTTTGGATTCATGATTGATTCAATGAATTTTTCATATATTCTGAATGTAATTTGAAGCTGATTCCTTCTTACTTCCTAATGCTAAAATTGGAGAGTCAATTTGAAAAGGTAAGACTCAATCCTTACTTTGCATTCGGCAATCAATCATCTGCTCATGAAACAAAAAGGGTTGGCACATCTTTAGCTTATCATATATTTGACCCTTTACTCTTTGATGACGATAAAATTTTCTGTTGTCTAGTTTTGATTTTTAGTCAGCACCTTGTGAGTTTTTATGTTTTAAGTTTTGAAGTGAACCGATTGCTCGACTTGAGGACAAGTCGCTTCGAAGAAGGGGGAAAAGATGTAAGCACGCCCGGGAGCTCAACGAACTCGAGCCAATATCCCATCGAGCTCCCTAAAGGACACATGACCCATGCTCGAGCCAAGTAACTACGAGAGGATGTTTCAACCTTATTTGCTCAATTTTGGAAAGAAAACAAGCTCGATGTTAACGGAAAAGCTCAGGCCAGCTCCTTAAAGACTCTTTGCACCTTAGTGCAAGCCGAATTCAGCTCATCACTAGCTTCTCGAGCTCCATTCAGCTCAACTCAGCTCACTTGAGCTTATTTCAGCTCATTTGAGCTCATTTTTATTGCTTTCCAGCTCATTTACTTTATTATTAGAATAAACTAAGTGTTTAATTAAATTAGTTAATTTAGTTACTGCTCATAATTACGTTTTAGTTTATTACATGATTTTAATTTGTTTTGTCCCAGTCGAATTTAATGTGTCTTGATAAGTCAATATTAAATTTGTCTTAGTTTAATTATATGTTTAATTAAAGTGTCTAAAGTATGTTATTATTTGGTTTAGCCGAATTTAGCTTGCTTTTAATGTGTTTAATGTGTTTTTGGTGCAGCCGAATGCATGAATAGAATTTAATACAATGTGCATGTATGATCGGATGCAATGCATGGAAGGATTCATGCATGGCCGGCTACAATGCATGGTGGCTGGTTGTTTAGCTTTCCCAAGTGCCTATTCGAACAAGGAGTGGCTGCCTCTTTAATTCCTCAAACTGGCCATACACCTCCCCAAGGCAGCCATCAAGATGTTCACACTAGCTGAATTTCCCATTCACATTTGGTGTCCATTCGGCTATAAGCTTTCACATTCAAGTGACCCTTCAAGATTGATGTTCACACTCCAAGTGACCATTCAAAGCTGCCAATTAATGCTTACACCTATTCGGCCAAACATTTCAAATTGAATTAAGTTCATTTAAACTCATGGCCGAACCTAGACATGCCCATTCAGCTCCCAATGCTTCCCAAATACATTCAGCTGAATTACTTCCTCATGAAGGTGACTTGTGGCATCCCCAAAGGCTGAACATGGACATGGAAGACTTATGGTTTTATTTCTAGAACATTCAGGTCCTTTAATGTGAACATTGTGTTCTTTGTGAGGTTTCTTCCTCTCAATATCGTACGAGTCTCGAGTGACTTATCTAGCGTGCTAGTGGCATCAACCCGAACTTGTTCTTAAACTTATCACCATCTATTTGGTGTGGCGTTCATCTATCTTTCTACCGACCATCCTACCTCCTTAAACAATATAAGAACCTGGTGACACTCACTATAGTGTTGAATCATTCTTGACGTTTAAGTTCACGAATTCCATTCCACCCGCTACCCAAAAACTACCTAACTTTATTTCTTTGCAACCGAATCCACCTTATTCATACTTAGCCTAATTTTGAACCTATTTCATCATATACCTCTATACTTAGCCAAAATACACCTTTCTCGTAACACCGAATGAAACTTCTCGTCGATGATCGGGCAACTTAGGTGACTCGACTCAACTTCACCAAGCCGGTTCACATCAGGCAGAGACACGGGCGTGTGTCTCAGCCGTGTGTGACATGGTGTTGAATTTGAAATCAAGTCAGTATGCTCCACACAGTCTCACACATGGGCGTGTGATCGACCGTGTGGCACAAGTCAGTATACCCCTTAATTAGCACACGGCCTAACACACGGGCGTATGACTTGGCCGTGTTGCATAAGTCATTATACCCTACAGGTTTGGCACAGCCTAATACACGGTTTGGCACACGGGCGTGTGTGGCCACTTCGAATGGCGCACGGGCTAGACACACAGGCGTGTGGTTGGCCGTGTGACCCAAGTCAGTATGTACCCCCTATTTTCACATGGCCTGTGACACGGGTGTGTCTGGTTCTCACACAGCCTGGCCATACGAGCATGTGTCCTCTGTTTGAAGCAAAAATTTTCTAAGTGTGGAAAAAATTCCTGAGTTATCGGTTTAGTCCCAAACCATTTCTAATGCATGTTTAAGGCCTCGTAGACTTGATTAAGGGATACTATCATTGGTTGTGATTGAATTATATTTGATATGTTAAACTATAAATGAAATGTATGTTTATAAGTGTTGTAAGTCCGGTAATGCTCCGTAAGCCTATTCTGGCATTGAATACGGGTGAGGGGTGTTACAAGGTTAATACATATTCTATGATTTCTCTTTTCATTCTAGGCCACCAATATAAGCTTTTCAAATCTCTATACATTTTGATACTCCCTAGATGGAGTGAGAAGGGTCCTTGATGAGCTTTACTAAGTAAAGCTTTCTTTAGGTCATTCCCAGTTGGTATAAACATTCTTCCCATGAATCTCAATTCACCATCCTTACCCAGACTGAAGGTTGTTGCTTTACCAGAAATCGTTATTTGTTTATACAAATCACACTATGCATCTTTTAGCTGCTCTTATAGAATCTGAGAAAGAAAAGTTGGCTTCATAGTTAATTCTGCCAGTAATGATCTATTATCAGTCATACTTACTTTTGCTTGGAGAGAGACTAGTGCTGCCACTGTCTTTCTGCTCAAAGCATCAACCACCACATTTGCCTTCCTAGATGATACTCAATAGTCAGGTCATAATATTTCAGAACGTCCAACCATCTTCTTGGGGAAAATTTAAATCTTTTTGAGTCATCAAGTATTTCAAACTTTTATGATCAAAGAACACATGACACTTCTCTCCATGTAGATAATGTCTCCAAATCTTCAATGCTAATACTACTGCTGTCAATTTCAAATCATGAGTTGGATATTCTTTTCATGAGGAATAAGCTGTCATGATGTATAAGTTATAGCCTTACCCCTCTGCATAAGCACACATCCAAGCCCATCCAAAGATGCGTCAGTAGAAACTGTATACTCTACACCAAATTTGGGTTGTGCTAAAACTGGAGCTTCAATCAAAACTGCTTTCAACTTCTCAAAACTTTTCTAACACTCATCATTCCACTCAAACTTTTCTTTCTTTTTTAATAGTTGAGTAAGAGGTGTTGCTAACATTGAAAATCCCTTCACAAATCTTCTGTAATAACATGCTAAACCCAGAAAAATGCAAACTTAAGATACATTTTTGGGTAGATTCCACTCAAGCACCGCTTTTACCTTATCAGGATCTACTATAATACCCTCAGTAGAAATCACATTGTCACATCCCAAAAATCGGGGGTTAGTAGAATCAGGTTTGTGAATTGAGAGTGAGAGCTCACGCCTTAATTTTTGAGATTATATGTGCATTTTTAGGAAAAAATAATTTATTGGTCTGTTGGTTAAGTGTTGCTGAAATTGTCTTTAAAAGCCAAGTTTAAATTCCTTCCCTTGCACTATTTTTATTATTTAGCAAATTTTGCTTCGAGCCTGTAACATCCCAAATTTTTGGTTTAAAGTTGGTAAAATTATTTCAATAATAAGTAACTGGCCTAGTGGTTAAGAGAAAACAAGGAGATAGTGCAATTCACTTAGAAACTCGAGTTTGATTCCCTTCCCTTGAAAATAGCTTAATCTTGCTAATTTTTCTCCTTCCCCTTATTTTTGTGCCGCCCATGCCTTTTAATCTAGGTATAAATATCACTTTTTCACTTATTTTTTAGCCTTAATTCAATTTTTATCCTACCCTAGCCGTTCTCCTCTCCTCTCTTGTTTTTCCCTCAAAGTTTCTTCCTTTCTCTGGGATTTCATCAAAGTTGTGCCACCCCAATGTTGGATTTTTTTTTGTTTTTCTAGTCACCCTATTTAACGCCTAAACCTTCTAGACCAGCCCTATTTGTTGCCCTAAACTTCCTTTTTTTCCACTCCTAGCAGCCTCATTTCTTGTCCATTGTCGCCCCCTCTCTCTTGCTCGTATCAGTGTCGGTAAGTCCTATTTTAATAGTTTTGTAAGCTTGATAACTAAATAGGATTATTTTGTAAAGTAGTTTTTAGTGATTTTGATGTTAAGGATTTGATTGATAAATTAGTGGAATTACATTGTAACATTCTAAAAAAAAACAAAAAAATTAGGGGTTTGTCATATTTGTATAATTGCATGTTATGCTGATTCTGTGTGATGTTTAAGGGTGTTTAGGGGCCCTAGGGAGGCCTGGGGTC
The DNA here is from genome assembly GCA_025698515.1 of Gossypium sturtianum. Lineage (NCBI taxonomy): Eukaryota > Viridiplantae > Streptophyta > Magnoliopsida > Malvales > Malvaceae > Gossypium > Gossypium sturtianum. The sequence goes on along the minus strand of CM046947.1, from coordinate 74,107,756 downwards.
GAGTTAGAGCCTTGGTAAAATTTTGGTTTTGGGCACTTAAGTAGGGAGAGCTAGTGGGGGCAGGATTTAAGTGTAATTATGGGTGTTGTGATAACAAAAAGGAGCATGGTGGCCTAGTGGAGTTGGCGTCACTTGTGTAGCAAGGGAAGTGGGGTTCGAATCCCACAGGAAGCACATGGGGAGTTTTATTTTTATGCTCAAGAAAGGAGGAAGCTGAGTGGAGTTCAAACTCTGTAGGAGAGAGAGGGGACTTGGTCAAGCATTTCAAATAAGTGTTGGAGAGTGTGGGGGGGAGTAAATTAAGGAGAGAATCGTAGGATTTGGAGAGTGGAGGAGTTTGGCCGAAAATAGGAAGTGCAGGGGGTGAAATTCGGCTAGGGAGTAGGGGGAGGCATATTCCGTCTTGTGGGAGGTTGAGTGCCGAAAATTTCCTTGGGCTCTTCTTGTTTTTCTCTCTGCGATTTTGTGCAAATTGTGCGCTGTTCTGCTTGGTGAATTTTGGGTTACCTTTGCATTTACCAATTGGTTGGAAACCTTTTTTTTTCTTCTTCTTTTCTTCTTCACCATTTCTTCCCACTAGCTGAAACTCACTTTTCATCACTCCCCATTTGCATCTTCTTCTACACCATCAACGCTATAGCCGAATCTCTCTTTTCCATCTCCTACTATTTGTTTTTCTTCACCATAGCCGAACCTTATTTCTTCTTCTTTGCTTCTCTACTTTTTCTCCATTAACCGAACCTCTACTTTTCCCCAATCTGAATTGGTGCTTCTTTTCTTTTGCTAATAGCCGAATCTAGAGTGCTTTGGTCTTGCTGCTAGTGCCGAATTTTACTATTCCATTCGGCTCATTCCTGATATTGAGGTAATGATTCTTTCTCTTTCGTTCATGTTTCTTTTTTTTCTTTCTTCTCTTGGCTTGGCTAGGCCGAACTTAACCACTCATTGTAACCTAAGCTCCTCTCGTTCTCTTTTGGGAAGGGCCAAATCAAGTCATCCTCTTCTACCATTTATCATTCTCTTAGCCTTGGATTTCGGAAGCGGGTTGGTAGGTAAGGTGATGGTCGATTATGGGGTGGTCAATTCTTGTGCTATTTTATGAGGTCTTGGGGCTGTATAGCTATTTCTTTTTGGACTTGGGGCAGCGTTGCTAACTCGTGATTTTGTTTAGGGACTCAATCTAGTAGCCGAAGGGAGTAACCAACATTCAAGTGTAGCAAAGAAGTGCCGTCATTCTTGGTAAGTAGTGACGTGTGTTGTCGTTTTCAACCTAAGAGATATGTCATATTTTGATTGAGACTAATGGTTAAGGATATGGATTCATAGGTACGTAATCTCGAGGATTCAATCTACACTCGTAATAGGTGTGTAATCTCACACCTTTCTGAATAACTGCCTGTGATAACTTGTGAATCGGCCAAAAGCCGAAAAGCCGGAAAATCGACATCTGTGCCACTCGAGCGTGCGAGCGCTCGTAATAGTAAAAATTGAGATATGAGTAGTGATGGTAAGTAATTGAGAGTGTCACGAGTGCTCTCGCGACACTGGGGTTGTAACGGGCCTAACCGAGCCGATACGGGCTTATCGGGCCCAATGGGCTTTTCGGCCCACATGGGCAAAGTTGGTGAAAAATCGTCAAAGGGTAAGTACAGTTGTAAAATCTTGAAATCTGAGACCGAAATCATGAGAAATGGGCCACACGAGCGTGTGGGTCCATTTGGGCCTAAAACAGCTTTTAGGCCCAATAGTTCTGTAAAGACCCAAAACGAGTTTTGAGTCGCTCGAGGCGATAGTAGGCCTTTGGAAAGGCCAGTAAAGGTGAAATTACTAAAATACCATTGGAGGGAAAATTACCAAAATGCCCCTGGGCTGCGAAATTACCAGAATACCCTCGATGGGTTAGATGACCGTTTTACCCTCAGTATTGTTTAGTAACGATTGTATGGTTACATTACACTTGTATATGTTGACATGTTATTGCATTTTATCATGTTGCATGGGGCGGGTTAACGATTGAAGAGCAGTGTAGCCTGGTGGCATAGCCACAATATATTTATACATATACATAATTATAACTCTGGTGGCTCAGCCACAAATATTGTGATTAGCAGCTTGTCTGCAATATTGGTGTGATTGGCGGGGTGGGTTGACTTGATCCCCACAGGTGTGATTGGCTGGTACGGGGGTGTGTTGGTTAGATTGGGTTGGGTTGCACTACTTCATTTGCACTACCATGATTATAGGGCTTAGGCCTAGAGGGATGTCGTTTTGGTTCGGGCCCAGTTAATGTCGTTTAAGGGATTACACACTGAGTTCTCGTAACTCACCCCTTTTCTTTAACCTCGCAGGTAACCCCCAGCAATAGAGGATTTGGAGCCGTGGAGGACTCAGTGGTGGCCATACAACGAAGATTTCTCTCAAACTTTAGTAAATTCAGCTTTTACTTTATCTTTATGATTATTTATTTTGGGTTGATGTTTTGTAATAAGGCCATTGGTATATTTTTCTGTTAACCTTTCAAATATATCTGTTAAACTTATAAAAACGGGGTTTTCTTAAAACATTAACGATGGTTTTCTAAAATATCACATTACCGTAGATATTTAAAATCGTTTTTCATAACAAAGGCGATTTGTAAGTTAATTACAACTTCTCTAAAATGGACACTGAGTAAATCGGGTTTTTATAGACAACCAACGTAACTCGGAGTTTTCAAAAGAAATACAAACATTTCCAATGAACGTTTAGTTTTAAACAACCCTTCTGTGTGACATGTTAGATCCGACCTTAACGTCTAGGTCGGGTTTGAGGTGTTACATTTTATTGTATCAAAGCCAGGTTGCAAAACTCGGCTGTGGAATGGGTTAGAAATGTTTTCCAAATTTGGTCTGAAATATGATTTAGAAAAAAAATATGTTTCTATTAGAAGTATGGCATCACGAGTCTCCGGCACCAAATCCGTTAGTCCCCTTATTTTATGATTGTTGATATGATGATGATATGACTGTAGTAAGAAAACTGTAAGAGTTAGTAGCAGTATCCTGAAACTTCTAGCTGTAGGAGCTAAGACTATAGAGACTGAGACAATAGGAAATTAGATTCGCGAAAATAACTTTTATATCTGTTTTCCATAAAATATTTGTTAATCGATATTGAAACCATATACTGGTTCATAAAAACTCTTAATCAGATTAACTCGATTTAGTAGAATGAGTACCAGAGGATGTGGACGTGGTACGCGCGGCCGTGGTAGAGACCGGGGTGCTGAGGCTGGATCCTCAGAGTCAGGGCATATGCTGGAAGACGAAGTGTCAGCATCGCCAGTGGCGAAAGCAGGGTCTCAAGACCAAACTGAAGGGGATGATTCTCTATCCCAAGCTATGCTGCGAGTTCTGGAGCGGGTTGCTGGAGCAAATACTGGATCGGTAGCCCGAAAATCTATTCCTGAGCGACTCCGGGCAAATGGGGCCGAGGTATTTAGGGGCATATCTGGTGTAGCCCCAAATGTAGCTAAATACTGGTTGGAGGCAGTCGAACGAGTTATGGATGACTAGGACTGCACTGTAGAGGAGAAATTGAGAGGAGCAGTGTCTCTCTTGCGAGATGAGGCATACCAGTGGTGGCTCACAATGAAGGAAGGAACTCAAGCGGATCGTATCACCTGGGAGTTCTTTAAAGCGGCTTTTTAAGGAAAGTATGTCGGGGTGAGTTATGTGGATGCCCAGAGGAAAGAATTTCTGAACTTGGTCCAAGGGAATAAATCAGTAGCGGAATATGAGGCAGAATTCTTATGCTTGAGCCGATACGCACGAGGTATAGTGGCGACCAACTATGAGCGTTGTGTACAGTTTGAGGATGGTCTGCGAGATGAGCTGTGGGTACTGATAGCTCCGCAGCGGGAAAAGATTTTGCTGTACTAGTGGAAAAAGCCAAGATTGCTGAGGAGGTGAAACGCACTGAGCGTCAGAATCGGGATAAAGATAGAGGCAAGAATAAGAGGGGTTTTGCATCTTTGGATTCTTCTGGGAGTATTCAAAAGAGGCCTAGGTTTGATGGGCCAACTCGAGTGGGAGTTCCAGCTACTACCGGTAAGTTACAGCCTTGTACGAAATATGGAAAATTTCACTCGGGAGTGTACTGGAAAAGAACTGGCGGTTGTTTCAGATGCGGGTCTATGGATCATCGGTTTAGGGACTGTTCTCGAGAGCCTGCTCAGACACAAGTAGTAGGTCAGAGATTTGTGTAGCCAAGGAGAGGTGGTCAGCAGCCACCGAGAGCTCGCAGTCCGACTAGAGGGGGAAATGGGTCTGGACGAGGTCGTGGAGCACCGGGCAGAGGTGCGGGTAACACAGATGTAAGACAACCGGGACTGGTTTATGCGGCTTGACGTTGAGAGGATGGCGACGCACCGGACGTCATAACCGGTACGTTTCTCATATTTGCTGTGCCCTTTACCGCTTTAATTGATATTGGGTCTACTCATTCATATGTTGCCCGTACTGTGTCTAGGACTTCGGGTATAAAATCTGAGATTGCTGCTAGAGAAATGTCGGTGATTAGCCCTCTAGGACAATCTGTGGTAGTGAACAAGTTGTTTAGGGATGTGCCCCTAAAAGTTCAGGGAGTGGTGTTTCCGGCGGACTTGATGGAATTGCCGTTCGGTGAGTTCGATCTTATTTTAGGCATAGACTGGCTAGTTAAGCACCGTGCAAATTTGGATTGCACTGCTAAGCGTATGGTTTTAAAGACTCCAGGGGATAAGGAAGTGATTGTGATAGGAGAAAGAAGAGATTATTGGTCTCATATGATTTCGGCATTAAAGGCCGAGAAGATGGTGCGTAAAGGGTGTGAGGCGTTTCTAGCTTTTGTTAGCACATCGAATGTTAAGGAATTGTCTGTTGGGGATGTCGAACTGCAGAAAGAGTTCTCGCGTATTATTCTCAAGAGCTTTCGGGGGTTGCCTCCGAATCGCGAGGTGGAATTTGGCATTGAGCTACTACAGGAGCGACTCGGTATCCATCGCCCCTTATAGGATGGCACCGAAGGAGTTGGCAGAACTAAAAGCTCAGATCCAAGAGCTGTTGGACCGTTGATTTATCCGACCAAGTGTATCTCCGTGGAGAGCACCGGTATTATTCGTGAAGAAAAAGGATGGGTCGATGCGTATGTGCATTGAATATCGTCAGTTGAACAAATTGACTATTAAGAACAAATACCCGCTACCAAGGATTGACGATTTGTTCGATCAGCTACGAGGAGCTTTGGTTTTCTCGAAGGTAGATTTGAGATCGAGGTACCATCAGTTGAGGGTCAAGGAGGCAGATATTCACAAGACTACTTTCTGAACTCGTTATGGGCATTACGAGTTTCTAGTGATGCCATTCAGATTAACTAATGCACCAGCCACTTTTATGGATATGATGAACCGAGTCTTCCAACCCTATCTAGACCGGTTCGTAGTGGTATTCATAGATGACATCTTGGTGTACTCAAGAACTGAGGAGGAGCATGACGCGCATCTTTGGGTGGTTCTGCAGATATTAAGAGAGAAGCAACTGTATGCCAAATTTAGTAAGTGCGAGTTTTGGCTGAAGAAAGTGACGTTTTGGGGAATGTTGTGTCTGCCGAGGGGATTAGGGTTGATCCTCGAAAAGTTGAAGCGGTATTGAATTGGAAGCCACCGAAGTCAGTATCAGAAATTTGAAGTTTTTTGAGTTTGGCTGGGTATTACAGAAGGTTTGTTGAGGGGTTTTCGTTGATTGCTGCACCCTTAACCAAATTACTACGGAAGGGAGTACCATTTGTTTGGGCCGATAAACAGCAGGAAAGCTTTGAAAAGTTAAAGAAGATTCTGACTGAGGCACCAGTGTTGATTCAGCCTGAGGCTGGGAAAGAATTTGTCGTCTATTGTGATGCATCACACACAGGTTTGGGTTGTGTGCTAATGCAAGAAGGGAAGGTGGTAGCATATGCATCTCGTCAACTAAGGCCACATGAGATGAACTATCCCACACATGATTTGGAGCTAGCGGCTGTGGTGTTCGCACTAAAAATATGGAGACATTACCTGTATGGGGAAAATTCGATTATTTACACTGACCACAAGAGTCTGAAATATCTCCTTACCCAAAAGGAGCTGAATTTAAGGCAACAGAGGTGGATAGAGTTACTGAAAGACTACGATTGCTCGATCGAATATCACCCGGGTAAGGCCAACGTGGTGGTAGATGCATTAAGTCGTAAGGTGATATCGGATTTGAGAGCAATGTTTGCTCATCTTAGTCTTTATGAAGATGGTAGCCTGGCAGCGGAACTTCAGGTGAAACCAACATGGGTAAGTCAGATTAAAGAGAAGCAATTGTTAGATGAATCATTGGGTTCTCGGCTTCAGCAAGTGAAAAATGGAGAGACAGTGGGTTTTGGGCTGAACGGTGAAAGGGTATTATGTTTCCGTGGAAGAGTTTGTATACCGAAGGACTCTGAGTTGAGATAGATGATTCTGCGAGAGGCGCATAGTAGCCCATACGCTATGCATCCCAGTGGAAATAAGATGTACCGAGATCTATGAGAGTAGTATTGGTGGCCAGGGTTGAAACATGAAGTTACTGACTTTGTGAGCAAATGTTTGACATGTCAGCAAATGAAGGCAGAACATCAGCTGCCTTCGAGATTGCTGCAACCGGTGAAGATTCCACTTTGGAAGTGGGAGAGGATAACTATGGATTTTGTTAGTGGGCTACCCCTGACGCCTACTAAGAAAGATTTGGTGTGGGTAATCATTGACAGGTTGACTAAGTCCGCGCACTTTATACCGAATCGTACTGACTACTCGCAACAGAAGTTAGCAAAGCTGTACGTGGCAGAAATTGTGAGGTTACATGGGGTACCAGTGTCTATCATATCGGACAAGGACCCTAGATTTACATCTCGATTCTGGAAGGTGTTACATGAAGCTTTGGGTACGAGACTAGACTTCAGCACAGCATTTCATCCACAGACTGATGGTCAGTCGAAAAGGGTAATCCAGATTCTAGAAGACATGCTAAGGGGTTGTGTGATTGATTTCAGGGGTAGTTGGGAAGATTACTTACCATTGGCGGAATTTGCGTACAATAACAGCTACCAATCCAGCATTCAGATGGCACCCTACGAGGCGTTATATGGTCGTAGGTGTCGTACCCCTACCTGTTGGGTCTAGAATTTGCGTACAATAACAGCTAACAGTTGTTGGGTCCGGAATTGATTTCAGAAACTGAGAAAAAGGTTAAGTTGATTCGGGACCGATTAAAAGAAACTTCTGATACACAGAAGTCGTATGCGGATCTGAAGCGTAGGGAGATAGAATTTTCAGTGGGTGATCATGTCTTCTTGAAGGTCTCACCTTGGAAGAAGGTTTTAAGATTTGGACGGAAGGGCAAGTTGAGCCCCAGATTCATCGGGCCTTATCGAGTGTTGAAACGTGTAGGACCAGTTGCCTATCAGCTTGAGTTACCCCCAGAGTTGAATTAGATACATAATGTATTCCATGTTTCGATGCTGAGGCGCTATCGTTCAGATCCATCTCACATAATGCCGGTGGAAGAAATTGAGGTAAGACCTGATCTATCTTTTGAAGAAGAACCGATATAGATTTTGGATCGGGATGTTAAAGTGTCGAGGAGAAAGTTTGTTCTGCTAGTCAAAGTGTTGTGGCGTAATCACGGTTCAGAAGAAGCCACGTGGGAACCAGATGAGACAATTTGACAGCAATACCCTCACTGCTTTTTACCAGGTAAATTTCGAGGCCGAAATTTCTTTAAGAGGGGTAGAACTATAACATTCAAAAAAAAAAAAACAGGGGTTTGTCATATTTGTATAATTGCATGTTATACTGATTCTGTGTGATGTTTAAGGGTGTTTAAGGGCCCTAGGGAGGCCTGGGGTCGAGTTGGAGCCTTGGTAAAATTCTGGTTTTGGGCACTTAAGTGGGGAGAGCTAGTGGGGGCAGGATTTAAGTGTAATTGTGGGTGTTGTGATAACAAAAAGGAGCATGGTGGCCTAGTGGAGTTGGCGTCACTTGTATAGCAAGGGAAGTGGGGTTCGAATCCCACAGGAAGCACATGGGGAGTTTTATTTTTATGCTCAGGAAAGGAGGAAACTAAGTGGAGTTCAAACTCTGTAGGAGAGAGAGGGGACTTGGTCAAGCATTTCAAATAAGTGTTGGAGAGTGTGTGGGGGAGTAAATCAAGGAGAGAATCGTGGGAGTTGGAGAGTGGAGGAGTTTGGCCGAAAATGGGAAGTGCAGGGGGTGAAATTCGGCTAGGGAGTAGGGGGAGGCATATTCGGTCTTGTGGGAGGTTGAGTGCCGAAAATTTCCTTGGGCTCTTCTTGTTTTTCTCTCTGTGATTTTGTGCAAATTGTGCGCTGTTCTGCTTGGTGCATTTTGGGTTACCTTTTTATTTACCAATTGGTTGGAAACCCTTTTTTTCTTCTTCTTTTCTTCTTCACCATTTCTTCCTACTAGCCGAAACTCACTTTCCATCACTCCCTATTTGTATCTTCTTCTACACCATCAACGCTATAGCCGAATCTCTCTTTTCCATCTCCTACTATTTGTTTTTCTTCACCATAGCCGAACCTTATTTCTTCTTCTTTGCTTCTCTACTTTTTCTCCATTAATCGAACCTCTACTTTTCCCCAATCTGAATTGGTGCTTTTTTTCTTTTACTAATAGCCAAATCTAGAGTGCTTGGGTCTTGCTGCTAGTGTCGAATTTTACCATTCCATTCAGCTCATTCCTAATATTGAGGTAATGATTCTTTCTCTTTCGTTCATGTTTCTTTTTGTTCTTTCTTCTCTTGGCTTGGCTAGGCCGAACTTAACCACTCATTGTAACCTAAGCTCCTCTCGTTCTCTTTTGGGAAGGGCCAAATCAAGTCATCCTCTTCTACCACTTATCATTCTCTTAGCCTTGGATTTCGAAAGCGGGTTGGTAGGTAAGGTGATGGTCGATTATGGGGTGGTCAACATCTTGTGCAAGAGGTTCAAAGATGGGCTGAATGAGGATATCAAACTCCTAGTTGGCATTTTAGAGTTGAAAGAATTCGTGGTATTAGTTGAGAGGGCAAATAAGGCCGAAGAGTTGAGTTCAGATAAGAGGAGGGCTGTGAGTGAAGCCCGAGATGCAAGAAAGAGATCGATGGGCAAGTCGTATCAAGCCCAGTCGAAAAGATCCAAGGAAATGAGTCCTCGGACGACAGCACCAGCAGGTTATTCGCATCGAGACTTGGACAATACTCATCAGGGTTCGAGAGTCCGAGCCCCTTCAATGGAAAGTGTGGGCAATACAAAGAGTAAACCGGAGTGTCCAAGTTGTGGTAGGTATCACACCGGAGAGTGTTGGGGAAACAGTCAAAAATGTTACAAATGTGGTTCCCCTAACCACTTTATCCGTAACTGTCCCGAGAGGGATGATAAGGAAGAGAGGCAAGAAGTGAGACCTAGTAATGTGTCTACGAGGGGTAGACCACCAAGGAACCCAAGAGGTGGGGCTAGTGGTAGAGGTGCGTCCGGGGACTTTCTTTGTGAGACCCGGAGGGTCGGGCACTGCGGGGCGTATGCCATTCAGCGTTCACGAAGAGGCATCCTCCCGATGTGATAATGGTACTTTTTCTCTCTTTGACACCTCTGTTATTGCTTTAATAGATCCAGGGTCTACTCACTCTTATACTTGCATGAGATTAGCATCTAGTTTGAGTATGACCGTTGAGTCTACGGACATTGTGATTAAGGTGTCAAACCCGTTAGGAAAGTATGTGTTAGTGGACAAAGTGTGTAAAAATTGTCCTTTGTTGATTGAGAATCATTGTTTTCTGGCAAACCTTATGTTGTTGCCATTTGATGAGCTCGATTTAATCCTAGGCATGGATTGGTTGACTACCCATAGTGTTTTAGTGAATTGTGGTAGCAAGTACATTGAATTGAAATGTGAGAGTGGAGATGTGGTTCGGGTTGAATCAGGTGGATCGGATAGTCTACCAGTGATGATTTCTTCCTTAGTGGCTGAGAAATGTTTGAGGAAAGGATGTGAGTCCTATCTTGCGTTTGTGTTGAATACTCAAGAGGTTGGAGTAGAATTTGAAACAGTGCCAGTGGTATGTGAGTACCCAGATGTATTTCCGGAAGAGTTACCCGGATTACCTCCAGTGAGAGACGTCGAGTTTGGAATTGAGTTGGTTCCGGGAACGGCACCTATTTTGATTTCTCTGTACAGAATGGCACCTGTAGAGTTGAAAGAACAGAAAGTTTAGTTGCAAGAACTGACGGATAAGGGTTTTGCAAGACCGAGCTACTCGCCGTGGGGTGCTCCGGTATTGTTTGTGAAGAAGAAAGATAGGTCTATGAGGTTGTGTATAGACTATAGACAACTGAACAAAGTGACGATTAAGAATAAGTATCCTTTACCAAGGATTGATGATCTTTTGATCAAGCTGAAGGGAGCTCTGATGTTCTCCAAGATAGACTTGAGAGTCTGGTTATTATCATTTCAGAGTGAAAGAGCAAGATGTGTTGAAAATCGCATTTTGAAAAGGTATGGCCATTATGAGTTTTTGGTTATGCCGTTTGGTTTGACGAATGCACCTGTGATTTTTATGGATCGATGAACCGTATTTTTAGACCATATGTGGACAAGTTTGTGGTTGTCTTTATTGATTGACATATTGATCTATTCTCGGGATGAGAACGATCATGAAGAGCACTTGAGAATTGTCTTGCAAACTTTGAGAGATAAGCGGTTGTATGCTAAGTTTAGCAAGAGTGAGTTTTGGCTCAGGAGAGGTCGGATTCCTAGGACACATGGTGTCGGGTGATGGTGTCGAGTTGACCCGAGTAAGATATCATTTGTTATGGATTGGAAACCACCGAGGAGCGTGTCAGAAATTAGAAGTTTCTTGGGATTAGCGGGATATTACAGACGTTTCGTAAAGGGTTCTCTGTGATTGCTACCCCGATGACGAAGCTATTGCATAAAGATGTCAAGTTTGAATGGGTGAGACATGTCAATGAGCTTCGAGAGATGAAAACAATGTTGATCGAGGCACCGGTTTTGGTTCAACGAGAATCGGGGAAGGAGTTCGTGGTATATAGTGATGCGTCGTTTAATGGTCTCGATTTGCGTGTTGATGCAAGAGGGTAAAGTAGTCGCTTACACCTCGAGGCGATTAAAACCGCATACGAGAAGAATTATCCGACTCACGATTTGGAGTTAGGCTGCGATTGTGTTTGCGTTAAAGATTTGGCGACATAATTTGTATGGCGAAAAGTGCGAATCTTTACGGATCACAAGAGTTTAAAGTATTTGATGGATCGAAAGTGATTACGATTTTTGAGTGGATTTGAATGGTTGTGCGATGTATCGTGATAGAATTTGTGTTCCTAAAAATGAGGAGTTGATTCGAAGGTTTTGTATGAGGCCCACGGTGGATGCTTGTCATTACATCCGGCAAAGTATGAAAATGTACAACGATTTGAGGAAGTTGTATTGGTGGCGGGTATGAAAAGAGATATTTGAGTTTGTGGCAAAGTGCCCGATTTGCCAACAAGTGAAAAGCCGAGCATCAAGTGCCTTGGGATTGCTTGACCCGGTGATGGTTCCCGAATGGAAGTGGGATCGGGTTACCATGGATTTTGTGACGGGGTTGCCGATGACTCCGAGAAAGAGAGATGTTGTGTGGGTTGTTGTGGATAGATTGACGAAGTCGGCTCACTTTATTCCAGTACGCATTGATTATTCACTGGATAAGTTAGCTGAGTTGTACGTGGCAGAGATAGTGAGATTGCATGGTGCACCTGTGTCTATTATACCGGATAGAGATCCGAGGTTTACTTCGAGATTTTGGAAGAAGTTGCAAGAGGCCATGGGTACGAGATTGAATTTCAGTATTGCGTTCCATTCGCAATCTGATGGTCAGTCTGAAAGAGTTATTCAAGTTCTTGAAGATATGCTTCGATGCTGTGTGTTAGAATTTGAAGGTAGTTGGGAGAGATATCTACCTTTGGTCGAATTCGCCTATAACAATAGTTATCAGTCGAGTATACAGATGGCACCATATGAGGCTTTGTATGGCCGTAAGTGTCGGACTCCTTTGTATTGGACCGAGCTTAGCGAGAAGCGGATCCATGGGGTTGATCTAGTAAAAGAGACCGAAGAGAAAGTGAAAGTAATCCGTAATAGTCTGAAAGCTGCTTCGGACCGACAGAAGTCGTATGCGGATTTGAAAATAAAAGAAATTGAGTTTGAGGTAGGCGACAAAGCATTTTTGAAAGTATCACCGTGGAAGAAGATTATGAGATTTGGACAAAAAGGGAAATTGAGTCCAAGGTTCATAGGGCCGTATGAGATTACTGATGCAGTGGGCACAGTAGCTTACCGGTTGGCTTTGCCGGTAGAGTTAGAAAAGATTCATAACGAGTTCCATGTGTTGATGTTGCGACGGTATCGCTCCGATCCTTCACATGTGATTCCTTCAACGGAAATTGAGATAAGACCATATATGTCTTATGAAGAGGAGTCGATTAAGATCTTGGCTCGAGAAGTGAAACAGTTGAGAGATAAGAGCATAGCACTAGTGAAAGTGTTATGGCAGAAACATGGTGTGGAAGAGGCTACGTGGGAAATGGAAGAAGCTATGAGAGAGCAACATCCAAACCTCTTTACTGGTAAGATTTTCGGGGGCGAAAATCTCTAAAGTGGGGGAGTGTTGTAACATCCTAGTTTAGGGCCTAGTCGGAATAGTGGCTTGAGACCACAAATCCGAGGGTCATGAATGAGTTTTTGAGGCTTATATTATGTATGCATGCTAGTGTGAAAGTTTCATGAAACAATTTTGTGAAATTGTGATTGAATTGTCCAAAAGGACTAAATTACAAAAGTTGCAAAATGTGTGTTTCTAGAAGCTATTTGTGTGAAATAGCTTTAGATTATTAATTTGAGGTCCTTAAATAGCAATTTACCCAAATTCTAATTTTTGGACAAAAATGGGCATGGATGAGTTAAAATTGAAAGTTTATCAAAAAGGGCATTTTGGTCATTTATCAATTAAGTGATTAAAATAGGTGAAAAGATGATAGAAATTCATTCATCTTCTTCCCATAGTTGCCTAAAATTAGAGAAGCCATTGTTAGGGCTCCTTCCGCTTTTTCAAGCTTGCTAGTAAGTGCTCTTGAGCCCGGTTTTTATATTCTTCGTATTTTTGAAGTCCTAGTAGCATGAGTAAGCTATTTATAGCTATTTGGTGAGCTATTATGGATGTTCAAAAATGTACATATGTATGACATGCATGTATTTTGATGTTTTATGGAAGAATATGAAAGCTTGATGTAGTAGAAACATCTTTTGCTAAGTGATTTTCCATGAAAATGCATGTAGGGACTTAGTTGTGAAAATCTTAAGTTTGGTCATACATGGGTGATTTAGTGAGAAGCTGTTGAATGCTTTAGTTGAGTAAGTGGTTTCATTTAAGCATGAAAGGCTAGAAAGTTGAATAAAAATCACTTTACTGAGCCTTTGGGACTAAAGTGTAAATATGAGAAAGTTTAGGGGCAAAATAGTAATTTTGCTAAAGTATGAGATGTGGGTCAATTTAGTCAATGTGTGTATTGAATAAGCTGATTTATTCATTATAGATCAAGAAAGACGAAGCCCGGATCAAAATCGAGGCAAAACCAAGGTGGTGGACTAAATTGCATACTTCTGTACTTTTGAGTATCGAGGTAAGTCTATGCATAAACAATGCATTCATACTTACAATTTGTTCATGATAGCTAGTGTGTAGCTAATTCGAGATTGATTGGGAATCTATGTGGTTTAAGTAGACTTGTGCATGTGTTGTGATAATGCTAGATGGTAGGCTAAGTGCGATACCATCCTAATGCATATTGACGATGAGCTAGCTATAATGCGATGCTATCGTGAGGTATATCATCTAGTGAGCTATGTGTGAATCACTACGAATACCATTGTGGTAGGCTAAGTGCGATACCACCTTATTAATCAAATGTGGTGTGCTAAGTGCGAAACCACCGAGATATTGGCCGTGTGTGGATTAAGCGTGTGTATTAAGCGTGTGGATGAGCCGTGTGTGGATTAGTTATGTAAACTAGCCGTGTGGATGATTTGTGTGGATAAGTTATGTGGATTATTTGTGTGGATGTATTACTATAAATAATGATGTGTTGTATATTACGTAAATGTGATATTGAATGCAGGGTGCATTTCAATGGTTATGAGTATGTGACTCATGATGTGTTGGAAATGTGGTAAGGGATAGAAAGAGTAAGCATAGTTGTGAATTACTTGTTGGTATAATGCTAATGGTTGCTTAGCTTATACTATGTTGCTTATTTGTTTATGGTAAACTTACTAAGCTCAAAGCTCACTCTCTTTCTTTTCCCTTGTCTTATAGTTTAAAAGCGTTGAATCGAGATACGAGGATCATCAGAAGATAGCCCACATATCAGCACACTTTGGTACATGAAACTTAATGTTTTGTATATGGCATGTATAGGGGCTAGATAAGTTAGTAAATTTTGTTGTAAATGGCTAAGATGTGTTGGCCTTTAGATGGATAGCTTATTTTGTATAATGCCATGGTTGTTGGCTATCACATTATATGAAAGAAAGATGGAGTTTTCTATGTGAGAATGCACTTCAATTTGATTTGATTATGATGGCGTTAGATGAGTATATGTTGTGTATGTTATAAGGGTGAAAAGAACTTGACACTTAGTCTTGTTCTTGACCATGTGGATAGACACTGCAGGCGTGTGTCTAGACCCATGTGTGACACACGGTCGCCCCACGGGCGTGTGTTGTGGCCGTCGTCCCTGCATGTTAATATTTGAAAAGCAGAATAGACCACGGACTAGTCACGCGGGCGTGTGCGTAGGGCGTGTGGGATTAATCGGTGTTGGGTTACGGGCCAGCCACACGGGCGTGTGTCTAGACTCTAGGTCGTCGGCGAGAGGAAGTCGATGTTCACCACATTTGGGGAGCAGGCGTGCCATGGCCGTGGGGCGATTGGCGAGAATGCTCGAGTTTTTAGCACGGCTAGGGGACATGGGCGTGTGTGTCCATGCTGCAGGCGTGTCTAATCTTGTATGGGCGTGTGAGACCTGTATAAAAGAGAAAAATTTTAAGGATCGTAAAAGTTCCGGATTAGTCTCGAGAGCCCTCGTGTGTATGAGTGAGGCCTCATATGTCGAGAATGAGGTTATAGTGAGTAATGACGTTGAGCCTAAGTGGCGATGAAGTGGTTTGAGTTCGATAACGCCTTGGGCCCGGTTCCCGGCGTAGAACCTGGGTAAGGGGTGTTACAGTATAGCTGTTTCTTTTTGGACTTGGGGCAGTGTTGCTAACTCGTGATTTTATTTAGGGACTCAATCTAGTAGCCGAAGGGAGTAACCAACATTCAAGTGTAGCAAAGAAGTGCCGTCATTCTTGGTAAGTAGTGTGGTGTGTTTTCGTTTTCAACCTAAGAGATTCATATTTTGATTAAGACTAATGGTTAAGGATATAGATTCATAGGTACGTAATCTTGAGGATTCAATCTACACTCGTAATAGGTGTGTAATCTCACACCTTTCTGAATAACTGCCTGTGATAACTTGTGAATCGGCCAAAAGCCGAAAAGCCGAAAAAGCGACATTTGTACCACTCGAGCGTGCGAGTGCTCGTAATGGTAAAAATTGAGATACGAGTAGTGACGGTGAGTAGTTGAGAGTGTCACGAGTGCTCTCGCGACATTGGGGCTATAACGGGCCTAACCGATCCGATACGGGCTTATCAGGCCCAATGGGCTTTTCGGCCCACATGGGCAAAGTTGGTGAAAAATCGTCAAAGGGTAAGTACAGTTGTAAAATCTTGAAATCTGAGACCGAAATCATGAGAAATGGGCCACACGAGCGTGTGGGCCCGTTTGGGCCTAAAACGGCTTTTAGGCCCAATAGTTCCGTAAAGACCCAAAACGAGTTCCGAGTCGCTCGAGGCGATAGTAGGCCTTTGGAAAGGCCAGTAAAGGTGAAATTACTAAAATACCCTTGGAGGGAAAATTACCAAAATGCCCATGGGCTGCGAAATTACCAAAATACCCTCGATGGGTTGGATGACTGTTTTACCCTCGGTATTGTTTAGTAACGATTGTATGGTTACATTAAACTTGTATATGTTGATATGTTATTGCATTTTATCATGTTGCATGGGGCGGGTTAACGATTGAAGAGTAGTGTAGCCTGGTGGCATAGCCACAATATATTTATACATATACATAATTATAACTCTGGTGGCTCAGCCACAAATATTGTGATTAGCAGCTTGTCTGCAATATTGGTGTGATTGGCGGGGTGGGTTGACTTGATCCCCACAGGTGTGATTGGCTGGTACGGGGGTGTGTTGGTTGGATTGGGTTGGGTTGCACTATTTCATTTGCACTACCATGATTATAGGGCTTAGGCCCAGAGGGATGTCTTTTGGGCTTGGGCCCAGTTAATGTCGTTTAAGGGATAACACACTGAGTTCTCGTAACTCACCCCTTTTCTTTAACCTCGCAGGTAACCCCCGGCAATAGAGGATTTGGAGCCGTGGAGGACTCAGTGGTGGCCATACAACGAAGATTTCTCTCAAACTTTAGTAAATTCAGCTTTTACTTTACCTTTAAGATTATTTATTTTGGGTTGATGTTTTGTAATAAGGCCATTGGTATATTTTTCTGTTAACCTTTCAATTATATCTGTTAAACTTATAAAAATGGGGTTTTCTTAAAACATTAACGATGGTTTTCTAAAATACCACGTTACCGTAGATATTTAAAATCGGTTTTCATAACAAAGGCGATTTGCAAGTTAATTACAACTTCTCTAAAATGGACACTGAGTAAATCGGGTTTTTATAGACAACCAAAGTAACTCGGAGTTTTCAAAAGAAATGCAAACATTTCCAACGAACGCTTAGTTTTAAACAACCCTTCTATGTGACATGCTAGATCCGGCCATAACGTCTAGGCCGGGTTTGGGGTGTTACATACATAGAATTATTGTGAAATTTAGAAATATATGGGTTGTTCTAGGATTATAGGAAATTTGGCTAGCTTGGTTTAAGCTTAATTGTGTTCAATTTGATAGTTTCAGGTTTAGGGACTAAATTGCATAAAGGGTAAAGTTTAGGGGTAATTTTGTAAAATGTGATTAAAATGACTTAAATGCATAAATTTGATTGTTTATGTGGTTTGAATTGATTAAATTAAACTAAACTATACTTTAGATCAAGAATCTCAATGATTGGATGACGTACAAGAAAAAGGAAAAATTGTCGATTAGTCCCTGATAGTTGAATCACTTGACAGGTAAGTTCATACTATCTTCCGTGGTTACTATTTGTTATTAAATGTTTTTAATTATTTGTATATAAACTGCTTAAAGGAAATTAGACTATGTGGTAACAAATAAAATTCTAAGATAATTTCAATGGACCAAGTAAAAGTCTCATACATGAGGTTTCTTAATGATTCCCATTCTGGACTGAGCTCCAGCATTTTTTGCGGTCTCGGATATACATGTGACACAGATTTAGCTTGGACTGGTAATCCGTTGTCATTTTAAAGGTTTATCTTGGACTGGTAACCTTACATGTATACATAGCCCTGACCAGGCTATTTTCTATGTTGTCAATGGTTTAGCCTGGACGGGTAACCTAACACTCGTATTTCTATACCTGACTAGCTCGAACGAGCATTAAATGATTTCACACTTGTGTATTGATTTCTTTTACAAAGTTCTATCGAAAAATTAAAATATGTAAAGTATATTATTAACGTGGACAAAATATGAATTCTGACTATTTGTATGATCGTTATTTACTGATCTAGTATTATTGAATTTTGTCATGATAGGTATATTAGTTTGAATGGTTATTTGCTATTATCTGTTAAATGAATAAGGTAAGTTATTGAATTGAATTGTATGAGCTTACTAAGTATTGTAAATACTTACTCCTATTATTATGTTCTATAGATTTTGGATAACCGGGGCGTGTCGATCGGATCAACGGAGCTCACACCTACCATTTTCTGACATCGGTAGATTTTGAAGTCTTGAATTATGGTTACTTGTGACATGTATATAGGATATTTATTTTGCAAATGTTGGACACGTTTTGGTACTTGATTTGTAAGTGTATTTATGTGTAAAGTTGGTATATGTATTGCATATTTGGTAACTTGGTAATGTGTATATATAAGTTATGTTTGAATGGTATTTTTGGATGATTATATGATAATAAGTTTGGTGTGTTTAATGATAGTTATAAGGCTAGAATGGATGAATTGATTGGTTGAAAAATATTGATTTATATGTGGTGCCAATGAGCGCATATTGGTTAGGCACTTAGGTTGGATGTTTTGGTATGTTTTAAGCCTATTTAAGTGTGTTTTGAAGGCATGTGAATGGTTGATATTGGTTTGGCTTGGAACCTAAGGAATGTGTATTTTTTTGGCTCGTTTTGGAAGTCATTTTAGGTGCAGACGAGCTATCACACGGCCGTGTGCCACACACGGTCACACCACACGGCCATGGCCTATTTAATTTTGGTGTAGGTTTATTCCACACGGTTTGGCACACGGTCTGCGACACGACCGTGTGACCCTATTTCGATTTGCACATGGTCCGGCGACACAGTCGTGTGACCCTATTTTCGAATTGTACACGGTTTGGTCACATGACCATGTCCCTGAGCCACAATGTCTATGTAACACCCCTTACCTGTAATCCCCGCCGGAACTGGGTCCGAGGCGTTACCGGATTAAAACTACTTGATCGCCACTTAGGCTCAACGTGACTACTCTCCTTAAGTCACCACGACAACCCCATTTTCGAGTTACGAGGCCTTACTCAAACACACGAGGGATCTCGAGACCATATCGGAAACTCTTACTATCTTAAAAATTTTCTCCATCTAGACAGGGACTACACGCCCGTGCTAGATGATACATGCCCGTGTGTAGTCACACACGCCCATGTCCACAACCCATGCACAAAACTCAACCATTCTGCCAAAGTCCCACGGCTAGGTCACACACCCGTGGTGCACACTGACTACTTCACACGACCTTAAAGTCTAGACATACGCCCGTGTGGCTAGCCCGTGGCCAACACTGAATAACTCACATGTCCTAGGCACACGCCCGTGTGACTAGTCCGTGGTCTAATCTGACTTAAAATACTAACATGCAGGGGCCACACGGCCAAGTCACACGCCCATGGGCTGACCGTGTGTCACACATGGTCTAGACACACGCCCGTGTGTCTACCCACATGGACAAGAACAAAGCTATTTGTCATGCCCCTTCTCACCCTTCTAGCATACACAACATGTACTCATTCAACACATCCATAATCAACACAATTTGAAACACAATCTTACATGGATAACTACATCTTTTCATATAATAAAATAGCCAACAACTATGGCATTATACAAAATAGATTATCCATCTAAAGGCCAACATGACTTGGCCATTTACAACAAAAAATCACTAACTTGTCTAGCCCCTATACATGCCATATACAAAACGTTTAATCCAATGTACCAGAGTGTGCTGATAGTGTGGGCGATCTTCCAATTGATCCACGTATCTCGATTCAACTCTATTACTCTATAAGACAAGGGAAAAGAAAGGGAGTAGGCTTTAAGCTTAGTGAGTTTACACATAAACAATTAAGCATCATAATATAAGCTAAATAACAATTAGCATTATACTAACATAAGTAATTCACAACTATGCTTACTCTTTCTATCCCTTACCACATTTCCAACACATCATGAGTCACATACTCATAACCATTGACATGCACCCCTGCATTCAATATCGCATTTACACAATATACAGCACATCATTATTTCACAATAACACATCCACACATCTACACTACTCACTAATACATCCACATAGCTACTCTCTCGCTGGTTTCGCACTTAGCCTACCATAATCGATACAATAAGGTTGTATCGCACTTAGCCTACCAATAAGGTAATTGTTGGAACGCCGGCACCCTTTGGCGCAGCAAAATAAAATTAATTTCGGCGATCCATACCATGAATCCATGTGTGAGGAACGAATCAGGGTGAAATAAAGGTTTCAAAATTACCGAAACTTCAATCTAAGTAGAAAACGACACCTCAGCAACAAGAATTTTGATCTACTGTCGAACCAAGCCGCAACCTTTTCCGATGTCGGCCTCTACGTAATCCACCCGGTTTGACTATGAACGGAAGAAATCTCCAAAAGCTGTTTTGGAGGTTTATTTGCTTGGCTCTTTGCTAGACCTCACAAGCAATCTCTTAGGGTTTATATTAAGCTCTGTATCTTTTATTACCTTTTATAATTGGTATATCTTTAATGACTCATAAAATTAAATAAATACAATAAAGTTTTTAACCGAAAATTATAATTACATTAATTATATCCAAAAATTATGATTACATTAATTATAACAAGGATTTCGGTAAACTATATTTATTTAAATTTATATACGAACCAAATTCATATATTAATAGAACTATGTTGTCATTATGTGTACAACATCCTTGTACATATAATATGTTCAATATTTGATTGCCCAATTAAATTAATTCTTTAATTAATTTAATTCATGTGACAACCAAACACAATACGACAACCAAACACAATACCAACTATGTTTTATTCCGTTCATTTCAACCATAGGGTGTGACCCTGTAGGTTCTTATAACGTTAGCAGTAATACTAGAACGATTCTAATGTCACAAACAATGAGTGGCATCTAGCAATGCATCATTGCTACCTAAGTTACAAGAAGTCATGATTCGACATAACCTTTTGTGATTAACCTTTCATGCATTAATCCTTAAGTCCTTTATCTTTGGAACGGACACAAGTCATGGAATAGTCACACTTGCATAGTCCATCCCATGTTTCTTGATATCTTGAGTAGACTATGATATACAAATTAGTATGACATCTCATATCAACTCATTTGAGCATGGCCATGAATTTCTAGTCTCACTCAATCAAGTGGCCTAAGATATTACTCCTATTATGTAGGAGGGACTTATCCTATATTGATCAACCATATCCCTCTACATAGATTATGGTATATCCAATATCAGCCTTTATAGAACAACCTGTTACGGTGTACATTTGACTGTATCAAAATATACAACTCACGATGTTGGGATAATGATGATCTCAAGTCTGAGGATCATATACATATTAATCACTATGAGTAATGTTGTGACAATTACATAACAATCCAAGAAACATACTCATAGCGGGTCACCCAATATGTTGTTCTCTAACACACATATTCATGCATTGATTTTGACACTCCATATCAATGACAACTCTTTATCATCAATCAACTACATGTTAGTCTTAATGCATTATTGTTGTCCTAGTCAACAATAATACTTGACTAAGGATCTTTTAAGAATAATCATATTATTCTCATGACATTATTATAAAAGCAGTTTATTTGTACACTGAGTAAAGAAAAAGCTGAAATAATAATGACAACACTTTATATTAATAAACATGGTAAATCAAGTATGTTATTACAACCATCTCATGATTGATCTTTGGGCATACTCTTACAATCTCCCACTAGCACTAAGACCAATCACTCATATATCTAATACCAAGTGACTTAGTGTGACGATCATAGCCTGTTTGTGTTAGAGGCTTGAGTGGGGATCAACAATGTTATCATCTCGTAGGTACTCTGCATATCTCTACATCTCTTCGATCGATAATCTCTCGAATAAGATGGTAGCGCCTAAGTATATGTTTGGATCGTTGGTGAGATTTGGGTTCTTTAGCTTGTGCAATAGCTCCATTGTTATCACATTGGAGTTCTATAGCATCTGATATGCTAAGCACAACCCCTAGTCCGAGAATGAACTTCTTGATCCAAATCGCTTCTTTTCTTTGCCTCACCGTGCAATATACTCGGCCTCTGTTGTAGAATCGGCTACTGTACTTTGCTTTGAACTCTTCCAACTCACAGCACCACTATTAAGGCAAAACACAAAACCTGATTGCGATCGAGAATCGTCCTTGTCGATTTAGAAGCTGGCATCAGTGTAACCTTTTACACTTAACTCTTCCTCACCTCCATATATTAGGAACGTATCCTTAGTTCTTCTTAAGTACTTAAGGATATTCTTGATCATGGTCCGTTGACCTTCACGAGGATCTACTTGCTTTGCTCTTCGTCATACTTAAGGCATATGAGACATCTGGACGGGTACATAACATGGCATACATGATAGATCCAATAGCGGAAGCATATGGAATTTTACTCATGCGTTCTCTCTCTTGTGGAGTTGAAGGACACATTTCCTTCGAGAGTGAAATACCATGTCTCATAGGTAGGAATCCTCTTTAGATTCTTCCATCACTGAACCTTTTCGATTACTTTATCTATGTATGTACTTTGGCTTAGACCTAGTAGTCATCTTGATCTATCTCTATAGATCTTGACTCCTAAGATGTAAGTGGCTTCGCCCAAGTCCTTCATAGAAAAATAACTTCCTAACCAAGTTTTAATAGACTGCAAGGTAGGTATGTCATTTCCCATGATAAGTATGTCATCCACATACAGTACCAAGAATGTGATAGTGCTCCCATTAACTTTCTTGTAAACACATGGTTCATCTTCATTTTTGATAAAACCAAACTCTTTGATTGCATCGTTAAAACGAAGATTCCAACTTCGAGAAGCTTGCTTTAATCCATAAATGGATCTTTGTAGCTTACATATCTTTCTAGCATCCTTTGGATTGACAAAACCTTCAGGTTGTGTCATGTACACATCCTCTTCAAGTTTCCCATTAAGGAAAGTTGTTTTGACGTCCATCTGCCAGATTTCATAATCATGAAATGTAGATATGGCGAGCAAGATCCTGATGGATTTAAACATAGCTACAGGAGAAAAGGTTTCATCATAGTCAACACCATGAATTTGGCGAAAACCTTTAGCGACTAATCGCCCTTTGTATGTTTGTACATTACCATCCATGTCGGTTTTCTTTTTGAAAACCCACTTGCACCCTATAGGTTTAACCCCTTCGGGTGGGTCAATCAAAGTCCATACCATGGAATCCATCTCAGATCTCATGGCCTCAAGCCATTTCTTAGAGTCTGGGCTCGTCACCGCTTCTTGATAAGACCTAGGCTCATCTTGATCTATAAGAAGAACGTCACCATGCGTTGTAATGAGAAACCCATATCTCTCAGGTGCATGGCGTTCTCTTAAAGATCTGCGTGGTGGTTGTGTTTCTACAGCAGTTGCTTGTTCCTCAATTTCTTATGGAATTTGTTGTTGTTCTATTTTTGGTTCAGTGGTATCTTGTGATTCTCGAATTTCTTCAAGTTCAATCTTTCTCCCACTTCCTTTTCTAGAAGTAAATTCTCTCTCTAGGAAGACACCAGTCTGAGCAACAAACGTTTTGTTCTCAGTGGGATTAAAGAAATAATATCATTTGGTTTCTTTCGGATACCCCACAAAAATACACCTTTCAGATTTGGGTTCAAGCTTAGTAGACGTCTAACGTTTAACATAAGCTTCACAACCCCAAATTTTCATAAAAGACATACTGGGACGTTTCCCAGTCCACATCTCATATGGCGTCTTTTGAACCGATTTAGATAGAACACGATTTAGTGTGAAAGCAGCTGTCTCAAGTGTATGTCCCCAAAAGGAAGCCGGTAGATCAGCATGACTCATCATGGATCGAACCATGTCTAATGAGTTTGATTTCTTCTCTCGGATACTCCATTCCATTGAGGAGTACCGGGAGGAGTAAGTTGTGAGACAATCCCACATTCCTTCAAAAGATCATCAAACTCTAGGCTCAAATACTCTCTACCTCGATCAGATCGAAGTGACTTGATAGTTTTGCCTAGTTGATTTTGTACTTCATTTTTGAATTCCTTGAACTTTTCAAGGGACTCGGACTTATGGCGCATGAGATAAACATACCCATATCTCTGAAATCATCGGTGAAAGTAATGAAGTAGTGAAATCCACCTGCTCTGTGTATTTATTGGTCCACATACATCAGAATATATTAGGCCCAATAAATCACTAGCTCGTTCACTTTTACTAGTAAAAGGAAATTTAGTCATTTTTCCCAATAAGCAAGATTCACATACTTCAAATTGTTCAAAAACAAATGAATTCAAGAGACCATCTTTATGGAGTTTGGATATGCGTTTCTCACTTATGTGACCCAAACGACAATGCCAAAGATAAGTTTGATTTGAGTCATTTATTTTAGATCTTTTAGTATTTATGTTGTAAATGGGATTCATTTGATCTAAAATATAGAGGCCATTAATCAATTGTGCCGAACCATAGAAAACATTATTGAGATAAAAGGAACAAAAATTATTCTTAATAATTATCTCAAAACCAATTTTGTCTAAACAAGAAATTGAAATAATGTTTTTAGTCAAACTGGGCACAAAATAACAATCCTCTAAACATAAATCAAGTCCACTAGGAAAAGATAAAGTATATGTTCCCACAATGCTAATGCAAGCAACTTTTGCTCCATTTCCAACTCGCAGTCCACATCTCCTCTAGCCAAAGTCCTACTCCTTTGTAGTCCCCGTGCATGAAGTACAAATATGAAAACCATAACCAGATTCTAATACCCAAGAAGTAATAGTTGATAAATTAATATCAATAACATAAATACCAAGCGGGCGTTACGCTCGCTTGTTTTGGCCTTCTTGACTTCCTCAAGATAGATAGGCGTTCCACTTCCAATGTCCAATCACACCACAATGAAAGCGGTTTCCTTCCTTAGACACCCCACCTTTAGGTTTCGGTCTGACCTTTCCTTTTCCAAGCTTGGGCTTACCTTTGCCCTTGGGCTTTATCTCGAACTTTGGCCTTTCCCTTGCCCTTGTTATTACTGGACCATCGGTATGGGCTTGGGTCCAACCTTTTTATGTTGCCTTCAAAGAGTCAGTAACATCTTGAGCAAGCGTGGCAGAGTCTTGTCAATTTCATTCATATTGAAATTGAGGACAAACTGGTTGTAGCTATCCGCAACGATTGCGAGAATAACATCATGGCCAACTCTTGGCTCAATGGAAACCCAAGCTTAGACATGCTTTCAATATAGCCAATCATCTTAAGGACATGAGGTCTCACTGGGCTTCCTTCACCAACTTACATTGGAATAGGGCCTTAGAGATATCGAACCTCTCTTGCCGTGCTTGCCCCTGATAAAGTTCTTTCAGGTGCTCGATCATATCATAAGCAACCATGTCCTCATTTTACTTCTGAAGCTCAGGATTCATAGTGGCAAGCATAAGACATCCAACATCTACCATGTCATCGAGATACTTCTTGTAAGCATCTCTATCAGTCCTCGAGGCATTAGTAGGTGGTTCATTAGGAAGTGGTTGTTCAATGACATATAATTTCCGTTCTTGTTTGAGGACAATCCTCAAGTTACGGAACCAGTCAAGAAAATTCAAACCATTCAATTTGTCCTTCTCAAGGACCGATCGCAATGAGAGTGTGCTAGTGTTTGCAGCCATAATATATCTACAACAATTAAATATGCGTGAGTAAATTTACCAATTTTATATCAATCATTAAAAAGACTTTATTAAATGATGTCCCCACTATTTTATTTCAAAATTAATAACCCTCATATATTAATTTCGGAAAGACTTTCTCAAAAGTATTTCTAGTGGGTTAAGGATCCATATTTGACCTCCTCTTAAGTCAGCTTTGGCTTTACTCTCAAGACTATGGTTATTTAGGTAAGCAACATTTGCTAATTACATCATATGTAACTCCTAATATTTGGTGAACAACTCTTGTTCTAATCATCTTATGATTTATCCAATTTACTTGCCTCTAGGTTTCTAATCCTATTAGAGTAACCTAGTTAAGTCATTAACCAATTTTTAACCAAATGAATATCACTTGTTTATTCTTCGCATTTAACCAAGATAAATACTAGTACTTCGCTTTGGCAGAACCTACATAGTATTGATCGAGGCCTTAACGAGGGCAAAATTGGAAGGCCATGTTGACTTAATATTTTAATAGAGGGATTTTATTAAGGTTGTTGCATCTCACCAATTATGGTCTACTTTAGTCCATTTAGTCTTTTAATTGATCTCATCAATTAATAGGGTTTATTATTATCAAATTTTAATATATTTAAAATTGGCATGCTTTAGACATCCATAGCATCTCATACATGAATAAATAAAGCAATAAATAAATGCAATAGTTATAGCCCATAAACTAAGGTGGTTCAACCCAAGCCAATGGGAGAACCAAAAGGAAACCTAAAGGTGTAAGCCGTTTCATAAGCTATCGGTCCACACTAGTTGTCCCATCTTCCTTCTCGTCTAGCCCCCAAGACAACTCTTGCAAATTACAATATCGAAACTCGTTTTACATACGAGGGAGTAAGATGAGAAGAGAAATACAAGAGAATAGTAGTAAGGCATGACACGCAGGCCGTATTTATAAAAAAAATACAACCTTTTATCAAATGGGTCATTGGGCTATAACTATGCATTTCAAACACCGTGCATGTCAAAAATAGCATACATAATTCAACATTTTTGCTAAAGTGAATTATAAAATATCCTTTCAACCTTTTGTGGCCTACTGAGTTTTATTAACATAATATATTATAAGAAGATGGGGTCTGAGGCGGTTGGAGGAAGCGGGCCAAAGGCCCGCGATCGGAGTTGTCCTCAAATCCCCATCCCCAAAATAGGAGATGGAATTGTCACGGCAGAAGCTGGGGGTGTGGGGGCGGAGCCCCCGCGGTACGAACCGCATACCCCAGTCAAATGAAACCTCACAATTTGATAACTTTTATCAACAGAATCGTGTTTTTAGGATTTTAATCCTTGAGGTTTCATATCGGAACAACCCTTGTTCCACTAGCCAGTTAACTCTTACTGGAAACTGTAAATACCACCGTCGCATCATTATAGATTTGTTAATAGTTAACAGTAATAACTTAAACCAAATAGGCCACAACACCATGATTAACATTTAATCGATTATTGAAAGGAACAGTTATCAGGTTATGCTTAAACGATTTACACAGTCGAAAACGTAATAAAATTAAAGCATGCATCTCATGCAATTGCATCACCCAAGTATTTAAACCCGAGTCCGTATCACACAAGTGGCTCTGATACCACTGTTGGAACGCCGGCACCCCTTGGCACAGCAAAATAAAATTAATTCCAGCGATCCATACCATGAATCCATGTGTGAGGAACGAATCGGGGTGAAATAAAGGTTTCAAATTACCGAAACTTCAACTGAGTGAAATGACGCCTCGGCAACAAGAATTTTGATCTATTGTCGAACCAAGCCGCAACCTTTTCCGATGTCGGCCTCACGTAATCCACCCGGTTTGACTATGAGCGGAAGAAATCTCCAAAAGCTGTTTTGAGGTTTATTTGCTTGATGTTTGCTAGACCTCACAAGCAATCTCTTAGGGTTTATATTAAGCTCTGTATCTTTTATTACCTTTTATAATTGGTATATCTTTAATGACTCATAAAATTAAATAAATACAATAAAGTTTTTAACCGAAAATTATAATTACATTAATTATATCAAGAAAATTATAATTACATTAATTATAACAAGGATTTCAGTAAACTATATTTATTTAAATTTATATACTGAACCAAATTCATATATTAATAGAACTATGTTGTCATTATGTGTACAACATCCTTGTACATATAATATGTTCAATATTTGATTGCCCAATTAAATTAATTCTTTAATTAATTTAATTCATGTGACAACCAAACACAATACCAACTATGTTTTATTCCGTTCATTTCAACCATAGGGTGTGACCCAGAGGTTCTTGTAACGTTAGCGATAATACTAGAACGATTCTAATGTCATAAACAATGAGTGGCATCTAGCAATGCATCATTGCTACCTAAGTTACAAGAAGTCATGATTCGACATAACCTTTTGTGATTAACCTTTCATGCATTAATCCTTAAGTCCTTTATCTCTGGAACGGACACAAGTCATGGAATAGTCACACTTGCATAGTCCATCCCGTGTTTCTTGATATATTGAGTAGACTATGATATACAAATTAGTATGACATCTCATATCAACTCATTTGAGCATGGCCATGAATTTCTAGTCTCACTCAATCAAGTGGCCTAAGATATTACTCCTATTATGTAGGAGGGACTTATCCTATATTGATCAACCATATCCTCTACATAGATTGTGGTATATCCAACATCGCCTTTATAGAACAACTCACATTACGGTGTACATTTGATCAGTATCAAAATATACAACTCACGATGTTGGGATAATGATGTTCTCAAGTCTGAGGATCATATACATATTAATCACTATGAGTAATGTTGTGACAATTACATAACAATCCAAGAAACATACTCATAGCGGGTCAGTCCAATATGTTGTTCTCTAACACACATATTCGTGCATTGATTTTGACACTCCATATCAATGACAACTCTTTATCATCAATCAACTACATGTTAGTCTTGATGCATTATTGTTGTCCTAGTCAACAATAATACTTGACTAAGGATCTTTTAAGAATAATCATATTATTCTCAGGACATTATTATAAAATAGTTTACTTGTACACACAGAAAGAAAAACTGAAATAATAATGACAACGCTTTATATTAATAAACATGGTAAATCAAGTATGTTATTACAACCATCTCATGATTGATCTTTGGGCATACTCTTACAGTAATCATAGAGGTCTCGCACTTAGCCCACTAAACAATATACTTAGCGATAGCATCGCACATAGCCCAGCTCATCGTTGCTAAGTATTGGGGTAGCATCGCACTTAGCTTACCATCAAGCATTATCACTACACATTCACATATCTACTTTGTAGTTCATTCATTCATTCGTTCACTATAACTAACTCATTCATTCCACATGAACCATATAGGTTCTCAACCATGCTATACTCTAGCTAGCATTTACAAAGTATACGCATAATGCATCGTTTATACGTAAACTTACCTCGGTACTCAAAAAGTATGGAGATGTGAAATTTAGTCCACGACCTTGCCCTTGCCTCGATTTCGATCCGGGCTTCGTCTTTCTTGATCTATAATGAAAAATCAACACATTCAATACACACATTGACTAAATTGACCTTTATCTCATACTTTAGCAAAATCCCCATTTTGCCTCTAATCTTTCTCATATTTACACTTTTGCCCCAAGGCCCGTAAAGTGATTTTTATTCAACTTTCTAGCCTTTCATGCTTAGCCAAATCACTTCCTCAATTAAAGCTATCATCAATTCTCACTAATTCTCACATGTATGGCCAAACTCAAGACTTTCACAAACTAGTCCCTACATGCATTTTCCATGGAATTCACTTAGTAAAAGATGTTTCTACAACATCAAGCTTTCATATCCTTCCATAAAACATCAAAATACATGCATGTCATACATGGGTACATTTTTGAACATCCATTTTAGCTCATCATATAGCTAAAAATAGCTTACTCATGCTACTAGGACTTCAAAAATACGAAGAATATTAGAAACGGGCTAGAATACACTTACTAGCTAGCTTCAAAAGTTGAAGAGCCCTAACAATGGCTTCTCTCAAATTTTCGGCATCCTTGGAGAAGAAGATGAATGAATTTTGTCATCTTTTCTCCTATTTTAATCATTTAATCATCAAATGACCAAAATACCCTTTTTGACAAACTTCCTAATTTAACTCATCCATGCCCAAATTTGTCCAAAAAATAGAAATTGTGAAAATTACTCATTAAGGACTTCTAATTAATATTCTAAAGAAATTTCACACAAATAGCTTCTAGAATCTCACATTTTGCAACTTTTGCAATTTAGTCCTTTTGGACAGTTTAACCCCGTAACGACTGGCCCATCCACTGGTAAACCGAGTTGCAAAGCTACATCCTCAAGTGTGATTGTACACTCACCGTATGGAAGATGAAATGTGTGTGTCTCAGGTTTTCATCTTTCCACCAACGCCCTAATAAGTGTAGGATCCAATTTGCAGCTCCTGAGCATACGGGACGCATGTAAGAATCCTGCGTCTTGCAAATAACCACGAATTTTGATGTCTGGGCTCTTTGACAAATTATGTATGAACCCCTCAGAAACGCGACCATCCGCTTATTTATATCGACAAAATAAAATATTTTAAAAATTAAAAAACTTAAAATTAACTTAATTGAAAACAACAAAATTTTAAAATTTCTCCTTACCATTATCGCTTGAGCGGCGGAAATGTGTTTGTCGTCGAAACGAATCAGAGAGCTTTCCGTTCATGAAAATTTAATCGAAATGAATAATATACGAAATAATAAAATAAAACTATAATTTTTTAAACAAGTGTATTGGAAAATTTCAAACAAAATTTAAGAGAATTGAGAGAGTTTAGAGAAAATAGAGAGAGTTGGATTTGAGTGAAAAAAATGAAAAATTGTCTGGTATTTATAAGAAAAAAATTACCATTGGCCCTTAAAATTTTTTACCGATAGCAACGTTTAAAAAGCCGTTGGGAAATGACCGTTGAAGGAAAGCGCGTCCGACTTGATGCGCTTTTATACTCTCTCTTTAAAAACAGCCTATTTAACCAATTAAAAAAAAAGACATATTTATCTAATTTAACCAGGTAAAATTGTAAATATCTTAAACTTCTAATTAAAATATAATTTTTAACTCCCATTTCACTAAAAAGATAAGTGCCAACCGTCCAACATATCATACAATGGCCAAATTGTCATTTCAAGCCTCAAACATTTCATAATTAACCCAATTACTAATAAAATCGATGAAATTCAACATTTACAGTTTCTACTATTTAATCCTTATACCTTAATTAGTCATTAAATCATCGAAATTACTTATCTAAAATCTAATTCACTTCAATAACTTCGTAAATATTAATAAATATTTACTAGATCAATTTATCGAAATGAGGTCTTGAAACCTCAATTTCCACAATTACTGACTTTTGAACTAATACACTTGTACCTTAACTAACTTTTCACATAACTAAAAATATTGCACCAAAATTTAGTATAATACTGTAATAACCTCGTAAATACTATTAAATAATATTTACTGACTCGATCATCGAAATATGGGGTTCTAAAACTGTCGTTTCCGACACCAATAGCTTTTGGGTCGTTACAGAGAACCTTAACGGCAACAACTAGGGTTTTTAGGAGGAAAGGAGAAAGAAAGAATAGGAAAAAAAAAATGGAAAATGAAAATGAAAAAAAAAAGGAGAATGGGAAAGAAATAAAAAAGGGTAAAAGGAAAATGAATTATTTTTATTTTTTGCTAACATGGCATGTTGACCTAATAGTGCACATCAACAATGATTGGATGACTAGTGTCGCTAACGACCACATTAGCAATTCCACTAGAAACGATCAAAGAGCTAATTGGATTAATTTTATTAGTTCAGTGGCCTATTTGAGTTGCAAAAGGTTTGCAGTGACTCAGTTGAATTTTTTTTCAAACGAGTTTAGGAACTTTATCATATACCATTAAGCCTAAAAAAACCAACATTTGTGAAAAATATAAAAATATTTTAATAAAATATACTTTTAAGCAATATTATATTTTTCAATCACATAATATAATTTTACGTGAAGGAAATACAAGAATATAACATATCCACTAATGTACTAATTAATCTTATATTTTATTATGTAAGGTGAATAGGTTTTTGGTGTCCCTCGCCCCATAATTATCATAAAATTTATTTGTTTTTATAAATGAATATATTTAAAAGTTAATAATCCATAGAAATTTACTGAAATAAGTGACAATGTTTTACGCTATTTACAAAGTTTAGAATTTTCATCATTAAAAAAAATCATAAATGTTATATACATTATTTATACTATTTATTAAGTCTTAATTGAGTTGGTGGTCGAAAAGTATGGAATTAAAATTCGAAGGTATTTTAAAAAATGAATTAAAATATACCAAATGTGAAGCCAACTCGATTAAAATATAATTATAATGGAATTTAAACCCACATCAATTGATTTATTAAAATCTTAATTTTATCGCTCAACTAAAGCTTTATTTGAATATACACTTTATTATCTACATCAATTATATAATTAATTTTAAACTATATGTTTAATTATTTATTGTATGTTAAATATCTACATTTTAAATTGTTCATAATTTCATTTTAGAAAAAAAGGTGAATATTTTCTTAAAAAACCAAATTGTTATTTGTGATAGCGTGTTCAAATAATATGAATTATCCAACAAATCAAAATTGTGTATTGTAATATTTAATCCAAATACTTTGGAATTTTTATTTTTAATTTAATCTTATTATGAGCTTTATCCCCAATAGGTTTGAAGTCAACTATAAAACTCAAACTTATCTTTTATCTAATGGAATGAATTAAGTTATTTGAAATTGATCAAACTTGGAAATTTGAATTAAATTCCATTTCTTTTTCTTTTTTACTACTATAACTAGTCTCATTTATGTTCAAACACACAGCTATTACTGTTTCATCATGTTCACCTTTCTTATTTTAACTACAATATCGCTTACTTAATTATGTCTATTTAATTAATTTCATGATTAATGTGTTCAAAATTATTCTTTTATTGGTATAATAATAATTTTTATACGTATTATCAATTTAACCCTAATTCTATGTAAAAATTACAAAAAAAAAATTAAAATTATTTTTTTTAAATAGAAGATTTTTATATAAAAATTTAGGTTATTGCAACAACACATATTTAACAAGCCATAAAATCATGAAAACAAATAAAAAATAGAACCCTATGAGTATCAAATTATATGTTAAGTGTAGTCATATTCTAATTTGGTACAATAAAATTTGAATTAAACCCTAAAAAATTACCTTTAAATATCAAAATATATAATTTTTATCAAATGTATATATCGAATTAAAAAAACTCACAAATATAATATTAAAAAAGTGTTAAATTCGAATAACGGTTAGAAGTGAATACAAATATTATAAATAAATAATCTAAACATAAATGCAATGCAATGTATAAATTATCAAGTACAAGAAGGAGAAGGGAAATTAAATAAAACAAACGTGGTTTTTATCAAACGGTAGTTAGGCCAACCATGTAACTCAAAACGACGTATCACCAGGGTGAAGTCAGGTCCCCTAATGTAAGCACCAGGGCGCACTTTAGCCTGAAGCGCTCCACCGAAGACTTAAAATTACGAGAAAACCCTCCAAAACTCTCATATACCCGAACGTTAAAACCGTGATTGGCATTCGCAAAGA
Source organism: Gossypium sturtianum (assembly GCA_025698515.1). NCBI lineage: Eukaryota > Viridiplantae > Streptophyta > Magnoliopsida > Malvales > Malvaceae > Gossypium > Gossypium sturtianum. The sequence goes on along the minus strand of CM046947.1, from coordinate 74,074,351 downwards.
AGGAACCAATACTCAACGGGAAATCAAATTTTTATATATAAAAAAACTCTCTCCGTTGGGTGTTTGAAAGATTGAGCTTGGCCACTGTGTTTTTGATGCGATCAATGGTGTGTTCTGGTGATAGAGACATGGCGATGGGATCCGACAGATCGTATCCTCTTCACAATTTCAATCTCCCATGTTTGAAGTGGGGGAATCAGAGGTATCTAAGGTGTATGAAACTTGGTGATGCTTCCGCCGCCGCCACCGCCACGGACGAATCTTCCTCTGCCTCCGTTGCTGATCGTCATCGTCGTCGTCGCTTTCAGAGACGCCGATCTCCCCCGTCGAAATTTGAGGGCTTGATGGTTGGTGGGATGAGGCGGCAAGAATCGGCGTCGTCTCCGACCAACGATTATGGGAGGGAGCAACGCTTGATGATTCCGAAGGGAGAGACCGCGGAGGGGATCGAGGCTGTTAGGGAGAAGATTATGAAGGATCTTAAAACGGCGGCGGATAAGATCAAAGATGCAATTTTTAGGGACAAAGTCTCCGACGGTGATGAGATGGTGGTCGATGAGAATGAATTCAAAGAGCCTAAACAGAAATGGAAAGACAAAGAAAAAGAGAAGGAAGAATCGCCGACGGTGGAGGTGGAGGTGGAGGCGAGGTCGTGGAATCTCAGGACGAGGCGTGCGGCGTGCAAGGCTCCGATTGATGGTGGAGAAACGAATAGCAACCACAGTTCTCCGACGAAGAATGAGGTGATCAACTCATCCAGAGTAAGAGTGAGAGGACCGTCGGTGGCGTCGGCGACGGCGGCAGACGAGAACAAAAGAGCACGACCGAAATTCTCGGTGCCGCTGTCGAAGAAAGAGATCGAGGAGGATTTCATGGTGATGGCTGGGCGTCGCCCTCGAAAAAGGCCAAAGAAACGCGCACGATATGTTCAAAGGGAATTGGATGTAAGTTTTAATATTTCTCTTTCACTTGTATTTTTGTTTTCCGGTAATGATTACCCGATTGTTTTCGGTTTACTTCAATAACCACTGGTTTTTGCTTTATGGGTGCAGTCGTTGTTCCCGGGCTTACAACTGAGGGAGGTGAGGGTGGATTCTTACAAGGTTCCGGAGGTGATTGAAAACGGCAATGTAAGTTGAAGTGAGATTTAAAAACTCTCACCTTATTTTACCTCTGGTTCCCACAATTTGTGAGCAACCAGAGAAATGAAATTTAAATGTGGTGCAGAGATAGTAAACTGTGGGCATGGATTGTTTGTGTAAGCTGACATATGGTAAATTGCTGACCGTAACTAGTGTTAGAGTGTCTCAAATGGGAATATTTCATATAAATGTTGAATTTCCCAGCAACATTGTGCTGTAGTTTCAGTTCTTCTTCTTCATTCATTTTTATCTTTTCTCAAAAGCTGTATAGAGAAATGTATTCACCAAGTTTCCATCTGTGATGCTTTGCTATCTGGAAAAGAAAAAAAGATCGAATTTGGTGTGATTTTGTGGAATTAGATTTACAAAAGAATCAAATGAGTTTAGACAAGTCGACCTTCAAAATCAAAGTTGAGCTTATTAAATTTCGATTTGTTTTAACTTTAATAATCCTTAGTTGAGCTTCAAAGTTGAGTTTATATTATTGAATTAGTGTTACGAGTCGGTATCAACTTGATTAGAGAAATTATAAAATAATTTAGTTTTTTTTTATTTTTTAAATAAAAAAATAACTTGATTAATTAATTAAAATTTTATTTTAATATAAGTTGGCGTAATGAGTTAATTAAGCATCAACTTAATTAAAGAAATTATAAAAATATTCTAATGATAAAATTTGAACTAATCAATTAAAATTTTATTTTAATTTTAATGTCTTATGTACATATATTATTTATTATATGTTCCTCTATTTTAAATATGTCAAGTGTTAACTCTTTTAAGTGACTGTCATGAAGGTGTGAAAAAACTATTTTATATTTTCCTGGATAATATGGAAATTACTAGTAATATTTTCCTACTGATACTAAAGTCAAAATGTTATTTCAAAGCCACATGAAAAGAGAAGAAAAGAAAACAATAAATGAATAAGGTCATTTTAAAGTAAATTCTGTATTTTATATTTTATATTTTATATTTTAGTTAAAAAATTGCAACATATCTCATTATTTTATATACTTATTTTAAATATATATATATTTATCATCATCTTAATTCTGCTTGTACAGTCTAAAAGCTTCACTGATAATGTACTAATTATTTTCCCTTAAAATATATTATAGCTAGATTCATTTTTATCCAAAACTTTATAATATTATTAATTTCACTAGTTATATCTTCAGATTAGATTCTAAATTAGTTTTTATTTCGAAAGAGTTAATCAAATTTTAAAAGTATCGTTATTTTATTAATCAAAATTTTCTATTAATTTAGTGTTGAATATTAGGTTGGATCTATGGAACGTACTAAAATATTTGGCCAAATTTTAAATACGTATTTCGAATAGTGTTAAAAGAAATCCTCTTAAATTTTAATGGAATTATTTAAAATTATTCATACAATAAGAATACACATGTTTTAATATGTTCCGAGTTTTAAAATGAAAATTGATGTCACATTGATAAAAAAATTTAATTAAAATATTTTAAAGTTTATGAACCAATTTAAAATTTGAACCATAATTTTAGTTTGATATAAATCCTAATAAATATCTATTTTCTCCAATTCTACTACTTTTTATATTTAAAAAATTAAAACATTTTTATGATAACTTTTTTTTATTTCACTTTAAAATAATATTTTTATATTTAAATAACTCATTCTTTCTTTTAAGAAAAAACAATCTATATAGTTTATATAAAAACTATATTGCCACGCGTCAATGCTACTTTTTTTCTACATTGTAAAAATGATTAAATTATAGTTTAGGTCCTTCTATTATGTCTAAATCTAAAATTTAATCTTTATACTTTAATTTCTAAAATAATTTACCCCTATATTTTTATAATATTATTAATTATTCCAAATAGTTAACATGGTTAACTTTTCGATTAATTATTATGTGATTATGTATAATTTGAATGCCCTAAGAATCTTAGAGACTGATACGTGACTTTTTTTTTTTTAGGTTTGCGTTACATTTTTTACATTATAATGCATGGTCAAAATTATCACTTAATTATCATAAAATTTATTTTAAATATTAAAATAAGTTTACAATTTATACACCCACGTACAAAGTTGGATAATTTTGATCACTCCCCTTAAAATTTTAAACGAAAATTTGACGTGGAACAGAATTTTCTTAAATAAAAAATATTATTTTAAAAAGTACCCCTAATAGTTTTGGTTTCTTTGTTTCATCATCATCTATTTGTCACGGGGTTAGGATTTTAGTCTGAAAAACCGCGCGATTTTAGGCGATTTCTTTGCTTCAAATTCGTCTAAGTCAACCTAACTTTCGAAATATGAGAATTCTCACAAAAATTCTCTAAGGCACCAAAATATAACGGAAGCAACTCAAAGCGAATGAATAACGAAAGAATTGAAAAACCACAAAAAATAAATGCACACAAAGTGTTTGAATAAACGCTCTCAAATATATTCTTTAACTCAAGAATAAGTGAAGTGATTACAAATGAAGAGAGAGTGCTCTATTTATAATTGAGCTCCTCTAGATTAAACAATATATATTAAATTACATCACTAGCTGATTTTAGTTTTGATCTACAATAGGAGAGTCTTAAAGGATTTAAACTCTATACATCTTTATCCTTTAGGATTTACAATAGTAATCTTGATAAAAATACAAATTACTAGAGTGTTTACAATTTAACGGAGATACAAATAAAGTTAAGTCTCTTCCAAGTAATAGGACCATCTTGTTGAACCAAATAACCCCAATAAACAAGAAAAATCATCAAAGTATGCCTTAGTCCCAAGCTGCTTTGCGCAGCCCTTATCACCATCCTTCATCATCTCTTCAACCACCATATCACCCCATCATCATCTTCTTGTTCGACACTATCCCCTAATAGGATTTTTTTTTTTTTTTTTTTTTTTTTTTTTTTGGTTTAAATTTTGACAAATAGTCATCTTTGCAGAGTAAATTGGTTGTGGGACTTGAGGTTGTATGCTAGCCAAATGAGATTGGTGATTGAAACTTTAAAGGAATTGAAGGGGGTTATTTCATATTTACCCACTTTTTTTTTAATAAGTTTAAAGATTCCATCCAAATTACAATTTAATTTCGATACTTAAAAAATCTTTTTAGTTTCCGTCTTTATTCATTACCTTCTCTCTATGACAATATAGATCAAAATCAAATTGGATTCCATCCAAAATCTATTTAATAAAAAAAATTGAAGGTATAAAATAGTTTAAACTCTAAAACCAAGATTGAGCATGACAAATTGAATTGATTGTGTCTCATTTACATAAAAAATGAGGTCTATTATATCATACAAACAAGATCCACCTCGCGAAATCACCTACTTCCCTAAACTAGTTTTGTTTAGACCAGTCTATAAGAAAGAACGAGACTTCGCCCATTTGACCTGCTCACATCAATTCACTTTTCATTACACTTAGCAAGATTCTTTTTCATAGCCCTAAGACCAACCTTCTACCACAGGGTAATCATGTTAGGATTTGTGCTTTAGTACACTAATTTCGTAATTTTTGAACTAATTTAATAAATAAATTTTCATATAAATAATAAATCATTTTTTTATAGTTGTCTTTAATGATTTTTGCATTAAAAGTAAAATGCATAATCAGTTATTCACTTATTGATTACCTAATATTTTAATAAATATTAAGTTGCATCAAAAGGAAATAATTATAATGAGAAAAACCAAATTATATTAATAGGTAATCTAAATTGTCCGTTGTCCAAAGGAATCAAACTAAGCAAATGACTTTAGAGGACGATTATATTGTCTATAAGAACAATTGTGGAGATAGTTTATCTTGGCTATCAGAGCTATTGACTCCTAAAAATAGAAACAAAGGTGTCATTGGTTGGGTCGACAATACTTTAGACTGGACCAAAGTAGAATTTATTCTTGATCCATTTATTAATTTATTCACTTGTGACATGCATAGTGTGACTTACCTCAATCTTAAGCAAGTGATTGATCTTGTATACAAAACTCATTTACTTTAATATATTGAAAACATGTGCTCTCATGGTAGTGAGTGAAAGTTAGTATATTAAGTGAATGACTTTTATATGACATAACTTCACTCACAATAGTGAAATTCATAATTCAGATAAACCTTTCAATGGCATTGCATGAACTATGAAAATAGAATGTAACCATGGGTTATTTGTTTGGGATGAATGAATATCACTACTGTTTGCAAATATTGTTCATTTTCATTACAGAAGATGCTATTGTGACCATGAGATAAAATGGATCAAATTAGGTGAATAACTTTAACCTAAAGGAATTATGGATGTCTTCTGAGGATAACACACATGTGACAAGGTCATTGGACAAAATCATAATCTATGTTGCTTATGTAATGTTTTTTTAACCTTAAGACATGATCACTTAAATAAGTGAGGATTGGAAATATGAACTCATGAGTAGGTGTTTTTCCTTTTCATCAAGAGGTGTAGAGTTGACAAAACAGGCTTGAGCCCAAAAGTTCGTCCGTGCCTATCTAAGTTTGTAACAAATTTAAGTTCGAAAAAGCACGAGTCCGAGAAATCCCGAGCCCATAATATGCTCGAGCTCAAGACCGATTTGGCTCAAGCTCGAGATAAATTCGACTCAAAACCCAACTTTATAACTGAACAACCATAATAAACATTAATAATTAATATAATTTTATGATATTAGTTAAAATATAAATAAATGGTAATTCTTTGATTTTTTGAAAATGTATTCATAACCATCGCATATTTATATTAAAATTTTATTAATAGGAAAAGTAACTAATAATATTTTTTATGTTAATTTATAAAGGGAAATAAATTTTTAAAGATATGAATTTAATATAAAATATTTTTAATACTATAATGTATAATAAATATATAGAATTAATAATTATTAAAATCTATAAAATTAAACTTTAATGATAATATAATAATATATTATATAACTATTATCAAAATCGATTACTTAACCTAACCTTAAATCGATATATTAAATTAGTATATTACTAATACATAAAATAATAATATAATATATGTACTATTAATAATATAATATAGTATATAACTATTACAAAAAAAGATATATATAACTATTATTATAATATAGATTATAATAAAGGATATAATATTACATAATATTATAATGTTTAATCATTGATGCATAATATAAACTATTAATATATTACATGATATAATATAGTAGGAGGGCTAGCTTTTAAATGTACGAAAACTTAGAGCATATTTCAACTAATATAATAATAAACAATAATACATAATAATAGTAATAGTAATAGTAATAGTAATAGTAATAGTAATAGTAATATATAATGTACTATTATATATATATATATATATATTATTATAATATAGATTATAATAAAAGATATAACATCAATAGTTATGTATAATTTAGTATATTAAAATACACATTTATAATTATAACTAGCAATGCATAAAATATTATTAATAATTTAAAATCTTAATAATATATTATTTTTAAATTACATTTTGAATTCGGTTTTAACTTTTACAAATTATATTTGGGTAATGAGTTTAATTTCTTTTTATTTTGGACTTGAGATTTTGCTATAATTAGTTTATTTTGAGTTTGGGCAATAATGAATATATTATTTGAGTTTGAGCTTAGTATAATATATTTGTGTTTTGAAATAAATATTTTAGAATATGAGTATTAGGTTTATAAATTTAATAAGGAAAATAAAAAGTTATTCAATTGTCAATATAATATAATAAATAATAAAATATATTTTCTTTAATTCATATAATATCATAAAATAATAAGTTTTACATACAATAAGCACTTTGATATATTTTATATAAAATAACTTTATTAAATATATATAATTTATTATTTTTATAAAGCAAATTTCAATTGGGTTGTCATTGTATAAAACTAAAATGAATTATTACATTCATAATTAAAATATTTATAACTTATAAAATTCAAAACTATCTAAATTCATTAGAGCCTACCTGACTCGATCCGAGCCCAAAAAAATTCGAGTCTGAAAATGCCTGAACCAAAGAAAATCCAAGTCCGTAACAGATCTGAACCCAATAAAATACAAACTTGAGAAAACCTGAACTAGTTCGAGCCTGAAAAACCCGAGTACAAAGTAAATCCGATTCTAACCCGCCCGTTTACAAACTCTAAGGAGAAGATGAAGTTGTATGGGATAATGATTTAAATGGAAAGTACGTATAAAATCAAATCTGCATGCCGACTCTTATATAACGTATCGAGAGACGCTTTCAGGCACTTTAAACAAAATATTTCTGCTTATCCTAGGAGACAATTGCTAACTACAAGCACCAAACCTCAAATTTCAATTTTTGATGTTAACAATCAGGAATGGACAATGATTTTAGCTATAAAGAAGAGCATGATGAGGAGGAACACATTTGAAAGTGCATCAACTGTCCCTGATAAGAAAGACAATCAATTTGTATCGAGGAAAAAGTTACAAACGGCTTCACCAATTGCAAGCTCGCCTCGTGGTACTGCCTAATGTGCTTTTCTGTTAAATAATTATCATATAATTCCTTTGCAAGACAAAGGTGTCTAAACAACTAATTCGGTTAATACTTGAATGGAAGTACCACTAATCGAATAAATCGAAATTTTGAAACCGTTAACCGAATCAAAGTTTTTTTGAAAGCTATTAGTTGACTGAATTAATTTCGGTTATTTCGGGCAGTTAACCAAAATTCGTACATGTTTTTTTGTTGGAACATTTTCAATATATATATAGTGTTCTAGTAGTTGCAAATGAAAAGTTATAAGTAACTAAAAGTTGTCACTTGATTATTAACAAATAGTTATAATTATTCAAGTAGACATCTATTGAATAATTATGTATTGCTAAATATATGACTATCCATTTGGGTAGTTATGTCCCTATGAAGAGACATGAGACCTCCTATAAATAGGAGTGAAATTTCATTTGCATGATACACCTAAAAATATAGAAACAAAGTTTCTTTCTATTTCTCCAACCATCTTTTATATTTCTAGATTGTTCTATAAAAAATTACTACAAAAATTCTTTATAGAAATTGATATCCTTGCTATGTTCTGCTTAGTGCTCAGTAGATTGTTTCCGTCAGTGCAAAGTATAGATAGTCACTGGGCTTCATTGTATCCTTGAGGTTCATTTTCTAGTAATTCTTTTGCACACTATAATATAGGTGGGGCGAATAAAACCTTAAAGAAAGTGGCATTGATACACGCCTTGAAGCCTTTGCTAATTTTTCATAAGTTTCTTTTTATCCCTACACGCCAACATTTTTTTTATTCAAACAAGTTTAAATCATTAGAAAAACCATGCAATGTTCTTTTTATTTATTTTTACTTGTCATTTTGATTGTACTTAACATCTTATCTCTATTTGTATTATTGATTTAAATAATGAAAACACCACTAAGCTCTGTTGCTCAGCACACGATTTATTTACTTTTGTGTGCATGTATTGTAGACCTCAAAGTGTCAAAGTGATTGGCAGCATCCATAATCAAATATGGACCCAAAAAGTTTGTACATTTTTGTTATGTTAGTTGTAAATGACATGTACCAAACCTTTGAGTTGTCTTTAGATTTATGTTGCCATTTTGGTACTTAACATTGGAAATGTTAACCTTGAATATGATTATACGTGTTAAAAGTACATATGTGATGCTATAAATAGAATTTGGAATGTAGCATGTATGCCAATTATATGGTAGAGATGTTGAATTTAGTATGAATGTGAATATGCATATAATCATATGTTTTAAGATGTTAAATGAACTAAATAAGGTAGTTTGACATTTGAATTAATGCCTAAAATGTACAATATTGAGTTTTTGGGTCACTTAAATCACCTAAGCTTTGTAATTGGCAGGTTTGAGGTGAATAAAGCAAAATTTTGGGAAAATTGCCCTCAAGGTCGTGACACTATCCTATTGGTGTCGCGACGTTGAGCTTTTGATTTCATAGTCGTGGTACTCCCTTGTTAAGGTCACGATATCGATCCCCTCTATTTCCAAAGTTGTGACGTTCCCCTGTTGAAGTCGCCACGTCAGCATCTTGTCTTTAAAGTTACGGTTCACCTTAGTTAAAGCCGCAATTTCATGCTTCTGCCCTTGATGTCAGAACATGCCTCCTTTATGGTCGCGACATCACCTTTGTATTTTGAAAATTTTATGTTTTAATCCTTCCTGTATCATCAATGTTTCAAAGAAGATTTCGTAAGCTTGTTTATAACCCATGTTTGATTAAACAATGCGTTTAATTAAGTTTTGGAACCTAATGGCTAGTATGATTTATTTATTAGATATGTAAATAAAAATCGTAGTTGTTTCGACAAAGAATGTGCCATCTCACATTCGGATCTGACGATCAGGTCTGGTGAGAGGTGTTACAATTAAGACCTAATCTTTCATACTACAGACAAAACCTAAGCTCTTAGCTCTTTTACAGTTCCATAGTAACACTGGCATTTGATTCAGTAGTTAGAGGTTTGCTAGCATCTTAGGGAATCTCCCTCTCTGTATATCTCTCATTAGACTTGGTCTCAATTCTACCTTTTCTTGCATCGAATCCATCTCTTGTAGGAACAACAAACTCACATCAAGCCTGAAGTGAAGTACCACCGGATTTAGAACCGGCTTTTATACCAAAATTTGGATGCTTCCTGGGTGAATCTCCAGATTCTCACCATTGTAATTTGCAACCAATACTTTGATTATCCATCTTGAGTCTTTTTTTTAGGTTTCAAATGACTTACCTTGGGGTTTGGAATCCTACTGAGATCAGCCTGAGATATATTGTAATAGGTTGTGGTAATATTAATGTACAAGGGGGAGCACCAAAGTACTATTTCTTGCTACGTAAGCTGAAGTCCCTATTTTTCAGTGGGATAAATGACTAGGCTTTCTCTTATCTAGTTTTGCCTCATTGCTTGTCTCCTTACTAAAGTTTAGGCTAGCATAATCAATGTTGTTGTCAAAGAATTATGGCTCAAGAGATAGCGAGTTTTATGTTAGCGAGTTTTCTGTTAAGGTGATATTTCTCTCATTTGTGATAGTAACACCCTCCTTCTGAGGTATCCCACACCTCTCTTTGCCAATGCTCAAGCTTATTTTTTGTGAAGGACCTAGTTTGGGAAGAGGAACGATTAATAATCATGTTTATTTTTGTTATATTCTATTTGGTTCATAGGATTTGGAGCATTTAAAGATGATTTAGGATTCGCAGATAGAGATATATTGTAACACCCAATTTCCAATTAACCCTAAATTAAGAATGAATAAGGGACTAAATTAAAAGAGATCGCAAGTTGGTGGCCTATATTGAAAGAAACAGGAAAGCTGGAAACCGAATTGGACATGGTTTAGATCTGGTTCAGTTAGGATGGAACCCATCAATTCCTTAATGGGAGACATCATAATTAGCAAGGTTCTCATAAGGTTGGTGATAGCACGAGAAGGGTTATAAATAGTTGGGAGATGGCTCCCAGGGATGATTTTTTCTTTCTGAGTTAGTTTCTTTTTCTCTTCATCATCTTCTTCGGTAGCCTGAAAAAGGATTAACCATGGAAGGTTCAGCATGGAGCAGACTCCAAAAGGATGGAAATGGAAAAGTAGGGAAACTAGTAAGCGGGTAAGGTTCTTAACCCTTTTGTGTGCGTAGAATGAAGTTATAGAACTTCAGAACTATTTTAAAAGTGGCAATGCTTAGCTGCCAAGAGAATGGAAGCTCTGACATTCGAGAAGGCTAAGCTATGGAAACGATAAGGATTCAGGTGAGTTCTAGACACCAAACCTATTATTATGGTCTACGTTGTTAAGTATGCCATGTTTGCATAAGCATAAAACATGATGATATGTGCATGCATTGCATGACTATGGGAAAACCTTAAGGGTTAGATGAAGATAGGAAGGGAAATGGGGAGAGAATTTATTAGTTACCGCCTCGGGCGAAGCTTCGGGCCTTGTGGAGGGAACACTATGTTGTTCAAGCATCAAGGTTAGGTGGTGATCTGTCGTAATTCGGTATAGCAGATTAAACTAGTTTTCATACTTAAGGAGCTTGAATATGAACAATTTTAGTATGATTTCTTAGTTTACCAGATTAAAGGCGAGCTAGCGTATTTATTAAGTGTGCAGGTGACCATTCAAAGGTGTAGGATGTAACACCCCTTACCCGTGCCCGAAGTCAGAACCGGGATTGAGGCATTACCTAACTAATCTCACTTGACATCTCGAAACGGGCTATAAATTTTCATTTAAACTCATCACTTGCACGTACTCGGCCTAAGAGGCCCCAAACATACCTCCGAGAGGTATCGGAACTATTCTGGGAGCTTTTACGAGCTCGGGAACTTTTCAAAAAAATAGGGGCCACACGCCCGTGTTGGTCTAGGGACACGCCCGTGTGCCCCTAAGACATGTCCGTGTCATTCACCCGTGCTCGATCCTGACCAACTTCACACGGCCTAGACATGCTCGTGTCTTCCATCCGTGGTCAATTCTGACTAACTTCACACGGCATAGACACGCCCGTGTCTTCTACCCGTGGTCGATTTAAATTCCACAATTAATGTGCAGACTTCACACGGCTTGGGCACACGCCCGTGTCCCTAGCCTGTAGAGCGTACTGACTTACAAACCTAGCATGCAAGGGGACACACGGTCAATTCACACGCCCATAGGGCTAACCGTGTGTCACACACGGTATAGACACACGCCCGTGTGTCTATTCATGTGGACAATTAGATGGCTATCTACCAAGCCTTTTGCCACCTACATTGCACACATGCAAACACCAATCTATTTCAACACAATTCATAACCCAAAGGCATATCCAAGTACTCAATTCAACAACCATACACAAGGGCATACACTTCAAAAAAATCACTTTCTTTAAACATAAAAATTTTCCAAGTATCGGCCTAACTTAATAGACCATTACAAAAGGAGGTTTTGATGCCTTACAAAGCCATCACTTTGTCCAACAATTACGACCTAACAAAATACTCGAGTCATATACATGCCATACTCAAAATAAGTCTAAATTGTTATACCAAAGTGGTGTCGATAGTGTGATTTTCGAACTCCTACGTCCCCATTCCTCGAGTTATCTTTGCAATACTACAAGGAGAAAGAGCAATGAAAGGGGTAAGCATAAAGCTTAGTAAGTTTGCATGGATATGAATAGCAACAATAAGCTCATAAAATAATTCATTCATGACATTAACTAACTATACACAAGTCATAGGCTTCTTGCCAAACTTACTCACAATTGCCCTTATTTAGCACATACCGTACCACATATCGTAATCGTTTCTTCGTGACTCATTCACGAGTACCTGTATTCACTCATTTATATGACTTTAGTACAAATCTCATTTCTACTTCTAAACCCATCTACTTATCCCTTTAATCACTAGGGATAGTCAAAGACGCATATTCAACATCGTTCATGTAGGGACAAAGCCAATGCCACATCCCCGAGGTGGTCTTACATGGAGTTACTTCTAAACGTCAATGCCATATCCCGGATATGGTCTTATATAGACTTTCACATCAAGTATCGATGCCATATCCCGGATATAGTCTTATACGATTTTCATATTCATTACCGAAGCCATATCCCGGATATGGTCTTATACGGGATCTCAACTCAATGCCGAGGCCATGTTCCGGACATGGTCTTATACGGGACCTTACCTATTTCATATCTCGATGATAGCATTTCCATATTCACATGGTCCACTAGGACTTCAACATCTCACTCAACATCAATTTAATGGAGTGTCATGCATCAATATGATATCAAGCATTCTCAATCATGCTAACATACATATTGCATTAATCACATACAAACTTACCTCGATTCCAAAATGAGCTAACTCGTCGGTTTAGTCCAAGACTTTGTTCTTTCCCCGATCGAGGTGGATTCTCGGTTCTTCTTACTCTATAATAGCAATTTAGATCATTTTAATCACATCATTAATAAAAGCATTTCAATAATCATGCTTAGGTAAAATTACTATTTTGCCCCTAGGCTTTGGCAAAAATGACCATTTTGCCCCTAGGCTCGAAAATAATTCTAATCACATTTCTACCTTCCATAAGCCTAGGTGAACATTTAATACTCTTATAGCTATTATAAAAACTCATCATTTCACATAATTACCACAATTTTGTAACCTTTTCATCAAGGTCCAATTAGGTGTTTTCATGGCAACACCTTTCACAAGAGTTGTTCATCTAACAACCAAGACTCATTTTCTCCCATAAAAATGCAGCAAATAACTATGATAGCTCTCATGGAAAAACTCTAAACTTTTCACCATATTGCACAATAGTCCCCTCATTTGAAAGCTTAAGCTTTAGGGGTCCCAAAAGTACAACTATTTTCAAGAAAAGATCACTAGAACACTTACTTTTGAAGAGAAGAGTGTGCTGAAATTTTGAAGCTTTCTTCCCTCTATTTGCTACTAATTTTTGGTGGAAGAGTGAAAGAGAAAAGATGATATCTTTTCTTTTCTTATTTTATTAATACTAGTCAAATTAGTCCACCTACTATCACCAACTTTGACAAATTTGTCTCCTATGCTAGTCTATGGCCGGCCAAGCAAATATTGGGGGTATAATTGCCTTTTAAAGACCTCCAATTATCAATCTATGGCTATTTGGTACCTTTAGCTTATAAAATGGAACTTTCGCACTTTATGCGATTTAGTCCTTTTTCACGATTATACAAGAAATCGCTAAAATTAAAGCACCAAAATTCTCATGCACATATACTATCATGCTCCGACTCATAAAATAACATGAAAATAAATTTCTCAATTCTTAGATTAGTGACCCCGAGATCACTATTCTGTCTAGCCCCTAAATCGGGCTGTTACAATTCTCCCCCTTAAGGATTTTCGTCCCCGAAAATCTTACCGGCAAAAAGATTGGGATATTGGTTTCTCATCATTTCCTCGGGCTCCCACGTAGCCTCTTCTATTCCGTGCCTTTGCCATAAAACTTTCACAAGGGCTATGCTTTTGTTTCTCAACTGCTTAACCTTTCGCGCCAAAATCTTAACCGACTCTTCACCATAAGTCAAGTCCGGTTGTATCTCTACCTCTGTTGGTACAATGACATGTGAAGGATCTGAACGGTATCGGCGCAACATGGATACGTGAAAGACATCATGAATCTTTTCTAGTTCAGGTGGCAAGGCCAACCGATAAGCTACCGGTCCTATCCTCTCGGTAATCTCATAAGGTCCGATAAAGCGTAGACCTAGTTTGCCCTTCCGGCCAAATCTGAGGACTTTCCTCCAAGGTGATACTTTCAAGAACACTTTATCACCGAATTTGAATTCTATCTCTTTCCTTTTCAAATCTGAATAGGACTTCTGCCTATCTGAGGCGACTTTCAGACAATCACATATCACTTTTACTTTTTCATCAGTTTCCTTAACCAAATCGACCCCGTGTATCTTTTTCTCTCTGAGTTCTGACCAATACAAGGGCGTGCGGCACTTACGCCCATACAATGCCTCATAAGGCGCCATCTTCAAACTTGACTAAAAACTGTTGTTGTAGGCAAATTCCACCAACGGTAAGTATTTCTCCCAACTACCTTGGAATTCTAAAACACAACATCGAAGCATGTCCTCAAGTATCTGGATTACCCTCTCCGACTGTCCGTCGGTTTGTGGATGGAAGGCTGTACTGAAATTTAATTTCGTGCCCAAGGCTTCTTGCAACTTTTTCCAAAACCGTGACGTGAATCTCGGATCTCTATCCGAAATGATCGACAACGGTACACCATGGAGTCTTACTATCTCTGACATGTACAAGTCTGCCAATTTATCAAGCGAATAGTCGACTCAATCTTTGGTATAAAATGGGTGACTTTGTGAGTCTATCAACCACTACCCATATTGCATCTTTCTTCTTTGGAGTCAACGTAAGCCCGTCATGAAGTCTATGGTAATAAGGTCCCATTTCCACTCGGGAACCATAATGGGTGAAGTAAACCCGGAAGGTACTTGATGTTCAAACCTTCACTTGTCGACAAATCGGACATTTCGATACAAACTCGGAAATGTCTTTCTTCATATCAAGCCACCAATACCATTTCTTCAAATCATTGTACATCTTCGTGCTGCCTGGGTGTACATTCAAACATCTGCTATACGCTTCATGCAAGATTTTATGAATAAGCTCGCCATTTCTGGGTACACAGACCCTATCTCAAAATGTCAGACATCCATCAGGATTTACCCAAAATTCTGGCTCCACGCTCGACTCACATAAAATTCTCTTGGCTTGCAAACTATTATCATCTTTCTGAGCTTCACAGATTTCTTGGATAAACAAGGGTTTAGCCCTCAATTTGGCTAAAACAGAACCATCATCTAACAAGGTCATCTGAGTATTCATGGCTCTTAGTGCAAACAATGATTTTCTACTCAAAGCATCGGCGACTACGTTTGCCCTTCCTGGATGGTAGTCAATTTCCAACTCATAATCCTTAATCAACTCTAACCACCTTCGTTGCCTCAAATTCAATTCCTTTTGAGTCATCAAATATTTTAGGCTTTTATGGTCGGTGAAAATCCGACACCTTTCACCATATAAATGATGCCTCTAAATTTTTAACGCAAACACAATTGCGGCCAACTCTAAATCATGAGTCGGGTAATTCTTCTCGTGCGGCTTCAATTGCCTAGAGGCGTAAGCAATCACCTTACCATCTTGCATGAGTACACAACCTAATCCGCTCAAGGACGCTGCGTCACTATAAACCACAAATTCTCTTCCGGCTCAAAGTTGTACCAAAACAGGGCCTCGGTCAATAGTGTCTTTCTTTCTCAAAACTCGTTGACACTTTTCTCATCCAATCGAACTTCACATCTTTTTGCAAAAGTTTGGTCATTGGGGTAGCTATCATGGAAAACCCCTTGACAAAATGCCTATAATAGCCAGCTAGGCCTAGAAAACTCCTTACCTCAGTTACGCTCCTCGGCGGTTTCCATTCAACAATTGCTGAAATCTTACTCGGGTCGAATCTAATCCCTTCTCCCGAGACAATGTGCCCCAAAAATCCCACTTCCTTGAGCCAAAATTCACTCTTACCGAATTTGGCATAAAATTTCTCTTCTCTCAAAACTTGCAGAACCGTACTCAAGTGCTCGGCATGTTCGTTCTCATCTCGAGAGTAGATCAATATGTCGTCGATGAAGACCACGGAAAATTTATCCAAGTATGGTCGAAAAACGCGATTCATCAAATCCATGAAGATCGCAGGGGCATTCGTTAGACCAAAAGGCATGACCAAAAATTCATAGTGGCCATACCTAGTCCTAAATGCGGTTTTCGGCACATCTGAGTCCTTAACTCTCAGCTGATAGTACCCTAACCTTAAATCTATCTTGGAAAACACCGTGGCTCCCTTCAATTGATCGAATAGATCATCGATCCTCGACAACGGGTACTTGTTCTTCACAGTTACCTTGTTGAGTTGCCGATAATCTATGCATAGTCTCATAGAACCATCTTTCTTGTTCACGAATAAAATGGGAGCACCCCACAGAGAAAAACTCGGCCTTGCAAAACCTTTATCCGTCAGCTCTTGCAACTATTTTTTAGCTCCTTTAACTCGGTTGGAGCCATTCTATAGGGAGCAATAGAAATAGGGGCAGTACCCGGAGCTAACTCAATCCCAAATTCGATCTCTCTAACCGGGGATAGTCCTGGAAACTCTTCCGAGAAAACATCTAGGTACTCACATACCATGGGTACCGACTCAATTCTCAAATCAGTCTCTTTAGTGTTCAACACAAAGGCAATGTAAGCCTCGTACCCCTTTCTCAAATACTTTTGAGTCGACAGGGTTGACATCACTACTAGTAGCCTATCTGGCTTATCTGATTCAACACGAATAAGATTACCATTTTCATCTCTCAACTCAATATGCTTCTTCCCACAATTCACAATGACTCCATGAGTAACTAACCAATCCATCCCAAGGATGACATCAAACTCATCAAACGGTAATAACATAAGGTCGACCGAGAAACAATGACCCTTAATCATCAAAGGGCAACCTTTGCAAACTCTATCAACCAATACACACTTGCCTAGGGGATTAGACACTCTTATTATGAATCAGTAAACTCTATGGGCATGCTCATGCTAGAGACTAATTTCATGCATATGTATGAGTGGGTGGATCCCGGATCAATTAAAGCTATAACACGAGTATTATGGAGAGAAAAGGTACCCGTGATTACGTCGGGGGAAGATGCCTCTTCACGAGCACAAATGGCATATGTCCTCGCGGTGCTCTACCCCGACTCTAGCAAACTTGCTCTCTAGATGGATTCTTGCTACCCATTTCATTTCCGGGTTTCTCAGTGGTCTTCCCCTAGCAGTACTTCCCGATCTTGCATACTGAGGCTTTTCTTTCTCGACCACCTCGGGGCAGTCTCTAATAAAGTGGTCTAAGAACCCACATCGGAAACAAGCTTTCTCGCTAGCTCGACACTCACCAGAATGATGCCTGCCACACTGAGGACATTCTGGTCTACTTGGTCGAACGTTGCCCACACTAGCAACTGAAGTGGTCTGCCCTTTCGACCCCGAAAATTGCTTGCCTTTACTTCGAGTTGAAAACCCCGCTGAAGCGACTAATCGAGTAGTAAAATCCCTCGATTTCTTAGATGAGGATTGATGAGACTTATTCAAATGTCTATTCCTCGAGTCACGAAACTCATTCTCGGCTCTTCTCTTCTCTTTAGCTTGACTCTTGGCTTTACTGTGCTCTATCTACCAACACTACAAATTCCTTTAGTTCGAGGACTCCTAACGTATAAACGTATATCTTCATTTAATCCGTCCTCGAATCTCTTGCACATGACGGCCGGTGAGACACGCACTCCGTGCATACTTGCTAAGCCTTACGAACTCCCGCTCATAGTCGACATCTTGACATACGGTCTTACTTCAGCCCAAGAACTCCTTCCTCTTATGGTCGATGAACCGCTGACTGATGTACTTTTTCTGGTATTCCTCTTGGAAAAATTCCAAGCTAACTCTCTCCCTCGGCACCACCGACACCAGGGTGTTTCACCATCGATAGGCTGAATCTCTCAGGAGAGATACCGCACACTTTAAGCACTCATCAGGTGTGCAGGATAACTCATCGAATACCCTGATGGTATTCTTGAGCCAGAATTCTGCTTTCTCTAGGTCATCTTCCTTATTTTCCCAGAATTCCTCGGCTCCTTGCTTCCGGATCTTATCCACTGGAGGTCTTTCTCTTCTCACCACCACAACCACTTGAGGAGCTACGGGAGCGGGTTGAGGAATTGGTGGGGGTGGAGGGGGTTGAGCGTTTGGATTTGCTCGGGCATATACTCAAGATACCGCTTGCTCATCATGTGGAGAAAGGCTTCTCGAGCCTCTTCCCCCTGACCCAAGGTCTCGGGTCTACTATTAGTCGGCGCGGTCCCTTGAGCGAGAGTCGGCGCGTTACTCGCAAAGATCATCGATCGTAGTTCGATGCCGGATCAGAATCCATATACTACATAAAACACAATTTTATACGTCAGGAGCCATCACACTATCATTACTCAGACACCCTTATATATGGCATGTATAGCTAGACTCATACTTACGCTACGTTAGTCCTAGAACCGACTAAATCGTAGCTCTGATACCAATAAATGTAACACCCCTTACCCATGCTCGAAGCCGGGACTGGGATTGAGGCATTACCTAACTAATCTCACTTGAGATCTCGAAACGGGCTATAAAATTTCGTTTAAACTCATCACTGACCCAAACATACCTCCGAGAGGTATCAGAACTATTCTGGGAGCTTTTATGAGCTCGGGAACTTTTCAACAAAACAGGGGCCACACGCCCGTGTTGGTCTAGGGACACGCCCGTGTGCC
The DNA here is from genome assembly GCA_025698515.1 of Gossypium sturtianum. Lineage (NCBI taxonomy): Eukaryota > Viridiplantae > Streptophyta > Magnoliopsida > Malvales > Malvaceae > Gossypium > Gossypium sturtianum. The sequence goes on along the minus strand of CM046947.1, from coordinate 74,055,237 downwards.
CCTAAGACATGTCCGTGTCATTCACCCGTGCTCGATCCTGACCAACTTCACACGGCCTAGACACGCCCGTGTCTTCCACCCGTGGTCAATTTTGACTAACTTCACATGGCATAGACACGCCCGTGTCTTCTACCCGTGGTCGATTTAAATTCCACAATTAATGTGTAGACTTCACACGGCCTGGGCACACGCCCGTGTCCCTAGCCCGTGGAGCGTACTGACTTGCAAACCTAGCATGCAAGGGGATACACGGTCAATTCACACGCCCATAGGGCTAACCGTGTGTCACACACGGTATAGACACACGCCCGTGTGTCTATTTATATGGACAATTAGATGGCTATCTACCAAGCCTTTTGCCACCCTACATTGCACACATGCAAACACCAATCTATTTCAACACAATTCATAACCCAAAGGCATATCCAAGTACTCAATTCAACAACAATACACAAGGGCATACACTTCAAAAAAATCACTTTCTTTAAACATAAAAATTTTCCAAGTATCGGCCTAACTTAATAGACCATTACAAAAGGAGGTTTTGATGCCTTACAAAGCCAACACTTTGGCCAACAATTACGACCTAACAAAATACTCGAGTCCTATACATGCCATACTCAAAATAAGTCTAAATTGTTATACCAAAGTGGTGTCGATAGTGTGATTTCCGAACTCCTACGTCCCCGTTCCTCGAGTTATCTTGGCAATACTACAAGGAGAAAGAGCAATGAAAAGGGTAAGCATAAAGCTTAGTAAGTTTGCATGGATATGAATAGCAACAATAAGCTCATAAAATAATCCATTCATGACATTAACTAACTATACACAAGTCATAGGCTTCTTGCCATACTTACTCGCAATTGCCCTTATTTAGCACATACCGTACCACATATCATAATCGTTTCTTCGTGACTCATTCACGAGTACCTGTATTCACTCATTCATATGACTTTAGTACAAATCTCATTTCTACTTCTAAACCCATCTACTTATCCCTTTAATCACTAGGGATAGTTAAAGACGTATATTCAACATCGTTCATGTAGGAACAAAGCCAATGCCACATCCCCGAGGTGGTCTTACATGGAGTTACTTCTAAACGTCAATGCCATATCCCGGATATGGTCTTATATGGACTTTCACATCAAGTATCGATGTCATATCCAGGATATGGTCTTATACGATTTTCATATTCATTACCGAAGCCATATCCCGGATATGGTCTTATACGGATCTCAACTTCAAGGTTTGAGGACATATTAGGACATGGTCTTATACGAGACCTTACCTATTTCATATCTCGATGATAGCATTTTTATATTCACATGGTCCACTAGGACTTCAACATCTCACTCAACATCAATTTAATGGAGTGTCATGCATCAATATGATATCAAGCATTCTCAATTATGCTAACATACATATTGCATTAATCACATACAAACTTACCTCGATTCCAAAATGAGCTAACTCGTCGGTTTAGTCCAAGACTTTGTTCTTTCCCCGATCGAGGCAAATTCTCGGTTCTTCTTGCTCTATAATAGCAATTTAGCTCATTTTAATCACATCATTAATAAAATCATTTCAATAATCATGCTTAGGCAAAATTACTATTTTGTCCCTAGGCTTTGGCAAAAATGACCATTTTACCCCTAGGCTCGTAAATAATTCTAATCACATTTTTACCTTCCATAAGCCTAGGTGAACATTTAATACTCTTATAGCTATTATCAAAACTCATCATTTCACATAATTACCACAATTTTGTAACCTTTTCATCAAGGTCCAATTAGGTGTTTTCATGGCAACACCTTTCACAAGAGTTGTTCATCTAACAACCAAGACTCATTTTCTCCCATAAAAATGCAGAAAATAACTATGATAGCTCTCATGGAAAAACTCTAAACTTTTCACCATATTACACAATAGTCCCCTCATTTGAAAGCTTAAGCTTTAGGGGTCCCAAAAGTACAACTATTTTAAAGAAAAGATCACTAGAACACTTACTTTTGAAGAGAAGAGTGTGCTGAAATTTTGAAGCTTTCTTCCCTCTATTTGCTACTAATTTTTGGTGGAAGAGTGAAAGAGAAAAGATGATATCTTTTCTTTCCTTTTTTTATTAATACTAGTCAAATTAGTCCACCTACTATCACCAACTTTGACCATCATTGACAAATTTGTCTCCTATGCTAGTCTATGGCCGGCCAAGAAAATATTGGGGGCCTAATTGCCTTTTAAAGACCTCCAATTATCAATCTATGGCTATTTGGTACCTTTAGCTTATAAAATGGAACTTTTGCACTTTTTGCAATTTAGTCCTTTTTCACGATTATACAAAAAATCGCTAAAATTAAAGCACCAAAATTCTCATGCACATATACTATCATGCTTCGACTCATAAAATAACATGAAAATAAATTTCTCAATTCTTAGATTAGTGACCCCGAGATCACTATTCCGACTAGCCCCTAAATCGGGCTGTTACATAGGAACTCAAAACTGGCTGTTGTGTTGCAACATAGGGAGCTTGATGTTGCAACATAGGGAGCAGAATATAAGAAATCCAAGTCTGCCTTAGGTGTCGCTACACAGCCATGGGATGTCGCGACACACCCCTAAAGTTACCCCTGAACTATGCATAATGCCTTTGATGTTACGACACAGACACTATGATGTCGTGACACCTGCCTTGTACGGGATTAAATATGAGTCAGGGGTGTTTTGGTCTGCACAATAGAAATTAAACACGAGAACTTTAGCTAAGCTAGGGTTGAGGATGACAGCTACACTAATTCTATAAATAGGCTCATTTAGAACTTGTTTAAGGGGAGCTTTTAACATTCTAAGTTTCCTTTGTAAATTTAGTTTTTAGTTTTTCCCTTTTCTTAGGTTTTAGATTTCTTTTCCGTTTATTTCTATTAGCGCTCATCGAAGGATTTGATTTGTAGATTCGATTTTTTGGATTCTACGCTCATCAATGAAATATAATCATGATTTCTCTTTACACTCTATTATTGAGATACTCTTAATGTCTATTTATTTTAACAAGTTTATTATGCTTTTGAAATCCATGAGGAACTAATCCTCTTATGGCGGATTAGTGAATGGAAGTGTGATTAATTAATTACTATGTAGGGTTTTTTTAGCAGATCAGCTGTTTAGGAGAGGAAGAATTTAAACCCTAGGCTTGATGACCCTAGGAAGTCATTTAGGTGGGAATTAACACAAACTTAGTATGACCTACCCGTGAACACTTTAGCCCCAAACCAGCCTAGACTGTGAGGTTGAGAGTTAAGTAGTTCTTACCGACTCATTAGTTTAGTACAAGATCGAGAGATTCTACTAGGGTAACGACTAGTTGATTGAATAAAAACCCGAAATAGGAATTAGTTATGATCGTTGAAGTAAACTAATCACTCATGCTTAAATTTGATTGAATTTAGAGATTTAGTTTTCTGTCGTTCTTATTTAATGCATGCTATTTCTTTCCTCAGGGTATAGGCAATTTCTCCCTTTTATATTTATTTGTAATATGGTTTATTTAAAGTACTAATTAGATCTATTTGCGTTTAGGTTAGAATTAATCTAGTACTCGCCTCCATTGGGTACAATTCTCGGAGCACTCACTCACTCCGTTGTAACTATATTATAACCTGACCCATATACTTGCGGATACCGCCTCAATATTTCATATCTTTTAGTTGCAGTATTCATACTTTGGATGTTATTACATCGGAGGCGGTCAAGTTGTTAGCGTCATTGCCGAGGAGGCAACGTTGCTAAATTAGTTTTAATTTTGACATTCAATAGAATAATTAGGAAATTTTTAAATTATAGATACGATTATATTTTGTTATTTTTTTTAATTTAGTTTACTAACTTTTTTATGTCTCATTGTAAATCTCAGTGTATGCCTCGGGAGAGAGGAACACTCGTATAGTCAGTCACTGATTCATAGAGACTAAGTCATCAAAGATCTTTTAACTATGGATGAGTCTGGTTATATGTGGTTTGACGATGAAATGAACTATGATGAGGAAATATACGATGAGGGAGTATATGAATACTGAGAGATCATGGAAAATAAAAAATTGTTCATGATAAAGCTGAGTTAACACGGAAACGAAGCCTCAACACACTCGTGAGTAATAACCAAGGTACTATATAGTCAAACATCCACATGAGTTCACTAGTAATTTGTATGAGGCACTTAAAGAAGATCATGATATGCCCGAACAGTCAAACAAGCTTCCTTGTGATTCCTATGAGATGCCTTCATGTGAAATCACCAAAACGGTAAAACTTTGAGGTATTATTAAACATGTCAGATATGATGGCACAAATGATGAAAATGATGCAAGAAATATTTGAAGTGCTGCCTCCTCGAAAATAGGACATGTCTGACGTGCATGACTTGGATCATGAGAGCCATTGTATTATTGATAATCATGATGAGATTCATGGTGAGATTCAACCAGAGCTTGTAACTGAAGATCATGGAGATGAGTTTAACTTAGTTGAAACGTACTCTGATCAAATCGACATAGTAGCATGAAACACCCCTTACCCGTATTCGACGTCGGAACAGGGTACGAGGCATTACCAGACTTACAAGCAAGCAATCATACAAATCGATACATGATTTTCCCTCAAATTTAAAACTTTCCTTAAATATCAATATCACCCTTTAAACATGCCTACGAGGCCCAAAACATACAAAAAGAGTAGTTCAGAACTAATCCTGATTCTTACGAGCACTAAGAAAATTTTTACTCAAAACAGGGCCACACACCCGTGTGGAAAGGAACACGCCCGTGTGGGCAGGCTGTGTTATAACACACTGTAACAGCCTGATTTTGGGGCTAGTCGAAACAGTGGTTTCAGAACCGCTAATCCAAGGCTGGAGAAATTAGTTTTAATATTATTTTATGTTTTTTAGCATGATTATATGAGTGTAAGAAAATTTTGGTGCATTAATTTTAGCGATTGCACGCTAGATTGCGAAAATGGACTAAATCGCATAAAGAGCGAAAGTGTAGTTCTACAAGAAAAAAGGTGTCCAATAGCTGTAGAATATTAATTGGAGGTCCCTAATGTGCAATTAGACCTTTCTAAGGTTAATAGCTGGTCATAGGGGACAAAGAAATAAAATTTTCAATAAATTAGGTGAGGTTTTGGTGGCAATTTGTCTGGTAATAAAATAAAATAAAGAGAAGAAAAGATATCATCTTTTCTCAACCTTCTCTCCACCGAATTTTCCCAAGAAAAACAGCCACGGAGGCTTGAAAATTTTTAGCAACTCCTCACCTCTACAAGTAAGTCATCCTGATGATTATTTTTGATGATTTTTGTACTTTTGGAACCCCAAAAGCTTAAGCTAGCTAATGAGGGGACTATTTTGCAAATTGGTTAAGAGTTTAGGGTTTTTCCATGAGAGCATTTATGTTGTTTTCTAAAATTTTATGGAAGAAAATAAGTCCTAGTTGTTAAATATACAACTTGTGTGAAGGTGTTTCCATGAAAACACCCAAAAGGACCTTTTTGTAAAGGCTGTAAAATGGGTGGTAAATGTGTGTAATGGTTGAAATCTTGAGTTGCTATAAGAGGGAATATGAATCGAATAGGCTCGATTATTAAAGAAATTTGATGAAAATCGATATACGAGCCTAGGGGAAAAATCATAATTTTGCCAAAATCTAAGGGCAAAATAGTAATTTTGCCAAAGTAAAAATTTAAAATGTATTGATTAGTGTGGTGATTAAATGAGTAAATTTTATTACCATAGATCAAAGGAAAATGAGATTCGGACCTAGAAAGGGGGAAAAGAGAGAAATTAACGAATTGGTCCCTTTCTACCCTTTTGGTATTGAGGTAAGTTTGTGTGCAAATAATGCAACCTTATGTGAGGTATTTGATATTTCAATTTTGTATGAATTGTATATTGTCTTTATGAAATATATTAATTATGATTTTTGACGAGATGTCAAGGGATGAGAATCTTCGATTGAACTTTAAGAATGGATATAAAGCAAATACCATGATACTAAGATTATTAAGGTTCCGTGTAAGACCATATTTGGAATATGGCCTCGGTACGAGATTTTATATAAGACCATATCAGAGACATGGCATCGATATGATATTTCATGTAAGACCATATCGGGGATATGGCGTTGATGCGATATTGTATGTATAAGACTCAAAAGTACCTTTTAGAAATTTGAGCGATTCAATAGGTATGTTGAAAATGAGAAAGTATGTGGATATGTCATGAATGGTACAGGTATGTACCCAGAACTTATATGAAGTTAATTGGTATATAATGAAGCTATGGTAAGTTTATGTGTAAACGATGCATCTTTATTGCATATGATTTTCTTATTAATGCATTGTGTGAATGCTAATGATTATTGTAGAGATCTATTGAAAATGATAGAGAGTAGGAAATTCTCGGATGAACTTTTAAAATAGGAAAATGAGTGCGGATAAATTTCCGTGGATGTGTATTAAATGGTGGGCTGTGTGCAATACCACCCTATTATTTGTTAACGATGGGCTGTGTGCGATACCATCGTATTTATTATAATTGGTGGGGCTATGTGCGATACCACCTTGTTAATTATTAAATGGTGGGCTGTGTGCGAAACCACCGAGTATCTAATATTATTCCGAGGTGTCTATCGAGAAACTTGTCTAAGTGAAATTTACATAGGGCCTTGTGGTGATAAGTGTAATGTATAAGTGTAAGTAAATGTGAGCTATGTATTATGATATGTGTTTGTGATGTGGGAAGGTTTGGAAAGAGTGAGCATTATGAATGATTGAGTGGTAAACATGAGCTTAGATGCAAATCACATTATAATACCTTTGTGGTTGACTAAAATATATGAATGTCAATAGTTGATTATTATTTGCATATGAACTTACTAAGCGTTATTGCTTACTCCTCTTCCTTTCCTATCTCCTATAGGTTAATCTAACTAGCTCGGGTTTGGTGATCGCCGGAGATGCTTTCACACTATCAATTGGTCACTTTGGGTACAAGTTTTCAAGCTTCCTTGAGATATGGCATGTATAGGGATCTTGTCTATTAATTAGTTAAGTCATCGTTAATGTAGCCAAATGTGTTGGCCTAAATTGGTTTATGGTTCAATTTGAATTTAGCCATGGGTGATGGCTTATGTTGATTATATATTCACGTATGTGTTAGTGTTATCATATGAATGTGAATCTAGTATAGTTGACATGGGTTAAATGTGATGATTAAGTATTACAAATAATGATATGAGAATGATATGTGTTGTTGCGTGAATGTGTGCAAGTAAGGGTGGCGAAAGGGCTTGGAAAATAACCATGTGCTTGTCCGCACGGGTAGACACACGGGCGTGTGTCTAGGCCGTGTGTGACACACGGTCAGCCCCATGGGCATGTTGATTGGCCGTATGTCCCCTTGCATGCTAGGTTTGCAAGTCAGTATGCTCCACGGGCAGAGACACGGCCGTGTGTCTCAGCCGTGTGGGAGGCACGGCCATGGACATGGGCGTGTGCCCAGGCCGTGTGAAGTCTGCACCTGAAATTAGGAATTTAATTCGACACACAGTCTAAGGACACGGGCGTGTGCCTTGGTCGTGTGACCTTAGTGAGATGATGATGTCATAAACACAATGCCATGGTTTTTGGCACACGGACTAAGACACGGGCGTGTCGAGGCCGTGTGAGGGACATGGGCCAGGGACACGGGCGTGTGTCCGGTCGTGTGAATACCCCTGTAGGTTCGAAATGAGAAATAAATCAACACGGGTGTGGAACACGGGCATGTGAATTTCCACACGGGCGTGTCCTTTCCTCCACATGGGCGTGTGGCCCTGTTTTAAGTAAAAAAATTCTAAGTGCGTAAAGGTTTCCGGTTTGGTCTCGAACCATTCCAAAGGTATATTTAGGGTCTCGTAGACCCGCAATAAGGAAGTTATGTACATGAATGAAAAAGTTTCAAGTTGGAAAAAATTTTACAGCCTGATGTTGTATGTTTAAGTCAGTTAAGTTTGGTAATGCCTCGTATCCGGTTCCGGTGTTGAACACGGGTAAGGGGTGTTACACACACGCCCATGTTCCTAGCCCGTGTGGATTTATTTCTCAATTTCAAACCTGCAGGGGTTTTCACACGGTTTGACACACGCCCGTGTCTATGGCCCGTGTCCCTCACACGGCCCTGACACACCTGTGTCTTAGCCCGTTTGTGAAAACCTTGATATTCTGTTTATGACGTCATCATCTCCATAAGGTCATACGGCCAAGGCACACGCCCGTGTCCTCAGACCGTGTGGCGAATTAAATTCCTAAATCAGGTGCAGACTTCACACGGCCTGGGCACACGCCCATGTCCCATAGCCGTGTCTTCCACACGGTGGAGACACACGACCGTGTCTCAGCCCGTGTGGTTACTACTAGGCATTCTGATTTGCCAACTTAGCATGCAGGGGGACACATGGCCAAACGACACGCCCATGGGGTAGACCGTGTGTCGCACACGGCCTAGACACACGCCCGTGTGCCTACCCGTGTGGACAAGAACAAGGCTAATTGCCAAGTACTTTCTGCCACCCCAACTTGTACAAACGTAAACCACATCAAGCTACCAACTCATTCATGCATAATTAAACCAATTAATCAACCATGCAACTTGCACATTCATGAATAACCTCATCATTTCATAGATTAATAAGAAAGAGCCATCAACTATGGCCTTATACAAAAGAATTCATCCTCAAATGAGCCAACACATTTGGCCAAAACAATATGACATTCAACTAAGACTGAGTCCCTATACATGCCATACTCAAAATGCTAAATCTAATTATACCAAAATGTGTGGATAGTGTGGGTGATCCTCCGACTATCTCCGTATCTCGAGCTGGCTCTTCGACACTATAAAACAAGGGAAAAGAGAAGAGAGTAAGCTTTAAGCTTAGTAAGTCTATATGTAAACAATAAAAATCATACCACAAACTTATTCATCAAGAACAATTTAGATCCTCCTAATTATACTTACTCATTTCAAATCTTACCGCATTCCAAACACATATCATAAAACATTGCTCACATTTACATGCATTTATACCCTGCACTTAACACCACAAACCACATGTAATTTCACTAAAACAAGGTTTTCTCGATGAACACTTCGGAATAATATAGATACTTGGTGGTATCGCACACAGCCCACTAAAAATGATAATTACGATGGTATCACACACAACCCACCAATATTTACTCATTCATGGATTTTATCCGTATCATTTTTTTTCCTATCCCGAAGGTTCATCCGAGAATTTCCTCACTTTCTATAATTTTTAATTGATCTCAATAATAATCATTCGCATTCACACAATGCATTAATAAGTATAAACATACGTAATAAGGATGTATCATTTACACATAAACTTACCTCGATACAAAATATGCCAATTTGCAATGTAGTCCGAAACCTTGCCTTTTCCTCGGTCAAGGTTGATTCCATGTTCTTCCTGATCTATAATGACATATTTAATTTATTAATTAACCACATTAATCAAATCACTCCACAAATTCTTATTTTGGTAAAATTACCATTTTGCCCCTAGACTATTACAAAATTACAATTTTGCCCCTAGGCTCGTAAAATGAAATGTGTTCATTTTTCATACACCCAAGCCTAGCCAATTCATATTCCCTCTTATAGCAACTCAAGATTTCAATTATTACACACATTTACTACCTATTTTGCAACCTTTACAAAAAGGTCCTTTTAGGTGTTTTCACGGAAACACCATTCACAAAAGTTGTATATTCAACCCCTAAAATTCATTTTCTTCCATAAAATTTCAAAAATCAACATGAATAATCACATGGAAAATCCCTAAACTCTCAATCATTTTGCAAAATAGTCCCCTCATTAGCTAGATTATGCTATAAGGGTCCCAAAAGTACAAAAATTAACAAGAATGATCACCAAAATCACTTACTAGTAAAGGTTGAAGTTGCTGAAAATTTTCAAGCTTCTAAACCCCTTCTCTTGATGATATTTTCGATGGGAGAAGAAGTAAAAATGGAAAAAGATGATAGCTTCTTTGTTTTATTTTATTTTATTCAATTAAGTCACCAAAACCCACCTAACCATTGACCATGTCTCATCTTTGTCCCTATTGTAACACCCCTTACCCGGGTTCTACGTCGAAACCGGGCCCGAGGCGTTATTGAACTCAAACCACTTGATCGCCACTTAGGCTCATCATAACTACTCTCTGAAGTCATCTCAACAACCTCATTCTCGACTTACGAGGCCTCACTCATACACACGAGGGCTCTCGAGACTAAACCGGAACTTTTTCCAATCTTAAAAATTTTCTCTTTTGAACAGGGCTCACACGCCCGTGCAAGGTACAACACGCCCGTGTGAAGTCACACATGCCCATGTTCCTAAACCGTGCTTAAAAACCCAGCATTCTGCCAATGCCCTATGGCCAAGGCACACGCCTGTGCTTCCCAACTGTGGAAAATACTGACTTCCCTCACACGGCCTAGAGTCTAGACACACGCCCGTGTGTCTAGCTCGTGGCCAATTCTGACTTAATATGTCAACCTGCAGGGGACGCACGGCCAAAGCACACGCCCGTGGGCTGACCGTGTGTCACACATGGCCTAGACACACGCCCATGTGTCTATCCACATGGCCAAGAACAAAGCTATTTGCTAAGCTCTTCTCACCCTTATAGCTTACACAACATGCACTCATACAACACATCCATAATTAACTCAAATTGAAGTGCAATCTCACATAGAAAACTACATCTTTCTTTCATATAATGTAATAGCCAACAACCATGGCATTATACAAAATACACTATCCATCTAAAGGCCAACACATCTTAGCCATTTACACCAAAAATTCACTAATTTGTCTAGCCCCTATACATGCCATATACAAAACATTGAGTCTAATGTACCAGAGTGTGCTGATAGTGTGGGCGATCTTCCAATTGATCCTCGTATCTCGATTCAACACTTTTACTCTATAAGACAAGGGAAAAGAAAGAGAGAAAGCTTTGAGATTAGTAAGTTTACACATAAACAATTAAGCAACATAGTATAAGCTAAGCAACAATTAGCATTATACTAACATAAGTAATTCACAACTATGCTTACTCTTTCTATCCCTTACCACATTTCCAACACATCATGAGTCACTTACTCATAACTATTGACATACACCCCTGCATTCAACATCACATTTACACAATATACAACACATCATTATTTCTCGATAATACATCCACACAGCTAATCCACACAGCTAGTCCACACAGCTAATCCACACAGCTAATCCACACGGCTAATCTACTCACTATCACATCCACAAAGCAAATCTCTCGGTGGTTCCGCACTAAGCCCACCCCATTCAATTAGTAAGGTAGTATCGCACTTAGCCTACCAACAAGGTATTCATAGCGGTTTCGTACATAGCCCACTAAATAACATACCTAATGATAGCATCGCACATAGCCAGCTCATCGTCAATATGCATTAGGATGGTATCGCACTTAGCCCACCTTTTTGCACTATTACAACACATCAACATATTTACTTACTCTATCATTCATCCATTCACATATTCTACTTGAACCACATAGGTTCTCAATCATTCTCGGTCATGCTACACACTATTTAGCATTCACAAATTGTAAGTAAAAATGCATTATTTATGCATAGACTTACCTCGATACTCAAAAGTATTGAGACTTGCAATTTAGTCCACCACCTTGCTTTTGCCTCGGTTTCGATCCGGGCTTCGTCTTTCTTGATCTATAATGAATAAATCATCTTATTCAATACATACATTGACTAAATTGATCCACATCTCATACTTTTGCAAAATTACTATTTTGCCCCTAAACTTTCTCATATTTACACTTTAGCCCCAAAGGCTCGTAAAATGATTTTTATTCAACTTTCTAGTCTTTCATGCTTAGTCGAACCACTTATTCAACTAAAGCTATCATCAATTCTCACTAAAACACACATGTATGACCAAACTTAAGATTTTTCACAATCAAGTCCCTACATGCATTTTCATGGAAAATCACTTAACAAAAGATGTTTCTACTACATCAAGCTTTCATAATCTTCCATAAAACAACAAAATACATGCATTTCATACATGACCACATTTTTGAACATCCTTCATAGCTCATCAAATAGTTAAAAATAGCTTACTCATGCTACAGGGACTTCAAAAATACAAAGAATATCAAAACGAGGCTAGATGCACTTACTAGCAAGCTTGAAAATTTGAAGAACCCTAACAATGGCTCTTTGGAATTTTGTAGTGAGCCTTGGAGAAGAAGATGAATGAATTTTGTCATCTTTTCTCCTATTTTAATCACTTATTTGATAAATGACCAAAATGCCCTTTTTGATAAACTTTAAATTTTAACTCATTCATGCCCAATTTTGTCCAAAAATTAGAATTTGGATAAATTGCTATTTAAGGACCTCTAATTAATAATCTAAAGCTATTTCACACATATAGCTTCTAGAAACACACATTTTGCAACTTTTGCAATTTAGTCCTTTTGGACAATTCAACCACAATTTCACAAAATTGCTTCATGAAACTTTCACACTAGCATGCATACAAGGCATAAACCTCAAAAACTCATTTATAACCCTCGAATTTGTGGTCTCGCACCACTATTCTGACTAGGCCCTAAACCGGGATGTTACACCTATGGCCGGCCAACACTCTCCCAATGGCCTAATTGCACATTAAGGACCTCCAATTTAATATTCTATAGCTATTTGACACCTCTAGCTTGTAAAATAAAACTTTTGCACTTTATGCGATTTAGTCCTTTTTCGCAATTAAGCATACAATCACTAAAATTAATTCACCAAAATTTTCATGCACTCATATAATCATGCTATAACAAATAAAATAATATTAAAAATAATTTCTTGAACCTCGGATTAGTGGTTCTGAAACCACTATTCTGATTAGCTCGGGCTGTTACATAGCAAATTTAACTGTAAAGATAGAAGTGAATATGAACTAACCACCAACATGGAGCTTAAACCGATGTTGGATGAAAGTGTAGAAGTGTCGATACACTTTCTAGCCATAGAAAATAAGGTGCCAACCGAAGAGGTCGAGGAGTTTGATTCATTCTCATTCGACAACGTCAGCAAGGCTCGAGCAACCAAAGCTTCATGCAATATGGAGAGGAGAAAGCTCGAGGAAATAATACCCCTGAAAGTAGTTTGGGGTTGGTTCGAATTTGGTACTAAATGGCTCACAATGTGGATTTCATGTCGGTAAAAAATAAGACAAAATAAGTGGAATCAACCAAAGTGGTTGGTGTATATACATCGACAGAATCAGATCAAGGTATCGAGAACCAGCTGGAGGTTCTTCTATGGTGGCGACACACATCATCTCAACTTTTAAAGAACTTCTCTTTCTTGTTTTAAATTTTGTTTCGTTCTTTTATTACTTTAGTTATTTATTTTATTTGTTTATTTCTTTCCTTTATATTATATTGCATATTTCATATTTCTTGTCATAGTATTTTCTTGTAGGTACTTTCTGACCGCTTGGAGCAAACGAATCCTGATGTTAAGACAACAACAAGGATCTAGCTTTCTCAGGGAATTTTCCTTGTTTGCATCTTAATCATTTTACAATAAGGCAACGTATGCTCTAAAATATGGAGGGAAGTACATCAGGACTCATTTATATTAGGACTTAATTTTCTTTGAATTGTTTAAACTATTTAAAAATATGTTTTGAACACTTTGAAATTCAAGATGAGGAGCCAAAACAGAGTCGTTGTCACAACACAGAACCTCTGTGTCGCAACAACAATAAGAGGTTCATGGAATCGAGCAATTTAGCTCGATGTCGGGACAAAACACCTTTGTGTCGTGACAAAGAAATCAGTATACCTCAAGGCTTCAAAAAATTCAAAGTGTGTTGCGACATCGAACCCCGATGTCGCGACATGATAAGAAACCCCTGTGTCGTGACATCGCTACAACTTTTTACAGGGTCAACCCGACTCGTTGCGCAACCCGTCATCTTTAAACTTATTTTAACCCAGTTTTTAACTTTAAAACATTAACTTTTTAAACCTAAAAACACTTTTTATTTAATTTTAAACTCTCCTTAACATCAAATTTTCTCAAAATCCCTTAAACCCTAAAAAGCTTCTTTTTTTTTTCTTTTTTTTGCAATTTCTCTTCTTCTCCTTGTTTTTCGGTGTAGGTTAAAGATCAAGCATTCACAAGGGAATTTGGAACGAGCTTTCAAGGGAATTAACAACTTCATAAGTCAAGGTTAAGAGTTCCAACTTATACTTTTAGTGTTTTATTGCCTTTGAAATACATTGCTTGATATCCTATTAGTTATTTTAGTAAGGATTGTATTGAAAATGCCTCAAAGGAAGACTAGAAAAACTAATGTGAAAGAAACACTGATAGTTTCAAATCCCTCTATATTTTTAAATGCAAATATGGAAAAGTTTTTCCTAGAACTCTAAGGAAAAATATTTATACAAGAGAGGGGATTTGAGCCATCGATGATATGATGTAAAGAAATTTGGTCCTTAGTTCGGTGTCATAGGTTGGAATGCTTTTGTGTAATCCCTAAAGAAAATGTAGTTATCCCAATTGTCCAAGAATTTTATGCTTCATTGAGAGACCAAAAGGCTAAAGGGCATTATGGGGCCATTTGGGAAACTATACTGGTAAGAGGCAAGGAGATACGTGTTACTCCTCGAGCAATTTAGGAATTTTACAACGTCCCATGCTATGAACATAATTTTTTTGATAATACATATTTAAATACATTTAGGGACATAGATATGAATGATGTTGTAAAATATTTAACTAAAAGGAGGGGTACATGGAACCATCGATAAGATATTGAACTACCCACAAATTTTAATCAAGCAATTATGTTTCCAATGGCAAAAATGTAGACATGGTTTATAGGCACTCATATTACACCTACTTTAAACATATATAATGTTAATACTTTTTGAGTCATTTTATTATACGGTATTTTGCAAAAAAAAAAAAGCAAATATGTGTGGGGCGGTGAATCTACCATAGTATGTTGAGATGTATAAGTGGCCAGAAGGTTGGGATGTTGTGACACAAATACTAGGGTGTCGCAACACCTGCTTTGTACTAGATTAAATACGAATCAGAGGTGTTTTGGTCCACACAATGAAAATTAAACACAAGAATGTCAGCTAAGCTAGGGTTGAGGACGATGACTACCCTAATTCTATAAATAGACTCATTTAACATTAAGTTTTCTTTGTAAATTTAGTTTTTAGTTTTTCCCTTTCCTTAGGTTTTAGATTTCTTTTCAATTTATTTCTCTTTACATTCTATTCTTGAGTTACTCTTAATGTCTATTTATTTTATCAACTTTACTGTGTTTATGAAATCCATGAGGAACTAATCCTTATATGAGGATTAGTGAGTGGAAGTGTGATTAATTAATTTCTATGTAGGGTTCTTTTAACGGATCAGCTGTTTGGGAGAGGAAGAACTTAAACCATAGGCTTAACGACCCTATAAAATCATTTAGGTGGGAATTAACCCAAAACTAGTATGGCCTATCCGTGAACACCTTAGCCCCAAATCGATTTGGATTCTGAGGTCGAGAGATAAGTAGTTCTTCCCGACTCGTTAGTTTAGTGGAAGATTGAGAGATCCTATTAGGGTGACGACTAGTTGATTGAATAGAAACCTGAAATAGGAATTAGTTATGACCGAAGTGAACTAATCACCCATGCTTAGATTTGATTGAGTTTAGAGTTTTAGTTTTCTATTGTTCTTATTTTATACATGTTATTTCTTTCCTTAGGGTATAGGCAATTTCTCCTTTTTATATTTATTCATAATATGGTTTATTTAAAGTACTAATTAGATCTATTTGCGTTTAGGTTAGAATTAATCTAGTACTCGCCTCCCTTGGGAACGGTCCTCGAAGTACTCACCCACTCCGTTGTAACTATATTACAACTTGACTCATATACTTGCGGACATCGCCTCTATATTTCATATCTTTTAGTTGCAGTATTCATACTCTGGATGTTAGTACGCCCGGAGGCGGTCAGGTGGTGTAAAGGTGTTAATGAGAGAAGGATTCGGGAAATGAAATAATGGAATGGTATTTACCGCGTCGATGGTATCAACTGGTCCTTCGGGGCGACACCGTGACCGGTGATATAAGGCGTAAGACCATAAATGAAAGACGTTATGACAGTCTGATATGAGGTACGTAACATAAGATCGTGGATGAAAGACATCATGGTAGCATGGTACATGGTAAAAGGTATATGGCATAAGAACATGGATGAAAGACGCCATGGCTGCACAGTACAAGGTATAAGGTATACGGTGTAAGACCATAGATGAAAGACGCTATGGTAGCCAGGTATGATGAGTAAGACCATGGATGAAAGACTTCATCGCATCAATAGGGAAAGTCTACTGTGACAGTAAACATAGAACAGAGATAGTCCGTTGGGATAGTAAACACAGAACAAAGAAAGTTCGGTGGGATAATAAACATGGAACAGACAGTCTGCCAGCGCAATAAACACGGGTAAGTCTATTAGGATGTGAGAAAGAGATAAGAAGGGTGTAAGACCATAGCTCGGCTACATCATCCCATAGATTCAGTCAGTGAGTAAATGCAAAAAGTCAGCCAAGACCTCAAACATGAGGTATAGGCCTATGTGCCAAGCATGAGAAACTATGCAATTGGAAGAAGAAACAAATGAAAATGTAAGTAGTGATAAGTTGATCTGGATGAAACCGCCATAATGGTGGAAGTGGTAAGAAAAAAGGTAGGAGCGAAGACCCAACGAAAATTAGAGAAAGATAGGTTGTGCAGGAGCTAGCCTAAGCATAAAAAGTAAAAGGGAACAAAATGTCTGTAGAGACAATTCCTCTTTGAGGAAAGTCTAGTGCGGGAACTTTGCCACAATGATAGCCCATAGAAAGGGGGTAAGTAAATGGAATGGCAAGTTGTATAGCCGTATAAATGCTAATCTATTGGTCCAGCAAGTCAGACCGAGCTTCGTGTATGAGATGGGTGAAGCCCCAAGTAAGGGTTGGTGTAAGTGGTTGATTATCAAAACTAATCTCACCACTGTGAGCATTAAGATGAAACAAAAATGGATTCGCCTAAATGGCAGGGCCTGCTGGAGGTCAGGATAATACAGGAATGTCAATAAGTCCTTCAGGACTATGGTATAGAAAGAAGGAGTCTGCCAAGACTGGTCCGATCATGGAAGTCCGCCAAGGAGGGTATGACTTAAGAACCCTTCCGTGGGAAGGCAAGGGATGCGTTACCACCAAGGAATGAGATGGTAGACAGATGTACAACCAAATAAGATAAAGGACAACGAATGCCCTGAATGTGGGTGCATGAAAGAAAGGAAAGACGTGAAGAAATAATAGGACCTGCTGATACAAGAATACAGTCAAGTGGAGAGTCCAACCAAAGGAATGACTTATAGTGAGCAAGTGGCTCAGAGGATCAGGTGGAGTTCGCCACCCTGATTTCAAATGTTCGCTTTGAGAAAGCAGGGAGTAATTCGTATTTATTTTATTTTATTTTAAATTTGTTACCCCTGTATGGTAGGGTCATTTTTTTATGGCAAAGGAACTCACTAAGTTTGTTTGAACTTACATGAGTTTGTATGATGTTCGCAGGATGTGCGAGGTTGATCGAGAACTTTGAGGAGTGACCTAGCCATATAGAGTGGAGATCGGGGATCACTGATGGATCAAGTTATGCACATAAGAAAGAGGTACCATTAGAGGCTTCGCCTCAGGATTTGCAACATTGTAGTCGTATAGTGCCATTAGAATCTAGGCAATGGAATTGTTAGCCTGGCTAAGAGTTATAAGGGGCCTATTGTAAAAAAGCAGTTAGATTAGAGATAGGAATTTTAAAACTAAGCATTTAGTGGTTTAAGACCTTTGTTGTAAGAATTATTAATATTATTAGATAAATATTTGTTTTGTTTTAGTTTGTTCACTTATAGCTAAGTTAGCAAAATTTAAGTATAGGTCCATTTGTGAGGCTCCATACCCGGATCCGGCGAACGGGTCGGATGTAACAGCCCGGTTTAGACCCTAGTCGAAATAGTGGTTTCGAGACCACAAATTCGAGGTTGGAATAATATTTTAATATTAGTTTTTGTGTGAACAATATGTGATATAACCTGTGTGAAAATTCTGTGTGATAATTTTATCGACTGTGTGCCGAATTATAGAAAGGACTAAATCGCATAAAGTGTAAAATGCTGTGTACTGATTGTTATATGTTTAATTGTTGTTGTCTTTATAAATTGGAGGATTTATGTTGAAATTTAGCCATTTTATAAGATAATGGGCGGCAAGGCTATTAAATGTATAAGTTTTATATGTTATTTTAATGGTTAATATATATATTAATAATATATGATAATATAATAAAACAAAACAAGAGTAAGTGGCCATATTCACTATCTTTGGCCGAAAATACAAAAGAAGAAGAAAATAAAAAGAAGCTAGGTTTCGGCTAGCTTTTAATTCAAATTCAAGGTATGTTTTTAATCGGTTTTTGATAATTTCTACGTTTTCGTGATCGTTGCTTCGTGCTCTAGCTAACCCATGTTGTAGTTTTGTGAATTGATGATGTTTTTGTGATGAGCCATTGATGAATGTTGAGCTATGTGCTAGTTGATAGTGAAATATGAAAACTTGGTGTTGAGATAACATAGTTTGCATTGGAATTTTTAGTGAAATTGAGCATTTTAGGCTTAATTGAGAAAATGAGAAATTAAAGGATTAAAATGTGAAATAAATGAAATGTGTGGGCTTGTATGAACACAAGGAAAATTCGCTAGACTTGTGTGGAAAGAAATTATGTGAATTTGATGATTTTGTGAATTAGGGACTAAAGTGTTGAAATGTGAAAATGTGAGGGCCATTATGTAAAATGCCCTAAATATGTGTGTTTGGAATAAAATGAATGATTTAGTAATTGAATGGATTGAATTTGAATGTGTATAGACCAAGAGATGAGAGGTTCGGATCGAGATCGAGGCAAAGATAAGGTACTCAATTAATCGACCGTTTCGATAGCTCGACGTCCGAGGTAAGTTCGGACATAATACGAATATTTAGTTATATTAAATGCTATGAAATGAATGTTATGATGATATTGAATTGTGGATGCTATGTAAAAGTTTGAGTTATGTGGCACTAAGTGTGCGTATTCGGAAACGTGACCGAGATGATCAACACTGTGTGTGCAAAATAATATAAGTTTCGACTTTGTGGTTGGCACTGTGTGTGCGATACCGATTAAAGAGCGGTTTGATATAGATGCACTATGCGTGCGATGTTAATTAAGCTTCGGCTAAATATCTGGGTACTAAGTGTGCGATTGAATCGAAGAAGAGACGGAAGTTGATCGAAAGGGAATAGTGAGTATTGAGTAGAAAATGTAATTGATACTAAGTGTCGGCTAAGGTACGCTCGGAACCTATGTGGTTGATGAATCTATGAATGAGATTATGAAATGTTAAATGAGCATATTAGTTTTGGATGGTATGATATATATATATGTGAAATAATCTACGTGGTGGTTTGTTTGATTTAAATATGTTATGTTACGAACTTACTAAGCTTTGGAAAGCTTACTGTGTGATTTGTTTCTCTGCTTTGCAGTATTAGTAAAGCTAGCTCGGATCCGGGGATCGTCAACATATCAATCACACTCTCGGCAATCTATTTTGGTACTTTTGGAAAGATGTATATAGATGAAATATGGCATGATAGGATAGAAGTTAAGATATGTTTTGAAATGTTTAATCCTTGCCATGTGAGTTGGCTTGGGAGTGGGATGATGTAGAATTTATGAATGAGCTATGAATGTGGTATATATCATGACTTTGTGGTTGATGAAAGAGGTGGTTAAAAGATGAGTTTTGGTATGGATTATATGATACTTGAATTACATATGTTTTGAGATGTATAATTGTCACTTTGAATGGACTTAGTTGTGATGATATTAGGTATGGAAGTAGATGGTAATGTTGATGGTTATTGAGTGCATGAAATGGCATGTTTGAGTGCATTTAAAAGCATGAATTAGCCTTGTTATGAAGCTTGTTGGTAGACCCTTATATGGGTGGTAAATTGGCCTTGCAATGGCCTATTTTGCCTACACGGTTATGGCACACGGGCGTGCCTAGTAGCCATGTGAATTAGTCAGTATATTGCCTAAGAGTACACGGCCCTAGCACACGGCCTAAGGCTGTGTCTAGTGATCGTGTGTGACACACGGCCTGATTGCACGGGCGTGTGACCTCAACAGTATTGAAGAATATTTGAAATTTTGTAAACTTTCATTAGTGTTCGGTTTAGTCCCGACCCTTTTCTAAACGTGTTTAAGGTCTCGTAGACCTAATTGAGGGACATCATGTTCGAATTTGAGTATGCAAGATTTATGATTGACTTTGTGTCGTGAAATGATTTGTGAATGTTCTGATGATTCGTTAATGCCTCTTAACCCTAGGCCGGCGACAGTTACGGGTTAGGGGTGTTACATCGGACATGGGGTGTTACAAGCATGGCGGCATCAGAACTATAGGTTAAACAAGTCCTCTGACCTAGAATATTGAAAGGAAGTACCCCTATGTGCATGGCAATCAAACTAGCTAAGCCCTCAAGTCCTCAGAATGGTTAAGATATTATAAGGGAAATGTTGATACATGCACCTATATTGGTGAATTAAAAGGTAAGTACCAATCATTGAACATGGAAATTATATCATTGAACATGGAAATTATATGTAGCAAGTGTATTTAAGAAAATGATGTAGTACAAGTTCAAGTAAATAGATGTTGAGAGGATACAAGGAAACTATTAGTAAGGAAATGCGAGTAGAAAAATGTAGAAAAAGGAAAAGTAAGTACATAGATTGAAACTACAATTGATAGAGAAAGAAAATTCACTAAATGAAAAATAAAAGAGAGTTGTAACATTATTAGTCACCAAGTAGGTAGCCATGTCAACAATATCTTGCTTCTTGGCTGATCCTTGAGGATGTGGAACTTAAGGATGGGGATGGTTAAGTCCACAAAAAGAGTGTCCAGCGGCAGAAAAACTTACCCACGAACCGAAAGTTTGGTCAAAAAGACTTTTGTGCAAGGTTGAACTAAAACCCCAAGCAGGAAAAGATGGGTGCCTCTCTATCCTGGCGAATGGATGTTGGGAGCGGTATGCTTCGTTGTCCGCTAGAGTAGGTGGCCTTTTCGACTTCAACCTATCTAAATTCCCTCCCATTAGTAAGGGTAGGTGGGGATTAGTTTTTCCACACTGTCGATAGTGGAAGGAAGTCACCAAGGCTGCTACAATTAGGTGAGAGGCCCTTGGTGCGAATGTGTAACAGCCTGTTTTCAGTGAAATCGAAACAGTGGTTTCGGGACCACAAATCCGAGTCAGAAAGAAAATTTATTTTAAAATTATTGCATGGTCTGCATCATTATAGGAAAGACGTATAAGAAAATTTTACTGATTTCATGTTTAATTATAGAAATGACCAAATTGCATAAAATGCAAAAGTTGAGTTCTAGTAGCTATAAGTATTAAATAGCTATTGAATTTAAAACTTGAGGTCCTTATATGGTAATTAGACCATTAAGAAAAGTTAGTAGATATTTTTGATGATTCATCCATGGAAATTTATAAAAAGAAAAGGACTAAATTGGAATTTGGAATAAATAAAGATGATAATAGTCTAATATCATCTTATTTCATCATTTTCTTCCCCAAAATTATATGGAAACCCTAAGAAAGAGAAAGAAAAACATGCAAGCCTAATTGGGTAAGCATTCTTGTCCCGTTTTTAGTAATTTTATATTTTTTAGATCGGAATAACTTAATCTATCTATTTTGGGGATCAATTTGAAAAGATATTAAAGTATTGAAATTTTTCCATGGATGAATATGCTGAAAATTTGAAATTTATGGTAGAAAATGAAAGGTTGTTGATAGATAAACAACTTTTGTAAAGTGAATTTTCATGAAATTGTGATTTAGGGACTAAATTGTAAAGATGTAAAATTCATGAAAATTTTCTGCTTTTTAGGAAAGATATGTGCTGTAAATGTTATATGTAAAAATCGGTTAGGCTTGGAATAAGGATTAAATTGCACGAATTTCATTTTCTGAGCCTAGGGATGAAATCGCCATTTATGAAAAATATAGGGGCAAAATAGTAATTTTGCCTAGGATGTGAATTGAATTAAATTGAATATGAAATGGATTAAATTTACGTTAAATTCATTTATATAGATCTGGATAACTCAAATACGAAGTTAGATCGAGGAAAAGAAAAAGTGTCGGATTAGTAGATTTTCGTATACGAATAAGTGACGAGGTAAGTTCGTGTAGCTAGATTATGTATATTAATATGTTTTAAATTGAATAATATGTATGTGAATTGTATCATTGTCGTGAATATGAAAGAAATCTTATATCCGACAAAGCCCGATACATGATAAGTCCCGTTTGAATAATGGAATTTGATGGATACAGGATTTCCCGATTGGTTGTGGTCTTGCATATGTTATGGACACACCATAGCTTATGAGCATCCGGTTATAAGCCCTCTTGAGTTTCCTGATACATGGCTCCTGCGAGCGTCCTGATCGGTAGTGATCCTACATGTGTTGCGGACTACCGTAGCTCTTTGTGAGCGTCCTGTTATATGATCGGTTGTGATCCTGCATATATTGTGGACATAAACGCAGCTCTTTATGAGTGTCCTGATATA
The DNA here is from genome assembly GCA_025698515.1 of Gossypium sturtianum. Lineage (NCBI taxonomy): Eukaryota > Viridiplantae > Streptophyta > Magnoliopsida > Malvales > Malvaceae > Gossypium > Gossypium sturtianum. The sequence goes on along the minus strand of CM046947.1, from coordinate 74,032,346 downwards.
GGCTCTTTGTGAGCTTCCTAACATGGCTCGCTTGAACATCCTGTTATATGGCTATCCGGAGCTCCCTGATAATAACTCTTTGGAGTTACCTGTTAAGCTCAATGAGCTTCCTGTTCTAAACTCTTATGAGTTTCCTGATTTAGCCCGGATAAGCTTCCTGTTACATGGCTCACATGAGCATCCTGTTATATGGCTCGAGAGAGTGCTTCCTGATTATGTGCCCTAATTGGGTACCCCTGATTATGAGTTGGCGGGTTACAGATTTGTACACTTCAAGTGTACTACATGTGTATCCATCGATATTTCAAATAAATTTAACGGGAATAGTTTTGACATGGTTGAATTGAACTTAAGATGATTGATTATGGAAATGCACATGTTATATGGAAATATAATATGAAAAGTACATGTTTATGAAAATTATTACATGATGAGCTCATCTTTGATTTTTGATGTTTACATGATATACATGACTCACAAGTTTCTTGAGATCATATGTGTTTAGGAAAATGACAATAATGATTTGGATGCATATTTGTATACTTATTTTGAATATACAAGATTGGTAAGTTAAATTCTTGTTATACGAACTTACTAAGCATTTGAAATGCTTACTCGGTTTTCTTTTCTCTGCTTTATAGTGCTCGGAGGCTTGTAAAGGTTGGAATCGGTCGGAGCATCATCACACTATCTTTCAGCTCGTTTTGGTATAAATAGTAAACTTGTTTTGGTATAATGCAATGTATAGGTTAACTTGGTCAATGTTGGCATGTAAATGGTTGTTTGTAATTTAGCCATTGGAATGGCTAGTATTGGTAAATTTAATAAATATATATACTTGAGGATATAATATGGTTAATAGATGTGTGCTTGGTATGGTTGGATTGAATTATGGTAAACACATATATGTCTTTTAAAAAGGTAAGTTTGAATACATGTGATGATATATCAAGTATAATGTTAATGTTGGCTTGGTTTTAACATCTTGAATTGGTTGGTATATGTATGCAAGTATTAATGTAGGTACAAGGCAAAATTTGGGTGAGAAATAAGGCTTGTAAATGGCCTTGTTTTCGTCCACACGGGTAGACACACGGGCATGTGTCTCAACAGTGTGTGACACACGGCCATGCGCACGGGCGTGTGGTTTGGCCGTGTGTCCCCTACATCTTAAAAATTGAGAAACAGAATGCTCAGAATTGGTCACACGGGCAGAGACACGAGTGTGTGTCTCAGCCCTGTGAAACACACGGTCCAACACACGGGCTTGTGTCTTGGCCATGTGAATCCTGCACCTAATTTTTGAAAATTAAATTGTCCACACGGCCTGGTACACGGGCGTGTGGCTGGCCGTGTGACTCAAGTCAAAGAGTTACACGGGTATGGACACGGGTTGGGACACGACCGTGTGCCTCACATCGAATGCCTACACGGGCTGAGACACGGGCGTGTCACTTGGCTGTGTGAGCCACACGGCCTACCCACACGGGCGTGTGTACCCTGCACCTAAGAATTTTTTTTTGAACTTTTGCAAAAATTTCTCTGAGTTTCCGATTTATTCCCGACTTGTTTCTAATATATAAATAGGACCTCGAGGGTCCATCTAAGGGACAACATGATTGAATTATTATTTGATTCGGATATGAATAGTAAAAGACATGAATTAATTGTAATTGTTCTGTAAACTCTGGTAATACTTTGTAACCCTGATCTGACAACAGATATGGGTTAAGGGTGTTACAGAAGGAGGTGGGGAGGTGAACAGTGCTGGTATGGTTTCCCCACCATGTTACAGAAGGAGCCACAACGAACTAGGCACAAGGGAGGAACTTCTCTAGTTCTTGAAAGAGGCCCTTACTACATTTTTGGTTGACTAGAAGAAAAGCAAGAAAATAAATTGGATTTTCTTGGGGTGGCCGGTACACCACCATGTCATAATTAGTGGGTTAGCCTTTGTAAAATCAGGGATTGTCACTTTGCCTAAGTCTTCTACTGAGGATGAAGTTGTAGAAGGCAAAAAGGAGTGGAAAATAAGGGAATCAGTTTTGGTGTTAGGATTCGCTAGGGAGATGCACTTTAGAAAGGTAATTAAGTGAAGGAAAAAAGGGAAAATTTAGAAGTACTAAGCAAGGTAATAGGGTGGAAGGTGAGGAGTTGTGGAAATCCTCTTAACAAGTTGGTTTATTTATAGTTGAGAGAAGGTGCAGAAATTTTGGAAAAATAGTGGGGGCAAAGGAACTGCTCAGACCCATTAATGCAGGTATGCCACTTGTTGGCATTGGAAAGGGGAAGAAATTCTATATTCCCAAGATGAGAATATCTACCAACGGTTATCCATTATGATGTAACCCTCAGGAAGTAGAACTGGCCATAGGACTGATCAATGACAACCTTATTCAAGTAGGATCAATAAGTATTAGATATGGTTCCTAATGAAATAAAACTCCAAAATAGAAGTAGCAGCTTTTGTATTCCACCATGATAGAAGTGAAAACATTGAGAGAGTAATTTTAGTCACTCTATGACAGGAATAAAATCGATTTGAGGACTGGAGAAAATGATTATGAATCAGAGTGCGCAGTGGCAGGATTTAAAAATTGCCACTGAACTGGCAACTGAGGTTCGCCAGTAGGATCTGTAAGAGAGGCAAAGTTGGGCATGAGCAAATATAGGAATTGCGAAAGTATCCGCCAAAGATAAGGTTAAAGAGCTTGTAGACAAGCGGTGTTCGCCATAGAATACCCGTTAAATTAAGACAGTGAGGAGACACTATAGGATGGGGAATACCTGTAGCGAAGTAACCAGGTGTCGGCCAAGGAGCGAAAACCTCCACTTTGTTAAGAATAAAATAAATTCGCCAACCGAGTGGAACTGAAAAGAAATGAGAATGTAGCCTAAAGAAGGATTAACCATGGAAGATTCTGCATAGAGCAGACTTCATAAGGATGGAAATGGAAAAGTAGGGAAACCAGTAAGCGGGTAAGGTTATTAACCCTTTTGTGTGCGTAGAATGAAGTTATAGAACTTCAAAACTGTTTTAGGGGTTTTGCATGTTTTTGAAAATGAGTTTAAGTTAAAAATATTGAGTATAACCCATGATTTTTTATTGTAATTCTTAGATGCCAAGAGAATGGAAGCTCTGACGTTCGAGAAGGCTAAGTTATGGAAATGATAATGATTCAGGTGAGTTCCAAACTCCAAACCTGTTATTACTGTCTACGCTGTTAAGTATTCCATATTTGTATAAGCATGGAACATGATGATATATGCATGCATTGCATGACTATGGGAAAACCGTAAGGGGTTAGATGAAGATAGGAAGGAAAATGGTGAGAGAACCTATTAGTTACTGGCTCAAGTGAAACTCCGGGCCTTGCAGAGGGAACACTGCGATGTTTGAGCATCAAGGCTAGGTGGTGTAAAGGAGGTAATGGGAGGAGGATTCGGGAAATGAAACAATGGATTTGTATTTACCACTACGGCAGTACCGACTAGTCCTTCGGGGCGACACCATGACGACGATATAAGGCGTAAGACCATAGATGAAAGACACTATGACAGTTTGATCTGATGTACATAACATAAGACCATGGATGAAAAAAGCCATGGCAGCATGGTACACGGTAAAAGGTCTATAGCGTAAGACCATTGATGAAAGACGCCATGGCCGCACGGTACAAGGTATAATGTATAGGGTTTAAGACCATAGATGAAAGACGATATGACAGCTAACTATGATGAGTAAGACCATGGATGAAATACTCAATGGCATCAAGAAAGAAAGTCCACAGGGACAGTAAACACAGAATAGAGATAGTCCGCTGAGATAGTAAACATAGAACAGACAGTCCGCCGGGACAGTAAACACGGGTAAGTCCTCCAGGACAGTGAACATGGGTAAGTCCGCTGGGATAGTAAACATGAGGTAAGTCCGCCAGAACGTGAGAAAGAGATAAGAAATATGTAAGACCATAGCTTGCCTATCACATCCCATAGAGTTAGTCAGAGAGAAAATGTGGAAAATTCGTCTGAACCTCAAACGTGAGGTATAGGCCTGAGCACCAAGAATGAGAAACCACGCAGGTGGAAGAAGAGGCAAATGAAAGTGTAAGTAGTGATAAACGGATCTATATGAAACCGCCATAATGATGGAAGTGTTGGAAAATTGGGTTTGAAAAACACAATGGAAAATAAATTTAGGAAAAAAACTAGAGTTTTTAAAAAAATTCAAAACAAGAACTTGGTTGTGATATCTAAAGTAATAAACACTTAATCAAAATTGTACCTTTTCAATTCGTCTTGGATGAACGCTTCGACCGAGTAGTCTTCTTCGCTATCCTCAAGCTCACGTCTACCGAGTGTGGGCTCGCTTCGAATAAAAAAAATTCACAAAAATTACCAGTTGGGTAATTTTGCAATTTCTTTAAACTTTTGGGCTAAGTTGTAAATAAAAAATATCTCTAGAAATTTTCTGAAATAATATCTTCAGAGAATTTTCTCTTTACAACTTTCTCTTGAATTCAAGTGTGTCTAAAAATAACGACCCAAGACTCTCTTTATATAGGGAGAGTTTAGAGAGTTCAACTATAATTAAATATAATCACTTTAACATTTAATTAATATAATATTTATCAAGATAAATATTAGATTAAATTTAATATTAAATCTTATTAAATTAATAGAATATTTATCTACAAAATAAACATTAAATTTAATTTAATATTAAGATAATAACTTAAATATTAAATTAATAAAATACTATTAATATAAGTATTAAATTTATTTTAATATTAAATCTATTAAAATAATATTATTTTTGGAATAGTTAATCTGAAATCAAATTCTCTAGTAGAGTCTCAATAAGAGTGTAATTCTTCCACGGCTCAACCACCGAAAACTCACCGTTGCCGACCATTTTTTGACCACCGAAATGCTCTTTGTCGCGATGCGTCGGCATCCGGGATGGTTCATTTCTTCACGATTCAGTCGAACGGTGATGACCCAACCGCTCCGATCCAGCCATCGATTGGACCGTCGACTCGGTTTCACAAATCATGCCCGATTCAACCAATTTTTGGGTCTTGGTCTTAGTTTTTGGCTCCCGGACCCAATTTACGATCTCAAGTCAAATTTTCAAGTTTATTTACTCATTGGGTCTATTGTTTGACTTAAAAATTAATTTTCAAAAATATCATATTAATTTTAATTTATTTAATTAATTTAATTTTTCTTTATCAAAATTAATTTTTCCAAAAATCAATTAGATTTTCCAAATTAATTTTTTAAGAAAATTATTTAATCAAATTCTCTAGTTGAACAATTCTTATGATAGCCCAATTTAATTCCACATCAAATAAATCGACTTAATTAAAGTACTTCAAAAGTCGTAGAATTTACTTCTAATTCAAATGCAGTCCGATCGAGCTTTTGTTAAGCTAGCGGAGGGACCAATCAGACATATACAATTAGGCTCTAATAATTGCAATTATGTCCAGAAGCATCGTTCCGATAATTCACAATTACTTAATCATAGAGTCAGTCCACAATAATTACCATGATTGAAAACTCCTTATTGTATACTCTTTACGAAAGCAATTCATCTAACTGCTTTGTCCAATGACCTTGTCATGTGCATGTTATCCTCATATGATATCCTTGATTCCTTTGAATTAAATCCGTTTACTCAATATAATCATATGTTATCTCATTGTAACTATTGTGTCTTCTTAATAATTAATATGATCATTGTCAACAAATGATTGTGATAAATTGCTCGTTCGAGAATGAGTAACCCGTGGCCACGTTCCATATTTATCAATCTACATAATGCCAATGAGAGAATATCGTTAACTCTTTAATTGAGCTATGAATTCTATTGTTGCATGTAAAGTCATGTCATACACAAGTCATGTACCCAACGTACAGACTATCGGCTTGATCATCTTTAGAGCATAAGCCTCCACTTATTTCAAAGCACATAAGTTACATACACATGGTCTAATTGAGCTATGAATTCCACTGTTGCTAGTAAAGTCATGCCATACGCAAGTCATGTACCCAACGTACCGACTATCAGCTTGATCATCTTTAGAGCATAAGCCTCCACTTATTTCAAAGCACATGAGTTACATACGCATGGTCAGTGGCTAACTCAGGATTTAGGTAAATCACACCATGAATGTCACAAGTGAATTAATTCACAAACGAATTCAAAATTAATTCATCTTGGGTCCGGTCCAATATATCATTTTGCCAATGAATACATCTATGTCTCTACCCGTAGAGTCAACTGCTCCGATAACCAAGACTAGACATCTCCTCAATTAAAATTGTAGACAACATAATATCATTTTTATTATTTGAATCAAATGTTTACTTTGATTTTTTTACGGGATTACAGACTCGTTTAGATTATCTATTGAAGTAAGATGTCTTTCTCGCAATGTAAACATTCTTACAATGCCACTTATCATCAGTTTGAACTTAAACAATCAATGAGCTAATATTTGCTTGTTACAATTTCGCTAAGCATGCACAATATGAAAGATAGAATTATAAAAGACATAACAGTGAAATGTCAAATTTATTTATTCATCGTTCAAATACATCGAAAACAATTACATGTTTACTACAATATGTGAACATTTCCCAACAATCTCTCACTTTCCTTAGTGAAGTAAATGTGTCATGTTTCACATTCCCATATCCTTGACGTGTTTGTTAAAACTCCTAGTTACAAGAATTTTAGTAAATGGATTCGCAATGTTATCTTCAGAAGCTACTTTCACCACATCTACAATTCCTTTAGCTACTGCCTCTCGTATCAAGTGACTTCTCATTTCGTCCTCTTGTAACTTCTCATTTCCTTGGTATTAGCTATTGCAACACTGTTATCACAATACAGTGTTATAGCTTTTTCCATACCAAGACTTCAAGATCGGTTAAGAACTTTCGAAGCCATATTGCTTCTTTAATTGTCTCAGAAGTAGCCACATACTCGGCCTCCATAGTAGAGTTAGTAGTGCAAGTTTGTTTTACACTTCTCTATACTATGGCTCCATGGCCTAGGACAAATATCTTTCCTAATGTCGATTTCCTCGAATCTTTACAGGTTTGGAAGTCTGAGTCTATGTTTTCAGTAGGAGTCTCCCTAAAATACACAAGCATATAATCCCTTATTCTTCTAAGATACCTTACTATATGCTTTACAACTTGCCAATGCTTGAGACCAGGATTCGCCTGATATCGATTAATCATTCCTACTACAAAACAGATATCTTCTTTTAATATACCTTAATATATGCTTTACAACTTGCCAATGCTTGAGACCAGGATTCGCCTGATATCGATTAATCATTCCTACTACAAAACAGATATCTAGACATGTGCAAAGCATCGCATACATAAGGTTTTCAACTGTCGAAGCATATGGAACCTTACTCATATGCTCTCTTTCTTCTGCTGTCTTAGGACAATCATCTAGAAAAAGATAAAAATCTAATGCGGTCGATTGAGCGCCTAACTTTGCATCGATCATTGCAAAATGTTCCAATTCTTTAAAATTACCTTTTTTGTTTATTTATAAAATTAAAGAAGATTATACCTTTAAATATTTGAGAATCCAAAATATATTAAGTGTTTATTATTAAAAAGGATTTCTTATCTCACCGGTAACTCAAACATCGATTCTTATTCTTGATTCTCACGCAATATGGAAACGGAAGTTAGCTTGAAGTAGCTTGAATTTGAAGCCCACGGAATGAACCACAGGGTATATTAAAATTATTGGCAGCAACTTGTAGCCCTGATCCAGAAAATTGATATTTTAATTCATTCTTTACAAACTTTTATGTATAACGTTTACTAATATACTGAAATATCTTATCAGTGATTGTTTTTCTTGTCATATCACTATACTGTATAATTAAACTAATAAAAATATGTTGATTAATACAGGCAGATTCAAGACTGTTATTATTGACAAACTGACTTTTAAATTATATTTTTTTCAGAAAAACTTAAATTATAAATTTTGTCATAATTTATCAAAAATAATATTACTTAATAAAATATCGTGTTTTTATCAAATTTTCTAAAATAAAATAATAACTTAAATATTACTTATAATAAAAGACTTTAAACTATTACTTCAAACAATTAAATAGGAATCAAGATTTAATTTAGTGATAAATTAAATGTAAAAAATTAGAAATTAATTTACTAATAGATTTTTTATCTAAAAGGTTAAAATATACCATAAGTCTCTCTACTTTTTAAAATTTAAAATTTAATCCTTGTACTTTTATTTCCATGAATTTAGTCGCTCTACTTTTTAGACTTTAAAATTCAATTCCAACTGTTAACACTTCTATTTTTTTTGTTAAATTTATTGGTGTGATATTTTGAAATAAAAAATATACTCATTTGATGGCCATATAATTAAAAAAAAAACGACGTTTTAATTAACCTGAATTTAACAAAAAAATTTAATAGTGTCCATAGTTGGATCTAGATTTTGAAATCTAAAAATAGAGAGACTAGATTTTTAGAAATAAAAGTATAGAGACTAAATTTTAAAATTTAAAAGAGCGTAGAGACTTATGACATATTGTTACATATTAAAATCTAGCCTAAATAATCAAGGCTTATATCTCAAAAAAGCCCTTCAAAAAATGCAAAAATAATCAATTAAGTCTCTATATTAAATTCCCACTCAATTAAGCTTGTTTTAATTAAAATAATCAATTAAGCCCCTCCATGTTGACCGTCAAAATAAATTGATGTACCAATCAGATGATGACATGTGACAACTTTTTGTTTAATCTAATATTTTTTTTCATAAAAAACTAAAACATCAGAAAAATATAAAAATATAAGATCATTAAATATTAAAAAATATGAAAATAGATATAGTTTTATAAAATATAAAAAATCTAATAAATTATAAAAAATTATAAAAATATAAAATTAATAAAACATATTCAAAATATTTAAAATTTTATAAAAACGTATTAAAATTCTATAAAAATGATTAAAATGATTAAAATTGATATAAACTTATGAAAATTATAAAAAAAAGTCATAAAAACTTAAATTACACCAGATCTATTAGTTGGACTGGTTAGATTGAAATCAGCAAGGGCATCGATTTAGAAAAAGTTGCTAGACTGGTTGACCTAGGAATCGGATGATTGAACCAAATTTTTTTTAATATTTTATTTAATTGAATTAGACAGATTAGTTGAACTGGCAGGCTGGTGGCCTAATTGGTTTGACCACTAGTATGAATTTGAAAACCTTGGTTAGAATATTTCATTCAGACATATGCTAATAATTGTATAATGAAATTTTGATTTGATAAAAATATTTAAAAAATAAAAAATCGGTTCAATCGCCCGATTCTCAAGTTAACTGGTCTAATGACTTTTCTCGGATTGGTACCCTTACCGATTTTGAGCTAAGCGGTCCAATTCAAGTTTTTATGATTTTTTTTGTAATTTTTATAAGTTTATATTAATTTTAATATTTCTTTACAATTATTATTTAAGATTTCTAATATGTTTTTAATTTTTTTTTTGAATAAGTTCAATTAATTTTATAATTTATTAGATTTTTTATATTTTTATAATATTTATAAGTTTTTACAATTTTTTTAAGGTTAATAATTTGATATCAATTTTAATATATAATTTATATATTTTTAATATTTTTTCTATTTTTTATTGTTTAATATTTTTATAGAAAAATATTAGATTAAATCAAAAGCTGCAATGTATCATTACCTAATTGATTCGTCAATTTATTTTAACGGTAATACGGTGAATGACAAAAACTATTATCAGAGAGACTGAACTAATTATTTTAATTAAGGAAAGTGATTTAATTAGATGTAAATTTAATACATCAACTTAATTAAATTTTTTAAATTTTGTTAAGAGCCTTTTTTTTATCGTACAAACTAATAAAACTCAAAATTATTACCGACTACCGGTGGTCTTAAAAAAGAACAAAAATTGAAGTGAAAAATGAATGTATAAATAAATAAAAAAAGAAGTGAGGAACCCTATTCCATCTCCATATATAAATTTGTCTGTATTTTGAAAAAAAGTATCGTAGATTTTTCCTCAGATTGAGATTCCTTAGAATCTCACCCATCCCTTTAACGCCCTGGCCTAATTTCCGTTTGCTGGTTAGGGTTTATATCACGATTTATGCGTTCCTTTTCTCTGAAAGCCGGCCCACCTCCTTCCTTCACACCTGCATAATCCAAATCTTCAGAAAAAGAACAACAAATCGAAGAAAATGGTGGTCAAAGGCGAAGAATCTGACAAAATCTTAGAGCTCTTCTTAAAGATTGGTTTAGACGAACGAACTGCTCGTAACACCATCGCTAACAACAAGGTCACTGCTAATCTCACTGCCGTCATTCACGAGGTATGCTTCTGAATCTACTCTCTCTCTCTCTCTCTCTCTTTTTATTTTCTAAAAAAAGTTGAACTATTAATTTTTCATTTCTATCTGTTTTCTTTAGGCTGCTTTGGCTAACGGCTGTGACCGTGCAATTGGAAATCTTTTATATACGGTAAGTTGATCCTTTTGTTGGTTGATTTCTCTGTTTTTATTTGTAGTGTTCATAAAAATGAAAAATGGAGATGATCTTTGCTGTATACATTTATCACATAGGTTGCCACGAAGTACCCTGCGAATGCACTCGTACATCGTCCAAAGTTACTTGAATATGTTGTCTCTTCCAAGGTTTGGAACATAATTTGTTTTTTCAGTGGTTTTAATTCACGGATTATTATTATCACTAAGACAGTTGAGTTTTTGTAGATTAAGACTCCGGCACAGTTAGAAGCTGCATTTTCATTTCTCTCGAATTTTGCATCGGAGGAGTTTAAGAGGAATGAATTTGAAGAAGCATGCGGAGTAGGTATGTCATAAAATCATTCATCTTATGATTGATAATGCTAGATGCAATTGATATTGTTTACTAATATTTTCCGGTGGTATTTCTCTCGACAGAGCTGTTAGTTTTAGCTTGAGTTTTCTCTAATGCCCTACAGTATAGATATTGTTTACTTCATTGTATGTTTGAACAGGAGTCAAAGTTTCTCTGGAGGAACTTACACAGACTGTCAATGAAATTTTTGAAGAGTATAAGGCTGTAATTTTGGAACGACGTTACCGAACAAATGGTTCGTTTTCTCTCTGTCTCCCTCCCTCTCTATATACATATAAACATACTAGAGGAACATATATGTGAGTTTATATATTTATATGTTTTTCAGTCTTCCTCTTCCTATGCTGTTCCTTTTGTTCTTATAAACATGCACAATTGCACACATATATGAGGATCCTAAATTACTAGATAAACAGACACCTAGAGAAACATTCAGGCATTGAATGTGCATGTATAAGGATGTGCAAACTTTATGCACTATCATGGACAGTGTGATTATAGGAGCTTATAACATGAGCAGACTGTTATGCCTTCATTTATCTTTTTGAAACCAGCTGTCTAGTTTGTTCTAATCTCTCTGTTGTGGTGTATGCTGTCTGAGATTTTTGCACCTTTCCTATCATGTACATGCATTTTAGTATACTTTTCTAATTCTTTTCATAATTTACCGGCAAATCTAGTTGGTGAATTGTTCGGGAGCATTAGGAAGAAGCATCCTTGGGCGGATCCAAAGATGGCTAAGGTGATTTTCTATACTTTCAACTGCCTGAAGGGCTATTAATTAATATAAAAACTCTCTGATTCTGCTCTCTTCTTCTGTAACAGCAACTTGTAGATGCAAAAATGTATGAGTTACTTGGTGAGAGGACAGCAGCAGATGATGAGAAGCCTTCTAAAAAGAAGGAAAAGAAAGAGAAACCTGCTAAAGTTGAAGTGAGCATCACAACCTGTTTTTCATACATTACATGGGAGTTTTCTGTGATATAATTTTTCTTGACACCAGTTCGTATTACACTTGTGTAGAAAGCTGTTGTTGATGAGACTCCTGCACAGCCATCTGAAGAAGAACTTAATCCATTTTCAATATTTCCTGCTCCAGAAGAGAATATAAAGGTATATAGCTAAATTTGTCTTGCAGAGTTTCTCTTCTTCCCTTGCCTTCTATTAATCAAAGATTCAGGAACAACATTATTTACCTCAGTACCATTGTTGCTACAATCTATATTTGTTGTCTGTGGTTCTGGCTGTATATAATTGCACTACTTGTGTTTATTGGTCCGGCAATGATTAACAAAACTGGAAAATTGCAAAAATAAAGGGTAAAGATGTCGTAAGATAGCAACTAGGTTAGAGTTAAGGCCATTTTCTGATAAGAATTCTAACGGAAATAGAGAAAAGAAATTTATTCCTCAACTTGGCACCTAGAGTTCCTTGTGTTAAAACTTTAGAAATCAGATTCTTACTTCTGCTAATTAGCTTACAAGTATAAAAAGAGATAAACTATCCTAAGGAAGGAAACAATCCCTAGAAAACTGTAATTATCCTAAGAATCAGTAACTATGATTAGTTTCTATTTACAGAAGATTCCATTAGTAATCTATCCTCAATTCTAGGAATTCCAACACTCCCCCTCAAGCTGGTGTGTAGATGTTTATCAAACCCAGCTTGCCAACATGTTCTTCAAACATGTTTTTGTTTAAGCTTTTGTCAACATATCCGCAACCGTTGTCCGGTAGGTAGATAGGTAACACTCACTTCACCGAGTGTATTTTCTCTTTATGAAGTGTCGGTCTATCTCAACATGTTTGGTACGATCATGATGCACAGGATTGTGAGCTATAATCGATGCGAGCCTTTGGTTGTCACAATGCAATCGCATAGGTCTATTATAAGGAACCTTTAGTTCTTTCATCAGCCTTTGTATCCAAATTCCTTCGCAAATACCATGCGCTAGTGCTCGATACTCGACACCACGCAGCTGCTGCGTACTACATGCATCGCTTTTTACTCCTCCATGTCACTAGATTACCCCAACATAGCCGCAATAACCGGTTGATCGTCTCATCATTAATAGATCCCGCCCACACAGCATTAGTATACACTTCCACATTTCTGCTTTGTCATTTTTCTTGAAGTATAGGCCCTTGCTAGGAGTTCCCTTTAAGTACCTTAGTATCCGATATGCGGCTTCTAGGTGTTTCTCCCTTGGGGCATGCATACACTAAAAGCAATGTCAGGACGAGTGTGAGCTAAGTAGATAAGTCTCCCTACTAGGCGTTGATATCTCCCCCTGTCGACTTCTTCTCCATCGTCATTAGTACCCAACTTGAGGACATATTAGTACCCATCAACCCAACTTCTGATAGCAAATCGAGGACATATTTCCTTTGGGAGATAGAAATACCTTTTTGAGACCTTGCTATCTCCATACCCTAAAATATTTAAGATTTCCCAAATCTTTAAGTTCAAATTTGCTCCAAGAAATTCTTTCATCCTCCCAATTTCACTTGTATCATCTCCTGTCACTATTATATCGTCCACATAGACAATTAGGATGCAACATTTTCCTTGTTCCGAATGCTTGTAGAACATGGTGTGGTCTGCCTGTCCTTGAGTATACTCCCTGCTCATCATGGCTTTTGCAAATCGACTAAACCACGCCCTTGGAGATTGTTTTAGCCCGTACAAAGATTTTTTCAACTTACACACTTGGCCCTTTCTTTCTTCAAATCCAGGTGGGAAGTCCATGTAAACTTCTTCATTTAACTCCCCATTGAGAAAAGCATTTGTAAAATCCAATTGGGTCAATTGCCAATTAAGATTGACAGCAATGGACAAAAGGACTCTAATTGTGTTTAGTTTGGCAACCGGTGCAAATGTCTCTTCATAATCCAAATTTATAAGTTTGAGTGAAGCCCTTAGCCACAAGACGAGCCTTGTATCGGTCAATCTGGCCATCAGGTTTGAATTTAGTAGTAAAAATCCATTTGCAGCCTACTGTTTTCTTTCCTTTAGGCAGATCCGAAACTTCCCATGTTCCATTATCTTTGAGGGCCTCCATTTCTTCCATCACGGCTTGTCTCCATTCAGCTAACTTAAATGCTGCTTCTATAGTTTTTGGAGTTTTTATAGAATCAACATTAGTCACAAAAGTTTTATAAGACTTAGATAAGTTTCCATAGGATACAAACCGAGAAATAGGGTGTTGAATGCAGCTCCTTGTGCCCTTTCTCATTGCAATTGGAAGATAGATGGATGGTGATGGAGGTGAGACTTCATTTTCAGAACAGTCCTCGGTTGAAGATGCGAGTGGCACTGTTGTATCAGTTTCAGGACGTCGATTTCGTCTGGAATAAACTTGCGATTCGCACCTGTTGTTCTTTGTTTTCCTTGATCGTGGACCTGCTCAGTTGATGGTGTTGTTATCGGGAATTATAGTGCTAGTTTCTTTGTGATAGGAGGAACAACAATAAAGATGTCTAGGTTGGGTTTAGGTTTAGTGATAGTGGTGGTAGGGTCGGGAGGTATGATGAGGAGAGTATTAAGGGTCTCATCTTCATTAAAAGTCTCCCCCTGAAGATGAGAAGGTCTAAAGAAAGGTTCGGTTTCAAAGGTGACATCCCGAGAGACAAATAGCCGGTGCAAGGTTGGTGAGTAACATTTATAGCCTTTTTGAGTGGGGGAATACCCAACAAATATACAGGGGTGGGCTCGAGGATCAAGCTTGGATTGATTGGGTTGATGATTATGGACAAAGGCTTTGCAACCGAATATCTTTGTTGGAAGATTAGGAACATGAAATAGAGGAAATGATTTGTGAAGAGTGTTTAGAGGTGTTTGGAAGTTTAGGACTTTTGATGGCATCCGATTTATTAGGTAACAGGCAGTAAGAACAGCTTCGCCCTATAAATATTTTGGGACATTCATGGTGAACATTAAGGCCCGAGCAACAGTAAGGAGATGTCGATTTTTCCTCTCAGAGATCCCATTCTGTTGAGGAGTGTTTGGACATGAACTCTGGTGTATGATTCCTTGGTCTGAAAGGTATGAACTTAGGACAAAATTAAAGTATTCTCTCCCGTTGTCCGTGTGGAGAGTTTGGATGGTAGAGTTGAATTGGGTTCGGACCATTGAGTGAAATTTTTGAAAGACTTTGGGTGTTTCAGATTTTTCTTTTAAAAGGTAAACCCAACATACCCTAGTGTGATCATCAATAAATGTAATAAACCACTTAGCACCAGTAATGTTTTTCACTCGGCTAGCTCCTCATAAGTCACTGTGTATTAATGAAAAAGGTTTGGACTGGGTATATGGTTTTAAAGGATATGGAACACGGGTATGTTTGGACAATTCACAAATATCACACTTCAAGGAATTTATTTTTATTTCAAATAACAATGGAAGATGCTTTTTAGGTACAAAAGATTTGGATGTCCTAACCTACGGTGCCATAGCATAATAGTATCCTCTTTTGCAAGAGATAGAGCTAATCCCCTTGTGTGTTGTCTTTATTCCACACATACAGTCCATCATCAACCTTAGGTGCCAATCATCCTCCCCGATTTACATTCTCAGATTACACAACCAATTGCAGAAAATTCAGCAAGCATTTTCCCATTTTTAGTAAGTTTACTTATTGAAAGTAAATTACAAGATAAGTTGGGAACATGTAGAACATTATCAAGGGAGAAATTCTCTGTTACTTTTACTGTCCCTACTCCAATTAGCAGTGAGTATGAACCATCGCAATCCTGATTCGGGACTTGTTATGACAGGTGGTGTAAGTTTGGAATAGAGTGAGGTTACCTGTCATGTGGTCCGAAGCACCCGAATCTAGTATCCAAGAAGATTGGTTATTAGATTCAAGAGCAATATTGAGAGCAGTTCCTTGAGTGGCTAGATTCCCATGACCAGTAGAGGTACTAAGAATTTTATGGAGATTTTCGAGTTGAGTCTTGGTTAGGCGCACATCCAGCACCTCATCTGCAGTATTGGAAGATAGCAGGGCAGTTTTCTTGTCTTTCTGTTTCTTATCAGGATAACCATGGAGTTTAAAATATTTTTCCTTTGTGTGACCAACACGGTTGCAGTGGCTACACCATGGTCTGTTCGATCCGGACTCATTTCCAGCACGAGATTTTTGCGTTTGAGGACCTTTTGACACAAGAGCAGCAGATTCAGTAGGTTGGTCAAAAGAGATTATCGGTTTGGGTTCCCCCATCATGACAAGACGACGTTTCTCTTCTCTTCTCACTTCTGCAAAAGCTTCACCAATGGTTGGGAGAGGTGATCTGCCCAAAATTCTGCCCCGGACCTCGTCTAACTCATGCCTCAGTCTAGCTAGAAACTCATAGAGACGTTCGTTGTTGAGATGGGTCATAAACCTAGTGTGTTCTAAGCCTTCCCCCCAATCAGCCTCATAGTACATATCTAACTCCTGCCACAAGATTTTCAGATTGTTGTAGTAGTGAGTTACCTCAAGTGTCCCTTGTCGAATGTCTTTCAACTTGAGTTTGATCTCAAAAACTTGGGAAGCGTTTCCAAGATCAGAGTAGTTCTCTTTGACTGCATCCCACATGTCTTTTGCAGTCTTGAAGAGAAGGTAGGTTCGGCTTATATGGCCTTCCATAGAATTAATCAGCCATGCCATAACAATGGAGTTATTGAGTTCTCAAGTAGCATAAGTAGGGTCTGCTACGTTCGGTCGTGGAAGTTCTCCATTGATGTACCCTAACTTGCCTCGGCCACGGATCACCATAAGAACAGATTGAGACCATTGTAGATAATTCTTCCCATTTAGTCGATGACTAGTGATCATAAGTGATGAATTAAGATCACTTTGATTGATTCCCTGGTTACCATTCTGAGATATTTGTGAAATCTCAGTTTCGGACAAGGCTTCATTAAGGTCACCCATGGAAAAAAATAGGGTTTTAGGAAGATGGATGAGAAATCGGAGGGATTTTTAGGAAGATGAACGAGAGGATCGTAAAATTCCTAGTGCTCCGATACCATGTTAAAACTTTAGAAATCAGATTCTTACTTCTGCTAATTAGCTTACAAGTATAAAAAGAGATAAACTATCCTAAGGAAGGAAACAATCCCTAGAAAATTGTAATTATCCTAAGAATCAGTGACTATGATTAGTTTCTATTTACAGAAGATTCCATTAGTAATCTATCCTCAATTCTAGGAATTCCAACACCTTGGGAAGAGTTTTATTACTCCAAAGAAATCTAATTCGAGTCACATCTAAGTTGGAATTGTAGAAAATCCCAATCCTCAAGCCGGGGTTCCTTAGGAATCTTGGCATAAGGTTGATTGCATAAGGCAATTGCAAGAGAACTAATGCTTTAATTTTCTTATAATAATTCGATGTTTTCCAACAGAAAGAGTATTTATTTATTTAGACTCCCTAATTCTAAAAGAAATAGAACTGGAAAATTGAAGAAAACAAAGGGAAAAGAAGATGAGAACTGAAGCAATATTTTACATGGCCTATATTTTCCTTTTAATTGGAAAATCAGTGGACTGCCCCATAAATTGTAACATTGTGGATATTAGGTGCACACAGAAGTATTTTTCAGCAATGGTTCTGTGCTAAGATGTTGCAATACAAGGGAAAGGCTTGACAATCACTTGAAGGTCACCGGGGGAAGAGTTTTTACTCGTTTCCCTCCCGAACCAAATGGGTATCTACACATTGGACATGCAAAAGTAAGTTCTATTTAGAATTCATTCAGAAGGGTACAGACATTGTATTGATAATTTACAATGATTATTCTAATGATATAACTATTTCTCAGGCAATGTTTGTTGACTTTGGCCTTGCGAAAGAGAGGGGTGGATGTTGCTACCTCAGGTGAGAATTGCTCTTTGTGCTATCATCCAAAGTTTTTTAACTTATTTTTTCTTTGTTAATCCATCTTGATAATCAATGGAGCTCTGTATTTTATTCTAATGTGTTCTGGCAACTCAAACGGATTAATGATATGTCTAGCTGCATACTTTTCTAATTTTATCTTGGGTACTTTTAGATATGATGATACAAATCCTGAAGCTGAAAAGAAAGAATACATTAATCACATTGAAGAAATTGTCCAGTGGATGGGCTGGGAACCATTCAAGGTATAACATTTCTCAACAGTATAAGCTGAGTGTTCTAGTAAAAGATTTGGTTGACGGATGTTTGCATTGGATTTTTTGCAGATAACTTACACTAGTGACTATTTCCAAGAATTGTATGAATTAGCAGTGGAGCTGATACGAAGGGGTCATGCATATGTTGATCACCAGGTTCTTATACATGATATTATCCATAACATGGAACAACAAATGCACGCCACTTTCTTGTTTTTACTTTGACACAATTGTTGCTTTCATGCAATGCTCGATTGACCTAACCAGCACTGGTTCTCTTGGTGTTAGACCCCTGAAGAGATAAAGGAGTATAGGGAAAAGAAGATGAACAGCCCTTGGAGAGAGAGACCAATTGCTGAGTCATTAAAACTCTTTGATGACATGAAGAGAGGTCTGATAGAAGAGGGCAAAGCAACACTTAGGATGAAGCAAGATATGCAGAGTGATAACTTCAATATGTATGACCTCATTGCTTATCGTATCAAGGCAAGTATGTATCTTATTGATGTTCAGTTAATGATGAGTCTGTTTCCATCTGCCATTATTTTTGACATCCTCTTTCTCTATTTCCAGTTTACTCCTCACCCTCATGCTGGGGATAAGTGGTGCATTTATCCGAGCTATGATTATGCTCATTGCATCGTGGACTCTCTTGAAAATATCACACATTCAGTATGTTTTCTTTAACTATTCTATTTAATTTTGCAACTTTCAAGGACAGCATTGGGTAATTTGCCTTTTAGTTTAAACCAGTGCTTCTACTGAAATCATGAATATGCTAGATGTATGTGATATGTGTGATACAGGATTTCTTTGTCTAATTCATTTTAGTTTAAGGTTGTACTGTTTTGGACCTAAGTTTCTTGCTTCATGGATAGATTTTTGCTTCGTGGACCTAATTTCTCAAATACAAGATATATATATTTTCTTTTATTGAACTAACTGAACAAAAATTAAAATTTCAAAAGTAGCTTCTAGGGCATGGGAGATCTATGTTTTCTTCCTGCCTTTGCTGACAAATAGATTGAGTTCTTTATACTGTGTTCTGTTTGTTATTTAAAGTGCCGATTCATTCTTAAAGATATTTAAAGTGCTATTTTATTCTTTTGTGTAGCTGTGTACACTTGAATTTGAGACGAGGCGTGCTTCTTACTATTGGCTGTTACATGTATTGGACCTTTACCAGCCATATGTGTGGGAATACTCACGACTGAATGTTACAAACACTGTGATGTCTAAACGGAAGGTGAAAAAAATAATATTTTTGCATCAAAAGTTCCTGTTTGTGTCACGGAGTTGATCAAGTTATATGTCTAATATTCGTCTACTATGATGTGATTTAGTTAAACTACATCGTGACAAACAAATATGTTGATGGTTGGGATGATCCCCGTCTCATGACATTAGCTGGTTTACGACGTAGGGGTGTGACTTCAACTGCAATAAATTCTTTTGTTCGAGGAATTGGAATCACTAGAAGGTTGAATATACACATTCTCATCTCATGAACTTTGATGTGTAGTTATGTTCTAGTACACTATAAGTACATGCAACAAAGACGAATCTGGCTTTTCATTTGCTGAGCCTTATGTTTTAACATCTTGTGCTGCAGTGATTGTAGCATGATTCGTTTGGATCGCCTTGAGTATCACATAAGAGAAGAATTAAACAAGACAGCACCTCGTGTATTGGTTGTGCTGCATCCTCTTAAGGTCATCATCTAGTCTAGATTCATTCTTCAAAAACCATATTTTCTACTGTCTGCCTCATCTCTCTCTCCTTTTTCCAGGTTGTCATAACCAACCTCGAATCTGGTTCTGTTTTGGATCTTGATGCAAAGAAATGGCCTGATGCTCGAACAGATGACACATCTGCCTTTTACAAGGTGGGGATAAATAAGAATGACATGTTTTTGGATTGTTTTAAATTTGAATTATCTGTATGGAGTATTGTCCGATCATGTATCTCAATTCAATTACAAAAACAGATATCAACTTCAAATAGCAATATTCTCCATTTTTGTTGTTGTTATTCTAGTCTGTGATCATAACCACTTGTTCTACTCTAATTTTAGGTGCCCTTTTCAAATGTTGTATATATTGAGCGCTCAGATTTCCGGATGAAAGATTCTAAAGATTACTATGGGTTGGCTCCTGGCAAGTCAGCACTGCTAAGGTATGCATCTGTACATAATCCCCCTCCACACCCCAACCACTTGCACATGGACGTATGTTAACTTTGTGTAGTAAATTTAGTTAATAGTTTGCATGATTCTATTTTGCAGATATGCATTCCCTATAAAGTGTACAGATGTAACATTGGCAGATGATAAAGAAACTGTGCTTGAGATTCGAGCTGAATACGATCCTTCCAAAAAAAGCAAGCCAAAGGTTCTTATTTGTTTATTTCTTGAAGTAGTTCTGGAGTATTCTGATAACTACTAGTTGTTTGAATCATATTCTTTAAGGTTCGTGCAATGCAATATATACTTTTTTCTACTCCGTATTTAGTCCCATGTCCTTTTCAAAACTTTTGCACAGGGGGTTCTCCACTGGGTTGCTGAACCTTCCCCGGGTTTTGATCCATTGAAGATTGAAGTCCGATTGTTTGACAAACTCTTTAATTCTGAGGTTGGCAGTTATTATTTGTTAGTGATTTGGCATTGTTTCTTGCTTTCTGCCAATTGTATTATGAAATCTTACGACTTGAATTATTTCATCAGAATCCTGCTGAACTTGATAATTGGGTCACTGATCTCAACCCGAATTCCAAAGTGGTGGTACCTACTGCATATGCAGTGCCATCACTTGGTAAGGCTGCTTTAGGGGATACATTTCAGTTCGAAAGGCTAGGTAGGTTGAACAATACCATCAATATAGTATCGGAGAATAGATTATGATGATTATGATATGAGTTATTGGTTCTTATACCATCAATATAGTATCGAGTTATAAATCTTCCCTCTGTTGTGCTTTGTCTTCATTGTAGTGTACTTACTTTGATTTGTAATTTCAGGCTATTTCACAGTTGACAAGGACTCGACTGCCGAGAAGCTCGTCTTTAATCGTACGGTTACCCTTAAGGATACCTACAGTAAGGGTGGGAAATAGGTAGTGGCCCCATGAACCACGCACATCAAGAATGCAGTTATGAACACACACTCGTTATACAGTTTGCTGTTTTAATGAATTCGAAATGGTTTTGATAGGTTTAGAAGTCGTCGTCTTTAAATAGAATTCTACGGTATGTGAAATTTATTTTATTTGATAGACTGTGTTGGAAGTTGAATTTTAAATGAACTAGACAAATGCATTGAAATAACTCTTGTTGAAATTTAATTTTTTCAATGCAGAGAAGTCTCCGTTGACTCTGTTTATTTCAACAATTGATTGAAAGATAAAATGATGTATTTTCTTAATGTTAAGAATTAAAATAAAAATATAAAAACTCTTATTATTTTATAAATTGAGTGGGCTTATTAAAATATTACTAATATAATAGTTAAGAAGGAAAGCTTAATTGCATGTGGCATCTATTTAAAGTTTCTTTTTGGTGGGATTCTTTAAATTAAGGGTTGAAATTAAAAGGAAGAAGAAAAGATCATTGACGATGTACGTTGGAGTTTTATAGATAATTATGTTATTTTTGTTCTACCAATTCAACCGGTTCCATCTACAAGCAAGGGATTTTTCAGCCAAGCTTTAACCCAAAGAAATACCATTCTCTCTCTCTATTGCAGTAGACTAATCTGAAGCTGTTGAACCCATTGAGAACGATAACAAAATTACAAACTTTAGGTGTGGCCATTTGGTAATCTTTGAAGACATTGATTAATCTAGATTTTGGTTTAAAGTATTGTGGAAAAGTTTAAAATTGTTGTCAAGTACCTTAATCAGTAAGTACGGTGATTTCTGCAACTCTGTATGATTAAATCTGAAAAATTGTACTTATAAATAGGAAATTGTTTAAGAATGGTTGAATGTTGAGGGCAACACACAGATGATATTCAGTTAAATGAAGAATCAAAACAAGGAATGCCTAATATTTATGGGAAGAGACAGGTTCATGATTTTTTTTATTTTAACGTTACTGAATTAACAGCAGAGGAAGTTAAAGCAATGGAATTCAATAGCTGAGATGATGCTCAATCGTTTTATCTAAGTTATGCTCATATCATTGGTTTTGGTGTTAGGCTTGGAGGAACAAAGACAAATCCCAAAACTTGGGATGTTATTGCTGAGTATTTATACCGTAATAAAGAAGGGGAATGGTCGGATAACCACAACAACAATAATAAAAGGATTCGAGAACCAAAAAATATAACTCGAACTGGATGTGAAGCGAAGATGCGAGTGGTGTTTAAAAAGTTTAAAAGCAAATGGGTTGTTACGAGCTCTGTGAAAAAGCATAATCATGAATTGCTTACATCATGTATAGAAGAATCTGATAAAGTCATTTCGTGAAGTTCCCCTTCGTGCAAAGGTTGAAGCTTTGGCGATGAGACGAGCCACAATCCAACCTTCCTAGATGATGTCGTTATTCGCTGATCGAGTTTGGTGATATGATAAAATGAGCTTCAGGAAAAATGATCTTATTAACTTGCTACAAGTAGCAGTTGAACACGGGGAGGCAAATACTGCTTTAGAATATTCTGAGGCAAAAAGAACAAATGATCCGAGTTTGTACATGACTTGTACCAAGGATGAGGACAACCGGCTTCAAAATATTTTTTGGGCCGACTCCTGCAACAGGATTGATTATACATACTTCAGAGATGTTTTGTTCGACACGACATACAAGAATAATGGATACAATCTCTCGCTATTGGTATTTGTTGGAGTGAACAGTCATCACTAGATAATAACATTTGCATTTGCAATATTTTCAAATGAGAAGCATAGTAGTTTTGTTTGGGTGCTGAATGAGTTTGTATGATGTATGAGATCAAATATGTCTGTGCTGGTGGTTACGTATAGGAACTGGGCAATGCATTTGGCGCTGAAAATGATTATGCTGGAAGTTAACCATAGACTTTGCATCTGACACACAAAGGAATGTTGTGTCTCATATCCATAAAGCTGAAATTCTAAAGTCATTTAAAAAATGCATGTACTCATGGTGGACGGAAGAAGAATTTGGCAGAGTGGAAGAACATGGTTGAGACACATAACCTACAAAATCATTCATGGATTGTTGAGAAATATAACACAAGATGTATGTAGGGGTAAGCTTTTCTGACAAGCAAATTTTTTGGTCGTATGAAAACATCTAAATGCAAAGGGCGCAACTCATACTTGAAGAAGTATATAAAGAGAAATGGATCGTTTCTTAGGTTATTATATTCAATCGATAAAGTTGTACCTAGCATGCGGAGGTTGGAATAGGAGGCAAACTGAGCCTGTGACTACAAGCTTCATACAACCAATTGAGAAACATGCTGTAGAAGTTTATACAATAAATTCTTTCAAGCGGTTCTGGAAAGAGTTGAAGAGGCATGATACTATAATACAGAAGAGAATGCAATAGATGTAACATCCTGATTTAGGGCCTAGTCGGAATAGTGGTGCGAGACCACAAATCCGAGGTTTATGAATGAGTTTTTGAGGTTGATGCTATGTATGCATGCTAGTGTGAAAGTTTCATGAAACAATTTTGTGAAATTGCGGTTGAATTGTCCAAAAGGACTAAATTGCAAAAGCTGCAAAATGTGAGATTCTAGAAGCTATTTGTGTGAAATAGCTTTAGAATATTAATTAGAGGTACTTAAATAGCAATTTTCCCAATTTCTAATTTTTGGACAAAATTGGGCATGGATAAGTTAAAATAGAAAGTTTATCAAAAAGGGCATTTTGGTCATTTAACAATTAAATGATTAAAATAGGAGAAAAGATGACAAAATTCATTCATCTTCTTCTCCAAGGCTGCCGAAAAATTGAGAGAGCCATTGTTAGGGTTCTTCAAAAATTTCAAGCTTGCTAGTAAGTGCATCTAGCCTCGTTTTTGATATTCTTTGTATTTTTGAAGTCCTTGTTGCATGAGTAACCTATTTTTAGCTATTTGATGAGCTATGATGGATGTTCAAAAATGTGGCCATGTATGACATGCATGTATTTTGATGTTTTATGGAAGATTATGAAAGCTTGATGTAGTAGAAACATCTTTTGCTAAATGAGTTTCCATAGAAAATGCATGTAGGGGCTAGTTTGTAAAAATCTTGAGTTTGGTCATACATGTGTGTTGTGATGAGAATTGATGATTGCTTTAGTTGAGTAAGTGATTCGGCTAAGCATGAAAGGCTAGAAAGTTGAATAAAAATCACTTTACGAGCCTTGGGGGCAATAGTGTAATTATGAGAAAGATTTGGGGCAAAAGAGTAATTTTGCCAAAGTATGAGATGTGGGTCATTTTGGCCAATGTGTATATTGAATAAGCTGATTTATTCATTATAGATCAAGAAAGACAAAGCCCGGATCGAAACCGATGCAAGAGCAAAGTGGTGAACTAAATTACACGTTTCTATACTTTTGAGTATCGAGGTAAGTCTATGCATAAACAATGCATTCATACTTACAATTTGCTAATGCTAGATAGTGTATAGCATGGTTGAGAATGATTGAGAACCTATGTGGTTCAAGTGAAATGAATGGATGAATGATTAAGTAAGTAGATTTGTGAATGTGTTGTGATAATGCTAAATGGTGGGCTAAGTGCGATACCATCCTAATGCATATTGACGATGAGCTGGCTATGTGTGATGCTATCGTTAGGTATATTATCTAGTGGGCTATGTGCGAAACCACTATGAATACCTTATTGGTAGGCTAAGTGCGATACTACCTTATCAATTGATTATGGTGGGCTTAGTGCGGAACCATTGAGAGATTTGCTGTGTGGATGTGATAGTGAGTAGCATAGCTGTGTGGATGTATTATTGAGAAATAATGATGTGTTGTATATTGTGTAAATGTGATATTGAATGCAGGGGTGCATGTCAATGGTTATGAGTAAGTGACTCATGATGTGTTGGAAATGTGGTAAGGGATAGAAAGAGTAAGCATAGTTGTACATTATACGTTAGTATAATGCTAATTGTTGTTTAGCTTATACTATGGTGCTTAATTGTTTATGTGTGAACTTACTAAGCTCAAAGCTTACTCCCTTTCTTTTCCCTTGTCTTATAGAGCAAAAGTGTTGAATCGATATACGAGGATCAATTAGAAGATCGCCCACATTGTCAGCACACTCTGGTACATGAGACTCAATGTTTTGTATATGGCATGTATCAGGGCTAGACAAGTTAGTGAATTTTGTTGTTTATGGCTATGATGTGTTTGCCTTTAGATGGATAATCTATTTTGTATAATGCCATAGTTGTTGGCACTTTATTATATGAAAAGATGAAGTTATCTATGTGAGATTGTAAGATTTTGAGTTGATTATGGGTGTGTTGAATGAGTGCATGTTGTGTATGCTAGAAGGGTGAAAAGAACTTGGCAAATAGCTTTGTTCTTTTCCATGTGGGTAGACACACGGGCGTGTGTCTAGGCCATGTGTGACACACGGTCAGCCTATGGGCGTGTGGCTTGGCCGTGTGTCCCCTGCATGTTAGTATTTTAATTCAGAATAGACCACGAACTAGTCACACGGGCGTGTGCCTAGAACGTGTGTGTTAATCAGTGTTGGCCATGGGCTAGCCACACGGGCGTGTGTCTAGACTCTAGGCCGTGTTAAGGTAGTCAGTGTACACCACGGGTGGAGGGCACGGGCGTGTACCCTAACCGTGGGGCATTAGCAGAATGCTTGAGTTTTCATGCACGGGTAGTAACCATGGGCGTGTGTGACCTCCACGGGCGTGCCAAATCTTACACGGGCGTGTGAGCTCTGTGTAGATGGAAAAGTTTTTAAAAATCGTAGAAGTTCTGATATGGTCTCGAGAGCCCTCGTGAGTATGAGTGAGGCCTCGTAAGTCGAGAACGAGGTGACTTAAGAGAGTAGTCACAATGAGCCTAAGTGGCGATCTTGAGGCTTTTAATGTGGTAACGCCTCGTGCCTGGTTCTGGCGTCGAATACGGGTAAGGGGTGTTACATTTAGTGGTATCAGAGCTATGGTTTAGTCGGTTCTAGGACTACCGTAGCGGGTGTAAGAGTCTAGCTATACATGCCATAAGTGTACAATGATAGTGTGGTGGCTTCTGATGATTTTAAATCTTGTTTTATTTAGAATATAGATTCCGATCCATTGACTGCTGATGAAGCAGCTAGTAATGCACCGGCTCCTGCGCAAGGAACCGTGCCTGTTCAAAGTGGACCCGAGGCAGGGGTGTAACACCCCTTACCCGGGTTCTACACCGGGAACCGGGCTCGAGGCGTTACCGTACTCAAACCACTTGATCGCCACCTAGGCTCAACGCAATTACTCTCTATAACCTCATTCTCGACTTACGAGGCCTCACTCATACACACGAGGGCTCTCGAGAACAATCCGAAACTTTTACGATCCTTAAATTTTTTCTCTTTTATACAGGTCTCACACGCCCGTGCAAGATAAGACACGCCCGTGTATAGACATACACGCCCATGTCCCCAGACCGTGCCTAAAAACTCAGTATTTTGCCAATTTGCCCACGGCCAAGGCACGCCCGTGCTTCCCAACCGTGGTGAATCCTGACTTCACACACACGGCCTCAAAGCCTAGTCACACGCCCGTGTGGCTAGCCCGTGGACTATCCTGATTTAAAATGTTAACGTGCAGGACGACGACGGCCACAAAGACACGCCGTGGGCTGACCAGTGTGTCACACATGGTCTAGACACACGCGCTGTGTGTCGACCACATGGTCAAGAACAAAGCTATGTGCAAGCTCTTTTCACCCCTCTAGCATACACAACATATACTCATCTAACACCATCATAATCAACTCAAATTGAAGTGCATTCTCACATAGAAAACTACATCTTTCTTTCATATAATGTAATAGCCAACAACCATGGCATTATACAAAATAAGCTATCCATCTAAAGGCCAACACATCTTAGCCATTTACAACAAAATCCACTAACTTGTCTAGCCCCTATACATGCCATATACAAAACATTAAGTTTCATGTACCAAAGTGTGCTGATATGTGGGCTATCTTCTGATGATCCTCGTATCTCGATTCAACGCTTTTAATCTATAAGACAAGGGAAAAGAAAGAGAGTAAGCTTTGAGCTTAGTAAGTTTACACATAAACAATTAAGCAACATAGTATACGCTAAGCAACCATTAGCATTATACCAACAAGTAATTCACAACTATGCTTACTCTTTCTATCCCTTACCACATTTCCAACACATCATGAGTCACATACTCATAACCATCGAAATGCACCCCTGCATTCAATGTCACATTTACACAATATACAACACATCATTATTTCTCGTAATACATCCACATAGTTTATCCACATAACTTATCCACACAGTCTATCCACACAGTTTATCCACATAACTTATCCACACAGTCTATCCACACAGCTAGTTCACATAACTAATCCACACAGTCTATCCACACAGCTAGTTCACATAACTAATCCACACAGCTATTACACACAGCTAACACATAACTAATCCACACAGCTATTACACACAGCTAATACACACAGCCAATATCTCAGTGGTTTCGCACTTAGCACACCACAATTGATTAATAAGGTGGTATCGCACTTAGCCTACCACAAAGGTATTCATAGTGATTCAGCACATAGCTCACCAAACGATATACCTCACGATAGCATCGTACATAGCTAGCTCATCGTCGATATGCATTAGGATGGTATCGCACTTAGCCACCATCTAGCATTATCACAACACATGCACGAGTCTACTTACTTAATCATTTTCGATCATACATTCATTCCACATTTTCTACTACATTCATCCCACATAGGTTCTCAAACATGCTACACACTAGCTAGCATTAACAAATTGTAAGTATGAATGCATTATTTATGCATAGACTTACCTCGATACTCAAAAGTATGGAAATATGCAATTTAGTCCACCACATTGCTTTTGCCTCGGTTTCGATCCGGGCTTCATCTTTCTTGATCTATAATGAATAAATCAGCTTATTCAATACATACATTGACTAAATTGACCCACATCTTATACTTTAGCAAAATTACTATTTTGCCCCTAAACTTTCTTATATTTACACTTTAGTCCCAAAGGCTCGTAAGTGATTTTTATTCAACTTTCTAGTCTTTCATGCTTAGCCGAACCAGTTATTCAACTAAAGCTATCATCAATTCTCACTAAACCACATATGTATGACCAAACTAAAGTTTTTCACAAACTAGTCCCTACATGCATTTTCATGGAAAATCACTTAGCAGAAGATGTTTCTACTACATCAAGCTTTCATATTCTTCCATAAAACAACAAAATACATGCATTTCATACATATGTACATTTTTGAACATCCATAATAGCTCACCAAAAAGCTAAAAATAGCTTACTCATGCTACCGGGACTTTAAAAATACGAAGAATATCAAAACCGGGTTTAAGAGCACTTTCTAGCAAGCTTGATAAATTGAAAGAACCCTAACAATGGCTTCTCAAATTTTTGGCAGCTAAAGGGGAAGAAGATGAATGAATTTGTCATCTTTTCACCTATTTTAATCACTTATTTGATAAATGACCAAAATGCCCTTTTTGATAAACTTCAAATTTTGACTCATCCATGCCCATTTTTGTCCAAAAATTAGAATTTGGGTAAATTGCTATTTAAGGACCTCTAATTAATAATCTAAAGCTATTTCACACAAATAGCTTCTAGAAACACACATTTTGCAACTTTTGCAATTTAGTCCTTTTGGACAATTCAACCATAATTTCACAAAATTACTTCATGAAACTTTCAAACTAGCATGCATACATAATATAAACCTCAAAAACTCATTCATAATCCTCAGATTTGTGGTCTCGCACCATAATTTTGACTAGGCCCTAAATCGGGATGTTACAAGGGGTCAAGGGGAAGGGGCTCGGGAAGCCTTTCTCCAGATGATGAGCAATTGGTACTCAGATTATGTTTGAGCAAACCCTAATGCTCAACCTCCTCCACCTCCTCCTCCTATACCTCAGCCAATTCCTGTGGCTCCTTAAGGTATTGATGTAGTGAGGATATCGAAACCCCCGGTAGATAAGATTAGAAAACACGGGGCTGAGGAGTTTAGAGCTAAGGTTGATGATGACCCTGAGAGGGCAGAATTCTGGTTAGAGAACTTGATGAGAGTGTTTGAGGAACTCTCTTGTACACCTGAAGAGAGCTTGAAGTGTGTCGTATCCTTGCTAAGGGACTCGGCATACCACTGGTGGAAGACGTTGACGTCAGTAGTCCCGAAAGAGCGGGTGATGTGAGACTTCTTTCTGGAAGAGTTCTGGAAGAAGTATATAAGCCAGAGGTTTACTGATCGGAAAAGGAAGGAATTCCTTGAGTTGAAGCAAGGAAGAATGTCGATAGCGGAATATGAGCGTGAGTTTGTTAGGCTTAGCAAATACGCTCAAGAATGTGTGTCGACAGAGACCATCTGAATGAAGACATCAAACTCCTAGTGGGTATTTTGGAGTTGAAAGAATTTGTAGTGTTGGTCGAAAGGGCAAGTAAGGCCGAAGATTTGAGTATAGAAAAGAAAAGGGTTGTGAGTGAAGCCCGAGATGCTAGAAAGAGGCCGATGGGCAAGTTGTATCAAGCCCAGTCGAAAAGGTCCAAGGAAGTGAGTCCTAGGACGACAGCACCAGTGGGTTATTCGTATCGATACTTGGGTAATACTCGTTTGTGTTCGAGAGTCGAAGCTACCTCGATGGAAAGTGTGGGCAATCTGAAGAGTAAATCGGAGTGTCCAAGTTGTGGTAGATATCACACCGGAGAGTGTTGGGGTAACAGTCGAAACTGTTATAAGTGTGGTTCCCCCGATCATTTTATCCGAAATTGCCCCGAGAGGAATTATAAGGAAGAGAAGCTAGAGATGAGATCCAATGATGTGTCTGCAAGGGGTAGACCACCAAGGAACCCGAGAGGCGAGAATAGTGGTAGAGGTGCATCTAGAGACTCTACTGTGAGACCGGAAGGTCAGGCACCTGCGAGGACGTATGCCATTCGTGCTCGCGAAGAGGCATCCTCCCCTGATGTAATAACGGATACTTTTTCCTTTGAATCACTTGTTATTGCTTTAATAGATCCAGGGTCTACTCATTCTTATATTTGCATGAGATTGGCATCTAGTTTGAGTAAGACTGTTGAGTCTACAGGCTTTGTGGTTAAGGTGTCAAACCCGTTAGGTAAGCATGTGTTAGTGGACAAGGTGTGTAAGAATTGTACTTTGATGATTGAGAGTCATTGCTTTTCGGAAAACCTAATGTTGTTGTCATTTGATGAGTTTGATTTAATCCTAGGCATGGATTGGTTGACTACCCATAGTGTCTTAGTGAACTGTGGTAGTAAGTTTATTGATTTGAAATGTGAGAGTGGAGATGTGGTTCGGGTTGAATCAGGTGGATCGAATAGTCTACCAGTGATGATTTCTTCCTTAGTGGCTGATAAATGCTTAAGAAAAGGGTGTGAGTCCTATCTTGCTTTTATGTTGAATACTCGAGAGGTTGGAGTAGAGTTTGAAACAGTACCAGTGGTATGTGAGTATCCGGATGTATTCCCGGAAGAGTTACCCGGATTACCTCCAGTGAGAGAGGTTGAGTTTGGGATTGAGTTAGTTTCGGGAGCGGCACCTATCTCGATTGCTCCATATAGGATGGCACCTTTAGAGTTGAAAGAACTGAAGGTTCAGTTGAAAGAGTTGACAGATAAGGGTTTTGCAAGACCGAGCTACTCACCGTGGGGTGCTCCGGTATTGTTTGTGAAGAAGAAAGATGGGTCTATGAGGTTGTGTATAGACTATAGACAGCTTAACAAAGTGATGGTTAAGAATAAGTGTCCTTTACCAAGGATTGATGATCTTTTGATCAAATGAAGGAGCTACTGATGTCCTCCAAGATTGACCTGAGGTCTGGTTATTATCAGTTGAGAGTGAAAGAGCAGGATTTGTTGAAAACTGCATTTCGAACAAGGTATGGCCATTATGAGTTTTTGGTTATGCCGTTTGGTTTGACGAATGCACCAGCGATTTTTATGGATCTGATGAACCGTGTTTTCAGACCATATGTGGACAAGTTTGTAGTTGTCTTCATTGAGGACATATTGATCTATTCTCAGGATGAAACAATCATGAATAACATTTGAGAATTGTCTTGCAAACTTTAAGAGATAAGCAGTTGTACGCTAAGTTTAGCAAGAGTGAGTTTTGGCTCTGTGAGGTCGTATTCCTAGGACACATTGTGTCGGGTGATGGTGTTAGAGTTGACCCGAGTAAGATATCAGCTGTTATGGATTGGAAACCACCGAGGAACGTGTCAGAAATCAGAAGTTTCTTGGGATTAACAGGATATTACAGACGTTTCGTAAAGGGGTTCTCTGTGATTGCTACCCCGATGACGAAACTATTGCACAAGGATGTCAAGTTTGAATGGACTGAGACATGTCAACAGAGTTTTGAGAGACTGAAAACAATGTTGACTAAGGCGCCGGTTTTAGTTCAACCAGAATCGGGGAAAGAGTTCGTGGTTTACAGTGACCTATCGTTTAATGGTCTCAGTTGCATGTTGATGCAAGAGGGTAAGGTAGTCGCTTACACCTCGAGACAGTTGAAACCGCACGAGAAGAATTATCCGACTCATGATTTGGAGTTGGCTGCGATTGTTTTTGCGTTAAATATTTGGCGACATTACTTATATGGTGAGAAGTGCCGAATCTTTACGGATCACAAGAGTTTGAGATATTTGATGGATAAGAAGGCTCTGAATTTGCGACAGACACGGTGGCTTGAGTTGTTGAAAGACTATGAGTTAGTCATTGATTACCACCCGGGAAAAGCGAATGTGGTTGCGGATGCCCCGAGTAGGAAATCCTTGTATGCTCTAAGAGTTATGAGGACGAGTTTGGCATTGTCGATGATGGTGCTATTCTCAGCGAGTTGAGAGCTAAGTCACTATTTGTTCAACAGATATGTGAAGCTCGAGAGAAATGTGAGTGAGATGCTAGCTAAGAGAGCTAAGTGTGAATCGAAAGTGATTCCAATTTTCGAGTGGGCTCGAATGGTTGTTTTTGTCGTCACCGTGACAAAATTTGTGTACCAAGAGATGAGGAGTTAATCCGAAAGGTTTTGCATGAGGCCCACAAAGTGGATGTTTGTCATTACATCCGGCGATTTAAAATGTACAATGATTTGAAGAAGTATTATTGGTGGTTGGGTATGAAAAGAGATATTTTGAGTTCGTGACAAAGTGTCGATTTGTTAACAAGTGAAAGCCGAGCATCAAGTGCCTTCGGATTGCTTGACCAATGTTGGTACCGAATGGAAGTGGGATCGAGTTACCATGGATTTTGTGACGGGGTTGCCGATGACTCAAAAAGAGAGATCTTTGTGTGGGTTGTTGTGGATAGACTAACGAAGTCGGCTCACTTTATTCCGAGACGTGTTGATTATTCTTTGGATAAGTTATTTGAGTTGTATGTTTCGAGAGATAGTGAGGTTACATGGTGTACTGTGTGTCTATAATATCGGATAGGGATCCGAGGTTCACTTCGAGGTTTTGGAAGAGGTTGCAAGAGGCTTTGGGAACAAAGTTGAATTTCAGTACTGTGTTCCATCCGCAAACCGATGGTCAGTCTGAAAGAGTAATTCAAGTTCTTGAGGATATGCTCCGATGCTGTGTGTTAAAATTCGAGGCTAGTTGGGAGAGATATCTACCTTTGGTTGAATTTGCTTACAACAATAGTTATCAGTCAAGTATACAGATGTCACCGTATGAGGCCTTGTATGGTCGTAAGTGCCGGACTTTTTTGTATTAGACCGAGCTTAGTGAGAAACGGATCCATGGAGTCGGTCTTATGAAAGAGACTGAGGAGAAAGTTAAAATAATCCGAAATAGTCCGAAAGTTGCTTGGACCGGCGAAGTAAGTCGTGACATGGATCTCAAAAGAAAAGAAATTGAGTTTGACGTGGGCGACAAAGTGTTTTTGAAAGTGTCCCCATGGAAGAAGATTATGAGATTTGGACGAAAAGGAAAATTGAGTCCAAGATTCATAGGGCCGTATGAGATTACTGCATGAGTTGGGCGGTAGCTACCAGGTTGGCTTTGCCGGTAGAGTTGGAAAAGATTCATAATGTGTTCCATGTGTCGATGTTGCGGACGGTAGATCGCTCCGATCCTTCACATGTGATTCCTTCGACGAAAATAGAGATAAGACCGGATATGTCTTATGATGAAGAGCCGATTAAGATCTTGGCTCGAGAAGTGAAACAGTTGAGAAATAAGAGCATAGCACTAGTGAAAGTGTTATGGCAGAAACACGGTGTGGAAGAGGCTACGTGGGAAATGGAAGAAGCTATGAGAGAGCAACATCCAAAACTCTTTACTGGTAAGATTTTCGGGGGCGAAAATCTCTAAAGGGGGGAGAGTTGTAACATCCCGATTTAGGGCCTAGTCGGAATAGTAGTGCGAGACCACAAATCTGAGGTTTATGAATGAGTTTTTGAGGTTTATGCTATGTATGCATGCTAGTGTGAAAGTTTCATGAAGCAATTTTGTGAAATTGCCGTTGAATTGTCCAAAAGGACTAAAGTGCAAAAGCTGCAAAATGTGAGATTCTAGATGCTATTTGTGTGAAATAGATTTAGAATATTAATTAGAGGTCCTTAAATAGCAATTTTCCCAATTTCTAATTTTTGGACAAAATTGGGCATGGATAAGTTAAAATAGAAAGTTTATCAAAAAGGGCATTTCGGTCATTTAACAATTAAATGATTAAAATAGGAGAAAAGATGACAAAATTCATTCATCTTCTTCTCCAAGGCTGCCGAAAAATTGAGAGAGCCATTGTTAGGGTTTTTCAAAAATTTCAAGCTTGCTAGTAAGTGCATCTAGCCTCATTTTAGATATTCTTTGTATTTTTGAAGTCCTTGTTGCATGAGTAACCTATTTTTAAGTATTTGATGAGCTATGGTGGATGTTCAAAAATGTGGCCATGTATGACATGCATGTATTTTGATGTTTTATGGAAGATTATGAAAGCTTGATGTAGTCGAAACATCTTTTGCTAAATGAGTTTCCATAGAAAATGCATGTAGGGACTAGTTTGTAAAAATCTTGAGTTTGGTCATACATGTGTGTTGTGATGAGAATTGATGATTGCTTTAGTTGAGTAAGTGATTCGGCTAAGCATGAAAGGCTAGAAAGTTGAATAAAAATCACTTTACGAGCCTTGGGGACAATAGTGTAATTATGAGAAAGATTTAAGGCAAAAGAGTAATTTTGCCAAAGTATGAGATGTGGGTCATTTTGGCCAATGTGTGTATTGAATAAGCTTATTTATTCATTATAGATCAAGAAAGACAAAGCCCGGATCGAAACCGAGGCAAGAACAAAGTGGTGGACGAAATTGCACGTTTCTATACTTTTGAGTATCGAGGTAAGTCTATGCATAATCAATGCATTCATACTTACAATTTGCTAATGCTAGATAGTGTATAGCATGGTTGAGAATGATTGAGAACCTATGTGGTTCAAGTGAAATGAATGGATGAATGATTAAGTAAGTAGATTTGTGAATGTGTTGTGATAATGCTAAATGGTGGGCTAAGTGCGATACCATCCTAATGCATATTGACGATGAGCTGGCTATGTGCGATGCTATCGTTAGGTATATTATCTAGTGGGCTACGTGCGAAACCACTATGAATACCTTGTTGGTAGGCTAAGTGCGATACTACCTTATCAATTGATTGTGGTGGGCTTAGTGCGGAACCACCGAGAGATTTACTGTGTGGATGTGATAGTGAGTAGCATAGCTGTGTGGATGTATTATTGAGAAATAATGATGTGTTGTATATTGTATAAATGTGATATTGAATGCAGGGGTGCATGTCAATGGTTATGAGTAAGTGACTCATGATGTGTTGGAAATGTGGTAAGGGATAGAAAGAGTAAGCATAGTTGTACATTATACGTTAGTATAATGCTAATTGTTGTTTAGCTTATACTATGGTGCTTAATTGTTTATGTGTGAACTTACTAAGCTCAAAGCTTACTCCCTTTCTTTTCCCTTGTCTTATAGAGCAAAAGTGTTGAATCGATATACGAGGATCAATTGGAAGATCGCCCACACTGTCAGCACACTCTGGTACATGAGACTCAATGTTTTGTATATGGCATGTATAGGGGCTAGACAAGTTAGTGAATTTTGTTGTTTATGGCTATGATGTGTTGGCCTTTAGATGGATAATCTATTTTGTATAATGCCATAGTTGTTGGCACTTTATTATATGAAAAGATGAAGTTATCTATGTGAGATTGTAAGATTTTGAGTTGATTATGGGTGTGTTGAATGAGTGCATGTTGTGTATGCTAGAAGGGTGAAAAGAACTTGGCAAATAGCTTTTTTCTTGTCCATGTGGGTAGACACACGGGCGTGTGTCTAAGCCATGTGTGACACACGGTCAGCCCATAGGCGTGTGACTTGGCCGTGTGTCCCCTGCATGTTAGTATTTTAATTCAGAATATACCACGGACTAGTCACACAGGCGTGTGCCCAGAACGTGTGTGTTAATCAGTGTTGACGACGGGCTAGCCACACGAGCGTGTGTCTAGACTCTAGGCCGTGTTAAGGTAGTCAGTGTGCACCACGGGTGGAGGGCACGGGCGTGTGCCCTAACCGTGGGGCATTAGCAGAATGCTTGAGTTTTCATGCACGGGTAGTGACCATGGGCGTGTGTGACCTCCACGGTCGTGCCAAATCTTACACGGGCGTGTGAGCTCTGTGTAGATGGAAAAGTTTTTAAAAATCGTAGAAGTTCTGATATGGTCTCGAGAGCCCTCGTGAGTATGAGTGAGGCCTCGTAAGTCGAGAACGAGGTGACTTAAGAGAGTAGTCGCAATGAGCCTAAGTGGCGATCTTGAGGCTTTTAATGCGGTAACGCCTCGTGCCCGGTTCCGGCGTCGAATATGGGTAAGGGGTGTTACAATAGAAATGGACCAAAATAGGAGAATGTATAGGCTGATACAGTATTTTCATCTTGAGAAGGAAACAAAGTTGTGTTACGATTCATCAGATGGAACAATGAGATGTTCATGTACAATGTTTGAAATTGAAGGGTTTCCTTGCCGACATTCTATATTTGTGATGAAAATTGAGCATATGAAGTTGTTGGAACAATGCAGTACAACAAACACTTTGCATGAAGTTTGCATGTGATCATATGGAAACAAAGAAGAAAAGAGTAACCAGAAACCTTAGCAAAGAGAACTTGAACACATAAAATAATAGCTGAAAGTTATCATCATCTATTGATTTCGTTGAAAGTAAAAAATATATACATAAGTTGCTTAGTCAAGATGACTATTACCTAATGAATTAACAACTCCCACTAAAGTTAACTAATACAACTTATACAATACACAAAAGCAAAGCTGATAAATGTCAGCTATTACATCCATCAAATTCAAATCTAAAATCTACTAGCTTTGACATCAAGTTACAAGTTAACTTGATCAAGTTACAAAAGAACAAAATGAAACTAAACCAATAACCTGCTTCTGGTTCGGTCTTGCTGCTTGCATGTTGGATAACTACTGCTACTGGTTACTTGTTGCATTGCAGGCCAATGCTCAACACTCCTCCTTGGACTCTATACAACAAACACCAATTGAACTTCTCAAAGACTCAAACCGAGTTGTACCAAGAGGCTTTGTCAAAATATCAGCCAACTGATCTTGTGAGCTGCAATGAACAAGATTAACTTCTTTGGACTGCTCAGCCTCTCGAACAAAATGGAATTTAATCTTAAAGTG
Source organism: Gossypium sturtianum (assembly GCA_025698515.1). Lineage (NCBI taxonomy): Eukaryota > Viridiplantae > Streptophyta > Magnoliopsida > Malvales > Malvaceae > Gossypium > Gossypium sturtianum. The sequence goes on along the minus strand of CM046947.1, from coordinate 73,995,296 downwards.
CTTTTTCTTGCCATGAAAAACTTGATTCTTGGCTATTGCCACTACTGATTGATTGTCCACCTTGATCTCAGTAGGTTCAAGCTGCTCTTCATTTAGATCACATAGCAACTTTCTAAGCCAAATGGCTTGATTGACTGCTGCTGCAGCTACTATGTATTCAATTTTCCGGTGTGGGTGGCTGTGATTTGTTGCTTCTTTGAACTCCAGCAGAACACACTAGAGCCAAGTGTAAAGAAGTAGCCCGTGGTGCTCTTCATATCATCAATAGAGCTAGCCCAGTCACTGTCTGAGTAACCAACCAGCCTAAGCTCACTTCCTTTCTTGAACTTGACCCCATAGCTCAATGTTCCTTTAATGTATCTAAGCACTCTCTTAGCAGCCTTGAAATAAATCACATTACAACAATGCATGAACCTTGACAATAGACTAACAACATGCATAAGGTCAGGTCTGGTTGCTGTCAAGTAGAGTAAGCAACCAACTAAGCTTCTGTACTCTCTTTCATCAACCCTTTCTTGATTTTCAAAGCTTGCCAGTTTCTCCCCTTGAGCCAATGGTGTGCTCACTGATTTGCAATTTTCCATGCACAATTTGTTGAGAATTTTCAAACAAAGGCATGCTGACTGATAAAAATGCTTTGATCAGACTGGTTTACTTCCATACCAATGAAGTAAGTCATAATTCCCAAATCAGTCATGTCAAACACTTCTTGCATTTGTGCTTTGAATTCTTGAATCAATTCACCTTTGCTTCCAGTCACCAGCAAATCATCCACATAGATTGAAACAACCAGCAAGGTTTCATCTTGGGATTTCTTCACATAGAGTGTTGGCTCACTCATACTTTTCTCGAATCCAAGCCTAGATAGGTAGGCATCAACCCTGTCATACCAGGCTCGAGGTGCCTTTTCAGGCCATAAAGAGCTTTCTTCAGCCTATAAACTTTATCCTCCTTTCCTTGGACTTCGAAACCATTTGGCTGCTCAATGAAAATCTCCTCTTTAAGGAAGCCATTTGAGAAGGTTGACTTAACATCCAACTGATGAATTTTCCATTGTTTTTGTGCAGCCAAGGAAAACAGGAGTTTGATAGTGTCCAGCCTTGCTACTGGAGCAAATGTCTCCAAAAAATCAATGCCATACTGCTGGCTATACCCTTTCACCACAAGCCTTGCCTTGTGTTTGTTCAATGAGCCATCAGCATTGAATTTGGCTCGAAAAACCCATTTGACACCTATGATTTTCTTCTGATCAGGTGTGTCCACCAGATCCCAAGTGTCATTTTTGTGGATCATGTCAATTTCAGCTTCCATAGCCTTGTTCTAGTGCTTGTCTTTGACAGCTTCTTCAAAGCTTGAAGGCTCAATTATAGCCACATTGCATCTTTGGTAAATATCAGCAATGGACCTGGTGCCTCTCACAGGAGGATCATCCACATTTGCATTGCTGAGCTCATTTTCTGTTGGTTCTAGGCTGCTATCAACTAAATCCTCTTCAAACTGACTTGCATCAGAACCATCCCAGCTCCAAGTCTTCTCTTCATCAAATTTGACATCCCTACTCACCAGAATCTTCTTGGTTGAGGGATCATATACCCTGTAGCCCTTCTTGGTGCTGCTGTAGCCTAGAAATATGGCTGGAGCTGACCTTTTCTTGAGCTTGGTTCTTCTTTCTGCAGGTACAAGCACATAGCACACACATCCAAACACTTTCAAATAAGAAACAGATGGTTTGTGTCCATGCCATGCCTCACAAGGTGTTTTTTCCTTCACAACATGTGTTGGAAGCCTATTGAGCAAGTATACTGAGGTGTTGACAGCCTCAGCCCAAAAGATGCTTGGAAGTTTGCTTTGAAATAGCAAACACCTAGCCATGTCTATCACTGTCCTATTCTTCCTCTCACATAGTCCATTTTGTTGAGGAGTATACATTGTGGTTAGCTGATGATGGATCCCAGCTTGCTCACACAACTTCTGAAATCTATCAGACAAGTATTCAGTCCCATTGTCTGTTCTCAATGCTTTAATCTTGCACCCTGTTTGATTCTCTGCTAGAGCCTTAAATTTTCTAAAGGCTTCAAACACTTCAGACTTTTGCTTCAAGAAATAAACCCAACAGAATCTGGTCATATCATCAATAAATAGTACAAAGTACTTACTGCCATTCATTGAATGTGTCTTCATTGGTCCACAAACATCCGAATGCACTAGCTCAAGCCTCTCTTGATCTCTCCATGCTTTGTTGACTGGAAAAGGAAGCCTAGCCTGCTTACCAAGCTGGAATACTTCACAAACAGTATCTGCTGCCTCAACCTTGGTCATGTCCTCAGCCAAATTCTGCTTGTGCAACAAATCGAGTGACCTGAAATTAGCATGGCCTAGTCTCCTATGCCATAGGCCAGCACTATCAGCTAGGCTTGTATAAGCCTTCTTCTCAAGCCGACTTACATCAAGCATAAAGCATTTTTCAGCCATAGGTACTGAGACCATTTCCTGGCCATGAAAGTCTTCAATAATACAAGAATCATTCTTGAAAACTAGTGAATAGCCTTTTTCAACCAACTGACCAACACTAAGTAAATTCTGATCTATATCAGGCACATAAAGCACATCTGAAATCAACTTGTTACCTAAACCAGTGTTGATCACAATATTACCTCTTCCTTTGGCTTCAATCAGGCTCCCATTGCCAATTCTGATTCTTGAGGTGAAGCTTCTGTCAAGCTCCTTGAACAGACTCTCATCAGCTGCCATGTGATGTGAGCAGCCACTATCCACAAGCCAACTACATTTGACTTTGCTTGTGGTTCAAAGCATGAGGCAGTAAAAACATGCTCCTCCTGAGCTTGAGGGACATCAGCAGCTTTAGCTTGCATTTCTTCTTGAAGTGGTGGTTTCTTCTTGTTCCCGCACACCTTCTCATGATGACCATATCATTTCTGACTTTTGCAATCGAATGTCCGCCTGCTTCGGCAATACTTCCAAGTGATTGGTCTTCTTGCAGTGTATGCATGGTGGAAACCTCCTTCTTCTTGCATCTCCTCTAGATTTTTCCTTTCTGTCGACCCAAGGCTTATTTGCTCTCTAACTTGAGCTCGAGCCCTCTTTGGCTTTTGCTTGGAAGGCTCCTTCAGGATGCTCTTCCTGCCTGTTGGCCCTTCTCTGCTCGAGTGCATAAAGTGAGTTCACCAACTCAGATAAAGAAATGGTTGTGAGATCCCTTGAGTACTTCAATGAGGAGATCTTTGACTCAAACCTTTCAGGGAGAGTAGTGATAACCTTCTCAACAACCCTGCTCTCACTAAAATCTTCTCCTAGGAGCCTTATATTGTTGACAGTAGCCATTATCCTATCAGAGTACTGCTTGATAGTCTCTGACCCTTTCATTTTCAATTTCTCAAATTCTCTTCTAAGGTTGATCACTTGTTGCTGCCTTGTCTTATCTGATCCCATAAACTCCTCCTTCAGCCTTTCCCAAGCTTGCTTAGGTGAGTCACAAGCCATAATTCGAGTGAAGATCACATCAGTCACTCCATTCTGCAGGCAGGCCATGGCTTTGTGCTTCTTGGCTCGCTCCTCACTATGCTGCCTAATCTGAGCAATGGTTGGGTTGGCTCTCAATGGAGGTGGATCAGCATCATTCTCGATTACACTCCACAAATCATGTGCTTGGAGGTAAGTTTTCATCTTAACTACCCAAATGTGGCAGTTCTCTCCAGCAAACACAGGTGGTGGTGGTGGTGTGAAACTAATGTTTCAGGAACAAAAAGAAATGGACCAACAAACAAAAAAAAAGGTTTCTTTCTTCACAAGCTTTGTTTTCACAGAAAAACACCAACAACAAGGTCCTCAAAGAAGGTAGGCTCTGATTACCATTTGTTGGAACAATGCAGTACAACAAACACTTTGCATGAAGTTTGCATGTGATCGTATGGAAACAAAGAAGAAAAGAGTAACCAGAAACCTTAGTGTATGACCCAATTTATGCCCGGGCCCGTTTTATAACCAAAAAACAAAAAAAAATAAAAACCAATTAAACAGTCTAGTTCATTACATCAAACCCATTTTTTAGCCCGATTAATAAACCCAAAAACTGGCCCAAATTATATTTAACCCGAGCCCAATTACAGTGGCACAATCGGCCTGGGTGACCCAAAACATTTAGGATTTTAAAAAACCCTAAGAGCCTCCACGTCCTCCAAGCGCCGCACCGCTTGTACAGCCTCCACAGCTGGCCACTGTACCTGCGAAAACAAGGACAACCAACAGCAACAAAAGCAATGGACAGCAAGAAAAACAAAAGAAACAATTGTATTTTTGATTTTATTAATTTTCGATTTCAGCCTTTAAATGGACGAAAACAAACAAGTGTAAACTTCTTCACGATTTCGAACACGGATTACGAATCAATACACAAGAAATACAAAAAAAAATCAAAAGCAAAAAAAAGAACATCGAAAGGTTATTTTCAGATTTGGTTTTCTTTGGTTTTTCTTTCCCCCATTTTATGCTTTCTATTTCTTCTTTACTGCATGTGAAAGAACAAAACCAAATAAAAAGAGAAAAGAGGGATATACCTTCATGAGTGACTGTTGGAACCTCCTCCTCCGTCGCAATCAGATTTTCTGGGGAGATTTCGGCATCGAAATGGATCTGGGGTGCGAATCTGGGTTCTAGATGGGACATCGGCACGTCACTGACCACCATTTCTGGTGGAATAATGGTGCTCGAGTGGGGATCCCTGCGACGGCTGAGAATAGGAGCAAGAAGGGGTTTAAGTTTCTACTTCCAGTTTTTCAAAATGGCAGTATGCTGATTTTAGGTTTTTTTTGGTCTATAAGTGGTCTGAAACGGTACCGTTTGGAGCTTGATTCATTGGCACCAAAACGGTGCCGTGTTGGCCAATATCCAATGACCCGATTTGACCCGACCCATCTTCCCTCAAGATCCGCGCGATTGCGATAAAGGGGTTATTTGCGCGATTAATCCCTTGTTTCTACGTCGCTTTTTGATTAGGCCCTGCGCGCTTTTATTTGCTCTTTGTAAATTAGCCTCTGTAATCCAAACGCATTTTCAATTTAGTCCTCTTAAACGCAACGTTTTCGCGACTGGGAATAATTGCTATTTTAATCCCTGATCGCTTGCGCGCATTTCATTTGAGTCCTTTGATTCTCTTTTATTTTTGATTTTTGCCCCAGATTCCTGCTTTCATTTTAATTTAGTCTTTTTTATATTCTATTTTCTTTAATTATTTTGCTATTTTGCCATTACTTAAACATTATTATTATTATTGTTTTATTATATTCAAACTATTGTGTATAGTATTTGATTCATTTATTAACTTACAAGTTTCTATTGTTGTTATTAAATTATTTTTATGCATATTATTAATTTCATATTATTATATATGTATCCTCTTTTAAATCTATATACATGCATATTTTATTTTAAATATATATATAAACCTATGATTATCATTTTAAAAATCTTATCTTAAACTTTATTTATTTCAAATACCCTTATACATTATTACATATATATGTAATTGGCATTAAAAGTATTTTATCATATATTTTTTTTATTATTCATATCTTTGTTTGTTTCAAAGCTTTCATCATATATAAATCACTATATTATTTATACTTACTACTTTGTATGCAATTAATTTTGATTTTATTTTTACATGTGATTTCCGAACTTATGTACATATAATTTTTTGTTTGTATAATAATGATTTCAAATATTTTGTTTTTATATATTATTTGTTCATTTTATTTGTCTTAAAATTGATTGCATTTTATTTGTGTTAAGTTACTTGATATTTCTTCCTAAATTGTCTTTTAATTCATTAGTTTTGAATATCAATATTTGTATTTGTGTAGCATATGATATGTTGCCATTGTAAGGACTCTAATTTGCTCGTTTGTGTTTTCATCATTACCATGTATTGTTATTTCATACTTGCAACTATACTTCGTTTTTATTATTGCATTGTGATTAAGATTTCCAATTTATTAAAAATTATTCATTTTTCATCTATACATTTTGAGTCGATTTTGAAATTGCGTATTTGAAAAATTTTCAAGATAAGACAATATTTGTGTGTTTGGAAATTCGAAAATTTATGCCCTAACGTGCTGGGTGTCAATTTTTCGTTTGACCAAATAACCAAATATCCTTTTAATTGCATGTTTTGAAAATCAAAGAAGATCCCGGTGTCGAGGTATAAATATGTCATATCCTAACGTATTGGATGTGATATTTTTATTCCTTTGGAACGAGTGAATCTTAAGATTCAATTCAAAATTAATTAACATTCTTTAAAAAGTATCACACCTTAAACATTTTCAAGTTTTCAACACAAGGACACTAGCTAATCAATTTTGTACCAATTTTGGGCGCGTTGAGGGTGCTAACCCTTCCTTGCACGAATCGACTCGAACCCGTTTTCTTCTGGAAATTCGTAGACCAAAATTAATTTCTTTTAAAAATAAAACAAAATGTTTTATAGGTGACCCGATCACACCTAAACAAAAAAGATTGGTGGCGACTCCATTCTTATTTTAAAGTCGATCCCCGTTTTTCAAAACCCATCGAAAAAATGGTTTCGACAGCTTGGCGACTCCACTGGGGACTGGTTGAGAGTCAAGCCATAGATTGATTAATTTTTGTCCTTTTGTTTGAAAATTTGAAAAAAATCGTTTTGGAAAATTATTTTTTTTGGATGCATTTATTGGTGCTATGATATTGAGTTTTTGTAGAATACTTGCATTTGTATTGCATGACCGCTGTGGTTACGCCTTTAAGTGGGAGTGAGAAACTATGCCTTCGTGAGGTTTTCACCTCCACATGGGCTAGTGGACTGTTTTCGGGATACATCTGTACTTATGTGCTTCGTGAGATTTTCATCTTCGCTTGGCCATAGGGAAATGTATTCCCCTGAACCAAACTCGATCCATATGAGCCTATAATGGGTGAGGATTGAGGAATCTGCTGGCTCAGGTACCCTCTCGTTAGAACAAAACCATATATAGTGAACCCTAAGAGCTAACCCTAGGTAGAGCCATGCCAAACCCTAGTGGTCACCCATTTTGGTAATCTATTTTGGTTGTTTATTTTTCTTGTGCTAACGTGTTTTGTGTTGTTTATGTTTGCATTACATTGCATTGCATTGCATCGCATCAGCTTAGAAAGGAGGTGTTGATTAATATTCGATTGCTAAATAGAAGAGTTTGTCATAAGGAAATGGGTTACTTGATAAAGTGCATTATAATACGGTCGTTCGAACATAGTCCAGGTAAACAACGAGAGAAGACTGATAGTCCACAGAAGAATACAAGACTTTGCCCGAGGATTCAAGCCAACAAGGATTGTTCGAGAGTCATCATGTCTCAATTTTCTTAAAGAAGCTTATGAACATCGCGGAGGATAAGTGAGTACGGCTTGGACCAAGAAACAAAGAGTTAGAAGAGGCATCTATTGAGAAAGTTCACGGGACACGACCATAACATCCGGATACGAAGAAAAGGATTGGTGTTTTCACCTGGACTATGAGGACAAAGCCGCATATGCAATCCATTTTATGTAAAGAAATTTATTTTCTAAAAAAGTTCTTCTAATGGAATTGAATTCAGAATCAACGTCTCTCTTTCTTTTTGCATTCATTCCATGCACTTGCATTACATTTCATGCATTTGCATTACATTATATCACAGACATTAAAATTTGTAGAAAGACTCTAATTAAAAATTATTTCTGTTAACCTAGAAGACATGGAACAAAGGTTGGAGAGATTAGAGCAAAGGAAAATACTGATGCAAGAGCAGTTGGCCAAAATTCAACGAGATATGCGAGATCAAATGAATATGATGCGCCAGTTAACTCAATTACTAGTCAGAGGGCTTGAAAAAAGGAGTGGCTCAGTGGTCAGCAGTGTGGATGATGATGAAGACATCGTTTATTCCCCGATAAGTATCTCGACTCAACCAGACACGCATTCGCATGGGGTACCCGTCATTATCAAACCCCGATATCAGACTGATACCTCAGCATTGTTGAACTTCTCGATGAGTTCAGGTTTTAACCCGGAGGATGATCGAGCCAAACCGGTTGTACTGACAGAAACAAAAGAAAAAGGAGAGTGGACTTTAAAAGCCCCGAAGAAAAAGGAAAATAAAGCGAATAATACGAGAAGGTATAACAAGGGTCACCTGGAGCTAATCACAGAGGGCCAGCCAAGGACTGCAATTACCAGCCATCAGGTCTCCCCAAGGCAAGAACCCGATCCAAGACTGAACTCAAAAAAATCCCAGTTCGCACACATCCCAATCACGTATAGGGAGTTGTACCAAATTTTGTTTGAAGCACATTTTGTATCCCCTTTTTACCCGAAACCAATGCAACCTCCATACCCAAAATGGTATGACCCAAATGCCCAGTGTGAGTACCATGCGGGGGTCACAGGGCATTCGATAGAAAATTGCCTTGCTTTCAAGAAATTGGTGGAAAAATTCATCAACATGGGTGTTGTGAAGTTAGATGACGCGTCAAATGCAAAAATATGAGCCTGGGAGCGTTTTGGACAATTGGACTGCGGAAGAAATTCCTGTAGTATTTAGAGCTTACTCGGAGTAATGTACAAAACGCACTTGTTGCTTTAAGCCTAGGTGCAATAAGACTTCTTTTGTGAAATAGGCTTGTGTCTAGAATTCTTATTTAGATAAAATGCATCTTTTAAGTAAATATGTTTTCATTCTTTTCATATTGTACATTCTTTTGTTTTTCTCTCATTCTTTATTCATGACCATATCATACGAATAATCATCCGCAGAATCATTTATTCCTTGGATTTTCTGCCTTCATACCTAGGTACCCAGATATCAATGACATGAGTGACGTTGTTACTGACTCCCTTTTTGAATGAGATATGGGTCTAAGGGATCTAAGGACTTTGAAGATGACAGAGAGTGTAGCCTATCTTTTGATTTGTTAATGATAGTAGAACAAGATGAAAATAGACTCTACCTTGCAAAAGGTCAGTGGACATTGTAAGCTTAGAAAAGGGGCAAAAATTGAAGCCTAACTCACCACAGAAATAAGGCGAGACATCATTGAGCCATTTTCGAGAATTCAAAGATGTTTTTGCACAATCATATCAAGGAACGCCAGGATACTAAAACATGGGTATGCTGAACCCATGTTAATGGTCCTACAATGGTCAAGGCTAATTAAGAGGTTCGAGCTACTGGTCTACCAAGAAAGGGAAATTGGGTCAGTTACGCTGCAAATGCCAAATCGAGAAGGACAAGACTTACATACCTCCTCCATTTTTCTATATGTGGGGAATAGATGTTATAGGGCCGATCTCGTCAAGAGCATTTAGCCGACACCAATTCATCTTCGTGGGTGTCAATTTCTTCACTAAGAGGGTGAAGGTCGCTTCATATGCCAATATTACAAAGTCGATAGTCATTAGACCAAAAAAAAAGAAAAAAAAAGAATAAAGAAAAGAAAAAAAGAATACAAAAAAAATGTCAAAAAGATCACATTCAACCGCACAATGTCAAAAGTCTGTGGTCTGTTAAAAAATTAAGTGCCACATATCAGTACAGCAAAAGCAACCAAAAAGAAAAACAAAAGATCATAAAAAGGGCCGAGACTTGTAAAGATTGGCATACAGAAGTTACTATTTACCCTCTATGCTTATCAAATGTTGGACAAGACTGTCACCAGGGCAACCCATTTCTCATTGGTTTCGCCCATTGAAGTCGAAATTCCTTTTTCTGAGTTTTATCAGAACTGAAGTTGGGTGAGGCAGAATGGATTTAATCTCGATATGATCGGTTGAATTTGAAGAGAAGATGTTAAAAGTTATACATCACGGTCGGATGATGTGAGCTTACAAAAAAAGGGGTTAAGCCTAGAAAATATCATGATAGGGCATTGAAGAAGATTTTTCCCATGCGAAGGGACTTGAGGAAGAAAGTGGATGCCAAACTCGGGAAGGACCTTATGCAAGCAATGAAGGTCTGTTCTAGGAAGCATGGATATTATGCGAGATAGATGGCAAGGACACGCCCAATTCGATGAATTCAGATTCAATAAAAAGTTTTTCAAAAAAAAAATGAAACGAAAAATTCAATCAAAAGAAGAAAGAAAAAGGAGAGGCCAAGGTGAAAACCCACAAAGGGCGCCTTGAGACCAAAGGGGATTTGAGTTGAAAACCCGAAAAGGGCAGCTCAAATTTTGATCGAAAATAAGGCATACAGTAGTCTTGCTATTCTTGAATTAACAATGAAGAAGTACGCTACGTCTTGGGGCATCGACAAAGTACTACGGATCCCCTAAACACATATTGAGCTTAAAATGGTCCTCAAGAAGTTGGAACAGAGAAGCTCAGGCTGCGATATCTGGGGTACCTAGTTTCCATTTTGTCCATTTCAAAATTGTTATTTGGATTATCTTATTCTTTTCAAAGAATGCTCCCAATAAAATTTCTTTACATTTGCTATCTTGAATTAACTTATTTGTTTCGAGCTATGCTCCAAATTAATTTCTTTCTTGTCCATTGTTATGATCTTTTTCAAGCATTTCGCATTGAAATAATGATTAGTGGACTAATAACATTTTCACAAAAGGAGTTTCGCATATTACTCTGGAAGCTTCTGAATAATACAAGAGCTTGAAATAGGACTATTGTTTAAAACTCATCAAGTTTAAGGAAGAGTCTAAACTGAGACTATCACTTCGAATTTTTGTCAAAAATGGTGGTTGAACAAATGACAAGATATTGCGTGAGTAATACAATCTCGACGAAAAATGGGCAATGTTAACCCAAGCGTAAAAGGGGAATCATTCGCAAGAAAAAATGATATTCTGCATCCATGCAAATGTCATGCCTACACATGTGGTTAGGTTACCTGGGGAGCGATCAGCGGATTGAACAAGTTACAGTCCTCTACCCCTGAGTTGCGGTGGTATGGATGAAAAATGATACAAGTCCTGTACCCTTGAATAGCAATGAGATGGATTGAAAAAGAAACAAATCCTACATTTTAGAGTCGTAGTTGTAACACCCCATACCCGAGTCCGAGACTAAGACTGGATACGAGACATTACCATGCTTGAACTCACTTAAACATGTACTTACGGGCTATAAAATTTCGTCCCGAATTAAAAACTTCTCTTTCTTAGCCAAATCTGACATTTCATGGGCCTACGAGGCCTCAGACTTACGTCCCGAAACTTTCGGAACTCATTTGGAAACTTTCTCTCCAAACAGGGGTCACACGTCCGTGTGACTTGGGACACGCCCGTGCACCCCTAAAACATGCCCGTGTCTTTCACCCGTGGTGGATACTGGAAAATCACACACGGCCTGGACATGCCCGTGGCCCCAAACTGTGCCTAAAACTCCAGCATTCTGCCAATGCCCCACGGCCAAGGCACACGCCCATGCTTACCACCTGTGGTGCACACTGACTACCTTAACACGGCCTAGAGTCTAGACACACGCCCGTGTAGCTAGCCCGTGGCCTATTCTGACTTAAGATAAAAAGGTGCAGGGTGCACATGGCCTAGACACATGCCCGTGTGTCCATCCGTGTGGGCACTTAGAGGCTATTTACCAAGCCAATTGCCACCCTGAAATCAAGACCAAACTCATGCTCAATTCAGAAACTCAAGTATTACATCTAACATGAACAAGATGTATACTTCATTGATAGATTAAAACATACATACTTAATCATTCATAACTCATCTCTTTGGCCATATACAAAAAGAATACTAAGCTTGATAGCCAACACTTTGACTAGTTTTAAAACATAACTCAAAAGGAAATGTTTCCTATACATGCCATACTTAATATAAACAACTTGGCTATACCAAAATAGCGATTGATAGTGTGCTCCGAGCTCCGGTGACGATGATCCACGAGATTAGCTAGGCGGGACTACATGGAAAGAAAGAATAAAGGACTTAAGCATTTAGCTTAGTAAGTTTGCATGTAATTCTCATAGCAATATATTTGCTTAACATTAACCATTCATCATAAACAATGGCATTATGAATCTCAAGTATTCAAGCTTACTTACTCTAACTGATTCTTACATATCTCATGGTACTTACTATTCTCATGCTCGTACGGTAAACAATATACCTGTATCACTTGATCACATAGTTCAGTATACTCTACTATGATAAGTATAATCTCAACTTCATCATTCATATCATGAATAATACTCTTAACTAGCATAACTTGATAGTAACTTTACTTACTTAACTTTCTTACTATATCATGTGAGCTTTACTCTCTTGCCCTGATGAATTTCTATGAATAGCAGAGATACTTGAATCTCATCCCACATAACTCGATGCCAAAGCCATATCCTCGATATGGTCTTACATGGGATCTCTCATCTTGGTATTGATGCCATGTCTTGACATGGACTTACTCAAAGTCTTCCTTGTGTGTTCCCTTGGGAACTTACCATTGCCATGTCTTGATATGGTCTTACTTGGTATCTTTACTCATGAACTGGTCAATGCCGAGCCTTGGCTTGGACTTACATGAAATCTTTCTTGTTACTCACCAATGCCATGCCTTGGCTTGGACTTACATGGAATCTCTACCTCATGATAGCTTTTCAATGCCAAGACTTGTCTTGGACTTACATGACATCTTTGCTTGGAGACTCACTAATGCCATGCCTTGGCTTGGGCTTACATGGGTCTTCATCTCATAATAACTCTTCAATGACAAGACTTGTCTTGGACTTACATGATAACTTGCTTGATTGCCGATGCCATGCCTTGGCTTGGTCTTATACTGACTTTCTTATCTCATGTGGTAGATCGAGTATCCTAAGTAATTCAACTTCAATCGGGACTTCTCATGCTTAATCTCATTAATTTCTTTATTTAACATAGCAATAAGAATTTCTATGGTAATGACGTACATTATACTAAGCAATTCAATGATAGTAATCATAAAGCTTAGAAATCATAAAAACTTACCTCAATATACAAAATGTATGTAGATATGCAATTTAGTCCTCGACTTTGTTCTTGCCTCTGTTTCGATCCGGGCTTCGTTTTTCTTGATCTATAATAATAATTAGATCATTTAATATTCACATTGACTAAATTGACTCTTAACTCATACTTTGGCAAAATTACTATTTTGCCCCTAAACTTTCTCTTATTTGCACTTTTGCCCCTAGGCTCGTAAAATAATTTTCATTTAACTTCTTAAACATCATGCTTAGCTGATTCATTTTCTCTACTATAACAATCATCAATTCTCACTATTTCTAATAGGTATGACCAATTTCATAACTATTACAAATTAGTCCATACTATCATTTTTCATGAAATTCACTAAGGAAAAGATGTTTATCTAACATCAAACTCTTATAAACTTCTATAAAATATCATTTTACATGCATGATACACATGGGTAGATTTTTGAACATGCTTCTTAGCTCATCTTATAGCTAAAAATAGCTAATTCATAATACGAGGACTCCAAAAATACAAAGAATATTAAAAACGGGGCTAGGATGACTTACTTGCAAGCTTCAAAAATTTGAAGAACCCTAGCTATGGAGTCTCCCAATTTTCGGCACAAGGAAGAAGATGAATGGAATTTTTATCATCTTTTTCCCATTTTAATCATTTAATTGGTAAATAACCAAAATACCCTTCTCTTTAAAAATTTACAAATTACTAACTCATGTCCATTTTTGTCCAAAACTTATAATTTGGGCAAATTGCTATTTAAGGACTTCTAATTTATATTCTAAAGCTATTTCATACAAAAAGCTTCCAGAAACTCATATTTTACAACTTTTGCAATTTAGTCCTATTTGATCATTCCATGCCAATTTCACAAAATTTCTACATGGAACTTTAATACTATCATGCAAACATGTCATAAACCTTAAGAACTCAATTTACTAACTCAGATTTGTGGTCTCGCACTACTATTCCGACTAGGCCCTGAATTAGGATGTTACAGTAGTGGGATGGATTCAAATCTTATACCCCTAAGTCACAATGAGATGAGCCTTGAAGTTACAGTGGGGCAAATCTGTTGAGCAAGATATAATCATTTTCTCGGGTTTTCTGCCAAGAATACCAGCTGAACAAGATGGCAGCATAATACATCAGTGATAAAGCCTTAATAAACAATGAGCGATGACGCCTTAAACTTTAAAAAAAAAGGGGACCATTCTCATGAAATTCTGCATTCATTCAAGACACATTTAGTTAGGAGCATTCGATTTATTCTGATCATTGCATCTTAATCATTGTAAAAAGACCATTCTCATGACATTCTGTATTCATGCAAATGTCATCCATAATACATTTAGTTAGGAGCATTGGATTCATTCTGATCATTGCATCTTAACCATTTTGCATAAGCATAAACACATAAAACTAATTTTACAGGACAGGTCCCCCAGAGGATAGTGTCGCAACATTGGTGAATTCGAAGATCTTGCCTTCCTGAGTGAAGTGGATCGAAGATAGCAGATCTGGCAATCCTGAAGTTGCAGGAGCAGATCGAAGACATCGATCTTACCTTCCGGCGAAAGCGGATCGAAGATAGCGGTCGACAATCACGGTTGCAGGAGCGATCGAAGACATCGATCTTGTCTTCTTAAGCGTAGCGGATCAAAGATAGCAGATCCGCAATCCACGAAGTTGCGGAGCGATCGAAGACATCAGATCTTGTCTTCCTGAGCGAAGCGGATCGAAGATAGCAGATCTGGCAATCCTAAAGTTGCAGGAGTAGATCGAAGACATCAGATCTTGTCTTCCTGAGCGAAGCGGATCGAAGATATCGATCCGCAATCCCGAAGTTGCAGGAGCAGATCGAAGACATCAGATCTTGCCTTTTTTGAGCGAAGCAGATCGAAGATAGCAGATCTGGCAATCCTGAAGTTGCAGGAGCAGATCGAAGATAGCACATCTTGCCTTCCTAAGCGAAGCGGATCGAAGATAGCAGATCTGACAATCCTGAAGTTGCAGGAGCAGATCAAAGACATCAGATCTTGCCTTCCTGAGTGAAGCAGACCGAAGATAGCGATCCGCAATCTCGGTTGCGAGGAGCAGATCGAAGACATCAGATCTTGCCTTCATGAGCGAAGCGGATCGAAGATAGCAGATCTGGCAATCCTGAAGTTGCAGGAGCAGATTGAAGACATCAGATCTTGTCTTCCTGAGCGAAGCGGATCGAAGATAGCAGATCTAGCAATCCTGAAGTTGCAGGAGCAGATCGAAGATAGCACATCTTGCCTTCCTGAGCGAAGCGGATCGAAGATAGCAGACCTGGCAATCCTGAAGTTACAGGAGCAGATCGAAGACATCAGATCTTATCTCTCTGAAGTTGCAGTAGAGCAGATCAAAATAAGCTCTATCTCCCTGACCAGCAGTGGAATAGGTCGAAGATTGTAGATCTTATCACCCTAAGCAGTAGTGGACCAAGATCGAACGGCAAATCTTGTCTCCCTAAGCAGTAGTGGAACAGAGTTAAGCCACCAGTCTGGCATCCCTGAGATTGCCGTGGAGCAGGTTGAAGATAGCAGATCTGGCATTCCTGAAGTTGCATGAGCAGATCGAAGACATCAGATCCTATCTCCCTGAACTTGCAGTGGAGCGGATTAAAACGACAAATCCTATACCTCTGAAGTTGCAGTAGGTCGGATTGAATTTACCATACAAGTCTTATCTCCCTGAAGTTGCAGTGGAGTAGACAGAAGACAACAAATCTCATCTCCTTGAAGTTGCAGCGGAGCAGATGGAAGCTACAAGTCTAATTTCCTTGAATTGGATCGAAGTGCTAGTTCTTATACCCCTAAAAATGCAGTGGATGGAATGAAGCTACTCGAAGAGGAGAAGTACCAAAGAAGGCAAGATTCAGCAAGACCGGGCAAAATTGGCTCTTTTAAGGTCTTTGCTCCATTCTCGTTACACGACAATGAGCAAAGAGGGGCAGCTGTATGACCCAATTTATGCCCGGGCCCGTTTTATAACCAAAAAACAAAAAAAAAATATAAAAAACCAATTAAATAGCCTAGTTCATTACATCAAACGCATTTTTTAGCCTGATCAATAAACCCAAAAACTGGCCCAAATTATATTTAACCCGAGCCTAATTACAGTGGCCCAATCGGCCTGGGTGACCCAAAACATTTAGGGTTTCAAAAAACCCTAAGAGGCTCCACGTCCTCCAAGCGCCTTGCAGCTCAGACACGACCACACGGTACCCTTTGCACTGTGAAAACAAGGACAAACAACAACAACAAAAGCAATAGACAGCAAGAAAAACAAAAGAAACAATTGTATTTTTGATTTTATTAATTTCTGATTTCAGCCTTTAAATGGACGAAAACAAACAAGTGTAAACTTCTTCACGATTTCGAACATGGATTACGAATCAATACACAAGAAATACAAAAAAAAAATCAAAAGCAAAAAAAAGAACATCGAAAGGTTATTTTCAGATTTGATTTTCTTTGGTTTTTCTTTCCCCCATTTTATGCTTTCTATTTCTTCTTTACTGCATGCGAAAGAACAAAACCAAATAAAAAGAGAAAAGAGGGATATACCTTCATGAGTGACTGTTGGAACCTCCTCCTCCGTCGCAATCAGATTTTCTGGGGAGATTTCGGCGTCGAAATGGATCTGGGGTGCAAATCTGGGTTCTAGATGGGACATCTGCGCGTCACCAACCACCATTTCTGGTGGAATAATGGTGCTCGAGTGGGGATCCCTGCGGCGGCTGAGAATAGGAGCAAGAGGTTTAAGTTTCTACTTCCAGTTTTTCAAAATGGCGGTATGCTGATTTTAGGTTTTTTTTGGTCTATAAGTGGTCTGAAACGGTACCGTTTGGAGCTTGATTCATTGGCACCAAAACGGTGCCGTGTTGGCCAATATCTAATGACCCGATTTGACTCGACCCATCTTCCCTCAGGATCCGCGCGTTTGCGATAAATGGGTTATTTGCGCGATTAATCCCTTGTTTCTGCGTCGCTATTTGATTAGTCCCTGCGCGCTTTTATTTGCTCTTTGTAAATTAGCCTCTGTAATCCAAATGCATTTTCAATTTAGTCCTCTTAAACGCAACGTTTTCGCGACCGGGAATAATTGCTATTTTAATCCCTGATCGTTTGTGCGCACTTCATTTGAGTCCTTTGATTCTCTTTTATTTTCGATTTTTTCCCCAGATTCCTGCTTTCATTTTAATTTAGTCTTTTTTATATTCTATTTTCTTTAATTATTTTGCTATTTTTCCATTACTTAAACATTTTTATTATTATTGTTAATAATAATATTATTATTGTTTTATTATATTCAAACTATTGTGTATAGTATTTTATTCATTTATTAACTTACAAGTTTCTATTGTTGTTATTAAATTATTTTTATGTATATTATTAATTTCATATTATTATATATTATTATATATGTTGGAAGAGATAGTATTATGAGCTTTTTGGAGGAGTTAATATGTGCGTGACTCAACCTCTCTCCAGCATGACTTAAATTCAAAAATTCAAGTTGATAAAATGACTTATCTTCCTGTGATAAACCGGATAAAATATTGCATATTTAAGCTACCGAAAATCACAAGTTTGGGAGTGCTTTGGGAATATTTTTAAGAGATTATACTTATAAAATAGGTATTTGTTATTTGTTTAGAGAGAGTGAAGGTAAATAATTAGGCAACATTTATACTACAATTATCTCTGTAAAAATAATAGATTAGGCTTAAATTAATTGTTTTACCGAAAAGATTATTTAGTAAATTCATTCTCTTAGCTAGACAACGCAAAGGTAAATTTGTTTAATCCAAATTCGGTCTCTCACTATTCTCTACCCCTTGCTAAACCTGCAAAACAACTTTGTTACAACATATGTTTTCATAGTAACTTCAACAAAGGTAAATCAATATGATTTTTTTCATATTTCAAAATGTTAAACTAGTGAATTTAAAAGATAAATTTTAATGATGTTAATAATTGAATATAAATTTTAAAATATGAAAAAGTACGATTATATTCTAAATGTATAGAGTTTAGGGACTTGGAGTATAATATAACCTATTTATTATTAGTAATAAACGTTAAGACATTGATTATTTTAATCGTATTTATAAAATAAAAAAAATTAAGTAAGCTTTTAGGGAAATTATTTTATACACATTTAATTGAGTCTAAATATGGTTTAATGTGGATTAAAAAATAAAACAGAGTTTGCTATCCTAGCATGCAATTGTCTTCCTTTCTGGCATGTTTTTTAGTTTTTTTTTGTTCACAGTTTTGTATTGGCGGCGGCGCTTATCAAAATTTCTTTATCCTTTTAGAGAAGTAATTCCTGTAACATCCCGAAATTGGGCCTAGTAGGATTGGGCCCAATGGGCCTTGATTTTAAAATTTTTGAGAACGGCATTAATGCAAGTTAGACTTATTAGGTAAGTTATTTTGGAAGGTTAGAGGGCTTCTATGAAGTCCCGGGAGCAAATATTAGCTTTGGGGAAATTTTGGTTTTAGGTGAAAAAACCTGGAAGTTGGCAGGTAGGCCTTAAGAATAAAATGTGGGAAAAATGACACAAGTGGAGGTGTGGTGTAGTGGCAAAGTGACGCCACTTAAGAGGCAAGGAGTGACGCCACAAGGAAGGAAGGAGGTCCAAGGTTCAAGTCTTGGCTTTTGCATTTTGGTTTTCTTTTACTTGGACCTCTAATTTGGCTATAGATTTATATTTAGTTGCGCATGGTTTAAGACACAAGAGGAGCTTGTGGCCAAGTGGCTAGCAGCGTGGATTATGTTGCAAGGAGCACAGGTTCGAATCTCATGAGAAGCAAGGGAGTATTTATTTTGTGGTGCTGGACGGGAAGAGTTTCATTGAATTTAAACTCTCTCTTGTGAAGGATCCCACATCGAAAAAGATACAAAGAAGGAAGGTGAAGATCTAGCTATATAAAGAGCATTCCGGGAGGAGGGTTGACACACCTTGGAAGGCATTTGGGCACAGGGAGTGGTGGGCGCGGATTAACACGAGTCCTATCGGGTGTGTAACTCTCTCTACTCTAGTTGTAGAGCGGCAAATGCCGAAGTGCCAGGCCACGGCAATAGTAGTTACACGAAGCGCGTGCAGCGCGCGCGTGTGGGGCTTCGACGCGATAGTTGAGGCCATAAGTAGTATTCTTGTGGGTTGGGGCTGCTTGGGCGCAATGGGCGAAGTGGGCCCAATGGGCCCGTGGGCCCTTATGAGTAAATTGTGCGATTGTGTAGTATATAGTGAACTAGACTAGGTGAATCTCATAAAGCGTGGCTAGATTTGTGTTAGGTGGGCCACATGAGCGTGTGGGCCCGAATGGGCCGAAATTGGGCTTTAGGCCCAATAGTCCATTTCGACCGAGAAATGGTAGTTGGGTCGCGCTCGAGCGATCTTGGGCCTTTGGAAAGGCCATTCCAGTACGAAATTACTGAAATACCCTTAGTGGGTAAATTGCCAAAATACCTTTGAAGGGTAAATTACTGAAAATGCCCTTAGTGGGTAAATTACCGATATACCCTTGGTGGGTAAATTACGAAAATGCCCTTGGTAGGTAAAATTACGGTTATACCCTTAGAGGTTGATTAGGGTGATTATGTTGTTTTATGTCTATCGATTATGATGGTAATTCATGTTATACTTATATTTGATATATGTCTAGCATACATGACATACTGCATACACGAATTATTATGTCATATTGCATGGGTATGATGAGAGAGAGGGGAAGATTGATATCCGTGTCTTTGGGACACCGGTGGTTTGGCACCACCGGTGGTTTGGTACCACAGATTGATTATTGTGACTTTGGGTCACAGAGGTTTGGCACCTCGCGTCTCGTCCAGTGGCTTAGCACCACGGTGGGTTGGCCCCACGAGATGATAATCTGGGATTGGCGCCAATGATTTGGTATCACACACGATGGATTGGCCCCATCATTGGATTCGTGACCGGTCACGGTGATTTGGTATCACATTCGTGCCTTTGGGACACCGAGGTTTGGCACCTCATAGCGCCTCGCCCCGGTGGCTTTCGCACCACGATGGGTTGGCCCCACAGATGATAATCTGAGATTGACGCCGGTGATTTGGTATCGCACGATGGGTTGGCCCCATCATTGGATTCGTGACTTCGGTCATCGGTGATTTGGTATCACATTCGTGTCTTTGGGACACGGAGGTTTGGCACCTCATAGCGTCTCGTCCCGGTGGCTTAGCACCACAAAGTGGGTTGGCCCCACGGTGATTATACGGGATTGACGCCCGGTGATTTGGTATCACACACGATGGGTTGGCCCCATCATTGGATTATTCGTGACTTTGGGTCACCGGTGGTTTGGCACCACAATTATGGATATCGTGACTTTGGGTCACCGGTGGTTTGGCACCACCACGGTGGTTTGGTACCACACGGGGTAGAGAAAGGAGCATTGGATGGCTAGGTTTGGGTGCATGATATGCATATTTTCATATGAAATTGTGTAAGGGCTCGTTGGATGGGGATTTACACACCGAGTCTCGATGACTCACCCCTTAGTTAAATTTTGCGTGTAATCATTAGATCGCGGATTTGGGAGCCGAGGTGGACTCGTGGAGGCCATACATATGTTTACTCGTAAATTCGTTTCTTTTATTTGGACTTATTTTTATTTGAGTTTTTGTTATGTAATAAGGCCTTGGGTATTTTATTTGGTTTCAAATTTTCAATTTGCTTATTGCTTATTATTAAATGATCAATATGGGATTTTCCTAAAATGATAATAAACCATTTCTTATTCAAAATTACTTAAACTCGATTTCTCACCACAACTATAAAGAATATGAGCTTTTAACGAATGCACGCTTTTTAGACATTCCTTTCATGTGACATGCGATTCGATTCGTAACGTTTAGGCCGGGTTTGGGGTGTTACAATTATGGTATCAGAGCCTAGGTTCAAAAACTCGGCTGTGGGTTTGGGTTCAAAAAAAATGTTTTCAAAAGATGGTTTAGAAAATGGTTTAAAAAAATATATATCTGTTTTTTTTTTAAATATGGCACCCGAGTCTCCGGCACCAATCCGCACTGTAAGTTTCCTGATACTTGCTTTGTTATATGCTGTATTTTGAATATCTATTCTGTGTGTTTGGGTTGGATGTGATGCTCGGATATAGAGTTGATTGCGTTCGAAATATTTGTCTGCTTTAATGGTTAGTTTTTTTTAGTATGTGTAGGATTTCTAAATTCTAGTTAAAAGTACATTAGGGTTATTGGAATCAGAGTGCGCAGCGTGAGCACAGCGTTGTAGGTTAGGTGGTACGAATGTTCCTGTAGTTGGAAATTTTGAGGACGAAATTTCTTTAAGGAGGGTAGATTTGTAACATCCCGAAATTGGGCCTAGTAGGATTGGGCCCAATGGGCCTTGATTTTAAAATTTTTGAGAACGGCATTAATGCAAGTTAGACTTATTAGGTAAGTTATTTTGGAAGGTTAGAGGGCTTCTATGAAGTCCCGGGAGCAAATATTAGCTTTGGGGAAATTTTGGTTTTAGGTGAAAAAAAAACCCTGGAAGTTGGCAGGTAGGCCTTAAGAATAAAATGTGGGGAAAAATGACACAAGTGGAGGTGTGGTGTAGTGGCAAAGTGACGCCACTTAAGAGGCAAGGGAGTGACGCCACAAGGAAGGAAGGAGGTCCAAGGTTCAAGTCTTGGCTTTTGCATTTTGGTTTTCTTTTTACTTGGACCTCAGAATTTGGCTATAGATTTATATTTAGTTGCGCATGGTTTAAGACACAAGAGGAGCTTGTGGCCAAGTGGCTAGCAGCGTGGATTATGTTGCAAGGAGCACAGGTTCGAATCTCATGAGAAGCAAGGAGTATTTATTTTATGATGCGGGACGGGAAGAGTTTTGATTGAATTTAAACTCTCATCGACGAAGGATCCCACATCGAAAAGATACAAAGAAGGAAGGTGAAGATCTAGCTATATAAAGAGCATTCCGGGAGGAGGGTTGACACACCTTGGAAGGCATTTGGGCACGAGGAGTGGTCGGGCGCGGATTAACACGAGTCCTATCGGTGTGTAACTCTCTCTACTCTAGTTGTAGAGCGGCAAATGCCGAAGAAGTGCGGCCACGGCAATAGTAGCCACACGAGCGCGTGAGCGCACGTGTGGGGCTTCGACGCGATAGTTGAGGCCATAAGTAGTATTCTTGTGGGTTGGGGTCGCTTTGCTTGGGCGCAATGGGCCGAAGTGGGCCCAATGGCCCCGTGGGCCCTTATGAGTAAATTGTGCGATTGTGTAGTATATAGTGAACTAGACTAGGTGAATCTCATAAACGTGGCTAGATTTGTGTTAGGTGGGCCACACGAGCGTGTGGGCCCGAATGGGCCGAAATTAGGCTTTAGGGTCAATAGTCCATTTCGACCAGAAATGGTAGTTGGGTCGCGTTTCAGGCGACATCTTGGGCCTTTGGAAAGGCCATTCCAGCACGAAATTCTTGAAATACCCTTAGTGGGTAAATTACCAAAATACCACTGAAGGGTAAATTACGAAAATGCCCTTGGTGGGTAAATTACCGATATACCCTTGGTGGGTAAATTACAAAAATGCCCTTGGTAGGTAAAATTACGGTTATACCCTTAGAGGTTGATTAGGGTGATTATGTTGTTTTATGTCTATCGATTATGATGGTAATTCATGTTATACTTATATTTGATATATGTCTAGCATACATGACATCTTGCATACATACAATTATTATGTCATATTGCATGGGTATGATGAGAGGAGGGGGAAGATTGATATCCGTGTCTTTGGGACACCGGTGGTTTGGCACCACCGGTGGTTTGGTACCACAGATTGATTATTGTGACTTTGGGTCACGGAGGTTTGGCACCTCAGCGTCTCGCCCCAAAGTGGCTTAGCACCACAAGTGGGTTGGCCCCACTGATGATAATCTGGGATTGACGCCGGTGATTTGGTATCACACGATGGGTTGGCCCCATCATTGGATTCGTGACTTGGTCACCGGTGATTTGGTATCACATTCGTGTCTTTAGGACACCGAGGTTTGGCACCTCATAGCGTCCTCGCCCCGGTGGCCGTACCACATTGGGTTGGCCCCACGATGATAATACGGGATTGACGCGCGGTGATTTGGTATCACACGATGGGTTGGCCCCATCATTGGATTCGTGACTTGGTCACCGGTGATTTGGTATCACATTCGTGTCTTTGGGACACCGAGAGGTTTGGCACCTCATAGCGCCTCGCCCCCGGTGGCTTAGCACCACAAGTGGGTTGGCCCCCACGGTGATTATACTGGGATTGACGCCCGGTGATTTGGTATCACACGATGGGTTGGCCCCATCATTGGATTATTCGTGACTTTGGGTCACCAAGTGGTTTGGCACCACAATTATGGATATCGTGACTTTGGGTCACGGTGGTTTGGCACCACCGGTGGTTTGGTACCACACACGGGGTAGAGAAAGGAGCATTGGATGGCTAGGTTTGGGTGCATGATATGCATATTTTCATATGAAATTGTGTAAGGGCACTGTTGGATGGGGATTTACACACCTTGAGTCTCGATGACTCACCCCTTAGTTAAATTTTGCGTGTAATCATTAGATCGCGGATTTGGGAGCCGAGGTGGACTCGTGGAGGCCATACATATGTTTACTCGTAAATTCGTTTCTTTTATTTGGACTTATTTTTATTTGAGTTTTTGTTATGTAATAAGGCCTTGGGTATTTTATTTGGTTTCACTTTCAATTTGCTTATTGCTTATTATTAAATGATCAATATGGAATTTTCCTAAAATGATAATAAACCATTTCTTATTCAAAATTACTTAAACTCGATTTCTCACCACAACTATAAAGAATATGAGCTTTTTAACGAATGCACAGTTTTTAGACATTCCTTTCATGTGACATGCCAGATTCGGTCGTAACGTTTAGGCCGGGTTTGGGGTGTTACAATTCCAATGGGTTTTCTTAATCTTTGGTCTGCAATCATGGAAAATGAATTTGCTGGATTAACGCTTAATGAAGAAGAAGAAGCAGTCTTACAAGCACAAATCGAGCCGAGTATGGAAAAGGAAGCAGGAGCTTTTCGACTGGTGGGATGTTTTTTAACAGCTAGCGTTATTCACTTCCCAGCAATGAGAAGCACTATGGCGAATTTATGGCATCCTGTTAGGGGCGTTCAGATCCGGGATTTAAGAGAAAAATGATTTTTGTTTCAATTTTTTCATGTCATGGAATTGAAAAGGGTTTTAAAGGGCTCACCATGGACTTTTAATAATCATTTGTTGGTTAAACACGCTACAGTAGGGGGAAGATCCTTTGAAAATACCTTTAATTTTTACATCTTTCTGGGTGCAATTCATGATATTCCTACGGGATTTTTCTCTGAAAATTTGGCAAGGCAATTAGGCGATTTCTTAGGCAAATTGCTAGAGTATGATGGCTCAGATCTAGGGAAAGGAAATCGAAATTTTATGCGAATCAGAGTACAATTAGATGTTCGTCGCCCATTAAAGAGGAAAGAGTAGGTTATGTTCTTTGGGAATTGTTCATATGTCAGGTTTAAATATGAAAGACTGACACTTTTCTGTTTCTATTGTGGTCGATTGGGTCACAGTGACTCATTTTGTGAGGCAAAAATGGCGTTAGGGGTAGAAGTTGCTGTAATGGGTTGGGATTTGTCATTGCGAGCGCAATCCAGAAGAGTTTTGGCAATGAACAGTGTCTGGTTACGCGAGGACGAAGAAGGAGACATAGGTGGAAGTAATAATGGCAACTGGATCTCAGAAAGCAGGCCATGGGAAGTGGGAAATAAATCGGGATACAGAACTGCCATCGATCCTGTCTTGGGGATCAACTTGGAAGGGAGCTTGTCCTTTTCCTTACAAAGGGGGGAACATTTATTGGCCAAATAGGCCCACTCTGCAATGGATCACGATTTGGAAGAAGGGGTGTTAATTGGAGAGGAAGGAAAAAAAGAGACCTAGATGGGAGATTGAAGAATTGATAACGAGGGAAGAGGTCAATACTTTAACGGTAAGAAATAAGATAATGTTGGAAAATACTCTTTTAGCATCGGTGGCTGCCAAAAGGCAAGCCGACCGAACGTAATGAAAATTTTAAGTTGGAATGTCTGTGGTTTAGGGAATCCACGGACAGTTCAGAGGCTTCGACATTCGCTGAAGAAATATAATCCCTAGATGGTCTTCTTTATGGAGACAAAGATAAACAAGATTTAGATGGAAAGAGTGAGAAGAAGCTGTGGTTTTACTAATGGCATTGATGTGGACCCTAATGGATCTAGAGGAGGTTTGTGCTTGGCTTGGCGAGGTGATGCTACTATCACGCTTCAGAATTTTTCCAAAAGGCATATTGACGTGATTACTGAAGATTCTGACGATGGGAAAAAATAGAGATATACAAGTTTCTATGGCACCCCTTATACATAGGATAGGGATAAATCATGGAATCTTTTGAAAAGTCTTTGTAGCAGTGAGAAGCTCCCTTGGTTAGTCTGTGGAGATTTTAATGAAATTATGTATGGTTTTGAGAAGAAGGGAGGGTTGCCTCGGGATGAAAGAAGAATGGAAACTTTTTGAAACGTGTTGGAAGATTGTCACCTGATGGATGTAGGTTATTCAGGTAATTGGTTCACATGGGAGAGATGAAAGTTGCCAGAAACAAACATCCAAGAGCGTTTGGATAGAGGAGTGGCTAATGAGAATTGGATATCCATGTTCCCTGAATCTTTAATTCATCATCTTGCTCATTCTTTTTCTGATCATTGTCCTCTTTTAGTTACTACAAAAAGAGACGACAACTGGAGGAGTGGAAAAACATTTAAATTTGAGGCCTGGTGGGTTTTAGAGGATTCATTCGATGATGAAGTTAAATTCATTTGGGAAATGTCAACAGGAGATTTATTAAAAAAGTTGGAAAGCTTAAAAAAGGGTTTGGAGAGATGGGCCATATGCATATGTCAAACTAGAAAACGAAGAAATGAGGTTTTATCCTCAAAACTGTCAGAGTTGATGGAAGCCGAAAGGGACGATAATAATTTGGCCGAACTGATTGATGCGAAGATTCAACTGAATTTTGAGATTGAGAAGGATGAATGTTACTGGGAACAAAGGGCTCGAGTTAATTGGCTAAAATTTGGGGATAGGAATACAACCTTTTTTCATAGTCAAGCAACACAACGACGAAAGAAAAATTGCATTTGAAAATTGCAGAATGCAGCTGGAAGGGAAACGGAGGCTATACAAAAAATGGAAGAAATTGCTAGATCTTATTTTCAAAATTTATTTTCGGCTAGGGAAAGGGGACATTATGATCACCTCTTGTCGGGTATTGATCATTGTATTTTCAAGGAGGATAATCTAAGACTCAAGGCGCAGTATACAAAGGAAGAGATTTGGGAGGCCCTTACTGGTATGGGGCCCACAAAAGCACCTGGTGAAGACGGATGCCCGACTTTATTTTATAAGAAGTGTTGGCATATCATTAGGGAAGATGTCACGTCATTTTGTCTACAACTTTTGAATGGAGGTATGGATGTTAGTTCAATTAACACTACTTATATTGTGCTAATTCCTAAAAGAGCTAATTCTATCAATATTACTCACTTTCGGCCCATTAGTTTATGCAATGTTCTTTATAAATTGATGGCAAAGGTTATTGCAAACCGATTTAGGGAAGTTTTAGAAAAGTGCATTGATGTTGCACAGAGTGCTTTTGTGCCAGGGAGGTTAATCTCGGATAATGTTTTACTGGCTTATGAAATATTACACACTCTAAAATAGAAGAAGTTGAGAAAAAAGGGATTTATGGCGATAAAACTTGACATGAGTAAGGCGTACGATAGAGTTGAATGGAATTTTATAAAGGAAATGATGATGCGAATGGGTTTTGACCCTAGCTGGATTGAATCTATCATGAAATGTGTATCCACAGTGTCTTATTCAGTGGTCTTTAATGGTCACGTTGGAGAGAACTTTCGACCAACGAGAGGACTAAGGCAAGGTGACCTTTTGAGCCCGTTTTTATTTTTGATATGTGGAGAGGGTTTATCTTGCCTTATGCGACTTGCACTAAGGGAAAGACTATTGAGAGGGGTTAAGGCTAGCAGGAGTGGTCCACAAGTATCGCATTTGTTATTTGCGGATGGGTGCATTTTTTTTGGGGAGGCAACAGAAAGAGGAGCTCTTCTATTAAAAGAAATTTTACGCGAGTATGGAATTTGTTCGGGTCAGTGCATCAATTTTGACAAATCAACCGTTTTCTTTAGCACTTATACACAGGAGGAAGAAAGACGATTAGTTGCTCGCATACTCAGTGTACGTAGTTCAAATAACCCAGAACGTTATCTTGGGTTGCCTAACATGGTGGGCAGAAGGAAAAAAGAGTCATTTCAAAATTTAAAGGACAGGTTTAAACAACGAATTGACAATTGGAGCACTCGGCATCTCTCTCAAGGTGGGAAAGAAGTTTTCATTAAGGCTATTCTTCAATCTATACCAACTTATACAATGGTCTGTTTCTTACTACCTAAATCTTTGTGTGCCGATCTAAAAAGTATTATCGCGAAATTCTGGTGGTAGAAGGATCGTGGCAAAAGGGGTATCCATTGGTGTGTCTGGAGGGATCTTTGCATCTTAAAAGAGAATGGTGGTTTGGGGTTTCAATATATTGGGCAATTTAATATCGATTTATTAGCCAAGCAAGGTTGGCGCCTCGTTAATTTTCTAAATTCTTTGTTAGCTAAGGTGTTAAAAGCCAAATACTACCCGAATTTAGATTTTATTAATGCACGGTTAGGGAATTTACCTTTGCTTACCTAGAAGAGCGTTTGGGCAGTAAAAGGGCTTTTGAAAAGCGATTTATGCTGGAGAGTCAGTAGGGGGATCAAATCTCTATTTGGGATGATTGGTGGTTACTAGGAGTAGATACAGAAAGAATCAACAATAGATCTAACAATGCAGAAATCAAGTTAGTTTCAGATCTAATCGATGCCTCAAATAGAAATTGGAAGACAAAGTTAATCGTTAATACCTTTCAAGAGGACATTGCACAGAGGATTTTGCAGATTCCTTTGGCAGAAGCAAAGCACGATGATTTTCAAGTCTGGAAAGGAGAACACTTCGGTGAATTCTCAGTCAGAAATGCCTACAAACTATTACAAGAGGCTAACTTGGATCCTAGTGCTAATTTAATACAGACCGATATTAAGAACTTTTACAGAAAGCTATGGAATTTACATCTTCCTTCAAAATTTACAATTACTATATGGCCTATTTCCTGGAACTATATCCCTACTCTAACAAATCTCAGATTCAAAAGAGTGGCTGTAAACGTTTCTTGTCCTCGGTGTCGAAACTCGGAAGAGGATAGCAATAATGTTTTTCAGCACTGTCCTAGAACAATAGAGGTCTGGAAGAATTTAAATCTATTGTGGGTCATCAATACCAATATTCAAAGTTTGTGGGATTGGCTTACTTGGGTTTTCAGCATGGGTAATAGTAAACAATGCCGACTCCTTTGCTGTGCTTTATGGATAATCTGGAGTTCAAGAAATCAGTTAATACATGAGGGGAAATCCACGACAGGAAGGGATTTATTAAAACGAATTCAAAGTTGCATGGCAGAGTTAGATGGGCTGGAGGAAAGAACGCTTACCTCAGATGTTGATAGAAGGTAGAGACAACATGAAGGGAATACGAGGGTAGCAATTTATTTTGGCGCAGCTTTCGAAGGAAGATCTTCCAAATCAGCTTCGGGTCTGGTGGTTCGGGGATTGATGGGCGAGATTTTAGCCTCGAAGACAGTCCTACACACCGCAATATCGTCTCCGTTCATGGAAGAGGCACATGCAGGTTTACAAGCCATTAAATTAGGAATTTCAAGGGGTTTTAACTCAGTAGAAATTGTAGGGGATTCAAGAACGGTCGTTCAGAAATGTAAATCAACAGCGTCAGATAAATCAGTTATTGGGGCGATTATTAGAGACATTCAAAGCAAAAAGACTATTTTCAAGAAATCAATTTCAGTTTGTTCAAAGATCAGGAAATGGTTGTGCCCATGAACTCATGAAAGAAGCATTAAGAAGGGGAGAAGAACGATGCACTGGAGGGAGCGATTATAGTCTACAATCGACGCGAACAAGAGAAAAGATGGCCGAGGCACCCAGATTGAAGAGGTTTTCATGAAAGGTCTGCAAAGAAAAGAGATAGCAGAAAATGGAAGATTTTTTGAAACTGGCTATTGATTGGACTGCTGGTATAGAGATGTGAAAAGGCAACAATTTAGTGGAGACCAGCTGTTATTATTGACTGGATTAGGTATTAGGTTTCCTGTTTTTTAATTTTGTCTTTTGTTTTTTTTTTGTTATTTCGGGCCATTTTCTCATTATTTGGGCCCTCTTTTTCATTTAATTTGTTTCCTTTTCCTAGGACTCAGCCCAGTGTTCCCAAGGAACTGGTTTCATTTTATTACTTGTTTCAGATTAATAAATTCCAGTCAAATTATTCAAAAAAAATGGTTTAATGTGTGACACATATCTCATTTAAGATATAGTAAAAATAAAACTTTAAGCATTAAAAAAGTAAGACGTGCGCATGCTAGTATTAAAAAAACTACACATGAAATTAAATTATTTTACTGACATTATATCAAATATTAATTCAATTTTAATTTAAAGTAAACTTATATATTACTATATGATGTATATTTTACTGTTAAGATTGGGGGTTGTAATTTATTTATTTATTTATCTTGTGTAAGACTTTCCGATGTTTGATGTTTAAATTGAGCCTTAATTAAATCCAAAGTCATGTCAAAGATAGAACTCTAGACAAAGTGCAAAACTCTCCCAATATTACTTTTTCCGTTCACAAAACTTCAGTCCTAAACCTCAATTACGAGATATCAAACTTCAAGTTTCTTTCTCAATTCTCCTTGAAGTTGAGGTTTGTAAATTATTATTGTAAATATTCGTATTTTTTTAATTGTAATTTTGTTTTTTTATTTGAGTTCTTTTTATATTTTTGTTTGGAGCATCATAAACTCATTACAAGTTTGGCTGGATTTCACAAATTTAAACGAAGATAAAGGAAGGAGACTACCATTCTCTTTGGCAAATTTGTAAGTTTTTTTTCTCGTATTTTTAGTTGTCTATTTTTCATGACCCACTCAACTCAATAAAATGATAAATAAGCTTAAACTTCATGACATATTTTTTTAATAATTTTAAAAATTTTATACAAAAATAAATTACTAAAAAACATTATTTCAAAGCGTGTTTCTTTGATATTAACAATTTTAGATTTATAAAGTAGTAGGTGTATATATGTAAATTATCTTACAAAACTTGTAACGTAATGGATGTATATATATAGTAAGATTGTAGGTGTATATATACACACATAAAAATATAAATATTTATATCTTGCAAACTTGTAATGGAGTGGAACTGCTATTATGTTTCTTATTGAAAGCAAAATAAAATATATAAATTTAAACTAATATATTTATATATGTGATTATATGTTGCGTGAATTTATTGTTCATGAAAAAAAAATAGACTCTTTTCTTAGAAAGAAAGAAGTCGATACTATAAAATTAGTAGTATACTCCTAGGCTTGAGCATTAAAGTTGTACTCAATCTCCTCTGGAATCTGTCTATCGATGGTACAGATGTTAATTATCCTCTTATAGAACATGATCTGGGGTTACATCGACCAATGTGGGAATATCCAATTAATCAACGAGATGAAGTTTGACGAGCTTACTTGAGAGCAGATTTGTATCAAATTCATCTCTCTAGTTATCCATAATCACTAGGAAAACATCCTAGGCATTTTCAATATTCTTGGTTTACTGATTTTCTTTTTAGCTTGAGTATTCTCAAACTAAGGATGTTGCATATTGTTTACCATGTTACCTTTTTAACATGAAACCCGTAAGGCAACCCAGTAGGGACGTATTCACTATTAAAGGATTTACAAGTTGGGAAAAAGTTAATTTTGGGAAGAATTTTGCATTTCATAATCACATTGGAGATGATCCTTGTTCACCAAATAATAATGCCACGAAGTCTTGTGCGGATTTGATAAAACAATCTGAGCATATTGATAAAGTAATGCATCAACAAAGTTCACAACAAATTTTGAATAATATGTTACGAGTTAAGACTTCTATAGATGATTTTTGATGGCTTGCATTTCAAGCTTGTGATTTTAGAGGTCATGATGAGACACTTGATTAAAAAAATCGTGGTAATTTTATTGAGTTGATTCAACTTTTAGCTTCCTATAATGGAGATGTTAAGAATGTTGTGTTGAAAATGCTCCTAAAACCACTAACTATGTCTCTTCTTCAATTTAAAAGGAGATTTTGCATGTTCTTGTTAATAAAGTGTGTAAAAAGATTCGTGAAGATATTGGAGACTCAAAATTTTACATCAGTGTTGATAAAGCTCGTGATGAATCGAAAAGAGAACAAATGACTCTTGTTTTGAGATTTGTTAATAGAGATGGCTTTATTAGGGAGCATTTCTTTGACCTTGCTCATGTTAAAGATACATCATCATTAACTCTTAAGAATGAAATATGTGATGTTCTATCTCGTCATAGTCTTGATGTTTAGAATATTCTTGATCAAGGTTACAATGGGGATAGTAATATGTGTGAGGAATGGAAAGGATTGCAAGAATTATTTCTCAATGGTTGTCTTTCAGCTTCTTATGTGCATTGTTTAGCTCATTGCTTACATTGGCTCTTGTTATTGCATTTAGAGAGGTACATTCTATTCACGAGATTTTTAATAATTTGAGGAGATAGAGGTGAGGCTAGATTTAACTTTTGAGGAGGAGCTAGTATAGATTCTTGATGGAGAGGTAAAGGTCTTGAGAAGAAAGACTATTCCTTTGGTTAAGGTTTTGTGGCGGAATCATGGTGCTGAGAAAGCCACTTGGGAACAGGAGGACTCAATTCGATAGCAATACCCATATCTATTTGAGTCAGGTAAATTTTGAGGCCGAAATTTCTTTAAGGAGGGGAGAGTTGTAACGCCCCAAAATTCTTGTTTTTAAATTGTTAAAACATGTCAAGTGAATTGATTTGGTTATGTGGTTGAGTGTTGTGTTTATGTGTGCAAGGTTCTAAGTTCGAAACATTTTCCTAGAATTTTTGTTACAACCCTTATCTTTGAATATCTGGATTATATATTATTTTCGCTCAACTATTGACAAGAATGAGCTTGTTGGTTTAGTGGTAAGGCCTTAGCTTACTTAGAGGTCCCGTGTTCGAATCTTGTGCGTGCGAGTGGAATAAATTTTTGTTTAGAATCTACCGTTGCCGTCCATACTTGTCAGAGTTTCAATCAAATTTAACTGCTGAGTAATTTGATAGGTGGTTAGTTAGTAGTTTAGATAGGATTTTATGTGGTTTATTTTTAAAAAAAAAATCAAAATTTCCCCAAAATTCTTCCACTGCCGTCCCACATTTCCATTCTTCTCTCTTACGTTCCAAGTTTCTTCCCCACTTCCTCTTACATTAGTTTTTCCTTTTCTCTTTTCTTTTCTTTTTGTTCTTCTATTCTTTTCCTTTTTGCCATTGTTTTTGCCTTTTTGTGCTACCGTCTTTTGTGCTACCGTCTTTTGTGCGATCGTTTGCATAATGTTTCGATAGAGTTGATCGTAATTAAATCTTAGTGTAAGTATCATTTTTTTTTTGATGATAAGGTTTTTAGTTTTCCTTGCGCACAATTGGTGTTTTAGTGTGCTATGAACCTCGCTTATTAATTGTGTTGGTTTTCTAGGTGAAGATCACGAGACGTCTAATCCTCCGGCGATCTAGATTGTAACATCCTGGAAAGGGCCTATGCATTTTCGGTTTAGTTCTACGAAGTGACATGTTTTAGGTACTAAGAATAAATTTTGAATATTTTTGGAAACCCGGAAATGAATGAAAATGAGTTAGAAATGAACATTTTTGGAAACCTGAAAATGTATGGAAATGTTAAGTTTGAAAATGGAAGGTGAACATTTTTGGAAACTAGGAAATGTAAGGAAAATGGAAAGTGAACATTTCTGGAAACTTGGAAATGTAAGAAAATGTCAAGTTTACAGAGCCGAACGAAAATTTTTGGAAACTTAGAAATGACCTAGAAATGACGAGTTTTAAGGTTTAAAAGGGAAATTAAGGCAAGGTGGCCTTAAAAGAAAAAGTTTGTGGAATTTGACACACAAAGCAGGCTTGGAAAAGTGGTCAGAAGATGCCACTTAGGGCCTATGGAAATGGCGCCATATGCAAGAGGAATGGGCTCGAGTTCGAGTCACTTGGGAAGCAAATAAAGGAGGTTTTATTTTTGCTTCCAGGAAGACTCGAGGTGGACGGCACATGGCTATAAATTAGGAGCTTTTATTATTTTATAAATAGTGGATAAATAAGGGATTTATTTATCATTATTTTCAAGAGATAATTGTTGGATTAAATTCTTTTAATTTGAATAAAGAAATAAAGAGGAAAATAAGGGAGAAGTGATGGCCAAGTAAGGGACTTTGAGTTTAATAATTTCGGCTAAGTAAGGATAGTTGCTTTGAATTATCTTTTATTTTAAGTGATAATTAAAGGATAAAGTTATCGATAGAGGAGTGGTGGCCAAGTAAGGGACTCCTTAGATGATAATTTCGGCTATAAAAGGAAGGAAGGAGGGCTACTCATCAATTTGTGCTTCCTCCTTTCTCTGCCGAATTCTTAGTGCTCTCTTCTCTTCTTTTCTTTCTTTTCTTTTGTCAAGTCGAAATTAAGTAATTATTGGAACCTAGCCGAATATTTTCCTCTCCATTAGAAGCCATAGCCGAATCTCCACGTGAATCTAAGCAAAGAAGTAGTCGATCAAGTATTAAGGGGATCTCTCGGGTTTCTACAATCACAACTACAAGGGAATATTTGGGATCTAAGGTAAGAAACTATAAGATCCAAAGGTCTTGTTTTAAGTTTTAATGTTAGATTAAACCTAACATGTGATTATAGGAATTTTGACATCCCTAGGAAAGCAAGGAATACTTTTCGGGATTTGAGATCACAAAGAAGGAATACAACAAAGTTTTGGGACTTGATTCTTAAGTCAATCGGCAACAAGGTAGGTTTTCAGTATACAAATCCTACTAGGATTTGGTTTTAAAGCCAAAAAGGTTTATTAATGTGTTTAAATGATTGGCCGAATATAGGAGTTAAGGATCTAAATCAGTAGATCGATTCTTCGGGATTTCAAGGACTTCGTTAAACGAATCAGGTGTGTACCCCACACTAACTTTTAATAAGATTGATGGTAATATGTAAAATATGCATGTTTATAAGAATGTGGCTAAGGTACCATAATATGGTACAAAGTACTCAGGTACGTTTCCTATTTCGACTAGGATTATGAAATATGTTATTTATAACATGTGAAAATTTATAAGAATGTGAATTTAAGTATGATATGCATGATATGAATAATATGGGTCATTCGGGATATATGAAAAAGGGGAAGTGTATGTGATGACTACGGTCTCACTATCTGAATATGGTGACTTTGGTCACATTATCCGAATGTGGTAACCGGTTACATTATCTCGAATGTGGTGTCTCATGACACAATTATCAGTGGCTATGCCACAAATTTTATATGGGCGATGAGCACGCCGATCGCAACGATCGCCTTCGATGGTGTGTAGCGGATGGAGGGTTGACTTAGTAGTCCCCACGGTGTGCGAGTTGGTATGGGGATGTGTAGCGGGACGGCACCTAGGTTTGGGTTTGGGTTGCATCATCATTTTTATCTCGTTATATGAATAAGTATTGGATATGAAAATGTATGCACGATCTATTGAATTTTAGTGTTGTGTACACTATTTTTCAGTGACGATCAATAATGGACCGGGTTAGCGGAAGCTTAGGGATGGCCATGCTCAGCTTGAAGTTTTATTCAATATGGATATTTAAATTTATTTAAGTATTTTAATTTTATTTTGGGATTTTACTTGATGTAATAAGGCCATAAGTTACATTTCTTTACTTTTATTTTTAATTACTATGTTACGAATTATTTTCAATTAAAGTTAAGTAAAATTTATTTCTTTAAAAATAAACCCTAATTGTTTTTTTCATCTTAATTAATTGGACTTTAAAATAAGATCAATGGGTTTTTAACTCAAGCCCAACCCAAAACAATAGTTTTTAAAAATCGCACAAGTTTTTCTCTGGTAATAAAAGAATTTTGTAACCAGTTTACTTAAGGAACATACCAGATCCGGTCCAGGCTCGTGGGCCGGGTGTGGGGTGTTTCATAGATTCTATTGGAAGTTGCAGTTTCTTTAAGGGTAAGTAATCAAATGCCAAATTGGGGGCTGTTTTGGTTGTTAGGGCCGAATGCCTTATTATTTTGGCTAAAATTTTAGGAAGCAAAAGTCGTTTCCTCTTAATCGATTCTCATTTTGTTTGCTAATTTATTAAGTTGAATGTCGTTTTTAGGTGCTGGAATTACGGTTGTTGTGTTGGCAATGAAAATGACCAGGTGTGTATCTTTTGTCCCGAAAAATAGTGAACAGCGTGAAGTTGAAAAGTAAATTGTCAACACCACACGGCAATGTGCCAGACCGTGTGAGCCACATGGCCATGTGCCAGGCCGTTTGGGCCACACAGGCATGTGGGCCTATTTTCAGTAAACTCTAATTAAGGCTGTAATTTTAAGTGGGTATCGAGGTTAGCTATTTTGTAGGGTTTGTTAGGCGATAAATATGATTCTGATACATGGAATTTGATATTTTGCTTTTGTATGTGTGACTTCTAAAAGCATGTTAGCATGTATTGATGTGTAAAACATGTATGATATATGTGTATCTGAATGTCTGGTTAGTGATTGCATGTACATTGGGTTGGGATTATGATGTGACAGAGGAAGTGATGACAGTTTAATGATCTACCTTATTTGGTCGTTTTAACTACATATCTGTTCTGGTGGCTTGACCATACTTATCTGATTCTGGTGGATTACCACACTATTTCTTGCAGCTTAACTGCGTTATTCTAAAAAGTAACATACTCTCACTTATAGATATATGGGGTTGGATGGGTATTTATTACTCTACTTGATGTGTAGGGATGGACGGAGATGGTGTGTAGCGGATAGAGGTAGGATCTGTATTTGTTTTGTATTAACTGTTGCATTGCATGATATGCCATGCCATCCGTATCTGATCTGATAATTATGTTGCATTGCATCATATGCCATGCTGTGTATTCTGTTTAGTATATGACTTCTGTGTGAATTGTACTATCTGTTCTGCTTTTATGGACATAGTTACACACTAAGCTTTGTAAGCTCACCCAAATTTTTTAACTTCTCAGTTAATTAGTAAACTTAGGAGTAGACGGCGCACGGGAGCTCGGATCGTCCTTCTAGTTGATAAACAAGACGATTTATGTTTTTAAACTATTTCAGACTTTTTGGACTAAGTAACTATTTGGGACTTTGCTTTTCGTTTTTGAGTTGTTTTTGCTGGATTTGTTAATTATTATTTTAAAATAGCAAAGTTAAATGTTTTTTACAAACTGAGTCACGGTTTTCAAAACTTAATAACTTAGAACTTTTCACTACAAAATAAAGTAATCACTTAAGTGTTTTTCTGTAATGAAATAAATAGTTTTAATGAGTAATTTCCTAAAAACTGGAAAGTGATTTACCAAAAGTAACATTGTCAAAACATACGTTTTTGAATTCAAAATTTGGGTTTAAAACAAGTTTATGTAATTCCTCAATATTCAGCCATAATGTCTAGGCCGAGTGTGGGGTGTTACATTTGGTGGTATCAGGGTTATTATTTTGGAAAACGATAATTTGGAAAAACGAATGGTCAGAAAATATTAATTTTTGCTAACCTTTTATGCGTTTTTGGAAAATCTAATACTCGAAAACACTTATTTTACAGTAAAATCACTTAATCACTTACTTAGTATAGTAGCGAAAATTTTTTAGAGTTTTAGTTTTGAAAATCGAGTTCTAGTTTGATATTTGTACGATTTTGGATTTTTACGTTTAAAATATCAAAATCCGACAAAATGAACAAAAACCATAAAGCAAAGTCTAAAAACAGATTTATAGACCAGAAAAGAATTAAACATAAACCATTTTATGATATTATCCAGAAAATCAATCTGAGCTCCAGTGCGTCGCTCGATTCTAAATTTGCTGATTACCTGAGAAGTCAAATAAATTGGGTGAGCTTACAAAGCTCAGTGTGTAACTCAACCCATACATACAGAACAAACAACAAAATCACACAGAAGTAAAAAATTTTACAGAATACTTGGCATAGGCATACTATGCTATACAACATAATAATCAAATCAGATACAAATGGCATGGCATTTCATGCGATGCAACACTTAATACATAACAAAAATAAATCTTACCGCCATCCGCTACACACCATCTCCGTCCATCCTTACACACCAATTAGGGTGGTAATTACCCATCCAACCCCACACACCTATAAGTGAGTTATTTCACTTTTCAGAATAGTGCAGTCAAGCTGCCTAGAATAGTGCGGTAATTTGTCAGAATCACATAAGTGTGGTCAAGCCACCAGAATTGCAGTCAAGTTGCCGGAACAGATATGTGGTTAAACCACCATATAAGATAGATCATTAAATTGCCATCACTTCCTCTGTGACATCAGAATCCAACCCTAATGCATGTGCTAAAATATAGAACATACTCATATGCACGCAGATGTGTCATGCTTAAACAAATTTCTCAGTAGTCACATTTCATATACGAGATTAATACTTCTAACATACTACAAGTATTACATATTCAAAATCAATATCACATATCTCACATACAAAAGTCATACAAATCACATTATAGATCCTACGAAGTAGCTAACCTCAAAGTGTACATCAAACACGGATTTAACTAATTTTTATAGAAAATGGGCCCACATGCCTGAATGGCTCACACGACCTATCTGGCCCAGCCTGTGTGGCCCATATAGCCTGGCACACGCCCTAACAAATGCCAGTGTGGCTGACATGCTTGTGTAGCCCATACGACCCACTTAGCCCAGCCTGTGTGGCCCACATGGCTTGGCACATGACCATGTTGTGTCGACAATGGGTTTTTTTAGCTTCATGCCGTTCACTGTTTTTATGAGTTCAAGTCACACACTTGGTCATTTTTCGATCCAAACACAATAGTAAGGATTCCAGAACCTAAAACGACATTTAGAACGAAAAATTTAGCAATGATACACTAAACCTAAGCCACTAATTCAGCCACAACCGTTAACACTTGACCTTAACAAATCGAGTCAAAGCCTAATCGAAAGCATTAATCACTTACTCAATAGAACGACAACCCAAAAAATCCCTTAATTCGTCAGAGGAATGTAATACGCCTCACAATCTTCTCCTATCAGAACATCAAAATAATCAATTCCCAATTTAACAACCAAACCGCAAAAATCTACTTATCCCTGCGAAAAGAGGAAAATTACA
Organism: Gossypium sturtianum; assembly: GCA_025698515.1. Taxonomy (NCBI): domain Eukaryota; kingdom Viridiplantae; phylum Streptophyta; class Magnoliopsida; order Malvales; family Malvaceae; genus Gossypium; species Gossypium sturtianum. The sequence goes on along the minus strand of CM046947.1, from coordinate 73,956,680 downwards.
CTACTAAAACAAATAGTATCAACCACTTACCAATAGGAGAACAATGATTTATAAAGTGAAAAAAAGATGGAGGACAAGAAATAGAGGAAGGGATGATAATAAAAGTAATACATTGAGGTTCTCCAAAGGGGAAAAATAGTAATAAAAGGAGTAAAATAGAAAGAAAAAAACAAAAGGAAGGACAACCAGATAGAAAATGGAAAAGTGAAAGTTGGTGTTAGACAAATCCTTAGAAGCCAAAATTTTCCAGAAACCAAAAATGGGGAAAGAAATAAAAAAAGTGAGATGTGAGAAAGAGTGGGAGAGAGTGGACGATAAGAAGTAACATGTGATTTTGATCGGTTCTTCACTGTATGTCATATCAGGTTGAATCTCTACCTCTTTCGGAGAAATAACATGTGAAGGATCGGATTGGTACTGTCGTAACATAGACACATGAAAAACATTATGAATCCGATCAAGTTCTGGTGGTAAAGCTAACCGATATGCAACCGGTCCAATTTTTTCCGTAATCTCATATGGTCCAATGAACCGTGGGCTCAGTTTTCATTTGCGACCAAACCGAAGAACTTTCTTCCAAGGCGATACTTTCAAGAATACCTTGTTACCGACCTGAAATTCTATCTCTTTTCTTTTCAGATCAGCATAAGACTTTTGATGATCAGAGGCTACTTTCAAACTGTCTCGAATTACTTTTACCTTTTCCTCAGTTTCACGGACTAAGTCAACTCCGTGTAACTTTTTCTCACTGAGTTCAGTCCAATACAATGGAGTTCTACATTTGCATCCATTCAAGGCTTCATACGGTGCCATTTTAATGCTAGACTGATAACTATTATTATAAGCAAATTCAACCAAAGACAAATACCTTTCCCAGTTACCTTCAAACTCAAGTAGACAACATCGAAGCATATCTTCCAAGATCTGTATCACCCGTTCAGATTGACCATCTGTCTGGGGATGAAATGCAGTTCTAAAGTGTAACTGAGTACCCAGAGCTTTTTGGAATTTACTCCAGAATCGAGATGTAAACCGAGGATCTCTATCTGAAATAATGGAGACAGGCACTCCATGCAATTTGACAATCTCAGAGACATAATTCAGCCAATCTATCCAAGGAAAAATCCATACTTACTGGAATAAAGTGCGTAGACTTTGTCAACCGATCAACAATCACCCAAATGGCATCTTTCTTCTTTGGAGACGGGGGTAACCCCGATACAAAGTCCATGGTAATTCTTTCTCATTTCCATTCTTGTATCGTAACTGGCTGTAATAGTCCAGAAGGCAACTAATGTTCAGCTTTTACTTGCTGACATATCAAACATTTAGATACAAATTCAAAAATATCTCGTTTCATTCCCGGCCACTAGTACATCTTTTTCAGATCATTGTACATTTTATTACTACCAGGATGAATAGACATGTTACCATTATGAGCTTCGTTCAAAATCTTTTGTACTAGTTCTGAACTTTTCGGTACACATACTCTGTCTCTATATAACAAACAACCACCAATCCCGATCTGAAATTCTGAGTCAGGTGTCGATTCACTTTGTATCCGTTTTGCTTGCAACTTACTATCATTTTTCTGAGCTTCAGAGATTTGCTATAAAAATGTTGGTCTAGCTTTTAACTCAGCTATGATTGAACCATCATCAGATAATGACATCCGGGTGTTCATTTCTCACAAAGTATACAAAGATTTTCTACTCAGAGCATCTGCCACTACATTGGCTTTTCCCGGATGGTAGTCAATAATAAGATCATAATATTTCAGTAATTCAAGCAATCTACACTGTCTCAAATTCAAATCTTTCTGTGACATCAAATACTTCAAACTGTTATGATTAGTGAATATGTGACATTTTTCACCAAACAAGTAATGTCGCCAGATTTTCAATGCAAACACTATAGCTGCTAATTCAAGATCATGTGTCGGGTAGTTCCTTTCATGTGGTTTTAGTTGTCTTGAAGCATAGGCTACTACTTTATCTTCTTGCATCAAAACACAACCTAAACCATTCAATGACGCATCACTGTAAATTATGAATTCCTTACCCGATTTAGGCTGAACTAACGCTAGTGTTTCTGTCAATAAAGCCTTTAATCTGTTAAAACTCTACTGGCATTTGTCAGTCCACTCAAACTTTACATCTTTCTGCAACAAACGGGTCATCGGAGAAGCTATCATTTAAAAACTTTTTACAAACCTCTGATAATAACCAGCTAGTCCCAGAAAACTTTAGAGTTCAGACACATTCTTCGGTGGCTTCCAATTAACAATGGCTGAAATTTTATTCGGGTCTACCCTGACACCTTCAGCAGATATTATGTGCCCAAGAAAACTAACTTCCCATAGCCAAAATTCACATTTACTGAATTTGGCATACAATTGTTTCTCTTGCAGAGTTTGCAACACTATTCTCAAATGCTCAGCATGTTCATTTTCATCTCGGGAGTAAACCAAAATATCATCTATAAATACCACTACAAACCTGTCTAAATATGGGTTGAAAATTCTGTTCATCAGATCCATAAACATTGCAGGTGCATTTGTCAAGCCGAATGGCATCACATGTAACATCCTAGAAATAGGGGTTCTGCATTTTGTGCTATTCTATGTGGCTGGCTCGTTTATCTTGTTATTTTGGTGTGTTTGGGGGTCTTGAGGAGGCTCGGGTTCGAGCCAGAACTTTGGGCAAAATTTTGCTTTTTAGGGCACTTTAGGGGGAGAGCTAGTGGATGCAGGCCTTAAGTATGTTTGGTTGTAAATTGATGTCACAAGGAGCAAGGTGGCTTAGTGGTTGGCGTCACAAGGGAGCATGGAAGGGGGAGTGGGTTTGAATCCGACATGTTGTTTTTGGGAGTTCTTTTTGTGCTCAAGGAGGGGAAGAGGTGGCATTCGGTTGGGACTCTACCATGGTGGTTGTGGAATGAGTCAAACAAATTCAAATGGATGGAGGAGAGGAACTTGGGGAGTTTGAATTGGTCAACAAATTCGAATTTGTGGTTGGAGAGTGAATGGAGGAGAAAATCGTGGAAGATGGGGAGAGAGGAGGAGTTTGGCCGAAAGTAGAATGGTACTAAGGGAGAACATTTCGGTTTTAGCTAGTAGGGGTGTGTGTCGAAATTTCTTTTAGCTCTTAGGCATGTCCATCTTAGCATATTCGGTCATAGTGTGTAGGGAGAGTGCCGAAATTTCCATTAAGTGCTTTTAGCTATTCTTTTCCTTTTCTTTCAAATTTGAGCATTGTTGTTCTCTTGAGCATAGCCGAATCCTCTTCTAGTCTTTTCTCTTCTTTTAGCCGAACTTTCTCAATATTTCGTCTCCTCTATTTCTTTCTTCTCTTGACCGAATCACTTTCTACACCCTTTTATTTTCTTGACTTCCTTATACCTTAGCCGAATCACTCTTCTTCTACACTTCTTCTATTTCTTCTTCTTTTCTTTTTGTATCTCTATTTCTTGCTTCACTCGTCGAACCTCAGTTGGCCACTATCTTTTCTTTTCTTTTCGTTTTTCTCTTGTTCTACTCCTGAGCCGAAACCCCTCCTGTGTCAAGCTAAACCTGTATCTTTCATCTTTTGTTATTAGCCGAACATCAAGAAGCAAGGTTCTAGGATTCCTTTGGTTGCCGGAAGTCCCATTCCAATCGGTTTTACTTGTTGTAAGGCCAAATATAGGTACCCTCTCCACTTTGAAGCGTGCTCATCTTTCGTAGGAAGCCGGCACTCTTGTCAGCAGTGGCCGAATCTAAGGCATCTTATCAAGAGGATAGAACTAATCTACGTTAAGTATTAAGGTAAGAAGATTTCTCTAGTTTCTATACGATTAGTCTCTTTTCGTTGTACTCTGCCATAACCCAACACCTTTGTTAGACAATCGCTGATTTCACTGCGGTACCTTACTGATCGAACTCTCTTCATGGATGCGAGTGCTAGCCGTTCTAAGGAGGCATCGACAAGGGAGCCTAAAGGGAGTGGACTCGCAGTCTCTGCTCCTAAGTTCAAATGACGTGCAGTATTAGCAATCCGGGATTTTCCGTCGGGTTGTGGTAGAGAGCCGACATCTGTTTGGGATAGACAGATCATAGTTGTTCGTGATAGTGAGAGTGACGATGATCAAGAGTGTTTAGTCCTTCGCGTAATCAGGTGTGTAATCCACACACTTTCATTTGTTTGTTTAGCATTAATATGTGTATTGACTAAAAGCCGGAATAATCGTAATGACGATTGAAATACCCGGTGGGTATGGTTAGAGATACCAGGTATGTAACCGTTATGATTATGCTATTCGGATAACTTGGTATGATTATATGGGTGTTCATATTATCCGACATACATTGTTATATGTTTGTATTCATCACATTATGATTATATGTTGCATGGGATTGGGATATGATATTGATGAAAAGGGGCAGTGTATATCGGTGACTCTGTCACATTGTTTCGTTGGCTAGGCCACATATATATCGATGACTCTGTCACATTGTTTTGGTGGCTAGACCACTTATATCGGTGACTCTGTCACATTATATCGGCCTTGAGTAGCATAACTGTCAGCATGACTGCCAATGAGGAGTGTAGCAGATGGAGGATTGATTGTAGAAATCCCCACAGGTGTGTTGAGGTTGGACATATAGAGCGGTGTGTAGCGGATGGAATACTAGGTTGGGCTGGGTTGCATTGCATTCACTATTTGATATGCCATGTTGTTAGGGCTACGGCCCAATTCGATACGTATGGGCTTCAGCCAAATTTATGACTGTGAGGGATAAGGCCCAATTTGTTTCCGTGGGCTTAGACTCGATTTCGTTCGTAAGGGGAATTACACACTGAGTTTTCGTAACTCACCCCTCTGCTTAATTTTGCAGGTAATCCCTAGTTCGAGGATTTGGAGTCGAGGAGGACTCTGTGGTGGCCATGCGTTACTTCTTTTGTAAACTCTGTTTTTCTTTATTTTAAACTTATTTTAAATTTGGGAATTTGTTTTGTAATAAGGCCTCCGGGATTTAATTTGGTTTTTGATTTAATACGGTTATTTTATGCTATGAAATATTAAATACGGAGTTTTCTAAAATACTTTATAAACAATCTTTTTTCCAAAAAATTAACAAACGGATCACAAGCAATAAATAATTAAACTCGGGATTTTCTTGAAACTTCAAAAACTATTTCAAATAATGCGTTTTTCGAAAACCACCGAATTCGATTTTTGTATTATAAAACGACCTTCCGGGGTTTGTAATATTTTGCAAGAAGCATCAAATCAAGTTTGTTTTTTTTAATTTGAACCAAAGCTCCAAATTTTTAAACGATCACGAAATTCTTTAACAACCTTTCCATGTGACATGCCGGATCCGGTCATAACGTCTAGGCCGGGTTTGGGGTGTTACATCACAAGAAACTCATAGTGTCCTTACCTGGTTCTAAAAGCTGTCTTGGGTACATCTGAATCTTTTACCCGTAATCGATAGTAACCAGAATGGAGATCAATCTTTGAAAATGCAGTGGCACATTTTAACTGGTTAAACAAGTCAGCAATATGAGGCAATGGATACTTGTTCTTATCGTAACTTTGTTGAGCTGTCTGTAATCAATGCACAGCCTCAACAATCCATCTTTCTTCTTTACAAATAGAACTGGCGCACCCCAAGGTGAGAAACTGGGTCGAGCAAAACCTCTATCAATCAATTCTTGCAACTGTGCTTTCAACTCTTTCAATTTAGTAGGAGCCATTCTGTAAGGTGCTATGGATATCGGTGTTGTTCCCGGAATAAGATCTATAGAGAATTCCACTTCTCTATCCGGTGGTAAACCAGGTAATTTGTAACACCCCTAACCCGTATTCATTACCGGAATAGGATTACGAGGTATTATCGATCAATACATAACACATAGCTTACATTTATTAACCTCAAGCAATCATTCTCATACATCATTCAATACAATCAAGTTGTCCCTTATGAGGGCCTACGAGGCCTTAAACATGCTTTAGAAGTGGTTCGGGACTAAACCGATAACATACAAAAATTTCGAACAACTTAGAAAATTTTCAATGATATAAGGGTCACACGCCTGTGTGAATAGGCCGTGTGCCTCATACGGCTAGTAGACACGCCCGTGTCTTAGGACGTATGGAAACAGGGCATACATACTAACTTGCATCACACGGCCGAGGACACGACCGTGTGCCAGGCTGTGTAAAAACTGGAGAGTATGCTGACTTGGGTCACACGGCCAACCACACGCCTGTGTGTCCAGCCCGTGTGCCCTACGAAATGGCTACACACGCCCATATGCTAGGCCGTATGCCATTTAGGAGGTATACTAACTTATACCACACGGCCAGTCACACGCCCGTGTGTGAGACCGTGTAGAGCATACTGACTTCAATTCAATTTCGACACCAGAGGACACACGGCCGTGTAGCATGACCATGTGTCACACACAGCTGAGACACACGCCCGTGTCTCTGCCTGTGTGGACAAAAATAGGCCATTTGCAAAGCCAAATTGTCACCCTTTTTGCAGATACCTACACAAGCTCATATGGTATCATTTTAAGACACAATTATGCAGCCAAAAGTCATCAACCAATACATAATCATACCATATCCATTTCAACTATTTCAATACTCAATTCCATATCATTTACCTATTCAAATACCAAACAATTTAACTTGTTTTTCTAAGCATAATTCACATGTATAATTCATTTAGCATAACTAATCCAAACATTCATAACTACTTCAATCCCATTCATTCATTATGGTCTATTATCAAACATTAAAAGTAGAACCATATACACATTCATAAACATCATCAAGTTCATCATCATATGCCAACTCAAATGGCCAAATACATATCCATCAAACATACCAAAATGACACAAGCCTATACATGCAATATACCATATATACATGATTTTAAAAGTACCAAAATAGATGATCGATAGTGCGATGAAGCCTCTGATGATTTTCGAATCCGAGCTTGTAACACCCCAAACTCGGCCTAGAAGTTAGGCCCGAATTCAGCGTGTCACATTGAAGTGTTTTTGCGAAAACCTTATTTTCATTGAAAACTGATTAATTGAAATCTCTTTCTAATTAAAACCCCTAGAATTGCATTAACTCGATCTATGGACTCCCATATTAGGTTTGACCCTAATCCGGCAGATTTTCGTTACCCTATCTCTAGGCGCGCGAGCAACTCCGCTTAACTATGCTAGATCTACTCTTAGGCAGGGACTTTTGCTCTACCACCTAAGCACATCAGTACTTGAATCAATATCCTGGAATATCAAAGCAAGAATTAAGAACACATAATTAAGAACAAATCAAGTATTTATCATATAGTTCAGCAAATGATAACAAGATTCATCTTAGGTTTCATCCCCCTCAGGTATCTGAGGGTTTAGTTCATAATTATAAAAGAATACATCTCAAAAGAAAAGATAAAACAAAACATAAGGAAAACCCTAAAACCCCCTGAAGGAATTAAAGAGAAGATCCTCCGTCTTGAGTATGACTCCGGCTTCTTGAGATGAATTAACTGGCTTTCTTCGAGTGAATCCCACAATTCTGACCTCTCTGGCTCGGCTCCTTGGCCTAGCTGGACACCCCGACAGAGGGCTTTTTTCGAACTCATCCTTTAAGTTGCCCCCTAGGGTGTTTATATTGGCTTTGGAATGTGTTTCTTTGCCTCCAAGTATCCTATTCTGAGTGAAATTCCTCTTTGTCATGGCAGGGACACGCCCGTGTATCACGCCCGTGTGAATCGACTTCAGGCCGTGTTTGGGTCTGATAAGGAGGAACGGCCGTGTGGCTGGGGCCTAGGCTGTGTGCATTTCTTTCTTTGGCCCATTTGGTCCGTTTTAAGCCCGTTTTCTGTTCTTTTCGTCCTCCTATGCTCTCCTGAGTATAAAACATGAAATTAAAGGATTAAGAGCACCAAATTACATAATTCAAGGGATAAATCATCCAAAAGTATGCTAAATGTGGGCTTTAAAATATGCTACTATTACGGTTTATCAAATATCCCCACACTTAAGCTTTTGCTTGTCCTCAAGCAAAATTCTCAACTCACAATTAAAACAAACTTCCTCGATTCATAATATTCATCAATAATTTTTTGTCATAATTCACAGATAATTTATACATGGATAATTCAACTCAAAGAGTCCTAAAGATTCAAACAATCTAAGTCATACATTTTTGTAGCAAGAAAACGTAGGTGTTTTCCCTCTTCTAAATAATTACCTCTGATTCAAAATCGACAAGGATTGACATCCTCACTAAAGATTCACTCAAATCACTCGAGGTGTTTAAGGTTCAGGAAAAAGCACTCATAAGTCAAACATGAAAAGTTAATCCCATAGGCTTGCATGAAAATCAAATCTCCACCACTATAATATGAGATGATACACAAATCAAAAGGTCTTTAACAGGGTTGTAACGGGGCTTGGGTTAAAGGTGTGGATAAAGGCTGAATTAGAGGGTTAGAATCGAGATTGACTTGACAAATTACCTAACTAGAAAAATGAGCTAATAATTACATCAACTAAAAACTTGTAATACTAATAATACGAGCTTTTTCTTCAAGATGTGGAATTTAAATATGTAAGCTCACTTACTAATAAAACTAATAATGAATAAACTTCGTCGTTTTTTTAAGAACAAATCAATAAATATTTACAATAATAAGAAAGTAAAACTGAAGTATAGAACATAGTTAGGCAACTGCTCAAAATCAAATCTCGAAAAAAAGGGTTAGTCAAGAAGAATGGTGATAACAAATACAAAAGGTTTTTGGGTTAATATTAGTGGGTGAGTCAATAAAATGGGTTGTTAGGATTAAAGGGGTTCACTAAGGGTTAATTGTGAGGGTAGGCTTTTTATGGAGTAAGTGGGTTAAATCCTAGGTACCTTTATCATCTTAGTCTATCAAATCAAAGGTGTGGTCTCGACATGTATAATCGATGCAAGTTCTAGAATAACAAATCAATGTTGACACACTCATAATCAATAAAGTGAGCAAGGAAAAGAATATATGCTCTAAAAGGCTCAAAATCTCACAAAAAATTATGGGTTTTTTTTTTATATCAACCTTGTAAATTTCAAACTTCAAAGTAATAGATTCAGGTAGACAACCTAGCAACTTTTTAATTATGAAAAATAGACTTATCATGCTTGATTCTCTAGTATCTTAAAGTTTAAATCATCAATGTACAATTAACTATGACTTAATCCAAAACATATCAATAAAAATCATAAATGAAAGGAAATTTCATTCTAATTAGTAATATGAGAAAATTACTCAAGACAAAGATATAATTCAGGGATTTGAGAATAATGCAAAAAGTTAGGCACTTTTAAGATTCACCCTCCCACACTTAAGATGTACATTGCCCTCAATGTACGAAGATAGATAAAAACATTATAGTAAGAAGATCAAAAGATAGGGATAGAAGTGAAACTTTCTGAATTTTGGATGGATTCCTTGAGAGTGAGGCTTGTAGGTATTTGATTTGGAGGTGAAAGATAAGTTGGAGGAGGCGTCTTTGGTGGTGGTGTGGTGGCCGACAATAATTTCTGCGCTAGATGAAGAAATTGGGTAACTCGTGAAGAATTAGCCAAGAAATAATAAGGATAATCCAAATTATACTAATTATATATTTAAAGGAAAGAAAAATAAAAGGAAAGAGTGTAAAAAGTGAAATAAAACTAAAAGAAAAGATTTAATAGACTGAAAAGTCCTTATTGTTGGATGGTTCATGAGAGGTGGGTGTGACGATGAAATGTGAAGGTGTCTTTGTCATATCTAGTGGAGGTTGGTATTTGTTCGTTATAGCCCCTTGAACCTAAATTAAAGAAATCAAAATATAGTAATATAAATTTAAAGACGAGAAGGATAAAAGAAAAGAAATTAAAGGCTAAAATAAGAGAAAAAGAAAAATATAAATGGACTCAAAGGTCCCACGGGCGTGTCGCACGCCCGTGTAGATTTCTCAGTTTTGACCACGGCCGAATCGCACAGCCGTGGCGTTTTATCGCAACCCGTGTTTTGGGTTAAGTTTTGTCCTGTTTCCACACAGCCACAGCCACGCCCGTGTGCAAGGCCGTGTGGTAGGGAAACCTGCGTTTAAAAATTTGGTTAGTTTTTAGTTAGATGCTAAAATTCGAAAATATGGACATTAGTGGGGTTAGTGCTCGGGTTGCCTCCCGAGAAGTGCTCGTTTAAAGTCTTGAGCTAGACTTACCTCTCATTCGCATAATCATGGTGGTTTGAGGAGGTTAAAATCCTTTCTCATGCGATCAATTCGGTTATTGATATATAGTTTAAGTCGAGTAGTGTTTACCTTAAAAGTGTTGAATTTAGGATTAGTTACCTCGACTGTTCCATTTGGGAAGATTTTGAGTACCTGATCTCCATCTTAAGCTGGGTTGTCCCATAGTTAAGTTTGTCGTAGAGTTGCCTCATTTTTGCTTCGTGTGTTTTTAGTTCCTCTTTGAAGTGTGTCTTTCACTTGTCTAGTTCATCGATCCGAAGCCTTCCTTCCTCATGAATTTCTTCTTTATCGACACGAGGTCTAGGATCTGGCTCGATTGTGTAGTTTCATGGTGTTTCCTGTACAGAAGGTTGAATCAAATGATTATTAATAGAATTTATGTTTTTACCTTGATTACTTGATGTCCTAGCCGAGTCAAGAGCGTGAAGAGTGATCGTTTCGTCGCCTACACGAAGTGTGAGTTCACCGAATTGTTCCTCTACGTGGTCTTTCATCATTGCATCGGGATATGGCACATGAGGTTGGTACTCTGTAATTGTCGGTTTTGGTATATCATGGCTCACCTTAACCTTACCTTTATTTGCCACATTTTCTTGCCTTGGTTCTGGTTCATTTAACCCTTGTGGTTGTTCTGCTATGATCTTGGCAAGTTGTCTTAACTGGTTCTCGATCCCTTGAATCGATGCTTGTTGATTTTTAAGTATTGTCTCGTTGTTTTGAAAACGGGTTTCTAACACTGCGATAAATTTCGTTAGCATCTCCTCAAGGTTCGGTTTCTTTTCCTGCTGGTGAGGTGGTTGTTGAAAACCTGGAGGAAGTTGCGGGCTTTGATTACCTTGACCATCCCACGAGAAATTGGGATGGTACCTCCAACCTACATTATAAGTGTCACTATAAAGATTATTTTGAAGACTAGAATAGTTACCCATATAGTTGACTTGTTCTTTCTCTGTGCTAGGGTTGTAGGATAGATATTCGTGTTGTTCACCCTCCTCCATTTGTATTGTCTTTGACACGGATGTACCAGATAGAACCATACAAACCATCAATTTTTTTATTTAAAAGCTCTACCTGGTTTGATAGCATGGTTACTGCGTCGAGGTTGAAGACACTGGCGGCTTCTGTTGGCTTTGTCCTCATGAATTGCCACTGATAGTTATTCAGTGCCATCTCCTTTATAAACTAAAATTACCTGTCAAAAGCAAATAAAATAAAAATTAGCAAACTAAAATAATAAAAATTAAAATAAAAATAAGAATAAAAATAAATTGCGATAAAATGGCTAAAGTAATAAAAATTGAGCGTTCTTAATATTTTAGTTCCCCGGCAACGGCGCCAAAAACTTGATCATTAACGTCAGAGTCTTAAAAATTTAAATAAAGAATGATCGAGCCTAGAAACTAACTGTGACAACGATTAAGGCAAGTGCACCTATCGAACAGTAGTATAGCTTAGTGGAAAGACCGGATTGTCGAACCCAAAGGAACCAAAAGTATTAATACTAACTTTCTTTTTTATTATTTAGCCTAAGATTTAAAGAATTTGTTGCTTAAACTATAATTAACTAACTACTAAGCTAAAGACGCTAAGACAAAGAGAATGAATTGGGGAAAATATTTGTGGGGAAAACCAATTGATTAAGACAATACCCAAGGAAGAATCCACCTAGACTTCACTTGTTATCTAACTCTGAACTAGACGATTTATTCACTTGACTTGATCCGTAGGATTCCCTAATGTATATTAATCCCTCTCTCGAGGCGACCAATGTCTAACCCTAGGTTGATTAATTGAAATCTCTTTCTAATTAAAACCCATAGAATTGCATTAACTCGATCTATGGACTCCCATATTAGGTTTGACCCTAATCTGGCAGATTTTCATCACCCTATCTCTAAGCACGCGAGCAACTCCACTTAACTATGCTAGATCTACTCTTAGGCAGGGACTTTTGCTCCACCACCTAAGCACATCAGTACTTGAATCAATATCCTGGAATATCAAAGCAAGAATTAAGAACACATAATTAAGAACAAATCAAGTATTTATCATATAGTTCAGCAAACGATAACAAGATTCATCTTAGGTTTCATCCCCCTCATGTATCTGAGGGTTTAGTTCATAATTATAAAAGAATACAACTCAGAAGAAAAGATAAAACAAAACATAAGAAAAACCCTAAAACCCCCTGAAGGAATTAAAGAGAAGATCCTCCGTCTTGAGTATGACTCCGGCTTCTTGAGATGAATCAACTGGATTTCTTCGAGTGAATCCCACAATTCTGACCTCTCTGGCTCGGCTCCTTGGCCTAGCTGGACGCCCCGACAGAGGGCTTCTGTCGAACTCCCCCTTTAAGTTGCCCCCTAGGGTGTTTATATAGGCTTTGGAATGTGTTTCTTTGCCTCCAAGTATCCTATTCCGAGTGAAATTCCTCTTTGTCACGACAGGGACACGCCCGTGTAGCACGCCCATGTGAATCGACTTCAGGCCGTGTTTGGGTTCAGTAAGAGAGCACGGCCATGTGGTGGGGCCTGTGCCGTGTGTATTTTTTTCTTTGGCCCATTTGGTCCGTTTTAAGCCCGTTTTCTGTTCTTTTTGTCCTCCTATGCTCTCCTGAGTATAAAACATGAAATTAAAGGATTAAGAGCACCAAATTACATAATTCAAGGGATAAATCATCCAAAAGTATGCTAAATGTGGACTTTAAAATATGTTACTATTACGGTTTATCAAAAACCCTTCTAGAGAAAAGTTAAGTAAAATCTATTTTGCTTTCAAAACGAGATGTAGCCAAAAACCATTTCCTTGTTACTATGTAAAAATTTCCTTTGACAGCGGAAGCTTGTTCTTAAAACACAATTATTTTCAAAAAAACTTGAAATATGCTTAAAAGAAATAAATCCAAGTTCCGTTTTAAAATTACAAAGCCTAGTGGAAGCAATGGAATAATAACTAGAGGGAAAACCTTATTACAATTCGAAATAACTTAAAATAACAACTTAAAATCCAGAATTTAGATATTAAGGAAAACAAGTCTAATCGTCTTGCTAGTTGTCCACCTCTGAGTCCCTCCATCCGTCGAACCGCCTACTGAGGATCACCTGAGAAAAATAAAAGAGGGAGTGAGTTTTCGAAAACTCAGTGTGTACGACCCTCGTCAAACAAAGAGCATATATATCATAATAATAACATAATAGTTCATACATGCAATGCAATGCAAACCCTCCTAAATAATCCATCCGGTACACATCATCTCCATCAAACTGAAACACTTCTGTGGGGATTTCTAAATCGACCCACCCATCCGATACACATCAAGTGTAGCCCGGTTGTGGTACTACCTAACGTTGCAGCAAAGCTGCTAATCATATAATGGGCTTAAAAAGCCATCGGTGGATCCACGGTCGTCAAGCAACCATGCAATCCTCATATACTTCCTCCGTTCCATGATTCCCAACCCATATGCAACCTAAATAGAATATCATATGAATGCAGCAAATGTACATGTAACATCCATAAATTTTACAATCAACACATAGGGGCATTTTAGTCATTTCACAAATCAAGGGTATTTTAGTAATTCTACCCTACAGGGGTATTTCAATAATTCTTAACAGTATGGGTCTTAATTATGAACCTTGGCCCGTCAACAAGTCCTTGCGGCTAAAGTGAACAGACACTACGCACCAGGTAGGATTCCAGAGAAGAGGAGGTGGGTCACTAGGACCGCTTAAGTACCAAGCTCTCCCTAGATCCAATCCTAGACATGCATATGTCCATTGCCACACTCTACCCTAGCGACTTGTCCACAGACATGTTTGATTATTAATTTGAGTTTCATACTGTTTAAGAATTCACCAGAACTAAACCTAGAGTCCATTAAAACCCTAGCATGCATTTTTAAAATCCCATAAGGCCCACTAAGCCCAATCAAGTCCATATAGCCCATTAAGCCCAATCATGTATATGTAGCCCATTAGGCCCGATCGTAATCAAATCATACAACCATCCATATCAATCTATCATTCAATTTCACAGATCAACTCTTACCGATTTAGGCCCACGAGCTCGGCAAGCCCATTTAGCCCCTTCTGGCCTGGTTGGCTAAACAGTGGCCCGAGACCATGAGATCGCTCTCTTGGTCCCGGTAATCGTATCAGTGTTCCCATACTAATGTTCACACGCTCGTTTGGTTGCCGGCGCCAACCTTTTGTCTTTTCGGCATTCCAGTTTTTCGGTATTTCGGCTTTTGTCGATTTGTCGTGTGTGAAGTGTATGTACACACCTGGTAAATGAGACGTATTACTCTACCCTCAGCCTTGAACCTACAACCAATACCAAACTCCAATCAATCACACACTTAACCACAATATTTACCAAAAACCGAAGCCTTACCATAACCTTATCGTGTGCCACCAGTCCTAATAGCCCTTTCTTAGCTACTACTCATGAATATCCCCTAGATCTGCATCAATCTTAATCGTTAAAGACAAAATAATAGGTGACTTGTATCCACTTAAGTCACCCTTTCCCTTACTATAGACTATTCGGCCAACTTATCCCAAAATCAAGAACACTTACCCAAAAGCCGAAACGTATGGATAGCTTATCGCCAGAGACTTGTAGATCCAAGCTTGATTCTGGTTTTTCCAAGATCCGATCCACCAAAAATCAAAGGAATGATGACAGCACGATAGAGATTTGGTCACTAGAGTATTCGGCACAAGGTTTGGGGCGATGAAGAAATCGACTTCAAGAGCAAAGGTTTTCGGCTTTTGAAGTCACGAATATTTGGTCCCCAACAATTGAGATGAAGGTGGGACGGCACAAGCAATGGAGAAAGAAGAGAATGATATTCGATTTAAGGCTTTAGGAGAGAAGAAAAGAAAACACATAAGGAAGAGGCGAGGTTTAGAACAGAAAAAGTGAAGGAGAATTCGGTAGAGCACTATAGTTGACGAAATAGCACAAAGGGAATTCCAATTGCCGAAATAGCACAGAGGGAATTCGGAACCCCCTATTTATACACAAAACTGAAACTCTGCAAAGTCCCAATCGGCTCCAAATTTTCCCCATCTCATCTCCTCATTTTTCTCCCTGCTAACTTCCCAATCCTTTTCCTAAATTTTCTCTTCTGATCACTCTCCTTAGAGTCCATCACCACACCACTTCCAACCTTCTAGAAGGCCAAAATTAAACTCCCAAAATAAATACTAAGCTAGGATTCGAACCTAGGAACTCCTTGCTGGCCCATAACGCCACCTTCCTATACCCTAAGTGGCGTCACTTAGCCACTCCACCACAAGACTCTTTGATGCCATTTTTCCCTATTTTTATTTAAAAGCCCAACTACTCACCGCCCTGGTTCCTTTAATAATTAATTAAAAATTCCTTCTCCTCAAAGTTTGAACCCAACACTTTTCCAATACCCCTAGACACTCCCTTAAAACCAACATGTCATTTGTCATTTTCTTGCTCACTTAAAAATTTTCTGAGACCCAAAGCCCAATAGGCCCAATTCTACTAGGCCCAAATTCGAGGTGTTACAGAACTAGCTTCGTAGAATTATAAAACATAGAAACAATTAAACAAAGTAAGCTTTACGCTTAGTAAGTTCGTATGTGAACATGAAATAATCACAACATTCATATAGCAATTCAAAATAGATAATATCATCAACATCTAAAGCATCAATTCATGAGCTAACATAATATTTATTCATATCCTCATTCATGAGTTCTCAACTTCATCTATCTCGATACTTGAATAGTTTTCCGTACATACCTGTACCGATGCCCTTCTATTTCTCATCAATACTCTTATCAAACCCTTCCGATTTACAAAGGCTTTCGATACAAATTCATCAATTTTTCTGATGCCATAGTCCAACTATGGTCTTACACATACTTTGCCAAGGCCCTGCCATGGTCTTTCATTCACATGCCATAACCCGGTTATGGTCTTTTTATTCGATTACCATAGCCCAGCTATGGTCTTATTCGGCAACTTGCCTTACTCAATCCGTACATTTCATTTAATAACTCAACATTTAATCAATAGAATAGTTGCTATATCAATTTCATTCATCAAATAGATAGGTACACATATAAGTTCAATTATACGAACTTACCTCGTATTCGAAATTAACGGATCGGATCGACTATTCAACAACCTTGCTTTTCCCCCGATCTAAATCCGAATTCTTTCTTTCTTGATCTATATGAATTCAAAATTGACTTATTCAATCATATACTCTTTCAATTTAATCCAAAACATATATTTAGGCATATTTGCACTTTAGCCCCTAAACTTTCACACTTTTAACAATTTAGTCCCTCTTTCACAAATACACAAAATTCACATAATTTCATTATACTCTAGCTTAGCCGAATTACATATAGGTCCCTAGCAGCCCATATCTTTCATTTATTTCACATTTCAACCCCTCAATTTACAAATTTCACAATTTAATCCCTATTTGACATTTTTGTCAAAAAATCACTTTACAAAACATTAAAATCTATCATCAAGCTTTCATATTTCAACATTAAACATCAAATAACTCATAGATTCAACAATGGAAACTCTCAAAATCTTTAACAGTTTCAAAATCTAAGGTACGAGCTAGCTAGAATACAAAGCAATGATCTTAAAAATGTAGAAATCATTAAAAACTGAGCTCAAACCGTACCTTAATCAAGCCTAATGTGTGCTGAACCCTAAGTGTTCATTAATGGCTTCTTTTCTTCTTCAATATTCGGCTAGAAGATGATAATGAAGCTAAATTTTTATTATGTTTTATTAACATTAACCTTATTAACTAATTTACCAATATAACCTTAATGAATAAACATTAAAAACATATAATGGTTGTCCATAATAGTCCACTATCATTTAAAATGGTCTAATTACCATTTAAGGCCATCATATTTAAAATCCAAGGCCAATTGACACCTTTAACTAATAGCATACAACTTTTGCATTTTATGCGATTAAGTCCCTTTTCTCAAATTGAGCAATTAAACGATAAAATTAACTCACGAAATTTTCACATATATAAAATAACACGCTGTAAACACCAAAAATAATATTAAAATAATTTTTTGACATCGAATTTGTGGTTCCAAAACCACTGTTTCGATTTAGCTAAAACTGGGCTGTTACATAATTCCTCTGGGAATACATCAGGAAATTCACATACAACCGGCACATACTGGATCTTTAACTCAGATACTTTAGTATCCAACACATATGCAAGATAAGCATCATACCCCTTTCTAACATATTTCTGTGCTGATATTGCTGAAATTACATTAGGTAATCCATTCGGTTTAACAGATTCAACACGAAGTAATTCACCATTGTGACATTTCAATACAATATATTTCTGTTTACAATTCACCGCTGCATCATATTGGGTTAACCAATCCATTCCCAAAATCATATCAAATTCATTGAATGGCAATAACATCAAGTCAGAAAAAAGCAATAACCTTTTACCATCAATGGACAGTTCTTACAAACTTTATCCACCATAACACACTAGCCTAGGGGGTTTGAAACTTTAACCACAAATTCAGTGAATACAACAGGTAAATTTTTAACAGTCACTAAGTTCTTGCATATGTATGAATGTGTGGAACCAGGGTCAATCAAAGCAGTAATATCAGTATCAAGTAGAGATAATGTACCAGTAATGACATCGGGCGCAGATGCATCTTCTCTAGCACGAATAGCATATGTTCTAGTAGGTGTTCGTGCCTCAGATCTAACTGCTGTATCCCTGGTAGTACCTCGACTACCACTAACATTTCTGGGGTGACGGGGTGGTCTGCCTCTTGAAACAGGATTACTAGGCTTTGGAGCTGGTTCTATTTCTTTTTCAACTCTTTCTGGACAATCTCTGAGAAAATGGTCAAGTGAACCACATCCTAAACAAGCTACACTTCTAGATTGACATTCTCCATGATGAAATTTGTTACAATGTTTACATTTCGATTTGGGATTACCGACACTACCTACACTGGTCACAGATGGAGATGAAGACCTCGGGTTAGAACGTTGAGAGCCCCACTCTATTCCAGAATATCCTGTAAAGGTGGTAATGTAACACCCCTTACCCGTGTTCAAAGCCAGAACCGGATACGAGGCATTACCTAACTCAACTTGCTTAAACATACAACATCGGGCCATAAAATTTCGTTTCAACTTAAGACTTTTCATTCCTACTCATAATGTCCCTATTATGAACCTACGAGACCCAAAACTTACACCCAGAATGATTCGGGACTAAACCGAAAACTTTGAAACACATAGACAAATTTGACTTAAAATAGGGCCACACGCCCGTGTGAAGGATGGGACACGCCCGTGTGGCATATCACATGCCCGTGTTCCACACCCGTGCGGATTTATTTCTCAATTCGAACCTACAGGGGTTTTCACACAGTCGAACACACGCCAATGTGTCCCTGGCCCGTGTTCCTCACACGGCCACGACACGCCCGTGTCTTAGCCCGTGTGTAAAAACCTTGGCATTCTGTTTATGACGTCATCACCTCACTAAGGTCACACGGCCAAGGCACACGCCCGTGTCCTTAGACCGTGTGTCGAATTAAATTCCAAATTTTAGGTGTAGACTTCATACAGCCTGGGCACATGCCCATGTCCATGGCTGTGCCTCCCACACGGCTGAGACACACGGCCGTGTCTCTGCCCGTGTGTTTACTATTAAGCATACTAACTTGTAAACCTAGCATGCAAGGGGACACACGTCCAATCAACACGCCCATGGGGCTGGCCGTGTGTCACACACGGCCTAGACACACACCTGTGTGACTACCCGTGTGAACATTGGAAAGGCTATCTACCAAGCCAAATGCCACCCTACACAACAACCATACTTATACCAATACAATCCAACACATATTATGACCATAGAGCACTTCTAGGGACTCAAAATCAAGACATCAATACTAGCATGCATTTCATGAATTTCATCATCATTGAATATATGAACTTGTCAAGTATTGGCCAATTTCCCATGACCATTTACAAAATGAATTGAACAACATTAATAGCCCACACCTGGGCTAACAAATATGACATAACAAAATGACCAAGTCCTATACATGCCATACTAAAAATGAATCTAACTTGGCTATACCAAATAGTAGTCGATAGTGTGATTTTCGAAACTCCGACGTCCTACGATCCCCGAGTTAGCTCGGCAATACTACAAGGAAAAGGGAAATGAGAGGGGTAAGCATAAAGCTTAGTAAGTTTGCATGAATAAACAACAACATAAAGACTCATAATGCCATTCTTCCATTGTATTGAACAAAACACAAAGTCTCAAGCACATTGCCATAACTTACTCATGCTTACTTTTACCATTTACATATCATGTCTCATATCGTAAAATTTCTCGTGAATTACTCACATGCACCTGTATCACTTCACCACATAACTTTAGTGCTAATTTCGTTTCTATATTAAGCTTAACTATTTATCCCATTGAATCACTTGGGATACTCAAAGATACATGAGCATCCTCAATCACATAATTACGATGCCAATGCCACATCTCAGATGTGGTCTTACGTGGGGTCACTTCTAGATACCGGTGCCATATCCCAGATATGGTCTTATACGGGATCTCATATCGATTGTCGATGCCATATCCTAGATATGGTCTTATACGGGATTTCAATTTAGTGCCGAGGCCATGTACCAGACATGGTCTTATACGGGACCTTACCCATCTCAAGTCTTGATGATAATATTCTCTCATTTATTTAAGTCCAACCGGGACTTCAACATCATAGATTTTCATTATTTCATCATTCAACATCATTACTCAAATTCATAGAAACGATATACATCTTCACAAATATCAAATATTTAAAGTCATATTAACATGGTGTTAAACTTATTACACGCAAACTTACCTCGATTTCAAAATAGGCCAAAATGCCGATCTAATCCGATACCTTACCCTTTCCTCGGTCAAGGTTAATTCTTCGTTCTTCTTGATCTATAATAACAATTCAGCTCATTTAATTATCATATTAATCAACACACTTCAATAATCATACTTTGGCAAAATTACCATTTTGCCCTTATACTTTTACAAAATGACTATTCTACCCCTAGGCTCGTAAATCAATTCTAATCAAATTTCTTCCTCTAATGAGCCTAGGTGAACATTTATTTCTCTTATGACAACTCTCAATACTCATCATTTCACACATTTACCACATATTTTGCAACCTTTACAAAAAGGTCCTTTGAGGTGTTTTCATGATAACACCTTTCACAAAAGTTGTTTATATAACAACTAGGACTCATATTCTTCCATAAAAATGCAGCAAACAACATAAATGCTCACATGGAAAAATAGTCCCCTCATTAGCTAGCTTAAGCTTTAGGGGTTCCAAAAGTACAAATTTTTATCAAGAAAGACCATTAAAATCACTTACTTGTAAGGAGAAAAGCTTGCTGAAATTTTTGAGCTCTCAAACCTCTATTTTGCTGCTAATTTTTTGTGGAGAAGATGGAGAGAAAAGGTGATATATTTCTTCTCTTTATTTTAATATAAACCATCAATTTATTCACCAAATTTCTACCAACTTTGACTCATTTTTTTAACTCTTTGTCCCCTATGGCCGGCCACCCTGTTTCTAAGGGTCTAATTTCCCATTAAAGGCCTCCAATTAATATTCTATAGCTTTTAGACACATTTAGCTTATAAAATGGAACTTCACACTTTATGCGATTTAGTCTTTTTTCGCGATTAAGCATGAAATCGCTAAAATTAAAGCACCAAAATTTTCATGCACCTATATAATCATACTATAACACATAAAATAATATAGAAATAAATTTCTTCGACCTCGGATTAGTGGTTCTGAAACCACTGTTCCGTCTAGCCCCTAAATCGGGCTATTACAATTCTCCCCCCTTAAGGATTTTCGTCACCGAAAATCTTACTGGTGAAAAGGTTAGGATATTGGTTTCTCATAACCTCCTCGGGCTCCCAAGTTGCCTCTTCTACTCCATGTCTTTTCCATAGCACTTTCATGAGGGCTATACTTTTGTTTCTCAACTGTTTGACCTCTCGTGCCAAAATCTTAACCGTCTCTTCACCATAAGTCATGTCCGGTTGAATATCTACCTTTGATGGTACAATCACATGCGAAGGGTCTGATCGGTAGCGACATATTATAGACACGTGGAAAACATCGTGAATCTTTTCCAACTCCGGTGGCAAAGCCAAACGATAAGCTACCAGCCCTATCCTCTCGGTAATCTTATAAGGTTCGATAAAACGCAGACTCAACTTGCCTTTTCGGCCAAATCTTAAGACCTTCTTCCATGTTGATTGTAACACCCCTAACCCGTAACCGTTGTTGGAATAGGGTTAAGAGATATTACCAATCATTTCAGAACATTTAATAACATTTTACAACACAAAGTCTATCACCGTCCAAACATAACAAAATATATACATATAGTCTCTTAATGAGGTCTACGAGACCTTAAACATGCATTAGAAAGGGTTCGGGACTAAACCGAACACATACAAAATTTTCTGAAAATAAAATTTTTTTTTCCAAGCTACAGAGGTCACACGCCCGTGTGAGTAGACCGTGTGCCTCACACGGCCTCGAACACGCCCGTGTGTCCAAGTCGTGGCAAAACAGGGCATACATACTGACTTGTCCACACGGCCTAAGACACGCCCGTGTGCCTCACCCGTGGTCGACACTGACTTGCACCACACAGCCAGTCACACGCCCGTGTGTCCAGCCCATGGTCGAGTCTGACTTGTTTTGAAATACAACCACAGAGGACACGGTCGAGCCACACGCCTCTATGCTCAACCGTGTGGGCAATTATAGGCCACTTGCAAGGCCAATCTTGCCACTCACACTTAGGATCACCTACAAGCATCATACCATATGCATTTATACCTCAAATGGAAACCAGAACATACCAATATATGCACCAAATAATCATCAACCACACCATTTACTTCCATGCTCAAATTCTGTAACGCCCCAAATTTGGGCCTAGTAGAATTGGGCCTATTGGGCTTTGGGTCTCAGAAATTATTTTTAAGTGAGCAAGAAAATGACAAATGACATGTTGGCTTTAAGGGTTTAATAAACTTGGAGTGTCTAGGGGTGTTGGAGAAGTGCTGGGTTCAAAACTTTGAGGAGAAGGAATTTTTAATTAATTATTAAAGGAACCAGGGCGGTGAGTAGTTGGGCTTTTAGATAAAAATAGGGAAAGATGGCATCACAGAGCCTTGTGGTGGAGTGGCTAAGTGACGCCACTTAGGGTATAGGAAGGTGGCGTTATGGGCCAGCAAGGAGATCCTAGGTTCGAATCCTAGCTTAGTATTTTTTTAGGAGTTTAATTTTGGCCTTCTAGAAGGTTAGAAGTGGTGTGATGATGGACTCTAAGGGTAGTGATCAGAAGAGAAAAATTAGGAAAAGGATTGGGGAGTTATCGTGGAGAAAAATTAGAAGATGAGATGTGTGGAAGAGGTTGAGCCGAATTGGGAATTTGGGGATAGGAAATTCGGCTATAGGCTATAAATAGGTGTCGATTTTGGGGTTCTAGGCTAATGCCAAATTCTTTCTTTTTATTTTTCCAAAAACTACTTTTCTCTCCAAATACCTGAAAGCTGAAATCCCTTATTGTTCCTCTTCTATTTTGCACCGATTTCTTCTCTTCCTTCTCATCAAACTCTTTTCTTTCCTTGGCTTCTAGTCTATTTCTTTTGTGCCAAATATTCTTGGTCCCTAAAGTCCAGTATTCCTTTTTGTCGAATCCCTTGTGTGCCACCCCTTTTCTTCCACAATTTGATCAAAGCAATCCTTTTTTTTCAGTTACTTAATCGAATATTCATTCTCTCCCTCTTTCAAATCTTTTATTCTCCTCGTGTTGGCTAAATCTTCTGGGACTAGCTATTACATTCATTTGGTCGATTGATAAGGAATTTACAATGAGCAAAGGGGGATCAAGTAAAGTGTAAGTAAAGATGCCGACTGAGTGTGAGCAAGTGACCACTACTCCCAAGTTTAAGCGACGTAAGGTGTCTGCGGTTGGGGAATTTCCGCCTGGATGCGAAAGAGGGACTACAATGGACCTCGGATTAAATATGCAAATCGCAGTCGATCAAGGCAAGTATAGGTTGTCCTTCGGTGAGTGGTTGTAGTGGATTTATTTTAATTTATTAAGTAAGTGACTGATGGAGTGTAATGTTTGAATATAGGTTCTAACGATTATGAGTACTTAGTACTCCAGGTGGTAAGGTGTGTACTTCTACCCTATGATTCGATAGTTTAATATAAAGCCAAAGGGGTGTACATACACTACACACACAATAGATCGGCAAATCCCGAAATTTTGAAAAGCCGAAAGTTTGGCTACGGTAGTCTTGCGAGTGCGTGAACGCTCTTAAGAGGGTATTCGATACGATACCAGATACCCCATGAGCGATCTCATGGACTTGGGTCATGTTTCAGCCAACTGGCCAGAATGGGCCAAATGGGGCCGACGGGCCCATGAGCCTAAATAAGCAAATGTTGATAACTTGGTAATATGTGATGAGCTAATTAAGTTTATTGAATGATTTGGAATGGATTCGGGTCTAATGGGCCATATGAGTGTGATTGAGCCTATGGGCCGTAAAAAATGTGATTGGGTCTGATGGGCTATATGAGTGTGTGAAAGCCTGTAGACTTGCTAGGGTTTTATAATGGACTTTTAGGCCTAGTTCTAATGAATCCTTAAACAGCATAAAACTTATTAATTTATCAAATTCGTCTGTGGACAAGTCATAAGGTTAGAGTGTGGCAATGGGCATATGCATGTCTAGGATTGGATCTAGGGAGAGCTTGGTATTTAAGCGGTCTTAATGACCCACCTCCTCTTCTCCAGAATCCTACCTGGTGCACAGTGCCTGTTCACTTTAGCCAACGAGGACATGTTGACAGGCCAAAAGTTCGTAATTTAAAACCCATACTGTTAAGAATTACTGAAATACCCTTGATTGTTAAATGACTAAAATACCCCTACGTGTTGAATGTAAGATTTATGGATGTTACATGTACATTTGCTGCATTCATATGATATGCTATTTAGGTTGCATAAGGGTTGGGAATTATGGAACAGAGGAAGTATATGAGGATCGCATGGTTGCTTGACAACTGTGGATCCACCGATGGCTTTCTAAGCCCATTATATGATAAGCAGTTTTGCTGCAACGTTAGGTAGTACCGCAACTGGGCTACCATTGCTGTGTAGCGGATGGGTAGGTCGATTTAGAAATCCCCACAGGTGTATAAGGTTGGAAGGGAAATGTTGTGTAGCGGATGAATTATTTGGGGAGGGTTTGCACAACATTGCATGCACGATATTATTGTGATATTGATATGGGCTTCGGCCCAAAGGCCACCGCTGCTAAGTTGGGCTCAGGCCCAAAATGACTGATGATTGCTTTATACTCGTTGAGGGTTGTACACACTGAGTTTTTCGAAACTCACCCCTCCTTTTCAAACTTTTCAGGTGACCCTCAGTAGGCGGTTCGACGAATGGTGGGACTTAGAGGTGGCCAGCTAGCAAGATATTATTATTTGGATTTTCTTTAAAATTCCTAGTATTTTGAAATTATTTTGGTTTGGATTGTAAAAAGGGCCTTGTATCTCCAATTTGACTTTACATTTGGGTTTTATTATTGTTTCAACTGCCTAGTTATTAAACTTGAATAAATTTCTAAAGTTTAACATGGTTTTCGAAATAACTATAACATATGACCGTTTTCTTAAAACATGGACTTTCATCATAACTTAACAAGTTTTTCTTAAGCTAGGATTGTTTTCAATTATTACGTTTCCGCAACTCCATTATTAAATACCAAGTTTTATAAATTGTTTGTTTTGAAATGAAACTTCCGCAACTAAAAAGGGGTTTGTACTCAACATTTTACTTTATGAAGGGTTTTCAATGAAAACAAGGTTTTCGCTAAAACACTTCAATGTGACACGCCGGACTCGGGCCTAACTTCTAGGTCGGGTTTGGGGTGTTACAAATTCAACTCAAATAAGTCTATCTAAAATATCAATTTCACAACCCAAAACTTATAATCTATTCAACATTCATTCCTTACCAATTCTATCATGAAACATACCATTTCCATCTTGCTAATTTATGCAATAATGATCAATCACATAGAGTATACACATACACTTATAAATCATTCTTTTCACATGTTCAAAACATATACCAACCATCAAACTACCAAGCCAAATCACATGGCAAGGCTTATACACTTCAAAACATGCCATAATCACTAGCCTATACATGCCATATACCATATATATATACATCTTCCAAAAGTACCAAAATAGATAGCCGATAGTGTGATTTAGTCGCTGACGATTCCCAGATCCGAGCTAGATTTAAAGACACTGTAAAACAGAGAAACACTTCACACAGCAAGCTTTTATAGCTTAGTAAGTTCATCATATAATACATTTAATTCAATGATTCAAATTCAATATGTAAAATAAACCATCACATAGATCAATTCACAATAATACACAATTTCATCTATAGTCAATACTCACATAACCATCCATTTATCCATTTACAAAGTCATCAACCACATAGGTTCTGTACATACCTTTGCCAACACTCAGTTAACAATCATTCTTTCTATTCAATGCTCGATACCACATTTTGATCAATCTTCATTATTCATTCGATTTAGTCGCACACTTAGTGCCGATTTCTTAGCCGAAGCTTAAATATCATCACACACTTAGTGCCATTACATTAAACCGAATTTATCTCGGTATCGCACACACAGTGCCAATCAATAAATTCGAGGCTTCCATTACTTCGCACACACAGTGCTATTCATCTCTGTCCCGATTCTAATTATGCACACTTAGTGCCACATTTCTAAATTCCACATATAGCATTTCTAATTCAATAATCACATATTCATTCATTTCATAGCACTTAGACATAAATTTAACAACTCGTATTATATCCGAACTTACCTCGGACGTCGAAGTAACAAAACGAGTCAATTAATCGAACACTTTATCTTTGCCTCGATCTCGATCCAAATCCCACTTTTCTTGATCTATACATATTTAAATTTAGCTCATTCAATCACCAAATCATTCAATCTAGTCCAAACACACATATTTAGGGCATTTTACAAAATAGCCCTCACATTTTCACATTTCGACACTTTAGTCCCTATTTCATAAAATCATCAATTTTACATAATTTCATTTCACACATGCCTAGCCAAATTCTCCTTATGTTCATACAAGCCCACATATTTCATTTATTTCACATTTTAATCCTTCAATTTACACTTTTCTCAATTTAGCCCAAATTACTCAAATCCACCAAAAATTTGAAGACAAAATATGTTAATCTATCACATATCTTTCATATTTAATCACCAACCATCACAAAGCTCAGATATTCATCAATGGCACTTCTCAAAATCATCATCAAATTCTAAAATTAAGACATGGGCTTAAGAGAACACAAAGCAACGATCACAAAAACGTAGAAATTATCAAAAACTGAGTCAAAAGCATACCTCAATCAAGCTAAACCATAGCCGAATATCACAAAGCTTCAATGACTATTTCTCTTTTCTATTTTCGATGGATATAAGATAGTGGAAGTTGATAAAAACCATGGTTTTATTTTAATTTATTTTATTTACCCATTTACTAAATTAACCTTAATAATATACATATTAAATCATTCATTATAAGGTCATTTATGACCAATCCCACTATCTATGGTCCAATTACATAATGAGAACCCTTCATTTAATAAGCCATGTCAAATAAATACTTTAACAATCAGCACACAACATTTGCATTTTATGCGATTAAGTCTTTTTTGCAAATTAAGCACATAATCGATAAAATTTTCACACAAAAATTTCACACATGCTTAATCACATACTGTAAACACCAAAAATAATTTTAAAATATTTTTCTGACCTCGGATTTATAGTCTCGAAACCACTGTTCCGACTAGGGTCTAAACGGGCTGTTACAGTGATACTTTCAGAAACACTTTATCACCGACTTGAAACTCAATCTCTTTTTGTTTTAAGTCTGCATAGGACTTTTGTCTATCTGAGGTAGCTTTTAGACATTCACGTATCACCTTTACTTTTTCTTCAGTTTCTCTGACCAAATCGACCCCGTGAATCTAGTTTTCTCTGAATTCTGACCAATACAAAGGTGTTCGGCACTTACGCCCATAAAATGCCTCATAAGGCGCCATCTTCAAACTTGACTAAAAGTTGTTATTGTAGGCGAATTCCACCAACGGTAAGTAATTCTCCCAATTACCTTGGAATTCCAAAACGCAACATCGAAGCATGTCCTCAAGTATCTGTATCACTCTCTCCGACTGCCCGTCGGTTTACGGATGGAAAGCTGTACTAAAGCTCAATTTTGTGCCTGAGGCCTCTTGCAACTTTTTCCAAAACCGTGACGAAAATCTTGGATCTCTATCTGAAATAATCGACAACGGTACTCTGTGAAGTCTTACTATTTCTGTCAAGTACAAATCCGCCAACTTATCGAGCGAGTAGTCGACCCGTACTGGTATAAAATGGGTTAACTTCGTGAGTGTATCCACTACGACCCATATGGCATCTTTCTTTTTCAGCGTCAACGGTAAACCCGTCGTGAAGTCCATAGTAATACGGTCCCATTTCCACTCGGGAACCATAATAGGCTGAAGTAGACCTGAAGGTACTTGATGTTCAGCCTTCACTTGTTGACAAATTAGGCATCTCGAAACAAACTCAGAAATGTGTTTCTTCATACACGGCCACCAATCATTATACATCTTCGTGCTGCCTAGATGTACAGAAAAACATCTACTATGTGATTCATGCAGAATCTTTCGTATAAGTTCATCATCTCTGGGTACACAGACCCTATCTCGGAACATTAGACATCCATCAGGACTTATCCGAAAGTCCGACTCAACATTTGACTTACATTGAACTCTTTTAGCTTGTAAATCATTGTCACCTTTCTGAGCTTTAAAAATCTCTTGAAGAAACATTGGTCTAGCCCTCAAATCGGCTAGTATAGAACCATCATTTGACAAGACTATCCGTGTGTTCATGGCTCTCCGCGCAAATAAGGATTTCCTGCTCAAGGCATCGGCGACCACATTCGTCTTACCTGTATGGCAGTCGATCACTAGCTCATAATCCTTTATTAGTTCTAACCATCTTCTCTGCCTTAGGTTCAACTCATTTTGAGTCATCAAGTACTTTAGGCTCTTATGATCAGTGAACACCCGACATTTCTCACCATACAAATGGTGTCTCCATATCTTTATTGCAAATACAATTGCAGCCAACTCCAAATCGTGGGTCGGGTAATTCTTCTCGTGCAGCTTCAATTGTCTAGAGGCACATGCAAACACCTTACCCTCTTGTATGAGTACACAACCCAATCCATTCAGGGATGCATCGCTGTAAACCACAAATTCTTTTCCTGGTTCGGGTTGTACTAGAACTGGAGCCTAAATTAACAACGCCTTTAGTTCCTCAAAACTCTGTTGGCACTTTTTGGTCCATTCAAACTTTACATCTTTTTGAAGCAACCTCGTCATCGGAGTATCTATCACGGAAAATCCCTTGACAAAACGTCTATAGTAGCCAGCTAGGCCTAGAAAACTCCTAACTTCGATTACATTCCTTGGTGGCTTCCAATCTACAATTGCTGAGATCTTACTCGGGTCGACCCTAATTCCATCTCCCGAGACAATGTGCCCCAAAAATCCAACTTTCTTAAGCCAAAATTCGCTTTTACTAAACTTGCATACAATTGTTTATCTCTCAAAATTCGCAGAACCGTCCTCAAATGTTCGGCATATTCATTCTCATCCCGAGAGTAGATCAATATATCATCGATAAAAACTACTACAAATTTATCCAAATACGACCGAAAGATACGATTCATCAAATCCATGAAAACTGTAGGGGCATTTGTTAAACAAAAAGGCATGACCAAAAATTCATAGTGGCCATACCTTGTCCGGAATGCTATTTTTGGCACATCCGAGTCCTTGACTCTCAACTGATAATATCCGGACCTCAAGTCTATCTTGGAAAATACTGTGGCTCCCTTCAATTGATCAAATAAATCATCGATTCTTGGCAACGGGTACTTGTTCTTCATAGTTACCTTATTGAGCTGCCGATAATCTATACATAATCTCATAGAACCATCCTTTTTCTTCACAAATAATACGAGAGCACCCCACGGAGAATAACTCGGTCTTGTGAAGCCTTTATCCGTTAACTCTTGCAACTGTACCTTCAGTTCTTTTAGCTCGGTAGGAGCCATTCTGTATGGAGCAATAGAAATGGGGGTAGTACCAGGAGCTAGCTCAATCCTAAATTCAATCTCTCTAACTGGAGGTAGCCCTGGCAATTCCTCCAGAAAAACATCTGGATACTCACATACTATGGGAACTGATTCAATTCTTAACTCAGTCTCCCAAGCATTCATCACAAAGGCAAGGTAAGCTTCGTACCCCTTTCTTAGATATTTCTAAGTCAGCAATGAATATATCACTACTGGCAATCTGTCTTTCTCATCTAATTCAACACGAATAAGATCTCCACTTTCACATTTTAACTCAATAAAATTCCTTCCACAGTTCACTATCACATCATGAATAGTTAACCAATCCATCCCAAGGATGACATCAAATTCATCAAACAAAAATAGCATGAGATTAGCAGGAAAACAATGACCCCTAATCATCAAAGGGCAACCTTTGCATACTCTATCGACAAACACACATTTGCCTAAGGGATTTGACACTCTTATCACAAATTCAGTAGACTCTACAGGCATACTCATGCTAGAGACTAATTTCATACAAATATACGAGTGGGTAGACCCCTGATCAGTTAAAGCTACAACATGAGTATCATAGAGAGAAAATGTACCCGTGATCACGTCGGGGGAGGACGCCTCCTCGCGAGCACGAATGGCATATGTTCTCGCCGGTGCTCTACCCTCAACTCTTGCAGTATGCTCTCTAGATGAATTCTTGCTACTCATTTCATTTCCTAGGTTTCTCTGTGGTCTTCCCCTAGCAGTACTCCCCGGTCTTGCATTCTGAGACTTCTCTTTCTCACCCGCCTCGGGGCAATCTCTGATAAAATGGTCTAGGGATCCACACTTGAAACAAGCCTTCTCGTTTGCTCGACACTCACCGAGATGACGTTTGCCACACTGCGGGCATTCCGATCTACTTGGTCGAGTGTTGCAAACACTAGCAATCGAAGTAGTCTAAGCTTTAGACCCTAGGTACTGTCTACCCTTACTTCTACTTGAAACCCCAGCTGAGGTGGCCGATCGAATAGTGAGATCTCTTGATTTTTTAGACGAGGATTGGAATGACTTGCCTAATTGTCTCTTCTTCGAGTTGTGAGACTCAATTTCAGCTTTCTTTTTCTCTTTGACTAGTTCCTCAGCCTTACAGGCTCGATCTACCAGTACCACAAACTCTTTTAGTTCGAGGACACCAACAAACAAACGGACATCCTCATTTAACCCATCCTCGAATCTTTTGCACATAATGGCTTCTGTCGATAAGCACTCTCGAGCGTATTTGATGAGCCTTACGAACTCACGCTCATATTCAGCCACCGTCATTCAGCCTTGCTTTAGCTCTAAGAACTTCTTTCTTTTCTGGTCGATGAACCTTTGACTAATGTACTTCTTCCAGAATTCCTCTTGGAAGAATTCCCAATTAACTCTCTCCCTTGGTACCACCGATACAAGGGTGTTCCACAACTGATAGGCTGAATCTCTCAAGAGAGATACCGCACACTTTATGCACTCTTCAGGCGTGCATGACAACTCATCGAATACCCTAATGGTATTCTCAAGCCAGAATTTCACCCTCTCCGGATCATCATCCTTACTAGCCCAAATTTCCTCGGCTCCTTGTTTCTGGATCTTATCGACCGGAGGCCTTTCTCTTCTTACTACCTCTACCACCCGAGGAGCTACAGGAATGGGCTGAGGAATAGGTGGGGGTGGAGGGGGTTGAGCATTAGGATTTGCTCGATTATACTCGGTGTACCAATGGCTCATCATATGGAGAAAGGCTTCTCGAGCCTCTTCTCCCTGACCCAAAGTCTCGTGTAACACCCTAAACCCGGCCTAGACGTTACGACCGGATCTGACATGTCACATCGAAGTGTCATTTGAAAGTCGGGCTGGTCGATAAAAGTTCGTTACTAAATTTTATATCTTTTTTTTGAAAATGTTAGGGTTGTAAAATCAAAACTTGTTATTCGCTTATTGGTCATATCATTTATTAATCAGAATTAAATATCGCAGAAGATTCCCCAAAAGTAAACTTTAAAATTTGAAAATGTGTGATTTTCTTTGGAAATAGTTATTATTTTGAAAACTCGTGTTTCCTAATCTAACAGGTTAACGTAAAAAGTTAAAACCAAATAAAAGTTAAAAACCTCGAATGGCCTTATTACATAAATATTTCCCCAAAATAAATACTTAAAGAAAACTAGGTATAAATCAAAATACTTGCGAACATGTGGCCACCTCTGAGTCCCTCGCAGCTCCAAATCCTCTAAGGCTGGGGATTACCTGTACAGTTAAAAGAAAAGGGTGAGTCACAAGAACTCAGTGTGTAATCCGCTATCATGCAGTAATAGTGTGGGCCTGAGCCCTATTCAGAAATAGTACAGTCTGGGCTTTAGCCTTATACAATAACAGAGTGGGTCTAAGCCCAAAGTAATAACAGTGCAGAATAGTGATGCAACCCAACCCAAACCAGCCAACACACCACCCGTACCAACCAACACACCATGTGGGGACTAAGTCGTCCCACCCAGCCAACACACCAATATCGCAGCATAGCTGCTCATAGTAACCCAGCAAAGCTGCTGATAGTAACGCAGCAAAGCTGCTAATAACAGTAAACGTGGCCCAGCCACTAAAATCAAAATACGTGGCAAAGCCACTAGAATAGTAAAAACGTGGCACAACCACTAGTATAGTACTTCCACCAAATCACAATCCCAACCCCAATGCAAAATGTCGTGGCATAAATATTACGTGTATGCAGTATGTCATATTCATAAATAGTCATATAGATAGCAAACACACACCAACTAAATTACCACAGGGGTATAATGGTCATTTTGTCGGTTAAGGGTAAAACGGTAGTTTTCACCCCTCAGGGGTATTTCGATAATTCTACCATTCGAGGGTATTTCGATAATTTTACCCTTCGAGGGTATTTCGGTAATTTTACCCTTCGAGGGTATTTCGGTAATTTTACCCTTTGAGGGTATTTCGGTAATTTTTCCCTTCGAGGGTATTTTGGTATTTTTACCCTTCGAGGGTATTTCGATAATTTTACCCTTCAAGGGTATTTCAATAATTTTACCCTTTGAGGGTATTTCAGTAATTTTACCCTTCGAGGGTATTTCAGTAATTTTACGACCTTACCATAGGCCTACCGTCGTTTCGAATTACTCGAATAACTTATATGGCCAAAATGGTGTAATTGGGCCCAAAGCCCACTATTCGGCCTAACTGGGCCCACAGGCTCGTGTGGCCCATTGAGCCCAATTTTAGTCACGGCTATGCGAATCTCGCTGCCCAATCCATTATTATCCGCTTACCATGGATTTTACCCATGTGGGGCCTATTGGGCCCACATGGCCCATCTCGGCCCAACGAGGCCCATTACGACCTAAGCCCACGAGAATGTTCGTGGCAGCCTCAACGGTCTATCGCCAACGATTATGGCTCAGTTTATCCTTACGAGCGTTCGCACGCTCGAGAGCCCTCAGATGTCGTAGTTTCAGCTTTTCGGCTTTTGCCGATTCATAATTAATCAGGGGTGTGAATACACACCTTCATCCATCGTTTTTACAGAAACAACATTGGGTGTACGATTACACACCTGTTCGCGAAACTAGATAAGATCCACGCTCTCCGAATCCTACAATCCACCAACATATCGTATCAGATTTACACTAATAAGGTTAACACATACTCTTAATCCACCACCGTTATTAACTTACCACAACCACTCACCTTGCTCGAACTCACCCATATTAGCGCCTCCCTGCTGATCAAGGGCGGTATCCCCCTCCTAACAAGATTTGGCATAACAGAAGTTGTTAGAAACAATCCAACATTCAGCCCCCAGAGAAAAACAGAAGGGGAAACCGAAGTTTGATCATAAAGCCATAAGAGATCTAACTAATAACGAAATAATAAAGTGATAACAGTATTCCTCCCTTACCAATACCAATGAACAACGAATTTCGGTAGTTGTCTGACAAAAAGATTTAGCCCTAACCACGGAGAAAAAATAGATTTGAGAAGAAAGGAGTATGAAGATTCGGCCTAATAGAGAAGGGGAAAACGAAGTTTAAAAAAAAAAGAAGAGATGGAAGCAAAAGAGGGTCGGCTATGGAAGAAGTGATTAGAGAAGAGATGAGAGAAAGACTTCAAAGGATTGCTCAAAACTGGGCATTCAATAATTATGTCCCGGCAAAAAAGTGGGCAGCAGTTGAGAATAGATATGAAAGGAATAGAGACCCGAATGGTCAAAAATGTGTCAAGATGCGAAAATAACACCCGAAAACACCAGAGAAAATTTGGTACTTCAAAACTCTCACAAAGCCGAAAATGCACCCAAAATGAATGCTATAGCCGAATTTCCCCTTACTCATGCTCTCCCAATTGGCCAAGACTCCCCTCACAATCCAACTCCCTCAAACTCTCCACCAAATCCTCCTTGAATTGCTCCCAGCCTCCCATTCGAATTTGTTGACCAGATCTTCAACCTCCTCTGCAGAGTTTGATTCAAACTCTACCTCTCGCACAACCGAATCATAAAATAAAAGTCCCCAATTTTCATGTCATGGGATTTGAACCCCAACTCCCCTTTCCATCTTAGTGACGCAACCACCATCAAGCCACATGCCATTTTTGTGACATAGAAACACACATATTTAAACATAAGTCTTAACTGCTAACAGCCAATTTCCCTTAAGAGCAAAAATTAAAAATTTTCCAAGGCTCAGACTCGAACTCAGTCTTCCTAAAAACCCTCAAATACCCTCAAATACTTAGCCATTGAAGCACACATGGAATTTAAGCCACATCATGCAAAATTACAAACCCCACATTTTTGGGGCGTTACATCTCGAGTCTACTCTCTACTGGCGCCAGTGCATTATTCGCAGCATCATCGGCTGAAGTTCGATCCGGATCCATTACTATATAAAAATACAATTTAAAATGTCAGGAGTCGTCACACTATCATTAGGTAAATACTCATATGTATGGCATGTATAGCTAGACTCATACTTATGCTACGTTAGTCCGAGAACCAACTAAACCGTAGCTCTGATACCACTAAATGTAACACCCCTTACCAGTGTTCAAAGCCGGAACCGAATACGAGGCATTACCTAACTCAACTTTCTTAAACATACAACATCAGGCCATAAAATTTCATTTCAACTTAAGACTTTTCATTCCTACTCATAATGTCCTTATTATGGGCCTACGAGACCCAAAACTTACACCTGCAATGATTCGAGGCTAAACCGAAAACTTTGAAACACATAGACAATTTTGACTTGAAACAAGGCCACACACCCGTGTGAAGGATGGGACGCCCGTGTGGCATATCACATGCCCGTGTTCCACACCCGTGTGGATCTATTTCTCAATTCGAACCTACAGGGGTTTTCACACAGCCGGACACACGCCCGTGTTCCTCACACGGCCACGACACGCCCGTGTGTAAAAACATTGGCATTCTTTTTATAACGTCATCACCTCACTAAGGTCACACGACCAAGGCACACGCTCGTGTCCTTAGACCGTGTGTCGAATTAAATTCCAAATTTCAAGTGCAGACTTCACACGGGCTGGGCACACGCCCATGTCCATGGCCGTGCCTCCCGCATTGCTGAGACACACAGCCGTGTCTCTGCTCGTGTGTTTACTACTGAGCATACTGACTTGTAAACCTAGCATGCAAGGGGACACATGGCCAATCAAAACGCCCATGGGGTTAGCCGTGTGTCACACACGGCCTAGACACACACCCGTGTGACTACCCGTGTGGACATTGGAAAGGCTATCTACCAAGCCAAATGCCACCCTACACAGCAACCATACTTATACCAATTCAATCCAACACATATTATGACCATAGAGCACTTCTAGGGACTCAAAATCAAGATATCAATACTAGCATGCATTTCATGAATTTCATCATCATTGTATACATGAACTTGTCAAGTATTGGCAAATTTCCCATGACCATTTACAAAATGAATTGAACAACATTAATAGCCCACACTTGGGCTAACAATCCTATACATGCCATACTCAAAATGAATCTAACTTGGCTATACCAAAGAGTAGTCGATAGTGTGATTTTCGAACTCCGATGTCTCACGATCCCCGAGTTAGCTCGGCAATACAACAAGGAAAAGGGAAATGAGAGGGGTAAGCATAAAGCTTAGTAAGTCTGCATGAATAAACAACAACATAAAGACTCATAATGCCATTCTTCCATTGTATTGAACAAAACACAAAGTCTCAAGCACATTGCCATAACTTACTCATGCTTACTCTTACCATTTACATATCATGTCTCATATCGTAAAATTTCTCGTGAATTACTCACATGCACCTGTATCACTTCACCACATAACTTTAGTGCTAATTTCGTTTCTATATTAAGCTTAACTATTTATCCCATTGAATCACTTGGGATACTCAAAGATACATGATCATCCTCAATCACATAATTACGATGCCAATGCCACATCCCAAATGTGGTCTTACGTGGGGTCACTTCTAGATGCCGATGCCATATCCTAGATATGGTCTTATACGGGATCTCATATCGATTGTCGATGCCATATCCCAGATATGGTCATATACGGGATTTCAATTTGGTGCCGAGGCCATGTACCAGACATGGTCTTATACGGGACCTTACCCATCTCAAGTCTTAATGATAATATTCTCTCATTTATTTAAGTCTAACCGGGACTTCAACATCATAGATTTTCATTATTTCATCATTCAACATCATTACTCAAATTCATAGAAACGATATACATCTTCACAAATATCAAATATTTAAAGTCATATTAACATGGTGTTAAACTTATTACACGCAAACTTACCTCGATTTCAAAATAGGCCAAAATGCTGATCTAATTCGATACCTTGCCCTTTCCTCGGTCAAGGTTAATTCTTCGTTCTTCTTGATCTATAATAACAATTCAGCTCATATAATTATCATATTAATCAACACACTTCAATAATCTTACTTTGGAAAAATTACCATTTTGCCCTTATACTTTCACAAAATGACTATTCTACCCCTAGGCTCGTAAATCAATTCTAATCAAATTTCTTCCTCTAACGAGCCTAGG
Organism: Gossypium sturtianum; assembly: GCA_025698515.1. NCBI lineage: Eukaryota > Viridiplantae > Streptophyta > Magnoliopsida > Malvales > Malvaceae > Gossypium > Gossypium sturtianum. Next base: position 73,919,828 of record CM046947.1, on the reverse strand, counting down.
TGAAAATTTATTTCTCTTATGGCAACACTCAATACTCATCATTTCACACATTTACCACATATTTTGCAACCTTTACAAAAAGGTCCTTTGAGGTGTTTTCATGATAACACCTTTCACAAAAGTTGTTTACCTAACAACTAGGACTCATATTCTTCCATAAAAATACAGCAAACAACATAAATGCTCACATGGCAAAACCTTAGGTTTTCAACCATTTTGCAAAATAGTCCCCTCATTAGCTAGCTTAAGCTTTAGGGGTTCCAAAAGTACAAATTTTATCAAGAAAGACCATTAAAATCACTTACTTGTAAGGAGAAAAGCTTGCTGAAATTTTTGAGCTCTCAAACCTCTATTATGCTGCTAATTTTCGGTGGAGAAGACGGAGATAAAAGGTGATATTTTTCTTTTCTTTATTTTAATATAAACCATCAATTTAGTCACCAAATTTTTACCAACTTTGACTCATTTTTTTTAACTCTTTGTCCCCTATGGCCTGCCACCCTATTTCTAAGGGTCTATTTGCCCATTAAAGGCCTCCAATTAATATTCTATGGCTTTTAGACACCTTTAGCTTATAAAATGGAACTTTTACACTTTATGCGATTTAGTCCTTTTTCGCGATTAAGCATGAAATCGCTAAAATTAAAGCACCAAAATTTTTATGCACCTATATAATCATACTATAACTCATAAAATAATATAAAAATAAATTTCTTCAACCTCGGATTAGTGGTTCTGAAACCACTATTCCGTCTAGCCCCTAAATCGGGCTGTTACAATTCTCCCCCCTAAGGATTTTCATCCATGAAAATCTTACCGGTGAAAAGGTTGGGATATTGGTTTCTCATTGCCTCCTCAGGCTCCCAAGTAGCCTCTTCTACTCCATGTCTTTGCCATAGCACTTTCACGAGGGCTATACTTTTGTTTCTCAACTGTTTGACCTCTTGTGCCAAAATCTTAACTGGCTCTTCGCCATAAGTCTTGTCTGGTCGAATCTCGACCTTTGATGGTACAATCACATGCGAAGGGTCTGATCGGTAGCGACGTAACATAGATACGTGGAAAACATCGTGAATCTTTTCCAACTACGGTGGCAAAGCAAAACGATAAGCTACCGGCCTTATCCTCTCGATAATCTCATGAGGTCCAATAAAACACGGACTCAAATTGCCTTTCTGCCCAAATCTGAGGACCTTTTTCCATGGTGATTGTAACACCCCTAACCCGTAACCGTTGCCGAAATAGGGTTAAAAGATATTACCAATCATTTCGGAACATTTAATAACATTTTACAACACAAAGTCTATCACCGTCCAAACATAATAAAAGATATACATATAGTCCATTAATGAGGTCTACGAGACCTTAAACATGCATTAGAAAGGGTTCGGGACTAAACCGAACACATACAAATTTTTTTGAAAATCAAACATTTTTCCAAGCTAAAGAGGTCACACGCCCGTGTGAGTAGACTGTGTGCCTCACACGGCCTCGGACACGCCCGTGTGTCCAAGCCGTGGCAAAACAAGGCATACATACTGACTTATCCACACAGCCTGAGACACGCCCGTGTGCCTCACCCGTGGTCGACACTAACTTGCACCACACGGCCAGTCACACACCCGTGTGTCCAGCCCGTGGTCGAGTCTGACTTGTTTTGAAATACAACCACGAAGGACACGGTCGAGCCACACGCCCGTGTGCTCAACTGTGTGGGCAATTATATGCCACTTGCAAGGCCAATCTTGCCACTCACACATAGGATCACCTACAAGCATCATACCATATGCATTTATACCTCAAATGGCAACCAAAACATACCAATATATGCACCAAATAATAATCAACCACACCACTTACTTCCATGCTCAAATTCAACTCAAATAACTCTATCTAAAATATCAATTTCACATCCCAAAACTTATAATCTATTCAACATTCATTCCTTACCAATTCTATCATGAAACATACCATTTCCATCTTGCTAATTTATGCAATAATGATCAATCACATAGAGTATACACATACACTAATAAATCATTCTTTTCACATGTTCAAAACATATACCAACCATCAAACTACCAAGCCAAATCACATGGCAAGGCTTATACACTTCAAAACATGCCATAATCACTAGCCTATACATGCCATATACCATATATATATACATCTTCCAAAAGTACCAAAATAGATAGCCGATAGTGTGATTTAGTCGCTGACGATTCCCAGATCCGAGCTAGATTTAAAGACACTGTAAAACAGAGAAACACTTCACACAATAAGCTTTTAAAGCTTAGTAAGTTCGTCATATAATACATTTAATTCAATGATTCAAATTCAATATGTAAAATAAACCATCACATAGATGAATTCACAATAATACACAATTTCATATATAGTCAATACTCACATAACCATCCATTTATCCATTTACAAAGTCATCAACCACATAGGTTCTGTACATACCTTTGCCAACACTTAGTTAACGATCGTTCTTGCTATTCAATGCTCGATACCACATTTCGATCAATCTTCATTATTCATTCGATTTAGTCGCACACTTAGTGCTAATTTCTTAGCCGAAGCTTAAATATCATCGTACACTTAGTGCCATTACATTAAACTAAATTTATCTCGGTATCACACACATAGTGCTAATCAATAAAGTCGAGGCTTCCATTACTTCGCTTTGCTTCGTGCTATTCATTTCTGTCCCGGTTCTAATTACGCACACTTAGTGCCACATTTCTCAATACCAAATATAGCATTTCTAATTCAATAATCACATATTCATTCATTGTATAGCACTTAGACATATTTAACAACTCGTATTATATCCGAACTTACCTCGTACGTCGAAGTAACAAAACGAGTCAATTAATCGAGCACTTTATCTTTGCCTCGATCTCAATCCAAATCCCTCTTTTCTTGATCTATACATATTCAAATTTAGCTCATTCAATCACGAAATCATTCAATCTAGTCCAAACACACATATTTAGGGCATTTTACAAAATAGCTCTCACATTTTCACATTTCAACACTTTAGTCCCTATTTCATAAAATCATCAATTTCACATAATTTCATTTCACACATGCTAGCCGAATTCTCCTTATGTTCATACAAGCCCACATATTTCATTTATTTCACATTTTAATCCTTCAATTTACTCTTTTCTCAATTTAGCCCAAATTACTCAAATCCACCAAAAATTTGAAGACAAAATATGTGAATCTATCACATATCTTTCATATTTAATCACCAAGCATCACAAAGCTCACATATTCATCAATGGCACTTCTCAAAATCATCATCAAATTCTAAAATTAAGACATGGGCTTAAGAGAACACAAAGCAACGATCACAAAAACGTAGAAATTATCAAAAACCGAGTCAAAAGCATACCTCAATCAAGCTAAACCATAGCCGAATATCACAAATCTTCAATGACTATTTCTCTTTTCTATTTTCGATGGATATAAGATAGTGGAAGATGATAAAAACCATGGTTTTGTTTTAATTTATTTTATTTACCCATTTACTAAGTTAACCTTAATAATATACATATTAAATCATTCATTATAAGGTCATTTATGACCAATCCCACTCTCTATGGTCCAATTACATAATAAGGACCCTTCATTTAATAAGCCACGCCAAATAAATACTTTAACAATCATCACACAACATTTGCATTTTATGCGATTAAGTCATTTTTGCAAATTAAGCACACAATCGATAAAATTTTCACACAAAAATTTCACACATGCTTAATCACATACTATAAACACCAAAAATAATTTTAAAATATTTTTTTGACCTGGAATTTGTGGTCTCGAAACCACTGTTCCGACGTTTTGTCATCATCTCATTATCACTTTTCTGGGCATCACAAATCTGACGTATAAACATTGGCCTCACTTTCAACTCAGCCAAAACCGAACCATCATCACATAGATCTATTTGAGTACTTATTACTCGCAAAGCAAATAAAGAATTTCGGCTCAAAGCGTCAGCAACAACATTAGCTTTCCCCAGATGATAATTAATTACTAATTCATAGTCTTTTAGTAATTCTAACCATCTCCGCTGTCTCAAATTTAATTCTTTCTGAGTCATCAGATATTTCAAACTCTTGTGATCAGTATAAATGTGACATTTCTCACCAAATAGATAATGACGCCAAATTTTCAATGCAAATACAATCGCAGCTAATTCAAGATCATGAGTCGAATAGTTCTTTTCATGCGGCTTTAACTGTCTCGAATCATAAGCTATAACTTTGCCCTCTTGCATCAGCACACAGCCCAAACCATTCAACGATGCATCACTGTAAACTATAAATTCTTTACCCGATTCAGGTTGGACTAACACTTGTGCCTCCGTCAACAATGCTTTCAACTGTTCAAAACTCTACTGGCACTTTTCTGACCACTCGAATTGAACATCTTTTTGTAACAATTTCGTCAACGGAGTCGCAATCATCAAAAAGCCTTTCACAAACCGCCTATAATATACCGCTAGTCCCAGAAAACTACGGACTTCAGACACATTTCTCGGAGGTTTCCACTCTAAAATTGCTAAAATCTTGTTCGGATCAACCCGTATTTCCGCAGCTGATACAATATGTCCCAGAAAACTAACCTCACGCAACCAAAACTCACATTTTCTAAACTTTGCATACAATTGCTTCTCACGTAGAGTCTGTAATACAATTCTCAAATGCTCGGCATGTTGCGTCTCATCACAAGAATAAATCAAAATGTCATCAATAAACACCACAACAAATCGATATAAGTATGGTCTGAATATCCGATTCATCAAATCCATAAACACTGCAGGATCATTCGTTAGTCCGAAAGGCATAACTAAGAATTCATAATGTCCGTACCTCATTCTAAAAGCAGTTTTCGGCATATCTGATTCTTTAACTCGTAGCTGATAATAGCCCGATCTCAAATCTATCTTAGAAAACACTGTAGCTCCTTTCAGCTGATCAAGCAAATCACCGATTCTCGGTAGAGGATATTTATTCTTTATCGTCACTTTGTTCAACTGTCGATAATCAATACACATCCTCGTAGTTCCATCTTTCTTTTTCACGAACAACACAGAAGCACCCCAGGGCGAGAAACTCGGTCGTGCAAATCCTCTATATGTCAACTCTTGCAACTGAGACTTCAACTCTTTCAATTCTGTTAGTGCCATTCTATATGGAGCTATTGAGATAAGAGTTGTTCCCGGCACTAAATCAATACCAAACTCGACTTCTTGTATCGGAGGTAATCCCGGTAATTCCTCAGGAAACACAGATGGGAACTCGCAAACTACAGGCACAGATTCAACTTTCTTTTCTGTTACTTTTGTATCTATCACATACGCAAGATAAGCTTCGCAACCCTTTTTCATATAATTCAAAGCTTTCGTCGAAGATACAACAGCCAGTAACCCATTCAAGTCACTGGATTCAATTCGAACTATCTCACCATTCTGACTTCTCAAATCAATACTCTTTCGTTTACAATTCATAATAGCATTATGCAAAGTGAGCCAATCCATACCCAGAATTATATCAAATTCATCGAATGGTAGCAGCGTCAAATTAGCCGGAAAACAAATATCTCGAATCATCAACAGACAGTTCTTGCATACTTTATCAACCAGAACATACTTGCCTAAGGGGTTCGATACTCTAATTAAAAATTCAATAGACTCAACAGGCAAAGTCTTACTAGATACTAGATTCACACACACATATGAATGAGTAGATCCTGGATCTATCAATGCAATCACATCGGTATCAAATAGAGTAAAAGTACCAGTTATGACGTCTGAAGATGATGCTTCTTCACAAGCGCGAATAGCAAAGGCTTGGGCGCCTCGGATCTCACAGCTGTATCTGTTGTCCCTCTCTGGCTACCACTCACATTTCTGGTGTTTCTGAGTGGTCTACCTCTAGCCGTCATATTACTCGGCCTCGCACTCTGAACATTGTCTTTCTTAGCTAACTCTGGGCAACCTCGAATGAAATGATCTCGTGATTCACATTTATAGCAAGCTCTATTATTATACTTGCCCCGACATTCTCCAACATGTCGTCCCCCACACTGTTACACTCAGGCTTGTTGCTTTTAACACTTCTAATACATGATTCAATTGGAACTTGTGTTTTAGAACTAACATTCTGTTTCACTCGATCTCTACTCGAATGTCCAATCGAAATATTTGAGCGATTAGTTGCATCTCGGAATATCTTGGACGAAGGTTGATATGAATTACTCATCGATCTTTTTCTTTCATCTCTAGCTTCAGATTCTGCTTTCTTCTTTTCTTTGCTCAGTTTTTCAGCTTTGCAAGCTCTTTCAACTAACACTACAAATTTATTCAAATCAAGTATTCCAACCAATATTTTAATGTCTTCATTCAGCCCTTCAATGAAGCGTTTACACATAGTAGTTTCGGTTGAAACACATTCCCGTACATTCTGACTTAATCTCACAAATTCCCTCTCGTACTCAGTAACAGACATGCGGCCCTGTTTCAGCTCTAGAAATTATTTACGTTTTTGATCTATGAATCGTTGACTAATATACTTCTTTCAGAATTCAACTTGAAAGAAATCCCAGGTGATTCTCTCTCTTGAAACCACGATATCAATGTTTTTCACCAATTATATGCCGTATCTCTCAACAATGAAATAGCACATTTCAAGCATTCATCAAGAGTCAATGACATCTCATCAAACACTCGAGGTGTATTCTTGAGCCAAAACTCAGCTCGCTCAGCATCATCATCAACCGTAGCTCTAAACTCTTCAGCCCTATACTTTCAAATTTTATCCACAGGAGGCTTACTCAATCGGATTGGATCTGTCACTTGTGGCACTACAGGTACTTGTGGGGGTGGAGGTTGTTGAGTAGCCGGGTTCGTTCGAACGAAAACTGAAAACCACTCACTCATCATTTGGAAGAAGGCTTGCTTAGCCTCTCCCTCGTGGCTACTAGCAATTGGCTTAGACTCGGCCGGCACTGTCCCTTGAGCGGGAGTAGGCTCAATGCTCTCAACATCATCAACAACTGCTCATTCGGGATCCATTTACTATACAAAAACACATTTTTAACTGTCAGGATTCATCACACTATCGCAATTATATATATGGCATGTACAGCTAGACTCACACGCGCTACGTTAGTCCTAGAATTGACTAAATTGTAGCTCTGATACCAATAAAATGTAACACCCCTAACCCATAACCGTTGCCGAAATAGGGTTAAGAGATATTACCAATCATTTCGGAACATTTAATAACATTTTATAACACAAAGTCTATCACCATCAAAACATAACAAAATATATACATATAGTCCATTAATGAGGTCTACGAGACCTTAAACATGCATTAGAAAGGGTTCGGGACTAAACTGAACACATACAATTTTTTTGAAAATCAAACATTTTATCAAGCTACAGAGGTCACACGCCCGTGTGAGTAGACCGTGTGCCTCACACGGCCTCGGACACGCCTGTGTGTCCAAGCCGTGGCAAAACAGGGCATACATACTGACTTGTCCACATGGCCTGAGACACGCTCGTGTGCCTCACCCGTGGTCGACACTGACTTGCACCACATGGCCAGTCACACGCCCGTGTGTCCAGCCCGTGGTCGAGTCTGAATTTTTTTAAAATATAACCACGAAGGACACGGTCGAGCCACACGCCCATGTGCTCAACCGTGGGGCAATTATAGGCCACTTGCAAGGCCAATCTTGCCACTCACACTTAGGATCACCTACAAGCATCATACCATATGCATTTATACCTCAAATGGCAACCAAAACATACCAATATATGCACCAAATAATCATCAACCACACCATTTACTTCCATGCTAAAATTCAACTCAAATAACTCTATCTAAAATATCAATTTCACATCCCAAAACTTATAATCTATTCAACATTCATTCCTTACCAATTCTATCATGAAACATACCATTTCCATCTTGCTAATTTATGAAATAATGATCAATCACATAGAGTATACACATACACTTATAAATCATTCTTTTCACATGTTCAAAACATATACCAACCATCAAACTACCAAGCCAAATCACATGGCAAGGCTTATACACTTCAAAACATGCCATAATCACTAGCCTATACATGCCATGTACCATATATATATACATCTTCCAAAAGTACCAAAATAGATAGCCGATAGTGTGATTTAGTCGCTGACGATTCCCAGATCCGAGCTAGATTTAAAGACACTGTAAACAGAGAAACACTTCACACAGTAAGCTTTTAAAGCTTAGTAAGTTCGTCATATAATACATTTAATTCAATGATTCAAATTCAATATGTAAAATAAACTATCACATAGATCAATTCACAATAATACACAATTTCATATATAGTCAATACTCACATAACCATCCATTTATCCCTTTACAAAGTCATCAACCATATAGGTTCTGTACATACCTTTTCCAACACTTAGTTAACGATCATTCTTGCTATTCAATGCTCGATACCACATTTCGATCAATCTTCATTAATCATTCGATTTAGTCGCACACTTAGTGCTAATTTCTTAGCCGAAGCTTAAATATCATCGCACACTTAGTGCCATTACATTAAACTGAATTTATCTCGGTATCACACACATAGTGCTAATCAATAAAGTCGAGGCTTCCATTACTTCGCACACACTGTGCTATTCATCTCTGTCCCGGTTCTAATTACGCACACTTAGTGCCACATTTCTCAATACCAAATATAGCATTTCTAATTCAATAATCACATATTAATTCATTTTATAGCACTTAGACAAAAATTTAACAACTCGTATTATATCCGAACTTACCTCGTATGTCGAAGTAACAAAACGAGTCAATTAATCGAGCACTTTATCTTTGCCTCGATCTCAATCCAAATCCCTCTTTTCTTGATCTATACATATTCAAATTTAGCTCATTCAATCACAAAATCATTCAATCTAGTCCAAACACACATATTTAGGGCATTTTGCAAAATAGCCCTCACATTTTCACATTTTGACACTTTAGTCCCTATTTCATAAAATCATCAATTTCACATAATTTCATTTCACACATGCCTAGCCGAATTCTCCTTATGTTCATACAAGCCCACATATTTCATTTATTTCACATTTTAATCCTTCAATTTACACTTTTCTCAATTTAGCCCAAATTACTCAAATCCACCAAAAATTCAAAGACAAAATATGTTAATCTATCACATATCTTTCATATTTCATCACCAACCATCACAAAGCTCACATATTCATCAATGGAACTTCTCAAAATCATCATCAAATTATAAAATTAAGGCATGGGCTTAAGAGAACACAAAGCAACTGTCACAAAAACATAGAAATTATCAAAAACGAGTCAAAAGCATACCTCAATCAAGCTAAACCATAGCCGAATATCACAAAGCTTCAATGACTATTTCTCTTTTCTATTTTTGGTGGATATAAGGTAGTGGAAGATGATAAAAACCATGGTTTTGTTTTAATTTATTTTATTTACCTATTTACTAAACTAACCTTAATAATATACATATTAAATCATTCATTATAAAGTCATTTATGACCAATCCCACTATCTATGGTCCAATTACATAATAAGGACCCTTCATTTAATAAGCCATGCCAAATAAATACTTTAACAATTAGCATACATCATTTGCATTTTATGCGATTAAGTCCTTTTTGCAAATTAAGCACACAATCGATAAAATTTTCACACAGAAATTTCACACATGCTTAATCACATACTGGAAACACCAAAAATAATTTTAAAATATTTTTTTGACCTCAGATTTTTGGTCTCAAAGCCACTGTTCCGACTAGGGTCTAAATCGGGCAGTTATAGTGATACTTTTAGAAACACTTTATCACCGACTTGAAACACAATCTCTTTTTGTTTTAAGTCTGCATAGGACTTTTGTCTATCTGAGGTAGCTTTTAGACATTCACGTATCACCTTTACTTTCTCTTTAGTTTCTCTGACCAAATCGACCCCGTGAATCTGGTTTTCTCTGAGTTCTGACCAATACAAAGGCGTTCGACACTTACGCCCATAAAATGCCTCATAAGGTGCCATCTTCAAACTTGACTGAAAGCTGTTATTGTAGGCGAATTCCACCAATGATAAGTAATTCTCCTAATTACCTTGGAATTCCAAAATGCAACATCGAAGCATGTCCTCAAGTATCTGTATCACTCTCTCCGACTGCCCGTCAATTTGCGGATGGAAAGCTGTACTAAAGCTCAATTTTGTGCCTGAGGCCTCTTGCAACTTTTTCCAAAACTGTGACGTAAATCTTGGATCTCTATCCGAAATAATCGACAATGGTACTCCGTGAAGTCTTACTATTTCTGTCAAGTACAAATCTGCCAACTTATCGAGCGAGTAGTCGACCCGTACTGGTGTAAAATGAGCTAACTTCGTGAGTCTATCCACTACGACCCATATGGCATCTTTCTTTTTTGGCGTCAACGGTAAACCCGTCATGAAGTCCATAGTAATACGGTCCCATTTCCACTCGGGAACCATAATAGGCTGAAGTAGACCTGAAGGTACTTGATGTTCAGCCTTCACTTGTTGACAATTTAGGCATCTTGAAACAAACTCAGAAATGTGTTTCTTCATACACGACCACCAATACCATTTCCTTAGATCATTATACATCTTCGTGCTGCCTGGATGTACAGACAAACATCCACTATGTACTTCATGCAGAATCTTTCGTATAAGTTCATCATCTCTGGGTACACAGACCCTATCTCGACACATCAGACATCCATCAGGACTTATCCAAAAGTCCGACTCAACATTTGACTCACATTGAACTCTTTTAGCTTGTAAATCATTGTCACCTTTCTGAGCTTCAAAAATCTCTTGAAGAAACATTGGTCTAGCCCTCAACTCGGCTAGTATAGAACCATCATTTGACAAAACTATCCGTGTGTCCATGGCTCTCCGCGCAAACAAGGTTTTCCTGCTCAAGGCATCGACGACCACATTCGCCTTACCCGGATGGTAGTCGATCACTAGCTCATAATCCTTTATTAGTTCTAACCATCTTCTTTGCCTTAGGTTCAAATCCTTTTGAGTCATCAAGTACTTTAGGCTCTTATGATCAGTGAACACCCGACATTTCTCACCATACAAATGGTGTTTCCATATCTTTAGTGCAAATACAATTGCAGCCAACTCCAAATCGTGGGTCGGGTAATTCTTCTCCTTACCCTCTTGTATGAGTACACAACCCAATCCATTCAGGGATGCATCGCTGTAAACCACAAATTCTTTTCCTGGTTTGGGTTGTACTAGAACTGGAGCCTCAAATAACAACGCCTTTAGTTCCTCAAAACTCTGTTGGCACTTTTCGGTCCATTCAAACTTTACATCTTTTTGAAGCAACCTCATCATCGGAGTAGGTATCACGGAAAATCCCTTGACAAAACGTCTATAGTAGCCAGCTAGGCCCAAAAAACTCCTAACTTTGATTACATTCCTTGGTGGCTTCCAATCTATAATTGCTGAGATCTTACTCAGGTCGACTCTGATTCTATCTCCCGAGACAATGTGCCCCAAAAATCCAACTTTCTTAAGCCAAAATTTGCTTTTACTAAACGTGGCATACAATTGTTTATGTAACACCCCAAACCCAGTCTAGACGTTACGACCAGATCTGGAACGTCACAGGGGAAAGGTTGTAAAAAGGACGTTGGAAATTTTAAAGAAAGACCAAAGGTTTGAAACTTTTCATTTTAGGTGATATAATAAAAACAGTGATTTGTAGTTTTAAGAAAAATTTCCGAGTTGGGTTAATCGAAATTTGTTATCTTTGTTGGCGCTTGAAAGAAAACGGTTGTTTTATGATACTTATGTTTTGAAAACTCCATCTTAACTTCCGTGTTAAAATATAATAATGTCATATCTTAATAAATAGTAACTAAGAAGAACCAAATATTAACTTAAGAAGGCCTTATTACATAACAAAATCCCCAACTAAAATTATTTGTAGAAAGGAAACGAATTTACGAAAAGAACATTTTATGGCCTCCACGAGTCCGCCTCGGATCCCTGATCCATGATCTACTGATTACCTGCATCATTAGGCAGAGGGGTGAGTCACCAAGACTCAGTGTGTAAATCCCCTTATGTCACTTAAATGATTTCAATCCCACAATCGCACATTGGGCCTTGGCCCACTCAGTATAGCGTACACAAATACGAATAGAATGCATCCCAGCCCAACCTAATTTTTCCATCCTCTACACGCCACCCGTACCAGCCCAACACACCGTGGGGATTTCTACAATCAACCCTCCATCCGCTACACGCCTCATACGTGCCACCAAGCCACTGGTGACCGAGTCACTATTAACATACGTGGGGCCAATCCACCGTGGTACCAAACCACCGTGACAATCCCTGATGAATATATGTACCAAACCACTAGGACGAGTCACTAAATCATAGATATATATATACGTGGTATTAAACCACCGTGGCACCAAACCACTGAGACATGGAAACTGAATCAGATATATATGGGGCCAACCCACTTGTGGTACCAAACCACTGTGACAGTTTCCAATACTTCCCCTTTCGCATCATAACCCAAACCCATGCAGAACATACAAATCAAATGAATGCACATGCTCTCATCATAGTGACAAATTACAGCATACATTTTCATACCCATTAATGGAACGTTATAGTCACTTACCTGGTATCCCCAGCTTTACCCATAAGGGTATAACGACTTTCTGTTCAGTCACTTTGGCTTTTCAGCCCAAACAGCTAATAATACACATTAATAACAGAGTGTGAATATTTTACACACCTGATAACACGCAATACTATGCTTTCTACGTCGACACTCTCATTAGCAGGGACGACGGCTATCTGCCTAATCTGCTCTGAAGTCGGTCCATAACCCGGTGGCGGTCTGCATCTTTGCCGATACTGGATCGTTTCTTAAACTTAGAATGAGACTACGGTCCGACCCCTTCCTTCCTTTGACGGCATTCGAATCCATGGCGGATCTTGATCAGAGAACCAAGTTAAAGTAATGAAAAAAATGAAAGGATAGATACTCGTATCAAAGAAGTCGCTTACCTAGATCAATAGAAACCGAATGTTAGCAGACTTGGCTTAAGAACCCGATTAGAGTGATCCAATTCGACAATCACAGACCCTTCGGCTTTGGACTACAACTACTCGGCTAATGGAGATTCCTTGAAGTAACGTCCCAATAAGAGAAGAGAAAAACAAAGGAGGGTTAACCAGGGTATAAACGCCATGCAACCTAGCCATTCGGCTTTGGCCATACAAAACCGAAAGGAAGAAAAGAAAAGACAAAGATAATCGCTTCTTACCTTCAGCAACAGAACCCGATTGGCACACAAAAAGATTCGGCACAGGAGAAGTAATAGACGAGAATGATCGATCGGCTAAATAAGAAGAAAGAAGGTTAAATTTTGGCTATTGGCAAAGAATGATGGTAAGAATGTTTCGATGGAACAAGTGGAAACATGCGGCTTAAGGAGAGAACACTAGAAGAAAAGTGAGGAAGAGAGAATGTTTCGGCTAGCACTCAAAAGAACGAAAGAAAGATGAAGCAAAGAAATGGGATGAGAGTTTCGGTTGAAAGGGAAAAGATGAAGAGGAATAGTAATGAGAGAAAGAGAACTACGGTTTTGGTGAAGAAGAAATGTACCAAAGTTGATTTCGGCTTTGAGAAAAATAGGAGAACCAAATGAAAGGAGGAAGAAAAAGAACACAAAGAAAGCTCAAGAACTTGACAAAAGTCGGCACTCAACACCCCCTTCAAAGACCGAATATACTCCAAAAGAAAAAGGGAGAAAAACCTAAGACCTAAAGGATTTTCGGCACACACACTACTAGACCCCAACCGAAACCTCTCCCCCTTCTCAAGCTTCCCACAACCGGCCATTACCTCCACCCACTTGAAAATCCCTTACTTTCCTCCTAAATTCACTCTTGTTCACCCATTCAAAATAGTTTGAAAAATTCAAACTCCACCTTTCACTCATGGCCACCCTTTCCAATTATTTGACTCATTCAACACTCCTCCCTTGAAGTGTCCTAGCTGAACTCCACCACCCAAGCTCATTAGACGCAAAAACAAAACTCCAGATTGCTGACGACGCGACTTGAACCCCTTCCCTCTGCAGCTTCTCCCTTGTGACGTCTCTTCAAGCACTCTAAGTGGCGCCTCTCTGCCACTTTACCAATTCTTTACTTGTGTCATCCACACACAATTAAATACCCTTAAGACCTACCTCAGCTAGCTCTCCCCTATATTGCCTAAAAATAAAATTTTCACCAAGGCTTAGGCTTAACCCCGAGCCTTCCCGGGACCCCCAAACACACCAAATTAACACACAGAGCATAGCATAAACACACAACACATATTAAATACAGAACCTCAAACTCCAGGATGTTACAGTTTATCTCTCAAAATTCGCAGAACCGTCCTCAAATGTTCGGCATGTTCATTCTCATCCCGAGAGTAGATCAATATATCATCGATAAAAACTACTACAAATTTATCCAAATACGGTTGAAAGATACGATTCATCAAATCCATGAAAATTGCAGGGGCATTTGTTAAACCAAAAGGCATGACCAAAAAATCATAGTGGCCATACCTTGTCCGGAATGCAGTTTTCAGCACATCTGAGTCTTTGACTCTCAACTGATAATATCCGGACCTCAAGTCTATCTTGGAAAATACCATGGCTCCCTTCAATTGATCAAATAAATCATCGATTCTTGGCAACTGGTACTTGTTCTTCACAGTTACCTTATTGAGCTGCCAATAATCTATACATAATCTCATAGAACCATCATTTTTCTTCACAAATAATACGGGAGCACCCCACAGAGAATAACTCGGTCTTGTGAAGCCTTTATCCGTTAACTCTTGCAACTATACCTTCAGTTCTTTTAGCTCGGTAGGAGCCATTCTGTATGGAGCAATAGAAATGGGAGCAGTACCAGGAGCTAACTCAATCCCAAATTAAATCTCTCTAACTAGAGGTAGCCCTGGCAATTCCTCCAGAAAAACATCTGGATACTCACATACTATGGGCACTGATTCAATTTTTAACTCAGTCTCCCTAGAATTCATAACAAAGACAAGGTAATCTTCGTACCCCTTTCTTAGATATTTCTGAGTCAGCAAGGAAGATATCACTACTGGCAATCTGTCTTGCTCATCTGATTCAACAGGAATAAGATCTCCACTTTCACATTTTAACTCAATAAACTTCCTTCCACAGTTCACTATCACATCATGAATAGTTAACCAATCCATCCCATGGATGACATCAAATTCATCAAACGGCAATAGCATGAGATTAGCAGGAAAACAATGACCCCTAATAATCAAAGGGCAACCTTTGCATACTCTATCGACCAACACACATTTGCCTAGGGGATTTGACACTTTTATCACAAATTCAGTAGACTCTACAGGCATACTCATGCTAGAGACTAATTTCATACAAATATACGAGTGGGTAGACCTCGAATCAATTAAAGCTACAACATGAGTATCATAGAGAGAAAATGTACCCATGATCACGTCGGGGGAGGACGCCTCTTCGCGAGCACGACTGGCATATGTTCTCGCTGGTGCTCTACCCTCAACTCTTGCAGTCTTCTCTCTAGATGAATTCTTGCTACTCATTTCATTTCCCAGGTTTCTCTATGGTCTTCCCCTAGCAGTACTCCCCGGTCTTGCATTCTAGATGCCGATGCCATATCCCAGATATGGTCTTATACGGGATCTCATATCGATTGTCGATGCCATATCCCAGATATGGTCTTATACGGGATTTTAATTTGGTGCTGAGGCCATGTACCAGACATGGTCTTATACGGGACCTTACCCATCTCAAGTCTTGATGATAATATTCTCTCATTTATTTAAGTCCAACCGGGACTTCAACATCATAGATTTTCATTATTTCATCATTCAACATCATTACTCAAATTCATACAAACGATATACCGTGTCCCAGGCCGTGTGTGCATTCAAAATAGGGCAACAGCCGTGTCCCAGCCCGTGTCCATACCCATGTAACTCTCTGACTTAGGTCACACGGCCAAGTCACATGCCTGTGTGCTAGGCCTTGTGTAGGTGTAGGGGTCACACAGGCCAAGCCACATGCCCGTGTGCAAGGCCGTGTAAAAAATCCTAAGCATTCTGTTTTGAATTTTTAAGATGCAGGGGACACACGACCAAAACAAACGCCCATGTGCTAGGCCGTGTGTCACACACAACTGAGACACACGCCCGTGTCTCTACTTGTGTGGACAAAATAAGGCCATTTTCAAGCCTTATTCCTCATCCAATTTGTCTTCCACCTACATTCACACTTTATCACATTCACAAAGCAATACTAACCATTCAAATCAAGCCAAATTCAAGTGCAATACATGTCTATATTCCCTATATGTCTAATATTTTATCTTACCTAATTGATCATATAGCATATATGCATATTTTACCAACCACATCATCTCAAACCATTCATCAACATATTAAAGCTACTTTATACTTATCAAAACATACCAATTACAAGCCATACCAATGGCTAATTTCAACCAAACGTATACATGTCATTCTTGAACACTTTTAGCCTATACATGCCATTATAACCTAAAATTTAATTTACTATTTATACCGAAACGAGTTGATGGATAGTGTGAGATATCTCCACCAAGCTTCCAACGCAACGAGCTTTCGAAGTATTATAAAATAGAGGAATTAAATTAGGGTAAGCATTTAATGCTTAGTAAGTTTGTATAAAAGGAATTTAACTTACCAATTAGATTCACATTTAAGGTAAGCAAATAAAATGCTCAAACCAATTTGGCTAATTTCCTAGCACATGTCCTCATCATGCATGTTAGTCAAGTAATTCACATAAATAACAAGAAACATGGATGAGCTCATCAATATTTAATTTCCACATACATGTATTTATCACTTCAAGCGTCCATGAACATGTACATATCATATCTTTGTATTTCAAGTATTTCTCACAGTAATTCATCTTATCTCATATCAGAACTTTACCCGTTGAATCATTTAAAATATCGATGGATACAAGGGTAGTACACATGAAGTGTACGAATCTGAAATCCGTCAATTCATATTCGGGGTGCTCATTTGAGCACATAATCGGGAAACCCTCTCTCGAGTCATATAACAAGAGGCTTGTGTGAGCCATATAATAGGAAGCTTATCCGGGTTGTATAACGGGAAGCTCATAAGAGCCATAATTGGGAAGCTCATGCGAGCTAATAACGGGTAGCTCTGAAAAGCCATTAACGTGAAGTTCGGATAGCCATATATCGGGAAGTTCAAGGGAGCCATATTGGGAAGCTCCAGAGAGAAATTAATTTGGAAGCTCACAAAGAGCCTTTAATCGGGAAGCTCACGAAGAGCCATATAACAGGATGCTCATAAGAGCTACGGTGTGTCTACAACACATGCAAAATTATAACTGATCGGGATGCTCCGAAGAGCTATTACGGGAAACTCGCAAGAACCATATAACGGGAAGCTCGAGAGGGCTAATAATAGGACACTCTTCCGAGCCATTGTGTGTCCGCAACATATGCAAGACCATAACCAATACGAGAAATGCTATATCCACCGAATTTTATTTATTCAAACGGGACCTGACCTTTATCAAGCTTTGTCGGATATGTATCAATTTCTTATAAATAGAAATTACACAATTCACATATACAACATTCAATTCAAACATATAAATATACACAATTTAGTTACACGAACTTACCTCGATAATTGCTCGTGTATACAAAATCTACTAATCCGACACTTTCTCTTTTTTCTCGATCTAATTCCGTTTTTGATCTATCCAGATCTATATGAATGAATTTAACATCAATTCAATAAAATTCTTATTCAATTCAGTCCATTTCACATCTTAGGCAAAATTACCATTTTGCCCCTATACTTTTAATTAATGACGATTTCGTCCCTAGGCTCGGAAAATGGAATTCATGCAATTTAACCCTAATTCCAAGCCTAACCAATTTTTACATGTAACATTTGCAGCCCATGTATTTCATAAAATTTAGAATATTTCCTTGAATTTTACAACTTTTCAATTTAGTCCCTAAATCACAATTTCATCAAAATTTCCTTTACAAAAGTTGTTTATCTATCAACAACCTTTCATTTTTTACCATAATCTTCAAAATTTCAGCATACTCATCCATGGAAAAACCTTAGTACTTTGATAACTTTACAAATTAATCCCCGAGATAGCTAAATTAAGCTATTACGATCTCAGAAATATAAAAATTACTAAAAATGGGACAGGATTACTTACCCAATTAAGCCAAATAATCTTCCTTGAGTTCTCTTCTCTTAGATAGGGTTCCCATAAAAAAAATTTGGGAAAGATGATGATAAATGATGATATTTTTATTATTTAATCCATTTATCATCTTTTCATCTTTTTCTTTCCAATTTAGTCATTTTCTTTATTTAATTTTCCATGGATGAATCATCATCCTTATCTACTAACTCCTTTTAATGGTCTATTTGCGATATAAGGACCTCTAATTTTGAATTCCATAGCTATTTGATACTTATAGCTACTAGAACTCAACTTTTGCATTTTATGCAATTTGGTCCTTTTCTCAATTAAACTTGAAATCGGTAAAATTTTCTTAACAAAATTTTTATACGATATTCCTATCATGCGGTAGACCATAAAATAATATTAAAATAAAATTTCTTTCGGACTGAGATTTGTGGTCCCGAAACCACCGTTTCAATTTTACTGAAAACGGGCTGTTACATGCCCAATTTTGAAAATTGGTCTTCTTCTTTCAATCATTCACGTCTTCTTCCTTTAAAAACCCCAAAGTATTCAAAGTTTTTCTAAACCAAAAATTAGAGATTTCTTTCAAAACCAATTCATTATTTTGTATTTATTTACTATCCAAACACCAAAACAACCTCGGATTTCAAACGAAAAACGTGTTTTCTTCCCCAAATTCCCCATTGTTCTTTTTGAGTTGAAATCCAAAATTAGAGTTGTAGATCATTTTTTTCATCAAATCAAGGTAATATTCTGACTTTCTATGGTTAAATAATAAGAGCTATTAATTCAAATCGAGTTTTAAACGATTATCTTTAGATTTGGTGTTTTTAAAGTATGTTTGGATTAAAAAATGGAAAATATCGTAATCTTGAGTAAACCCATGATTTCAATATGATTTTTGATTCATTCTAACCTACTTGGAAGGTGTAGTTAGCCCATTTTGCCTGGGCCCATTTTATTTAGAAAAAAGAAAAACAAAATAAAAAAATAATAAAATGTCCCTTACAGTCCAAAACCAATTTACAAGCCCAAAATTACAAACAAATTACCCAAGGCCCAAAATCCTACCCAATACCCAAACAGATGCCATCAGACCCAAGTCTACTGACCTAAGGCCCACTTACACCCAAACCCAAGAACCAAAACAGTGAGTCTGCAGTTACACCACGACCCGAACTACCTAGACCCAAAAAAACTCGTGGCCCAAAAGGCCCAAAACATTAAGCGGACTTAGAGACCTAGGGTTTCTGAGGAAACCCTAGGCGCCGCAAGCTTACGCGCCGCAACCCTCGTCCGGCCTTCGATCGCGCCGTGATTCGCGCCCGAATCAATCCGCCACCAAGATCAGCGCCTTTCACCTGCGAAAAAGGAAAAAGGGGAGCAGCAAACATGGTAGCAAATATGCCAGAAAATATTTCCTTTTTTCATTTTTTTTCTTTCGGGTTATAAAAACCCATCAAATCTGTAAACAACAGGGGGGAATACACAGAAAAAATAGAGACAAAAATATTCAAAGAAATAAAATACAGAAATCGCAAGAGGTGATTTGTTTTACTATTCTGTTTTTTTATATCTTCTATACATTTACGCATACAAACATTATTTTTTTAAAAAAAAGGATAAAAGGAGTTTTACCTTTCTTTTCGCCGAAGAAATGAAATTCTGACCTCCGACCGTCATATGCGGTGGCGCGTGCGGAGGCGCGTGTGACGGCCCCCCATCGGAGCCCTGGCCAAAGGCCGAAGGATAGAGAGGATCTGGGGAAGGTGGTTTCTGATTTTTTTTAAAAACGAATGTTAAATGATTTTTTTTACTGATTTTTTTACTTATATAGTAATGACGAAACGGCATCGTTTTTGTTTAATTAAATAAGCATAAAATGGCGTTGTTCAGGGTAAGGATCCGCGCGTTGACCCGAGAACCCGGGGAGGATCCGCGTGTTTTTATTAAATGGTCTAATTGCATTCTCGGTCCTTCCGCAAATTTTTTAATTTTAATTCAGTCCAAATTGCATTTTTATTTTTTATTAAATTAACCCTAAAGCTTATTTTTGTTCCAATTTAGTCCCTCGGGCTCTTTGAAGGCTAAAATCAGAACGTTGTTGTTTTCAGATTTGGCATAATTGCCACTTTGGCCCTTGTAATTTAACCCGTATTTTGATTTAGTCCCTTTTATATCCGTTTTAATTGCTTTTTTAACCCCTATTTTCTTTGTTTTTATTTTTTTATCCTTTTATTTTATTATTTTAATATTGTATTAAAATCATTTTATTATATTAAATAGTCTATATTTTTATTTATTTATATATTAATATATTAATAGTATAAATATATATATTTTTTATGTAATATCCTTATATATTAAAGGATTATTAATTATTATTTTATTTAGCTCAAAATTATTTTCATTACATATTATTTTTGTATATTAATTACTATATTATATGTTTTTAAATTTTTAATTATATAGCATTATATTATACCATATATATATATTTTAAATTTTATTTTTGTATAAAATCTATTTATATTATGTAATATATTTTCTTTATATTATCTATTATATATGTACTTTTATAATTATCACATTTATATATTTTACATATATTACCTATTATAACTATTTTTAATACTATTATTTATATGTATGCATATTATCTTATAACTTTTATCTTAATTATCTATGTTTTAATTTTTTTTTATATTTATTATATTATATTATATCGCATATTCCTTTAACAATATATTTTACTTTTTTTAAAATATATATATACTATTTTTGACTACTTCACATCATTTTTTGCATATTAATTTGTTTTTTATAATTCATTCTATATTGTTATTTTATCTCACATGTATGTAAAGTTTATGTTTATTTTTTTATCTGTGGTTATTTATTGCATTATATCTCATATTCGATTATTTTTATTCATTTATTAATTGCATGCTTTAGTATAATTATTTTATTATTTATATCATTTGTTGTTTATATTATTCTTTCTTTAATTTATTTATTAGAAGTAATTGTCGTTATAATTTGTAATTATGATAAATTGTTATTTGGCATGTATGTTGCAAGGTATTCATATAATATCTTATTCAAACCATTGCTTTTTACCTTTTGAATTAAAGCATTTTATTCAAGTATTCTAAAATACGGTGATATGTGATATTTGGGAACTTCGAGAATAATTGTGCCCTAACTTACTGGGTTTCGATTTTTCTCGTAGAACTTAAGGTATTAGATATCCCTTCTTTTTTAAAAAAAAAACCAAAACTTACGAATTTCAAATAAAAAAAATCTATTCTTGGGAATTCAAAATGTTGTGTCCTAACTACTTTGGATATGATGTTTTGTGTCTTGAGATAGGAATTTTCTAAAATAAAGATGTGCCTAGTCTCAAGTCATGAGATGCTATATCCTAACTTACTTTGGGTATGGTGTTTTATTTCTTTGAGATAGGTAAGTCTGGGATTTTCTTCAAATAAAGGACCATTTTCTAAAGTTTTTAAAGTTTCAACTTTAGGGCATGATCTTATCGATTAGGTACCAATTTTTGGGCGTTATGAGGGTGCTAACCCTTCCTCATACGTAACCGACTCCCGAACCCATTTTTCTTATTTTTCGTAGACCAAACTCAGTATTTTAAAATAAAACATTTTTAAGGTGATCCAATCACACCTAAGTAAAAAAGGGATTGGTGGCGTCTCCCATTTTCGTTTTTAAAAGTCGATCCTCGTTTTTTTAAATCAACTTTTAAAATGGTTTCGATAGCTTGGCGACTCCACTGGGGACAATAAGATAGTCAAGCCGTAAAATCAATAATTTCATGTCCTTATGTTTGAATTTAAAAATCTGGTTTAAAAATTATGATCCTTTTTGTTGCATGTGGTTCTATTTTTATAAAATGTCTCCGCATTGCATTGCATGACCGTTGAGGTCGTACCCTTAAGTGGGAGCGAGAAGCTACTCATTCGTGAGGTTTTCACCTCCGTGCAGGATAGTGAATCGCTTTCGGGATACATCCGTAACTATGTCTTCGTGAGATTTTCATCTCCGTGCAGCCATAGGGAAATGTATTCCCCTGAACTGAACTCGGTCCATATGAGCCTATAATGGGTGAGGATCGAGGAATCTGCTAGTTCAGGTACCTTAACTTTAGAGCTAAACCACATATAGAAAACCTAAGTGCTTACCCTAGGTAGATCTATACCAAAACCTTAGTAATCACCCAGATATGCGTTTGTCTATTTGATTTATATTTTACTTCATGTTACTAATTGATTGTGTTTTATTTTGTTGCATGTCATTTCATATTTTAGAGAGGTATCAATTCACGGCCAGTTTCTAAATTAGAAAGCTGGTTATGGAGAACGAATTCCTTGATAAAGTGGAGGACAATGCAACTGTCCGTAGGTGGTCAGAGCAAACACAATTAGAGAAAAGGGATAGTCTAGCTGAAGGGCACACATCAGAATTTTGTGATTACACTCGCATCAATGTGATGTAGAACAATCTCTAGGAATTAAGAGAGATATGGGATCAGTGGAGCAACGAGACCAAACAGTTGTTTTACAGCAGTTATGGAGACTTGCCATACTTGTTGAACATTCAGGTAGATGGACATCTATTCTGAGCTATTACTTAATATTGGAATCCTGCTATAGTTGCTTTACTTTTGGAAAGGTTAATTTGGTACCCACGGTGGAAGAGTATACAGTTCTATTGCATTGTCTTAAGATTCAAGTGGATAAAGCTTACTCAAGAGCTGCTAGTGTTCTGACCTTTCTGAGAAAGATGATGATTATTACGGGGATGAGCGAACAGTGGGTCACAGCTAGAATCAAGCAAAAAGGTGAGTGTAAGTGCATCCCTTGGAAGGTTTTGAAAGATTTGATTTTAGTACATCCAGATATG
Organism: Gossypium sturtianum; assembly: GCA_025698515.1. Lineage (NCBI taxonomy): Eukaryota > Viridiplantae > Streptophyta > Magnoliopsida > Malvales > Malvaceae > Gossypium > Gossypium sturtianum. The sequence goes on along the minus strand of CM046947.1, from coordinate 73,896,466 downwards.
AAAAAGAGGATAGATGTTTTTGCCTTAAGTATATATGGATTAGTGATCTTCCCTAGGGCATTGGGATACGTATATGAAGCTGTCTCAGATATTTTTTATCGACTTGATAAACAAGTCTCACCTATCCCTGCAATCTTGGCTGAGACATTCCGATCGCTGAATGCATGTAGGAGAGCTGGCGAATGAAGATTTATAGGATGTGCGCAGTTGTTGTTGGCTTGGTTCCACAATCATTTTTGGAAGGTGGACAAGGTTTCTTATTGGTCTTTTCAGAAAATTACTCTCCTTTAAAAGAGACAGTGGCCACCCCAAGGAGAGATGACATAGCCGAAAAAAATTGGATAGCGCTTCTACAAAATCTCCGAGAAGAAGATGTTGAGTGGGGAGCCCCCTGGATGGTTCCTAATGAAGTTCTGTATCGGTGTGGGAGTTTTGATTGGGTCACTCTACTTGGAATTTAGGGAGCCATTGGATATGCGCCTTTGCTTGTATTAAGACAGTTCAGATCGAGGCAGTTTGTACCGGCTACACACGGATTAGCTCAAAGTGAGTTTTCGTATAAAGGGGATAGTTACAAGAAAAGGGTTAATGAGATTTCTAATGCTTGGAATCAGACCCATCGCATGAAGAGAGTGGACGTGAGCCCAATGACGACTCCAGAATATAATGGATGGTGGAGTAGGAGAGTCAATGATAACATCCTCGAGCCGAATCCAAAAGATGCCAGATCAAGAGAAGAATGCTTGCAAGTGGTCTCATCAAAATTAGAAATTGTGAAGCAAGATTTCAAAAATAAGAGTTCAGAGCTGGGAAAGAGGATAGAAAAGTTGGAAGAGGAAAAGACGTATCTGAGGTTAGACGTGGATGTTCAGAAATCAGAAGCCGAAAAGTTGAGAAAAGGGAAGAAAAGGGTTGAGGAAGATCTGAGCGACCTAAAGATGGAATATAAAAAGGTACGTCTATCACTGAAAAATGCTGGATTGGGGAAGACTTCACAACAGTGGCAACAAGAGGTACAAGAGGAAAAAGCCAAGGTTGACCATTGGGAGAAGAAGTTCTTAGAGATGCAGATGTGGAATGAGGCTCTAGAAAGGAGTTTGGCCGAATGCCAAAAAGAGAAAAGTGGATTGAAGGCTAAAGTCGCCGAACTGGGATGATCTCTTCACCTCTATCAAAGCCGTAATACTACAATCGAGTTGAAGTCAAGTCTAAACAAGATTGAGGAAATGAAGGGAAAGATAGAGATATTAGAATCAGCGTTGCAGAATTGTGAACTCTGGATCGAGCAACTTGAAGCAAGAGAAGGGCATTGGAAGGAAGAGCTACACCACTCGCATGATCAAGTTAGAAATCGTGATCATCTCATGGGTGAAGTAATAATTTAGATTCGGGAAGTAGCTTATCACCTACAGACTTTGGCATCACAGGCTGATATGTTGAGCATGAAGTATGAGCTGCAGTCTGATCGTAGTCAAGAGCTGGCTTCAATGCTTGGGAAAATCAAAACCTTAGGACTTAGGGCGAAAGCATATTTGTAATTCATTTTATGTAAATGATTTTGTTTTCTAATAAAGTTTTCTAAAATGAAGTTGAATCAGAATCGATGCCTCTTTGCATTCATGCATTTGCATTACATCATATCATTTGCATTTAAGTCCTTAGAGAGAGTCTAATTAGTTGACTTTATAACAGAGAGAGAGAGAGAGAGAGAGAGAGAGAGAGAGAGAGAGAGAAAGAGAAAGGGAAGGAAAATCTGGAAGCTGAACATCCTTACGGTACACGTACCAAATCGAAGAGAATGGATCAAAGATTGGAACAATTCCAAAGAGACATGCAAGACCAGATGCAAGAGCAGATGGTGAAACTCCAACAGGAGATGAGGGACCAGATGTTGGAGGCTCAAAAGAATATGATGGCTCAAATGGCCCAAATGCTGAGGGGGGAAATGGACAAGGGAAAGGGTCCCATAATTAACGCTGAAGATAATGAGGACTTTCCTAGGGGATTCACTCCACCACACGTTCAAACACAACCTGAGGAATACCCCAGAAGGCCACTTGTCACAATTAGGCCTCAGCAAGAGCAAGCTGATGCTGGAATGCCCATGAATTTTCAAGTTGGCATAGGATCCAACCCAGGGGATAACCCTACCAATCCTGTTATTCCTGATCTGGACATGGCAGAGAGAGAGGTGATCAGAACTGAATCTTCAAGATAGTTGGAAGATCGTTGTAGATGGTTGGAGGAAAAATTTAAGGCTTTGGAAAATGCCGACCATCACCATGGTATTGATGTAAAGGATTTGAGTTTGGTCCCAGACCTGGTGCTTCCTCATAAATTTAAGATGCCGGAATTTGAGAAGTACAATGGGACTAGTTGCCCTGAAGCCCACATCACGATGTTTTGTAGACGCATGATTGGATATGTGAACAATGATCAACTTTTGATTCATTATTTCTAAGATAGTTTGACGGGAGTAGCGTCTAGGTGGTACAATCAACTCAGCCGCGCTAATATTAGTTCATGGAGAGACCTAGCTTAAGCCTTCATGAAGCAATAAAATCATGTCACAGACATGACGCCTGATAGAATCATGTTGCAAAACATGGAAAAGAAGTCGAATGAAAGTTTCAGGCAATACGCGCAAAGATAGAGGGAAGTTGCCATGCAAGTTTAACCACCTCTCCTGGAAAAGGAAACCACCATGCTGTTTATCAACACTCTAAAGGTGCCTTTTATCACCCATATGATAGGAAGCACCACCAAAAGCTTCGTAGATATAGTAATGGTAGGAGAAATGATAGAAAATGCCATAAGGGGTGGTAAGATTGAAGCGGGAGAAACCACTAGGATATCTGCTCCTACGAAAAAGGACAACGAGGTGAACAATACGAGTACATACAACAAAGGGTACTCAAAGGCAGTTACTGTCAGTCAGTCAAAAGTAGTTATTGTCGGGCAACAAGGGTCAACAGGACAAGAACCAGGCCCAAGGTGAAATCCTGAAAAGCTCTAGTTTATGCCAATCCCAATGACGTATAAGGAGCTATATCAAAGTTTATTCGAGGCACGCGAAGTGTCCCCATATTATCTACAACCGTTACAACCCCCATATTCTAAATGGTATGACTCCAACGTTCATTGTGATTACCACGCAAGAATAGCAGGGCATTTAATAGAAAATTGCACTGCCTTCAAAAAGGTAGTTGAGAGGCTCATCAAGTTGGGGATTGTCAAGGTTGATGATACACCCAGTGCGGAGAACCCATTAACCAACCATGGAGATAAGGGGATAAACGCGATCGGAGAGGATGTTGTGAGAAGGACTAAGGGGGATATCTCAGAGGTGAATACCCCGTTGATAATGGTTTGGAGGGAAATGGTAAGAAGAAGAATGATATTATCCGATTCTTTGAAAGGAGGTAAAGAACCAAGGAACTACTGTGAGTTCCACAAAGCTGAAGGACATGAGATCCAAGAATGTGTTGAGTTTAGACTGCTGGTACAAAATCTCATGGACAATAAAGAATTGGAGTTTTACGAAGAAGGCTCGGGGGGAGGAAATGTATATGCAACCGAAGGAGAGTTGACAAATCAAAAAGTCAATTATCCGAGGGTCATTATTTCCTGATCGAGAAGAACAGAAGACGGAGCATAAATCGCGCCTAAAATTGTAATCCAGAAACCTGTGTCCTTTCCTTACAAGGATAACAAGATGGTACCATGGAATTACGATTGTAGTGTGACGATGCCAGGAGTAGAAAACTCAGCTAGCATTTCCAAGGAAGTCCAAAGCGAAGGATTCCACACACGAAGCGAGAGGCGTTACGACTCGATAAACGTCAGAACAGAACCAGCAAGATCAAAGAATGTGCTAGTTGAACCAGAGAAAAAGCTTGATGCCCTTATCAATGTACCGGTGAAGGAGGAAGAGGCAAAAGAAATTTTAAAATTCTTAAAGCACAGTGAATATAGCGTAGTAGAGCAAATTGCAAGAAGCAACCATTCGCATATACACGTGCTAGCCTTACTTTTAAGTTTGGAAGTACATCGTGAGGCATTGATGAAAGTGCTGAACGAGACTTATGTTACTAAAGATATATCTGTCAATAAACTTGACCGATTAGTTAGTAACATAAGTGCTGATAACTTTATTTCCTTCAGCGACGATGAAATTCCACCTGGAGGTATGGAATCAACCAAAGCCTTGCACATCACCACTCGTTGCAAGGGATATACTCTGCCAAGTGTGTTAATCGATAATGGATCAGCCTTAAATGTCTTACCGTTGTCAACACTGAAGAGGTTTCCGATAGATAGTTCTCACATGAAGACATGCCAGAACATAGTGAGAGCGTTTGATGGCACCGAGAGAAGAGTGATGGGAAGAACCGATATACCATTGCAGATTGGGCCAAACACGTATGAAGTAGATTTTCTGGTGATGGATATAAAGCCCTCGTATAATTGCTTGCTGGGAAGGCCCTGGATTCACTCAGCAGGGGCAGTACCCTCATCCTTGCACCAAAAGCTGAAACTAGTAACTGATGGTCAATTGGTCACTATAAATGCGGAGGAAGACATCATAGCGACTGTTACCAATGATGCTCCATATGTAGAGACAAATGAGGAGGCCATTGAGTGTTCTTTCCGGTCTTTATAGTTCGTTAACGCAACATTCATTTTGGAAGGAAATGAAGTTTCGGTCCCCAAGATATCCAAGACCACAAGGATGGGCCTACAAATGATGGTGGGGAAGGAAGCCCTACCAAGAAAAGGACTGGGCAGACATCTCCAAGGAGAGATTCAAGTGCCATTACTAAAAGGGAAAAGAGACCGTTTTGGCTTGGGTTTCAGGCCAGATGCCAGACAGAGGAGAAAAGAAATAGAAAAGAAGCAAGAAAGAAGGAGAGCACGGTTGAATGGGGAAGAAGTCTAGTGGGAATCGATGACATTCCCCCATATATCCAGACCTTTGTATCCGGAGGGATAATTCACCCTGAGAGAGGGTTATTGGAAAGTCCTCACATCAATGCCATACACGAAGAAGGAGTCAAACAAAGAAACCTGTTGGGCATTCGCCCTTATGAACCTGGAAGCGTTTTGAACAATTGGACTGCAGAGAAACTTCCTGTAGTTTTTAGAAATTATACAGAGTAATATTCAGAATGCTCTTGTTGTTTTTTTAGCCTAGAAACAATAAGATTTCTCTTGTGAAATAGGATTATGTTCAGAAATTGTTATTTTAATAAAATACATTTTTGATAATTAACTTGAGCGAATATTCTTTCATTTCATTATTTTGACTTTCTAATTTCATTCCAAATTTTATAATTTTCATGCATATCATGTGAATAGTTGTCCTCGAATTCATTTGTTCTTTGTACATTCTTTGGTACCTATCACAGGTCCTTAGATATCAATGATGTGAGCAACGATAATACAGATCCAGAGGACCACTTTGAGCAAGACATGTTTTTAGAGGAATCTCGGGATTTTGAAAGTGACCAAGATTGTGATTTATCTCCAGATTTGTTACGAATGGTAAAGCAAGAGGAGAAACAGATCTTACCCCATGAGGAGGAGATAGAGAACATAGCCTTGGAGGAAGGAAAGGTTGTGAAAATTGGAACTCGCATAGCCGAGGAGACAAAACAGGATCTTGTCAAGTTGTTACGGGAATTCAAGGACGTCTTTGCATGGTCATACCAAGATATGCCTGGGTTGAGCACTGATATTGTAGTACATTACCTTCCGTAAGAGAAGAGTGCAAGCCAGTTCAGCAAAAGCTACGAAGGATGAGGCCTGATATAGTGTTGAAAATAAAAGAGGAGGTTCAGAAACAGTTTGACGCTGGTTTTCTACAAGTGGTCAAATACTCAGAGTGGGTGGCCAACATTGTTCCTGTCCCTAAAAAGGACGGAAAGGTCCGGATGTGTGTAGACTATAGGGACTTAAATAAAGCTAGCCCAAAGGACAATTTCCCTTTGCCGCATATTGACACGTTGGTGGATAATACGGCAGGATTGTCATTATTTTCCTCCATGGATGGCTTTTCGGGATACAATCAGATCAAGATGCACCCTGAGGATATGGAGAAAACTACCTTCATAACACTATAGGGTACCTTTTTCTATATGGTGATGCCATTTGGGCTAAAGAATGCAGGAGCAACATATCAAAGGGCCATGGTAACATTGATTCATGACATGATGCACAAAGAGATTGAAGTATATGTTGATAACATGATTGCCAAATCCCGAACGAAAAAAGAACACATTGAGGTTTTGGAGAAGTTGTTTTTGAGGTTGAGAAAATTTCAATTGAAGCTTAACCTGAAAAAAGTGTACATTCAGAGCTCGGTCAGGAAAATTATTAGGTTTCGTGGTCAGCCAGAGAGGAATTGAAGTTGATTCAAGTAAAGTCAAAGCTATACAAGAATTGCCTCCACCGCGTACTCAGAAGGAAGTCCGAGGTTTTCTTGGAAGATTAAATTACATAGCTCGATTTATTTCACAATTAACTGAAAAATGTGATCCCATATTTTGTCTTCTCAAGAAACACAACCAAGGTGTGTGGGACGATGAATGCCAGAGAGCTTTTGAAAAAGTCAAACAGTATCTATCAAATGCACCAGTATTATCTCCGCCTAATCCAGATAGACCATTGAGACTGTATTTGTCAGTATTCAATAATTCCATGGGATGTGTGCTTGGCCAACATGATAAGTCAGGAAGGAAAGAAAATGCGATATACTATCTCAACAAAAAGTTCACTGAATGCGAAATGAGATATTCGTCGATTGAAAAATTGTGTTACGCCCTAATTTGGACAACCCGGAGATTGAGGCAGTACATGCTATATCATACTACCTGGTTAATTTCGAAGCTTGATCCGTTAAAATATATGATGGAGTCCACTGCTTTGAATGGGAGGATGGCTAGGTGGCAGATTTTGCTGTCTGAATTTGATATAGTGTAACAGTCCGGTTTATACCCTAGTCGGAACAGTGGTTTCGGGACCACAAATATGAGTCCGTATAATATTTTAATATTATATTCTATGCCGTTGATATGTGACTAAGTATGTGGTAAATTTCTGTCCTGAAAAGCTCTAGTTTATGCCAATCCCAATGACGTGTAAGGAGCTATATCAAAGTTTATTCGAGGCACGCGTAGTGTCCCCATATTATCTACAACCGTTACAACCCCCATATTCTAAATGGTATGACTCCAACGCTCATTGTGATTACCACGCAGGAATAGCAGGGCATTTAATAGAAAATTGCACTGCCTTCAAAAAGGTAGTTGAGAGGCTCATCAAGTTGGGGATTGTCAAGGTTGATGATACACCCAGTGCGGAGAACCCATTAACCAACCATGGAGATAAGGGGATAAACGCGATCGGAGAGGATGTTGTGAGAAGGACTAAGGGGGATATCTCAGAGGTGAAAACCCCGTTGATAATGGTTTGGAGGGAAATGGTAAGAAGAAGAATGATATTATCCGATTCTTTGAAAGGAGGTAAAGAACCAAGGAACTACTGTGAGTTCCACAAAGCTGAAGGACATGAGATCTAGGAATGTGTTGAGTTTAGACTGCTGGTACAAAATCTCATGGACAATAAAGAATTGGAGTTTTACGAAGAAGGCTCGGGGGGATGAAATGTATATGCAGCCGAAGGAGAGTTGACAAATCAAAAAGTCAATTATCCGAGGGTCATTATTTCCTGACCGAGAAGCACAGAAGACGGAGCACAAATCGCGCCTAAAATTGTAATCCAGAAACCTGTGTCCTTTCCTTACAAGGATAACAGGATGGTACCATGGAATTACGATTGTAGTGTGACGATGCCAGGAGTAGAAAACTCAGCTAGCATTTCCAAGGAAGTCCAAAGCGAAGGATTCCACACACGAAGCGGGAGGCGTTACGACTCGATAAACGTCAGAACAGAACCAGCAAGATCAAAGAATGTGCTAGTTGAACCAGAGAAAGGGCTTGATGCCCTTATCAATGTACCGGTGAAGGAGGAAGAGGCTAAAGAAATTTTAAAATTCTTAAAGCACAGTGAATACAGCGTAGTAGAGCAGCTGCGCAAGTAACCAGCTCGCATATCTGTGCTAGCCTTACTTTTAAGTTTGGAAGTACATCGTGAGGCATTGATGAAAGTGCTGAACGAGACTTATGTTACTAAAGATATATCTGTCAATAAACTTGACCGATTAGTTAGTAACATAAGTGCTGATAACTTTATTTCCTTCAGCGACGATGAAATTCCATCTGGAGGTATGGGATCAACCAAAGCCTTGCACATCACCACTCGTTGCAAGGAATATACTCTGCCAAGTGTGTTAATCGATAATGGATCAGCCTTAAATGTCTTACCGTTGTCAACACTGAAGAGGTTGCCGATAGACAGTTCTCACATGAAGACATGCCAGAACATAGTGAGAGCATTTGATGGCACCGAGAGAAGAGTGATGGGAAGAATCGATATACCATTGCAGATTGGGCCAAACACGTATGAAGTAGATTTTCTGGTGATGGATATAAAGCCCTCGTATAATTGCTTCTTTGGGAAGGCCTGGATTCACTCGGCAGCAGGGCGTACCCTCATCCTTACACCAAAAGTGAAACTAGTGACTGATGGTCAATTGGTCACTATAAATGCGGAGGAAGACATCATAGCGACTGTTACCAATGATGCTCCATATGTAGAGACAAATGAGGAGGCCATTGAGTGTTCTTTCCAGTCTTTATATTTCGTTAACGCAACATTCATTTTGGAAGGAAATGAAGTTCCGGTGCCCAAGATATCCAAGACCACAAGGATGGGCCTACAAATGATGGTGGGGAAGGAAGCCCTACCAGGAAAAGGACTGGGCAGACATCTCCAAGGAGAGATTCAAGTGCCATTACTAAAAGAGAAAAGAGACCGTTTTGGCTTGGGTTTCAGGCCAGATGCCAGACAGAGGAGAAAAGAAATAGAAAAGAAGCAAGAAAGAAGGAGAGCACGGTTGAATGGGGAAGAAGTCTAGTGGGAATCGATGACATTCCCCCACATATCCCAGACCTTTGTATCCGGAGGGATAATTCACCCTGAGAGAGGGTTATTGGAAAGTCCTCACATCAATGCCATACACGAGGAAGGAGTCAAACAAAGAAACCTGTTGGGCATTCGCCCTTATGAACCTGGAAGCGTTTTGAACAATTGGACTGTAGAGGAACTTCCTGTAGTTTTTAGAAATTATACAGAGTAATATTCAGAATGCTCTTGTTGTTTTTTTTAGCCTAGAAACAATAAGATTTCTCTTGTGAAATAGGATTATGTTCAGAAATTGTTATTTTAATAAAATACATTTTTGATAATTAACTTGAGCGAATATTCTTTCATTTCATTATTTTGACTTTCTAATTTCATTCCAAATTTTATAATTTTCATGCATATCATGTGAATAGTTGTCCTCGAATTCATTTGTTCTTTGTACATTCTTTGGTACCTATCACAGGTCCTTAGATATCAATGATGTGAGCAACGATAATACAGATCCAGAGGACCACTTTGAGCAAGACATGTGTTTAGAGGAATCTCAGGATTTTGAAAGTGACCAAGATTGTGATTTATCTCCAGATTTGTTACGAATGGTAAAGCAAGAGGAGAAACAGATCTTACCCCATGAGGAGGAGATAGAGAACATAGCCTTGGAGGAAGGAAAGGTTATGAAAATTGAAACTCGCATAGCCGAGGAGACAAAACAGGATCTTGTCAAGTTGTTACGGGAATTCAAGGACATCTTTGCATGGTCATACCAAGATATGCCTGGGTTGAGCACTGATATTGTAGTACATTACCTTCTGTAAGAGAAGAGTGCAAGCCAGTTTAGCAAAAGCTACGAAGGATGAGGCTTGATATAGTGTTGAAAATAAAAGAGGAGGTTCAGAAACAATTTGACGCTGGTTTTCTACAAGTGGTCAAATACTCAGAGTGGGTGGCCAACATTGTTCCTGTCCCTAAAAAGGACGGAAAGGTCCGGATGTGTGTAGACTATAGGGACTTAAATAAAGCTAGCCCAAAGGACAATTTCCCTTTGCCGCATATTGACACGTTGGTGGATAATATGGCGGGATTTTCATTATTTTCCTCCATGGATGGCTTTTCAGGATATAATCAGATCAAGATGCACCCTGAGGATATGGAGAAAACTACCTTCATAACACTATAGGGTACCTTTTGCTATAAGGTGATGCCATTTGGGTTAAAGAATGCAGGAGCAACATATCAAAGGGCCATGGTAACATTGTTTCATGACATGATGCACAAAGAGATTGACGTATATGTTGATGACATGATTGCCAAATCCCGAACGGAAAAAGAACACATTGAGGTTTTGAAGAAGTTGTTTTTGAGGTTGAGAAAATTTCAATTGAAGCTTAACCTGACAAAGTGTACATTCAGAGCTCGGTCAGGAAAATTATTAGGTTTCGTGGTCAGCCAGAGAGGAATTGAAGTTGATTCAAGTAAAGTCAAAGCTATACAAGAATTGCCTCCACCGCGTACTCAGAAGGAAGTCCGAGGTTTTCTTGGAAGATTAAATTACATAGCTCGATTTATTTCACAATTAACTGAAAAATGTGATCCCATATTTCATCTTCTCAAGAAACACAACCAAGGTGTGTGGGACGATGAATGCCAGAGAGCTTTTGACAAAGTCAAACATTATCTGTCAAATGCACCAGTATTATCTCCGCCTAATCCAGATAGACCATTGAGACTGTATTTGTCAGTATTCAATAATTCCATGGGATGTGTGCTTGGCCAACATGATAAGTCAGGAAGGAAAGAAAAGGCGATATACTATCTCAACAAAAAGTTCACTGAATGCGAAATGAGATATTCGTCGATTGAAAAATTGTGTTGCGCCCTAATTTGGACAACCCGGAGATTGAGGCAGTACATGCTATATCATACTACCTGGTTAATTTCGAAGCTTGATCCGTTAAAATATATGATGGAGTCAACTGCTTTGAATGGGAGGATGGCTAGGTGGCAGATTTTGCTGTCTGAATTTGATATAGTGTAACAGTCCAGTTTATACCCTAGTCGGAACAATGGTTTCGGGACCACAAATCCGAGTCCATATAATATTTTAATATTATATTCTATGCCGTTGATATGTGACTAAGTATGTGGTAAATTTTTGTAAATTAATTTGTCCGTTTGTGTGTTTATTTTGACAAAAGGATTGAATTGCATTAAATGTGAAAGTTGTTTGCTGTTTGTTAAAGTACCAATGTGTTGTGGCTTTGTAAAGGTGAAGGCCTTATATGGCAATTAAGCCATTAATAAGATAATGGATGGTAAATGGCCGAATATACCCTTGTTGTCTAATGGTGTCAAATGTCTTTTAAATGGCTAAAAATGTAAATGAATTATTAATATATTTTTAATGAAACCAAAGATGAAAGTGTTCATCTTTTATTTTCTTTTGTTTTGACCGAAACTAGTAAGAAAAAGAAAGGTTTTAAAGCTTTGCATATTCGGCCATTTCAAGCTTGAATTAAGGTATGATTTTGAGTTGGATTTTGATGATTTTTATGTTTTTGAGATTGTTGCTTAGTTTACTATCAAGCCCATGTCTCAATTTGATGAATTGATGTTGTTCATGAGAAATGCCATTGATGTTATGTTGAGCTTTGTGATGATTTATGGTGTTAAATGAAGGATTTGAGCTAGATGAACATACTTTGTTCTTGAAATTTTGATGAATTTAGCTAATTAGGGCTAAATTGAGAAAATAGTAACTTGAGGGACTAAATTGCAAATTTGATGGAAAATATGGGCTTGTATGAGATGTATGAATATTCGGCTAAGCATGTGTATGTAATGATTTTGTGAATTTGATGTTTTGAAAAAAATGGACTAAATTGATAAATTGTGCAAATGTGAGGGTTAATTTGCAAATAGCCCTAAATGTGTGTCCTTGGATTGGATTGAATGAGTTAGTGAATAAAAGAGTTAATTCTGAATATGTATAGATCAAGAACCGAGGAAAACGGACTTAGATCGCGGGAAAGCAAAAGTAACCGAGTAGCCGTTTCTATTTCCAATAAATCGAATTCGAGGTAAGTCATATTACAAATAAGTGTAATCGTATTTGAGTTGAGCATATTCATATGCTTGTAGTTGAAAATGAATGCTTAAGAAATGTTATGCAAATGAATTCTGAGATAAGATCGACTGAGCGACAATGTCCGAAAAGTCCCCTACGAACCTAGGAATACATAGATACCTGTTCTGTTTATCATGTAAGACCACGTCTGGGACGTCGGCATTGATTTGAGATTTCGTGTAAGATGACGTCTGGGACGTTGGCATCGATATGATCTCTTCGTGTAAGACCACGTCTGGGACATTGGCATCGATATTATCTGTACGAATAAGACTACGTCTGGGACGTTGGCATCGATATTATCTGTACGAGTAAGACAACATCTGGGACGTTGGCGTCGATATTATCTTTACGTGTAAGACCATGTCTGGGACATCGGCATTGTTTTGATTCATGTAAGACCCTGTTTGGGACAGTGGCATCGATATTTGAATGCATGTAAGACCTCGTCTGGGACGTTGGCATTGTACTATTATTCTGAGCTTTCTGAGTATCTTATTTGTTCCTAATGGTTCAACAGGCAAGTCTGTGATATGAATGGCTAAGTGAATTGTAAATCCGTTTCAGGTACGTTGATTTATACACTAAGTGTGTATATAAGGTAAGTACCTATGTGATCATACTATGATGATTATGTACATTAAAATAACAATATGATATGTGAGAGTAAGCATGAATGAGCTATGTTTTTTTTTTTATAAGACTTTGAATTGATTAATGTGATAAATATGGTCAAGTACATGGACCAAAGTATATATGTGATAGTTGCTAAGTTTGTTTGTATTAATGTTTCTGATCTGTTCGGTAACGCCTTTAACCTTAATCCGGCGACGAATACAAGTTAGGGGAGTTACATTTGGTTGGTATCAGAGCTACAGTTTAGTCGATTCTCGGACTAACGTAGCGTGTCAGAGTCTAGCTATACATGCCATATTTCTGAATTGTGATAGTGTGATGAATCCTGACGTATAAATGTGATTTCTGTATAGTAATGGATCCCGAAAGAGCCGTAGCTAACGATGTAGAAAGTAATACGCCTGCTCCCGCGCAAGGGACAACGCCCTCTGATCCGAGACCGACTACTAGCTGTCAAGGGGAAGAAGCTAAACAAGCTTTCTTCCAGATGATGAGTGAATGGTTCACTCAATTCGTAAAGAATCACCCGACTGTTTCACAACCCCCGCCCCCAGTTAATCCCCCTCAAACTACATTTGTGCCTCCGGTGATGGGTATAAATCTATTGAACAAGCCTCCGGTAGACAAAATTCACAAATACGGAGCTGAAGAATTTAGGGCTACTAATGATGATAATGCTGAAAAGGCCGAATTCTGGTTAGAAAATACTATCCGGGTATTTGACGAAATGTCTCTGACTCCGGATGAATGCATAAAATGTGTTGTGTCCTTGCTCTGAGATGCAGCTTATCAATGGTGGAAAACTTTGATCTCTGTTGTTCCAAAGGAACGGGTGACATGGGATTTCTTCCAGATTGAGTTCCGGAAGAAATATATTAGTGAAAGGTTCATTGATCAGAGACGAAAGGAATTTCTGGACTTGAAACAGGGCCGAATGATTGTTACGGAATATGAACAGGAGTTTGTCAGATTGAGTTAGTATGCTCGAGAATGTGTATCATTTGAAGCAATAATGTGTAAAAGATTCGAAGATGGTCTTAATGAAGATATTCGCCTGTTAGTCGGAGTATTAGAAATAAAAGAGTTCGTTGTACTCGTTGATCGAGCGTGCAAAGCTGAAGCACTCGGGAAAGATAAAAAGAAAGCCGAGTCTGAAGTTAGAGATATGAGAAAGAGATTTTAGAATAGATCGTTTCAGTCCACTTCAAAGAAATTTAGAGATGATCAAAGCCGTTCGAGAGGTAATATGGGATATTCAAATAGAAATCGAGATAGATCACAAATTTGTTTCAAAGCTCCAGCAACTTCAGTGGCAAGTGTTGGGAATGTACGATCCGAGAAACCAGAGTGTAAGTATTGTGGGAAAAGATATCCGGGAAGTTGTAGAATGAATGACAGAGCTTGTTTCAGATGTGGATCACTTGATCATTTTATCCGTGATTGCCCTGAGTCTTTCGAGCCTAAGAATGTTCAAAATCTGAGATCTGATAATGCACCTGTGAGAGGTAGACCTTCGAAGAATGTAAGAAATGTCAGTGGTAGTAAGAGAACTACGAGAGAGACTGTTGCGAGATCCGAAGCTAGAGCGCCTGCCTGAGCGTATGCTATTCGAGCTCGTGAGGAAGCTTTTTCACCAGATGTTATAACGGGTACTTTTACACTTTATGATACTTCTGTGATTCCATTGATAGACCCTGGTTCTACGCATTCGTATATATGCAAGAATTTAGTGTTCAGTAAGACTTTGCCTGTAGAGTCTACTGAGTTTGTTATAAAAGTATTGAACCCCTTAGGTAAAAGTGTCCTGGTTGAAAAAGTATGCAAGAACTCTCCATTAATGTTTTGAGATATTTGTTTCCCTGCTGATTTGATGGTTTTTCGATTTGATGAGTTTGATATCATTCTGGGTATGGATTGGTTGTTTTCGTATGATGCTATTGTGAACTATAAAATAAAGACTATTGATTTGAGATGTCCGAATGATGAAATTGTACGGATTGAATCTAATGATTTGAATTGTTTGCCTGCTGTGATATCTGTAATGAAAGCTCAAAGTTATGTGAAAAAAAGGTTATGAGGCATATTTTGCTTATGTGATTTATTCGAAAGTGTCTGAGAAGAAAGTCGAATCAGTGCCTATTGTCTGTGAGTTTTCTGATGTATTCCTTGAAGAGTTACTGGGTTCGCCTCCGATTCGTGAAGTTGAGTTTGGTATTTAGTTGTTACCTGGTACTACACCTATATCGATAGCTCTGTATAGAATGGCACCAATAGAGTTGAAAGAGTTAAAGTCACAGTTACAAGAATTGACCGATAGAGGGTTTGCTAGACCGAGTATCTCGCCTTGGGGTGCTCCTGTTCTGTTTGTGAAAAAGAAAGATGGCACGATGAGAATGTGCATCGATTATCGTCAGTTGAATAAAGTGACCATAAAGAACAAATATCTGTTGCCCAGGATTGATGATTTGTTTGATCAGTTAAAAGGAGCTATTGTGTTTTCGAAGATAGATCTGAGATCGGGTTATTATTAGTTGCGAGTAAAAGATTCGGATATACTGAAAACTGCTTTCAGAATGAGGTACGGGCATTACGAGTTTTTAGTTATGCCGTTTGGACTAACCAATGCTCCTGCTATTTTTATGGATTTGATGAACAGAATTTTCAGACCGTATCTAGATCGATTTGTTGTTGTATTCATTGATGACATTCTGATTTATTCACGTGATGAAACTAAACATGCTGAACATCTGAGAATCGTATTACAAACTCTGAGAGAAAAGAAATTGTATGCGAAATTCAGCAAATGTGAATTCTGGTTACATGAGGTTAGTTTTCTAGGGCATATTGTGTCAGCTTCTGAGATTCGAGTTGATCCGAGTAAGATTTCTGCTATTCTGGATTGGAAACCTCCGAGAAACGTATCTGAAGTCCGTAGCTTTCTAGGCCTAGCTGGTTATTATCGTCGATTTGTGAAAGGATTTTCAGTGATAGCTACTCTGTTGACTAGATTGCTTCAGAAATATGTTAGATTTGAATGGTCGGACGAATGCCAGAAAAGTTTTGATCAGTTGAAAACTCATTAATCGAAGCTCGATTTTGGTACAAACGAATCGTAAAGAATTTGTTATATCTGATGATGCTTCATTAAACGGTGCAGGATGTCTTTTGATGCGGGAAGGTAAAGTTGTAGCTTATGCTTGAGACAATTGAAGCCTCATGAAAAGAACTATCGGACTCATGATCTTGAGCTAGCTGCGATTGTGTTCATAATAAAGATCTGGCGCCATTATCTGTACAGTGAAAAATGCCACGTGTTTTTAGATCATAAAAGTCTGAAATATCTGATGACTCAGAAAGATTTGAACCTGCATCAAAGAAGATGGCTAGAGCTGTTAAAAGATTATGAACTTGTGATAGATTATCATCCGGGTAAAGCAAACGTTGTTGCTGATGCATTGAGTAGAAAATCATTGTTTGCACTATTTGCTTTGAATGTTCAGTTAGATTTGTCTGATGATAGCTCTGTGATAGCTGAATTAAAGGCGAAACCATTGTTTATACAGCAGATATGTGATGCTCAGAAATCTGATAATGAATTGATAGTGAAACGAGCTCAGTGTGATTCGAATTATGAATCTGAATTTCGAGTTGTCGATGATTGCTTGAGATTCTGAGATCGTATCTGTGTTCCAAGAAATCCGAATTAATTCAGTTGATTTTGAGTGAAGCACATAATAGTCATCTATCTATTCATCCGGGGAGTACTAAAATGTACTATGATTTGAGGCGACACTATTGGTGGCCTGGTATGAAGCGTGATATTTCTGACTTTATTTCAAAATGTTTAATCTGTCAACAAGTCAAAATTTGAACATCAAGTTACATGCAGGTTGCTACAAGCGATTCTCGATTCACGAGTGGAAATGGGATAGAGTGACAATGGATTTTGTTTCTGGTTTGCCTCAGACTCCGAGAAAGAAAGATGCGATATGGTTCGTAGTTGATCGATTGAAAAAATCTGCCCATTTTATTTCGGTAAGATCTGACTATTCACTTGATAGATTAGCCGAGCTTTATATTTCTGAGATTGTTAGATTGCACGGTGTGCCACTATCTATTGTGTTAGATAGGGATCCGAGGTTTACATCGAGGTTCTGGAAGAAACTGCAAGAAGCTTTAGGCATGAAACTACATTTCAGTACAGCTTTTCATCCGCAAACATATGGTCAATCCGAATGGATTATTCAGATTCTTCAAGATATGTTAAGGTGTTGTATACTTGAGTTTAATGGTTTGTGGGAACAGTATTTGCCATTGATTGAATTTGCATACAATAATAGTTTTCAGTCGAGCATCAAAATGGCACCATATGAAGCTTTGTACGGTCGTAAATGTCGTACACCTCTGTATTAGACTAAACTCAGTGAAAGTAAGCTACATGGGGTCGATTTGGTAAAAGACTCAGAATAGAAAGTGAAATTGATCTGAGATTGTTTGAAAGCAGCATCTGATCGTCAGAAGTCTTATGCGGACTTAAAACAAAAAGATATAGAATTTAAGATCGGCGACAAAGTGTTTCTGAAAGTGTCACCATAGAAGAAAGTACTTCGTTTCAGACGTAAAGGCAAGTTGAGTCCGAGATTCATCGGGCCGTATGAAATCATTGAGCGAGTTGGACCTGTGCATATCGATTGTTGTTGCCTTCCGAGCTAGAAAAGATACATAATGTATTCCATGTTTCAATGATCTGTAGATATCGATCCGATCCGTCACATGTGATTGCTCCATCTGAAATTAAAATCTGATCTGATATGTCATACGAAGAAGAACCGATCCGTATCTTAGCTCGTGAAGTAAAAGAGTTGAGAAATAAGAAAATTTCGTTAGTAAAAGTATTATGGAATCGACACGGAATAGAAGAGGCTACGTGGGAGCCGGAAGATTCCATGAGACAACAATATCTGACTTTGTTTAATGGTAAGATTTTCGGGGACAAAAATCCCTAAGGGGGGAGAATTGTAATAGTCTGGATTATACCCTAGTCAGAACAGTGGTTTCGGGACCACAAATCTGAGTCCGTATAATATTTTAATATTATATTCTGTGTCGTTGATATGTGACTAAGTATGTGGTAAATTTTCGTAAATTAATTTGTCCATTTGTGTGTTTATTTTGACAAAAGGATTGAATTGCATTAAATGTGAAAGTTGTTTGCTATTTGTTAAAGTACCAATGTGTTGTGGCTTTGTAAAGGTGAAGGCCTTATATGGCAATTAAGCCATTAATAAGATAATGGATGGTAAATGGCCGAATATACCCTTGTTGTCTAATGGTGTCAAATGTCTTTTAAATGGCTAAAAAGGTAAATGAATTATTAATATATTTTTAATGAAACCAAAGATGAAAGTGTTCATCTTTTATTTTCTTCTGTTTTGACCGAAACTAGTAAGAAAAAGAAAGGTTTTAAAGCTTTGCATATTCGGCCATTTCAAGCTTGAATTAAGGTATGATTTTGAGTTGGATTTTGACGATTTTTATGTTTTTGAGATTGTTGCTTAGTTTACTATCAAGCCCATGTCTCAATTTGATGAATTGATGTTGTTCATGAGAAATGCCATTGATGTTATGTTGAGCTTTGTGATGATTTATGGTGTTAAATGAAGGATTTGAGCTAGATGAACATACTTTGTTCTTGAAATTTTGATGAATTTAGCTAATTAGGGCTAAATTGAGAAAATAGTAACTTGAGGGACTAAATTGCAAATTTTATGGAAAATATGGGATTGTATGAGATGTATGAATATTCGGCTAAGCATGTGTATGTAATGATTTTGTGAATTTGATGTTTTGAGAAAAATGGACTAAATTGATAAATTGTACAAATGTGAGGGTTAATTTGCAAATAGCCCTAAATGTGTGTCCTTGGATTGAATTGAATGAGTTAGTGAATAAAAGAGTTAATTCTGAATATGTATAGATCAAGAACCGAGGAAAATAGACTTAGATCGCGGGAAAGCGAAAGTAACTGAGTAGCCGTTTCTATTTCCGATAAATCGAATCCGAGGTAAGTCATATTACAAATAAGTGTAATCGTATTGAGTTGAGCATATTCATATGCTTGTAGTTGAAAATGAATGCTTAAGAAATGTTATGCAAATGGATTCTGAGATAAGATCGACTGAGCGACAATGTCTGAAAAGTCCCGTACGAACCTAGGAATACATAGGTACCTGTTCTGTTTATCATGTAAGACCACGTCTGGGACGTCGGCATTGATTTGAGATTCGTGTAAGACCACGTCTAGGACGTTGGCATCGATATGATCTCTTCGTGTAAGACCACGTCTGGGACGTTGGCATCGATATTATCTGTACAAATAAGACCACGTCTGGGACGTTAGCATCGATATTATCTTTCCGTGTAAGACCATGTCTTGGACATCGGCATCGTTTTGATTCGTGTAAGACCCTGTCTGGGATAGTGGCATCGATATTTGAATGCATGTAAGACCTCGTCTGGGACGTTGGCATTGTACTACTATTCCGAGCTTTCTGAGTATCTTATTAGTTCCTAATGGTTCAACGGGCAAGTCTGTGATATGAATGGCTAAGTGAATTGTAAATCCGTTTCAGATACGTTGATTTATACACTAAGTGTGTATATAAGGTAAGTACCTATGTGATCATACTATGATGATTATGTACATTGGAATAACAATATGATATGTGAGAGTAAGCATGAATGAGCTACATTTTTTTTTATAAAACTTTGAATTGATTAATGTGATAAATATGGTCAAGTACATGGACCAAAGTATATATGTGATAGTTGCTAAGTTTGTTTGTATTTATGACTTACTAAGCTTTTGGAAAGCTTACTCTGTGTGTGTGTTTCTTTGTTTTATAGGTCGTCAAAGCTACTGAAGGCTCGGGACCGTCAAGGATCGTCATCACACTACTAAACTCATTTTTGGTACACTTTGGAATTGTATAAAGCTTGATATGGCATGTATAGGCTAGTATTTGATATGAGTTTGTTATATGAACTTAGCCATGTGATTTGGCTAGCTATGGGTTGAGAATTTGCTTGAATGAATGTGATATATGAAGTATGTTTTTGGCATGGTTAGTTGATACATGAAATGGTCAAGTTTTGATTAAGCAAATGAATGAATTATGCTTGTGATGAGATGAGTTTTAGTCTTGTAATTTGGATGGTTATTTTGGTATGTTCTTGGTTGTCAAATAGGCATGAGATGTTTTGATGATTTTTCTTGTAGGTAAGACCCATTGGGTGACATTTTGGCCTTGCAAATGGCATATAATGTCACACGGTTGTCGCACACGAGCGTGCCTAGTGACCGTGGGGCTAAGTCAGTAGCTAGCCTAATAGCACATGGCCAAGACACACGAGCGTGTCTAGTAGCCGTGTGAGAAAGTCAGTATATGGCCTAAGAGTACACGGCCTTAGCATACGGGTGTTGGGTGGCCGTGGGTGTAAAGTCAGATTTGACCACGGCCAAGGCACATGGGCGTGCTTGGTGGTCGTGGATGTGAAGTTAGATTCGACCACGGCCAAGGCACATGGGCGTGCTTGGTGGCCGTGGATGTGAGGTCAGATTCGACCACGGGGAGGACACACGGAGGTGTCCAGCAGCCGTGGGAGACACACGGCTTGCTTAAACAGGCGTGTAACCCCTGAAACTTAGAAAAGTTTTAAATTTCTATGAAATTCCGTATGTGTTTCGGTTTAGTCCCGACCCAGTTTATAAGCATGTTTTAGGTCTCGTTGACCGTATTAAGGGACATTATGTTTGAGATTGATGGATGAATGTATGAACTTCTGAAAATATTTCCGATCTGTCCGGTAACGCCTTTAACCCTAATCCGGCGACGAATATGGGTTAGGGGTGTTACATTTGGTTGGTATCAGAGCTACGATTTAGTCGATTCTCGCACTAACGTAGCGTGTCAGAGTCTAGCTATACATGCCATATTTCTGAATTGTGATAGTGTGATGAATCCTGACGTATAAATGTGATTTCTGTGAAGTAATGGATCCCGTAAGAGCCATAGCTGATGACGTAGAAAGTAATACGCCTGCTCCCGCGCAAGGGACAACGCCCTCTGATCCGAGACCGGCTACTAGTGGTCAAGGGGAAGAAGCTAAACAAGATTTCTTCTAGATGATGAGTGAATGGTTCACTCAATTCTTAAAGAATCACCCGACTATTTCACAACCCCCGCCCCCAGTTAATCCCCCTCAGACTACAGTTGTGCCTCCGGTGATGGGTATAAATCTATTGAACAAGCCTCCGGTAGACAAAATTCACAAATACGGAGCTGAAGAATTTAGGGCTACTAATGATGATAATGCTGAAAAGGCCGAATTCTGGTTAGAAAATACTATCCGGGTATTTGACGAAATGTCTCTGACTCCGGCTGAATGCATAAAATGTGTTGTGTCCTTGCTCCGAGATGCAGCTTATCAATGGTGGAAAACTTTGATCTCTGTTGTTCCAAAGGAATGGGTGACATGGGATTTCTTTCAGATTAAGTTTCGGAAGAAATATATTAGTGAAAGGTTCATTGATCAGAGACGGAAGGAATTTTTGGACTTGAAACAGGGCCGAATGACTGTTACGGAATATGAACGGGAGTTTGTCAGATTGAGTCAGTATGCTCAAGAATGTGTATCATCTGAAGCAATAATGTGTAAAAGATTCGAAGATGGTCTTAATGAAGATATTCGCCTGTTAGTCGGGATATTAGAAATAAAAGAGTTCGTTGTACTCGTTGATCGAGCGTGCAAAGCTGAAGCACTCGGGAAAGATAAAAAGAAAGCCGAGTCTGAAGTTAGAGATATGAGAAAGAGATTTCAGAATAGATCGTTTCAGTCCACTTCAAAGAAATTTAGAGATGATCAAAGCCGTTCGAGAGGTAATATGGGATATTCAAATAGAAATCGAGATAGATCACAAATGAGTTTCAAAGCTCCAGCACCTTCAGTGGCAAGTGTTGGGAATGTACGATCCGAGAAACCAGAGTGTAAGCATTATGGGAAAAGACATCTGAGAAGCTGTAGAATGAATGACAGAGCTTGTTTCAGATGTGGATCACTTGATCATTTTATTCGTGATTGCCCTGAGTCTGTCGAGCCTGAGAACGTTCAAAATCTGAGATCTAATAATGCACCTGTGAGAGGTAGACCTTCGAAGAATGTAAGAAATGTCAGTGGTAGTAAGAGAACTACGAGAGAGACTATTGCGAGATCCGAAGCTAGAGCGCCTGCCTGAGCGTATGCTATTCGAGCTCGTGAGGAAGCTTCTTCACCAGATGTTATAACGGGTACTTTTACACTTTATGGTACTTCTGTGATTGCATTGATAGACCCTGGTTCTACACATTCGTATATAAGCATGAATTTAGTGTTCAGTAAGACTTTGCCTGTAGAGTCTACTGAGTTTGTTATAAAAGTATTGAACCCCTTTGGTAAAAGTGTCCTGGTTGACAAAGTATGCAAGAACTGTCCATTAATGTTTCGAGATATTTGTTTCCCTGCTGATTTGATGCTTTTGCCATTTGATGAGTTTGATATCATTCTGGGTATGGATTGGTTGATTTCGCATGATGCTATTGTGAACTGTAAAAGAAAGACTATTGATTTGAGATGTCCGAATGATGAAATTGTACGGATTGAATCTAATGATTCGAATGGTTTGCCTTCTGTGATATTTGTATTGAAAGCTCAAAGTTATGTGAAAAGGGGTTATGAGGCATATTTTTCTTATGTGATTGATTCGAAAGTGTCTGAGAAGAAAGTCGAATCAGTGCCTATTGTCTGTGAGTTTTCTGATGTATTCCCTGAGGAGTTACCGGGTTCGCCTCCGATTCGTGAAGTTGAGTTTGGTATTGAGTTCTTACCTGGTACTACACCTATATTGATAGCTTCGTATAGAATGGCACCAACAGAGTTGAAAGAGTTAAAGTCACAGTTGCAAGAATTGACCGATAGAGGGTTTGCTAGACCGAGTTTCTCGCCTTGGGGTGCTCCTGTTTTGTTTGTGAAAAAGAAAGATGGCACGATGAGAATGTGAATCGATTATCGTCAGTTGAATAAAGTGACCATAAAGAACAAATATTCGTTGCCCAGGATTGATGATTTGTTTCATCAGTTAAAAGGAGCTACTGTGTTTTCGAAGATAGATTTGAGATCGGGTTATTGTCAGTTGCGAGTAAAAGATTCGGATATACCGAAAACTGCTTTCAGAACGAGGTACGAGCATTACGAGTTTTTAGTTATGCCATTTGGACTAACCAATGCTCCTGCTATTTTTATGGATTTGATGAACAGAATTTTCAGACCGTATCTAGATTGATTTGTTGTTGTATTCATTAATGACATTCTGATTTATTCACGTGATGAAACTGAACATGCTGAACATCTGAGAATTGTATTACAAACTCTGAGAGAAAAGAAATTGTATGCGAAATTTAGTAAATGTGAATTCTGGTTACATGAGGTTAGTTTTTTGGGGCATATTGTGTCAGCTTCTGGGATTCGAGTTGATCCGAGCAAGAATTATGCTATTCTGGATTGGAAACCTTCGAGAAACGTATCTGAAGTCCGTAGCTTTCTGGGACTAGCTGGTTATTATCGTCAATTTGTGAAAGGGTTTTCAGTGATAGCTACTCCATTGACTAGATTGCTTCAGAAAGATGTTAGATTTGAATGGTCAGACAAATGCCAGAAAAGTTTTGATCAGTTGGAAACTCTGTTAACTGAAGCTCCAGTTTTGGTACAGCCAGAATCAGGTAAAGAATTTGTTATATACATTGATGCTTCGTTAAACGGTCTGGGATGTGTTTTGATGCAGGAAGGCAAAGTTGTAGCTTATGCTTCGAGACAATAGAAGCCTCATGAAAAGAACTATCCGACTTATGATCTTGAGCTAGCTGCGATTGTGTTCGCAATAAAGATCTGGCGCCATTATCTGTACAATGAAAAATGCCACGTGTTTTCGGATCATAAAAGTCTGAAATATCTGATGACTCAGAAAGATTTGAACCTGCGTCAAAGAAGATGGCTAGAGCTATTAAAAGATTATGAACTTGTTATAGATTATCATCCGGGTAAAGCAAACGTTGTTGCTGATGCATTGAGTAGAAAATCATTGTTTGTACTACTTGCTTTGAATGTTCAGTTAGATTTGTCTGATGATAGCTCTGTGATAGTTGAATTAAAGGCGAAACCGTTGTTTATACAGCAGATATGTGATGCTCAAAAATCTGATAATGAATTGATAGTGAAACGAGCTCAGTGTGATTCGAATTATGAATCTGAATTTCGAGTTGTCGATGATTGCTTGAGATTCTGAGATCGTATCTGTGTTCCAAGAAATCCAAAGTTAATTCAGTTGATTTTGAGTGAAGCACATAATAGTCATCTATCTGTTCATCCGGGGAGTTCTAAAATGTACCATGATTTGAGGCGACATTATTGGTGGTCTGGTATGAAGCGTGATATTTCTGACTTTGTTTCAAAATGTTTAATCTGTCAACAAGTCAAAGCTGAACATCAAGTTTCGTCTGGGTTGCTATAACCGATTCTGATTCCTGAGTGGAAATGGGATAGAGTGACAATAGATTTTGTTTCTGGTTTTCCTCAGACTCTGAGAAAGAAAGATGCGATATGGGTCGTAGTTGATCGATTGACGAAATCTGCCCATTTTATTCCGGTAAGATCTGACTATTCATTTGATAGATTAGACGAGCTTTATATTTCTGAGATTGTTAGATTGCACGGTGTGCCACTATCTATTGTGTCAGATAGGGATCCAAGGTTTACATCGAGGTTCTGGAAGAAATTGCAAGAAGCTTTAGGCACAAAAGCGCATTTGAAGATGCTTTTTCATCCATGAAACAGATGGTCAATCCGAACAGATTATTCAGATTCTTGAAGATATGTTAAGATGTTGTATACTTGAGTTTAATGGTTCGTGGGAACAGTAGCAAAAGGCTAGGGGTGTTACATATAGTCTATGTGAACCAAAAGACTATAAAAGGGAGCGCAGTAGCAGAATTTTTGGCTAGCAGAGCTTTGGAGGATTATGAACCTTTGAGCTTTGATTTCCCGAATGAGGAGTTGATGTATGTGGCAAATACTGAAGATTGTCCGTGGAAGCTAAACTTTGATGGAGCATCAAATGTCGTGGGAAATGGAATTGGGGCAATCTTGGAATCCCCTAGTGGTGATCATCACCCATTCACATGCAAATTGGATTTTGATTACACGAACAACATGGCGGAATATGAAGCATGCATCATGGGAATTCGAGCAGCCTTAGAACGTAAGATTAAAGTGCTAGAAGTATATGGAATTCTACCTTAGTAATCTACCAGCTTAAAGGAGAGTGGGAGACAAAAGATCCCAAACTAATTGATTACCAAAAAATAGTTCTGGGATTGATTGAGGAGTTTGATGACAATACCTTCAATTATCTCCCGCGCGATGAAAATCTGATGGCAGATGCTTTGGCGACCTTGGCTTCTATGATAAAAGTAAACATACCAGAGGATATGAGACCAATTCAGATGAGTATCTTTGAAGTTCCAGCTCATTGTTATAATGTGAAAGAGGAGGAAAAATATGATCACCCTTGGTATCAAGATGTATTACGATATGTAAAAAATCGTGAATACCCGGAACATGCCACTAAGAATGAGAAAATGACTTTAAGAAGATTGGCTTCTGACTATGTTTTAGACAGGGATATCTTGTACAAAAAGAGAAAATATCAAGTACTATTGAGGTGCGTCGATGCTGTTGAAGCTAAGAAAATCTTAGAAGAAGTCCATGAGGGCGTTTGTGGAACCCATGCTAATGGATTCACAATGGCCAGACAGATAGTGAGATTTGGATATTATTGGTCCACCATGGAAGGAGATTGCATCAATTTTGCTAAGAGATGTCATAAATGTCAGATTTATGGAGATAAAATTCATGTGCCTCTGTCACGTTTTCACGTTGTGACTTCCCCATGGCCATTTTCCATGTGGGGCATGGATGTTATTGGACCAATCTCACCAAAAGCTTCGAATGGGCATCAATTTATCTTTGTGGTAATTGATTACTTCACGAAATGGGTAGAGGCTGCATCATATGCTAGCATCACTAAGTCAGCAGTTAGTCATTTTTTGAAAAAGGAGATCATTTGTCGATATGGAATGCCCGAGAGGATCATATCAGATAACGTACTGAATTTGAACAACAGCACGATAGCGGAAATTTGCAGTCAATTCGGGATCAAGCACCATAACTCGTCTCCGTATCGTCCAAAAATGAATGGGGCAGTGGAAGCGGCCAATAAAAATATCAAGAAGATAGTAGGGAAGATGATTAAGACTTATAAGGATTGGCATGAGAAACTACCGTTTGCACTCTATGCTTATCGAACATCCGTCAGAACCTCTACTGGGGCAACGCCCTTCTCGTTAGTCTACGGAATGGAGGCTGTTCTACCCATTGAAGTGGAAATACCTTCTCTTCGAGTTTTGTTAGAAATAAAGCTGGATGAAGCTGAATGGATCCAGGCTCGGTATGATCAGTTTAATTTAATTGAAGAAAAGAGGCTAAGGGCTATTCGTCACGGTCAGATGTACCAAAAAAGAATGATGCGAGCCTATAATAAGAAAGTTTCCCCAAGAGAGTTTCATGAGGGGGACCTTGTATTGAAAAAGATCCTTCCCATACAAAAGGATTCTAGAGGAAAATGGATGCCGAATTGGGAAGGACCATATGTGGTGGAGAAGGCTTTCTCTGGAGGAGCACTGATCTTGACCGAAATGGATGGAAAAAGCTTACCCAATCCTGTGAACTCTAACTCGGTGAAAAAGTATTTTGCTTGAAAAGGAGAAGAGGCCAAAGTGAAAACCCGCAAAGGGCGCTTTGAGATTCTAAAAAAAAAATGGAGAGGCCAAGGCGAAAACCCGCAAAGGGCGCCTTGAGACCAAAGGGGTTTTCAGTTGAAAACCCGAAAAGGGTGGCTCAAATTCTGAATGAACACACAGACATCTTGCTATACTTGAATCAACAATGAAATGAAGAATGTTGCATATCGGGGCATCAACAAAGTACTTTGGGTCTTCTAAACACATGTTGAGCTCAAGGCAGTCTTCATAAAATTTGTATACAGAAGCTCAATTGGCGATATCTAGGGCATCTGATTTTTTGTCCTATTCATTTTACTATATTGAGATTCTTTTTCTTCTCAAAGATATATTCTCAGTTAATTTTCTTTGTATTTTTGATCATTTATTCAATTTTTAACTCTTTTTTAGATCAATTTATTTGTTTCCCATTATTCATAAATGTGTTGCATTGAAATAATGATTGAGAACTAATAATTTCACAAAAAGAAGTTCTACATATTACTTTGGAAATTTCTAGATAAGACAAGGAAACCAAAACAGGACAATTGTTTAGAATTTCCATGTGCATAGAAACATTTGAGAAAGAAGAGTCTGGATAGAGACTATTCCTCTAAAATTTTTGGTCCGATTGATAATTGGACCAAGTAAATGAGTTGATGTGATGGAAGTAAGTGATGACATCATGCCATAACATTCGGGGGTAGTGTGATGAACTAAGAAACCCTAAATTGTGGTGGAATAGGTTGAATTCAAAATAAACCCTATACCCTAAAAATTACAGATGGGTCGGATTGAAAGAGTTTCGATTCCCATTGTGGTAGGATGGTACAAGCCTTGTGTTCTCAAGATCCAAGCAGAGTTGACTCTGAAATTACATTGGGGCAAGCTTGTTGAGCAGAACATGACTGATGAACAAGAATGAAGAATAAATGAGTGATGATACTTAGAGTAGGAATCATACTCATAACATTTTTGCATCATATCAAATCTCATTAGGATCATTCGATTCATTCCAATCATTGCATCCTAATCCTTTAAAAAGGGAATCATTTTCATGACATGTTACATTTGTGTCACTCATAACACATGTAGCTAGAAGCATTTGATTCATTCTGATCATAGCATTTTAGCCATGTGACATAAACATATGGAACCGAGTCTACAGGACATGTCTTTCAGTGGACGGTATAGCAATATCGGTGAATTTGCAGATCTCATATTCCTGAAGTTGCAGGAAGCAGATCAAAAAAAGATTTTAGTCTTATCTCCCTGGTTCTGAGTGGAGTAGATCGAAGACGTAAGATCTTATTTTCTGAAGTTGCAGAAGCGGATCAAAGACATCGATCTGGAAATCCACGAGTTTGCAGGGAGCAGATTGAAGATAGCAGATTTGGCATTCCTGAAGTTGCAGGAAGCAGATCGAAGACATCATCGGCAATCCACGAAGTTGTAGGGAGCAGATTGAAGATAGCGGTTGGCATTCACGAAGTTGCAAGAAGTAGATCGAAGACATCGATCGGCAATCCCTGAGTTTGCAGGGAGCAGATTAAAGATAGCAGATTTGGCATTCCTGAAGTTGCAGGAAGCAGATCGAAGACATTAGTCTGGCAATCCCTGAAGTTGTAGGGAGCAGATTGAAGATAGCAGATTTGGCATTTCTGAAGTTGCAGGAAGTAGATCGAAGACATCAGTCTGGCAATCCCTGAGTTTGCAGGGAGCAGATTGAAGATAGCAGATTTGGCATTCCTAAAGTTGCAGGAAGCAGATCGAAAAATAGAAGATTTGGCATTCCTGATGTTATAGGAAGCAAATCAAAAACATCAGATCTTATCTCCCTGAGTTTGCAGTGGAGCAGATCGAGAAATAATAGATCTGTCATTCCTAAAGTTTCAGGAAGCAGATTGAAAACATCTGACTAATTGAAATCAAGATGAAGTTCCAGTACCCCTGAAGTTGCAGCGGAGTAGACTGAAGATAGCATATTTGACATTCTTAAAGTTCCAGGAAGCAAATCAAAAACATCAGATCTTATCTCCCTGAGTTTGCAGTGGAGCAGATCGGAAAATAGTAGATCTGGCATTCCTGAAGTTGCAGGAAGCAGATTGAAGACATCAGACTAACCAAGATGAATTTCCAATACTGTTGAAGTTGCAGTGGAAAAGGAGAGGACCAAAAGTCAAGACTCGACAAGATCGGGCAAAATTGGGCCTTTTATAGTCTTTGCTCTATTCTCGTTACACGACAATGAGCAAAGAGGGGTAGCTGTAGTTAGCCCATTTTGCCCGGGCCCATTTTATTTAGAAAAAAGAAAAACAAAATAATAAAATAATAAAATGTCCCTTACAGTCTAAAACCAATTTACAAGCCCAAAATTATTAACAAATTACCCAAGGCCCCAAATCCTACCCAATACCCAAACAGATGCCATCAGACCCAAGTCTACTGACCTAAGGCCCACTTACACCCAAACCAGCAATCCAAACCAGCAACCCAAACCTGTAGCCTGTTACACCCTGACCCGAACTACCTAGACCCAAAAAAAACTCGTGGCCCAAAAGGCCCAAAACATTAAGCGAATTTAGAGACCTAGGGTTTCTGAGGAAACCCTAGGCGCCGCAAGCTTGCGCGCCGCAACCCTCGTCCGGCCTTCGATCGCGCCGTGATTCGCGCCCGAATCAATCCGCCACCAAGATCAACGCCTTTCACCTGCGAAAAAGGAAAAAGGGGAGCAGCAAACATGGTAGCAAATATGCCAGAAAATATTTCCTTTTTTCATTTTTTTCTTTCGGGTTATAAAAACCCATCAAATCTGTAAACAAAAGGGGGGAATACACAGAAAAAACAAAGACAAAAGTATTCAAAGAAATAAAATACAGAAATCGCAATTGGTGATTTGTTTTACTATTCTGTTTTTTATATCTTCTATACATTTATGCATACAAACATTATTTTTTAAAAAAAGGATAAAAGGAGTTTTACCTTTCTTTTCACCGAAGAAATGAATTTCTGACCTCCGACCGCCATATGCGGTGGCGCGTGCGGAGGCGCGTGTAACGGCCCCCCCATCGGAGCCCTGGCCAAAGGCCGAAGGCTAGAGAGGATCTGGGGAAGGTGGTTTTTGATTTTTTTTTAAAAACGAATGTTAAATGATTTTTTTTACTGATTTTTTACTTATATAGTAATGACGAAACGACGTCGTTTTTGTTTAATTAAATAAGCATAAAACGGCGTCGTTCAGGGTAAGGATCCGCGCGTTGACCCGAAAACCCGGGGAGGATCCACGTGTTTTTATTAAATGGTCTAATTGCATTTTCGGTCCTTCCGCAAATTTTTTAATTTTAATTCAGTCCAAATTGCATTTTTATTTTTTTATTAAATTAACCCTAAAGCTTATTTTTGTTCCAATTTAGTCCCTCGGGCTCTTTGAAGGCTAAAATCAGAACGTTGTCGTTTTCAGATTTGGCATAATTGCCACTTTGGCCCTTGTAATTTAACCCGTATTTTGATTTAGTCCCTTTTATATCCGTTTTAATTACTTTTTTAACCCCTGTTTTCTTTGTTTTATTTTTTATCCTTTTATTTTATTATTTTAATATTGTATTAAAATCATTTTATTATATTAAATATTCTATATTATTTTTTTATTATTTATATATTAATATATTAATAGTATAAATATATATATTTTTATGTAATATCCTTATATATTAAAGGATTATTAATTATTATTTTATTTAGCTCAAAATTATTTTCATTACATATTATTTTTTGTATATTAATTACTATATTATATGTTTTTAAATTTTTAATTATATAGCATTATATTATACCATATATATATATATATATATTTTAAATTTTATTTTTGTATAAAATCTATTTATATTATGTAATATATTTTCTTTATATTATCTATTATATATGTACTTTTATAATTATCACATTTGTATATTTTACATATATTACCTATTATAACTATTTTTAATACTATTATTTATATGTATGCATATTATCTTATAACTTTTATCTTAATTATCTATGTTTTAATTTTTTTATATTTATTATATTATATTATATCGCATATTCCTTTAACAATATATTTTACTTTTTTAAAATATATATATACTATTTTTTGACTACTTCACATCATTTTTGCATATTAATTTGTTTTTATAATTCATTCTATATTGTTATTTTATCTCACATGTATGTAAAGTTTATGTTTATTTTTTTATCTGTGGTTATTTATTGCATTATATCTCATATTCGATTATTTTTATTCATTTATTAATTGCATGCTTTAGTATAATTATTTTATTATTTATATCATTTGTTGTTTATATTATTCTTTCTTTAATTTATTTATTAGAAGTAATTGTCGTTATAATTTGTAATTATGATAAATTGTTATTTGGCATGTATGTTGCAATGTATTTGTAACACCCCATACCCGAGTCCGAGACTAAGATTGGATACGAGACATTACCATGCTTGAACTCACTTAAACATGTACTTACGAGCTATAAAATTTCGTTCCGAATTAAAAACTTCTCTTTCTTAGTCAAATCAGACATTTCATGGGCCTACGAGGCCTCAGACTTACGTCCCGAAACTTTCGGAACTCATCTGGAAACTTTCTCTCGAATAGGGGTCACACGTCCATGTGACTTGGGACATGCCCGTGCACCCCTAAAACATGCCCGTGTCTTTCACCCGTGGTGGATACTGGCAAATTACACACGGCCTGGACACGCGTGGCCCCGCCCGTGTGCCAAACCTGGCATTTCGACTTATTCACACGGTCTATACACACGCCCGTGTGCATTAGCCGTGTGACAATTCAATTACTAAGTGTAAAGTGCGGACTTCACACACCGGGGGGCACGCCCATGTGCTAACCGTGTGGTACACACAGCCTAAACACACGGCCGTGTTATTGGCCCGTGGTCTATACTGACTTAAGACACTAAGGTACAGGGTGCACACGGCCTAGACACACGCCCGTGTGTCCATCCGTTTGGGCACTTAAAGGCTATTTACCAAGCCAATTGCCACCCTAAAATCAAGACCAAACTCGTGCTCAATTCAGCAACTCAAGTATTACATCTAACATGAACAAGGATGCATACTTCATTGATAGATAAAAACATACATACTTAATGATTCATGACCAATCTTTTTGACCATATACAAAAGAATACTAAGCTTGATAGCCAACACTTTGGCTAGGTTTAAAACATAACTCAAAATGAAATGTTTCCTATACATGTCATACTTAATATAAACAACTTGTCTATACCAAAATAGTGATTGATAGTGTGCTCCGAGCTCCGATGACGATGATCCACGAGATTAGCTTGGCGGGACTACATGGAAAGAAAGAATAAAGAACGTAAGCATTTAGCTTAGTAAGTTTGCATGTAATTCTCATAGCAATATATTTGCTTAACATTAACCATTCATCATAAACAATGGCATTATGAATCTCAAGTATTTAAGCTTACTTACTCTTACTGATTCTTACATATCTCATGGTACTTACTATTCTCATGCTCGTACGGTAAACAATATACCTGTATCACTTGATCACATAGATCAATATACTTTACTATGATAAGTATAATCTCAACTTCATCATTCATATCACGAATAGTACTCTTAACTAGCATAACTTGATAATAACTTTACTTACTTAACTTTCTTACTATATCATTTGAGCTTTACTCTCTTGTCCGATGAATTTCTATGAATAACCGAGGATACTGAATCTCATCCCACATAACTCGATGCCAAAGCCATATCCTCGATATGGTCTTACATGGGATCTCTCATCTTGGTATTGATGCCATGTCTTGACATGGTCTTACTCAAAGTCTTCCTTGTGTGTTTCCTTGGGAACTTACCATTGCCATGTCTTGACATGGTCTTACTTGGTATCTTTACTCATGAACTGGTCAATGCCGAGCCTTGGCTTGGACTTACATGAAATCTTTCTTGTTACTCACCAATGCCATGCCTTGGCTTGGACATACATGGAATATCTACCTCATGATAGCTTTTCAATGCCAAGACTTGTCTTGGACTTACATGACATCTTTGCTTGGAGACTCACCAATGCCATGCCTTGGCTTGGGCTTACATGGGTCTTCATCTCATAATAACTCTTCAATGCCAAGACTTGTCTTGGACTTACATGATAACTTGCTTGATTGCTGATGCCATGCCTTGGCTTGGTCTTATACGGACTTTCTTATCTCGTGTGGTAGATCGAGTATCCTAAGTAATTCAACTTCAATCGGGACTTTCTCATGCTTAATCTCATTGATTTCTTTATTTAACATAGCAATAAGCATTTCTATGGTAATAATGTACATTATACTAAGCAATTCAATGATAATAATCATAAAGCTTAGAAATCATACAAACTTACCTCAATATACAAAATGCATGTAGATATGCAATTTAGTCCTCGACTTTGTTCTTGCCTCGGTTTCAATTCGAGCTTCATTTTTCTTGATCTATAATAATAATTAGATCATTTAATACTCACATTGACTAAATTGACTCTTAACTCATACTTTGGCAAAATTACTATTTTGCCCCTAAACTTTCTCATATTTGCACTTTTGCCCTAGGCTCATAAAATAATTCTCATTCAACTTTCTTAAACATCATGTTTAGCTGATTCATTTTCTCTACTATAACAATCATCAATTCTCACTATTTCTAATAGGTATGACCAATTTCATAACTATTACAAATTAGTCCATACTATCATTTTTCATGAAATTCACTAAGGAAAAGATGTTTATCTAACATAAAACTCCCATAATCTTCCATAAAATATCATTTTACATGCATGATACACATGGGTAGTTTTTTGAACATGCTTCTTAGCTCATCTTATAGCTAAAAATAGCTAATTCATAATACGAGAACTCCAAAAATACGAACAATATTAAGAACGGGGCTAGAATGACTTACTTGTAAGCTTCAAAAATTTAAAGAATCCTAGCTATGGAGTCTCCCAATTTTCGGCACAAGGAAGAAGATGAATGAAATTTTTATCATCTTTTTCCCATTTTAATCATTTAATTGGTAAATGGCCAAAATGCCATTCTCTTTAAAAATTTACAATTTACTAACTCATGTCCATTTTTGTCCAAAACTTATAATTTGGGAAAATTGCTATTTAAGGACTTCTAATTAATATTCTAAAGCTATTTCATACAAAAAGCTTCTAGAAACTCATATTTTGCAACTTTTGCAATTTAGTCCTATTTGATCATTCCATGTCAATTTCACAAAATTTCTACATGGAACTTTAATATTATCATGCAAACATGTCATAAACCTTAAGAAATCAATTTACTAACTTAGATTTGTGGTCTCGTACCACTATTACGACTAGCCCTGAATCGGGTGTTACAAATTCTCCTCTTAGGAATTTTCGTCCTCGAAAATCTTACCAATAAGCAGGTTTGATCTTTGGTTTCTCATGATTCCTTACGGTTCCCACGTAGCTTCTTCTATTCCATGTCTTTGCCACAATACTTTTACCAGGGCAATACTTTTATTCCTTAGCAGCTTGACTTCTCGAGCTAAAATCTTAACTAGTTCTTCACCATAAGTCATGTCGGGATGAATCTCTATCTCTGAAGGGGTAATTACATGTGAAGGATCTGATCGGTAGCGTCTCAATATTGACACGTGAAACACATCGTGAATCTTTTCTAACTCGATGGCAAAGCCAATCGATAAGCTACTGAGCCCAACTCTTTCGGTAATCTCGTATGGTCTGATAAAACGTGGACTCAACTTGCCTTTACGGCCAAATCTGAGAACATTTCTCCATGGTGACACTTTCAAGAAAACTTTATCCCCGACTTGGTACTCTATCTCTTTCCTTCTTAAATCCGAATAGGATTTTTGTCTGTCTGAAGCAGCTTTTAAACTTTCTCGAATCACTTTCACTTTCCCCTCAGTTTCTCTAACCAAATCAACCCCGTGAATTTGGTTTTCCTTGAGTTTAGTCCAATATAGAGGCGTTCGGCACTTACGCCCATATAAATCCTCATAAGGCACCATCTTTAAACTCGACTGAAAACTATTATTGTAGGTAAATTCTACCAATGGGAGAAAATTTTCCCAACTGCCTCGGAATTCAAGAATACAACATCTGAGCATATCCTCGAGTACTTGAATTAACCTCTCCGACTGACCGTCAGTTTGAGGATGAAAAGCGGTACTAAAGTTCAACTTTGTACCCAAGGCCTCTCGTAACTTCTTCCAAAATCTGGATGTAAACCTCGGATCTCTATCCGAGATGATTGACAACGGAACACCGTGAAGCCTTACTATTTCTGAAACGTACAAGTTTGCCAACTTGTCTAGTGAGTAATCAACTCGTACAAGTATAAAATGGGCTGACTTCGTAAGTCTATCAACCACGACCCATACAACATCTTTCTTGCTCGGAGACAACGGTAAACCCATTACAAAATCCATAGTAATACGGTCCCATCTCCACTCCGGAACCAAAATGGGTTGAAGCAAACCCGAAGGTACTTAGTGTTCAGCCTTTACTTGCTGACAAATCAAGAATTTGGAAACAAACTCTGAAATATCTTTCTTCATTCTCGGCCACCAATACTGTTGCTTTAAGTCATTAAACATTTTGGTACTACCGGATGTCTGAGATAAACATCCGTTATGTGCTTCATGCAAAATTCTCTGAATAAGCTCGTCCTTTCTTGGTACACAAATTCTATCTTTGAACATCAGACTTCCATTGGGACTAATCCGAAAATCAGACTCAACATCTGTCTCGCACTGAGCTCTCTTGACTTGCAATTCACTATCTTCTTTATGAGCCTCAAAAATTTCTTGGATGAATACTGGTCTAGCTTTCAACTCAGCTAGAATAGAACCATCATCGGATAAAGTCATCTGTGAATTCATTGCCCTTAATGCAAATAGGGACTTTCTACTCAAAGCGTCGGCGACCACATTTACCTTCCCGGGATGGTAGTCAATGACCAATTCATAGTCTTTTATCAACTCTAACCATCTTCGCTGCCTTAAGTTCAACTCTTTCTGCGTCATCAAGTACTTCAAACTTTTGTGATCGGTGAAGATCCGACATCTCTCACCATATAGGTGGTGTCTCCATATCTTCAATGCAAAGACTATGGCAGCCAACTCTAGATCGTGGGTCGGATAATTCTTCTTATGTAGCTTCAACTGTCTTGAGGCGTAAACAATCACTTTGCCTTCTTGCATAAGTACACAGCCTAATCCATTTAAGGATGCATCGTTGTAAATCACAAATTCTTTTCCTGTCTCAGGTTGTACTAAAACTGGAGCTTCTGTCAACATCGCTTTCAGTTTCTCGAAACTTTGTTGGCATCTTTCTGTCCACTCAAACTTCACATTTTTCTGTAACAATTTAGTCATCGGGGTTGCAATCATAGAAAACCCCTTGACGAATCGTCTATAATAGCCAGCTAGGCCTAGGAAACTTCTAACCTCAGAGACATTTCTCGGTGGATTCCAGTCCATTATGGCTGAAATCTTACTTGGATCTACTCGGACTCCATCTCCCGAGACAATATGTTCTAGAAATCCTACTTCCTTGAGCTAAAATTCACTTTTACTGAACTTGGCATATAATTGATTTTCTCGAAGAATCTGTAAAACTGTCCGTAAGTGCTCAGCATGCTCATTCTCATCTCGGGAATAATTCAGTATGTCGTCAATGAAAACGACTACAAACTTGTCGAGGTATGGTCTAAAAATGCGATTCATTAAGTCCATGAATACCGCAGGAGCATTGGTCAAACCAAAGGGCATGACTAAAAATTCATAATGCCCATACCTTGTTCGAAAAAGTCATCTTGGACACATCCGATTCCTTTACTCTCATTTGGTAGTACCCCGATCTCAAGTCTATCTTAGAGAACACGGTGGCTCCCTTCAATTGATCGAACAAATCATCGATCCTTGGCAATGGGTACTTGTTCTTTATCTTGTCACTTTATTAAGTTGACGGTAATCTATGCACAATCTCATGGTGCCATCTTTCTTTTCACAAATAAAACCGGAGCACCCCATGGAGAACAACTTGATCTCGCAAAACCTTTATATGTCAACTCTTGCAACTGTGACTTCAACTTTCTCAACTCCGTTGGAGCCATTCTGTAAGGAGTAATAGATATTGGTACAGTACCGGGAGCCAGTTCAATGCTGAACTCAACCTCTCTAACTGGTTGTAGTCTTGGTAATTCTTCGGGAAAAACATCCATGTACTCACATACTATTGGTACTGACTCAATCTTTAACTCTGTTTCTTTATCATTCATCACAAAGGCCAAATATGCCTCATACCCCTTTCTTACGTATCTCTGTGCCGTCATGTGAAAAATCATTACCGGTGATTTACTTTGCTCATCTAATTCTATATGGAGAGTATCCCCACTCTCACATCTCATCTCAATATATTTCTTCCCACAATTAACTATTACATCATGAGTGGTCAACCAGTCCATACCAAGAATGATGTCAAACTCATCAAATGGTAGCAACATAAGATTTTCTTTAAAGTAATGACCTCTAATCATTAATGGACAATTTTTACATACTTCATCAACTAACACACTCTTGCCTAAAGGATTAGACACATTAATCGTAAATTTGTAGAATCTATAGGCATATTCATCTTTGGATACTAGTTTCATACAAATGTAAGAGTGTGTGGATCAGGGATCTATTAAAGCAATAACTTTGATATCATAAAGAGAAAAGGTACCCGTAATAACATCAGGAGAAGATGCCTCTTCACGAGCGCGAATGGCATAAGTCCTCGCAGGCACCCTACCCTCGGGTCTCGCAGCCTGCTCTCTAGGGTTACCTTTTCCACTTGCCCCACTTCCTGGGTTCCTCTGCGGTCTTCGTCTGACCACACTCCTGGATCTCGGGTTCTGAGCTCTATCTTCTTTCATTGTCTCTGGACAATCTTTTATGTAGTGGTCCTGGGAACCACATATGAAACATGCATTTTCATGTGCTCGACATTCTCCAAGATGACATCTGCCACACTATGGGCATTCAGGTTTATTTGATCGGATGTTCCCCACGCTAGCAACTGAGGTCATCTGTGCCTTACTTCCTGAATACTGCTTACTCTTGTCCTTCCTTGAAAACCCAGTAGAAGTAGCTGATCGGGTGGAGAAATCTCTTGACTTCTTGGATGAGGATTGGAATGACTTATTCCACTGTCTCTTTTTAGAGTCGCGAGACTCTATTTCAGACTTTCTCTTCTCATTTACTAGTTCTTCGGCTTTACAAGCCCTCTCTACTAGCACAACGAATTCCTTTAGTTCTAGGACAGCAACAAACAATTTGATGTCCTCATTTAGCCCATCTTTAAATCTCTTACTCATGATGGCCTCGGTGGACACGCATTCTCGAGTGTACTTGCTGAGCCATACAAACTCACGCTCATAATCAGTCACAGACATCTTGCCTTGCTTTAACTCTAGAAATTCCTTTCTTTTCTGGTCTACGAACCTTTGAGTGATATACTTTTTCTTGAACTCTTCTTGGAAGAATTCCCATGTGACCTTTTCCCTCAGTACCACAGACACCAATGTGTTCCACCATTGATAGGCAGAATCTCTTAAAAGAGAGACTACACACTTCATGCATTCCTCAGGCGTGCATGACAACTCATTAAATACCCTGATAGTATTTTCTATCCAGAACTCAGCCTTTTCCGGATCATCATCTTTTCTAGCCCGAAATTCTTCTGCCCCATGTTTCCTAATCCTATCAACCAGAGGCTTCTCTCCTCTTACCACCTCTACTACTTGAGGGGCTACTGGGATAGGTTGAGGAATATGTGGGGGTGGGGGGTTGTCCATTCGGGTTCGTACGAATGAACTCCGTATACCAAGTATTAATCATATGGAGGAAGGCTTCTCTAGCCTCTTCTCCTCCTCATTGACTCACCGTAGTGGGTCTATTCTCATTCTCGTTCGGCACTGTCCCTTCAGCAGGAGCCGGCGCATTACTTTCTGATAAACCGTAAAAGTAACATATTTTAATCCCACATTTAGCATGCTTTTGGATGAATTATCCCTTATTTTCTGTAAAAAGGTGCTCTTAATCCTTTGTTTTCATGTTATATACTCAGGAAAGCACCGGAGGATGAAAAGAACGAGAAACGGGCTTAAAACGGGCCAAATGGGCCAAAGCACAAAATCGACACGGCCTGGGCCCAAGACCACACGGTCGTGCCTCATTATGGACTTCAACACGGCCTGGCCACGATTCACACGGGCGTGTGCCATGGCCGGGCCCCTGACGCGGCCAAGAGGAGTTTTACTCGGATTTGGATACTTGGAGGCAAAGAAACACATTCCAAAGTCTAATTAAACACCCAAATAGGAACTTCACTCAGATTTGGATACTTGGAGGCCAAGTAAGGCATCTCCAAGCCTATATAAACATCCTAGGGGGCAACTTAAAGGGGGAGTTCGGCAGAAGCTGGAGCCTAAAGCTATTATTTAGGGGCGTCTTGCTAGGCCAGAGAGGGCAGATTTGTGGGGATTCACTCAGGGATAGCCAGTTGATCCATCTCAAGAAGCCGGAATTATACTCAAGACGGAGGATCTCCTCTTCAATTCCTTCAGGGGGTTTTAGGGATCTCTTATGTTTTGTTTTATCTTTTCTTCTGAGATGTTTTCTTTTATTGTTATGAACTAAACCCTAAGATACCTGATGGGGATGAAACTTAAATGAATCTTGTTATCGTTTGCTGAACTATATGATAAATATTTGATTTGTTCTTAATTATGTGTTCTTAATTCTTGTGTTGATATTTCGCGGATATCGATTCAAGTTTGATGTGCTTAGGTGGAGGAGAAAAAGTCCCTACCTAAGAGTATATCTAGCATAGTTAAGCGGAGTTGATCGCGCGCCTAGAGATAGGGTGACGAGGTGTTGCCAGATTAGGGTGAAACCTAATATGGGAGTCCATAGATTGAGTTAATGCAATTCTAGGGGTTTTAATTAGAAAGAGATTTCAATTAATCAACCTAGGGTTAGACATTATTCGCCTTGAGAGAGGGTTTAATATAAATTAGGGAATCATACGGATCAAGTCAAGTGAATACATCGTCTGGTTCAGAGTTAGATAACAAGTGAAGTCTAGGTGGATTCTTCCTTGGGTATTGTCCTTATCAACTGGTTTTTCCCAAAAGTATTCTCCCAATTCATTCTTCTTTGTCTTAGAGTCTTTAGTATAGTAGTTAATTAATTTAGATTAAACAACCATTCGCTTAATTCTTAGGCTAAATAATAGAAAGAAAGTTAGTATTAGTACTTTTAGTTCCTTTGGGTTCGATAATCCGGTCTTCCCTAAGCTATACTACTGTTCGATAGGTGCACTTGCCTTAAATCGTTGTCAGATTTAGTTTCCAGGTTCGATCATTCTTTTTATAAATTTTAAAACTCGACAGACATACAATCATGTTTTTGGCGCCGTTGTCGGGGAACTAAAATATTAAGAAAACTCTATTTTTATTACTTTAGCCATTATTATTATTATTATTATTTTCATTTTTATTTTTTTTACTTTGCTAAATTTTCTTTTATTTGCTTTTGTCAGAAAAATTTTAGTTTATAGAGGAGATGGCACTGAATAACTACCAGTGGCAAGTTATGAGGACAAAGCCAACAAAAGTAGCCGATATCTACAACCTCGACCAAAGAACACGGCTACCAACTTGATTAGAGATGTTACATAAAAAAATTGATGGTTTATACGGTTCCTCGCAGGCACATCCAGTTATGCAGTGTGAAACAAGCGAAGGTGTGGCGAATCCTGAGTACCCACCCTACGGACATAGCATGGAAAGCGAACAAGTCAACTATATGGGTAACTATGCTAGACCTCAAAATAATTTTTATGATAACACTTATAATGCAGGTTGGAGGTACCATCCCAATTTCTCGTGGGATGATCAAAGTAGCCAAAGACCGGAACTTCCTCCAAATTTTCAACAACCACCTCACCAACAGGAAGAGGAGTCGAACCTTGAGGAGATGCTGACAAAATTCATGGCAGCTACAGATAACCGTCTCCAATACACTGAGACCACCCTTAAGAATCAACAGGAATCAATCAAAGGGATCGAGAGCCAAGTTGGGGAACTTACTAAGACAGTTGGACAACTTACTAACACAGTTGGACAACTTGCAAAGATAATCTCAGAACAACTACAAGAAAGCTTGCCAAGCAACACTGAAACTAACCCAAAAGAGAAAATTCAAGCCGTAACAGCTCATGACATTGAAAGGTTAGTGGAATCTGACCCAAGGCAAGAGCCTGTGGTAAGTGAAGGAAAGGTTGAGGTAAGCCATGACTTACCAAACCCGGTGATTACAAAGTACCAACCCCGTGTGCCATACCCCGATGCGACAAAGAAAGACCACACAGAGGAACAACTCGGTAAGCCTCTTAAACTTTCAAAGAAATTTCATATTAACTTGCCGTTTCTAGAAGCTCTTTCGCAGATGCCAAATCCTAGACCTCGTGTCGATAAAGAAGAAATTCATGAGGAACAAAGGCTTTGGATCGATGAACTAGACGAATGGAAGACACACTTCAAGGAGAGACTAAAAACACACGAAGCAAAAATGAGGCAACTCCACGACGAACTTAATAATGGGACAACCCAACTTAAGATAGGAGATCAGATACTCAAAATCTTCCCAGATGGAACGGTCGAGGTAACACATTATAATTTCGGCACTTTTGAGGAAAACATTACTCGACTTAAATTATTTATCAAAAACCGAATTGATCGCATGAGAAAGGATTTTCACCTCCTCAAACCACCATGACCGTACGAATGAGAGGTAAAGTCTAGCTTAAGACTATAAACGAGCGCTTCTCGGGAGGCAACCCGAACACTAACCCCATTAATTTTTACATTTTTATTTTATTTTCACTTTTATTTTTCCTTTTAGCACCTAACCATAAACTAACCAAAGTACAGATTTCCATACCACATGGCCTTGCACACGGCCGTGGCCGTGGCCGTGTGGCCACCGCAGGAAGGTACAAGGGCGGGGGCAACCACCAGATCCATAATTCCTATTTAACCCCATTCTTCCTTTTTCTTTTCCAGTTGTCTTTCTTCTTTCATTTCCATTATTTACTTTTTTTTTTATTTTTTTATTTTCTTTATTATCTTCTTCTTATTCTTCATGCCATTTAGATTTAGATTAGGATACAATAAAATTAGACCGGCTACTTTGAGGATTCAATTTCAAACGGTTCGAGACGCTTCCCCACATTCACCTCCGCTCAATTCCTATCCGGTTTCTTTTCATTGACTCCATCCAAAATTTAGGAAGTTTCACTTCTCTCCCTATCTTATGATTTTATTATTATTTTGCTATTATCTATCTTTGTACATTGAGGACAATGTACATCTTAAGTGTGGGGGGAATAACTATAGTATTATTTGAAAATCCCTGAATTATATCTTGTCTTAAAGTAAGTTTCTCATATTATGATTAGAATGAAATTTCCATGATTTATGATCTCTATTGATATGTTTTAGATTAAGTCATTGTTAATTGTGCATTGATAATTAAATTCTAAGAATACTAGAGAATCAAGCATAATAAGTCTATTTTTGAATTAAAATTTTTTTAGGTTGGTTGTCTACGAACTTAAATATTACTTTGAAGTTTGAAATTTACGAGGTTGATATCAAAATACCCATAATTTTTGTGAGATTTTGAGCCTTATAAGAGCATATATCCTTTTTCATTCTCACTTTTTGATTATGAATGTGTCAACATTGAACTGTTATTCTAGAACTTGCCTCGATTATACATGTTGAGACCACATCTTTGATTTGATATACTGAAATGATAAAGGCACCTAGGATTTAACCCACTTACTCCATAAAAAGCCTACCTTCATAATTAACCCCTAGTAAACCCCTTTTGATCCTAACAACCCTTTTTATTGACTCACCCACTAATATTAACCCAAAACCCTTTGTATTTGTTATCACCATTCTTCTTGGCTACCCTTTTTGTCGAGATTTGATTTTGAGCGGTTACCTAACTATGTTCTATATTTCAGTTGTTGAAGTACTTTCTTATTATTGTAAATATTTAATGATTTGTTCTTAAAAAAAAGACAAAGTATATTCATTATTAGTCTTATAATTAAGTGATCTTACATATTTAAATTCCACATCTTGAAGAAAAAGCTCGTATTATTAGTATTACAAGTTTATGTGATTATTAAGGATTAGTTCATTTTTCTAGTTAGGTAATTTGTCAAGTCAATCTCGATTCTAACCCTCTAATTCAGCCTTTATCCATACCTTTAACCTAAGCCCCGTTACAACCCTGTTAAAGACCTTTTGATTTGTATATCATCTCATATTATAGTGGTGGAGAATTGATTTTCATGCAAGCCTATGGGATTAACTTTTCATGTTCAACTTTTGAGTGCCTAATTTTGAACCTTAAACACTTCGAGTGATTTGAGTGAATCTTTTGTGAGGATGTCAATCCTTGTAGGTTTTGGATCAGAGGTGATTATTTAGATGAGGGGAAACACCTATGTTTTGTACTACAAATGTATGACTTATATTGCTTGAATCTTTAGGACTCTTTGAGTTAAATTATCCATGTATAAATTATCTATGAATTATGATGAGACATTGTTGATAGGAATATTATGAATTATGGAAAGTTCGTTTTAATTCTAAGTTGAGAATTTTGCTTGAGGACAAGAAAAAGCTTAAGTGTGGGGGTATTTGATAAACCGTAAAAGTAACATATTTTAATCCCACATTTAGCATGCTTTTGGATGAATTATCCCTTATTTTATGTAAAAAGGTGCTCTTAATCCTTTCTTTTCATGTTATATACTCAGGAAAGCACCGGAGGATGAAAAGAACGAGAAACGGGCTTAAAATGGGCCAAATGGGCCAAAGCATGAAATCGACACGGCCTGGGCCCAAGACCACACGGCCGTGCCTCATTATGGACTTCAACACGGCCTGGCCACGATTCACACGGGCGTGTTCCATGGCCGTGCCCCTGCCGTGGCCAAGAGGAGTTTTACTTAGATTTGGATATTTGGAGGCAAAAAAACACATTCCAAAGTCTAATTAAACACCCAAATAGGAACTTCACTCATATTTGGATACTTGGAGGCCAAGTAAGGAATCTCCAAGCCTATATAAACATCCTAGGGGGCAACTTAAAGAGGGAGTTCGACAGAAACCGGAGCCCAAAGATATCGTTTAGGGGCGTCTTGCTAGACCAGAGAGGGCAGATTTGTGGGGATTCACTCAGGGATAGCCAGTTGATCCATCTCAAGAAGCCGGAATTATACTCAAAACGGAGGATCTCCTCTTCAATTCCTTCAGGGGGTTTTAGGGATTTCTTATGTTTTGTTTTATCTTTTCTTCTGAGATATTTTTTTTATTGTTATGAACTAAACCCTCAGATACCTGAGGGGGATGAAACTTAAATGAATCTTGTTATCGTTTGCTGAACTATATGATAAATATTTGATTTGTTCTTAATTATGTGTTCTTAATTCTTGTGTTGATATTTCGCGGATATCGATTCAAGTTTGATGTGCTTAGGTGGAGAAGCAAAAGTCCCTGCCTAAGAGTAGATCTAGCATAGTTAAGCGGAGTTGATAGCGCGCCTAGAGATAGGGTGACGAGACGTTGCCGGATTAGGGTGAAACCTAATATGGGAGTCCATAGATCGAGTTAATGCAATTCTAGGGGTTTTAATAAGAAAGAGATTTCAATTAATCTACCTAGGTTTAGACATTATTCGCCTTGAGAGAGGGTTTAATATAAATTAGGGAATCCTACGGATCAAGTCAAGTGAATACATCGTCTGGTTCAGAGTTAGATAACAAGTGAAGTCTAGGTGGATTTTTTCTTGGGTATTGTCCTTATCAACTGGTTTTTCCCAAAAGTATTCTCCCAATTCATTCTTCTTTGTCTTAGAGTCTTTAGTCTAGTAGTTAATTAATTTAGATTAAACAACCATTCGCTTAATTCTTAGGCTAAATAATAGAAAGAAAGTTAGTATTAGTACTTTTAGTTCCTTTGGATTCGA
Source organism: Gossypium sturtianum (assembly GCA_025698515.1). NCBI lineage: Eukaryota > Viridiplantae > Streptophyta > Magnoliopsida > Malvales > Malvaceae > Gossypium > Gossypium sturtianum. The sequence goes on along the minus strand of CM046947.1, from coordinate 73,851,550 downwards.
TAATCCGGTCTTGCCTAAGCTATACTACTGTTCGATAGGTGCACTTATCTTAAATCATTGTCAGAGTTAGTTTCCAGGTTCGATCATTCTTTTTATAAGTTTTAAAACTTGACAGACATACGATCACTTTCTAATTCATCCGCCACAGGCTCTATCGGGATCCATTTACTAAATGTATAAACATAATTTAAGTCGTCAGGAGTCGTCACACTATCATTATAAAAACATTCTTACGTATGGCTTGTATAGCTAGACTCGTGCTCGTGCTATGTAAGTCCTAGAACTGACTAAACCGTAGCTCTGATACCACTAAATGTAACACCCAATACCCGAGTCCGAGACTAAGACTGGATACGAGACATTACCATGCTTGAACTCACTTAAACATGTACTTACGGGCTATAAAATTTCGTTTCGGATTAAAAACTTCTCTTTCTTAGTCAAATCAGACATTTCATGGGCCAACGAGGCCTCAGACTTACGTCTCGAAACTTTCGGAACTCATCTGGAAACTTTCTCTCGAATAGGGGTCACACGTCCATGTGACTTGGGACATGCCCGTGCACCCCTAAAACATGCCCGTGTCTTTCACCCGTGGTGGATACTGGCAAATTACACACACGGCTGGACACGCCGCGTGGCTCGGCGATGTGCCAAACCTTGGCACTCTAACTTATTCACACGGTCTATACACACGCTCGTGTGCATTAGCCGTGTGACAATTCAATTACTAAGTGTAAAGTGCAGACTTCACACGCCCAGGGCACACGCCCATGTGCTAACCGTGTGGTACACACAGCCTAAACACACGGCCGTGTTATTGGCCCGTGGTCTATACTGACTTAAGACACTAAGGTGCAGGGTGCACATGGCCTAGACACACGCCCGTGTGTCCATCCGTGTGGGTACTTAAAGGCTATTTACCAAGCCAATTGCCACCCTGAAATCAAGACCAAACTCGTGCTCAATTCAGCAACTCAAGTATTACATCTAACATGAATAAGGATACATACTTCATTGATAGATAAAAACGTACATACTTAATGATTCATGACCAATCTCTTTGACCATATAAAAAAGAATACTAAGCTTGATAGCCAACACTTTGGCTAGGTTTAAAACATAACTCAAAAAGAAATGTTTCCTATACATGCCAAAGCCATATCCTCGATATGGTCTTACATGGGATCTCTCATCTTGGTATTGATGCCATGTCTTGACATGGTCTTACTCAAAGTCTTCCTTGTGTGTTCCCTTGGGAACTTACCATTGCCATGTCTTGACATGGTCTTACTTGGTATCTTTACTCATGAACTGGTCAATGTCAAGCCTTGGCTTGGACTTACATGAAATCTTTCTTGTTACTCACCAATGCCATGCCTTGGCTTGGACTTACATGGAATCTCTACCTCATGATAGCTTTTCAATGATAATAATCATAAAGCTTAGAAATCATACAAACTTACCTCAATATACAAAATGTATGTAGATATGCAATTTAGTCCTCGACTTTGTTCTTGCCTCGGTTTCGATCCGGGCTTCATTTTTCTTGATCTATCATAATAATTAGATCATTTAATACTCACATTGACTAAATTGACTCTTAACTCATACTTTGGAAAAATTACTATTTTGCCCCTAAACTTTCTCATATTTGCACTTTTGCCCCTAGGCTCGTAAAATAATTCTCATTCAACTTTATTAAACATCATGTTTAGCTGATTCATTTTCTCTACTATAACAATCATAAATTCTCACTATTTCTAATAGGTATGACCAATTTCATAACTATTACAAATTAGTCCATACTATCATTTTTCATGAAATTCACTAAGGAAAAGATTTTTATCTAACATCAAACTCCCATAATCTTCCATAAAATATCATTTTACATGCATGGTACACATGGGTAGATTTTTTAACATGCTTCTTAGCTCATCTTATAGCTAAAAATAGCTAATTCATAATATGAGGACTCCAAAAATACGAAGAATATTAAAAACGGGGCTAGGATGACTTACTTGCAAGCTTCAAAAATTTGAAGAACCCTAGCTATGGAGTCTCCCAATTTTCGGCACAAGGAAGAAGATGAATGAAATTTTTATCATCTTTTTCCCATTTTAATCATTTAATTGGTAAATGACCAAAATGCCCTTCTCTTTAAAAATTTACAATTTACTAACTCATGTCCATTTTTTTCCAAAACATATAATTTTGGAAAATTGCTATTTAAGGACTTCTAATTAATATTCTAAAGCTATTTCATACAAAAAGCTTCTAGAAACTCATATTTTGTAACTTTTGCAATTTAGTCCTATTTGATCATTCCATGTCAATTTCACAAAATTTATACATGGAACTTTAAAATTATCACGTAAACATGTCATAAACCTTAAGAACTCAATTTACTAACTCAGATTTGTGGTCTCGCACCACTATTCTGACTAGGCCCTGAATCGGGCTGTTACAGTATTCATATAATATCTTATTCAAACCATTGCTTTTTACCTTTTGAATTAAAGCATTTTATTCAAGTATTCTAAAATACGGTGATATGTGATAGATGGGAACTTCGAGAAGAATTGTGCCCTAACTTACTGGGTTTCGATTTTTCTCGTAGAACTTAAGGTATTAGATATCCCTTCTTTTTTTAAAAAAAAAAACCAAAACTTACGAATTTCAAATAAAAAAACCTATTCTTGGGAATTCAAAATGTTGTGTCCTAACTTACTGGGTATGATGTTTTGTGTCTCGAGATAGGAACTTTCTAAAATAAAGATGTGCCTAGTCTCGAAGTCATGAGATGCTATATCCTAACTTACTGGGTATGGTGTTTTATTTCTTTGAGATAGGTAAGTCTGGATTTTTCTTCAATTAAAATGACCATTTTCTAAAGTTTTTTAAAGTTTCAACATTAGGGCATGATCTTATCGATTAGGTACCAATTTTTGGGGGTTGTGAGGGTGCTAACCCTTCCTCATATGTAACCGACTCCCGAACCCATTTTTCTTATTTTTCATAGACCAAACTCAGTATTTTAAAATAAAACGTTTTTAAGGTGATCCAATCACACCTAAGTAAAAGAGGGATTGGTGGCGAATCCCATTTTCGTTTTTAAAAGTCGATCCTCGTTTTTTTAAATCAACTTTTAAAATGGTTTCGACAGAAGGAATTTCACTTCAATTTGACAATTCAGAAATGAATTTTTAAGAATTAAGCGTTTTCCCCTTTTACATGTTCTTGAAAGCTTCAATTTTCCAGAAAATTTAGAACCATGGATTTAGGTGAAATTAATGGTTTATTTGTGAAATTAAATGATATTTAGGATGTTTGGAATCAAAATTTAGGACAAGAAATGAGATTAGAATGTCCAAACTTCAATTTCGGCAAAACTAGCTAGTTTTTGGTAGTGAAAAAGGAGAGACTTGAATTGTGTATTTCTTGCTGTTTGGTTGTGTTCAAGGCTAATTTTGATGATTTTGGAATGTTTTTGTTACATTTGTTAAGTGTCAGATCAATCAATAGCAACTACAAACAAGTATAAAGGTAAGGAAAAGCTTGTTTGAGCTTTCTGCTTGTAAGCGGAAGCCTGATTGGTGAGTGTTTGGAATCGCTGCTTGTAGACAATTCATAGTATTAAATGAGCTCCGTTCATCGGGATATGTTGGTGTGTTGGAGAGTGTTTAGCTTTATGCTACACTTGTGGGATAGTTAGACTTTTTGAGTCATTGGTGTGATGGAGATCCATGTATCCAATGTGTGGTGATGGAGCCCACTTTTACGTTTCATAGTCCCAAGTTACCAAATTATCATAAATTGATTAATATATGAAAATATTGCTTGTAAATACATGTAAATATATAAGCTTGACTTGTGAGTTATGAAAACATGAATACGTTTTTTTTCCCTTGATGAATTATCGTTAAATGAATTATATATATATGAGTTGAGTGTAATTGCATGTGAGAGTATATGCTAGTTTTATGATTTAATGAATCGCGAAGATGTTATTTTTGACTTGGTTAGAATATTGTTGTGAATGTGTTGTAGTGTGCTCTTGTTTAACCTTTGATGTTTTGTATGCTTTGTAGTTATTTCAAAATTCATAGAGCTTGTTTAAGCTCACACACTCTTCACTAATTTTTTGTAGATAAGTAGATTTTTTGGTGTGAGCGGTGCGGCAAAGGAAGTGATCCTAGAAGGGAAATAAATTTTTGAGTAGGTGGTTTTATAATTAGTATCGAACTCTTTGAATTAACGCAATGTGAGTTTAGAAATTTTTGTTGGTTATTATTACTATATTTATTGTTATTGCTCTTAATTGTTTTATTATAGATTTGGACCGATAATGTATTGATGTTATGTTGGACTATGTTTAGGGAAAATTTGATGTTTAATGTTGTGGTGGATAATGCATGTTAAAAGGGAATATATTGAGCATGAAACATACCCTGTGTTGCAATTTTTTTTTATAAATTTGAGTAGAGTTATCGGTACTCGAGGCTTAAATATCGATACCTCATTGTTGATTCGTGTATTCAGAAATTAGTATCTCATTTTGGTATCGATACTTAATCACAAGTATCGACACTTAGGGTAGAAATACCGATACTTTTTCTTATGTATCGATAAAATGTGTTTGGCTCGAAATTGAGTTGGAAAAAAAGAATGCTGGGATGGTATTGATTTTCTTATTAGTGTCGATACCTGTTTTACTAAATATTGATACCTACTGTTGTGTATCGATACCTACGATTTTTTCTTTGGAAATTTGCTAAATGGTCTCTAAGCATGTATTTAAACTATTTCGAACATCGTATAATGTTTGCCTAGCGGCTATCACCTCTGAAAATGCTTAAACTAATAAAAAATTAATCTTACTTAAAGCTATGTGTGCATGTGAAATTGTTATGATGTTGATGTAGCGTCCTGTAACTCGGGTCTAGTGATCAGGTCGAGTGAGGGGTTTTACAATAAATCTCATAGCCAACACCCAGCCCGGTAAGATATTGTTCACTTTGGCCACGCATGGCCCTCATGACTTTGTTCTTGGGAGTGCCCATGCACCCCCAAAAGGCCTCTCACCACTCAAGTGTTTCTACACCTTTATATATCCCAAGTCTCTCCCATACTTTGCTGATGTGGAATTCGCTTAGGGTGTTACATTCACCCCTCCTTAGGGACTCAGTGTCCTCGTTGAGGTTTGCCCCACCATCATTCAAGTGGCACGAAGATTGGTGTACATGGCCCTCACGACTTTGTTCTTGAGAGCGCCCATACCCCTGAAAGGTCTCTTACCACTTAAGTGTTTCTACCCCTTTATATAGCCCAACTCTTTCCCATACTTTGCCAATGTGGGATTCACCTAGGGTGTTAGACGACCTAGAAGTTATGCCCAGATTATGAAGGTTTCATTGATAAATTAAAAACTCTAGTCATTTGTTCTCGAAACACATCTTATTTTGGAAAATAAAAATTTGGAAAAATGAATGGTCAAAAAATATTAATTTTAGCTAACCTTTTATGCATTTTTAAAAAATCTCATATCGAAAACACTTATTTTACATTAAAATCACTTAAAATATCAAAATATGAGAAATGAACAAAAACCATAAAGCAAAGTCCAAAAACAAATTTACAGTTCAAAAAAGAATTAAACATAAACCAATTTAAGGTATTATCTAGAAAATCAATTCGAGCTCCAGTGCGCTGGCCATTTCTAAATTTGTTGATTACTTGAGAAGTCAAAAAAATTGGGTGAGCTTACAAAGCTCAGTGTGTAAATCAGCCCATACATACAGAACAGACATAAAATTACACTGTAACATCCCGAAATTGGGCCTAGAAGAATTGGGCCCATTGGGCCTTGGGCTTAGGAGTGTTTAAAATTTTGAGAAAAAAGAGAATGGCATTATTTCAAGATTGGATTAATTAGGAAGGTGATTTTGGAAAGTTACCAGGTTTCTAGGAAGTTCCGGGTTCAAGTTGGGCCTTAGTATAAATTTTGTGTTTAAGCCTATTAAAGAGAGATAGTAAGGGTCATCAAGGCTTATGGAAATAGGTGGGTAATTTGCTTGCATAAATGAAGCAATTAGTAAAGAGGTTATGGCATCAAGTGAAGGCATTGAGGGAAGAGGTTCGAATCCCACTTGGTACAAAAAAATTTGACTATTTTTTTTTTGTATACTTTCCTTATGTGTCGGCCAAGAAGTATATATGGCAAGTTGGACTTCTTTATTTTTGGTAAGGTGGCTAAGAAATAAGGAAAGGTTGAGGTTGGGGAAAGGAATCAAAAGAATAAGGCAAGTAAGGGAACATGTGGCTTATTTCATGGAGAATGCTATGGAAAGTATGGTTGGCAAAATTTTGACCCTTATGGCAATGCATGTGGACGGTTTTGGGGGTAGATAGGTGGCTGAAATTTTACTTTGGCTTTTGGTAGGGTCTTGGTATTGTTTTGGGTCAAAAATCTCATTTGCAACTTTAGTGTCATCTTTTCTCAATTTGCTATCCTCTTTGCCGGATCCTCCTAGCACAATTGTGCATTTTTCTTCTCTTTTGTTTGGTCAAAATATTCACCTCTTGTTCATCTCCCTTTGATAGCTGAATCACCTAGCATCCATTCAACCTTCCATTCCTTTCTTTTAAACATTCCTTCAATCTTTCCTCTTCTCTAAATCGACACCACCAAAAGAGCACATCTTCTTGTTTGATTATCCCCATAGCCGAATATTAATATACATTTTCCTCTATAACCGAACTTTCATCTCTTCTCTATCTTTTCTTCTCATCCGTATTAACACTCATTCCTTGATAAATCGGTAAGTGGTTCTCTTCAACATTTTATTTTCTTTCTCTTAATGCCGAATTATGCCTTGGTTTGGGAGGGTCATATTGACAGAGACCATCATTTTATTCTACTTTCTCAAACGAGATCACTCTCCCTTTTGTAGTATTCTAGTGGGAGGCCGAACATCATTCTAGCCTTAAGTCGAACGGAGAAATCGGATCTAATATTAATAAGGTAAGGAGTTCTTATGGATTATTGATATTATTCAATATTCGATTGGTTGCTAACGGAGTAATAATTTGAAATAATCGACTATATGTTTTAGGGACAAATCAGTCGATATATTCTACCTTCGGACATAGTGGTAAGTGATTCAAGTGTAAGTGATACGAAATCTTTTGGAAACCCGAGGCTAACTTTTGGTTGGTATTGTTCTAGGGTCAAAGAAGAGTGGTTCTTAAGGAAATCCAAATAAGGTGTGTAATCCCGTACCCTTCCAAATACATGTTTGAAATGGTGTGTAATCTCATACCTCTCTGAATGTTTGTATGATATGTTCTATGATTCGGTCGAAATACCGAAGGAAAACTGGAAACCGACATCCGTGACCACTCGGGCGTGCGTATATTCGTAGTGGTAACCATATTTTTGCAATGAAACAGTTTTGGTCAGCAACAGTGATGTGATTCTGAAAAATAACAGAAAATATGAGAAAGGGGATTAATAAGTGAATAAGATATCGAATTAAATATTACTGTGTCTATTTTGATATGGAAGAAACAGAGAAGGAAAAAGAATTTTATATTCTGAGATATCTTAATTTTAGTGAGACTAGTTCTGACCAACTTCGCGGTTCTCTGTTCTGTATTGGAAAAATCGTTTAAAATTGTACAAAGAGAATTAAGAGTTATAATTAATATGTATGCATTCCTTATTGAACCTATTTTTAATAGAAACAAGTGGGAGCAGCATATGAAAACCGTACAGTAAGATAATTGAATTTAAGATAAGAGAGGTCAGAATCGTTGGATAGTGAAACAAGGGAAATTTTAAGGAATAAACTGTACTAAATGGTTAAGTAAAAAATTATGGAAAAATTATCATAAGAAGATATATGAGTCTAGTTTCAAGGAAAATTTACGGATCTAAATTTTGAGGTTTTTAACTCAATTTATAGTCAGTTTAGTAAGTATGACGCAGATGGATGGTTTCAAATTTTATGCCCCACATTAGTATTTAAGTTTAGGTTGCGGAATTACCAAAATACCCTTAGAGGGTAAATTACCGAAATACCCCTGGGTTGTGAGATTACCAAATTACCCTTAGTGGGTAAGATTACCGAATTATGAAAATGCCCCTATGGGTCAAATTACGAAAATGCCCCTAAAGGGCCGATTTATTATATTGCCTTAATGGGCTGATTTGTTTTACAGCCATAATGGGCCGATTTGATAAATTGCTTAATGGGCCGATTTGATAAATTTCTTAATGGGCCGATTTGATATATATTGTTTTGTGGGCCGATTTGATATATTGTTTAATGGGCCAATTTGACATATGGCTTAATGAGCCAATTTGATATAATGCCCTAATGGGCCGATTTTGTAAAGTGTTAATGAAATTTGAACTTTTGTCCGATTTAATTATTGTTGTTATATTTGTAAATATCATGATTCTCTATGTATGATGCATCTACATGAATTTGCATGGGTTGGGAAAATGTTGAAGAGAAGAAATTACCGTGGCACTCGCCACAAATATTATGAAAAGCGCTTTGATCGCAAATGATACATTTCGATTCGGTGGCTCTGCCACAAATTGCGATAATGGCTATGTGCCAACCTAAATATGGCTTTGTTCCATCATGATTATGGCTTTGTGCTAAACGTATTTACCGGGGCTATGTGCCTAACATATGAATTAACGACTACGTGTCGATCATTTTTACCAAAGGTCGTGTGCCGGTTATATTCGTGATATAATATTCTCGTGACTCTGTCACATTTTGTCCAGTGGCTAAGCCACGTATATTCTGTTATTCTGGTGGCTTGTCTAAAATTCGAATTTGATATAAATGGCTAAATGCCTGCGATTGGTGTGTTGGCGGGGTGGGTTGACAAAAGATCCCCACAGGTGTGTTGGTTGGTACGGGTGGTGTGTAGTGGATGGATTATTAGGTTGGTTTGGGTTTGCATACATTCATACATTGCACATATATAAATATATTCTACATTTTGTAAATGGGCTTCGGTCCAAGTGCATGTTAAATAGGCTTAAGCCCAAGATGATTGCTATATGGGTTCGAGCCAGTGGATGACGGTAAGGGATTTCATGCGAGTTCTTGTAACTCACCCCCTTTTCTTAACCCTTGTAGGTAATGCTCGGTGATGAGGACTTGGGCCCATGGATGACTCGGTGGAGGCCATACTTGAAATGGTGTTATTGAATTTTAAATTTCGATTCCGTTTATTTTATTATTTTGCTATTTTGGTTTAAGTTGTAATAAGGCCTGCGAGTGTTTTATTATTTGCTTTATGGTTGTTATACTTACTATTTTGCTTAAATTGTTTAAAATGAGAATTTTCTAAAAACTTAAATAAAGGTTTTCCAAAATCGATTAACAAATGGATTTCATAATAAACTTTTATAAATATTTTAACACGGAAGTTTTCACTCGAACTTTCAAACGATATTTTCAAAAGACACGGTTTTAAAGTTCACTACCTTGATTGTTGACTCATCAATCAATCTTTCAAAAATACTTGTATTTTATCTACGTTTCCACAACAATTTCAAAATGCTTCTGCAACTCTATTTCTAAACATCACATTTTTTGTAAATTGTTCATTTCAAATATGCTTTCGCTACTAAAAGGGTTTTTAAAGATTATTACGTTTTCAAGTAGTTAACAATTTCTTAAGCGATTTTGGTTTTAACAAAGAGGTTGTATTTCTCAAGCAAGTTTTTAATAATCGCAAAGATGGTTTTTACTTTCATGTGACACACCAGATTCGGGCCTAACTTCTAGGCCGGGTTTGGGGTGTTACATACACAGAAGTCAGAAATCAAATAGAATACTCAGCATGACATGCTATGCAATGCAACATAATAATTAGATCAAATACAAATGGCATGACATTTCATGTGATACAACATTTAATATAGAATAGAAACAGATCCTACCCCCATCCGCTACACACCATATTGTCCATCCCTACACACTAATTAGGATAATAATTACCCATCCAACCCCATAAACCTATAAGTGAGCTTTTGTCACTTTTTCGAATAGTGTAGTCAAGGTGCCTGAAATAGTGTGGTAATCTGCCAGAATCACATAAATGTGGTCAAGCTGTTAGGACAGATATGTGGTTAAACCATCAGATAAGGCATATCATTAAACTACCTTCACTTCCTCCATCACATCATAATTCCACCCCAATGCACATGCTAAAATATAAAACATACTCAGATGCATGCAAATGTGTCATACTTTAACATATTTCTCAATATTCACAATTCAAATACAAAATTAATACTTCTGGCATATTACAATGATAGTGATGATGTTGTGCTAATAGTGTTGTAGTTAGTACAGATGGATCATTAGGAGGTTTTCGATGACCACTTTGTGTACATTGTGAGCGTTGACATCCTGGAGAGTGCCAGAAACTGACAGACGGATGTTTCAAGTGTGGCTCTATGGAACACATGTTGAGGCATTGTTCAAAGAAAGTTGAGGTTTCGTAGACTCAGAGTTCTGCACCTCCACCTGTGCTTGCTAGAGGTCGTTGCTGAGGTAGAGGTGGTAATGAGAGACAGGTTTGGCAGCGGGTTGTTGCTCATATCGTTGCTACTTAGGTTGAGGCCGGAAGACTAGCTCGCGTATATGCTATTAGGGAGCCACAGAATCAATATTCGATCATCGAGTGTAACACCCCAAACTCGACCTAGACGTTATGGCCGAATCTGTGAATGTTACGAAGAAGGGTTTTGAAACCAATTTTACCGTGTTGAAATTTCCCGAATAATTTTTTACTAAAAGAGAGTCCATGTTTTATAAAACATGTTGATTCTATTTTATTCATTAAGGAAAACATTGATAGTCTACTCCTACAATAAAACTTATCTTGCAGCAGAAGTTAAAAATCATTATATTTGAAATCTGAGCTTGTGTTTTCGGTAAAATATTTGTTTGCATAAAAACCATTGTTTTCGTAAATCATTTTGTTAAAAGTCGCAGTATAATAATAATTTAGACCATTTCAAAATCCCAAAATTAAAACCAACAGTCCAGAATTTAAATAAAACCGTTAATTAAACTAGTTCGCGACCTAGTGGTCACCGTTGAGACTCTGTCGCACCAACCCGCGCATTTCTGAGGATTACCTGAATAGAACAGACAAACATATATGAGTTTTCATAAACATAGTGTGGAACTAAACAAAGTCATACATACACATAAACTCAGATTTCTTAGTATATCAAAACAGAAGTGGACATAAGTCCTTAACAGAATCAAATCATATCAGAATCGGATTATCAGAAACATATAGATATGCAAGGTCTTACCCCCATCCTCTACACACCATCTCCGACCATCCCAACACACCATGTGGGGTATAAAACACCCACCTATCCCTACACACCACATAGTGTCTTTACGACACTTATCAGAATAATTTGCAGCCAAGCTGCCAGTATATCGGTGAAATATCGCCTCACAGAACACTTCCTTCATATATACAAATCCCACCCCATATGCAGATACAAAATACAAATATACAGATATAACAGAGTTAACATGACCTACATGCTCGTATGTAGATATCATACATGTTTATACAAAACAGTTAAGCATACATATCAGTTTTCCTAAACTCAAATCAGTTTATCAGAATAGTAGATCTCATGCATCAGGGTTTGTTTTGCCCTTACCGGCCCTACGAAAGGCCCACAGTCGATTGGAACGACGTATGTGACCCTGGGGAAAATTTCAGAATTTTGGGCCCACATGCTCATGTGGGTCCACACGCTTGTGTGGCCCATACGCCTAAATCGGCCTTGCCCATGTGGCCCACACGGCTTGGTCCACATTCCACACACCCGTGTGGGTGCACATGCCCAAATCGGCCTAGCCTGTGCGACCCACACGGCCACACACTCGTCCGTCACACGGCCAGCCACATGGCCGGGCACACGCCTGTGTGGCGTTGACAGGCCACATTTTCAGCTTTCTTCGAACCTTGTTTTCTCGTGTTTTCGTTACAAACTTGGTTCTTTTTTGTCACGAATGCTCCACGAGATAATCGAAACCTAAAATCGACCATTAAATCCCTAAATTAGTCACTTAAAATGTTACTAAAACCAAAACCAAATCGATCCATTCAACCTATTATTGAACCAAACCCTTACCATCAGTCGAACAACGGCAGTTCCACGCAACTAAGTCACCAACAGACTATCTGGAGCTCCTTGGTCTTCCCCTAAACGGCATTAGCCAAAGAATACTATCAATAAAGAATCATCAACCAAAAGCAATAAACTACACCTACCCAACTTACCGAATCAAATTGCGATAAAAAATTGGGACAGAAAAAGCGACAGATGAACCACAAAGCCGATCAATCAAGCAATAACACATGGTTTCAATAGAAATCAAAGTTTAAAGGGTGGGAAGAAGGAAAATTTACTGAGGAGAGGGAAAAGAATAGGGAAGAAAAGAAACGTCAGAATAATGGAAAATTTCGGGAAAATGAGAAAAATAAAATAAAATTAAATTAAAAATATTTAATTTGAACTAAAATCATACTAACCCTCAACTCCCACTAACCCACTAACAAACCAACTAACTCAGAATTTCACTTCCACCAAACCTCTATCACACAACAGAAGCAAAAATTAACATCCATTCTCATACGGGGATTCAAACACAAGACTTCAGGGCAAGCTAACACCTTACCACTCAAACCAACAAACTCATTTTGATATGATTTGACTAACAATAGAATATAAGCCAAACCACTGAGGGATAGGCTAGGATCAAAATAGCAAAAATTTCCAAACGTTGGACTTGAACCCAAGACCTCAAACACACAATCAGATCACTTAGCCACTGAAGCAGATACATATATGATAGAGTTCACAGAAACAAGGTTAAATAACCAGGGCATTACATCGAGACTTCGAGTATTTTTTTTCTTGTAACCAACCCTTTATTCTTGTTGGTAGATTTAGGTTCTACGCCTTCATAAATTTTGAATGATTTAGCTAATAAGTGGAGAATCCCAATAGAGACAATTCAATTAGGAAAAATGATTATGACTTCTTTAGACGAGAGTTTCATAGTGAATAGAGTAAACTGTTAGTAAAGTTACCATAGGAAAGTCTGTGGTAGTGAATAGGATCTTCAAGAAAAGCCATAGGAAGCTAAAGAGAATAGGAATTAGAGTTGTACAACGAAAGCGTGGAGGTTGATTTTAAAGTAGAAATAACATATTTTGTGATTAAGCAAATGACGCGTCAGCAGGAAAATTTCAAGGACAAAATTCTTTTCAGAGGGGGAGAGTTGTCACATATTAAAACCTGACCTAATAGTTTTGGGTTAGTAGAATCGGGTCATTAAACTAGGGTGTAACAACACGGTTTTAGTCATATCAGAACAGTAGTTTTGGGACCACAAATTCGATGTTAAAATAATTATTTTATTATTATTTTAATGTTTACAGCATGATAGTATGGTTGTGTGAAAATTTCGTTAAGAGATTTTATCGTTTGAATGGTCAATTTGATAAAAAGGACTAAATCGCATAAAATGTAAAACTTGTGTTCTATTAGTTAAAAGGGTCTAATAGCTATGAAACTTTAAAGAGGAGGTCCTTATGTTGTAATTAGACCATTTTTAATGTTAGTGGACATTTATGTACATAGTATAAGTGATTTTAATGGTTTAATAACAAGGTTAAAAAGGTAAATTAGTGAAATAATAAGTAAAATAATTAAATAACAAAAGCTATCATCTTCCTTCTCTAATTTTTCCACCAAAAATTAAAAGCTTAAGAAGCCATGGGAGCTTTCTAGGGTTCGGCCATTACAATGCTTAATTGGTGAGTGAATTTTGTCCCGTTTTTAATGATTTCTATGTTTTTGAGATCGTTGCAGCTTAATCTAGCTTGCCCAGGGACTATTTTGCAAAACTGTTAAAGGTTTAGAGTTTTTCCATTGATGAATAAGCATGTGTTTTGATGTTTGAAGATAGAAAATGCTTGTTTGTTGTTAGCTAAATAACATTTGTAAAGTGATTTTTGACAAAATTGTCAATTAGGGGTCAAATTGTGAAATGTGTAAATTTTGTGGTTAAAGTGTGAAATAAATGAAAAATATGGGCTGCTAGGGACCTAATTGAAATTCGGCTAGCATGGGTTTAGGTTGAATTGCATGAATTTGTATTATTATGAGATAATGACTAAATTGTAAAAATGTGAAATATTAGGGGCAAATGTGTAAATGTGCCTTAATGTGTATATTGGACTAAATTGAATAGAGAGATTATTAAATAAGTTAATTTTAATTACATTTAGATCAAGAACAGCGAAATACGAATTTAGATTAGGGAAATAACAAGATTTCAGACTAATCGACTTATTCCTCCATTTTTGCATTCGAGGTAAGTTCGTATGTAATAAGCTATGTTATAATTGTACTTTATATGCTTTGATATTGCATAAATTTTGAATATGACTCTACGGACATGTTCGATGGCAATTCGGCAAGTGTGAAGTCCCGGTTGAACCTTAGGAATAGATTAGTATACAAATGTCATTAGGGGTTATTATTGTTTTGGGTGTTGGTCTGTACGTCCTACCGGTGGCTGAGTTATCTAGCATGTGTTGCGAATTCTCGTTAGCTTGTGTGAGCAGCACCGTGTAGCTACGTCATGACCGTCAGCTTGTGTGAGTAGACCCGTAGATAGCTCGAGAGTGAGCATTATTGAGATATGATATTGAGATAGCTTCGGCTATGAATTGGCACTTCGGTGCAAGATTTTATTGAGATAGCTTCGGCTATATATTGGCACTTAGGGTGCGAGATTCCCAAGTATCCTGTATTATTCTAAATGGTTCAACGGGTATATTGAGGATATGAAATTGTGAGAAATAGATACGTATCAATACAGGTATGTACGGAAACTGAATATGCATTGAACATATGAGAGAATTGAGTTCAGGTTAAATAGATGATTGAATATATGTTAACATTGTTGTTATATATATTTTGTAGTATGTTATATACATATTTTGAATGGTAACTAAATGGTGAGTTTTACTTATTATTTTCATATGAGCTTACTATGCTTTATAGCTTACATCGTTTATTTTTTCGTGTTTTATAGTGAAATCAAGCTAGCTCGGATTCGAGGATTGTCGGAGACTTCATCGCACTATCCTACTATCACTTTGGTATTTTTGATCTTAAGTATTTTGAGTATATGGCATGTATAGGATTATGGTCATTTTGGTTATGGTTTGATAATGAATTTAGCGATTTGAATTGGCTTGTAAATGTCTAAAGTTTGGTTTTGTATATATAGCCATGGAAGTTTGCTTAATTTGGTTGGTTTGGTTGTGTATATAATTGTGCATATGGCTTGTGTGTGAGTTTGATAATGAATATGTGATGCCTGTTGATAATAGGTAATATTGATAGCAAAAGGTTAAGTCATAATATTGGTATGCTAGTGAATCTAGGCAAATAATGCTTATTTGGAAATAGGTTCTTTTGATGTTTTGGTAAAAGTGAGTTTTGGTATGAATTTGATTGGTGTGTTCTGGTAAATGTGTGACTTGGAATGGTTGGTATTGAAATGATATAGATTGAGCTTGATTAGAGTTGATTTACATGCCTAGTTATGCCATGTTTTGATGCCAAAAGGATTGTTTTAGGTATGTGCAAAGTTGTGTGGAAAATTGGCTTGGTAAATAACAAATTTTCGTCCACATGGGCATGCGTCTCAGCCATGTGTGGCACACGGTCAGGTTACACGGCCGTGTGTCCTCTGGTTTTGAATTAAAAATCAATTCAGTATGCTCCACACGGCTCAGCAAACGAGCGTGTGACTTGGCCGTGTGGCATAAGTCAGTATACCCAACAGGTTTGGCACGGCCTGGCACACGGGCGTGTGTGGCCATTTCTAGGGCACACGGGCTAGTCACACGGGCGTGTGTGTTGGCCGTGTGACCCAAGTCAGAGAGTTACACGGGTTCGAACATGGGCTGGGACACGATTATGTGCTCCCATTTTGAATGTCCACACGACTTGTGACACGGACGTGTCTTTGGCAGTGTGAGACACACAGCTGGGCCACACGGGCATGTGTCCTCTGAAATTTCAAAAATTTTCTAAGTGTTTCAAAAATTTCTTGAGCTATCGGTTTAGTCTCGAACCACTTCTAAAGCATGTTTAGGGCCTCGTAGGCTTGTATTAGGGACAATGTGATTGAGTTTGAATGATGATTGCATGAAATTTGAAAATGTATGTGAAATTATTGTTTAATTGTTTTATAAGTTCGGTAATGCTTCGTAACCCTATCTCGGCGTTGAATATGGGTGAGGGGTGTTACATTTATTGGTATCAGAGCCAGGTTTAGTCGATTCTAGGACTAACGTAGCGTATGTGAGAGTCTAGCTATACATGCCATATATAACCTGTGATAGTGTGGTATCTCTTGACAGTTTAAATCATGTTTTCATAAAGTAAATGGATCCCAATCGAGCTGTAGCTGATGATGTTGAAAGTAATGCGCCTGCCTCCATTCACAGAGTAGCACAATCAGAGTCGAGACCCGTATCGGGTAGCCAGGAGGAGAGGCTAAAGAAGCCTTCTTCCAAATGATGAATGAGTTGTTCACGAAATTTGTTCGAACAAATTCGGCTGCTCAACAACCTCCACCCCCACCTAATCCCCAGCCGGTTCCCGTAGCTCCTCAAGGTGTGGAACTTCTACAACTGAATAAGCCACCAGTTGATAGGATTCAGAAATATGGGGCCGAAGAGTTCAGAGCTACTGTTGATGACGATCCCGAGAGAGCCGAGTTTTGGCTTGAAAACACTATTAAAGTATTTGATGAACTTTCTTGCACCCCGACTGAGTGTTTAAAATGTGTCGTATCACTTCTGAGGGACACTGCGTATCAATGGTGGAATAATTTGGTGTCCGTGGTACCGAGAGAAAGAGTTACCTGGGAATTCTTTCAAGCTAAGTTCAGAAAGAAATACATCAGCCAAAGGTTCATTGATCAAAAGTGAAAATAGTTTCTTAAACTGAAACAAGGCTGTATGTTTGTGACTGAATATGAGCGAGAGTTTGTTAGACTCAGTAAATGTAACACCCCCAAACCCGGCCCATTCACTACGACCGAATCTGGTTATGTCACTGGGAAAGACGGTTGGAAATCTTTGACTTTAGAATTAAACTTGAAAATTTTATTATCTCTGGAAATCGTGTCCATTTAAAATTTAATAAATAATATAAGCTTGTTGAAAAACTTCCGAATTAAAATGTTATTGTAAGTTGCTATAATATGAATCTCTTAAGTAAAATATTACTAAGTGTAGAGTAAACTTCAACCTTAATAAATAGTGTACTTTAAATCAAAGAGGCCCTTATTACATCAAATAAAATTCCAAAATACTGATCATATAAAATACTTAAATAGAGTAAAACATCTTCTGTATGAAAATCTCCTTCTGCATGGGCCACCTTGTATCCACTCCAACCCGTCCACTAATCACGACTCACCTGCGATGATTAAAAAGTTGGGTGAGTCATACAGACTCAGTGTGTAAGTTAACCACTGAAATCCACCCACATGCTAGCCACATAATATCCCAATTATCAAATGCAACAAGTAATATATATATATTCATTTTAACGAATACCACAATCTGGGCTTGGCCCACATTCAAATCACATCACATACTGGGCTTGGCCCATTTCTCAATAAACCACATATCTGGGCTTGACCCATTTCCACATTATTACAAAAATAATGCAACATGATTCCCAACCCAACCTAGGGTCCATCCGCTACACACACCCCTTATCCGACCTACCACACACAGGGGACTATCGAGTCACCCTCTCCTTTTCCTCCAAAAAGGCAACCAATGCCATCCACGATGTAGCGTATAGCTAGCATCAAACCACGATGGAGCACACAAAGAATCCATCAAGCCAAGATATGGCATAAAGCCCATATCAATCAAGGTAACCACGCCGAACCAAATCGCAAAGATCCACAACGCGACCTCGATCGGCGCCAATCCACGATGTAGCACAAAGTCGACATCAACCACGCACTCAAGTACACCCGCACCTTCTTTTCATAACCCACCCATGCACATGCCACATAAAATATAATCGTGATAGTGCATGCACATGCTTATTAACGCCTATAAACATACTCATAAACAAATAATCACACCGCAATAGATCCGATACTAACTCTGGTCATCGCTTATACCCTTTAGGGGTATATATGGCACACTTATTATTGCACTTGTTAGTAAAACATATAACACATAAAACCCGGAAACAAGTGGGTTAGTTACACACCTTATTACTAGGAGTTCTAGACTCGATCCTCGACGCTATCGTCTAGCGAAACTACGGCTATTTGCTTAACGTTTTACGTTGCACGCCCACACCCCGGTGGGCACCGCCTCGCATGCCAGTAAACGGATCTCTTCTTGAACTTTGGGATGGGGACTTTCCCTTGCCCACCTTGGATCGGTACTCGAATCCACGCCCATCGTAATCACTTAATTAGAACCCTTTGGTTAAACGTCATAACACAAAATCTCAAGCGAACAACTACAATTTAACTACTTACCAAACGATCTAAAATCTCAAAGGCTCCAAGATTACTTTTGTCGATTTGCCCCTTGATGAGTCCAAACAATTCGAGACCTTCCTTTAGACTCCTTGGCGCGGCTACAAGCTCTAAATGTCGACAAAGACTACTCCTCACAGATTCGGCACCAAGCTTGGCTAAATAAAAGAGAAAAGGTTTGGCTTCACTACCAAATGAAGTTGGAGCATTCGGCCAACACAAGGTTTGTTATGGAGTTTTGAAAAGAGTTTGAGAAAGGAATGGGAGTTCGGTCAAAGCGCAAATAGGGAAGGGAAAGAAGAAAATAAAAGAAATATTGACTACAGAGGCCAAAGGAGAAATCGGCACACCAAGAGGGAGAGGCAAAAGACTTGATGAATAACTAGCACTCTACCCTCCCCTATTTATACTATACGGCCTAGCTCCTACCTCCCACAAAAAAAATCCCATTATTTGCTCCTACAATTCCTCCCCAACACTCATTCAAAAAGTTTGAATGAGTCAAACCTCTTCCTAGCAAAAATTTAAAAAAAAAAAAGACCAAGTCTTCTCCACCTTTTAAGCCTCCAAAAGCCACCCAACTTCCTACCTCTCTGACGCCAAAAATAAAGGCCAAAGTGCTGCCTTCGCAGCTCGAACACTGGCCCCTTCCCTTGCACCTGAGACGTCACCTCCCCAAGCTCTTAGTGGCGTCTCCCTTGCCACTTTACTAGCTCAATTCTTATGTCTAATTCCCCCAAATAATTCTCTTAAGACACCCATCGCCAAGCTCCCCTTTTTTTTTACTTAAAAATCCAAAAATTTTCTAAAGCATTCCTTGCCTTCTAGGGTTCTCCAAACCCCTAAAAATTCCTCCAACATGACCATAAGCCTACCAACTGCTCGAGTTATGCTCCAAGCGCATAACCCCTAAACCAGGGTGTTACAGTAAATATGCTCGGGAATGTGTTTCAACTGAGGCAATTATGTGTAAAAGATTCAAAGATGGGTTGAACAAGGATATCAGATTGCTAGTCAGAATTCTAGAGTTGAAAGTATTTGTGGTGTTAGTTGATAGAGCCTGTAAAGCCGAAGAACTTGGCAAAGAAAAGACAAAAGCTGATTTCGAGGCTAGAGATTTGGGAAAGAGATTGATGAGCAAACCATATCAATCTTCATCAAAGAAATCACGGGATTCGTACACTTGTTCAAATGTTTCAATTGGGTATCCAAACAGAGATCATGGAAAATAATACTCAAATCCTAAAGCTCAAGCTACATCAGTATCGAGTGTTGGCAGCGTGAGAAACAATAAACCCAAGTGTCAACAGTGTGGTCGACGACATTTTGGAGATTGTTGGATGAATAATAACAATAAAGCTTGTTTCAGATGTGGTTCACAAGAACACTTTATTCGTGATTGTCCTCAGTTATCTGGGAAAGATAGTCTTCAGATTTTAAGGCCGAGTAATACAGTTGCCAGGGGTAAACCACCTTGAAGTGCTCGAATTATGACTAGTAGTAGAGGAACGACAAAGGACTCAGTTGTGAGATCCGAAGCCAGAGCACCTGCTAGAGCTTATGCTATTCGCGCTAGCGAAGATGCGTCGTCACCTGATGTTATCACCGATACATTTTCTCTCTATGACACTAATGTAATTGCATTGATTGATCTTGGATCGACTCATTCATATATTTGTATGAATTTGGTGTCTAGTAAGAGTTTTCCTGTTGAGTCTGCCAAGTTTGTGATTAAAGTATCGAACCCCTTAGGCAAATATGTTCTAGTTGATAAAGTTTGCAAGAACTGTCCTTTAATGACTCGAGGTTACTATTTTCTGGCAAATCTGATACTTTTACCGTTTGATGAGTTCGATGTAATTCTGGGTATGGATTGGTTGACGCTACATGATGCCGTTGTAAATTGTAGATGAAAGACTATTGAATTGAAATGCCAGAATAGTGAAATCATTCGAATTAAATCATATGAGTCCAATGAATTGCCTGTTGTGATTTAGTCTATGTTAGCTCAGAGATGTGTGAGAAAAGGTTGCGAAGCTTATCTTGCTTATGTTTTAGATACAAAAGTGTCTGAATCGAAAATTGAATCAATGCCAGTTGTCTGTGAGTATCCGAATGTGTTTCCAGAAGGGTTACCGGGGTTACGACCGATCAAAGAGGTCGAGTTTGCTATTGAATTTGTACCAGGAACATCACCGATATCTATAGCTCCGTACATAATGGCTTCAACCGAATTGAAAGAGTTGAAAGCTCAGTTGCAAGAGTTAACAGATAGAGGTTTTGCACGACCTAGTTTTTCGCCCTGGGGTGCACCAGTGTTGTTCATAAAGAAGAAAGACGGATCGATGAGACTGTGTATTGATTATCGTCAGCTCAACAAGGTTATGATAAAGAACAAGTATCCTTTGCCGAGAATCGATGACTTGTTTGATCAGTTGAAAGGGGCAATAGTGTTCTCGAAGATTGATCTGTGGTTTGGTTATTATCAGTTGATAGTAAAAGATTCGGATGTGCCAAAAATTGCATTCAGAACAAGGTATGGGCATTATGAATTTCTTCTTATGCCTTTCGGATTAACTAATGCTTCTGTCGTTTTTATGGATTTGATGAATCAAATCTTTAGACCGTATTTAGACAGATTTGTTGTTGTATTCATTGACGATATTCTGATCTATTCACAAGATGAGTCTGAGCATGCCGAACATTTGAGAATTGTGCTTCAAACCTTGAAAGATAAGAAATAATTCACTAAATTCAGCAAATGTGAGTTTTGGCTCTGATAAGTCAGATTTTTGGGACATATTGTTTCAGCTGAAGGCATACGAGTTGATCTGAGCAAGATTTCTGCAATTGTTGACTGGAAACCACCAAGAAATGTGTCTGAAGTCAGAAGCTTTTTGGGATTAGCTAGTTACTATCGACATTTTGTTAAAGGATTCTCGATGATTGCTACACCGATGACTAGATTGCTACAAAAATATATGAAGTTTGAGTGGTCCGAAAAATGTCAACAGAGTTTTGAACAGTTGAAAACATTGTTAACTGAGGCACCAATTTTGGTTCAACCTAAATCGGGTAACAAATTTGTGATTTTTTAGCGACGCGTCATTGAACAATTTTGGTTGTGTTTTGATGCCAGAAGGCAAAGTGATTGCTTATGCCTCCAAACAGTTGAAACCAAATGAAAAGAATTATCCGACGCACAATTTATAGTTGGCCGCTATTGTTTTTGCATTGAAAATTTGGCGACATCATTTATACGGCAAAAAGTGTAATATCTTTACCGATCATAGAAGTTTGAAATATATTATGACTCAAAAAGATTTGAATTTGCGACAACGAAGATGGCTTGAGTTGTTGAAAGACTATGAGTTAGCGATTAATTATCATCCAGGGAAAGCGAATGTAGTCGCAGATGCTTTGAGTAGAAAATATTATTTGCTTTACGAGCGATGAAAACACAGCTAATCTTGTCTGATGATGGTTCGATTTTGGCTGAATTAAAAGCTAAACCGATATTTCTTCAGCAAATTTGTGAAGCCCAAAAGCGTGATAACGAGTTGAAAGCTAAAAGAGTGCAATGTGAGTCGACTAGTGATTCAGATTATCAGATCGGATCCGATGATTGTTTAATGTTCCGAGGTAGAATTTGTGTACCAAATAATTCCTAGCTTATTTAAAAAATTCTACACGAAACACACAGTGGTTGTTTATCTGTTCACCCAGGAAGTACAAAAATGTACAATGATTTGAAATAGTTGTACTGGTGGTCGGGCATGAAACGAGACATTTCAGAGTTTGTGTCGAGATGTTTGGTTTGTCAGCAAGTTAAAGCTGAACATCAGGTGCCTTCGGGATTACTACAGCCTGTGATGATACCAGAGTGGAAATAGGATAGAGTTACGATGGATTTCGTATCGGGATTACCCCTGTCTCCGAAGAAGAAAGATGCTATTTGGGTTATCGTTGATAGACTGACGAAATCTGCACATTTCATTCCAGTATGTACTGGCTATTCGCTTGATAAATTTGCTGAATTGTACATTTCTGAGATTGCTAGATTGCACGGGGTGCCAGTTTCAATTATTTCGGATAGAGATCCGAAGTTTATGTCACGGTTTTGGAAGAAATTGCAAGAAGCTCTAGGTACGCAGTTGCACTTTAGTATCGCATTTCATCCGCAAACTGATGGTCAGTCTGAGAGAGTAATACAAATTCTCGAAGATATGCTTCGTTGTTGTGTTTTAGAATTTAAAGGCAATTGGGAGAAATATTTGCCGTTGGTTGAATTCGCGTATAACAACAGTTTTCAATCGAGCATTAAAATTGCATCGTATAAAGCTTTGTATGGTCGTAAATGTCGAACTCTATTGTACTGGACCGAACTTAGAGAGAAAAAGATTCACAGGGTTGATTTGATCAGAGAGACTAAAGATAAAGTGAAAGTAATTCGCGAAAGTCTAAAAGCAGCTTCAGATCGATAGAAATCGTATGCGGATTTGAAACATAAAGACATTGAATTTTAGATTGGTGATAGAGTATTGTTGAAAGTATCTTCGTGGAAAAAAGATCATTTGATTTGGTCGTAAAGGTAAATTGAGTCCGTGATTTATTGGAGCGTACGAGATTATTGAGCGAATAGGGCCAGTGGCATATCGGCTAGCTTTACCGTCATAATTGGAAAAGATTCGCAACATGTTTCATGTATCGATGTTACGAAAGTATTGATCAGATCCATCAGATATCATTTCTCTGTCTGAGATAGAAATTCAGCCTGATATGACATATAACAAAGAACCGATCAGAATTTTAGCTGAGAGGTTAAACAATAATAAAAGCATAGCTTTAGTAAAGGTTTTGTGGCATCAGCACGATATCGAAGAGGCTACGTAGGAACCTGAGGAAGCTATGAGAAAACAGTACCCTGACCTCTTTTTTGGTAAGATTTTCGGGGACGAAAATTTCTAAGGGAGAGTTGTAATAGCCCATTTTTAGTCAAATTAGAACAGTGGTTTTGGGACCACAAATTTGATGTCAAAATAATTATTTTATTATTATTTTAATGTTTACAGCATGATAGTATGATTGTGTGAAAATTTCGTTAAGAGATTTTATCGTTTGAATGGTCAATTTGATAAAAAGGACTAAATCGCGTAAAATGTAAAACTTGTGTTCTATTAGTTAAAAGGGTCTAATAGCTATGGAACTTTAAAGAAGAGGCCCTTATGTTGTAATTAGACAATTGTTAATGTCAGTGGACATTTATCTACATAGTATAAGTGATTTTAATGGTTTAATAACAAGGTTAAAAAGGTAAATTAGTGAAATAATAAGTAAAATAATTAAATAACAAAAGCTATCATCTTTCTTCTCTTATTTTTCCACTGAAAATTAAAAGCTTAAGAAGCCATGGGAGCTTTCTAGGGTTCGACCATTACATTGGTTAATTGGTGAGTGAATTTTGTCCCGTTTTTAATGATTTCTATGTTTTTGAGATTGTTGCAGCTTAATCTAGCTTGCCCAGGGACTATTTTCCAAAACTGTTAAAGGTTTAGAGTTTTTCCATTGATGAATGAGCATGTGTTTTGATGTCTGATGATAGAAAATGCATGTTTTTTGTTAGCTAAACAACATTTGTAAAGTGATTTTGACAAAATTGTCAATTAGGGGTCAAATTGTGAAATGTATAAATTTTGTGGTTAAAGTGTGAAATAAATGAAAAATATGGGCTTCTAGGGACCTAATTGAAATTCGGCTAGCATGGGTTTAGGTTGAATTGCATGAATTTGTATTATTATGAGATAATGACTAAATTGTAAAAATGTGAAATATTAGGGGCAAATGTGTAAATGTGCATTAATGTGTATATTGGACTAAATTGAATAGAGAGATTATTAAATAAGTTAATTTTGATTACATTTAGATCAAGAAAAGTGAAATACAGATTTAGATTGGGGAAAGAACAAGATTTCAGACTAATCGACTTATTTCGCCATTTTTGCATTCGAGGTAAGTTCGTATGTAATAAGCTTTGTTATAATTGTACTTTATATGCTTTGATATTGCATAAATTGTGAATATGACTCTACGGACATGTTCGATGACAATTCGACAAGTGTGAAATCCCGGTTGAACCTTAGGAATAGATTAGGATACGAATGACATGTCTTTAGGGGTTATTATTGTTTTGGGTGCTGGTCCGTATGTCCTACCGGTGGTTGAGTTATCCAACATGTGTTGCGGATTCTCGTCAGCTTGTGTGAGCAGCACCGTGTAGCTACGTCATGACTGTCAGCTCGTGTGAGCAGACCCGTTGATAGCTCGAGAGTGAGCATTATTGAGATATGATATTGAGATAGCTTCGGCTATGTATTGGCACTTCGATGCAAGATTTTATTGAGATAGCTTCGGCTATATATATTGGCATTTAGGGTGCGAGATTCCTGAGTAACCTGTATTATTCCAAATGGTTCAACGGGTATATTGAGGTTATGAAATGGTGATAAATAGATACGTATCAATACAGGTATGTACGGAAACTGAATATACATTGAACATATGAAAGAATTGAGTTCATGGTTAAATAGATGATTGAATATATGTTAACATTGTGGTTATATATATTTTGTAGTATGTTATATGCATATTTTGAATGGTAACTAAATGCTGAGTTTTACTTATTATTTTCATACGAGCTTACTAAGCTTTATGGCTTACATCGTTTATTTTTCCGTGTTTTATAGTGAAATCAAGCTAGCTCGGATTCGGGGATCGTCAGAGATTTCATTACACTATCTTACTATCACTTTGGTACTTTTGATCTTAAGTATTTTGAGTATATGGCATGTATAGGATTATGGTCATTTTGGTTATGATTTGATAATGAATTTAGCCATTTGAATTGGCTAAAGTTTGGTTTTGTATATATAGCCATGGAAGTTGGCTTAATTTGGTTGGTTTGGTTGTGTATATAATTGTGCATATGGCTTGTGTGTGAGTGTGATAATGGATATGTGATGCTTGTTGATAATAGGTAATATGGATAGCAAATGGTTGAGTAATTAAAGAATGAAAGTGGTGTATTCAGGTTTTTATTTTATTAGCTAGCTTAAAACGAAATTTTATTTTGAGGTCTAATTTGAAAAAAAAAAAAAGAGTTTTAATTGATTTAGGACTAAATGGGAAAAGGGAAGAATTAGGAGTGACTAAAAGGGCAAATGCCCAATTTTTAAAATTTGATCTTCTTGTTTAAGTCGTTGACCTCTTCTTCTTTTCAAAACCCCAAAGCATTCAAAGTTTTTCTAAACCTAGAATTAGAAAGTTCTTTCAAAATCACTTCATTATTTTGTATTTATTTACTACCCAAACACCAAAACAACCTCCAATTTCAAACGAAAAACGTGTTTTCTTACCCAAATTCACCATTGTTCTTCTTGAGTTGGAATCCTGAATTAGAGTTGTAGGCTATTGTTTTCACCAAATCAATGTAATATTCTAACTTTCTATGGTCAAATAGAGAGGGCTATTAATTCAAATCGAGTTTTAAACAATTATATTTAGATTTGGTGTTTTAAAGTATTTTTGGATTCAAAAATGACAAATCTCGTAATCTTGAGTAAAACCATGATTTCAAAGTTTTTTTTTTTGATTCATTCTGACCTAATTAGAAGGTATTTCACTTAAATTTGATAGTTCATAATTGAATTTTTAAGAACCAAGCGTTTCCCCCTTTTACATGTTCTTAAAAGCTTCAATTTTTTGAAAAATTTAGGACCATGGATTCAGATGAAATTAATGGTTTAGTTATGAAATTAAATGATATTTAGGATGTTTGGAATTGAAATTGAGGACTAGAAATGATATTAGGATGTAGAAACATCAATTTCGACAAAACTAGCTAGTTTTTTGTAGTGAAAAAGTAGAGGCTTGAATTGTGTATTTCTTGTTGTTTGGTTGTGTTCAAGGTGGTTTTTGATGAATTTGGAATGTGTTTTTTATGTGTCGGATCAATCGGGAGCCTGTAAACGGAAAAATATATAGGATTTTTCCTATGTAATTTATCACCTTTTTACTTAAATTTGTTGTTAAAACTAAGTAATTGTTTAATAAATTAATGAAATATGTGAAAATATGAAATTAGAACATAGAAATTATTAAAATGTTATTTTATGCTTTATTATATAGTTTTCATGTAATAAATGGCTTATTTTATATTAATTTGAATATATTATATTTTTCAAGACATAAAATGGGCCATGCATGACTAAATTAAATAATAAAATATAAAATTATATTTAATAATTCATTTTAAAATATTTCATTAATAATTTGGGTTTTAATTCTGAAACATCCCAAACCCGGCCCACGAGCCTTGACCGGATCTGGTATGTTCCTCGAAGAAAACCAATTCACATTTCCTTTATTACTTTTTGAAAACTGTGGGTTTTGAAGAAAGTTTGTTTGTGGGTTGGGCTTGAGTTGAAAACAAGTTTGTTTTATGTTAAAACCCATTTACCTCGAGTGAAAAATATTTAAAGTTTATTCTTAAACTAAATTGACTTAAGCTCTAATAAAATTTCACACATAGCAAATAGAACAAAAATTAACATAGTTCACTATGGCCTTATTACATCAAATAAAACCCAAAATAAAATTTATAAAGTGCTTAAATAAATTAAAATGTCCGAATTAAATAAAGCTTCAAAGTCGAGCATGGCCACCACAAGTTCTCGCTGTCTCGGTCCATCACTGCTCATCACATGAAACATGTTCCCACTGGGGGTGAGTCAACAGACTCAATGTGTACTACAACACTAAATCTTAACAACTTAGGCATACATAATCATATCACATATCAATTCTTATAACATATCCAAAATAATGATGCAATCCCAAACCCAAACCTATATACCATCCGCTACACATCCTCGCACCAAACTCGCACACCGTGGGGACTACTAAGTCGACCCTCCGTCCGCTACACACCATCAAGAAGCGTCGCTGCGGTCGACGTGCTCATCGCCTCTTATGAGTATTCGTGGTCTTAGGTCACCACACTCGAGATATCGTGGTCTTAGGTCACCACATTCAGATTATCGTGGTCTTAGGTCACCACATTCGATTTCGTGGTCTTAGGTCACCACATTCACTTCCCCTTTTCAATAACCCATGTGCCCCATAACATATATTATGCATTAACATGCCAACTTTCACATTCTTATCACATATTAAATATAACATGTTTCATAATCCTAGTAGGAGTAGGATACGCACTGGGTACTTTGTACCATTCACTGTACCTTAGCCATATTCTTGCACATTCTTATAGTCACATACAAATTAAATAATACCATAAATAAATTAAGAAGTAGTGTGAGGTACACACTGATTAACTTAGCGTATTCCTTGAAATCCCGAAAAAGAAAACCGATCTATCGCTTTAGATCCTTAATCCCTACATTTGGTCAATCCCTTACTATTTAGTAAAAGCCTATTCGCCATAAGACTGAACTCGAAGGATTATTGTAACCAAAACTTACCTTGTGCCGATCAAATCCCAAAAACTTGTCGAGTTCCTTCTTGAAATCGGCTAGCCATTAAATCACTTAGCTATGTCGCTTTCCGCTTTTGAATAAATAAGAAACAGTTCTAAATACCAAAAATAGGCCTTGGCCGAATACCTTATATGCTTACCTTGTGGATTGTAAAGTCCCGAAAAGATTCACTTGCTTAGGAGTTTTGAAATACCTATGGACTCATGTTAGATCCGATTTCATCCTTAAACATAATTAATGGCCTTTGGCGGAATATTCACATGTCTTACCTTGAAGCTTTAAATCCGAAAAATCCTCCTTTTAGTCGCCTACTGATAATCCCGAAAGATCCTTCCATATTTCGGCCAAAATCAATAATAGGGATTAGTCCCTAAATTTCGATAAGTCTACAATATAAAAGAATGGAAACCAAACTTGGATCTTACCCTTATTTGAAGAAATCAATTGCTCCTTCACTTCAACCTTCGAGTGGATCTTGGCTATGGCTAGATGATGATCTCACAACCTTCGGCTTTTGGAAGGTTGAGAGAAAAAGAAAAAGGAAGAGAAGAAAGGTGAAGAAATCGGCTTGCTTTGCTAGAGATTTTGGTTTTGACAAGATAGCAGAGAAGAGAGGATTTTACTAGGAAAATTCGCAGAGGGAAGAGAATGAATGAATGGCCTTAGTTCTCCTCCTTGTGCCGAAATTACTAGGCCAAGACTCCTTACTTGGCCACCACTCTTCTATTTTGATATCTTTATCCTTTAATTTAAAATTAAAAGAAATAATCCTTTTAATTATACCAATAATTATCCTCATTTATCCACCTATTTAATGAAATTTAAAGAGGATAAAACTCCTCTTTTAAGAGCCTTCATGCCGTCCAACTCCCCTTGCTCCTTGTAGCAAAATAAAAATCTTTTATTTTGCTTCCTATGTAACTCGAACCTTGGCCCCTTTCTCTTTGGACATGGCGTCACTTTCTAGGCCCTAAGTGGTGCCTTGTAGCCATTTTACCAAGGCTATTTGTATGTCATATTTCACCTACATTTTCTCTTAAGACCACCTTGCCTTAGTTTCCCCTTTTGAACTTTAAAACTTAACATTTCTATGACATTTCCTTACATTTCCAAGTTTCCAAAAATTTTCGTTTTCCTCTTTAAACTTGACATTTCCTTTCATTTCCAAGTTTCCGTAAATGTTCGCTTTCCTCTTTGAATCATTTCTAAATCATTTCCTTACATTTCCTAGTTTCCAAAAATGTTCGCTTTCCTCTTTTGAATCATTTCTAAATCATTTCCTTACATTTCCTAGTTTCCAAAAATATTCAGAATACATTCATAACACATAAGACATGTCATTTCGCATAATTAAACTGAAAATGCATAGGCCCTTTTCGTGATGTTACGCTTCTACCCTCTTAAAATAATTTCGTCCTCGAAATTACCCGGCTGGAATAAGTGAGGGTATTGTTGTCGACGCTTCTTCTCGTTCCCACGAAGCTTCTTCCAATCCATGATTGCGCCATAACACTTTGACTAGAGGAACCGACTTCCTCCGTAGCACTTTCACATCACGTTCCAATATCCGAATCGGCTCCTCTTCGTAGGATAAGTCCGCCTTAGCTCCACTTCTTCAAACGGGTACCACATGAGACGGATCCGATCGGTAACGACGTAACATGGATACATGGAATATGTCGTGCATCTCGCCGCAACTCGTGGCAACTCCAATTGGTATGCCATCGTCCAACTCGCTCAAGACTCGATAGGGGCCTATAAACCTTGGGCTTAACTTCCCTTTGCGCCCAAATCTCATCACCTTCTTCCAAGGCGAGACTTTCAAAAACACTTGATCTCCCACTTCAAACTCTATTTCCTTCCGTTTAAGGTCTGCACAGACGACTTCGCCTATCGAGGCTTCTTTTAACCGTGCCCCGATTATCTCAACCTTCTCTTGGCCGCCACTAACTCGGGCCCAAAACTCGACGCTCCTAACTCACCCAACAAGTAGGTGTTTGACATTTCCGACCATACAACGCTTCATATGGTGCCATCCGAATGCTAGCCCGATAGTCGTTGTTGTAGGCTAACTCGCCTAGAGGCAAATAGTCTTCCCAACTTCCTCTGAAATCCATCACACACCCCTCAAAGATATCCTCTAACACTTGATTACTCGTCGACCGCCCGTCCGATCGTGGATGAAAGGTCGAGTGAAATCCAACTTAGTGCCTAAAGCTTGATGAAGTGCCCTCCAAAATCGAGACGTAAACCTTGGGTCCCTATCGGAGATGATCGATATCGGTACTCGTGCAACCTTACAATTTCCGCTACATATAATTTGGCCAACTTCAAGAGAATAATCCATTCTTCTTTGGAATGAAATGCGCGGACTTGGTCAAACGGTCCACTATTACCCATACCGAGTCCTTCTTAGTAGGCGTAAGGGAAGCCCACTAACGAAGTCCATGGTGATTCTCGCCCACTTCCATTGTGGAATCTCGATTAGTCAAGTAATCCCGATGGAACTTGGTGTTCAAATTTAACTTGATTTCGACACGCCGACATTTCCCCACGAATTCAAGAACTTCCCGCTTAAGATCAAAGCCACGTAATCTGTTCCCTTAAATCCTTGTACAACTTAGTGCCTCCGGATGCATAGCATATGGGCTACTATGCGCCTCCCAAGAATCCTTTGTCTTAACTCCTCGCTTTTGGCATATGCACCTTTCCTTGAAGCATAATACCTCATTGTTAACACCATAATCTTCTAACTCTCCGTTGTGTACTTGATGTAGCTTAGCACTTAAGTCCTCATCCAACAATTGACTTTCCTTTACTTCATTCAACCACGTGGGTTTGACTTGCAACCGCCACAGACTTCCATCATCATACAAACTTAAGTGTGCGAACATCGCCTTAGATCCGACACCACTTTTTGACTTAAGGCATCCGCTACCACATTCGCCTTGCCTCGGTGATACTCGATCGAACAATCATAATCCTTTAATAGCTCCACCCACCTTCGCTGCCTTAGGTTCAACTCCTTTCGAGTCAAGCAGATACTTTAGACTTTTGTGGTCTCAGATAGATCACCGACTTTTCTCCATAAAGGTAATGCCTCCACACCTTAAGAGCAAAGACCACTGCCGCCAATTCCAAGTCATGAGTTGGGTAGTTAACCTCATGAGGCCTTAACTGTCGAGACGCATAAGCGACCACTTTTCCATCTTGCATTAGAACACACCCTAATCCCGTATGCGAAGCGCCACAGTATACCACAAACTCCTTTCCCGCCTCCGGTGAATTAACACCGGAGCTTCGGGCCAAGACCTTCTTGAGCTTCTCAAAGCTCTCTTTGTTGCTTATCCGTCCATACAAAGGGTACTTCCTTCGTCAATAACTTTGTCAAAGGCGCGGCTATTGACGAGAACCCTTCTACAAACCTCCTGTAATAGCCTGCCAAACCTAAGAAACTTCGGATTTCAGCCACGGACCTAGGTGGTTTCCAATCCAACACTGCCTCGATCTTCCTAGGATCCACCCTTATTCCCTCTGCGGATACCACATGTCCTAAGAATGCCACCTCCTTAAGCCAAAATTCACACTTGCTGAATTTGGCATAGAGCTTCTTTTCCCTTAATACTTGTAGCACTATCCATAGGTGCTCATCATGCTCATCCTCTGACTTCGAGTATACTAAGATGTCGTCGATGAACACGACGATGAACCTATCCAAGTAGGGTTGGAAGACCCGGTTCATCATATCCATGAACGCGGCTGGAGCGTTCGTCAACCCAAACGGCATTACTACAAACTCATAATGGCCGTATCTTGTCCTAGAGGCGGTCTTATGGATATCTGCCTCCTTTACCTTCAACTGATGATATCCCGACCGTAGATCTATCTTCAAAACACAACGCCCCTTTAGCCGATCGAACAAGTCGTCTATCCTTGGCAAAGGATACTTGTTCTTAATGGTCAGCTTATTCAACTGACGATAGTCTATGCACATTCGCATAGTCCCATCTTTCTTCTTCACAAACAAGATCGGTGCTCCCCATGGAGACACACTGGGTCGGATGAACCCATGATCCAGCAATTCTTGAATCGAGCCTTGAGCTCAACTAACTCCTTTGGCGCCATTCGGTATGGGGCGATTGACACAGAGTCGTTCCTCGGTAGCAAGTCTATTCCAAATTCCACCTCCCTATCCGGGGGTATTCTGTAATTCCTCCGAAACACATCCACGAAGTCCCTTACCGTTCTAACTCCATTGACTCCTTCCTCCTTTCCATCTAACGCACTTACGAAGGCTAAAAATGCCTTGCACCCTTTTCGAACCATCCTTTCAGCCTTTAGTGCCGAAACTACATTAGACAAGTAGTTTCTTCTTTCTCCTATCATGATAATCACCTCACCCTCTGGGGTTCTTAAATCCATTCGTTTAGCCGCACAATCCAACACGGCTCGATGCTCTACTAGCCAGTCCATCCAAAGTACGAGGTCAAATTCTCCGAAGGGTAACTCCATTAAGTCAGCCCGAAAGTTTACTCCCTGAATTTCTAGGGGTACACTCCGAAAGATCTTATCCACCACTACACTTTGGCCTAATGGGCTTACTACGCTCATCCGCCTATCGAGAGTTCAGAGTTCAGGCCTAGTGTTTCCACTACACTACATGCAACATAGGAATGGGTCGAGCCCACATCAATCAGAGCATAATAAGGTTTCCCAAATATAAGGAACGTACCGGTTATGACGTCCGGCGCGTCTCCATCCTCCCTCCGGCAAACCGCATAAACCAAACCCGGTTGCCTTACCTCAGTATTAGCAGCACCTCTGCCCGGTGTTCCTCATCCTCTGCCAGCACCATTACCTCTATTATTCGGACCACGACCACGTTGAGGCTGTTGTACACCTCTACCAGCCTGACTAACATTCTGAGCTGCTGGTTGATTCCCATCCGGTTTCATAGGACAATCCTTGATCATATGGTCCTTGAACCACACCTAAAACATCCTACCGTCTTTTTCCAACACTCTCCTAAGTGTTTCTTCCCACACTGGTCACAAGTACGACATCGCTCTCCCGTAGTAGCTTATCGACCTCGCGCCTATCAACTCTAGGCCTTTTATTCCCTGATGATCTCAAGATCCAAAACCTCTTTTCTCACTGTTCTCGGCCAAAGTTCTACTTTGTAGCATCCATAATCCCCTCGCCTACCTTAGCTTTTTCTACTAGAGCAGTAAAACTCTCGTTCTCGATGCGGAGCTATCAACACCTTAAATCATCCTCAAACCGTCCTCAAATCGGACACACCGCTCATGCCCGTAGCCACTACTCCTCGAGCATAACGGCTCACCGTAAACTCACTTCATATTCGCCACGGACTTGTTCCCTTGAACCACCCCATAAATGCCTTCCTTTGCTCATCAAGATACCTGCACCGACATACTTCTTCCGATAAGCCGTCTTAACATAGTCCCACGTCAGATTCTCAGCTGTGGCACCATCACGAACTGTGAGCCACCATTTGTACGCTCCATCGCGTAGGAACGCCACCATTCCTTTCACCTTCTCTTCGTGGGGTTAGATCTAGTTCATCCATGATCCGCTCGTTGATTCCAACCAATACTCGGTGCAGACGGGTGCCGCACTGCATACTCCACAGAACACCTCAGCTCCGTTGGCACGAAGTCGCTCAGGTACCGACTTCTGAGCTCCCGAATTTCCTCCTGCACCAGCCACAAACTCAAGAACTCGCAAAGACACCTGCGACACAAAGATCATCCCCATCCGAGCTTGCGCCAACACCAACCGGGGGTGGTGGTGGCGGTGGTATCTCATTGTCAAACCCTTGACCCGATCTAACGGGTTCCGACACGGTCATTCTACCTCTACCGCGTCCTCGTACGTTACGACCACATCCCCTAGAGCTCATTTCTACCATCACGATCTGATTAAAAAGTTTTATGAATTAGTGCTTGTTTCACTTATTACCCGCGAAGAAGTTTTATGAAAAGAAATTTTAGGAGTGGTTCTTTCGTATTCATACATGCACACAGTCTTTGCATTCATACATCCATCAATCAATTATGAACTTCCGTTCATTCAGAGAAATGTTGTAGTTTCCATTGTTGTTGTTTTTCCACTACTCAGGGGTATTTTCGTAATTTGTCCTACATGGGTATTTTCGTAGTTTTTCAAGAGAATTTTGTCAATAAGAATGTGTTGGTAATTTTGAATTCCCAGGGTACTTTGGAAAATTTTGAAATCCAGGGGTATTTTGGAAATTTTGAATCTCGGGGGTATTTTGGAAATTTCATAAAGCAAGGGCATTTCTGTAATTTTACCGCTAGGGGTATTTTAGTAATTTTGCAATTCAGAAATTTTTCGTAAATTTTTTGTAAAGATAGTTTTCGCAATTTAAAAGAGTAATTTTAAGAGTTTTAAAACTAGGGTTTTGGCAAAAACACGGCTAGTTCCCTTTCGGGTTTTAGTCATTGTGTTTAGCCTATGACCGAGTCCTCTTGGTCGGGGTGAACCAAAGCTACGCACCAGGTAGGATTCGAGTGGAGAGGAGGTGAGTCACGCGGATCGCTTAAGTACCAAGCTCCCATCGAAACCGATCCTAGACATGCGCATGCAGGTTGCCACACCCACCGAGTCTTCTTGGTTAAGGTGAACCGAAGCTACGCACTGCAGGATTCCAAATGAATAGGAGGTGAGTCACTAGGACCGCTTAAATACTGTGCTCTTCCGGATCCAATCCTAGACATGCGCATGTGGGTTACCACACCCTAACTCTGGGCGACTTAGCCATAGGTTTGTTTAGGCATTTAAGTCTTATGTATTTGTGTTTGAGTAGACTAGACCTACGGTTAAAGTACCTATCATACTATTCTACGTTCCATTACATTTCTACCCTCTCTGCAGATCATATTAAAAATCACACAAGGGATAGGGTACTCACTGGTGGACCTCTGCCTGAGACTTGGGTGCCATGCAGAAAAACTCGCTGATTTCATAAAATATTTTTATAAAACATATTCGGGCTCGATTCAAAAACATTTTGGGCCTTA
Organism: Gossypium sturtianum; assembly: GCA_025698515.1. Taxonomy (NCBI): domain Eukaryota; kingdom Viridiplantae; phylum Streptophyta; class Magnoliopsida; order Malvales; family Malvaceae; genus Gossypium; species Gossypium sturtianum. The sequence goes on along the minus strand of CM046947.1, from coordinate 73,816,252 downwards.
AACCTCAGGCCGAGAGTTTAAAACTGGGCTCTGATACCAAACTGAAACATCCCAAACCCGGCCCACGAGCCTTGACCGGATCTAGTATGTTCCTTGAAGAAAACCAGTTCACATTTCCTTTATTACTTTTGAAAAACTGTTGGTTTTGAAGAAAGTTTGTTTGTGGGTTGGGCTTGAGTTGAAAACAAGTTTGTTTTATGTTAAAAACCCATTTACCTCGAGTGACAAAATATTTAAAGTTTATTCTTAAACTAAATTGACTTAAGCTCTAATAAAATTTAGTCACATAGCAAATAGAACCGAAATTAACATAGTTCACTATGGCCTTATTACATCAAATAAAACCCAAAATAAAATTTATAAAGTGCTTAAATAAATTAAAATGTCCGAATTAAATAAAGCTTCAAGCTGAGCATGGCCACCACAAGTTCTCGCTGCCTCTCGGTCCATCACTGCTCATCACACCAAACATGTTCCCACAACGGGGTGAGTCAACAGACTCAATGTGTACTACAACACTAAATCTTAACAACTTAGGCATACATAATCATATCACATATCAATTCTTATAACATATCCAAAATAATGATGCAATCCCAAACCCAAACCTATATACCATCCGCTACACATCCCCGTACCAACCTGCACACCGTGGGGACTACTAAGTCGACCCTCCGTCCGCTACATACCATCGAAGGCAGTCGCTGCAGTCGACGTGCTCATCGCCCTTATGAGTATTCGTGGTCTTAGGTCACCACACTCAGATATCGTGGTCTTAGGTCACCACATTCAGATTATCATGGTCTTAGGTCACCACATTCAGATTTCGTGGTCTTAGGTCACCACATTCACTTCCCCTTTTCAATAACCCATGTGCCCCATAACATATATATGCATTAACATGCCAACGTTCACATTCTTATCACATATTAAATATAACATGTTTCATAATCCTAGTAGGAGTAGGATACGTACCTGGGTACTTTGTACCATTCACGGTACCTTAGCCATATTCTTGCACATTCTTATAGTCACATACAAATTAAATAATGCCATAAATAAATTAAGAAGTAGTGTGAGGTACACACCTGATTAACTTAGCGTATTCCTTGAAATCCCAAAAAAAAGAAAAATCGATCTATCACTTTAGATCCTTAATCCCTACATTTGGTCAATCCCTTACTATTTAGTAAAAGCCTATTCGGCCATAAGACTGAATCCCGAAGGATTATTGTAACCAAAACTTACCTTGTACCGATCAAATCCCGAAAACTTGTTGAGTTCCTTCTTGAAATCGGCTAGCCATTAAATAACTTAGCTATGTCAGTTTTCGGCTTTTGAATAAATAAGAAACAGTTCTAAATACCAAAAATAGGCCTTGGCCGAATACCTTATATGCTTACCTTGTGGATTCTAAAGTCCCGAAAAGATTCACTTGCTTAGGGAGTTGTCGAAAATACCTATGGACTCATGTTAGATCCGATTTCATCCTTAAACATAATTAATGGCCTTTGGCCGAATATTCACATGTCTTACCTTGAAGCTTTAAATCCCGAAAAATCCTCCTTTTAGTCGCCTACTCTGATAATCCCGAAAGATCCTTCCATATTTCGGCCAAAATCAATAATAGGGATTAGTCCCTAAATTTCGATAAGTCTACAATATAAAAGAATGGAAACCAAACTTGGATCTTACCCTTATTTGAAGAAATCGATTGCTCCTTCACTTCAACCTTCAGGGAGTCGGCTATGGCTAGATGATGATCTCACAACCTTCGGCTTTTGGAAGGTTGAGAGAAAAAGAAAAAGGAAGAGAAGAAAGGTGAAGAAACCGGCTTGCTTTGCTAGAGATTTCGGTTTTGACAAGATAGCAGAGAAGAGAGGATTTTGCTAGGAAAATTCGGCAGAGGGAAGAGAATGAATGAATGGCCTTAGTTCTCCTCCTTGTGCCGAAATTACTAGGCCAAGACTCCCTTACTTGGCCACCACTCTTCTCTTTTGATAGCTTTATCCCTTTAATTTAAAATTAAAAGAAATAATCCTTTTAATTATTCCAATAATTATTCCTCATTTATCCACCTATTTAACCGAAATTTAAAGAGGATAAAACTCCTCTTTTAAGAGCCTTCATGCCGTCCAACTCCCTTGCTCCTTGTAGCAGAATAAAAATCTTTTATTTTGCTTCCTATGTGACTCGAACCTTGGCCCCTTTCTCTTTGGACATGGCGTCACTTGCTAGGCCCTAAGTGGTGCCTTGTAGCCATTTTACCAAGGCTATTTGTATGTCATATTTCACCTACATTTTCTCTTAAGACCACCTTGCCTTAGTTTCCCCTTTTTGAACTTTAAAACTTAACATTTCTATGACATTTCCTTACATTTCCAAGTTTCCAAAAATTTTCGTTTTCCTCTTTAAACTTGACATTTCCTTTCATTTCAAGTTTCGTAAATGTTCGCTTTCCTCTTTTGAATCACTTCTAAATCATTTCCTTACATTTCCTAGTTTCCAAAAATGTTCGCTTTCCTCTTTTGAATCATTTCTAAATCATTTCCTTACATTTCCTAGTTTCCAAAAATGTTCGCTTTCCTCTTTTGAATCATTTCTAAATCATTTCCTTACATTTCCTAGTTTCCAAAAATATTCAGAATACATTCATAACACATAAGACATGTCATTTCACACAATTAAACTTAAAATGCATAGGCCCTTTTTAGGATGTTACAAATTCATTAATTAAATTGGATAAATTTTATTCTTTGGTCCTCTAACTTGTTGATTTATTCTGGACAGGTCTGATAGTTTTGCTGGATTACAAAACCGTCCAAATTGGAGACCACGTCAACTCAATATTCGGCTACACATGGCTGTCCATTTAAACCATTCTTTGGTTTAATCACACAAGGTCCTAAGTTGTGTGGCATCCAAAATTGCTTAAAAATCAAGCAAAAATCAAGTCAAAAGCCACTAAGCATAGCCAGCCACAATTGAAGAGATTTGAAGAGGTTAACATCCACTATTTTTAGCAAACTATCCCCCTCTCCTCACCTACAAATAAGACCCTCTCAATCCCTCATTCATCATCCCTCAATCATTCCTTATTCATTCTCATCATTCATCATTCTCTCTTCTCTCAAAATTCTCTTAGACTTTTCCATTCCCACGCCTAGCATCATCTCTTCATACAGATTTTAGCAACTAAGCCTCTTAAAGAACCCTTGGTTGGCCACCTTGGAGAGCCATCAGCAAAGGAGCAAAGCAAAGGAATGAAGGAGCCTCGTCAGTGTAACAGTCTGGTTTACACCCTAGTCGAAACAGTGGTTTTGGGACCACAAATCCGAGTCTGTATAATATTTTAATATTATTTTCTGTGACCATGATAAGTGATTATGCATGTGCTAAAGTTTCGTAAGATAATTTATCTGTTTGTGTGCTTAATTTGATAAAATGATTAAATTTCATAATGTTTAAAAGTGGCTTTACATTTGATTAATGATCAAATTGATGTGGCTTTATTATTGTGAATTCTTTAAAGGGCAAATAGCCCATTTTTACTTATAGTGGACGGCAACATGCAAAGTCATATAATGCTTTTATATGTTTATTTTATAAATTTATGTTATATGGTATTTTATATTTATAATAAAAGAAACATGTGTAAGTGGCTTTGTTTTTATCATCTCTTTGCTGAATTCATAAAAGAAAGAAAAGAAAAACACAAGCAAGGGTTCGGCCATGGTTTTGGTTTGATTCAAGGTTAGCTTGTGATCTGTTTTCGATAATTTCTACGTTTTTGCAATCGTTGCTTTGAGAGCTACAAAACCCATGTATTAATTTTGTGAATTGATGATGTTTGTGTGAGATGCCATTGTTGATATATTGAGTTTTGAGATGAGTTTAGTTGTTAAATGAAAGATTTGAGTTAGATGAACATGTTATATTCTTGAATTTTGATGAATTTACCTAAATAGGGCTAAATTGAAAAAAAAAATATTATTTTTGAGGACTAAATTGCTAATTTGATGGAAAATATGGGCTTGTATGATATATATGTACATTCGGCTAAGCATGAGTATGGGTTGATTTTGTGAATTTAATGTTTTGAGAAAAATGCACTAAATTGATAAAATGTGTAAATGTGAGGGCTAAATTACAAATAGCCCTAAATGTGTGTCCTTGGATTGAATTGAATGAATTAGTGAATAAAAGGGTTAATTTTGAATATGTTTAGATCAAGAACCGAGGAAAACAGATTTAGATCACGGGAAAGCGATAGTAAATGAGTAGCCATTTTCATTCCAATAGATCGAATCCGAGGTAAGTCACTATGCAAATAAACGTATTTGTATGAAATTGTAATTGTTTATATGACTAATGTTGATAATGGATGCTTATGAGAGAATTATGCATATGAATTCCGAGATAAGTTTGATATAGTGACTAAGTCCGAGAAGTCCCGTACGAACCTAGGAATAGATAGGATTAGCTATGTCATGACATAGGTATTTGTTCTGTTTTCATCATGTAAGACTACGTCTGGGACGTTGGCGTTGATTTGAGACTCGTGTAAGACCACGTCTGGGACGTTGGCATCGATATGAGCTTTACGTGTAAGACCACGTTTGGGACGTTGGCATCGTTATGATCCTTGCGTGTAAGACCATGTCTGGGACATCGGCATCATATTGATTCGTGTAAGACCCTGTCTGGGACAGTGGCATCGATATTAGAGTACATATAAGACCTCGTCTGCGACGTTGGCATTGTACGACTATTTCGAACTTTCTGAGTATCCTACTAGATTCCTTACGGTTCAACGGGCAAGTCTGTGATACGAATTGCAAATCCGAGCTTTGATAAATTAAGTGAATGAATATCCGTTTCAGGTACGTTGCTTATATACTAATTGTGTATATAAGGTAAGTATCTATGTGAGCATATTATGATGTTATGTATATGGAATTGATGATACGATATGTAAAGTCTTGACTAGATGAACTATATGCATATACGGTAAGTTATGGATAAGCATATGAGCTTGAGAAAGAAAGAGGTGATTTTTGTCATGAGAACCATATTTGTCATCTTATTAAATTGGTTACGTGCAATCCATGCTAAGTTTGTTTGTATATTGCCTTACTAAGCTTTTGGAAAGCTTACTCTGTGTGTCTTTTCTCTGTTTTATAGGTCATCAAAGCTACAGAAGGCTCGGGACCGTCAAGGATCGTCGTCACACTACTAAACCTATTTTGGTACATTTTGGAAATGTATAAAGCTAGATATGGCATGTATAGGCTAGCATTTGGTATAGGTTTGTTATATGAATTTAGCCATGTGATTTGGCTAGTTACGATGTTGGGAATTTGCTTGAAAGAATGTGATATATGAAGTATGTTTTGGTATGGTTAGTTGAGGCATAATATGGTCAAGTTTTGATTAAGTGAATGAATGAAATATGTTTGTGATGAGATGAGTTTTAACCTTGTATTTTAGTATGTTTGGAATTGATATTGAATGCATAGATGGAATGGTTAATTTGGTATGTTTTTGTGTGTCATTTGAGTATGAAATGAGTTGGTAAACATTGCTTGTAGATATGACCTAGGTGGGTGGCATTTTGGCCTTGCAAATGGCCTATAATGTCACACTGCCAGGCACACTGGGCGTGCCTAGTGACCGTGGGGCTAAGTCAGTAGCTAGCCTAATAGCACACAGCTATGACACACGGGCGTGTCTAGTAGCCGTGTGAGAAAGTCAGTATTGGCCTATGAGTACACGGCCTTAGCACACGGGGTGCTGTGTGGCCGTGGGTGTAAAGACAGATTCAACCACGGCTAAGGCACACAGGCATGCTTGGTGGCTGTGGATGTGCGGTCAGATTCAACCACGGCCAAGGCACACGGGCGTGCTTAGTGGCCGTGGAGGTGAGGTCAGATTTGACCACGGCCAAGGCACACGGGCGTGCTTGGTGGCCGTGGAGGTGAGGTCAGTTTCGACCACGGGCAGGACACACGGGGGTGTCCAGCAGCCGTGGGAGGCACACGGCTTTACTACACGGGCGTGTAACCCCTGAAACTTAGAAAAGTTTTAAATTTCTGTGAAATTTTGTATGTGTTCTGGTTCAGTCCCGACCCTATTTATGAGCATGCTTTAAGTCTCGATGACTTACTTAAGGGAGATTATGATTGTAATTGACATATGATTGTATGAAATTTTCTGTAATTATTTTCGATCTGTCAGGTAACGCTCTTAACCCTGATCCGATGACGGACACGGGTTAGGGGTGTTACATTTGGTTGGTATCAGAGCTACGGTTTAGCCGATTCTCAGACTAACGTAGCGTGTTAGAGTCTAGCTATACATGCCATATATCTGAATTGTGATAGTGTGATGAATCCTGACGTATAAATGTGATTTCTGTATAGTAATGGATCCCGAAAGAGCCGTAGCTGACGACGTAGAAAGCAATGTGCCTGCTCCCGCGCAAGGGACAACGCTCTCTGATCCGAGACCGACTACTAGCGGTCAAGGGGAAAAAGCTAAAGAAGCTTTCTTCCAGATGATGAGTGAATGGTTCACTCAATTCGTAAGGAATAACCCGACTGTTTCACAACCCCCGCCCCCGGTTAATCCCCCTCAGGCATCAATTGTGCCTTCGGTGATGGGTATAAGTCTGTTGAATAAGCCTCCGGTTGACAAGATTCGCAAGTATGGGGCTGAAGAAATCCGAGCTACCAATGATGACGATGCTGAAAAGGCCGAATTCTGGTTAGAAAATATTATCTTGGGTATTTGACGAAATGTCCCTTACTCCGGAAGAATGCATAAAGTGTGTTGTATCATTGCTCCGAGATGCAGCATATCAATGGTGGAAAACTCTGATATCTGTTATTCCGAAAGAGCGAGTTACATGGGACTTCTTTCAGAGCGAGTTCCGAAAGAAATATATTAGTGAGAGATTCGTAGATCAGAAACAAAAGGAATTTTTGGAACTAAAACAAGGCCGAATGACTGTTTGGAAATATGAATGAGAGTTCGTGAGATTGAGTCAGTACGCTCGAGAATGTGTATCATCTAAAGCTATAATGTGCAAAAGGTTCGAAGATGGGCTTAATGAAGACATTCATTTGCTAGTCGAAATTTTAGAAATAAAAGAGTTTGTTATACTCGTTGATCGAGCGTGCAAAGCCGAGGCACTCGATAAAGATAAAAGAAAAGCCGAGTCTGAAGCTCGAGATATGAGAAAGAGATTTCAGAGTAAATCATTTCAGTCTACTCCGAAAAGATTCAGAGATAATCAAAGTTATTTTAGAGATAATGTGGGTCATTCGAATAGAAATCAATCAAGACGCAAATGAGTTCTAAAACTCCAGCAACTTCAGTGGCTAGCATTGGTAATGCTCGATCTGAGAGACCTGAATGTAAATATTGTGGAAAAAGGCATCCGGGAAGCTGTAGATTAAATGACAGAGCTTGCTTCAGATGTGGATCACTTGATCATTTTATCTGTGATTGCCCTGAGTCTGTCAAGCCTGAGACTGTTCAAAATCTGAGATCTGATAATGCACCTGTGAGAGGTAAACCTTCGAAGAATGTAAGAAATGTCAGTGGTAGTCAGAGAACTACGAGAGAGACTGTTGCGAGATCTGAAGCTAGAGCGCCTGCCAGAGCGTATGCTATCCGAGCTCGTGAGGATACTTCTGTGATTGCATTGATAGACCCTGGTTCTACGCATTCATATATATGCATGAATTTAGTATTCAGTAAGAATTTGCCTGTAGAGTCTACTGAGTTTATTATAAAAGTATCGAACCCCTTAGGTAAAAGTGTCCTGGTTGACAAAGTATGCAAGAACTGTCCATTAATGTTTAGAGATATTTGTTTCCCTGCTGATTTGATGTTTTTGCCATTTGATGAGTTTGATATCATTCTGGGTATGGACTGGTTGTTTTCGCATGATGCTATTATGGATTGTAAAAGAAAGACTATTGATTTGAGATGTCCGAATGATGAAATTGTACGGATTGAATCTAATGATTTGAATGGTTTGCCTGCTATGATATCGGTGTTAAAAGCTCAAAAGTATGTGAAAAAGGGATATGAAGCATATTTTGCTTATGTAATTGATTCGAAAGTATCTGAAAGGAAAGTTGAATCAGTGCCTATTGTCTGTGAGTTTTCTGATGTATTCCCTGAAGAGTTATCGGGTTTGCCTTCGATTTGTGAAGTTGAGTTTGGTATTGAGTTGTTACCTGGTACTACACTTATTTCGATAGCTCCGTATAGAATGGCACCAACAGAATTGAAAGAGTTAAAGTCACAGTTGCAAGAATTAACTGATAGAGGGTTTGCTAGACCGAGTTTCTCGCCTTGGGGTGCTCCTGTTGCTTGTGAAAAGAAAGATGGCACGATGAGGATGTGTATCGACATCGTTAGTTGAATAAAGTGATGATAAAGAATAAATATCCGTTGCCCAGGATTGATGATTTATTCGACCAGTTAAAAGGAGCTACTGTATTTTCTAAGATTGATCTGAGATCGGGGTATTACCAGTTGAGAGTTAAAGATTCGAGACATTAGAAGATCGCTTTAAGAACGAGGTATGAGCATTATGAGTTTTTAGTTATGCCATTTGGACTAACCAATGCTCCTGCTGTTTTTATAGATCTGATGAACAAAATTTTCACACCGTACCTAGATCGATTTGTTGTGGTGTTCATAGTCGATATTTTGATTTATTCACGGGATGAAACAGAGCATGCTGAACATTTGAGGATTGTGTTGCAAACTCTGAGAGAAAAGCAATTGTACGCAAAATTCAGCAAATGTGAATTCTGGTTACACGAGGTTAGTTTTCTGGGGCATATTGTGTCAGCTTCTGGGATTCGAGTTGATCCGATCAATATTTCTGCTATTCTGGATTAGAAACCTCCGAGGAACGTGTCTGAAGTCCGTAGCTTTTTGGGCCTAGCTGGTTATTATCGTCGATTTGTGAAAGGATTTTCAATGATAGCTACTCTATTGACAAAACTACTTCACAAAGATGTTAGATTTGAATGGTCTTATAGATGTCAAAAAAGTTTTGATCAGTTGAAAACTCTGTTAATAGAAGCTCCGGTGTTAGTACAGCCAGAATCGGGCAAAGAATTTGTGATTTACAGTGATGCTTCATTAAACGGTTTGGGATGTGTTTTGATGCAGGAAGGCAAAGTTGTAGCTTATGCCTCAAGACAATTGAAGCCTCATGAAAAGAACTATCCGACGCACGACCTTGAGTTAGCCGCAATTGTGTTTGCACTTAAAATTTGGCGCCACTATTTATATGGTGAGAAATGTCACATGTTTTCAGATCATAAAAGTCTGAAATATCTGATGACTCAGAAAGATTTAAATCTGCGATAAAGAAGATGGCTAGCGCTGTTAAAAGATTATGAACTTGTGATAGATTATCATCCAGGTAAAGCAAACGTTGTTGCTGATGCATTGAGTAGAAAATCATTGTTTGCACTACGTGCTTTGAATGCTCAGTTAGATTTATCTGATGATAGTTCTGTGATGGATGAATTAAAAGCGAAACCGTTGTTTATACAGCAGATTTGTGATGCTCAGAATTCTGATAATGAGTTATTAGCAAAACGAGCTCAGTGTGGTTCGAATTCTGAATCTGAATTTCAAGTTGTTGATGATTGTTTGAGATTTCAAGATCGTATCTGTGTTCCAAGAAATCCGAAATTGATTCAGTTGATTTTGAGTGAAGCTCATAACAGTTGTCTATCTGTTCATCCGGGAAGCACTAAGATGTACCATGATCTAAAGCAACACTATTAGTGGTCTGGTATGAAACGGGACATTTCTGACTTTGTTTCGAAATGTTTAATCTGTCAACAAGTTAAAGCTGAACATCAATTTCCGTCTGGGTTGTTGCAACCGATTCTGATTCCTGAGTGGAAATGGGATAGAGTAACGATGGACTTTGTGTCTGGATTGCCTCTGACTCCGAGAAAGAGAGATGCGATATGGGTCGTTGTTGATCGATTGACGAAAGCTGCCCATTTTATTCCGGTAAGATCTGACTATTCACTTGATAGATTAGCCGAACTTTATATTTCTGAGATTGTGAGATTGAACGGGGTGCCACTATCCATTGTGTCAGATAGAGTCCCGAGGTTTACATCGAGGTTCTGGAAGAAATTACAAGAAGCTTTGGGCACGAAACTGCATTTCAGTACAACTTTTCATCCACAAATAGATGGTCAATCCGAGCGGATTATTCAGATTCTTGAAGATATGTTAAGATGCTGTATACTTGAGTTTAATGGTTCGTGGGAACAGTATTTGCCATTGATTGAATTTGCATACAATAATAGTTTTCAGACAAGCATCAAAATGGCACCATATGAAGCTTTGTACGGACGTAAATGTCATACACCTCTGTATTGGACCGAGCTTAGTGAAAATAAGCTACACGGGGTCGATTTGATAAAAGATTCAGAACAGAAAGTGAAATTGATCCGAGATTGTTTGAAAGCAGCATCTGATCGTCAGAAGTCTTATGCGGACTTAAAATGAAAAGATATAGAATTTGAGATCGGCGATAAAGTATTTTTGAAAGTGTCTCCGTGGAAAAAGGTACTCCAATTCGGACGTAAAGGCAAGTTGAGTCCGAGGTTCATCGGATCGTATGAGATTATTGAACGTGCCGGGCCTGTTGCATATAGATTAAGGTTGCCTTCTGAATTAGAAAAGATCCACAATGTGTTTCATGTCTCGATGCTCCGCAGATATCGATCCAATCCATCACATGTGATTGCTCCCTCTGAAATTGAAATCTGATCTGATATGACATATGAAGAGGAACCGATCCGTATCTTAGCTCGTGAAGTAAAAGAGTTGAGAAACAAGAAAATTCCATTAGTGAAAGTATTATGGAATCGGCACGGAATTTAAGAGGCAACGTGGGAACTGGAAGATTCAATGAGACAGCAATATCCGAATCTGTTTAACGGTAAGATTTTCGGGGACGAAAATCCCTAAGGGGAGAATTATGTGATACCGTTTACACCTAGTCGGAACAGTGGTTTCGGGACCACAAATCTGAGTCTGTATAATATTTTAATATTATTTTCTGTGACCATGATAAGTGATTATGCATGTGCTAAAGTTTCGTAAGATAATTTATCTGTTTGTGTGCATAATTTGATAAAAGGATTAAATTTCATAATGTTTAAAAGTGGCTTTTCATTTGATTAATGATCAAATTGATGTGGCTTTATTATTGTGAAGTCCTTAAAGGGCAAATAGCCCATTTTTACTTATAGTGGACGGCAACATGCAAAGTCATATAATGCTTTTATATGTTTATTTTATAAATTTATGTTATATGGTATTTTATATTTATAATAAAAGAAACATGTGTAAGTGGCTTTGTTTTTATCATCTCTTTGCCGAAATCATAAAAGAAAGAAAAGAAAACACAAGCAAGGGTTCGGCCATGGTTTTGGTTTGATTCAAGGTTAGTTTGTGATCCGTTTTCGATAATTTCTACGTTTTTGCAATCGTTGCTTTGAGATCTACAAAACCCATGTATTAATTTTGTGAATTGATGATGTTTGTGTGAGATGACATTGTTGATATATTGAGTTTTGAGATGAGTTTAGTTGTTAAATGAAAGATTTGAGTTAGATGAACATGTTATATTCTTGAATTTTGATGAATTTAGCTAAACAGGGCTAAATTGAAAAAAATATTATTTTTGAGGACTAAATTGCTAATTTGATGGAAAATATGGGCTTGTATGATATATATGTACATTCGGCTAAGCATGAGTATGGGTTGATTTTGTGAATTTAATGTTTTGAGAAAAATGCACTAAATTGATAAAATGTGCAAATGTGAGGGCTAAATTGCAAATAGCCCTAAATGTGTGTCCTTGGTTTGAATTGAATGAATTAGTGAATAAAAGGGTTAATTTTGAATATGTTTAGATCAAGAATCGCGGAAAATATATTTATATCGCGGGAAAGCGATAGTAAACGAGTAGCCGTTTTCATTCCGATAGATCGAATCCGAGGTAAGTCACTATACAAATAAACGTATTTGTATGAAATTGTAATTGTTTATATGACTAATGTTGATAATGGATGCTTATGAGAGAATTATGCATATGAATTCCGAGATAAGTTTGATATAGTGACTAAGTCCGAGAAGTCCCGTACGAACCTAGGAATAGATAAGATTAGCTATGTCATGACATAGGTATCTGTTCTGTTTTCATCATGTAAGACCACGTTTGGGACGTTGGCGTTGATTTGAGACTCGTGTAAGACCACGTCTGGGATGTTGGCATCGATATGAGCTTTACGTGTAAGACCACATCTGGGACGTTGGCATCGTTATGATCCTTGCGTGTAAGACCATGTCTGGGACATCGGCATCGTATTGATTCGTGTAAGACCCTGTCTGGGACAGTGGCATCGATATTAGAGTACATATAAGACCTCGTCTGGGACGTTGGCATTGTACGACTATTCTGAACTTTCTGAGTATCCTACTAGATTCCTTACGATTCAACGGGCAAGTCTGTGATACGAATTGCAAATCCGAGCTTTGATAAATTAAGTTAATGAATATCCGTTTAAGGTACATTACTTATATACTAATTGTGTATATAAGGTAAGTATCTATGTGAGCATATTATGATGTTATGTATATGGAATTGATGATACGATATGTAAAGTCTTGACTAGATGAACTATATGCATATACAATAAGTTATGGATAAGCATATGAGCTTGAGAAAGAAAGAGGTGATTTTTGTCATGAGAACCATATTTGTCATCTTATTAAATTGGTTATGTGCAATCCATGCTAAGTTTTTTTGTATATTGACTTACTAAGCTTTTGGAAAGCTTACTCTGTGTGTCTTTTCTCTGTTTTATAGGTCGTCAAAGCTACAGAAGGCTCGGGACCGTCAAGGATCGTCGTCACACTACTAAACCTATTTTGGTACATTTTGGAAATGTATAAAGCTAGATATGGCATGTATAGGCTAGCATTTGGTATAGGTTTGTTATATGAATTTAGCCATGTGATTTGGCTAGTTATGATGTTGGGAATTTACTTGAAAGAATGTGATATATGAAGTATGTTTTGGTATGGTTAGTTGAGGCATAATATGGTCAAGTTTTGATTAAGTGAATGAATGAAATATGTTTGTGATGAGATGAGTTTTAACCTTGTATTTTAGTATGTTTGGAATTGGTATTGAATGCATAGATGAAATGGTTAATTTGGTATGTTTTTGTGTGTCATTTGAGTATAAAATGAGTTGGTAAACATTTCTTGTAGATATGACCTAGGTGGGTGGCATTTTGGCCTTGCAAATGGCCTATAATGTCACACTGCCAGGCACACTGCAGCGTGCCTAGTGACCGTGGGGCTAAGTCAGTAGCTAGCCTAATAGCACACGGCCATGACACACGGGCGTGTCTAGTAGCCGTGTGAGAAAGTCAGTATTGGCCTATGAGTACACGGCCTTAGCACACGGGGTGCTAGGTGGCCATGGGTGTAAAGACAGATTCAACCACGGCCAAGGCACACGGGCGTGCTTGGTGGCCGTGGATGTGAGGTCAGATTCGACCACGGCCAAGGCACATGGGCGTGCTTGGTGGCCGTGGAGGTGAGGTCAGATTCGACCATGGCCAAGGCACACGGGCGTGCTTGGTGGCCGTGGAGGTGAGGTCAGTTTCGACCACGGGCAGGACACACGGGGGTGTCCAATAGCCGTGGGAGGCACACGGCTTGCCTACACGGACGTGTAACCCCTGAAACTTAGAAAAGTTTTAAACTTCTTTGAAATTTCGTATGTGTTCCGGTGCAGTCCCGACCCTATTTATGAGCATGCTTTAAGTCTCAATGACTTACTTAAGGGACATTATGATTGTAATTGACATATGATTGTATGAAATTTTCTGTAATTATTTCTGATCTGTCAGGTAACGCTCTTAACCCTGATTCGGCGACGGACACGGGTTAGGGGTGTTACAGTCAGTCAGAGTCTTGGGTGACAGCCACTCTGAATTGGGTTTAATCTTTATTTTCTTTAATTTAATCTAAAGATATTTGATATGTGTTCTTTGTTCTTTGTTCTTGTTTACAACAATGTTAGCTTAATTTTATTTAAGCTAGGATGATTGCTTTGATTAAATAATATTTATTTGATTCATGCTTATAATGTTCGTGCCTCAATTGATCATGTTTTCAATTAAAATCAAGTCTGTATTTCGTTCATACGTGATTGAAATGTGCTAATGGACACATAATTGAAATGTGCATGCTCAATTTAGATTCTGACCCGATTAAAGTGTAGGTTGCATAACAACTCTGACCAAGCTCTGTTATCTGCATAGTTTTTTGATTTGTGTGATTAAACTGTTTCAAACCTGACACGTCCCTGTTACCTCACACGAATGCTAAGAATCCCTTAGTAAATAAGGATTAGTAAAATGCGTATTTACTAAGTAAAGGATTCCGAAAGGACCTAATGTGGTTTCCAAACTCATGAAAGATCGAGTTGCCATGGAATGTTTTTCCGAATGTTATTAAGCATGTTGATAATAAATTGAGTTTAATTCAAGTAATTGTCCTAGTTTATTTATGTTATAATTGTTGCAAATTGTGTTTAATTTTACTAAAATCTATTTCATTCATATAGTTTGCATACTTAGGATAATTTGCATTAGGGATCATTGCATTTAGTTCAATATATTTTAATCACCACTTCTCAACTATATTGTGTTTTTATTTACCAAATTGTTAATATAATTTTACAAATTAAGTGACTTAGCACAAATACAATCCCTGTGGAGATGATAACTCAATACTTACTTATTACTTGATAACGACTGTGTACACTTGCACAAACCTACGCGTTACAAGTTTTTGGCGCCATTGCCAGGGATTGTCAACTATTGCCATAGTCATTTTTTTCGTGAAATTATTTATTTTCAATTTTATTTATTTCTAACAATACTAACTTATTCCTTTTAATTTTTGTGATTTTTTTTTTAGGTGTTTATGAGCATAGACCGAATTATCGATTTACTCCCTGTATACCCTGAAATTGAGCAAACTTTCAAACAAAGAAGACGTGAACAAACAGCTCAAAGAGAAGACCTTGGAAATCAGAATCAAGATCGAGGTAATGAAGCCGACCGTGTACGAAATCCCATCCTCATTGCCGATGATAGGGATCGATGCATCAGACAATATGCTGTGCCACTTTTCAGTGAGTTAAATCCAGGAATTAGAAGGCCAAATATTAAGGCAACCAAATTTGAATTGAAACCAGTGATGTTTCAAATGCTACAAGCGGTTGGCCAATTTAGTGGTATGCCCACGGAAGATCCACATCTCCACCTTTGATTGTTTATGGAGGTGAGTGATTCATTCAAGATAGCCGGTGTGACTGAAGACGCACTGAGGTTGAAGTTGTTTCCGTACTCATTGCGAGATCGAGCACGAGCATGGCTCAATTCATTGCCACCAAGTTCCATATCTACATGGCAAGAATTAGCAGAGAGATTTTTGGTTAAGTATTTCCCACCTAGCAAAAACGCTAAGTTGAGGAACGAGATCACAACTTTCCAACAATTGGATGACGAGTCTTTGTATGAGGCTTGGGAGCGATTCAAGGAGTTACTTCGTAAGTGTCCTCATCATGGGATTCCTCATTGAATCCAGTTGGACACATTCTATAATGGTCTCAATGCACATACAAGATTGGTGGTAGATGCTTCCGCGAATGGTGCAATTTTTTCAAAGTCTTATAATGAGGCTTATGAGATGATCGAGAGGATCGTGAGTAATAACTATCAATGACCAACAAATCGAGCAGCTTCAGGAAGACATGTAGCCAGAGTTCATGAAGTTGACGCCCTCACATCATTATCAGCTCAGGTGTCGTCTATTTCCTCTATGTTAAAATAGTTTACCGCTAATAGTGCTAATAATTTTGCAGCTTAGCCACCAAGTCCGTTTGAAGTAGTTTCCTGTGTGTACTGTGGGAAAGGTCATTCTTTTGAGCATTGTTGTAACACCCCCAAACCCGGCCCATTCACTACGACCGAATCTGGTTATGTCACTGGGAAAGACGGTTGGAAATCTTTGACTTTAGAATTAAACTTGAAAATTTTATTATCTCTGGAAATCGTGTCCATTTAAAATTTAATAAATAATATAAGCTTGTTGAAAAACTTCCGAATTAAAATGTTATTGTAAGTTGCTATAATATGAATCTCTTAAGTAAAATATTACTAAGTGTAGAGTAAACTTCAACCTTAATAAATAGTGTACTTTAAATCAAAGAGGCCCTTATTACATCAAATAAAATTCCAAAATACTGATCATATAAAATACTTAAATAGAGTAAAACATCTTACGTATGAAAATCTCTTCGCATGGGCCACCTTGTATCCACTCCAACCCGTCCACTAATCACGACTCACCTGCGATGATTAAAAAGTTGGGTGAGTCATACAGACTCAGTGTGTAAGTTAACCACTGAAATCCACCCACATGCTAGCCACATAATATCCCAATTATCAAATGCAACAAGTAATATATATATTCATTTTAACAAATACCACAATCTGGGCTTGGCCCACATTCAAATCACATCACATACTGGGCTTGGCCCATTTCTCAATAAACCACATATCTGGGCTTGACCCATTTCCACATTATTACAAAAATAATGCAACATGATTCCCAACCCAACCTAGGGTCCATCCGCTACACACCCCCTTATCCAGCCTGCCACACACCAGGGGACTATCGAGTCACCCTCTCCTTTTCCCTCCAAAAAGGCAACCAATGCCATCCACGATGTAGCGTATAGCTCGCACCAAACCACGATGGAGCACACAGCAATCCATCAAGCCAAGATATGGCATAAAGCCCATATCAATCAAGGTAACCACGCAAACCAAATCGCAAAGATCCACAACGCGACCTCAGTCAGCGCCAATCCACGATGTAGCACAAAGCTGACATCAACCACGTACTCGAAGTACACCCGTACCTTCTTTTCATAACCCACCCATGCACATGCCACATAAAATATAATCGTGATAGTGCATGCACATGCTTATTAACGTCTATAAACATACTCATAAACAAATAATCACACTGCAATAGATCCGATACTAACCTGGTTATCGCTATACCCTTTAGGGGTATATATGGCACACTTATTATCGCACTTGTTAGTAAAACATATAACACATAAAACCCGAAAACAAAGTGGGTTAGTTACACACCTTATTACTAGGAGTTCTAGACTCTCGATCCTCGACGCTATCGTCTAAGCGAAACTACGGCTATTTGCTTAACGTTTCGTTGCACGTCCACACCCCGGTGGCGACCTCGCATGCAGTAAACGGATCTCTTCTTGAACTTTGGGATGGGGACTTTCCCTTGCCCACCTTGGTCGGTACTCGAATCCACGTCCATCGTAATCACTTAATTAGAACCCTTTGGTTAAACGTCATAACACAAAATCTCAAGCGAACAACTACAATTTAACTACTTTCATCAAACGATCTAAAATCTCAAAGGCTCCTCAGTACTTTTGTCGATTTGCCCCTTGATGAGTCCAAACAATTCGAGACCTTCCTTTAGACTCCTTGGCGCTGGCTACAAGCTCTAAATGTCGACAGCACTACTCCTCACAGATTCGGCACCAAGCTTGGCTAAATAAAAGAGAAAAGGTTTCGGCTTCACTACCAAATGAAGTTGGAGCATTCGGCCAACACAAGGTGCTGTTATGGAGTTTTGAAAAGAGTTTGAGAAAGGAATGGGAGTTCGGTCAAAGCGCAAATAGGGAAGGGAAAGAAGAAAATAAAAGAAATATTGACTACAGAGGCCAAAGGAGAAATCGGCACACCAAGAGGGAGAGGCAAAAGACTTGATGAATAACTAGCACTCTACCCTCCCCTATTTATACTATACGGCCTAGCTCCTACCTCCCACAAAAAATCCCATTATTTGCTCCTACAATTCCTCCCCAACACTCATTCAAAAAGTTTGAATGAGTCAAACCTCTTCCTAGCAAAAATTTAAAAAAAAAGACCAAGTCTTCTCCACCTTTTAAGCCTCCAAAAGCCACCCAACTTCCTACCTCTCGACGCCAAAAATAAAGGCCAAAGTGCGCCTTCGCACTCGAAACACAGCCCCTTCCCTTGCACACGAGACGTCACCTCCCCAAGCTCTTAGTGGCGTCTCCTTGCCACTTTACTAGCTCAATTCTTATGTCTAATTCCCCAAATAATTCTCTTAAGACACCCATCGCCAAGCTCCCCTTTTTTTTTACTTAAAAATCCAAAAATTTTCTAAAGCATTCCTTGCCTTCTAGGGTTCTCCAAACCCCTAAAAATTCCTCCAACATGACCATAAGCCTACCAACTGCTCGAGTTATGCTCCAAGCGCATAACCCCTAAACCAGGGTGTTACAATTCTACCCTCCTTAAAATAATTTCGTCCTCGAAATTACTTTACTAACAACCGTCCATACAACCTATCTTACCACCTTACGCTTATGCTGCGCACTCTGATCTTACTAAGGCTATCTTACCTACACAATCTCTAAGTTCATGCTCAAAATTCGAAGCAACACAGAAAAGGCTAACTCATAAGCAAACAAAGTAATTAAAGCATGTACCCAAAGCAAAGAAGCTTACCTAATATCACATCCTTGGTTGACTCCGACTAGAACCATTCCTTCCATGACTTGAACCACGACCCCTCGTCGCTCGAGGACAATCCTTAACCAGATGTGCCTTAGATCCGCACCGAAAACATTCTTTACTATTTCCCCAACACTCTCCTGTGTGAGGTCTTCCACATCGAACACAAGAACGATTCCGATCCACTGGGGCAAGTGCACTTATAGGGTTCTCGGTCCTTGGTTTCTTACGGACATTACCCAACGATCTTTGACGGTCCAATATTTCTCTTATTCTCGTTCCTATTCTTCTCTCGGTTTTCTCTTATAGTCTTTTTAACCTCCTCGGCAATCCGAGCTTTCTCTACCAAAGATGGCAAAATCCCTTTCTCTTTGTGGCGCGATCGGCTCCCGCAACTCATCTCGCATGACCCATCTTCGAATCGAACACTCCTTTCATAATCAGTAGCCACGATTCCTTTGGCGCATCTTGACTTAGTCGCACAAACTCGACTTCATACTGCGCTATCGACTTACTTCCTTGCACTAGATTAAGAAACGCTTTCCTTTGCGCGCCTAAGTAACTTGCTCCAACGTACTTTCCTTCAAACTTTTCCTTAAATTACTCCCAATCCAATCGATCTGCCGGTACACCTTGTTTGTGGTGAGCCACCAACGATAAGCTTCATCCCGAAGAAGCGAAACAAAGACCTTTAGCTTTTCCTCGTTGAGTACAGTCCAAATCGTCCATAATTCTTTCAACTCCTTCTAGCCAATATTCTACTATATTCGGAGCCACTCCAGATACTCCTCTAAATATCTCACTCCGTTCAATCTAAGCCTTTCCGATCATCGACTTTCGAGCCCGCTTCCTACACTAGCTCTCGCTACTCGCTCGAGCACTCGCAACATGGCCCGCGAGCATCGCATCATCTTTCCTGTCGATCTTGTTCCTCTCACGTCTCACTCTTGGTGGCTTCACTTCACTTTGACCCATGGCCAGACCCTACTGGTTCCGATGCGGCCATTCTACCTCTACCGCGTCCCCTAGAGTTCATCTCTATCGTCGCAATTTAATCTGATTAACAAGTTTTATGCATTAGAAATTGTTCCACTATTTAACCACGAGCAAATTTTATGGAATGAAAGATATTTAGAAGTAGTTCTTTCGATCACACAAAGTCTCAGTTCAAGTTCCCTATTCTATCTCAGAATATCACCCACACATCCGTTCATCAACAAGACACATTCCTTCCTCAATAGAGGCACATTCAGTGGTATCTACCACCCACATTCACTATTCGGACATTTCTACCCGTTTCTACCCTGTGGGTATTTCCGTCATTTTGTCCTCTACAGGACATTTTCGTCATAAACCAAAGCGATTCAAAACTTTAATAGGTCAGGATCTTTTGAAATTCCCAAAATTGAAGAGTATTTTTGAAAATTTCGCAAATTGAAGGTATAACAGATTTTGGTAACGGGGGTATTTTGGTAATTTGTCAATCAGGTAATTTCGTAAATTTCCAAAGTCGAGTTATTATTTTGAAATACAGAAAATTGGATACTTTTGCAAAGTAAGAAAATTTTATTAAGCTTGGGGTTAAACCGAGAAATTTTGAAAGTCGGGGCATTTTAGTAATTTTCAACATAGGGGTAAATTTTGGAAGTTTTAAAACTAGGGTTTTAAAGCAGTTGAGGCAAATCCCTTCGGGTTTTAATAATTGGTTTAGCCTATGAACAAGTCCTCTTGGTTAAGATGAACCGTAGCTACGCACTGTAGGATTCCAGTGAAGAGGAGGTGAGTCACGAGGATCGCTTAAGTACCGTGCTCTTAGGATCCACTCCTAGACACATGCGCACAATGGTTGCCACACCTTAACTCGCGACTTAATCACAGGTTTGTTTAGAAATTTTTTTAAGTCTTATGCATATGTTTGAGTAGACTAGTCCTAGGGTTCAACAGGATCCTAGTTCACTAATCTACGAGCCCAACTAAGCCCATAATAGTTCATATATCAAATTACTTCACAAGTCTGAAGTACTTACCTGGTGGACTCGGGTCGGAGGTACAGGTGCCATGCCAGAATAACCTGAAAATATTTCATAAAAAAACCCACATTTTTTTGAAAAGCCCATTTTGAAACGTTTTTTTTTTGGCCCAAAACCCTCATAGCCGAGTTTTGAATCGGGCTCTGATACCAAACTGTAACACCCCCAAACCCGGCCCATTCACTACGACCGAATCTGGTTATGTCACTGGGAAAGACGGTTGGAAATCTTTGACTTTAGAATTAAACTTGAAAATTTTATTATCTCTGGAAATCGTGTCCATTTAAAATTTAATAAATAATATAAGCTTGTTGAAAAACTTCCGAATTAAAATGTTATTGTAAGTTGCTATAATATGAATCTCTTGCGAAAATATTACTAAGTGTAGAGTAAACTTCAACCTTAATAAATAGTGTACTTTAAATCAAAGAGGCCCTTATTACATCAAATAAAATTCCAAAATACTGATCATATAAAATACTTAAATAGAGTAAAACATCTTCTGTATGAAAATCTCCTTCTGCATGGGCCACCTTGTATCCACTCCAACCCGTCCACTAATCACGACTCACCTGCGATGATTAAAAAGTTGGGTGAGTCATACAGACTCAGTGTGTAAGTTAACCACTGAAATCCACCCACATGCTAGCCACATAATATCCCAATTATCAAATGCAACAAGTAATATATATATATATTCATTTTAACAAATACCACAATCTGGCTTGGCCCACATTCAAATCACATCACATCACGGGCTTGGCCCATTTCTCAATAAACCACATATCTGGGCTTGACCCATTTCCACATTATTACAAAAATAATGCAACATGATTCCCAACCCAACCTAGGGTCCATCCGCTACACACCCCCTTATCCAGCCTACCACACACCAGGGGACTATCGAGTCACCCTCTCATTTTCCTCCAAAAGGCAACCAATGCCATCCACGATGTAGCGTATAGCTCGCACCAAACCACGATGGAGCACACAGCAATCCATCAAGCCAAGATATGGCATAAAGCCCATATCAATCAAGGTAACCACGCGAACCAAATCGCAAAGATCCACAACGCGACCTCAGTCAGCGCCAATCCACGATGTAGCACAAAGCTGACATCAACCACGCATCGAAGTACACCCGTACCTTCTTTTCATAACCCACCCATGCACATGCCACATAAAATATAATCGTGATAGTGCATGCACATGCTTATTAACGTCTATAAACATACTCATAAACAAATAATCACACTGCAATAGATCCGATACTAACCTGGTCATCGCTATACCCTTTAGGGGTATATATGGCACACTTATTACTGCACTTGTTAGTAAAACATATAACACATAAAACCCGAAAACAGTGGGTTAGTTACACACCTTATTACTAGGAGTTCTAGACTCTCGATCCTCGACGCTATCGTCTAGCGAAACTACGGCTATTTGCTTAACGTTTTCTGTTGCACGTCCACACCCCGGTGGCCAGTCTCGTACAGCAGAAACGGATCTCTTCTTGAACTTTGGGATGGGGACTTTCCCTTGCCCACCTTGACTGGTACTCGAATCCACGTCCATCGTAATCACTTAATTAGAACCCTTTAGTTAAACGTCATAACACAAAATCTCAAGCGAACAACTACAATTTAACTACTTACCGAAACGATCTAAAATCTCAAAGGCTCCTCTGCACTTTTGTCGATTTGCCCCTTGATGAGTCCAAACAATTCGAGACCTTCCTTTAGACTCCTTGGCGTTGGCTACAAGCTCTAAATGTCGACAGCACTACTCCTCACAGATTCGGCACCAAGCTTGGCTAAATAAAAGAGAAAAGGTTTCGGCTTCACTACCAAATGAAGTTGGAGCATTCGGCCAACACAAGGTCTTTGTTATGGAGTTTTGAAAAGAGTTTGAGAAAGGAATGGGAGTTCGGTCAAAGCGCAAATAGGGAAGGGAAAGAAGAAAATAAAAGAAATATTGACTACAGAGGCCAAAGGAGAAATCGGCACACCAAGAGGGAGAGGCAAAAGACTTGATGAATAACTAGCACTCTACCTCTCCCTATTTATACTATACGGCCTAGCTCCTACCTCCCACAAAAATCCCATTATTTGCTCCTACAATTCCTCCCAACACTCATTCAAAAGTTTGAATGAGTCAAACCTCTTCCTAGCAAAAATTTAAAAAAAAGACCAAGTCTTCTCCACCTTTTAAGCCTCCAAAAGCCACCCAACTTCCTACCTCTCGACGCCAAAAATAAAGGCCAAAGTCTTTGCCTTCGCACTCGAACACTGGCCCCTTCCCTTGCACCCGAGACGTCACCTCCCAAGCTCTTAGTGGCGTCTCCTTGCCACTTTACTAGCTCAATTCTTATGTCTAATTCCCCAAATAATTCTCTTAAGACACCCATCGCCAAGCTCCCTTTTTTTACTTAAAAATCCAAAAATTTTCTAAAGCATTCCTTGCCTTCTAGGGTTCTCCAAACCCCTAAAAATTCCTCCAACATGACCATAAGCCTACCAACTGCTCGAGTTATGCTCTAAGCGCATAACCCCTAAACCAGGGTGTTACAATTGTCCATCAAATCTCAAGTCAGTGTACTATGTAGGGAACCAAAATCAAAATAGGAGTGGACAAGGACCCCAGTCCAACTTCTACAATCCTTCATGGCGTAATCATCCTAACTTTTCTTGGAGAAACCAAGGAAATGGACCGAACAACAACTTATTGCAGCAAAGACCCAACCAATATCAAGGGTTTAATTAGCAAGCTCCAAAACCACATCAAGCTGAGCCATCAAACAGTTTGGAGAACTTGTTGAAAGCATACATGGCAAAGAATGACGCTTTGATCCAAAGCCAAGCAGCAACACTGAAAAATTTGGAAAACCAAATGGGTCATTTAACTACGGAGCTTCATAATAGACTGCAAGGAACCTTGCCGAGCGATACTGATAATCCAAGAAATTTAGGTAAAGAACATATCAAGGCAGTGGCATTGCGAAGTGGTAAAATTTTGGAACCCCAATTGATTAATGTCGAAGATAAGTCCGTTGAGAAGAATCAACCAGCTGCTGAAATTCCTACACCAGAGGAATCAGAATCTGCAAAGTCCGACAAGGTAAACCCTGACTTAGTGAATTCAGATATTTTAACATCTTTGGATGCAGATTTACCTACTCAGAAAAGATGTCCAGTTCAACCGAAAGTTCCACCTCCATATCTGCAAAGATTGGAGCAACACAAGCAGAAACAGGAGGTGCAATTCAAGAAGTTTTTGGATGTTCTAAAGCAGTTACACATCAATATTTTGTTGGTGGAGGCTTTAGAACAAATGCCGAATTATGTGAAGTTTATGAAGGATATATTGTCCAAGAAGAAATGACTGAGTGAGTATGAGAGTGTTGCCTTGACAAAGGAGTGCAGTGTGTTCCTGCAGAACAAACTGAATTGAAAGACCCTGTAACAACCCAATCTAGGGCCTAGTCGGAATAGTGGTGTGAGACCACGAATCCGAGGTGAATTTATAGGTTTTTAAGATTCATGCCATGTTTGCATGTTAGTGTGAAAGTTTCATGAAGCAATTTTGCTAAATAGAAGTTGAATGGTAAAAAAGGACCAAATTGCAAAAGTTGTAAAATATGAGTTTCTAGAAGCATTTTGTATGAAATAGCTCTAGAATAGCAATTATAAGTCCTTAAATAGAAATTTTCCCAAATTATAAATTTTGGACAAAAATGGACATGAGTTAGTAAAATAGAAATTTTTAAAGAGAAGGGCATTTTGATCATTTGTCTAATAAGTGATTAAAATAGGAAAAAGATGATAAAAATTTCATTCATCTTCTTCCTTCCTTGCTTAGAAAATTTGAAGACTCCATAGCTAGGGTTCTTCATTTTTTTCAAGCTTGCTAGTAAGTTCATCTTAGCCCCGTTTTTAATATTCTTCGTGTTTTTAAAGTCCTCGTATTATGAATTAGCTATTTTTAGCTATAAAATAAGCTAAGACGCATGTTCAAAAATTCATCTATGAATGACATGCTTGTTAAATGATGTTTTATGGAATATTAAGAGAGTTTGATGTTAGATAAACATCTTTTCCTTAATGAATTTCATGAAATATGATAGTATGGACTAGTTTGTAAAAGTTTTGACATTAGTCATACCTATTAGAAATAACGAGAATTGATAATGGCTATAGTAGAGAAAATGAATCAGCTAAGCATGTAGTCTAAGAAAGTTGAATGAAAATTATTTTACGAGCTTTGGGGCAAAAGTGCAAATATGAGAAAGTATAGGGGCAAAATAGTAATTTTGCCCAAGTATGAGTAAAGGGTCAATTTAGTCAATGTGAATATTAAATGATCTATTTATGACTATAGATCAAGAAAAACGAAGCCCGGGTCGAAACCGAGGCAAGAACAAGGTCGAGGGCTAAATTACATACCTAGCTACATTTTGTATATTGAGGTAAGTTTGTATGATTTCTAAGCTTTATGATTTATATAATTGAATTGCTTAGCATAATATATAATGTTATTATGAAAATGTTTAATGTTATGTTAAACAAAGAAATTAATGAGATCAAGTATGAGAAAGTCCGTATAAGACCAAGCCGAGGCATGGCATCGGCAATCAAGCAAGTTTATCATGTAAGTCCAAGGACCCAAGCTTGGCATTGAACAAGTTATCATGTAAGTCCAAGGACCCAAGCTTGGCATTGAACAAGTTATCATGAAAGTCCAAGGACCCAAGCTTGGCATTGAACAAGTTATCAAGAGGAAGATTTCATATAAGTCCATGTCAAGGCATGGCCTTGAAACTAAGATGAGATATCCCATGTAAGCCCATATCCAAAATATGGCTTTAGCATCAAGTTCACGGTAAGAGATTTGGTATTCTCGGTTATTCATAGGAATTCATCGGGCAAATGAGATAAGCTCACAAGAGATAACAAGAAAGTTTAGTAAGCAAAATCATTATCAAGTGGGGACAAATATTAGTCATATGATGAATGATAAAATAGAGATTATGATTACTATGTTAAAGTATGCTGATCAAGTGATACAAGTATCTTGTTTACTTCACAAGTATGAGACTAGTAAGTATTACAAGGCATGTAAGAACCAAGTATGAGCAAATAAGCTTTATAGTTGAAATTATGATACCATTGATTATGTCAAATGGTTTATTTAAGCAAGTATGTTGATATGTGTTTTATATGCAAACTTACTAAGCTAAATGCTTACGTCTTTAGTTCTTTCTTTTCATGTAGTCCTGCCAAGCTAAACTGTGGATCATTGAAGTCGGAGCTCGTGGCACACTATTAATCGCCATTTTGGTATAGCCAAGTTGATTTTAAGTATGGCATGTATAGGAAACATTTCATTTTGAGTATATGTCTTAGAAAGGGGAAAAAGTATAATTTTGTCAAGTTTATTATTCTTTTGTAAATAGCTAACTGATTGGCCAAGTTTGACTAAGAATGTATGTTATTAATATCAATGAAGCATGTTATATTGTTCATGAAAGATGTAATAATTGAGTTGCTGAATTGAGCTTGAGTTTGGTCTTAATTTCAGGATGGCAATTGGCTTGGTAAATAGCCCCTAAGTGTCAAGACGCAGTTAGACACACGGGCGTGTGTCTAGGCCGTATAAACCGCACCTTAGTCTTATAAGTCGAGAATAGGCCACAGACCAATCCCACGGCTGTGTGTTAAGGCCGTGCATGACACACGGTTAGAACTTGGCGTGTGCCCGATCGTGTGAAATAAGTCAGTATATCAAGATGTAGTGCACGGTCTAAGTACACGGGCATGCCATGGCCGTGTGTTATAAGTCAGAATGCTAAGGTTTTTCACACTGGCTAGGACCACGGGCGTGCTATGGCCGTGTGGAAATTGGCGAATCATCGATTTTTAAGACGACACCGAGGACATGGGCGTGTATGCTATGCTGCAGGCGTGTAACCCCTATTTCAAAGAAAAGTTTTTCGATAAGGTTACGAAAGTTTACAAGATACAAGTTTAAGGCCTCGTAGGCCCATGAAATGTACGAATTGTTTAAGAATAAGAAGTTTTAATTTCGAAACGAAATTTTATAGCCCGTAATGTCATGATTAAGCAAGTTCAAGCATAGTAATGTCTCGTATCCGGTCTGAGCCCCGGACTCGGGTATGGGGTGTTACATTTAGTGGTATCAGAGCTACGGTTTAGTCGGTTCTAGGACTAACATAGCACGAGCACGAGTCTAGCTATACATGCCATACGTAAGAATGTTTTTATAATGATAGTGTGACGTCTCCTGACGACTTAAATTATGTTTATATATAGTAAATGGATCCTGAAAGAGATATGGCGGATGACGTGGATAGTAATGCGCCAGCTCCCGCTGAAGGGACGGTGCCGAATGAGAACGAGTTTAGACCCACTACAGTGAGTCAAGGAGGAGGAGAAGAGGCTAGAGAAGCCTTCCTCCATATGATGAACACATGGTACACGAAGTTTGTTCGTACGAACCCGAATGCACAACCCCTCCACCCCCACCTGTTCCACAACCTATTCCAGTAGCCCCTCAAGTAGTAGAGGTGGCAAGAGGAGTTAAGCCTCCAGTTGATAGGATCAGGAAACATGAAAGCGAAGAATTTGAGCTAGAAAAGATGACGATCCGTAAAGAGTCGAGTTCTCGGTTAGAAAATACCATCGGGGTATTTAATGAATTATCATGCACATCTGAGGAAAGCATGAAGTGTGTAGTCTCCCTTTTAAGAGATTCTGCCTATCAATGGTAGAACACCCTTGTATCAGTGGTACCAAGGGAGAAGATCACATAGGAATTATTCCAAGAAGAGTTCAAGAAAAAGTATATCAGTCAAAGGTTTGTGGACCAGAAAAGGAAACAATTCCTAGAACTGAAGCAAGGTAAGATGTCAGTGGCTGACTATGAGCGTGAGTTTGTAAGACTCAACAAATACGCTCGAGAATGTGTGTCCACCGAAGCCATCATGAGTAAAAGATTTGAAGATGGGCTGAATGAGGACATCATACCGTTTGTTGCTGTCCTAGAACTGAAGGAATTTGTGGTGCTAGTCGAAAGGGCTTGTAAAGCCGAAGAACTAGTAAAAGAGAAGAAGAAATCTGAAACGGAGTCTCGTGACTCTAGAAAGAGACAGTGGAATAAGTCATTCCAATCTTCATCCAAGAAGTCAAGAGATTTCCCTACCCGATCGGCTACTTCCATTGGGTTTTCAAAGAAAGACAAGAGCAAGCAATATTCAGGGAATAAAGCACAGACTACTTCAGTTGTAAGTGTTGGGAACATTAGATTCGATAGACCCGAATGCCCACATTGTGGCAAACGCCATTTAGGGGAATGCCGAGCACACAAAAATGCATGCTTTAGATATGGTTCTCAAGATCACTATATAAAAGATTCTCCAGAGATGATGAAAGAAGAGAGAACTCAAATGCCGAGATCCGGGGGTATGGTCCGAGGAAGACCGTAGAGTAACCCAGGAAGTGGGGCAAGGGGAAGAGGTAACCCTAGAGAGCAGGCTGCGAGACCCGAGGGTAGAGCACCTTCAAGGACTTATGCCATTCGCGCTCGCGAAGAGGCATCTTCCCATGATGTTATTACGGGTACCTTTTCTATTCATGATATCAAAGTTATTAATAGATCCCAGATCCACACACTCTTACATTTGCATGAAATTAGTATCCGATTTGAGTATGCCTGTAGACTCTATAGAATTTATGATTAAGGTGTCTAATTCTTTAGGCAAGAGTGTGTTAGTTGATGAAGTATGTAAAGATTGTCCATTAATGATTAGAGGTCATTGTTTTAAAGCAAACCTTATGTTGTTACCATTTGATGAGTTTAACCTCATTCTCGGTATGGACTGGTTGACTGCCCATAATGTAATAGTTAATTGTGGGAAGAAATACATTGAGATGAGATGTGAGAATGGGGACACCCTTCACATAGAATCAGATGAACATAGTAGGTTACCGGTTGTGATTTCCCATATGACGGCAAACAAATACATGAGAAAAGGGTATGAGGCATATCTGGCCTTTGTGATGAATGATAAAGAAACAGGGTCAAAGATTGAGTCAGTGCCGATAGTATGTGAGTACTTGGATGTCTTTCCTGAAGAATTATCGGGATTACCTCCAATCAGAGAAGTTGAGTTCAGCATTGAGCTAGCTCCCGGTACTGTACCAATATCTATTACCCCTTTCAGAATGGCTCCAACAGAGTTGAAAGAGTTGGAGACACAGTTGCAAGAGTTAACTGACAAAGGCTTTGCAAGGTCAAGTTGTTCTCCCTGGGTGTGCTCGGCTTTATTTGTAAAAAGAAGGATGGCACTATGAGATTGTGCATAGATTACCATGACTTAATAAAGCAACAGTAAAGAACAAGTACCTATTGCCAAGGATCGATGATTTGTTTGATCAATTGAAAGGAGCCACCGTGTTCTCTAAGATAGACTTGAGATCGGGGTACTACCAGTTGAGAGTAAAGGATTCAGACGTGTCCAAGACAGCTTTTCGAACAAGGTATGGGCATTATGAATTCTTAGTCATGCCCTTTGGTGTGACCAATGCTCCTGCAGTATTCATGGACTTAATGAACTGCATTTTTAGACCATACCTCGACAAGTTTGTAGTCGTTTTTATTGATGACATACTGATTTATTCCCAAGATGAGAATGAGCATGCTGAGCACCTACGGACGATTTCTGAGACTCTTCGAGAAAATCAGTTATATGCCAAGTTCAGTAAAAGTGAATTTTGGCTCAGGGAAGTAGGATTTCTGGGACATATTGTCTTAGGAGAAGGGGTTCGAGTAGATCTAAGTAAGATCTCAGCCATTATGGACTGGAAACCACCGAAGAATGTCACTGAGATAAGAAGTTTCCTAGGCTTATCCGGTTATTACATATGATTCGTCAAGGGGTTTTCTATGATTGCAACCCCGATGATGAAATTGTTACAGAAAAACGTGAAGTTTGAGTGGACAGAACGATGCCAACAAAGTTTCAAGAAGTTGAAGGCAATGTTTGTGAAGCCCCGATTTTATTACAACTGAGAGAGGGGAAAGAATTTGTGATTTACAGCGATGCATCCTTAAATGGATTAGGCTGTGTACTTATGCAAGAAGGCAAAGTTATTGCTTATGCCTCCAGACAGTTGAAGCCTCATAAGAAGAATTATCAGACGCATGATTTAGAATTGGCTGCCATAGTCTTCGCATTGAAGATATGGAGACATCACCTATATGGTGAGAAATGTCAGATTTTCACTGATCATAAAAGTTTGAAGTACTTGATGCCGCAGAAAGAGTTGAACTTAAGACAACGGAGATGGTTAGAGTTGATAAAAGATTATGAGATGGTCATTGATTACCATCTCGGGAAGGCGAACGTGGCCGCCGACGCTTTGAGTAGAAAATCCTTATTTGCATTAAGGGAAATGAATTCACGGATGACCTTGTCTGACGATGGTTCTATTCTAGCTGAGTTGAGAGCTAGACCAATTTTCCTCCAAGAGATCGTTGAAGCCCAAAAAGAGGATAGTGAATTGCAAGTTAATAGAGCTCAGTGTGAGACAAATGTTGAGTCTGACTTCCGGATTAGTCCCAATGGAAGTTTGACGTTCAAAGACAGAGTTTGTGTACCGAGAAAAGAAGAGCTTATTCAGAAAATTTTGCATGAGGCCCATAATGGATGTTTATCTGTACATCCGGGTAGTACCAAGATGTATAATGACTTGAAGCAACATGAGATTGGTGGCGAGAATGAAGAAAGATATTTTAATTTGTTTCAAATGCTTGATTTGTTAGCAAGTAAAATTTGAACACCAAGTACCTTTGGGTTTGCTTCAACCCATTTTAGTTCCGGAGTGGAAATGGGACCGTATTACTATGGATTTTGTAACGGGTTTACCGTTGTCTCCGAGCAAGAAAGATGCTGTATGGGTTGTAGTTGATAGACTTACGAAATCGGCCCATTTTATACCTGCATTTGAGTTGATTATTCACTAGACAAGTTGGCAAACTTGTATGTTTCAGAAATAGTAAGACTTCATGGAGTTCCCTTGTCAATCATATCGGATAGAGATCCGAGATTCACATCCAGATTTTGGAAGAAGTTACAAGAGGCCTTGGGTACAAAGTTGAACTTTAGTACCGCTTTTCATCCTCAAACTGACGGTCAATCAGAGAGGTTAATTCAAGTACTCGAGGATATGCTAAGATGTTGTATTCTTGAATTCCGAGGCAATTGGGAAAAATTTCTCCCATTAGTAGAGTTTGCCTACAATAATAGCTTTAAGTCGAGCTTAAAGATGGCGCCTTATGAGGCTTTATATGGGCGTAAGTGCCGAACGCCTTTGTATTGGACTGAACTTAAAGAAAACCAAATTCACGGGGTTGATTTGGTTAGAGAAGTGAAGAGAAAGTGAAAGTGATACGAGAAAGTTTAAAAGTCGTGATCGCAGAAAGAAGTCTTATTCGGACTTAAAGAGAAAAGAGATAGAGTATCAGGTCGGAGATAAAATTTTCTTGAAAGTGTCACCTTGGAGAAAAGTTCTCAGATTTGGCCAAAAAGGCAAGTTGAGTCCACGTTTTATTGGACCGTATGAGATTACCAAGAAAGTTGGGCTCAGTAGCTTACAGATTGGCTTTGCCATCGAGTTAGAAAAGATATATGATGTGTTTCACGTGTCAATGTTAAGACGCTACCGATCAGACCCTTCGCATGTAATTCCCCAGTCAGAGGTAGAGATTCATCCCGACATGACTTATGGTGAAGAACCAGTCAAGATATTAGCTCGGGAAGTGAAGCAACTAAGAAAGAAAAGTATTGCCTTAGTGAAAGTATTGTGGCAAAGACATGGAATAGAAGAAGCCATATGGGAACCGTAAGAGAGTATGAGAAGCCGATGATCCAAACCTTTTTCTTTGGTAAGATTTTCGAGGACAAAAATCCTAAGGGGGAGAATTGTAATGACCGATTTAGGGCCTAGTCGTAATAGTGGTGCGAGACCACGAATCCGAGGTGAATTTATGGGTTTTAAGGTTCATGCCATGTTTTCATGTTAGTGTGAAAGTTTTATGAAGCAATTTTGCTAAATTGAAGTTGAATGGTCAAAAGGACCAAATTGCAAAAGTTGTAAAATGTGAGTTTCTAGTAGCATTTTGTATGAAATAGCTCTAGAATAGCAATTATAAGTCCTTAAATAGCAATTTGCCCAAATTATAAATTTTGGACAAAAATGGACATGAGTTAGTAAAATAGAAATTTTTAAAGAGAAGGGCATTTTGGTCATTTGTCTAATAAGTGACTAAAATAGGAAAAAGATGATAAAAATTTCATTCATCTTCTTCCTTCCCTTGCCGAAAATTTGAAGACTCTATAGCTGGGGTTCTTCATTTTTTTCAAGCTTGCTAGTAAGTTCATCTTAGCCCCGTTTTTTATATTCTTCGTGTTTTTGAAGTCCTCGTATTATGAATTAGCTATTTTTAGCTATAAAATAAGCTAAGATGCATGTTCAAAAATTCATCTATGAATGACATGCTTGTTAAATGATGTTTTATGGAAGATTAAGAGAGTTTGATGTTAGATAAACATCTTTTCCTTATGAATTTCATGAAATATGATACTGTGGACTAGTTTGTAAAAGTTTTGACATTAGTCATACCTATTAGAAATAATGAGAATTGATAATGGCTATAGTAGAGAAAATGAATCAGCTAAGCATGTAGTCTAAGAAAGTTGAATGAAAATTATTTTACGAGCCTTGGGGTAAAAGTGCAAATATGAGAAAGTATAGGGGCAAAATAGTAATTTTGCCCAAGTATGAGTAAAGGGTCAATTTAGTCAATGTGAATATTAAATGATCTATTTATGACTATAGATCAAGAAAAATGAAGCCCGGATCGAAACCGAGGCAAGAACAAGGTCGAGGGCTAAATTACATACCTAGCTACATTTTGTATATTGAGGTAAGTTTGTATGATTTCTAACCTTTATGATTTATATAATTGAATTGCTTAGCATAATATATAATGTTATTATGAAAATGTTTAATGTTATGTTAAACAAAGAAATTAATGAGATCAAGTATGAGAAAGTCCAGATAAGACCAAGCCGAGGCATGGCATCGGCAATCAAGCAAGTTTATCATGTAAGTCCAAGGACCCAAGCTTGGCATTGAACAAGTTATCATGTAAGTCCAAGGACCCAAGCTTGGCATTGAACAAGTTATCATGAAAGTCCAAGGACCCAAGCTTGGCATTGAACAAGTTATCAAGAGGAAGATTTCATATAAGTCCATGTCAAGGCATGGCCTTGAAACCAAGATGAGATATCCCATGTAAGACCATATCCAAAATATGGCTTTAGCATCAAGTTCATGGTAAGAGATTTGGTATTCTCGGTTATTCATAGGAATTCATCGGGCAAATGAGATAAGCTCACAAGAGATAACAAGAAAGTTTAGTAAGCAAAATCATTATCAAATGGGGACAAATATTAGTCATATTATGAATGATAAAATAGAGATTATGATTACTATGTTAAAGTATGCTGATCAAGTGATACAAGTATCTTGTTTACTTCACAAGTATGAGACTAGTAAGTATTACAAGGCATGTAAGAACCAAGTATGAGCAAATAAGCTTTATAATTGAAACTATGATACCATTGATTATGTCAAATGGTTTATTTAAGCAAGTATGTTGATATGTGTTTTATATGCAAACTTACTAAGCTAAATGCTTACGTCTTTAGTTCTTTCTTTTCATGTAGTCCCGCCAAGCTAAACTGTGGATCATTGAAGTCGGAGCTCGTGGCACACTATCAATCACCATTTTGGTATATCCAAGTTGATTTTAAGTATGGCATGTATAGGAAACATTTCATTTTGAGTATATGTCTTTGAAAGGGGCAAAAGTATGGGCTGTCAAGTTTATTATTCTTTTGTAAATGGATAACTGATTGGCCATGTTTGACTAAGAATGTATGTTATTAATATCAATGAAGCATGTTATATTGTTCATGAAAGATGTAATAATTGAGTTGCTGAATTGAGCTTGAGTTTGGTCTTAATTTCAGGATGGCAATTGGCTTGGTAAATAGCCCCTAAGTGCCAGCACAGTTAGACACACGGGCGTGTGTCTAGGCCGTGTATAAACTGCACCTTAGTCTTATAAGTCAAAATAGGCCATGGACCAATCCCACGGCCGTGTGTTAAGGCCGTGCATGACACACGGTTAGAACTTGGGCGTGTGCCCGGTCGTGTGAAATAAGTCATTATATCAAGATGTAGTACACGGTCTAAGTACACGGGCGTGCCATGGCCGTGTGTTATAAGTCAGAATGCTAAGGTTTTTCACACGGGCTAGGACCACGGGCGTGCTATGGCCGTGTGGAAATTGGCAGAATACTGAGTTTTAAGGGCACAGTCTGAGGACATGGGCGTGTATGCCTATGCACGGGTGTGTCTTATATTACACGGGCGTGTAACCCCTATTTCAAAGAAAAGTTTTTCGATAAGGTTCTGAAAGTTTACCAGTACAAGTTTAAGGCCTCGTAGGCCCATGAAATGTATGAATTGTTTAAGAATAAGAAGTTTTAATTTCGAAACGAAATTTTATAGCCCATAATGTCATGATTAAGCAAGTTCAAGCATAGTAATGTCTCGTATCGGGTCTGAGCCTCGGACTCGGGTATGGGGTGTTACATTTAGTGGTATCAGAGCTACGGTTTAGTCAGTTCTAGGACTAACGTAGCACGAGCACGAGTCTAGCTATACATGCCATACGTAATAATATTTTTATAATGATAGTGTGACGACTCCTGACGACTTAAATTATGTTTATATATAGTAAATGGATCCTGAAAGAGATATGGCGGATGACGTGGAAAGTAATGCGCCGACTCCACTGAAGGGACGGTCTTAGAATGAGCGAGTTTAGACCCACTACGGTGAGTCAAGGAGGAGGAGAAGAGGCTAGAGAAGCCTTCCTCCATATGATGAACACATGGTACACGGAGTTCGTTTGTACGAACCCGAATGCACAACCCCTCCACCCCCACTTGTTCCACAACCTATTCCAGTAGCCCCTCAAGTAGTAGAGGTGGCAAGAGGAGTTAAGCCTCCAGTTGATAGGATCAGGAAACATGGGGCAGAAGAATTCCGGGCTAGAAAAGATGACGATCCGTAAAGAAAGTGAGTTCGGTTAGAAAATACCATCGAGGGTATTTAATGAATTATCATGCACACCTGAGGAAAGCATGAAGTGTGTAGTCTCCCTTTTAAGAGATTCTGCCTATCAATGGTGGAACACCCTTGTATCAGTGGTACTAAGGGAGAAGATCACATGGGAATTCTTCCAGGAAGAGTTCAAGAAAAAGTATATTAGTCAAAGGTTTGTGGACCAGAAAAGTAAAGAATTCCTAGAACTGAAGCAAGGCAAGATGTCAGTGACTGACTATGAGCGTGAGTTTGTAAGACTCAAAGCAAATACGCTCAAGAATGTGTGTCCACAGAAGCCATCATGAGTAAAAGATTTGAAGATGGGTTGAATGAGGACATCAAACCATTTGTTCTTTGTCCTAGAAGCGAAGGAATTTGTGGTGTTAGTCGAAAGGGCTTGTAAAGTCGAAGAACTAGTAAAAGAGAAGAAGAAATCAAAGCGGAGTCTCGTGACTCTAGAAAGAGACAAATGGAATAAGTCATTCCAATCTTCATCCAAGAAGTCAAGAGATTTCCCTACCCGATCGGCTACTTCCATTGGGTTTTCAAAGAAAGACAAGAGCAAGCAATATTCAGGGAATAAAGCATAGACTACTTCAGTTACAAGTGTTGGGAACATTAGATTCGATAGACCTGAATGCCCACATTGTGGCAAACGCCATTTAGGGGAATGCCGAGCACACGAAAATGCATGCTTTAGATGTGGTTCTCAAGACCACTATATAAAAGATTGTCCAGAGATGATGAAAGAAGAAAGAACTCAGAACCCGAGATCCGGGGGTATGGTCCGAGGAAGACCGCAGCGTAACCCAGGAAGTGGGGCAAGGGAAAGAGGTAACCCTAGAGAGCAGGCTGCGAGACCCGAGGGTAGAGCACCTGTAAGGTCTTATGCCATTCGCGCTCGCGAAGAGGCATCTTCCCATGATGTTATTATGGGTACCTTTTCTCTTCATGATATCAAAGTTATTACTTTAATAGATCCCGGATCCACACACTCTTACATTTGCATGAAATTAGTATCCGATTTGAGTATGCCTGTAGACTCTACAGAATTTATGATTAAGGTGTCTAATCCTTTAGGCAAGAGTGTGTTAGTTGATGAAGTATGTAAAGATTGTCCATTAATGATTAGAGGTCATTGTTTTAAAGAAAACCTTATGTTGTTACCATTTGATGAGTTTGACCTCATTCTCGGTATGGGTCGGTTGATCGCCCATAATGTAATAGTTAATTGTGGGAAGAAATACATTGAGATGAGATGTGAGAATGGAGACACCCTTCACATAGAATCAGATGAACAGAGTAGGTTGCCGGTTGTGATTTCCCATATGACGGCACAAAAATACATGAGAAAAAGGTATGAGGCATATCTGGCCTTTGTGATGAATGATAAAGAAATCGGGTCAAAGATTGAGTCAGTGCCGATATGTGAGTACTTGGATGTCTTTCCGAAGAATTACCGGATTACCTCCAATCGAGAGAAGTTGAGTTCAAAGATTGAGCTAGCTCCGATCGCACCAATATCTATTACTCCTTACAGAATGGCTCCAACGGAGTTGAAAGAGTTGAAGACACAGTTGCAAGAGTTAACAGACAAAGGCTTTGCAAGGTCAAGTTGTTCTCCCTGGGGTGCTCCAATTTTATTTGTAAAATAGAAGGATGGCCCTATGAGATTGTGCATAGATTACCGTCAGCTTAATAAAGTAACAGTAAAGAACAAGTACCCATTGCCAAGGATCGATGATTTTTTCGATCAATTGAAAGGAGCCACCGTGTTCTCTAAGATAGACTTGAGATCGGGGTACTACCAGTTGAGAGTAAAGGATTTAGACGTGTCCAAGATAGCTTTTCGAACAAGGTATGGGCATTATGAATTCTTAGTCATGCCTTTTGGTTTGACCAATGCTCCTGCAGTATTCATGGACTTAATGAAGCTGCATTTTTAGACCATACTCGACAAGTTTGTAGTCGTTTTTATTGACGACATCGATTTATTCCCAAGAGGAGAATGAGCATCTTTGAGCACCTACGGACGCTTTTCTGAGACTCTTCCAGAAAATCGTTATATGCCAAGTTCGAGAAAAGTGAATTTTGGCTCGTGGAAGTAGGATTTTGGGACATATTGTCTCGGGAGAAGGGGTTCGAGTAGACCCAAGTAAGATCTCGGCCATTATGGACTGAAACCAGCGAAGAATGTCAATGACATTAGAAGTTTCCTAGGCTTAGCCGGTTATTACATGAACATTTATCTGTCAAGGGTTTTTATGATTGCAACCTCGACGACGAAATTGTTATTCTGAAAAACGTGAAGTTTGAGTGGACCGAACGATGCCAACAAAGTTTCGAGAAGTTGAAGGCAATTTTACTGAAGCCCGGTTTAGTACAACTTTGAGGCGGGGAAAGAATTTGTGATTTACAAATGATGCATCCTTAAATGGATTAGGTTGTGTACTTATGCAAGAAGGCAAAGTTATTTGCTAATGCCTCCAGACAGTTGAAGCCTCATGAGAAGAATTATCCGACGCATGATTTAGAATTGGCTGCCATAGTCTTCGCATTGAAGATATAGAGACATCACCCATATGGTGAGAAATGTCGGATTTTCACTGATCATAAAAGTTTGAAGTACTTGATGACGCAGAAAGAGTTGAACTTAAGACAACGGAGATGGTTAGAGTTGATAAAAGATTATGAAATGGTCATTGATTACCATCCCGGGAAGGCAAACATGGTCATAGACGCTTTGAGCAGAAAATCCTTATTTGCATTAAGGGCAATGAATTCACGGATGACCTTGTCCGACGATGGTTCTATTCTAGCTGAGTTGAGAGCTAGACCAATTTTCCTCCAAGAGATCGTTGAAGCCCAAAAAGAGGATAGTGAATTGCAAGTTAATAGAGCTCAGTCTGAGACAAATGTTGAGTTTGACTTGCGGATTAGTCCCAATGGAAGTCTGACGTTCAAAGACAGAGTTTGTGTACCGAGAAAAGAAGAGCTTATTCAGAAAATTTTGCATGAGGCCCATAATGGATGTTTATCTGTACATCCGGTAGTATGAGATGTATAATGACTTGAAGCAACGATATTGGTGGCCGAGAATGAAGAAAGATATTTTGAGAATTTATTTCCAAATGCTTGATTTGTCGGCAAGTAAAAATTTGAACACCAAGTACCTTCTGGGTTTACTTCAACCCATTTTAGTTCGGAGTGGAAATGGGACCGTATTACTATGGATTTTGTAACGGGTTTACTATTGTCTCCGAGCAAGAAAGATGCTATATGGGTTGTGGTTGATAGACTTACGAAATAGGCCCATTTTATACCTGTACGAGTTGATTACTCACTAGACAAGTTGGCAAACTTGTATGTTTCAGAAATAGTAAGACTTCATGGAGTTCCCTTGTCAATCATATCGGATAGAGATCCGAGATTCACATCCAGATTTTGGAAGAAGTTACAAGAGGCCTTGGGTACAAAGTTGAACTTTAGTACCGCTTTTCATCCTCAAACTGACGGTCAATCAGAGAGGTTAATTCAAGTACTCGAGGATATGCTCAGATGTTGTATTCCTGAATTCCGAGGCAATTGGGAAAAATTTCTCCCATTAGTAGAGTTTGCCTACAATAATAGGTTTCAGTCGAGCTTAAAGATGGCGCCTTATGAGGCTTTATGTGGGCGTAAGTGCCGAACGCCTTTATATTGGACTGAACTTAAAGAAAACCAAATTCACGGGGTTGATTTGGTTAGAGAAGTCAAGAGAAAGTGAAAGTGATACGAGAAAGTTTAAAAGTCTGCATCGCATGCATGCATGTAAGTCTTATTCGGACTTAAAGAGAAAAGAGATAGAGTATCAAGTCGGAGATAAAATTTTCTTGAAAGTATCACCTTGGAGAAAAGTTCTCAGATTTGGCCGAAAAGGCAAGTTGAGTCCACGTTTTATTGGACCGTATGAGATTTTCGAGAAAGTTGGGCCTGTAGCTTACAGATTGCTTTGCCATCAGAGTTAGAAAAGATACATGATTTGTTTCACGTGTCAATGTTAAGACGCTACCGATCAGACCCTTTGCATGTAATTCCCCAGTCAGAGGTAGAGATTCATCCCGACACGACTTATGGTGAAGAACCAGTCAAGATATTAGCTCGGGAAGTGAAGCAGCTAAGAAAGAAAAGTATTGCCTTAGTGAAAGTATTGTGGCAAAGACATGGAATAGAAGAAGCCATATGGGAACCAGAAGAGAGTATGAGAAGCCAGTATCCAAACCTTTTTGCTAGTAAGATTTTCGAGGACGAAAATCCCTAAGGGGGGAGAATTGTAACAGCCCGATTTAGGGCCTAGTCAGAATAGTGGTGCGAGACCACGAATCCGAGATGAATTTATGGGTTTTTAAGGTTCATGCCATGTTTTCATGTTAGTGTGAAAGTTTCATGAAGCAATTTTGCTAAATTGAAGTTGAATGGTCAAAAAGGACCAAATTGCAAAAGTTGTAAAATGTGAGTTTCTAGAAGCATTTTGTATGAAATAGCTTTAGAATAGAAATTATAAGCCCTTAAATAGCAATTTGCCAAAATTATAAATTTTGGACAAAAATGGACATGAGTTAGTAAAATAGAAATTTTTAAAGAGAAGGGCATTTTGGTCATTTGTCTAATAAGTGATTAAAATAGGAAAAAGATGATAAAAATTTCATTCATCTTCTTCCTTCCCTTGCCGAAAATTTGAAGACTCTATATCTAGGGTTCTTCATTTTTTTCAAGCTTGCTAGTAAGTTCATCTTAGCCCCGTTTTTAATATTCTTCGTGTTTTTGAAGTCCTCGTATTATGAATTAGCTATTTTTAGCTATAAAATAAGCTAAGATGCATGTTCAAAAATTCATCTATGAATGGCATGCTTGTTAAATGATGTTTTGTGGAAGATTAAGAGAGTTTGATGTTAGATAAACATCTTTTCCTTAATGAATTTCATGAAATATGATAGTATGGACTAGTTTGTAAAAGTTTTGAAATTAGTCATACCTATTAGAAATAACGAGAATTGATAATGGCTATAGTAGAGAAAATGATTCAGCTAAGCATGTAGTCTATGAAAGTTGAATGAAAATTATTTTACGAGCCTTGGGGAAAAAGTGTAAATATGAGAAAGTATAGGGGCAAAATAGTAATTTTTCCCAACTATGAGTAAAGGGTCAATTTAGTCAATGTGAATATTAAATGATCTATTTATGACTATAGATCAAGAAAAATGAAGCCCGAATCAAAACCGAGGCAAGAACAAGGTCGAGGGCTAAATTGCATACCTAGCTACATTTTGTATATTGAGGTAAGTTTGTATGATTTCTAAGCTTTATGATTTATATCATTGAATTGCTTAGCATAATATATAATGTTATTATGAAAATGTTTAATGTTATGTTAAACAAAGAAATTAATGAGATCAAGTATGAGAAAGTCAAAGTATAAGACCAAGCCGAGGCATGGCATCGGCAATCAAGCAAGTTTATCATGTAAGTCCAAGGACCCAAGCTTGGCATTGAACAAGTTATCATGTAAGTCCAAGGACCCAAGCTTGGCATTGAACAAGTTATCAAGAGGAAGATTTCATATAAGTCCATGTCAAGGCATGGCCTTGAAACCAAGATGAGATATCCCATGTAAGACCATATCCAAAATATGGCTTTAGCATCAAGTTCATGGTAAGAGATTTGGTATTCTCGGTTATTCATAGGAATTCATCGGGCAAATGAGATAAGCTCAAAAGAGATAACAAGAAAGTTTAGTAAGCAAAATCATTATCAAGTGGGGACAAATATTAGTCATATGATGAATGATAAAATAGAGATTATGATTACTATGTTAAAGTATGTTGATCAAGTGATACAAGTATCTTGTTTACTTCACAAGTATGAGACTAGTAAGTATTACAAGGCATGTAAGAAGCAAGTATGAGCAAATAAGCTTTATAGTTGAAATTATGATACCATTGATTATGTCAAATGGTTTATTTAAGCAAGTATGTTGATATGTGTTTTATATGCAAACTTACTAAGCTAAATGCTTACGTTTTTAATTCTTTCTTTTCATGTAGTCCCGCCAAGCTAAACTGTGGATCATTGAAGTCGGAGCTCGTGGCACACTATCAATCGCCATTTTGGTATAGCCAAGTTGATTTTAAGTATGGCATGTATAGGAAACATTTCATTTTGAGTATATGTCTTAGAAAGGGGCAAAAGTATGGGTTGTCAAGTTTATTATTCTTTTGTAAATGGCTAAGTGATTGGCCAAGTTTGACTAAGAATGTATGTTATTAATATCAATGAAGCATGTTATATTGTTCATGAAAGATGTAATAATTGAGTTGCTGAATTGAGCTTGAGTTTGGTCTTAATTTTAGGATGGCAATTGGCTTGGTAAATAGCCCCTAAGTGCCTGCACGGTTAGACACACGGGCGTGTGTCTAGGCCGTGTATAAACTGCACCTTAGTCTTATAAGTCAGAATAGGCCACGGACCAATCCCACGGCCGTGTGTTAAGGCCGTGCATGACACACGGTTAGAACTTGGGCGTGTGCCCGGTCGTGTGAAATAAGATAGTATATTAAGATGTAGTACACGATCTAAGTCCACAGGTGTGCCATGGCCGTGTGTTATAAGTCAGAATGCTAAGGTTTTTCACACGGGCTAGGACCACGGGCGTGCTATGGCCGTGTGGAAATTGGCAGAATACTAAGTTTTAAGGGCACGGTCTAAGGACATGGGCGTGTATGCCTATGCACAGGCGTGTCTTATATTACACGGGCGTGTAACCCCTATTTCAAAGAAAAGTTTTTCGATAAGGTTCCGAAAGTTTACCAGTACAAGTTTAAGGCCTCGTAGGCCCATGAAATGTACGAATTGTTTAAGAATAAGAAGTTTTAATTTCGAAACAAAATTTTATAGCCCGTAATGTCATGATTAAGCAAGTTCAAGCATAGTAATGTCTCATATCCGGTCTGAGCCTCGGACTCGGGTATGGGGTGTTACAGGCCCAGGAAGCTTTACTATACCCTGTAACATTGGTGAATCTTACTGTGGTAAAGCTTTCTGTGACAAGTATCAACTTGATGCCTAAGTCTATTTTCAAGATGTTAGGGATAGGTGAAGTAAGACCTACAACTGTCACGTTTCAGCTAGTGGATCGATCTTTAGCATATCCGGAAGGAAAGATCGAGGATGTTTTGGTAAGAGTCGATAAATTTATTTTTCCTGCTGATTTTATTGTCTTAGATTTTGAAATAGACAAGGAAGTGCCTATCATCCTTGGGAGACCTTTCTTAGCCACGGGAAGAACGTTAATTGATGTGTAGAAAGGTGAACTCACTATGCGAGTTCAAGACGATCAGGTAACCTTTAACATTCTTAAAGCGATGAAATTTCCCGATCCGGCAGAGGAGTGTTCAGTTATGGAAGAGATAGAAACCTTGGTTTCTATGGAAAGCAATTTTAAAGAAGATCCATTGGAGAAAGCCTTAAATCTTGACCCTTTGGAGGATGAAGAAGGTGAAGAAAACATGGCTTCGATGGAAGCCAATCTGAGAAATTTTATTCAATCTACACGGTTTAAACCGTTGGAGTTGGAAGTCAGAGAATTTGTGCAACCCAAGTTGTCAATTGAAGAACCACCTAAACTCGAACTAAAGGTACTTCCTTCCCATTTTAAATACGTTTATTTAGGTGACTGTTCTACTTTGCCTGTGATTGTTTCAGCAGAACTGACGAAAGATCAAGAGGAGCAACTAATTGCTGTTCTAAAGAAATTTAAGAAAGTAATTGGTTGGACCATAGATGATATTCGAGCTATAAGCCCTTCTTTTTGCATGCATAAAATCATTTTAGAAGAAGGTGAAAGAGAAAGAATTGATGGGAAAAGGAGGCTCAATCCTATTATGGAAGAAGTTGTGAGAAAGGAAGTGATCAAATGGTTAGATGTAGGAATCATCTATCCTATTTCAGATAGTTCATGGGTAAGTTCGGTGCAGTGTGTGCCGAAGAAAGGTGGAATCACGATTGTTGAAAATGAGCGTAACGAGTTAA
This sequence comes from Gossypium sturtianum, assembly GCA_025698515.1. Taxonomy (NCBI): domain Eukaryota; kingdom Viridiplantae; phylum Streptophyta; class Magnoliopsida; order Malvales; family Malvaceae; genus Gossypium; species Gossypium sturtianum. Next base: position 73,773,154 of record CM046947.1, on the reverse strand, counting down.
TTCCAACGAGAACTGTTACCGGTTGGAGAATCTGTATTGATTACAGAAAGTTGAGCAAAGCCACTCGGAAGGACCATTTTTTGTTGCCTTTTATGGATTAGATGTTAGACCGACTAGCAGGTAATGAATTCTATTGTTTTTTAGATGGCTATTCGAGATATAACCAAATGGTTGTAGCCCCAGAGGACCAACATAAAAAAACCTTTACTTGTCCATACGGCACGTTCGCTTTATGCAATGCACATGCAACTTTTCAACGATGCATGATGGCAATATTTACTGATATGGTTGAAAATTTTGTTGAGGTTTTTGTAACGCCCCGAATTTTGGCCTAGAAGGAAATATGTCTTGAGCGTGGGAATACATAAAAATTTATGTGTGCAAGAAAATGACATAAATGATTGTCTGCTTCAGTGGCTAAGTGATTTGGAGTGTTTAGGAGTGTCTGAGAAGTCCTGGGATCAAGCCTAGGCTCTAGCAAAATTTTAGTTTTTCTCTTAAGTGAACCTTGATTCTGGCCTGGAGGCCTTAAGAATAATTATGGTGAATTTATGACACAAAGAGCCTGTTGGTCCAATGGTAGTGGCGTGTGAAGTGGTGCATGAGATCCAAGGTTCAAGTGTTGGCGCAGCAACAAGGAGTATTTATTTTGCTGCCCAAGCCGTGTAGGAGGTGGAGTTGGACTAGAACACTGAGTTTGAATTAGTCATGAGGTGGTTGTAGGCAATTTGAATTGGATGTTGAGTGATTTGTGGAGTGATATGAGGAGAAAAATAAGGAGGATATTGTGGAGAGATGTAAGGAGTGGATCAAGGAGTAGGGGAGTGGTAGTGTTTGCCAAAAGTAGGATTTCCTTTGGTGCCATTTCGGTCATAGGCACTTTGTGCCGAAATTGTCTAGCTTTTGTTTATTTGTTTTTTGGTAGCTATTCCTCTAATGCTTTTTCTCTCTTTTGGATTCAAGCTTGTTTTGGTAGCCGTTTTACGCATTGGCCATTCGGGTATTTTTCTACTTTGGCATTTTTTTCTTTCTTTCAGTTTTCTTATCCTTTCTAATGTGCTCATCCTAGTACCTTAAACCGAATACCATTTCTTCCTTCTCCCTTGAGCAGTGTCGTATACCCTTTTCCCCTCATCCCTTTTTCTATCGGTTCTACAGTTATTGGTTACTCCCTTACACTGTCGTTGGTGAATTGTTCGGTGTGGCAAGAGTTTTCTGTCAATCGGTATGTGTTCAAGTATACTCTTTTACTTTCAGCTTAAAGCCAAATGCTCTTTCTTCTTGTCCTCTGATTGCCGACTTTTGATCCCTTTCTCGTGATGTGTAGCTCGTTGGGTTTCTGGGTTTCCTGAGGAGAGAAGGAGTGCAAGTGTTGTTGAAGCAATCTAAACTTGTTTCTCTCATCGTTAAATTAAGGTAAATGTGTTATCTTACCTTCTTTTGGTATAAGTCGAATATTGTTTGTGTTTTGTGGGCTTACATTTGTGAATGTAGGCCACATATATGAACAATCCTGATTGGTAGGTCTATTGTTGATACAGTTAATTAGCAAGGATCGGGTGATCGATTTTCACCAGCAACATAAGAGCATTAAGCCATATTCGTTCGTTCAAGGTAGGTGGTGTTTGGCGATTTGGGAATTAAGTGTTGGTGAACCCTAACGATTGGTAGACTAACTGTATATCTTGAATGAATGGCTTTGGGCGGTGAACTGTTCACTCGTTATCACGAACAGGTGTGTACACACACCACTCCAATTGTAGATCGGCAAATGCCGAAATGCCAAAAATACGGCAACAGTTACCATACGAGTGCACGAACGCTCGTGTGGGAAAGTCGATACAAAGACGGAGGCCACCATGAACGGTCTCATGGTGCTGGGCTGCTTTTGGGTCAAATGGGTCGAAATGGGCCGTGTGGGCCCAATGGGCTCGCGGGCCCCACAAGGGCCAACTTCATGAACTTATGTGAAATAATGAGCTCGACCATGTCGCTCACATGGCTAAGGGCAGTTTTGGGCTTAGCGGGCCACACGAGCGTGTGGGCCCCACTTGGGCCATACTTTGGGCTTTGGGCCCAACTATACCTTTTGATTGCTAAAGGTTGCACAAGTCATGCGGATCGACTGTGGACCTATTGATGAGTTGATACACATACTTGGACCCTAATGTGAGAAATGACCGTTATGCCTCTGAAGGGCAAAATGTCTAGAATACCCCTATATGATACATGACTGATCTTGTATGCCATTTGATGATATGTTCGCATTCATATGTGATATTTTGTTGCATGGGGATGGGATCTTGTATTGGAGGAAGTGGTTGATATGTGAGGGTCGCACGGGTCGCACGAGATGACTGTTGACCCACCGATGGCTTTAAGCCGATTATGTGATTGGCAGCTCTGCTGCAATATTGGTTAGTGCCGCCACCGGTGCTACATAAGGAGTGTAGGGATGGGTGGGTCTATTTAATCTCCATAGAAGTGAAGGGATGGACATGAGACGGAGTGCAGGGTTGGTTTGGGTATTCATGCATTGCATATACTAATTCTTATATTGAGATGGGCTTAGGCCCAGATAGATGTGATATGTGTCTTTTGATATGGGCTCAGGCCAACCGAGGCTGATGGGGGCTAAGGCCCAATTGCCTCTGTTACTATAATGGGCTTAGGCCCATATAGATGTGATGTATGTTATTTGATTGTTGGGGTTGTACACACTGAGTTTTCGCAAACTCACCCCTCTTTTTAATTTTTCAGGTAATCCCTAGTGAGTCGGTTCGACGTACTGGGGGACTCGGAGGTGGCCACACTATGAACAGTTGCATTTCCGTGTTTTTAATTTACTTTATTTTTAATTATGTTTTCTTTAATTTGGGTTTTGTTGTAATAAGGCCTTTCTCTGGTTGTGTTTTAAATTTTGGGATTTAATTGTGTTGATTGCCTAACTTCTAGTTTTAGGTCTCGGGTTTTAAAAAAAGAAAACACCGTTTTACAAACCAATCGTAAGTACACAAACCTTTTCAAAGAAAAGCTTCCGTTGTATTTTGAAAGTTTAAGTAACAAGTTTAAAGATTCCTACATAAAGTTTTTTTTAATCAAACCCTAATATGCCAAAAGATTTTGAACATAACATTAAGTTATCACTGGAAAATGTTTTAAACTAAGAACTCCTCAAATGACTTCAAGGCTTTACATCAACTTCGGATTTTACGATTCACCCTTCAATGTGACGCTGCCAGATTCGGCCATAACAGTGTTTGATTTCAACAAAGCATGTTTGGAAGCTTTTGAAGATCTAAAGAAGCGGTTAATCTCATCCCCAATAATCGTTACACCTGATTGGAACTCACCTTTTGAATTGATGTGCGATGCAGGTGACTATGCCGTTGGAGCTGTGATGGGTTAAAAAAGAAACAAAGTGTTTCACCCTATTTACTATGCAAGTAGAACTTTGACGGGAGCCCAACTCAATTATACAGTAACTGAAACGGAACTCTTCGCTATAGTTTTTGCTTTTGACAAATTTCGCTCATATCTTATAGGTACCAAAGTTACAGTATTTACTGACCATGCGACCATTAAATAGTTGCTCACGAAGAAAGATGCAAAACCAAGGCTAATTCGTTGGATACTTTTACTCCAAGAATTTGACCTTGAGATCCAAGATAGAAAAGGTGTTGAAAATCAAATAGCTGATCATCTGTCGAGGTTGGAGCAAGATGAGGTAACTCAGTCATGTGTGCCTATCAACGAGAATTTCCCAGATGAACACTTATTTGAGGTAAATCGAATTCATGAAATACCCTGGTTTGTTGATTTTGCCAATTATCTTGCATGTAGAATAATTCCTCGAGAAATGACATACCAACAAAGGAAAAACTTCCTTCATGATAGTCAATATTATCTTTGGGAGGATCCGTTTTTGTTTAAACAATGTGCAGATAATATAATCCGAAAGTGTGTAGCTGAAAGTGAGATTGCTGAGATCTTATATCATTGCCATTCATCTTCAAGTGGGGGTTACTTTGGTGGTTCACGTACTGCAGCAAATATTTTGCAAGCATGTTTCTTTTGGCCTACACTATTTAAAGATGCTTATGCTTATGGGAAGAACTGTGATAAATGCCAAAGGATCGGAAATATATCAATGAGGAATGAGATGCCCTTAACAAACATTTTGGAGATTGAATTGTTCGACGTATGGGGAATTGACTTCTTAGGCCTGTTTCCTTCTTCGTATGGGAACAAATACATCTTAGTTGTTGTGGACTATGTATCCAAGTGGGTTGAAGCTGAAGCATACCCTACAAATGATGCTAAGGAAGTCATGCGATTCCTACATAAGCAGGTATTTACACGATTTGGGACACCAAGAGCTATTATTAGTGATGAAGGTTCTCACTTTTTGAACAAATGGCTTAAGTGGTTGCTTGACAAATATGATGTGAAGCACAAGATTGCTACTGCCTATCACCCCCAGTCTAATGGGCAAGTTGAAAGAGTGAATCGCGAAATCAAAGGTATCCTTGAAAAGGTAGTACGCCTTAGTAGAAAATATTGGTCTCGAAGGCTCGATGATGCATTACGGGCCTATCGAACAGCATTTAAGACACCGTTAGGAATGAATCCTTATCGGTTAGTCTTTGGAAAGTCATGTCATTTGCCATTAGAGTTGGAGAATAAAGCTCACTGGGCTTTGAAGCAGTTGAACTTTGATCTTAAGCAAACCGGTGAGAGAAGGATGTTACAACTTGATGAGTTGGAAGAGCTGAGGTTGTTTTCCTATGGTAATGCCAAAATGTGTAAAGAAAGATCAAAGAGATGGCGTGATAGTCATATACAACCTCGCGAGTTTAAAGAAGGTCAGAAGGTTTTGTTGTTTAATTCAAGGTTGAAGTTATTTCTTGGGAAGCTTAAATCCCGATGGAAAGGACCTTATACCATCTACCGAGTTTATCCTTATGGAGCTATTGAATTATACAACAATTACAGAGGTACGTTTAAAGTTAATGGTCAACGTCTCAAACACTACTGGGATGGTGAAGTTGAGCAAGTTGAATCCTCGTTCAAATTAACAGACCCTTAATTTTTCATGAACTCATTTTGTAAATAAATAAATAATTAGAACTTATTTTTTTAACTTGTTACATTTAATTAATTCTGCCTAAGGAGATTGGAACTTAAACGGGACCGTTGTGACCCCTCCAACCTTTACTGGGAATTAATTTAATGTAATTCGTTAAGAAGAAATTTTCTAATTAAAATTTTAAGTTTCATTTGTTCTATTTAAATTTTAAATTTTTATGTTAATAGAGGGGGTCAAATTTGGCCCAAGTACTAATCAGTTTTTTTTTAGTAAGATACAGTCTGAGTTTGAGGCTGAAGACAGCAAAAAGGAGGGAAAAATCAATGCCTTGCCGTCACACCCATTGCTTGCTGCCCAAGTAACCCTAATGTAGCTAAATTTTTGCTACATGTTGCCCTAATTTTTCCCTATATAAACCCCTCTCCATTCTACTAATTTTCATATCCCTCAAAGCAATTTGCTTACACCCTAAAAATCCCTAAATCTCCATTTTGTGCCGTCAATCCAAATCCCAAAATAAACCCTAGTTCTCTTCCCTTTTTGCCGAAATTCCCTATTGCCGCAATAAAGAGATTGTCGAAGCATCGCTGTTGCTGTCGCACACTGTTGTCACCGCTGCACCCTACCGTTGCTGTCGCACGTCCTCATCACCGCCGCACTATCCTTGCCGTCACAAGATTTTTGTCGTAACAAGTTCTACCCACTTTGCCGATTTCTCTTTTCTCTCTTGTGCATAAACTTTGCCTAAATTTTGGGAAAAGATACCATGTCTCGTAAAAGAACCAGATCTTTAAAGACTACTCCTAAAAACCCTATTTTGATCGATGAAGAAGTGAAAGAGAGATTTGATTCAATCTTCAAGCATCAACCTATGATGCTGAAAAAAGGTTTTGACTTGAAGAATAATGATTTGATGGTTGTTCCTATACCAATTAGAAAGAAAACCAATGCTCTCAAGTGGGAACAATTTTGTGATGCTCGTTCACTTCCCGATGATGCACTAGTTCGAGAATTCTATGCTAGTTTGACTACGCAAGATGCTACTGAAGTCATCGTTCGAAAGAAAAAGGTACCTCTTGCTTCTAAGTCAATCAATGATTTGTTTAATTTACCTGATATTGAAGAAGATGAGTACTACCCTATGATGAACAATATCAATTGGGATTTTCTTCAACAAGTGCTTGATGTTGTGACAAATCTGGGATCCCAATGGATTATAAAAAAGTATGGGAGCCATTCTTGTCGAAGAGAATACTTAAAACCAGTAGTGTAACATCCCGATTTAGGGCCTAGTCAGAATGGTGGTACGAGACCACAAATTCGAGGGTTATGAATAAGTTTTTGAGGTTTATATTATGTATGCATGCTAGTGTGAAAGTTTCATGAAGCAATTTTGTGAAATTGTGGTTGAATTGTCCAAAAGGACTAAATTTAAAAAGTTGCAAAATGTGTGTTTCTAGAAGCTATTTGTGTGAAATAGCTTTAGATTATTAATTTGAGGTCCTTAGATAGCAATTTACCCAAATTCTATTTTTTGGACAAAAATGGGCATGGATGAGTTAAAATTGAAAGTTTATCAAAAGGGGCATTTTGGTCATTTATCAATTAAGTGATTAAAATAGGTGAAAAGATGATAGAAATTCATTCATCTTCTTCCCATAGCTGCCGAAAATTAGAGAAGCCATTGTTAGGGCTCCTTCAATTTTTCAAGCTTGCTAGTAAGTGCTCTTAAGCCCGGTTTTTGATATTCTTCATATTTTTGAAGTCCTAGTAGCATGAGTAAGCTATTTATAGCTATTTGGTGAGCTATTATGGATGTTCAAAAATGTACATATGTATGACATGCATGTATTTTGATGTTTTATGGAAGAATATGAAAGCTTGATGTAGTAGAAACATATTTTGCTAAGTGATTTTCCATGAAAATGCATGTAGGGACTTAGTTGTGAAAATCTTAAGTTTGGTCATACATGGGTGATTTAGTGAGATTTCATGAATGCTTTAGTTGAGTAAGTGGTTCGGCTAAGCATGAAAGGCTAGAAAGTTGAATAAAAATCACTTTACGAGCCTTTGGGACTAAAGTGTAAATAAGAGAAAGTTTAGGGGCAAAATAGTAATTTTGCTAAAGTATGAGATGTGGGTCAATTTAGTCAATGTGTGTATTGAATAAGCTGATTTATTCATTATAGATCAAGAAAGACGAAGCCCGAATTGAAACCGAGGCAGAAGCAAGGTGGTGGACTAAATTGCGCATTTCAATACTTTTGAGTATCGAGGTAAGTCTATGCATAAAGAATGCATTCATACTTACAATTTGTAAATGCTAGCTAGGGTGTAGCATGAATGAGAATGATTGGGAACCTATTTGGTTCAAGTAGAATGAATGTAATATAGATGTGAATGGATGAATAATTGGGTAAATAGACTTGTGCATGTGTTGTGATAATGCTAGATGGTGGGCTAAGTGCGATACCATCCAAATGCATATTGACGATGAGCTGGCTATGTACGATGCTATCGTTAGGTATATCATTTAGTTGCTATGTGCGAGATCACGATGATTACCTTTGTGGTAGGCTAAGTGCGATACCACCTTATAAATTATTTGTGGTGTGCTAAGTGCGAAACCACCGAGATATTGGCCGTGTGGATTAATTGTGTATATTAGCTGTGTGTAATAGCTGTGTGGATAAGATATGTGGATTAGCTGTGTGGATTGGCTATGTGAGTTAGCTATGTGAATGTATTATTGAGCAATAATGACGTGTTGTATATTGTGTAAATGTGATATTGAATGCAGGGGTGCATTTCAATAATTATGAGCAAGTGACTCATGATGTGTTGGTAATATGGTAAGAGATAGAAAGAGTAAGCATAGTTGTATATTATATGTTGGTATAATGCTAATTGTGGTTGGGCTTATACTATGATGCTTAATTGTTTATGTGTAAACTTACTAAGCTCAAAGCTTACTCTTTTTCTTTTCCCTTGTCTTATAGATTAAAAGCGTTGAATCGAGATACGAGGATCATTAGAAGATAGCCCACATATCAGCACACTTTGGTACATGAAACTTAATGTTTTGTATATGGCATGTATAGGGGCTAGATAAGTTAGTAAATTTTGTTGTAAATGGCTAAGATGTGTTGGCCTATAGATGGATAGATTATTTTGTATAATGCCATGGTTGTTGGCTATTACATTATATGAAAGAAAGATGTAGTTTTCTATGTGAGAATGCACTTCAATTTGAGTTGATTATGATGGTGTTAAATGAGTATATGTTGTGTATGTTAGAAGGGTGAAAAGAACTTGACACTTAGTCTTGTTCTTGACCATGTGGGTAGACACACGGGCGTGTGTCTAGACCATGTGTGACACACGGTCAGCCCACAGGCGTGTGCTGTGGCCGTGCGCCCTACATGTTAATATTTAGAAACAGAATAGACCACGGACTAGTCACACGGGCGTGTGCGTAGGGCGTGTGGGATTAATCAGTGTTGGCCACGGGCTAGCCACACGGGCGTGTGTCTAGACTCGGGCCGCGGCGAGGAAGTCGATGTTCACCACGGTTGGGGAGCACGGGCGTCCCATGGCTGTGGGGCATTTGGCAGAATGCTTGGGTTTTTAGGCACGGTCTGAGGACATGGGTGTGTGTGCTCATGCACGGGCGTGTCTAATCTTGCACGGGCGTGTGAGACTTGTATAAAAGAGAAAAATTTTAAGGATCGTAAAAGTTCCGGATTAGTCTCGAGAGCCCTCGTGTGTATGAGTGAGGCCTCGTAAGTCGAGAATACGGTTATAGCGAGTAATGACGTTGAGCCTAAGTTGCAATTAAGTGGTTTGCGTTCGGTAACGCCTCGGGCCTGGTTCCCAACGTAGAACCCGGGTAAGGGGTGTTACATTTAGTGGTATCAGAGCTATGGTTTAGTCGGTTCTAGGACTACCGTAGTGGGTGTAAGAGTCTAGCTATACATGCCATAAGTGTACGATGATAGTGTGGTGGTTTCTGATGATTTTAAATCTTATTTGATATAGAATATGGATTCTGATCCATTGACTGCTGATGAAGCAGCTAGTAATGCACCGGCTCCTGCGCAAGGAGCCGTGCCGGTGCAAAGTGGACCCAAGGCGCGGGGTCAAGGGGAAGAGGCACGAGAAGCCTTTCTCCATATGATGAGTGATTGGTACTCGGACTACGTTCGAGCGAACCCTAACGCTCAACTTCCTCCACCTCCTCCTATACCTCAGCCAAATCCAGTGGCTCCTCAAGGTATGGGTGTAGTGAGGATATCGAAACCCCCAGTGGATAAGATTAGGAAACACGGGGCTGAGGAGTTTAGAGCTAAGGTAGATGATGACCCAGAGAGGGCGGAGTTCTGGTTGGAGAACTCGATGAGGGTGTTCGATGAGCTCTCATGTACACCTGAGGAAAGTTTGAAGTGTGTCGTATCTTTGCTGAGAATTCGGCATACCATTGGTGGAAAACGCTGACGTTAGTGGTCTCGAAAGAGCGGGTAACGTGGGATTTCTTTCTGGAAGAGTTCCGAAAGAAGTATATAAGCCAACGGTTTACAGACCGAAAAAGGAAAGAATTCCTTGAGTTGAAGCAAGGAAGAATGTCAGTAGTAGAATATGAGCGTGAGTTTGTTAGGCTTAGCAAATACGCTCAATAATGTGTGTCGACAGAGACCATCTTGTGCAAGAGGTTCAAAGATGGGCTGAATGAGGATATCAAACTCCTAGTGGGCATTTTGGAGTTGAAAGAATTTGTGGTGCTAGTTGAGAGGGCAAGTAATGCCGAGGAATTGAGTTCAGAAAAGAGAAGGGCTGTGAGTGAAGCCCGAGATGCGAGAAAGAGATCGATGGGCAAGTCGTATCAAGCCCAGTCAAAAAGATCCAAGGAAGTGAATCCTCAAACGTTAGCCTCAGTGGGATATTCGCATCGAGACTTGGACAATGCTCGTCAGGGTTCGAGAGTTCGAGCCCCCTGGATGGAAAGTGTGGGCAATACAAAGAGTAAACCGGAGTGTCCAAATTGTGGTAGGTATCACACCAGAGAGTGTTAGGGAAACAGTCAGAAATGTTACAAATGTGGTTCCCCTGACCACTTTATCCGTAACTGTCCCGAGAGGGATGATAAGGAAGAGAAGCAAGAAGTGAGACCTAGTGAAGTGTCTACGAGGGGTAGACCACCAAGGAACCCAAGAGGTGGGGCTAGTGGTAGAGGTGCGCCTAGAGATTCTGCTGTGAGATCGGAGGGTCGGGCACCTGCGAGGACGTATGCCATTCGCGCTCGCGAAGTGGCATCCTCCCCTGATGTGATAACAGGTACTTTTTCTCTCTTTGACACCTCTGTTATTGCTTTAATAGATCCAGGGTCTACTCACTCTTCTATTTGCATGAGATTGGCATCTAGTTTGAGTATGACCATTGAGTCTACGGACATTGTGATTAAGGTGTCAAACCCGTTAGGAAAGCATGTGTTAGTGGACAAAGTGTGTAAGAATTGTCCTTTGTTGATTGAGAATCATTGTTTTCCGGCAAACCTTATGTTGTTGCCATTTGATGAGTTCGATTTAATCCTAGGCATGGATTGGTTGACTACCCATAGTGTTTTAGTGAACTGTGGTAGTAAGTACATTGAATTGAAATGTGAGAGTGGAGATATGGTTCGGGTTAAATCAGGTGGATCGGACAGTCTACCCATGATGATTTCTTCCTTAGTGGCTGAGAAATGTTTAAGAAAAGGGTGTGAGTCCTATCTTGCGTTTGTGTTGAATACTTAAGAGGTTGGAGTAGAGTTTGAAACAGTGCCAGTGGTATGTGAGTACCCAGATGTATTTCCGGAAGAGTTACCTGGATTACCTCCAGTGAGAGAGGTCAAGTTTGGAATTGAGTTGGTTCCGAGAATGACACCTATTTCGATTGCTCTGTACAAAATGGCACCTGTAGAGTTGAAAGAACTGAAGGTTCAGTTACAAGAGTTGACAGATAAGGGTTTTGCAAGACCGAGCTACTCGCCGTGGGGTGTTCCGGTATTGTTTGTGAAGAAGAAAGATGGGTCTATGAGGTTGTGTATAGACTATAGACAACTGAACAAGGTGACAGTTAAGAATAAGTATTCTTTACCAAGGATTGATGATCTTTTCGATCAACTGAAGAGGGGTCGATTAAGATCTTGGCTCGAGAAGTGAAGCAGTTGAGAAATAAGAGCATAGCACTAGTGAAAGTATTATGGCAGAAACATGGCGTGGAAGAGGCTACGTGGGAAACGGAAGAAGCTATGAGAGAGCAACATCCAAACCTCTTTTCTGGTAAGATTTTTGGGGGCAAAAATCTCTAAAGGGGGGAGAGTTGTAACATCCCAATTTAGGGCCTAGTCGGAATGGTGGTACGAGACCACAAATCCAAGGGTTATGAATGAGTTTTTGAGGTTTATATTATGTATGCATGCTAGTGTGAAAGTTTCATGAAACAATTTTGTGAAATTGTGGTTGAATTGTCCAAAAGGACTAAATTGCAAAAGTTGCAAAATGTGTGTTTCTAGAAGCTATTTGTGTGAAATAGCTTTAGATTATTAATTTGAGGTCCTTAAATAGTAATTTACCCAAATTCTAATTTTTGGACAAAAATGGGCATGGATGAGTTAAAACTGAAAGTTTATCAAAAAGGGCATTTTGGTCATTTATCAATTAAGTGATTAAAATAGGTGAAAAGATGATAGAAATTCATTCATATTCTTCCCATAGTTGCTAAAATTAGAGAAGCCATTGTTAGGGCTCCTTCAATTTTTCAAGCTTGCTAGTAAGTGCTCTTAAGCCGGTTTTTGATATTCTTCGATTTTTGAAGTCCTAGTAGCATGAGTAAGCTATTTATAGCTATTTGGTGAGCTATTATGGATGTTCAAAAATGTACATATATGTATGACATGCATGTATTTTGATGTTTTATGGAAGAATATGAAAGCTTGATGTAGTAGAAACATCTTTTGCTAAGTGATTTTCCATGAAAATGCATGTAGGGACTTAGTTGTGAAAATCTTAAGTTTGGTCATACATGGGTGATTTAGTGAGATTTGATGAATGCTTTAGTTTAGTAAGTGGTTCGGCTAAGCATGAAAGGCTAGAAACTTGAATAAAAATCACTTTACGAGCCTTTGGGACTAAAGTGTAAATATGAGAAAGTTTATGGGCAAAATAGTAATTTTGCTAAAGTATGAGATGTGGGTCAATTTAGTCAATGTGTATATTGAATAAGCTGATTTATTCATTATAGATCAAGAAAGACGAAGCCCGGATCGAAACCGAGGCAAAAGCAAGGTGGTTGACTAAATTGCACATTTCAGTACTTTTGAGTATCGAGGTAAGTCTATGCATAAACAATGCATTCATACTTACAATTTGTAAATGCTAGCTAGGGTGTAGCATGAATGAGAATGATTGGGAACCTATGTGGTTCAAGTAGAATGAATGTAATATAGATGTGAATGGATGAATAATTGGGTAAATAGACTTGTGCATGTGTTGTGATAATGCTAGATGGTGGGCTAAGTGCGATACCATCCAAATGCATATTGACGATGAGCTGGCTATGTGCGATGCTATCGTTAGGTATATCATTTAGTGGCTATGTACGAGATCACGATGATTACCTTTGTGGTAGGCTATGTGCGATACCACCTTATAAATTATTTGTGGTGTGCTAAGTGCTAAACCACCGAGATATTGGCTGTGTGGATTAATTGTGTATATTAGTCGTGTAATAATATTTGTGTGGATAAGATATGTGGATTAGCTGTGTGGATTAGCTATGTGAGTTAGCTATGTGAATGTATTATTGAGCAATAATGACGTGTTGTATATTGTGTAAATGTGATATTGAATGCAAGGGTGCATTTCAATAATTATGAGCAAGTGACTCATGATGTGTTGGTAATATGGTAAGGGATAGAAAGAGTAAGCATTGTTGTATATTATATGTTGGTATAATGCTAATTGTGGTTGGGCTTATACTATGATGCTTAATTGTTTATGTGTAAACTTACTAAGCTCAAAGCTTACTCTCTTTCTTTTCCCTTGTCTTATAGATTAAAAGCGTTGAATCGAGATACGAGGATCATCAGAAGATAGCCCACATATCAAGACACTTTGGTACATGAAACTTAATGTTTTGTATATGGCATGTATAGGGGCTAGATAAGTTAGTAAATTTTGTTGTAAATGGCTAAGATGTGTTGGCCTATAGATGGATAGCTTATTTTGTATAATGCCATGGTTGTTGGCTATTACATTATATGAAAGAAAGATGTAGTTTTCTATGTGAGAATGCACTTCAATTTGAGTTGATTATGATGGTGTTAGATGAGTATATGTTGTGTATGTTAGAAGGGTGAAAAGAACTTGACACTTAGTCTTGTTCTTGACCATGTGGGTAGACACACGGGCGTGTGTCTAGACCATGTGTGACACACAGTCACCCACGACGCGTGTCTTTGTGGCCGCAAGGCCCCCGCATGTTAATATTTGGAAACAGAATAGACCACGGACTAGTCACACAGGCGTGTGCCTAGGGTGTGTGAGATTAATTAGTGTTGGCCACGGGCTAGCCACACGGGCGTGTGTCTAGACTCTAGGCCGTGCGAGGGAAGTCAGTGTTCACCACGGTTGGGGAGCACGAGCGTGCCATGGCCGTGGGGCATTTGGCAGAATGCTTGGGTTTTTAGGCACGGTCTGAGGACATGGGCGTGTGTGCTCATGCACGGGCGTGTCTAATCTTGCACGGGCATGTGGGATCTGTATAAAAGAGAAAAAATTTAAGGATCGTAAAAGTTCCGGATTAGTCTCGAGAGCCCTCGTGTGTATGAGTGAGGCCTCGTAAGTCGAGAATGAGGTTATAGCGAGTAATGACGTTGAGCCTAAGTGGCAATTAAGCGGTTTGAGTTCGGTAATGCCTCAGGCCCGGTTCCCAGTGTAGAACCCGGGTACGGGGTGTTACAAGTAGCAAAGGTATGGTTTTATTTCGTTCGCTACAGTTTTATGCCTATCTCACATAGTTCTACCATCTGGATGGAACAGATGCTTTTGTTATATGCAATTTTGATAGAAAAGTCCATTAATGTTGGGAAAATTATCCTCAAGGAGATTCACGATTGTGCTAAAAAGAAGGTAGAAAGTGCTTATTTCCCATCATTAATCACTTCACTTTGCTTAAAGGCCTGTGTTAAAACACAAGAAAATCTGAAGGGGCGATATGTTCAAGGATGCATTACAAATTATGATCTTGAAAGATTAGTAGAGAGGGTGCATGAGCTAAATCAAGGCGAGCAAGAAGAGCCAACTGAGCCGGATACCGAGGAGTCAACAGATGGAACTGAAACTGAAGCTAATTTAGTTACAGACACTGAAGAGGAAGAATCTGATAAGGAACCAAACATTCCTGACCAAGGGTTGAGCCAGAAGAAGAACCAGTCAAGCTAAGTGTTGAACCTGAATATACAACTCCCATGTCGACTTCTATAAGTACTTCAAGGAAATCGAAGTTGTCAATTTTTATGGATATGTGCAAGTTCATGCATAATCAACAACAAATTAGAAATATGAAAAAAAATTAGAGATGACTCAATTCGAAATACTTTTAAGAATATCTCTAATACTTTTGTTACTGAGTTCCCAGATGCTATCTTTGGGACATGGACGGAAGATACTGACGATGCAAGCAGAGATGGAGCTAAAGAAGGGGGATTCTTGTCTTGTTATTTATTTAATTATTTTTAGGTCCTTAGGAATTTATTTCGTTCGTAATTAGGATTTATTTTTTGCAGAATAAAACATAGCAAGCATGAACAAACTTAACACTTCTTTAGAAAGAATAAGACTAAGTGATGTGGTAATGGGAATGAACATGTCTAGGATTGGGTTATTAGGGAAGACTTGGTATTTAAGCAGTCTTAATGACTCACCTCTCTTTCTTTACAACCCTACCTGGTGTTCAGTTTTCATTCATTACTTTGTTCTTGCAATGAGGACATTGCTTCTTTTTAAAGGGGGGTAAAGCAAATAAATTGCTCAAACTTTTAAATTTTTTTCAAGTATGTTTCAATCATTTCTTCCATAAGTATGTTTTAATAAATGAATGTTTAGAGATATTTTTTGTTACTAAGATAGTTTGTATGCAAGTATGAATGATGATTTAATCTAAGTGAAAGTATGTTATCATGAAGAATGGAATGCTTGTATGATCTTAGCCTTAGTAATGTTTGCCATGAAAACTTAGTTTCTTATGAGATTAGACATGCATGAAGGTTTATATCTTTGGAATTGACTTAGTAACTTTCTTGAGGCAAAATCTTAGGGGACATAAAAATCTAAAATGATATAGGCACTATTTCTTTGGACCATTTGAGCCTTTTCAAGCTAACCCTATGATATTAGACCTTTGAAACTGTAATTTTGAGCTTAAAGGCTTGTTTTTTGCAATGAACCTACATTATAAGCCAATTACCATCTTTTTAAAGTTATCCTAATTTTATGCACCTATCTTAACTAAAATTGCCTTGGGAATCAACATTTGAGGAAATTTTCATAAAGATGTATGTGCTCATGCTTTAAAAAAAGAGCGAAGAAAAGCTTGCTCAGTCTCCAAAAAAGGAAAAATGTATGAGCTTGAGTTCAAAATAAGTTTTGGGGTGTTCCAAAGGTTCACTTAAAGAAAAAGGTTGTATTACGAGAAAACCAAGACAAAGTTAAAGGTTAAGATTTTTTAAAACCGAAATGTCCCATCTCTTAAAATCCCTACCTTTAATCGAGCCCCATTACAACATTACAAAAGACCTATTGATTTGATGATTATGTCACCTACATTAGTGGAGAGGAAGTCCTGACTTCAACATATGAAGATCATAAATAAGCCTTGTGATTGTTTGCTTGATTGATAGGAAATTATGTTGAATGAAGAATGTTATCTATGGCTGTGATATACATGCAAACTATGATTCATGTTGGCATATTTTGAAGCTTAGTATAATCTTAAGAAATGTTTGCATATGAATTACTTGTTAATAAAGAAGGTCGATAAACACGAAGTTATTAATGCATGCTTATGGGACAAAGATTGATGCTGCTTACACAATTAGCAATTTTGCCTTAGCAAGACCTTTTGCTGTGCATAAACATTACTCGGGATGAGCAATGATTTAACTTTGGGGGTGTGTAAATGGAAAAATATAAAGGATTTTTCCGATGTAATTTATCACCTTTTTACTTAAATCCGTTGTTAAAACTAAGTAATTGTTTAATAAATTAATGAAATATGTAAAAATATGAAATTAGGACATAGAAATTATTAAAATGTGATTTTTTGCTTTATTATATAGTTTTCATGCAATAAATGACTTATTTTATATTAATTTGAATATATTATATTTTTTAAGACATAAAGTGGGCCATGCATGACTAAATTAAATAATAAAATATAAAATTATATTTAATAATTCATTTTAAAGTATTTCATTAATAATTTGGGTTTTAATTCATTAATTAAATTGGATAAATTTTATTCTTTGGTCCTCTAACTTGTTGATTTATTCTGGACAGGTCTGATAGCTTTGCTAGATTATAAAACCGTCCAAATTGGAGACCAAGTCAACCCAATATTCGGCTACACATGGCTGTTCATTTAAACCATTCTTTGGTTTAATTACACAAGGTCCTTGCAGTGTTGAAGAAATTAGAGATTTGCCCGAAGATTTACGATTGACCGAGTCTCAGTCCTAAGTTGTGTGGCATCCAAAATTACTTAAAAATCAAGCAAAAATCAAGTCAAAAGCCACTAAGCATGGCCGACCACAATTTGAGGAGATTTGAAGAGGTTAACATCCACTATTTTTAGCAAACTATCCCCCTCTCCTCACCTATAAATAAGACCCTCTCATTCCCTCATTCATCATCCCTCAATCATTCCTCATTCATTCTCATCATTCATCATTCTCTCTTCTCTCAAATTTCTCTTAGCCTTTTCCATTCCCACGCCTAGCATCATCTCTTCATACAGATTTTAGCAATTAAGCCTCTTAAAGAACCCTTGGTCGGCCACCTTGGAGAGCCATCAGCAAAGGAGCAAAGCAAAGGAATGAAGGAGCCTCGTCAGTCACAGTCTTGGGTGACAGCCACTCTGAATTGGGTTTAATCTTTATTTTCTTTAATTTAATCTAAAGATGTTCGCTATGTGTTCTTTGTTCTTGTTTACAACAAAGTTAGCTTAATTTTATTTAAGCTAGGATGATTTCTTTGATTAAATAATATTTATTTGATTCATGCTTATAATGTTCGTGCCTCAATCGATCATGTTTTCAATTAAAATCCAGTCTATATTTCGTTCATACGTGATTGAAATGCACCTGAATTAGCTAAGCGATCCTGACCAGACGATGGCTAACACATAATTGAAATGTGCATGCTCAATTTAGATCCTGAACCGATTAAATTGTAGGTTGCATAACAACTCTGACCAAGCTCTGTTATTTGCATAGTTTTTAGATTTGTGTGATTAAACTGTTTCAAACCTGAGACGTCCCTGTTACCTCACACGAATGCTAAGAAACCCTTAGTAAATAAGGATCAGTAAAATGCGTATTTACTAAGTAAAGGATTCCGAAAGAACCTAATGTGGTTTCCAAACTCATGAAAGATTGAGTTGCCATGGAAAGTTTTTCCGAATGTTATTAAGCATGTTGACAATAAATTGAGTTTAATTCAAGTAATTGTCCTAGTTTATTTATGTTATAATTGTTACAAATTGTGTTTTATTTTACTAAAATCTATTTCATTCATATAGTTTGCATACTTAGGATAATTTGCATTAGGGATCATTGCATTTAGTTTAATATATTTTAATCACCACTTCTCAACTATATTGTGTTTTTATTTACCAAATTGTTAATATAATTTTACAAATTAAGTGACTTAGCACAAATACAATCCTTGTGGAGACGATAACTCTATACTTACTTATTACTTGATAACGATTGTGTACACTTGCACAAACCTACGCGTTACAGAGCCACTATGAGCAAGTCTAATGGCAAGGAAAACTTTGTTTTAGCTTTCGGGTTGTAAGCAGAAGTGTGATTGGTGAGTGTTTGGAATCAGTGCTTGTAGACAAGATGCATAGTATTAAATGAGTATTCTAAACCCTTATTCTATGTTTCGAGTATAAACTTTCTTATTTCCCTTATTAATTTTTCGAGTTATGTAATTATGTGATGTGGATTGAGTATTTTGATGTGTTAATGTGATATGAAAATATATGTTTGTGATAGCTATTGTGAGCATGTTATACATGCCGAATGACAGTGACAATGTTGAGCTAATAATGCAAATATACAATGAAAGTGTGTAGAAAATGGTAAGTAAATGTGTGTTTTATTGTGGATATTTTCACCTTGTGACCTTTTGAGACCGTTGGATGTAGTTGGCATGCCATAGGATTATGTGAGTATTCACATTTGTGTTGTGATTTGGGGCATTGAGGCCCGAGACAGTTTTGGAGAGATAAGGGAATGTGAGCTCAGCTCCAATCATCGGGATATTTTGGTGTGTTGGAGAATGTTTAGCTTTATGCTACACTTATGGGATATGTTAGACTCTTTGAGTCATTGGTGTGATGGAAATCCGTGTATCCAATGTGTGGTGATAGAGCCCACTTTTACGTTACATAGTCCCAAGTTTCCAAATTCTCATAAGTTGATTAATATATGAAATTATTGTGTGTAAATGCATGTAAATATATAAACTTGACTTGTGAGTTATTAAAGCATGAATACATTGTCTTGTCTTGATGATATATGAGTTGAGTGTAATTGCATGTGAGAGTACATGCTAATTTTATGATTTAATGAAGCGTGAATATGTTATTTTTGACTTGGTTAGAATACGGTTGGGAATGTGTTGTAGTATGCTCTTGTTTAACCTTTGATTTTGTGTATGCTTTGTGATTATTGATCTTTCGTAATTTGGTGTAGCAGATGAAACTATTTTCGCACTTTAGGAGATTGAACATTAAGCATTTTAGTTGTGTTTTAATTATATTCTAGTAAAGTTTAGTTAAGTGTAATAAATGGGTAATTTAAGTGTTTTAATTACCTTAGGGGCCAAATGAGGCTTAAGGGTGAGCTAATATATGTTGTGAGTGTGTAGGAGACCATTAGAAGGCATACTATCTCAATATTGGTCGCTAGGTTACAACACGAAGCATTTGATGTCACAACATAGGGAGCAGGATAAGAAAAGTCCAAGATTGTCTTCGATGTCGCGACACAGCTTGAGGATTTCATGTCATATCCTTGAAGATACCCTGAAGATGGGCATACCGCCCTTAATGTCTCGACATAGGACCTGGTTTGTCACGACGTCACATCTGCATGAGAAATTAATACGAGTTAGGGACGTTTTGATCCACTCAATCCAACTTTAAGTTCTGGAACAACAGTTGACCTAGGGTTAAGGACGATGACCATTCTAAGTCCAAAAATAGGCTCAGCTAACACATGTGATGGGAACATTTTTCTCTGTATAATTGTAACAACCCGTTTTCAGTGAAATCGGAATAGTGGTTTTAGGACCACAAATCTGAGGCCGGAAGAAAATTTATTTTAATATTATTTTATGGTCTATAGTATGATATAAATATCGTATGAAAATTTCGTTAAGAAATTTTACTGATTACATGTTTAATTTGATAAAAAGGACCAAATTGCATAAAATGAAAAAGTTGAATTCTAGTAGCTAAAGGTACTAAATAACTATGGAATTCAAAATTTGAAGTCCTTATATGGCAAATAGACCAATTAGTGGAGTTAGTAGAAAAGAATGATTATTCATCATTGGAAATTAGTAAATTATTAAGGTTAATTTTGGAAAGATGATTAAATAAAAGATGATAAATGAATTAAATAATAAAAATATCATCATTATCATCATCTTTCCTAAAACAAGACATGGAAACCCTAGCCATGATAGTTGAGCTCAAGCAAGCTTAGTTTTCTTAATTAGGTAAGTATTTTGGTCCCGTTTTTAATGACTTCTATGTTTTCGAGATCGTAATAGCTTAATCTAGCTATCTCGGGATTAATTTGTAAAACTATTAAAGTATTAGGGTTTTTCCATTTATGAATATAGTTAAATTATGAAGTTTTATGGTAGAAAGTGAAAGGTTGTTGATAGATAAACAACTTTTGTAAAGAGAATTTTGATGAAATTATGATTTAGGGACTAAATCGAAAAGATGGAAAATTCATGGAAAAATTATGAATTTTATAAAATACATGGGCTGCTATTGTGATACATGAAAATCGTCTAGGCTTGGAATAAGGATTAAATTGTATGAATTTCATTTTTCGAGCCTAGGGACAAAATCGTAATTAATTAAAAGTTTAGGGGTAAAATAGTAATTTTACCAAAGATGTGTATTAGACAGAATTGAATATGAATTGTATTTAATTGAGTTAAATTCATTTGTTTAGCTCCGGATAGACACAATACGGAGTTAGATCGAGGAAACGAGAAAGTATTGGGTTAGTAGCTTTTGTGTTTACGAACACTTGTCGAGGTAAGTTTGTGTAACTAAATTGTATGTTTATATGTTTAAATTGAATATTATGTTTGTGAAATGTATAATTTCCATGTATAAGTATTTATCACGTGTCCGAAGATATCTAACAAGTTCTAAGTCCCGTTTGAACCTAAGAAATTCGATGGATACAAATGACATTATCATTAAGGGTTCCCGAATTGGTTGTGGTCCTGCATGTGTTGCGGACACACCACAGCTCACAAGAGCATCTCGTTATTTAGCTCTTATAAGCATATCGATATATGGCTTTCTTGAGCTTCCTATTATTTGGCTCTCACGAGCTTCCTGATAATTGGCTCTCATGAGCTTCTCGATTAATAGCTCTCCGGAGCTTCCCGATATTGGCTCGTATGAGCTTCCTACTTACGGCTCTTATGAGCTTTCCGTTACATGGATCATATGAGCTTCCCATTTCATGGCTCGAAAGAGCTTCCCGATTATATGCTCGTATGGGCATACCTATATATGAATTGACGGATTACAGATTTGCACACTTCGTGTGTAACACCCCAAACTCGGACAAGACACCACGCCCGAATCTGGTATGTTACGGGGAAAAACGTCTTTGAGTGATCAGATTTTTTTCGTTTAGAAGTGGGGTGAAAACAAAGTGAATTTGAGGAAAGTTTGAGTAGGCTTGTTTGATTAGATTTTAAAAACTTATCCAAGTATATAGTTAAAACGAGTTAATTTCATTTAGGACTTCCAATAGTTTCTTAGTGCCATTTTGAAACATTTTAGACTTAGTGGAAAAAACGAGTTTGATTTGGAAATCATTTGAGTTTATTGAATAGCAAAACATAGCGAGATACCCGATGGTATAGTTTAAAACACATTGCGATATAAGTTTGAAAACATTGTTTTTCCAAGTTTTAGTAAAATTTCATGCCAAGTTATTTGTTAAGCAAGGTTGAGAATCTAATTAAAACATACCCATCATAAAACATAATTTAAAGGCCTTTACAAATCCAAATTAAAACCCAAATAAAAGTAATTAAACTAAAGTACCCAAATGATAGAGTTGGAGAAAAACTTTATTAAGCATGGCATGAGCACCCCGAGTCCATCCGGCTCCATGTCGCGTCTCACGAGTCACTGAAATGTCAAAGGAGAGGGTGAGTCGAGTGACTCGATGCATAAATCCCGCTCCCGATTAAACAACATGCTAACACACATCATACATAGCAACATAATTAATGCAACCCGATCCTAACCATCCGTATCTCCTTTTTCTACCCCATGTGGTACCAAACCTTTGGTGGTGCCAAACCACCTGGTGACATATAGTCACAATGTGTTACCAAAACACTGGTGTCCCAAAGACACAATGTGCTACCCAAGCACCGGTGACCGTAGTCACGATAATCGAATGATGGGGCCAACCCATCGTGTGATACCCAATCACTAGTGCAGACGATCCCATATCTCATGTGGGGCCAACCCACGGTGGTGTTACCCACAGGGGACAAGTCGCAATGAGGTGCCCAACCCTGCGGTGTCCCAAAGACACAAATGTGCTACCAAAGCACTTTGGTGACCGTAGTCACAATAATCGAATGATGGGGCCAACCCATCGTGTGATACCCAATCACTAGCGACGATCCCATATCTCAAAGTGGGGCCAACCCACGGTGGTGTTACCCACAGAGGACAAGTCGCAATGAGGTGCCCAACCTCTGGTGTCCCAAAGACACAAATGTGCTACCCAAGCTTTGGTGACCCAAAGTCACAAAGTGTGTTACCAAAACACTGGTGCTCGTCGGCACAAATCATCACTTGCCCCTCCACTCATATCACCCATCAACAAACCAACTCATGTAATCATGCATATCATACAAATTATGCATATCATGCTAATATGTTTGACTCATGCCCCATATCACATACATACATAGTCATGATACCATATAGATCATCAAGTAATCTAGTAACAATCTCGACTTACCCGGATACGTACACATACCCCGTTTGGGTATCCAATAATCCATCATCTTGTCATGATTTTAATAGGCAAACAGGTTTATTAATAACATTACTAGATATCGGTGTGTTAGTTTACACACTGTAATACGAGTCTAGAAATCGACAAAAGCGATCTAAGTCCCTTGATTAACTAGCTCCTACAATCGGCCAAGACATAGGGGTTAGGTGCTAAAGCCATTCGGCCAAGGATTTTAAGCCAACAGGAATTGCTACCAACCCTTACCTTCACTGGATTTGGTTTCCTACCAAATCCGAACCCACTGATGGTTCCTTCTTCAACAATCGGCACCCTATCAAAATAGTTAATCACAAATCACCTTTGACTTAATCGAAATCACGAATAAACCATGAACGATATATCACCATCACTTACCGAATTGGTTAACAAAGGAGAAGGCTCCACTGATCGCTTGGAACTCCCGATTGCCCTATCACACAATCGGTTCAATCATAAGAGACCACACCTTTACCACATGCCTAGAATCGGCTAATAATCCAATCAACACCCATTAGCACACTAGAGAGGAAGAAATGGCTATTCGGCCTAGCACTTACCAACACCAACCAATTATTCGGCCAAGACGCCACTAGGGAAGAAGATAGGTTTGGTCCACACTTTGCACCACAATCAAACAAAAGGTGCGGCTAGGGGTTTATCACTCTTATTTTCGGCCTTGAAAGAAAAAGGAGGAAAAATAGAGGTGGGAAGAAATGGGGAAATCGGCAATTGAGTTTAAAGAAAAGAAGAGGAATAAAGTTGGATAAGGGAGGGTACTTTAGACTTGTAAATGAAAGAAGAAGAAGAAGATGTGTTCTAAGAGAATGGAGTTTCGGCTAGCAAGAAAAGAAGTGGAAAAACGGTTTTGGAGAGGTGGGGTTTCGGCTCAACACAATGAACAAAAGAAATAGGTGAGAGGGAGCATTCGGCCTACACCAATGAAAGAGGGACAGAGATGATTGAAAACTTTCGGTTTGCAAAAAGTAAAGATGGAGTCACTCACTTGGATTTTTGGTTTCAAGAAGTGAAGAAAATGAGAAGAAACCTTGAAGAAAATTCGGCTACAAGTATCAAAAGGAACTTTTGCTTTTACCAAATGTGACCGAAAATGCCAAAATTTCCAAAAAAAATTTCGGCACCCCACCAACATCACACTACTATGCCGTCACTCCCCCTCCCAACTCCCCTAAAATTCGGCCATGATCCCCCCAACTACTCCATGCCACACATTCAAATGTGTTTACCAAGTCTTCCTCCTAAAATCCTCTCCACCCTCCATTCAAATGTGAAGACTTAGTCTTAGGCGAGTTTGAAGCGCCACAATCTCCTCCCCTCCATGCCAGTCAAAAAGAGTGCCAAAAAGTGGCCACTCCGCAGCTCGAACACAAGGCCTACACCCTTGCATTAGGCGTTACCCACACAAAGCCTTAGTGGCGTCTAGCTTGCCACTACACCAGCTCCCTTTTGTGCAATAAAACATCAAAGGAAATCCTTATACCCTAGCTCCAATAGCTCCCCGACTTAACACCCAAAAATCAAAATTTTCCCATTCACTCAGGCACACTCCTAACCCACAATTAAGCCCCTAAAACACCGAAATAGCAACACAAACACACTAAACACATGCAAAAACATGCAACAACAAAATAGCCCCTAACCGGGATATTACAGTTCTACCCCCTTAAAATAATTTCGACCTCGAAATTACGATCGTAAGAGTTGCGGGTATTCTTTGTCTCATCATATCCTCGGGTTCCCACGCCGCTTCTTCCACGCCATGATTCCGCCAAAGAACCTTAACCAAAGGCACGGACTTCTTACGCAGAACTTTCACATCCCGATCTAGAATGCGCGCGGGTTCTTCTTCCATAGTCAAATCTGGATTTACCTCGATCTCTTCCATTGCTACCACATGCGACGGATCCGAACGATAACGTCGAAGCATCGAAGCGTGAAAAGCGTCGTGAATCGACTAAGCTCTGCGGCAACTCAAGGCGATACGCCATTTGGTCCAACTCGTCTCGAGAACCCTATACGCCCAATAAACCTCGGACTTAGCTTGCCTTTCTTCCCGAACCTCAACACCTTCTTCCAAGGCGAGACCTTCAGAAAACTCGATCCCCACGGCGAACTCTATATCTCTTCGCTTAAGATCGGCATAAGACTTCTGCGGTCGAAGCTTCCTTCAATCTAGATCGAATCGAAACAACCTTGTCTTCGGTCTCGGCCAACCAACTCGGGTCCCAACAAGCGACGTTCACCTAACTCCGCCCAACACGTAGGTGAGCGACACTTCCTACCATACAACGCCTCATACGGTGCCATCTTGATGCTCGCAGTAATCGTTGTTGTAGGCAAACTCAGGCTAATGGTAGAAACTCCTCCCAACTACCTCACGAAATCCAAGATACAACCTCTCGGCATATCCTCTAAGACACGAATAACCTTTTCGATTGACCGTCGATTGCGGGTGAAAAGCCGATCGAAATCCAAACGAGTACCCCGAGCTTGATGCAACGCTTTCGAACCTTGGCGTGAATCGGGATCCCTATCGAGATTATCGAAATCGCACGCCCGTGCAACCTCACTATCTCGACACACATATAGCCGCTAGCTTCAAGTGAGTAGTCAACCCTCAGGAATAAAGTGAGCTGATTTAGTCGATCGATCCACCACTACCCAAATCGAATCTTTCTTGCTTGGCGTAGCGGTAACCCACCGACGAAATCCATGGTTATCCTTTCCCACTTCCATTGAGGAATCTTCACAGTGAAGCAACCCGGCGGCAAGCGATGTTCGACCTTGACTGGCGACAAGTCGGACACTTCCCAACAAACTCTGTCACCTCCTTCTTCAAGCCGAGCCACCAAAAGCGCTCTCTAAGATCCCTATACATCTTGCTACCTCCGGGATGCATAGCATAAGGATCTGCTATATGCGTCTGAAGAATCTTTTGCCTCGACTCAACATCTTTAGGCATACAAGCCTTTCCTTGAAAACATAGAACCCCATCACGGACAAGTCGTAGAACCCTCCAAACCACCATCCCGCACTTGCAACCTCCGCGCACTCGAACCTCATCCAATAATGTTTCTCTACGATCCGCTCAACCCAAGTAGGCTTAACTCGCAACTCTGCGCGAATACTCCCATCGTCATACAAACTCAAGTGGGCAAACAATGCTCTTAAGTCCGAAACAACCTTGCGACTCAACGCGTCAGCCACCACGTTAGCCTTGCCCGGGTGATACTCAATCGAACAGTCATAATCTTTCAACAACTCGACCCATCTGCGCGCCTCAAATTCAAATCCTTCGAGTGGATGAGATACTTCGGACTCTTGTGATCTGTGTAGACTATCGATCTCTCTCCGTACAAGTAGTGCCTCCAAATCTTTAAGGCGAAGACCACAGCCGCTAGCTCCAAATCGTGCGTCGGATAATTGACCTCATGTGGCCTCGAGTGCCGAGAAGCGTAAGCCACAACCTTACCTTCTTGCATCGGCACACAACCCAAGCCCGTATGTGATGCATCGCAATAGATCGTGAATTCCTTACCGACCTCGGGTTGAATTAGAACCGGAGCCTCGGTCAAAATCTTCTTTAACTTGTCGAAGCTTTCTGCCTTGTTTCTCGGTCCATACGAACGGAACTTCTTTCTCAAGCAACTTGGTCATCGGCTTTGCTATCAACGAAACCCTCAACAAACCTTCGGTAGTATCCGGCCAAACCAGAAAACTCGAATCTCAACCACGCGACCTAGGCGGCTTCCAATCCAAAAGCGCCTCAATCTTACGAGGATCTACTCGAATCCCCTCACCGACACTACATGACCCAAGAAAGTCACTTCTCTAAGCCGAACTCGCAGATTCATCGAACTTAGCATAGAGCCGCTTTTCCTCAAAATCGCAACACCACTCGCAAATGCTTATCATGCTCTTCCCTCGTCCTTGAGTACACCAAGATGTCGTCTATGAAAACCACGACACGAACCGATCCAGATCATTGTTGAAACACCCTATTCATCATATCCATAAACGCTGCGGTGCGTTAGTCAACGACGGCATTACCAAAAATTCGTAGTGCCCATACCGAGTCCGAAAGCGCTGTTTTATGGATATCGGCCTCCTTAACCTTTAATCGGTGATACCCGGATCTCAAGTCGATCTTGAAAATACCATGACCCCTTGGTGATCAAACAAATCGTCTATCCGTGGCAGCGGATACTTGTTTTTAATCGTCGACTTGTTCAAGCGGCGGTAGTCTATACACATCCGCATCGTGCCATCTTTCTTCTTGACAAAGAGTATCGGGCGCACCCACGGCGAAACACTTGGCCCGATGAAACCTCTATCCAATAACTCCCGGATCTCGAGCCTTAAGCTCCACCAATTCCTTTGGCGCCATCCTATACGACAATGAGACACCGCGCGATTCCGGGTAACAGATCAATCCCGAACTCCACCTCGCGATCGGCGGCAAACACGGAAGCTCCTCGGGAAAAACATCGATGAAACTCCTTAGCAGTGCGAACCTTCTCCACAGCGGACTCCTTAGCCTCCAAGGCATACACATGAACTACATACGCTTCCACGGCCTTTCCCGACCATCTTCTCTGCCTTCGAGCGGATACCACATTTGATAAGTAATCCCTCCTATTACCTATCATAGCCACCTCATCACCCTCAACCGTCTTAAGAACCATGCGCGGCGCGCAATCCAACCTTGCACGGTACTTGACCAACCAGTCCATCCCAAGAATCGATCGAACTCCCCAAAGCGGCGGTTCCATCGGATCAAGCGACAAACACTACCCCTTGAAGTTCTAAGGGTACCTCTAAACGGTTTATCTACTACTCTGAGTGACCTGAGGGCTAATCACGGTCATCCGCCTAGAAGATATCTCGAGTCTAAATCCATGGTCTCTACTATACTACTTGAAACATAAGAGTGCGTTGAACCCACATCAATCAAAGCAAAGTATAAGGAGAACCAAAAATCAAAACGTCACGGTTATGGCGTCCGGTGCGTCGCCCGCCTCTCGGCGCCTCGCGGCATACACTAATCCGGCCGTCTAGCATCGAGCTACTCACACCTGCGCCGGTGCTCCACGGCCCCCACGCGAACCATTACCACCTCTGCCATTACCACGGCCTCTGCGGTGGCGGTCCACTACCTCTCGAATTGATTACGGCCACGACTCTCGGGACCGAATCCTAGCCAACCTCACGCGGACAGTCCCTCCTCACGGTGCTCCAGAGAACCACACTGAAGCAACCTTTTCCTCCGATCCGGCAACCACCCCAATGAGATTTCCCACACCGATCACATCACTGGCGCGGTCACCGCTAGCAAACAACAAACCTAGCAGCTGGTTCGTCCCACTCGGTCTAGCCCTCTTCTGCGGGTTACCCGGCGATCCGAAGACCCAAAGCTCCTCTTATGCCTATTTCTCGTCCATGCCTTGTCTCGCGACTCCTTAACACCCTCGGCTACCTTAGCCTTCTCAACCAAGACAAGCAAACTCGCGCTCTGGCGAGGAGCAATCAGCGACCTCAAGTCGTCTCGCGAGCCATCCTCGAAGCGAACACACCTCTCATGCTCGGTGGCCACAATGCCCCCGGCATACCTACTCACCGGGGAACTCACCTCGTACTCGAATGATTTACTCCCCGAACAAGCCTCGGAAAAGCCTTTTGGGAGTCAATATAACTAGCTCCGATGTACTTCTTTTGATATGCGACCACGAAATAATCCCATGTCGGATCCTCTCACGCCACATCATCTCGAACCGTGAGCCACCAGCGATATGACTCATCCCGGAGAAGCGATATGATGCCCTTCGACTTCTCTTGGTTGTCAAGTCCAGATCATCCATGATCCGCTCGGTTGCCTCCAGCCAATATTCAGCTGATCTTTGGGAGCAACACCAGAAACACCTCGGAAGAATTCGGCCCCATTGGCCCGAAGTCGCTCAGAACAGATTTCCTAACTTCCTGCATTACCACCAACACCAGCTACTCTTTCCAACACTCGCGGCATCGCGCTGTGACGCTGCTGCTGCGTCGTCGGTCGATCTTGGAACTCACCACCTCCGGTGGTGGCGATGCGGTATCTCATTTTCTGAACCCTGACCAGATCCTACGGGCTCAGAAACCGTCATCCTACCACGACCTCGTCCACGACCACGTCCACCTCTAGCGCTCATGACTAATCTTCCTACGTATCTGATTAAGAATTTTTATGCATCAGTATTTATTCCACTTGTTTAAGGGCAAGTCTTATGAATATTTTAAGAGGATTTGTTCTCGCGAATTCACAGAATCCTATCAGTCTCAATCTCTACAGTAGCATACTATTGCTAATCATCAAATCATATCACACCCAACCAAGTCACAAACAATAGTACGGGGTACTTACCTGGGCGAACTGGTGCCGGAGACTAGGTGCCATGCCTTTCAAACCATACTTTAAGAATAAAGACTAACAAAACAATCTTTTGTAAACATTTTGGGCCTCAGGCCCACAGCCGAGCCTTTGAACTTAGCTCTGATACCACAATTTTAACACCCCAAACTCGGACAAGACACCACGCCGAACGGTATGTTACGGAAAACGTCTTTGAGTGATCGATTTTTTCGTTTAGAAGTGGGGTGAAAACAAAGTGAATTTGAGGAAAGTTTGAGTAGGCTTGTTTGATTAGATTTTAAAAACTTATCCAAGTATATAGTTAAAACGAGTTAATTTCATTTAGGACTTCCAATAGTTTCTTAGTGCCATTTTGAAACATTTTAGACTTAGTGGAAAAAACGAGTTTGATTTGGAAATCATTTGAGTTTATTGAATAGCAAAACATAGCGAGATACCCGATGGTATAGTTTAAAACACATTGCGATATAAGTTTGAAAACATTGTTTTTCCAAGTTTTAGTAAAATTTCATGCCAAGTTATTTGTTAAGCAGGTTGAGAATCTAATTAAAACATACCTATCATAAAACATAATTTAAAGGCCTTTTACAAATCCAAATTAAAACCCAAATAAAAGTAATTAAACTAAAGTACCCAAATGATAGAGTTGGAGAAAAACTTTATTAAGCATGGCATGAGCACCCGAGTCCATCCCGGCTCCATGTCGCGTCTCTGAGTCACTGAAATGTCAAAGGAGAGGGTGAGTCGAGTGACTCGATGCATAAATCCCGCTCCCGATTAAACAACATGCTAACACACATCATACATAGCAACATAATTAATGCAACCCGATCCTAACCATCCGTATCTCCTTTTTCTACCCCATGTGGTACCAAACCACTGGTGGTGCCAAACCACTGGTGACATATAGTCACAATGTGTTACCAAAACACTGGTGTCCCAAAGACACAATGTGCTACCCAAGCACTGGTGACCGTAGTCACGATAATCGAATGATGGGGCCAACCCATCGTGTGATACCCAATCACTAGCAGACGATCCCATATCTCATGTGGGGCCAACCCACGGTGGTGTTACCCACGAGGGACAAGTCGCAATGAGGTGCCCAACCTCACGGTGTCCCAAAGACACAAATGTGCTACCAAAGCACCGGTGACCGTAGTCACAATAATCGAATGATGGGGCCAACCCATCGTGTGATACCCAATCACTAGCGGACGATCCCATATCTCAAAGTGGGGCCAACCCACGGTGGTGTTACCCACAGGGGACAAGTCGCAATGAGGTGCCCAACCTCTGGTGTCCCAAAGACACAAATGTGCTACCCAAGCTTTGGTGACCCAAAGTCACAAAGTGTGTTACCAAAACACTGGTGCTCGTCAAGACAAATCATCATCAGCCCCCTCCACTCATATCACCCATCAACAAACCAACTCATGTAATCATGCATATCATACAAATTATGCATATCATGCTAATATGTTTGACTCATGCCCCATATCACATACATACATAGTCATGATACCATATAGATCATCGGTAATCTAGTAACAATCTTGACTTACCCGGATACGTACACATACCCGTTTGGGTATCCAATAATCCATCATCTTGTCATGATTTTAATAGGCAAGCAGGTTTATTAATAACATTACTAGATATCGGTGTGTTAGTTTACACACACAGTAATACTGAGTCTAGAAATCGACAAAAGCGATCTAAGTCCCTTGATTAACTAGCTCCTACAATCGGCCAAGACATAGGGTTTAGGTGCTAAAGCCATTCGGCCAAGGATTTTAAGCCAACAGAATTGCTACCAACCCTTACCTTCACTGGATTTGGTTTCCTACCAAATCCGAACCCTGATGGTTCCTTCTTCAACAATCGGCACCCTATCAAAATAGTTAATCACAAATCACCTTTGACTTAATCGAAATCACTAATAAACCATGAACGATATATCACCATCACTTACCGAATTGGTTAACAAAGGGAGAAGGCTCCACCTGACTGCTTGGAACTCCCTGATTGCCCTATCACACAATCGGTTCAATCATAAGAGACCACACCTTTACCACATGCCTAGAATCGGCTAATAATCCAATCAACACCCATTAAGCACTAGAGAGGGAAGAAATGGCTATTCGGCCTAGCACTTACCAACACCAACCAATTATTCGGCCAAGACGCCACTAGGGAAGAAGATAGGTTCGGTCCACACTTTGCACCACAATCAAACAAAAGGTACGGCTAGGGGGTTTATCACTCTTATTTTCGGCCTTGAAAGAAAAAGGAGGAAAAATAGAGGTGGGAAGAAATGGGGGAAATCGGCAATTGAGTTTAAAGAAAAGAAGAGGAATAAAGTTGGATAAGGGAGGGTACTTTCGGCTTGTAAATGAAAGAAGAAGAAGAAGATGTGTTCTAAGAGAATGGAGTTTCGGCTAGCAAGAAAAGAAGTGGAAAAACGGTTTTGGAGAGGTGGGGTTTCGGCTCAACACAATGAACAAAAGAAATAGGTGAGAGGGAGCATTCGGCCTACACCAATGAAAGAGGGACAGAGATGATTGAAAACTTTCGGTTTGCAAAAAGTAAAGATGGAGTCACTCACTTGGATTTTTGGTTTCAAGAAGTGAAGAAAATGAGAAGAAACCTTGAAGAAAATTCGGCTACAAGTATCAAAAGGGAACTTTTGCTTTTTACCAAATGTGACCGAAAATGCCAAAATTTCCAAAAAAAATTTCGGCACCCCACCAACATCACACTACTATGCCGTCACTCCCCTCCCAACTCCCTAAAATTCGGCCATGATCCCCCCCAACTACTCCATGCCACACATTCAAATGTGTTTACCAAGTCTTCCTCCTAAAATCCCTCTCCACCCTCCATTCAAATGTGAAGACTTAGTCTTAGGCAGAGTTTGAACTGCCACAAACTCCTCCCTCCATGCCGTCAAAAAGAGTGCCAAAAGTGGCCACTCCATGGCTCGAACACAAGGCCTACACCCTTGCATTAGGCGTTACCACACAAAGCCTTAGTGGCGTCTAGCTTGCCACTACACCAGCTCCCTTTTTGTGCAATAAAACATCAAAGAAAATCCTTAAACCCTAGCTCCAATAGCTCCCCTGACTTAACACCCAAAAATCAAAATTTTC
The DNA here is from genome assembly GCA_025698515.1 of Gossypium sturtianum. Lineage (NCBI taxonomy): Eukaryota > Viridiplantae > Streptophyta > Magnoliopsida > Malvales > Malvaceae > Gossypium > Gossypium sturtianum. The sequence continues at coordinate 73,740,875 of CM046947.1, read as the reverse complement.
CCATTCACTCAGGCACACTCCTAACCCACAATTAAGCCCCTAAAACACCGAAATAGCAACACAGCACACTAAACACATGCAAAAACATGCAACAACAAAATAGCCCCTAACCCGGGATATTACATCGTGTGTACTACCCGTGTATCCAATGATATTTAAATGGTTCAACGGGCAAGGTTTTGATATGAGACAATTTGAATTCGAGATGAATTATTACGGAAATATATTTGAAATACATGGATATGATTTGTACATGTTATATGGACACATGATGTGGAAAGTATATGTATATGGAAATTTGATTATTGTTGAGTTCATACATGTTTCTTGATATTCATATGAAATACATGACTAACATGGTTGATGAGGATATGTGTTAGGGCTTTTGGCCAATTTGATTTGAATATACTTAGAATGCTTACCTTTAATGTGATCAAATGGTAAGTTAAATTCCATGTTATACGAACTTACTAAGCATTAAATGCTTACTCTGTTTTATTTTCCCTGTTTTATAGTAACTCAGAAGCTCGTTAAGGTTGGAAGCTGGTCGGAGCCACATCACACTATCCATCATCCCATTTCGGTATATATAGTAAATTGTTTTGATTATAATGGCATGTATAGGCTAAATTGGCCAATGTTGGCATATAAATATTTTGTTAAGGTTAGCCATTTGTTTGGATTTTATTTGGTATATATATATGGCCTTGTTATGGTTGATATGTGTTGATAAGGTTAAATGATGGTAAAATTATAGGTATGTGATGATATGTTATGTTTAGGACACAATTATGGCTTGTTTTGATTGCTTTGTTGTGGCTTGTTGATGTGTTACAGTGTTAATGTAGGTGGGAGACAAATTAGTTGAGAAATGTGGCTAAAAAAATGGCCTATTTCCTCCACACGGGCAGAGACACAGGCGTGTGTCTCAACCGTGTATGACACACGGCCGTGTGTCCCCTGTATTTTAAAATTTTGCACAAGTCAGTATACACAAAATTGTTCACATGGCCTAGCACTCGGGCGTGTGATTTGGCCGTGTGTCCACTACATCTTTTAAATTGCAAAACAGAATACTCAAATTGTTCACACGGCCTAGCACACAAGTGTGTGGCTTGGCCGTGTGACCCCTGCACCTTACTAATGCAAGTCAGTATGCTCACGCGGTCTAGCACACTGGCGTGTGACTTGGCCGTGTGACCCTAGTCAGAAAGCTCCCAAGTTTGGACACGGGCTGGGACATGGCCGTGTGTCCCTGTTTCGAATGCCCACACATCTGAGACACGGGCGTGTCTCTTGACCGTGTAAGACACACGGCCTGGCCACACAGGCGTGTGTCTCCTGCACCTTTGAAAAATTTTAATGTTTTTTGAAAAAAATTTGAGTACCCGGTTTAGTCCTGACTTATTTCTAACATGTATTTTGAGCTTCGAGGGCTCACATAAGGGACAATATGATGAATTTGGATTAAGTTCTAATATGAATGCTAGATGATATGAAATGTTTGTTATTTGATTTGTAAATTTCGGTAATGCTCTATAACCCTGTTTCAGTGACGGATTCAGGTTAGGGTGGTGTTACAATAATTTTCTCTTTAGATCTAGACTTTAGATTTTCTATTTTCTTAGGTTTTAGATTTCTGTTCTTATTATTTTCCATTGGGAAGAAATTAGATTATGAAATTGTTCTCAAACTCTGTGAGGATTCTGCGCTTAAATTTAATACAATTAGGCTTATTCTAAACTTAATTCTTGAAATTGTTCTTTATGTTCATTCTTCCATTCAAGTTTATATTGTTTACTAGATCCATGTGGAACTAATCCTCTTGTGGGGGGGGAGGTATGAATTGTAACAGCCCGATTTAGACCCTAGTCAAAATAGTGGTTTCGAGACCACAAATCTGAGGTCAGAATAATATTTTTATGTTATTTTTGGTGTTGATTATATGTGATATAGCCTGTGTGAAAATTCTGTGTGGTAATTTTATCGTCTGTGTGTCGAATTAAGAGAAATGATTTAATCGCGTAAAGTGTAAAAGCTATGTGTTGATTTATAAGTACCTAAGTGCTATTGTCTTTATAATGTGGAGGCCTTATGAGGCAATTAGCCCATTATTAAAATTAATGGATGGTAGATGGACATAAATGGCCTAATATTTGTTAATTAAATGGATGATTCATTAAGGGCAAATTAGTAAACATGAAAGTAAACATGAAATAAGATGACATTAAAATAAAACAAAAGCTAGAAAGTGCTCATCTTTGTTTTCTATCAACCGAAATAAGAAAAGAAGAGGAGGGTTTGAGAATTTGTGATTTTCGGCTAGGGATTTGCTTGATTAAGGTATGTTTTGACTTTGGTTTTTGATGATTTTTATGTTTTTGAGATTGTTGCTTAGTCTACTATCAAGCCTATGTTGTAATTTAAAGAATTGATGATGTTTATGAGATGTGCCATTGAAGAACATGTGAGATTTGTGATGTTAGTTGGTGAAATATGAAAGCTTGGTGTTGGATTAACATAGTTTGTATTTGAATTTTTGGTGAAATTGAGTATTTTGGGCTAAATTGTGAAAAGAGTAAATTGAGGGACTAAAATGTGAAATAAATGAGATGTGTGGACTTGTATGAATATAGAGAGAATTCGGTTAGGCATGGGTGAAAAGAGATTATGTGTATTTCGTGATTTTGTGAATTAGGGACTAAAGTGTCGAAATGTGAGGGCTATTATGTAAAATGCCCTAAATATGTGTTTTTGGACTAAAATGAATGATTTGGTGATTGAATGGATTGAACTTGAATGTGTATAGACCAAGAGAGAAGAGGTTCGGATCGAGATCGAGGCAAAATAAAGTGCTCGATTAATCGACCGTTTCGGTATTTCGACGTTCGAGGTAAGTTCGGATATAGTACAAGTTGTTAATTTATGTTCTATGTGATGTGAATTGAATGATTATCTATATAACTATGAGATTATAAATGCTATGTGTTGAATTGAATTAGAGGGCACTAAGTGTGCGAAATTAGAAACGGGATAGAGATGATTGGCACTGTGTGTGCGAGATGATAGAAGCTTGGCTTATTGAATTGGAGCGTGTAATGCGATACCGATATAAGCTCGATTTAATGTATTGGCACTAAGTGTGCGATGACAATTATGTTTGTCTATAAGTTGGCACTAAGTGTGCGAATAAAGCAAGAGAATAGCAAAGGTTGATTGAAATGTAAAGTCGAGTGGTGAGTAGCATTGTTGGTGACTAACTATGTGTTGGCAAAGGTATGTATGATACCTATGTGGTTGATGAAATTTAAAGTAGATGAATGGGATGCTATGTGAGTATTGGATATGGTTGAATTTGTGCGACATTGATAAATTATCTATCTGATGGTTTAATGTGTACATTGATTTGATTCAATGACTTAATTGTATTGTATTTCGAACTTACTAAGCTTTTGAAAGTTTACTATGTGATTGTTTCTCTATTTTACAGTGTCAGTAAAGCTAGCTCTGATCCGGGAATCGTCAGCATCTCTATAACACTATCGGCAAGCTATTTTGGTACTCTTGGAAAGATGTATATAGTTGAAATATGGCATGTATAGGCTAGAAGTTATGATGTGTCTTAAATTGTTTAATCCTTGCCATGTGATTTGGCTTGAAAGTTGAATGATGTAGAATTTATAAATGAGCTATGAATGTGGTATATTTCATGACTTTGTGGATTATGAAAGATGTGGTTTGAAGATGAATTGTGGCATGAATTACATAATGCTTGATATATATATTTTGAGATATACAATTTTTACTTTGAATGGACTTATTGTGATGATATTAGGCATGGAAGTAGATGGTAATGTTGATGATTATTCGGTGCATGAAATGGTATGTTTGAATGCATTTAAAAGCATGAATTGGTATTGTATTAAAGCTTGTTGGTTAACCTTTGTGTGGATGGCAAATTGGCCTTGCAAATGGTCTATTTTGCATACATGGCTAAGAGACACGGACGTGTGTCTCTGTCGTGTGGTTTAAGGATCACTTTTAGTTGTGTCTGGACAGGTGGAACGGTGGAAATGTGCAAGTGTACACAATCGCAACAAGTAATAAAGTGACAAGTAAATGTCGAGTATCGTACCCACAGGGACTGTAAAAGAATTATTTATGAAAATGATTTTGAACACTTTGGTGAAGGAAAAATATTTGGTTTAGAAAAATAATTAAAAACTAGAAAACAAAGTAAAATAAAATAAAATAAAGTTCTAATGCACGATTTCAAAAGATGAATTTAATCAAGATGATATAATTGTGTTGGATTAATTACATTTCTTAACTTAGAATCATTAAATTCATGCTTATACTTGTTACGAATAAATCACGACAACTCGGTAATTTGCTAACTTATGACATATTTACAAATAAAAAATCCATTTATCTCTTGTACATATCCCTATGTCAATTCGATCGATTAAACAGATTTATAATAGTAAACATGCTATTGCACATACATACTTATTAAATTAAACAATCTCTCGTATATTCCTATGTCGATTCAACCGATTAATTCAACCTAATAAGCATATAAAAGACTATGTGAGTGTAACAGCCCAGTTTAGACCCTAGTCGGAATAGTAGTTTTGAGACCACAAATCTGAGGTCAGAATAATATTTTAATATTATTTTCTGTGTGAACAGTATGTGGATTGACCTGTGTGAAATTTCTGTGTGAAGATTTTATTGATTGTGTGCTCAGTTAGTAAAAAGGACTTAATCGCTTAAAGTGTAAAATGCTGTGTGCTGATCGTTAAGTGCTTAATTGTTGTTGTCTTTATAATGAGAAGGACTTATGATGCAATTTGGCGATAATTGAGTATAGTGGACGGCATAATGATAACATATATGTTTTTTATATGTTAAAATTTTAAGTCAAAATTTATATTATGTATTATATATATTATATATTATAAGGTGAAAATAAAACAAAATTAAGATATAGTGGAGGTGTTCATCTTCTTCCACCAAATTTTGAAGACGAAATAAAAGGTTTGAAGCTTTGAAACATTCGGCCACTTTAAAGCTTCAATTGGTATGTGTTTTTAGCTCGGTTTTTGATAAATTCTATGTTTTTGTACTCCTTGCTTTGTGCTCTAAAAAACCCATGCTTTAATTTTAGAATTTGATGGTGATTTTGAAATGTGCCATGGATGAATTCATGAGCTTTGTGAAGTTTGGTGATGAATTATGAAAGCTATGTGATAGATTAACATAGTTTGTCTTTGAGTTTTTGGTGATTTTGAGTAAATTGGACTAAATTGTGAAAATAATATTTTGAGGGACTAAAATGTGAAACAAATGAAATGTGTGGACTTGTATGAACATATAGAGAATTCAGCTAGGCATGGGTGAAGTGAAATTTTGTGTATCTTGTGATTTTATGAATTAGGGACTAAAGTGTCGAAATGTGAAAATGTGAGGGTTATTTTGTAAAATGCCCTAAATATGTGTGTGTGGGCTAAAATGAATGATTTGGTGATTGAATGGATTGAATTTGAATATGTATAGACCAAGAGAGGAGAGGTTCGGATCGAGATCGAGGCAAAGATAAAGTGCTCGATTGACTGACCGTTGCGATAGTTCAACGTCCAAGGTAAGTTCGGACATAATACGAACATTTAGTTATGTTAAATATTATGAAATGAATGTTATAATGATATTGAAATGTGGATGCTATGTGAGAGTTGAGTTTGAGTTATGTGGCACTAAGTGTGCGTATTCGAAAACGTGATCGAGATGATCAGCACTGTTTGTGCGAAATAATATAAGCTTCGACTTTTTGGTTGGCACTGTGTGTGCGATACCGATTGAAGAATGATTTGATATAAATGCACTATGTGTGCGATGATAATTAAGCTTCGGCTAAATATCGGGGCACTAAGTGTGCGATTGAATCAAAGAAGAGGCAGTTGATCAAAAGGGAAAATTGAGTATTGAGTAGCAAATGTAATTAACTACTAGGTGTTGGCTAAGATGCATTTCGGAACCTATGTGGTTGATGAATCTATGAATGAGATTACGAAATGTTAAATGAGCAATTTAGTGTTGGATGGTATGATATATATGTATATGTGAAATAATCTATGTAGTGATTTGTTTGATTTAAATGTGTTATGGTGCGAACTTACTAAGCTTTGGAAAGCTTCTTTGTGTGATTTGTTTCTCGCTTTGCGGTGTCGATTAAAGCTAGCTCGGATCCAGGGGATCGTCAGTATCTTTATCACACTATCGGCAATCTATTTTGGTACTTTGGAAAGATGTATATAGTTGAATTATGGCATGTATAGGCTAGATTTGTAAGACATGTTTGAGATGTGTAAATAGCCATGTGATGTGGCTAGATAAATGTTGGTAAAATGCATGTGTGGCTTTGATATATGGTGCATATTTTGGTATAGCTTGTGAGTAAAGAAAATGTCTTATGAATGGTAATCTTAGTGATGGTATGATGCTAGTATGATTTTGTAAATTTGGGGATGAATCATGATTGATATTGAATGTATTCAAGTTGTGTAATTTAGTTCCTAAGTTGACATGTTAGAAATGAGATGATATGAGAGGATATGTTGATCATTTGACATGAAAATTGGTTGCCAATTTGTTTGTGGAAGTATGCTTAAATGTGCTTGTAGGTTTGACCCTTGTGTGGGTGGCAAATTGGTCATGCAAATGGCCTGTTTTGCCTACACGGTTATGACACACGGGCGTGTCTAATGACCGTGGGGTAAAGTCAGTAGCTAGCTAGTTACACACGGCTATGGCACACGGGCGTGCCTAGTCGCCATGAGAATAAGTTAGTATGTGGCCTTAGAGTACACGGTTTTAGCACATGGGCGTGCTGAGTGGTCGTGGGGGTAAAGTCAGATTCTACCACGGCCAAAGTACACGGGCGTGCTTGGTGGCCATGGATGTAAAGTCAGATTCGACCACGGGGAGGACACACATGGGTGTCTAGTAGTCGTGGGAGGCACACGGCCTGCCTACACGGGCGTGTAACCCCTGAAACTTAGAAAAGTTTTAAATTTCTGTGAAATTTTGTATGTGTTTCGGTTTAGTTCCGACCCGGTTTATAAGTATGTTTTAGGTCTCGATGACCTACTAAAGGGACATTATGTTTGAGGTTGATATGAAATTGTATGACATTTCTGTAAATGTTTCCGATCTATTTGGTAACGACGTTAACCCTAGTGCGGCGACGGATACGGATTAGGGGTGTTACATTTTATTGGTATCAGAGCTACGGTTTAGTCAATTCTCGGACTAACGTAGCGTGTGTGAGTCTAGCTATACATACCATATATGAAATTGCGATAGTGTGATGAATTCTGAAAGATATAAACGTGTTTTCGTATAGTAATGGATCCCGGTCGAGCAGTTGCTGATGATGTAGAGAGTAACGCGCCTGCTCCCGCTCAAGGGACAGCTCCGGCCATATCTCGGCCTAATGATAGTAGTGAAGGAGGAGAGGCTAAGCAAGCCTTCTTCCGTATGATGAGTGAGTGATTTTTAGAGTTCTTTCGAACGAATCCGGCTGCTCCACAACCTCCACCCCCACAAGTACCTGTTGTGCCACAAGTGATAGATCCGATTCGATTGAATAAACCTCCTGTGGATAAGATTCGGAAGTATGGGGCTGAAGAGTTCAGGGCCACATCTGATGACAATGCTGAGCGAGCCGAGTTTTGGCTCGAGAATACAACCCGAGTATTCGATGAGATATCGTTGACACCTGATGAATGTATAAAATGTGCTATTTTGTTGTTGAGGGATATTGCGTATAATTGGTGGAAAACATTGATTTCCGTGGTTTCGAGAGAGAGAATCACTTGGGACTTCTTTCAAATTGAGTTCAGAAAGAAGTATATCAGTCAACACTTCATTGATCAGAAACGTAAAGTGTTTTTAGAGTTGAAATAGGGTCATTTGTCAGTTACCGAGTACGAGCGAGAATTTGTGAGACTGAGCCAGTATGCACGGGAATGTGTTTCGACTGAAGTCACTATGTGTAAACGCTTCATAGAAAGGTTGAACGAGGACATTAAGTTATTGGTTGGGATACTTGATAGAAATGAATTTATTGTGTTAGTTGAAAGAGCTTGTAAAGCCGAGGAGCTCAGTAAAGAAAAGAAGAAAGCTGATTCTGAAGCTCGTGATGAAAGAAAAAAATCGATGAATAAGTTTTCTCAACCTTCGACAAAGAGATTTAGAGATGCAAGCAACCGATCAAATACTTCATTTGAACATCTGTGTAAAGACCACGCAAGACTAAGTGTTGGTCCGAGAACTCAAGCTCAAATTGAATCAAATGTTGAAAGTGCTAAAAGCGACAAACCTGAGTGTAGACAGTGTGGAAGACGACATGTGGGAGAATGCTAGGGTAAATACAACAATAGAGTTTTCTATAAATGTGGATCACGAGAACATTTCACTCGAGATTGCCCAAAGTTAGCTGAGGAAGAAAATGTTCAGAATGTAAGATCGAGTAATGTGAGGGCTAGGGGTAGACCACCCAAAAATGTCAGGAATGTGAGTGGAAGTCAAAGAGGGAATACTGATACAGTTGTGAGATCAGAGGCGAGAGCACCTGCCCGAGCTTATGCTATACGTGCACGAGAGGAAGCATCATCTCCAGATGTCACTATTGGTACTTTTACTCTGTTTGATACTAATGTGATTGCATTAATAGATCTGAGTTCAACTCATTCCAATGTGTGTGTGAGTTTAGTATCAAGTAAGATTCTACCTGTTGAGTCTACTGAATTGGTAATTAGAGTATCGAACCCTTAGATAAGTGTGTCTTGATAGATAAAGTGTGCAAGAATTGTTCCTTGATGTTTCGGGATATATGCTTTTCGGCTGATTTGATGATGCTAGCATTCGATAAATTTGATATAATTTTGAGTATGGATTGGCTCACTTTGCATAATTCCATTGTGAATTGTAAACGAAAGAGTATAGATTTGAGAAGTCAGAATGGTGAGATAGTTTGAATTGAATCTAGTGATATGAAAAGGGGTACCAGTTGTTGTATATGCGATGAAAGCTTTGAACTATGTGAGAAAGGGTTGCGAAGCTTACTTGACACATGTGATTGATATAAAAGTGACTGATAAGAAAGTTCAATCTGTGCCTGTGATTTATGAATTCTTAGTTATGCCTTTCGGATTAGCGAATGCTCCTGCAGTGTTTATAGATTTGATGAAACGTATATTCAGACCGTATTGAGATCGTTTTGTTATAGTGTTTATTGATGATATTTTGATTTACTCATGTGATGAGACACATCATGCCAAGCATTTGAGAATTGTGCTACAAACTTTGCGTGAGAAACAGTTGTGTGCTAAATTTAGCAAATATGAATTTTGGTTGCGTGAGGTTGGTTTTCTAGGGCATATTGTGCCAGCTACAGGAATATGAGTTGATCCAAGTAAACTCTCTGCTATTTTAGAATAGAAGCCTCCGAGAAATGTGTTTGAAGTCTGTAGTTCTCTAGGACTAGTGGAATATTATAGACGGTTTGTGAAAGGCTTCTTGATGATTGCGACTCCGTTGACAAAGTTGCTACAGAAAAATGTTAAATTTGAGTGGTCAGAAAAGTGCCAACAGAGTTTTGAACAGTTAAAAAGTGTTGTTGACAGAAGCATCAATGTTAGTTCAATTTCAATCGGGTAAAGAGTTTATAGTTTATAGTGATGACTTAGAAAGAATTGAATTTGCGATAAAGAAGATGGTTGGAATTGTTGGAAGACTACGAGCTTGTGATAGATTATCACCTGGTTAAAGCTAATGTTGTAGCTGATGCCTTGAGTCGGAAATCATTATGTGCTTTGCGAATTTTGAGTATTCAGATAGATCTGTGTGATGATAGTATGGGTTTGGCCGAGTTGAAAGTAAAGCCGATGTTTGTACGTCAGAATTGTGATCCTCAGAAAAGTGATGTTTAAATGATGGCTAAATGAACTCAGTGTGAATTGAATATTGATTCAGAATTTTGAGTTGATAGTGATGATTGTCTGAGATTTAGAGATCAGATTTGTATTCCGAAGAAGTCAGAGTTAATTTAGTTAATTTTGAATGAAGCTTACAAAATTTGTTTAACTGTTCACCCGGAGAGTACGAAAATGTATAATGATTTGAAACAGTTTTCTTAGTGGCATGGTATGAAACGGGACATCTATGACTTTGTGTCGAAATGTTTAATTTGTCGATGAAGTTAAAGCTAAACATCGAGTTTAAATCGATTTATTACAACCGATTATGATTCACGAGTGGAAATGGAAAAGGATTACAATGGACTTTGAGTCGGGATTACCTTTATCTCTCAGAAAGAAAGGTGCAATATGAGACTCTTTAAGGTCGAAAGTCTTTGAACTCCATTGTATTGAATTGAAATTTGCATGAAAATAAAATTCAGGATTAATCTAATAAAAGAGACCGAATGAGTAAAGTGAAAATGATTCGTGATAGTTTGAAAGCGGCTTCAGATCGTCAAAAGTCTTATACAGATTTGAAACGGAAAGATATTGAATTCGAAGTTGGTGATAAAGTATTTTTGAAAGTATCGTCATGGAAGAAAACACTTCGATTTGGCCGGAAAGGCAAGCTGAGTCCGATGTTCAACGGACCGTATGAGATCATTGAGCGAGTTGGGCCAGTTGCTTATAGATTGATGTTACCAACAGAGTAAGAAAAGATTCATAACGTGTTTCATGTGTCGATGCTTCGACGGTACAGATCTGATCCGTCTCATGTGATTGATCCTACTGAGGTTCAAATTCGGTTAGACTTGTCGTATAATGAGGAACCGATTCGAATTTTTTTGCACGAGAGACTAAAGAGTTGAGAAACAAAGGAATTTCCTTAGTGAAAGTGTTATGGCACAAACACGGAATTGAAGAGGCTACGTGGGAGCCTGAAAACATTATGAGAAAGCAATATCCGCATCTATTCACTGGTAAGATTTTCGGGGACGAAAATTCCTAAGGGGGGAGAGTTGTAACAGCCCGGTTTAGACCCTAGTCGGAATAGTGGTTTTGAGACCACAAATCTGAGGTCGAAATAATATTTTAATATTATTTTCTGTGTGAATAGTATGTGAATTGACCTGTGTGAAGATTTTATTGATTGTGTGCTCAGTTAGTAAAAAGGACTTAATCGCTTAAAGTGTAAAATACTGTGTGCTGATTGTTAAGTGCTTAATTGTTGTTGTCTTTATAATGAGAAGGACTTATGATGCAATTTGGCCATAATTGAGTATAGTGGACGGCATAATGATAACATATATGTTTTTTATATGTTAAAATTTTAAGTTAAAATTTATATTATGTATTATATATTATATATTATAAGGTGAAAATAAAACAAAATTAAGAGATAGTGGAGGTGTTCATCTTCTTCCACCGAATTTTGAAGAAGTAATAAAAGGTTTGAAGTTTTGAAACATTCGACCACTTTAAAGCTTCAATTGGTATGTGTTTTTAGCTCGGTTTTTGATAATTTCTATGTTTTTGTAATCGTTGATTTGTGCTCTACAAAACCCATGCTTTAATTTTAGAATTTGATGGTGATTTTGAAATGTGCCATGGATGAATTCATGAGCTTTGTGAAGTTTGGTGATGAATTATGAAAGCTATGTGATAGATTAACATAGTTTGTCTTTGAGTTTTTGGTGATTTTGAGTAAATTGAACTAAATTGTGAAAATAATATTTTGAGGGACTAAAATGTGAAACAAATGAAATGTGTGGACTTGTATGAACATATAAAGAATTTGGCTAGGCATGGGTGAAGTGAAATTTTGTGTATCTTGTGATTTTATGAATTAGGGACTAAAGTGTCGAAATGTGAAAATGTGAGGGTTATTTTGTAAAATGCCCTAAATATTTGTGTGTGGGCTAAAATGAATGATTTGGTTATTGAATGGATTGAATTTGAATGTGTATAGACCAAGAGTGGAGAGGTTCGGATCGACATCGAGGCAAAGATAAAGTGCTCGATTGACTTACCGTTGCGATAGTTCAACGTCCGAGGTAAGTTCGGACATAATACGAACATTTAGTTATGTTAAATATTATGAAATGGATGTTATAATTATATTGAAATGTGGATGCTATGTCAGAGTTGAGTTTGAGTTATGTGGCACTAAGTGTGCGTATTCGAAAACGTGATCGAGATGATCAGCACTGTGTGTGTGAAATAATATAAGCTTCGACTTTGTGGTTGGCACTGTGTGTGCGATACCGATTGAAGAATGATTTGATACAAATGCACTATGTGTGCGATGATAATTAAGCTTCGGCTAAATATTAGGGCACTAAGTGTGCGATTGAATCAAAGAAGAGACGGAAGTTGATCGAAAGGGAAAAGTGAGTATTGAGTAACAAATGTAATTAACTACTAGGTGTTGGCTAAGGTATGCTCGGAACCTAAGTGGTTGATGAATCTATGAATGAGATTACGAAATGTTAAATGAGCAATTTAGTGTTGGATGGTATGATATATATGTATATGTGAAATAATCTATGTAGTGATTTGTTTGATTTAAATGTGTTATGGTACGAACTTACTAAGCTTTGGAAAGCTTATTGTGTGATTTGTTTCTCTGCTTTGCAGTGTCAATAAAGCTAGCTCAGATCCGGGGATCGTCAGTATCTTTGTCACACTATCGGCAATCTATTTTAGTACTTTGGAAAGGTGTATATAGTTGAATTATGGAAAGTATAGGCTAGTTTTGTAAGACATGTTTGAGATGTGTAAATAGCCATGTGATGTGGCTAGATAAATGTTGGTAAAATGCATGTGTGGCTTTGATATATGGTGCATATTTTGGTATAGCTTGTGAGTAAAGAAAATGTCTTATGAATGGTAATCTTAGTGATGGTATGATGCTAGTATGATTTAGTAAATTTGGGGATGAATCATGACTGATATTGAATGTATTCAAGTTGTGTAATTTAGTTCCTAAGTTGACATGTTAGAAATGAGATGATATGAGAGGATATGTTGATAATGACATGAAATTTGGTTGCCAATTTGTGTGTGGAAGTATGCTTAAATGTGCTTGTAGGTTTGACCCTTGTGTGGGTGGCAAATTGGTCTTGCAAATGGCTGTTTTTGCCTGCACGGTTATGACACTGCAGGCGTGTCTAACGGCAGAGTGGGGTAAAGTCAGTAGCTAGCTAGTTACACACGGCTATGGCACACGGGCGTGCCTAGTCGCCGTGTGAATAAGTCAGTATGTGGCCTTAGAGTACACGGCTTTAGCACATGGGCATGCTGAGTGGCCGTGGGGTAAAGTCAGATTCTACCACGGCCAAAGTACACGGGCGTGCTTGGTGGTCATGGATGTAAAGTCAGATTCGACCACGGGGAGGACACACGGGGGTGTCTAGTAGCCGTGGGAGGCACATGGCCTGCCTACACGGGCGTGTAACCCCTAAAACTTAGAAAAGTTTTAAATTTCCGTGAAATTTTGTATGTGTTCCGATTTAGTCCCGACCCGGTTTATAAGTATGTTTTAGGTCATGATGACCTACTAAAGGGACATTATGTTTGAGGTTGATATGAAATTGTATGACATTTCTGTAAATGTTTCCGATCTATTTGGTAACGCCGTTAACCCTAGTCCGGCGACGGATACGGGTTAGGGGTGTTACAGTGAGGTAACAAAGTATCCTTACCTTGAAACAATTTAATCACAATAATCCTGCAAGTTATGCAAGGCATATGTATCGCCAAATACAATGCTAATTTAATCTTCAGCTCCCTTAGAAGAATTAAACATGCACAGAAGTATTGTGTCCATTAATTACAATTTCAATGCGTTTAAATAATTAATTTTTTAGATATCTAAACAATTAAAATGCCAGAATAACTTAAGCATGATTTTACTTAATCAAACATTTTACCGAGGCCTATAACAGTATAAACACAAGTTTAATAATTTAAGAGGACGAAATGCAATCAACCCAACACGAATTAAATTCAAGCTAAGCTGATTAAATTAACCATTCCAATAGCATAAATATTCATAAACATGTTTGTCAAAACAACAACGAAATTTAAAGAGATAGGAAACAAGAAGCAAATCCGCTGTTTCTCCGTGGCTTGACTGATTGCTCCGTTCTTCGTTCTCTGTTCTCCTCGGCTATCAAGGTGGCTTATGAACACTCCAATTGCTGCTCCAAATGGCTGAGAAAACACCTCTTTTCTAAGAGGAGAAATCGGCACAAGAAGTCTTGGTTTGTTCTTGGAAATAAAGAGAGAATAGAGAGAAAAGAAGTGAGGAGAGAATGAGAATGTTGAAGGATTGATGGATGATTTGAATGATCAGCCAAGGATGGTATTTATAGCTGAATGTGGCTGCTAAAAATAGCAAATCCCATCAGCCAAAGAGCCCTCCCTTGGCCGGCCATCTATGTGGCAAAGTTGATGGCTTCAACTTTGCTAAATATGGCATGGGGCAAATCTACAAAGCCACTATATTTGGAGGGGGTTGAATGCAACTTTGAAAAGTCCTCAAGGGCTTCTTTGCAAGCTTAATTAATCAGCTAATAAGCTGATTTGGGTCAACATATGGACGGTTTGGGCTGCCCAATTCTTTGCTCGGTTCGGTTCAATCGGTTTGGTTCAACTGCTGCGGTTCAACTGGGCCTTTTTCATAATTAATTAAGATTAATTTATTTAGCCCAAATTAAATTGGGAATAAATTAAAATTAATTATATTATGATTAGATATTCATAATTGGACCGTCTTGGGCTGGAAATAAATTCGCCTTGATACTTCAAATTGCTTCTCGGGTTTATTCTTCGAGCAGTGTCTGCCGAGCCAATTTTCGCCCTTTGTGCGAATCTGTCAAAAATAGTCAAAATCAACTATAAAATTAATTAAAATTCATCATGTCCATATTTTTAGCACAATTTAATTATTTTATAATATTTAATTATTTTTCGACAAGAATTTAATCGAAACCGCATAAATTTGAGTTAAAAAGGGCATGAAAAAGTGTATAAATTTTCGTGTTTCCACACCCCCAAACTTTATTCATTGCTCGTCCCGAGTAATGCACAAATTTGAAAATAATTTTCTCAGAAACACCTTTGAAAAACTCCTTCAAAACAACTTTCTTCTCAAAATTATGGATTCAATATACTTAGGCTCAAAAATAAGAAATTTGATAATTATGCTACTTAAGTATTCATATCGTTCAAATTACATCCAACAACTATTATACTAGCAAAATTAGACTAAATGTTTCTTAATAAAGACATGTTAATCCCTACCAATTTGATTCTAACTCCTTATTCAAAATTAAACTGCAATCATTAAGCTTAACTGATGTCTTCATATGTTGAACAGAGCAATTTCTCTCCACTAATGTAGGTAACATTGGAATTTTGAATCAATAGGTCTTTAATAAGGTTGTAACGTGGCTGGGCTTAGGGGTAGGTAAACGATAGATAAATTTTGGCTTTAAAACCCTAGACTCAGCATTAATTGAACCTTCGGGGTTTTTACCGTCGATACACCAACTTATTTTCTTTCGTACATCTATTTGATTTCGAGTGCTTTTTTTTAAGCACTTGCTTCATGTACTACAATTTTCGAGCAATTGATACTTCCTTTCAACTCCCCCAAACTTGTAACATCCCGAAATTGGGCCTAGTAGGATTGGGCCTTGAGCTTTAGGAAAAATATGAGTATTATTTGTGTTGGCTCGGGTATGAATTTTGCGTGTTAGCATAGTCTTATGAAGGCTTGATTTTATTTAGGAAGTTAGATAATTTTTAGTATGGTTTATTTAATGAAGTGGATTAAGTGAGCTTAGCACTTAAGTTAATTTAAGTGTTAGTTAAAGCATAAAAGGAGTAAGTGGCAAGTTGGTTAAGGAGCTTGAAAGGTGGCTTGAGGTTAGAGGTTTGAGTATCATGGAAAGCATTTTTGAAGACTTTATTTTGTGTTCTAGCATTGATGGACGGTCAACCTATGTTTATGATAGGTTGGACCTTAAGTTTTTGGTAAAGTTGAATTTTGGAAAAAGGAAAGCATGAAATAGGGGATAGGAATCTTAAGGTTATGGTATGATGAGGGGACAAAAGGCATGGAATATGGAGGATGTTTTGGAAAGTAATCCTAGGCCTTTAGTGCATGTATGTGGGACGGCATGGGTGTCTAGGGGTGGCCGAATGTTGTTAGGTGGCTTGGGGGGATAGTTGGTCAACCTTTGCTTGTTGTGCATCTTTTGTATTGTTTTCTTTCTCTCCAAAACTCCCTTCCTTGGCCGAATGTGTACTATGCTTTTAGTGCAAAATTCCTTTTGGTTTTAGCCTTATTTTGTTGGAACCAAATCCTACTTTTTCTTTCTTTTCATTCATCCTTTTGAAACCGAAACAACATTTGATTTTTTGGGCATTTTGTGCACATTTCTTTTAGGCAAAATAGTGTTTGGCCGAACCTCTCTCTCTCCCACATCTCTCTCTTTTTCTTCTTTGACATTGGTTCATAATCACATTTCTCCTACTTTCTCTTGGCCGAAACTTTCATCTCTCCATCTCTCTTTACTTTCTTTTATTTTATTCAAAGTCATAAACATTCCTCTCCCATTGAAATCTCTTCCATCTTCTTCTTTTGTTTTCCTCTCTCTTTCTCAACTTTAATCGAATCCTTATTGTTAAATCAAATCATCCATAGCTGAATTTCTTTGACCATTTAATCATTTTGCCGAAATTTTTCCTTTCTCTTATTGTTTTGTTTTGGCCGAATATTCAAGGGTAGATTCTCTTTGATTTTTCTTCAATCGATTTTGGAAAAGGGTAAGTGTTCATGGCCGATTCTCTTTCAATTCTTTTCTCTTTTCCAAGTTATTTTCTTGTGGTCAAAGGCCGAATCTTTGGGCATTGGTTTGCAAGGTTCTAACCATTTTAGGAACCGATTATTCTTTTAGGCTTTTCGGGACGTTGGAAGCAATCAATCTAAGCCTCGTTTCTTTGTCAATCTATTTGGGTAAGTTTAGGTAAGATTTGGTATTACAAGTGATAACTCTTTGGGATTTAGTAGTATGGTCGAATGGCCTTTGTTCATAATTTTAGTATTGGCCGATTGTAGGACAAGGTGTTCTAGTGCGGTAGATCGGATTTGGGAGTTAGTTCTTGCGTTGGTGAAAGGTGTGTATCTTACACACTTTATAACTTGGTTTATATGTGTATATTTATGTGTTATATAACTAATCATATTATGAAAGTGGGTAAATCGATGAGATCTGGATATGATACCATGATGGTATGAATGAGGATTCGGGTAAGTCCGTTTCAATAAGTTGTTAATACATGTGGATTGAAATCATGATCTACGATTTATGATATATTCATTATGAGATACATATCAAAGTTTATTGACATGATTTGTTTATCTATTGCATTGGTATGGGCAATATGAGAGGAGGGGAAGATTGATGATTCGTGTCTTGGACACGGTGGTTTGGCACCACCGGTGATTTGGTATCACATTCGTGTCTTGGACACCGGAGGTTTGGCACCTCATAGCGACTTGTCCACGTGGTTAATTCCACCGTGGGTTGGCCCCACTTTTGAGATATGGGATCGCCTGCGCGGTGATTTGGTATCACACGTGGGTTGGCCCCACAGATGGATTATTCGTGACTACGGTCACCGGTGATTTAGTATCACATTTGTGTCTTTGACACACAGTGGTTTAGCACCACCAGTGGTTTGGTACCACACGGGGTAGAAAATGAGTTATGGATGGCTAGGTTGGGTGCATTATACATATATGTTGCTTTGTTATAATTTGTGTAAGTATGTGGTATTTACCAGGGGAGAGGGAATATGCTTGAGTCTTGGTGACTCACCTTCTCCCTTATCTTTTCGGGTGATTCGTGAGATCACGGATATGGAGCGGATGAACTCAAGGAGGCCATGCAATAAAGTTTGGTTTTACATGAACTTCCATTTGGGTACTTTAATTTAATTTGGTTTTCATATTTTATGGATTTGTAATAAGGCCTCTTTAATTATGGGTTTGAATTATTTATATGCTTTGGGATTTATTCTAAACATGTTTAAGTATATCACTTGATTAATTTAATAATTGTGCTCAAAGTTTTCTAAACTATAAACTCGCAATGGTTTTAAAAATCTTACCATCGGGTAATATGAATAGTTCGATAGAAAAATTACAAGTTAAGTGTTTTCAACAAATTAAGTGATTTCCAAAAATTCAAGTTTCTATACTCAATTGCAAACGGATTTTCAAAGTGATATTTCAAATTTTCTTAAAAAGATATAAATGTTTTCTATCCTATGATTTATCAACTAAGTTTTAAAGTTTTATGTAATTCAAAGTAAATCTCAGTTTTAACTTATTTTCGACAAATAAAGAATTTCAAAGAGTTTTTTACAAAATTTAATTGTTAATTCGATTCTTTCAAAAATATTTTCCTTAGTGACATACCAGATTCGGTCATGGCGTATTGACCAGGTTTGGGGTGTTACAAATTGGTATCAGAGCCAAGTTCAAAAGCTCGGCTGTGGGCCCGAGGCCCAAAATGATTTAAAGTATGGTCTTAAAATGTTTTGTTTAAAATTATATGGTTGGAAAGGCATGGCCTCGAGTCTCCGACATCAATCCGCCCTGGTAAGTACATCAAATTGTTGATTTTGATATGATGATGTTGGCATATTTGTATAGTAGTAGGAACTACTCTAGAGACCCAAACTATAGGTTGAATGTACTCATGAAACAACTTCTTATTAAAATTATTCATAAAGCGTGTTTTAAAGAAAGTGGAATAATGACTATTGCATAAAACTTTTAAATCGATAAGTCGAGATGTTAGACATGAGCACTTGAGATCGTGGGCGTTGTGGATGTGGTAAAAGCCGAAGTGTTAGGGCTAGATTTTCGATCACAGAGGCATAATTCCGAAGGAGGCGTTAGCATCGCTAGTGGTGAGAGACAGAGTATCATGATCGGGTTAGGATTGATGAGTCGACTCGAGATAGTTAAAGAATCGGTGAAGCACTTGGAGTTGGGTCTGTGGACTGTAAGAAGAACAGAGATCACGGTTCTCTAGGGTCACAATCTCGTTCTGTAAAACATGTCAAGGCATGGTCGAACTTTTTGGCTTGCGATTATTGTGGAAGGTGTCATCCGGGAGAATGTTGGAGGAAGATAGGAGTATGCTTGAGATCTTTGGTCTAAGGAGCTTAAGGCTCAGGATTGTTTCCTCACTCTCAAGTCAGGTATGTTTTGGTTGGAAGTGATGGTTGATTGTAGGAAAATTTTTGGTATAAGTGTAAGTGTTAGATAATGGTTTGCTATGGTGGATTAGTATGTTGGTTGTGTAAAAAAAAAAGGGATTTAAGATTTTGTTAAAAGTACATTGTGGTTTTATTAAGATCGAGTCTTGTGACAAGAATGTAGTGTGGCGAGATAGGATGTCTGATTGTTAGTTAGTTGGAAATTTCGAGGACGAAATTTCTTTAAGGAGGGTAGAATTGTAACATCCCGAAATTGGGCCTAGTAGGATTGGGCCTTGAGCTTTAGGAAAAATTTGAGTATTATTTGTGTTGGCTCGGGTATGAATTTTGCGTGTTAGCATAGTCTTATGAAGGCTTGATTTTATTTAGGAAGTTAGATAATTTTTAGTATGGTTTATTTAATGAAGTGGATTAAGTGAGCTTAGCACTTAAGTTAATTTAAGTGTTAGTTAAAGCATAAGAGGAGTAAGTGGCAAGTTGCTTAAGGAGCTTGAAAGGTGGCTTGAGGTTAGAGGTTCGAGTATCATGGAAAGCATTTTTGAAGACTTTATTTTGTGTTCTAGCATTGATGGACGGTCAACCTATGTTTATGATAGGTTGGACCTTAAGTTTTTGGTAAAGTTGAATTTTGGAAAAAGGAAAGCATGAAATAGGGGATAGGAATCTTAAAGTTATGGTATGATGAGGGGACAAAAGGCATGGAATATGGAGGATGTTTTGGAAAGTAATCCTAGGCCTTTAGTGCATGTATGTGGACGGCATGGGTGTCTAGGGGTGGCCGAATGTTGTTAGGTGGCTTGGGGGATAGTTGGTCAACCTTTGCTTGTTGTGCATCTTTTGTATTGTTTTCTTTCTCTCCAAAACTCCCCTCCTTGGCCGAATGTGTACTATGCTTTTAGTGCAAAATTCCTTTTAGTTTTAGCCTTATTTTGTTGGAACCAAATCCTACTTTTTCTTTCTTTTCATTCATCCTTTTGAAACCGAAACAACATTTGATTTTTGGGCATTTTGTGCACATTTCTTTTAGGCAAAATAGTGTTTTGCGAACCTCTCTCTCTCCCATCTCTCTCTTTTTCTTCTTTGACATTGGTTCATAATCACATTTCTCCTACTTTCTCTTGGCGAAACTTTCATCTCTCCATCTCTCTTTACTTTCTTTTATTTTATTCAAAGTCATAAACATTCCTCTCCCATTGAAATCTCTTCCATCTTCTTCTTTTGTTTTCCTCTCTCTTTCTCAACTTTAATCGAATCCTTATTGTTAAATCAAATCAACCATAGCTGAATTTCTTTGACCATTTAATCATTTTGCCGAAATTTTTCCTTTCTCTTATTGTTTTGTTTTGGCCGAATATTCAAGGGTAGATTCTCTTTGATTTTTTCTTCAATCGATTTTGGAAAAGGGTAAGTGTTCATGGCCGATTCTCTTTCAATTCTTTTCTCTTTTCCAAGTTATTTTCTTGTGGTCAAAGGCCGAATCTTTGGGTATTGGTTTGCAAGGTTCTAACCATTTTAGGAACCGATTATTCTTTTAGGCTTTTCGGGACGTTGGAAGCAATCAATCTAAGCCTCGTTTCTTTGTCAATCTATTTGGGTAAGTTTAGGTAAGATTTGGTATTACAAGTGATAACTCTTTGGGATTTAGTAGTATGGCCGAATGGCCTTTGTTCATAATTTTAGTATTGGCCGATTGTAGGACAAGGTGTTCTAGTCTTGGTAGATCGGATTCGGGAGTTAGTTCTTGCATTGGTGAAAGGTGTGTATCTTACACACTTTATAACTTGGTTTATATGTGTATATTTATGTGTTATATAACTAATCATATTATGAAAGTGGGTAAATCGATGAGATCTGGATATGATACCATGATGGTATGAATGAGGATTCGGGTAAGTCCGTTTCAATATGTTGTTAATACATGTGGATTGAAATCATGATCTACGATTTATGATATATTCATTATGAGATACATATCAAAGTTTATTGACATGATTTGTTTATCTATTGCATTGGTATGGGCAATATGAGAGGAGGGGGAAGATTGATGATTCGTGTCTTCGGACACCAGTTGTTTGGCACCACCAGTGATTTGGTATCACATTCGTGTCTTCGGACACCAGAGGTTTGGCACCTCATAGCGACTTGTCCTGTGGTTAATTCCACCGTGGGTTGGCCCCACTTTTGAGATATGGGATCGTCGCGGTGATTTGGTATCACACGTGGGTTGGCCCCATAGATGGATTATTCGTGACTACGGTCACCGGTGATTTGGTATCACATTTGTGTCTTTGGACACGGTGGTTTAGCACCACCGGTGGGTTTGGTACCACACGGGGTAGAAAAGGAGTTATGGATGGCTAGGTTGGGTGCATTATACATATATGTTGCTTTGTTATAATTTGTGTAAGTATGTGGTATTTACGGGAGAGGGGATATGCACTTTGAGTCTTGGTGACTCACCTTCTCCCTTATCTTTTTCGGGTGATTCGTGAGATCGCGGATATGGAGCGGATGAACTCGAGGAGGCCATGCAATAAAGTTTGGTTTTACATGAACTTCCATTTGGGTACTTTAATTTAATTTGGTTTTCATATTTTATGGATTTGTAATAAGGCCTCTTTAATTATGGGTTTGAATTATTTATATGCTTTGGGATTTATTCTAAACATGTTTAAGTATATCACTTGATTAATTTAATAATTGAGCTCAAAGTTTTCTAAACTATAAACTCGCAATGGTTTTAAAAATCTTACCATCGGGTAATATGAATAGTTCGATAGAAAAATTACAAGTTAAGTGTTTTCAACAAATTAAGTGATTTCCAAAAATTCAAGTTTCTATACTCAATTGCAAACGGATTTTCAAAGTGATATTTCAAATTTTCTTAAAAAGATATAAATGTTTTCTATCCTATGATTTATCAACTAAGTTTTAAAGTTTTATGTAATTCAAAGTAAATCTCAGTTTTAACTTATTTTCGACAAATAAAGAATTTCAAAGAGTTTTTTACAAAATTTAATTGTTAATTCGATTCTTTCAAAAATATTTTCCTTAGTGACATACCAGATTCGGTCGTGGCGTATTGACCAGGTTTGGGGTGTTACAAAACTTATTTTCAAACGATATTCTGAATAATACTGAGTCTAGTTTTTGGGACAATTTTAAAGGTAATGAAGAGAAAAGTGATGGCTAAATATTGAAAAGGTCCAAATAAAATTAGGCCATATAGTCTCAAAGTTGGGTTTCAACGGATAATTTTATCAAGGTTGGCTTGAAAGGCTCAAACGGTCCAAACAACAGTTGCCTAAATCATTTTCAACATTCCATGCTTCCTAGGATTTCGCCTCAAGAAACTACTAAGTCAATTCTAAAGACTTAAACTTTCATGCATGCCTAATTTTTTCGTAGGGAACTAAAAAATTTTATGGTACGAATTTGCATGTTTTATTAAAAATACATTCATATCATTATTAAGCTAACATAATAACTTATTGAGATAATATAACTTTATCAATACTGAAGTTTAGCATACTTAACAAAATTCAAATTTATTGAACAAAATATATCCTAATCATAATTAAAAGAAAATTTTTTTCTGAGTGGAATCAATTCAAATTTTCGGTCCCCCTTACTTAAAATGAACAATGTCCTCATTGTTTAAAGTGAATAGATACTATACACCAGGTAAGAGTCTAGAAAAGAGGAGGTGAGTCAATTTGACTACTTAAGTACCAAGCTCTCTCTAAACCCAATTCTAGACATGTATATATCCATTGCAACACTTTATACTTTGCGACTTGTTCATTTTTATTTATGATTTCCACCTCTTTTTTTATTATGCGAAAAATAAAAATCATAATAGAACCTAATCCTAAAACATTAAAACCTAGGAAAGAAAATGAAATAAAGTAAAGATCCCCCCTTTTTATTTATTTGCAGATCCATCTGACTCATCTTTTTCCTTCCTCGACATTAGAGTCCATGGTTCAAGTATAAAGTCTGGAAATTCATGCACAAAAATAAACGAGTTATGAAATATATATTTTAAATGCATCTCTGATTGAGTCATCCCTTATTTTTGAGTATCTCCAGTAATCTTGTTACTGCAACTACATGTGTTGCAGCATAGCCATTATACCAAACTGTTCACTTCGTGGAATGGTGCTAGATAAAGGGACTCTCAGCGTCAAACTTAGGAAATTTGTTAAGGGTGGTTTCAGTTTTGGGTAGGTGGGTGAGTAGCTGAGGGTAAGGTTTAGAGTTGAAGAGAGTGGCAGTTTTAAGGATAGTTTGGGTGTGGTAGTTGGTGACTTCGAATGAAAGTGTTTGGGGTGGTGATTCAGGGAGTTAAGGGCTGCAACATTAAGGGATTAAGTGAGATGCACAATTGGGCTACTTGGGAGTGGTGGTGGAGCAAGGCAAGGGCTATAGGTTTGTGCGGAAAAGGGTTGAATATTTCCCTTCTTAGTAGTGTCTTAAGCCTAATGGAAGCTCCTTTTTGGATCCTAGCTCCTATAATTAAATTAAACTCCCAGGAAAGACTGGAGGGGTCACAGATGGTCCCGCTTAAATCCCGATCTACTAGAAAGAGTTTTAATTAATGTAATGAACTAAAGAAAATTTTATCTAAGCCTACCATTTTATTCAAATGAGAAAAAAAAAACTAAAAATATAAAATAACGATAAAGAAAGTGAAGAGAACTCCCTTCATTTTATTTAGGATCGTCATTGACCATGGTGGTGTCAAATGGCCATTTGTCATACCAACCATAACCATCTAAGAAGTAATCATATTCTTTCCCATCAAATTTGTCCAACATCTTATTAGGGAAAGAAAATCCGTAATGATCTTTCCTGGTGGCCTTATTTAACTTCCTGTAATTCCTACAAATCCTCTAACCCGTGACTCGGATATCTACAATAATCCATCCAACACACTTCTTGTGCCTTTCCAAAATCACAAGTGCCTCTTCTTCTTGATCTTTGGTGAACTCAACTGAAATAATGACAGGTAAAGTCGAAGATAGACCCAAATAGTCATATTTCAAATGAGGAGACAAAATCGTCAATTCCAATTTGACTGGCTCTTCAATCAACACTTTTGGTTGTGTGTACTCCCGAGATAATACCTCTAATGATTCCAGTGGAACTTCCTGAGTGAATCCCTTCGTTTTAGCTTCTAACAAAGCCAAACATTCCTCGTCTTCATCATCACTTGGCGAATCTGCTAGCAGAATACATTCTAACAGATCATTTATAGAATTGAGCTCCAGCTTTGTAGAAGCCAGTGATTCCATCTTGGAAATAGCAGAACAGTCTTCAACTACATCCAGGGATTTAGCAGTATCGAAGTCATTAAAAGTCACTTTGTCATCAAAAATTTCTTTCAACTGAGTATCTCGTTGCTGCTTCTGGAATCGTTGAGGATATGGCAATGGTGGAATCTTAGCTTTAACCAGACAACTCTTCTGTGGAAATTTTTCTGCATCTGACAAGGGTGTTAGATAATCAGAACTAACTGGTTTAGAGTTTACCTCATCAAGAATCACTGAATCTGACTTCTGTGATACAGGAGTTTCAACACTTGGTTGAACTTCTTCTGAATCTTGGGCGTCAGCTGGCTCCTTTTCAACTTCGACAGTGTTGGGCTCTACTGTCCTTCCACTCCTCAGTGTTAGCGCTTTGCAATGCTCCTTTCCTGGATTTCTCAGATTTTCTGTATCACTGGGTAAGGTACCCTGTGGTCGGTTCCTAAGTTCAGTTGCAAGCTGGCCCACTTGATTCTCCAAATTCTTCAATGTAGCTGCTTGGCTCTGGATTCAAGCATCATTCTTTGCCATGTATGCCTTCAGCAAACTCTCCAAGCTATTGGATGCTTCAGCTTGAACTGGTTTCTGAACTTGTTACGGGAAGTTAGGCGGCTGGGTTGGTCTGGGTTGGGTGTAAGTGGTACTGGTTCCAGACCCTTGGTTACTCTAGGAGAAATTTGGATGGTTTCTCCATGATGGGTTATAAAAATTTGATTGCAACCCTTGCCTTCCTCGGGTTTGGTTTTGATTACCCATGTAGTATACAGATTCTGGGTTCGACGGACATTCTTCAAACAAATGTCCCTCCCCACAATAGACACAGGCAATATTCTCAAATTGATTAGGCGGCTGTGCTGCAAAACTATTAGACCCATTAGTAGTAAGAGTTTTAAGCATTGAGGATATTGATGATACCTGAGATGCGAGTGAAGTAAGAGCATCTACTTCAATGTATTCCAGCGACTCGTCTTCCTGACGCTGCTCGACTGGTTGGCCATTGATAATTGTTGCTAGCAATCCTCTCGATAATTTCATAAGCCTCATTATAAGACTTAAAAAGGAGAGCACCATTAGCAGAAGCGTCGACTACCATCCTCGTGTGAGCGTTGAGACCATTGTAAAACGTCTCAAGTTGGATGCAATGTGGGATTCCATGATGAGGGCATTTTTGTAATAACTCTTTAAATCTTTCCCATGCCTCATACAAGGACTCATCATCTATTTGGTGGAAGGCAGTAATCTCGTTCCTCAGCTTAGCATTCTTGCTTGGCGGGAAATACTTCATGAGGAATCTCTTGGCTAATTCTTGCCATGTAGAAATGGAGTTCAGTGGCAATGAGTTCAACCAGGCACGAGCTCTGTCCCTTAGCAAATATGGGAACAACTTCAATCGTAAGGCATCTTTGGGAACTCCGGCTAACTTGAAAGAATCGCTTACTTCCATAAATAGTCTTAAGTGAAGATGAGGATCTTGATGAGGCATTCCACCGATTGGCCCATTATTCAAGCATCCGGAACATGACTGGCTTCAGCTCGAATTGTTGTGCCTCGATTTCGGGTCTTCCAATACTCGGATTGAGCTCGTTGAATAGAGGAATGGCATATTGTTGAATGTCACAGTTTCTATCATCGGCAACAATGATCGGATTGTGAGTATTATAAGCGAATGTTCCTCTTGGATTTTGGTTTTGATTTTCGAAATTCATATCTTCAGTCCTTCTTTGGTTCGCTTGTCTTCTTTGCTGTCGAAAGGTTCGTTCTATCTCAGGGTCTACAGGGAGTAAGTCAATAATCTGGTCAATACTCATAAACACCTGAAACAAACACAAAAAAATGGAATTTAAATTTAACAGAAAAAAAATAGACCAAAATGCAAAATTAACAATTTCACAAATAATGTATTTTAAAACAGTCCCCGACAACGGCACCAAAAACTTGGAACGGTGGAAATGTGCAAGTGTACACAATCGCAACAGGTAATAAAGTGACAAGTAAATGTCGAGTATCGTACCCACAGGGACTGTAAAAGAATTATTTATGAAAATAAATTTGAACACTTTGGTGAAGGAAAAATATCTCGTTTAGAAAAATGATTAAAAACTAGAAAATAAAGTAAAATAAAATAAAATAAAGTTCTAATGCACGATTTCAAAAGATGAATTTAATCAAGATGATATAATTGTGTTGGATTAATTACATTTCTTAACTTAGAATCATTAAATTCATGCTTATACTTGTTATGAATAAATCACGGCAACTCGGTAATTTGCTAACTTATGACATATTTACAAATCAAAAACCCATTTATCTCTTGTACATATCCCTATGTCAATTCGACCGATTAAACAGATTTATAATAGTAAACATGCTATTGCACATACATACTTATTAAATTAAACAATCTCTCGCATATTCCTATGTCAATTCAACCGATTAATTCAACCTAATAAGCATATAAAAGACTATGTGAGGTAACAAAGTATCCTTACCTTGAAACAGTTTAATCACAATAATCCTGCAAGTTATGCAAGGCATATGTATCGCCAAATACAATGCTAATTTAATCTTCAACTACCTTAGAAGAATTAAACATGCACAGATTAAGTATTGTGTCCATTAATTACAATTTCGATGCGTTTAAATAATTAATTCTTTAGTTATCTAAACAATTAAAATGCCAGAATAACTTAAGCATGATTTTACTTAATCAAACATTTTACCGAGGCCTATAACAGTATAAACACAAGTTTAATAATTTAAGAGGACGAAATGCAATCAACCCAACACGAATTAAATTCAAGCTAAGCTGATTAAATTAACCATTCAAATAGCATAAACATTCATAAACATATTTGTCAAAACAACAACGAAATTTAAAGAGATAGGGAACAAGAAGCAAATCCGGTGTTTCTCTGTGGCTTGACTGATTGCTCCGTTCTTCGTTCTCCGTTGTCCTCGGCTATCAAGGTGGCTTATGAACACTCCAATTGCTGCTCCAAATGGCTGAGAAAAAACCTCTTTTCCAAGAGGAGAAATCGGCATAAGAAGGCTTGGTCTGTTCTTGGAAATAAAGAGAGAATAGAGAGAAAAGAAGTGAGGAGAGAATGAGAATGTTGAAGGATTGATGGATGATTTGAATGATCAGCCAAGGGTGGTATTTATAGCTTAATGTGGCTGCTAAAAATAGCAAATCCCATCAGACAAAGAGCCCTCCCTTGGCCGGCCATCTATGTGGCAAAGTTGATGGCTTCAACTTTGCTAAATATGGCATGGGGCAAATCTACAAAGCCACTATATTTGGAGGGGGTTGAATGCAACTTTGAAAAGTCCTCAAGGGCTTCTTTGCAAGCTTAATTAATCAGCTAATAAGCTGATTTGGGTCAGTATATGGACAGTTTGGGCTGCCCAATTCTTTGCTCGGTTCGGTTCAATCTGGTTGGTTCAAGCGATGCAGATTCAAACTGGCCTTTTCTTAATTAATTAAGATTAATTTATTTAGCCCAAATTAAATTGGGAATAAATTAAAATTAATTATATTATGATTAAATATTCATAATTGGACAGTCTTGGGCTGGAAATAAATTCGCCTTGATACTTCAAATTGCTTCTCGGGTTTATTCTTGACGTTGTCTGTAGAGCTAATTTTAAGCCCTTTGTGCGAATCGCCGAAAATAGTCAAAATCAGTCAAAATTAACTGTAAAATTAATTAAAATTCATCATGTCCATATTTTTAGCACAATTTAATTATTTTATAATATTTAATTATTTTTCGACAAGAATTTAATCGAAACCGCATAAATTTGAGTTAAAAAGGGCATGAAAAAGTGTATAAATTTTCGTGTTTCCAATAGGGTACACGGCTGAGGCCCACTTGCGTGCATGGTGGTCATGTGATCAAGTCAGTAGCTAGCCTAGTAACACACGGCCATGGCACATGGGCGTGTCTAGTGGCCGTGGGAATAAGTCAGTATGCATTCTCTGTTTTGACACGGCCTGGACACATGGGTGTGTCTGGTAGTCGTGTGAGGCACACGGCCTGTTTGCACGGGCGTGTGACCTCAACAGTATTGAAGAATATTTGAAATTCTAAAAATTTTCGTAAGTGTTCGGTTTAGTCTCGACCTCTTTCTAACACGAGTATAAGGTCTCGTAGATCTAGATAAGGGACTATATGCTCGTAATTGAGTATGTTTAATTGATGATTGACTTTGTGTTTTGAAATGGATGTGAAAGGTTTCGATTGTCTGGTAATGCCTCTTAACCCTATTCCAGCGACGGTCTCAGGTTAGGGGTGTTACATTTTATTGGTATTAGAGCCAAGTTTAGTTGATTCTCAGACTAACGTAGCGCGTGTGAGTCTAGCTATACATGCCATTTATGAAATTGCGATAGTGTGATGAATTCTTACAGTTATAATTGTGTTTTTCATTTAGTAATGGATCCCGATTGAGTAGTTGCTGATGATGTTGAGAGTAATGCGCCTGCTCCCGCTCAAGGGACAGCACCGGCCACATCTAAGCCGAATGAAAGTAGTGAGGGAGGAGAGGCTAAGCAAGCCTTCTTTCGAATGATGAGGGAGTGGTTTTCGGAGTTTGTTCGGACGAATCTGGCTGCTCCAAAACCTCCACACCCACAAATATATGTTGTGCCACAAGTTGTAGATCCGATCAGATTGAATAAACCTCATGTGGATAAGATTCGTAAGTACGGGGCCGAAGAATTTAGGGCCACACCTGATGACGATGCTGAGCGATCTGAGTTTTGGCTCGAGAATACAATTCGGGTATTCGATGAGATGTCGTTGACCCCTGATGAGTGTATTAAGTGTGCAGTTTCTTTGTTGAGAGATACGGCTTATAACTGGTGGAAGACGTTGACATCCGTGGTTCCGAGAGAGAGAATCACTTGGGAATTCTTTCAAGTTGAATTCAGAAAGAAGTATATTAGTCAACGATTCATTGATCAGAAACGTAAAGAGTTCCTTGAGCTGAAACAAGGCCGTTTGTCAGTTACTGAGTAAGAGCGGGAATTTGTGACATTGAGCCAGTATGCACGAGAATGTGTTTTGACCGAAGCTACTATGTGTAAACACTTTATAGAAGGGCTGAATGAGAACATTAAGCTGTTGGTTGGGATACTTGATATCAACGAATTTGTTGTGTTAGTCGAAAGAGCATGCAAAGCCGAGGAGCTCAGTAAAGAAAAGAAGAAAGCTGATTCTGAAGCTCGTGATGAAAGAAAAAGATCGATGAGTAAGTTTTCTCAACCTTCGATGAAGAGATTTAGAGATACAAGCCACTGATCAAATACTTCATTTGGACATCTGAATAGAGACCGCGCAAGACTAAGTGTTGTTCTGAGAATTCAAGCTCCAATAGAATCAAGTGTTGATAGTGCCAAAAGTAACAAACCTGAGTGTAGACAGTGTGAAAGACGACATGTGGGAGAATGCTGGGGCAAGTACAACAATAGAGTTTGCTATAAATGTGGATCACGAGATCATTTCATTTGAGACTGACCAAAGATGGCTGAGGAAGAAAATGTTTAGAATGTGAGATCGAGTAATGTGAGAGTTAGGGGTAGACCACCTAGAAACACCAAAAATATGAGTGGAAGCCAGAGAGGGACTACCAATACAGCTGTCAGATCAGAGGCGAGAGCACCTGCCCGAGCTTATGCTATACGAGCACGAGAGGAAGCATCATCTCCAGACGTCATCACTGGTACTTTTACTCTATTTGATACTGATGTGATTGCATTGATAGATCCAGGTTCTAATCATTCCTATGTGTGTGTGAATCTAGTATCGAGTAAGACTCTATCTGTTGAGTCTACTGAATTTGTGGTTAGAGTATCGAACCCCTTAGGCAAGTGTGTCTTGGTGGATAAAGTGTGCAAGAACTGTCCGTTGATGTTTCGGGATGTTTGTTTTCCGGCTAATTTGATGTTGCTACCATTCGATGAGTTCAATATAATTTTGGGTATGGATTGGCTCACTCTGCATAATGCCATCGTGAATTGTAAAAGAAAGTGTATTGAATTGAGAAGTCAGAACGGTGAAATAGTTCGAATTGAATCCGATGATATGAAAGGAGTACCGGTTTGTTGTATCATGATGAAAGCTTTGAACTATGTGAGAAAGGGTTGTGAAGCTTATTTTGCATATGTGATTGATACAAAAGTGACAGAAAAGGAAGTTGAAATGGTGCCTGTGGTTTGTGAGTTTCAGATGTATTTCCTGAAGAGTTACCGGGATTACCTCCAATAAGGGAAGTTGAATTTGGTATTGAATTAGTGCTGGGGACTACTCCCATTTCAATATCTCCATATAGAATGGCACCAATAGAGTTGAAAGAGTTAAAGTCTCGATTACAAGAGTTGGACTGTGAGAGATTTGCACGACCGAGTTTCTCCCACAGGGTGCTCTGTGTTATTTGTGAAAAAAAAGCGGCACTATGAGAATGTGTATTGATTACCAAGCAGTTGAAAAAGTGAGCGATAAAGAACAAATATCTCATTGCCTCGTATCGATGATTTGTTCGACCAACTGAAAGGAGCTACAGTGTTTTCTAAGATAGATTTGAGATCGGGCTATTATCAATTGAGAGTTAAAGAGTCAGATGTACCGGAGACTGCTTTTAGAACGAGGTACAGAAATTATGAATTCTTAATGATGCCTTTCGGACTAACGAATGCTCCTACAGTGTTTATGGATCTGATGAATCGAATATTTAGACCATATTTGGATCGCTTTGTTGTGGTGTTCATTAATGATATTCTGATTTATTCCTGTGATATAAAACTAATACCATCTACTGTTAAACCTCCAGAATTAGATATAAAACCATTTTCGGGGCACTTGAAATAAAGATATCTTGGGGGGCAAAATACACTACCAATAATTATGGCTATTGGGCTATGTTTAGAACAAGAAGAGACTTTATTAAGCATTTTAAGGACACACAAAAAGCCATAGGATGGACAATCACTGATATCAGGGGAATTAATCCTGCATTATGTCAACATAAGATTAGATTAGAAGAAGGGAAAAACCAATAGTGGATGCACAATGCCGACTTAATCCAACTATGAAGGAAATGGTAAAAAAAGAGTTACTTATATGGTTAGATGTAGGAATTGTTTACATCATTTCCGACAGTGAATGGGTTAGTCTTATGCAGTCTGTGCCAAAGAAAGGTGGGTTGACAGTGGTTGAAAATGATAAGAATGAATTAATTTTGACAAGTACCATTACTAGTTGGAGAGTATACATTAAATATAAAAAATTGAATGATGCAACAAAAAAATATCATTTCTCAGTTCCCTTTATTGATCAAATGCTTGATAGGTTAGCAGGAATTGTTTCCTTGATGGATATTCAGGATACCATCAAATCCCAATACATCCTGATGATCAACAAAAAGCTACCTTCACATGTCCTTTTGGTACTTACGCTTTCAGATGAATGCCATTTGGGCTTTGTAATGCCCTAGCAACCTTTATGAGATGTATGATGGCTATTTTTGGTGATATGCTATAAGAGGGTTTGGATGTATTTATGGATGATTTTTCAGTATATGGGGATTCATTTCAAGAATGTTTGGAAAATCTTAAAAATGTCTTGCAGAGATGCGAAGAAACCAACCTTGTATTAAACAGGGAAAAATGTCATTTTATGGTCAAGGAAGAATTAGTTTTAGGGCATCAAATATCAAGAAAGGGGTTGGAAGTTGACAAGGCTAAGATTAAGGTTATTAAAAACCTTCCGAATCCTACAATAGTCCGGGGAGTAAGAAAATTTTCTGGGACTTGCCGAGTTCTACAGGCGAGAGTTCTATAGGCAATTTATCAAAGATTTTGCTCATATCTCTAAGCCGTTGAATTAATTATTGTAGAAAGAGACACCATTCTTATTTGACCAAGAATGCATCAAAGCTTTCGAGGTAATAAAAGAAAAAACTTATTTCTGCTCATATAATTATTACTCCTAACTGGTCAGAACCTTTTATTATAATGTGCGATGCTAGTGACTATACTGTAAGGGAAGTGCTGGGATAAAAAAAGAATAACCTATTTGGAGCTATTTATTATGCAAGTAAAACACTCAATTCAGCATAGTGTAATTACACTACAATTGAAAAGGAAATGCTTGCAGTCGTGTTTGCTTGTGAAAAATTCCAGCCATATTTGATGGCAAATAGAGTTTATGTGTACACTTGATGATGTGATTCACTTAACTAACTAAAATCACGACAAAGGCAAGCGCACCTATCGAGTAGTAGTATAGCTATGGTGAGCCAGGGATATCGTATCCACGAGGACTAAAAGTACTAGTAATTACCTTTTTCTATTATTTAGCCTATAAATTGAAGGGTTGTTTTTAATCTAAAATTAAACTAATTACTAAGGACTCGACAGAGAATTAATTGGGAAAATTTTCGAAGAAAACCAATTATAAAGACAATACCCAGGAAAGAATCCACCTAGGCTTCACTCATTATTCTGAATCTAAGTTAAATGATTTATTCACTTGCCTTGATCTGTAGAAATCCCTAAATTATATTAATATCTCACCAAACAAATAATGAAGCCAAATTTTCAATACGAATACTATCGTGGCTGACTCTAGATCGTGCGTCGGATAATTCTTTTCATGCGGCTTCAATTGTCCCGAGGCATAAGCTACAAATTTACCTTCCTGCATCAAAACACAACCCAGGCCATTTAACGATGCACCACTGAAAACTATAAATTCTTTACCCAACTTAGGGTGAACTAATACTGGTGCCTCTGTTAATAATGCTTTCAACTGCTCGAAGCTCTACTGACACTTTTCTGACCATTCAAATTTAACATCTTTTTGAAGAAATCTTGTCATCGGAGTCGCAATCATCGGGAAACCTTTCACAAATCGTCTACAATAGCCAGCTAGTCCCAGAAAACTACGGACTCCGAACACATTTCTCGGAGGTTTCCAATCTATAACCGCAGAAATTTCGCTCGGGTCAACTCGGATACCCTCAACTGAAACTATATGTCCCAGAAAACCAACCTCTCGTAACCAAAACTCACATTTGCTAAACTTTACAAACAACTGTTTATCTCTCAAAGTTTGTAATACGATTCTCAAATGTTCGTGATAAACCGTAAAAGTAACATATTCTAAACCAACATTTAGTATGCTTTTGGATGATTTAAGCCCCAATTTATGTAAAAAGGTGCTCTTACTCCTTTCTTTTCATGTCTTATACTCAGGAAAGCACCCGAGGACGAAAAGAACGAGAAACAGGCTTAAAACGGACCAAGTTGGGCCAAGCCACGAAATCGACACGGCTTGAACTCCACTCCACACGGTCGTGCCACCATTCCTACTAGAACACGGCCTTGCCCACGACTTACACGGTCGTGTCTCATTTAACAGTGTCGAACACGGCCTGGCCATGATTTACACGGGCGTGTGCCATGGCCGTGCCTCTGCCGTGGAGAAGAGGAATTTCATTCAGGAAAGGATACTTAGGGAGAAAGAAACGTGTTTCAAAAGCCTATAAATACACCCTAGGTACCAGCTGAAAGGGGGCGGAAAAGCTAGGCTAAAAAGCCAAGCCGAAAAGGTCAGATTTGTGGGAATCACTCGAAGATAGCCAGTTGATCCATCTCAAGAAGCCGGAATTCTACTCAAGACGGAGGATCTCCTCTTCAATTCCTTCAGGGGGTTTTAGGGATTTCTTATGTTTTGTGTTATCTTTTCTCTTGAGATGTTTTCCTTTATTGTTATGAACTAAACCTTCGGATACCCGAAGGGGATGAAACCTATGACGAATCTTGTTATTTGATTTTTGAATTTTATGATAATAACTTAGTTTGTTCTTAATTGTGTAAACTTAATTCAAATCTAATGTGCTTAGGTGGAAGAGGAATAGACCCTGCCTAAGAGTAGATCCAACATAATTAAGCGGAGTTGATCGCACGCCTAGAGATAGGGTGACGAGATTTTGCAGATTAGGGTGAAACCTAATATGGGAGTCCACAGATCGATTTCATCGCTATTCTAGGGGTTATTATAAGCGAGCGAGAGTTCCACTAATTAACCTAGGGTTAGACATTATTCGCCTCGAGAGAGGGTTTAATATACGTCGAGAGTCTCACGGATCAAACTAAGTAAATAAATCATATGGTTCAAGGTTAAATAACAAGTGAAGTCTAGGTGGATTTTTCCTAAAGGTATCGCTTGAGTCAACTGAGTTTTTCCAAAAGCTGTTTCCCAAATTCATTCTTTTTGTTTTTGTGTTTTAGCTTAGTAAGTAGATTAATTTTAGTTTAAACAACCATCACTTTATATTAAGGCTAAATAATAAAAAGACGGTAAGTATTAGTACTTTTAGTTCCTTTGGGTTTGATAATCCGATCTTGCCTAAGCTATACTACTGTTCGATAGGTGCACTTGCCTCAATCGTTGTCAGAGTTAGTTTCGTGTTCGATCATTCTTTTAAATCTCGATTCACAAATGATCAAGTTTTTGGCGCCATTGCCGGGGAACTAAAATATTAAGAAAACTCTATTTTTATTACTTTAGCCATTATTTTTTATTTTTTCGCAATTTATTTTTATTTTTAGTTTTTAATTTTAATTTTTCTAAATTTTCTTTCTTTCTTTTTCTAGCAGGTACCTCTAGTTTATGACTAGAAGGAACCAGAGAGGACCTTTAGAATACGATAGGGAAATTGAAGTTACCGCTCGAAGAAATCGTAGAGAAATTAGGCGAGCCCTAAACTACACAGAAGAAGAGGGTGAAGACAGATCCAATCCTACTGAAGGGATGGACGAGAATAATCCACCACCACAAAATGATGTGGCGGATCAGAATGCTCCTCGTACTATGTATGATTATGCTAAACCTCATTTAACAGGGGCAGAATCGAGTATTGTTAGGCCTGCTATAGCTGCTAATAATTTTGAATTAAAGCCTAACACTATTCAAATGATTCAACAGTTTGTTCAATTTGATGGTTTGCAGGACAAAGACCCAAACACTCATATAGCTAACTTTTTAGAGTTCTGTGATACCTTCAAAATAAATGGTGTTTCTGATGATGCCATACGTCTTTGATTATTTCCCTTTTCATTAAGGAATAAAGCTAAACAGTGGTTAAACTCGTTACCACGAGGGTCAATCACTACATGGGAACAAATGACCGAAAAATTTCTATTAAAATATTTTCCACCGGCCAAAATGGCCAAGTTACGTAATGATATATCTTCTTTTGTGCAGATGGATTTAGAGGCATTATACGACGCATGGGAGAGATACAAAGATCTCTTGAGGAGATGCCCACACCACGGATTACCATTGTGGCTCCAAGTCCAAACTTTTTACAACGGTGTGAATCCTTCAACGAGGCAATTAATTGATTCAGCCGCCGGTGGAACCCTGAATAATAGAACTCCTGAGGCAGCCTACGAGTTTATTAAAGAGATGTCGTTGAATAACTATCAGTGGCAAGTTACAAGAACAAAGCCAACAAAAATAGCCGGAGTTTACAACCTGGATGCAGTAACCATGTTATCAAACCAGGTAGAGTTGATGAATAAGAAGATTGATAGTTTGTGTTCTTCACAGGTAAATCCAGTGATGCAGTGCGACGCAAGTGGAACTGTGGTGAATTCTGAGTACCCACCCTACCAACCAGAGAGCCAACAGATGAACTATATAGGTAACAATTTTAGATCCAATAATAATCCATATAGTAATAATTATAATCCAGGTTGGAGGAACCACCCAAATTTTTCATGGAGAGGACAAGGAAGTCAAGGAATTCAAAGACAACAACCTCCTCAAAATTTTCAAAATCAGCCCTATCCACAGGAAAAGAAGCCGAGTCTTGAAGAGACATTGAACAAATTCATAGCATCCACAGAAGCCCGTCTCCAAAAAAATGAGGTAACGCTCAACACCCAACAAACATCGATCAAAACAATTGAGAACCAAGTTGGAGGACTTACAAAGGCAATCAGGGAAATTACCCAGTCAGTCGGAGAAATTGCAAAGCTATTATCCGAACGACCCCAAGGGCGTCTACCAAGTAACACTGAAATTAATCCTAAAGAGCAGATCCAAGCCATAACAGCTCAGGAGAATACAAGGGTAGATGAATCCATCTCAACACAAGGAAACGAGGTAGAAAAAGGTAAAGATGAGGTAACACAAGACAAGCCAAAACCGGTAATCAAGGAGTACCAACCTTGCATACCTTATCCCGAAGCGTTGAAGAGAGACGACACAGAGGAACAGTTAGGTAAGTTTCTTAAACTTTTAAAGAAATTACACATTAACTTACCACTCTTCGAAGCTCTTTCGCAGATGCCTGATTCTAGGAAATTCTTAAAGAAGCTTCTGACAAACAAGCAGAAACTAGATGAAGATTCGCTTGTGGAACTCAACGCAAAGTGCTCAGCAGTCTTGCAAAATAAGCTACCACGGAAACTAAAAGATCCAGGAGTTTTACAATTCCATGTTTAATTGGTAGACTAACTGTTGATAATGCGTTAGTCTGATTTAGGGGCAAGCATAAATGTCATGCCTTATAAATTGTTTAAACAATTAGGTCTAGGGAAACCCAAACAAACTAGGATGAGCATTCAATTAGCTTATAAAACTTTTAGAATTCCTAGGGTATTATCGAAGATGTTCTTGTAAAAATTGATGATTCGTTTTCCAGTAGATTTTGTTGTCTTAGACATGGATGAGGATAATTGATCCCCTAATTTTAGGAAGACTTTTTTTAGCCACTTCCAGGACTAAAATTGATGTTGATGCAGGAGAACTCATACTTTGCGTAGGTAATGAGACCGTCACCATCAAGGCTCTCGATTCGGCTAGAACATTGAGTAATCAAGGTGAGAACATAAATTTCCCTAATAACCATTCGGTTAACTCTTCTTTTCAAGAAACAACACCAAAGAATACAACTGAACCCGATCCTGACCCCAACCCCAACAAAGAAATAACTCATGAAGATCGAGGAATTCAGATCGATGATCTAGACGAGTGGAAGACACATTTTAAGGAGAAATTAGGGATACATGACGAAAAGCCAGAACCACACGAGGAAAAATCGAAAGAGTCCACAGAAGAGCTTATAGGAAGGACAAACCACTTCAAAATAGGGGACAAGGTACTGTTAGAAGAAGCAGATCCTCGAATATCTCCTCCAGACCCTAACACAAACAAAGAAATACCTTTGAGGGTAACCAGTGTTTTCCCATACGAAATAGTCGAGGTAAGTAATCCTATTTTTGGTACTTTTACTATAAACGCATCTCGACTTAAAATTTTTCACGAGGATACAGATAATAACATGAGGAAGGACCTCTAACTCCTCAAACCACCCTGAAGATGCAAACGAGAAGAGAGTCTAGCTTAAGACTATAAATGAGCGCTTCTCGGGAGGCAACTCGAGCACTAACAAAAATTATTCTCACATTTTGCTTTAAATTTATTTTTCTTTTCTTCCTTTCTTTCTGAATACGTAGTTATAAACTAAAAAGGGGCGCAGAATTCCAGGACACACGGCCTTGTACACGGTCGTGGCCGTGGCCGTGTGTACCTCAAGAATCTCGGTACTAACATGGCAGGGCAGTACAAGTTAGAATGAACTAATTTCTGGCAATCACGGACTCAACCACTCCCCCACGGGCACCGAAAAAGGGACACAGCCGTGCTTGAAGGCCGTGTGAGGCTACTGACTTGCCAACCACGGGCTGAACATGCCCGTGCCAGCTAACCATGCCAATATACTGACTTGTCGAACACAGGCTAGACACGAGCGTGGGAAATCAACACGCCCTAGAGCACGGCCGTGCGAGGCGGCCGTGTAAATCGACACACCCTCAACCCACGGGCGTGGGAAACAGCCAGACCTGAAATTCTATTTAAACATCATACCCTTTTCCTTCCCCTTATTAACCCACTTCTTTCTTCTTTCCTTCTTCCTTCCTTTCCTTTCTCTTTCCTTTTTCTTTTTCCTAATAAATCCTTAGACTCTTGAGCTACATTAAAATCATATCCATGGAAAAGAAGCGTAAGAGGCCAATCTCCCCAATGGAGACCGATTCACCTGAGTTCATGCCGGCAGCTTCATCCAAACAATAAGCCAAGGGTCTTTGAGACCAATTATCTGTTCTTTTATTTTTATCTTCTCCTTTATTTTCTTTATCTTTACTTCTATACTACTTAATTTAGTTTACCCATATTTTCTTTTAATTTTAGTTTTACTTCTATACTTCTTTACTTATTTACTTCTTTTAATGACGAACCTCAGCCTTAGAAATCACACCCAAAAATAAGGACTCTACGGTCCACCCATATTTTCTTTTAATTTTAGTTTTCTTCTTAGTCTCCTTCTCTTTATCTTCCTTGTCCTTAATTTCATATTTAGTTTACTTTAATTATGTCTTAATGATCCCTGGCTAATTCTCTACGAGCCTCCCAATTTCTTCATCTAGTAGAGGTTCGTCATTCAGGCGGGCCATCACCACCACCAAAGACACAATCTCCTCTCAAGGAATCATCCAAAAATTCAGGAAGTTTTCACTTATCCCCATATCTGATGATTTTAGTACAAGGTTATTATATATCTTTGTACATTGAGGGCAATGTACATCTTAAGTGTGGGGGGGTGAACAACCTAAAAAGATACCTAACAAAAACCCTGAATTGAGTCTTGTTTGAAAGTAATTTACTCATACTGCTAATTAGGATGAAACTTCTAATGATTTATGATTTTTATTGATATGTTTTAGATTAAGTCATTGATAATTGTGCATTGATAATTAAAATTGAAGAATACTAGAGAATCAAGCATGATAAGTCCAATTTCCAGAAATTAAAAATTTTCTAGGTTGTCAAACTGAGTTTAAATATTACCTTGAAGTTTGAAATTTACGAGGTTGACATCAAAATACCCATAATTTTTGTGAGTTTTTGAGCCTTATAGAGCATAAATTCTTTTTCTTGCTCACTTTATTGATTATGAGTATGTCAACACTGATTTGTTATTCTAGAACTTGCATCGATTATACATGTCGAGACCACATCTTTTGATTTGAAACATAGAGATGATAAAGGCACCTAGGATTTAACCCACTAATTCCCTAAAAAAAACCTACCGTCACAAATTAACCCCTAGTTAACCCTATTTTAACTAGACACCCTTTTTATTGACATACCCACTAATATTAACCCAGAACCCCTTTGTTTTTGTTATCACCATTCCTTTTGACTACCCTTATATCGAGATTTGATCTGATTAGTTGCCTAATTATGAAATTTAGTAGTTTATCCTTTATTATGTATTTAGTTTGTTCTTAAAAAAAAAGCGAAGTATATCCATTATTCATTATTAGTTGTGATTAAATGAGCTTATACGTTTGGATTCCAAATATCGAAGAAGAAGCTCATATTATTAGTATTATTAGTTTTCAATTGATGTATTTATTATTAGTTCATGAGTTCTTAGTTAGGTAATTTGTCAATCTCGATTCTAACCCTCTAATTCAGCCTTACTCCATACCTTAACCCTAGCCCCGATACAACCCTAACAAAGACCTTTTGATTTGTGT
Source organism: Gossypium sturtianum (assembly GCA_025698515.1). Lineage (NCBI taxonomy): Eukaryota > Viridiplantae > Streptophyta > Magnoliopsida > Malvales > Malvaceae > Gossypium > Gossypium sturtianum. The sequence goes on along the minus strand of CM046947.1, from coordinate 73,700,619 downwards.
TTCATCTCATATTTCAGTGGTGGAGATATCAAGCCTATGGGATTAACTTTTCATGTTTGACTTTTGAGTGCCTAAATTCTGAACCTTAAACACCTTGAGTGATTTGAGTGAATCTTTTGAGAGGATGTCAATCCTTGTCGATTTCGAATCAGAGGTAATTATTTAGATGAAGGGAGACGCCTAGGTTTTCGAGCTACAAAATCTATGACTTATACTATTTGAATTTTTAGGACACTTTGAATTGAATTATCCATGTATAAATTATCTATGAATAATGATGAGACACTATCAATAGGAATTATGAATTGAGGAAAGTTTGTTTTAATTGTAAGTTGAGAATTTTGCTTGAGGACAAGCAAAAGCTTAAGTGTGGGGGTATTTGATAAACTGTAAAAGTAACATATTCTAAACCCACATTTAGTATGCTTTTGGATGATTTAAGCCCCAATTTATGTAAAAAGGTGCTCTTAATCCTTTCTTGTCATGTCTTATACTCGTGAAAGCACCCGAGGACAAAAAGAATGAGAAAGCGGGCTTAAAGCGGACCAAGTTGGGCCAAGCCACGAAATCGACACGGCACGAACTCCACTCCACACTACGTGCCACCATTCCTACTAGAACACGGCCTTGCCCATGACTTACACGGCCGTGCCTCATTTAATGATGTCGAACACGGCTGGCCACGATTTACGGGTGTGTGCCATGGCCATGCCCTGCCGTGGAGAAGAGGAATTTCATTCGGGAAAGGATACTTAGGGAGAAAGAAACGTGTTTCAAAAGCCTATAAATACACCCTAGGTACCAGCTGAAAGGGGGCGGAAAAGCTAGGCTAAAAAGCCAAGCCAAAAAGGTCAGATTTGTGGGAATCACTCGAAGATAGCCAGTTGATCCATCTTAAGAAGCCAGAATTCTACTCAAGATGGAGGATCTCCTCTTCAATTCCTTCAGGGGGTTTTAGGGATTTCTTATGTTTTGTGTTATCTTTTCTCTTGAGATGTTTTCCTTTATTGTTATGAACTAAACCTTCAGATACCTGAAGGGGATGAAACCTATGACGAATCTTGTTATTTGATTTTTGAAATTCGTAGTGTCAGTACCTTGTTCTAAATGCAGTCTTTGGCACATCGGAGTCTTTAACTCGCAACTGGTAATAACCCGATCTCAAATCAATTTTTGAAAACATCGTTGCCCCTTTTAACTGATCAAACAAATCACCTATTCGTGGCAAAGGGTATTTATTCTTGATCGTCACTTTGTTGAGCTGTCGGTAGTCTATACAAATTTTCATCATGCCATCTTTCTTTTTCACAAATAACACCGGTGAACCCCAGGGAGAGAAACTCGGTCTAGCAAAACCTTTATCTGTTAACTCTTGCAACTAAGCTTTCAATTCTTTTAACTCTGTCGGAGCCATTCTGTACGGAGCTATCGATATCAGCGTTGTTCACGGTACTAATTCAATACCAAACTCAACTTCTCTGATAGGTGGTAAACCCGGTAACTCTTCAGGAAATACATCTGGATATTCGCACACAACTAGTACTGATTCAATCTTTCTTTTTGTCATTTTCGTATCAAGTACTTATGCAAGATAAGCTTCACACCCCTTTCTCACAAATCTTTGAGCTAACATAAACGAGATCAAAACTGGCAAACTATTCAGATCATCTGATTCAATTCTAATAGTCTCATTATTCTAACATTTCAATTCAATTGTCTTCGTCTACAATTCACTATAGCCTCATGCATCATTAGCCAATCCATACCCAGAATCATATCAAATTCATCAAATGGCAACAACATCAGATTAGCCGGAAAACAGAAATCCCGATATATTCTTGCAAACTTTCTCAACCAAAACACATTTTCCTAAAGGGTTCGATACTCTAATCATAAATTCAATAGACTCTACAGGCAAAGTCATACTAGATACTAAATTCATACATATATAAGAATGAGTTGATCCTGGATCTATCAATGCAATCACATTAGTATCACAAAAAGTGAAAGTACCGGTGATAACATCTGGAGATGATGCTTCTTCACGAGCGCGAATAGCGTAGGCTCTAGCAAGTGCTCTGGCCTCAGATCTCACGGTAGAGTCTCTCGCCGCCCCTCGACTACCACTCACATTCCCAGTATCTCTTTGTGGTCTTCCTCTAGTCGACGTATTACTCGGTCTCACATTCTGAGGTCTATCTTTCTCACCCATATCAGGACAATCTTTAATAAAATGATCCGACGAGCCACATTTGAAGCAAGCTTTAGTACTTTTATTCCAGCATTCTTCGAAGTTTCGTCTCCCACAATTCTGACACTCGGGTTTGTTGTCTCTCACACTGCCAACACTCGATACTGAAGTAGCTTGAGCTTTAGGACTAGAGTATTATTTTCTACGATCCCTGTTCGAATATTCATTTGAAGCATTTGGACGAGCGTACGAATCTCTGGATTTCTTTAACGAAGATTGATACGGCTTACTCATTGATCTTTTTCTCAAGACTCTAGCTTCTGAATATGCTTTTCTCTTTTCTTTGCTAAGATCCTCGGCTTTACAAGCCCTTTCATCCAAAACAACAAATTCTTTCAACTCTAGAATTCCGACTAGTAGTTTTATATCTTTGTTCAACCCGTCAACGAACCATTTACACATAATCTCCTCAGTAGACACATACTCTCGAGCATACTTCCTTAACCATACAAATTCTCTTTCATACTCAGTGACAGTCATGCGACCCTGTTTTAATTCAAGAAACTCTTTATGCTTTTGATCAAGGAATCGCTGACTTATATATTTCTTTCAGAACTCCGTCTGAAAGAATTCTCAGGTAACCCGTTTTTTCGAAACCACAGATATCAACGTGTTCCACCATTGATAAGTGGTGTCTCTCAGCAAAGATACAACACATTTAATACATTCAATAGGAGTACAAGACAAATCATCAAATACTCGAATCGTATTTTCGAGCCAAAACTCAGCTCTCTCAACATCATCATCAACAGTAGCCCGAAACTCTTCAGCCCCATGTTTACGTATCTTATCTACTGGTGGCTTATTCAACTGTATCGGATCTATAACTTAAGGAACAACAGGGATTTGTTGAGGAATATGTGGAGGTGGAGGTTGTTGAACAGCCGGATTTGTCCGGACATACTGAGTGAACCACTCGTTCATCATATGGAAAAAGGCTTCTTTAACCTCACCTCTGTGACTACTCGACATAGGTCTAGATTCAGTAGGCGATGTCCCTTGAGCGGGAGCGAGCGCATTACTCTCTACATCATCAGCTATCGCTCGTTCGGGATCCATTACTATACGAAAGTACAATTTAAGCTGTCAGGAATCATCACACTATCACAGAGTATATATGGCATGTATAGCTAGACTCACACACACGCTATGTTAGTCCTAGAATCGACTAAATCATAGCTCTGATACCAATAAATGTAACACCCCTAACCCGTATCCATCGCCGGAGTAGGGTTACGAGGTATTACCGATCAATACACATCATTTAACATACAATACTCATACATTTATGCATTCATACTCAAATACCATTCAACACAATCACATTGTCCCATATAAGAGCCTACGAGGCCTTAAAAATGCTTTAGAAGTTGTTTGGGACTAAATTGATAACATACAAAATTTTTGGAAAACTTAGAAATTTTTCATCCACACAGGGGTCACATGCCTGTGTGAATAGGCCGTGTGCCTCACACGGCTCCAGACACGCCTATGTCTCAGGCCGTGTGAAAACAGGGCATATATACTGACTTGGGTCACACGCCCGTGTGAACAGGCAGTGTGCCTCACACGGCTCCAGACACGCCCAGTCTCAGGCCGTGTGAAAACAGGGCATACATACTGGCTTGGGTCACACGGCCAACCACACGCCCGTGTGTCTAGCCCGTGTGCCCTTCAAAACGGCCACACACGCCCTTATTCCAGGCCGTGTGCTAGGCCGTGCCAAAACTATAGGGTATACTGACTTATACAACACGGCCAAGTCACACGCCCGTGTATTAGGCCGTGTGCCATTTAGGGGGTATACTACTTGTACCACACGGCCGGTCACACGCCCATGTGTGAGACCGTGTGGAGCATACTGACTTTATTTAATTTCAACACCAGGGGACACACGGCCGTGTAACATGATCGTGTGTCGCACACGGCTGAGACACACGCCCGTGTCTCTGCCCGTGTGGACAAAAATAGGCCATTTGCAAGGCCAATTTGCCACCCATTATGCACATACCTATCAAATCTCAAATAGCACCATTTCATCACACAACTAAGTAGCCAAAATCATCATCCAAATGCACAAATACCATATCCATTTCAACCAATTTCAATACTCAATTCAATGCCATTGACCTAATCAAATACTTTATCAACTCAACTTCTAAAATCATACCTCATCAAAGCATTTCTCAAGCATTTATACTTCACAAGTCATTTAACCATATCCATGACAAACATGCCAAATAAGCCATCACTCATGGCTATATATATATACAACAAAAACATATACATTTACAAGCCATTTCTAATAGTTAAACACACATCAATATTATCAACATTAACAAGCCAACTCTCATGGCTATAAACATAACCAAAATACCACACCTAACCTATACATGCCATATACCATATATACACAACTCAAAAGTACCAAATAGATGTCCGATAGTGCGATGATGTTCCCGACGACTCCCAGATCCGAGCTAGCCTTGATTCACTATAAAACATAGAAAAATAACACAAAGTAAGCTTCATAGCTTAGTAAGGTCGTAAGTGAATAACTCAATTCATTGAATAAATGTAATTCAACCAATTACACATGACAAAATCATAAACACAATAACTACAAACCTTTCTCATGTCTCAAAACATGATCAAATATAAACTCATCGAACTTTCTCTGTTTAATACTCAAATAGGTTCCGTACATACCTATATCGTCTCGTACTAACCTCTTTCTCAACCACATCATTCATTTACCCGTTGAACCATTTGAAATAGAAGTCGGATATTCAAATATCTCAATCGATAAGTACCTATACCATGGCCCAAATCCAAATCAAGGTAACTTATCCCAGAGTACCTATACCATGGCCCGTAGCCAAATCGAGGTAACTCCCCTCTAAAATACCTATACCATGGCCCGTAGCCAAATCAAGGTATTACTCGCACCCGTAGTGCTGATATCGTGGCCTGAAGCCAACACAATAACCTAATGACATGTCACTAGCATCCTAAACTATTCTCAAGGTTCAACCGGGAATTTATACTTGTCAATTTCATCGTCGAACAAATCCGTAGAGTCATATTCTCAATTCAAACATTATCCGTATCTCATAAGCACAGTTTATTCGATATCAAAGCTTTTAACATATATTTATAATGAAATTTCCACATATGAAACTTACCTCGAATTCGGATTTGACAAATCGGATCGACTACTCGATAACCTTGCTTTTCCCTCGATCTAATTCTGGATTCCTCTTTTCTTGATCTAAATATAATCAAAATTAACTTATTCTTTCAATTTAGTCCAAAACACACATTTAGGCCCTTTTTACACATTAGCCCCTAAATTTTCACATTTAATCAATTTAGTCCCTATTTCACAAATACACAAAATTCACATAATTTCATTAAACCCAAGCTTGGCCGAATTACACATAGGTCCCTAGCAGCCCAAAACTTTCATTTATTTCACATTTCAACCACTCAATTTTTATATTTCATAATTTAATCCTTATTATGCAATTTCATCAAAAATCACTTTACAAAACATGAAAATCTATCATCAAAAATTCATATTTCATCTTTAAACACCAAAGAACACATAAGCTCATCAATGGCAACTCTTAAAATCTTTAACAGTTTTGAAATTAAAGGTATGGGATAGCTAGAACACGAAGTAACGATTTCAAAAACGTAAAAATCATTAAAAACTTAGCTCAAAACACGTACCAAATTAACCATGCACTAGCCGAACACTAAAACTCCATTATTCCTTTCTTCTTCCTCAACATTCAGCCAAAAGAGAGAAAAGATGGATAGAAATTCATTTTTTATGTTTTAATTAACCTTTATTATCAAATTACAAAACTAACCTTATTATAAATCCTTTAATAACACATAAATGTTGTCCATAAAAGTCCACTAACATTTAAAATGGTCTAATTACCATTTAAGGCCATCATATTTAAAAGCCAAAGCTATTTGACACCTTTAACAAGTAGAATGCAACTTTTGCATTTTACGCGGTTTAGTCTTTTTTTCTCAAATTGAGCAACCAATCGAGAAAATTAGCTCACGAATTATTCACACATACATGCTGCTGTAAACACATAAAATAATATTAAAATAATTTTTTGACATCGAATTTATGGTTCTAAAACCACTCTTCTGATTTAGCTAAAACCAGGTTGTTACACAATCAAAATTAACCTATCTCAATTCATAATTCTCATCAATAATGTTTTGTCATAATTCAAAAATAATCACACATTAATAATTCAACTAAAAGAGCACTAAAGATTCAAACAATCCAAGTCACACATTTTTAAAGCATGAAAACATAGGTATTTCCCCTTATCTAAGTAATAACCTTTAATTAAAAACCGACAAGGATTGACATCCTTACTAAAGATTCACTCAAAGCACTCAAAGTGTTTAAGGTTCAAAAATTAAGCACTCAAAAGTCAAACATGAAAAGTCATTACCATAGGCTTGCATGAAAATCAAATCTCCACCACTATAAAATGAGATGATACACAAATCAAAAGGTCTTTAAAGGGTTGTAATGGGGCTTGGTTAAAGGTGTGGATAAAGGCTGAAAAGGACGGTTAGAATCGAGATTTAATTATAAATTACCTAACTAGAAAAATAAGCTAATGCTGAATAATTACATCAATCGAAATTATTAAAGAATACATGAGTTTCTTCTCAAAATATGAATATAACTATTCAAGCTCAATCAACATATAACTATGTAATAATTAATAAATATAAATGTAAATGAATATAATAATAATTTTCTTCTTCTTCTTCTTCTTCTTCTTCTTCTTCTTCTTTTTGAACATAAAGATAATAAGAGATGATTTAACAACTGAACAAAAGAACATAGTTAGGCAACTAACCAAATCAAATCTCGATAAAAAGGGAGTCAATAAAATAGGAAAAATTTGTAATGAATCAAAAAGAATGAGTTATGGGTTAATATTAAGGGTAGATTAAGAAACGGTTTATTAGGCTCAAAGGAGTTCACTAAGGGTTAATTATGAAGGTAGGCTTTTTGGGATAAGTGGGTTAAAACTTAGGTGCCTTTCTCATCTTAGTATATCAAATCAAAGGTGTGGTCTCGACATGCATAATCGAAGCAAGTTTTAGAATTATAAATCAATATTGACACACTCATGACCAATAATAAAGTGAGCAAGAAGAATATATGCTCTAAAGGCTCAAAATCTCACAAAAATTATGGTTATTTTTATGTAAATCTTGCAAATCTCAAACTTCAAGGTAATACCTCAATTAAGGGAAACAACCTAACAATTTTTAGTTCTGAAGATAGACTTATCATGCTTGATTCTCTAGTGTCTTAAAGTTTAAACAATCAATGCACAAATACCTATGAATATAATCCAAAATACATTAATAAAAATCATAAATCGATAAAAATTCCATTCTAATAGTAATATGAGAAAGTTACTTAACACAAGACATAATTCAAGGATTTTCTAATAATCATAAATAACTTCCCCACACTTAAGATGTACATTGTTCTCAATGTACAAACAGATATAATCACAGTATAAACAGAATATCATAAGAGAGGGAGATAATTGAAACTACCCTGAATATTGGATGAAATTCCCATAATAGTTAAAAGCGGAATTGTAGATAAATGTAGAGGTAGTGCAAGATTCTGAGCAACTGATAAGAAAATAAACACAACGCTGAAGAAGTTTAAAGGGTTACTAACCTGATTAGAAACAACCATAATGAATAAAATATAGTTCAAAATATAAAAGCAAAAGAAGTCTATAGAAATAAAAATAAACAAAAAAATACAAATAAAACTAAAAAAAAATAAAAAATAAAAAAATGAAATAAATGAAAAGGACTCTATGTCCTCATCATCAGACACATCGGTGTCGTGAGTTGTCGGCGCTGGAGGAGCAATATGGAGATGCTGACAAATCTGCTGCAATGTCGCATCAATACTGTCGAACCTTTGAACACAGTACTGACAGAAACTAGTAAACTCCTCGGAGGATACTCCTCAAAAGCTAGCAGCAGAAGGAACAGGCCAGTGACTCGAAGGTGGAAGCTGCGCTAGGTCCTCGTGATAGGGAGGAACATCATTAGTGAAGTCCTCAGGGTCATTCTGAGCGTTAGAATGAAACAATCTATACTGAGGAGGATCCACTCCACGACGCCGCTCGATCATCCTTATGTGTATCATGCTCGAGATGCCCTGAGGGGACACCTGGCCAACAAGTATGAGTGTGGAGGACTACTCCGGTGTGTCTAGGAGACCGAAGTGTCGAGCGAGGCGAGTCACGTAAGGGCCTAAGCAGATGGGGCCCTTCTTATGGCGATCAGTTTGATGGCAGAAGGCTAGAGTGATGAAGTAAGCCAAATCAAATATATGTCTGTGTGCCATGCTCCATAGAAAGTAAGCATCGTGAGTGCTAACGACTCCGGTGCTCTCTCTTCGACCTGTCCAAGTGTGTGCTAAGAGTACGTGAATGTACCGTAAGGCCGGAGAGAGAGAAGTTGCCTTCGAGCAACTCACGTCATAGGGTGTCTGGCTAGCTGTAAGATCAATCCAACAACGCGATGGTGAGTGATGGATGTGCCGATGAAGCTGAAAGAAGTCCTTGGTGCTCATGAACTCCTCTGTGTAGAGTCCCATAGCAGCACCAAACTTTGGAATGCTCATACGTCGCACTAGACCACCGAGGCGAAAAGTGATGGTGCCTGGCTCATCATGAACCGTCATGACCTGCTGTACCAAAAATATAGCACAGAACTCCAAGGTAAGCTCCGTGTAAGTGGGCTCGATGATGGTGAAGAACCTATCCTACGGAGCTGTGGCAATAATGGCGCGCACATCATCAGCTAATTGAACCTACTCCAACGTGACCCAATCAATGCAGCGGCCTAGACCCAGTGGTCGCTGTCTAAGTAGCTAAAAGAGATCCTCCTGGGGGCCTGCCAGGAATCGGAGATTAGGGTGGTGAACCTCGGTAGATGTGCTCGAGGAGGAGGTCGCGTCGGAGCCCTTTTGCTTTTTTGAAGCGAGGATGGCGGTCTTTGACTTGCCACGTGTGTTCGTCATACTAAACCTGCAATGAAGAAAACAAGAAAAATTAAAATGGATGAACAAACATAATAGATACATGCTAATAAGAAGGAAAAATAATCTAAGTGAAGCCCATCAACTGGACTAAGAAAGAAAATAACTTTGAACATAGAAAACCAATTAACAGAATACTAAAACTAGAAAAGAACAGAGTAAGACTAAATAAATCTAATAATGGACAAATGAATAACCAAGAATAGTATGAATAAAAATAAAATCAACTATGCAGAATACTACTAAAAGAAGAATAAAATCAATGTCAAACAAGTAATCAAAATTTCCAGACTCAAGAATAAATAAATAATCAAATGTAGAATAAGTAAAGCAGTAAAAATAACTAATAAAAATAACATAATATGATATAAAGAAATGAATAAATAAATAATATTAATAATAGAAATAATAATAATAATAATAAATAAAAGGGGTAAAGAAAGTGTAACCGGCAGCGGTGGGAGTGGTCGCCGGCGTAAGGGGCGGGCGACAAGACTGGGGACGACACAAGGGTGGGGGTGGGGTTGGCTTGGGTCGGCGGGAAGAGAATAGGGCTGGGGGCACGGTTTGCAGAAGAAGGGAAGAGAGGGGGAGAAGGATGGGGCTTGTGGGAGACGGTCGGGTGAGGAAAGAGAATAGAGGGGGAATTTGACGGAGGGGAATGGGGTTTCAGAGCTAGGGGTGAAGTCGACGACACGACGGCCGAGAAAAAGTGGTTAGAGGGCTGCGGCGGCTAGGGTAGAGATGGGGAAAAATACAAAACAAGAAGAGAAAAAGAAAGGGATTAGGGTTTTTAAAAGGGACACGGTCGTGTGAAGCCCGTGTTGGGCCACAGGATCGTGTCCCACACTCGTGTGGTTTCTGTGCAGCCCGTGTGCCATTAAAAATTTAAGCCCAATTTTCACACGGCCTCTAAGACGCCCGTGTGTCCAAGCCGTGTGGTTCACACGGTCATGTCGCACGGCCATGTGCAATCTCCTTTACTTCTCCCACGCCCGTGTGGGCTGGTCGTGTCTCGCACACGGTCGTGTGCCTTGCCCGTGTAACTCTCTGACTTGTTTTAAAATTGAAAAATTCAGCTCCTATTTTCACACGGCCTAGGACACGCCCGTGTCACACGCCCGTGTGGACTCTGTTAGGCAGTGTCTCTCTCGATTTTTTTGGAAAAATTAAATCCCAGGGTCCACACGGCCATGTCGTCAGGCCGTGTAACTCACTGTCGATTTGTTTCAAGTTTTTGAACTAAGTCAAAGAAGCCACACAACCGAGGACACTCTCGTGTGTCCAGGCCGTGTGGGTTTTAAAAACATTTTTTTAAAATTAATTAATTTCAAAAATATCATAAGATAAAATTAGTAAATTAGGAATGTTAATGCTCAGGTTGCCTCCCGAGAAGCGCTTATTTAAAGTCTAAGCTCGACTTACCTCACATTCGCATGGTTACGGTGGTTCACGGAGTCGAAACTCCTCTTTCTCACTATCAATTCTATTATCAACATAAGGTTTTAGCCGAGTAATATTTACCTTAAAAGTGCCAAATTTAGAATGATTTACCTCGACTGTACCGTATGGGAAAATATTCAGTACCATAAAAGGAGTTGCTCTGGATGCATTAAGCTCTGAAGTGGCGATTCGAGGGTTCGTTTTATCCAACAATACCTGATCTCCAACCTTAAAGTGGATTGTTACATCCTTATGCTCATCATGGCTTTGTTTCGGTTCTGCATCGTGTATTTTTTGTTTCCCCTTGACATGTGTCCGCCATTCGTCTAGTTCATCGATCTGAAGCCTTCGTTCTTCATGAGTTGTTCTATTTTTGTCACTTGAGCTGGACCGTGGCTCTATCACCTTTTTCCGAGGAATTTCCTGCAAAGAAGGTTGAGCCGCAAGGTTACTCACATTAAAAGAACTCGTAATATCATCTCGATCACTAGATATCCTAACAGAATCACGAGCTTGGAGTTTAATTGTGTCATCACCTACACGAAGTATTAACTCACATGTACCAACATCTATAATAGTTCTAGCAGTTGCTAAAAAGGGTCGTCCTAAAATTAAAGGTACGTCACTATCCTCATCCATCTCTAGAACAACATAGTCAACTGGGAATATAAATTTATCAATTTTAACAACCACGTCTTCCACAATTCCCCTAGGAAATCTAATAGTTTTATTTACCAATTGAATGCTCATCCTAGTTTGTTTGGGCTTCCCAAGACCTAGTTTTTTAAACATTTTATAGGGCATGACATTAATACTCACCCCTAAATCAGCCAAAGCATTATTAACATTTAAACTACCAATTAAATAATAAATAGTAAAACTCCCTGGATCTTTCAATTGTTGGGTAGTTTATTCTGTAAGATAGCTGAGCAAACTGCATTTAGCTCCAAATGCAACGAATCATCTAACTTCTGCTTATTTGCTAAAAGCTCCTTTAAAAATTTAATGGAATTTGGCATCTACGAAAGAGCTTCAATAAACAGTAAGTTAATATGTAATTTTTTCAATAGTTTAAGGAATTTACCGAATTGTTCGTTTGTGTGGTCTTTCCTTGTCGCGTTGGGATATGGCACACGTGGTGTATAATCTTTATTGACCAATTTTCGCTTATCTTGACTTACCTTAACTTTACCTCGACTTACCACACTTTCTTTCCTTAATTCTGGTTTCGGTTCAACTAACCCTTCTTCATCTCAAACAGTAATCGCATGAAGCTGCTCCCTTGGGTTAGTTTCGGTGTTGCTTGGCAAGCTACCTTGTGGTCGTTCTAAAATCATCTTTTCCAATTGACCGATTTGATTATCAAGCCCTTGAACCGACGCTTGTTAATTTTTGAGTGCTGTTTCGGTGGTTTGGAAGTGGGTTTCTAACACCGAAATAAATTTCGTCAACATCTCCTCAAGGTTCGGCTTCTTCTCTTGCGGGTAAGGTTGTTGTTAGAAGCCTGGAGGGGGTTGTGGTCTTTGATTTCCTTGACCACCCCAAGAGAAATTGGGATGGTTCCTCCAACCTGCATTATAAGTGTTATTATAGGGATTATTCCGAGGTCTAGAATTGTTACCTATATAGTTGAATTGTTCGATCTCTGTGCTAAGATTGTAGGATAGGCATTCTGCATTGTTCATCCCTTCTCCATTTGTATCGCATTGCATCACTAGATGTACCTGCATAGAACCATATAAACCATCAAGCTTTTTATTCAAAAGTTCTACCTGATTTGACAACATGGTGACCGCATCAACATTTAAAACACCGGCTGCTTTCATCGGCTTTGTCCTCATGACTTGCCACTGATAATTATTCAGTGACATTTCTTCTATAAAATCGTAAGCCTCTTCAGGTGTTTTGTTATTTAGAGTCCTACCGACGGATGCATCGATCAATTGCCTAGTTGAGGGGTTCAAACCGTTGTAAAAAGTTTGAACCTGTAGCGATAGAGGTAACCCATGGTAAGGGTACCTTCTCAATAAATCCTTATACCTCTCCCATGCATCATAAAGGGTTTCTAAATCCATTTGAACGAAGGAAGAGATATCATTCCTCAGCTTGGCTGTCTTAGCCGGTGGAAAATACTTTAATAAAAAATTTTCGGTCATTTGCTCCTATGTAGTGATAGAACCTCGTGGTAGGGAGTCCAACCACTGTTTAGCCTTATTTCTTAATGAGAATGGAAATAATCAAACGTGAATGGCATCGTCAGAAACGCCATTTATCATAAAAGTATCACAGAATTCTAGGAAATTAGCCAAATGAGTATTTGGGTCTTCGTCTTGCAAACCATCAAACTGAACAAATTGTTGAATCATTTGAATAGTGTTAGGTTTCAGTTCAAAATTATTTGCAACAACAAACAGTCTAAAAATACTCGATTCATTGATTAAATTGGGCTTGGCATAATCGTACAAAGTACGAGGAGCAGGATTTGGATTTGCCGAATTTACAGCAACCACAAGAGGTAGCTGATTATTATGATTATCAGCCATCTCCTCAGTAATAGCAATAACATCCTCTTGCTCTTCTATTGTACTTTCTCGACTCTGCCTCACTTCTTTATGGTTTCTACGAGCTGTACTTTTGATCTCACTGTCGAATACTAGAGGTCCTGACGGGTTTCTTCTAGTCATAAGCTAAAGGAACCTGCCAGAAGCAAATAAAAGAAAACTTAGTAAAATAAAAATAAAAATGACTAAAGTAATAAAAATTAAGTGTTCCTAATATTTTAGTCCCCGACAACGGCGCCAAAAACTTGATTATGTGATTCACTTAACTGACTAAAATCACGACAAAGGCAAGCACACCTATCGAGTAGTAGTATAGCTATGGTGAGTCAGGGATATCGTATCCACGAGGACTAAAAGTACTAGTAATTACCTTTTTTCTATTATTTAGCCTATAAATTGAAGGGTTGTTTTTAATCTAAAATTAAACTAATTACTAAGGACTCGACAAAGAATGAATTGGGAAAATATTCGAAGAAAACCAATGATAAAGACAATACCCAGGAAAGAATCCACCTAGACTTCACTTATTATTCTAAATCTGAGTTAAATGATTTATTCACTTGCCTTGATCCGTAGAAATCCCTAAATTATATTAATATCTCTTTTGAGAGTAGAAATAACTGACTCTAGGTTGATTCATTGAAATCTCTTTCTAATTAAAACCCCTATTGTAGCATTAACTCGATCTATGGATTCCCCTATTAGATTTGACTCTAATCCAGTAGACTTATGTCGTCCTATTTCTAGGATTGCATGCAACTCCACTCAATTATGCTAGATCTACTCTTAAACAGGGACTTTTGCTCCACTGAAATAAGCACATCAATCATGAATTAATATCCTGAAAATATTAACACGTGAAGTAAGTACACATAATTGAGATCAAGAACAAATATTTATCATGTAACTCAGAAAAAATCAAATAGTAAGATTCATCATAGGTTTCATCTTCCCTAGGTATCTAGGGAATTTAGTTCATAATTTGGGAAGAAAACATCTCAAAATTAGGAAAACAACAAGACATAAAGAACCCAAAAACTTCTAGAGAAATTGAATTGAGATCTTCAATCTTAAAGGAGATCATGCTTCTGAGTTGATTCTGACGGCGTTCTTCGAGTAATTTCTTCGTTCTACTCTGCGTGCTCTTTTAGATCCTCTTCTAGTGTGTATTCATAAACTTTATAATGCTCAAAAACCCTAAAAATTGGCTTTTTCTGCGTGTTAGGGAAATAGCGTTTGAAATTGACATGGGCTGGCACATGGGCATTTGCTCAGCCTGTGTGGGAGTGCCCAGGCCGTGTGGATCCTGAAAGTAGCTCGTTTTGTCTAATTTTGGCCCATTTTTTGCTCCTTTTGCTCCCCTATGCTCACCTAAGTATAGAAACATGAAATTAAAAGTTTAGGAGCATCAAATTCACTAATTCACATAATAAATCATCCAAAAACGCATCAAGAATGGGATTAAAACATGTTACTTTTATGGTTTATCAACACTAATCATTCAGCATTGAAATATGTTATGAATAAAAAGGAAAGGAAGCCAAGTTAATGAGGTGGGTATTACTGCATCAAGAATTTGATTTATGGATAATGGCTAGGAAAGAAACAAAAAATCAAATTGCAGACCATTTAACCAGAATAGAGAATGACACAGAACAACTGGAATCTGAAGAAATAAAAGAAACTTTTGATGAAGAACAGTTGTTCAGGGTGTCTTTCCACAAAGCAAGGTTCAAAAATAATGGTGCCCCATGGTATGCTGATTATGTAAATTATATTGCTAAGGGTGTCTTTCCACAAAAATTGTCATGGCAACAAAAGAAAAGGGTCATGTATGAAGCGAAAAATTATATATGGAAGGATCTATATTTTTTTCGACAGTGTGTTGACCAGTTAGTAAGAAGATGTGTAGCTGAAGAAGAAGTAGTTGATGTTCTACAGGGATGTCACACATCCCCTTATGGATGACATTTTGGAGGAAAAAGAACAGCCCAAAAAGTATTTCAATTGGGATTCTATTGGCTAACTATGAACAAGGACGCATATGAGTTTGTACAAAAGTGTGACAGATGTCAAAGAACTGGGAGTATATCAAGAAGGTATGAAATGCCGCAAACGAGGATACTTGAGTTAGAGGTATTTGATGTTTTGGGGATTGACTCATCAGGCATCATTGTAAACAACAAATTATTGCTCAAATTTAGGTTGTGTTAACATTGGTGCCTTTTTCAACATACTTTTTAGATGATCAAAACTTTGTTGGCATTTATCAGACCGCACAAAACTAACATCTTTCTATAACAATTTCGTCATCGATAAAGCTATGATCGAAAAATTCTTGACAAAACGTCAATAATATTCGACTAAACCTAGAAAACAACGTACCTAAAAAACATTTATTGGAGGCTTCCAATTCAAAATACCAAAAATTTTGCTCGAATCCACTTGTATGCCTTCTTCTGAAATCACATGACCAAGAATCTCGACTTCCCTGAGCCAAAACTTGCATTTGTTAAACTTTGCGTATAATTGTTTCTCACGCAAGGTCCGTAATATAGTTCTCAAGTGTTGTGCATGCTCAGATTTCTTTCTAGAATAAATCAGAATATCATCAATAAAAACAACAACGAACCTATCGAGATGTG
This sequence comes from Gossypium sturtianum, assembly GCA_025698515.1. NCBI lineage: Eukaryota > Viridiplantae > Streptophyta > Magnoliopsida > Malvales > Malvaceae > Gossypium > Gossypium sturtianum. The sequence goes on along the minus strand of CM046947.1, from coordinate 73,684,587 downwards.
GCTAGAAAACTCAGATCATCAAATCCATAAATGCTACAGGGGCATTAGTCAATTCGAAAGGCATTACTAAAAACTCATAATGTCTGTATCAAGTTTTGAATGTTGTTTCTGTCACATCATCATCTTTAACTAGTAACTGATAATAGTCAGATCTGAGATCAATCTTTGAAAAGACTGTTGCACCTTTCAACTAATCGAATAAGCCTTCAGTTTGAGGTACATATACTTATTCTTTATTGTGACTTTATTCAATTGTCGATAATCTATACAAAACCTCATCGACCCATCTTTCTTTTTCACAAATAGTACAGGTACGCCACAAGGTGACATGCTCAGTCAAATAAAACCTCTGTCAATCAATTCTTGCAACTAAGCTTTTAGTTCTTTTAATTTTGTTGGATCCATTCTGTACAGAGCAATCAAAATCGAAAAAGTACCAGGTACTAATTCAATAGAAAACTCAACTTTGCGCTTAGTGGAAAACCCGACAATTCCTCAGGAAACACATCGTAAACTCGTAAACTGTCGGTATCTAATCAACTTTCATTTCAGATACTCTAGAATCTATAATATAAGCTAAAAACACGTTAGAACCTTTTCTGATTAATTTCTGTGCGGACATTGCTGAAATCATATTTGAAACACTATCAGATTTAGCAGATTCAACAAAAATCAATTCACCGTTCTAACATCTCACATTAATTTGTTTCTGTCTACAATTCACTATAGCATCATGTTTCATTAGCCAATCCATTCCTAAAATAATATCTAACTCATTAAAAGGCAGTAACAATAAATCAGCAAGAAAGTTGTAGCCTTGGATTTTCAGTAGACACTGTTTGCAAACTAGATCAACTTTGACATTTTGGCCTAAGGGGTTCGTTACTTTAACAACATAATCAGTTGCCTCAACTAGTAAACTCTTTTTCGTTACTAACGTAGTGCATATATATGAATGTTTCGACCTAGAGTAAATTAATGAATACATAGTAACATCAAATATAGAAAAGGTCTGGCAAGAGCTCGTGCTTTAGATCGAACTGCTGTGTCTTTAGTTCCATTTTTACTGAGTCAAGTTGTGCTACTATTTCCTGGTCGTCTGCCTCTTGTAGGAGTAATAATAGGTTTTACATTTTGATTTATGTTCAAATTAGCTTGATTCAGGAAATCGTTCTGATAATGATTGAGAGATCCTCAAATGAAACATGACTTGTCTTTCAATCTACATGTCCTAAAATGATTTCGGCTACAATGACCATATTCAAGTCTATTAACATTCTGAACACTACCAGCACTGGCTATAGAAGTCATCGGTGGTCTCACATTACTATGTTTCATTCTATCTCTACCACAAAACCCTAATGGTGCTAAAAAATGGCTACCAAATTCTTTCATTTTCTTCGACGGAGAAGCAAAAAATGCTCTGGATGTATTTTGCTTATTAAATTTATGAGCTCTCATTTAATTATGCTTCTTGTGGTTTCATACTTCTTCCATTTTCTGAGCTCAATCATATAAAACTACAAACTCACGAATTTCCATTGCACCAACCAACATAGTGATCTCGTCATTCAATCCATCTTCAAAGCAAATACACATTTCTTCCTTAGTAGATACAATCTCACGAGCATATTTAAACATGTCATTAACTATTTTGCTCGGAGAACTATAGTAAATTAACTTTGGATATGCGAGGGAAATAAATGCTCACACAAGTTGATCATCGGAACATTAACCATTGCACGATGCTTCTCGCACAAGATGATGAGAATCTGCAACAAATGCTAGATTCCAGCCATCGGACATAGTACCTGGAAATATATCACCGGCACAAGTGCTTAAAATTGTAACATTGGTACACAGTACTTGGAAACTGTAATCACCGACACTTACTGCCTGAAACACCCTAATGGCATGTCATTTGTATCCTAATAATTCAGTAAGCTCACACGGGCATTAATTCATACACCATAATATTTTCATGTTTATAACCTTGCACCATGATCAACTTGTTCATATGCATATTGTAGAATAACAAGATTCAACACATACATGTACTATTGCAATACTTTACCATTCAAAACTTTATTTCCACTTTCTAACTTACCTCAATTAACCATGCTTATTATACATACATACATATACACATAAATCATTAAAACTCAAACCATCAATAAACATAACATATCTAATACGAACATACCTAAACGTAGCATCTACTAACACCACAACGAGGACTACTCGACAACTTTTCCTTCTCTGCGGTTATCGATGGGTTATTCCATTTCGTGATCTATATATAATAATATAGTTCACTTAATCGATTCAATACCTTAAAACATCTAAAGTTATATATTTGACCCATTAATGACATTTTAAACTATTACCCTAAACCTTCTCCTTTTATTCAATTTAGTCCCTAAACCCAAAAGTTACACAATTATCAAAATTATGCCCAAAACCAAGCTAGCCATATTTTCACCTATACATATACAACCCCTAAATACCAAAATTTCACTAGAATTTCATGATAAATTTAATATTTTATCAATTTAGTCCTTTGTAACGCCCCAAAAATCTTTAATATTTATTTTTGTATGTTTGTGACACAACTGTGTATCTACTTCAGTGGTTAAGTGTTCTGGGAGTGTCTGGGAAGTCTTGGGTTCAAGCCTTAGCTTGGGAAAAATTTTGTTTTTGTTTGAATAAACCCCTATCTTTAGACAGTAGGCTTATAAATAAATGTTGTTAATTTATGTCAGAATGGGCTCTTTGTGCAGTGGTTAAGGGGAGTGTAAATGAGCTAGAGATCTGGAGTTCGAGTCCTTGCGCGAGAAAAGGAGTTATTTTTGCTACTTGTGTCGTGTGAGTGTTTTGGTGCAGTCGAAAAACTGAGTGGTTGAGTAGTTGTGGGATTGGTAGAGGAAATTAAGGAATTTGAAGTGTGTGGGGAAAGTGGACGGTTGGTGTTGAGGATTTTAAGGAGAGGATTAGGGAATGGGATGAGATTGAGCTGAACTTGAACTTTGTTTTTCCAAAATTTGGCACCCTCTTCCAAAATTCCCCAGGTTCTGACGGCAAAACCCTTTCCCCTTAGCCGAAATCTCTTTTTGGCAATTCGGCTTTAGCTTGTTTTTTTTTTCTTCTTTTCTCTAGAATTTTCGGTAACTGTGTTCTTCTCTACCAAATTGCATTTCGTTCTCCCCTCTCCACTTTGCAGTTCTTTTTTTCCTCCTTTTCTTCTTTCCCGAACCCTTCTCTTGTGCCAAATTTTTGTGTTGGTTGTGCTTTTGTTCTCTAGCCGAACCTTTTCTAAATTTTGACTTTGGGCTATCGGTTTTCTTAAATCTCAGTCGACTATCCTGTGCTTGTTGGTACTGGTATTGCTATTCAATTTCTGGATCTCCTTTTCAATTCGGTTTTGAACCTTCTCAAGGCAAACCTTCCCCTCCATTATTATCAGGTTTTCTCTCCTTCTTTTACCCTCGCTCTGTCAAATCTTTCCTATTTTGCTCTGCTGAATTTGGGTGCTAATTCTATTATGCTATTTTGCGCTTCGGTAAGTGGTGTTTCATTTTTATTGAAGCTAGTCATGCGAATATTGGTTAATAAGTGTTTCGGTTGGATTCCAGGAATTAGTGGTTATTCGATTTCGACAGTTTAAGTGGGAAGGCCTCGATTGTTCAAACGTGGTAAGTGAATGACGGTGAAGTGATTAAGTATTTCACGTAGGGTTGTGGTAAATTCATTAGACTTGCGACTAATCGATTGTTATGATTGAATTTAGATTGGAGTGCTCAAGGACTCGCACGCTGCAAACAATGTGTGTACAAGATTTATAAAGCGATATCGGTGAAATGCCGAAAAGTGTGAAACGTCGACGCCACACGGGCGTACGGCTACCTGTGTGGTAGGCCGTGTGACTAAACATGGGTGTGTAATCGATGAGGTCGGCCATGTGCAATTTCATGGGCCGGGCCGAACTGAGCCGTGTGGGCCCCACACGAGTAAACCATACAGGCGGGTGGAAATTATTGGGCCAGGTCGTGTGATTCGCACGGCCAAGGCCATTTTGGGCTGTGTGGGCCACACGGGTGTGTCGGCCCACATGGGCTAGCATAATGGGCTCGTAGGCCCATTTTCACTATTTGACTACTAAGGTTGCACGGGTCGCCCGAGTCGACTGTGGACCTACTGTAGGGTCAGTAAGTTTACCTGAACCCCTAACTGACTGAATGACTGTTATACCTCTGTGTGATGTATATATATATGTACATGTATGACTGTATTTTAGCATGCTATTTAAATTGTACTGAATACATGTATGATACCATGGTATATCATAACATGATTGCATGATGCATTGCATGGGGATGGGTTTTACATTGATTAGAGGAAGTGTAATGAAAGGCTTCAAGCCTAAATTACTGGCAGCCCAGCTGTATATCACTGTATAGTGCCGCATTCGATACTCTCTGGAATGTAGGGATGAGTGGGTTGATTATATCCCCACATGGAGTGTAGGTTTGGACGGAGATGGAGTGTAGAGGCTGGATGGATAGGCTTGTATACTGTTTCATATGTTACTGCACTAATTAATGTTACTGTAATGGGCCAAGGCCCAAGCACATGACTGTTCTGTACTGAGATGGGCCAAAGCCCAAACTGACATTGTCATTGATACTGAAAAAGGGCTTAGGTCCAGACTATGTTGTTTTCTGTCTGTTTGCTATTATGGGATTACACACTGAGTTTCTGTAAACTCACCCATCTATTTTAACTGTATAGGTAATCCCCAGTCATAGGCAGATCGGTGCAACGGAGGACTCAGCGGTGGCCACACGACCCATCTAATTCGATTTAGTATTTTATTATTTCAACTTAATTTTTGGGGTATTTTATTGTAATAAGGGCCTTTGGATTTATACTTTTAATTTGGGATTTTATTGTTGTTTTGGTTTATAACTGCTAGCAGTAGGAAAAGCCGCGAGTTTTCAAAAAGACAAATGTTTTATCAAAATTTCCTCAAATACGCAATCAGTTTAAAAGCTTCCGCAATAAATGGCGCTTTGAAAATTAATAACATTTTTAAAAGTAAATAACTTTTCAATGATTCATGCTTTGAAAATGAACGACCCGTTTTTTTGACTCATCATTGAATAACACAAAGTAATTAAATAGGAATGAGGATTTCAACGACAACATATTTTACGAAAAACACTTCAACATGACACCGCCAGATTCGGCCATAACGTCCAGGCCGGGTTTGGGGTGTTACATCCTTAAACTTAAAACTATTCAAAATCACTTAACAAATAAATCCAAACTCATAATCAAACTTTAAAACACACCATTAACAACTAAAAAGCTTTAAGAATTATAATGGCAAATTTTTAAAACTTTAACAGAATCACAATTTAGTCTCTGGGCTAGATGAATTAAGCTACAACGATCTCAAAAACATAAAAATTACTAAAAATGGGATTGAATTTCATACCATGTAAGGGAGAATAGATTTGGCCGAAGCTTAGTGTTCTTTAACTATAGTGTTTCGATGGGAGGAAGATAGGAAAGAAGAAGATTATAATTTTGTTATGTTTTACTAATATTATAATGTTTTTACTTCAGTTTAATTAATATAATTTAAACATTATTTTAGTCCATAATTCACCCCTAACCGTCTAACATTAATAATTATGACATATTTTCCATTTAAAACCATCCAATTATTCGTTTAGACACATTTAGCCCATATAAACTAATAGCGATTAACTTTTGCAGCATTTACGATTTACTCATTTTTCCTTAATTAACTATCCAAACGTTAAAATTTCCTAACCTAATTTTAATACAACACTTTAATAACCTTACAATTATTAAATAAATAATAATTACTGATTCACTGGTCAAAATTTTGGTCCCAAAACCACTATTTTCGACACCACTGAAAATAGGCTATTACAACAGATTCCCTCATCACCTCTATTAGGACCTATTATGCTTCGGATGGTCCCAAACATCTAAGAGCAACTACAGGAAACCTTTCTTATATAAAATTCCGACAATCAAAATGTATGCAAGGCTACTTGTGCTATCTTCTCATATTCTTTCTGTTCTTTAGGTACCTTTTCTCCCGATAAGAAACTTCTAATGTGGGTGATCCAAGTATTTTCTAGATTGATGGTGATAATTTTCCCTGTTGCTTCGTAACTCAAATACTTTTTATGCTCCAACAAATTTCCCCCTTTTGTGATGTTAATTGGTAGCTATCTTGATGTTAATAGTTCTAGTTTTTCATCTATTAATTATAAACTCATTTAGTCACAAAGTCATTACACTATAATATCGTGACTGAGCTCTCCTCAATTACATACCATTATGAAAGCTACTCGATCAATGCTTGACCTTGTCATAAGTGTGTTACCCTCATATGATATCTTTAATATCTTTGAGATAAATCTGTTCTCCAAATATGATTCTATTTTATCTTATGGTAATCATTATATCTTCCGTCATGAAAAGTCAATTACTACCATATAGTAATTAAGTCATTCATCACAAAGACAAACGACCAGTGGCCATCTTTACTTTTCATCTATCATGTAATTCCAATGAGATGATATCATTTACTCATGTCTTGGGCTATGAATTGCACTATTGAAAATGATGCTACATACTGAAAAAATCGTATACCCAATGCACCAACTTTTGGTTCCTTATATATTCGAACACATGTTTTTACTTACATCAAAGTATACGAGTTATGCATACATAGTCCAACATCCACTCAAGATTAAGGTATGTCACACTTTGAATGTAATAAATCCATAAACAAATTTAGGATCTATTCTACTTGAGTCTTCTCTGATGTACTGTCAGTCAAGTCAATTACATCTATGTTTCTATCTTTTGGGAGTCATTCGCTCTGATACCCAAGAAAAAACATCTCCCCTCTTAGACTTGATAGACGACATATTAATCTTTTAATCAATTTTCTCATTTTTGATTAGGCTAATGACATGTTTAGGTTCATATACTAATATAAGTAGTCTTTCCGCATTACGATTCGACCACGTAATACCACTTAGTATTAGTTAAACATTAGACAATTAGTGAGCTAATATTTGCTTCCGTTTTTGCTTTGCATGCAAAAACCATTGAGGACAATATATAAAAGATATTAATGTAATTTATGAATAATTTTATTAACCAATTTGTTTGAAAAAATTACAAGTGTACATAGACGAAAATACTGCAGTTATGACACTAGATCAAATAATACTCTCCTTAGACTTGCTTTGATACCAACTGGGAATCTGTATGGACTTGGAGAATTTGGATGCTCAGTTTCTAGGCTAGCTTTAACCCTACTATCAGATCTTCATATTCAGATATATTATTAGAGGTGAGGAAGGCAAAAAATAAATTGTACTGTCATTCTTCCTTCCCGGGGCCAATTAGCAAGACCCTAGCCCTGAATCCTCCTATTCCTGTAGAACCATCAACGTGAAATACCCAAGGTTTTTCTTACGACAGGAGAGGGGCTGTGGAAGGACCTTCAAATTTCTGTATTGGACTATTGGTGAGTTATTTTCTTCAAAATCTTTTGATGGTTAGGAAAATGAACATATTGCTACAAAGTTTACTAGGGTTTGGGCTTTGACTGCCTTTCGTGGCGAATATTCCAACCCAAATTCACTCCACTCGACACTCTATTTAGTCATTCTTTTGGGATGTCCACTTTTCCCAAGATATCTTTCAGTGGTTGATCTGATAAAACCATAATGGGATGAGCTTGTAAATAAGGGCGGAGCTTTCTTGCAGCCATGATTAAAGAAAAAACAATTTTCTCCACTTGGGAGTAACTTATTTTGCCATCTTGTAGAACCCTATTGATGCAGTAGATCAAATGTTGTTGTATATCAACTTCTTTTACCACTACTACCACAACTATTTCATCAAATGCGGTGAGGTACACAAATAATAAGTTTCCAGGTAAGGGAGATGTCAGGAACAGAAGGGGTGCTCAAGTACTGATTCAACTACTCAAAATGTTGCTAAATTTTTCTATCCGCTAAAAAGGACCCTTTAGAGCCTTAAAAACGGATGGTATATGTCAGTCATCTTTGAGACAAATCTATTCAGTGCTACTATCTACCCAGTTAGCCGTTGAATTTGTAATCCCCTAAACCTAGCGTAGACGTTATGGCCAAATTTCAAAAGCTACAACAAACACGAAGAAAATATTTTCAAATCAATTGTGCTTAAATCATTTTTTAGAAAAAAGTTTTTTGATTTTAATAGAAATATCGTCAAATGGAAATTTTTAGTAAAATATATTTAATTTAAATAAATTCTCGTAGTATTTCAAATTATTACTTTTCGGTAGATTTGATAAGAAAACTTGTTTTGCAAATTTTAAAACTTTATTTTGTAAAAATTCTTTTTTCAAAAATTCGCAGCGGATTAAATAAAATATGAAATCTTTTTATTAAAAAATTATGTTTGTTTGATAAAAACAATTTATATATTAAAAACTAGATATCTAAAACTTTTAAAATCCATATTTTATGCATGTATTGTAACTAACATATCAAAGTACTCATAACATAATTAAAACAACCCAAAGTCCAAAACAATCCCAAAAAAGAGTTTTAAATATTTTAATTTAATGAAATCTAAAAATCTCCTCCAAATGTTGCATCCAAGTCCTATCCAAAAAGTATTATCTGAAAAGTTTAAGAAAACTAAAGAGTGAGCTAATAATCTCAGTGTGAGTTTTATATCAAGCTTGTTAACAGGAATTATAACAAACAAAATAAAAATATCATGAAATACGTAATAACAAGTTGTGCAGACTTTTATGAGCATGATTATGACAATGCAATATTTTATAAAAACATATTTCCAGATTTTTCCAATATTTCCTGTAACCTCCCTAACCCAGCCTAGACGTTATGGCTAAATTGAGAAGGCTACATTAGCCACCGAAATGGCTAAGTTAACTTACGTTACTTTTGAATACCTTAAATAAACTCATTTTAGAGAAAGCCATAGTTTCACTTGTAGTTAGCTTAAAAACATTCATTTATTAGTTCATATGTACTTAAGATTCATTTTATTATTGATAGTGCTATTTTAGAAAAAAGATGTTTGTTCATCATTTTACTTTGTAAAAACTTGATGTTAACTAGTGCAGCGGAAAAACCATTACTCATGTCATTTTGGAAATCTAGTTGCCTTATCGATTTCTTCTTCAAAAATGGTGTCTTTGCAATGCAGCGAAAATTAGGGAATAATGTCAAATTTTACTTAAGCTAGATATCATGCATTTTCCGATTGTTATGCTTGAGTAGTCCATGCATGCAAAAATCCCCAAATGAAAAGTTACCAAGCCACAGACCAAAAATAATTAAAAATTATAAACCAAAACCAATAGAGTTATGAATAATACTTATTAAAAATAGTCCAAGGTCCAAGGTGATTTTCTGTATGCCGGGTCTGATCCTAGTTTCGAGGTTTACCTGAGAAGTTAAAAACTATGGGGGAGTGAGCTTATGAAAGATCAGTGTGAGTCGAATAGTTATTTAAACAGACATTAATATCAAATAAAGTGAATCATATTAGCATTAACAGAAGAATACAAAATCATCATTGAAATTTCATATCATTACATAGCCATTATCAAATCAATGTCAAATGTTTTTTGGGCATGGACCATCATTCATTCGAGTAACAATCATTAATTTTGATACCATTCAATACAACACAATATAATACGTAGTGTAAATCAATAACATTCGAGTATGTCGTGAGCATGATGCAATGCAAAAAGATTTCTACCCATTCATCTACTACACACCATGAGTTCCCCAGAACCCGTTTGCCAAACTCCAATGAATGTGAGCAAAGCTCGACGTGGTAAAACCACCGAATGAACATAATTGTAGAAAACCCGCCATTTAACGAATAAATGTGATAAATTCGCCAAATCTCTGGTGCAGTGCACTGACTACGAATAAATACAGACTTAATATGCCGCCGAATCTTCATAGAATTCCTCCGTCAACCACAATACCAATCCCACCCCAATGCACATGCATGATGTCATACAATCTCATACATAGTCATGAATTCAATACTTTCACATTTCTTTGGCATGATCAACACGCCTTCATATTATCAAATACTTTCAATAAATAGGATCATTTATCCAACTTTCAATTCACCATTAAGATGGTGTTGTTTAACATATCACAATCTCATATAACTTACAATTCTTTTCTGAGTGCATGTATAGCAGTCTTTCAAATATTTCATAGCAAACCATTCATACAAATATATCATGCGTAAGCCTCATTCTCATTCGGAATCTTGCTATACATACAATCAACATATATCATATCAACTAATCATCCACAACAATATCAATCACACAATTATTTAGTCATTCTCATGTTTTTGCTAACATGCCAAACAATTAGGGCTCGAAACATACCTGGTTTAGCCACTTACAATTTAATTACTTAGCCACTTAGCCAAGTCGACCAGCAAGATTAGTCATCAATTAATTCATTTAAAAATAATATTAAAACATTCAAGTTAACGAGTTAGGACCCACACCTTATTTTATACTCTTCTGTTGCACACTTGTAAATCTCGCGGCTTCTCTAATAAGCTTTAAAATTAACCTAAATTAAAAATCATTATTAAACTAGATTATTACACCTTCTAAACATCCCCCAAACACCCACTTATTGGTTCAATCCAATCTTTACAATTATAACCATTTTTCGAATCCAAACTAGTTAGATTTCTTACACTAATTTTATGCAAATTGTACACGCGAACTTCATTCAATTTCAATTGTAACAACTCGTTTTCAATGAAATCAGAATAGTGGTTTTGGGCCCACAAATCCAATGTTAAAAAATTTATTTTATTATTATTTTATTGTTTACAGCATGATAGTATTATCATATAAAAATTTCGTTAAGAAATTTTACCATTTACATGCTTAATTTGATAAAAAGGGCTAAATCACGTAAAGTGCAAAAGTGGAGTTATAATAGCTAAAGGTATTAAATAGCTATAGAACCTTAAACTATGAGTCCTTATATGGTAATTAGACCATTTATGTTGATAGTGGAATATGATGGCTTGGCATTATTGAAATTTGTAATTTTTAAAGGTTATAAAAGTAAATTAGTAAATAAATGACAAATTAAGTAAAATAAAGTAAATGTATCATCTTTTTCCATCATCTTCAATAAAAATTTCAAAGGAAAGAAATCCATTGAAGAAGCTAGGGTTCGGCCAACATAATTCCTATTGCATGTGAGTGATTTTTGTTTCAATTTTAATGATTTCTATGTTTTTGGGATCGTTGTAGCTTAATCTAGCTAGCTCGGGGACTAATTTGTGAAACTGTTAAACTATTAGAGTTTTTCAATTAATGAATGTGTATGAGTTTTGATGATTTATGGAAGAAAATGATTAGTTGTTGATAGATAAACAACTTTTGTTAAGTGATTTTTGATGAAATTGTCAAATAAGGATTAAATTGAAAAATAAAAAATTTTACATGGTGAAAGTGTGAAATAAATGAAATATATGGCTTGCTAGGGACCTATATGAAATTTGGCTATAGTGGGTTGAGGATATTGCATGAATTTTTGTTTTTATGTGCTAGGGGCTAAATTGAAAAGAAATCAAAAGTATAGGGGCAAAATTGTAATTTTGCTAAAATGTGAATTTGGGTTAAATTGAATAAATACATATTGAATTGAGTTAAATTTATTCGTTTAGATCAAGACAAACATCGTACGGCTTTAGATCGAGGCAAAGATAAAGTTTCAGATTAGTTACCTCTGTATCTACGTTTACTCGTCGAAGTAAGTTCGTGTAATTAAATCATGTCTATATTCTTGAATTGAATTATACTTGTATTGTGAATTGCTATACGTACATACCGGTTGGATATCCAATGACGTATGACTATTACTGAGCCCCATTTGAACCTTAGGAATCCATAGGATACAAATGATATGTTATTAGGGTTTACATGATTCGGGTGCTGGTCCTGAACGTCCTATCGATGGCTGAGGTCTGGCATGTGTTGTGGATACTCCACAGCTCATGTGAACAGCATCGTGCAGCTACGTTCCGACCCACAGCTCATGTGAGCAGGCCCATTTTCACAGCTCGTGCAAGCATTCTGATTCACAGCTTGTGCGAGCATACATGTACAAGATTTGACGGATTACAGTTATATGAGTTAGCACACTATGTGTGAGCTATCCCAGGTATCCGACCGTGTTCTATATGGTTTAAGGGGTATTATCTAGATATGAAGTGGTAAGAGTTCGATATGAACTAAGATGTGGATACATGTGAATTTCATTAAAATGGTATTACATGGTATATTGAAAGTAGAAATGGATGATATATGTATATGCTACATGAATAAATGTTGTGCTCATCCATTTTCTTAATGCCCATGTTATATGTTTAATATAGCTAACATGTTTGGTGTAAATGTTTAAGCTTTGGCCAAGTATAGTTGGATTGTGCAATGTTTATCTTACCTATTATGTATCGATCGGTAAGTTGTGTTTTATATTATACGAACTTAATAAGCTTATATGCTTATTCTGTGTTATTTTCTGTGTCTTATAGTGAGTTGGAAGCTCGTTCGGGTTGGAAGCTTGTCGGAGTTATATCACACTACCCATCGACTCTATCGGTACTTTTGGGATGTTTTGATTTTATTTATAATGGCATGTATAGGTATTTTGGCTAATGTTTAGCCTATGTGTTTTGTTTGTGATTATGGTATTTTGAATGTTGGTAAAGGCTTGGTTTTTGGCATGTATATAAATGGCCTTAAATTGGTTGATATCATGGCTTGTTATGCTTAAATGATGGAAGATAGAATGATTGATCAAGTATGCGTATTATAAATGTCTTGTGATTTGTATGAATGTGGTGATTTGGTACATTTGTTTAAAATGACTTATATGTTTGTTTGGTGCTAGTTGTAGGATGGCACATTGTATATGTATTGATGTTGTGATTGAGGTTCCCTTTGGGCATATTGGTTGTATGTTTATGTACCATATTTTATAGCTTTATTATGCATGATTCTGGTGCCTTTTGATGGCTTGTATATTGTGCAAAAGTGATTGTAGGTACATGCATGAATGGGTGAGAAAAATGGCTTGGAAATGGCCTATTTCTCGTCCACACGGGCGTGTGTATCAGCTGTGTGTGACACACGGCCTGGTGACACAATCGTGTGTCCCCTGTAGCTTTCAAAGGGTTGCAAGTCAGGCTATTAGACGGCCTAGCACACGGCCGTGTGAGGTTACTTTGTAGGGTACACGGCCTGGCACACAGGTGTGTGGCTTGATTGTGTGACTCAAGTCAGTGAGTTACACGGGTCCAAGCACGAGCTGGGACATGGCCGTGTGTCCTTACTTCGAATGGCCACACGGCCGTGTGACCCCCGTAGTTTTGGAAAAAATTTCACTATTTTCTGAAAAATTCTATGAGTTTTCGATTTAGTCCTGACTTGTTTCTAATATGTTTTCAAAGTCTCGAGGTATCGTATTAGGGACAATATGTATGATTTGGATTGGTTTTAATATGATTATTTATATGATTTGAAATGTTTAAAAATTGTATTCATTTGAAGTGAAATTTTTGGTAATGCTCCATAGCCCTGTTCCAGCGACGGATATGGGTTAGGGTGTTACATCACTATTGGTTTGGGGCATTTAAGTTGGAACCTAACACATTTAAATAATGTAAATCAGTAACTAATCCATGACTAAAATCTTTAATTTGATCACTTAGCATTTTACCCAACATTTAAATCGAAGCTACACGCTAGCCCATAATCAACCACACTTACGCTTCCCGAATTGTCAAATCTGAGTCGCCAATTGATGAAGATTGATTTTTCCTAATTTACACATGATTAAAGACTAATTAGAAAGGGTTAAAGAAACCAATATATTGATGGAAATATATGGGAAAAATTAAAGAAACAACAACCCCTTTTTGTGCCTCTAGACGTAGCGCACCACCACCAATGGTTGCGAAATCGAGGCTGATTTAAAACAACAATTGAAATCACTTTAAAGGCTTGGAAAATCCCCATTAAATATTTAAAAATCACCCTAATTCTAGATCTGGAAAATTGGGTATTTTATTGAAAGATCCATTAAGAAAAATGAAAGAAAATGGTACTTACTCAAGCAAGAAGATAGGGGCGACAATCGAGTTCTTTTGGGGCATTAATGGAGGTCGATCTTGAGTGCTAAAATTTCAGATTTAAGGATGAAAATTTTATGATGAAATGACAGAAAGAAGAGGGAAAAATGGTGCAAGAACCTGTTGCAAAAAGAAGAAAAATTGATGGTGAATCTCGGTGGCTTGGGTGGCGGCACACAAGGGAAGAAAGAAAGAAAGTTGGAGAGAAAAGAGGAGAGGAAGAGGGTGAACTACTGGGGTAGGGAAAACTGACTTAAAGGCTGGAAAATACAAGGAAAATTTGTATTTATACCTACGGTTCAAGGCTTGGGTGGCACAAAATAAGGAGAAGGAGAAATTTTAGCAAAAGTTAAACTATTTTGCAATAGAAAGGAATCGAACTTGGGACCTTAATCTAATTTCCATGATTTCTAATATTTTTTTAACCACTGGGCTATTTTCTCATTCTTGAAATAATTTTGCAATATTTATTTTAAAAATAAGGCATGTCACATACTAGGGTTTGATGCAAAATTTGTAAAATAATAAAAATAGTGTAAGAGAATGGATTTGAAATTGGGTTTCAAGGGACATTTCACTAACACTTAACCAATAAACCAATACCTCATTTATTTCCTACATATGCTCAGATAATCTAAAAAATTAGGGCATGACCACTCTTTGTCAATTCACAAACCTGATTCTACTAACCTCCAATTTTTGGGATGTGACATTTCCTATCCATATCCGTTACACACCAAATTGAGTTCCCCAGAACTCATTCATCCAAACCACAACAACGGATATTTGGGGACAAAGCCACCAGAATTGCAGACAAGCTGCCAAAATAAATGTGTGGTAAAACCACCAGATAATATAGATTATTAAATTGTCAAATCTTCCTCCTTACCGTATAGTCCCAACCCCATGAAATGTGACATGGCATGCAAAGTCAATATTAAAGCAGTAAGCATGTTAAACATGCAATCGTATACAAATTAGAAAATCGATAGCCATGGTAATCTATGCTTTACAGAACAATCATTTCAAATTGTCAATGTGAATAGATCATAATAAACAAATATGTCATGGTGTCACATACCATGAGAATTAGAACAAACCACATAATAGCAATAAATATCATAACAATCCACATAATCAGTCACCATGTTATTTTTCCTACTAGATAATACTTTAATAATATTTAATTTATCATATAAATAACATAATAAAACAAACAACCTTTTCACACAAAATACTTGAATAAAACACACACCTTTAACTTTTTTTCCAACACGTAATATCCTAAATCGAACTAGAACTCTTCAGATCCAGGTAAATTCAGACTAGATTTGTACCTAACGTAACCAAATTAAAAATTATAAATCACTCTTAACCTTAAGAAAAATCACCTAAAATTAATAATATCTAAAGTTACACATCTTACTTGTAATCACCACTTACCCTTAATCTACTTCTACCGGAACTCCCACTTGATATCACAAAAGGCTACGATTCTCGGATTAAATCCTTCAATCCAAAATAATCCCTTTAGTTAGAAGAATATACGACCACTCCCAATAATCAAAACTTCACAAAATGAAATATAGATTACTACTCCATAATACTTACACTTTTATTTCCAAAAGTCTGAAAAGAATAACTAAGATGTTTTATGATCTAAATTGGTATGAGAATTTAGTCATCGAAGAAAAAGAAATAATTAATCAAAAAGAAGTTGTTATTTAAAAATAATAAGATGAAAATAAAATAGAAAAGAGGAAAAAGTAAGTAAAATACTATAGTTGTCGGCGATGATCTGTAGCGGTGAACGATAGTACACTATGGTTGAAAATGGTGGTGATTCAAGACGATGTTGAGTAGAGAAACAAGAATAGTAAATTATTTAAATCAAAATAAGAGAAATGAAATTAAAAGGATAAAAGAAAAGAGAGAAAAGAAAGAAATAATAGATAAGAATGGTAAAATGAAAGATGGTGAAAAGTGATGGCACAATATGGTTTTCGTGGTGGTGATATGGTGGTTATGTGTAACAACCCGTTTTTAGTCAAATCGAAACAGTGGTTTTGGGACCACAAATCGAAATTTGAAATAATTATTTTATTATTATTTTAATGTCTTCAAGATGATAGTATACTTGTGTGAAAGTTTCGTTTAGAAATTTTATCGTTTGATTAGTCAATTTGATAAAAAGGACTAAATCGCGTAAAGTGTAAAACTTGAGTTCTAATAGCTAAAGGTGTCAAATAGCTATAAAAACTCAAAGTTAAGGTCCTTAAGTGGTAATTATACCATTAATTAGATAGTGGATGATAATGGCTTGGCATAATTGAAATATTGAATTAGTAATAAGGTTATTTTTGGTATTTAGTAAATATAGTTAATTATAATAAAACAAACAAAAATTAAATGCTTTCATCTTCATCTTTTAACCGAAATTGAATAAAAAAAGAAGACATTAGGGTTCTTCGTTCGGCCAAGATAAATTCATGCAATTAGGTATGTGATTTGTTCCGTTTTTAATGATTTCTA
Source organism: Gossypium sturtianum (assembly GCA_025698515.1). Classification (NCBI taxonomy): domain Eukaryota; kingdom Viridiplantae; phylum Streptophyta; class Magnoliopsida; order Malvales; family Malvaceae; genus Gossypium; species Gossypium sturtianum. Next base: position 73,667,778 of record CM046947.1, on the reverse strand, counting down.
TGTTTTTTGAGATCGTTGCAACTAGGTCTAGCTAGCCCAGGGACTAACTTGCAAAACTGTTAAAGATTTTGAATGTTGCCATTGATGAATATATGAGTATTTTGATGTTAAATGATAGATTTTGAATGTTTGATGTTAGTTATACAAGTTTTGTTAAGTGATTTTTAGTGAAAATGCAAAATAGGGATTAAATTGTGAAATGTGGAAACTTGGTGGTTAAAATGTGAAATAAATAAGAAATATGGGCTGCTAGGGACCTAATTGAAATTTGGCTAGCATGGGTTGTGGTTGAATTTCATGAATTTGTGTTTTTGTGAAATAAGGACTAAATTGTAAAAGTTGTGAAATTCTAGGGGTAAAAGTGTAAATGTGTTTTAAAGTGTATTTTGGACTAAATTGAATAGAGAGGTAATTAAATAAGCTGAATTTGATATTATATAGATCAAGAAAAGTGAAATGCAGACTTAGATCGAGGAAAGAACAAAGTTACGGAATAGTTGACTCGTTTCGTCGTTTTAGCATCCGAGGTAAATTCGTATGTGATAAATTCCATTATAAATGTATTTTAAACGCTTTGATATTGTATAAATTGTAATTATGAGACTACGAATATGTTCGACAATGATTCGATGACGATCCGATATTCAAAATCCCGGTTGAACCTTAAGAATAGATTTGGATACTGGTGACATGTCATTAGGGGATTCTTGTGATTTATGTGATTATATGATCCAGTCTTTGGTCTCAGACGCCCCTACGGTGGCTGAGTATACCGGCATGTGTTGCGGATACTTGACAGCTTGTGTGAGCAGCACCGTATAGTTACGTCTCGACTGACAGCTTGTGTGAACAGGCCCGTGGATAGCTCTAGTATGAGCAGTATATGTTGTATGAGATGGAGTTGGCTTCGGGCCATGATATTGGCACTTAGTGTGCGAGTTTCTCGAGTATCCGATAGTATTCTAAATGGTTCAACGGGTAAATGAAAGATGTGGATGTGTATGAGATTGATAAGAGGTGGTACAGGTATGTACATAAATCGTATAAGCTTAAATCGAAGAAGTTGTGAAGTTCATATATACGATTATGATTGAAAATGTGAAAGTTTTGTTAGTTAAATGAATTACATGTTGATATGTACAAATTGATGATTTGTATATTCATGTAAGATTAAGTTTATTTCATACGAGCTTACTAAGCTATTTAGCTTACTTTGTTTATTTTCCCATGTTTTATAGTGACTTCAAAGCTAGCTCAAACTCAGGGATAGTCAGAGAAATCGTCACACTATCCAACTATCAAATTGGTACTTTTGAGATTGTGTTTTGGTCATATAGCATGTATAGGGACTTTGGTTATTTTGGTTATGTGTTGGTAGTGAATTTAGCCATTTAAGTTGGCTTGTGAATTGTTTTGTTTTTGGTTTGTATATATAGCCATGAGATTTGGCTTAATTTGGTTGTTTTGGATGTATGTGTATATATGTGAGAATGGCCAATGATGTGGTTCATAATTGCTTGATGTTTGTGGTAGTTTAGAATTTAAGGTAGCTAATGGTTGGAAATGGCTATTGTATGTTTGAGATTTTAGGTAAGGTAAAATGTTTGGTTGAAATAATGCATATACGTGTTTTTGAGATAAATGTGTATAGATAATGGGAGTATTGAATGTGCATGAATTATGTTTGAATTGGTTGCATTGAAATGCCTATTAATGCTATGTATTGGTGCCTTTGAGTTGATGTAGGTGAGCATAAGTTTGGGTGACAAAATGGCTTGGTAAATAGCCTATTATTGTCCACACGGGCAGAGACACAGGCATGTGTCTCAGCCGTGTGTGACACACGGTTATGTTACACGGCCGTGCATCCCTTAGTGTTGAATTAGAAACCAAGTCAGTATGCTCAACATGGCCTCACACACGGGCGTGTGACTTGGCCGTGTGGTATAAGTCAGTATATCCTATAGGTTTGGCACGGCCTAGCACACGGCCTGGCACACGAGCGTGTATGGCCATTTTTAGGGCACACGGGCTAGCCACACGAGCGTGTGTGTTGGACGTGTGACCCAAGTCAGAGAGTTACACTGGGTTGGACACGGGCTGGGACACGGCCATGTGCTCCCATTTTGAATTTCCACACAGGCGTGTCTGTTGGCCGTGTGAGACACACGGCTGGGCCACGCGGGCGTGTGTCCCCTGTTTTTGAGAAATTTTCCTAAATGTTCAAAAAGTTTCCAAAGTTATCGGTTTAGTCTCGAACCACTCTTAATGCATGTTTATGGCCTCGTAGGCTCGTATTAGGGACGATATGAATGTGTTGATTGATATTTGAATGAAATTTGGAAATGTATGAGTAAATGTATGTGTAATTGTGTTATAAGTCTAGTAATGCTCTGAAACCCTATTTCAGCGTTGAATACGGGTGAAGGGTGTTACAATATGGTTGGCAAGTGGTGGCGGTATGGTGGGGGAGAAGTGTTGATTGACACACAACAATAGAAAAATAAAATAAAAATGGAGGAGAACTTCCAAAAGAGGGTGGCTCACTATGGTTGATAGAGAGGAGAAAAAGAGAGAATTTGATGAAAAAAACAAAGAACATATTAGCCAAAATGCTACCAAGGGACGACATCAACTTGCAAATAAATTCAAAATCCAAAATTGAAACTCCCAACATCTCATTCATGATGAGACAACGGAGTTAGAATGGATTGACGGTGAATAATCATAGGTGTTACAAAACATAACATGAATGGCTTTGAAAGTGAATGTTACAAAGTTGAAAAGGAGTTACATCTATGCATACATGTATCGACGGTTTACATGGCTAGGTTGACCAACATTTAATCAAATTTCTTTTAAAAATTTGAGAACATGGAGACTTGAACTTGGTTCACTAGGGAGTTATTTAAGGTACTTCACCATTATGCCATTCCACTTACTTGTTAATGAACTAACAACAACAATTAAAATTTTAGGATGTGACAGAATTTTCTTGGGCTTTTGGGGAGGATTCATTTCCAGGATTTCCTTGATTTTCTTTGGATGACCTCAATTCCTCTTCTGGATATCATAAAACACAAGAATTTCTCGGCACTGGCTCCGAAATTGTACTTACTTGGATTGAGCTTCATATTGTATCTGTGCAACACTGTGAACAACTCCTGAATGCCATTTATATGTTGTTCTATTGTAGCACTTTTAACCATCATATAATCTAAGTACATTTCCATACATCTCCCTATATGGTTCTGAAATAACTTGTTCACCAATTGTTGGTATGTACCCATTTTTGAGACCGAAGGGCAGCATCTTGTAAAAAAAAAAAAAATAGCCCATCTTCAATTATGAAGGCTGCCTTCTCTTGATCTTCCTCTGCCATAATTATCTTATTATAGCCCTAAAAGGTGTCCATGAAGCTAATATGTCAGTGGCTTGCAGAAGCGTTTACCAATCGATCTATGGATGGTAGCGAGAAGTTGTCTTTTAAGCATGTTTTGTTTAGGTTGGTGAAGTCTACATACATTAGTCACCTCTTTCCAAACTTGGGCACAATGACTACGTTAGAGACCTAATATGAGTAGGTGACTTTACAAATGAACCTTGTGGCTAGCAGCTTCTTCACTTCTTCTCTAATAGTCGTGACCTTTTCATTAGAAATCGTTCTCTTCTTTTGATTTATTAGTCAGGCACTAGGATCCACTCCCAAGGAGTGTTGAATGATTGATGGATAAATTCTTGGAATGTCTACCGCTGTCTAGGCAAAAATATCTCAGCATTCTGTTAACAAGGACTTTAAACTTTCCTTCTCTAGAGGGAAGGACAGAGGTGATTTGGGTTACCTTTTTAGGCTCCTCTTTGTATAAGTTGACGAATTTTGATGTTTCTGTCAATTGTGCTTTGGGGAGCTGGATCTTTGATCTGGCTTTGAGACCTTCCAAATCAATTTCTGCTTTCCCAATTACATTGGCCCCAACAGTAGAATGGGAATATGACGTGCAACAAGCTAGAAGGGGAGGCAAAAGGTTTTGGTTTTTCTCGGTGAGCTACAATGAGACAATATAGCACTCCTGAGTTATTTTCTAGTCAGCTTTCATGTACCCTTCGCCTGTAGGAATAGGGAACTTCGTAGTCATGCAAAAGGTGGCCACCACCATCTTTGTCATCCTCATGATTGGTCTCCCAAAAATGACGTTGTAGGCTGCTGAGTGGTTAACCTCTAGAAAATCCACCAGTTTGTAGTGTTGTGCTCACCATCCCCCAGCATCATCAGAAGGAAAAAGGATCCTTTAACTGTGATAGGCTGGTCAAGAAAGCCATAAAATGGGATTGCGGGCTTGAGTTGTGCATCCTTGAGCTCCATCTGGTAAAAAGCTTTGGCTGTCAAAATGTCCACAAAACTTCTTGTATAGACTAGAATCCTTCTGACCTAGAAAGAGGAGATATTACTCGAGACCTCTAGAGGGTATTCGCCTTCCACATTTAGAATCTCCTTTTTGTCTTGTTCTGAAAATCTAAGGTCCCATAAAGAAGGTTTGGGTTTTTTAATAGTAGCTAGAATCGACAAGACACTTTCCATATGAGCCTTCTCCTTTGAGTTTGACGAAACCCATTCTATATGTTTTCCTCCTACCAGAATGTCGATAACTCCCTTAAATAATTTCTTTCCTCTATCATTATGTTGTGGCCCTAATGACCTTACTTCTCTATCTCGAGCTTTATTTGATTGGTGGGGCTCTTAAGCTAGAAACTTCTTGAGATGCTCCTTCTGGATTACATTTTCAATGGCATTCTTTAAACACACACATTGCTCAATTTGGTGCCCTCGAGATTCGTGGTATCTGTAATGATGGCTGGAGTTGCTGCAACGCTGACTAGGTGGAGGTGTGGGGCTGTCTTCAGAATTCTTAAATACCCACGTTGACTTGTCGGGGTGTCGAGGCAAAAGCATCAGCTCTAGCTTTCTCCATTTCGTCTTCTTTTGATAATTTATCCACTACCTTATAAAGATTGGAAAGCTTGCTTGGGGTGTTTCCAATAATGATATACCTCATGTGTTAATGTAAGGTTTCAACGATAAAAGCTTGGATGACCTATTCATCAGTGACTCCCTCCACGACCATGGTGGTCGCATTGAATCTTTTGACATAGTAAAAGAGGGACTCATTCGCTCCCTAGAAAATAGTCATCAAGTATGTCGGGGATTGTTGAAGCTTTTTTTCGGCCAAAAAATGACTCATGAAGCTTTTTTTCGGCCAAAAAATGACTCATGAACTATTCGATCAATTGCTCAAGAGACCGTATTGATCCTCGAGGTAACAACAGGTACCATTGCCGAGCTATCTACGAAAGGCTTATGGAGAAAGCTCTGCACTTCATTCTATCGAATGCCCTCAGTATATTTATATGGTTGTTATATTCGGCTAGATGGTCTTTTGGATCTTCCGGTCCATTATACAAGAACTTTGAAAACTTGAAGGAATTGGAAATATGGTTTTCTAGAACCTTGGGTGCCAACGGTTCATTGGAGTAGTTCCAGATAGATTCTCCTATTTTTACCCCTTTCACTTCTTGCATCAACTCTTCCATGAAGGCCCTAAGTTATTTTTCTACGGAGATATTGTTGTTACCTTGGGAATGTTGAGATACTTTTGGGAGGTCGGCAATATTCCTACAAAGGTCCTCTGAATTATTATGCTCACGCTCTCTGCGGAAGGCAGATTAAGCTTCATCTTCTTAATGGGTTATATTCTCTCATCTTGGGACCTCCCATGTAGCCTTTAATTCAACATTGATCTTTCTTTGGTCAATGATATGTTACTGCTCGTACCTTTTATTGAAGCGACGTTCCTGTTAAAAGAACTACTCCTCAAAACATCACAGTTTCTCCTAGGTTTCTAAGTTGGGGGGGTTGAAGACCTTATGCATGTAGTCGAGAACCTTGATCTAGTGGAATAGGGGTCATAGCTAGTGGGGTTGCGTAGTTGTGAGGCAGGTTATAGCTTATTGCAAACAACAAGCTATATGGTCAAATGGTTCAGTAGGAGATATGCTAGTAGGTGGTTAGTGTCTTATGGTAACTGGGGGAATCAAGGAAGTTTGACGTATAGTACCTTCCAATGTAATAGGGGTGACAGGGTCGGTCGTTGGAGGATCCTTTAGAGCCTTCACTAGTTGCTCTAAGGAGGAGAGGAGGACACTTACATATAGGGGTTCCAGTAGAAGTGGAAGGAGAAAGAGTCTGGGTAAAGTTCAAGCCAGTGGGAGTTCTTGAGGCAAGTGAAATGAGGGTGATGAGTGGAGCGGAGGAGTTGACCTAGTTGGCAATGTCGTTGGTCTGGTTTTTTTGGTCAACAGGGGTGCCATTTTGGGATTATGAAGCCATATTGCCCACGCTCACCACATTATTTGTTGATCCAATAATACAACAATGAGGTGGTAGAGTGGAGAGGTTGGTGGTTGCTATGGAGGCCGGTTCACCTAATCGGGGTGAAGAGTGGAGTTTAAGAAAGTATATTGGTTGAGAGTGGAAGATAGGTTGACAGAATGTAAGCTTGGTATTCTTGGAGAGTCGACCATTTCTTCATTGTTCCTGGAGGTATTTATTGGAAAGGGTTTCGTGTAAGGTGGTGTTAACATGTTGAACTTGCCATTAAGCCATCATTATGGAACGTATGAGGGTAGATGTCTTTGATGGGACAAGTATATCTATGACAAGATAGATACTTGATGGAATAGGGCAGTTGAGCCCACATGGTGTTTGGTGATCAATGACTTCACATTTTCAATGAAGACCATGAGACCCAAACAACGAATGATCTACACTTGTCTGCATGGTAATCCCGGAAGGGAAAACCCGTAGGTGACCTATTAATTCGCTGGTGGCAAGCTTACTGTTTGGGCGCCTTTCTAATTTGCCATGTGTCTTGACGTGGATAGGGGTATAATAAATTTTTATATAAAACAACTAAAAGCCACATATATATAATGATATATTATGTATTAAATAAAATTAATATATAAGTTATTTACCACTCTATTTATTATCATTGTTGAATAAATTTTAAAAGAAATTTTTTTATATAAAATATTTTGTTTCACCCATATTGTAAGTGTGATATAATTTAGTATATTTAAAGTTGTTGTTGCTTTCTAATGAATATCATTGCATGGTCAGAAATGGGTTTGGCATATGCCCTGGTTGTGGTTACAAAATCTAGTTTTGGCTCGATTGATACATTAAGAGTTATTGACGGTCTGATATTTAGGAGAATTTTGATAAAAATATTAGAATTGAAAAGTGAATTTGAATAAAAAAATTAAGTCTGTTTAAGACATAGATTAAGTTTGAGTTTTGCAGTTAAAGGTTCGAGCTTGACTCAACTCTTTTTTTAAAATTTAAAAATCTGTTATTTTTCTTTTTAACTTATACATATTATACATATTATATTATATAAAAATTAAATATATAATACTATAATGTAAAAAATTAAAAATAATTAAGTTGTTTAAGTTTGACAATTTTATAAAAAAGCAAGTATTAAATTAATAAATGTTAAATAAAAACATATATTTAAAAATTGAGCATTTATTAATTTTACCTTCCCGTTGCACATTCAATTGCAACTCGCATTACTAATTAAAGAGAATTTTAGATGGATTACATAATTTGAACGGAACTTTATTTAGAGACCAACTTAATTTACCAAATTATAATTTCTCTTTTTAGAAAAATTGTTAAAATGAAATTGAGCAAATACAAATAATCTTCAAATTTCAATAGAAGCCTTTTCTAGAATTTATGATCGTCTAAATTATTGGAATTGGTCCCTGGAATGGTTGCATTTAGGCATGGCGTCTGCCACTTGGTAAGAGACTTTTCAATTGGGAAATTCAACAAAGGGAGGATTCCATGTCACTTATAAACTCATATGGAAAGGTACCCCCACCGGCATTAAAAAAAAAAAAATTGCAACACTTTCTAGTCTAATCACTATCCCTCGCCTTTATGTTGGAAAGCCATTTGGGTTGGCCCCTCCATACATTTTTTAAGTATTTTGCAGGCAGTTTATAAAGGGTTACTATTTAGTAAGTTTTTTAATAATTTTATAGAAGATTGATCAACCCTTCTTATAATCTATCAAATATTTTCTTATTTATGAATGATAAGTGTGAGTTGAAGTCAAACTCAATCAGCTCACACCTAAATCACTTTATTTGAGTTTTGAGGGTTAGATTTTTTTTATGTCATATCCCACACAGGTAGGATAGAAATATTTGAACAAATTGAAGAGTTGGAGCAATGTAAGCCAACACTAGTTTATGTTGTTTCCGCTAATAATAAATTTTAATCTCTCCTATTCTTATCTAGTCTCGAATCTAGCTTAATTCTAAATTAATTCAAGCGTTTTTTAATATTGAAGGGTCTTAAGCCTAATTTTATGCTTCAACTCAATTTTTTTAATAATTGTAAACCTAAAATTTTGATTTTAGATGACAGAAAATCTCAATTATTTTAAAATATAAAATGTCAATAAGTATTGTGTCACACCTTATACCCGACCCAGTTGTTGGATCTGAATATAAAATGCCACATTTCGTTCCCGAAGCAACTCACTTTTTTATTTTTATTTTGAAAAGGAAACGTACTGGTAAAATTATTTTATAAAAATTTCGACAGCATTTTTGCCTATTTTACATAAAACCCCCTGCAAAATAATTTAGATTTTCACAAAATATCCACATTCAAACTATCTCCCAAATCAATTCCCAGCACTACGATTTCTCAAAACATATCAAAAAACTAGATTTCTACGCTTTACTATTTTATAAAAACATTAGTTATAAAATACTAGCTAAGAAAACATAATGAAAATATTTAAATTCAGTTTACGACATAATATTATATATATATAAGCCTAGGTGCATGCCATTTACATCAACTATAAAGTAAACTCTTCACCAACATTGTTCGAGCTAAACTTCGGTTATTCGAATGCTACTGGAACGATCTAACGAATCAAAATACCTGCGCACGAAAATATAGACAAACCGTACGCTGAGCAATTTTTATGCTCAGTGGTGCTAATATCATATAAATCATTAGATAAGTGTCGAAACCATTTTTTTTGTAAAGGGGGATCGATTTTGGTTTTGAAAACGAACAATAAAAATGGGAGTCGCCACCAATCATTTTTGATGAGGTGTGATTGTGTCACCTCGCAATTTAATCATTTCAACAAAAATTAAATTTATCAAAACGATGACCTTTGGTCTACGAAATTTTGAGAAATCGGGTTCAGGAGTCGGTTACGTGCGAGGAAGGGTTAGCACCCCCGTCACACCCAAACTTGGTGTAACATCCTAAAATTTGGAATTTTATGTGTTGCATTGTTTTTGGTGTTAAGCTAGTTAAATTATTAATTGTGTATGTTTAGGAAGTCCTCAGAAGGCTCGGGGTTTATTTGGACCTAGTAAAAACTTTTGGCATTTAGCACTTTAAGGAGATGGAGTAAGTGACCTTAAAGCATATGAAAATAAATGAGTAAATAACTAGCATAAGTGAGCATATGGTAAAGAGGTTATGGCGCCACATGTATTACCTTGAGGGAAGAAGTTCGAATCCCTTTGTGTGCATTTTGACTTTTATTTTTGCATTCCTTCCTTAAAGTGTCGGCCAAGGAGTATTTATGGTAAGGTGGACTTCTTTATTTTTGGTAAGGTGGCTAAAAGAATAAGGCAAGGTTGAGGTTGGGGAAAGGAATCAAAAGAAATAGGTAAGTAAGGGGAACAAGGGGCTTATTTCGTGGATAGTGTTTTGGAAAGTTTGGGTGGCCAAACTTTTATCCTAGGGGGGATGAATGTGGACGGTTTGGGGCTAGGGTGATAGCCGAATTTTGTGCTTGATGTTTTGGCGAGACTAAAGTGTTAGTCTTGGTCAAAATACCAATATCATCAATTGTGTCTTTTTCTCAAAACTCCTATCCTCCTAGCCGAATTTGGTCATTGGCAATTGGTAAAATTTTGGTTCTTTTGGACAATTCCCTATTGGCAACTTTGGCATCATTTCTCTCTTCTCTCCAAACTCCTTTCTCCTCCTTGCCGAACCTACACAACCTTGAGGAGGCATATTCCATTTCTTTCTTTCTTCTTGCCGAATGGATACAAACTTTGAGACCATTTCTTTATTCACACATCATTCTTGAAAACCGAAACTAATCCATCATTCCTCTTCTTCTTTTCTTTTCGCAAAATCCTTCAAGCATTACTTCCACTCTAATATTTTTCACCATAGCCGAATATTGAGTCCACTATTTCTCTATAGCCGAACCTTCCATTCTTTCATTGATCTTCCTTTTTCATTCGAGTTTTCATTCACCCTTGAACAAGCGGTAAGTACTCTTTTCAATTCTTTTTATTTTCTTCTTTCTATTGCCGAATCTATATGTTGGCTTGGGAGGGTCTTTTGACCGAAATCATCACTTATTTTTCTTAGACAAGATCCCTTTCTTCTTTGTAGTGATATTGTGGAAGGCCGAACCTTCATTCTTCCGAAGTCATCGCATTATCGCTAGAAGTCGGTTCTAAAATCTTTAAGGTAAGTGTTATTCAAGGATTCTATAAATCATTCTTTATTTGATAAGGTGGTGTTGATTAACCGATATTATTAATAGTGGTTAAATTGCTCAATCTACCAAATCATTGGTCACTCGGAAATTAGTGGTAAGCCGATCTTCACCATTTCGAAAGTCCATATTTTATCTTAATACCGATTGTTTAAGATCTAACCGAATGGCGACTTGTGGTACCGATTCGAATGGGAAGTCGAGTGGAGATCTCAAAAGGAGCGGATTAACGATCCCTACTCCTAAATTCAAACGAAGGGCCGTTTCGGCGATTTGAGACTTTCTTCCGGGTTGTGGACCCTTATCCTGTGAGAATCAATTATTCGAGGTCGTTCACAATTTTGAGGCGTCAGCGATTCGAAATTTCCCACTGGGTTGTGGACCGTCAACCGGGGAAAACTGACAAATCGTAGTTGTTCACGATCTCGAGGGTAAAATTTTAGATCGTTTGTTTTAAAGTAGATTTATTAAATTGCGTACGTTGACTAATCGGGCGTTATAAAATTTTAGGTGTCGACGATCGAGAGAGCGTAGTGCTTACCGTAATTAGGTGTGTAATCTCACACCGTTTTCTGTGGGTTGGAGATTAATGTCATATCGATAATAAACTGTTTGATTAAAATTGTATTAGAGTAAAACCGGGAAAAATTAGCTTAGATCTCATATGATAAAATTGATAAAAACGATATATTTTGCTATGTGGGCCAAAACGATATATTTTGTTATGTGGGCCAAAACGATATATTTTGCTATGTGGGCTAAAATGATATATTTTGCTACGTGGGCCAAAACGATATATTTTGCTATGTGGGCCAAAACGATATATATATTTTGTTATATGGGCCGATCTGAAAATTTGTGAAGTGGGCCAAGATGATATTATGCTTAATGGGCCAATTTGATAAATTGTTATAATGGGCCATAAATTTTTGTAAGAAATATTTGAATACATTGTTGTGAATTGTTATGCATTATATACATGTTATGCATGGGATGGGATAATGATGAAGAGAAGTTCTAGTAGCTCTGCTACATAAATCTGGTGACTCTGTCACAAATCTGAAAAATGGCAATGCCATGTAAAATCTGTTAATCTGGTGGCCTGTCCACAAATTTGATGTAAATGGCTTAATGCCTACGTTTGGTGTGTTGGCGGGGCTAAAGATCACCCACAGGTGTGTTGGTTGGTACAGGTGGTGTGTAGCGGATGGAAAACTAGGTTTGGTTTGGGAATTGCATTTCATATGCATATTATATTCGATACATTTTTATTATTATGAATGGGCTTGGCCCAAATAATGGCTTAATGGATTTTTGCCCGGTGGACAACGGTAAGTGGGTTACACATTGAGTTCTAGTAACTCACCCCGTTTTCCTTATCCCTTTGTGGTAATGATCAATGATGGAGACTTGGGTCGTGGATGTCTTGGTGGAGGCCATACTTAAAAACGGTTAAATTTGGAATTTGGATTTCTTTTAATACTTTTAATTACTTTGCTATTTTGAATTAAGGTTGTAGTAAGGCCTCTGGATTAATTTTTGTTTTGTTTATTGTTGGATGAATTCATATACTGCTTTAAGTATTTCAAATTTGGGATTATATTTTTTTAAAAAACTTAAATAAATGTTTTATTCAAAAATGAATATATAAAAAGGATTTCATAATAATTTTCATATTTTTAACTCGGAAAATTACTCTTAAGATTTTCATCAATTCTTTTCGAAAAATATTTTTAATTTCTTTTGAAATTTTCTCGAACTGTTAACAATATTTTCAAAATTACGATTTATAAGATCTTACATCTCAAATTGTCGATTTATCAATCAAATCTTTTACTCAATAAATACTTCGTCAAAATTTTGAAATCTGTTTTTACTTAAAAAGGAATCAATGTATATTTATTTTGTGTGACATGTCAAATCTAGCCTTAACGCATAGGTGAGTTTGGGATGTTACATTTTATAATATCGAGCCTGGTTCAAAACTCTGGTTTGTGGTTTGGGTTCAAAATATTTTTAAAAGCTGCTTTAAATTTTTTTTGACATATGTTTTAAAGGAAGTATGGCACCACGGGTATCCGGCACCAAGTCAAGTAAGTGTATGTTATTGTATGATTATGATTATTGTGATATGACTACAGGAACACTCTAGAACTTTTAGTTTTAGATGTTGAAACTATAGAGATTGAGACTACAGGATGCGTTTACGAAAACTGTAACATCCTAGATTAGGGGTTATGCGTTTGGAGCATAACTCAAGTATTAGTAGGCTTTAAGTGTGTTGGGATATATTTTAGGAGTTTTTGAGAACTTTGGGTGAAGGGGAAAAACTTTGGAAAATATTGTATTTTTAGGTAAAAAGGGGAAACTAGGCAGGGAGGCATTAAAAGAAATTTTGAAAAGGTTAGGACGCAAGAAAGTATTTGGCAAAGTGGCTTGGGGAGCTAAGATGCAAGGGGGCTTCAGGAGGGACGAGGGTCGAGTCGTGAGGGCAGCATGGGAGTGTTTTATTTTTGTATTTTGCGTCAGGAAGGGAATTGGGCCAGGGAGGTCTTAAGAGAGGTTCTATGCGCTTTTGGACACAAAGATGGCCTTGGTAAAGTGGCTTAAGGGCGCCATTTAAGGGCCTGGAGGTGGACCTTCGCGCAGTCTTGAGTTCAAGAGCGGAGCAAGCAGTTGGGCGTTTTATTTTTGGCTTTTGGCGTTAAGGCAAGGGGAGCTAACAAAGGAGCCCTTAAAAGAAATTGTGACGAATTTATGTCACAAAGAAACGCCTATGGCAGAGTGGCACAGGCGCACTGTAAGTTTGTCCAAAGAGTCCCATGATTGAGTAGCGTGGGCAGCAAATGGGTGTTTTATTTTTGCATCTTTGGCGTGGAGGAGAGAAAGTCGGTGGTCCGCACATGGACTCTCAAATGGATAAGCTTAATGTTGTTTTTAAATTCTATTTGGGAGTGATATTATTATTATTTTATTTTATTTATTTATTTGAAGAGGTGGATAGATATGGTTTTAATTTAAAATAGTGATTATTAAGAGATAGGATAGTAGATAAATATTGTTTTTTTTAATTTAAATAGGTGATTAGGAGATAATGAGATGGATTTTATTTTATTTTATTCAGGTGATAAAGAAGAGATTAAGTATGGATTTATTTTTATTCAATTTGAATATGTGTGAAAGAGATAAAATAGGAGAAAGTGTGTAGTATAAATAGGGGTGCTCACCTTTTGATATTTCTTCTTCCCATTCTAAATTCTTCTTGCCGAAATTGTTCTACCCTCTCCTCCTCTTCTTTATTTTTCTTCCAACCCAAATTCCTTACTTATTCTCTTGTAGCCGAATCTCAAGGTACTTTATTTTCTCTTCGTTGTTGCGAGTCTTTTGAAGCAGAAACCTCTCTAATATTAGTCACTATTGCCGAATCTTTCAACCTCTTATTCTCTTTTCTATTTCACAATCTTTGAGGCCGAATCTACAAGGGTAGTACCATCGATCTCTTGTTTTTGGTTTCGTGGTAAGCGTGTAAGGCCGATATTAAAGAGCAGTAAGGAGTTCTTCGGGATTCGAAAGCATCAAGGAGCTAATCGACAGGCATAAGGGCAAGTTTCGGGATTTTGTGATATCGTATAGATTCGGGATTTCTCCTTAGATCTTCGGTTAAAAGGTGTGTAAAACTCTTACACACTTTATTAGTTAGCATTGCTTATTATGTTACAAAATAACTGTTGTGATAGTGATTTGCCCTGTGGGCATGAGCATGGATTTTTGGAGTAAGTCTCTTGTGACTTTAAATATGTAATAAGAATGACATGATGGGTAATATGCTATGCCATGATTTGTATGCATGATTTATGATGATATGTTGAGCATGATATGAGCATGTTTGGTAATGGGATTGAAGAGAGGAGGGGGAATATTCTCTATGGACTGTCACTAGTGGTTTTGACCACACTGTTGATATAAATCGTGACTAAGTCCCAGTGGTTTGGTACCACCAGTGGTTTTGACCACATATTGATAATTGTGACCTACGGTCATCAGTGGTTTTGACCACACGATGGGTTGGCCCCATCACTTGATTTGTGACTCCAGTCACCAGTGGTTTTGACCACACGGGGTAGTAAAGGAGTATGGATGGCTAGGTTATGGGTTTTGCATGTTTTGCATGTCTTACTAATATTTTGTGTATGAGTTTGCACTTCTGGGTTGGGGATTTATACACTGAGTCTTGGTGACTCACCCTTCCCATATCATTTGCAGATGAGTAGATCGCGGAGACGGGCCGGAGAGGACTCGAGGTGGCTATGCTTGTTCCTTGGATTTGAATTTATATTTATATGATTAAAGTTTATTATTTACTAAATTTTGGTTTGGATTGTAATAAGGCCGCTAGTTGTTATTTTGATGTTTAAGTAGTTGTTTTTACTTTACTTCTACCATATTACTAATGAATTTATAAATTGTTAAATAAATCAGTTAAAAGAACGTTTTCAAAATAAGTACCTTTACGAGTTTTCAAAGATGTTATCGTCGGGTAACAAAATTTACCAAGTTAACTATAACTCCGATGTTTTCTAAAATTAAAACGATCAAATGTTTTCAAAGGAAAAAGGGTTTCAACTCAACCATGTTTATAAAATCAACCCCACCAAATATTTTTTTATAGACACCGTTTTATAAACAAAATTTTCAGATTTCCACCTGTTAATCAAAATCTTTCAAAACGTTTTTACTCCGTGACATACCAGATCCGGTCATGGCTCATGGGCCGGGTTTGGGGTGTTACAAAAATGACTTTACTTCTTATACCTTATAAAATATTGTTTAATAAATATCGAAATAGTATACTGATTCATAAGACTTTTAATCAGATTAGATCGAATTAGCTAATATGAGCGCTAGAGGATGTGGACGTGGTAGACGTAGCCGTGGTAGAGGCCGAGGTGCTAGGGTTGCGTCTGAAGCATCGGGACATATGCCAGAAATGGATGCACCTGCGTCACCCGGGACTGAAACTGGATCACATGACCGTATGAGGGAGGACATTGCCTTGTCCCAAGCAAAGTTGCGAGTCTTAGAAAGGGTTCTTTGGGGCTAGAATCAGCAAGCTCGTGGATCAATTTCGGAACGACTTAGATCAAGTGGTGCCGAAGTTTTTAGGGGTGTCTCGGGTGTAGCCCCAAATGTAGCGGAGTATTGGCTCGAGGCAGTGGAACGGATCATGGTTGACTTGGAGTGCACCACCGAGTAGAAATTGAGAGGAGATGTGTCCTTGTTGAGAGACGAGGCGTATCAATGGTGGCTTACTGTTCGGGAGGGCACTCAGGCCGATCTCGTTACTTGGGATTTCTTCAAAACTTCATTTCAAGGAAAGTATGTTGGGGCTAGCTATGTGGATGCCCGAAGGAAGGAATTCCTTAATCTGGTTCAAGGAAGTAAGACCGTGGCAGCTTACGAAGCAGAATTTCTGCGTCTGAGTCGTTATGCCCGAGGTATTGTGCCAACTGACTATGAACGCTGCATGTGTTTCGAGGATGGGTTGAGTGATGAGTTTCGGGTATTGATAGCCCCACAACAAGAAAGGAATTTTTCCACACTTTTGGAGAAAGCCAAGATAGCTGAGGAGGCTAAGAACTCGGAGCGGAAAAATCGAGAAAGAGATAGAGGCAAGATCAAGAGGGACTTTAAGTACTCGGGTCCTGCTAGAAGGTTTTAGAAGAGGCCCAGGAATGATGAGCCAGCTCAAGCTAGAGCACCAGCTACTAACAATCAGATACAACCATGTGCTGACTGTGGAAGACGACACCCGGGTGAATGCTGGAAGAGAACCGGTGGTTGTTTCAAATGTGGTTCTAAGGACCATCAGCTTAAGAATTGTCTTCGACGGACTGCTCCGACTCAGGAAGCTTGTAACTATGATGCACAGCCAGCTAGAGGCACTCAGCAGCCACCGAGAGGCCGTGGGCTAGGTCGAGGTGGTAATGGTGGAGGACGAGGTCAGGGTGCACCGGGTAGAGGTACTGGTTTCCGGGGTAACGCTGAGGCGAGACAGCCAGGGCTGGTTTATACGGTCAGACGCCGAGAGGATGGCGACGCACCTGACGTGATAACCGATACATTCTTCATATCTGATGTACTTGTTACTGCTTTGATAGATATCGGATCCACCCATTCGTATGTTGCTAGTGCTATATCTAGAAACCTGAACATTAGATTTGAGATTTCTGCTAGAGAAATGACGGTAATTAGTCCTTTAGGACAGTCTGTGATAGTAAATAATTTGTTTAGAGATGTACCCTTAGAAGTACAAGGAGAAACATTTTTGGCAGACTTGATGGAACTGCCTTTTGGTGAGTTTGACCTTATTTTGGGCATGGTGGTTGGTGAAACAACATGCGAACTTGGATTGTCTTTGCAAAGCGGATGATGACGATAAGAACTTCGGAAGATAAAGAAGTGGTGATGATAGGTGAAAGGAAAAATTATCTATCGAATGTGGTATCTGCTTTAAAGGCAGAAAGGTTGGTGCGAAAAGGGTGTGGAGCATTCCTAGCCTTCATCAGTGCATTGGATGCCAAGGAATTGTCGGTGGAAAGTGTTAGAACGGTGAAGGAGTTTTCAGACGTTTTTCCCGAAGAACTTCCTGGATTGCCTCCGGATCGAGAGGTAGAGTTTGGCATTGAATTTTTGCCAGGAACGGCTCTGGTGTCCATTACTCCATATAGAATGGCGCCGAAAGAGTTGGTGGAGCTTAAAGCTCAAATTCAGGAGTTGTTGGATCGGGGATTCATTCGACCGAGTGTGTCACCGTGGGGAGCACCGGTCTTGTTCGTCAAGAAGAAGGATGGGTCGATGCGTATGTGCATCGATTGTAGGCAGTTGAATAAATTGACGATCAAGAATAGGTATCCGTTGCCGAGAATCGATGATCTGTTTGACCAATTGCAAGGAGCTTCAGTTTTCTCGAAGATAGATTTGAGATCGGGTTATCACCAGCTTAAGGTCAAGGAGGCGGATATTCATAAGACGGCGTTTCGAACTCGTTATGGACACTATGGGCTAGTTTGGATGGGCGGTGTGTTTACCTCGGTGAGGTTAAAAACAGCGGTGGCGGTGAGATTAGTTATTGTAAGCGGTGAGATTGGACATCTGTAGCAAAGTGGTGAGATTAAAAAGCAATGGTGGAGTGTGTGTTTGGATTCAAACGCATTTTGTAGCGGTGAGGTGAAAATAAAAATGACCATTAAGGACATCATATTAGAATTGATATATAATAGTTGTTTTTAAATTATTTTACTTATGTAAAATTATTAAAGTATGTGAATTTATGAAATCATTTAATAAAATATTAAAATGTATCTTCCAATATTTTATTATAAATATTTTAATAAATTATATAATCAATTTAAATTATTTATTAGATAAAATAAAAATTATTTTTATTTTTTTATAGTTAAATATATTTTTATAACAATGATAAATATTATTTTCGCAAATAGTAACATTATACTTGGATCAAATTTTGAAGTATCTAACCGAATGATTTTTAATAAAAAAAATATAGTAGCATAAGACATAACAAGTTTCATTATTGATAGAAATTAAGTTATGATACAAAATTGTTTTTACAAATATTGATTCATTAAACTATTTGCAATGGTTTCCCTTAACATTGTAATTTCAAGGTCACTTTCATTGTTAGAAGAACTTGATTCACCTCTATCAAAATGGCCTGAAGAGATTGGCACGTCGGGTATATTCTCAAATTGTCAAAAATCCTCATCATTTGACCAAGCATGTCTTCGAATGTAATTATGCAAAACCATTGTTGCAATAGCTATTAAAACTTGCTTGTCGAATGAATAGCTTGGAATATCTCTTAATATTGGCCATTTTTTCCACACTCCAAATGTTCGTTCAATCACGAGCGTAACGAAGAATGGGCATGATTAAAGATTTCTTTTTTCGGATGCTCGATGATTACCTCAATGAAAGTCGGTAAATGATATCGTTCCCCTATATGGACCTAGAAAACTCGCCATTTGCGGATATCCCGAATCCACGAGATAATATTTTCCTACAAAAAAATTAAAACATAATATCAAGTTTAAAAATAAAATAAAAATTTTAATATTTTTATGTAAAGATTAATTAAAAAATTAAAGTTCGACTGGTGGAGGGTGTGGAAACTTTAACTCTTGTTTTCTAAGTGCTTGCAAAAAAATTTCTCTTGTCATGTGTTTGTTCCTTCCCAAACAGGAAATGCAAAAATGAAGCACATGTTGAAGTCACAAACTGCCATAATATTTTGAGTTGGTTCACCTTTCCGTCCGATATAAGGTATTTGAGAAGAAGGCGAAATGCATGCTTTTATGTGTGTTCCATCTATGGCCCCAATACAATCATCTTTTCCTTTGAAAAATAATCTAGAGCTATATGTCATTCCACATTGCAAAACTGGTCTATGAAGAAAAATAAACGAACAATTCATTCCTTTCCACCTATGTCTTTCAACAGATTCTAATTACTTCATCAGCATGTAATATATACTGTCAGCCATGATTATAGCTATCACTACCAAGAAACGCTACGCCTTAAACAAGATAAAAAAAAACCATGCAACATGTGCTTAAATAGTCACCGAGGTTTACCAGAAAACGAGAAATTGTTACAAGAACTCTATTTATGAATATCAGTGAAACTCCAAAACCATTTCATCCTCAAAACATATAACCATCCTTGTTTTTTTTTTTAAATACCAATTGTTAAAAGAGAAAAAATGAAGTTCTAAAAGTTGGTACCTTAGTTTGAGACCCTTGAACTGCAGCGATTCCTTTCCTTTGTGCACTATCTGACATAGTATGCATCCCAAGTCCATTATCTATTGTCGCAGACTTCCCTACTTCCTGAGCTCCTAGCATAGACTTTTTCATAACCCCTGATGCCTTCTGCAGAATCTCCTGGGGTTGATGAAAATTACAATGAGAAAAACCAATTGATTGCTTAGAGAAACAAAGAAACAATAACAAAACAGAAAATCTTTCGATAACCATCCCCATCAATTTGTTAAGAAAACTAAAAGAAAAGGAGAAGGTCGCATGCCTTCACTCGATCATGGCCTGGTTAACATCCATGATTCTAAACCAGCTTTTTATGATCAACCACAACTTTTTCTAGATAATTTTAGGTCACCGAGCTATTTCAAAGTTAAAATTCAGAAGGTATATAGAAGAAGATGAAACAACAAAAAGCGCTTACTTTCTCATACAATGCTTTAAACTCTGCATCTTTGTTTCTTCATGTCTTGATTATTAGGCTCTAACCTCAAGGCCAAACTCAAAGATCTGCAATCAACTACGTCCACCATATAAGATCTATCAAATTTAAATAGAAGCGAGAGAAATGAATCACTTAGGAGTTAATCCAAGAGAGAACTTGCACTCAACATACCTTCAATGGATTCTTTAAGTTTCCCAAGTTCTTTTCTAGCCGTTGCTCGACGGAGTATGCTTTTATGTAGCGATCATCAAGATTGAAGGCCTCCATACAATCATCCTCACCTCTTGAAATCTAAAGAGAGAATAAAAATAACATTCATGTTATTTCCTCATCAAATATATTACTCATGCAGCAAGCCAATCACAAACATTTCGCCATTAAAAGAAAACAATAGAACTACAGGAGGCTACCAATATAAGTGAACATCATGTAAAGAGTGTCGGGCATACTTTACGATCTTAAGATAGGCCATAGCCCTATTTGCATAAGCTACAATTTGTTGGAGACAGGGCAATGCTTCTTGAGTAGCAATCGATAGCTTCTTTAAATTTCTTTTGCTTAAAATATTCATTTCCCTGCAAAAATTTCAAAGCATTTTACTCTAGTCAACGCCAAATATAGCTCAGACATTGGTCAAAAGGAAAGTGTATAAAAACTGAACTTCTCACCAGTTCTTTCTCAGAAGTAGCATCAGGCATATTCTCTTCAATCACAAGGCTAGTTGACAAATTGCTCCATTTATCATAATTCTTCAAATAATCATATTGCTCGGAACTGGTAGTTGACGAAGAATTATTCATAGACCTCTTCCCTGTTGGCCTTCCTTTCTCAGCGATATTCTGTGACAATGAGACCATGTAAGATTCCACAACATCAAATTATCAGAACTTTCTTTATCCCTTCACATTAGTCCCATACTTAAAAAAAATGTAAGGATTGAAAAGGTACCAATTGTTCTTTACCAGAAGCCTGAGATGTCATTTTCTTGCTTTTGCCTTTGTCCTTGAGCGAAAGTTCCCAGTCCTGCAAGTCATTTAAAAAGCCCTGGAAATCCTCGAGTAAAGCTCAATTTCCATAATGAATTCAACAAACTAAAGCAATAAATGTAAAAAATCATAGAGAACATCTTTGGGGAGCCAAAAAGTACCATCTTTTGGGCTTCATACTGAACCTTTGAATGAAAATGAAAATGAAAAAAGAACCCATTAAAAGCAAAAAAAAAAAAAAGAAGTGAAATACCATGGCTTGATCACGGCTGTGCTTGCTTGCCATCGAAAAGATTAGAGGAAAAGTTGGCTAAGGAAGATTCGGAAGATCATGGAATTGCTTTGCTCTGTTAAGTTTTCAGTGAGCAAACTCCAGAACCATAGTCGACGAGGCTGACAAAAAGTTCCCTTTGCATATGGAAAGTATGGGTATTTTTGTCTGAGGGAAACACCAACTGCTCACTGACCTTTAATTGCTGCTTTCACTCCCAGTTGATTTTCAGCAGACCAGTACGGTGGAGATGAATTTTCACTGAACCTTGTCGGTGAACCAAACAGCATAGCAGTGCGGTGAGCAGCGATTATTTAGGCCAATCTCACTACACTGGAGGGAAACGGGCATCCAAAGGAAGCCTATGAGTTCTTGGTGGTGCCGTTTGGGTTGACCAATGCACCAGCTGCATTTATGGACATGATGAATCGGGTCTTCCAACC
Source organism: Gossypium sturtianum (assembly GCA_025698515.1). Taxonomy (NCBI): domain Eukaryota; kingdom Viridiplantae; phylum Streptophyta; class Magnoliopsida; order Malvales; family Malvaceae; genus Gossypium; species Gossypium sturtianum. The sequence continues at coordinate 73,646,171 of CM046947.1, read as the reverse complement.
CTATTTAGATCGGTTCATGGTGGTGTTCATAGATGACATCTTGGTATATTCGAAGAATGAGGAAGAGCATGATTCACATCTGCGAATAGTATTGCAAATATTACGGGAAAAGTAACTTTATGCCAAATTCAGTAAGTGTGAATTTTGGCTGAAGGAAGTGACCTTCTTGGGACATGTTGTGTCGGCTGAGGGAATTAGAGTTGATCCCCAAAAAGTAGAGGCCGTGTTGGATTGGAAACCACCAAAGTCAGTGGCCGAAATTCGGAGTTTCTTAGGGTTGGCTGGTTATTATCGGTGTTTTGTTGAGGGGTTTTCGTTGATTGCTGCACCCCTAACTAAACTGTTGCGCAAGGGAGTACCATTTGTGTGGTCAGATCAGCAGCAAGAAGGTTTCGAGAAATTGAAAGATTCGACTAAGCGCCAAGTATTAATTCAACTCGAGATCGAAAAGAGTTTATTGTTTACTGCGATACGTCACACACGGGCTTGGGATGTGTGTTGATGCAAGGTGGAAAAGTGGTGGCTTATGCATCTCGTCAGTTAAGGCCGCATGAAGTGAATTATCCCACTCATGATTTGGAGTTGGCTGCAGTGGTGTTTGCTTTGAAGATTTAGAGACACTATCTATACAGTGAGAAGTCGATCATTTATACGGATCATAAGAGTCTACAGTACCTCCTTACCTAAAAGGAGTTGAACTTAAGACAGCGGAGGTGGATAGAACTGTTGAAGGATTATGACTTCTCAATTGAGTATCATCCCGGAAAGGCTAACGTGGTGGAAGACGCGTTGAGTCGTAAGGTGATATCGGATTTGAGAGCGATGTTCGCTCATCTCAGCTTGTATGAAGATGGTAGTCTGCTAGCCGAACTTCAGGTGAAGCCTGCGTGGGTAGGTCAGATTAAGGAAAAGCAGTTATTAGATGAAAAGTTGGGTTCCTTATTTTAGCTAGTGGAAAGTGGTGTGAAAGAGGACTTTGGAATGAATAATGATGGAGTATTGTGTTTCCGCGGAAGAGTTTGTATGCCTAAAGATTTAGAATTGAGACAAATGATTCTGCGAGAGGCGCATAGTAGCCCATATGCTATGCACCCCGGGGGAAATAAAATGTATCGAGACCTCCGTGAGCAGTTTTGGTGGCCAGGGTTAAAACGGGAGGTTACTGAATTCGTGAGTAGGTGCTTAACATGTCAACAAGTAAAATCGGAACATCAATTACCGTCGGGATTGCTACAACCGGTGAAGATTCCCTTATGGAAATGGGAACGGATAACGATGGACTTCGTTAGTGGGCTACCCTTATCGCCTACTATGAAAGATTCCGTTTGGGTAATAGTGGATCGATTGACGAAGACTGCCCATTTCCTACCTGTTCGTACGGATTACTCATTGCAGAATTTGGCCAAGTTGTACATAGCAGAGATTGTGAGGTTACATGGGGTACCAGTGTCTATCATTACGGACAGGGACCCTAGGTTTACATCACAGTTTTGGAAAGCCTTACATGAAGCTTTGGGAATCAAGCTTAATTTCAGCACGGCATTTCATCCTCAGTCAAATGGTCAGTCGGAGAGAGTAATCCAGATTCTGGAAGACATGTTAAGGGGCTGTGTGATTGACTTCAGGGGTAGTTGGGAGGATTTCCTACCGTTGGCAGAGTTTGCTTATAACACTAGCTATCAATCCAGTATACAGATGGCACCCTACGAGGCATTGTATGGTCATAAGTGTCGTACTCCTACTTGTCGGACTGAATTGGGGGAGCGACAGTTACTGGGTCCTGAGCTGATATCAGAGACGGAGGAAAAGGTAAAGGTAGATCGGGCACGGTTAAAGGAAGCTTCGGATAGACAAAAATCGTATGCGGATCTGAAGCGTAAGGATATTGAATTTGCGGAGGGAGATCAAGTCTTTCTAAAGGTCTCACCTTGGAAGAAGATCTTCAGATTTGGAAGGAAGGGCAAGTTGAGCCTTAGGTTCATCGGACCATACCGTGTGTTGAGGCGTGTTGGGCCAGTGGCTTATCAGCTTGAGTTACCTCTGGAGTTGAGTCAGATACATAGTGTATTTCATGTCTCAATGTTAAGGCGTTACCGATTAGATCCGTCTCATATAGTATCAGTAGAAGAAATTGAGATAAGACCTGATTTGTCGTTCGAGGAGGAACCAGTGCAAATTCTAGATCGGGACGTTAAGGTACTGAGAAGGAAGACTGTGCCGTTAGTCAAAGTTTTATGGCACAATCACGGATCGGAGGAAGCTACATGGGAGCCTGAGGACGTGATTCGGCGACAATATCCTCACCTCTTTTAATCGTAAATTTTGAGGACGAAATTTTCTTTAAGGGGGTAGAATTGTAACATCCTAAAATTTGGAAATTTATGTGTTGCATTGTTTTTGGTGTTAAGCTAGTTAAATTATTAATTGTGTTTGTTTAGGAAGTCCTCAGAAGGCTCGGGGTTTATTTGGACCTAGTAAAAACTTTTGGCATTTAGCACTTTAAGGAGATGGAGTAAGTGACCTTAAAGTATATGGAAATAAATGAGTAAATAACTAGCATAAGTGAGCATATGGTAAAGAGGTTATGGCGCCACATGTATTACCTTGAGGGAAGAAGTTTGAATCCCTTTGTGTGCATTTTGACTTTTATTTTTGCATTCCTTCCTTAAAGTGTCGGCCAAGGAGTATTTATGGTAAGGTGGACTTCTTTATTTTTGGTAAGGTGGCTAAAAGAATAAGGCAAGGTTGAGGTTGGGAAAAGGAATCAAAAGAAATAGGTAAGTAAGGGGAACAATAGGCTTATTTCGTGGATAGTGTTTTGGAAAGTTTGGGTGGCCAAACTTTTATCCTAGGGGGGATGAATGTGGACGGTTTGGGGCTAGGGTGATAGCCGAATTTTGTGCTTGATATTTTGGGGAGACTAAAGTGTTAGTCTTGGTCAAATTACCAATATCATCAATTGTGTCTTTTTCTCAAAACTCCTATCCTCCTAGCCGAATTTGGTCATTGGCAATTGGTAAAATTTTGGTTCTTTTGGCCAATTCCCTATTGGCAACTTTGGTATCATTTCTCTCTTCTATCCAAACTCCTTTCTCCTCCTTGCCGAACCTACACAACCTTGAGGAGGCATATTCCATTTCTTTCTTTCTTCTTGCCAAATGGATACAAACTTTGAGACCATTTCTTTGTTCACACATCATTCTTGAAAACCGAAACTAATCTATCATTCCTCTTCTTCTTTTCTTTTCGCAAAATCCTTCAAGCATCACTTCCACTCTAATATTTTTCACCATAGCCGAATATTGAGTCCACTATTTCTCTATAGCCGAACCTTCCATTCTTTCATTGATCTTCCTTTTTCATTCAAGTTGTCACTCACCCTTGAACAATCGGTAAGTACTCTTTTCAATTCTTTTTATTTTCTTCTTTCTATTACCGAATCCATATGTTGGCTTGGGAGGGTCTTTTGACCGAAATCATCACTTATTTCTCTTAGACAAGATCCCTTTCTTCTTCGTAGTGATATTGTGGAAGGCCAAACCTTCATTCTTCCAAAGTCATCGCATTATCGCTAGAAGTTGGTTCTAAAATCTTTAAGGTAAGTGTTATTCAAGGATTCTATAAATCATTCTTTATTCGATAAGATGGTGTTGATTAACCGATATTATTTATAGGGGTTAAATTGCTCAATCTACCAAATCATTGGTCACTCAGAAATTAGTGGTAAGCCAATCTTCACCATTTCGATAGTCCATATTTTATCGTAATACCGATTGTTTAAGATCTAACCGAATGGCGACTTGTGGTACCGATTCGGATGGGAAGTCGAGTGGAGATCTCAAAAGGAGCAGATTAACGATCCCTACTCCTAAATTCAAACGAAGGGCCGTTTCGGCGATTCGAGACTTTCCTCCGGGTTGTGGACCCTTATCCGGCGAGAATCAATTATTCGAGGTCGTTCACAATTTTGAGGCGTCAGCGATTTGAGATTTCCCACCGGGTTGTGGACCGTCAATCGGGGAAAACCGACAAATCGTAGTTGTTCACGATCCCGAGGGTAAATTTTAGATCGTTTGTTTTAAAGTAGATTTATTAAATCGCGTACGTTGACTAATCGGGCATTATAAAATTTTAGGTGTCGACGATCGAGAGAGCGTAGTGCTTACCGTAATGTCGTGTGTGTAATCTCACACGTTTTCGTGGGTTGAGATTAATGTCATATCGATAATAAACTGTTTGATTAAAATCGTATTAGAGTAAAACCGGGAAAAATTGGCTTAGATCTCATATGATAAAATTGATAAAAACGATATATTTTGCTATGTGGGCCAAAATGATATATTTTGCTATGTGGGCCAAAACGATATATTTTGCTATATGGGCCAAAACGATATATTTTGCTATGTAGGCTAAAACGATATATTTTGTTATGTGGGCCAAAATGATATATTTTGCTATGTGGGCCAAAACGATATATATATTTTGTTATATGGGCCGATCTGAAAATTTGCGAAGTGGGCCAAGATGATATTATGCTTAATGGGCCAATTTGATAAATTGTTATAATGGGCCATAAATTTTTGTAAGAAATATTTGAATACATTGTTGTGAATTGTTATGCATTATATACATGTTATGCATGGGATGGGATAATGATGAAGAGAAGTTCTGGTAGCTCTGCTACATAAATCTGGTGACTCTGTCACAAATCTGAAAAATGGCAATGCCATGTAAATTCTGTTAATCTGGTGGCTTGTCCACAAATTTGATATAAATGGCTTAATGCCTACGTTTGGTGTGTTGGCGAGGTGGGTTGACTAAAGATCACCCACATGTGTGTTGGTTGGTACGGGTGGTGTGTAGCGGATGGAAAACTAGGTTTGGTTTGGGAATTGCATTTTATATGCATATTATATTCGATACATTTTTATTATTATGAATGAGCTTCGGCCCAAATAATGGCTTAATGGATTTTTGCCCAGTGGACAACGATAAGTGGGTTACACATTGAGTTCTAGTAACTCACCCCCGTTTTCCTTATCCCTTTCAGGTAATGATCAATGATGGAGACTTGGGTCGTGGATGTCTTGGTGGAGGCCATACTTAAAAACGGTTAATTTGGAATTTGGATTTCTTTTAATACTTTTAATTACTTTGCTATTTTGAATTAAGGTTGTAATAAGGCCTCTGGATTAATTTTTGTTTTTTTTATTGTTGGATGAATTCATATACTGCTTTAAGTATTTCAAATTTGGGATTATATTTTTTTAAAAAACTTAAATAAACGTTTTATTCAAAAATGAATATATAAAAAGGATTTCATAATAATTTTCATATTTTTAACTCGGAAAATTACTCTTAAGATTTTCATCAATTCTTTTCGAAAGATATTTTTAATTTCTTTTGAAATTTTCTCGAACTGTTAACAATATTTTCAAAATTACGATTTATAAGATCTTACATCTCAAATTGTTGATTTATCAATTAAATCTTTTACTCAATAAATACTTCGTCAAAATTTTGAAATCTGTTTTACTTAAAAAGGAATCAATGTATATTTATTTTGTGTGACATGTCAAATCTAGCCTTAACGCATAGGCCGGGTTTGGGATGTTACACTTGGTACCTAATTGATTACTTAATGTCTTAATGTCAAAGATTGGAAAAGATTTTAAAGTACGAGTTCTTTAGAAAATGTTTAGGTAATTCGAATTGGATACTGAAATTCCCTTGTTCTGAAAAGATGAAATATCACATCCAGCACGTTAGGACACGATGTTTCAACCCTCGATACCAAGATCATTTCATGATTTCCAAAATTCATATATTGTAATTTCAAAAGGATATTCCACTATTCGGACAAACCAAAAACTGAAATCCAGCACGATTGGACACGATTCCTCGAATTTCCAAACACGAAACATTGCCTAAAAAATCTTATCTCGAGGTAACAAAATGTCACATCCAGTAAGTTAGGACGCAACATCTCGAATCCTCGAGAATAAGCTTTCTTTTTATTCAAAACTTATTTTATTTTAAAAGGATATTTCGCTATTTAGGTTAAACGAGAAAAATCGAAACCCAGTAAGTTAGGGCACGATTTCTCCCGAATTTCTAAATACGGAATATTGCCTTTATGAGAGAAATCAATTTTGTATTGGATAAAAGTTAATAAGCACGAATTTGTGAAAACAAGAAAAACATGAATCACGGTTTTTACACGCATAATGGAATAATAATAATTGCATAATGTGAGTGACAATAATAAAAATGAGAATAAAATAAACAAGTCGAAGATAAAAAGAAATAATAATAAAAATAAAAGTAAAAATGGAAGTAAAATAATAATAAGTAATGAATACAAAGAGAAAGTATAATTATAGTAATAATAATAATAATAAATATAATACCAATAATAATAACAATGATAATAATAAAGTAAAAATACAATAACAAAAGTAATAATAATAAAAACAATAATAATAGTAACAATAACAATGGTAATATTAATGATAACAAAGATGATAATAGAAATGTTGAATAATAATGATACCAATAATATTAATAAATAAATAATAATAAAGTAATAATGATAGATAATATTACATTAATAAACGAATGATAATAAATAAATAAAAGTAAAAAAATGAAAATAATAATAATAATGGTATTAGTAATAAAAATGAAATAACAATGGTAATAATAATAAAATAATAATAATAACAAATATAATAGTAGTAATAATTATAAGATTAATAATAATACTAATAATAATAATAGTTTAAAAATAATTAATGTGTACAAAGAATTTAAAAATGAATAATATGTATATATATATATATAAACAATTTAATAAGAATAATATATAAAACTTCAAATGGATAATAATAATAATAATAAAACAAGTTTGAAAAATAAATGAATAAATTACACAAAGTTAGGGACAAAATTAAAAATCTAGCTGGAACTCAAGGTATGAATCATAAATAATCAAAAGTTGATTTAGGAGCGAAACGAATGGTGCGAAACTATTAGGGACCGAATAGGAAAATGTTCCCTAAATTCCCATGCGCACATCCAGTCGACAGCTCCACGGACGAAATCGAAATCAAAATGAAATCTGAGGGCCAAATTTAAGAGAACAAAAAAAAAGGAAATGGGGCCTAATCGAACAGAGCCGCGGAAGGGAGGGACCATTAGCGCAAATATCCCTTTTAGAATGCGCAGGTCACCCCTTTTGAACTAAACGACGCTGTTTTCTTCAAAGTTTAAAACCCCCTTTTTTTGTTTTATTTCAATTTAAGTTTAGAAGAAAAAAAAAGAAATCAAAACGCTGAAGCTTCTCCCCTCTCCCCTTCGTCTTCCCCGATTAAAAGGGGTTCTCCGGCCGGTCGTCGCACCACCACCATGCCTGGTGGCCAACGACGCATGGAGATGGGATTTTATCCTCGTTCGAAGCCCCGTTTCGAAGGCTAGCCCTTTTGTTTTGAGATCCCAAGAGAAGAAAATCCCCCCTTTTGCTTTTGATTTCGGCTCCGACGATGGAGAGGAGACTCCGACGACGCGCCCCGGGGTTCAGGTAAGTTTTCTTTTCTCCTTTTTGTTATTGTTCGTACAGATTTGAAATAACCAAAATAAAATAATAAAAGAAAAGAAAAAACAATAATGACAGAAAATAAAATAAAAGAAATCAACCTTGATGCTTTTTTTGTTTCTGATTGCTAATCGTTCGTAAAAGAGGAGCCCCCTATTTACATTAGATTTTTGGCTTTTATAGCCGATTACAGAGGTGTGTTTATCTCTTCTTTTTACTGTTTCTTGATTTGCTTGTTGGCCTCTGTTGCGTGTTCTTAATGCTTTGCAGGTGCTAGGAGTCAGGGCTGCAGAGGTAGTCATCGGCGGAGGAAGCACTGACATCTCACGTGGGGAGCGGCGCGGCTCAAAAGGAAGGAACCCTAGGGTTCTGAAATTTTATAAAGTTTTGGGCCATTTGGCCTTGTTTTTTTTTTGTATTTTGGGCTATTTTGTTGGGTTTTTATTATTGGGTCTGATTTGGAATTTGGGCTTATACATCTGCCCCTCTTTACTCGTTGTCGTGTAACGAGAATGGAGCAAAGACTTTCAAGAAAGACCAAATTTACCCAGTCTTGCCGAGTCCTGGCTTCTTTTGGTGCTCCTATTTGTCAAGTAACTTCATTCCAGTCCACTACACCTTGTTGCTTTGATCCACTCCATCGCCACTTCAGAGAGATGGGACCTGTAGCTTCAATTTGCTCCTGCTGCAACTTCGAGGGGATAGGATTAACTGTCTTCAGTCTGCTCCTGCAACTTCAGGAATGCCAGATTTGCTTTCTTCAATCTGGTCCACTGCAAACTCAGGGAGACCAAATTTGATGTCTTCAATCTGCTTCCTGCAACTTCAGGAATGCCAGATCTGCTATCTTAATCTGCTCCCTACAAACTCAGGGATGCCAGATTGGTATCTTCGATCTACTTCCTGTAACTTTAGGAATGCCAAATCTACTATTTTAATCTACTCCACTACTATCCCGAGAGGACAAAATCTGAACTTTTTGCTTCCTTACTATCTTCAGGAAGACTTCAATCTTCAGTCTGCTCCTCCACCATCTCGAGGGAACAAAATCTAAACTTTTTGCTTCCTTACTATCTTCAGGAAGACTTCAATCTTCAGTCTGCTCCATTACCCTCTCTAGGGAACAAAATCTGAACTTTTCGATTTTGCTTCCTTACTATCTTAGGAATACTTCAATCTTCAGCCTGCTCCACTACTATCTCGAGGGAAAAAAATCTGAACTTTCCAATTTGCTTCTTACTATCTCAGGAAGACTTCAATCTTCAGTCTGCTCCACTACCATCTCGAGGGAACAAAATCTGAACTTTCCAATTTGCTTCCTTACTATCTTCAGGAAGACTTCAATCTTCAGCCTGCTCCACTACCATCTCGAGGGAACAAAATCTGAACTTTCCAATTTGCTTCCTTACTATCTTTAGGAAGACTTCAATCTTTAGTCTGCTCTACTACCCTCTCTAGGGAACAAAATCTAAACTTTCCGATTTGCTTCCTTACTATCTTCAGGAAGACTTCAATCTTCAGCTTGCTCCACTACCATCTCGAGGGAACAAAATCTGAACTTTTCAATTTGCTTCCTTACTATCTCAGGAAGACTTCAATCTTCAGTCTGCTCCACTACCATCTCGAGGGAACAAAATCTGAACTTTCCAATTTGCTTCCTTACTATCTTCAGGAAAACTTCAATCTTCAGCCTGCTCCACTACCATCTCGAGGGAACAAAATCTGAACTTTCCAATTTGCTTCCTTACTATCTTCAGGAAGACTTCAATCTTCAGCCTGCTCCACTACCATCTCGAGGGAACAAAATCTGAACTTTCTAATTTACTACACCGTCCTCTAAGGGACATGTCCTGTAGACTCGAATGTATTATGGATGACATTTGCAGAATGTCATGAGAATGATCTATTTTTAGTAAAATGATTAGGATGTAATGATCGGAATGAATCAAATGCTCCTAATTGGATGCGTATGAATGATATTTACATGAATGTATGAGAATGATCCCTTTTTATTGTTTGGGTTATCATTACTCGTAGTTCATCACGGTTCTATCACTGATGCGTTACCATGCTTTCTCGTTCAGCCGGTATCTTTGACAGAAAACCCAAAGAAACGATCATATTCTACTCAGCAAGCTTGCCCCGCTGTAATTTCAGAGTCCCTTCCACTGTACCTTTTGGGACATAAGGTTTGTACTTCTCACTGCAACTTCAGGAGAATAACATTTGGTTTCTTCCATCCATCTTGCTACAATTATGAGGTATAGGATCAATTTGATCTGTTACACCATTCGCTGGGTGTAATGACCAGATGTATATGCCTGATATTTGCATGAGTATCATTTTTCTTTCCCTGAGAATGATTCCCTTGTACACCTGGGTTGACATTGCTCGTTATTTGTCGAGGTTGTATCACCGACGAAATGTCTTGTCTTTTGTTCAACCAATAAAAACTCCAAAGAGATAATCATCTTTCTCCAATATTTCCAAATCCTTAAGCTGAGTGAGTTCTAAACAATAATCCTGTTTCAGGTCCTTGTATTATTCAGAAGCTTCCAGAGTAATATGCTAAACTCCTTTTAAGAAAGTATTATTAGTCCATCAATCGTTATTTCAATGCAAAGTGCCTGAAAAAGATTGTAACAATGGACAAGAAGGAAATTGATTGGGAGCATAGCTCAAAACAAACAAGTTAATCAAAGCTAGCAAATGCAATTAAGAAGGAAATTTATTGGTAGTGTATTTTGAAAAGAATAAGATAATCACAAATAACAAATTTAAAATGGGTAAAATGGAAACTAGGTGCCCCAGATATCGCAGCCTGAGCTTCTCTGTTCAAACTTCTTGAGGACCATTTTGAGCTCAATATGTGTTTAGGGGATCCGGAGCACTTTGTCGATGCCCCGAGATGTAATATTCTTCTTTATTGTTAATTCAAGCGTAGCAAGACTACTGTATACCCCACTTTCGATCAAAATATGAGCTGCCCTTTTCAGGTTTTCAGCTCAAATCCCCTTTGGTCTCAAGGCGTCCATTGCGGGTTTTCGCCTTGGCCTCTCCTTTTTCTTCTTTCTTCTTTTTTCTTTTTTGATTTTTTTGTGTGTTTTTTATGTTTTTTTTTCTTTGTAAAAATTTTTATTGAATCTGAATTCACCGGATTGGGCAAGTCCTTGCCATCCCTCGGTCAGTCTCCATGCTTTCCCAGAACAGGCCTTCTCTGGTGCATAAGATCATTCCCAGTTTGGCATCCACTTTCCTTTGAAGTCACTTTGTATGGGAAGGATCTTTTCCAAAACTAGGCTTCCTTCATGGAATTCTCTAGGGCGAACCTTCTTGATATAGGCCCGTATCATTTGCCTTTAGTACACTTGACCATGAGGATGGCCTTTAGCCTTTCTTCTTCGATCAAGTTCAGCTAATCATATTGGAATTTGATCCATTCTGCTTCATCCGACTTCAACTCTGATAAAACTCAGATAGAAGGAATCTTGACTTTCATGGGAAAAATTGTCTCTATTCCATAAATCAATGAGAAATGTGTTGCCCAGGTGAGGGTCCTACCAGAGTTCGACAAACACAGATGCCAGTCTTCACGAGTCTCAACCTTTTTCCCGACGATCCCTTTTTCCCTTTTTTTTTGCATTGAGAATGGGATTTGATGACTGTCGACATTGTAAGATTGGCATATGAAGCGACTCTCACCAGCTTAGTGAAGTAAACGACGATTATACCGATGAATCAATATTGGCTAAAAGCTTTTGACGAGATTAGCCCCATCACATCCATGCCCCACATATGGAAAATTTGTGAAGAACTGGAGTAGGCACATGAATCTTGTCTCCTTAAATACGACATAGCTGATACCATCCCCTTTATGATTAGCTTGAATATTATATAACCATTAGCATGTTCTCTAAACACCCTTATGGACCTCTTTTAAGATTTTCCCAAGCGTGTCTTGATATGATCATGCAAAAACATCTTTGAATTTTGAAAATAGCTCAATGATGTCTTGACTTATCTCTGTTGGTGATCTAGGCTACAATCTTTACCTCTTTTCTAGGCTCGTAATGTTCAATGACTCTATGTAAGGTAGGATTTGTTTTCATCATGTTCTACCATTCTTAACAAATCAGAAGATAGGTCACAATCTCTGCCATTTTCAAAGTTCTGAGATCTCTCTAGACACATATCTTACTCAAAAGGAGATTCTGAGTCAGTAGCAGCGTTGCTCACATCATTGATATCTGGAGACCTTATTGTAGGTTCGAAGAAAGATTCCAAAGAATAAATGATTCAAAGAATGGTTATTTGTATGATATGTATGAATAAAATAATATTTGAAAGAAAGTACAAAAATAAAAGAATCTATATATGGAAAGAATAAAAGATGCATTTTATTGAAATAAGAATTTAAGACACAAGCCTATTTCACAAAAGGGTTCTTATTGCCTCTAGGCTTAAGGCAACAAGCGTGTTTTGAATATTACTCTAGATTAGCTCTAAAAATACAGGGATCTCTTTCACAATCTCATTATTCAAAACACTCCCAAGTATACAAGGGCTTGGAAATTTCGTTCCCCGATTCCCTCTTCACTTTTGATTTCTTCAAGGGTTCGCAACTTTCTTGTCTCCTCCCTCAATTATCGCATTTACTGCCTCGTCAAAGTGGTCAGGTTTTAATGAATCGTCGAACTTCACAATTCCCATTTTAATGAACCTTTCAACCAACTTTTTAAATGTAGTACAATTTTCAATTGAATGACCTTTTATTCCCGCGTGGTACTCACATTGGGCATTCTTGTTATACCATTTTGGGAACGGAGGTTGCAACGGTTTCAAATAAAATGGGGACACCACATGTTCGTCGAATAAACTTTGATATAGCTCCTTATACGTCATCGAGATTGGCGTAAATTGAAGCTTTTCAGAGTTTTGCCTTGCGCTCGATTCCTGTATTACCGACCCTGGTTGCCCGGCAGTAATTACTTTTAGCTGACTAACAGTAATTGCCTTTGAGCACCCTTTGTTTTATGTACTCGTATTATTCACCTCGTCATCCTTTTTTTAGGAGCAGACCTTCTAGTGGTTTCCCTTGCTTCAATCTTGCCACCCCTTATGGCATTTTCAATCATTTCTCCTGCCATCACTATATCAGCGAAGCTCTTGGTGGTACTTCCTATCATGTGGGTGATGAATGGAGCTTTTAGGGTGTTGATAAAAAGCATGGTAGTTTTTTTCTCTAGGAGAGGTGGTTGAACTTGTGTTGCTATTTCTCTCCATCGCTGGGCGTATTGTCTGAAGCTCTCGCTCGGCTTTTTCTCCATATTTTGCAGCGTGAACCTATCAGGGGCTATGTCTGCCACGTGACTGTATTGTTTCATGAAGGCCTGTGTCAGGTCCTTCCATGTCTTAATCTGGGCACGACTGAGCTGATTGTACCACCTGGCCGCAGACCCGACCAGACTGTCAGTGAATCAGCAATTGGTCATTATTAACGTGTCCCGCCATTCTTTGATAGAACATCATGATGTGCGCTTCGGGATAGCTAGTCTCGTTGTACTTTTCAAATTTCGGAGTTTTAAACTTTTGCGGAAGTACCAAGTCCGGGACCAAACTTAAGTCCTTAGCGTCTACCCCGTAACGGTAGTCAGCAGTCTCTATTGCTTTGAACTTCTCTTCTAACCACTTGCAACGGTCCTCGAGTTGCCTTGGCAGGTCCACTTTTGCCTTGTCCATTTCTGCCATTTCGTCGAGATCGGGGACCACAGGGTTAGCTGGACTATCTCTTGGGTTTGATCCCGAGCCAACTTGAAAGTTCATGGGCGGTCTAGTATCAGCTTGCCCTTGTTGAGGCCTAACCGTGACAGATGGCCTTTGGGGATACTCCTCGTGTTGTGTTTGTGCATGTGGTGGGGTAAAACCCGGAGGAATGCTTTCGCTATCCTCTCCTGTAATAGCCATGGGACCTTTTCCTTTATCCATTGCCCCATTCAGCATCTGGGTCATTTGAGCCATCATTTTCTTTTGAGCTTCTAACATTTGGTCTCTCATTTCTTGTTGGAGCATTCCCAATTGCTCTTGCATCTGGTCTTGCATGTCTCTCTGGAATTGTTCAAATCTTTGATCCATTTTCATTGTTTTGGCACGTGTATCGTAATGGTACTCAGTTTCCAGATTTTCCTTTTCTCTCTTTCTCTTTCTCTGTATTAATTTCAACTAATTAGGCTCTCTCTATAGATGTAAATGTATATGATGTGATGTAATGTAAATGCATGAAATGTAATGCAAATGCATGGAATGAATGCAAAAAGAAAGAGGGGCGTTGATCATGAATTCAATTCCATTAGAAGAACTTTTCTAGAAAATAAATTTCTTTACATAAAATGGATTGCATATACGATTTTGTCCTCATAGTCCAGGTGAAGACACCAATCTTTTTCTTCGTATCCAGATGTTATGGTCGCGTCTCGTGAACTTTCTCAATAGATGCCTCTTCTAGCTCCTTGTCATTTGATCCAGGCCGCGACTCTTCACTCACCTATTCCCTGTGGTGTTCATAAGCTTCTTTAAGAAAATTGAGGGTTGAATCCTCGGGCAGAGTCTTGTATTCTTCTGCGGACTATCAGCCTTCTCTCGTTGTTTACTTAGACTATATTCGGACGACCGTATCATAATCCACTATACCAAGAAATTCATTTTCTTATGACAAACTCCTCTATTTAGCAATCGAATATGAATCAACACCTCCTTTCTATGATGATGAAATGCAATGCAGTCAAAACAAAAGAAAACACGTTAGCACAGGAGAGATAAACAAAATAGAGTACCTATCCAGGTGACCACTAGGGTTTGGAGTAGCTCTACCTAGGGTGGGTTCTTAAGACTTGCTATATGGGGGTCCGGTTCTAGAGTAAAGATACCTGAACCAGCAGATTCCTTGATCCTTACCCATTATAGGCTCATATGAACCGAGTTCAGTTCAGGGGAATACATTTCCCTATGGCTGCACGGAGATGAAAATCTCACGAAGACATAGGTACGGATGTATTTCGAAAGTGATCCACTATCCTGCACGGAGGTGAAAACCTCACGAAGGAGTAGCTTCTCACTCCCACTTAAAAGGGGAAAAATCTGGCGATTATGCAATATGACTAAGTGTGATGAAAATGCCATTCAATCAAAATAAAACAAGTCAGTATTTTACACATAGCTTAAAGCAAGCAAGAAATAAAGCAGCTATTCGGGTAACCACTAGGGTTTGGCGTGGATCTACCTAAGGTGGGCTCTTTAGGGTTCACTATATGTGTTTCAGTTCTAAAGAAGGGTACCTGAACCAGTAGATTCCTCGATCCTCACCCATTATAGGCTCATACGGAACGAGTTCAGTTTAGGGGAATACATTTCCCTATGGCCATGCGGAGGTGAAAACCTCACGAAGACATAGGTACGGATGTATCCCGGAAGCAGTCCACTAGCCCGCGCGAAGGTGAAAACCTCACGAAGGCATAGTTTCTCACTCCCACTTAAAAGGTGTAACCACAACGGTCATACAGTGCAAGGCCAAAGTATTTTATGAGACTCAACAGTATTGCAATCATAGCACCAACAAATGCATCAAAAGAAACATGATTTTTCAAAATAATTTTCCAAATTTTCGACAAAAGGACAAAGAATAATCAATTTTACGGCCTGACTCTCTTATTGGTCCCCAGTGGAGTCGCCAAGCTGTCGAAACCATTTTTTTGTAAAGGGGGATCGACTTTGGTTTTGAAAACGAACAATAAAAATGGGAGTCGCCACAAATCATTTTTGATGAGGTTTGATCGGGTCACCTCGCAATTTAATCATTTCAATAAAAATTTAAATTTATCAAAACGATGACCTTTGGTCTACGAAATTTTGAGAAATCGGGTTCGGGAGTCGGTTACGTGCGAGGAAGGGTTAGCACCCCCGTCACGCCCAAACTTGGTACCTAATTGATTACTTAATTTCTTAATGTCAAAGATTGGAAAAGATTTTAAAGTACGAGTTCTTTAGAAAATGTTTAGGTAATTCGAATTGGATACCGAAATTCCCTTGTTCTGAAAAGATGAAATACCACATCCAGCACGTTAGGACACGATGTTTCAACCCTCGATACCAAGATCATTTCATGATTTCCAAAATTCATATATTTTAATTTCGAAAGGATATTCCACTATTCGGACAAACCAAAAACCGAAATCCAGCACGATTGGACACGATTCCTCGAATTTCCAAACACGAAACATTGCCTAAAAAATCTTATCTCGAGGTAACAAAATGTCACATCCAGTAAGTTAGGACGCAACATCTCGAATCCTCGAGAATAAGCTTTCTTTTTATTCAAAACTTATTTTATTTTAAAAGGATATTTCGCTATTTAGGTTAAACGAGAAAAATCGAAACCCAGTAAGTTAGGGCACGATTTCTCCCGAATTTCTAAATACGGAATATTGCCTTTATGAGAGAAATCAATTTTGTATTGGGTAAAAGTTAATAAGCACGAATTTGTGAAAACAAGAAAAACATGAATCGCGGTATTTACATGCATAATGGAATAATAATTGCATAATGTGAGTGACAATAATAAAAATGAGAATAAAATAAACAAGTCGAAGATAAAAAGAAATAAAAATAAAAGTAAAAATGGAAGTAAAATAATAATAAGTAATAAATACAAAGAGAAAATATAATTATAGTAATAATAATAATAATAATAAATATAATACCAATAATAATAACAATGATAATAATAAAGTAAAAATACAATAACAAAAGTAATAATAATAAAAACAATAATAATAGTAACAATAACAATAGTAATATTAATGATAACAAAGATGATAATTGAAATGTTGAATAATAATGATACCAATAATATTAATAAATAAATAATAATAAAGTAATAATAATAGATAATATTACATTAATAAACTAATGATAATAAATAAATAAAAGTAAAAAATGAAAATAATAATAATAATGGTATTAGTAATAAAAATGAAATAACAATGGTAATAATAAAAAAATAATAATAATAACAAATATAATAGTAGTAATACGTAACACCCCAAACCCGGCCCATGCGATATGATCGGATCTAGTATGTCACATAAAAAAACGTATAAAGAACTAATGTTGACATTATTTGGTTATAGTTAAGAAAACAAGTTCGGTTATAATTAATCGATAAAATACCGCTAATGTCTAGAGGTTGATTGAAGAATCGATAATCGAACTAGTGATCTTTTAAAACCGTGACTTTTGAAAATATTATTGATAATTTGCAGGAAAAATCCAAGTTAAATTATTTGTACATATTTATTATGAAATCTGTTTGTTGTTAAATTTGAAGAAAAACCGTTGTTTATGATTTTAGAAAAATCACTGTTTAAAACAATTCATGGAAAATAAATACGTCAAACATAAAACCGAAATAAAAATCCCAGAGGCCTTATTACAACTTTAAACCCAAAATAGTAAAAGTAATGAAATAAGCGGAAAAGAAATTTACTAAGGTTCGAAAATATTATTTCCAAAGTATGGCCTCCACCGAGTCATCCATGGGCCCAAGTCCTCACATCGATCATTACACGCAAGGATTAAAAGAATGGGGTGAGTTACTAGAACTCGAGTGTATAATCCCCTCATCAGTAATCCACTGGGCCTGAACCAGTATAGCATAATCTTGGGCCTAAGCCCATTTACATAATAATAATTAAATGAAGTAAATGTATGCAACCCAACCCAATCCATCCATCACACCCCGACTCACCAATTACACTGTGGGGATCAAGTCAACCCACCCCGCCGCTCACACCAAATTTGCAGTCAAACTGCTATAGCATTTTATTTTTGTGGTCAAACCACTGAAATCATAATTGAGGCACAATAATATACAATTTGTGGCAATGCCACCAGGCTACACTGCTCTTCATACAATTTTCCCATCCCATGCAAAATGTAAAAAAAATGCAACATACATAATAACATAAAGTATTCACATATAAATAACAACCATTATTCTATTGAACAATTTTGGTGATCCAGCCCAATAAAGCATTTTAATAATTCGGCCCACTAAGACATTCTAGCAAATCAGCCCATAGGGGCATTTTGGTAAATCGGCCCATAGGGGCATTTTGGTAAATCGGCCCACAAGGGCATTTTAATAATTTAGCACTTTAATACTGATTTTGACAGATCTTTAAAAAATAATATTAATTTAAGCAAGTTACTCAATTTATGCCATATTACGATTTTTAACTCAGTAAATAATAACGATCTACTTTTCCAACATAATATCGAATCTCAAATCTACAGTTTGGTGTGAGATTACACACTGACACGGTAAGGACTAAACCTTCTTGATCATCGGCACCTAAATCACCATTACACTCGATTAACCAACAAACGAGGTTTTATTAATCTAAATCAGACGATCTAATGAAACGCTTACCCTTAGTATCGTGAACGACCACGATTTGTCTATTCTCACCGGATGATGGTCCACAACCGGTGGAAATCCCGAACCGCCGATACCGCCCTACTTTTGAACTTAGGAGTAGGAATTGCAAATCCACTCCTTTTGTGTTCTCCTATCGCTTTTCCTTTCAAATCGTTACCACTTGCCTCCATTGAAAAAATCCCAGTCAATAAAATACTACTATGAGAGAAAGTAGTTGTTTAGGGATAGGATTCGACTTACCTCTACTTCCGAAGAACCAACGAGTAGAGGAAACGAGCAATTTAATCCCTATAACAATCGATTAGTCAAATCTATCATTCCGTTTTAACGGAATAACCAAGTATTGAGAGATCGAAATGATCCATAAAGAAACTCCTTACCTTAATGATAATAGATCCGACTTCCACCGGTTGACTTAAGACTCCAGATGAATCGACAAGGATGTGATATTCACCCACCCACTAGAACACTACAAAAAGAAGATGATCAAGATATGAGGGAGTAAGAGAAAATGATATTTCGGTTTAGAAACAAGTAGAACAACTGATTAGTGATGAACACACATTCGGCTAGGAAGAAAGATAAGAATAGAATGAAGCCCCTTACCCGTTCAACCAAAGAGAAATGTCCAACACGCAAGAATGGAGACGAGATAGTGACTAAGAGGATTCAGCTATTGGGAGAAATGAACAAATGAGATTCAGTCATATGGTAATGTCGATTTAGGAAAAAGGTAGAAAGGTTGAAGAAATGGTAAAAAGAAAAGAAAAGATGGAAAAAGAAGTGTTAGATAATTCGGCTAACACAAAGGAAAAATTGAGCAAAATGCTTTGAGTGTTTTGATCATTTTGTGTTTTGGAAACAAAGGAAAAAGGTTGGAAAAGAGTACCAAAAATGTTCAAAAGAGAAAATAGGCCTTTCATGCACAAACTTGCAAATAGGCTAGGAAAATTCGGCTCCTCTTTTTCTCCCAACAAAATCGTGTATCCCAAGCACCAAAAGGATTAATGTTGACCCAAATTTTCTTTCCAAAACACCTCCATAAGATTCGGCCAACATGTTTCCCCCACCTTATCCCTTTCCTTTATTTCTTTCTTTCTTTTTCCCTTGCTTTCCTCCTTACCATATTTTCTTAGTCTTCTTTCCAACATTAGAAAAGTCTTCCTTTCCTTCTTTGATGCCATGGCCGACACTTACCATACAACACTTGAGAAGCTCAAAAATTTAAGTCCCAAAAGTTGCAATAGATGGGTTTCGAACCCCTTCCCTCAATGCTCTCCACTTGACGCCACCCCACTCCACCATGTGCTCCGCTTGTGCTAGCAAAATACACATTTATTTCCTTAAGTCTTGATGCCACTTACCTTCTCTCCTTAAAGTGCTTAAACACAAAAAATTTACTAAGGCCCAACTCAACCCATAGCCTTCTTAGGGCCCCTAAACATACACAACTTACACTATTAACTAGCCAATCGCATGATATAATGTAAAACATAAATTCCCGAATTTCAGGATGTTACAATTCTACCCCCCTTAAAGAAATTTCGGCCTCAAAATTTACCTGATTAGAAGAGATGAGGATATTGCTGCCGGATCATGTTCTCTGGCTCCCATGTAGCTTCCTCTGACCCATGATTACGCCATAATACTTTAACCAACGGAACTGACTTCTTTCTTAGCACCTTAATGTCCCAATCTAAAATCTGCACTGGCTCTTCTTCAAAGGACAAGTCAGGTCTTCTCTCAACTTCCTCCACTGGCACAACATGAGACGGATCTGAACGATAACGCCTTAACATTTAGACATGGAATACGCTATGTATCTGACTTAACTCCGGAGGTAACTCAAGTTGACAAGCCACTGGTCCAACACGCTTCAGTACACGGTACGGTCCGATGAACCTAGGGCTCAACTTGTCTTTCCGCCCAAATCTTAAAATCTTTTTCCAAGGTGAGACCTTCAAAAAGACCTGATCTCCCTCAGAGAACTCTATATCCTTATGCTTGGATCTGCGTCACGATTTACGTCTATCGAAGCTTCTTTTTAGCGAGCGAATTACCTTAACTTTTTCTTACGTCTTGAGATCAACTCGGGACCCAATAAGCTGTCGCTCCCCAACACGGTCCAACAAGTAGGAGGGCGACACCTACGTCCATACAACGCCTCATCCTACACCATTACCACCTCGACTGCCCACGGCCTCTCGGCGATTCTTTGGCGCCTCCACCGATTGCGTAAATCATTATAAAGCGCTCGAGTTTGATTCGGCTTTCGAGGGCAATCCCTAAACCGATGGTCCTTGGATCCACATCTGAAACAACCACCAGTTCTCTTCCAGCATTCACCCGAGTGAAGTTTCCCACAATCCACGCAAGGCTGTGACTGATTGGTAGTAGCTGGAACTCTCACTCGAGCTGGCTCCTAATTCCTGGGCCTTTTCTGAAATCCTCTGGCAGGACCTGAATACCCAGAGTCTCTCTTGTTCCAGCCCCTATCCTTGTCTCGATTTTTCCATTCCGAATGCTTTACTTCTTCAGCAATCTTAGCTTTTTTCCACCAGTGTAGCAAAATTCCTCTCCTTCTGTGGGGCTATCAGTACCCGCAACTCATCACGCAATCCATCCTCAAAATGTATACAGCGTTCATGATCAGTCGACACTATACCCCAGGCATACCGACTCAGACGCAGAAACTCCGCCTCGGAAGCTGCTACAGACCTACCTCCTTGTACCAGATTTAGGAATTCCTTCCTTCGGGCATCCACATAACTAGCCCCGACATATTTTCCCTGGAATGCTGTCTTAAAGAAATCCCAGGTAATACGATCAGCCTGAGTGCCTTCCCGAACAGTGAGCCACCACTGATACACCTCGTCTCTCAGCAATGACACAACCCCTTTCAGTTTCTGCTCAGCTATGCAATCCAGATCGTCCATAATTCGCTTCACCGCCTCAAGCCAGTACTCCGCTACACTCGGGGCTACACCCGAAATACCCCTAAAGACTTCGGCCCCATTCGATCTGAGTCCCTCCGATATCAACCCACGAGCTGCCCTCCCAGTTCTTGCCCCAGCAACCCTTTCCAGAACTCGCAACATCGCTTGGGACAGAGCGTCGTCCTCTCTCATTCGGTCGTGTGACCCAGCTTCAGTCACTGGTGATGCAGGTGCGTCCATTTCAGGCATATGCCCCGATGCCTCAGATACAACTCTAGCACCTCGGCCTCTACCTCGTCCACGCCTACCACGTCCACGTCCTCTAGCACTCATGTTTACTAACGTCGATTTAATCTGTTTAAGAGTCTTATGAATCAGTATGCTTATTCAGTGTTTATTAAACAATATTTTATGGAGTATAAGAAGTAAAGTTGTCTTCGCAAAACATATCCTAAAGTCTCAATCTCTATGGTTTCAGCTCCTAAAGCTAAAAGTTCTAGAGTATCTCTATTTTGTGAAGTTTTCTTACTACAGTCATACCACAATAATAATAAAATGAAAATAAAACTTACTGACTTGGTGCCGGATACCCGTGGTGCCATACTTCCTTTAAAACATGTATTTATAAATCGAATTTCAAGTAGTTTTAGAAAACATTTTTGAACCCAAACCACAGCCGAGTTTTGCAACCGGCTCTGATACCATAAAATGTAACACCTCAAACCCGGCCCATGCGATATGACCGGATCTAGTATGTCACAAAAAAAACGTATAAAGAACTAAAGTTGACATTATTTGGTTATAGTTAAGAAAACAAGTTCGGTTATAATTAATCGATAAAATACCACTAATATCTAGAGGTTGATTGAAGAATCGATAATCAAACTAGTGATCTTTTAAAACCGTGACTTTTGAAAATATTATTGATAATTTGCAGGAAAAATCCAAGTTAAATTATTTGTACATATTTATTATGAAATCCGTTTGTTGTTAAATTTGAAGAAAAACCGTTGTTTATGATTTTAGAAAAATCCCCGTTTAAAACAATTCATGGAAAATAAATACGTTAAACATAAAACCGAAATAAAAATCCCAGAGGCCTTATTACAACTTTAAACCCAAAATAGTAAAAGTAACGAAATAAGCGGAAAAGAAATTTACTAAGGTTCGAAAATATTAGTTCCAAAGTATGGCCTCCACCGACTCACTCATGGGCCCAAGTCCTCATTACTGATCATTACCTATAAGGATTAAGAGAATGGGGTGAGTTACTAGAACTCGGTGTATAATACCCTTACCGTCATCTACTGGGCCTGAACCCGTATAGTATAATCTTGGGCCTAATCCCATTTACATAACAATAATTAAATGAAGTAAATGTATGCAACCCAACCCAATCCATCCATCACACCCCCGACCAGCCAATCACACCTGTGGGGATCAAGTCAACCCACCCCGCCGCTCACACCAAATTTGCAGTCAAACTGCTATAGCATTTTATTTTTGTGGTCAAACCACTGAAATCATAATTGAGGCACAATAATATACAATTTGTGGCAATGCCACTAGGCTACACTGCTCTTCATACAATTTTCCCATCCCATGCAAAATGTAAAAAAAATGCAACATACATAATAACATAAAGTATTCACATATAAATAACAACCATTATTCTATTGAACAATTTTGGTGATCCAACCCAATAAAGCATTTTAATAATTCGGCCCACTAAGGCATTCTAGCAAATCAGCCCATAGGGGCATTTTGGTAAATCGACCCTTAGGGGTATTTTGGTAAATCGGCCCATAGGGGCATTTTGGTAAATCAGCCCTTAGGGGCATTTTGGTAAATCGACCCATAGGGGCATTTTGGTAAATCAGCCCATAGGGGCATTTTTGTAATTTAGAACTTTAATACTAATTTTGACAGATCTTTAGAAAATAATATTAATTTAAGCAAGTTACTCGATTTATGCCATATTACGATTTTTAACTCTGTAAATAATAACGATCTACTTTTCCAACATAATATCGAATCTCGAATCTACGGATTTCGGTGTGAGATTACACACCTGATTACGGTAAGGACTAAACCTTCTTGATCGTCGGCACCTAAATCACCACTACACTCGATTAACCAACAAACGAGGTTTTATTAATCTAAATCAGACGATCTAATGAAACGCTTACCCTTAGTATCGTGAACGACCACGATTTGTCTATTCTCACTGGATGGTGGTCCACAACCCGGTGGGAAATCCCGAACTGCCGATACCGCCCTACTTTTGAACTTAGGAGTAGGAATTGCAAATCCACTCCTTTTGTGTTCTCCTATCGCTTTTCCTTTCAAATCGTTACCACTTGCCTTCATTGAAAAAATCCCAGTCAGTAAAATACTACTATGAGAGAAAGTAGTTGTTTAGGGATAGGATTCGACTTACCTCTACTTTTGAAGAACCAACGAGTAGAGGAAACGAGCAATTTAATCCCTATAACAATCGATTAGTCAAATCTATCATTCCGTTTTAACGGACTAACCAAGTATTGAGAGATCGAAATGATCCATAAAGAAACTCCTTACCTTAATGATAATAGATCCGACTTCCACCGGTTGACTTAAGACTAGAGATGAATCGGCAAGGATGTGATATTCAGCCACCCACTAGAACACTACAAAAAAAAGATGATCAAGATATGAGGGAGTAAGAGAAAATGATATTTCGGTTTAGAAACAAGCAGAACAACCCATTAGTGATGAACACACATTCGGCTAGGAATAAAGATAAGAATAGAATGAAGCCCCTTACCCGTTCAACTAAAGAGAAATGTCCAACATGCAAGAAGGGAGACGAGATAGTGACTAAGAGGATTCAGCTATTGGGAGAAATGAACAAATGAGATTCGGTCATATGGTAATGTCGATTAAGGAAAAAGGTAGAAAGGTTGAAGAAATGGTAAAAAGAAAAGAAAAGATGGAAAAAATGTGTTAGATAATTCGGCTAACACAAAGGAAAAAGTGAGCAAAATGCTTTGAGTGTTTTGATCATTTTGTGTTTTGGCAACAAAGGAAAAAGGTTGGAAAAGAGTACCAAAAATGTTCAAAAGAGAAAATAGGCCTTTCATGCACAAACTTGCAAATAGGCTAGGAAAATTCGGCTCCTCTTTTTCTCCCAACAAAACCGTGTATCCCAAGCGCCAAAAGGATTAAGGTTGACCCAAAATTTCTTTCCAAAACACCTCCCGAAGATTCGGCCAACATGTTTCCCCCACCTTATCCCTCTCCTTTATTTCTTTCCATCTTTTTCCCTTGCTTTCCTCCTTACCATATTTTCTTAGTCTTCTTCCCAACATTAGAAAAGTCTTCCTTTCCTTCTTTGATGCCATGGCCGACACTTACCATACAACACTTGAGAAGCTCAAAAATTTAAGTCCCAAAAGTTGCAATAGATGGGTTTCGAACCCCTTCCATCAATTCTCTCCACTTGACGCCACCCCACTCCACCATGTGCCCCACTTGTGCTAGCAAAATACACATTTATTTCCTTAAGTCTTGATGCCACTTACCTTCTCTCCTTAAAGTGCTTAAACACAAAAAATTTACTAAGGCCCAACTCAACCCATAGCCTTCTTAGGGTCCCTAAACATACACAACTAACACTATTGACTAGCCTATCGCATGATATAATGTAAAACATATATTCCTGAATTTTAGGATGTTACAATTCTACCCCCTTAAAGAAATTTCGGCCTCAAAATTTACCTGATTAGAAGAGATGAGGATATTGCTGCCGGATCGTGTTCTCTGGCTCCCATGTAGCTTCCTATGACCCATGATTACGCCATAATACTTTGACCAATGGAACTGACTTCTTTCTCAGCACCTTAATGTCCCGGTCTAAAATCTGCACTGGCTCTTCTTCAAAGGACAAGTCAGGTCTTATCTCAACTTCCTCCACTGGCACAACATGAGACGGATCCAAACAATAACGCCTTAACATTTAGACATGGAATACGCTATGTATCTAACTTAACTCCGGAGGTAACTCAAGTTGATAAGCCATTGGTCCAACACGCTTCAGTACACGGTACGGTCCGATGAACCTAGGGCTCAACTTGCCTTTTCGCCCAAACCTTAACATCTTTTTCCAAGGTGAGACCTTCAAAAAGACCTGATCTCCCTCAGAGAACTCTATATCCTTACGCTTCAGATCCGCATACGATTTTTGTCTGTCCAAAGCTTCTTTTAACCGAGCCCGAATTACCTTAACTTTTTCTTCCGTCTCCGAGATCAACTCAGGACCCAATAACTGTCGCTCCCCCAACACAGTCCAACAAGTAGGAGGACGACACCTACGTCCATACAACGTCTCATCCTACACCATTACCACCTCAACCTGGCCCACGGCCTCTCGGCGATTCTTTGGCGCCTCCGGTAAGCTGCGCGCAAATCTGTTATGAACTGCCTGAGTTTGATCCGACTTTCAAGGGCAATCCCTAAACCGATGGTCCTTGGATCCACATCTGAAACAACCACCAGTTCTCTTCCAGCATTCACCCGAGTGAAGTTTCCCACAATCCACGCAAGGCTGTGACTGATTGGTAGTAGCTGGAACTCTCACTCGAGCTGGCTCCTCATTCTTGGGCCTTTTCTGAAATCCTCTGGCAGGACCTGAATACCCAGAGTCTCTCTTGTTCCGGCCCCTATCGTTGTCTCGATTTTGCCATTCCGAATGCTTTACTTCTTCAGCAATCTTGGCTTTTTTCCACCAGTGTGGCAAAATTCCTCTCCTTCTGTGGGGCTATCAGTACCCGCAACTCATCACGCAATCCATCCTCAAAACGCACACAGCGTTCATGATCAGTCGGCACTATACCCCGGGCATACCGACTGGACGCGAAACTCCACCTCGTAGTCGCCACGGACCTACCTCCTTGTACCAGATTTAGGAATTCCTTCCTTCTGGCATCCACATAACTAGCCCCGACATATTTTCCCTGGAATGTTGTCTTAAAGAAATCCCAGGTAATACGATCAGCCTGAGTGCCTTCCCGAACAGTGAGCCACCACTGATACGCCTCGTCTCTTAGCAATGACACAACCCCTTTCAGTTTCTGCTCAGCTATGCAATCCAGATCGTCCATAATTCTCTTCACCGCCTCAAGCCAGTACTCCGCTACACTCGGGGCTACACCCGAAATACCCCTAAAGAATTCGGCCCCATTCGATCTGAGTCGCTCCGATATCGACCCACGAGCTGCCGACCCAGTTCTTGCCCCAGCAACCCTTTCCAGAACTCGCAACATCGCTTGGGACAGAGCGTCGTCCTCTCTCATTCGGTCGTGTGACCCAGCTTCAGTCACTGGTGACGCAGGTGCGTCCATTTCAGGCATATGTCCCGATGCCTCAGATACAACTCTAGCACCTCGGCCTCTACCTCGTCCACGTCTACCAAGTCCACGTCCTCTAGCACTCATGTTTACTAACGTCGATTTAATCTGATTAAGAGTCTTATGAATCAAGTATGCTTATTCGATGTTTATTAAACAATATTTTATGGAGTATAAGAAGTAAAGTTGTTTTCGCAAAACATATCCTAAAGTCTCAATCTCTATGGTTTTCACTCCTAAAGCTAAAAGTTCTAGAGTATCTCTATTTTGTGAAGTTTTCTTACTACTGGTCATACCACAATAATAATAAAATGAAAACAAAATTATCGACTTGGTGCAGGATACCGTGGTGCCATACTTCCTTTAAAAGATGTATTTATAAATCGAATTTCAAGCAGTTTTAGAAAACATTTTTGAACCTGAACCACAGCCGAGTTTTGCAACCGGTTCTGATACCATAAAATGTAACACCTCAAACCCGGCCCATGCGATATGATCGGATCTAGTATGTCACATAAAAAACGTATAAAGAACTAAAGTTGACATTATTTGGTTATAGTTAAGAAAACAAGTTCGGTTATAATTAATCGATAAAATACCACTAATATCTAGAGGTTGATTGAAGAATCGATAATCGAACTAATGATCTTTTAAAACCGTGACTTTTGAAAATATTATTGATAATTTGCAGGAAAAATCCAAGTTAAATTATTTGTACATATTTATTATGAAATCCGTTTGTTGTTAAATTTGAAGAAAAACCGTTGTTTATGATTTTAGAAAAATCCCCATTTAAAACAATTCATGGAAAATAAATACGTTAAACATAAAACCGAAATAAAAATCCCAGAGGCCTTATTAAAACTTTAAACCCAAAATAGTAAAAGTAACGAAATAAGCGGAAAAGAAATTTACTAAGGTTCGAAAATATTAGTTCCAAAGTATGGCCTCCACCGAGTCACCCATGGGCCCAAGTCCTCATTACTGATCATTACCTGCAAGGATTAAGAGAATGGGGTGAGTTACTAGAACTCAGTGTATAATCCCCTTACCGTCATCTACTGGGCCTGAACCCGTATAGCATAATCTTGGGCCTAAGCCCATTTACATAACAATAATTAAATGAAGTAAATGTATGCAACCCAACCCAATCCATCCATCACACCCCGACCACCACTAACACATCTGTGGGGATCAAGTCAACCCACCCCGCCGCTCACACCAAATTTGCAGTCAAACTGCTATAGCATTTTATTTTTTTGGTCAAACCACTGAAATCATAATTGAGGCACAATAATATACAATTTGTGGCAATGCCACTAGGCTACACTGCTCTTCATACAATTTTCCCATCCCATGCAAAATGTAAAAAAAATGCAACATACATAATAACATAAAGTATTCACATATAAATAACAACCATTATTCTATTGAACAATTTTGGTGATCCAGCCCAATAAAGCATTTTAATAATTCAGCCCACTAAGGCATTCTAGCAAATCAGCCCATAGGGGCATTTTCGTAAATCGACCCTTAGGGGTATTTTGGTAAATCGGCCCATAGGGGCACTTTGGTAAATCAGCCCTTAGGGGCATTTTGGTAAATCAGCCCATAGGGGCACTTTGGTGAATCAGCCCTTAGGGGCATTTTGGTAAATCGGCCCATAGGGGCATTTTGGTAAATCGGCCCATAGGGGCATTTTCGTAATTTAGAACTTTAATACTAATTTTGACAGATCTTTAGAAAATAATATTAATTTAAGCAAGTTACTCGATTTATGCCATATTACGATTTTTAACTCTGTAAATAATAACGATCTACTTTTCCAACATAATATCGAATCTCGAATCTACGGATTTCGGTGTGAGATCACACACCTGATTACGGTAAGGACTAAACCTTCTTGATCGTCGGCACCTAAATCACCATTACACTCGATTAACCAACAAACGAGGTTTTATTAATCTAAATCAGACGATCTAATGAAACGCTTACCCTTAGTATCGTGAACGACCACGATTTGTCTATTCTCACTGGATGATGGTCCACAACCGGGTGGGAAATCCCGAACTGCCGATACCGCCCTACTTTTGAACTTAGGAGTAGGAATTGTAAATCCACTCCTTTTGTGTTCTCTTATTGCTTTTCCTTTCAAATCGTTACCACTTGCCTCCATTGAAAAAATCCCGGTCAGTAAAATACTACTATGAGAGAAAGTAGTTGTTTAGGGATAGGATTCGGCTTACCTCTACTTCCGAAGAACCAATGAGTAGAGGAAACGAGTGATTTAATCCCTATAACAATCGATTAGTCAAATCTATCATTCCGTTTTAACGGACTAACCAAGTATTGAGAGATCGAAATGATCTATAAAGAAATTCCTTACCTTAATGATAATAGATCTGACTTCCACCGGTTGACTTAAGACTAGAGATGAATCGGCAAGGATGTGATATTCAGCCACCCACTAGAACACTACAAAAAGAAGATGATCAAGATATGAGGGAGTAAGAGAAAATGATATTTCGGTTTAGAAACAAGTAGAACAACCGATTAGTGATGAACACACATTCGGCTAGGAAGAAAGATAAGAATAGAATGAAGCCCCTTACCCGTTCAACCAAAGAGAAATGTCCAACACGCAAGAAGGGAGACGAGATAGTGACTAAGGGGATTCGGCTATTGGGAGAAATGAACAAATGAGATTCGGTCATATGGTAATGTCGATTAAGGAAAAAGGTAGAAAGGTTGAAGAAATGGTAAAAAGAAAAGAAAACATGGAAAAAAAATTGTTAGATAATTCGGCTAACACAAAGGAAAAAGTGAGCAAAATGCTTTGAGTGTTTTGATCATTTTGTGTTTTGGCAACAAAGGAAAAAGGTTGGAAAAGAATACCAAAAATGTTCAAAAGAGAAAATAGGCCTTTCATGCACAAACTTGCAAATAGGCTAGGAAAATTCGGCTCCTCTTTTTCTCCCAACAAAACCGTGTATCCCAAGCGCCAAAAGGATTAAGGTTGACCCAAAATTTCTTTCCAAAACACCTCCCGAAGATTCGGCCAACATGTTTCCCCCACCTTATCCCTTTCCTTTATTTCTTTCCTTCTTTTTCCCTTGCTTTCCTCCTTACCATATTTTCTTAGTCTTCTTCCCAACATTAGAAAAGTCTTCCTTTCCTTCTTTGATGCCATGGCCGACACTTACCATACAACACTTGAGAAGCTCAAAAATTTAAGTCCCAAAAGTTGCAATAGATGGGTTTCGAACCCCTTCCCTCAATGCTCTCCACTTGACGCCACCCCACTCCACCATGTGCCCCACTTGTGCTAGCAAAATACACAATTATCTCCTTAAGTCTTGATGCCACTTACCTTCTCTCCTTAAAGTGCTTAAACACAAAAATTTTACTAAGGCCCAACTCAACCCATAGCCTTCTTAGGGTCCCTAAACATACACAACTAACACTATTGACTAGCCTATCACATGACATAATGTAAAACATAAATTCCTGAATTTCAGGATGTTACAATTCTACCCCCCTTAAAGAAATTTCGGCCTCAAAATTTACCTGATTAGAGGAGATGAGGATATTACTGCAGGATCATGTTCTCTGGCTCCCATGTAGCTTCCTCTGACCCATGATTACACCATAATACTTTGACCAACGGAACTGACTTCTTTCTCAGCAGCTTAATGTCCCGATCTAAAATTTGCACTGGCTCTTCTTTAAAGGACAAGTCAGGTCTTATCTCAACTTCCTCCACTGGCACAACATGAGACGGATCCGAACGATAACGCCTTAACATTTAGATATGGAATACGTTATGTATCTGACTTAACTCCGGAGGCAACTCAAGTTGATAAGCCACTGGTCCAACACGCTTCAGTACACGGTACGGTCCGATGAACCTAGGGCTCAACTTGTCTTTCCGCCCAAATCTTAAAATCTTTTTCCAAGGTAAGACCTTCAAAAAGACATGATCTCCCTCAGAGAACTCTATATCCTTACGCTTCAGATCCGCGTACGATTTTTGTCTTCCGAAGCTTCTTTTAACCGAGGCCGAATTACCTTAACTTTTTCTTCCGTCTCCGAGATCAACTCAGGACCCAATAACTGTCGCTCCCCCAACACAGTCCAACAAGTAGGAGGACGACACCTACGTCCATACAACGCCTCATCCTACACCATTACCACCTCGACCTGGCCCACGGCCTCTCGGCGGTTGCTGAGCGCCTCCAGCCGACTGCACAAATCTATTATGAACTACCTGAGTTTGATCCGGCTTTTGAGGGCAATCCCTAAACCGATGGTCCTTGGATCCACATCTGAAACAACCACCAGTTCTCTTCCAGCATTCACCCGAGTGAAGTTTCCCACAATCCACGCAAGGCTGTGATTGATTGGTAGTAGCTGGAACTCTCATTCGAGCTGGCTCTTCATTCCTGGGCCTTTTCTGAATTCCTCTGGCAGGACCTGAATACCCAGAGTCTCTCTTGTTCCGGCCCCTATCCTTGTCTCGATTTTGCCATTCCGAATGCTTTACTTCTTCAGCAATCTTGGCTTTTTTCCACCAGTGTGGCAAAATTCCTCTCCTTCTGTGGGGCTATCAGTACCCGCAACTCATCACGCAATCCATCCTCAAACGCGCACACGCATTCATGATCGGTCGGCACTATACCCCGGGCATACCGACTCAGACGCAGAAACTCCGCCTCGTAAGCTGCCACAGACCTACCTCCTTGTACCAGATTTAGGAATTCCTTCCTTCTGGCATCCACATAACTAGCCCCGACATATTTTCCCTAGAATGCTGTCTTAAAGAAATCCCAGGTAATACGATAAGCCTGAGTGCCTTCCCGAACAGTGAGCCACCACTGATACGCCTCATCTCTCAGCAATGACACAACCCCTTTCAGTTTCTCCTCAGCTATGCAATCCAGATCGTCCATAATTCGCTTCACCGCCTCAAGCCAGTACTCCGCTACACTCGGGGCTACACCCAAAATACCCCTAAAGACTTCGGCCCCATTCGATCTGAGTCGCTCCGATATCGACCCACGAGCTGCCGACCCAGTTCTTGCCCCAGCAACCCTTTCCAGAACTCGCAACATCGCTTGGGATAGAGCGTCGTCCTCTCTCATTCGGTCGTGTGACCCAGCTTCAGTCACTGGTGATGCAGGTGCATCCATTTCAGTCATATGTCCCGATGCCTCAGATACAACTCTAGCACCTCGGCCTCTACCTCGTCCACGTCTACCACGTCCACATCCTCTAGCACTCATGTTTACTAACGTCGATTTAATCTGATTAAGAGTCTTATGAATCAGTATGCTTATTTAGTGTTTATTAAACAATATTTTATGGAGTATAAGAAGTAAAGTTGTTTTCGCAAAACATATCCTAAAGTCTCAATCTCTATGGTTTCAGCTCCTAAAGCTAAAAGTTCTAGAGTATCTCTATTTTGTGAAGTTTTCTTACTACAGTCATACCACAATAATAATAAAATGAAAACAAAACTTACTGACTTGGTGCCGAATACCCGTGGTGCCATACTTCCTTTAAAACATGTATTTATAAATCGAATTTCAAGCAGTTTTAGAAAACATTTTTGAACCCAAACCACAGCCGAGTTTTGCAACCGGCTCTGATACCATAAAATGTAACACCTCAAACCCGGCCCATACGATATGACCAGATCTAGTATGTCACATAAAAAACGTATAAAGAACTAAAGTTGACATTATTTTGTTATAGTTAAGAAAACAAGTTCGTTTATAATTAATCGATAAAAGACCACTAATATCTAGAGGTTGATTGAAGAATCGATAATCGAACTAGTGATCTTTTAAAATCGTGACTTTTGAAAATATTATTGATAATTTGTAGGAAAAATCCAAGTTAAATTATTTGTACATATTTATTATGAAATCCGTTTGTTGTTAAATTTGAAGAAAAATCGTTGTTTATGATTTTTGAAAAATCCCCGTTTAAAACAATTCATGGAAAATAAATACGTTAAACATAAAAACGAAATAAAAATCACAGAGGCCTTATTACAACTTTAAACCCAAAATAGTAAAAGTAACGAAATAAGCGAAAAAGAAATTTACGAAGGTTTGAAAATATTATTTCCAAAGTATGGCCTCCACCGAGTCATCCATGGGCCCAAGTCCTCATTACTGATCATTACCTGCAAGGATTAAGAGAATGGGGTGAGTTACTAGAACTCAGTGTATAATCCCCTGACCGTCATCCACTGGGCCTGAACCCGTATAGCATAATCTTGGGCCTAAGCCCATTTACATAACAATAATTAAATGAAGTAAATGTATGCAACCCAACCCAATCCATCCATCACACCCCCGGCCAGCCAATCACACCTATGGGGATCAAGTCAACCCACCCCACCGCTCACACCAAATTTGCAGTCAAACTGCTATAGCATTTTATTTTTGTGGTCAAATGTAACACCCCAAACCCGGCCCAAACACCACGACCGGATCTGGTATGTCACTAAGGAAAAACTTATGAAAACGCCATTCATTTTTAAAGGAAATGTCTAAATCTCAAATATAGTGGTTATCTAGAAAACTTAGTGGTTTAAGGTTATCCGAGTTTAATTAGGCCAAGATCAAAAGAAAACAATCAAGTGGCTAATAGCAATCCATGTTTTCCATTTAGGTTATATAAGTTTAATTTCAAATAGTAGTTCATTTAATAATTTGGTCGTTGAAAACTTTGTTGCCTTTGCGTTATTTGTTTTTAAAACATCTCATGAACTCGAAACGTTGACTTGAGTATCTAGAACTTAAAACCCGAAAAACGATTACCAGTGGCCTTATTACAAAAAAAAATACCAAATCAGTTATTAAAAAAAATAAAATTTATGTCCTTTAATGAAACCGGATAGAAACCATGCATGGCCACCTCGTGCTCCTCTCCAGCCCGGTCCAATGCACTATGTGCTACCTGAAAAGATGTAAATCAACAGGGTGAGTCATAGGACTCAGTGTGCAACACTCATGCACCATCAGATCGGGCCATAGCCCTACAGAACAGAATAACAGAGTATAGCATGTACAGAAAATGATGCAACCCATCCCAACCTAATTTCCATCCGTTACACACCTCCCGTACCTGCCAATCACACCAATGGGGATTTCTACAATCAACCCTCACCGCTACACACCAACGATGGCGGTCATGCTGCAGTTAGCTACTCATCGGCAAAATTGTGACATAGTCACCAGAACAGATCGTGGCAGAGCCACTACAACAGATCGTGGCAGAGCCACTACACACTTCCCCTTTCATTAATAACCCATGCCCCATGCAAACATATTACCTTTCATGACGAGCTGTCACAGATTTCAACATGCATATATGGCATACTCATAATATATATCATATCATTTCATCAAATCTTTTACTAAGATATCACAAGAACCACTAACCTGATGAATCGCCTTTACACTCCACAGGGATTTCGATAACCATATCACAATTCTGGCATTTAACAGATTACACATATACAAATATATACAGAATGCTACGAAACAGAACAGTACCCATGGTGTGAGGAGTTACACACCTGATTACGTGCAACACTAGACTATTTACGATGTTGCTTTCACTAGCGAAAATTACGGCTATTTGCCTACTAGCCTGCTCAGAAGTTGGCCCACACCCAGGTGGCCAATCACGAACAGTAGACACCGCGCGCTTCTTGAACTTTGGAACTGGGGTTACTGGTTTAACCCCTTCCTTCGTTTGGCTAGCGTTTGGATCCATGAAAAAGAGCTTGGTCACTAGACCGGATTAACGCATAGAATAATATCAAATAGGAATATGCACTCAAACGTCAAGATCCCTTACCTAAGTTGACAAAAGCCGAAACTCCAAACTTGATTTACAAGCCAAGCGAATCCCGAAAATCTCCAAAGGATTTCGATACCTCCCTACCACCTACAATCGGCCAAGGCATCCATATCAACCAACCATTTAGCCTTTCGGCTTTGGTTACAAACAAACCAAGAGGGATTAAAGGAATGGGGAAAATCGCCACTTACCCTACACAGCTGATTCGAATACGCCTGGGAGAGTTCGGTAAAGACTATGGCAGGGATCCACGATCAAAGCAAAAGAACCAAAAGTGAAGGCAAGAGGGCTTCGAATAGGGACTTAGAGATTTCGGTTTCCAGGGAAAAGTGAAGAGAGATGTAGAAAAATAGATAGGAAGATTCGGCTTTTAGTGAAACAAGAACAAGACGATGGAAGGCAAGAAGATTCGGCAGGAGAAGAGTTTATGAAAGAAAAGAAGAATTAGATAGGAGAAGAGAAGAGCAAGGTTTCGGATTTTGAAGAAAGAATGGAGAAGGAAAATGAAAATGAGAAAGTAATAGAAGGAGATGAGAAGGTGATCCAAATGGTGAAAAGAAAAGAAGAATTTCGGCAAGGCTTAGGTAGATTCGGCTTTTAGATGGAACTGTTGAAAAGAAGAAAATGAAAAAGAAACGCAAAAAGGAATAGGAGAGTTCAATTTTAATAGGGGGAAAGGATGAGGAAGTGAATGAAGGAAACCCCAAATGCCGAAAATGAAAGAACTCTCACTTACCAACACAATTTCGACACCTTCCAAAATCGATTTCTTCCCCCCTACTAAGACTTTGAAATTCGGCCAACACTGAGCTCCAATGGTCATCCCTTACTTTTCTCCTCGAATTCCTCCTGATCACCCGTTTGAATTGTTTTGAATAATTTGAATGCTTCAACCTCCACTTTTTCCTCTCAGCCACTCATTCAGACTTTTTGACTCAGTCCACCCTTCTATCCTGAAGTGTCCCAGCCAAATTCTGCCTCTGCTCTTCCTGACGCTAAAAAAACTCCAAAATAAGCTTCTTGTGACTTGAACCTGCTCCCTCTCCTTACTCCTGTGGCGTCACCTTCCTGAGCACTAAGTAGCGCCACCTTGCCACTTTGCCAACTCCCTAATTGTGTCAACCAAATAGAAACAACATCCCTTAAGCCCTATTCTAGCCAGCTCTCCCCTGAAAGTGCCCAAAAAGAAAATTTTGGCCAGGCCCCCGGCTTTCCCCTAGGTCATACTTAGACCCTAAAGTACCCTAAATTAGCATGATAAGCATTGCATTCACACACGAACATATAAAATACACAGACCCAAACTCAGGATATTACAGTTCTACCCTCCTTAAAATAATTTCGGCCTCGAAATTACCTGATCAAAAGAGTTGAGGGTACTGTTGTCGCACAACCTCCTCTAGCTCCCATGTTGCTTCCTCTGCACCGTGGTTCTGCCACAATACTTTGACCAAAAGAACTGACTTCCTTCTCAACACCTTTACATCTCGCTCCAAGATTTTCACTGGCTCCTCCTCGAAGGACAGGTCTGGTCTTACCTCAATTTCCTCCACTGGCACAATGTGTGATGGATCAGAACGGTAACGTCTTAGCATCGACACATGGAACACGTCATGGATCTATTTCAGCTCTGACGGCAACTCTAGTCGATATGCCACTGGTCCTACACGTTCCAACACCCGATAAGGCCCAATGAACCTGGGACTTAGCTTGCCCTTATGACCAAATCTCATCCCTTTTTTCCACGGCGCGACCTTTAAGAAAACCCGGTCACCCACTGCAAACTCTATATCTTTCCGGCTCAGATCTGCATAAGATTTCTGCCGGTCGAACGCTTCCTTTAACCGAGCCCGAATTAAGCTAACTTTCTCCTCTGTTTCGGAAACCAACTCCGGACCCAACATCTGACGCTCACCCAACTCTGTCCAGTAGGTAGGAGTACGACACTTTCGCCCATACAGTGCTTCATAAGGCGCCATCTGAATACTAGATTGGTAGCTTTTGTTGTACGTAAATTCGGCCAAAGATAGATACTCCTCCCAACTACCCCCGAAATCGATGATACAACCTCTTAACATATCCTCCAAGATCTGGATTACCCTCTCCGACTGACCATCAGTCTGCTGATGAAACGCTGTGCTGAAGTCTAATCTTGTACCCAGTGCCTGATGTAGCACCTTCCAAACACGTGACGTAAACCTAGGGTCTCTATCTGATATGATCGACACTGGTACCCCATGCAGCCTCACAACCTCCGCCACATACAGCTTAGCTAACTTTTGCAGAGAATAATCAACACGTACAGGTAGGAAATGGGCGGATTTTGTCAACCGATCCACGATCACCCATACCGAGTCTTTCTTAGTAGGCGTAAGGGGTAGCCCACTAACAAAGTCCATAGTGATTCTCTCCCACTTCCACTGTGGAATCTTCACCGGTTGCAACAACCCCGAAGGCAACTGGTGGTCAGCTTTGACCTGCTGGCACGTTAAGCACTTCCCCACGAATTCCGTAACTTCTTGCTTCAACCCCGGCCACCAAAATTGTTCCTGCGGATCCCGATACATCTTACTTCCCTCAAGGTACATAGCGTAAGGGCTACTATGCGCTTCCTGAAGAACCATCTATTTTAACTCCATATCCTTCAGCATGCAAACCTTTCCACGGAAACACAAAACCCCGTCACTGTTTACACTGAAATCCTCTGTTCCACCATCCTGTACTTGCAGAAGTCGAGCACTCAGAACATCATCCGATAATTGCTTCTCTTTAACTTGATCTACCCATGTCGGCTTTACTTGGAGTTCAGCTAACAAACTGCCATCCTCAAACAGGCTGAGATGAGCAAACAATGCCCTTAAATTCGTTATCACTTTCCGACTCAGCGCATCCGCCTCCACGTTAGCCTTACCCGGGTGATATTCGTTCGAACAGTCATAGTCTTTCAATAACTCAATCCACCTACGTTGTCTCAGATTTAGCTCCTTTTGGGTAAGGAGGTACTTCAGACTCTTATGATCGGTGTAAATCACAGACTTCCCTCCATACAGGTAATGTCTCCAGATCTTTAGGGCGAACACTACCGTAGCCAACTCCAGATCATGCGTGGGATAGTTCAATTCATGCGGTCTTAATTGTCGGGACGCATACGCAACAACCTTTCCATCTTGCATCAACACACATCCTAAACCCGTGTGTGACGCATCATAGTAGACAGTAAACTCTTTCCCCGCCACTGGCTAAATTAATACCGGCACTTCCGTCAAAATCCACTTTAACTTCTCAAAACTTCTCTGCTACTCAACTGCCCAAACGAAAGGTACCCCTTTCCATAATAACTTGGTTAATGGTGCTGCAGTTAAAGAGAATCCTTCCACGAACCTTCTGTACTACCCGGCTAAACCCAAGAAACTTCGAACCTCTGCCACAGACCTCGGCGGTTTCCAGTTCAATACAGCTTCTATTTTCCGAGGGTCAACCCTAATTCCTTCTGCAGAGACCACAAGCCCTAAGAAAGTTACTTCCCTTAACCAGAACTCACACTTGCTGAATTTGGCATACAGTTGCCTCTCCCTCAAAGTCTGCAAGACCACTCGAAGATGCGTATCATGCTCCTCTTCCGATTTTGAATAAACTAGGATATCGTCAATGAAAACCACCACGAACCGATCTAGGTAAGGTTGGAACACTC
The DNA here is from genome assembly GCA_025698515.1 of Gossypium sturtianum. Classification (NCBI taxonomy): domain Eukaryota; kingdom Viridiplantae; phylum Streptophyta; class Magnoliopsida; order Malvales; family Malvaceae; genus Gossypium; species Gossypium sturtianum. The sequence goes on along the minus strand of CM046947.1, from coordinate 73,608,193 downwards.
GGTTCATCATGTCCATAAATGCCGCTGGTGCATTCGTCAACCCGAATGGCATTACCAAGAACTCATAGTGCCCGTAGCTGGTTAGAAATGCTGTTTTATAGATGTCCACTTCCTTAACCTTTAACTGATGATACCCAGACCTTAAGTCTATTTTTGAGAAAATCGCAGCCCCTTTGAGCTGATCGAACAGATCGTCGATTCTCGACAGCGGGTACTTGTTCTTTATCGTCAACTTATTCAACTGGCGGTAGTCAATGCACATACGCATGGACCCGTCCTTCTTCTTCACAAATAGGACCGGCGTTCCCCACGGAGACACACTCAGTCTGATGAACCCACGATCCAACAGTTCCTTGATCTGAGCTTTGAGTTCCACCAGCTCCTTCGGCGCCATTCTATAAGGAGCGATGGACACCAGAGCCGTACCTGGGAGTAGCTCGATTCCAAATTCCACCTCACGATCTGAAGGTAACCCTAGCAGCTCCTCAGGAGAGACATCCTCGAAATCCTTTACTGTTCTAACCTCACTAACAGTCACCTCCTTTGCGTCCAACGCACTGACAAAAGCTAGAAATGCACTGCATCCCTTCTGAACCATCTTAACAGCCTTCAACGCAGAAACCACGTTAGACAAATAGTTCTTTCTTTCCCCTATCACGACCACCTCCTCGTTCCCCGAGGTTCTCAATACCATTCGCTTAGTCTCACAATCCAACTTAGCGCGATGTTTAACCAACCAGTCCATTCCCAAGATGAGATCGAACTCCCCAAAGGGTAATTCCATTAAATCTGCTGGGAATACTACTCCTTGAGTCTCTAAAGGCACATTCTTAAATAATTTTTCCACTATCATGGATTGTCCTAGCGGACTAACTACAGTCATCTTCCTAGCAGTTATTTCAGATTCTATACTTAAAGTCTCAGATACCGAGCATGCAACATAAGAGTGGGTTAATCCAATGTCAATCAAAGCAAGAAATGGATTATCAGCAATAAGAAACGTACCGGTTATAACATCCGGTGCATGCCGATGAACTGCACAAACTAAACCTAGTTGTCTTGCGTCTGTATTACCGGCACCCCTACCAGATGCTCCACGACCCCGACCGAACCCATTACCTCTTCTGACTGGGCCACAACCCCTCTGTAATGGTTGACCACCCCTCCTAACCTGCTCAGAACCTCGTCCAGCTGACTGAGCCTGATCCACCTGTGGACAGTCTTTAATCATATGCTCCGTAGATCCACACCTGAAACATCCACCAGTCCTTCTTCTGCACTCCCCGAAATGCATCTTCCCACACAAAGCACATGGTCGATGCTGGCCCCCTGTGGCAGATGTCTGAGCACGAGCTGGCCCATCGAACCTAGGTCTTTTCTGCAGACCCCCAGACGATCCCGACGGCCCAACACTCCTCTTATTCTTATTCCGATCCTTATCTCTATTCTGCCTCTCGGTCCGCTTTACCTCTTCAGCTATTTTAACTTTCTCAACTAGAACGGCGAAGTCCCTTTCCCGCTGCGTTGCTATCAATACCCTTAACTCGTCTCGCAATCCATCTTCGAACCGTACACAATGCTCATAGTCAGTTGCCACAATTCCTCGAGCGTAACGGCTCAAGCGCAGAAATTCTGCCTCATACTCAGACACAGATTTGCTCCCCTAAACCAAATTCAAAAATGCCTTCCTCTGGGCATCCACGTAGCTGGCCCCGACGTACTTCCCCTAAAATGACGCCTTAAAGAAATCCCAGTCAATCCGGTCTACTGGAGTACCCTCTTTCACCGTAAGCCACCACTAGTAAGCCTCGTCACGAAGAAGAGACACCACCTCTTTCAGTTTTTCCTCTGCCGTGAAGTCGATATCATCCATTATCCGCTCACTTGCCTCTAACCAATACTCCACTGTGTTAGGGGCTACACCAGGCACGCCCCTAAACATTTCCGCTCCATTGGCTCGAAGTCATTCAGATACAGATTTCCGAGCCCCAGTACCCATGCTCGCCCCGGCAACTCTCTCCAAAACTCGCAGCATTGCCTGTGACACCGTATCGTCTCCCCCCGTTTGATCTTGATAATCTACTTCCGCGACTGGCGGCAGCGGTATTTCATTCCCTGACCCGTGACCAGACCCTGTTGGTTCCGACACCGTCATCCTGCCTCTTCCGCGCCCACGCGCATTACGTCCACGTCCCCTACTACTCATCTCTATCGAATCGTCTTAATCTGATTTAGAAATTTTATGTATTAGCATTTCTTCTCACTATTTATTAAGGAAAAATTTTATGGAGTATAATTACGAGTAGTTTCCACGATTCACATACAACCTAAAGGTTTCTATTTCTAGAGTGTAGTTCCACAGTCCTAACATCTATGGCAATATATTCGTATAGCATGTGCAATTCATATTAGTCAGAAACTTACCTGGCGGACTTGAGCCGGAGACGCAGGAGCCATGCTAAGAGAACATGAATTTTTTTTTTAAAACCATCATTGGAAAATGTTTTGTACCCAAAACCCAAAGCCGAGCTTTTGAATCGGGCTCTGATACCAATTTGTAACACCCCAAACCTGGCCCAAACACCACGACCGGATCTGGTATGTCACTAAGGAAAAACTTATGAAAATGTTATTCATTTTTAAAGGAAATGTCAGAATCTCGAATATAGTGGTTATCTAGAAAACTTAGTGGTTTAAGGTTTTTCGAGTTTAATTAGGCCAAGATCAAAAGAAAACAATCAAGTGGCTAATAGCAATCCATGTTATCCATTTAGGTTATAAAAGTTTAATTTCAAATAGTAGTTCATTTAATAATTTGGTCGTTGAAAACTTTGTTGCCTTTGCGTTATTTGTTTTTAAAACATCTCATGAACCCGAAACGTTGACTTGAGTATCTAGAACTTAAAACCCGAAAAATGATTACCAGTGGCCTTATTACAAAAAAAATACCAAATCAGTTATTAAAAAAAATAAAATTTATGTCCTTTAATGAAACCGGATAGAAACCATGCATGGCTACCTCGTGCTCCTCTCCAGCCCGGTCCAATGCACTATGTGCTGCCTGAAAAGATGTAAATCAATGGGGTGAGTCATAGGACTCAGTGTGCAACACTCATGCACCATCAGATCGGGCCATAGCCCTACAGAACAAAATAATAGAGTATAGCATGTACAGAAAATGATGCAACCCATCCCAACCTAATTTCCATCCGCTACACACCTCTCGTACCTGCCAATCACACCAATGGGGATTTCTACAATCAACCCTCACCGCTACACACCAACGATGGCGGTCATGCTGCAGTTAGCTGCTCATCGGCAAAATTGTGACATAGTCACTGAGAGCATCATCGTGGCGAGCCATTACAAATGCATCGTGGCAGAGCTACTACAACAGATCGTGGCAGAGCCACTACACACTTCCCCTTTCATTAATAACCCATGCCCCATGCAAACATATTACCTTTCATGACGAGCTGTCACAGATTTCAACATGCATATATGACATACTCATAATATATATCATATCATTTCATCAAATCTTTTACTAAGATATCACAAGAACAACTAACCTGATGAATCGCCTTTACCCTCCATAGGGATTTCGATAACCATATCACATTTTCGGCATTTAACAGATTACACATATACAAATATATACAGAACGCTACGAAACAGAACAGTACCCATGGTGTGAGGAGTTACACACCTGATTACGTTCAACACTAGACTATCTACGACGTTGCTTTCACTAGCAAAAATTACGGCTATTTGCCTACTAGCCTGCTCAGAAGCTGGCCCACACCAAGGTGGCCAATCACGAACAGCAAACACCGCGCGCTTCTTGAACTTTGGAACTGGGTTACGGGTTTAACCCCTTCCTTCGTTTGGCTAGCGTTTGGATCCATGAAAAAGAGCTTGGTCACTAGACCGAATTAACGCATAGAATAAAATCAAATAGGAATATGCACTCAAACGTCAAGATCCCTTACCTAAGTTGACAAAAGTCGAAACTCCAAACTTGACTCACATGCCAAGCGAATCCCGAAAATTTCCAACGGATTTCGACACCTCCCTACCACCTACATTCGGCCAAGGCATCCATATCAACCAACCAATTAGCCTTTCGGCTTTGGTTACAAACAAACCAAGAGAGATTAAAGGAATAGGGAAAATCGCCACTTACCCTACACAGCTGATTCGAATACGCCTGGGAGAGTTCGGTAAAGACTATGGCAGGGATCCATGATCAAAGCAAAATAACCAAAAGTGAAGGCAAGAGGGCTTCGAATAGGGACTTAGAGATTTCGGTTTCCAGGGAAATGTGAAGAGAGATGTAGAAAAATAGATAGGAAGATTCGGCTTTTAGTGAAACAAGAACAAGGCGATGGAAGGCAAGAAGATTCGGCAAGAGAAGAGTTTATGAAAGAAAAGAAGAATTAGATAGGAGAAGAGAAGAGCAAGGTTTCGGCTTTTGAAGAAAGAATGGAGAAGGAAAATGAAGATGAGAAAGCAATAGAAGGAGATGAGAAGGTGATCCGAATGGTGAAAAGAAAAGAAGAATTTCGGCAAGGCTTAGGTAGATTCGGCTTTTAGATGGAACTGCTGAAAAAAAAAGAAAATGAAAAAGAAACGCAAAAGGGAATAGGAGAGTTCAGTTTTAACAGAGGCAAAGGATGAGGAAGTGAATGAAGGAGACCCCAAATACCGAAAATGAAAGAACTCTCACTTACCAACACAATTTTGGCACCTTTCAAAACCGATTTCTTCCCCCTACTAAGACTTTGAAATTCGACCAACACTGAGCTCCAATGGTCATCCCTTACTTTTCTCCTTGAACTCCTCCTGATCACCCGTTTGAATTGTTTTGAATAATTTGAATGCTTCAACCTCTACTTTTCCTCTCAGCCACTCATTTAGAGTTTTTGACTCAGTCCACCCTTCTACCCTGAAGTGTCCCAGTCAAATTCTGCCTCTGCTCTTCTTGACGCCAAAAAAACTCCAAAATGAGCTTCTTATGACTTGAACCTGCTCCCTCTCCTTACTCCTGTGGCGTCACCTTCCTGAGCACTAAGTAGCGCCACCTTGCCATTCTGCCAACTCCCCAATTGTGTCAACCAAATAGAAACAACATCCCTTAAGCCCTATTCTAACCAGCTCTCCCCTGAAAGTGCCCAAAAAGAAAATTTTGGCCAGGCCCCCGGCTTTCCCCTAGGTCATACTTAGACCCTAAAGTACCCTAAATTAGCATGATAAGCATTGCATTCACACACGAACTTATAAAATACACAGACCCAAACTCAGGATATTACATCAAACCACTGAAATCATAATTGAGGCACAATAATTTACAATTTGTGGCAATGCCACCAGGCTACACTGCTCTTTATACAATTTTCCCATCCCATGCAAAATGTAAAAAAAATGCAACATACATAATAACATAAAGTATTCACATATAAATAACAACCATTATTCTATTGAACAATTTTGGTTATCCAGCCCAATAAAGCATTTTAATAATTCGGCCCACTAAGGCATTCTAGCAAATCGGCCCATAGGGGCATTTTGGTAAATCGGCCCTTAGGGGCATTTTGGTAATTTGGCCCATAGAAGCATTTTGGTAAATCGGCCCTTAGGGTCATTTTGGTAAATAGGCCCTTAGGGGCATTTTGGTAAATCGGCCTATAGGGGCATTTTCGTAATTTAGCAATTTAATATCGATTTTGACAGATCTTTATAAAATAATATTAATTTAAGCAAGTTACTCAATTTATGCCATATTACGATTTTTAACTCTGTAAATAATAACGATCTACTTTTCCAACATAATATCGAATCTTGAATCTACGGATTTCGATGTGAGATTACACACCTGATTACGGTAAGGACTAAACATTCTTGATCGTCGGCACCTAAATCACCATTACACTAGATTAACCAACAAACGAGGTTTTATTAATCTAAATCAAACGATCTAATGAAACGCTTACCCTTAGTATCGTGAACGACCATGATTTGTCTATTCTTACCGTATGATGGTCCACAACTCGGTGGGAAATCTCGAACTGCCGATATCGCCCTACTTTTGAACTTAGGAGTATGAATTGCAAATCCACTCCTTTTGTGTTCTCCTATCGCTTTTCCTTTCAAATCGTTACCACTTGCCTCCATTGAAAAAATCACGGTCAGTAAAATACTACTATGAGAGAAAGTAGTTGTTTAGGGATAGGATTCAGCTTACCTCTACTTCCGAAGAACCAACGAGTAGAGAAAACTAGCGATTTAATCCCTATAACAATCTATTATTCAAATCTATCATTCCATTTTAACGGAATAACCAAGTATTGAGAGATCGAAATGATCCATAAAGAAACTCCTTACCTTAATGATAATAGATCCGACTTCCATCGGTTGACTTAAGACTAGAGATGAATCGGCAAGGATGTGATATTCAGCCACCCACTAGAACACTACGAAAAGAAGATGATCAAGATATGAGGGAGTAAGAGAAAATGATATTTCGGTTTAGAAACAAGTAGAACAACCGATTAGTGATGAACACACATTCGACTAGGAAGAAAGATAAGAATAGAATGAAGCCCCTTACCCGTTCAACCAAAGAGAAATGTCCAACATGCAAGAAGGGAGACGAGATAGTGACTAAGAGGATTCGGCTATTGGGAGAAATGAACAAAGGAGATTCGGTCATATGGTAATGTCGATTAAGGAAAAAGGTAGAAAGGTTGAAGAAATGGTAAAAAGAAAAGAAAAGATGGAAAAAAAAGTGTTAGATAATTCGGCTAACACAAAGGAAAAAGTGAGCAAAATGCTTTGAGTGTTTTGATCATTTTGTGTTTTGGCAACAAAGGAAAAAGGTTGGAAAAGAGTACCAAAAATGTTCAAAAGAGAAAATAGGCCTTTCATGCACAAACTTGCAAATAGGCTAGGAAAATTCGGCTCCTCTTTTTCTCCCAACAAAACCGTGTATCTCAAGCACCAAAAGGGTTAAGGTTGACCCAAAATTTCTTTCCAAAACACCTCCCTAAGATTTGGCCAACATGTTTCCCCCACCTTATCCCTTTCCTTTATTTCTTTCCTTCTTTTTCCCTTGCTTTCCTCCTTACCATATTTTCTTAGTCTTCTTTCCAATATTAGAAAAGTCTTACTTTCCTTCTTTGATGCCATGGCCGACACTTACCATACAACACTTGAGAAGCTCAAAAATTTAAGTCCCAAAAGTTGCAATAGATGGGTTTCGAACCCCTTCCCTCAATGCTCTCCACTTGACGCCACCCCACTCCACCATGTGCTCCACTTGTGCTAGCAAAATACACATTTATTTCCTTAAGTCTTGATGCCACTTACCTTCTCTCCTTAAAGTGCTTAAACACAAAAATTTTACTAAGGCCCAACTCAACCCATAGCCTTCTTAGGGTCCCTAAACATACACAACCTACACTATTGACTAGCCTATCGCATGATATAATGTAAAACATAAATTCCCGAATTTCAGGATGTTACATAATAATTATAAGATTAACAATAATACTAATAATAATAATAATAATAGTTTAAAAATAATTAATGTGTACAAAGAATTTAAAAATGAATAATATGTATATATATAAACAATTTAATAAGAATAATATATAAAACTTCAAATGAATAATAATAATAAAACAAGTTTGAAAAATAAATGAATAAATTACACAAAGTCAGGGACAAAATTAAAAATCTAGCCAGAACTCAAGGTATGAATCATAAATAATCAAAAGCTGATTTAGGAGCGAAACGAATGGTGTGAAACTATTAGGGACCGAATAGGAAAATGTTCCCTAAATTCCCATGCGCACATCCAGTCGACAGCTCCAGGGACCAAATCGAAATCAAAATGAAATCTGATGGCCAAATTTAAGAGAACAAAAAAAGGAAATGGGGCCTAATCGAACAGAGCCGCGAAAGGGAGGGACCATTAGCGCAAATATCCCTTTTAGAATGCGCAGGTCACCCCTTTTGAACTAAACGACGCCGTTTTCTTCAAAGTTTAAAACCCCCTTTTTTGTTTTATTTCAATTTAAGTTCAGAAGAAAAAAAAAGAAATCAAAACGTTGAAGCTTCTCCCCTCTCCCCTTCTTCTTCCCCGATTAAAAGGGGTTCTCCGGCCGGTCATCGCACCACCACCATGCCCGGTGGCCAACGACGCGTGGAGATGGGATTTTATCTCTGTTCGAAGCCCCGTTTTGAAGGCTAGCCCTTTTGTTTCGAGATCCCAAGAGAAGAAAATCCCCCCCTTTTGCTCTTGATTTTGGCTCCGACGACGGAGAGGAGACTCCGACGACGCCTCCCGGGGTTCAGGTAAGTTTTCTTTTCTCCTTTTTTTTATTGTTCGTACAGATTTGAAATAACCAAAATAAAATAATAAAATAAAAGAAAAAAACAATAATGACAGAAAATAAAATAAAAGAAATCAACATTGATGCTTTTTTTTGTTTCTGATTGCTAATCGTTCGTGAAAGAGGAGCCCACTATTTACATTAGATTTTCGGCTTTTATAGCCGATTACAGAGGTGTGTTTATCTCTTCTTTTTACTGTTTCTTGCTTTGCTTGTTGGCCTCTGTTGCGTGTTCTTCATGCTTTGCAGGTGCTAGGAGTCAGGGGCTGCAGAGGTAGTCATCAGCGGAGGAAGCACTGACATCTCACGTGGGGAGCGGCGCGGCTCAAAAGGAAGGAACCCCAGGGTTCTGAAATTTTTTAAAGTTTTGGGCCATTTGGGCTTGTTTTTTTTTTTGTATTTTGAGCTATTTTGTTGGGTTTTTATTATTGGGTCTGATTTGTAATTGTAACGGGCCCGGGCGAATTTGGGCTTATACAATAAGTATTGGACACAAATTAATTGATAGAAATAAACTAAAACATGATTAAAAATATCATTAATAACATCACAATAAAAGAAAATTCTAATATTAATAAACTTTAATATTTTGATATTGAAAAATTGAATAAAGAAAATAAGCCTTTTAATTCAATTTAAAATCGAGTAATTAATTTAATTTGCACAATATGGAAATTCAAATAAATTCAAGTTTTGTTTTTGCTTTTCTTTCAATTTAGACCTCGTACTAAATTTTAGACTCATAATCAGATATACGAATCCGCCACCCCGAGTTGTTCGAAAATGATGGCTATCAGAGTAGTCCATGACCCTCTGGGAATTGGGACTGCCTGCGACCCTCTAGGAATTGGGGTTAACAATAATAACAACTGACCGACTTGGCATTTTCTCTTTCGACCCTCTAGGAATTAGGGAGATCTAAATTCTCTGACATAAAGACTCTATGGCATGCCACCTATATCTGATTTAGTATAACTTAGTGAAACGAGGTAAAAACCAAATTTCATGATCCATTCCAATTCTATTTTCATATAATTCTCATTTCAATTCTGTTTCATATTCAAATCACATATCGCCTAATGTAAAATAGGCTTCCAATTTCAAACATATTAAATATTTTCTTTCTCAATCATCTAAAATCATAATACTCAAATCCAAATCATAACCATGAATTCGCTAATTTAGTCTTATGAAAAACATAGTATTCATCTCGAAGCATAATTTTATAAATATGAACTAAATTATTCAAGCTCATCCAAAACTCATAAAAATAAAATAAAATAAATATAACTAGTCATATTAAATTAAATATTCTAAAGCTTTATGTAATGAAAATAAGATATTAGCACAAATTGTCCTTTTCTTCGCCTTTCTCCTTCAAGATGTTCGCTTCGTTTTTAGCTAAAATAGGAGCAATTCAATACGAAACAACATCATTTATCCATTCTAAAACTAAAACTAATAAAAATAAACTTAAATATGCATGATTATTCATATTGACAATTTAAGTTTTCTAGTCCGAAATTCGCATATCTTTCGACTCGATTATCCATTTTCAATTCCATCTTCACCAGAGTACTCACTGCTTCACAAGCTATCATTTAGCACCAATATTACACAAAGTGACCAATGTTCTCTACTTCCCTTTTAACATGGCCATATATACCAAATAATATTTTCTTCCATTTTTGTTTCTTTTTAACACTTCTAACAAGCTAAAACTCATATTATAATAATTTCCTATCCAAAAATATATCTATTTCACTATTTATTTATAGATTACTTATTCACGGAATACTACCATAATTATTATTCTTCTCTTTTTTTTTAAAAAAAAAAGTGGGGATGTTACAATTCTCCCCCTATTAAAAAATTTTGTCCTCAAAATTTACCTGAAGAGTTGCGGATATTGTGATCGCATTGTATCCTCAGGTTCCCAAGTAGCTTCTTCTATGTTATGGTTCCTCCACAGTAATTTTACCAAAAGAATTCGTTTGTTTCTCAATTCTTTTATGTTTCTTGCTAAAATTTGCACTGGTTTTCTTCATACTATAAATCGGGTCGTACCTTGATGTTTTCCATTGACACAATATGAGATGAATTTGACCTATATCTTCGGAGCATCGATACATGAAACACATTATGGATTCGATCTAATTCTGGTGGCAAAGCTAGCCGTTAAGCAACATGTCCAATTCTTTATATAATCTCGTATGGTCTAATGAACCTCGGACTTAATTTTCCTTTTCGACCAAATCTCATAATCTTTTTCCACGGAGAGACTTTTAGAAATATTTTATCTCCCACTTCGTATTCAATTTCTCTTCTCTTCAAATCAGCATATGACTTCTGTAAATCCGAAGCTTCTTTCAATTTTTCTTTAATTAGTCGGACCTTTTCTTCAGTTTCTTGTATTAATTCTAGGCCAACCATCTTCTTTTCACCATGTTCAGTCCAACACAAAGGAGTACGATATTTACGTCCGTATAGAGCTTCATACGGTGCCATCTGAATACTTAATTGGAAACTATTATTATATGCAAATTCCGCAAGTGGTAGATATTTTTCCCAATCACTATCAAAGTCAATAATACATGCTCGTAACATATCTTTTAACAATTGAATCACGCGTCCTGATTGGTCATCTGTTTGAGGATGAAAAGCTGTGCTAAAGTTCAACCTAGTGCCAAGTGATTCATGTAACTTCCTCCAAAATCTTACTGCAAGTCAGGGGTCATAATAAGAAATAATAGACTTTGGCACCCCATGCAATCTCACTATCTCAGCTATGTATAATTCTGCAAGCTTATCTAATGACCAATCCGTCCTTATTGGTAGAAAATGAGCTGACTTTGTCAATCGATCCACCATAACCCATATTGCGTTATGCTTCTTTCGAGTGAGAGGTAAGCCATTGATGAAATCCATAGTTATTCTATCCCATTTCCATTCAGAAATCGATATAGGCTGAACTAATCCTGTCAGAACTTGGTGTTCAGCTTTTACCCTTTGATAAGTTAAACACTTTGTAGCATATTCTATAATCTCTCTCTTCATACTTGGTCACCAAAAAATTTTTGCAAATCCCGATACATCTTAGTACATCATGGATGCATAGCATAAAGACTATTATGCGCCTCTTGACTTATCTCATTCTTCAATTCAACCTTGTTTGGCACATAAATTCTTCCATAAAATCTTACACAACCATTATCTCCAATATCAAAGTCTCTCGGGCTATTGTGCTCAATTAATCTTCATTTTTCCATCACCTTATCATCATTTTGTTGAGCCTCTCTAATATGCTCAATTAACTGCGGCTTCACTTTTAATTTAGCTAAAAATGCACCATCTTCACAAACACTCAATTGTGCAAACATTGATCTCAAATCAACAAGAGATTTTCGGCTCAAAGCATCAGCAACAACATTTGCTTTACTTGGATGATAATCAATCACACAATCGTAATCTTTCTGAATGAGAAGATATTTCAAGCTTTTGTGATTTATGTAGATATAACACTTTTCACTATATAAATAGTGTCTCTATATTTTTAATGCAAAAACCACTACTGCCAGTTCTAAATCATGCGTCGGATATTTGCGTTCATATGGTCTTAGTTGTCGTGAAGCATACAAAATCACTTTTCTATATTTCATCAAAACACAACTAAGACCACTAAGTGAATCATCACTATATACCACAAACTCATTTCCTGCTTCTGGAAGTGTTAACACTGGAGCCTCTGTCAATAATTTCTTAAGCGTATCAAAACTTTCCTGGCACTGCTCATCCTATTTGAATGATACATTCTTCTGGAGTAGTAAAGTCAGGGCAAAACGATCTTTGAAAATCCTTCAACGAATCTCTAATAGTATCTCGCTAATCCCAAAAAGCTACGAATCTCAAAAACATTTTTGGGTTGTTTCCATTCCAGAATGGCCTTAACTTTCTTTGGATCTACACGGATACCCAAGAAACACTACCTTAGATAACCAAAACTCACATTTGCTAAGTTTCCCATAAAGCTGCTTTTCTCGTAATTTCTGTAGTACAATCCTTAAATGCTGATCATGCTCCTCCTCAATCTTTGAATAAATTAAAATATCGTCAATAAACACTACTACAAACCGATCTAAATATAGTTGAAAAATGCGATTTATGAGATCCATGAATGCAGCAGAAGCATTAGTCAGCCCAAAAGGCATCACCAGAATTTGATAATGTCCATATCTGGTTCGAACAGCAGTCTTCAGTATATTATTTTCTTTCACCTTCAATTGGTAATAACCATATATCAGATTAATTTTAGAGAATACTGTTGCACCTTTCAATTGATCAAATAAATCATCAATACGAGGTAAGGGATATTTATTCTTTATTGTCACCTTGTTTAATTGTCTATAATCGATACACAATCGCAACAAACCATCTTTCTTCTTTACAAACAACACTAGCGTGCCCAAGGTGATACACTGGGTCGTATAAAGCCTCGATCTAATAAATCTTGCAATTGTACTTTCAATTCTTTCAACTCTTTTAACGACATGCAATAAGGGGCAATAGATACTGGAGTAGTTCCCGGATAAACTTCAATTGCAAACTCCACCTCTCGATCAGGTGGAAGTCCTGGTAATTCTTCAGGAAACACATCTGAAAATTCACACACCGTACGAATTTCCTCCAATTTCAAATTTTTCGTAGTTGAATTTATGAAATAAGCAAGAAACGCTTCACAACCCTGGTAAGTGAACTTATCTGCCTTTATTATTAAGATTATTTGGGCAAGACCAACTAGTTTCATACCTTTCACTTCCATCTCTTCACCATTTGAATCATGTATCTTAAACTTTTTTCTTCCAGCAATTAAGAATTACACTATGCTCTGACAACCAATCCATTCTCAAAATCACATCAAATTCATCAAATGGCATCAACAGTAAATCAACCAAAAATATTTTACCCTGAATCTCAATAGGGCACCGCCTACATACTTAATTTACTTTCACCAAATGTCCCATTAGATTTGAAACATTAATTCTAACCTCAGATATCTCAACTATAGTTTCCTTATATTAATCAACCCAGTTCTCATGTATGGATGTGTAGAACCTGGATTTATCAATGCATGAATAGATAGAGAAAATAGAGAAAAAAATACCAGAAACAACATCGGTGGCATCACCTTCCTCTCTGGTCCTGACAGTATAGACTCTGGCAGGAATTGTAGCCTCTGCACGACTTGCAGATGAATAAGTGACTCTCCCCTAACTGCCTCTGCCACCAACATCACCTCGGGTACTACCACGACCTCAAGGTGTAGAAGTTGATCTCTAAGATGACACAGAAGTAACATGTAACACCCCTTATCCATATTCGATACCGAAACCGGGTACGAGGCATTACCGGACTTAACTTACTTATTTGTACAAAATCGAGCAATGAACTTTTTTTTCAACTTAAACTTTTTCATTTGAACTCTTAACGTCATTATTATGGGCCAAAGAGACTCTAAACATACATATGGACGGGTTCAAAACTGAACCGGAAACTTACAAACACTTAGAAAAATTTTGCCTAAGTCAAGGCCACACGCCGGTGTGATAGAGGTGACATGCCCGTGTGACATATCACACGCCCGTGCTTCAGGCCATGTCCAAAATAAGGGACATTCTGTTTATGACGTTAGCAGACACTTTGGGTCACACGGCCAAGCCACACGCCCGTGTGCTAGCCCGTGTGACAAACTGAATTTTTCGCAAATTAGATACAGGGGACACACGGCCTACCAACACGCCTATGGGACTAACCGTGTGTCACACACGGCCTAGACACACGCCCGTGTGCCTATCCGTGTGGAAAAATGCAAGGCTATTTACCAAGCCATTTGCCACCCTGAAAAGCAACCTCAATCATACCATTAAGATATCCACACCTTAACTACACACTACGACATTATGCACATGCTTCATTCATTACTCATTCAATTGCATAAACTTGCTCTTCATGAAATTCATCACCATTGGATAGATATAACTTAGCTAGTTTTGGCCAATTTCAATGGCCATTTACAAAATGAATGGAATAACATTAATAGCCAACACATTGGCTAAAAAATATGACATATCACAAAATGACCAAGTTCCTATACATGCCATATCAAAATAATCAAACTTTATTATACCAAAAGACTAGCTTGATAGTGTGAATCGAACTCCGACGTCCAACGATCCCCGAGCTAGCTTGGCGATACTACAAGGAAATGGAAAAGACAAGGGGTAAGCGTAAAGCTTAGTAAGTTTGTATGCAATAAATAGCAACGTAAAATTCTTAAGATACATTCATACTTTACTTTAAGTAATAACACAAGTTCTCAAGGGCATTGACATAGCTTACTCGTGCTTACTCTTACCAATCACATATCACATATCGGACTTATTTCTCGTAAGTTTCTCATGTATATCTGTATCACTCATCACATGACTTTAGCAATTTTTCATCTTTAACATAAACATAGCTCTTTACTATCTTTAATAGGGGTGTGCAAAATTCGGGTAAAACCGAATATTTTCGGTTAACCGACCGAATTCGGTTAATCGGTCGGTTAACCGAATTTTTTCGGTCGGGGGTCGGTTAATAATTTTTTGATTTTTCGGTTAACGGTTAATTCGGTTCGAAACCGGTCGGTTAACCGAATTTTTTCGGTTAAACCGAAAAAATTAAAAAATAAAATTATAATGTATAAAAGCCCACTTACCCAGTCCCAACTCCCAACCAAATACCCAAACCCAATTACTTACCAAGCCCAAATATCCAACCCCCAATTACCCAACCCAACCAAATTATATCATTTTATTAATAATTTAATAAATAAAACACTAAACTCCCTACAGTACTCAATCGGTAAACACTAAACACGATAGAAAAAAAAATACCCCTTTCAAACTTCAAATCTGAAATCCCTAATTGATAACTCCGGTCCCAAAGTCTTTCCGTCCGTCACTCCGGCGTGTACCAGGTCAACCTCTATCAAGTATCACCATGAGTTTAGGTAGGTTGTTTACCAACCTCTTAAAATTCGATGTTTAATTTTCTGAGTTTAGGCAGTGTCAATTTAGGGGTTCTTTTAATTTTTTTGTTCTTCCCGTCCTTTGATTTTTATAGCCATATTTAGTTGAGAAATAGCCTTTGAAGTGACGGATTTAGCTTTTCTTTAATCAGTTTTGTTCATTCTTTCTTGAAAATCTGTGTTGCATGTAGATTTGAGTTGTTAACAAAAGCAATATACTTTGTTCTGGTTTGGAGATTTTACCTTTAAAATCCTTGTGTTTTCTGGGTTTTTCTTGTCATCATTAATTGTGTCTTAGTTACCTGTATTAAAAATGAAATTTTATGAACAAGGGATTTAGCCATTTTTGAGACTCGTTCTGCCTCTTTAACTGCTTCAGCTGCAACAAATGACTTATTTAGTTATTTTCAAGTGCGGGATTGAACTGATATTATGAGTAAAGTGATGTTATATACTTATATGGTTGAGGAAATCATTTACAATTGAAGATAAAATGAAATATTTTTGTCGTTTAATGTATTTCTGGGCACAAATAATTGAAAACATGCCAAGTGCCGTAGAAGAAGCCACTGATATCTAAGCCTTGTGATTTTGTATTATGTTTAAATATTACATTATTATTTTTATAATTTTGGTAGGATATTGAAGATATAGAATGGAGTAAAATATAATTGTGTAGGTAATTGAAGACATATCAATTATTTATAATTTTATCTACAAAAGAATAACTATTTAAAAAATAGTAAAGTTAAATTTAAGTTAGTAACGATTGTTTAAAATTGGAATTAGGAAACTTTGAGCTTAGAAATGTATCTACTTAAAATGAATTAATTATTTTTTTAGTCAATATACTTAACTTTGGGGTTTAGTCATTGTAAAGAAAATACCTAATTTGATATTTTTAGCACTTTCATTATATGCTTATAGAATTACGTTTTATGTGGTTTGCCATGTCTTAGAAAGTACCAAATGTTGGACTTACATTTGGTATGCTTATAGAATTACTATATTACTGTAGAATGTAGATTGTATACACTTGTGGACCTGTGGATGCTTTCGTTATATGCTTACTTTGTGTTCACCTTTTCTGTCAAAACTTACAGCAGATTTGGATAAATTTTCTAAAATATATTAACTTCTTCTATTTGAAGACAATGTGTTCAATTGCAATTGTTATGATCTTTGTACATGGGAATGGGATTTTACTTGAAAATATTTGACATTCCATTGTAATATTGACAAATGGTATCTCAAAAGAGATGAATGTCTTTCTCTTCCGATTAAAATCAAAGCATATAATTTCACCTAAAATCGCTTCTAACCTTTCAATATCTAAACTATGTTTTTTTCTAAAACTCAACATAAAAATATGTTTAATATCATAAATGTATTTTAATTTATTATATATGTTTTTCTTGCAGAATGTCAACTGAACCAACATCTATTGAGGCTAGTGTTACACCTCCTACTTCGATAGATTCTGAAAATTCGGGAGTTGGAGCTTCAAGCCAAGCAAAGGGGATTACCGGGAAAAGAAAAGCCACTCTTCCAAGGTCGAAGTTTGGTCTCACTTCACTAAGATTATTAATAGTGAGGGTGCAAGTAAAGCTAAATGTAATTATTGTCAAAAGGAATTTTGTTGTGATATGAAAAAAAATGGTACGGGGTCATTAAAATATCATATTGGTTCATGTAAGAAAAATCCTAGTAATGTTGTTGAAAATAGTCAAGGACAACTAGTTTTACCTAGAAAGGGAGTTGAAGGGGGAAGGAATCTTTCAACTTGGAGATTTGATCAAGAAGCATGTAGGAAAGGATTAGCACAAATGATTGTGATTGATGAATTACCTTTCAAGTTTGTTGAAAGTGAAGGTTTTAAGAAATTTATGTTTATGGCATGTCCTAGGTTTCACATTCCTTCACGAACTACTATGACTAGGGATGTTTATCAATTGTATTTAGATGAAAGGGCCAGGATAAAACAACTTTTGAGAAGTTCTTGTTCTAGAGTTTGTTTAACTACCGACACATGGACTTCTTTGCAAAGAGTTAATTATTTGTGTATCACTGCTCACTTTATTGATAATGATTGGAAATTGAATAAAAAGATTTTAAACTTTTGTCCAATTTCTAGTCATAAGGGTGAGTCCATTGGGATGGTGATTGAGAAATGCTTGTTGAATTGGGGGATTGATAAGTTGTTTACTGTTACTGTTGATAATGCAAGTTCAAATGATGTTGCTATTGGTTATTTGAGAAAGAAATTTAACCCTCGAGGGGGTTTAGTTCAAAATGGTAAATATCTTCATATGAGATGCATGGCACACATTGTGAATTTGATTGTTGTTGAAGGCTTAAAGGAAATGAATAAATCTGTTGAACGTGTTAGGGGGGCTGTTAGATATGTGAGACAATCTCCATCTAGATTACAAAAGTTTAAGGAGTGTGTTGTGGTGGAAAAGATAGAGTGTAAGAAGATGTTGTGTCTTGATGTTTGTACTAGGTGGAACTCAACCTACTTAATGTTAGATACTGCTCAGAACTTTGAGAGAGCTTTTGAGAGATTTGAGGAGCAAGATACAAATTTTAGAGCTGAACTTGAAAGGGGTGATGGTTGGCCTAGTGTGGATGATTGGGATAATGTTAGAAACTTGAGGGATTTCTTGGAACATTTTTATGAAGTCACTTTGCGTATATCTGGCACTTCATATGTCACGTCCAATAATTTTTTTGATGAGCTTTCTGAAATTGATATTCTTTTACGAGATGCTCAGTTAAATAGTAATGTTGATTTCAATGTTATGGCCATCAAGATGAAAGAGAAGTATGATAAGTATTGGGGTGATATTGATAAGATGAATATGCTTATGTTTGTTGCTTGTGTATTAGATCCTAGACAAAAACTAAAGTATCTTGAATTTGCACTTAGTGAAATGTCTAGTTCTGAAAAAGCTTGTGAAATGATGCAAAAATTGAAGGAATCTTTGTATGAAATGTTTGATGAGTATAAGCCTCCACTTCATGGTACTTGTAGCCAATCGAGTGTGCCAACACATGCTTCTCTTGGTGAACCACAACAAAAAATGAAAAGGCGAATGCAAGCTTTGTATAAAAAGCGTGAGTTGGAAATTTGTGGTGAGGATAAAACATCTGAGTTGGATAAATATCTAGCTGAGGCTAATGAGGAATTTGTTGAAGATTTTGATATTTTATTGTGGTGGAAAGTAAACAGTCCTAGATTTCCCACTCTTTCAAAAATGGCCAGAGATGTGTTAGCTATATACGGTTTCTACGGTTTTCTTAGTCTGCATTTAGCAGGGGACGTGTGCTTGATCAATATAGGAGTTCTTTAACTCCTAAAATTGTACAAGCTCTTGTGTGTACTCAAGATTGGATTCAAAATCATCATCACAAGAAGACATCAACAAGATTGAAGAACAAATCCAAGAGCTTGACAAGATTGAAAATGGTATATTTATTTTCTTATTTTAATAGTTTTAAAATTTTTACCATATCACTCCTACTTATTTAATTGCTTCAATGTTTAGACTTTTCTTGAATGCATCAGAGCCTACCCTTAATTCATGAGCTTTCGTGAGTTGAAGGGTATACTTTCTTGCTAACTTATAATCTATTCGTTTGTTTATATTATTTGATTTTTTTAAATGCAAATATTTCTATTATACGCTAAACTTTTGCACTTGTTTTTTCCTTTTTGTAGGTTTAATGCAAATGGAGATTTTTTGGAGAGAAGAAATATATACAAATGAACAATATTAAATACTTACATTTCAATTATGTATTAATTTAAAGATTTATGTAATGTTTTTAAACAAATTATGTAGTGTTAAATCGGTTAATTCGGTTAATTCGGCTAATTCATTAAATCGGCTAAATCGGCTAAATCAAGCTAAATCGGCTAAATCGGCTAAATCAGCTAAATCGCTAAATCATTAAATCGGCTAAATCGGTTAAATCCAAGTTAAATCGGTTAAATCGGTTAAATCGGCTAAATCGGTTAATTTTTAACCAAAAATTAAAAAAAATATAATTTTCGGTTAATTCGGTTAACCGACCGAATTAACCGAAAAAAATTCGGTTCGGTTAATTTTTTTGAAAAAATTTCGGTTCGGTTAACGGTTAAAAATTTTAAAGTGTCGGTTAATTCGGTTAATAACATTTCGGGTCGGTTAACCGGTCGGTTAACCGAATGAACACCCCTGATCTTTAACATAAAATTTAGCCTTTACCCATTGTACCACTTGGAATACTGAAGGATACCTGGAATTCATCATACACATAATAAGATGCCAATGCCATATCCCAGATATGGTCTTACATTGGATCACATGTCGATGCCGATGCAATATCCCAGATATGGTCTTATACGGGATCTCATATCGATGTCGATGTCATATCCCAGATATGGTCTTATACAAGATCGTATATCGATGCCATGTCCCAGACATGGTATTACACGAAATCTCTTATTCGATGCCGATGCCATATCCCAGATATGGTCTTATACAGGATCTCAATTCAGTGCCGAGGCCATATCCCAGCTATGGTCTTATACGGGACCTTATAAATCTCATGTCTTGACGATGGTATCCTTTCTATTCCTAAGGTCAACCGGGACTTTCACATCATAAATCTTTATCATATTCGCATCGAACATCATTGATCAATTTTCATAGAAATAATGTACATTTCATGTAATCTCAAGCATTTCAATACATAATGACATAAGGTTAATTTATTACACACAAACTTACCTCGTTATCAAAATGAGTATAATTGTTCGATTTAGTCCACCACCTTGTTCTTTCCTCGGATTCAGTCCGGACTTCGTGTTTCTTGATCTATAATGACAATTTCACTCTTTTAATGATCACATTGACTAAATCGAACCATGAATCATACTTTGGAAAAATTACAATTTTGTCCTTATACTTTCTCATATTTACAAAATAGTCCCTAGGCTCGTATAATGAAATACACTCATTTCCTTGGTTACCCAAGCCTAGCTGAACCTACCTTAAGCTCATAGTAGCTTATATTTTACTTCAAAATTGATTTTTACTACACATTTTATCACTTTTACAATTAGGTCCTTTTTATGAATTTTCCATGAAAATCCATTAGAAAAATATGTTTATCATACATCAAACTTTCATATTCCTCCATTAAACATCAAAATACATGTATGTCATACATGGGTAAATTTTTTAACATGAACCCTAGCTCAAAATATAGCTAGAAATAGCTAAATCAAGCTACGAGGATCTTAAAAATACGAAGAACATTAAAAACGGGACTAGGGGGTACTTACAATCAAGCTTGAAAGATGACAAAACCCTAGCTATGGTGAGCTTGAAATTTTCGGCCAAGGTTGAAGAAGATTGACACAATTTTTGACTTGTTTTCCCTTTTAATTAACTTATTAACCAAATGACCAAAATACCCTTAGGGCCCCTTTTTTGAGAATTTTCCTTCCCATGTCTATTTTTGTCCATCATTAAATATAATGGTCTAATTGCTAAATAAGGACCTCTAATAAATTTTCTAATACTATCTCATACTTGAAACTTCTAGAATATCATATTTTTCAATCTTTGTAATTTAGTCCTAATGAATAAATTGATCACTCAATTATAAAATTTCTTCATGAAATTTTCACATAATCATGAAAACATGTCATAGACCTCATAAAAACCATAAAACACATATTTCTACCTCGAATTTATGGTCTCGCAACCACTATTTTGGCTAGGCCCTAAATTGGGATGTTACAATTCTCCCCCCTTAGGGATTTTCGTCCACGAAAATCTTACTGGTAAAAAGGTTGGGATATTGGTTTCTCATGGCCTCCTCGGGCTCCCATGTTGCCTTTTCTACCCCATGTCTTTGCCATAGTACTTTCACAAAGGCTATACTTTTATTTCTTAACTGTTTAACTTCTCGTGCTAAGATCTTAATCGGCTCTTCGCCATAAGTCATGTCCGGTTGAATTTCAACCTCTGTCGGTACAATCACATCCGAAGGGTCTGATCGGTAGCGAAGTAACATAGACACGTAGAATACATCATGAATATTTTCAAACTCAGATGGTAATGCCAAACGATAGCCTACCGGTTCTATCCTCTCGGTAATCTCATACGGTCTGATAAAGCGTGGACTCAACTTGCCTTTCCGGCCAAATCTGAGAACTTTCTTCCATGGTGACACTTTCAAAAATACCTTATCACCAACTTGAAACTCAATCTCTTTTCGTTTCAAATCCGCTTAGGACTTTTGCCTATCAGAAGTAGTTTTTAAACAATCATGAATCACTTTTACCTTCTCTTCAGTCTCTCTGACTAAATCGACCCCGTGAATCTGATTCTCTCTGAGTTCAGTCCAATACAAGGGCGTTCGGCACTTATGCCCATATAATGCCTCATAAGGCGCCATTTTCAAGCTCGAATGAAAACTTTTATTGTAGGCAAATTCTACTAATGGTAAGTACTTTTCCCAATTACCTTGAAATTCTAAAACACAACATCGAAGCATGTCTTCAAGTATCTGAATTATCCTTTCCGACTATCCGTCGATTTGCGGATGGAAAGCTGTACTAAAGCTCAATTTTGTGCCCAAGGCTTCTTGCAACTTTTTCCAAAATCGTGATGTAAATCTCAGATCTCTATCTGATATAATCGACAATGGTACTCCGTGAAGTCTCACAATTTCTGACACATAAAAATCCACCACCTTATCAAGCGAATAGTCAATGCGTACCGGTATAAAATGGGCTGACTTTGTAAGTCTATCAACCACAACCCATACTGCATCCTTCTTTTTCGGTGTCAAAGGCAAACCCGTCACAAAGTCCATAGCAATACGGTCCCACTTCCACTATAATAGGCTGAAGTAGACCCGAGGGTACTTGGTGCTCAGCTTTTACTTGCTGACAAATCAAGCATCTCGATACGAACTCAGAAATATATTTCTTCATACTCGGCCACCAATACCATTTCTTCAAATCATTATACATCTCTAGGACCATATCCCAGATATGGTCTTATACGGGACCTTATAAATCTCATGTCTTGACGATGGTATCCTTTCTATTCCTAAGGTCAACCGGGACTTTCACATCATAAATCTTTATCATATTCTCACCGAACATCATTGATCAATTTTCATAGAAATAATGTACATTTCATGTAATCTCAAGCATTTCAATACATAATGACATAAGGTTAATTTATTACACACAAACTTACCTCGTTATCAAAATGAGTATAATTGTTCGATTTAGTCCACCACCTTGTTCTTTCCTCGATTTCAGTTTGGACATCGTGTTTCTTGATCTATAATGAAAGTTTTACTCTTTTAATGATCACATTGACTAAATCGAACCATGAATCATACTTTGGCAAAATTATGATTTTGTCCCTATACTTTCTCATATTTATAAAATGGTCCCTAGGCTCTTATAATGAAATACACCCATTTCCTTGGTTAACCAAGCCTAGCCGAACCTACCTTAAGCTCATAGTAGCTCATATTTTCCTTCAAAACTGATTTTTACTATACATTTTATAACTTTTACAATTAGGTCATTTTTATGAATTTTCCATGAAAATCCATTAGAAAAAGATGTTTATCATACATCAAACTTTCATATTCCTCTATTAAACATCAAAATACATGTATGTCATACATGGGTAAATTTTTTAACATGAAACCTAGCTCAAAATATAGCTAGAAATAGCTAAATCGAACTACAAGGATCTCAAAAATACGAAGAACATTAAAAACGGGACTAGGAGGTACTTACAATCAAACTTGAAAGATGAAAAAACCCTAGCTATGGTGAACTTGAAATTTTCGGCCAAGGTTGAAGAAGATGGACACAAATTTTGACTTGTTTTCCCTTTTAATTATTTATTAACCAAATGACCAAAATACCCTTAGGGCCCCTTTCTTGAGATTTTTCCTTCCCATGTCTATTTTTTTCCATCATCAAATATAATGGTCTAATTACTAAATAAGGACCTCTAATAATTTTTCTAATACTATCTCATACTTGAAACTTCTAGAATATCATATTTTTCAATCTTTTCAATTTAGTCCTAATGAATAAATTGATCACTCAATTATAAAATTTCTTCATGAAATTTTCACATAATCATAAAAACATGTCATAGACCTCATAAAACCCATAAAACACATGTTTCTACCTCGAATTTGTGGTCTCGCAACCACTATTCTGACTAGGCCCTAAATTGGGCTATTTCATAACATCAACTGACTTTAGACAATCTCGAACATAATGCTCCATCGAACCACATCTAATACATGCTTTGGTCTTACGCCAACACTCTCATTTATGACTCTTCCTTCAATAATCGCACTTTGGTATCCAAACAGTACGACCAGGACGATTTGTTCTGGCTATTGGAACAGATGACTGTCTAGATTGGTTTCTGCCCTAAATACCAATCTGAAGTGTAGTGGATCTCCCTTGACTTCTAAAATCTCTAGCTCGTTTAGAAGGTGGTTGAGCTAAAACCAATCGGTCTTTTTCCTTAAGCTTTATCATCCACTTTCTCTTTATCTAACCCCATTGCATGCTCTACCATCTTGGCTCTTTCTACCATATTAGCAATCTCTGTAATCTTGTGAAAAGCTAGTTGGACTTTAATCTCATCTCTCAATCCCTGGCGGAAGTGTTTGCAAGTAGCTTCATCAGTAAGAACCAATTTTGGAGCATACTTGGATAGGTGAAGAAATTCTTGTTCATAATCGATAACGTTCATCTTTCCCTGTTTTAGCTCAATAAACTCTTTCTTATTTTCTCCTAGATACAATTCTCCAACATACCTCTTGTTAAACTCGGTCTGAAACAACTCCCAATTAATCCGATCTGCACGATGGGAACGAACCACTATTCTCCACCAATGAAAGGCATCTCCTTACAGTAGAGACACAACACACTTCAAGCACTCAACTAGGGTGCATTCTAATTGTTCGAATATCCTTTCAACTAATTCTAACCATTGTTCACCAATAGAAGGATCAACACCTCTCACACCTCTAAACTCATTGGCCCTGTGTTTTCTTACTTCTTTAATCAAAGAACCTCTCTGTCTAGCGAGAGGTGCAGGCTGAGGTGCAATACCAGCAACTCTTTGTAACAAATCAACAACAATACGCAATAATGGATCATCACCTTGAGCTGACTGTCTCTGTCCGAAAGTTCTCGGGTATTGATGAACACTAGTTCCCTCTTCACCAAGTGCATTAGGTCTATTTTCGTCTTCTACTTCTCATTCCATACTATCTCTCGATTCCTCAAACATATTACTATACAAAATTTCAAACAAAATAATTTCAGCATCCGATTTCAGCTCAAACTCAATATTTAATAATGGCATGTACACTAGACTTCACTATACACAATACATCACATTTTTACACATCCGGTATCAAATTCAAGTAGCTTTGATGATACCACTCAAATGTGACACATTATACCCAACCCAGTTATTGGATCTGAATATAAAATGCCACATTTCGTTGTTGAAGCAACTCACTTTTTCATTTTTATTTTGAAAAGGAAACGTACTGGTAAAATTATTTTATAAAAATTTCGATAGCATTTTTGCCTATTTTACGTAAAACCCCCTGCAAAATATTTAGATTTTCACAAAATATCCACATTCAAATTATCTCCCAAATCAATTTCCAGCACTACGAATTTTCAAAACATATCAATAAACTAGATTTCTACGCTTTATTATTTTATCAAAACATTAGTTATAAAATACCAGCTAAGAAAACATAATGAAAATATTTAAATTCAATTTACGACATAATATTATATATATAAGCCTAGGTACATGCCATTTACATCAACTATAAAAGTAAACTCTTCACCAACATTGTTTGAGCTAAACTTCAATTCTTTGGATGCTACTGGAACAATCTAACGAATCTAACTACCTGCGCACGAAAAAATAGATAAACCGTACGCTGAGCAATTTTTATGCTCACTGGTGCTAATATCATATAAATCATTACATAAGTATTGGACACAAATTAATTGATAGAAATAAACTAAAATATGATTAAAAATATCATTAATAATATCACAATAAAAGAAAATTATAATATTAATAAACTTTAATATTTTGATATTGACAAATAGAATAATGAAAATAAGCTTTTCAATTAAATTCAAAATCGCATAATTAATTTAATTTGCTGAATATGGAAATTCAAATAAATTCAAGTTTTGTTTTTGCTTTTCTTTCAATTTAGACCTCGTACTAAAGTTTAGACTCATAATTAGATACACGAATTCGCCACCCCGAGTTGTTCGGCAACGATGGCTATCAGAGTAGTCCACGACCCTCTGGGAATTGGGACTGCCCACGACCCTCTAGGAATTGGGGCTAACAATAATAACAACTGACCGACTTGGCATTTTCTCTCTCGACCCTCTGGGAATTGGGGAGATCTAAATTCTCTGACATAAAGACTCTATGGCATGCCAACTATATCTAATTTAGTGTAACTTAGTGAAACGAGGTAAACACCAAATTTCATGATCCATTTCAATTTTATTTTCATATAACTCTCATTTCAATTCTGTTTCATATTCAAATCACATATCGCCTAATGTAAAATAGGGTTCCAATTTGAAACATATTAAATATTTTCTTGCTCAATCATCTAAAATCATAATACTCAAATCCAAATCATAACCATGAATTCGCTAATTAAGTCGTATGAAAAACATAGTATTCATCTTGTAACACCCCTTACCTGTGTTCGACACCGGAACAGGGTACGAGGCATTACGGAACTTAAACACAAGCAAACATACAAAACCGAGCCGTAATTTCCATCCAAATTTAAAAATTTTCACATGCATTCATATCGTCCCTAAAACGAGCCTACGAGGCTCAATACATGCTTTGGAAGTGGTTCGGGACCAAACCGAGAACTTTAGAAAATTTTACAAAACTTAGAAAATTTTTCATGTTACAGGGCTCACACGCCCGTGTGGTCCAAGGGACACGCCCGTGTGACCCTTGGACACGTCCGTGCTACAGGCCGTATTCAAAATAGGGAGCTCTCTGACTTGTGCCACACGGCCATGCCACACGCCCGTGTGCTAGGCCGTATGGTCGATTTAATTTCCATAATTTTTCATAAAATAGGTGCAGACTTCACACGGCCGAGACACACGCCCGTGTAGCACACACGACCGAGACACAGGCCCATGTCTCTGCCCGTTTGCCCAATTCTTGGACATTTTGTTTTTTACCAATTAAGATCCATGGGACACACGGCCGAAACACATGCTCGTGGGGCAGGCCGTGTGTCATACACGGCCTAGAAACACGCCCGTGTGTCTACCCGTGTGGAAAAAAATAAGGCTATTTACCAAGCCATTTTGTCACCCTTCCATGCACAAACCTACACAACAAACATAGAACCATTCCAAGCATATACCATCAACCAAATCGGCCACAACTAAAGCATCAACACCCCATTCACATGCTATCATTTATCATACACAACATCACATATATTTCAACTCAAATCATGCGATTTCCCACATCCATGAAAAGCAATATCATATACATATATATACTTAAAAAAATATTAGCCAATTTCAATGGCCATTTACAAAATGAATTATCAGCCAACATAAGCCAACACATTTGGCTAAATCAATTATAACACATAACAAAATGACCAAGTCCCTATACATGCCATAGCTCAAGATATTAAAATCAATGGTACCCAAAATATTAAGTTGATAGTGTGAATGGTTCTCCGACAGTTTCCGATCCCCGAGCTGGCTTGGTGACACTATAAGACAAGGGAAAAAAAGGGTAGTAAGCTATATAGCTTAGTAAGTTCCAATGCAAATAATAAGCATTATAATCACATATGTATCATACAAATAAACATAATGAACTTGGCATAAATAGTATCAAGATCTTCTAATCATAACTTACTCATTCATAACCTTACCGAGAGATTCATCACATATCGAGCTCATTAGTAAATGAGTTTTACGTACGTACATGTACCAACTCGCAACATAATCATAACCTTTCACAACTTTGACATACTCGTTGAATTTCCTGTTGAGCCACTTGGAATACTAAAGGATACTTGGGAATCTCGCACATTCAATGTCATACCAATGCCATATCCGAGATATGGTCTTACATGGGATCTCTTATCAATGCCAATAGGCCAACTATGGTCTTACACGAAGCCTCATATCAATGCCATATCCCCAGATATGGTCTTACACGTAATCTCAAATAACCCTAATGTCATGACATTCATATCCTACATATTCCTAAGGTTCAACCGAGATTTCTCACTTGTCAAACTTTATTGATTACATCAAAGGATTCAATCATAATTCATACAATATTAAATCATTTAAAAAATAAATAAAACATTGCATTATTTACATACGAACTTACCTCGGTACAAAAATAGTAGAAATGGACCTAATCGCCAAACACCTTGTTTTTCCCCCGATGTAGGTCCGAACCTCATTTCTTTTGATAACTCATTTATTATCCACATTTCTCACTTCAGTCCAAAAATCACATTATGGAAAAATTATATTTTTGCCCCTAAACTTTGACATTTTTACATTTTGGCCCCTAGGCTTATAAAATGAAATCTATTTGATATCTTCTAGACCCAAGCCTAGCCGAACCTCTTTCATGCTTATAACAGCCAACATTATTCATTTAATCACACTTTTACACACATTTTGAAATCTTTTTACAAATAGGTCCTTTTGACATTTTCATCAGAAATCACCTAGAAAAAGTTGTTTATCTAACATTAAACTTGCATAATCTACCATTAAACATCAAAATACACACATGTCTAACATGAATCATCTCTCAAATTAATGGTAGAAATAGATAGTTCGGATGATAACGACTTCAAAAATGTAAAGAGCATTAAAACGGGGCTAGGATGTACTTACAATCAAGCTTGGAAGTTGAACAAACCCTAGCTATGGTGACCTTCTAATTTTCGACACATGGAGAAGAAGATGGAAAAAAATTTTGGCTTTATTTTCCCTTTTTATTCATTTATTTACTAAATAACCAAAATACCCTTAATGCATAACTTTGAAATTTTACCTATTCATGTCCATTTTTGTCCACTAAATTATCCAATGGTCTAATTACCAACGAAGGACCTCTAATTTAAAATCTCATAGCAATTGGACACCTTTATCAAGTAGAACTCAACTTTTTCACTTTTTACATTTTAGTCCTTTTTACTAAATTAAGTGCCCAAACATCAAAATTTTCGAACGAAATTTTCACGAAATCATTTCATAAAACTGTAGACCATAGAAATATAATAAAAATAAATTTTACTGCGTTGGATTTGTGGTCCCAAAACCACTGTTCCGACTAGACCCAAAATCGAGCTATTACAACTCTTCCCCCTTAGGGATTTTCGTCCCTGAAAATCTTACCAGAAAATAGGCTTGGGTACTGTTTTCGCATAGCTTCCCCAGGTTCCCACGTAGCCTCTTCAACACCATGTCTTTTCCATAAAACTTGCACTAGGGATATACTCTTATTTCTCAACTGTTTAACTTCCCGAGCCAAAATCTTGACTGATTCTTCACCATAAGTCATACCGGGTCGAATCTCAACCTCTGTCAGAGAAATCACATGTGAAGGGTCTGATCAATAACGGCGTAACATAGACACATGAAACACGTTGTGGATCCTTTCCAACTCTGTTGGTAAAGCTAATCGATATGCAACTGGCCCTATTCTTTCAATAACCTCATACGACCCAATGAAACGTGGACTTAACTTGCCTTTACGGCCAAATCTCAGAATCTTCTTCCACGGAGATACTTTCAGGAATACTTTATCACCAATCTGAAATTCGATCTCTTTTCTTTTCAAATCTGCGTACGAATTTTGACAATCTGAAGCAGCTTTCAAGCAATCACGGATTACCTTTACTTTTTCTTCAGTTTCTCTAACCAAGTCAACCCCGTGAATCCATTTCTCATGAAGCTCTGTCAAATACAACGGTGTTCGACACTTGCGGCCATACAATGCCTCATACGGTGCCATCTTTATACTCGATTGAAAACTGTTGTTATAAGCAAATTCGACTAAAGGTAGATATTTTTCCCAACTACCTTCGAATTCTAAAACACAACAACGAAGCATATCTTCGAGAACCTGAATCATTCTCTCTGATTGGCCATCGGTTTGTGGATGAAATACGGTACTAAAGTTCAACTTTGTACCCAAAGCTTCTTGCAACTTTTTCCAAAATCGAGACGTAAACCTCGGATCTCTATTCGAAATAATAGAAATAGGCACTCCGTGCAATCTCACAATTTCAGCAATGTACAATTCAGTTAGCTTGTCAAGTGAGTAATCGGTACATACCAGAATAAAATGAGCCGATTTCGTCAATCTATCGACAACGTCCCAAATGGCATCTTTCTTTTTCGGAGTCAAAGGCAAACCCGTTACGAAATCCATCGTAATTTTGTCCCATTTCCACATGGGTACCATCACTGGTTGAAGTAAGCCCAAAGGTACTTGGTATTCGGCCTTTACTTGTTGACAAACTAAGCATCTCAGAACAAACTCCGAAATATCCCGTTTCATACCTGACCACCAATACCATTTCTTCAAATCATTATACATTTTCGTACTACCCGGATGAACTGATAAGCAACCACTATGTGCCTCGTGTAAAATCTTCTGAATAAGTTCATCATTTTTCGGTACACATATTCTATCTTGGAACATCAAATAATCATGCGAACCGATCCGAAAGTCTGAATCATTACCAGATTCACATTGAGCTCTTTTAGCTTGTAATTCACTATCACTTTTTTTAGCTTCACAAATCTGCTGAAGAAATATCGGTCTAGCTCTCAACTCGGCCAAAATTGAACCATCATTAGACAAAGTCAATCTCGTACTCATAGCTCTCAAAGCAAATAAGGACTTTCTGCTCAAAGCATCTGCGACTACATTTACCTTACTCGGGTGATAGTCAATCACTAGCTCATAATCCTTTAGTAACTCGAGCCATCTCCGTCGCTACAAGTTTAAATCTTTCCGAGTCATCAAGTATTTTAAACTCTTATGATTAGAAAAGACATGACACTTCTCACCATATAAATGGTGTCTCCAAATTTTCAAAGAAAACACAATGGTGGCTAATTCCAAATCATGCGTCGGATAATTCTTCTCGTGCGGTTTCAACTGTCTCGAGGCATAAGCTATCACTTTTCCTTCTTGCATCAACACACATCCTAATCCATTCAGTGACGCGTCACTATAAATTATAAACTATTTTCCCGGTTCAGGTTGCACTAAAACCGGTGCCTTAGTTAATAATGTTTTCAACTTCTCAAAACTTTGCTGACATTTTTCTGACCATTCGAACTTAACATCTTTTTGCAACAACTTAGTCATAGGAGTAGCAATCATCGAAAAAACCTTAACAAAACGTCTATAATAGCCGGCTAAGCCCAAAAAGCTTCTAACCTCCGATACATTTCTCGGCGGTTTCCAATCAATAATTGCTGAAATCTTACTCGGATAAACCCGAATACCATCTCCAAAAACAATGTGTCCCAAAAATCTGACTTCTCGAAGCCAAAAAAATCACTTTTGCTGAACTTAGCAAACAATTTCTTATCTCTCAAAGTCTGCAACACAATTCTTAAATGTTATCCCGAGAATAAATCAAAATGTCATCGATGAACACAACCACAAACTTATCTAAGTACGGTCAGAAAATTTGATTCATCAAGTCCATAAAAATAGCATGGGCATTAGTTAATCCAAAAGGCATAACAAGAAATTCATAATGCCCGTACCTTGTCCTAAAAGCAGTTTTCGGCACATCCGACTCTTTAACTCTCAACTGATAGTAGCCTGATCTCAAATCAGTCTTCGAAAATACTCTTGCCCCTTTCAACTTATCAAACAAGTCATCATTTCTTGGAAAAGGATACTTGTTCTTTATAGTCACCTTGTTGAGCTGTCGGTAATCAATACAAAGTCTCATGGATCCATCTTTCTTCTTGACAAATAACACCGGTGCACCCCATGGTGAAAAACTCGGTCTCGCAAAACCCTTATCTGTCAACTCTTGCAACTGAGCTTTTAATTCTTTCAATTCAGTTGGAGCCATTCTATACGGAGCAATAGATATCGGCGAGGTCCCTGGTACTAAGTCAATACCAAACTCAACTTCTCTGACCGGTGGCAACCCTGGCAACACTTCCGGGAACACATCCGGATATTCACAAACTATCGGCACTGATTAAATTTTTAAGTCAGACACTTTTGTATTCAACACATAAGCAAGATAAGCTTCACAACCTTTCCTTACACACCTCTGGGCAGACATCGAAGAAATCACAATAGGTAACTCACCCGACTTATCTGAATCAATCCGAAAGATTTCACCATTTTCACATTTCAGTTCAATAATCTTTCTTTTACAGTTTACTACGGCATCATGAAGGGTCAACAAATCCATACCCAAAATTAACATCGAATTCATCAAATGGCAACAACATTAAATCAGTCGAAAAACAATGACCTCGAATCATCAAGGGACAATTCTTGCAAACTCTATCAACTGATACATGTTTGCCTAAGGGGTTTGACACTCTAACCACAAACTTAGTAAACTCAACTGGCAAGCTCTTACTAGCTACTAGTTTCACACAAACATAAGAATGAGTCGATCCAAGATCAATCAATGCAATTACATTAGTATTATAGAGAGAAAAAGTACCAGTGATAACACCGGGAGATGTCGCTTCTTCGCGAGCACTGATGGCATAGGCTCTAGTAGGTGCTCGAGCTTCGGATCTCACAGCTGTATCTTTCGTCACACCTTTACTACTAGCTCTATTTCCAGTATTTCTCGGTGGTCTACCCCTATTAGTAGTATTACTCGGCCTCGCACTCTGAAATTTTTCTTTCTCAGCCATTTCAGGATAATCTCGGATAAAATACTCTTGAGAACCACACTTAAAAAAAACCCGATCATTCATTTTACACTGTCGGGATGTCTTCTTCCACAATGTTGACATTCGGGTTTATTAGACTTTACATTACCCACACTTGCCATTGAAGTAGCTTGAGATTTAAAACTCGAATGTTGCTTCCCACGATCTCTATGTGAATACCCCGCTGAAACATTCAAACGGGAATACATTTCTTTATATTTCTTTGAATGAGATGGAAATGACTTACTCATTGGACTTTTCCTTGAATCTCTAGCTTCAAGATCAGCTTTCCTCTTCTCTTTATTCAACTATTCGGCCTTACAAGCCCGTTCAACCAATACCACAAATTCCTTCAGCTTTAAGATCCCAACTAACACACGAATATCCTCATTCAATCTATCCTCAAATCTCTTGCACATAATAGCCTCGGTGGAAACACACTCTCGAGCATATTTACTAAGTCTGATAAATTCTCGCTCATACTCTGTCACTGTCATACGACCCTGTTTCAGCTCAAGAAATTCCTTATGTTTCTGATCGATGAACTGCTGACTAATATATTTCTTTCGGAACTCCTCTTGAAAGAATTCCCATGTAACCCTCTCTATTGGTACCACCGATACTAGTGCATTCCACCAATAATATACATAATCTCTCAGAAGTGAGATGGCACACTTTAAACACTCATCTGGTGTGCAGGACAACTCATCAAATACCCTGATGGAGTTTTCGAGCCAAAACTCGGCTCTTTCGGGATCATCATCCACATTAGCTCTAAAATCTTCAGCCCCGTGCTTTCAGATTTATCAACCGGGGGCTTGTTCATTCTTACAAATTCTACACCTTGTGGAGCTACGGGAACCGATTGAGGAATAGGTGGGGGTGGAGGAGGTTGGGCATTCGGATTTGTTCAAACAAATTCCGTATACCACTCATTCATCATGTGGATAAAGGCTTCCCTACCCCCTTCTCCCTGACTAACCATAGGAGGTCTACTATTAAACGGTGCTGCCCCTTGAGCGGGAGCCGGCGTATTACTTTCAACTTCATCAGCCTCAACTAAATTGGGATCCATTTACTATATGAAAACACAATTTAAAATTGTCAGGAGTTATCACACTATCACAGTTCATTTATGGCATGTATAGCTAGACTCTTACACACACTACGTTAGTCTGAGAATCGACTAAACTGTAGCTCTGATACCACTAAATGTAACACCCCTTACCCGTGTTCGGCACCGAAATAGGGTACGAGGCATTACCGAACTAAAACACAAGCAAACATACAAAACCGAGCCGTAATTTCCATCCAAATTAAAAACTTCTCACATACATTCATATCATCCTTAAAACGAGCCTACGAGGCTCAATACATGCTTTGAAAGTGGTTCGGGACCAAACCGAGAACTTTAGAAAATTTTACAAAACTTAGAAAATTTTTCATGTTACATGGCTCACACGCCCGTGTGGTCCAAGGGACACGCCCGTGTGACCCTTGGACACGCCCGTGCTACAGGCCGTGTTCAAAATAGGGATCTCTCTAACTTGTGTCACACGGTCGTGCCACACGCCTGTGTGCTAGGTCGTGTGGTCAATTTAATTTCCAAATTTTTCATAAAATAGGTGCAGACTTCACATGGCCGAGACACACGCCCGTGTCCAAGCCTGTGTAGCACACACGGCCGAGACAAACGCCTGTGTCTCTGCCCGTGTGCTCAATTCTGGACATTCTGTTTTGCAACAATTAAGGTGCAAGAGACACACGGCCGAAACACATGCCTGTGGGGAAAATAAGGCTATTTACCAAACCATTTTGTCACCCTTCCATGCACAAACCTACACAACAAACATAGAACAATTCCAAGCATATACCATCAACCAAATTAGCCACAACTAAGGCATCAACACCCCATTCACATGCTATCATTTATCATACACAACATCACATATATTTCAACTCAAATCATGCGATTTCCCACATCCATGAAAAGCATCATCATATGCATATATATACTTAAACCAATATTAGCCAATTTCAATGGCCATTTGCAAAATGAATTATCAGCCAACATAAGCCAACACATTTGGCTAAATCAATTATAACACATAACAAATTGACCAAGTCCCTATACATGCCATAACTCAAGATATTAAAATCAATGGTACCCAAAATATTAAGTTGATAGTGTGAATGGATCTCCGACAGTTTTTGATCCCCGAGCTGGCTTGGTGACACTATAAGACAAGGGACAAAAAAGGGTAGTAAGCTATATAACTTAGTAAGTTCCAATGCAAATAATAAGCATTATAATCACATATGTATCATACAAATAAACATGATGAACTTGGCATAAATAGTATCAAGATCTTCTAATCATAACTTAATCATTCATAACCTTACCGAGAGATTCATCACATATCGAGCTCATTAGTAAATGAGTTTTACGTACGTACCTGTACCAACTCGCAACATAATCATAACCTTTCACAACTTTGACATACTCGTTGAATTTCCCGCTGAACCACTTGGAATACTAAAGGATACCAATGCCATATCCTAGATATGGTCTTACATGGGATATCTTACCGATGCCAATAGCCCAGCTATGGTCTTACACGAAGCCTCATATCGATGCCATATCCCCAGATATGGTCTTACACGTAATCTCAAATAACCCTAATGTCATGACATTCGTATCCTACCTATTCTTAAGGTTCAACCGAGATTTCTCACTTGTCAAACTTTATCGATTACATCCAAGGATTCAATCGTAATTCATACAATATTAAAGCATTTAAAACATAAATAAAACATTGCATTATTTACATACGAACTTACCTCGGTACAAAAATAGTAGAAATAGACCTAATCGTCAAACACCTTGTTTTTCCCCCAATCTAGGTCTGAACCTCGTTTCTCTTGATCTATAATAGCAAATTTAACTCATTTATTATCCAAATTTCTCAATTCAGTCCAAAAATCACATTATGGCAAAATTACATTTTTGCCCATAAACTTTGACATTTTTACATTTTGGCCCCTAGGCTCGTAAAATGAAATCTATTTGATTTCTTCTAGACCCAAGCCTAGCCGAACCTCTTTCATGCTTATAACAGCCCACATTATTCATTTAATCACACTTTTACACACATTTTGAAATCTTTTTACAAATAGGTCCTTTTGACATTTTCATCAAAAATCACCTAGCAAAAGTTGTTTATCTAACATTAAACTTGCATAATCTACCATTAAACATCAAAATACACACATGTATAACATGGTTAAAACCCTAGACCTCAATCATCTCTCAAATTAATGGTAGAAATAGATAGATCGGATGATAACGACTTCAAAAATGTAAAGAGCATTAAAAACGGGGCTAGGATGTACTTACAATCAAGCTTGGAAGTTGAACAAACCCTAGCTATGGTGACCTTCTAATTTTCGGCACATGGAGAAGAAGATGGATAAAAATTTTGGCTTTATTTTCCCTTTTTATTCATTTATTTACCAAATGACCAAAATGCCCTTAATGCATAACTTTGAAATTTCACCTATTCATGTCCATTTTTGTCCACTAACTTATCCAATGGTCTAATTACCAACTAAGGACCTCTAATTTAAAATCTCATAGCAATTGGACACCTTTATCAAATAGAACTCAACTTTTTCACTTTTTACAATTTAGTCCTTTTTACTAAATTAAGTGCCCAAACGTTAAAATTTTCGAACGAAATTTTCACGAAATCATTTCATAAAACTGTAGACCATAGAAATATAATAAAAATAAATTTTACTGTGTCGGATTTGTGGTCCCGAAACCACTGTTCCGACTAGACCCAAAATCGGGCTGTTACACATCTTAAAGCATAATTTTATAAATATTAACTAAATTATTCAAGCTCATCCAAAACTCATAAAAATAAAATAAAATAAATATAACTATTAAATTAAATATTCTAAAGCTTTGTGTAATGAAAATAAGATATTAGTACAAACCGAAGTTTTAATCGCTTTACTCCTTTTCTTCGCCTTTCTCCTTCAAGATGTTCGCTTCGTTTTTAGCTAAAATAGGAGCAATTCAATACAAAACAACATCATTTATCCATTCTAAAACTAAAACTAATAAAAAAAACTTAAATATGCATGATTATTCATATTAACAACTTAAGTTTTCTAGTCCAAAATTCCCATATCTTTCGACTCGATTATCCATTTTCAATTCCGTCTTCACCAGAGTACTCACTGCTTCACAAGCTATCATTTAGCACCAATATTACACAAAGTGACCAATGTTCTCTTCTTCCCTTTTAACATGGCCAAATATACCAAATAAACTTTTCATCCATTTTTGTTTCTTTTTCACACTTCTAACAAGCTAAAACTCATCTTATAATAATTTCCTATCCAAAAATATATATATTTCACTTAAGTTTTCTAAGATTTCATCAATGTCCTTTAATGGCAACTTCCAAAATACTTGATAAAATAAAAAACTATTGGTATATATATATATATATATGTCAAGTAGGCTTCAAAGATTCAAAATCTATAAAAAAAAATTAAAAAAGAACCATATGTTAAGCTTGAAATTGAAGGAAAATGATGAAAGGGGTTTTTTTTTTTTTTTCCCAAACTTTCATGAGAAAGATGAGAAATAACTTATTTTTCTCTCCTTTTATATATATATATATATGAGAAAGGATTGTATGAAACAGTGACGTCATGTCATCTGTCATCCCTTTCCAATAGTTTTATGCCACATCGGTATATTTATCCCGAATTTAAGGATTTTAATTTGATTTTATTTTTTCGGGATGAAAATCTTGAAATTCAGGATAAAAATATCGATGTGGCATAAAACTATTGGAAAGGGATACAGATGACATGGCGTCACTGTTTCATACAATCCTTTCCCATATATATATATATATATATATTATAATAATTAATAAATTACTATTATTTTAAATAAAATGTTAAATAATAATTATTTGATGAAAATATCATTTAAAGCCATTATGAAAGTTTTGATTTCTTTTAAGTAATGGTAAAATTACCATTAAGTCCTTTCCATCAAAATAAAATAGGATAATTGCATTTTAGTCTCTATACTTTTCTAACTTATTCAATTTAATCCCTGAACTCGATACCGAATTTTTAACTTAACCACGTACTCCTACTAATAATCCTCTTTGTTTTCATGTTGACAATTTTCTGTAAAAACGATCACAATTTCTTATACTTCTATTTATTTATAGATCACTTATTCAAGGACTTCTACCATAAATATTATCCTTCTCTTTTTTTCTTTTTTCTTTTTTTTTTAACGTGGGGATGTTACATATTGGGTGCAGTGATGACGTATATTACATTCATAGGAAGTGAGTTTAGGTTTGAATCTTTGATAGAACATTATTGAGAGAGGCAACCATGAACATCGAAATGATTAATTTTCATGTACTGTAAAACAGATATGAATGATATTTGATCAAACCAAAAAATTAAAATGTGTAAAGTTTGAATTTCAAAAAATTCAAAAACTTTCTTAAAATTTTAATTTAATATAATATTTTCAAAATATGATAAATTATTGAGTTTGTTTGACAAAAAAATAAAATATAAACAAAGTAAGAAACAGAGTCATAATAGTAGATTTTAGCATCCTATAGGATTATTAAATAAACATTCAAGAATTAATGAATTATTGGTGTAGAACACCAGATTTGCTATCATTCTGCAGCGTTGACTATTGAGATTTTTTATTTTTAGAAATATAGATTTATTAAATATCACTTCTTAAAAATAAATTCATGAATGAATTAAATCAACGGAACTTCAAATTTAATTAATGAATTTTCGTTCCGTATCATAAATTGTTTTAAAGTTCTCTCTCATATTTAGGGTTTACTTTTTTCCTTCTGAATACTGACCAAGAATTAATGGATCTGAAAGGAAATTAGGACAGTTGAGCTTCGGACGTTTAAATGAATGAATTAAATCCAGGTGATGTTTAATCACAAATTAACAGAGAATTAACCAACAACTATGAACATGAAACAATTTATCATCATTTGATAAAGAAAAAAAAAAAAAAAAAACCCTTCCTTTGTTCAGTAATCTGGGAGCCCTTTCATGAATTCAAGCAAAGATGGTGAGTTCAAAGTTCCCATATCAGCAAACTTTTGAGCAGGCGGCCTCGGTGAGCAAAAGAAATCTGTGGAACTCGGTGTAAAGAGAGGCATATCAGCCAGAAACTGACTTATAGGACTCACAGTCGTAGCAACGTAAGACGAGCAGACATCATCTGTAATTGCAGAAGAGGTTTCGTTATCTTCCTGTCTGGTAATAATCTTGTTCTTGTGTGGCGGTCGCGATGGTGGGGGAGCTGCAGTTTGCTTAACAACTTCACCATCGGATCTGGAAAGCCCTGTAAGCTTTTGAACCAAGGCCATGAAATCCCGAGCCTGCGTGTGGATAATATTGGGGGAATGGGTGTAAATGATGAGCGGACCCTGTCGCTGTTGTTGTTTTTGCTTTGGGTGATGAAGAGCTGATGAAGAAGATGGCTTTTGAATGACATGAGAGCCTTTGTTGATCTTCAATGGAGATGGACGAATACCGTTCATCATCAGTTCTTTCCTGGGAGCACGTTCATGGGAATTTGAAGAACTCATACTCGAAACCTGTGAAATTAAACTGAAGAAGATGTTTATAACTTACTAAGGTAGAGATATAAATGGAGAGAAACACATATATATAGACATAGATGTATAAGAGATGAATTGGAGGTGAAGCCAGCGATTCTGACCGTTGACGAAAATAAAGGGCGAAAACTATATCTTAACGTATAGAATAGTAATTCTTAATAAACTAAAGGAATAACATGTGTGGTTAAGAGTGGACAAACAACTTATAATAATTCCCAAAAAGCTAGTATTTGATTTTTAATTGCCTGTTTGAATTTTTGGTTTTGGTTAGAGGGCATGTTTGTCGGCGGCCAACGACGGCGTAGCTACCGGTACTTAGTACGAGTCTTTTGACTTCATATAATAAAATCATCTAAAGTATTTCCCAAATGGGGTTACAAATCCAATCCATGAGATTTTTTATCTTTTATTTAATCTCTTAAACTATCAATTCAACCATAATTAAATAATAAAATGATAAAATTAACAATTAATTGGTCCAATCACCATTTTTTTAACTTATTACTTTATAAAAATAAGGGTATCACATTTATATATTTCATCGTATTCAGGGGCGAAAGTAGAAAATTTTTTTAGGGGGAGCCGAAATGAAATTTTAATTTTTAATAGTTTATATATTTATAATTTTTAAAAAATTAAATTAAATTTTCATAATTTTAGGGGGTCAAAATATAATTTTATCTTTACTAATTTAAAATTTTAAAATTTTCTAAATGATCAAAACAATAATTTTCCATTTTAAGGGGGGCCGGGCCCTACCAACCCCCTGATTCACCTCTCATTGTATCATAATTTTATTTAAATTATTTTATATTTAATACATTCATATAATTCATATTATTTGTTTGTCATGTATTTTAATTATTTTTCATGGCTAATATTATTCTTTCTTAGCCTTCTCTTCCATAAAATATTGACCTTATTTTCTTTTTCTTTTTTTTTTTTGTTTTTCTTGTGAAGGGCCATTACCAGAAATAGGTACATACTTGTTATAGGATTTGGGAATTCTTTGACTTCCGGCGTCAATTCAAGAAAAAAGTTGAAGTCAAATAAAAGAAATCTTGAAAAATTGTTATGCTAATATTTGATTCAAGGGTTTTTAATAGTATATATTTGATGTGATGGTTAAAATATGGCATAGGTCCCTATACTCTTCTCAGTTTTGGAATTTAATCCTTATACTTCTATTTCTAGGAATTTAGTCCCTCTATTTTTTAGATTTCAAATTTCAGGTCTAACTGTTAACACTGTTAAGGGTATTTTGTTAAATTTAGGTTCATTACATCGTTATTTTTTTTAGTTATATTGCTACCAAGTGAGTATTTTTTATATTTTAAAATGTAAAACCAACAAATTTAACAAAAAAAAAAACAACATTAATAATTGGACTTGAAGTTTAGAATCTAAAAAGCCAAATTTAAAAAGAATAGAGTAAGCTGTGGCATATTTTAACCTTGATGTGATAAACTAGTTAAAATCGATTCAATTGATAAGACAAAAAGTTATTTATAATATTTTTGTTGAAAATTTAATTTCTTATGTTAAATTAAAGACCATGCATAATTGTCAACTGTATTCAATATTTAAATTAAATTTAATTAGTGCTTACCATCAATTATTCTAATATTATTTTACACCATTTTTTTGTGTTTTTTTATTTCTTTAATAATTTTCTGGTTTATTTGAACGGAACACTAATTGATAAAAAGGAGAAAATTAGGAAGAAATTGAGGTAGGCAGCAAAGTCATTCATAGTGGAAAAAGTGATTTTGTCTACTACTTGCTGTTTGCGTTTTAAATAGAATAAATGCACAAAAGGTCCTTGTATTATCAGGTTAGCAGCTTTTTAGTCCCTATCAAAATAAATGTAACAATTTAATTCATGTACCTGTGTAGAAAAGGAAAATTAATTCAGTTGTACATTAACATGCCATGTTTTTCATAGTTACATTTATATACACACTTTAATTCTCTTTATTTCTTCAATTTCATATACATTTATTTTGATAGTGATTAATTTATTCTTTACTAAGTTTATTCTTTTAGTTTTTCGCATTTTATTAAAAAATTTAATTTTTTTATGCTCCCTTCCCCCAAATCAATTTTTCAAGTATTACGGTTTAGATTTTTAGGTAAACTATAAAAATAATTTTTTCAATTATTAGTGTTTTTCATTTTGGTCATTTAGATTTAAAATTTTCTGTTTTAATCACTAACGTCACTCATATATTAAATAACTAACGAAAGCCTTTTATTGGCCGAATAATAAATTTAGACCTCCTAAGTTTATAGGTCTATTAATTTGGTCCTAATTCTAAAAATTCAATAAATTTAAGCACCAACTTTACATATTCTGTCAATTTAATCTTGATTCTTAAAAATTAAAAAATAAAAGTTTATTTTTCGATAAAAATACTTAAGATTTTATAAAATTACTTACAAAAGTATAAATAAATGAATGCTCATTTTTCTAACATAAATTTTATTTTTAATATTATTTTATAAATTAAATATGTTAGAATTGTAAAATAAATCTGAAATAAAACTTAATAAACCAAGATCTATCATGTTAAATCATCAAGAATAAATCAATAACATAATTAGATACGGAAAAGTATCTAAATCCATGAATTCCTTGAAATTTTCGGATCTTGGGGTTTTGATCTTCTAAATTAGCACACAAGTAATATAGAGAATGTGGCTCTCTCTTTTTTAAAGATGAGATATTAGAAAGTTAGCTTGTATGTAATTTGGGGACCATAACCCTAATATATAACTTTGGCACATTAGCCCTAATTTCTAATCAGCCAATCATCAATTAGAAATTATTACTAGAGTATCTATACATATTTGACCCATTCTTTATTTAATAATTAAATCCCAATAAACCTTAACCAAATTAGATCACTTTTAATTTGGGCTAACCTATTATGATAATAAATAATAATATGTAATTAATTATATTATATATGTAATGTCCATATTTGTAACTGTAACGACCTGAATTTGGGCCTAGTAGAATTGGGCCCATAGGGCCTTGGAGAGTAGGAGTGTTTAAAATTTTTGAGAACAATAGAACGGCATTATTTCAAGTTGGACTTAATAGGAAGGTGATTTTGGAAAGTTACGAGGTTTCTAGGAAGTTCCGGGTTCAAGTTAGGCTATTGGTAAATTTTGTGTTTAAGCACTTAAATGAGAGAATGTAAGTGGCATCAAGACTTAAGGTAATAAATGTGTATTTTGCTAGCATAAATGAGCATATGGCAAGGAGGTTATGGCGTCAAGTGGAGAGCTTGGAGGGAAGGGGTTCAAATCCCATCTTTTGCAAATTTTTGATTAATTTTTGTACTTCTCTTCCATGTGTCGGTCATGGCATCAAATATGGTAAGGGAGACTTTTCTAATGTTGGAAAGATGGCTAATGAAATATGGTAAGGAGGAAGATAAGGGAAAAGGAAGGAAAGAAATGGAAGAATAGGAAAGAGAAGGGAACATGTTGGCCTATTATGTGGAGGATGTTTTGGAAAGCATTTTGGTCAACACTCATCTTTTTGTAAAGATGATACATGGTTTTGTTAGGGGGAAGAGGGGAGCGAATTTCTCTAGCTCTCTCTTGCATTTTCACATTTTTGGGATCACTTTTCCTTTTCGAGGCATTTTGGGGTCTTCTTCAATTTTTCCTAACCAAAACCTCAACTTCACCATGTCTTTCTAACCCTTTTCTTCCTTAGTCGAATCTCTCCTATAGCTACCATTTCGGTTTGTGTTCTTTAATAGCTTGTTCTTTGATTGGTTTTCTTTTCGGTATAGTCTCCATAGCCGGAACCTAGAGTTATTGTTTGTTGCTAGTGCCAAAACCTGTTAATCCCTTTCGGCTCATCCTGTTATTAAGGGCCGAATCAAGCCATCCTTTGCTGCTACTTATCATTCTCTTAGCCTTGGTTTCGGAAGTTGATTGGTAAGTGGGTGATTAGGCCGAATATTGGTGGTAAGATGTTACTCTTTATTTCGATGTTTCGCGCCGCTCATGTGATTCTATTTTGTGGTGATGATTTCAACTTCTTGCTCTTGTGGAAGGGCCGAATATTGGATGAAGGCTAACCCCTTTGGTACATCCCTTATTTACTTTAGGAACTCGTTGCAATAGCCAAGGTGCAAGGCCGGATTTCAGAACCTAGTAGGAAGGATCACGATGTGGGGGCAACGAAGAGTGGTTTCAGAGGAAATCCAAACCAGGTGTGTAATCCCGTACCCTTCCGAATACATGTTTGAAATGGTGTGTAATCTCATACCTCTCTGAATGTTTGCATGAAATGGTCTGTGATTCGATCGAAATATCGAAGAAAATTGGAAATCGGCATCCGTAACCACTCGGGCGTGCGTATGTTCGTAGTGGTAACCATAGTTGCAATGAAACAGTTTTGGATTGAAGCAGTGACGTGATTTTGAAAAATCACGAAAAATAGGATAAAGGGAATTTGAAAGTGAATAAGATATAGAATTAAAGCTTACTGTGTCTATTTTTAAATCAAAGAAACAAAGTAGGAAGAGGGATTTTATATTCTGTGATATTTTAATTTTAGTGAGACTGGTTCTGAATGACTTCGTGGTTCCCTGTTCTGTCTTGGAAAAATCATTTAAAATTGTACAAAGTTAATTATGAGTTATAATTTATATGTATAGATTCCTTAGTGAGCCTATTTTCAATAGAAACATGTGGGAGCAACATATAAAAACTGTACAGTGAGATATTTGAATTTCGGGTAAGAGAGGTCAGAACCATTGGTCAGTGAAACAAGGGAAATTTTAATGAATAAAATGTACTAAATGACTAAGCCAAAAATTCTATAAAAATTTTAGTAAGAAGATATATGAGTCTAGTTTCAAGGAAAATTT
This sequence comes from Gossypium sturtianum, assembly GCA_025698515.1. NCBI lineage: Eukaryota > Viridiplantae > Streptophyta > Magnoliopsida > Malvales > Malvaceae > Gossypium > Gossypium sturtianum. The sequence continues at coordinate 73,564,052 of CM046947.1, read as the reverse complement.
ACGGATCTAAATTTCGAGTTTTCTAACTTGAGTTACAGTCAATTTAGTCAATATGACGGAGATGGACAGTTTCAATTTTTATGCCCCACATTAGTAGTTAAGTCTGGGTTGCGAAATTACCAAAATACCCTTAGAGGGTAAATTACCGAAATACCCCTTGGTTGCGAGATTACTGAATTACCCTTAGTGGGTAAAATTACCGAATTATGAAAATGCCCCTACGGGCCGATTTACTAAAATGCTCCTATGGGCCGAATTGCTAGAATGCTTTAGTGGACCGATTTACAAAGTTCTATAATTGGCCGATTTACCGTAATAAATCTCTAAATCAATGATTGTTGTTTATATTTGTGGATATTATGCTTTATTATGTATGCTTTATTATGTATGTTGCATTTACATAATTTGCATGGGATGGAAAAAATGTTGAAGAGAAGTGTAGCCCGATGGCATTACCACAAAAATGTTTGTTATTATGTTTCATTCTGATTCTGGTGGCTCTGCCACAAATTCTGATAATGGCTATGTGCCAACCTAAATATGGCTTTGTGCCATCGTGATTATGGCTTTGTGCTAAACGTATTTACCCGGGGCTATGTGCCTAACATATGAATTAACGACTCTGTGTCGATCATTTTTTACCAAGGTCGTGCAGCCGAGTATATTACCGAATATGATATTCGGTGGCTCGCCATTAATCAGTATAGTGGCTATGCCACGCATAATTATGACTCTGGTGGCTCAGCCACAAATATTATTAAATGGCATCTTGCCTGCGAATTAAATGGCATCTTGCCTGCGAATTAAATTGCGACTTGCCTGCGATTGGTGTGTTTGGCGGGGTAGGTTTACTTGATCCCCACAGGTGTGATGGGATGGTACGGCTGGTGTGTAGCGGATGGATATCTAGGATGGGTTGGGTTGCATACATTCATACATTTGCTTCATTTTAAGATTGTTATGTAAAAAGGGCTTAGGCCCATGATATTGCTATATGGGTTCAGGCCCAGTGGATGACGGTAAGGGATTTCACACTAAGTTCTTGTAACTCACTCCCCCTTTTTCTTAACCCTTGTAGGTAATGTTCAGTGATGTGGATTTGGGCCATGGATGACTCGATGGAGGCCATACTTCAGTAATGGTGTTATTGAACTTTAGATTTCTATTTCCGCTTATTTTACTACTCTTACTATTTTGGGTTTTTATGTTGTAATAAGGCCTCTGGAATATTTTATTTTTGCTTTATGTTTTTCGTACTTACTATTTTGCTTGAATGATTTTAAATGAGTATTTTTCTAAAAACTTAAATAAAGGTTTTTCAAAATTGATTAATAAATGGTTTTCATAATAAATATGTACAAATAATTTAACTAGGATTCTCTTTCAAATTTTCAACTTCATTTTCAAAAGTCATGGTTTTAAAGTTCACTACCTCGATTTTTGACTCATCAATCAACCACTCAAAAATTAGTTGTATTTTATCAAATATTCCCATCCAAACTTGTTTTCTTAACCATAATCAAATTACACCTATTTTAGTACGAATCATAAGGATTTATCACGTTTTCTTCATGTGACATGTCAGATCCGGTCATACCGCATGTGCCGGGTTTGGGGTGTTACAGTAACACCCCAAACCCGGCCTAGACATTATGGCCGAATCAGGGAGTGTTACGAAGAAGAGTTTTGAAACTAATGTCACTTCAATGAAAACCTTGTATAGTTACTTACTAAGAAGAGTCTGAGTTATGCAAAAGTTATTTATTTTCATATTCACTACTGAAACCGTTGTTATTTTGTTCCTTCACCAAAACATAATTTGCAGCGGAAGTCTTAAAAACCGTTATATCTCAAAAAATCAGTTCGTGTTTTTAGAAAACATTTGTTTGCGTAAAATCGGGTTTTGTCAATCATCGTAATTTAGAAATCATACACGCATCCAAATCAAAAAGTTAAAAACAAACAATCTAAAAGTCCAGAGAGTCCAAAATTTACGAAACTCTCAAGAAAAACCAGAATTAAAAATATATAACCGATAATTAAAAGATAGTTTATATACTGGTGGTCACTGCTGAGCCTCCGTCGCATCAACCCGCCTATATCTGATGATTACCTAAACAGAACAGACAAACGGATGTGAGTATTATAAACTCAGTGTGTCACTCACGGAAATATACATGCAAAAAATTTAGATTTCCAGTATTTCAGAATAGAAGCGGACATAAGTCCCTAGCAGAATCAGATCATATCAGAATTAGATTTTCAGAACATAAAGATATACAGATTCCTACCTCCATCCTCTACACACCATATTCGTCCATCCCAACACACCATGTGAGGTATAAAACACCCACTCATCCCTACACACCACATAGTGTCTGTATGACACTTATCAGAATAGTATGCAGACAAGCTGCCAGTATATCGGCAATATGTCGCCTCACAAAACACTTTCTTCACATATACAAATCCCACCCTATATACAAATACAAATGACAATTACAAATAACATATGCAGATATTCAAAATTAACAAGTCTCGCATACATAAATCATACATGCTTTTAGAAAACAGACAAATCATACATATCTATTTCTAATCTCAAATCAGTTTATCAGACTAGGGAGGTATCATATATTAGGGTTTGTTTGCCCTTACCGACCCTACGGAAGGCCCACAGTCGATCAGAACAACTTATGTGACCCTAGGGAAAATTCAGACTTTTGGGCTCACATGCCCGTGTGGCCTACACGCCCAAATTAGCCTTGCCCGTGTAGCCCACACGGCTTGGCCCAAAGCTTACACGCCCAGATTGGCCTAGCCGGTGTGGCCCACACGGCCACAAACTTTCCCGTCACACGGTCGTGTGTCGCACACGACCGGTCACACGGCCGGGCACACGCCTGTGTGGCGTCGACAGGCCACTTCTTCAGCTTTCACCGAACCTCGTTTTCTCTTATTTTAATTACACAATTGGTTTATTTTTTACGCAAAAGTAATCCTGAGACCTCTGAAACCTAAAAACGACACCCCAAACACTGATTTAGCAATCAATTTACGAATCTAACATGGTTTAACCAAAAACACATATACCGACTTACCGCTAACAAAGATGACCACAACCTCAAATCAAGCCGTTGGAGCAAAGTCTGCTGTTTCACCGCCTTCACCTACGCTATAGACTCGTAGAAAGAAAAAATAACTTCCTTAACTACACCACTATGTGAATTCAAAAGAAAAGGAAAGCGACCCAAAACGAATCTTCAAAACTTACCCAAATAAAAGAGGAACCATAGGAAAACCACAACGAAACGACTGGCACAGTCGATTGTCAAATGGAGTAGAGAGAAAAGACCAAAAGAAGAAAGAATGAGGAAAAGAAAAGGGAGAGAAGAACTAACGTCAGATTTTTTTTGAGAAAGGGAAAATTAAATTAGATTAAATTAAAAATACACATAATCCCTACTCCCCTACGAACCACTAACCACCTTATCCCACCAAATCTGACACACTAACCACATCCAAATACCTCAGACTCCTAACTCCATCGAACCTCTATCAGACAACCGAATCAAAAACATCATCTACGCTCCCACAGGGAATCGAACACGAGACCTTAGGGTAAGGTAACACCTTACCTCTTGAACCAGCAGGCTCATTCTGATATGAGTTTGCTAAAGATAAAATATAACCCAACCCACCAAAGATAAGGCTAGGATCAAAATGACAAAATTTTCTAGAGAGTGGGACTTGAACCTAAGACCTCATACACACACCCAATACACTTAACCATTGAAGCAGATACATATTTGTGTCACAATTCAAAGAAACAAAATTAAGAAATTTAGGGCGTTATAATATTTTCCAACAATCTCCTACTTGGACCACACATATATACCGATTACCTTATAATTACATGTCATTATATAACTTTATGAGCTCAAAACTTTACTATCATATCCAGAAAAGGTATTCCAAACAAACTCGTCCATTAATTATGTTAACATAAAACCAAGGTGACTTTCGTTATATATATCGTAACTAAATCCATCCCTAATCACGTAAATTAACACAACCAAATGACGTAGATAAAGTATGGATGTGTAGTATGGAAATTACATGCAATATGATCTAAACATGTCTATTTCCAACTAGTCCTCCTTAAACCTTAGTGAGATCAAACCTTACCAAAACCAGAGTGTGAATAAACCAAACAAACTTTAAACTTAATATCCGTAAACTAAAATAACTAAAAATGTGTCTATAACATAAAAGTATTTAAAAGTAAAAACTCCCACTAAAACCAAATATCCTTAAATGACATTACACCAATATGAGAAGTGTGCTCTTATAAAACCTTAGGTGTAGTCCCTTAGTAAGCGGGTCTGCTGTAACACCCCTAACCCGTATCCGTTGCCGAATTAGGGTTACGAGGCATTACCAATCAAATCACAACATACAACATACATTTATGCATCTATTCTCAAACACCATTCAATCATACTCATATTGTCCCTTATAAGGGCCTACGAGGCCTTAAACATGCTTTAGAAATGTTTCGGGACTAAACTAATAACATACGAAAATTCCTAAAAACTTAGAAAAATTTTTCAACATACAAGGGTCACACGCCCTTGTGAACAGGCCGTGTGCCTTACACGGCTCCAGACATGCCCGTGTCCCAGGCCGTGTGAAAACAGGGCATACATACTGACTTGGGTCACACGGCTGACCACACGCCCGTGTGTCTAGCCCGTGTACCCTTCGAAATGGCCACACACGCCCGTGTGCTAGGCCGTGCCAATCCTGTAGGGTACGGCCAAGTCACACGCCGTGTGCTAGACCATGTGCCATTTAGGGGGTATACTGACTTGTGCCACACGGCCGGTCACACGCCCGTGTGTGTTGCCGTGTGGAGCATACTGATTTCAATTCAATGTTAACACCAGGGGACACACGGCCGTGTATCATGACTGTGTGTCACACACGGCTGAGACACACGCCCGTGTCTCTGCCCGTGTCGACAAGAATAGGCCATTGCAAGGCCAATTTTCCACCCTTTCTCATGCTCACCTAAACAACCAAAATAATACCATTTCATCACATTTATAGGCAACCAAAACATGCTATTTCATATACAAATCATGCCATTTAAAATCCATTTATTTCACTACTCAAATCATAATCCAAATCCTACTAAAACAATATACCATTACCAACAATTTTAATCTATTTCAAACATGTACCTTTTTACCAATACACACCATGAAATCAAGCATCAAAATCATATCAATTCAACATTTCAAATTCATACCAATACATGCCAATTCTTAAACCATATTATTACCACATTTGCATTCCAAGCCAAACCACAAATACATAACATAAGTCAAATACACATTTTATACCAACCATGCTAAAGCATAAGGCCACATTATATCCATCAATCAAAATCATTATTAAGCCATTTCAAATGACCATATACCTATCTAACAACCATACCAAAATGACCAAAGCCTATACATGCCATACAACCAACATCACAAAGCTTATAAATACCAAACCATAGCTAGATAGTGTGATGGGATCTCCGACGACTTCCAACCCAAGCAAGCCTCCGAAACTCTATAAACATAGGAAAGAAAACAAAGTAAGCTATAAAGCTTAGTAAGTTCGTAAGGTATTAAACTCAACTTATTGAATAAACACATATTAAACATTTACAAAAATTATAATGTCCTCATATGCTATTACCTTTATATCATGAATTCATTTACATAGTTAAACAAGAGTTTCACATGTTTACTCATATCATTGCTCATATAGATCTATCACATTACCAATTCATTCACATTTACATGTACATGAACAAATATATATATAAATAACTTGATTCAATCCAATTTCCAACACATCTTATTTAATAAATACGAATCATGTTAAATATCATCAAATAACTGTATTTCGCACAATATGTGCCATATGCATATTTAATTAACACAACTATAACTCATATCTCACATATCATTAAATTCATACCTCATTATAGCCAAATATACACATTTTGGCATGAAATAAACTTATACATAGATCTTTCTCATTTTAGATACATGATACATTATAAACTCACCAAATTACCTTTATTCGATTCTCATATAGGTTTTGTTTGTACCTGTTACACTTAATTCGATTGTACTTTCATTCTCATCTTGAATATGCCCGTTGAACCATTCAGAATCACTAAGGATACTCGGGAATCACACATAGGTCGTACAATGCCATATCCCGGATATGGTCTTACATGTAATCTCATATCGATGCTAATAGCCCAGCTATGGTCTTACACAAAATTTCGTATCGATGCCATGTCCCAGACATGGTCTTACATGTAATATCATACCGATGCCATATTCCAGATATGGTCTTACACGTATTCTCATCTCGGTAACCTAATGTCATGACATTTGTATACTATACTATTCATAAGGTTCGTACGGGACTTTCAGACATCGTAACTCTGTCGATTTCGGCTCGTAATCATGACCATTCAGGATTCAATTCAATTCAATAATAAATAAGAATTTATAACACAATTTAAGTACATTTATTAGCATACGAACTTACCTCGTTCGCTGAAACGACGAATTAGGTCGACTAATCTGATAATTCGTTTTCCCCCATTCTAGATCCGAATCTTATTTTTCTCAATCTATATAATAACAAAATTTACTTATTTAATCATTAATTCATTCAATTTAGCACAATTTACACATTTTGGCAAAATTACACTTTTGCCCATATTATTTCACATTTTTGCAATTTAGTCCTTATCACATAAAATCACAATTTCATGAAATTTCATCCTACCCATGCTTAGCCGAATTCTTCTTATTTCCTTAACAACCCACATTTTCCAAATAATCACACTTTTAACCACGTAATTTCAATATTTCACAATTAAATCCCTAATTGGCATTTTCATCAAAAATCACTTTATAAAATATGAAAATCTAACATCAAATATTCATATTTCACCATTAAACATCAAAGAACACATAAGCTTATCAATGGAAACTATCAAAATCTTTAACAGTTTTGAAATCGAAGACACGGGCTAGCTAGAATAGGAAGTAACGATCTAAAAAACGTAGAAATTATTAAAAACCGAGTTGAAAAAACATACCAATTAAGTCATGCAAGTGCCAAAATTTCAAAGGCTTCAATGGTTTTCTTTTTCTTTCACTTTCGGTGGAAGATGATGAGAAATAAGCATGAAATTGTCTTTATTTTATTTAATATAACTTATTACACTAATTACCATTTTGCCCTTTGTTATAAACATTAAAATTTCACCAAAATATGCACATAACCGTCCACTTACAATATAAAAGGGCTAATTTCAACATAAATCCCCCAACTACTTTATCTCTTAGCCATTTAATGCATTTGAACTATAGAACTCACATTTTTCACTTTACGCGATTTAGTCCTTTTTATCAAATTAGACACTCAAACGATAAAATTTCTTCACAAAAATTTCACACAACTCTAATATCATGCTGTAAATATTAAAATAATAATAAAATAAATTTTTTAATGTCGAATTTGGGGTCTCGAAACCACTATTTCGCTTCAGCTAAAAACGGGCTGTTACATCCGCAATCATGGAGTTTGTCATAATATGCTTTATAGGCACCTAACCACTCTGAACTTTTACTTTAACAGCCAGGAACCTAAAGTCTATGTGTTTTGAATTTGATGTGCTCCTATTGTTATTGGAATAAAAGATTGCAATTTGTTTTCACAATTTGCACTTTAGTGACAAAATCTTGTATCCATATTCCATCAAAATCAAAGTCTGTATACCTGATGATCTCTAACTGATCAGACCTCCGATATGTGAGCATGTAATCTTTTGTTCTCTGAAAATACCTTATAACCCTCTTGGATGCTATCCAATGGTCCAAACCAGGGTTGCTTAAATATCCGCTTAACATCCCAACAGTGTACACAATATTCCAATGTATACAAACCTGAACATACATTAGACTTCCCATTGCTAAAATGTAAAAAATCTTATGCATTTCTGTAATCTCAAAATCATTCTTAGGACATTGCGTGAGACTACACTTATTACTGACAAGCAGTATGCCATTAACATATAAAACAAAAAAATATAACCTTACTCCCACTAAACTTATAGTATATACAATTATCGACCAAATTCATCTTTAAACTGAATGAGATAATCATTTGATAAAATTTGTAATACTATTAACGAGAAGTCTACTTAAGTCCATAGATGAAGTTTCTTAATTTGCAAATCATTAACTTTACGTCATCAGACACAAAATTTTCTAGTTGCACCATATAAATGTATGATCAATGTTACCATTGAGAAACCATTAACTTAATATTCATCTGATGCAACTTAAGGTCAAAATATTCCACTAAAGCCATTATAATCCTTTTTCTAGTGGACCTTTTTAATGACATTTGTTCTTGAGATTGTTGAGTTTGTTTTTTTGGAACAATTACCTCATCTTGAATATGGAGTTGTTCAACATTGTTTTATTGAGGTTCTAAATTCACATTTTGATCAATAATAGGTATGAGAACCTGAACATCGTCAAAAGTGATAGTAGGAACTGAGTTAGAATCTAATTCCTCCTCAAAAGCAATGTCTCTAACCTTATTTCTCCCTCCAAACTCAACATCCTAAAAAAATGTTGCAGTTCTCGTCTCAAAAATATTCCTAATTGTGGGATCGTAAAACTCATAGCCACTAGATCACTCAGAATTTCCTTGACCCTTGTACTTTATAGACATCAAAGAAGTTAGAAGTGATATCATCTTAACCTTATTGTTTTTAGCAAAATGTTTCTCAATTTTGTCTAGGAAACCTTGGCCTGAGTAATCTCTTCAGATTCTGTGCCGCTAAAGGCTTTTGGAATGTTGTGCTTCATGATAATTAGACTCATGCGATTTGAACGATCCCACCTCTCAAAATCCCTTTTAACATAAGGGGTGCTTTCCGTAGTGAGAGGTGCAACCTTAGTGCAAGATCTATGTCCATACAACAAATCACTATAAGTAAGTGCCTTTTCCATTCATTGAAATTAGTCCCATTAAGCATGGGTATAAAATTTATATTAGCAGATATTGTGGTAGCAGAAGATGAACTAACTGAATATAGGAAAAAAATAAAAATAAAAACAAGCTCACGTCAATATTCATAAGTAAATAATTGTAACACCCCAAACCCGACCTATGCGTTAAGGCCAGATTTGACATGTCACACAAAATAAATATACTTTGATTCCTTTTTAAGTAAAACAGATTTCAAAATTTTGATGAAGTATTTATTGAGTAAAAGATTTGATTGATAAATCGACAATTTGAGATGTAAGATCTTATAAATCGAAATTTTGAAAATATCGTTAACAGTTCGAGAAAATTTTAAAAGAAATTAAAAATATTTTTCGAAAAGAATTGATGAAAATCTTAAGAGTAATTTTCCGAGTTAAAAATATGAAATTATTATGAAATCCTTTTTATATATTAATTTTTGAATAAAACGTTTATTTAAGTTTTTAGAAAAATATAATCCCAAATTTGAAATACTTAAAGCAGTTTATGAATTCTTCCAACAATAAACAAAACAAAAATTAATCCAGAGGCCTTATTACAACCTTAATTCAAAATAGCAAAGTAATTAAAAATATTAAAAGAAATCCAAATTCCAAATTTAACCGTTTTTAAGTATGGCCTCCACCAAGACATCCACGACCCAAGTCTCCATTATTGATCATTACTTGAAAGGGATAAGGAAAACGGGGGTGAGTTACTAGAACTCAATGTGTAACCCACTTACTGTTGTCCACTGGGCCAAAATCCATTAAGCAAATATTTGGGACTAAGCCCATTTTCAATAATAATAATGTAATGAATATAACATGAATATGTAATGCAATTACCAAACCAAGCCTATTATTCCATCCGCTACATACTACCCGTACCAACCAACACACCTGTGGGTGATCATCAGTCAACCCACCCCGCCAACACACCAATCGCAGACATTAAGCCATTTATATCAAATATAATTGTGGACAAGCCACCAAAATAACAGAATTTACGTGGCATTTGACACCATTCAGATTTGTGGCCGAGCCACCAAAATTATGTAGCAGAGCTACCAAAACTTCTCTTCATCATTATCCCATCCCATGCAAATCATGTATATAGTTCATAACAAATCATAACATAATAACAATAATTAATTCGGATATTTATTACAAAAACTATGGCCCAAAATATCAGATCGGCCCATATATCAAAATATCACATCGGCCCATATAGCAAATTTTTAAATTGGCCCATATATCAAATTATCACATCGGCCCATATATCATATTATCACATCGGCCCATATATCATATCATCACATCGGCCCATATAGCAAATTATCAATCGGCCCACATAGTCAAATATCAATCGGCCCATATAGTCAAATATCAATCGGCCCATATAGCGAAATATTTTGATTTGGCCCATTAAGGGTATTTTCGTAATCTTTCACGGTGTTAATACCGATTTTATCAATTTTATCAAAATAATGAGATCTAAGCCAATTTTTCCAATTTCACCAAAATACGATTTAATCAAGCGATTTACTACCAATACGATATTAATCTTCAACCCACGGAATACGCGGTGTGAGATTACACACTGACACGGTAAGCACTCACGCTTTCTTGATCGTTGACACCTAAAATATTATAACGCTCGATTAGTCAACGTACGCGATTTAATAAATCTACTTTAAAACAAACGATCTAAAATTTTACCCTCGGGATCGTGAACAACTACGATTTGTCAGTTTTCCCCGGTTGACGGTCCACAACCCAGTGGAAAATCCCGAATCGCTGATGCCTCAGAATTGCGAACGACCACGAATAGTCGATTCTCACCGGATGAGGGTCCACAACCCGGAGGAAAGTCTCGAATCGCCGATACAGCCCTTTGCTTGAATTTAGGAGTAAGGATCGTTAATCCGCTCCGTTTTAGATCTCCACTCGACTTCCCATTCGAATTGGTACCACAAGTCTCCATTCGGTTAGATCTTACACAATCGGTAATGCAATAAAATATGGATTATCGAAATGGTAAAGATCGGCTTACCACTAATTTTCGAGTGACCAATGATTTGGTAGATTGAGCAATTTAACCCCTATGAATAATATCGGTTAATCATCACCATCTTATCGAATAAAGAATGATTTATAGAATCCTTGAATAACACTTACCTAAAAGATTTTAGAACCGACTTCTAGCGATGATATGATGACTTGGAAAATCCAAGTTTTGGCCTTCCACTATATCTCTACGAGGAAGAAAATGATTTGAATGAAAGAAAGAAGGTGGTGATCTCGGTCAAAATGACCATCCAAACCAAAAAAATATTTCGGCATTAAGGGAAATAAAATAAAATATTGGAAATAACACTTACCGATGGATTAAGGATTAAGTGATAGTTCGAATGAGAAAGAAAGAAAGAATGATGAAAAGGTTTCGGTTATGAAGGAAATGAACAATGATATTCGGCTATGGAGGTATAGATTTTGAGAAGAAAAAGAAAGGTTTGTAAACTTTTGTAAAAAGGAATAGAAAGATGAAAAAGGTGTATTTTTGGGGTTTCGGTTCTTCCAAGGAATAAAGAGTGAACAATTTTGTCTCAATGGTTTTGGTGCATTCGACAATCAAGAAGAAAGAAGAAGAATTTGCTTATAATCAACTTGAAGTTTCGGCTATCAAGGAAGATGGACAAAAGGTGAATATGTGACCAATCCAAAGAGAAGAAAAATGCACTATTGTGCTAGAAGATTTCGGCAAAGAGAATAGCAAATTGGGAGAAGATGACACTAAAGTTGCAAATGAGATTTTGACCCAAAAAAATACAAAGACCCTACCAAAATCCAAAGTAAAATTTGAGCCACCTATCTACCCCCAAAACCGTCCACATGCATTGCCATAAGGGTCAAAATTTTGCCAACCATACTTTCCATAGCATTCTCCATGAAATAAGCCACTTGTTCCCCTTACTTGCCTTTTCCTTTTGATTCCTTTCCCCAACCTCAACCTTTCCTTAATTCCTTAGCCACCTTACCAAAAATAAAGAAGTCAAACTTGCCATAAATACCTCTTGGCCGACACTTAAGGAAAGAGTGCAAAAATATAAGTCAAAAATTGCACACAAAGGGATTCGAACCTCTTCCCTCAAGGTACTACATGTGGCGCCTTAACCTTCTTACCAATAGCTCATTTATGCTAGCTATTTACTCAATTATTTCCATATGCTTTAAGGTCACTTACTCCATCTCCTTAAAATACTAAATGCCAAAAAATTTCACTAGGTCCAAATGAACCCCGAGTCTTCGGGACCTCCTAAACATACACAATTAATAATTTAACTAGCTTAACACCAAAAACAATGCAACACATAAAATTCCAAATTTTAGGATGTTACAATTCTACCCCCCTTAAAGAAAATTTCGTCCTCGAAATTTACCTGATTAAAAGAGGTGAGGATATTGCTGTCGAATCACGTCCTCGAGCTCCCACGTAGCTTCCTCTCGATCCGTGATTGCGCCATAAAACCTTGACTAACTGATCGACTTCCTTCTCAAGACCTTAACGTCTCGATCTAAAATTTGCACCTTGGCTCCTCCTCGAACGGCAAGTCGGGCCTTATCTCAACTTCCTCTACCGGTACTATATGAGACGGATCGGATCGATAACGCCTTAACATTGAGACATGAAATACACTATGTATCCGACTCAACTCCGGAGGTAACTCAAGCTGATAAGCTACTGGCCCAATACGTTTCAACACACGGTACGGTCCGATAAACCTAGGGCTCAACTTGCCCTTCCTTCCAAATTTGAAGATCTTCTTCCAAGGTGAGACATTTAGAAAGACCTGATCTCCCACCGCAAACTCAATATCCTTACGCTTCAGATCCGCATAAGATTTTTATCTATCTGAAGCTTCCTTTAACCGTGCCCGAATTACATTTACTTTTTCCTCCGTCCCTGATATCAGCCCAGGACCCAATGACTGTCGCTCCCCCAATTCAGTCCAACAAGTAGGAGTACGACATCTACGACTATACAATGCCTCGTAGGGTGCCATCTGGATGCTGGATTGATAGCTATTGTTATAAGCAAACTCTGCCAACGGTAGGAAATCCTCCCAACTACCCCTGAAGTCAATCACACAGCCCCTTAACATGTCTTCTAGAATCTGGATTACTCTCTTCGACTGACCATCTGACTGAGGATGAAAAGCCATACTGAAATTCAACTTGGTTCCCAAAGCTTCATGTAAAGCTTTCCAAAACCGTGATGTAAACCTAGGGTCCCTGTCCGAAATAATAGACACTGGTACCCCATGTAACCTCACAATCTCTTCTACGTACAACTTGGCCAACTTCTGCAATGAGTAATCCGTACGAACAGATAGAAAATGGGCAGTCTTAGTCAACCGATCCACTATTACCCAAATGGAATCTTTCTTAGTAGGCGATAAGGGTAGCCCACTAACGAAGTCCATCGTTATTCGTTCCCATTTCCATAAGGGAATCTTCACCGGTTGTAGCGATCCCGATGGCAATTGATGTTCTGCCTTCACTTGCTGACATGCTAAGCACCTACTCACAAATTCAGTAACCTCCCGTTTCAACCCTGGCCACCAATATTGTTAACGGAGGTCTCGATACATTTTATTTCCCCCGGGGTGCATAGCATATGGGCTACTATGCGTCTCTCGCAGAATCATTTGTCTCAATTTCGAATCTTTGGGCATACAAATTCTTCCGCGGAAACACAATACTCCATCATTATTCATTCCAAAATCCCTTCCACACCACTTTCCACTAGATGAAATAAGGAACCCAACTTTTCATCCGATAATCGCTTCCTTAATCTCGACCTACCCACGCAGGCTTCACCAAGTTCGCCTAACAGACTACCATCTTCATACAAGCCGAGATGAGCGAACATCGCTCTTAAATCCGATATCACCTACGACTCAACGCGCTCGCCACCACGTTAGCCTTTAGGGATGATACTCGATTGAGAAGTCATAATCCTTCAACGATTCTATCCACCTCCATTGCCTTAAGTTCAAATCCTTTTGGGTAAGGAGGTACTTTAGACTCTTATGATCCGTATAAATGATCGACTTCTCACCGTATAGGTAGTGTCTCCAAATCTTCAAAGCAAACACCACCGCATGACCAACTCTAAATCATGGGTGGGATAATTCACCTCGTGCGCCTTAAGCGACGAGATGCATAAGCCACTACTTTTCCACCTTGCATCAACACATATCCCAAGCCGTGTGTGGTGACGATCACGAGAAACAATAAACTCTTTTTCAAACCTTAGGTTGAATCGATCGATGGCGCTTACGTTAGAATCTTCTTCAATTTTTGAAACTTTCTTTTGCTGATCCGACCATACAAATGGTACTCCCTTGCGCAACAATTTAGTTAGGGTGCAACAATCAACGAAAACCCCTCAACAAAACGCCGATAATAACTAGCCAACCCTAAGAAACTCTGAATTTCGGCCACTGACTTCAGTGGTTTCCAATCCAACACAGCCTCTACTTTCCAGGGATCAACTCTAATTCCTTCGGCTGACACAACATGTCCCAAGAAGGTCACTTCCTTCAGCCAAAATTCACACTTACTGAATTTGGCATAAAGTTGCTTTTCCCGTAATATTTGTAATACTATTCACAGATGTGAATCATGCTCTTCTTCATTCTTCGAGTAAACCAAGATGTCATCTATGAACACCATCACAAACCGATCTAAATAGGGTTGGAAGACCCGGTTCATCATGTCCATAAATACAGCTGGTGCATTGGTCAACCCAAACGGCATCACCAAGAACTCATAGTGTCCATAACGAGTTCGAAACACCGTCTTATGAATATCCGCCTCCTTGACCTTAAGGTGGTGATAACCCGATCTCAAATCTATCTTCGAGAAAACCGAAGCTCCTCGTAGTTGGTCAGACAGGTAATCGATTCTCGACAACGGATACCTATTCTTGATCGTCAACTTATTCAACTGCCTATAATCGATACACATACGCATCGACCCATCCTTCTTCTTGATGAACAAGACCGGTGCTCTCCACGGTGACACACTCGGTCGAATGAAACCCCAATCCAACAACTCCTGAATTTGAGCTTTAAGTTCCGCCAATTCTTTCGGCGCCATTCTATATGGAGCAATGGACACTGGAGCCGTTCCTGGCAATAATTCAATGCCAAACTCTACCTTCCGATCCAGAGGCAATCCAGGAAGTTTCTCGGGAAAGACGTCTGAAAACTCCTTCACCGTTCTAACACCTTCTACTGACACTTCCTTGGCATCCAACGCGCTAATGAAGGCTATGAATGCTCCACACCCTTTTCGCAACAACTTTTCTGCCTTTAAAGTAGATACCACATTCGATAGATAATTTCTCCTTTCACTTATCATCACCACTTCTTTATCTTCCAAAGTTCTTATCGTCATCCGCTTTGCAACACAATCCAAGTTCACACGGTGTTTCACCAACCAGTCCATGCCCAAAATAAGGTCGAACTCACCGAAAGGCAGTTCCATTAAGTCCGCCAAAAATGTTTCTCCTTGTACTTCAAAGGGTACATCTCTAAACAATTTATTTACTATCCCAGACTGTCCTAAAGGACTAATTACTGTCATCTCTCTAGTAGAAATCTCAAATCTAATGTTGAGTTTCAGATACAAAGACTAGCAACATACGAATGGGTGGATCCGATATCTATCAAAGCAGTAACAGGTACATCAGATATGAAGAACGTACCAGTTATCACGTCAGGTGCATCACCATCCTCTCGGTTTCTGACCGCATAAACCAGCCCTAGCTGCCTCGCCTCCGCGTTACCCCTGAAACCAGCACCTTTACCCGGTGCACCCTGACCTCATCCTCCGCCATTACCACCTCGACCTGGCCCACAACCTCTCGGTGGCTGCTGAGTGCCTCTAGCTAGCTGTGCATCATAGTCACGAGCTTCCTAATTTGGAGTGGTCTGTCGAGGACAATTTTTAAGCTGATGGTCCTTAAAACCACATTTGAAACAACCACCGGTTCTCTTCCAGCATTCACCCAGTGTCATTTTTCATGATCGGCACATGGTCAGATTCGATTGGTAACAGCTAGTGCCCTAACTCGAACTGGCTCATCATTCCTAGGCCGCTTCTGAAACCCTCTAGCAGGACCTGAGTACTTAAAGTCCCTCTTGTTCTTGCCTCTATCTTTTTCTCGGTTTTGCCGCTCCGAGTGCTTAGCCTCCTCAGCTATCTTGGCTTTCTCCACAAGTGTGGAAAAATTCCTTTCTTCTTTGTGGGGCTATCAATACCCGCAACTCATCACTTAACCCGTCCTCAAAACGCACGCAGTGTTCGTAGTCAGTTGGCACAATACCTCGGGCATAACGACTCAGACGTAGAAATTCCGCCGTAAGTCGCCACGCGATCTTACTTCCTTGGACCAAATTAAGGAATTCCTTCCTACGGGCATCCACATAGCTAGCCCCAACATACTTTCCTTGGAATGCAGTTTTGAAGAAATCCCAAGTAACACGATCGGCTGAGTGCACTCCCAACAAGAAGCCACCATTGATATGCCTCGCTCTCAACAAGGACACAGCTCCTCTCGGTTCGCCGCGGTGGTGCACTCCAAATCATCCATGATCCGTTCCACTTCCTCGAGCCAATATTCTGCTACATTTGGGGCTACACCCGAGACACCCCTAAAAACTTCGGCACCACTTGATCTAAGTCGTTCCGAAATTGATCCACAGCTTTGCTGCCCGATTCTAGCCCAAGCAACCCTTTCTAAGACTCGTAACAGTGCTTGGGACAAGGCAATGTCCTCCCTCATACGGTCATGTGATCCAGTTTCAGTCCCGAGTGACACAGGTGCGTCTATTTCCGGCATATGTCCCGATGCTTCAGACGCAACCCTAGCACCTCGGCCTCTACCACGGCCAGGTCTACCGCGTCCACGTCCTCTAGCGCTCATATTGGCTAATTCGATTTAATCTGATTAAAAGCCTTATGAATCAGTAGACTATTTCAATATTTATTAACCAATGTTTTATGAGGTATAAGAAGTAAAGTCATTTTCGTAAACGCATCCTATAGTCTCAATCTCTATAGTTTCAACATCTAAAACTAAAAGTTCTAGATTGTTCCTATAGTCATATCACAATAATCATAATCATACAATAACATACACTTACTTGACTTGGTGCCGGATACCCGTGGTGCCATACTTCCCTTAAAAATATACGTTCTAAATTTTACATTTCAAAACAGTTCAGAAAAATGTTTTTGAACCCAAACCACAGCCGAGTTTTGAACCGGGCTTTGATACCATAAAATGTAACACCCCAAACCCAGCCTATGCGTTAAGGCCAGATTTGACATGTCACACAAAATAAATATACTTTGATTACTTTTTAAGTAAAACAGATTTCAAAATTTTGACGAAGTATTTATTGAGTAAAAGATTTGATTGATAAATCGACAATTTGAGATGTAAGATCTTATAAATCAAAATTTTGAAAATATCGTTAACAGTTCGAGAAAATTTTAAAAGAAATTAAAAATATTTTTCAAAAAGAATTGATGAAAATCTTAAGAGTAATTTTTCGAGTTAAAAATATGAAATTATTATGAACCTTTTTATATATTCATTTTTGAATAAAACATTTATTTAAGTTTTTAGAAAAATATAATCCCAAATTTGAAATACTTAAAGCAGTTTATGAAATCTTCCAACAATAAACAAAACAAAAATTAATCCAGAGGCCTTATTACAACCTTAATTCAAAATAGCAAAGTAATTAAAAATATTAAAAGAAATCCAAATTCCAAATTTAACCGTTTTTAAGTATGGCCTCCACCAAGACATCCACGACCCAAGTCTCCATTATTGATCATTACCTGAAAGGGGTAAGGAAAACGGGGGTGAGTTACTAGAACTCAATGTGTAACCCACTTACCGTTGTCCACTGGGCCAAAATCCATTAAGCAAATATTTGGGCCTAAGCCCATTTACAATAATAATAATGTAATGAATATAACATGAATATGTAATGCAATTCCCAAACCAAGCCTAGTATTCCATCCGCTACACACCACCCGTACCAACCAACACACTTGTGGGTGATCATCAGTCAACCCACCCCGCCAACACACCAATCGCAGGCATTAAGCCATTTATATCAAATATAATTGTGGACAAGCCACCAAAATAACAGAATTTACGTGGCATTTACCACCATTAAGATTTGTGGCCGAGCCACCAAAATTATGTAGCTGAGCTACCAAAACTTCTCTTCATCATTATCCCATCCAATGCAAATCATGTAAATAGTGCATAACAAATCATAACATAATAACAATAATTAATTTAGATATTTATTACAAAAATTATGGCCCAAAATATCAGATCGGCCCATATATCAAAATATCACATCGGCCCATATAGCAAATTTTCAAATTGGCCCATATATCAAATTATCACATCGGCCCATATATCATATCATCACATCGAGCCATATAGCAAATTATCAATCGGCCCACATAGTCAAATATCAATCGGCCCATATAGTCAAATATCAATCGGCCCATATAGTCAAATATTGATTTGGCCCATTTAGCGAAATATTTTGATTTGGCCCATTAAGGGTATTTTCGTAATCTTTCACGGTGTTAATACCGATTTTATCAATTTTATCAAAATAATGAGATCTAAGCCAATTTTTCCAATTTCACCAAAATACGATTTAATCAAGCGATTTACTACCAATACGATATTAATCTTCAACCCACGGAATACGGTGTGAGATTACACACCTGATTACGGTAAGCACTACGCTTTCTTGATCGTTGACACCTAAAATATTATAACGCTCGATTACTCAATGTACGCGATTTAATAAATCTACTTTAAAATAAACGATATAAAATTTTACCCTCGGGATCATGAACAACTACGATTTGTCAGTTTTCCCCGGTTGACGGTCCACAACCCAGTGGAAAATCCCGAATCGCTGATGCCTCAGAATTGTGAACGACCTTGAATAGTCGATTCTCACCGGATGAGGGTCCACAACCCGGAGGAAAGTCTCGAATCGCCGATACAGCCCTTCGCTTGAATTTAGGAGTAAGGATCGTTAATCCACTCCTTTTTAGATCTCCACTCGACTTCCCATTCGAATTGGTACCACAAGTCTCCATTCGATTAGATCTTACACAATCGGTAATACAATAAAATATGGATTATCGAAATGGTGAAGATCGACTTACCACTAATTTCCGAGTGACCAATGATTTGGTAGATTGAGCAATTTAACCCCTATGAATAATATCGGTTAATCATCACCATCTTATCGAATAAAGAATGATTTATAGAATCCTTGAATAACACTTACCTAAAAGATTTTAGAACCGACTTCTAGCGATGATATGATGACTTCGGAAAAATCCAAGTTTCGGCCTTCCACTATATCTCTACGAGGAAGAAAATGATTTCGAATGAAAGAAAGAAGGTGGTGATCTCGGTCAAAATGACCATCCGAACCAAAACAATATTTCGGCATTAAGAGAAATAAAATAAAATATTGGAAATAACTCTTACCGATGGATTAAGGATTAAGTGATAGTTCGAATGAGAAAGAAAGAAAGAATGATGAAAAGGTTTCGGTTATGAAGGAAATGAACAATGATATTCGGCTATAGAGGTATAGATTTTGAGAAGAAAAAGAAAGGTTTGTAAACTTTTGTAAAAAGGAATAGAAAG
The DNA here is from genome assembly GCA_025698515.1 of Gossypium sturtianum. Classification (NCBI taxonomy): domain Eukaryota; kingdom Viridiplantae; phylum Streptophyta; class Magnoliopsida; order Malvales; family Malvaceae; genus Gossypium; species Gossypium sturtianum. The sequence continues at coordinate 73,544,138 of CM046947.1, read as the reverse complement.
ATTAAAGAGGTGTATTTTTGGGGTTTCGATTCTTCCAAGGAATAAAAAGTGAACAATTTTGTCTCAATTGTTTTGGTGCATTCGACAATCAAGAAGAAAGAAGAAGAATTTGCTTATAATCAACTTGAAGTTTCGACTATCAAGGAAGATGGACAAAAGGTGAATATGTGACCAATCCAAAGAGAAGAAAAATGCACTATTGTGCTAGAAGATTTCGGCAAAGAGAATAGCAAATTGGGAGAAGATGACACTAAAGTTGCAAATGAGATTTTTGACCCAAAACAATACCAAGACCCTACCAAAAGCCAAAGTAAAATTTCAGCCACCTATCTACCCCCAAAACCGTCCACATGCATTGCCATAAGTGTAACACCCCAAACCTGGCCTAAACGTTACGACCGAATCTGGCATGTCACATGAAATGAATGTCTAAAAACTGTGCATTCGTTAAAAAGCTCATATTCTTTATAGTTGTGGTGAGAAATCGAGATTAAGTAATTTTGAATAAGAAATGGTTTATTATCATTTTAGGAAAATCCCATATTGATCATTTAATAACAAGCAATAAACAAATTGAAAGCTGAAACCAAATAAAATACCCAAGGCCTTATTACATAACAAAAACTCAAATAAAAATAAGTCCAAATAAAAGAAACGAATTTACGAGTGAACATATGTATGGCCTCCACGAGTCCACCTCAGCTCCCAAATCCGCGATCTAATGATTACCTGCAAAATTTAACTAAGGGGGTGAGTCATCGAGACTCGGTGTGTAAATCCCCATCCAACAGGCCCTTACACAATTTCATATGAAAATATGCATATCATGCACCCAAACCTAGCCATCCAATGCTCCTTTCTCTACCCGTGTGGTACCAAACCACTTTGGTGGTGCCAAACCACCTGGTGACCCAAAGTCACGATATCCATAATTGTGGTGCCAAACCACTTTGGTGACCCAAAGTCACGAATAATCCAATGATGGGGCCAACCCATCGTGTGATACCAAATCACCGGCGTCAATCCCGTATAATCGGTGTGGGGCCAACCCATCGTGGTGCTAAGCCACGGGACGAGGCGCTATGAGGTGCCAAACCTCGGTGTCCCAAAGACACGAATGTGATACCAAATCGCGGTGACCGGAAGTCACGAATCCAATGATGGGGCCAACCCATCGTGTGATACCAAATCACTGGCGTCAATCCCGTATAATCAACTGTGGGGCCAACCCACTGTGGTGCTAAGCCACTGGGACGAGACGCTGAGGTGCCAAACCTCTGGTGACCCAAAGTCACAATAATCAATCTGTGGTACCAAACCACTGGTGTCCCAAAGACACGGATATCATTTCCCCCTCCACTCATATAACCCATGCAATATGACATAATAATTCGTGTATGCGTTATGTCATGTATGCTAGACATATATCAAATATAAGTATAACATGAATTACCATCATAATCAGATAGACATAAAACAACATAATCACCCTAATCAACCTCTAAGGGTATAACCGTAATTTTACCTACCAAGGGCATTTTCGTAATTTACCCACCAAGGGTATATTGGTAATTTACCCACCAAGGGCATTTCGGTAATTTTGCACCTACAATGGCCTTTCCCAAAGGCCCAAATGTCACCCCGAGCGACTCAGCTACCATTTCCGGTCGTACCGGACGATTGGGCCTAAAACTCGATTCTGGCCCATTCGGGCCCACACGCTCGTGTGGCCCACCTAGCACAAATCTAGCCATGTATATAAGTTCCATCTAGTCTAGTTCACTATATACTACACAATCGCACAATTTACTCATAAGGGCCCACGGGCCCATTGGGCCCACTTCGGCCCATCGCGGCCCAAGCAGCCCCAACCCACAAGAATACTACTTATGGCCTCAACTATCGCGTCGAAGCCCCACACGTGCGCTTGCACGCTCGTGTGGCTACTATTGCCGTGACCGGCACTTCGGCATTTGCCGCTCTACAACTAGAGTAGAGAGAGTTACACACCTGATAGGACTCTGGTGTTAATCCGCGCTCCGACCACTCCTGTGCCCAAACGCCCTCCAAGGTGTATTCATCCTCCTCCTAGAATGCTATATAAATAGCTAGCTCTTCATCTTCCTTCTTTGTATCTTTCCGATGTGGGATCCTTCGTCGAGAGAGTTTAAATTCAATGAAACTCTTCCCGCCCGCATCGCAAAATAAATACTCCCTTGCTTCTCATGAGATTCGAACCCGGGCTCCCTTGCAACATAATCCACCATTTGCTAGCCACTTGGCCACAAGCTCTTCTTGTGTCTTAAACCATGCGCAACTAAATATAAATCTATTGCAAATTTCGAGGTCCAAGTAAAAAGAAAACCAAAATGCAAAAGCCAAGACTTGAACCTTGGACCTCCTTCCTTCCTTGTGGCGTCACTCCCTTGCCTCTTAAGTGGCGTCACTTTGCCACTACACCACACACTCCTTTTGTGTCATTTTCCCCACATTTTATTCTTAAGGCCTACCGCCAACTTCCGGGTTTTTTTTCACCTAAAACCAAAATTTCCCCAAAGCTAATATTTGATCCGGGACTTCATAGAAGCCCTCTAACCTTCCAAAATAACTTACCTAATAAGTCTAACTTGCATTAATGCCGTTCTCAAAAATTTTAAATCGAGGCCCATTGGGCCCAATCCTACTAGGCCCAATTTGGGATGTTACAAATCTACCCTCTTTAAAGAAATTTCGTCCTCGAAATTTCCAACTACTGAACATTCGCACCACCTAACCTACAACGTCATTGTGCTCACGCTGCGCACTCTCGATTCAATAACCTAATATACTTTTAACTAGAATTTAGAAATCCTACACATACAAAAAAAAAAACCTAACCATTAAAGCGGACAAATATTTAAATGCATAATCAACTCTATATCAGAACATCACATCCAACCCAAACACACAGAATAGATATTCAAAATCGACATATAACAAAGAAAAGTATCAGAAACTTACAGATGCGGATTGGTGCAGGAGACTCGGGTGCCATATTTCAACAAAAAGAACAGATATATATTTTTCTAAACCATTTTCCAAACCATCTTTTGAAAACATTTTTGAACCCAAACCCACACCGAGTTTTTGAACCTAGGCTCACGATACCATAATTGTAACACCCCAAACCCGGCCTAAGCGTTACGACCAAATCGGCATGTCACATGAAAGGAATGTCTAAAAGCGTGCATTCGTTAAAAGCTCATATTCTTTATAGTTGTGGTGAGAAATCGAGATTAAGTAATTTTGAATAAGAAATGGTTTATTATCATTTTAGGAAAATCCCATATTGATCATTTAATAACAAGCAATAAACAAATTGAAAAGTTGAAACCAAATAAAATACCCAAGGCCTTATTACATAACAAAAACTCAAATAAAAATAAGTCCAAATAAAAGAAGCGAATTTCTGAGTGAACATATGTATGGCCTCCACGAGTCCACCTCGGCTCCCAAATCCGCGATCTAATGATTACCCGCAAAATTTAACTAAGGGGTGAGTCATCGAGACTCAGTGTGTAAATCCCCATCCAATGAGCCCTTACACAATTTCATATGAAAATATGCATATCATGCACCCAAACCTAGCCATCCAATGCTCCTTTCTCTACCGTGTGGTACCAAACCTTTGGTGGTGCCAAACCACTGGTGACCCAAAGTCACGATATCCATAATTGTGGTGCCAAACCTTTGGTGACCCAAAGTCACGAATAATCCAATGATGGGGCCAACCCATCGTGTGATACCAAATCACCTTTGGCGTCAATCCGTATATAATCGGTGTGGGGCCAACCCCTTTGTGGTGCTAAGCCACTGGGGCGAGGCGCTATGAGGTGCCAAACCTGCGGTGTCCCAAAGACACGAATGTGATACCAAATCACCGTGACCGAAGTCACGAATCCAATGATGGGGCCAACCCATCGTGTGATACCAAATCACCTTTGGCGTCAATCCCGTATAATCAGCGTGGGGCCAACCTTTGTGGTGCTAAGCCACCGGGATGAGGCATTTGAGGTGCCAAACCTCTGGTGACCCAAAGTCACAATAATCAATCTGTGGTACCAAACCCTTTGGTGTCCCAAAGACACGGATATCATTTTCCCCCTCCACTCATATAACCCATGCAATATGACATAATAATTCGTGTATGCAGTATGTCATGTATGCTAGACATATATCAAATATAAGTATAACATGAATTACCATCATAATCAGATAGACATAAAACAACATAATCACCCTAATCAACCTCTAAGGGTATAGCAGTAATTTTACCTACCAAGGGCATTTTTCGTAATTTACCCACCAAGGGTATATTGGTAATTTACCCACCAAGGGCATTTCGGTAATTTTGCACCTACAATGGCCTTTCCCAAAGGCCCAAATGTCACCCCGAGCGACTCAGCTACCATTTCCGGTCATACCAGACGATTGGGCCTAAAACTCGATTCCGGCCCATTCGGGCCCACACGCTCGTGTGGCCCACCTAGCACAAATCTAGCCATGTATATAAGTTCCATCTAGTCTAGTTCACTATATACTACACAATCGCACAATTTACTCATAAGGGCCCACGGGCCCATTGGGCCCACTTCGGCCCATCGCGGCCTAAGCAGCCCCAACCCACAAGAATACTACTTATGGCCTCAACTATCGCGTCGAAGCCCCACACGTGCGCTTGCGCTCGTGTGGCTACTATTGCCGTGGACCCGCACGCCGGCATTTGCCGCTCTACAACTAGAGTAGAGAGAGTTACACACTGATAGGACTCGGTGTTAATCCAGCGCTCCGACCACTCCACGTGCCCAAACGCCCTCCAAGGTGTATTCATCCTCCTCCTAGAATGCTATATAAATAGCTAGCTCTTCACCTTCCTTCTTTGTATCTTTCCGATGTAGGATCCCTTCGTCGAGTAGAGTTTAAATTCAATGAAACTCTTCCCGTCTGCACCCATAAAATAAATACTCCCTTGCTTCTCATGAGATTCGAACCTGGGCTCCCTTGCAACATAATCCACGCCGCTAGCCACTTGGCCACAAGCTCTTCTTGTGTCTTAAACCATGCGCAACTAAATATAAATCTATAGCCAAATTACGAGGTCCAAGTAAAAAGAAAACCAAAATGCAAAAGCCAAGACTTGAACCTTGGACCTCCTTCCTTCCTTGTGGCGTCACTCCCTTGCCTCTTAAGTGGCGTCACTTTGCCACTACACCACACACTCCTTTTGTGTCATTTTTCCCCACATTTTATTCTTAAGGCCTACCTGCCAACTTCCAGGGTTTTTTTTTCACCTAAAACCAAAATTTCCCCAAAGCTAATATTTGATCCCGGGACTTCATAGAAGCCCTCTAACCTTCAAAATAACTTACCTAATAAGTCTAACTTGCATTAATGCCGTTCTCAAAAATTTTAAATCGAGGCCCATTGGGCCCAATCCTACTAGGCCCAATTTCGGGATGTTACAAATCTACCCTCTTTAAAGAAATTTCGTCCTCGAAATTTCCAACTCTGAGAACATTCGTACCACCTAACCTACAACGCTGTGCTCATCGCAGCTGCGCACTCGATTCAATAACCTAATATACTTTTAACTAGAATTTAGAAATCCTACACATACAAAAAAAAAAAACCTAACCATTAAAGCGGACAAATATTTCAGATGCGCAATCAACTCTATATCCGAACATCACATCCAACCCAAACACACGAATAGATATTCAAAATACGACATATAACAAAGAAAAGTATCAGGAAACTTACAGATGGATTGGTGCTAGGAGACTCGGGTGCCATATTTCAACAAAAGAACAGATATATATTTTTCTAAACCATTTTCCAAACCATCTTTTGAAAACATTTTTGAACCCAAACCCACAGTGAGTTTTTGAACCTAGGCTCGACGATACCATAATTGTAACACCCCAAACCCGGCCTAAAGCGTTACGACCAAATCGGCATGTCACATGAAAGGAATGTCTAAAAAGCGTGCATTCGTTAAAAGCTCATATTCTTTATAGTTGTGGTGAGAAATCGAGATTAAGTAATTTTGAATAAGAAATGGTTTATTATCATTTTAGGAAAATCCCATATTGATCATTTAATAACAAGCAATAAACAAATTGAAAAGTGAAACCAAATAAAATACCCAAGGCCTTATTACATAACAAAAACTCAAATAAAAATAAGTCCAAATAAAAGAAAGCAATTTACGAGTGAACATATGTATGGCCTCCACGAGTCCACCTCGGCTCCCAAATCCGCGATCTAATGATTACCGCAAAAATTTAACTAAGGGGGTGAGCCATCGAGACTCGAGTGTGTAAATCCCCATCCAATGAGCCCTTACACAATTTCATATGAAAATATGCATATCATGCACCCAAACCTAGCCATCCAATGCTCCTTTCTCTACCCGTGTGGTACCAAACCTTTGGTGGTGCTAAACCCTTTGGTGACCCAAAGTCACGATATCCATAATTGTGGTGCCAAACCACTTTGGTGACCCAAAGTCACGAATAATCCAATGATGGGGCCAACCCATCGTGTGATACCAAATCACCGGCGTCAATCCGTATAATCGGTGTGGGGCCAACCTTTGTGGTGCTAAGCCACTGGGACGAGGCGCTATGAGGTGCCAAACCTCGGTGTCCCAAAGACACGAATGTGATACCAAATCACGGTGACCGAAGTCACGAATCCAATGATGGGGCCAACCCATCGCGTGTGATACCAAATCTTTGGCGTCAATCCAGTATAATCAGCGTGGGGCCAACCCTTTGTGGTGCTAAGCCAACTGGGACGAGACGCTGAGGTGCCAAACCTCCGGTGACCCAAAGTCACAATAATCAATCTGTGGTACCAAACCCTTTGGTGTCCCAAAGACACGGATATCATTTCCCCCTCCACTCATATAACCCATGCAATATGACATAATAATTCGTGTATGCACGTATGTCATGTATGCTAGACATATATCAAATATAAGTATAACATGAATTACCATCATAATCGGATAGACATAAAACAACATAATCACCCTAATCAACCTCTAAGGGTATACTTAGTAATTTTACCTACCAAGGGCATTTTCGTAATTTACCCACCAAGGGTATATTGGTAATTTACCCACCAAGGGCATTTGGTAATTTTGCACCTACAATGGCCTTTCCCAAAGGCCCAAATGTCACCGAGCGACTCGGCTACCATTTAAGGTCGTACTGCACGATTGGGCCTAAAACTCGATTAGGCCCATTCGGGCCCACACGCTCGTGTGGCCCACCTAGCACAAATCTAGCCATGTATATAAGTTCCATCTAGTCTAGTTCACTATATACTACACAATCGCACAATTTACTCATAAGGGCCCACGGGCCCATTGGGCCCACTTCGCCCATCGCGCCCAAGCAGCCCCAACCCACAAGAATACTACTTATGGCCTCAACTATCGCGTGAAGCCCCACACGCGCGCTTGCACGCTCGTGTGGCTACTATTGCCGTGGCCAAGCACGCCGGCATTTGCCGCTCTACAACTAGAGTAGAGAGAGTTACACACACGATAGGACTCGGTGTTAATCCGCGCTCCGACCACTCCACGTGCCCAAACGCCCTCCAAGGTGTATTCATCCTCCTCCTAGAATGCTATATAAATAGCTAGCTCTTCATCTTCCTTCTTTGTATCTTTCCGATGTGGGATCCCTTCGTCGATGAGAGTTTAAATTCAACTGAAACTCTTCCCGTCAGATCCATGAAAATAAATACTCCTTGCTTCTCATGAGATTCGAACCCAGGCTCCCTTGCAACATAATCCACGTTGCTAACCACTTGGCCACAAGCTCTTCTTGTGTCTTAAACCATGCGCAACTAAATATAAATCTATAGCCAAATTTCGAGGTCCAAGTAAAAAGAAAACCAAAATGCAAAAGCCAAGACTTGAACCTTGGACCTCCTTCCTTCCTTGTGGCGTCACTCCCTTGCCTCTTAAGTGGCGTCACTTTGCCACTACACCACACACTCCTTTTGTGTCATTTTTCCCCACATTTTATTCTTAAGGCCTACCTGCCAACTTCCGGGTTTTTTTTCACCTAAAACCAAAATTTCCCCAAAGCTAATATTTGATCCCGGGACTTCATAGAAGCCCTCTAACCTTCCAAAATAACTTACCTAATAAGTCTAACTTGCATTAATGCCATTCTCAAAAAATTTTAAATCGAGGCCCATTGGGCCCAATCCTACTAGGCCCAATTTCGGGATGTTACAAATCTACCCTCTTTAAAGAAATTTAGTCCTCGAAATTTCCAACTCTGAGAACATTCGTACCACCTAACCTACAACGCCAGTGCTCACATTGCGCACTCGATTCCAATAACCCTAATATACTTTTAACTAGAATTTAGAAATCCTACACATACAAAAAAAAAAAACCTAACCATTAAAGGACAAATATTTAAATGCGCATAATCAACTCTATATCCAGAACATCACATCCAACCCAAACACACAGAATAGATATTCAAAATACAAACATATAACAAAGAAAAGTATCAGAAACTTACAGTGCGGATTGGTGCTGAGAGGCTAAGTTTGCCATATTTCAACAAAAAAACAGATATATATTTTTCTAAACCATTTTCCAAACCATCTTTTGAAAACATTTTTGAACCCAAACCCACAGTAGAGTTTTTGAACCTAGGCTCGATACCATAATTGTAACACCCCAAACCCGGCCTAAGCGTTACGACCAAATCGGCATGTCACATGAAAGGAATGTCTAAAAAGCGTGCATTCGTTAAAAGCTCATATTCTTTATAGTTGTGGTGAGAAATCGAGATTAAGTAATTTTGAATAAGAAATGGTTTATTATCATTTTAGGAAAATCCCATATTGATCATTTAATAACAAGCAATAAACAAATTGAAAATTTGAAACCAAATAAAATACCCAAGGCCTTATTACATAACAAAAACTCAAATAAAAATAAGTCCAAATAAAAGAAACGAATTTATGAGTGAACATATGTATGGCCTCCACGAGTCCACCTCGGCTCCCAAATCCGCGATCTAATGATTACACCGCAAAAATTTAACTAAGGGGGTGAGTCATCGAGACTCGGTGTGTAAATCCCCATCCAATGAGGCCCTTACACAATTTCATATGAAAATATGCATATCATGCACCCAAACCTAGCCATCCAATGCTCCTTTCTCTACCAGTGTGGTACCAAACCACTTTGGTGGTGCCAAACCACTGGTGACCCAAAGTCACGATATCCATAATTGTGGTGCCAAACCACTGGTGACCCAAAGTCACGAATAATCCAATGATGGGGCCAACCCATCGTGTGATACCAAATCACTGGCGTCAATCCCGTATAATCAGCTGTGGGGCCAACCCACTGTGGTGCTAAGCCACTGGGACGAGACGCTATGAGGTGCCAAACCTCTGGTGTCCCAAAGACACGAATGTGATACCAAATCACTGGTGACCGAAGTCACGAATCCAATGATGGGGCCAACCCATCGTGTGATACCAAATCACTGGCGTCAATCCCGTATAATCAACTGTGGGGCCAACCCACTGTGGTGCTAAGCCACTGGGACGAGACGCTGAGGTGCCAAACCTCTGGTGACCCAAAGTCACAATAATCAATCTGTGGTACCAAACCACTGGTGTCCCAAAGACACGGATATCATTTCCCCCTCCACTCATATAACCCATGCAATATGACATAATAATTCGTGTATGCAGTATGTCATGTATGCTAGACATATATCAAATATAAGTATAACATGAATTACCATCATAATCAGATAGACATAAAACAACATAATCACCCTAATCAACCTCTAAGGGTATAACCGTAATTTTACCTACCAAGGGCATTTTCGTAATTTACCCACCAAGGGTATATTGGTAATTTACCCACCAAGGGCATTTCGGTAATTTTGCACCTACAATGGCCTTTCCCAAAGGCCCAAATGTCACCCCGAGCGACTCAGCTACCATTTCCGGTCGTACCAGACGATTGGGCCTAAAACTCGATTCCGGCCCATTCGGGCCCACACGCTCGTGTGGCCCACCTAGCACAAATCTAGCCATGTATATAAGTTCCATCTAGTCTAGTTCACTATATACTACACAATCGCACAATTTACTCATAAGGGCCCACGGGCCCATTGGGCCCACTTCGGCCCATCGCGGCCCAAGCAGCCCCAACCCACAAGAATACTACTTATGGCCTCAACTATCGCGTCGAAGCCCCACACGTGCGCTCGCACGCTCGTGTGGCTACTATTGCCGTGACCGGCACTTCGGCATTTGCCGCTCTACAACTAGAGTAGAGAGAGTTACACACCTGATAGGACTCTGGTGTTAATCCGCGCTCCGACCACTCCTGTGCCCAAACGCCCTCCAAGGTGTATTCATCCTCCTCCTAGAATGCTATATAAATAGCTAGCTCTTCACCTTCCTTCTTTGTATCTTTCCGATGTGGGATCCCTTCGTCAGTAGAGTTTAAATTCAACTGAAACTCTTCCCGTCCAGACCGCAAAATAAATACTCCCTTGCTTCTCATGAGATTCGAACCCAGGCTCCCTTGCAACATAATCCACGCTGCTAGCCACTTGGCCACAAGCTCTTCTTGTGTCTTAAACCATGCGCAACTAAATATAAATCTATAGCCAAATTCTGAGGTCCAAGTAAAAAGAAAACCAAAATGCAAAAGCCAAGACTTGAACCTTGGACCTCCTTCCTTCCTTGTGGCGTCACTCCCTTGCCTCTTAAGTGGCGTCACTTTGCCACTACACCACACACTCCTTTTGTGTCATTTTTCCCCACATTTTATTCTTAAGGCCTACCTGCCAACTTCCAGGGTTTTTTTTTTTCACCTAAAACCAAAATTTCCCCAAAGCTAATATTTGATCCCGGGACTTCATAGAAGCCCTCTAACCTTCCAAAATAACTTACCTAATAAGTCTAACTTGCATTAATGCCGTTCTCAAAAAATTTTAAATCGAGGCCCATTGGGCCCAATCCTACTAGGCCCAATTTCGGGATGTTACAATAAGGGTCAAAATTTTGCCAACCATACTTTCCATAGCATTCTCCATGAAATAAGCCACTTGTTCCCCTTACTTGCCTTTTCCTTTTGATTCCTTTCCCCAACCTCAACCTTTCCTTAATTCCTTAGCCACCTTACCAAAAATAAAGAAGTCAAACTTGCCATAAATACCTCTTGGCCGACACTTAAGGAAAGAGTGCAAAAATATAAGTCAAAAATTGCACACAAAGGGATTCGAACCTCTTCCCTCAAGGTACTACATGTGGCACCTTAACCTTCTTACCAATAGCTCATTTATGCTAGCTATTTACTCAATTATTTCCATATGCTTTAAGGTCACTTACTCCATCTCCTTAAAGTACTAAATGCCAAAAATTTCACTAGGTCCAAATGAACCCCGAGTCTTCTCAGGACCTCCTAAACATACACAATTAATAATTTAACTAGCTTAACACCAAAAACAATGCAACACATAAAATTCCAAATTTTAGGATGTTATAATAATAAAATCACGATAATGGCTAATATCATACCAAGATACCAAACACAACATTAATATCAAGTCTTTGGACAATAATATTAACAGTAAGCGGTACTCTTGTTGTAGCAATCAAACATTGACAATAAATTATGTCAAACAATAAATTAATCTTTGGACTAACATATTTCTCACATAAAGTACCTTATAATTGTCACGCATTTATCACCACAGATGTCGTTGAAATTCTTCCAAATATTAAGTTACCTTTGGGTCAATTAATAAATGCATGAATCACAAAATATATAATCATCTTGATATTTTAAATAAACTAATCTAGGCAAAAAAAAGGTCACTTCGGCGACATTTTGTTTCAACTAATCTATTTAAAACATTAGACATTCTTAATTAAATTCAAAAGCCAAATATAAATTTATTTGTTTCATAATATTTCAAATTTAAACCAAAATAATTTGAATAAAGGTAAACCCCATCTCAAGATATCGGACATTCCATTAATATTTCATCTTTGGACAAAATATTAACTTGTAAGTGATATCTTGGTGCAGTAATCAAACACTGACTATAAGAACATGTCAAATAATAAATCTTCGTTTGGGACAATTTGTTGCTTACAAGTAAAATTGAATAATCTTCACATGTTTATTACCACAGTTGCACATATAATTTTGTTAAATATTAATCTTCCTTTGGGTCGATCAATATTAACGTAGCATAAGTTATATGCACCCAACCTTTTATATTTTAAAACAAAATAATTTCAATAATAGATGTCACTTTGGCAACTTATTATTTCAATTAAGTTATTTTAAAAAATATATAAATATACCAATAATCAAATTTAAAATGTTCATAATAATAACCCAAAATAAGATTATCTCGTTGTTGAATGAGAAATCGAATACCTTAATCTTTGATGAATTACAAGTAGCCATTAAAATTTTATAATAATATGTAAAATCAAATTTTATAAGATTGAACTTATTACTCATGATTATCATGACTTTGCATCAAAATTTAAAACCATTAAATTAAATATCTCAAAATCAACCTCATAATAATTGACATATCCCACAGTTCATACGTGTAACACCCCTAACTCGTATCCGTCGCCGAATTAGGTTTATGCGTTGTTTTCATAGGAAACACATCTTTCATACATTCACGTAATCACATAGATCTTATTCGCAATTATATATATATAAATAACATTTTGTTAACTAATATAGAAATACTAACTCAGAGTTCAATCGAATTCATTTTAAACATATAACATATTTATTAAAGACTAAACAATTTAATAACATAATAGTAAGTCCTTATAACATATCAACTTATTTGTACTCGACTAACTCATTACATTAACCATTATAGTATATGCGCATACTCATTCATACTCCTTAGCTAGTTTATAAGGAAAAATCTCATAAACATTCATTCTATGATTTAAACTTACTAATGTGAGCTAAATCATGAATCATTTACGGTGAAACCAAGTAAGCATACGATCAAGATACCAACCATACAAGTTATGCCTCATATCATATATATATATACCAAGCCGAATCATCAAAACCAAATACTAAATCATTTCGCCAATAACTTAATATATAACAAGATTAAACATAATAGTCTAACCACTTTCATATAGCTTATTACATATACAACTTTTAAATGATCCAAACGAAAGTTAGCTTATACATATATTGCATGATATTGTCATTTCATAACTTGACATACGGTACATACATATAATTGTACATAAGTTCATCCAATTACCTTAATATACTATATGCATTACTCAAAATCATATTCATGCATTCGTACATGACACATATATATATAATATCACGGTATAAACTACCAAAAATGTTTACCACAAAACCGTACATACCCAAAACATTATAATCATGATTGATAATTTTAAACCAACCTAAAACATAGTAGTATGCCATTTTCGCATGGCAATTTATACATCAAATTCATAATAACTCAAAAGATTAAAATATATAGCTTATACATGCCATAATTCCAAAAGTTCAACTCATAAAAAGGGTACCAAAAGTAGATGATAGTGTGATTGACTTTGACGATAATCCCGAGCTCGAACTTAGACTTCAAAATCTATAAAATAGTTAAATAAACACATACGGTAAGCTAATATAGCTTAGTAAGTCATAAGCAATGGTTTAATATACAATTAAACATTGTACAAACTCAATTAGCCCACATGACCAATAATGAATTATAACCGCAAGTATATATACATATCTTAGCATCATTCCATAAATACCATACCTATAAGTCTCACAACTGAATATTCATGCATACCACATTATATTTCATTAGATACCAAGCATAATTATTTCATCCCGAACATAATTTAAATCTAATAATCACATCTCATTTCATTAATTTCCTAAAGTAAAATAACTTACCTCATTAGTACCAATTCATCCCACAACCCACAATTATAAATCACTTACCTGTTTAGTTTGTCTCGTTTAACAAAATTCACAAATGGATTTCCTTGGAAGATTCGCAACCAGCACACTTAGTGAAATTTATGTAACGTATCGCACACTTAGTGCCGTTACTTTGATAAAGTGCACACTTAGTTCAAATTTTCTCGTAATGTATCGCACACTTAGTGCCATTACTCATTTTCCGCACACTTAGTGCCAGACGACTGATTTCGCAAACTTAGTGCTCAATGTATGAGTTCATATACTTAGTGCTCATTAATCTGATCTTTTCATCTCTCATATCGACATATAAATTCACATTATACACATATGAACACACATATATACACATAATCGAATCAAGCCATTCTTCCTATAACTTACTATCACATTCGGCCATAATCAATAAATACATATAGTCATATATTCGAATACACCCATCTCTTAACACAAATTACACATTTAACTACTCCTCACTCTATAAGTACTCATTCAACTCAAATACATCAAATTTCATATATAAGTCAACCAAACATTCGGCTATCACATATCTTGCCCAATACTACATTCGGCTTTAGGTAATTTAACAAGCTTCATTATATTTAACTTAATCACATTAATATAGATTAAATAAAAATTCAAATCAACCCAATTGCTTATAAACTTACCTCGAAAATTGATGGTTTAGGTTTTCCGGCTATTCGTTCAACTTAGCTTTTCCCCGATCCAATCCCGTTTCTTTTTGTTCTTGATCTAATCATTTCAAAATGAGCTCATTCAAATATAATTTCATTCATTTTAGCCCAAAACACATAATTGAACAATTTACCAATTTTATCCCTAACATTTTGCACTTTTACAAATTAATCCAATTTTCACAAAACACAAAATATGCTAAATTTGCATATATTAAGCTAGGGCCGAATATTCACTAGGCTTATACAAGTCTCCATATTTCATAAATTTCACAATCTAGCCCCTTAATTTACTATTTTTGAAATTTAGTCCTAAATACTCAATTTAATCAAAATTTCTAATACAAAATTTAATAATCTAACACATATATTTTATCTAAAGTCATCAACCATCACAAACACAAATTTCCATCCATGGCCGAACATCACACATACATCAAAATAAAACATTCTAACATGGGTCGGATAGTATTCGAAGCAACGATCTCAAAAACGTAAAAATTATCAAAAACCAAACTCAAATACATACCTTAATTAAGCATGCAAGGGGCCGAATGGTTGAGAGCTTAAGTTCTTCTCTTTTCTTTTGTTTTCGGTGATGAAGAAAGAAATGGGATGAATAAAACATGTTTCTTTATTTTAATATTATTAACATATATTATAATATAACATTTTTAACTTATAATTATATAATACATAAAAACATGTTATCATGAAAATAAAAACCAAATACCGCCCACTAACATGCTAAATGGTAAATTTCCAACCTAAGTCCACATATAAAAGAAGTCAAACCAATTAAACCACTCAATTAATAAAAGTCTACTTTTACCACTTATGCAATTTAGTCCTTTTCTTTAAATTAAACACACAAACAAGCAAATTAATTCACGAAATTTTTGCACATGCTCACTCATAAATCATAGACACCAAATATATTATAAAAATATTCTATTACTCGGATTTGTGGTCCCGAAACCACTGTTCCGAGTAGGGTCATAATCGGGCTGTTACAATTCTCCCCCTCTTAAGGGATTTTCGTCCCCGAAAATCTTACCAATGAACAAATGTGGGTAGCATTCTTTCATTGAATCTTCGAGTTCCCAGGTTGCTTCCTCAACCCCGTGCTTATGCCACATAACTTTAACCAACGAGATTTTCTTATTTCGTAACTCTTTTACTTCACGAGCTAAAATGCAAATCGGTTCTTCCTCATAAGTCAAGTCAGGCTAAATTTCAATCTCTGACGGGCTAATCACATAAGAAGGATCGGATCTGTATCGTCGAAGCATCGATACATGAAAAACATTATGAATCTTGTCTAGTTCAGTTGGCAACATTAGTCTATACGCAACTGGCCCGATACGTTCAATAACTTCGTACGACCCAATAAATCTTGGACTCAGTTTTCCTTTACGACCAAATCTAAGTATTTTCTTCCACGGCGAGACTTTCAAAAATACTCAGTCACCCACTTGAAACTATATATCTTTACGTTTCAAGTCTGCATATGGCTTCTGACGATCTGACGCGGCCTTTAAACTTTCTCGGATCACTTTCACTTTCCGTTCAGTCTCTTTAATTAAATCAACCCCGTGTATCTTGCTTTCACTTAGCTCGGTCCAATATAAAGGTGTATGACATTTACGACCGTACAAAGCTTCATAAGGTGCCATTTTGATACTCGATTGAAAGCTATTATTGTACGCAAATTCAATCAAAGGCAAGTATCATTCCCATGTACCCTCAAATTCAAGAACACAACATCTCAACATATCCTCGAGTATTTGAATAACACGCTCGGATTGACCATTCGACTGAGGGTGGAAAGCAGTACTGAAGTGCAACTTAGTACCTAGAGCATCCTGCAGTAACCACGATGTAAACCTCGGATCTCTATCCGAAACAATAGAAATAGGCACTCCGTGCAATCGTACAATTTGAGAAATGTACAATTCAACTAACTTATCAAGCGAGAAATCCATTCTTACCGGAATAAAATGGGCCAATTTCGTCAATCTATCAACAATAACCCAGATTGAGTCTTTCTTGCTTGGTGTCAACGGCAACCCAGATACGAAATCCATCGTGACTCGATCTCATTTCCACTCGGGTATCATAATCGGTTGAAGTAATCCTGATGGTACTTGATGCTCAGCTTTTACTTGTTGACATATTAAACACTTTGACACATAGTCTGAAATATCTCGTTTCATACCATGCCACCAATAATGCTATCTCAAGTCGTTATACATCTTCGTACTACCCGGGTGAATTGACAATCTACTATTATGAGCTTCATCACAAATCATTCGAATCAACTCAGGATTCTTAGGCACACATATCTGGTTTCTGAACCGTAGACATCCCTCAGTGTCAATCTGAAACTCTGAATCAGTACTCGAACCATAATGATTTCTTTTTGCCAATAAATCATTATCAATCATTTGAGCTTCACAAATCTGTTGAACGAATAATGGTCTCGCTTTCAACTCTGCAATAATCACACCATCATTAGTCATAGCTATATCTGCATTCATTGCATGGAGAGAAAATAGTGATTTTCGGCTTAGTGCATCAGCAACCACATTGGCCTTTCCCGGGTGATAATCAATCACGAGCTCGTAGTCTTTTAACAATTCTAACCATCGCTGCTGTCTCAAATTCAGATCCTTTTGAGTCATTAAGTATTTTAAACTCTTGTGATCGGAATAGACATGGCATTTCTCACCGAATAGATAGTGACGCCATATTTTCAAAGCAAAAACTATGGCAGCCAACTCGAGATCGTGAGTCGAATAGTTCTTTTCGTGCGGCTTTAACTGTCTCGAGGCGTAGGCTACGACATTACCCTCTTGCATCAAAACACAACCCAAACCATTTAAAGATGCATCGTTGAAGATAACGAACTCTTTGCCTTATTCTGGCTGAACAAGTACTGGAGCTTCCGTTAGCAAGGTTTTTAACTGATCAAAACTCTTCTGGCATCTCTCTGACCATTCGAACTTAACATCTTTCTGTAACAGCTTTGTCATCGGAGCTGCAATCTTAAAAAACCCTTTCACGAAGCGTCTATAGTACCCGGCAAGTCCCACAAAGCTCCGAACTTCAGAAACATTTCGCAGGGGTGTCCAATCGAGTATAGCCAAAATTTTACTCGGGTCAACCCGAATGCCTGATGCTGAAATAACATGCCCCAGGAAACTAACTTCATTCAACCAGAACTCACATTTGCTGAATTTCGCGTACAACTGCTTATCACGCAGAATATGTAACACAAGTCTCAAGTGTTCGGCATGCTCTGCTTCATCACGCGAATAGATCAGAATGTCATCTATGAATACAACCACGAACTGATCTAAATATGGTCTGAATACCCGATTCATCAAATCCATGAAAATAGCGGGGGCATTAGTGAGTCCAAACGGCATCACCAAAAACTCGAAATGGCCGTACCTCGTCCGAAAAGCGGTCTTAGGTACATCAGAGTCTCTAACTCGCAGCTGATAATAACCTGATCTCAGATCAATCTTTGAAAATACTGAGGCTCCCTTAAGCTGATCAAATAAATTATTGATACGCGGCAACGTATATTTATTCTTTATGCTCACTTTATTGAGTTATCGGTAATCTATGCACATTCTCATAGTTCCATCTTTCTTTTTCACAAAAAGAACTGGCGCACCCCAGGGAGAAAAACTCGGTCGGGCAAAACCTCTATCTGTCAATTCTTGCAACTGAACTTTCAACTCTTTTAATTCTGTCGGTGCCATTCTCTACGGAGCTATCTGTAACATCCTGAAAAGGGCCTATGCATTTTTGGTTTAATTGTACGAAATGACATATCTTATGTGTTATGAATATATTTTGAACACTTTTGGAAACCTGGAAATGTATGGAAATGTTAAGTTTAAAAGAGGAAAGTGAACAATTTTAGAACCTTGGAAATGTAAGGAAATGTCTTGTAAGGAAATGTCATGGAAATGTAAGGAAATGTCAAGTTTACAGAGCCGATCGAAAATTTTTGGAAACTTAGAAATGACCTAGAAATGACGAGTTTTAAGGTTTAAAAGGGGAAATTAAGGCAAGGTGGCCTTAAAAGAAAAAGTTTATGAAATTTGACACACAAACAGGCTTGGAAAAGTGGTCCAAGATGCCACTTAGGGCCTATGGAAATGGCGTCATATGCAAGAGGAATGGGCTGAGTTCGAGTCACTTGGGAAGCAAATAAAGGAGGTTTTATTTTTGCTTCCAGTAAGACCGAGGTGGACGGCACATGGCTATAAATTAGGAGCTTTTATTATTTTATAAATAGTGGATAAATAAGGGATTTATTTATCATTATTTTCAAGAGATAATTGTTGGATTAAATTCTTTTAATTTGAATAAAGAGATAAAGAGGAAAATAAGGGAGAAGTGATGGCCAAGTAAGGGACTTTGAGTTTAATAATTTCGGCTAAGTAAGGATAGTTGCTGAATTATCTTTTATTTTAAGTGATAATTAAAGGATAAAGTTATCAGATAGAAGAGTGGTGGCCAAGTAAGGGACTCCTTAGATGATAATTTCAGCTATAAAAGGAAGGAAGGAGGGCTACTCATCAATTTGTGCTTCCTCCTTTCTCTGCCGAATTCTTAGTGCTCTCTTCTCTTCTCTTCTTTCTTTTATTTTGCCAAGCCGAAATACCTTGTGTTCTAGCCGAATCCTCCATCTTTATTCTTCCTTTTATTTTCTTTCTAATCCCTCCAAAAGCCGAAAGTTGTGAGATCATCATCTAGCCATAGCCGAATCTCTGACGGTTGAAGTGAAGGTGCAATTGATTTCTTCAAGTAAGGAGATCTTTCGGGATTTACTAAGTGTCGACTACAAGGAAGGAGAAGTTCTTTTCCCGAAGGTACACCATAGGCCACGTGTTCCCTAGTTATTCAGTGAGTTTCGGGATTTAAAATCCACAAGGTAAGTTTAAGTATACTAATCCTACTAGGATTTGGATTTATGGCCGAATGGCTTTTTATTAAGGTAATAAGTGATAAATCAATGTAGGGATTAAGGATCTAAGCATTAGATCAAGCTTTTCGGGATCTCAAGGAAATTTTAAGCTTAATCAGTGTGTACCCCACACTAATTCTTAATATGTTTTATGGCTGTGTTTAATTAAAATATGTGATATTAAGAATATGAAAGTGGCTAAGGTACCATGATATGGTACAAAGTACTCAGGTACGTTTCCTACTTCCACTAGGATTATGAAATATGTTATTTATAACATGTGAAAATTTATAAGAATGAGAATTTAAGTATGATATGCATGATATGAATAATATGGGTTATTCGGGATATATGAAAAAGGGGAAGTGAAGGTGATGACTACGGTCTCACTATCTGAATGTGGTGACTTTGGTCACATTATCTGAATGTGGTAACTTCGGTTACATTATCTGAATGTGGTGTCTCATGACACAATTATCTGGTGGCTATGCCACAAATTTTATATGGGCGATGAGCACGTCGACTGCAGCGACTGCCTTCGATGGTGTGTAGCGGATGGAGGGTTGACTTAGTAGTCCCCACGGTGTGACTGGCAGGTACGGGGGTGTGTAGCGGATGGACAACTAGGTTTGGGTTTGGGAATGCATCATAACCTGTATTCTATGTTTTGAATGTGTAATATGTGATATGCCTGATTCTATTATGATTTAGTGTCGTGTACACATTGAGTCTGTTTGACTCACCCCGTTGGGGAACATTTTTCAGGTGATGAACAGTGATGGACCGGGACGGCAGAACTTGTGGTGGCCATGCTCAACATGAAGTTTATATTTTTGAGGACTCTTGAATTTATTTTAGTACTTTGAATTATTTTGGGAATTATTTGATGTAATAGGGCCATAAGGCCATAGTTGAATTACTTTACACTTATTTTTATTTATTATGATTATGAATTTTATCTATTAAAATTTAATTAAAATTTCTTTTAAACTAAACCCTAAATATTTTGTCACTTAAGATAAAAGGGATTTCAATATAAAACGAACTGTTTTCAACACAAGCCCAACCCAAAACAATATTTTTCTTAAAATCACACAAGTTTTCCTAAGAACAAAAGAATTTTGAACCGGTTTACTTGAGGAACATACCAAATCTGGTCATAGCTCGTGGGCCGGGTTTGGGGTGTTTCAGTTTGGTATCGAAACCAGATTTTAAACTCTACTTGTGGGGCTAAGGCCCAAAACGTTTTCAAATCAAGCCCAAATGAGTTTTATGAAAGTATTTTTGAAAATGAGCAGGTTTTTTCGGCATGGCACCTAAGTCTCCGACCCATGATCCACGGTAAGTACCCCTAACCATTTGTGTGATTAGGTGGTTTATGTTATGAATTATGGAAGGGTAGAAGAGGAATGGAACGTAGAATAGCATGATAGAAACTTGAACCCTAGGACTAGTTTACTCAAACACAAACACATAAGACTTAAGGACTATTAAACAAACCTATGACTAAGACGCCGGAGTTAGGGTGTGGTAACCATTGTGCGCATGTCTAGGATTGGATCGGAAGAGCACGGTACTTAAGCAAAATCCTAGTGACTCACCTCCTCTTCACTGAATCCTACAGTGCGTAGCTTTCGGTTCACCCTAACCAAGAGGACTCTGGCCATAGGCTAAACACAATGACTAAAACCCGAAGGGAACTAGCCGTGTTTTTATAAACCCTAGTTTTAAAACTCTTAAAATTACCTTTTTAATTTGTGAGAACTATTTTTACAAAATTCTTTGAAAAATTTTTGATTTATAAAATTACAAAAATACCCTAGTGGTAAATTACAAAAATACCTTTGGTTTATGAAATTCCCAAAATACCCATAGTTCTTATCAAAATTTTCATTACTTTATAAAATGTTCAAAAAACCCTAATTTGCAAATTATCAAAAATACCTTGATTTAGAGAAAAATTACGAAATTTCCCTTAACTCACAAAATTACCAAAATGACCTCGATTTTCAAAATTTTTGCAACATCACCGATTTTGGAAAGTAAAATTCTCAAAAAGAACCTCAAAGTTTTGCAAATTTTGAAATATCCCCGATTTATTAAACTTTACAAATTTACCTCCCAGTTAATTACCAAAATACCCCTCGAGTTCCAAAATTACCGAAATACCCCGAATTTTAAAATTTTTCAAAATACCCCTGGATTTCAAAATTACCAAAATACCCTTATTGACAAAATCACCAAGGAACCTTATTTTGACAAATTACGAAAATACCCAGAGGACACATTACGAAAATACCACGGATAGTGGAAAAACAACAATAATGAAAACTACAACATTTCTCCGAATGAACGAAAGTTCATAATTGGTTGATGAATGTGAACGTGACTTTCTCGAATAGTGAATTTGAGTTGAGAACTTTGTTTGATCGAAAGAACCACTTTTAAACATCTCTTTTCATAAAACTGTCGCGGTTAATAAGTGGAAAAAAAAATTTTCTCGATGCATAAAACTCTTTAATCGGATTAAATCGCGACGTTAGAAATGAGTTACGAGGGACGTGAACTTAGAGATTGTGCCTAGAAAGTATGATGGTTCTATTAAGATCAGAGTGCGCAAACATATGCGTAGTGCGTGTGAGTTAAGATGTACGATTATTCGTTAATAAGTAATTTCGAGGACGAAATTATTTTTAAGGAGGGTAGAATCGTAACATCCCTGAAAAGGGCCTATGCATTTTTGGTTTAATTGTACGAAATGACATATCTTATGTGTTATGAATATATTTTGAACACTTTTGGAAACCTGGAAATGTATGGAAATGTTAAGTTTAAAAGAGGAAAGTGAACATTTTTAGAACCTTGGAAATGTAAGGAAATGTCTTGTAAGGAAATGTCATGGAAATGTAAGGAAATGTCTTGGAAATGTAAGGAAATGTCTTGTAAGGAAATGTCATGGAAATGTAAGGAAATGTCAAGTTTACAGAGCCGATCGAAATTTTTTAGAAACTTAGAAATGACCTAGAAATGACGAGTTTTAAGGTTTAAAAGGGGAAATTAAGGCAAGGTGGCCTTAAAAGAAAAAGTTTGTGAAATTTGACACACAAACATGCTTGGAAAAGTGGTCTGAAGATGCCACTTAGGGCCTATGGAAATGGCGCCATATGCAAGAGGAATGGGCCTGAGTTCGAGTCACTTGGGAAGCAAATAAAGGAGGTTTTATTTTTGCTTCCGTAAGACTCGAGGTGGACGGCACATGGCTATAAATTAGGAGCTTTTATTATTTTATAAATAGTAGATAAATAAGGGATTTATTTATCATTATTTTCAAGAGATAATTGTTGGATTAAATTTTTTAATTTGAATAAAGAGATAAAGAGGAAAATAAGGGAGAAGTGATGGCCAAGTAAGGGACTTTGAGTTTAATAATTTCGGCTAAGTAAGGATAGTTGCTGAATTATCTTTTATTTTAAGTGATAATTAAAGGATAAAGTTATCAGATAGAAGAGTGGTGGCCAAGTAAGGGACTCCTTAGATGATAATTTCAGCTATAAAAGGAAGGAAGGAGGGCTACTCATCAATTTGTGCTTCCTCCTTTCTCTGCCGAATTCTTAGTGCTCTCTTCTCTTCTTTTCTTTCTTTTATTTTTGCCAAGCCGAAATACCTTGTGTTTTAGCCGAATCCTCCATCTTTATTCTTCCTTTTCTTTTCTTTCTAATCCCTCCAAAAGCCGAAAGTTGTGAGATCATCATCTAGCCATAGCCGAATCTCTGAAGGTTGAAGTGAAGGTGCAATCGATTTCTTCAAGTAAGGAGATCTTTCGGGATTTACTAAGTGTCGACTACAAGGAAGGAGAAGTTCTTTTCCCGAAGGTACACCATAGGCCACGTGTTTCCCTAGTTATTCGGTGAGTTTCGGGATTTAAAATCCACAAGGTAAGTTTAAGTATACTAATCCTACTAGGATTTGGATTTATGGTCGAATGGCTTTTTATTAAGGTAATAAGTGATAAATCAATGTAGGGATTAAGGATCTAAGCATTAGATCAAGCTTTTCGGGATCTCAAGGAAATTTTAAGCTTAATCAGTGTGTACCCCACACTAATTCTTAATATGTTTTATGGTGTGTTTAATTAAAATATGTGATATTAAGAATATGAAAGTGGCTAAGGTACCATGATATGGTACAAAGTACTGTGCACGTTTCCTACTTCCACTAGGATTATGAAATATGTTATTTATAACATGTGAAAATTTATAAGAATGAGAATTTAAGTATGATATGCATGATATGAATAATATGGGTCATTCGGGATATATGAAAAGGGGAAGTGAAGGTGATGACTACAGTCTCACTATCTCGAATGTGGTGACTTGGTCACATTATCGAATGTGGTAACCGGTTACATTATCTCGAATGTGGTGTCTCATGACACAATTATCTCAGTGGCTATGCCACAAATTTTATATGGGCGATGAGCACGTCGATCGCAGCGATCGCCTTCGATGGTGTGTAGCGGATGGAGGGTTGACTTAGTAGTCCCCACGGTGTGTGGCGAGTGCGGGGTGTGTAGCGGATGGACAACTAGGTTTGGGTTTGGGAATGCATCATAACATGTATTCTATGTTTTGAATGTGTAATATGTGATATGCCCTGATTCTATTATGATTTAGTGTCGTGTACACATTGAGTCTATTTGACTCACCCGGTTGGGGAACATTTTTGGTGATGAGCAGTGATGGATGGAGGGACAGCGAGAACTTGTTGTGGCCATGCTCAACATGAAGTTTATATTTTTGAGGACTCTTGAATTTATTTTAGTACTTTGAATTATTTTGGGAATTATTTGATGTAATAGGGCCATAAGGCCATAGTTGAATTACTTTACACTTATTTTTATTTATTATGATTATGAATTTTATCTATTAAAATTTAATTAAAATTTCTTTTAAACTAAACCCTAAATATTTTGTCACTTAAGATAAAAGGGATTTCAATATAAAACGAACCTGTTTTCAACACAAGCCCAACCCAAAACAATATTTTTCTTAAAATCACACAAGTTTTCCTAAGAACAAAAGAATTTTGAACCGGTTTACTTGAGGAACATACCAAATCTGGTCAAAGCTCGTGGGTCGGGTTTGGGGTGTTTCACTATCGAGATCGGAGTCGTCCCTAGTACTAATTCCATACCAAATTGTACCTCCCGAACAGGTGGTAATCCCGGCAATTCTTCCGGGAACACATCTGGATACTCATAGACAACTAGCACGGATTCTATCTTCTTTTCGGTCACTTTACTATCAATCACGTAAGCAAAGTAAGCTTCGCAACCCTTACTCAAATACTGTCGAGCCAACATCGAAGATATCATCGCTGGTAACCCATTCAAATCCGCAGATTCAATTCAAATTATCTCATTATTCTGACATCGTAGATCAATAGTCTCTCGTCTGCAATTCACTACTGCATCTTGCACGATTAGCCAATCCATACCGAGAATAATATCGAACTCATCAAATGGTAGTAACATCAAATCAGCCAGAAAACATGAATCTCGAATCATTAAAGGACAATTCTTGCACACTCTATCAACTAGCACACACCGACCCAGGGGGTTTGAAACCCGAATCACAAATTCAATAGACTCAATAGGTAGAGTCTTGTTGGATACTAATGTTTCACACACATAAGAATAGGTTGAACCAAGATCAATCAGAGCAACTACACTAGTATTAAAGAGAGTAAATATACCGGTGATGACATCTGGAGATGAAGCCTCCTCTCTGGCACGAATTGCATAGGCTTTGGCTGGCACACGAGCCTCGATCGTATGGTCGTGTGTTCAAGTCCTCTCTCGAGTGCCACTCATGCCTCCCACATTGCGAGACGGTCTACCTCTAGCTGCAGTACCGCTCGGTCTTGCACTCTGAGTATTATCCTTTTCAACTGTCTCCGGGCAATCCCGAATAAAATGATCCTGCGAACCACACTTATAGCAAGCTCGGTTGTTGGACTTGCTCCAACATTCACCGAGATGCCATCTACCACATTGTTGACACTCAGGCTTATCTGGTCGAGTATTGCCGACACTAGCAATCGAGGTGGCTCGTGAACTCACTGGTGGTCGGTCTCGGATAGATATCCCCGTGTTAACTTTGGATCGGCTACTATCATTTTTGAACTTCTTTGATGACGTTTGAGGAAATTTACCCATTGATCTTTTATGGAAGTCTCTAACTTCAAGTTCAGCTTTCCGTTTTTCTTTCCCCAGCTCTTCAGTTTTACAAGCTCGCTCAACAAGTACCACGAACTCATTTATCTCCAGTATGCCAACCGGTAGTTTTATGTCTTCATTTAACCCTTCTTCGAATCTTCGGCACATAGCAGCATCAGATGAAACACACTCACGGGCATAGCGACTAAGTCTCACAAACTTGCGCTCGTACTCAGATACGGTCATATGACCTTGTTTAAGCTCAAGAAATTCCTTGTGTTTCGAATCTCTAAATCGCTGGCTGATGTATTTCTTGCGAAACTCTGTCTAAAGAAGTCCCAAGTAACTCGTTCTTTTGGAACAATCAATACGAGTGTGTTCCACCAATAGTAGGCAGAATCTCGTAATAAGGATATAGCAAGCTTCAGACATTCATCAGGTGTGCAAGATAATTCATCAAAAACACGAATTGTGTTATCAAGCCAAAATTCAGCTTGTTCAGCATCATCATCATCTTCGGCTCTAAACTCTTGAGCCCCGTGTTTTCTAATTCTGTCAACCAGAGGCTTATTTACTCTCTCAGGATTAACGATCGGGGGTACCACTGGTACTATAGGTGGAGTATTCGGATTCGGGGGTTGTTGAACATCCGGATTGGTCTGAATATATTGATTAAACCAATCATTCATCATGCTATGGAAGGCTTGTCTAGCCCCCTCATCAAGATTACTCGCAGCGGGTCGAGATTCATCCGGTGCGGTCCCTTGCGCGGGAGCAGGCGCCACACTCTCGACATCGTCAGCTATAGCTCACTCGGGATCAAGATCCATTTACTATACGAAAGAAGAAAACACATTTCACTGTCAGAAGTCATTCACACTATCACATTATAATTTATGGCATGTATAGCTAAACTCATACGCGCTACGTTAGTCTGAGAATCGACTAAACCGTAGCTCTGATACCAATCAAATGTAACACCCCTAACTCGTATCCGTCGCTGGATTAGGGTTATGAGGTGTTTTCATAGGAAACACATCTTTCATACATTCACGTAATAACATAGATCTTATTCGCAATTATCTATATATAAATAACATTTTGTTAACTAATATAGAAATACTAACTCAGAGTTCAATCGAATTCATTTTAAACATATAACATATTTATTAAAGACTAAACAATTTAGTAACATAATAGTAAGTCCTTATAACATATCAACTTATTTGTACTCGACTAACTCATTACATTAACCATTATAGTATATGCGCTTACTCATTCGTACTCATTAGCTAGTTTATAAGGAAAAATCTCATAAACATTCATTCTATGATTTAAACTTACTAATGTGAGCTAAATCATGAATCATTTACGGTGAAACCAAGTAAGCATACGATCAAGATACCAACCATACAAGTTATGCCTTATATCATATATATATACCAAGCCGAATCATCAAAACCAAATACTCAATCATTTTGCCAATAACTTAATATATAACAAGATTAAACATAATAGTCTAACCACTTTCATATAGCTTATTACATATACAAATTTTAAATGATCCAAATGAAAGTTAGCTTATACATATATTGCATGATATTGTCATTTCATAACTTGACATACGGTACATATGTAACATCCCGGTTTAGGGCCTAGACGGAATAGTGGTGCGAGACCACAAATCTGAGGATTATGAATAAGTTTTTGAGGTTTATATTATGTATGCATGCTAGTGTGAAAGTTTCATGATGCAATTTTGTGAAATTGTGGTTGAATTGTCCAAAAGGACTAAATTGCAAAAGTTACAAAATGTGTGTTTCTAGAAGCTATTTGTGTGAAATAGCTTTAGATTATTAATTAGAGGTCGTTAAATAGCAATTTACCCAAATTCTAATTTTTGGACAAAAATGGGCATGGATGAGTCAAAATTTGAAGTTTATCAAAAAGGGCATTTTGGTCATTTATCAAATAAGTGATTAAAATAGGTGAAAAGATGACAAATTCATTCATCTTCTTCCCCTTTAGCTGCCGAAAATTTGAGAAGCCATTGTTAGGGTTCTTTCAATTTTTCAAGCTTGCTAGTAAGTGCTCTTAAACCCGGTTTTGATATTCTTCGTATTTTTGAAGTCTCGGTAGCATGAGTAAGCTATTTTTAGCTTTTTGGTGAGCTATTATGGATGTTCAAAAATGTACATATGTATGACATGCATGTATTTTGTTGTTTTATGGAAGAATATGAAAGCTTGATGTAGTAGAAACATCTTTTGCTAAGTGATTTTCCATGAAATTGCATGTAGGGACTAGTTTGTGAAAAACTTTAGTTTGGTCATACATATGTGGTTTAGTGAGAATTGATGATAGCTTTAGTTGAATAATTGGTTCGGCTAAGCATGAAAGACTAGAAAGTTGAATAAAAATCACTTTACAAGCCTTTGGGACTAAAGTGTAAATATGAGAAAGTTTAGGGGCAAAATAGTAATTTTTCTAAAGTATGAGATGTGGGTCAATTTAGTCAATGTATATATTGAATAAGCTGATTTATTCATTATAGATCAAGAAAGACGAAGCCCGGATCGAAACTGAGGCAAAAGCAAGGTGGTGGACTAAATTGCATATTTCCATACTTTTGAGTATCGAGGTAAGTCTATGCATAAATAATGCATTCATACTTACAATTTGTTAATGCTAGCTAGTGTGTAGCATGTTTGAGAACCTATGTCGGATGAATGTAGTAGAAAATGTGGAATGAATGTATGATCGAAAATGATTAAGTAAGTAGACTCGTGCATGTGTTGTGATAATGCTAGATGGTGGCTAAGTGCGATACCATCCTAAGGCATATCGACGATGAGCTAGCTATGTGCGATGCTATCGTGAGGTATATCATTTGGTGAGCTATGTGCTGAATCACTATGAATACCTTTGTGGTAGGCTAAGTGCGATACCACCTTATTAATCAATTGTGGTGTGCGAAGTGCGAAACCACTGAGATATTGGCTGTGTGTATTAGTTGTGTGTAATAGCTGTGTGGATTAGTTATGTGTTAGCTGTGTGTAATAGCTGTGTGGATTAGTTATGTGAACTAGCTGTATGGATAGACTGTGTGGATTAGTTATGTGAACTAGCTGTGTGGATAGACTGTGTGGATAAGTTATGTGGATAAACTGTATGGATAGACTGTGTGGATAAGTTATGTGGATAAACTGTGTGGATGTATTACGAGAAATAATAATGTGTTGTATATTGTGTAAATGTGACATTGAATGTAGGGGTGCATTTCGATGGTTATGAGTATGTGACTCATGATGTGTTGGAAATGTGGTAAGGGATAGAAAGAGTAAGCATAGTTGTGAATTACTTGTTGGTATAATGTTAATGGTTGCTTAGCTTATACTATGTTGCTTAATTGTTTATGTGTAAACTTACTAAGCTCAAAGCTTACTCTCTTTCTTTTCCCTTGTCTTATAGATTAAAAGCATTGAATCGAGATACGAGGATCATCAGAAGATAGCCCACATATCAGCACACTTTGGTACATGAAACTTAATGTTTTGTATATGGCATGTATAGGGGCTAGACAAGTTAGTGGATTTTGTTGTAAATGGCTAAGATGTGTTGGCCTTTAGATGGATAGCTTATTTTGTATAATGCCATGGTTGTTGGCTATTACATTATATGAAAGAAAGATGTAGTTTTCTATGTGAGAATGCACTTCAATTTGAGTTGATTATGATGGTGTTAGATGAGTATATGTTGTGTATGCTAGAGGGGTGAAAAGAGCTTGGCACATAGCTTTGTTCTTGACCATGTGGTCGCACACACGGCGTGTGTCTAGACCATGTGTGACACGGTCAGCCCACCCACGGGCGTGTCTTTGTGGCCGCGCGGCCCCTCGCACGTTAACATTTTAATTCAGATAGTTCATGGGCTAGCCACACGGGCGTGTGACTAGGCTTTGAGGCTGTGTGTGTGAAGTCAAGATTCACCACGGTTGGGAAGCACGAGCGTGCCTTGGCCGTGGGCAAATTGGCGAGAATCATCGAGTTTTTAGGCACGCCCTGGGGACATGGGCGTGTATGTCTATACACGGGCGTGTCTTATCTTGCACGGGCGTGTGAGACCTGTATAAAAGAGAAAAATTTTAAGGATCGTAAAAGTTTCAGATTGTTCTCGAGAGCCCTCGTGTGTATGAGTGAGGCCTCGAAAGTCGAGCATGAGGTTATAGAGAGTAATTGCATTGACCCTAGGTGGCGATCAAGTGGTTTGAGTACGGTAACGCCTCGGGCCCGGTTCCCGGCGTAGAACCCGGGTAAGGGGTGTTACAACATACATATAATTGTACATAAGTTCATCCAATTACCTTAATATACTATATGCATTACTCAAAATCATATTCATGCATTCGTACATGACACACATATATATATAATATCATGGTATAAACTACCAAAAATGTTTACCACAAAACCATACATACCCAAAACATTATAATCATGCTTGATAATTTTAAACCAACCTAAAACATAGTAGTATGCCATTTTCATATGGCAATTTATACATCAAATTCATAATAACTCAAAAGATTAAAATATATAGCTTATACATGCCATAATTCCAAAAGTTCAACTCATAAAAAGGGTACCAAAAGTAGATGATAGTGTGATTGACTTTGACGATAATCCCGAGCTCGAACTTAGACTTCAAAATCTATAAAATAGTCAAATAAACACATACGGTAAGCTAATATAGCTTAGTAAGTCATAAGCAATGGTTTAATATACAATTAAACATTGTACAAACTAAATTAGCCCACATGACCAATAATGAATTATAACCGCAAGTATATATACATATCTTAGCATCATTCCATAAATACCATACCTATAAGTCTCACAACTAAATATTCATGCATACCACATTATATTTCATTAGATACCAAGCATAATTATTTCATCCCGAACATAATTTAAATCTAATAATCACATCTCATTTCATTAATTTCTTAAAGTAGAATAACTTACCTCATTAGTACCAATTCATCCCACAATTATAAATCACTTACCTGTTTAGTTTGTCTCGTTTAACAAAATTCACAAATGAATTTCCTTGGAAGATTCGCAACCAGCACACTTAGTGCAATTTATGTAACGTATCGCACACTTAGTGCCGTTACTTTGATAAAGTGCACACTTAGTGCAAATTTTCTCGTAATGTATCGCACACTTAGTGCCATTACTCGTAATGTATCGCACACTTAGTGCCATTACTCATTTTCTGCACACTTAGTGCCAGACGACTAATTTCGCACACTTAGTGCTCAATGTATGAGTTCATATACTTAGTTCTCATTAATCTGATATTTTCATCTCTCATATCGACATATAAATTTACATTATACACATATGAACACACATATATACACATAATCGAAGCAAGCCATTCTTCCTATAACTTACTATCACATTCGGCCATAATCAATAAATACATATAGTCATATATTCGAATACACCCATCTCTTAACACAAATTACACATTTAACTACTCCTCACTCTATAAGTACTCATTCAACTCAAATACATCAAATTTCATATATAAGTCAACCAAACATTCGACTATCACATATCTTGCCCAATACTACATTCGGCTTTAGGTAATTTAGCAAGCTTCATTCTATTTAACTTAATCACATTAATATAGATTAAATAAAAATTCAAATCAACCCGGTTGCTCATAAACTTACCTCGGAAATTGACGGTTTAGGTTTTCCGGCTATTCATTCAACTTAGCTTTTCCCCGATCCAATCCCGTTTCTTTTTGTTCTTGATCTAATCATTTCAAAATGAGCTCATTCAAATAGAATTTCATTCATTTTAGCCCAAAAAACATAATTGAACAATTTACCAATTTTATCCCTAACATTTTGCACTTTTACAAATTAATCCAATTTTCACAAAACACAAATTATGCTAAATTTGCATATATTAAGCTAGGGCCGAATATTCACTAGGCTTATACAAGTCTCCATATTTCATAAATTTCACAATCTAGCCCCTCAATTTACTATTTTTGAAATTTAGTCCTAAATACTCAATTTAATCAAAATTTCTAATACAAAATTTAATAATCTAACACATATATTTTATTTAAAGTCATCAACCATCACAAACACAAATTTCCATCCATGGCCGAACATCACACATACATCAAAATAAAAAATTCTAACATGGGTCGGATAGTATTCGAAGCAACGATCTCAAAAACGTAAAAATTATCAAAAACCGAACTCAAATACATACCTTAATTAAGCATGCAATGGGACGAATGGTTGAGAGCTTAAGTTCTTCTCTTTTCTTTTGTTTTCGGTGATGAAGAAAGAAATGGGATGAATAAAACATGTTTCTTTATTTTAATATTATTAACATATATTATAATATAACATTTTTAACTTATAATTATATAATTTATAAAAACATGTTATCATGAAAATAAAAACCAAATGTCGCCCACTAACATGCTAAATGGTAAATTTCCAACCCAAGTCCACATATAAAAGAAGTCAAATCAATTAAACCACTCAATTAATAAAAGGCTACTTTTACCACTTATGCAATTTAGTCTTTTTCTTTAAATTAAACACACAAACGAGCAAATTAATTCACAAAATTTTTGCACATGCTCACTCATAAATCATAGACACCAAATATATTATAAAAATATTCTATTACTCGGATTTGTGGTCCCGAAACCATTGTTCCGAGTAGGGTCATAATCGGGCTGTTACAATATGGTAAATCATATCATCATAATTTAATCAAATATTCAAATTCATAATATGCTAAAACCAGATACTCACAACAAAATAACCTAATCTCATCATATAATTAAACCAAATTTATTCAATCATATTTGAAAATAAGATAATATATAGCCATTAAACAAAATAAGTCATTCTTACATAATTACTCTAATAACATAAAACAATTAAGAGATTAAAAAACTATAAACCTTTATTAATTTGTATCAATCTTAAACTTTAATCCTCTTTGAATTCAACATATAAAAGAATATATTCAATCTATACTCATATATATCCTTAAAAATTGAAATTATGAAAATCAAAATATTGGAAATATAATAATTAAAGATGATTAATCCCCCAATATATATACCAGCATTCACGCATAATAGCATAGCATAAATCCATTAACCATACATTACTAAAAACATATTGAAACAATGATTGATTTAATATTTAATTGAAGAAATCAACACTCACACACATCCAATTAAAAGGATGCCCAAGTTTTATATTAACCTTATTCCTTTTTCCTAAAAGCCAAATATGTAATCCAATCCAAATATTCACAAATATAAAAATAATTTATAAAAGGAACATGTTTGATTGTTGGCATACAAAACCAAAGCATAAATCAAACTCATAGTCATTAAAAATAGAATTCCTATATTAACCCTACCAACTTTATGAACATTTAAAAATATAATAATAATAAATCTCAAGCTAATTTATGCGATTTCATCCTGACCTAAGTATGAAGTTATGGTGTCGTGGTGTTGTGGTGTTGTGGTGGGATGTTGATTGAATGAAGTATCAGTGTTGTGGCGGATGATTATTGATAGATGTGGTTTTGGTATTGTGGCAGGATGATTGATAAAAGAAGTTCTGGCGTTGTGGCGGGACGTAATTGAAAGAAGTATTGGTGTTGTGGTGGGATATTAATTGAAGGAGGACTAAAGTCTACAAGGACTTGTCCTCGTGTTTATAAATTATGACAGTCCGCAGGGACTTGCCCTCAAGTTTTAAGTCATGATAATTCACACTTGTCTTTAAGCTCACGAGTGTGTAACCATTCCAGAACGAATCTACACACGTAATAATCCACCGAGCTTGAATCTACATGGACTATCATCCAAGTTTGAGTCCATAAGGACTATATGGTAAGGAAGACAGTTGGTAAGTCTTGTCTCTAAGATTTTACGCTAAGTTGGACCACTGAGACTCTGCTACATGAAAGTTAACAGAAATAAATCTGCCAAGTACAAGTCCACGTGAACAAATTCGCATAGTGAGAGTCTGCGGGTCTAAGTTATCCAAGCACGATTACACGAGAAATAGTCATCAAGCATGAGTCAGCAAGAACTATCCATAAGTATTGATCTATATATATGAGTGCAGGTATGAATCCACAAGCCTGAGTCTGTAGGTATGTGTTAGCAGACAAGAGGCCACAAATGTGAATTCACGGGCATGGGTCTGGTATGTATTAGCCAAGTATGGCTTTGCCAAGATTTTTCACCCTGTACAAGTTGCATTGGGTAAATCTGCCTAGATATTTAGTAATGCGTATGTCCGCGAAAAGTAAAGGCAATCTATTTTCATGAGCAAGGTGTGTGTATGCATGTTACTTATACCCATACGTGAATTGTTTAACGTATTATTTGCCTTTAAGTGTAAATTATATTCCTCGCAAGCTATATGTGTGGGCGAGTAAGTAACTTACGAACTCACTAAGTTCACCTTGAACTTACCATGATCTTTGATTTATTTTGTTTTCAAGTAACAAAGCTATTTTGAACTCAAGAGGGACTAAGCCAGAATTTGTTGTATCTTTTGTGAGCCTAGCAACCTTTGAGTTTAAACATGTATATATTAGGGAAGATTTATAGACTTAGCTCATGAAATTGTAAATTTTGAAAATGTAACACCCCAAACCCGGCCTAAACATTATGGCCGAATCCGGAGATGTCACAAAGAATGGGTTTTGTTATCGGACTCTACGCGTTAAAACCATTTCAGTTTTAAAAACTCCTATTTTCCTTTATCTATTGTCAAACATTCATTCACTTAATTAACTAGTCTTAAATCATGTTTAATAGTGGAAGCTTACGAAAACATTGCATTACAAGAAATTAGTTCGTACTTTAAGAACAACCTTTGCTTTAGTAGAAACCATAGTTTAGATATCAGATGCAAATTAAATACTAAAACATAAATCCAAACCCAAAGGAAACCAACCAAAAAGTCCAGAGAGTCCACTTGTTACAAAAATCCAAAGATAATCTTTAGATTAAAACCATAAATGTAACCAGTTTATAAACACGTGGTCACCGAGAGGCTCCGTCGCACCGATCTGCCTAAGTCTTTGGATTACCTAACAAAACAGACAACAGATGTGAGTTTGCGAAAACTCAGTTTGTAACCCAACAGAATTAAGCATGCAAACATACAGAACTATATGTACAGTCAAATACAGATATAGATTACAGATTCAGATATAGAAAATCCTACCTCCATCCTCTACACACCATCTCCGACCATCCCATCACACCATGTGGGATTTAAAACACCCACCCAGCCCTACACACCACGCTGTGCCCTTAGGACACATATCAGTGTAACACCCCTCAACCGTCTTCAACGCCGGAATAGGGTTACGGAGCATTATCGGACTTACAATACAAATAATCATACTTTTCTCATATATTCAATCATTTCATACAATCACCATTCAAATTCAATCAATTTATCACTTATACGAGCCTACGAGGCCCTAAACATGCTTTGAGAGGGGTTCGGGACTAAACCGATAACTTATGAAACTTTCATGAAACTTTGAAATTTTTTCTCAAAACAGAGGACACACGCCCGTGCGGCCAGGCCATGTGAGACATGCCCGTGTCATAGGCCGTATGAACATTTGAAAAGGGATCACATGGCCGTGTCCCATCCCGTGTCCTACCCCGTGTTCAAACAAGTGAGGTTACTAACTTGGGTCACACGGCCAACCAAACACCGTGTGTCTAGCCCGTGTGCCCTTTGAAGTAGCCACACACGCCCGTGTGCCAGGCCGTGTGCTAGGCCATGTCAAACCTGTAGTGTATACTGACTTATGCAACACGGCCAAGTCACACGCCCATGTGCTAGGTCGTGTGCCAATTAAGGGGGTATACTGACTTGTACCACACGGCCGATCACACGCTCGTGTGTGAGACCGTGTGGAGCATACTGACTTAATTTCAATTTCAACACCAGGGGACACACGATCGTGTATCATGACCGTGTGTCACACATGGCTGAGACAAATGCCCGTGTCTTTGCCCGTGTGGACAAAAATAGGGTATTTACCAAGCCAAATTGTCACCCAAATTGTGCTCATCTAAACCAAATTCAATGGCACCAAAAACATAACACTTAAAGGCATTATACAACCTCAATCATACATCATTTATACCAAAACACATGTATCAATCAACTCACCAAGCCTTTACCCAAAATACAACACTTTGCACTAATTCACCAACATAACCAATTTCAATTCATCACCCATTAGACAGTTTCACTTTCTCTTCAATTTCTCTGTTGAAATCAATCTCGTGAATCTTTTACTCACAAAGCTCGATCCAATAACAACGGAGTTCGGTAATTGCAATCATACAATACTTCATACAATACCATCTTTATACTCATATGATAACTATTAATATGCTCAAACTGAACCAACAATAATTGTCTATCTTAATTGCTTTCAAATTCTAAAATACAGTAACAAATCGTATCTTCGAGAATCTGAATCACTTTCTCACATTATCCATCAATTGGAGAATGAAATGCAGTGTTACAATGCAACCTCATACCTAAAGTTTATAGTAGTTTTCTTTAGAAACACAATATAAACCTCGAATCTCAATCCGAAATAATGGAGACAGGCATTCTGTAAAAACTGACAATTTCATAAATGTATAACTTAGCTAGTCTATCAAGAGAGAAATTATACGTATTGAAATAAAATGTACAGATTTCTTCAACAATCAACAATAGTTCAAATAACATCTTCCTTTTACAAAATCCAACGAAATTCTATTTCATCTCCACTCAGATAATAACACAGACTATAATAGTCCCGAAGGTACTTGATAATCAACTTTAACCTGTTGATAAATCAGACATTTGGATACGAGTCAGAAGTATCACGTTTCATACTCATTCACTAGTAAAACTGTCTCAGATTATTTTACATCTTAGTATTCCCCGAATGAACAAATAATTACCACTGTGAGCTAGATTTAACAATTGTTGTATAATCTCTTGATTTCTCGGTACACGAACTCTGTCTCGAAACAACAAAGAATCATCGGTTCCAATCTGAAGCTCTAAATCAGAAGTCAATTCACATTGAACTCTTTTAACTTGTAATTCACTGATACATTTCTGAGCTTCACAAAATCGCGGAATAAACATTAATTTAGCTTTTAACTCAGCTAATATCTATCCATCATCCGATAAGATCAATCGCATATTCATCGCTTGTAAAGCACACAAAGATTTCTTGTTCAAAATATCCGTGACTATAATCGTTTGTCCAAGATGATAACCAATTACTGACTCAAAATCTTTCGATAGTTCAAGCCATCTTTGCTGTCCAAATTCAGATCTCTCTGTAACATCAAATATTTTAAACTCTTGCAGTCATCAAATAGGTTACATTACTCACCAAACAATTAATGTCGCTAACTATTCAATGCAATTACAATGTCAACCATCTCTAATTAGAGCGTCAAATAACTCTTTTCATGCAACTTTAACTGTATGGAAGCATAAGCCATCACTATACATTGTTGTACTAAAACACACTCCAAACCATTCAATGACGCATGACTGAAAATCATAAACTCTTTACCCGATTCAGGCTGAATCAAAATTGATGCTTCAGTTAACAGTGCTTTCAACTGTTTATAACTTTATTAACATATATTAAACCAAATCAAACTCCGCACAAATGAAAACTTCGACAATCGAAACATCTTTAATTTACAATAATATTTTCTCAAATAGAACCGTTTCGATATATATAATTCTGTATCATGTCTTCTAAAATATGAATTCTTCATTCAAACTATCCATCTATTTACCCGTGAACGCACAAAATTTATTTCCGGACCCAAGGATAAACTCAAACACATATAACTCAATTAACCTTTCAAACAAATAACCCAATCAAACTAAACAACTGAATCGATCTTGGCTGTTAAACAATAACTTTTACAAAGAAAACCTTTCTTCTTGTTGTCAAAATAACTCAGACATACAATTTATAGCAATTTCTTCAGGATACTAGTCAAATATCTTCTTAAAAACTGCATAACTCGAATATGACATAACATTCTGTCTTTACTCATTGACATATATCAAGATTTACCTGGAAGTGATAACTATTATACAGATTTGAACTTGATCTTCTATCATCTATGCTTTTGCCGATGTCAATTCCCTTTCAAGAAAACTAGAAAGGATTATATAATAAAGCTATCTCAACTATTAATCATCGAAGCGTTGTACTATACTGAAGCCACCTCCGTCAGATAAAAAAATATTGTAACATCCCCAAACCCAGCCCATTCGTTACGACCGAATCTGGATATGTCACTGGGAAAAGACGGTTGAAAAATCTTTTTCACTTTCGAATAAAACTTGAAGAAATTAACCTTTGAAAACCTTGTTCATTTATTACCTTATGAAAAACTTTGAAGTTATAAATTAACTAAATTAGAAAAAAAACTTTATTAAACATATTCTTTATAAATAGGTTGCTAGGATTAAAGTCATTTTCACATAGCAATTTAATTTAATTAAACCATAGTTAAGGTAATACCAAAATAATAAAATGGTCTTTTATTACAACCCAATACTTAAAATGAAATACTAGTATCAAAATCAAGCATAAAATATTGAATCATCATCTTGGCATGGGCCACCTTGTCCTCTCCGATCCCGGTCGACTTTATGCACTACTCCGAAATGGTTAAAGGAAAAGGTGAGTCACCAAGACTCAGATGTGCAACCCTTTTTCCCGGATTAGCAAAATATCATACGTAAACATAAACATGATCATCATGCATCTCATTAATATGCACCCAACCTAACCATCCATAACACCTTTCTCTACCCCGTGTGGTACCAAACCACCGGTGGTGCCAAACCACCGGGTGACGTATAGTCACAAATGTGATGCCAAATCACCGAGGTGCAAACCCTCGGTGTCAGAAGACACGATATCCGTCAATGTGGTGCCAAACCACTTTGGTGTCCCTAAAGACACAATGTGTGTTACTAAAACACCGTGACCGAAGTCACAAATCAATTGATGGGGCCAACCCATCGTGTGATACCAAATCACCGGCGTCAATCCTCAATACCGCCTTGTGGGGCCAAACCCATTGTGGTGCGAAACCACGGGGACGAGACGCCGAGGTGCCAAACCTCCTGGAGGTGCCAAACCTCCGTGACCCAAAGTCACAAAATTGTGTTACCAAAACACTGGTGCTCGTCGGCACAAAATATCATTGCCCCCTCCACTGCATACAACCCATATCAACCACTAATATGCATTTAACGTAAATCTACATCATGCTTGTTAAGCAACATACATCTTTATTTATCACAATCCAAAGATCACCATACACATAACAGATATACCATGCTTACCAAAAGCATCAAACAGGACTCACACGACCCTTTGCCTCATACCTTAATGGTATCTCATCCACCTTACCATGGATCCAAACACACATATCATATATATAAAGATACAATAAAAATGAAGTGTGAATAGGTACACAATATGAAAACCACGTATATTACTAAAAGTGTGTGAAAGTACACACTGTGTAAGCCTTAACCAAAGAATCGATTAAAGACCCTCGATAACCTTGCACCTAAAACAATCGGCCAAACAAACATAAGCACTCAAACCAATCGGCTAAAACCATTTTAATTACCAAATAAGATTAATATCCTTCCAAACAAATACCAAAATCCACTCTTACCCTTGTAGTCATCGACAGAGAACAGAGGATAAACCATAAGGCATTGGCCTTACCTTTTACCTTCTCCAACGATTGGAAACAAAACCCCAAAAACAATCCACACCCTCCTAACAATCGACCAAGGACAAAACTACAAGGGAAAAGAAGATTCGCCAACACCTTAGTCACAAGGGAAAGAATCGGCTTAAGAGTTTAGGAGAAGAAAGAAAATAAAGATAAATGAGGGAGGGTACCTTCGGCTTGAAAGTGAAAGGAAATGAAGAAAATGTTTTTAGAGAATGGAGTTTCGGCTATCAAGGTGCTCAAATCAAAGAAAGAAATATGTAGAGGAGAGAGTTCCACATTGGCTTACTCAAATGAAATAGCAAGAAGAAGTGAAAAGAAACATTCGGCCACAAGCATAAAATCAAGGGACAAAGCAAAACTTTCGGCAACTAAATGAGAGAAAATACTCTTGAAGTTTTCGGCTACTAAAGACAAAAAGAGAAAGAACTTTAGCTTGCTAACTCATGACTGAAAACACCTAAAATGTCAAAATGAAAATTCGGCACACCTAAACCCCATACCAAGCCGTCCACACTCCCCCAAAAACTCCCCCAAGATTCGGCCAAATACCACCAATCCACTCCCAGCCACTAATTCAAAATAATTTGAATTACTCAAATCTCCTAATTCACT
Source organism: Gossypium sturtianum (assembly GCA_025698515.1). Taxonomy (NCBI): domain Eukaryota; kingdom Viridiplantae; phylum Streptophyta; class Magnoliopsida; order Malvales; family Malvaceae; genus Gossypium; species Gossypium sturtianum. The sequence continues at coordinate 73,503,657 of CM046947.1, read as the reverse complement.
CCCAGCCAACCACTACAAATCAATTCAAAATAAAACAATATCCCACCTTTATCCTTCAATAAAAAAAACCAAAATCAAACCATTATCCCACTGAATTCAAAAGAAAAATAAAAACAAAGCTCATCCTTATCTTCCAATTTAAACTCCATGTGCCGTCCACTGCCTTTCAATTTGCTGCAAAATCAAATAATAAAAAAAAAACACCCCTTTATGCTAGCCAAAGGTCTCGAACACAAGACCTTGCTACACGCCTCTCCCCCAACGCCCAGGCCACTCGGCCACACTGCATTTCATGCCATAAAATCACACCTTTTAATCTTTAAACCCTTCCTACTCCAGCCCATAACCGCCTAAAAATAAATCACGCCCAAAATGCTGCTCCAGCCCACGAACCCGCGCCTTATCACTCCTCCAGCGCCTAAGTGCCGCACGAGCACCACTTGGACCAGCTGCTTCTTGTGTCAAAACACGCCCCCACTTCTTTTTTAAGGCCTCCCGCCTTGTAACGCCAAGATCCAAAAATTAAAACCACTCTTTGCCTCTTTGATTCAAACCCAAGACCCTCAAAGGCGCTACTTCCAAATTTCTTAAGCAAAGCGCATGAAGCCACTTTGCCAAAGCCTCTCATGTGTCCTATTCTCCCAAAGCCAAGCTCCCTTTATTACTTAAAAATCCAAAATTTTCCAAAGCCTTCCCTTTCATCCAAACATTCTTAAAACCTCTAAAACTCACCCAAGCACTCCCAAAAACCTACTAACACTTGATTTATACCCCATATGCAAAATGACCCTAAACCGGGGTGTTACAATTCTACCCTCCTTAAAATAATTTCGTCCTCGAAATTACTTGTCTAAACTAATGATCCAATTCTCTCCACTACGCTATCGCCGCAACACTCGATCTCCAAGAGCTAACATACTTTACGAGCAACAAAACAACAAATCCACCAAAACCGCCTCTACCACGTCCACGAGAAGTACGACCACGCCCCTAGAACTCATATCTAGTGCCTCGATTTAATCTGATTAGAAATTTTATGCATTAGAAATTGGGTTCCACTGTTTAACCACGAGCAATTTTATGCAAAGAAGTTTTCAAGAGTAGTTCTTTCGATCAATCAAAGTTTCCTTCCTACTCGTGGGTAATTCCGTCATTTTTCCTAAAGGGTATTTGGTAATAACTCGGGGTAAATTTTGAAAATAGTTTCCAACTAAAAGATATTTCAAAATTTACAAAAATCTCAGGGTCATTTTGAAAATTTTGTTTTTCCAACAAAGTATGTTGCAAAAATTTCAGAAAGCAGGGCATTTTTTGTAATTTTGGAAATCATGGGCATTTTCGTAAATTCTCCAAATCATACTATTTCACAAAATAAGATTTTCTAACACTTGATAAAATAGGAATATTTCAGTAAAAGTCGAGGGTAATCTGAAAATTTAGAAATTAAGGGCATTTTGGTAATTTTATCAACCAGGGGTATTTTCGTAAATTTTCACAAACCATGGTATCTGAATATTTCGAAACCGCAAAATTTTGGTATTTTGTAAAGTAAAAATCATTTTATCAGCAGTTGGGGGTAGTACGGAAATTTTATAACACAAGGGTATTTTTGTAATTTTGCCACTAGGGGCTTTTTAGTAATTTTGTAAAATCAAAACGTCCTTCAAAATCTGATTTAGAGTTTTACAAACCAAAGGGGTAAATTTGAAAAATTTTAAAACAGAGGATTTTAAAAACAAGAAGACTAATTCCCTTTCGGGTTTTAATAATTGGTTTAGCCTATGAACAAGTCCTCTTGGTTAAGGTGAACCGGCTACGCACTGTAGGATTCAAGTGGAGTGGACAGGAGGTGAGTCACGCGGACCGCTTAAATACCAAGCTCCCACCGAACCTTTCTAGACATGCGCATGCAGGTTGCCACACCACCGAGCCCTCTCGAGTTAGGGTGAACGGTTACGCACTGGTGGGATACTGCGCAAGAGGAGGTGAGTCACGAGGATCGCTTAAATACTGTGCTCTTAGGATCCAATCCTAGACATGAGTACAGGGGTTACCACACCCTAGCTCATTGACTTAGCCATAGGTTGGTTTAGTTCATTAAGTCTTATGTTCTGTTTGTGTGTTTGAGTAATCTAACCTTAGGGTCCAAGTCCTATAAGACTATTCTACGTTCCATACTTCCTACACTTCTACAGAAAATAATTCACAAAGAAGTTTGGAGGTACTTACCTGGGCGGATAGGTGCCGGAGACTCGGTGCCATGCCATTCAAAACCCAAAACAATTCAAAACATTCCAAAACGGCCTACCAAAACATTTTTGGGCCTTGGGCCCCCCCACCGCCGAGCTTTGAACTGGGCTCTGATACCAAACTGTAACATCCCCAAACCCGGCCCATTCGTGCATGACCGAATACGGATATATATGTCATCGGGAAAAGACGGTTGAAAAATATTTTTCACTTTCGAATAAAACTTGAAGAAATTAACCTTTGAAAACCTTGTTCATTTATTACCTTATGAAAAACTTTGAAGTTATAAATTAACTAAATTAGAAAAAAAACTTTATTAAACATATTCTTCATAAATAGGTTGCTAGGATTAAAGTCATTTTCACATAGCAATTTAATTTAATTAAACCATAGTTAAGGTAATACCAAAATAATAAAATGGTCTTTTATTACAACCCAATACTTAAAATGAAATACTAGTATCAAAATCAAGCATAAAATATTGAATCATCATCTTCGCATGGGCCACCTTGTCCTCTCCGATCCCTACCCGACTTTATGCACTACCCGAAATGGTTAAAGGAAAAAGGTGAGTCACCAAGACTCAAGTGTGCAACCCTTTTTCCCCGGATTAGCAAAATATCATACGTAAACATAAACATGATCATCATGCATCTCATTAATATGCACCCAACCTAACCATCCATAACACCTTTCTACCCCGTGTGGTACCAAACCACTTTGGTGGTGCCAAACCACCGGTGACGATAGTCACAAATGTGATGCCAAATCACCGGAGGTGCCAAACCTCCGTGTCCGAAGACACGATATCCGTCAATGTGGTGCCAAACCCTTTGGTGTCCCAAAGACACAATGTGTGTTACCAAAACACTGGTGACCGAAGTCACAAATCAATTGATGGGGCCAACCCATCGTGTGATACCAAATCACCGGCGTCAATCCTCAATACCGCTTGTGGGGCCAACCCATCGTGGTGCGAAACCACGGGGACGAGACGGCGAGGTGCCAAACCTCGGAGGTGCCAAACCTCGTGACCCAAAGCCACAAAATTGTGTTACCAAAACACCGGTGCTCGTCAAGACAAAATATCATCGCCCCTTCTCCACTGCAGACAACCCATATCAACCACTAATATGCATTTAATGTAAATCTACATCATGCTTGTTAAGCAACATACATCTTATTTATCACAATCCAAGATCACCATACACATAATGAGATATACCATGCTTACCTAAAAGCATCAAAACAGGACTCACACGACCCTTTGCCTCATACCTTAATGGTATCTCATCCACCTTACCATGGATCCAAACACACATATCATATATATAAAGATACAATAACAAATGAAGTGTGAATAGGTACACAATATGACAACCACGTATATTACTAAAAGTGTGTGAAAGTACACACACTGTAAGCCTTAACCAAAGAATCGATTAAAGACCCTCGATAACCTTGCACCTAAAACAATCGGCCAAACAAACATAAGCACTCAAACCAATCGGCTAAAACCATTTTAATTACCAAATAAGATTAATATCCTTCCAAACAAATACCAAAAATCCACTTACCCTTGTAGTACGTCGACAGAGAATGAGAGGATAAACCATAAGGCATTCGGCCTTACCTTTACCTTCTCCAACGATTGGAAACAAAACCCCAAAAACAATCCACACCCCTCCTAACAATCGACCAAGGACAAAACGCAAGGGAAAAGAAGATTCGCCAACACCTTAGTCACAAGGGAAAGAATCGCTTAAGAGTTTAGGAGAAAAAGAAAATAAAGATAAATGAGGAGGGTACCTTCGGCTTGAAAGTGAAAGGAAATGAAGAAAATGTTTTTAGAGAATGGAGTTTTGGCTATCAAGGTGCTCAAATCAAAGAAAGAAATATGTAGAGGAGAGAGTTCCACATTCGGCTTACTCAAATGAAATAGCAAGAAGAAGTGAAAAGAAACATTCGCCACAAGCATAAAATCAAGGGACAAAGCAAAACTTTCGGCAACTAAATGAGAGAAAATACTCTTGAAGTTTTGGCTACTAAAGACAAAAAGAGAAAGAACTTTAGCTTGCTAACTCATGACCGAAAACACCTAAAATGTCAAAATGAAAATTCGGCACACCTAAACCCCATACCAAGCCGCCCACACTCCCAAAACTCTCCCAAGATTCGGCCAAATACCACCAATCCACTCCCACCACTAATTCAAAATAATTTGAATTACTCAAATCTCCTAATTCACTCCCCACCAACCACTACAAATCAATTCAAAATAAAACAATATCCCACCTTTATCCTTCAATAAAAAAACCAAAATCAAACCATTATCCCACCGAATTCAAAAGAAAAATAAAACAAAGCTCATCCTTATCTTCCAATTTAAACTCCATGTGCCGTCCACTTTGCGCTTTCAATTTCTTTGCAAAATCAAATAATAAAAAACACCCTTTATGCTAGCCAAAGGTCTCGAACACAAGACCTTGCTACACGCCTCTCCCAACGCCTGTGCCACTCGGCCACACTGCATTTCATGCCATAAAATCACACCTTTTAATCTTTAAACCCTTCCTACTCCAGCCCATATAACCGCTAAAAATAAATCACGCCCAAAATGTCGCTCCCGGCCCACTTAACCCGCGCCTTATCACTCCTCCAGCGCCTAAGTGCCGCACGAGCACCACTTGGACCTAGCTTGCTTCTTGTGTCAAAACACGCCCCACTTCTTTTTAAGGCCTCCCGCCTTGTAACGCCAAGATCCAAAAATTAAAACCCACCTCTTTGCCTCTTTGATTCGAACCCAAGACCTTCAAAGGCGCTACTTTCCATTTCTTAGCAGCGCATGAAGCCACTTTGCCAAAGCCTCTCATGTGTCCTATTCTCCCAAAGCCAAGCTCCCTTTATTACTTAAAATCCAAAATTTTCCAAAGCCTTCCCCTTTCATCCAAACATTCTTAAAACCTCTAAAACTCACCCAAGCACTCCCAAAAACCTACTAACACTTGATTTATACCCCATATGCACAGCCCCTAAACCAGGGTGTTACAAATATAATGCCATAATAAGACCAACATCTCAACCGTATAAATAGATAATATCCTAGCTGTTAATAATGCATTTTGAACACAAAAGAAAATCAAATATGGTTTCAATGTAAGTAAATGCGTGAAACATAACCTCTATAAAATCGATGACAATACCATTGTACTCCCATGATCAAACCAGAAATTATAATCATAATAGATATATTCATCTCCGTCAAAAGAGTATCTCTTGCAGATAATCACATAGAATCATAATAAAACCGAGGTAGCGAAATCTCAAAGTATGGAACTATACTGAATTTTCGAAAATTACAACCCATATAGAATGATAAAGATCTCAATGATATCCCGAGAGAAATTCAGAAGAAAACATCACTCATAAGCACCTGAAATTAACTGTGATGTATAATATAATATTCATGTATATTCAAACAAAACAATAACCAAAGTGAGAAGCAGAATACTAGCATCATACGATTTTACCGTCGACTTTTCTATCAACACAATGGAATAGAATACTGTGGGGAAAGATAGAGCAATACGGTCATAACCCAAATAGACCAAAGCAATGCTTTCGTCTATTAGTATATTTAGCTAGGGTTCTCATACAATAAGAGTTTCATTTGAAAATAAATAGCCACATATACCTCTGAGAATAATTGATCACATAAAATACCCAGAAGAGATCATTATAAGCTATTCAACTATAATCTTTGCACTTAGATATCCTTACAATTCAAACATTATTCCATCTGTCTAATCGTCATTATTGATTCCTCTTTATCCCATCACTAATGTAAATCAATTAAGTAGAACTTCCAGTTAATACATTCTTTAGATATCATACCTGAATATTTTGTTTCATCGAAGTCAACTTCTTCTTTAATAGTGACTTTTCATAATCCAAATAGCCTTCAAAACGATTCGATATCTCTTCTAGTACTGTCTTTACTGTTGACTCATTCTCTTATCTTACCACAGTATTAATCCTTCAATCATGGAACTCTGTAATTCCACACTTGTGAGCTTATTCAATCTAAATCTTACGGATTTCATTGTAACACTATACTGATAAGGGCGTGAGGGTCGTAAAGCCTCAAATTTAACTCTCACATATACATGCACATAACATAAGATTTATCAATAATATAACATTATGAACTTTTATTCATACCTTTATAAATTTCAACTCATCAAAAACACATTTTCGCTCAAATATTTGAGTACCACTTTCTCCACTATCGGAATTAGCTCGGTTGGAAAGCATATCTGTCTAATTAAAAAAATTTCATCAGAGTCGGGAGATATCACACTATCACAGGTTTTATATGGCAAGTATAGCTAGACTCACATATGCTACGTTAGTCCTAGAATCGACTAAACCGTAGCTCTGATACCAATAAATGTAACACCCATCACCCGTCTTCAACGCCGGAATAGGGTTACAGAGCATTACTGGACTTACAATACAAATAATCATACTTTTCTCATATATTCAATCATTTCATACAATCACCATTCAAATTCAATCAATTTATCACTTATACGAGCCTACGAGGCCCTAAACATGCTTTCAGAGGGGTTCAGGACTAAACTGATAACTTATGAAACTTTTATGAAACTTTGAATTTTTTTCTCAAAACAGGGGACACACACCCGTGTGGCCATGCCGTGTGTCTCACATAGCCACACGACACATGCCCGTGTCACGGTAGCCGTAAACATTCGGAAAAGGGATCACATGGTCGTGTCCCACTGTGTCCTACCCTCAGAACACCCCAAACCCGGCCCATTCTACTACTTAACCGAATTTGAAATGCCACATGCGGAACACATTCAAAAATATTCTTACTTAAGAGTAAAAATCGTTAAAAATTTGTTTCCTTTAATAAAACCTTTACGTGACTTAAAATATTCTAGGTAAAAAATTAAATTATTATGAAAACACGGATTCAAAACTTTATTATACACACTTGAGAAAATAAAATCATTTGCAATCAATATTTAAATTGTCAATCCATAATAAATATAATAATTAAACTTAATGAAAAATACTTAAACAACCTTAAATACTTTAATGGGCCTTATTACAATAAAGACTTAATCAAAATACTAAAACTATAAATACTTAATTAATTAAATTATCTTCTCGCATGGGCCACCTCGTATCCACTCCAACCCGGTCCGATCATCATATCACCGCGATGTTTGATAAAATATTTGGGTGAGTCACACGGACTCGGTGTGTAATTAATCCACCGAATTCCACCCACATGTTAACCACGTATAAACCCATTTATCGAGATAACAAAATAGCATACTCACATATTAATACATTCGGGCTTGGCCCATATTCATATCACATTCATCCAATAGGGTAGTTACCCACAAAATTTCCACATCACCGGGCTTAGCCCATTTCACACCGATCCACATATCAACCGGGCTTGGCCCACTTCCACATTAAATACTCATATCACATTAATCCACACATCATATACAATTATGCAAAATGCACCCAACCCAAACCTAGGGTCCATCCTCTACACACACCCTCGTATCCCACCTACCACACACCGAGGATTATCAAATCACCTCTCTCCTTTTTACTCCAAAGGCAATCATCGCCGCCCACGTGCAATTAAGCACAATAATCCACAACGCGACTCGGTCGCCGCCAATCCACGATGTAGCCGTAGCTAACACCAAAACCACGATGGGACACATAGTCACTCATCAACCACGATATGGCACATAGCCGATATCAACCACGATGAGGCACATAGCCACTCATCAAACCACGCGAACTTAATCGCAAATAATCCACAACGTGACCTCGAGTCAACGCCAATCCACGATGTAGCTCAAGGCTAACATCAAACCACGCACTCAAGTACACCCGCCCTTCTTTCATATCATATCCCACCCATGCACATGTAACATAAATAATGATATAATATAATGATGCATGAGCATGTTCATCAAGCATAGTCATAACACATATTCATACTAATAATCACATATCATCGTGTTTGGTACTTACGGATTATCGACATACCCTCGAGGGTATCCATCTCACAATTTCCATCGCACTAGTTAGCACATTCATACATACATACACATTTCACATACATATCATATACCCAAAAAACGGTGGGTTAATCACACACCGACTTTCTAGCGAAATTCGAACTACTCGAATCTAACACGATCTAGAATCCCGATACTACCTGCTTACTTGTCGATTAGCCCCTAAAAATCATAATACACAATCGGTCATACCTAAACTTATAAAATGGCCTATGGCCGAATACCACATTAACTCACCTTGAGTAGTCGAATCCAAGAGGCTCTTCTAAGACTCTTAACGCCTGGCACTATTGTTGCTTGTGAAGACTAAATGAGAATAGGGCTCTTTTTATGGTGAAGAAGAAAACACAAAAGTAGAGGGAGTTTATTGCCTAGAGGATCGGCTATGGTTCACCAAAGTATTCGGCTTTTAAAAGAATTCTTAAAGAAAGGAAGAGAAGAAGGAGTTGAGCAATACGACAGAACGGTGGCAAAGGGAAGATTCGCTAACAAAAATAAAAGAAAGGAATTGGGAAAGGGATATAGATTCAGCCAAGAACAAATAGAAAAGAGGAATGAAACATAAGCGGCTTTGCACAAGGGAAAAAGGGCACTAATGGGGAAAAGAAACTAAATTCGAAGACCCTATTTATACTACTCAATTTCAAGACTCCTACCTCCTCTCAAATTCCACTTCCTTCTCCTATAATAACTCTTGAACACATATTCAAAATATATAAAATAAATCTATACTAATCTTCTATTTATCAACTTAAAATAAATCCACCTTAATTAATAGAATAAAAATTATCCATCATTAATCCCTTTATCAAACTCCTAAATCATCTCTTATCACCTCTTCAAAAACAAATAAGATAAAATAAAAGCTTTATCTCCTCTTTATCTCTTATCCACATTTAAACTAAATAAAATAACACCTCTATTATCTAAAATAAATAATACAACCATTATCCCTAACTATTCAAAATAAACAAATAAAATAAATCCAACACTTATCCTTACTCCACGAATTTCAAAAGGATAAAAGCTTAATCCACTTTCAATTAAAAGTCTAATTGCCGCCCAATGCTTTCTCTCTCTTGACGCCCAAAAGCCAAAATTAAAACACCCAACCGCCGCTCCCGTGCCTTGAACCCGGACTCGTTGGAACCCTCAATCGCAGTAACGCCCCCGCCACTTTGCCAAGGTGCTTCGATCGTGATATAGTTCACCCCGAACTCCTTTTAACACCTCTTTCCCTAGCTCCCTTTCCTAACGCCAAAGCAAAATAAAAACATGCCCATGCCGCCAACGGATTCGAACCAAGGCCCTTGTTGCCGCAAGCCGCATATAGCGCTCCAAGCCACTCTGCCGTGGCGCTTTTTTATGACATAAACTCGCCACAACTAATTTTAAAGCCTCTTTATCTTGCCCCCTCTTAACGCTAAAAGCAAAATTAAAACACCCATTTGCTTTCCACGCTACTCAACCTGCACCTTGTTGGCATCATTCCTGCCTTAAGTGGCGTCCTTAAGCCACTTTACTAAGCCCCTTTCGTGACCCAAAACGCCCACAAATTATTCTTAAGGCCTCTCACCTAATTTCCTCTTTTACACTTAAATCCAAAATTTTTCCAAAGCTTTCACCTCATTCTAAAGTTCTAAAAACTCTTAAAACATCTCCAAATACCCTTAAAACCCACTAGCACTTGGGTTATGCTCCAAACGCATAACCCCTAATCTAGGATGTTACATACCCCGTGTCCAAACAAGTGAGGTTACTGACTTGGGTCACACGACCAACCATACGCCCGTGTGTCTAGCCCGTGTGCCCTTCGAAGTAGCCACACACGCCCGTGTGCCAGGCCGTGTGCTAGGCCGTGTCAAATGTAACATCCTGAAAAGGGCCTATACATTTTTGGTTTAATTGTACGAAATGACATATCTTATGTGTTATGAATATATTTTGAACACTTTTGGAAACACCGAAATGTATGGAAATGTTAAGTTTAAAAGAGGAAAGTGAACATTTTTAGAACCTTTGAAATGTAAGGAAATGTCTTGTAAGGAAATGTCATGGAAATGTAAGGAAATGTCTTGGAAATGTAAGGAAATGTCTTGTAAGGAAATGTCATGGAAATGTAAGGAAATGTCTTGGAAATGTAAGGAAATGTCTTGTAAGGAAATGTCATGGAAATGTAAGGAAAGGTCTTGTAAGGAAATGTCATGGAAATGTAAGGAAATGTCTTGGAAATGTAAGGAAATGTCTTGTAAGGAAATGTCATGGAAATGTAAGGAAATGTCAAGTTTACAGAGCCGATCGAAAATTTTTGGAAACTTAGAAATGACCTAGAACCGATTTAGTTTTAAGGTTTAAAAGGGGAAATTAAGGCAAGGTGGCCTTAAAAGAAAAAGTTTGTGAAATTTGACACACAACAAAGCTTGGAAAAGTGGTCCAGAAGATGCCACTTAGGGCCTATGGAAATGGCGCCATATGCAAGAGGAATGGGCCTAAGTTCGAGTCACATGGGAAGCAAATAAAAGAAATTTTATTTTGCTACAAGGAGCAGAGAGGTGGACGGCACATGGCTATAAATTAGGAGCTTTTATTATTTTATAAATAGTGGATAAATAAGGGATTTATTTATCATTATTTTCAAGAGATAATTGTTGGATTAAATTCATTTAATTTGAATAAAGAGAAAAAGAGGAAAATAAGGGAGAAGTGATGGCCAAGTAAGGGACTTTGAGTTTAATAATTTCGGCTAAGTAAGGATAGTTGCTGAATTATCTTTTATTTTAAGTGATAATTAAAAAGATAAAGCTATTAAAATAGAAGAGTGATGGCCAAGTAAGGGACTCCTTAGATGATAATTTCGGCTATAAAAGGAAAAGAGAGGCCATTCTGCATTATTATCTGTTCTTTGAAAGCCTCTGTCGAATTCTCTTCACCAAATCTTCTTCTTCTTTTATTTTTGCCAAGCCGAAATACCTTGTGATCTAGCCGAATCCTCCATCTTTATTCTTCCTTCTCTTTTCTTTCTAATCCCTCCAAAAGCCGAAAGTTGTGAGATCATCATCTAGCCCTAGCCGATCTCTCTCAAGGTTGAAGTGAAGGTGCAATCGATTTCTTGAGTAAGGGTAAGATCTCATTCGGTTTCATCCTTTTTCTTAAGATTTGCCGAAATCTAGGACTAATCTCATTAATATCTTGTTGCCAAACTTTGAAGAGATCTTTGGGATTTACTAAGTGTCGACTACAAGGAAGGAGAAGTTCTTTTCCGAAGGTACACCATAGGCCATGTGTTCCCTAGTTATTCGGTGAGTTTTGGATTTAAAATCCACAAGGTAAGTGTCTATAGCATTCGCCAAGGCCATGTTTGGTAAATATATGTGTTCATTAATTATTCAAAAGCTGAAAACTAACCAAGTTAATTGATTCAATGCTTGGCCGAATGCAAGAAGAGTATAGCAGAGATTTCAAGACTTGATTCTTAAGTCAAACGGCAACAAGGTAAGTTTAAGTATACTAATCCTACTAGGATTTGGATTTATGGTCGAATGGCTTTTTATTAAAGTAGTAGGTGATTAATCAAATGTAGGGATTAAGGATCTAAGCATTAGATCAAGCTTTTCGGATTTCAAGACCCTTTCGGTAAGTATGATAAGTTGTGGATATTTGGTTAAGAATTCGTGATATTGATGATTAAATCGATTGTTTCGATTAAGTGTGTTGATGGAGGCGAATACCATTCAAGAAGGGAAAGGGAAGGTCCCTATCCCAAGTTTAAGAAGAGATCTGCCTCTCAGTAGTTAGGAATTGGCCATAGGGGTGTGGACCAACGTCGAACAAGAAATTAGGCAAACAGCCGTAGAGTATCGCTAGTGATAGCATCGACGTAAAGCATAGTTCTCCAAGTGAACAGGTGTGTGATTAACCTATCGTTTTTCGGGTATATGATATGTATATGAAATGTGTATGTATTATGAATGTGCTAACTAGTGCAGTGGAAATTGTGATAAGGATACCCTAAAGGGGTATGTCGATAATCCGGTAAGTACCAAACCCGATGATATGTGATTATTAATATGAATATGTGATAATATGCTTGATGAACATGCTCATGCATCATTACATTGTATCATTATTTTATGTGGCATGTGCATGGGTGGGATATGATATGAAAGAAGGTACGGGTGTACTTCGAGTACGTGGTTTGATGTTAGCCTTGAGCTACATCGTGGATTGACGTGGATCGAGGTCACGTTGTGGATTAATTGCGATTTAGTTCGCGTGGCTTGATGAGTGGCTATGTGCCTCATCGTGGTTGATATCGGCTATGTGCCATATCGTGGTTGATGAGTGACTATGTGTCCCATCGTGGTTTTTGATGTTAGCCTTGAGCTACATCGTGGATTGACGTTGATCGAGGTCACGTTGTGGATTAATTGCGATTTAGTTCGCGTGGCTTGATGAGTGGCTATGTGCCTCATCGTGGTTGATATCGGCTATGTGCCATATCGTGGTTGATGAGTGACTATGTGTCCCATCGTGGTTTTGGTGTTAGCTATGGCTACATCGTGGATTGGCGCGCCGATCGAGGTCGATTGTGGACTATTGTGCTTAATTGCACGCGTGGGCGGCAGTGATTGCCTTTGGAGTGAAAAGGAGAGGGTGATTTGATAATCCCCGGTGTGTGGTAGGTCGGATAAGGGGTGTGTAGCGGATGGACCCTAGGTTTGGGTTGGGCTTCATAATTGCATTCAGTGTGGAAATGGGCTAAGCCCAGTATGTGGAAATTATGTGGTTAACTACCCTATTAGATGAATGTGATATGAATATGGGCCAAGCCCAAAATGTGATAACATGTGAATTTGATAATTGATATCTAATATATGAGTTAATATGTGGTTAACATGTGGGTGGAATTCAGTGGACTAATTAACCACTGAGTCTGTATGACTCACCCAATTTTTATTAAACATCGCAGGTGGTCGTGATTTTTGGACCGGGTTGGAGTGGATACAAAGGTGGCCATGCAGAAGCAGATTTCCATGCAGAAAGATATCTTATTTAATTAAGTTGTTATATTTTCAGTATTTTGATTAAGTGTTTATTGTAATAAGGCCCATTAAAGTGATTGAACATTTTTATTATGTTTAAGCTAGACGACCATTAAATTATTATTGGGAAGTGCTTTTAATTTTGGCAACTTATATTTTAAAAGCTTATAATAAAGTTTTGATTTGGATATTTTTATCAAGCTTATATTATTTAGAATTTTTAATTGGACATGGTTTTCAAATGACAAAATTTTTAATGTTTTTCCCAAAAGTGAAATCAGTCTTCAAACGTTTTTCCGCAGTGGCATTTCAAATTCGGTCGTAACGAATGGGCTGGGTTTGGGGTGTTTCTGTAATATCCCGGGTTAGGGGCTATTTTGTTGTTGCATGATATTGCATGTGTTGGTGTGCTGTGTTGCTGTTTGTGTAGTGTCGGGGCTTAATTGTAGGCTAGGAGTGTGCCTGAGTAGGTAGGAAAATTTTAGTTTTTAGGCTTTATAGGAGGGGAGCTGATGGAGCTGAGGGATATGTATTTTAGTTGGAGTTTTATTGCACAAAAGAGAAGCTGGCAAGGTGGCAAGGCATGCGCTACTTGGGAGCTAGGTGTGGCGTCAACTGCATGGGGTGGAGATCTTGAGTTCAAGTCGCAGAGTTCCCCATTTTGGCTTCATTTTGGACGGCATGGAGGAAGAGGTAGAAGACAAGTAGAATTCTTCCTTGGACTTGGTCTCCACATTCAAATGGAAGGTGGAGAGCAAATAGTGGAGGGAGACTTGGTAAACTCATTTGAAATGGGTGGCTTGGAGTGATTGTGGGGATGTGGCCGAATATTGAGGAGTGTTGGGGGTGTTGGCGAAACTTGGATGCTTGTGGGGAGAGGTTGGCCGGTTTTGTAAGGGGTAGGAGGGTGTGCCGAATGCATTTTGGCATTTTGTTTCTTTTTGGTTGTTTTGGTCACACTTGGTAAAAGAGAAAGTCTCTTTTTGGTCTTGGGTTAGCCGATTGTCAAGAGAGCTTCATCACATTTTCTTTTCTCAAACCGAAAGCTTCAAACAAAAATTTACTTTGCCTCTTCTTAATTTTGTGCTTGTGGCCGAATATTCTCCTCCATTCTTCTTCTTTTGTCTTTTGGGGTAAAACCGAAAGTGGTATTCTCTCTTCCACATTTTCCTTCTTTTGTTGAATAATTGGTAGCCGAAATTGCTTTGCTTTCTTTTACTTTGTGTTTCGAATACTCTCTTCTCTCCCTCTCATAATTTCTTTATTTTCATAAGAGCCGAAACTTACCATTTTCTTCCCAACCGATTTCTCCATTCATCTTTTTCATCTCTTGTCGAAACCCTACTCACATTTCGCAATCTTTTCTTTCTCTCATTGCTATCCAAGTTGAATTCTTTTTCTTGTGAAGAGTAGGCCGAATCTCTTCCCTCTCCCTTGTAGCTCTCTTGGCCGAATATCAGTGAAGGGTGGATCTTGGTTGGTTGTCCAACCCTTGAACAAGGTAAGTGGGGTGGCCGAATGGCCATTTGTCCCTCTCTTGTCTTTTCTTTGGTTATGGTTTGGTTAAGGGCCGAATATGGTTATTTTGGAAGGGTATTAATCTTTTCGTTATAGGGTCATTGGAGTGTGGAAGCAAGCAAGAGGAGCCGTTTTTCTATTAACCGATTGTTAAGTGGTGGTAAGAGGATTATTTGTTAGACTATTCTTTTGGATTTCAATAAGATAAGGCTTCAAGTGTTTTAACTGTTCTCTTTTAGGGGTGGCCGATTGTTAAAGGAGAACCACTCGCTTGGTTCAGTTTGGTAGGAAACCAAATCATCTTCAAGGTAAGGGATTGATATTAACCCCTTTGGGTTTGATAGTAACCTCTTTGGTTAATTGATGTTGGCCGAATGGTATAGATGCCTAACTCCTATTTGACCGATTGTAGGAGCAAGTAATCAAGGAGCCTAGACCGTTTCTTTTGGTATTGGAGATTGTGCTTTAACAGTGTGTAAACTAACACACACTGCTTAGTAATATGATTGATAACTTTGTGTGTTGTAATTAGTGAAACAGTTGATGATTGATATGATACCCTATTGGGTATGATCTTGGGCTCTGTAAGTCAAGATTATTATGAGCTACTCGATGATCTATATAGTATCATGATTATGGATGTATGTGATATGGGATATGATGTTAAACATATTAGCATGATATGCATGACTTGTATGATATACATGATCACATGAGTATGTCATGATGATGGGAGATATGAGTGGAGGGAGAATGATGATATCCGTGTCTTTGGGACACCGTGTGTCTTTGGGACACTGTGAGGTTTGGCACCTCCAAAGGGTTTGGTACCACGCTTGATTTTGTGACTTTGGTCACCAAAGTGATTTGGTATCACATTTGTGTCTTTGGGACACCAGAGGTTTGGCACCTCATTGCGACTCGTCCCTGTGGTTAACACCACCGTGGGTTGGCCCCACTTTGAGATATGGGATCGTCTGCTAGTGATTTGGTATCACGCGATGGGTTGGCCCCATCATCGGATTTGTGACTGCGGTCACCAGTGATTTGGTATCACACTGTGTCTTTGGGACACCAGAGGTTTGGCACCTCATTGCGACTCGTCCCTGTGGTTAACACCACCGTGGGTTGGCCCCACTTTGAGATATGGGATCGTCTGCTAGTGATTTGGTATCACACGATGGGTTGGCCCCATCATTGGATTATTCGTGACTTTGGGTCACCAGTGGTTTGGCACCACACTTATGGATATCGTGACTTTGGGTCACCAGTGGTTTGGCACCACCAGTGGTTTGGTACCACACGGGGTAGAAAGGTGATATGGATGGTTAGGATCGGGGTGCATTGATTATGTTGCTATGATATGATGTGTGTTAGCATGTTGTATTATCGGGAGCGGGATTTATGCACTGAGTCTTGCGACTCACCCTCTCCTTTGACTTTTCAGGTGACACTTAGACGCGGACATGGAGCCGGGATGGACTCGAGGTGCTCATGCCATGCTTTAATAAAGATTTACTCAGACTTTACAAAATTTGGTACTTGGTTTTATTTATTACTATTTGGTTTTATTTTGGGTTGTAAATGGCCTTTAAATTTGGTTTTACTATGTTTATGCTTAAAGTAGCTTTCTAATATGCCTTAACAAATTAATTGAGTTAAAATTGCTAAAAACTTGGAAGGTCAACGATTTCAAAACTATAACGCAATGTGTTTTAAACTTTACCATCGGGTATCACTCTAAAGCATTAAAATACGACAAAGCAATCATGCCAAGATTTCAAAAGTATAAAATATGACAAGGAGTTTTCATCGAATCTTTAACCGTAAAACCTAACCCTTCAAATGCGATTTTCCCCGTAACATGCCGTGATTCTGGCCGTGGTGTATTGACCGGGTTTGGGGTGTTACAGTTTCAGTTTGGTATCAGAGCCCGGTTCAAAACTCGGCCTTGAGGGTTTTGGGTCCAAAAATAATTTTTTTCAAAGATGGGCTTTTCAAAAGTATGGGCTTTCATAAACTTTTTAGGTTATTCTCGCATGGCACTGTGATCTCGACCCATGATCCACGGTGTAAGTATCCTTGACTACTGGAGTGAAATGTGTATGTGAATGTTATAAGTATGAAGGGAACGTAGATTAGTGAACTAGGATCTGTTGAACCCTAGGGCTAGTGCACTCAAACACATGCATAAGACTTAAGGACTATAAAACAAACTCGTGAAGTAAGTCGCGAGCTAGGGTGTGGCAAATCACAGCGCATGCATGTCTAGGAGTGGATTCAAGAAGAGCTTGGTATTTAAGCAAATCCTAGTGACTCACCTCCTCTTTACTCGAATCCTACCAGTGCGTAGTAACTGCTCACCCTAACCAAGAGGACTTATTCACTGCTAAACCAATCATTAAAACCCGAAAGGGACTAGCCATGCGCTTTTATAAAATTCCTAGTTTTAAAATCCCTAAATTACCCTTTTAATTGTAGTAAAAGATTATTGTGAAATTTTTTTCCAAAATATCTCCGATTTACAAAATTACAAAATGCCCTCTGTATTGTAAATTACTAAAATACCCTTAGTTCTTAAGATTTTCAAAAATACCCTCGACGCTTGCTACAATATTTCTACTTTACAAAGATATCAAAACTTCATTTTACAAATAACAAGATACCCCGATTTGGAAAATTTACTAATCGCCATCGACTTCCAAAATTACCGAAATAACCTCGATTTACGAAATTTTTGCAACACTCCGATTTGGAAAACAAAATAACCTGTAGATTTTGTAAATTTGAAATACCTCTAATTTGAAAAATATTTTTGAATTGACCTCGATTTATTACCAAAATACCCTCGTAGGGAAAATGACGAAATTACCTGTGTAGGGAAATGGATGGAATGGCCATAAAAGTGTAGTGAATGATGTTGTGAATGAATGTGACTTTATGGAAAATGAATGTGTCTCGCTTATGAATGTGAATGTGACTCTCGAGTTAGAGTAGTGAACTTGAACTAGAAACTTTGGTTGATCGAAAGAACTACTTTCAACATCTCTTTTCATAAAACTGCTCGCGAATAATCAAGTGGAACAAAATTTCGATGCATAAAACTTTTAATCGATTAAATCGCGATGTTAGAAATAAGTTCTAGGGGACGTGAACTTAGAGACTCGCGTGCCTAGAAAGTATGATGGTTCTATTAAGATCAGAGCGCAAAGCATAAGCGTAGTGCGGTGAGTTAAGATGTACGATTATTCGTTAATAAGTAATTTCGAGGACTAAATTATTTTTAAGGAGGGTAGAATCGTAACATCCTCGAAAAGGGCCTATGCATTTTTGGTTTAATTTAATACGAAATGACATATCTTATGTGTTATGAATATATTTTGAACACTTTTGGAAACCTGGAAATGTATGGAAATGTTAAGTTTAAAAGAGGAAAGTGAACATTTTTAGAACCTTGGAAATGTAAGGAAATGTCTTGTAAGAAAATGTCATGGAAATGTAAGGAAATGTCTTGGAAATGTAAGGAAATGTCTTGTAAGGAAATGTCATGGAAATGTAAGGAAATGTCTTGTAAGGAAATGTCATGGAAATGTAAGGAAATGTCTTGGAAATGTAAGGAAATGTCTTGTAAGGAAATGTCATGGAAATGTAAGGAAATGTCAAGTTTACAGAGCCGATCAAAAATTTTTGGAAACTTAGAAATGACCTAGAAATGACGAGTTTTAAGGTTTAAAGGGGGAAATTAAGGCAAGGTGGCCTTAAAAGAAAAAGTTTGTGAAATTTGACACACAAACAGGATTGGAAAAGTGGTCTGAAGATGCCACTTAGGGCCTATGGAAATGGCGCTATATGCAAGAGGAATGGGCCTAAGTTCGAGTCACATGGGAAGCAAATAAAAGAAATTTTATTTTGCTACAAGGAGCAGAGAGGTGGACGGCACATGGCTATAAATTAGGAGCTTTTATTATTTTATAAATAGTGGATAAATAAGGGATTTATTTATCATTATTTTCAAGAGATAATTGTTGGATTAAATTCATTTAATTTGATGAAAGAGATAAAGAGGAAAATAAGGGAGAAGTGATGGCCAAGTAAGGGACTTTGAGTTTAATAATTTCGGCTAAGTAAGGATAGTTGCTGAATTATCTTTTATTTTAAGTGATAATTAAAGAGATAAAGCTATTAAAATAGAAGAGTGATGGCCAAGTAAGGGACTCCTTAGATGATAATTTCAGCTATAAAAGGAAAAGAGAGGCCATTCGCATTATTATCTCTGTTTCTTTGAAAGCCTCTGCGAATTCTCTTCACCAAATCTTCTTCTTCTTTTATTTTTGCCAAGCCGTAAATACCTTGTGATCTAGCCGAATCCTTCATCTTTATTCTTCCTTCTCTTTTCTTTCTAATCCTCCAAAAGCCGAAAGTTGTGAGATCATCATCTAGCCATAGCCGATCTCTCTCAAGGTTGAAGTGAAGGTGCAATCGATTTCTTCAAGTAAGGGTAAGATCTCATTCGGTTTCATCCTTTTTCTTAAGATTTGCCAAGTCTAGGACTAACCCCATTAATATCTTGTTGCCGAAACTTTGAAGAGATCCTTCGGGATTTACTAAGTGTCGACTACAAGGAAGGAGAAGTTCTTTTCCGAAGGTACACCATAGGCCACGTGTTCCCTAGTTATTCGGTGAGTTTTGGGATTTAAAATCCACAAGGTAAGTGTCTATAGCATTCTCGCCAAGGCCATGTTTGGTAAATATATGTGTTCATTAATTATTCAAAAGCCAAAACTAACCAAGTTAATTGATTCAATGCTTGGCCGAATGCAAGAAGAGTATAGCGTAGATTTCAAGACTTGATTCTTAAGTCAAACGGCAACAAGGTAAGTTTAAGTATACTAATCCTACTAGGATTTGGATTTATGGTCGAATGGCTTTTTATTAAAGTAGTAGGTGATTAATCAAATGTAGGGATTAAGGATCTAAGCATTAGATCAAGCTTTTCGGGATTTCAAGACCCTTTCGGTAAGTATGATAAGTTGTGGATATTTGGTTAAGAATTCGTGATATTGATGATTAAATCGATTGTTTCGATTAAGTGTGTTGATGGAGGCGAATACCATTCAAGAAGGGAAAGGAAAGGTCCCTATCCGAAGTTTAAGAAGAGATCTGTCTCTAGTTAATGATTGGCCACCGGAGGTGTGGACCAATACGAACAAGAAATTAGGCAAATAGCCGTAGTATCGCCTAGTGATAGCATCAAGATGTAAAGCATAGTTCTCCAAGTGATCAGTGTGTGATTAACCCACCGCTTTTCGGTATATGATATGTATGTGAAATGTGTATGTATTATGAATGTGCTAACTAGTGCAAAGTGGAAATTGTGATAAGGATGCCCTCAAGGGGTATGTCGATAATCCGGTAAGTACCAAACCTGATGATATGTGATTATTAATATGAATATGTGATAATATGCTTCATGAACATGCTCATGCATCATTACATTGTATCATTATTTTATGTGGCATGTGCATGGGTGGGATATGATATGAAAGAAGGTACGGGTGTACTTCGAGTACGTGGTTTGATGTTAGCCTTGAGCTACATCGTGGATTGACGTTGACTGAGGTCACGTTGTGGATTAATTGCGATTTAGTTCGCGTAGCTTGATGAGTGGCTATGTGCCTCATCGTGGTTGATATCAGCTATGTGCCATATCGTGGTTGATGAGTGACTATGTGTCCCATCGTGGTTTTTTATGTTAGCCTTGAGCTACATCGTGGATTGACGTTGACTAAGGTCACGTTGTGGATTAATTGCGATTTAGTTGGCGTGGCTTGATGAGTGGCTATGTGCCTCATCGTGGTTGATATCGGCTATGTGCCATATCGTGGTTGATGAGTGACTATGTGTCCCATCGTGGTTTTGGTGTTAGCCACGGCTACAGCATGGATTGGCACTGACTGAGGTCGCGTTGTGGACTATTGTGCTTAATTGCACGTGGACGACAGTGATTGCCTTTGGAGTGAAAAGGAGAGGGTGTTTTGATAATCCCCTGGTGTGTGGTAGGCTGGATAAGGGGGTGTGTAGCGAATGGACCCTAGGTTTGGGTTGGGCTTCATAATTGCATTCAGTGTGGAAATGGGCTAAGCCCAGTATGTGGAAATTATGTGGTTAACTACCCTATTAGATGAATGTGATATGAATATGGGCCAAGCCCAGAATGTGATAACATGTGAATTTGATAATTGATATCTAATATATGAGTTAATATGTGGTTAACATGTGAGTGGAATTCAGTGGACTAATTACACACTGAGTCTGTATGACTCACCCAATTTTTATTAAACATCGCAGGTGATCGTGATTTTTGGACCGGGTTGGAGTGGATACAAAGGTGGCCATGCAGAAGCAGATTTCCATGCAGAAAGATATCTTAATTAATTAAGTAGTTATATTTTCAGTATTTTGATTAAGTGTTTATTGTAATAAGGCCCATTAAAGTGATTGAACATTTTTATTATGTTTAAGCTAGACGACCATTAAATTATTATTGGGAAGTGCTTTTAATTTTGGCAACTTATATTTTAAAAGCTTATAATAAAGTTTTAATTTAGATATTTTTATCAAGCTTATATTATTTAGAATTTTTAATTGGGCATGGTTTTCAAATGACAAAATTTTTAATGTTTTTCCCAAAAGTGAAATCAGTCTTCAAACGTTTTTCCGCAGTGGCATTTCAAATTCGATCGTAACGAATGGGCCGGGTTTGGGGTGTTTCATCAAACCTGTAGTGTATACTGACTTATGCAACACGGCCAAGTCACATGCCCGTTTGCTAGGCTGTGTGCCAATTAAGGGGGTATATTGACTTGTACCACACGGGCGATCACACGCTCGTGTGTGAGACCGTGTGGAGCATACTGACTTCATTTCAATTTCAACACCAGGGGACACACGGCCGTGTATCATTACCGTGTGTCACACACGGCTGAGACACACGCCCGTGTCTCTGCCCGTGTGGACAAAAATAGGCTACTTACCAAGCCAAATTGTCACCCAAATTGTGCTCATCTAAATCAAATGCAATGGCACCAAAAACATAACACTTAAAGGCATTATACAACCTCAATCATACATCATTTATACTAAAACACATGTATCAATCAACTCACTAAGCCTTTACCCAAAGTAAAACACTTTTCACTAATTCACCAACATAACCAATTTCAATTCATCACCTATTAGCTACTTTTAAAATTATATTAAACCAACCATTTTCAATCAAACATGAACCACATCACTAAGAAATATTAACACACATATATATATATGTACATCACATAATAGCCAAAATAAGCAAAATCAAATGGCCAAAATCATGCTACAATACCAAAATAACATAAAGTCCCTATACTTATCAAACCTTACATTATTATCAGGCCAAATCTCATGGCTAAATACATATAAAGCACATATGCATCAATCACCAAAATTACTTATACTCAACAAATAACCACAAAACCTATACATGACATATAACCAATATCACAAAGCTTATAAGTACCAAACCATAGCTGGATAGTGTGATATGATCTCCTTCCAACCCGAGCGAGCCTCCAAATCACTATAAACAAAGAAAAGATAACAAAGTAAGCTATAAAGCTTAGTAAGCTCGTATGTGTAACACCCCTAACCCGTACCCGTTGCCGAATTAGGGTTATGAGGCATTACCTAACTAAACTCAATTCCGAATAAACATTCCATTGAATTCAAGCATACATAGTGCGATCATTACTATAATTATAACATTTCAACATTTTAGACTTAATTTCTAGCATAGCTAAATACATGAGCATATCCACTCAATCACTTCACATCACATTACTAAAGATCCTTTATCAAATTATTTCATCAAACCGTCAAGCATAGATTAAACAAATCTTAACCATATGCACAATGTCTTAATCGAATTTAATATCTCACATACCATCGTTTAATCACATGCTAAATATGTACCTCATGAATTCGGCCGAATAATGTAACAAACTCATCATTCATATTTACAAGATATTAATAATCTGTCTAATCAGGCCTAACATATAAGTATATTTACCACTACATACAGAATCAAAGTAACCAAGACTCAAACGATCACAACACAAATATATAAAATGCGCTTGGTCTATATCTACTAAAAGAACAAATGCACCTTTGGTTCCTTAAACAAATATTCGTGCACAAATCAATTCTCTTATGAACAAACCAAAACAATCATAGAATATTCATTCTGTCATTAATGAAAACATCCAATATATAATACATTTATATTATATTGAGTCCAAGCCTTAGCCGAATATACAAATACACCTTATATTAAATTTTAATCCAAACACAAATTATCACCCAAATCAAGCCTAAAGCATATGCATACTAAACCAATACAAACTAAATCAACATATCCATTATACCATCAATTATAAATTCATCTCATATATAAATATACTAATGCATGTACGAACAAAAAAGTTACTATACATCTAATTCATTTAAAATCACATATACTATAATTAAAACATGAAACATTGAAAACTCAAGATATTGAAAGTAAGCCATATTCGCATGGCTTTAATATAACAAAAATTTCCAACTCAAGCGTAGACATTATCCATCCTAGACATGCCTTTATCCAAAATAAACTAAACCAAAAGAGTACCAAAAAGTTGATAGTGCGATTGACTTGCTGACGATTTTCCCGAGCCCGTAGCTTGATCAAAATCTATAAATCAAAACATTAAACATAAACAGAGTAAGCTCACTAGCTTAGTAAGTCTTAAGCATTGATTTAAGTCACTCAACTAGTTAAAAATGATTTAAATCAATTCATGACATAAAGCATACATGTCTTACTCATAGGCTCACCATAACAAGATATCACTACCTTACTTAACTTGGTAACTTCCAATTCTTTACCAAATACATCAATTGCCGAATAAACATAGACAATTACATAACTGGATGAATAAATATACTTACAAGAACCTTTTAACCATACTCAAACTTTCGCATTTCCAATAACCATATGGCAAATTTTATTATATTTATATAAAATTCACAACCAAGTGCACAACACATTTTTCTTTCATAGTTTCATTTGCTCACTATTATAGCACATATATATATATATATATGACATTAATGTATGAAGTACATACCTTGTTGCCGAATTAACAAATTCATTTTCAAAGCTCAAGCTTACTAGATTTGCTTCTTGATTTTATTACTATATAAATGAAGTTCAAAATTAAAACTCATCGGTATAGCACCTGCTAGGATTTAACCCGAATTGCACACACCGGCACTAGGCCTGCTAGACTCAAGGTCCGAGATTTAAACACCGGCATTTAGCCTGCTAGGCAATAAGCCCGAAATATTTCACCAAGACAAGGCCGCCTAGGCTCAAGCCCGAAATAAATCCGGGACAAGGCTCGCTAGGCTCGAAGCCCGAATTACAACATAATTTATACTTCAATACACATTTCTTAATACTAACATCACAAACAAATCATATACATTATATTACATCCACATATCATATTGGATATACTTATTCATATCACATTAACAAAAATATATTCAATCCAATTTAACACCATTACATACGGCTAACACATAAATTTATACTCAAAATTCATCAAATATCATCATTTAACATGTTCATAATTAACTCTTTAATATATATTTGCTTAAGGACTTACCTCGACTGCCGACGGACAACGTAGGCTGGCTATTCGATAACCTTCGCCTTTCCCCGATCCAAATCCGTTTTTCTTTGTTCTTGATCTAGACACATTAAAATTTAGCTCATTCAAGCACATTTCATCTCAATTTAGTCCCAAGACACATAAATGGGAAAATTACCATTTTACCCCTAATGTTTCACATTTTTTACAATTTAGTCCTATTTGCACAAAACACAAAATACACAAAATTTCACTATAATACCTTAGAGCCGAATTTTCATAGGGACTATACAAGTCCATTTCTTTCATTTATTTTGCATTTGGTCCCCTCAAAAATTCATTTTTGCAATTTAGCCCAAAATACTCAAATTCACTAAAATCTCAAATACAAAACATGCTAATCTTTAACATATCTTTAATATAAAATCATTAAACATCAAAAACCCCAAGAACATGTCAATAGCCGAATATCAAACATGCTTAAATTTTAAAATTCCAACATGGGTCACCTCATCGTCAAGCAACGATCTCAAAAACATAAAAATTATCAAAATCAAATCAAACTAACCTTGGATTGAGCGTATAAGTGCCGAATTTTGAAACTTTAAAACCCCTTTTTCTTCCTTAGAACATTCGTCTTTCATCAACTAAAAGATGATAATGGTTTTATTATGTTTTATTTAACATATATTATGACATTTAATCATTTACTTATATAACCTTATTATATAAAATTATATAATATAAAACTTAAGGTTAATCTTGTCATATGCCACCCACTAACTTAAAAATGGGCTATTTACCCATTTAATACCTCATATTAAAAAGCCATTATCATTCTAGCACTTTTCACTATAGTATGCAACTTTTACACTTTACGCGATTTAGTCCTTTTTGTTAAATTGAACACACAAACGATTAAATTTTTCTACGAAACTTTCACACACATTAAATCACATATAATAAGCACATAATATATCATTTAAATATATTTCAGACTCAAATTCGTGGTCCCGAAACCACCGTTTTGATTAGGGTCAAATTCGGACTGTTACAACTCTCCCCCCCTTAGGGATTTTCGTCCCCGAAAATCTTACTGTTAAACAAAGTCGGATATTGTTGCCTCATTGAATCCTCAGGCTCCCACGTAGCCTCTTCAACTCCGTTTCGATTCCATAGCACTTTCACTAATGGAATTCTCTTGTTTCTCAATTCTTTCATTTCTCGAGCTAAAATACGGATTGGTTCTTCCTCATACGTCATATTAGATTGGATTTCAATCTCAGACAGAGTGATCACATGTGACGGATCTAATCTATATCTACGAAGCATCGAAATGTGAAATACGTTGTGTATCTTTTCTAATTCAGAGGGAAACTTCAATCTATAAGCAACAGGCCCAATACGTTCGATGATCTCGTATGGTCCGATGAACCTCGGACTTAGTTTGCCTTTTCGACCAAATCAGAGTACCTTCTTCCACGGAGAAACTTTCAAGAATACCCGGTCTCCGACCTGAAACTCAATGTCTTTGCGCTTCGAATCAGCATAGGACTTTTGACGATCCGAGACAGCTTTCAAACTATCTCTGATTATAGCCACTTTCTATTTCGCCTCTTTAATCAAATCAACCCCGTGTATCTTATTTTCACTAAGTTTGGTCCAGTACAACGGTGTACGACACTTGCGGCCATATAGAGCTTCGTAAGGTGCCATTTTGATACTCGATTGAAAACTGTTATTATAAGCAAATTCAATCAGAGGTAAATATCTTTCCCACGTACCTTCAAACTCGAGGACGCAACATCTCAACATGTCCTCCAAGATTCGAATGGTTCGCTCAGATCGACCGTCTGGTCTCGCGGATGAAAGGTCGTGCTAAAGTGGAGTTTAGTACCTAAAGCATCTTGCAACTTCTTCCAAAACCGCGATGTGAATCTTGGGTCTCTGTATGAAACAATGGAACTCGGCACACCATATAATGTCATAATTTGATATATATATACAACTCAGCAAGTTTATCAAGTGAATAGTCTGTACGAACCGGCACAAAGTGAGCTGATTTGGTCAGTCTATCCACTATAACCTGCATCGCATCTTTCTTGCTCTGTCGTCGAGGCAAACCGGATACAAAATCAATAGCAATTCTATCCCATTTCCATTCAGGTATCATGATCGGCTGAAGTAATCCAGAGGGCACTTGATGCTCAGCTTTTACTTGCTGACAAATTAAACACTTTGAAACAAATTAAGATATATCCCGCTTCATGCCAGGCCACCAATAAAACTGTTTCACATCAATATACATTTTCGTGCTACCTGGATGTACCGATAGTCGACTATTATGAGCCTCGTCCAAAATCACCTGAATCAAATCCATATTCCTCGGAACACATATTCGACCTTTGAAGTTCAAACAATCATTTGCATCAATTCAAAACTCTGACTCTGCATCATTTTCACACTGAACTCGTCTAGCAATCATATCTTTGTCAATTTTCTATGCATCGCAAATTTGCTGAATAAACATCGGTCTTGCTTTCAACTCGGCTATGATCGAACCATCACCAGACATAACCATATGTGCATTCAACGCAATGAGAGCAAACAATGATTTTCGACTTAAGGCATCTGTGACAACGTTAGCTTTCCCCGGATGGTAGTCAATCACTAATTCATAGTCTTTCAATAGCTCTAACCATCTGTGTTGTCTCAAGTTCAAATCTTTCTGAATCATCAAATACTTCAGACTTTTGTGATCCGAATAAACATGACATTTCTCACCGAATAAGTAATGACGCCAAATTTTCAATGCGAAAACGATGGCTGCTAATTCCAAATCGTGAGTTGGATAATTTCTTTCGTGAGGCTTCAATTGTCTCGAAGCTTAGGCTATGACTTTGCCTTCCTGCATCAAAACGCAACCCAAACCATTCAAAGAAGCATCACTATAAACAATAAATTCTTTACCTGATTCAGGCTGAGCTAACACTAGAGCTTCGGTCAAAAAGGCCTTCAACTGATCGAAACTTTTCTGACACTTTTCCGACCACTCAAACTTGACATCTTTCTGTAGTAGCTTTGTCAAAGGTGTGGCTATCATAGAAAAACCTTTCACAAACCGTCTGTAGTATCCCGCAAGTCCCAGAAAACTTCGAATTTCAGAAATATTCTTTGGTGGTTTCCATTCGAGTATAGCCGATATTTTGTTCGGATCAACTCGAATACCTGATACTGAAATGACGTGACCCAAAAAGTTGACTTTCTTCATCCAGAATTCACACTTACTAAACTTTGCATACAACTGTTGATCTCGCAAAGTTTGTAGCACCAATCTCAAATGTTCGGTATGCTCGGTTTCATTTCTGGAGTAGATCAGGATATCATCTATAAACACTACCACAAACCGATCCAAATACAATCTAAACACCCGATTCATCAAATCCATAAAAATAGCAGGTGCATTAGTAAGTCCAAAAGGCATAACTAGGAACTCAAAATGTCCGTACCTCATTCGTAATGCAGTCTTTGGCACATCAGAATCTCTGACTCGTAACTGATAATAACTCGATCTCAAATCTATCTTCGAAAACACTGAAGCCCCTTTCAACTGATCAAACAAGTCATCAATCTGAGGCAACGGGTATTTATTCTTTATAGTCACCTTATTCAGCTGCCGATAGTCAATACACATTCGCATAGTTCCATCTTTCTTTTTCATAAATAAAACTGGTGCACCCCAAGGAGAAAAGCTCGGTCGTGCAAAGCCTCTATCTATCAACTCTTGCAACTGCGCTTTCAACTCTTTCAATTCAGTAGGTGCCATCTGATACGGAGCTATCGAAATCGGAGTCGTCCCCGGTACTAATTCAATACCAAACTCTATCTCTCGAATTGGCGGTAAACCCGGCAATTCTTCAGGGAACACATCTGGGTATTCATATACAACTGGTACGAATTCAATTTGCTTTTCAGACACTTTATTATCCAACACATAGGCCAAGTAAGCCTCACATCCTTTTCTCACATACTTACGAGCTAGCATCGAGGATATTACTGCCGGTAACCCACTCGGATCATTAGATTCAACCCGGATGATCTCACCGCTCGACATCTCAAATCAATAATCTTTCTTTTGTAATTCACCATCGCATCATGCAAAGTTAACCACCCATTCCCAAAATTATATCGAACTCGTCGAAAGGCAACAACATTAAATCAGCTGGAAAGCAAGAATCCTGAATCATCAACGGGCAACCTTTACACACTTTATCAATGAGTACACATCGACCTAAGGGGTTGGACACACGAATCACAAACTCGATGAGACTCTACTGGTGTAGAGTCTTCATCGATACTAGAGTTTCACACACATATGAATGAGTCGAACCAGATCAATCAATGTAATCACGTGAGTATCATAAAGTGTGAAAGTACCGTAATGACATCCGAGGAAGAAGCATCCTCTCCGCACGTATAGCATAAGCTCTAGTTGGTGCTCGAGCCTCCGATCGAATCTGCAGGTGTCCTTCGTTCCTCTCGATCGCCACATACATTCCCCGAATGTCGGGTGGTCCGCCTCGGTCGACGCGTTGCTCGGTTTAGTGTTTCGAGTCTGTATTTTTGCTCGGCTAGCATCGGGCACTCTCTAATAAAATGGTCCGACGATCCACATTTAAAGCATGACCGATCACGGAATCTACAACTCCCTGAATGCCATTTTCCACAATGCTTGCACTCATCCCGCTCTGCTGGACATTACCAACACTAGCCATCAAGTGGCTCGGGAATTCACCGAGGTCGATCTCGTCTAGAGAAGTCTCAAGTAGCCTTAAGTCGATCGAGTCATCTTTAAACTTCTTTGGTGCGTAATGAAAGGTCTTACTCGATGATCTTTTCGAATATCTCTAGCTTCAAACTCAATTTGTTCTTTCCTCTTTTCCAAGCTCTTGGCTTTGCAAGCTCGCTCGACAAGTACCACGAACTCTTTGATCTCAAGTATGCCAATTAGCAATTTAATATCTTCATTCGCACTGTCTTCAAACCGCTTGCACATGATGGCTTCCGTTGACACACACACTCGAGCATATCGGCTCAATCGACAAATTTCCGCTCATATTCGACCACACGATCATGCGACCCTATTTCAGTTCTAGAAATTCTTTCCGTTTCTGATCGATAAATCTCTGGCTAATATATTTCTTACGGAACTCGCTCTGGAAGAAATCCCAAGTCACTTTTTGTTTCGGAACCACCGATACCAGTGTGTTCCACCAGTGATATGCAGTGTCCCGTAGTAAAGATATAGCACACTTCAGGCATTCATCTGGAGTACAGGATAGCTCATCAAGTACCCGAATAGTGTTATCAAGCCACATCTCGGCTCGCTCTGCGTCATCATCATCATTAGCTTTCAATTCTTCGGCCCCATATTTCCTGATTTTATCAACGGGAGGCCTACTAGATCTCATCGGATCTATCATCAGAGGTGCAAAATGTGCCGGAGTTGGATTATTCAGGGGTGGAGGTTGTTGTACAGCCGAGTTAGTCTGAATGAACTGGGTGAACCATTCATTCATCATCTGGTAGAAGGCTTGCTTAGCCTCCCCCTCATGGCTACCCGAAACAGGTCGAGAGTCTACCAACGCTGATCCACGTGCGCGATCAGGCACTACAATCTCTACATCATCCACTACGGCTCTGTCAGGATCGGAATCCATTTACTATATAAAACATAGATGAAAATGTCAGAAGTCACCACACTATCGTATATACAATAAAGGCATGTATAGCTAGACTCTCACGCGCTACGGTAGTCCTAGAATCGACTAAACCGTAAGCTCTGATACCAATCAAATATAACACCCCTAACCCGTACCCGTCGCCAGATTAGGGTTATGAGGCATTACCTAACTAAACTCAATTCCGAATAAACATTCCATTGAATTCAAGCATACATAGTGCGATCATTACTATAATTATAACATTTCAACATTTTAGACTTAATTTCTAGCATAGCTAAATACATGAGCATATCCACTCAATCACTTCACATCACATTACTAAAGATCCTTTATCAAATTATTTCATCAAACCGTCAAGCATAGATTAAACAAATCTTAACCATATGCACAATGTCTTAATCGAATTTAATATCTCACATACCATCGTTTAATCACATGCTAAATATGTACCTCATGAATTCTACTAATAATGTAACAAACTCATCATTCATATTTACTTAGATATTAATAATCTGTCTAATCAGGCCTAACATATAAGTATATTTACCACTACATACAGAATCAAAGTAACCAAGACTCAAATGATCACATCACAAATATATAAAATGCACTTGGTCTATATCTACTAAAAGAACAAATGCACCTTTGGTTCCTTAAACAAATATTCGTGCACAAATCAATTCTCTTATGAACAAACCAAAACAATCATAGAATATACATTCTGTCATTAATGAAAACATCCAATATATAATACATTTATATTATATTGAGTCCAAGCCTTAGCCGAATATACAAATACACCTTATATTAAATTTTAATCCAAACACAAATTATCACCCAAATCAAGCCTAAAGCATATGCATACTAAACCAATACAAACTAAATCAACATATCCATTATACCATCAATTATAAATTCATCTCATATATAAATATACTAATGCATGTACGAACAAACAAGTTACTATACTTCTAATTCATTTAAAATCACATATACTATAATTAAAACATGAAACATTGAAAACTCAAGATATTGAAAGTAAGCCATATTCGCATGGCTTTAATATAGATACATAACAAAAATTTCCAACTCAAACGTAGACATTATCCATCCTATACATGCCTTTATCCAAAATAAACTAAACCAAAAGAGTACCAAAAAGTTGATAGTGCGATTGACTTGCTGACGATTTTCCCGAGCTCGTAGCTTGATCAAAATCTATAAATCAAAACATTAAACATAAACAGAGTAAGCTTACTAGCTTAGTAAGTCTTAAGCATTGATTTAAGTCACTCAACTAGTTAAACATGATTTAAATCAATTCATGACATAAAGCATACATGTCTTACTCATAGGCTCACCATAACAAGATATCACTACCTTACTTAACTTGGTAACTTCCAATTCTTTACCAAATACATCAATTGCCGAATACACATAGACAATTACATAACTGGATGAATAAATATACTTACAAGAACCTTTTAACCATACTCAAACTTTTGCATTTTCGATAACCATATGGAAAATTTTATTATATTTATATAAACTTCACAACCAAGTGCACAACACATTTTTCTTTCATAGTTTCATTTGCTCACTATTATCGCACATATATATATATATGACATTAATGTATGAAGCACATACCTTGTTGCCGAATTAACAAATTCATTTTCAAAGCTCAAGCTTACTAGATTTGCTTCATGACCTTATTACTATATAAATGAAGTTCAAAATTAAAACTCATCGGTATAGCACCTGCTAGGCTTTAACCCGAATTGCACACACCGGCACTAGGCCTGCTAGACTCAAGGTCCGAGATTTAAACACCGGCATTTAGCCTGCTAGGCAATAAGCCCAAAATATTTCACCGGCACAAGGCTTGCTAGGCTCGAAGCCTGAAATAAATCACTGGCACAAGGCCTGCTAGGCTCGAAGCCCAAAATAAATCACCGGCACAAGGCCTGCTAGGCTCGAAGCCCAAAATAAATCACCGGTACAAGGCCTGCTAGGCTCGAAACCCGAATAACAACACAATTTATCCTTCAATACACATGTAACATCCCCAAACCCGGCCCATTCACTACGACCGAATCTGGTTATGTTATGGGAAAAACTTATTGGCGAAAACAGGTTGCCATTTAACTTTTTGTCTAAACTCCTTTAGAGTAGTTTTACTTGCAGAAATCTTGGGCATGTTTGTTTGCAAACCGTTAGGTTACTTTGAAATCTCGGGGTTTCGTTTTTAAAACTCTTAGTTGTCAATTTGCTTAGGTTGGAAAACATTTAAAACATCAGGCTCAAGTGGCTTAAGCTTAGTTCATAAAAGTAACATTATTCCCAAGTCTCTTTAGACATAAGTTACCAAAAGAAAACCAAATAACTTAAGAGGCTCTTATTACAACATAATGATTCCAAGTACTTGGTAATAAAGTGCATAAAGAAAAGATTAAAACGTCCTTTGCATGGGCCACCCTGTATCCACTCCAACCCGGTCCGATCATCCTTCCACCTGCGATGTTGGATAAGAGATTGGGTGAGTCACAATGACTCGAGTGTGTAACTAAACCATCGAAATCCACCCACATGCTAACCACATAACATCTCAATTATCAAATGCAACATGCAAGTATAATTATTTAGACATTACCACAACTGGGCTTGGCCCACCTTCAAATTATTACAAAAATCTGGACTAGGCCCTTTTCACATTAGTCCGCGATCACCGGGTTTGACCCATGCCCACGTATGTCCCCAAAACATACCTATTCATTGGGCTTGGCCCATTTTCATGTTATTTCATAAACGGAATAATGCAATCATGAAACCCACCCAAACCTAGGGTCCATCCGCTACACACCCCTTATCCAAACCTACCACACACCAGGGGACTATCGAGTCACCTCTCCTTTTTCCTCCAAAAGGCAACCAATGCCATCCACGATGTAGCATATAGCTAACATCAAACCACGATGGAGCACACAGCAATCCATCAAGCCACGATATGGCACAAGCCGATATCAATCAAGGTAACCACGCGAACTAAATCGCAAAGATCCACAACGCGACCTCAGTCAGCGCCAATCCACGATGTAGCACAAAGCTGACATCAACCACGCACTCGAAGTACACCCGCACTTCTTCTTTTCATAAACCCACCCATGCACATGTAACATATAATGCGTAGATGATGCATGTGCATGCTATTCACAATCATAGGCATACTCACACAATAAAATCAGTGTTCACATAATTACAAACTTTGCTACTAACCTGATCATCTTCATACCCCTTAAGGGTACCATTTTCACATTTAATCGCACTTATTAGCATCATACAACATAAGCGGATATACTCAAATCCCGGAAACAATGGTTAATTACACACCTTATTACTAGGAGTTCTAGACTCTCGATCCTCGACGCTATCGTCTAGCGGAACTCTGACTATTTATTTGCTTAACGCTCTGTTCTGTCGCCCACACCCCGGTGGCCAATCACGTCATCGCCGAGACGGCCCTTCTCTTGAACTTTGGGACGGGGCCTTCCCTTGCCCACTGATCGGTTGTGGCCTCCATGGAAAAGCTTAATCGTAAACAAAGTTAACCCCAAAACACCACTTAAGCATTTAACCTTAATAAATAATCTTACCTCCACTTGATCAAACCGATCGCTACAACTGAGGCTTGGCGACCACTAAAACCCCAAGTATCTCGGTCACGGAACTCGAAAAGATCTAAGCTAACACTCAGCGCCAAGTGCTATCAAGTTGAGGGAAGGAAATTCGGCAAAGGGTAGATTCGGCTACTAATTAAATAAAGGTGAGGGAATAGCAATTTCGGCCAAAGAGGTATTTTAAGGAGGGAAAGAAGAAGTGTGGGGTGTACTTTCGGTTTTGAAGTGAAAAGGGAAGGGAAATAGGGAGAGTGGAGGGTTCGGCCACTTGGGGAAAATGTGGGAGAAGAAGAAAGGAGAGAAGGCAGATGGATGAATGAAGAATGAGCACTCCCCCCCCTATTTATACTAAAAGGCCAAGCTCCAACCCCCCAAAAAAATAGTCCCCAAAATCTTCCTAAAATATCTCCCTACCACCCATTCAAAAAGTTTGAATGAGTCAAACTTTTACCTAGCCAAATTTAAAAAAAAAAATGACCAAGTCTTCTCCACCTTTCAAGCATCCAAAAACCGCCCAGCTTCTATCCTCCTTGACGCAAAAACAAGGCCCCAAATGCTACCCTTGCGAATCGAACCTGAGCCCCTTCCTCCTGCAAATGGCGTCACTTCTCCATGCTCTAAGTGGCGCCTCCTTGCCACTCTGCCAAGCCACTCTTTATGCCAAAACTCCACCAAAAATTCTCTTAAGGCCCCCTCTATCCAAGTTCTCCTTTTTAG
The DNA here is from genome assembly GCA_025698515.1 of Gossypium sturtianum. Lineage (NCBI taxonomy): Eukaryota > Viridiplantae > Streptophyta > Magnoliopsida > Malvales > Malvaceae > Gossypium > Gossypium sturtianum. Next base: position 73,468,838 of record CM046947.1, on the reverse strand, counting down.
CCCCTAAAACTAAAAATTTTCTAAGGCAACCTACCACCACCTAGGGTTCTCAGGACCCCTAAAACTTACCCAACCACACACTGAAGTGTGCCAACACTCGAGCTAAGCACCAAATGCCTAACCCCTAAAACTAGGGTGTTACAATTCTACCCTCCTTAAAATAATTTCGTCCTCGAAATTACTTTACTAACAAACGTCCATACAACCTATTTTACCACTCCTACGCTTATGTCTGCGCGACTGACGATCTTACTAAGGCTATCGTACTCTACACAATCTCCAAATTCGCTCAAAATTCAAATGCCTCTCTTAGCAACACCGAAAAAGCTAACTCATAAGCAAACAAAGCAATTAAAGTATGCACCAAAGCAAAGGAGCTTACCTAGCATCACATCCTTGGTTGCCTCCGACTAGAATCATTCCTTCCAAGACTTGAACCACGACCCCTCGCCGCTTGAGGACAATTCTTAAACGGATGTGCCTTAGATCCACATCGAAAACATTCTTTACTATTTCCCAAAGACTCTCTGTGTGAGGTCTTCCACATCGAGCACAAGAACGATTCCGATCCATGGTACAAGTACACTTACAGGATTCTCGATCTTTGGTCTTTCTGGACATTACCAAACGATGCCGACGACCCAATATTTCTCTTATTCTCGTTCCTCTTCTTTTCTCGGTTTTCCCTTACCGTCCTCTTAACTTCTTCTTGGCTATACGAGCTTTTTCCACTAGCACCGCGAAGTCTCTTTCCCCTCTGCGTGAGCGATCAAGACTCGAAGCTCATCTCGCAATCCGTCTTCAAACCGGACGCACCTCTCATAGTCGGTGGCCACAATTCCTTTAGCATACCGACTTAGCCGTACAAACTCGCCGTATTCCGCTATCGACTTATTTCCTTGCACCCATTTAGAAACGCCTTCCTTTGCGCATCTAAGTAGCTTGCTCCAACGTATTTTCCTTCAAACTTTTCCTTAAAGTAGTCCCAATCCAATCGATCTGCAAGCACACCTTGTTTGACAAAGTGAGCCACCAACGATAAGCCTCATCCCGAAGAAGTTTAAACAAGACCTTTCGGCTTTTCCTCTGGGCACAATCCAAGTCGCCCATAATTCTCTCGACTCCTTCTAGCCAATACTCCGCCACGTTCAAGCTACCCGGATACTCCCTTAAAAACTTCAGCCCCGTTAGACCTAAGCCTCTCGGGCACCGACTTCCGAGCTCCATTCCCCTACTAGCTCTTGCCACTTCTGTCAAACACGCGTAACATAGCTCTGCGACATCGTGTTCTCTTCACTTATCGGATCTTGTTCCTCTACATCCACTCGCTTTGGCGGCACTTCGCTTCGACCCATAGCGGACTCCTACCGGTTCAAGTCGTCATTCTTCCTCTACCGCGTCCCTAGAACTCATCTCTAGCGTTTCGACTTAATCTGTTTAGAAAGTTTTATGAATTAGAAATTATTGTTTCTTTGTTTTATTCACGAGCAATTTTATGAAATGAAGGTTCCAAGAGTAGTTCTTTCGAGCAATCAAGTTTCCTTTTCCTACCTGAGGTAATTTCGTCATTTTCCTACAGGGTATTTTTGGTAATTTTGCAAATCGAGAAAACATCTTTCAAAAGCGATTTAGAGCTTACAAAACCAAGGAGTAGAGTTGAAAATTTGAAACAGGAATTTTTTTTTAAAAAAACAAGACTAATTCCCTTCGGGTTTTAATAATCTGGTTTAGCCTATGAACAAGTCCTCTTGGTTAAGGTGAACCAGTAGCTACGCACTGCAGGATTCTGCGAAGAGGAGGTGAGTCGCGAGGATCGCTGCAAGTACTGTGCTCTTCCGGATCCACTCCTAGACATGCGCACAATGGTTGCCACACCTTAACTCGGCGACTTACTTCACAGGTTTGTTTAGTAACCTTAATTTTTATGCATATGTTTGAGTAGATTATTCCTAGGGTCCAATAGCCCTAATATTCTAATCTACGAGCCCAAATAAACCCATAACCATTCATACAAACAAATCACTTCAAAAGTCCGAAGTACTTACCAGGTGGACTTCGGGTCGGAGGTACAGGTGCCATGCCAGAATAACCTGAAAAATTTCTTAAAAGTCCATATTTTTGAAAAGCCCATTTTGAAAACGTTTTTGGGCCCCAAAACCCTCAAAGCCGAGTTTTGAACCTGGCTCGATATTAAATCAGTAACATCCCCAAACCCGCCCATTCACTACGACCGAATCGGTTATGTTATGGGAAAAACTTATTGGTAAAACAGGTTGCCATTTAACTTTTTGTCTAAACTCCTTTAGAGTAGTTTTACTTGCAGAAATCTTGGGCATGTTTGTTTGCAAACCGTTAGGTTACTTTGAAATCTCGGGGTTTCGTTTTTAAAACTCTTAGTTGTCAATTTGCTTAGGTTGGAAAACGTTTAAAACATCAGGCTCAAGTGGCTTAAGCTTAGTTCATAAAAGTAACATTATTCCCAAGTCTCTTTAGACATAAGTTACCAAAAGAAAACCAAATAACTTAAGAGGCTCTTATTACAACATAATGATTCCAAGTACTTGGTAATAAAGTGCATAAAGAAAAGATTAAAACGTCCTTTGCATGGGCCACCCTGTATCCACTCCAACCCGGTCCGATCATCCTTCCACCTGCGATGTTGGATAAGAGATTGGGTGAGTCACAATGACTCAGTGTGTAACTAAACCATCGAAATCCACCCACATGCTAACCACATAACATCTCAATTATCAAATGCAACATGCAAGTATAATTATTTAGACATTACCACAATCTGGGCTTGGCCCACCTTCAAATTATTACAAAAACTGGACTAGGCCCTTTTCACATTAGTCCACATCGATCACTCGGGTTTGACCCATGCCCACGTATGTCCCCAAAACATACCTATTCATTGGGCTTGGCCCATTTTCATGTTATTTCATAAACGGAATAATGCAATCATGAAACCCACCCAAACCTAGGGTCCATCCGCTACACACCCCCTTATCCAACCTACCACACACGGGGACTATCGAGTCACCCTCTCCTTTTTCCTCCAAAAAGGCAACCAATGCCATCCACGATGTAGCATATAGCTAACATCAAACCACGATGGAGCACACAAGCAATCCATCAAGCCACGATATGGCACAAGCCGATATCAATCAAGGTAACCACGCGAACTAAATCGCAAAGATCCACAACGCGACCTCGATCGGCGCCAATCCACGATGTAGCACAAAGTCGACATCAACCACGCACTCAAGTACACCCGCACCTTCTTTTCATAAACCCACCCATGCACATGTAACATATAATGCGTAGATGATGCATGTGCATGCTATTCACAATCATAGGCATACTCACACAATAAAATCGGTGTTCACATAATTACAAACTTTGCTACTAACTCCGATCATCTTCATACCCCTTAAGGGTACCATTTTCACATTTAATCGCACTTATTAGCATCATACAACATAAGCGGATATACTCAAATCCGGAAACAATGGTTAATTACACACCTTATTACTAGGAGTTCTAGACTCTCGATCCTCGACGCTATCGTCTCAGCGGAACTACGGCTATTTGCTTAACGCTTCTGTTTCTTGGCCCACACCCCGGTGGCCAATCACGTCATCGCCGAGACGGCCCTTCTCTTGAACTTTGGGACGGGGCCTTCCCTTGCCCACTGATTGGTTGTGGCCTCCATGGAAAAGCTTAATCGTGTAAATGAGTTAACCCCAAAACACCACTTAAGCATTTAACCTTAATAAATAATCTTACCTCCACTTGATCAAACCGATCGCACATAACTGAGGCTTGGCCGACCACTAAACCCCAAGTATCTCGATCCACGGAACTCGAAAAGATCTAAGCTAACACTCGGCCCCAAGTGCTATCAAGTTGAGGGAAGGAAATTCGGCAAAAGGTAGATTCGGCTACTAATTAAATAAAGGTGAGGGAATAGCAATTTCGGCCAAAGAGGTATTTTAAGGAGGGAAAGAAGAAGTGTAGGGGTGTACTTTCGGTTTTGAAGTGAAAAGGGAAGGAAATAGGGAGAGTGGAGGGTTCGGCCACTTGGGGAAAATGTGGGAGAAGAAGAAAGGAGAGAAGGCAGATGGATGAATGAAGAATGAGCACTCCCCTATTTATACTAAAAGGCCAAGCTCCAACCCCCAAAAAAATAGTCCCCAAAATCTTCCTAAAATATCTCCCTACCACCCATTCAAAAGTTTGAATGAGTCAACTTTTACCTAGCCAAATTTAAAAAAAAAAATGACCAAGTCTTCTCCACCTTTCAAGCATCCAAAAACCGCTTGACTTCTATCCTCCTTGACGCAAAAAAAAGGGCCCCAAATGCTACCCTTGCGAATCGAACACGAGCCCCTTCCTCCTGCAAATGGCGTCACTTCTCCATGCTCTAAGTGGCGCCTCCTTGCCACTCTGCCAAGCCACTCTTTATGCCAAAACTCCACCAAAAATTCTCTTAAGGCCCCCTCTATCCAAGTTCTCCTTTTTAGCCCCTAAAACTAAAAATTTTCTAAGGCAACCTACCACCACCTAGGGTTCTCAGGACCCCTAAAACTTACCCAACCACACACTGAAGTGTGCCAACACTCGAGCTAAGCACCAAATGCCTAACCCCTAAAACTAGGGTGTTACAACACATTTCTTCATACTAACATCACAAACAAATCATATACATTATATTACATCCACATATCATATCGGATATACTTATTCATATCACATTAACAAAAATATATTCAATCCAATTTAACACCTTTACATTCGGCTAACACATAAATTTATACTGAAAATTTATCAAATATCATCATTTAACATGTTCATAATTAACTCTTTAATATATATTTGCTTAAGGACTTACCTCGATTGTCGACGGACAACGTAGGCCAGCTATTCGGTAACCTTCGCCTTTCCCCGATCCAAATCCGTTTTTCTTTGTTCTTGATCTAGACACATTAAAATTTAGCTCATTCAAGCACATTTCATCTCAATTTAGTCCCAAAACACATAAATGGGCAAATTACCATTTTACCCCTAATGTTTCACATTTTTACAATTTAGTCCTATTTGCACAAAACACAAAATACACAAAATTTCACTATAGTACCTTAGAGCCGAATTTTCATAGGGACTATACAAGTCCATTTCTTTCATTTATTTTGCATTTGGTCCCCTCAAAAATTCATTTTTGCAATTTATTAAAATACTCAAATTCACTAAAATCTCAAATACAAAACATGCTAATCTTTAACATATCTTTAATATAAAATCTTTAAACATCAAAAACCCCAAGAACATGTCAATAGCCGAATATCAAACATGCTTAAATTTAAAAATTCCAACATGGGTCAACTACTGTTCGAAGCAACGATCTCAAAAACATAAAAATTATTGAAAATCGAAATCAAACTAACCTTGGATTGAGCTTACAAGTGCCGAATTTTGAAACTTAAAAACCCCCTTTTTCTTCCTTAGAACATTCGGCTTTCATCAACTAAAAAGATGATAATGGTTTTATTATGTTTTATTTAACATATATTATGACATTTAATCATTTACTTATATAACCTTATTATATAAAATTATATAATATAAAAATTAAGGTTAATCTTGTCATATGCCACCCACTAACTTAAAAATGGTCTATTTACCCATTTAATACCTCATATTAAAAAGCCATTATCATTCTAGCACTTTTCACTATAGTATGCAACTTTTACACTTTACGCGATTTAGTCCTTTTTGTTAAATTGAACACACAAACGATTAAATTTTTCTACGAAACTTTCACACACATTAAATCACATATAATAAGCACAGAATATATCATGTAAATATATTTCAGACTCGGATTCGTGGTCCTGAAACCACCGTTCTGATTAGGGTCAAATTCGGACTGTTATAGTATGAATTAAACTCAACAAATCTTATTACATAAATTGGACTATTTAACATGTAATTCATGGTAACAACAAGCTTTCCATATGCTGAATCATGTTCATATATGCAAATTCACAACTTATTCTAATTGAAGTTTATACTTTCCATGTACATACCTGTACAAACTCGTAACCAACTCATACCTGTTCGAAATACTGCTGAATACTCGATATCTCGTACACTAAGTATCCTTACATAGCCGAAGCTATCTAGATCTCGCACACTAAGTGCAGTACGTAGCCGGAGCTATCTCAAATCGCATACCAAGTGCCATACATAGTCGAAGCTATCTCGATCTTGCACACTAAGTGCCGATACATAGCCGAAGCTTTGTCGAATATTTCTGTACAATTGTATTCATCAACAATTCAATATAAAGCATTAAATTTCAATTATAATAATGCTTATTAGCATACGAATTTACCTCGAACATAAAAATGATAACGCGGATCAACTAATCTGACACTTTGTTCTTCCCTCGATCTAGGTCCGAATTCTGTTTTTCTTGATCTAAATATATTCAAAATTAACTCATTCAATCATCTATTAATTCAATTTAGTCCAAAACATAATTTAAGACACATTTACACTTTTGCCCCACATATTTCACATTTTTCTCAATTTAGTCCTTATTGCATAAAATCACAATTTAGTGAAATTCCAAATATACCCCTACTAGCTGAATTACCATAATGCCCCTAGCAGCCCATAATTTTCATTTATTTCACATTTTAACCACTAACTTTACATATTTCTCAATTTAACCCCTATTTTGTATTTCCACTCAAAATCACTTTACAAAACTTGTTTAACTATCAATAACTAATCAAAATCTATCATCAAAAATCAAAAATCATACATATTCATCAATGGCAACATTCACAATCTTTAACAATTTTGCAAATTAGTCCCTGGGCTAGCTAGTACTAGCTGCAACGATCTCAAAAACATAGAAATCGTTAAAAACGAGACAAAAATCAATCACCAATTGAACTACTAAGCTTGGCCGAACATATCCATGGCTTCTCTAGGTTAGAATTGGTTGGAGGAAGATGATAACATCAAAATATGGCTTTTGTTTTTATTATAATTAACTATATTTACCAATACCAAAAATAGCCTTATTACTAATTCAATATTTCAATTATGCCAAGCCATTATCATCCACTATCCAATTAATGGTCTAATTACTACTTAAGGACCTTAATTTTAAGGTTCTATAGCTATTAGGCACCTTTTGCTATTAGAACACTACTTTTACACTTTACGCAATTTAGTCCTTTTTATCAAATTAAGCATTTCAACGGTAAAATTTCTTTACGAAACTTTAACGTAATTAATCTATCATGTTGTAGACCTTATTAAAATAATAAAATAAATATTTTGACTTTGGATTTGTGGTCCCAAAAGAACTATTCTAATTTGACCCAGAAAGGGGCTGTTACAATCAGAATATATGCAGCCAAGCTGCTAGAAAATAGGCGATTAACGCCGAACAGAATACTTCATCCATACATAAAAATCCCACCCCAATAACAGATACAGAAATCAAATACAGAATAACAGATTAACATGCTCAACATGCTTGTAAACGGATATCAAAATAATCGGACATGCATAGTATTTACACACTCAGAACATAATATTATACTATCAGATTCACAGTTTTAGGGTTTGGTTAGCCCTTACCGACCCTACGGTAGGCCCACAGTCGATCAAAGTGACTCGTTCGACCTTAGGGAAAATTTTAGATTGCTAGGCCCACATGCCCGTGTGGGCCCACATGCCCAGATCGGCATTTCCCGTGTGGCCCACACAGTCTTGACCAAAAATCTGCACACCCGTGTAGAATGCCCGTATAGGCCCACACGCCCATGTGGCCCACACGCCCAATTTGGCCAAGCCCGTGTGGCCCACACGGCCACACTCAAGCCACCACATGGTCGTGTCTTGCGCACGACCATGTCTACGGTGATCACACGATCGTGTCTCGCACACGGGCAACTACACGCCCGTGTGGTGTTGACAGTACAGTTTTTCAACTTTCGTCGAAACTCATTTTTTGCATTCCGGGTACACACCTGGTAACAATTTGATGTGAAACTACTCCCGAGCCTTCTAAAACCTAAAAACAGAGTATTAAATACCCTTAGCAACCAAATTACGAGTCTAATACGGTTTAGCAAAAAGCGCAAAAGTTGACTCACCGCTAGCAAACAACCACAACCTCAAATCAATCCTTAGCCGTGAAACTTCCAGCCTCACAACCTTCACCTAAACCAGATTACAACGATAAATCACCAATTAAAAGTTACCCAACACACTGCTAATGTACCAACACTAATTGAAAGTGACAACATTCTACTTACCGAATCAAAAAGGAGAACCCGACAACCACAACAGCACGATCGAACAATGAGTTTACAAATCGAATCCAAGAAAAAATAGAGCAGAGATTTTGCAGAGAAGGAAAGCAAAAGAAAAATGTCAGATATGGGGAGAACAAAAGAAATTCACGTCAGATTCCTCTTGAAGGAGAGAGAAAATTTGAAAAGAAGGAAAAATCCCTAAAATCTCTACAAATCCCTTATTTTACTCCCCACTAATCCACTAACATCCAACTTCTCAGAATCCAACTCCATCAAGACTCTAACAGGAGACCGAGCAAAAAGAGTAACATTCACGTTCGCGCAAAGATTCGAACACAGGACCTCCAACACGCTAACTCCCTTGCCACTTGAACCAACAGGTTCATTCTGATATGAATTTACAGATAATTTAATATAAGCCCACTAAATAAGATAGGGCTTGATTCTAAAAAAAAACCAAAATTTTGCTAAAGGTAGGGCTTGAACTTGGGACCTCTCACACACACCCAGAACACTTAACCACTGAAGCAGATACACAATTGTGTCAAAATTATACAGAAATGAAAATAAGAAAATTAGGGCGTTACAGAAAGTCTTGTTCCAACTATGATGTATATATTTAATGTTGGGCATATGAATTAGGAAATTTTATAAGAATAATATCTGTTTGGTTTGAAGCACTGTGAATAGTGCATTGAGTGATAAAAGTTCTAAAACTAAGGCAAACTGTTCGCCAAGTCTGACTCGAGTAATATCCAGGCATGGTCGGTCGTCTGACTAATCGGTAAGGGTGTTACAATCAACTCTTCCCTTACTCCTTACTCTATATTTTAGTAATGAAATATTTAACGTCATCATGAATTTTTCTTGTTTTCCCACTTTTTAAGAATACAAAGATTAATTTGATTTGTTTATTTTAAGAGAAATTAAATTGCTTTTGATTTTATAAATAAAAGGATCTCTTAAGTATTTATTATGTTTAAAATTTATAAAAGTAAGGGCAACACTAAGGGATAGAAAGGGCTTTAACCACCCAAAAATAATAAATTTCTAATTTAACCCCTCTTAAAATTTCAATGTTTGTTTTTGTTAAAGGTACTATTACAAAGGAGAATCTACTAGCCATAATAATTACATAAACCAAGAGCATTTTATTGAAGCCTATCAAGAAAATCAGGGGGACTAAAATCATATAGCACAACGTCGAGGCTTCTATTAGTCAATAGGTTTTCCATGTAATTGGAAAAATGGTTAGCACTCTTATGAGCATATTTAAAGATCACCTTCCATTCCCTACTACATAAGGCCTTGATTCGCTTGATCAAAGCCAAACTATTTCCTACTTTAGTTTCCACCTGTAGAAGAGAAACAATTGAGGAGATATCACATTCTACAATAAGATTTTGATACCCTAAGAATATTGGTGTTGCAAAGATCCTTACTAAAACCCTTAATCCATGCGTCATCACAATCATGTAATACACTTCTAATAGAAGCCCGAGACCGACCTCCTTTAACAACACCATTCGTGTTCAACTTAATGCCCAAATAGGTGGTTTTTGCCATCTTTTTATTTCTAATGCTAAACTACTCTTCCTATTCCTTGATATCGCCTTTACAGCATGGACAACCTGTGCCCTTGAATGCCTTACAACTTCACCCGAGTCGAAGCTAGCACCTTGAAAATGTACCAAGTTTCTTTGCTTCCATATATTCTAAATGACCAAACCAAAAACGATATCCCAATCAATATCTTGTACTTTGTAGCTACTACCTAAAGATAAATTCTCAATAATCTAGTCTTCCAAAGTCAAACTGAAGAAACTCGTTTTAATCTTGCCTGGAATAATGCTCATCCGAGCTAACTTTGCAACATTACAATCACTAAATGAATGGATAATATTGTTATGTCAAGTTCCACACAAGTGACAAGAGGGATCGCCAACCATGCCACGATGATATATCTTATAATTTATTAAAACTTTACCATTTTAGAGTTGGATCTGGTGCCCCAATTGTAGTATATTCATTTTTAAACTTGTAACTTTTTCAAACATATTGGTTAATAAAATAAATTCATTGATTAAATTAATATACTTTGTATAATTGTCCTCATATGGTTTTTGCACACAAAGCAAAATAGAAGCAAATATTAGCTCATTGGTTGTCTAATGTTTAAACTAATACTAAGCGGTATTACGTGGTCAGACCGTAATACGAAAAGATAACTTGTATTAGTAGACAAACCTAAACATGTCCTTAGTCTAATTGAAAATGAGCAAACTGATTGGAAGACTAATATGCCATTTATCAAGTCCAATTCGGGAGATGCTTTGTCTTGGGCATCAAATCGATGACTCTAAGAAGATAGACACATAGATGTGACTGACGGATTGGCAGTACATCAGACAGGACCCAAGAAGAATAGATCCTGAATCCATTTATGGATTTATTCACTTGTGACATTCATAGTGTTACATACCTAAATCCTAAGTGGATGATAGGCTATGTATGCGTGACTCGTATACTTTGATTTAAGTAAAAGCTTGAGTTCACATAGATAAAGAAACAAAAGCTGGTGCGTTGGGTATACGACTCCTGCAGTATGTAGCATCATTCACAACAGTGGAATTCATAGCCTGAGACATGGATAAATGATATCCTCTCATTAGCATTAGATGGTTGATGAAAAGTAAACATGATCAAGGGTCATTCGTCTTTGTGATGAATGACTTGATTACTATTTGATAGTAATTGACTTTTCATGAAGGAAGATGTAATGGTTACCATGAGATAAAATAGGATCATATTGGGAGAACAAATATGATACCAAAGAGATTAAGGATATCCTATGAGGGTAACACACTTATGACAAGGTCATTGGACAAGCAGTAATCAAGTTGCTTTCGTAATCATATGTCGTTGGGGAGAGCTTAGTCATGATACCATAGTGGAATGATTTCATGACTAAATGAGTTTATAATTAATAGGAGAAAAGTTGGAACTTAATTATAAATCTTTTGAGCCTCAATTGCATATGTCCAACCGGTCCCTCCACTAGCTCATTGATACCAGAAATGAATAGAAATGTTGAAAATGGAGAAATGAGAAACATTTGAAAATAATTATGGTTTTCTCTAAAATGAAAATGAAAATGGAGAAAAGGAATCATTTGGAAATGAATTTGGTTTTCTCCAAAATGAAAATAAAAATGAAAATGACCTGGAAATGAATTTATGTTTTTCAAATTAAATGAAGGTTTGAAAATGGAAATGAATCATTTGATCACAGTGAACCGTTGAATGTAGAAATATTAAATATATTTTCTCATAGATTCTTTTACAGTAAAGTCGTCATAATTTTAACAGAATTATAATTGGGTTAAGAAGATTATTTAATTGGAAATATATTGAGATGTTTATTTTTTTGGAAATAGAAAAATAAATATTTGGTTTGATCGAATTATAAAGTACTGGGTTAAAAGCCCAGGAAGTACTTGTAATTGGACATGATATAGGAAAGGCCCAAAAATCCCTCTTGTTAATGAAGGGGACAACAAAACCTAGTATTATAAACTAGGATTGTTGTCCCCCATACTCCTAGTTAGACTAGGAGTTTGTTTTTCTAGTTGAAATAAATCTTTACAATTCAACAAGGGTTCTACCTCCTCTCCCTATAAATAGATGACACTAGTAGGGCTATTAACACACAACTTTAAGATATTGCTACTCTACCCGAAAATAGAAAGAATTTATTCTCAACCACTGAATCTATTTTTCGGATTAACAATTCTGCTGGTTTCTATTTGAGAAGAGATTTTTCGTTTTTACACTTATAGAAAAGAAAACTATTTCTAGTTCTGTGTTTTGATTCGAATAGTTTGAGCCTACACTCAAAGCAGTTCATGGTATGATAATAGTAGAGAAAGTTGTTTGGTTGAAAGCCGAGAATGACAGGGATCCTGTTGGAAAATTAGGTTTGGAAAACGTAACGAAAAATATGTTTTAGGGAAAATAATAGTTTTAAAAAAATTTCAAAACAAGAACTTAGTGGTATTATCTAAAGTAATAAACACTTAATCAAAATCATACCTTTTGGTTCATCTAGGAGTAACACCTCGACCAAGTAGTCTTCTCCGCTATCCTTAAGCTCATGTCTGCCGAGTGTGGGCTTGTTTCGAATCAAAAATTTTTCCACAAAATTACCTATGGGGTAATTTCATAATTTCTCTAAACTTCTGGGTCAAGTTGTAAGTAATAAAAAACCTCTAGAAATTTTCTAAAATAATTTCTTCAGAGAACTTTCTCTCTATAACTTTCTCTTGAATTCACATGTGTGAAAAATAATGACTCATGGCTCTCTTTATATAGGAAGAGTTTAGAGAGTTTAATTATGTAACACCCCAAACCCGGCCCAAACGCTACGACCGAATTTGGTTTGCTACAGAGAAATCAATTTGAGAACCATTTTAAAACCGATTTAAGTTTTGTCGAAAACCTTGTGTTTTCAAGTCTCTTGTTAAAAACCATACTTAGTGTTGCTTAGAAATATTTATTAAGTTGGGTTGTTTATAGATTGCAAATGTGCCCGATGGCATTTTTAAAACATTTTACGTTTGATTGGGAAAAACATGTGAATTCATTTTTAACATAATTAAATAGTTTAAACAAATATTCAAAGCATGTAACAATAATAAAATAATTCTAGGAGGCCTTATTACAACTTAATTAAAATAAACCAACATTAAATAAAATAAAACAAAGTCCGAGTTCATCTATTAAAATGTCCCTTTGCATGGCCACCTCGAGTCCATCAGGCTCCATCTCCGCGATCTACTCATCCGCAAAATGTTAAGGGAAAGGGGTGAGTCACCAAGACTCAAGTGTGTAATCCCCACCCGGAAAATATATCTCATACACAATTCATTAATAAACATGCTCATGCAACCCAACTAGCCATCCATACTCCTTTTCTACCCGTGTGGTCAAAACCACCGGTGGTCAAAACCACCGATGACTTAGAGTCACAAATCGGATGATGGGGCCAACCCATCGTGTGGTCAAAACCACCGATGACCATAGGTCACAATATATCAAATGTGGTCAAAACCCTTTGGTGGTACCAAACCACTGGGACTTAGTCGCAAATAATCAATTGTTGTGGTCAAAACCACCGATGACCATAGGTCACAAATAATCTGATGGGGCCAACCCATCTTGTGGTCAAAACCATCGACGACATATCCATATTTCATCCCCCTCCTCTCATCAATCCCACCATCACATGCTTACATATCAAATTTCATATATCATGTCATAGTATTAAACATCATGTGATGGCATGCAAACATATAAAAATTACAAGTTAGGGACTTACAGAAATCCATGATTATGCCACAAGCTAATCACAATCAAAATAATCAAAACAAATAATAATGTCATGTAAATTAATAAAGTGTGTAGAGATCTTACACACCTGTTACTATCGTAATTCCTAGATCTCGAAACTCCGATCTACAACGCTAGATCTTGACCTCACACGTCCTTTGAACCCTAACCCCCTTACGATATGTACATCCTTTTCGCTTCCCTACAATCGGCACTTATCCAAAATTAATAGCCTTCGGCTTTGAACACAAATACTAAATACATATGTAGATCCTTACCACCTTACCAAGCCGATTGAAGAATAAGAAAGAGGAGAACACCCTTACTTTAATATTCGACCAAGATTTCTCAAGTAGGGAGAAGGGAATTCGGCTATTTTCGGTTAAAATAATAAGCAAGGTTCGGCTTATGTGAAAAAGAAGAACAAAAAGTAGGAGAAGATGCTGAAATTTTATTAATAATAAAGCAGAGGAAATTCGGCTGACAAAGTGGTGAATTATTCGGCCAATGGTGGAAGAAAGAAAAAGGAGAATTAGTAGGAGAAATCAAAGGTGATTTTTGGCCAAATAAAATAGAAGAAAGCTGGAAAATTTGAAGAATTCCCTAGGGGATTTCGGCAGATGTGCAGGGAAAAGAAAAATAATAGTTCTTTGGAAATTTTCTTTGCTCTATTCTTTGTACAAAAACAGCCCCCAAAGAGTCCTAATGCTCGCTAAATTCTCTTCTCTTTGCTGATAATTAAACTATTAATTATCACCTAAGATAATAGCACTTATCTTCTATCCTATCTTAAACAATTTAAACAAAATCAAACCACTAATACAATCCCCCTTCCAGCCGAATATATGCCAAAAATAATGAGCTTTATCTCATACAATTAAAAGTCCATTCTGCAGCCAACACTCCCATTCTTCACGCCAGCAAAAAAGAGAGAAGGAAAAGAAAAAAAAATTAAATCAAAGTGCTGCTCCTTGGGTTCGAACCTAGCACCCCAAGCAACAGCCCCCCTTCTTAACGCCCTTGCCAACTTTCCCGAATAACTTTCATGTCAAATACCCTTTTTATTTATTTATAAAACCTTCCTCTTGGCCCTTTCCTTATGACGAAAAAGGCCAAAAACAAAATTTCTTCTTGGCATCCCTTGCGTTTGAACCCGAAACCTCTCCTCTCAAGTGACGCCCCCAAGCCACTCCTACTACCTGGGGTGTGATGCCATGAACATTCACGAATTAACTTTAAGGCCTTCCTACTTAGCCCATCACTTCCTAAAAAAAAAAACGCAGAAATGCTCCTCCTGCCATTCGAACTTGTGACCTGCGCCCCCCCTTTTCACCTCCAACACGCATGAAACCACTTAGCCAACTAAATCCTTGTGTCAAGTTCCTACTAAAAATTTTCTTAACCCCTAACTCACCTAGCTTCCCTCCTTTAAACACTTAAAAAAAATAAATTTTAATACCGCGTCAGGCCTAGCTCGGTTTATTTTTAAACCCTTAAATCATGCTAAATAAAATAATATTTATTCATTTCTTGAAGCCCACATGGAATTTATTTAAATTACAAATAGCCCCTAATTCAGGGTGTTACAATTCTACCCCCTTAAAAATAATTTAGTCCTCGAAATTACTTTCTAACGAATAGTCGTACATCTAACTCACCGTGTTTGTGCTTATGCCGCGCATTTCGATCCTAATAGAACTATCCTACTTCCTAGGCACAATCTCTAAGTTCACAACCAAGGTTTTGTGCACTTCCTAGTAAAACAAGAAAACTCTACAACGATCAAAGCAATTAAGGGTATTCCGTAAGTAAGGAACATACCCGTTGTCGCATCTGGTGCATCCTCCTCCTCGCGACGGCCAACCGCATAAACCACCCTTGGTTGCCTCGCCTCTGCACCTTCAAGACCTCGACCCACGCCCGCTACCATTATCATTACCTCTAGCCGCACCTCGACCCCCTCCGTGGTGGTCCTTCATTTCTAACCCGAGCGCGGTTCGACCCTCCGGTTGATTCCTAGCTAACTTCCGAGGACAATCCCTCACACGGTGATCGCACGATCCACACTCAAAGCACCCTCGATTACCACTCCAACACTCACCCTTGTGAGGCTTGCCACACCGAGCACATTGTGGCGGCCATTGGGTATTGGCAAAGAGCAGAGCCTAGCGGTTTGATCCGACCCATCAAACTTCGTCCTCTTCATTCATTACCCAAGAACCTTGAAGGTTCCGAGCTTCTCTTATTCCAATTCCGTTCTTGGTTCCTCTTTACGATTTGTCTTACTCCTCAAAGAACTTTAGACTTCTCCACAAGAACAAAGAAACTCGTTCTGTTGTGGAGCTATCATCATCCTCACTCATCTCTCACCCCATCCTCGAATCTAACACAGCGTTCATGCTCGGTACCCACAATACCACGAGCATACCTACTCAACCGAAGGAATTCGGCCTCATACTCCGCCATTGTCTTATTGCCTTGAGCCAGTTCAAGAAAGCCTTCACATTTGTGCATCTACGTAGCTAGTTCCGATGTACTTCTTTTGATAGGTGGTTCGAAATACTCCCAAGTCAAATCATCTGCATTGTCGCCCCATCTCGAACCGTAAGCCACCACCGATACGCTTCATCCTTTAGAAGCGACACGCCCTTTCGACTTTTCCTCCTCGGTCAGTCAAGGTCATCCATGATTCTTTCGATTGACTCTAGCTTGATGATTCTCACGCACTAGGTGCCACTCTCGACACACCTCGGAATACCTCCGCTCCGTTAGATCGAGTCGCCGGACACGATTTCCGAGCTCCTACATTTCCACCAGCCCCACCACCATCTCCAAAACTCGCAACACGACTTGCGATACCGCCTCGCCACCTGGCCCGATCCGGCTCCTCACTCTAAAAGTAGGAGGTGGTGGTGGCGGTGGTACCTCATTTTCGAGAACCTTGTCCCGACTGACGGGTTCGGACACCGTCATCCTACCCCTACCACGCCCACGGCGCCCACGTCCTCTAGAACTCATTCTATCTACCGCGCTTTTAATCTGGTTAAGAAAAATTTTATGTGTTAGCATTTGTTTCACTTTATTACTCATGACGAAATTTTATGGATAAGGTTTAATCGGAGATTTTTTCGAGCAAACAAAGTTTGATTTCCTATCCTAATTCACACAAAGAAGTTCATGCATCCATTCCTTAATACTTTCCATACCTATTCGCTCATCGGACATTTTTGCCCATTTCTATCCTGTGGGTATTCTCGTCTTTTCCTCTGTGGTTTTTTTTTTTTTTTTCGTAATTTTTCAGAACGAGTAATATTCTCACTTGATGATTTCCAAAGCTAAGTTGTTGAATATTTGTAAAATAGTTAAAATTTTTGGGCAAAACCATTGAATTAATATTTTATGGGTCGGGGCATTTTGGTAATTTTACTCCTAAGGGTATTTCGTAATTTTTCACAAGTCAAGTTTTTCGAGAAAAAACGTTGTAAAAGTGATGTTCTAGGATTTGAGAAAGTTATTGCACAAGTTTTGGAAACATTAGGGTTTGTTGTTTCATTCTATTTTGGGAAAACAAGGCTAATTCCCTTTCGGTTTTAATCATTGTGTTTAGCCTATGCCGAGAGCCCTCCTGGTCGTGGTGAACCAAAGCTACGCACTGTGCAATTCGAGTGAAAAGGAGGTGGGTCACGCGGACCGCTTAAATACCTGTGCTCTCTTTGAACCTTTCTAGACATGCGCACGAGGTTGCCACACCACCGAGCCCTCCGAGTTAGGGTGAACCGAAGCTACGCACTGCAGGAGGATACTTGCGAAGAGGAGGTGAGTCACGAGGATCGCTTAAATACCTGTGCTCTTCCGGATCCAATCCTAGACATGCGCATGTGGGGTTACCACACCCTAGCTCATTGGCTATCATAGGTTGGTTTAGTCCTTTAAGTCTTATGCTTCGTTTGTGTTTGAGTAATCTAACCTTAGGGTCCAAGTCCTATAAGTCTATCTACGTTCCATGCTTCCTACCCTTCTACAGAATATAATTCACCAAGAGGTTTAGATATACTTACCTGGGCGGATAGGTGCCGGAGACTCGGGCCATGCTGTTCAAAAACCAAAAATCATTCCATAAGGCCTACCAAAACATTTTTGGGCCTTGGGCCCCCACAGCCAAGCTTTGAACCGGGCTCTGATACCATTTTGTAACACCCCAAACCCGGCCCAAACGCTACGACCGAATTTGGTTTGCTACAGAGAAATCAATTTGAGAACCATTTTAAAACCGATTTAAGTTTTGTCGAAAACCTTGTGTTTTCAAGTCTCTTGTTAAAAACCATACTTAGTGTTGCTTAGAAATATTTATTAAGTTGGGTTGTTTATAGATTGCAAATGTGCCCGATGGCATTTTTAAAACATTTTACGTTTGATTGGGAAAAACATGTGAATTCATTTTTAACATAATTAAATAGTTTAAACAAATATTCAAAGCATGTAACAATAATAAAATAATTCTAGGAGGCCTTATTACAACTTAATTAAAATAAACCAACATTAAATAAAATAAAACAAAGTCCGAGTTCATCTATTAAAATGTCCCTTTGCATGGCCACCTCGAGTCCATCCGGCTCCATCTCCGCGATCTACTCATCCGCAAAATGTTAAGGGAAAGGGTGAGTCACCAAGACTCAAAGTGTGTAATCCCCACCCGGAAAATATATCTCATACACAATTCATTAATAAACATGCTCATGCAACCCAACTAGCCATCCATACTCCTTTTCTACCCCGTGTGGTCAAAACCACCGGTGGTCAAAACCACCGATGACTTAGAGTCACAAATCGGATGATGGGGCCAACCCATCGTGTGGTCAAAACCACCGATGACCATAGGTCACAATATATCAAATGTGGTCAAAACCATGGTGGTACCAAACCACCGGGACTTAGTCGCAAATAATCAATTGTTTTGGTCAAAACCACCGATGACCATAGGTCACAAATAATCGATGGGGCCAACCCATCTTGTGGTCAAAACCATCGACGACGATCCATATTTCATCCCCTCCTCTCATCAATCCCACCATCACATGCTTACACATCAAATTTCATATATCATGTCATAGTATTAAACATCATGTGATGGCATGCAAACATATAAAAATTACAAGTTAGGGGACTTACAGAAATCCATGATTATGCCACAAGCTAATCACAATCAAAATAATCAAAACAAATAATAATGTCATGTAAATTAATAAAGTGTGTAGAGATCTTACACACTGTTACTATCGTAATTCCTAGATCTCGAAACTCCGATCTACAACGCTAGATCTTGACCTCACACGTCCTTTGAACCCTAACCCCCTTACGATATGTACATCCTTTTCGCTTCCCTACAATCGGCACTTATCCAAAATTAATAGCCTTCGGCTTTGAACACAAATACTAAATACATATGTAGATCCTTACCACCTTACCAAGCCGATTGAAGAATAAGAAAGAGGAGAACACCCTTGCTCTAATATTCACCAAGATTTCTCAAAGTAGGAGAAGGGAATTCGGCTATTTTCGGTTAAAATAATAAGCAAGGTTGCGCATGTGAAAAAGAAGAACAAAAAGTAGGAGAAGATGCTGAAATTTTATTAATAACAGCAGAGGAAATTCGGCAGCAAAGTGGTGAATTATTCGGCCAATGGTGGAAGAAAGAAAAAGGAGAATTAGTAGGAGAAATCAAAGGTGATTTTTGGCCAAATAAAATAGAAGAAAGCTGGAAAATTTGAAGAATTCCCTAGGGGATTTCGGCAGAGTGAGGGAAAAGAAAAATAATAGTTCTTGGAAATTTTCTTTGCTCTATTTGTCTGACAAAACAACAGCCCCCAAAGAGTCCTAATGTCTGCCAAATTCTCTTCTCTTTGCTGATAATTAAACTATTAATTATCACCTAAGATAATAGCACTTATCTTCTATCCTATCTTAAACAATTTAAACAAAATCAAACCACTAATACAATCCCCCTTCCAGCCGAATATATGCCAAAAATAATGAGCTTTATCTCATACAATTAAAAGTCCATTCTGCACCAACACTCCCATTCTTCACGCCAACAAAGAAAGAAAAAGAGAGAAGGAAAGAAAAAAATTAAATCAAAGTGTTGCTCCTTGGGTTCGAACTCGCACCCCAAGCAAGAAATTTCCCTTCTTAACGCCTTGCCAACTTTCCGAATAAACTTTCATGTCAAATACCCTTTTATTTATTTATAAAACCTTCCTCTTGGCCCTTTCCTTATGACGAAAAAGGCCCAAAAACAAAATTTCTTCTGGCATCCCTTGCGTTTGAACCCGAAACCTCTCCCTCTCAAGTGACGCCCCAAGCCACTCCTACTACCGGCTGTGATGCCATGAACATTCACGAATTAACTTTAAGGCCTTCCTACTTAGCCCATCACTTCCTAAAAAAACGCAGAAATGCTCCTCCCGCCATTCGAACTTGTGACTGCGCCCCTTTTCACCTCCAACACGCATGAAACCACTTAGCCAACTAAATCCTTGTGTCAAGTTCCTACTAAAAATTTTCTTAACCCCTAACTCACCTAGCTTCCTCCTTTAAACACTTAAAAAATAAATTTTAATACCAGCGTCAGCCTAGCTCGGTTTATTTTTAGACCCTTAAATCATGCTAAATAAAATAATATTTATTCATTTCTTGAAGCCCACATGGAATTTATTTAAATTACAAATAGCCCCTAATTCAGGGTGTTACAAATTATTATTAAACTTAATCACTTTAATATTAAATTAATATAATACTTATCAAAATATTTATTTATAAGATAAATATTACATTAAATTTAATATTAAGACAATCACTTTAATATTAAATTAATAAAATATTATCAAGATAAATATTAAATTAAATTTAATATTAAATCTATTAACATAATATTATTTTTTAAATAATTAATCTGAAATCAAATTATCCGGTAGAGTCCAGTAGAAGTGCGATTCCTCCACCGCTCAATCGTAGAAGGATCACCTGACGGCCAACAGAATGTCGTTGCTGCTGCCACTGTAACAGCTCGATTTTGGCTAAATCGAAACAGTGGTTTCGGAATCACAAATCCGATGTTGGAAAATTATTTTAATATTATTTTTGGTATTTACAACATGTTATTTGATATGTGTGAAAATTTCGTGAGCTAATTTTATTGTTTAATTGCTCAATTTGAGAAAAAGGACTAAATCACGTAAAGAGTAAAACGTGAGTTCTAATAGCTAAAGGTATTAAATAGCTATGGAATATTACATTAGAGGTCCTTATGTTGTAATTAGACCATAATTAAATTGAGTGGTTGAAATGTGAAATAAATGGAAAATATGGGCTGCTAGGGGTATATTGGTAATTCGGCTAGCATGGGTTAGTCTTGAATTATGTGAATTTTGTGTTTTGTGAAGTAAGGACTAAATTATAAAAGTTATGAAATACTTGGGGCAAAAGTGTAAAAGTGCTTTAAAGTGTGATATGGACTAAATTGAAAGAATATGTGATTAAATAAGTTAATTTTGAATTCATATAGATCAAGAAAGAAAGAATTTGGATTTAGATCGGGGGAAAAGCAAGGTTATCGAGTAGTCGACCCGATCCGTCATTTTCATATATGAGGTAAGTTCGTATAACTGAACTTAAATGTGTGTCTATTTATTTGATGGATGAAAATGAGATAGTATTTATTCTATTAGATAAATGTGGAGATATTAGATTAAATGCACCGTTTAAGTAAACGAGTTGCTGAATAAGACCATAGCTGGGCTATGGAAAAATCTAATAAGAAGACCATAACCGAGTTATGGCATGTGAATGAAAGACCACGGCAGGGCCTTGGCACTGTACGTGTAAGACCATAGTTAGACTATGGCATCAGAAAATCGACGTACTTATATCGTAAGCATTTATAAACTCAAAGTGATTCGATAAGAAAAATGGTGAGAATAGATATGTATCAAGATGCGGTATATGTACAAAATACATTCGAATGATGAATTATAAGAAGATGAGAATTTATGAGTTGCTTTATAGTTAAACTTCATGTTATCTCATTGATTGAGGTTTTAATTGCAAATTATGTATCTACTTGGAATTGTTCATGAATGATGTTGATTATTTTATATATACATACGAACTTACTAAGCTTTATAGCTTACTTTGTTTATTTCCTTCTATGTTTTATAGTAAATCGAAGCTAGCTCGGAACCGGGGATCGTCATGAACTTCATCGCACTATCAGACATCTATTTGGTACTTTTGAGTTGTGTAAATATGGTATATGGCATGTATAGGCTTGTGTCATTTTGGTATGTTTGGTGAATATGTATTTTGGCCATTTGGGTTGGCATAAGATGATGAACATGATGATGTTATAAATGTGCAAATGTTTCTATTTTGAGTTTGGTAAATTGACTTATGTTATGTGATTGAAGTTGATAATTTAGAAGTTATGTGTTTGTGAATTAATGCTTGATAATGTATGTTTGAAATGAATTAGTAAATTGAATTGTATATGTGAATTAGGTAGGTAATTAAATAGCAAGGTGTGACATATTTGTGACTTGCATGGTTGGAGATAGATATAACAAGATTTATATATTGGTTAATGACTTTTGGCTGTATATTTGTGCCTTGAAATGGTATCATTTGTACTTGTGTAGGTATGTGCAAAATGGGGTGGCAAATTGGCCTTGCAAATGGCCTATTTTTGTCCACACGGGCAGAGACACGGGTCTGTGTCTCAGCCTTGTGTGACACACGATCATGTTACACGGCCGTGTGTCCTCTGGTGTTGAAATTGAATTGAAGTCAGTATGCTCCACACGGTCTCTCACACGGGTGTGTGACTGGCCGTGTGGTACAAGTCAGAATACCCCCTAAATGGCACACGGCCTAGCACACGGGCGTGTGACTTAGCCGTGTTGCATAAGTCAGTATACCCTACAGGTTTGGCACGGCCTAATACACGGTTTGGCACACGGGCGTGTGTGGCCACTTCGAAGGGCACACGGGCTAGACATGCGGGCGTGTGGTTGGCCGTGTGACTCGAGTCAGTTTGTATGCCCTTTTTCCACATGGCCTAAGACACAGGCATGTTTGGAGCCGTGTGAGGCACACGGCCTATTCACACGGGTGTGTGACCCCGAAATGGTTGAAATTTTTCTAAGTTTCCAAAAAATTCCTGAGTTATCGGTTTAGTCCCGAACCACTTTTAAAGCATGTTTAAGGCCTCGTAGGCCCTTATAAGGGACAACGTGCTTGTGATTAAATGATATTTGAGTATGAATGCATAAATGTATGAGTTATGTATGTTAAATGATATGTATTGATCGGTAATACCTCGTAACCCTACTCCGGTGACGGATATGGGTTAAGGGTGTTACATTTATTGGTATCAGAGTCAGGTTTAGTCGATTCTTGGACTAACGCAGCATGTGTGAGAGTCTAGCTATACATGCCATATATAGTCTGCGATAGTGTGATGATTCTTGACAGCTTAAATTGTGTTTTCGTATAGTAATGGATCCCGAACGAGCTATAGCTAATGATGTAGAGAGTAATGCGCCCGCTCCCACTCAAGGGACAGCGCCTTCTGAATCTAGACCCATGTCTAGTAGTCACGGAGGTGAGGCTAAAGAAGCCTTTGATGCTCAATACGTCTAGACAAATCCGGATGATGAATAAGTGGTTCACTCAATACGTCTGGACAAACCTGGTTGCTCAAGAACCTCCACCCCCTCCTATTCCCCAAACTGTACCTGTATCTCCTCAAGGAGTCGAGCTTTTAAGATTGAATAAGCCTCCAGTTGATAAGATTCGTAAACACGGGGCTGAAGAGTTCAGGGCTAATGTTGATGATGACCTTGAGAGAGCTGAGTTCTGGCTTGAAAATACTATCCGAGTGTTTGATGAATTTTCGTGTACGCCAGCTGAATGCTTAAAGTGTGCTATTTCTCTTCTGAGAGACTCTGCGTATCATTGGTGGAATACTTTAGTGTTGGTAGTGCCGAGAGAGCGAGTGACCTGGGAATTCTTTCAGACCGAGTTCCGGAAGAAATACATCAGTCAACGGTTCCTTGACCAAAAGCATAAAGAATTTTTAGAATTGAAACAGGGTCGTATGACCGTAACTGAATATGAAAGAGAATTTGTACGGTTGAGCAAGTATGCTCGAGAATATGTTTCTACCAAAGAGACAATGTGCAAGCGGTTTGTTGATGGTGGAATGAAGACATCAAACTTCTGATCGGGATATTGGATTTAAAAGAATTTGTTGTGTTAGTCGAACGTGCTTGCAAAGCTGAAGAACTGGGCAAAAAAAATAGAAAGGCTGATTCAGAAGCTAGATATTCGAGAAAGAGATTGATAAATAAACCCTATCACTCTTCATCAAAGAAATCCCGAGATTCGTATAGTCGATCAAATAGACCAGTGGAGTACTCTAATAGAGATCGCGGGAAGCAATTTACGGGTTCAAAAACTCCAGCTATGTCAGCGGCTAGTGTGGGTAATGTTAGACCGAACAAACCTAAATGTGGACGATGTGGAAAATGACATTTTAGAGAGTGTAGACTGAATGATAAAGCCTGTTTTAGATGTGGTTCACACGAACATTTTATTCGAGATTGTACTGAATTAGATGAGAAAGATAAATCTCAGAGTGCAAGATAAAGAAACACGACTGCGAGAGGAAGACCATTCCATAATGTTGGAAATGTGAGTGGTGGTAGAGGTGCTGCACAAGATACTGCTGTGAGATCCGAGGCTAGAGCACCTGCTAGAGCCTCCGCTATTCGCGCTCGCGAAGAAGCGTCATCTCTAGATGTTATCACCGGTACTTTCACTCTCTATGATACTAATGTGATTGCATTGATAGAGCCAGGATCAACTCATTCTTATATATGTATGAATTTAGTATCTAGTAAGACTTTTCATGTAGAGTTTAATGAATTTGTGATTAGAGTATCTAACCCCTTAGGCAAATGTGTTTTGGTTGACAAAGTCTGCAAGAATTGTCCGTTAATGTATCAGGATTTCTGTTTTCTGGCTAATCTGATGTTGTTGCCATTTGATGAATTTGATGTGATTCTGGGTATGGATTGGCTAACGATGCATGAGGCTATAGTGAATTGTAGACGAAATACAATTCAACTGAAATGTCAGAATAATGAGATTATTAGAATTGAATCTGATGATCTGAATAGTTTGTCAGTTGTGATCTCGTCTATGTTAGCTCAGAGATTTGTGAGAAAGGGATGTAAAGCTTATCTTGCTTCTGTACTTGATACAAAAGTGACAGAAACAAAGATTGAATTAGTACCAGTTGTGTGCGAGTATCCAGATGTATTTCCCGAAGAGTTGCCAGGTTTACCACCTATTAGAGAGGTTGAATTTGGTATTGAATTAGTAATGGGTACAACGCCGATATCGATAGCTTCGTACAGAATGGCTCCAACAGAGTTAAAAGAATTGAAAGCTTAGTTGCAAGAGTTGACAGATAAATGTTTTCCTAGACCGAGTTTCTCTCCCTAGGGTGCACCGGTGTTATTTGTGAAAAAGAAATATGGAACGATGAGAATGTGTATAGACTATCGATAGCTCAACAAAGTGACGATCAAGAATAAATACCCTTTGCCACAAATAGATGATTTGTTTGATCAGTTAAAAGGGGCAACAATTTTTTCAAAAATTGATCTGAGATCAGGTTATTACCAGTTGCGAGTTAAAGACTCAGATGTGCCAAAGACTGCATTTAGAACAAGGTACGGACACTACAAATTTCTTGTTATGCCTTTCGGACTAACAAATGCACCTGCTGTTTTTATGCATTTGATGAACCGGATTTTTAGGCCATACTTAGATCGATTCGTAGTTGTGTTTATTGATGACATTTTGATTTACTCTCGTGATGAATCTGAACATGCCGAGCATTTGAAAATTCTATTACAAACTTTAAGAGATAAACAGTTGTTTGCAAAGTTCAGCAAATGTGAGTTTTGGCTACGAGAGGTTGGTTTTTCGGGACATATAGTTTCAGCTGAGGGTATCCGAGTTGACCCGAGCAAAATTTTTGCTATTGTTGATTGGAAGCCTTCGAGAAATGTATCCGAAGTTTGTAGTTTTCTGGGACTAGTCGGCTATTATAGACGATTTGTGAAAGGTTTCTTGATGATTGCGACTCCGATGACACGATTGCTTCAAAAAGATGTTAAATTTGAGTGGTCAGAAAAGTGTCAGCAGAGCTTCAAGCAGTTGAAAGCATTATTGATAGAGGCACCAGTATTAGTTCAGCCTGAGTCGGGAAAAGAATTTTTAGTTTTCAGTGATGCATCGTTAAATAGCCTAGGTTGTGTTTTGATGCAGGAAGGCAAAGTTGTAGCTTATGCCTCGAGACAGTTGAAGCCACACGAAAAGAAATATCCGATGCACGATCTAGAGTTAGCCGCGATAGTGTTTGCATTGAAAATTTGGCGTCATTATTTGTTTAGTGAGAAATGCCATATTTATACCGACCACAAAAGCTTGAAATATTTGATGACTCAAAAAGATTTGAATATGCGACAGCGGAGATGGCTAGAATTGCTAAAAGACTATGAATTAGTGATTGATTATCATCTAGGGAAAGTAAATGTAGTTGCTGATGCTTTGAGCCAAAAGTCCTTATTTGCTTTACGTGCTTTGAACATACAATTAGCTTTGTCTGAAGACGGTTCGATAGTAGCCGAGTTGAAAGCGAGACCGTTATTTCTACAGCAGATTTGTGAGGCTCAAAAATTTGATAATGAATTGCAAGCAAAACGAGCTCAGTGTGAGTCGACTTCTAATTCAGAGTTTCGAATAAGGCTTGATAACTGTTTGATGTTTCGAGGTAAAATTTGCGTACCGAGAAATCCCGAGCTTATTCAGAAGATTTTAAACAAAGCACACAGTGGTTGTTTATCAGTATATCCAGGAAGCACGAAAATGTATAATGATTTGAAACAACTTTATTGGTGGCACGACATGAAACGAGATATTTCAGAATTTGTTTCAAAATGTTTGATTTGTCAGCAAGTTAAAGCTGAGCATCAAGTGCCATTAGGTTTATTACAACCTATTATGATTCCTGAGTGGAAGTGGGATAGATTAACAATGGATTTCATATCGGGTTTGCCCTTATCTCCTAAAAAGAAAGATGCGATATGGGTTGTTGTTGACAGATTGACGAAATTAGCTCATTTCATTCTGGTACGTACAGATTTCTCGCTTGATAAATTAGCTGGGCTATATATTTTCGAAATTGTGAGATTACATGGTGTTCCCCTATCTATTGTTTCGGATAGAGATCCGAGGTTTACATCGAGATTTTGGAAGAAATTACAAGAAGCTTTGGGTACTAAGCTGCATTTTAGCACTGCGTTTCACCCGCAAACAAATGGTCAATCCTAACGAGTTATTCAGATACTTGAGGATATGTTGCGTTGTTGCATTCTTGAGTTTGAAGGTAGCTGGGAGAAATATCTACCACTAATTGAGTTTGATTACAATAATAGCTTCTAATCGAGTATAAAGATGGCACCGTATGAAGCTCTATACGGTCGTAAATGTAGAACACCGTTGTACTGGACAGAGCTTAGTGAGAATAAGATTCACGGGGTAGATCTGATCAGAGAAACAAAAGAAAAAGTGAAAGTAATTCGCGACAGTTTGAAAGCAGACTCGGATCGACAGAAATCGTACGCAGATTTGAAACGGAAAGATATTGAGTTCTAGATCGGGGATAAAGTGTTTTCGAAAGTGTCACCGTGGAAAAAGATATTGCGATTTGGTCGAAAAGGGAAATTAAGTCCGTGATTCATCGGACCGTACGAGATTATTGAGCGAGTTAGACCAGTGGTATATCGG
This sequence comes from Gossypium sturtianum, assembly GCA_025698515.1. NCBI lineage: Eukaryota > Viridiplantae > Streptophyta > Magnoliopsida > Malvales > Malvaceae > Gossypium > Gossypium sturtianum. The sequence continues at coordinate 73,441,195 of CM046947.1, read as the reverse complement.
TTGTCCTTACCGTCTGAGTTAGAAAAGATATATAATGTGTTTCATGTATCGATGCTATGAAGATATCGATCAGACCCTTCGCACGTTATTTCTCCAACTGAAGTTGAGATATAGTCAGATTTATCATATAGTGAAGAACCGATTCGAATTTTAGCTCGCGAGATCAAAGAGCTGAGAAATAAGAGAATAGCATTAGTGAAAGTATTGTGGCATCAACACGGAGTTGAAGAAGCTACATGGGAACCCGAAGATGCTATGAGAAAACAATACCCAAACCTATTCACTGGTAATATTTTCGGGGACGAAAATCCCTGAGGGGGGGAGAGTTGTAACAACCCGGTTTTAGCTAAATAGGAATAATGGTTTAGGAACCACAAATACGATGTTAGAAAATTATTTTAATATTATTTTTGGTATTTACAACATATTATTTGATATGTGTGAAAATTTCGTGAGCTAATTTTATTGTTTAATTGCTCAATTTGAGAAAAAGGACTAAATCGCATAAAGAGTAAAACGTGAGTTCTAAAAGCTAAAGGTATTAAATAGCTATGGAATATTAAATTAGAGGTCCTTATGTTGTAATTAGACCATAACTAAATTGAGTGGTTGAAATGTGAAATAAATGGAAAATATGGGCTGCTAGGGGTATATTAGTAATTCGGCTAGCATGGGTTAGTCTTGAATTATGTGAATTTTATGTCTTGTGAAATAAGGACTAAATTGTCAAAGTTGTGAAATACTTGGGGCAAAATGTAAAAGTTCTTTAAAGTGTGATATGGACTAAATTGAAAGAATATGTGATTGAATAAGTTATTTTTGAATTCATATAGATCAAGAAATAAAGAATTAGATTTAGATCAGGGGAAAAGCAAGGTTATCGAGTAGTCGACCCGATCCGTCATTTCAGTATACGAGGTAAGTTCGTATAACCAAACTTAAATGTATGTCTATTTATTTGATGGATGAAATTGAGATAGTATTCATTCTATTAGATAAATGTGGAGAAATTAGATTAAATGCACGGTTTAAGTAAACGAGTTGCTGAATAAGACCATAGCTGGGCTATGGTGAAATCGAATAATAAGACCATAACCGGGTTATGGCATGTGATTGAAAGACCACGACAGGGCCTTGGCAATGTATGTGTAAGACCATAGTTGGACTATGGCATCAGAAAACCGACGTACTTATATCGTAAGCATTTATAAACTCGAAGTGATTCGATAAGCAAAATGGTGAGAATAGATATGTATCGATCATTGTATGTATGTAAATCTATTCGAATGATGAATTATAAGAAGATGAGAATTTATGAGTTGCTTTATAGTTAAACTTCATGTTATCTCATTGATTGAGGTTTTAATTGCAAATTATGTATCTACGTGGAATTGTTCATGAATGATGTTGATTATTTTATATATACATACGAACTTACTAAGCTTTATAGCTTACTTTGTTTATTGCCTTCTATGTTTTATAGTAAATCAAAGCTAGCTCAGAACCGGGGATCATCAGGAACTTCATCACACTATCAGACATCTATTTGGTACTTTTGAGTTGTGTAATATGGTATATGGCATGTATAGGCTTGTGTCATTTTGGTATGTTTGGTGAATATGTATTTTGGCCATTTGAGTTGGCATAAGATGATGAACATGATGATGTTATAAATGTCCAAATGGTTCTATTTTGAGTTTGGTAAATTGACTTATGTTAGGTGATTGAAGTTGATAATTTAGAAGTTATGTGTTTGTGAATTAATGCTTGATAATGTATGTTTGAAATGAATTAGTAAATTGAATTGTATATGTGAATTAGGTATGTAATTAAATGGAAAGTTGTGACATATTTGTGACTTGCATGGTTGGAGATAGATATAACAAGATTTATGTATTGGTTAATGACTTTTGGCTGCATATTTGTGCCTTGAAATGGTACCATTTGTACTTGTGTAGGTATGTGCATAATGGGGTGGCTGATAAACCGAAATAGTAACATATTTTAATCCCACATTTAGTATGATTTTGGATGAATTATCCCTTGATTTATGTAAAAAGGTGCTCTTAATCCTTTCTTTTCATGTCTTATCCTCAGGAAAGCACCCAAGAATAAAAAGAACGAGAAACGGGCTCAAAACGGACCAAAATGGGCCAAAGCATGAAATCGACACGGCCTGGACTAAAGCCAACACGGCCGTGCCTCCTCAAAATACTAGAACACGGCCTAATCATGATCTACACGGGTGTGTGCTCATTAGAAGTCCGAACACAGCCTAATCACGATTCACACGGGCGTGTGCCATGGCCGTGCCTCTGCCGTGGAGAAGAGCAATTTCACTCGGAAAAGGATACTTTGGGGCAAAGAAACACATTCCAAAATCCTATAAATACACCCTAAGTATAACCTGAAAGTGGGAGTCAACGGGCGGTCAGCTAGGCCAAGGAGCCGAGCCGAAAAGGTCAGATTTGTGGGAAACTCTCAAGGGATAGCCAGTTGATCCATCTCAAGAAGCCGGAATTCTAATCAAGACAGAGGATCTCCTCTTCAATTCCTTCAGGGGGTTTTAGGGATTTCTTATGTTTTGTGTTATCTTTTCTTCTGAGATGTTTTCTTTTATGAACTAAACCCTTCGAGATACAGAAGGGGATGAAACCTAGATGAATCTTGTTATTGTTTTCTGAACTATATGATAAATACTTGATTTGTTCTTAATTATGTGTGCTTAATTCTTGTGTTGATATTTCGCGGATATTAATTCAAGTCGAATGTGCTTAGGTGGTGGAGCAAAAGTCCCTGCTTAAGAGTAGATCTAGCATAATTAAGCGGAGTTGATCGCGCGCCTAGAGATAGGGTGACGAGATTTTGACGGATTAGGGTGAAACCTAATATGGGATGTCCATAGATCGATTTACTGCTATTCTTAGGGGTTATTATTCGAGAAAGAGATTTTCATTAATTAACCTAGGGTTAGACGTTATTCGCCTCGAGAGAGGGTTTAATATACGTTAGGGAGTCCTACGGATCAAGTCAAGTGAATAAATCGTATGGTTCAGTGTTAGATAACAAGTGAAGTCTAGGTGGATTCTTCCTAAGGGTATCATTTTAATCAACTGAGTTTTTCCCAAGTATTTCCCCAATTCATTCTTTTTGTCTTTGCGTCTTTAGCTTAGTAATTAGCTAATTTAGATTAATAAACAACTTCACTTATTTTAGGCTAAATAATAGAAAGAAAGTTAGTATTAGTACTTTTAGTTCCTTTGGGTTCGACAATCCGGTCTTGCCTAAGCTATACCATTGCTCGATAGGTGCACTTGCCTCAATCGTTGTCATAGTTAGTTTCGTGTTCGATCATTATCTTTATAAATTTTAAAACTCGACTTCACAATGATCAAGTTTTTGGCGTCATGTTTGGGAACTAAAATATTAAGAAAACTCTATTTTTATTACTTTAGCCACTATTTTTTATTTTCTGCAATTTACTTTTATTTTTAAGTTTAAATTTTACCTTTGTTAAATTTTTCTTTCTTTCTTTTCCTAGCAGGTACCTCTAGTTTATGACTACAAGGAACCCGAGAGGACCACTAGTATACGACAGTGATATTGAAGCTACCGCTCGTAGAAATCGCAGAGAAATTAGGCGAGCCCTAAATTACCAAGAAGAAGAGCGAGAAAACAGATCCAATCCTATCAAGGGATGGACGAAAATAATCCACCACCACAAGATGTGGCAAAAATAATGCTCACAGACTATGTATGATTATGCTAAACCTCATTTAACAGGAGCCGAATCTAGTATTGTTAGGCCTGCTATAACGGCTAACAATTTTGAATTAAAGCCTAACACTATACAAATGATTCAACAATTTGTTCAATTTAATGGTTTGCAGGACGAAGATCCAAATACTCATATAGCTATTTTTTTAGAGTTCTGTGATACCTTCAAAATAAATGGCGTTTCTGATGATGCCATAAGGCTTCAGTTATTTCCCTTTTCATTAAGAAATAAAGCCAAACAGTGGTTAAACTCGTTACCACGAGGGTCGATCACCACATGGGATCAAATGACCAAAAAATTTTTATTAAAGTATTTCCCACCGGCCAAATTACGCAATGATATCATTTCTTTTGTGCAGATGGATTTAGAGACATTATATGACGCATGGGAGAGATACAAGGATCTCTTGAGAAGGTGTTCGCACCATGGTTTACCCTTGTGGCTTCAAGTCCAAACTTTCTATAACGGTGTAAACCCCTCAACGAGGCAACTAATTGATTCAACCGCCGGTGGAACCCTGAACAATAGAACTCCTAAAGTAGCTTACGAGTTTATTGAAGAGATGTCACTGAATAACTATCAGTGGTAGGTTACAAGGACAAAACCAACAAAATCCGCTGGAGTTTTCAACATAGATGCAGTAACCATGCTATCAAAACAGGTAGAGATGATGAATAAAAAGCTTGATAGTTTGTGTTCTTCACAGGTACATCCAGTAATGCAGTGCGATGCAAGTGGAACCGTGGCGAATCCTGAGTACCCACCCTACCAACCGGGCACAGAGAGCAAACAGATGAACTATATAGGTAACAATTTCAGATCTAATAATAACCCATATAGTAATAATTATAACCCAGGTTGGAGGAACCACCCAAATTTTTCGTGGGGAGGTCAAGGAAATCAAAGACAACAACCTCCTCAAAATTTCCAAAATCAGCCCTATCCACAGGAGAAGAAGCCGAACCTTGAAGAGATGCTGACAAGATTCATGGCATCCACAGAAAACCGTCTCCAAGACATTGAAACCACCCTTAAGACCCAACAAGCATCGATCAAAGGGATCGAGAGCCAAGTTGGAGACCTCACTAAGTCAGTTGAGGAAGTTTCTAAGACAATGGGACAACTTACTAACACAGTTGGACAACTTGCAAAGATAATTTCCGAACGACCGCAAGGGTGTCTACCAAGCAACACTGAGATCAATCCAAAGGAGCAAATCCAAGCCATAACAACTCAAGAAAATGAAGGATTAGACGAGCCCAGTCCAATACAAAGAAACGAGGTAGAAGAAGGTAAAGTTGAGGTAACACAAGAGAAACCAAAATCGGTAATCAAGGAGTACCAACCTCGCATACCATATCCTGAAGCATTAACGAGAGATGACACAGAGGAACAGTTCGGTAAGTTTCTTAAACTTTTAAAGAAATTGCATATTAACTTACCGTTACTTGAAGCTCTTTCACAGATGCCAGATTCTAGAAAATTTTTAAGAGAACTTTTGATGAACAAGCGAAGGATAGACGAGGCATCACACGTGGAACTAAACGCAGTGTGCTCAGAAATCTTGCAAAATAAACTACCACGGAAATTAAAATATCCAGGGAGTTTTACAATTCCAGGCTTAATTGGTAGTTTATCTATTGATAATGCGTTAGCTGATCTAGGGGCAAGCATAAATGACATGCCTTATAAATTGTTTAAACAATTAGGTCTAGGGAAACCCAAGCAAACTAGGATGAGCATTCAATTAGCTGATAAAACTGTTAGAATTCCTAGGGGTATTATCGAAGACGTTCTTGTAAAATTGATGATTAATTTTCCCGAAGAGATTTTGTTGTTTTAGACATGGATGAGGATAATTCGATTCCCCTAATTTTAGGAAGACCCTTTTTAGCAACTGCCAGGACTAAAATTGATATTGATGCAAGAGAACTCATACTTCGTGTAGGTAACGAGACAGTCACCCTCAAGGCTCTCGACTCAGTCAGAACATCGAGTAATCAATGTGAGAACGTAAATTCTACTAATAACCATTCGGTTAACCCTTATTTTTAGGAAGCACCACAAAAAAATACAACTGAACCCAATCCTAGACCCAGTGTTAACAAAGAAATAACTCATGAGGAACGAGGGATTCAATTCGATGATTTAGACGAGTGGAAGATGCATTTCAAGGAGAAAATAGGAATATACGAAGCAGAACCAGAACTACTTCACGAAGCAAACCACTTCAAAATAGGAGATCAGGTATTGTTAGATAAGGCAGATCCTCGAATATCTCCTCCGGACCCTAACACAAACAAAGAAATACCTTTTAGGGTAAGCAGTGTTTTCCCATACTGGAACAAATGAGGTAAGTAATCCTATTTTTGGTGCTTCTATCAGAAACTAATCTCGACTTAAACTCTTTCACGAGGATAAAACTCGATAGCATGAGGAAGACTTCCAACTCCTCAAACCACCCTGATGATTCAAACGAGAGGAAAGTCTAGCTTAAGACTATAAACGCGCACATCTCGGGAGGCAACCCGAGCACTAACCCCATTAACTTTTACATTTTTATTTTTCTTATTTATTCTATTTTACCCTTTCTTTATAGTATCTAGCTTTAAACTAACCAAAAAGTGTAGATTTCCAGGCCACACGGCCTAGCACACGGCCGTGGCCGTGGCCGTGTGGATGCCTCAAAATGCCGTACTGACATGGCAGAGGTGATACAAGTCAGAGAGAATCAAATCTTCGAAGTCACGGACTCCAACCACTGCCCCACGGGCACCGACAGAATGCCACGCCCCGTGCGGCGCCGCCGGGACGACATCGACTTATCACCAACGGGCGTGGCAATCTGTAAAACGGGCGTGGGTGAACCAACACACCTAGACACACGGTCGTGCAATTCGGCCGTGTGAATCGACACGCCTAAGGAGCACGGGCGTAGGATGGTACCAGGTTTGAAAATCTATTTAACCCCTCCCTTCCCTCTTCTCCCACTAACTTTCAACCTTCACCTTTTCATTTTCTTTTTCTCTATACCCTTGAGCTACACCAAAACAATGCCAAAGAAGCGGAAGAAGCCAAGCACAGTCTCCCTCATGGAGACCGATACATATAAGTTCATGCCGACCGCTTCAATCATCCGACGAGCCAAGGATATTTGAGACCATTCAGTTTTTATTTCATTTTTCTATTTTGCTTCAATTTCCTTATCTTTACTTCTCTTCTGCTTAATTTAGTTCATTTTATCTTAGTTTATTAATTTTAGGTTCTAAAGGCTGCTAGGGAATCACGCCAATTCCGCCACCACCAGCACCTCCGCAGCTTTAGAGGTCACACCCACCTCGCGAACCATCCAACAATAAGGACCCCTCGGTCCATCCATCTTTTCTTTTTACTTTATTTTACTTTCTATTTACTTTCTCTTTATCTTCCTTGTCCTTAATTATATATTTAGTTTATTTTAATTGTGTCTTAATAATCCCTGGCTAATCCTGCATAAGCTACCCAATTTCTTCATCTAGCGCAGGATCACCACCCAGAACGACCCCTCCAACATATCGTTCATCCAACTCAAGGATTTCAAACATAATTCAGGAAGTTTCACTTATCCCCATATCTTCTAATCTGAACATTACATTTATATTATCTAACTTTGTACAATGAGGGCAATGTACATCTTAAGTGTGGGGGGGTGAACTGTAACATCCTGGAAAGGGCCTATGCATTTTCGGTTTAGTTCTACGAAGAGACATGTTTTAGGTACTAAGAATAAATTTTGAATATTTTTGGAAACCCGGAAATGAATGAAAATGTGTTAGAAATGAACATTTTTGGAAACCTGAAAATGTATGGAAATGTTAAGTTTAAAAATGGAAGGTGAACATTTTTGGAAACTAGGAAATGTAAGGAAAATGGAAAGTGAACATTTTCGAAACTTGGAAATGTAAGAAAATGTCAAGTTTACTGAGCCGATCGAAAATTTTTGGAAACTTAGAAATGACCTAGAAATGACGAGTTTTAAGGTTTAAAGGGGAAATTAAGGCAAGGTGGCCTTAAAAGAAAAAGTTTGTGAAATTTGACACACAAACAGCTTGGAAAAGTGGCCTCAAGATGCCACTTAGGGCCTCCGAAATGGCGCCACATGCAAGGTGTTGGGCACAGGTTCGAGTCACATGGGAAGCAAATAAAAGAAATTTTATTTTGCTACAAGGAGCAGAGAGGTGGACGGCACATGGCTATAAATTAGGAGCTTTTATTATTTTATAAATAGTGGATAAATAAGGGATTTATTTATCATTATTTTCAAGAGATAATTGTTGCATTAAATTCTTTTAATTTGAATAAAGAAATAAAGAGGAAAATAAGGGAGAAGTGATGGCCAAGTAAGGGACTTTGAGTTTAATAATTTTTGCTAAGTAAGGATAGTTCTTTGAATTATCTTTTATTTTAAGTGATAATTAAAGGATAAAGTTATCAGATACAGGAGTGGTGGCCAAGTAAGGGACTCCTTAGATGATAATTTCGGCTATAAAAGGAAGGAAGGAGGGCTACTCATCAATTTGTGCTTCCTCCTTTCTCTGCCGAATTCTTAGTGCTCTCTTCTCTTCTTTGCTTTCTTTTCTTTTGTCAAGCCGAAATTAAGTAATTTTTGGAACCTAGCCGAATATTTTCCTCTCCATTAGAAGCCATAGTTGAATCCTCCATCTTTATTCTTCCTTCTCTTTTTTTTCCAATCCATCAAAAGCCGAATCTTGGAAGGGCTTCAAGCATAGGTGCTGTCGATTTCTTCAAAGGTAAGAACAAGTTTGATTCCCTTTCTTTTCTTTTAGATTAGCCGAGAGATAATCTAACCCCATACATATTATGGTTGCCAAATATGGAAGGACCTTTCGGGATTATCAGAGTAGTCGACTAAAAGGAGGAGTATTCGGGATTTCTAAGATTAAGGTAAGACATGTGAATATTCGGCCAAAGGCGTTGATTTATGTTTGATGATTAAGATTAAGTCTAACGTAAGGTTTTAGGGATTTTGACATTCCTAGTGAAACAAGGAACAGTTTCGGGATTAGTTGGTGTTCCAATCGGCAACAAGGTAAGAATACTAATCCTACTAGGATTTGGAGTTTTGGCCGAATGGCTTTTTATTAAGGTAATAAGTGATAAATCAATGTAGGGATTAAGGATCTAAGCATTAGATCAAGCTTTTCGGGATCTCAAGGAAATTTTAAGCGAATTAGGTGTGTACCCCACACTAACTTTTAATAAGATTGATGGTAATATGTAAAATATGCATGTTTATAAGAATGTGGCTAAGGTACCATAATATGGTACAAAGTACTGTGCACGTTTCCTACTCCTATTAGGATTACGAAATATGTTATATTTAACATGTGAAATATGATAAGAATGTGAATTTAAGTATGATATGCATGATATGAATAATATGGGTCATTCGAGATATATGAAAAATGGGAAGTGAATGTGATGACTACGGTCTCACTATCCGAATGTGGTGACTTGGTCACATTATATGAATGTGGTAACCGGTTACATTATCTCGAATGTGGTGTCTCATGACACAATTATCACAGTGGTTATGCCACAAAAATTTTATATGGGCGATGAGCACGTCGATCGCAATGATCGCCTTCGATGGTGTGTAGCGGATGGAGGGTTGACTTAGTAGTCCCCACGGTGTGACTGGCAGGTACGGGGGTGTGTAGCGGATGGACAACTAGGTTTGGGTTTGGGAATGCATCATAACCTGTATTCTATGTTTTGAATGTGTAATATGTGATATGCCTGATTCTATTATGATTTAGTGTCGTGTACACATTGAGTCTTTGACTCACCCTGTTGGGAACATTTTTTCGGTGATGAGCAAAGTGATGGACCGGGACTAGCAGAACTTGTGGTGGCCATGCTCAACATGAAGTTTATATTTTTAAGGACTCTTGAATTTATTTTAGTACTTTGAATTATTTTGGGAATTATTTGATGTAATAAGGCCATAAGGCCATAGTTGAATTACTTTACACTTATTTTTATTTATTATGATTATAAATTTTATCTATTAAAATTTAATTAAAATTTCTTTTAAACTAAACCCTAAATATTTTGTCACTTAAGAAAAAAGGGATTTCAATATAAAACGAACCTGTTTTCAACACAAGCCCAACCCAAAACAATATTTTTCTTAAAATCACACAAGTTTTCCTAAGAACAAAAGAATTTTGAACCGGTTTACTTGAGGAACATACCAAATCTGGTCAAAGCTCGTGGGCCGGGTTTGGGGTGTTTCATGAACAACCTAAAAAGGCGCCTAACTTTTTTCATTATTATCAAATTTCTGAAATTAGGTGCCAAACTTTTTGCATTTTTCTCAAAATCCTGAATTTAGTCATATTTTTAAGTAAATTTCTCATATTACTAATTAGGATGAAATTTCTAATGATTTATGATTTTTATTGATATGTTTTAGATTAAGTCATTGATAATTGTGCATTGATAATTGAATTCTAAGAATACTAGAGAATCAAGCATGATAAGTCTACTTTTCAGAAATTAAAAATTTTCTAGGTTGTCGAACTAAGTTTAAATATTACTTTGAAGTTTGAAATTTACGAGGTTGATATCAAAATACCCATAATTTTTGTGAGATTTTGAGCATTATAGAGCATATATTCTTTTTCATGCTCACTTTATTGATTATGAGTATGTCAACATTGATTTTTTATACTAGAACTTGCCTCGTTTATACATGTCGAGACCACACCTATGATTTGATATACAGAGATGATTAAGGCACCTAGGTTTTAACCCACTAACTCCATAAAAGCCTACCTTCATAATTAACCCCTAGTGAACCCCTTTTAATCCTAACAAACCCTTTTTATTGACATAACCGCTAATATTAACCCAAAACCCTTTGTATATTTGTTATCACCATTCTTTGACTCCCTTTTTGTCGAGATTTGATTTTGAGCAGTTGCCTAACTATGTTCTATATTTCAGTTGTTAAAGTTCTTTATTATTACTTGATTTGTTCTTAAAAAAAATCAACCGAAGTATAGTCGTTATTCATTATTAGTTGTGATTAAATGAGCTTATACGTTTGAATTCCAAATATTGAAGAAGAAGCTCGTATTATTAGTTTAAAGTTTCAATCCATTATGTAATTATTCATTTTATTGTTTCTAGTTAGGTATTTTATCAATTCAATCTCGATTCTAACCCTCTAATTCAGCCTTATTCCACACCTTTAACCCAAGCCCCATTACAACCCTAATTAAAGACCTTCTGATTTGTGCATCATCTCATATTATAGCTGTGGAGATTTGATTTTCAGGCAAGCCTATGGGATTAACTTTTCATGTTCGACTTTTGAGCGCTTTTTCCTGAACCTTAAACACTTTGAATGATTTGAGTGAATCCCTAGTGAGGATGTTAATCCTTGTCAGTTTTAAATTAAAGGTAATTATTTAGATAAGGGGAGACGCCTATATTTTCGAGCTACAAATCTATGACTTAGATCGTTTGAATCCTTAGGACTCTTTGAATTGAATTATCCATGTATAAATTATCTATGAATTATGATAAGACATTGTTGATAGGAGTTATGAATTATAGAAAGTTCGTTTTAATTGTAAGTTGAGAATTTTGCTTGAGGACAAGCAAAAGCTTAAGTGTGGGGGTATTTGATAAACCGAAATAGTAACATATTTTAATCCCACATTTAGTATGCTTTTGGATGAATTATCCCTTGATTTATGTAAAAAGGTGCTCTTAATCCTTTCTTTTCATGTCTTATACTCAGGAAAGTACCCAAGAATAAAAAGAATGAGAAACGGGCTCAAAACGGACCAAAATGGGCCAAAGCATGAAATCGACACGGCCTGGACTAAAGCCCACACGACCGTGCCTCCTCAAAATACTAGAACACGGCCTAATCACGATCTACACGGGCGTATGCTCATTAGAAGTCCGAACACGGCCTAATCATGATTCACACGGGCGTGTGCCATGGCCGTGCCTCTGGCGTGGAGAAGAGTAATTTCACTCGGAAAAGGATACTTTGGGGCAAAGAAACACATTCTAAAAGCCTATAAATACACCCTAAGTATAACCTGAAAGCGGGAGTCGACGGGCAGTCAGCTAGGCCAAGGAGCCGAGCCGAAAAGGTCAGATTTGTGGGAAACTCTCAAGGGATAGCCAGTTGATCCATCTCAAGAAGTCGGAATTCTACTCAAGACGGAGGATCTCCTCTTCAATTCCTTCAGGGGGTTTTAGGGATTTCTTATGTTTTGTGTTATCTTTTCTTCTGAGATGTTTTCTTTTATGAACTAAACCCTTCAGATACCTGAAGGGGATGAAACCTAGATGAATCTTGTTATTGTTTTCTGAACTATATGATAAATACTTGATTTGTTCTTAATTATGTGTGCTTAATTCTTGTGTTGATATTTCGCGGATATTAATTCAAGTCGAATGTGCTTAGGTGGTGGAGAAAAAGTCCCTGCTTAAGAGTAGATCTAGCATAATTAAGCGGAGTTGATCGCGCGCCTAGAGATAGGGTGACGAGATTTTGCCGGATTAGGGTGAAACCTAGTATGGGATGTCCATAGATCGATTTACTGCTATTCTAGGGGGTTATTATTCAAGAAAGAGATTTCGTTAATTAACCTAGGGTTAGACGTTATTCGCCTCGAGAGAGGGTTTAATATACGTTAGGGAGTCATACGGATCAACTCAAGTGAATAAATCGTATGGTTCAGTGTTAGATAACAAGTGAAGTCTAGGTGGATTCTTCCTAAAGGTATCGTTTTAATCAACTAAGTTTTTCCCAAGTATTTCCCCAATTCATTCTTTTTGTCTTTGCGTCTTTAGCTTAGTAATTAGTTAATTTAGATTAATAAACAACTTCACTTATTTTAGGCTAAATAATAGAAAGAAAGTTAGTATTAGTACTTTTAGTTCCTTTGGGTTTGACAATCCGGTCTTGCCTAAGCTATACTACTGTTCGATAGGTGCACTTGCCTCAATCATTGTCATAGTTAGTTTCCAAGTTCGACCATTATCTTTATAAATTTTAAAACTCTGACTTCACAGCGATCAGTGGCAAGTTGGACTTGCAAATGGCCTATTTTTGTCCACACGGGCAGAGACACGGGCGTGTGTCTCAGCCGTGTGTGACACACGATCATGTTACACGGTCGTGTGTCCCCTGGTGTTGAAATTGAATTGAAGTCAGTATGCTCCACATGGTCTCACACACGGGCGTGTGACTGGCCGTGTGGTACAAGTCAGTATACCCCTCTAAATGGCACACGGCCTAGCACACGGGCATGTGACTTGGTCGTGTGGTACAAGTCCGTATACCCTACAGGTTTGGTACGGCCTAATACACAGTTTGGAACACGGGCGTGTGTGGCCACTTCGAAGGGTACACGGGCTAGACACGCGGGCGTGTGGTTGGCCGTGTGACCCAAGTCAGTATGTATGCCTTGTTTCCACACGACCTGAGACATAGGCTTGTCTAGAGCAGTGTGAGGCACACGGCCTGTTCACACGGGCTTGTGACCCCGGAATGGTTGAAATTTTTCTAAATGGTTGAAAATTTTCTAAGTTTCCAAAAATTTCTCGAGTTATCGGTTTAGTCCCGAACCACTTTTGAAGTATGTTTAAGGCCTTGTAGGCCCTTATAAGGGACAACATGCTTGTGATTAAATGATATTTGAGTATGAATGCATAAATGTATGAGTTATGTATGTTAAATGATATGTATTGATCGGTAATACCTCGTAACCCTACTCTGGTGACGGATATGGGTTAGGGGTGTTACAGCCACTGGCATAGTCGTGCCCATTGGTGCTACCGTAGGTTTGACATCCTCACGACACCCCCAGTCGTTGTCGGTTCAGTCCGGGTTGGGCCTAGTGATGATCCAACCAGTTCTGTCTTGCCACTGGTTGGATTAGGGTCACGGGCATTACTAACACTTCAAACAATTACTCAAACATAATTACACATATACATACTAGCCATTAACAATATAATATACAGGGGCAGGTCACAAACAATCAAATTATATCATACTAGAATATTATACAATCGAATAATGATTCATGCCATGCAATGTTAAACTTGGTCTTCCACTGTCTACACTATTTCTCCCTTCTTAAATGCCAGAATTCAGATACATACAAGACTATTCCAATTATTAGCATCAGAATATTGGTCCATATTCTGTCTACGATTATCTTTTTAATTTATTTTCGATGATGTTAGTAGAATGTACTTAATTTAGGTTTGCTAATTCACCCCAATTCAAAGTAAAAGTTACTTTTACAGCCCCTATTACGAGTCTACGGGACCCTAAAAATAGTTTAAAAATAGGCAGGGACTAACTTGAAACAATTCTAGAAGTTTAGGAAATAATTACAAAAAATTTAATTATAGGGGTTACACACCCGTGTGGCCAGGATGTGTGCCTCACATGCCCTTGTGGCTAGGCCGCGTGCCTCACACGGCTGAGACACACGCCTGTGTCTCAGGCTTTGTAACTCTTTGACTTGGGTCACACGCCCATGTGTGTTGCCCTGTGTGACACATGTCCGTGTGGCCAGGCCGTGTGAACCCAAAAGTACCTTAAAACTCAAGTTTACCATTTGCTACTTACTTGGGCACTAAGAAACTCAATTACCAATCATTTAACCTATTCAAAACACAATTAAACATGCCCAAAACACACCAAATTCATCACCTAATATGCCTAACCAATGTACCCTCATCGGTACCACATTTTATATGTTCAAATACATCAACAACATATCAAACATTCAAGAATTTCATTCATATCACATTTATCATATTTGAACTAACTTTCAACTTATAAAGTTACCAAATATGAAGCTAAGCACATACCAAGCATTATGCTAAGCTACCAAACTTTAAACTATCAGATACCAAAATATAAACTAGGCTAACATACCAACATAGCCTCAACCACAACCATATACACATTTAACCATCATTTCACTAGAAACTAAGTTAACAACATCTTATAAACAATATCAACAAAAGAATCCATAGGTACATGCCATTACAAAATGAAATATCACCACACTTGAGCTCAAGATTTTTGATTTGATGCTGAGTCGGCAATAATTTGAACAGTACCTAGCCTGCGCACGGAAAACAAGACTGCATGCTGAGTAAAACTCAGTAGTATTTCTATAATCTGGATAACATAAACTTGATATAAGTATTTAAAATGCAAAATGCAACAACTAAGCTATGTTCATGTGTCTCGATTCAATAGTATAATTTTTGCTCATTTCTAATTAACATCTACTAAGATTTTCACATGTTCAAATATATAAGTATATATCAATGACATTTCATTTAACATTTGAATACATCATCTCATGCAATGGCATGATTCATATCTTTGATCAATACTTAAATTAATTCAAGTTTCACATCTCAATTCATCATTTCATATCTCATTTCTCATCTCATAATCTTTTCTCATATTTTCCATTTCAATATTTTATCATCTCATATTCATTTCTCATTTTTGTCGTTTCAATATCAATCACATAAATTATTATTTTACTTTTCCCTATTAACACGACACGGACTCAGATGGATACACAAATCCAACCAACACACCAGTTTGGCACCCAGTGCCTCATTGGGTAAATCCAAAGTAATAACTGCGTCCAGCTCTATATAAATTGACACCCAGTGTCTCATCGGTTAAAGCAAAGCAAATTGGCACCCAGTGCCTCATCAACTCGAGGTCGAAGTAATCCATGAACTCTTCCTATCCTATGGCATGCCATCTATATCCGACTCAGCCCGATATAGTTAATAGGGATTCATTTCACTTTTCAATACAACCAATGTCTCAATTTCATGAATATATATTATCACATATAAGCATATATTCAATTTGATAATAATCACAGTTTTCTCAATACACATATATGCATAATCAATATATTTCATAATATACAAAATCAATCTATTTCATTTCAATTATGAATTTAATTCAATTTCCAAACAAAAGTGCTCACCTCAAATGCTTACCATATGCAAACAATTATATATGAAATAATCTACTATTTAATTCGGATTATAGAAACACAAACCGTGATTTTCGAGCTATTCAACGTCGATTTTATCCTTCCCCTTTTTACTCGAGGATTCCGGTACGGCGTTAGCTACGGAATAAAAAAATTAAATCACATTAATATTACACATTTCAACTTCACATTAAATTTCAATTTTTACACTATATTTTGCTTATTCTTCAATTTAGCCCCTAAATTGAGACAAATTTTAACCTTCACAATTAAATTCATATTTTTATACTAATTTCACTCTAAACCACATTTAGCTTCCTCTTTTCCAATTCGACCCCTTAATTTTGATTTTTTTCACAATTTAGTCCCTATTGTTCAAAATCAACAATTAATTCCACAATTTAGTCATTTTCCATTTCTAACTTAAAAATCTATCTATTTAATCCCTAATACTTGAACTATTCAACAATGTCAACATCTAAAATCTTGAACAATACTAAAAATTATAATATGGGTCGGGTTGTAATAGCCCGATTTTGGGGCTAGTCAGAACAGTGATCTCGGGATCACTAATCTGAGGTTTAAGGAAATTATTTTGATGTTATTTTATGCATTATAGCATTAATATATGACTATGTGAAAATTTTGGTACTTTAATTTTAATGATTGCATGCTTAATTTTGAAAAAGGACTAAATTGCGTAAAGTGCGAAAGTTCTAATTTTCAAGGTAGAAGTACCTATGACTATAGAATGTAAATTAGAGGACTTTAAAGTGCAAGTAGGCCATTTTAGAGTGTGATGGCCGGCCATATGGTATGGGGAGACAAGAGCATTTAATGTTTAGTCAAAATTAGGTGAGAAAATATGAATAAAAATATGGTAAAAGAAAAACTATCATCTTTCACTATTCACTCATCTCTTTCCACCGAAAATTGAAGAAGAAATAGAGCTCTCAAGGGTTCAAACTTTCAGCCACTCAATTCATATTCAAGTAAGTGATTTAGGTGGTTTTAATTGATGATTTTTGTGTTTTTGGAGTCCCCAAAGCTTAAGCTAGCTAATGAGGGGACTAATTTGAGATATGGTTGAAAGTCTAGGGACTTGCCATGAGAGTAGTTGAGTTGTTAGCTGAGTTTTATATAAGAAAATAAATGTTAGGGAGATGAGAAACAACTTTTGTGAAAGATGTTAGCATGAAAACACCTAAATAGGACTAGAATGCAAAGATTTAAATTGTGCCATAAATGCAAGAAATAGTTGGAATGGTGAGTAGTTGTAAGAGAAATAAATGTTCACCTAGGCTTGTTTATTGAGAAAATGTGATAAAAAAATTATTTATGTGCCTAGAGGAAAAATCGTAATTTTGCCATAATACAAGGGCAAAATGGTCATTTTTGCCTAAGTGTAGATTTTAGTGCATTATGAACATAGAATGATCTAAATGAATGAATTTTATTGTTATAGATCAAGAAGAGCACGGAATTAACCTTGACCGGGGAAAAGGCAAGGTTACGGATTAAGCCGTTAGTTGACACGTTTTGCACCGAGGTAAGTTTATGTGTAAACTATACATTTTATATACATACATTATCGTTGTTGATTGGTGCATGGCATGATTGAGAACATGTGTGATACAAGTGGATTGAATGCGGTAGTTATGGTATAATTATTGTATGAAGGACGAAATAGTCATATAAATGTGTAATAAATACATGATGGTGGGCTATGTACGATACCACCTAGTTATTTAATTATGATGGGCTATGTGCGATACCATCATCTATTTATCAATTGGTGGGCTATGTGCGATACCACCGTAACTAACCTTTCGGTGGGCTATATGCGATACCACCCTAATAAAGGCTGATGGTGGGCTAAGTGCAAAACCAACGAGTAATTTGATTATGAGTAATTGACTAAGAGTTTGTGATGTGCTGTATTATGTGACATTGTGGTGCTAAGTGCAAGGAAGCATGCTAATGAATGTATACATTAAACTAGTGATAAGGTTGGAATATAGAAATGGAAGAAATGAGTAAGCTTAACTATGAATGTGGATCGTTCCTTGTTTAGTATGTAATGCTATAACTTTATATTATTTACATGTAAACTTACTAAGATTAATGCTTACTTCCCCTTTCTTTTTCCTTGTTTTATATAGTTTAAGAGCTGACCCGGGGTACGCCGATAATCACAAGATCGCCCACACTATCAACTCATCTTGGTATATCTAGACTTAGTGATTTTGTGTATGGCATGTATAGGGGCTAGACTAGTTAGATTATTTTGTTATTTTGGCCAAGATGTGTTGGCCCCTTTTAAGATAACTATTTTGTATATTGTCATGGTTGATGTCTCACTTTGTTATTTATGAAAATATGAAATTACTCATGGAAGTTCCTATTGCAAATTATGAGTGTTTATTGATATATGAATTGAATATTTAGATGTGTCTTTGGGTCATGAATTACGTTGAATGGAATTTGGAGTATGTATGTATGCAATGTAGGGTGGCAAAGGGCTTGGTAGATAGCCTTCTAATCGTTCACATGGGTAGACACACGGGCGTGTGTCTAGATCGTGTGGGAGGCACGGCTAGCACACGGGCGTATGCCCAGGTCGTGTGAAGTCTGCACCTTGCAATTGGAATTTAATTCGCCACACGGCTGAAGTACACGACCGTGTGGATATGTCAAAATGTCAAGGTTTGGCACACGGGCCAGGGCCACGGGCGTGCCAAGGCCGTGTGAAGTTAGTCAGTGTCGACCACGGGCGTCGAACACGGGCGTGTGAGATGATACACGGGCGTGTCATCTCCCCCACGGGCGTGTGGCCCCTATTTAGGCAAAATTTTCTTAAGTACGTAGAAGTTTTCGAATTATCTCCGAAACCATTTGGAAGCATATCTAGGGCCTCATAGGTCTATTATGAGAGTGATAAACACATGAATGGAAAAGTTTTAATTTGAAACAAACCTAATAGCCCAAATTTGTATGATTGTGTGAGTTAAGTACGGTAACGCCTCGTACCCAGTTCCAGTACAGAATACGGGTAAGGGGTGTTACATTAGTGGTATCAGAGCTATGGTTTAATCGGTTCTAGGACTACCGTAGCGTGTGTGGGAGTCTAGCTATACATGCCATAAGCGTATAATGATAGTGTGGTGGCTTCTGATGATTTTAAACTATGTTTATATATAGTGTATGGATCCCGATCAATCGGCTGCTGATGACGTAGCTAGTAATGCGCCGGCTCCCGCGCAAGGGACTGCGCCTGTGCAGAGTGGACCCGATACTAGGGGTCAAGGAGAAGAGGCTCGGGAAGCCTTTCTCCAAATGATGAGTAACTGGTACACGGAGTATGTGCGAGCAAACCCCAATGCCCAACCTCCTCCTCCCCCACCTATACCTCAGCCAGTTCCTGTGGCTCCCCAAGGTATAGACTTAGTGAGGACAACTAAGCCCCCGGTAGACAAAGTCCGGAAGCAAGGGGCTGAGGACTTTCGAGCTAATATAGATGATGACCCTGAGAGGGTGAAATTCTGGCTTGAGAACTCGATGAGAGTATTCGACGAACTCTCCTGTACTCCTGAAGAGAGTTTAAAATGTGCCGTGTCTTTGCTGAGGGACTCTGCATACCATTGGTGGAAAATGTTGACATCAGTGGTTCCTAAAGAGAGAGTAACGTGAGACTTCTTTTTGGAAGAGTTTCGTAAGAAGTATATCTGTTAGCGATTTGTTGATTAGAAACGGAAGGAATTCCTTGAGTTAAAATAAGAAAAAATGACTGTGGCGAAATATGAGTGTGAATTTGTTAGGCTCAGTAAGTACGCACAAGAATGTGTGTCAATAGAAGCTATCTTATGCAAGAGGTTTAAAGATGGGCTGAATGAGGATGTCAGACTTTTAGTCGAGATTTTAGAACTAAAAGAATTTGTGGTATTAATGGATAGGGCGAGTAAGGCCGAAGAATTGAGTAAGGAAAAGAGGAAAGCCGTAAATGAGGCCCGGGATGCAAGGAAAAGGCCGATGAGTAAATCCTACCAAGCTCAATCGAAGAGGTCCAAGGAAGTGAATCCTCGAACGACCGCATCAATTGGATTTTTGCAAAGAGAGCGAGGCGACACGTACTCGGGTTCAAGAGTTCAAGCCACCTCGATGGCAAGTGTGGGCAATTCAAAGTTCAACCCAAAGTGCCCAAGTTGTGGCAGACATCACACTGGGGAGTGTTGGGGAAACAACCAGAATTGTTATAAGTGTGGCTCCCCCAACCATTTCATCCGAAATTGCCCTGAAAAGGATAACAAAGAGAGGAAGCAAGAGATAAGATCAAGCAGTGCATCTTCTAGGGGTAGGCCACAAAAGAACCCGGGAGGTGGGACTAGTGGTAGAGGTGCATCACGAGACTCTGCTGTGAGGCCAGTGGGTCGGGCACCTGCAAGGACTTATGCCATTCGCGCTCGCGAAGAGGCATCATCTCCAAATGTAATAACGGGTACTTTTTCTCTTTATGACACCTTTGTTATTGCTTTGATTGATCCAGGGTCTACCCATTCCTATATTTGCATGAGATTGGCATCTAGTTTAAGTATGATTGTTGAGTCTACAGAATTAGTGGTAAAGGTGTCAAACCCGTTAGGTAAACATGTGCTAGTTGATAAGGTGTGTAGAAGTTGTCCTTTAACAATTAGGGGTCACTGTTTTCCGGCAAACCTCATGTTGTTACCGTTTGATGAATTTGACTTGATTCTTGGCATGGATTGGTTGACTACCCATAGTGTTTTAGTGAACTGTGGTAGTAAATTTATTGAGTTGAAATGTGAAAATGGAGATGTTATTCGGGTTGAATCAAGTGGGTCAGATAGTTTATCGGTAATGATTTCTTCCATGATGGCTGAGAAATATTTGAGAAAAGGGTACGAGTCTTATCTCGCTTTCGTGTTAAATACTCAAAAGTTTGAAGTAAAGATTGAAACAGTGTCGGTTGTATGCAAGTATCCAGATGTATTCCCGGAAGAGTTACCCGGACTGCCTCCAGTTAGAGAGGTCGAGTTTGGAATTGAGTTAGTTACAGGAACGGCACCTATTTCGGTTACTCCGTATAGGATGGCCCCACTAGAGTTGAAAGAACTGAAGGTTCAGTTGCAAGAGTTAACGAATAAGGGTTTTGCAAGACCGAGCTATTCACCGTGGGGTGCTCCGGTGCTTTTTGTAAAGAAGAAGGATGGGTCGATGAGATTGTGTATAGACTACAGACAACTCAGCAAGGTGACGGTGAAGAATAAGTATCCTTTACCAAGGATAGATGACCTATTTGATCAACTAAAGGGAGCTACGAGTGTTCTCCAAGATAGACACGAGGTCCGGCTATTACCGATTGAGGGTTAAGGAGCAAGACGCGTGCAAAACCGCATTTCGCACGCAGGTATGGCCATTATGAGTTTCGGTCATGCCGTTCGGTTTAACGAATGCCCCTGCGATTTTTATGGACTTAATGAACTGTGTCTTCCGACCATATTTAGACAAGTTTGTGGTTGTCTTTATTGATGACACATTGATTTATTCTCGAGATGAAGGTGATCATGCGGAACATCTGAGGATTGTCTTACAGACTTTAAGAGACAAACAGTTATATGCTAAATTTAGCAAGAGCGAATTTTGGCTCCGAGAGGTCAGATTTCTAGGACACATTGTGTCGGGTGATGGTATTAGAGTTGACCCGAGTAAGATCTCGACTATTGTGGAGTGGAAACCGCTGAGAAACGTGTCAGAAGTCAGAAGCTTTTTGGGTTTAGTGGGGTATTACAGATGTTTTGTGAAGGGGTTCTCCATGATTGCTACCCCGATGACGAAACTATTGCATAAAGATATTAAGTTCGAATGGACTGAAAGATGTCAAAAGAGTTTTGAGAGATTAAAAACATTGTTGACTGAGGCGCCGGTTTTGGTTCAACCAGAATCGGGGAAAGAGTTTGTGGTCTATAGTGACGCGTCATTAAATGGTCTTGGTTGTGTGTTGATGCAAGAGGGTAAGGTAGTCGCTTACGCCTCGAGACAGCTAAAACCGCATGAGAAAAATTATTCGACTCATGATTTGGAATTGGCCGCGATTGTTTTCGCGTTAAAGATTTGGCGACATTACTTATATGGAGAGAAGTGTCGAATCTTTACGGATCATATGAGTTTGAAGTATTTGATGGATCAAAAGGATTTAAATTTGTGGCAACGACGATGGCTCGAATTATTGAAGGACTATGAGCTAGTGATCGATTACCATCCGGGAAAAGCGAATGTGGTTGCAGATGCCTTGAGTAGGAAATCCTTGTATGTTTTTAGAGCTATGAGCACGAGCTTAGCATGGTCTAACGATGGTGCTATATTAGCCGAGTTGAGGGCTAGGCCACTATTTATTCAACAGATATGTGAAGCTCAAAAGAATGATAATGAGATGCAAGCTAAGAGAGCTAAGTGTGAATCGGGAGAGGATTCTGATTTTCAGATGAGTTCGGATGGGTGTTTGATGTTTCATGATAGGATTTGTGTACCTAAGAATGATGAATTGATCCGGAAGATATTAAATGAAGCACATAGTGGTTATTTGTCAGTACATCCAGGCAGTATGAAAATGTACAACGATCTGAAGAAATATTATTGGTGGCCAGGAATGAAAAGGGACATCTCGGAGTATGTAACAAGATGCCTCATTTGTCAACAAGTGAAAGCTGAACATCAAGTGCCTTCAGGATTGTAACATCCTGAAAAGGACCTATGCATTTTCGGTTTAATTGTACGAAATGACATGTCTTATGTGTTATGAATGAATTTTTGAAACCTGGAAATGTATAGAAATGTTAAGTTTAAAGTGGACATTTTTGGAAACTAGGAAATGTAAGGAAATGATTTAGAAATGATTCAAAAGAGGAAAGCGAACATTTTTGGAAACTTGGAAATGTAAGGAAATGTTAGGTTAAAGGAGGGAAACGAACGTTTTTGGAAACTTGGAAATGTAAGGAAATGACTTAGGAAATGTTGAGTTTTAAAGTCTAAAAGAGGAAACTAAGGCAAGGAGGCCTTAAGAGAAAATGTATGTGAAATATGACACACAAATGGGCTTGGAAAAGTGGCCTGAAGATGTCACTTAGGGCCTCTGGAAATGGCACCACATACAAAGGAATTGGGCCTGAGTTCGAGTCACATGGGAAGCAAATAAGAGATATTTTATTTTTGCTTCCAGAAGCAGAGAGGTGGACGGCACAAGGCATTTAAAAAGAGGAGTTTTATCCTCTTTAAATTTCGGCAAATGAGGATAAATAATGGATTTTATTTTAGATTATTTCCAAGAGATAAATAAGGATTATTCTTTAATTATTTTAAATTGAGGAGATAAAGTTATCAAGATAAAGGAGAGTGGTGGCCAAGTAAGGGACTCTAGCTAGTAATTTCGGCTACTAGAGGAAAAGAGGCCATCCATCCCTTCACTTTTCGTTTGCCGAAATTCCTAAGCAATTTCTCTCTCTCGCCCAATTTTCCCTAGCAAATTCTCTCTTCTCTGCTATTTTGCCAAAACCGAAAACTCTAGCAAAGCAAGCCAATTTCTTCACCTTTCTTTTCTTCCTATTTCTTTCTTTCCAATCCATTCAAAAGCCGAATCTTGTAGGGGCATCAAGCATAGGTGTTGCCAATTTCCATATAAAAGGGTAAGGATCTATTGCTATTATCTTCTTTTCTTTAACAGAAAGTCAAGATTCTAATGACATATTCATGTTGGCGAAACTTTGAAGGAAAGCTTCTGGATTTTGTGACTCTCGACTACAAGGAGGAAGGTTTTGGGATTTCTAAGATTAAGGTAAGACACATGTATATTCGGCCAAAGGCCATGTTTTATGTCCTGATGATTAGAATAAATCTCTGATAAGGTTATAGGAATTTCGACATTCCTAGGAAAACAAGGATCAACCTGGATTTGTTGGTGTTCCAATCAGCAACAAGGTAAGTTTAAGTATACTAATCCTACTAGGATTTGGATTTATGGCCGAATGGCTTTTTATTAAATTAGTAAGTGATTAATCAAATGTAGGGATTAAGGATCTAAGCGGTAGATCAGATTTCGGGATTTCAAGGAAATTGTTAAGCAGATCAGGTGTGTACCCCACACTACTTCATAATATGTTTTGTGGCTATGTATAATTAATATATGTGATATTAAGAATATGAAAGTGGCTAAGGTACCATGTTATGGTACAAAGTACTCAGGTACGTTTCCTACTCCTACTAGGATTATGAACTATGTTAATTGTAACATAAGAGTAAGAATAAGAATGTGAACTCTGGCATATTTATGCATATTATTATATGGGGCATATGGGTTATTGAAAAGGGGAAGTGAATGTGGTGACCTAAGACCACGAACGCAGTGACCTAAGACCGCGATATTTGAATGTGGTGACCTAAGACCACGAATGCGGTGACCTAAGACCGCGATATGGAGTGTAGCGGAAGGAGGGTCGACTTAGTAGTCCCCACGGTGTGCAGGTTTGTACGGGGGAGTGTAGCGGATGGCTAATTAGGTTTGGGTTTGGGAATGCATCATAATTTGTATGCTATGATATGAATGTGTAACATTTGTATGCCTGATTCTATTTTGATTTAGTGTTTGTGTACACATTGAGTCTGCATTTGACTCACCCCGTTGTGGGAACATGTTTGAGTGATGAATGAAGTGATGGACCGAGACAGGCAGGAACTTGTGGTGACCATGCTCGGCTTGAAGTTTTATTTAATTTGGACATTTTAATTTATTTAAGCACTTTATAAATTTTATTTTGGGTTTATTTGATGTAATAAGGCCATAGTGAACTATGTTAATTTCTGTTCTATTTGCTATGTGTGAAATTTTATTAGAGCTTAAATCAATTTAGTTTAAAAATAAACTTTAAATACTTTGTCACTCGAGGTAAATGGGTTTTTAACATAAAACAAACTTGTTTTCAACTCAAGCCCAACCCACAAACAATATTTTTTTAAATCACACAAGTTTTCCCTAAGTAATGTAAGAACTTTGAACCTAGGTTTACTTGAGGAACATACCAAATCTGGTCAAAGCTCGTGAAATTTGGGTTTGGGGTGTTTGATTTTAGTATCGAGCTGTGTTTCAAACTCTCTACTGAGGTTTAAGGCCCAAAACATTTTCAAATCGAGCCCAAATAAGTTTTATAAAAATATTTTATGAAATCAGCAGGAGGTTTTTCGGCATGGCACCCAAGTCTCCGACCCGAGGTCCACTAGGTAAGTACCCCTATCCCTTGTGTGATTTTTAATATGATCTGTAGAAGGGTAGAAATGTAATGGAACGTGGAATAGTATGATAGGTACTTGAACCGTAGGTCTAGTCTACTCAAACACAAATACATAAGACTTAAATGCCTAAATAAACCTATAGCTAAGTCGTCGAGTTAGGGTGTGGTAACCTCAGGCGCATGTCTAGGATTGGATCAGGAAGAGCACAGTATTTAAGCGATCCTAGTGACTCACCTCTCTTCACTGGAATCCTACCAGTGCGTAGCTTGGTTCACCCTAACCAAGAAGACTCGGTGGGTGTGGCAACCTCTGTGCGCATGTCTAGGACTGGTTTCAGTGGGAGCTTGGTACTTAAGCAGTCTGCATGATTCACCTCATCTCCGCTCGAATCCTACCTGGTGCGTAGCTTTGGTTCACCCCGACCAAGAGGACTCGGTCATAGGCTAAACACAATGACTAAAACCCGAAAGGGAACTAGCCGTGTTTTTATCAAAACCCTAGTTTTAAAACTCTTAAAATTACTCTTTTAAATTGTGAAAACTATCTTTACAAAATTTTCTCGAAAAATTTTCTTATTTGTGAAATTACAAAAGTACCCCTAGTGGTAAAATTACAAAAATGCCCTTGGTTTATAAAATGACCAACTACCCAACAGTTTTGCAAAAATTTCATTATTTTAGAAATGTTCAAAAACCCTAATTTGCAAACTATCAAAAATACCTTGAATTTTGGAAAATTACAAAATTGCCCCTAACTTACAAAATTATAAAATGACCTCGATTTCCAAAATTTTTGCAACATCACCGTTTTGGAAAATAGAAGTCTCAAAAGAACCCTCGAAGTTTTGCAAATTTTGAAATACCCTAAATTATTAGACTTTACAAATTTACCCGGTTTATTACCAAAATACCCCGAGATTCAAAATTTCCAAAATACCTCGATTTCAAAATTTTCCAAAATACCCCAGAATTCAAAATTACCAACACATTCTTATTGACAAAATCAACAAGGAACCTTATCTTGAAAAACTACGAAAATACCAGTAGGACAAATTACTGAAAATACCCCAGGTAGTGGAAAAATAGCAACAATGGAAACTACAACATTTCTCTGAATGAGCGGAAGTTCATAATTGATTGATGGATGTATGAATGCAAAGAGCGTGTGCATGTATGAATACGAAAGAACCACTCCTAAAATTCTTCTCATAAAACTTCTTCGCGGATAATAAGTGAAACGAGGACTAATTCATAAAACTTCTTAATCGGATCGCGACAATAGAAATGAGTTCTAGAGGACGTGGACGAACGCGCACGAGGACGCCGGTAGAGGTAGAATGGTTGTCTCGGAACCCGTTAGATCGGGTCAAGGATCAGAAAATGAAGTACCACCGCCACCACCACCACCAGCTTTTGGTGCTAAACAACAAGATCAGACGGGGGAGGATGCTGTGTCGCAGGCTGTGCTGCGAGTGCTATAAATGGTGGCTGGTGCTGGAGGAAACATGGGAGCTCGAAAGTCTGTACCTGAGCGACTTCGAGCCAACGGAGCTGAGGTGTTCCGTGGCGTATCTGGTGTAGCGCCCAGTACGGCTGAATATTGGTTGGAGGCAACCGAACGGATTATGGATGAGCTGGATCTGACCCCTGAGGAGAAGCTGAAAGAAATGGTGGCATTCCTACGCGATGAAGCGTACCAATGGTGGCTTACAGTTCGTGATGGTGCCACAGCTGAGGATCTGACGTGGGACTATGTTAAGACGGCCTATCGAAGAAGAAGTATGTCATGCCGGTATCCGATGAGCAAAGGAAGGCATTTATGGGGCTGGTTCAAGGAACAAGTGCGTGGCGTAATATGAAGCGGAGTTTACGAGGCCGAAAGCCGTTATGCTCGAGGAGTGGTGGCTATGGAGCATGAATATTGTGTCAGGATTTGAGGACGGTTTGAGGATGATTTAAGGTCGTTGATAGCTCCGCATCGGAATGGGAGTTTTTCGCTCTAGTAGAGAAAGTTAAGGTATTTGAGGGATTAAGGATGCTACAAAGCGTAACTTTGACCGGAGCAGCAGTAAAAGAGGTTTTGGATCTTCAGGATCATCTGGGAATAAAAGGCCTAGAGTTGATAGGCCGCGAGGTCAGCATGCTGCTACAGGAGGGCAGTATCATACTTGTGACCAGTGTGGGAAGAAACACTTTGGAGAGTGTTGGAAAAAGATGGGAGGATGTTTTAGGTGTGGGTTCAAGGACCATATGATCAAGGATTGTCCTACGAAACCGGATGGGAATCAACCAGCAGCTCAGAATGTTAGTCAGGCTGGTAGAGGTGTACAACAGCCTCAACGAGATCGTGGTTCGAATAACAGAGGTAATGGTGCTGGCAGAGGACGTGGAACGCAGGGCAGAGGTGCTGCTAATACTGAGGCAAGGCAACCGGGTTTGGTTTATGTGGTTCGTCGGAGGGAGGATGGAGACGCACCAGACGTCATAACCGGTACGTTCCTTATATTTGGGAAACCTTATTATGCTCTGATTGATGTGGGCTCGACCCATTCCTATGTTGCATGTAGTGTAGTGGAAACACTAGGCCTAGACTCGAACTCTCCGAGCAGGCGGATGATCGTAGTAAGCCCATTAGGCCAAAAGCGTAGTGGTGGATAAGATCTTTCTGAGTGTACCCTAGAAATTCAGGAGTGAACTTTTGGGGTGACTTAATGGAGTTACCCTTCAGAGAATTTGACCTCATACTTGGTATGGGGTGGCTAGTAGAGCATCGAGCCGTGTTGGATTGTGCGGCTAAACGAATGGAACTAAGAACCCGGAGGGTGAGGTGATTATCATGATAGGAGAAAGAAGAAACTACTTGTCTAATGTAGTTTCGGCACTAAAAAATTGAAAGGATGGTTCGAAAAGGGTGCAAGGCGTTTTTAGCCTTCGTAAGTGCGTTAGATGGAAAGGAGGAAGGAGTCAATGGAGTCGAACGGTAAGGGACTTCGTGGATGTGTTTCGGAGGAATTACTGTGAATACCCCGGATAGGGAGGTGGAATTTGGAATAGACTTGCTCACAGGAATAGCTCTGTGTCAATCGCCCCATACCGAATGGTGCTAAAGGAGTTAGTTGAGCTCAAGGCTCGATTCGGGAGTTACTTGACCGTGGTTTATTCGACCCAGTGTGTCTCCGTGGGGAGCACCAGGTCCTGTTGTGAAGAAGAAGGATGGAACTATGCGAATGTGCATAGACTATCGTCAGTTGAATAAACTGACCATTAAGAACAAGTATCCTTTGCCAAGGATAGACGACTTGTTCGATCAGCTAAAGGGGGCAGCTGTGTTTTCAAAGATAGATCTACGGTCGGGATATCATCAGTTGAAGGTAAAGGAGGCAGATATCCATAAGACCGCCTTTAGGACAAGATACGGCCATTATGAGTTTGTAGTAATGCCGTTTGGGTTGACGAACGCTCTAGCCGCGTTCATGGATATGATGAACCAGGTCTTCCAACCCTACTTGGATAGGTTCGTCGTCGTGTTCATCGACGACATCTTAGTATACTCGAAGTCAGAGGATGAGCATGATAAGCACCTACGGATAGTGCTACAAGTATTAAGGGAAAAGAAGCTCTATGTCAAATTCAGCAAGTGTGAATTTTGGCTTAAGGAGGTGGCATTCTTAGGACATGTGGTATCCGCAGAGGGAATAAGGGTGGATCCTAGGAAGATCGAGGCAGTGTTGGATTGGAAACCACCTAGGTCTGTGGCTAAAATCTGAAGTTTCTTAGGTTTGGCAGGCTATTACAGGAGGTTTGTAGAAGGGTTCTCGTCAATAGCCGCGCCTTTGACAAATTTATTGAGGAAGGAAGTACCCTTTGTATGGACGGATAAGCAACAGCAGAGCTTTGAGAAGCTCAAGAAGGTCTTGACTAAAGCTCAGTGTTAGCAGTGTTAATTCAAATGAGGCAGGAAAGGAGTTTGTCGTATACTGTGATGCTTCGCATACGGGATTAGGGTGTGTTCTAATGCAAGATGGAAAAGTGGTCGCTTATGCATCTCGACAACTAAGGCCTCATGAGGTTAACTACCCAACCCACGACTTGGAATTGGCGGCAGTGGTCTTCACTCTTAAGGTGTGGAGGCACTATCTTTATGGAGAAAAGTCGATAATTTACACGGATCACAAGAGTCTCAAGTATTTGTTGACCCAGAAGGAGTTAAACTTGAGACAGCGAAGGTGGGTAGAATTATTGAAGGACTATGATTGTTCATTAGAGTATCATCCGAGCAAGGCAAATGTAGTGGCGGATGCTCTAAGTCAAAAAGTAGTGTCGAATCTGAGGGCGTTGTTCGCACACTTGAGTCTGTATGATGATGGCAGCCTATTGGCGGAATTGCAAGTCAAACCAACATGGTTAAATGAGGTAGAGGAAAGTCAGTTGGTGGATGAGGATCTAAGTGTTAAGTTACAACAAGTACGGAACGAAGAGTTAGAGGATTATGGTGTTAATGATGAGGGAGTATTGTGCTTCAAGGGAAAGGTATGTATGCCTAAGGACAAGGACCTAAGACAAAAGATTCTTCGAGAGGCGCATAGTAGCCCTTATGCTATGCACCCCGGAGGCACTAAGTTGTACAGGGATCTATGGGAACAGTTTTGGTGGCCTGATCTTAAGTGGGAAGTTACTGAATTCGTGGGAAAATGTCTGACATGTCAGCAAGTTAAAGCTGAACACCAAGTTCCATCGGGATTACTTCAGCCAATCGAGATTCCACAGTGGAAGTGGGAGAGAATCACCATGGACTTCGTTAGTGGGCTTCCCCTTACGCCTACTAAGAAGGACTCGGTATGGGTAATAGTGGACCGTTTGACCAAGTCCGCGCACTTCATTCCGGTGAGAGTCGACTATCTCTCTTGAAGTTGGCAAGATTGTACGTGGGCGAGAAATTGTAAGGTTGCATGGAGTGCCGGTGTCAATTATTTCGGATAGAGACCCAAGATTTACGTCTCGGCTTTGGAGGGCACTTCATCAAGCTTTAGGCACTAAGTTGGATTTCACTACGCCTTTCATCCACGATCGGATGGGCGACCGAACGAGTAATCCAAGTGTTAGAGGATATCTTTGGGGTTTGTGTGATGGATTTCGAGGAAGTTGGGAAGACTATTTGCCTTTAGGTGAGTTTGCCTACAACAACAAACTATCAAGCTAGCATTCGGATGGCACCATATGAAGCGTTGTATGGTCGGAAATGTCGAACACCTACTTGTTGGACCGAGTTAGAGAACGCCGAGTTGTGGGCCCAGAGTTAGTTGCGAGAATCGTAAGAGAAGGTTGAGACAATTCGGCACGCGGTAAAAGAAGCCTCGATAGGCGTAAGTCGACGCAGACCTTAAACGGAAGGAAATAGAGTTTGAAGTGGGAGATCAAGTGTTTCGAAAGTCTCGCCTTGGAAGAAGGTGATGAGATTTGGGCGCAGCGGAAGTTAAGCCCAAGGTTTATAGGGCCCTATCGAGTAATCGGGCGAGTTGGACCAAATGGCATACCAATTGGAGTTGCCACCGAGTTGTGTAAAGAGATGCACGACGTATTCCATGTATCCATGTTACATCGTTACCGATCGGATCCGTCTCATGTGGTACCATTGAAGAAGTGGAGCTAAGGCCAGACTTATCCTACGAAGAGGAGCCGATTCAGATATTGGAACGTGATGTGAAAGTGCTACGGAGGAAGTCGGTTCCTCTAGTCAAAGTGTTATGGCGCAATCATGGATCGGAAGAAGCTTCGTGGGAACCGAGTAAGAGGCAATGCGACAAGAATACCCTCAATTATTTTAGTTAAGAAATTTCGAGGACGAAATTATTTTAAAGGGGGTAGAACTTTAACATCCTGAAAAGGGCCTATGCATTTTCGGTTTAATTGTACGAAATGACATGTCTTATGTGTTATGAATGAATTTTTGAAACCTGGAAATGTATAGAAATGTTAAGTTTAAAGTGGACATTTTGGAAACTTGGAAATGTAAGGAAATGATTTAGAAATGATTCAAAAGACGAAAGCGAACATTTTTAGAAACTTGGAAATGTAAGGAAATGTTAGGTTAAAGGAGGGAAACGAACGTTTTTGGAAACTTGGAAATGTAAGGAAATGACTTAGGAAATGTTGAGTTTTAAAGTCTAAAAGAGGAAACTAAGGCAAGGAGGCCTTAAGAGAAAATGTATGTGAAATATGACACACAAATGGGCTTGGAAAAGTGGCTGAAGATGTCACTTAGGGCCTCTGGAAATGGCACCACATACAAAGGAATTGGGCACGAGTTCGAGTCACATGGGAAGCAAAAAGAAATTTTATTTTTGCTTCCAGAAGCAGAGAGGTGGACGGCACAAGGCATTTAAAAAGAGGAGTTTTATCCTCTTTAAATTTCGGCAAATGAGGATAAATAATGGATTTTATTTTAGATTATTTCCAAGAGATAAATAAGGATTATTCTTTAATTATTTTAAATTGAGGAGATAAAGTTATCAAGATAAAGGAGAGTGGCGGCCAAGTAAGGGACTCTAGTTAGTAATTTCGGCTACTAGAGGAAAAGAGGCCATCTATCCCTTCACTTTTCCTTTGCCGAAATTCCCTAAGCAATTCTCCTCTCTCTGCCCAATTTTCCCTAGCAAATTCTCTCTTCTCTGCTATTTTGCCAAAACCGAAAACTCTAGCAAAGCAAGCCAATTTCTTCACCTTTCTTTTCTTCCTATTTCTTTCTTTCCAATCCATTCAAAAGCCGAATCTTGGAGGGCATCAAGCATAGGTGTTGCTTGATTTCCATATAAAAGGGTAAGGATCTATTGCTATTATCTTCTTTTCTTTAACCGAAAGTCAAGATTCTAATGACATATTCATGTTGGTAGAAACTTTGAAGGAAAGCTTGGGATTTTGTATTTATCGACTACAAGGAGGAAGGTTTCGGGATTTCTAAGATTAAGGTAAGACACATGTATATTCGGCCAAAGGCCATGTTTTATGTCCCGATGATTAGAATAAATCTCTGATGAAGGTTATAGGAATTTCGACATTCCCAGGAAAACAAGGATCAACTTCGGGATTTGTTGGTGTTCCAATCAGCAACAAGGTAAGTTTAAGTATACTAATCCTACTAGGATTTGGATTTATGGTCGAATGGCTTTTTATTATATTAGTAAGTGATTAATCAAATGTAGGGATTAAGGATCTAAGCGGTAGATCAGATTTCGGGATTTCAAGGAAATTGTTAAGCAGATCAGGTGTGTACCCCACACTACTTCATAATATGTTTTGTGGCTATGTATAATTAATATATGTGATATTAAGAATATGAAAGTGGCTAAGGTACCATGTTATGGTACAAAGTACTCAGGTACGTTTCCTACTCCTACTAGGATTATGAACTATGTTAATTGTAACATAAGAGTTAGAATAAGAATGTGAACTCTGGCATATTTATGCATATTATTATATGGGGCATATGGGTTATTGAAAAGGGGAAGTGAATGTGGTGACCTAAGACCACGAACGCAGTGACCTAAGACCGCGATATTTGAATGTGGTGACCTAAGACCACGAATGCGGTGACCTAAGACCGCGATATGGAGTGTAGCGGAAGGAGGGTCGACTTAGTAGTCCCCACGGTGTGCAGGTTTTATGCGGGAGTGTAGTGGATGGCTAATTAGGTTTGGGTTTGGGAATGCATCATAATTTGTATGCTATGATATGAATGTGTAACATTTGTATGCTGATTCTATTTTGATTTAGTGTTTGTGTACACATTGAGTCTGTTTGACTCACCCCGTTGTGGGAACATGTTTTAGGTGATGAACAAGTGATGGACCGAGACGGCAGAACTTGTGGTGACCATGCCAGCTTGAAGTTTTATTTAATTTGGACATTTTAATTTATTTAAGCACTTTATAAATTTTATTTTGGGTTTATTTGATGTAATAAGGCCATAGTGAACTATGTTAATTTCTGTTCTATTTGCTATGTGACGAAATTTTATTAGAGCTTAAATCAATTTAGTTTAAAAATAAACTTTAAATACTTTGTCACTCGAGGTAAATGGGTTTTTAACATAAAACAAACTTGTTTTCAACTCAAGCCCAACCCACAAACAATATTTTTTTTTTTAAATCACACAAGTTTTCCCCTAAGTAACAGAAGAACTTTGAACCGGTTTACTTGAGGAACATACCAAATCTGGTCAAAGCTCGTGGGCTGGGTTTGGGGTGTTTCAAGGATTACTTCAGCCAGTGACGATTCTCGAGTGGAAGTGGGCTCAGATCACTATGGATTTTGTGACGGGGTTGCCTATGACTCCGAAAAAGAAAGACGATGTGTGGGTTTTCGTTGATAGATTAACGAAGTCAGCTCACTTTATATCGGTGTGTGTTGATTATTCACTAGACAAGTTAGTCGAGTTGTATATTGTGGAAGTGGTAAGATTACATGGAGTGCCTGTATCTATTATCTCGGATAGAGACCCGAGATTTACTTTGAGGTTTTGGAAGAAGCTATAGGAGGCCTTGGGTACAAGGTTGAATTTTAGTACCGCATTCCATCCTTAAACTGATGGTCAGTCCGAGAGAGTAATTCAAGTTTTAGAGGATATGCTCCAATGTTGTGTGCTAGAGTTTGAAGGTAGTTGGGAAAGATACCTACCCTTGGTCGAATTTGCTTACAACAACAGTTATCAGTCGAGTATACTGATGGCAGCGTATGAAGCCTTGTATGGTCGTAAGTGTCGGACTCCTTTGTATTGGACTAAGCTTAGTGAGAAGAAAATTCATGGGGTCGACCTAGTTAAAGAGAATGAAGAAAAGGTGAAAGTGATCCGGGATAGTTTGAAAGCTGCTTCAAACCGACAAAAGTCGTATGCGGATTTGAAATGAAAGGAAATCGAGTTTAAAATGGGTGACAAGGTATTTTTGAAAGTGTCCCCGTGGAAGAAAATATTGAGATTTGGTCGAAAGGGTAAACTGAGTTCGAGATTCATAGGGCCGTATGAGATTACCGAAAGGATTGGGCCAGTGGCATACCAATTGGCTTTGCAAGTAGAGTTAGAGAAAATGCACAATGTTTTTCATGTATCGATGTTAAGGCGTTATCGCTCCGATCCTTCGCATGTGATTTCTCCAACAGAAATTGAGGTACGACCGGATATGACATATGAGGAAGAGTCGATTAAAATCTTGGCTCGAGAGGTGAAACAGTTGAGGAATAAAGACATAGCCATAGTAAAAGTGTTGTGGCAAAAACACAGTGTAGAAAAGGCTACGTGGGAACCAGAAAAAGCCATGAGAGAGCACTATCCAAACCTCTTTACTGGTAAGATTTTCGAGGACGAAAATCTCTAAAGGGGGGAGAGTTGTAACAGCCCGATTTTGGGGCTAGTCAGAATAGTGATCTCGGGATCACTAATCCGATGTTTAAGGAAATTATTTTGATGTTATTTTATGCGTTATAGCATTAATATATGACTATGTGAAAATTTTGGTACTTTAATTTTAATGATTGCATGCTTAATTTTGAAAAAGGACTAAATTGCGTAAAGTACGAAAGTTCTAATTTTCAAGGTAGAAGTACCTAATGACTATAGAATGTAAATTAGAGTACTTTAAAGTGCAAATAGGCCATTTTGGAGTGTGATGGCCGGCCATATGGTATGGGGAGACAAGAGCATTTAATGTTTAGTCAAAATTAGGTGAGAAAAGATGAATAAAAATATGGTAAAAGAAAAACTATCATCTTTCACTATTCACTCATCTCTTTCCACCAAAAATTGAAGAAGAAATAGAGCTCTCGGGGGTTCAAACTTTCAGCCACTCAATTCATATTCAAGTAAGTGATTTAGGTGGTTTTAATTGATGATTTTTGTGTTTTTGGAGTCCCCAAAGCTTAAGCTAGCTAATGAAGGGACTAATTTGAGATATGGTTGAAAGTCTAGGGACTTTCCATGAGAGTAGTTGAGTTGTTAGCTGAGTTTTATAGAATAAAATAAATGTTAGGGAGATGAGAAACAACTTTTGTGAAAGATGTTAGCATGAAAACACCTAAATAGGACTAGAATGCAAAGATTTAAATTGTGTCATAAATGTAAGAAATAGTTGGAATGGTGAGTAGTTGTAAGAGAAATAAATGTTCACCTAGGCTTTTTTATTGAGAAAATGTGATAAAAAATGATTTACGAGCCTAGGGGCAAAATCGTAATTTTGCCATAATACAAGGGCAAAATGGTCATTTTTGCCTAAGTGTAGATTTTGGTGCATTATGATAATAGAATGATCTAAATGAATGAATTTTATTGTTATAGATCAAGAAGAGCGCGGAATTAACCTTGATTGGGGAAAAGGCAAGGTTACGGATTAAGCCGTTAGTTGACACGTTTTGCACCGAGGTAAGTTTATGTGTAAACTATACATTTTATATACATACATTGTCGTTGTTGATTGGTGCATGGCATGATTGAGAACATGTGTGATACAAGTGGATTGAATGTGGTAGTTATGGTATAATTATTGTATGAATGACGAAATAGTCATATAAACGTGTAATAAACACTTGATGGTGGGCTATGTGCGATACCACCTAGTTATTTAATTATGATGGGCTATGTGCGATACCATCATCTATTTATCAATTGGTGGGCTATGTGCGATACCACCGTAGCTAACCTTTTCGGTGGGCTATGTGCGATACCACCCTAATAAAGACTGATGGTGGGCTAAGTGCGACACCATCGAGTAATTTGATTATGAGTAATTGACTAAGAGTTTGTGATGTGCTGTATTATGTGAAATTGTGGTGCTAAGTGTAGGGAAGCATGCTAATGAATGTATACATTAAGCTAGTAATAAGGTTGGAATATAGAAATGGAAGAAATGAGTAAGCTTAATTATGAATGTGGATCGTTCCTTGTTTAGTATGTAATGCTATAACTTTATATTGTTTACATGTAAACTTACTAAGCTTAATGCTTACTTCCCCTTTCTTTTCCCTTGTTTTATAGAGTTTAAGAGCTGACTCGGGGTACGCCGATAATCAGAAGATCGCCCACACTATCAACTCATCTCGGTATATCTAGACTTAGTGATTTTGTGTATGGCATGTATAGGGGCTAGACTAGTTAGATTATTTTGTTATTTTGGCCAAGATGTGTTGCCCCCTTTTAAGATAACTATTTTGTATATTGTCATGGTTGATGTCTCACTTTGTTATTTATGAAAATATGAAATTACTCATGGAAGTTCCTATTGCAAATTATGAGTGTTTATTAATATATGAATTGAATATTTAGATGTGTCTTTGGGTCATGAATTATGTTGAATGGAATTTGGAGTATGTATGTATGTATGCAATGTAGGGTGGCAAAGGGCTTGGTAGATAGCCTTCTAATTGTTCACATGGGTAGGCACACGGGCGTGTGTCTAGACCGTGTGGGAGGCACGGCTAGCACACGGGCGTATGCCCAGGCCGTGTGAAGTCTGCACCTTGCAATTGGAATTTAATTCGCCACACTGCTAAAGTAACAACCGTGTGTATAGGCTGTGTGGATATGTCAGAATGTCAAGGTTTGGCACACGGGTCAGGGCCACGGGCGTGCCAAGGCCGTGTGAAGTTAGTCAGTGTCGACCACGGGCGTCGAACACGGGCGTGTGAGATGATACACGGGCGTGTCATCTCCCCCACGAGCGTGTGGCCTCTGTTTAGGCAAAATTTTCTTAAGTGCGTAGAAGTTTTCGAATTATCTCCGAAACCATTTGGAAGCATATCCAGGGCCTCGTAGGTCCATTATGAGAGTGATAGACACATGAATGGAAAAGTTTTAATTTGAAACGAACCTAATAGCCCAAAGTTGTATGATTGTGTGAGTTAAGTACGGTAACGCCTCGTACCCAGTTCTGGTATAGAATAGAGTAAGGGGTGTTACACGGGTAGCCCTAAGTACCGGGATCCCAAAAACATAAAAATTACAAGTATAGGTACTAAATTGCACTAACCAATTTGGATTTGAACTTCAAACCCCCTTAGGCCGTGCGCTTCTTCTCATTTTCTTTCTTTTTTTCTTTTTCTTTGTTTCATGCATCCACTATCATTCTTTTTTTTTCTTTTATTATAACTATTACTATTATTATTATTAACTTTATATTATAACATATAATATATATACATGCATGTTACTTAGCCCATGGTGTAACAGCCCGATTTAAGGGCTAGTCGGAATAGTGGTCTCGGGATCACTCATCCGAGATTCGAGAAATTTATTTTCATGTTATATTATGAGTAGAACATGATAGCATATGTACATGAAAATTTTGATGCTTTAATTTTAGCGATTTCGTGTTTAATCGCGAAAATGGACTAAATCGCATAAAGTGCGAAAGTTCCATTCTATAAGCTAAAACTGCCAAATGGCCATAGATTGTAAATTGGAGGTGTTTAAAAGGCAATTAGACCCCCAAATTTAGCATGGCCGGCCATAGGAGACAAAGATGGACAATGTTGGTCAAAGTTGGTGATAGTTGGTGACTTATTTGACTAATATTAATAAAATAAGGAGAGAAAAAGATATCATCTGTAACACCCTGGTTTAGGGGCTATGCGGTTTGAGTATAATGTAGGTGTTGGAAGGTTCTTGGGTGTGCTTGGATGTGTTTTGGGGTTTTAAGAATGCTTGGATGAAAGGGGAGACTTTGGAAAATTTTGGATTTTTAGTGGAAAAGGGAATCGGGCCAAGGGAGGTCTTAAGAATAATTTTCTGTAATTTTTGGCACAAGGGAAGGCGGTGGTAGAGTGGTCTCAGTGCGCGGCTTAAGAGCTTGGGAGGGCGCCGGTGAGGGCCTGGGTTCGAGTCCAGCGGCTACAAAGGGGTTTTAATATTTTTGGGTTCTGGCGTTACAAGGAGGGGAGGCCTTAAAAAGGAGTAGGGCGTGGTTTTGACGCAAACAGCAACTTGTCCAAGTGGTTCTGTGCGGCACTTAAGGAGCTGGAGGTGCGCGTGGGCGCTGGTTCGAGCGA
The DNA here is from genome assembly GCA_025698515.1 of Gossypium sturtianum. NCBI lineage: Eukaryota > Viridiplantae > Streptophyta > Magnoliopsida > Malvales > Malvaceae > Gossypium > Gossypium sturtianum. Next base: position 73,403,006 of record CM046947.1, on the reverse strand, counting down.
CGAAGCGGCTTTGCGTGTTTTATTTTCTTATGCGACTGGGGCTTGAGTAGGAAGCCTTTAAAGATTAAATGGTGTGGCTTTATGGCATAAAATCAAAGTGGCCGAGTGGCACAGGCGTTGGAAGTAAGGCGTGCAGCAAAGGAGCCCAGGTTCGAATCTCATGACAAGCAATGGAGTATTTATTTTTGCGGATTGACTGGCAAGAGTTTCAGTTGAATTTAAACTCTCTTGACGAAGGGATCCCACATCGGAAAGACACAAAGAATGAAGGTGAAGAGCTAGCTATATAAGGAGCATCCTAGGAGGAGAGTAAACACATCTTGGAGGGCGTTTGGGCACAAGAGTGATCGGAGCGCTGGATTAGCCCTGAGTCCTATCGGTGTGTAACTCTCTACTCTAGTTGTAGAGCGGCAAATGCCGAAATGCCGGTCACACGGCATTAGTAGCCACACGAGCGTGCGGCGCATTGTGGGGCTTCGACGCGATAGTTGAGGCCATCGTAGTATTCTCGTGGGTTGGTTTTGCTTGGGCGCGATGGGCCGAAGTGGGCCCAATGGGCCCGTGAGGCCCTTATGAGTAAATTGTGCGATTGTGTAGTATATAGTGAACTAGACTAGATGGAACTTATATACATGGCTAGATTTGTGCTAGGTGGGCCACGGCGTGTGGGCCCGAATGGGCGGAATCGAGTTTTAGGCCCGATCAATCGTCCTGGCTGACGAGGAAATGGTAAATGAGTCACTCGGGGTGACATTTGGGCCTTTGGGAAAGGCCATTGTAGGTGCAAAATTACGAAAATACCCTTAGTGGGTAAATTACTGAAATACCACTGAAGTGTAAATTACGAAAATGCCCTTGGTGGGTAAATTACCGATATACCCTTAGTGGGTAAATTACCAAAATACCCTTGGTGGGTAAATTACGAAAATGCCCTTGGTGGGTAAATTACCGATATACCCTTGGTGGGTAAATTACGAAAATGCCCTTGGTGGGTAAGTTACCGATATACCCTTGGTGGGTAAATTACGAAAATGCCCTTGGTAGGTAAAATTACAGTTATACCCTTAGAGGTTGATTAGGGTGATTATGTTGTTTTATGTCTATCGATTATGATGGTAATTCATGTTATACTTATATTTGATATATGTCTAGCATACATGACATAATCGCATACACGAATTATTATGTCATATTGCATGGGTTATATGAGTGGAGGGGCGATGATATTCGTGTCGACGGGCACCAGTGGTTTGGTACCACATTGTGACTACGGTCACCAGAGGTTTGGCACCTCCGGAGGTTTGGCACCTCATAGCGACTCGTCCCTCGTGGTTAACACCACCGTGGGTTGGCCCCACTTTTGAGATATGGGATCGTCGGCGGTGATTTGGTATCACACGCGTTGGTTGGCCATGAGATGGATTTTTAGTGACTTTGAGTCACTAGTGATTTGGTATCACATTCGTGTCTCCGGACACCGAGAGGTTTGGCACCTCATAGCGTCTCGTCCCAGTGGTTTGGTACCACAGTGGGTTGGCCCCACAGATAATACAACGGGATTGACGCCGGTGATTTGGTATCACACGATGGGTTGGCCCCATCACTACTATTCGTGACTTTGAGTCACCGGTGGTTTGGCACCACCAAGTGGTTTGGCACCACAATATTGATGGATATCGTGTCTTTGGACACCAGTGGTTTGGCACCACCAGTGGTTTGGTACCACACGGGGTAGAAAAAGGAGTTGCGGATGGCTAGGTTTGGGTGCATGATATGCATATTTTCATATGAAATTGTGTAAGGGCACGTTGGATGGGGATTTACACACCTTTGAGTCTCGATGACTCACCCCTTAGTTAAATTTTTGCAGGTAATCATTAGATCGCGGATTTGGGAGCTGAGGTGGACTCGTGGAGGCCATACACATGTTCACTCGTAAATTCGTTTCTTTTATTTGGACTTATTTTTATTTGAGTTTTTGTTATGTAATAAGGCCTTGGGTATTTTATTTGGTTTTAGCTTTCAATTTGTTTATTGCTTGTTATTAAATGATCAATATGGGATTTTCCTAAAATGATAATAAACCATTTCTTATTCAAAATTTCTTAAACTCGATTTCTCACCACAACTATAAAGAATATGAGCTTTTTAACGAATGCACAGTTTTTAAACATTCCTTTCATGTGACATGCCAGATTCGGTCGTAACGTTTAGGCCGGGTTTGGGGTGTTACATCATCTTTTCTCCTTTCATCTTCCACCGAAAATTAGTAGCAAATAGGGGTTTTGAATGCTCAAAATTTCAGCAAGCTCTCATCCATTCAAGTAAGTGTTCTAGAGAACTTTTCTTGAAAATAATTGTACTTTTGAAACCCCTAAAGCTTAAGCTTTCAAATGAGGGGACTATTGTGCAATATGGTAAAGAGTTTAAGGTTTTTCCATGAGGGCTATTTTAGTTATTGTTGCATTTTTATCGAAGAGAATGAGGCTTAGTTGTTGTATGAACAACTTTTGTGAAAGGTGTTAGCATGAAAACACCAATAAGGACCTTGATGAAAAGGTTACAAATTTTGTAGTAAGTATGTGAAATATTGATTTTTGATGATAGCTTTAAGAGCATCAAATGTTTATCTAAGCTTGTTGAAGGTAGAAATGTGATTAGAATTTATTTTCGAGCCTAGGGGCAAAATGGTAATTTTGCTTAAGCATGATTATTGAAATGCTTATATTAATGTAGTGATTAAAATGAGCTAATTTGCTATTATAGAGCAAGAGGAGACGAGAATCCGCCTCGATCGGGGAAAGAATAAAGTCGTGGACTGAACCGAAGAACTAACTCATTTTGAGAACGAGGTAAGTTGTATGTGACTTAAATAATATGCATATTAGCATGTTGAGAAATGCTTGGCATTATATTAAAGCATAATGCATTACTAAATTGAGTAGTTAATGTGAATGAGATTTTGGAGTCCTAATTGGGCCATGTTGATTATAGAAATGCTATCATTGAAATATGAAATAAATAAGGTCCCGTATAAGACCATGTCTGGGACATGGCCTCGGCACCAAGTTAAGATCCCGTATAAGACCATATTCGGGATATGGCTTCGGTGACGAACATGGAAATCGTATAAGACCATATCCGGGATATGGCATCGTTACACCTAGAGGTAATCCCATATAAGACCATATCCGGGATATGGCATTGGCACCTAGAGGTAATTCCATATAAGACCATGTTTGGGATATGGCATTGGTATCTAGAGAAGACTCCATGTAAGACCACCTCGAGGATGTCGCAATTGGTTTTATGTTTATAGTAATGGCTGTAAACACGTGCCTTTGACTATCCCTTGTGAGTGGTGGGATAAGTAGATGAATTTAGAAGTAGAGGTGCGAATGATATTTAAGTCATGTGAATGAGTGAATACAGGTACTCGTGACTGGGTCACGAAGAAACGATTGTGATGTGTGGCATGGTATGTGCTAAATAAGGGCAATTGTAAGTAAGCATGGCAAGAAGCCTTGATTTGTGTATGGTTAGATAATACCGTGGATGGAATATTTTTATGAGTATTATGATTGTTATTTATTTCCATACAACTTACTAAGCTTTATGCTTACCCCTTTTTCATTGCCCTTCTTCCTTGTAGTATTGCCAAGGTAACTCGAGGATCGTGACTGCAGGAGTTCGGAAATCACACTATCGACAGCACTTTGGTATAACAATCTTAGACTTGTATTGAGTATGGCATGTATAGGACTTGAGTATTTTGTCAAGATGTGATTGTTAGTTAAAGTGTTGGCTATGTAAGTCATTTTGTAAATGGCCCTATGAGTTAGACAAATACTTGGCAAACTCTTTTGTTTAATGAAGATGAAATTCATGAATTGTGTGCTTATTTCAATAATGTGTATGTTGGATGAGTTCTTAGACTTGCAAAAGGGTTAGGAGTGGTATTGTTTGAGTAGAGGTATGCTTGTGTGCACCCTTAGGTGGCAATGGCTTGGTATATAGCCTACAAATTGCCCACTTAGTTAGACACACGGGCGTGGGTCTAAATCGTGTGGGAGGCACGGCTAGCCCATGGGCGTGTACCCAGGCCGTGTGAAGTCTGCACCTTGCTCATGAAATTGTAAATGCCCCACGGCCATAATACACGGGCGTGTGTATAGGCCGTGTGGTTAAGTCAGAATGCTGAGGTTTTACACACGGGCTAGGGCCACGGGCGTGCCATGGCCGTGTGATTTTAGTCAGTGTCGGCCACGGGCACAAGGCACGGGCATGCCTTGAGAGAGCACGGGCGTGTCCCAAGATCTACACGGGCGTGTGAGCCCTGCAGTTAGCAAATTTTTTTTTTAGTTTTGTACAAATTTCTAAAGTTCTCGTGAACCACTTCGAATGCATGTTTTGGGCCTCGTAGGCTCGTATTAGGGACTTTATGATTGAATACAAATGTTTTTAAATTGGATGCAAATTTATGACTCAGATTTGTGTGAATGCTTGTGTTGTAAGTTCGGTAATGCCTTGTACCCTGTTCCGGTGTTGAATACGGGTAAGGGGTGTTACACATGGCCGGTCACCTATACACAAAAAATAATTAAGTGGCACAATTGCTACTTTAGCCCATTTAGTTTATTTCAATTTATAATTCAACTTTTAACCCTTACGCGATTTGGTCCCTGTACCTTAATAACTCATAATTTTACAAAATTCACTATTCCAAAAATTAATTAGCTACGAAGCTAGCCTCGTAAATATTTAATAAAAATATTTACGGGTCCATTTTATGAAAAATGAGTCCCAAAAATATATTTTTCGACACCCCTGACTATCGGGTCGTTACAGAGTCAGTCCATAAGAAGTACCATAATTGAAAACTCATTATTGAATACTGTTTACGAAAACAATTCATCCAACTGCTTTTGTAACACCCCTTACCCGTGTCCGACGCCGAGACAGGATACGAGGCATTACCGGACTTAAACAAAAACATTTATACAAAACTGGGCTGTAAAATCTCATTCAATTTAAAGTTTCTCATTCACATGCAAATCGCCCCTTATATGGGCCCATGAGGCCCAAAACGTACATTGGGAACTGTTTGGGACTAAACCGAGAACTTAGGAAACTTTAAGAAGACTTAGAAAATTTTTCATCAAAACAGGGGTCACACGCCCGTGTGGCTTGGGACACGCCTGTGTGGGTAGGCCGTGTGGTCACACACGCCCATGTCCTTAGCCCGTGTAACTCTCTGTTTATGACATCATCAACAAAATAGGGTCACACGGCCAAGTCACATGCCCGTGTTCTTAGGCCGTGTGGCGAATTAAATTCTGAAAAATAGATGCAGACTTCAACGCCCTGGGCACACGCCCATGTCCCGGGGCTGTGTCCTCCACATGGCTGAGACACATGACCGTGTCTTTGCCCGTGTGGCCAAGAAAATGGCTATTTACCAAACCATTTGGCACCCTCATTTGAACATACTTAAATACAACTTCAATCCATCCATACCAAACACACATAACCACATCACATGAAACCTTTAGTGTAAGCACACACATATAAATAGGCATTACAACTCATTAACCAATATGAGCCATACCTCATGGCTATATACAAAATGAATCATATTACCATTATGAACCAACACATTTGGCCAAATCAAATGACACATACACAATTGACTAAGTCCCTATACATGCCATAAACTCAAAGGGGTTTTGCATTCACTTATACCCAACATGATAGCTTGATAATGTGATAGCATCTTTGGCGATCTCCAACTCGAGCTAACATAAAACCCTGTAAGATATGAGAAAGGAAGGGGAGTAAGCTACAAAGCTTAGTAAGTACGTATTTAAATAATAAACAATTGATTATCATGCTTTTAACAATCCTTAATATAAGCTCTCAAGATAATACCATCATTATTGCATAAAATTTCCCAATTAATTTATGTTCACCTTGAGCTGTTTACTCGAGTTACAGTCACTAAATTATTTTTATCCGGAGCTATGGAACTCCAAATTAAGATCCACTAATTTTCCCTGAAACTAGACTCTCATCTCTTCTTACCATAAAATTTCCATAATTTTTGGTTTAGCCAATCAGTACAGTTTATTCTTTAAAGTCTCCCCTATTTTGCTGTCCGACAGTTTTGACCCCTCTTCACTAAAAATTTATTTTCTCGTGGTACAGAACTCGAATGACGTTCACGTTTGTTTCTCTTGAAAATATACTAATTAATAAATTCAAGTATATAAATTTTATCCCTTGATTATATTTGTAAAATTTTTAATGAATTTCCCAAGTCAAAACAGGGGATTTTGAAATCACTCTGACCCTGTCTTGTAAAAATTCAAATATCTCATAATATGAAATTCTTTTGCTTAACCATTTCTTTATGCGAAAATAGACTCAATAAGCTTTAATTTCATATCTTATTCAACTTCTAATTCAATTTCCACCATCTTTGGTGAATTTTCAAAGTGATACAACTGCTACTGTCCAAACTGTTTTATTGCTAATTTTACTCTATCAGTTTTCTTTGTATTAATTCCCATTTACACACACATAACACTAAAATATATCCATACTTAGCCATGCCAACAGCTAGTCATCATCAAATATTTAAAAGCCATTCATTGGCCAATTTAACCTATACATCAACAACAAAGTCTTGAATGTAACATCCCAATTTAGACCTTAATCGGAACGGTGGTTTTGGGACCACGAATCCGAGCCAAAATATATATATATATTTTAATATTTTTTTCGTGTTAAATACTTATGATTGATTATGTGCTAAAATTTCGTGAATTTATTTGCTCTTTGATGTGCTTAATTTAAGAGAAAGGACTAAATTGTTGAAGTGGTAAAAGTAGCATTTATTAAGTTGGATGGTTTAATTGATTTGTTTTCTTGAGGGACTTGCATGTCAAATTGACCTTTTGAATCTTTAGTGGACGGCATTATGGCTTTGTAATATATATTATATGTTTGTTTATATGTTAAATATATAATAATGATATAATATATTTTATATGTATATTATAATAAAACAAAAAGGAGAAAAGAGTGGGCATGTTCATCTTTTCATCTTTTTGACCGAAACTAAGAAGAAAAGAAAAGTGAAAAGCTTCAAGGGGGGTTCGGCACTTGTATCTTCAAATAGGGTGAGTATTTAAACTTAGTTCTTTACAATTTTGACATTATTGAGGCTATAGTAAGGTAATTTAGTTAACCCATATAAGAATTTTTGAATTAGTTGCATAGTTGGAGTGTTGCCATGGATGAAAAATTGGGTGTTTATGTGGTTAAGGCTAGAATATGATGTAAGTATGTTAGATTAACAAGGTTTTCTTTAAAATTTTTGATGGAATTTATTATAAGGAGGAATTCATGAAAAGAAAATTCATGAAAGAACTAAATAGCAAGAAAAATGAAAGAAATGAATTGATATATGAACTATGGATATTCGGCCATTGATAGGTGTGGTTGGATTTTTTGATATTTGGTGTTTTGAGCTATAAGGACTATATTGTAAACATAGTAAATGTTGGGGGTAAATTACTAAATTTCTAAATTATGTATTTATATTTTAATTGAATGAAATATGGGGACTTGAATAAGCTTAAGGAACCTTCGGCCATAGCTCCAAATTTGTAAGATTGGCATAATTGTATTAATTGAAAATTTGATTAATTTTTAAAAATGTAGAATGTGTGGGATGAAATGGAAAATTTTCCAATTATGTGTTGTGAGCTAAAATGGATAAAATTTTATTTGAAAGAGCTCTTTTCGAAATTTATTTTAGATTAGGAAAAGAGAACGTCGGATTTGAATCGGGGAAAGACAAAAATAGCCGAATAGTTGATTTTACGTTCGCCGATATCCGAGGTAAGTCTATAAGCAAATGGTTGTTCTTAATTTTAAATAAATGTAAATTATTCATGCTGAATTGAAATGTTTATAATTATATTTGCTATTACCGAATATGAGGGATGGTAATTGATATGTTCAAGGAACTACTTGAGTAAGTTTTAAGCAATGGAATTAATTTGAAGTAATGCTTACTTATAAGTTTAAATTGAATGTTGATGGTTATTCCAAGGCATTGCCGAATATACATATATATATATATATATTTGAAATTGATAAGAAATGGTTGAAGGTGATGGTACTTGGTTGTTGTAATTAGAAGCATGAAATAGGGAATTTTAATGATGATATTATAATGAGATTTAGGCATACTAAACGGAGTTGATGATGGTTTGATATGGTATAGGCCGAATGCAATATAGTACTTGGATATTGAACACTTTGATATATACATATATAAGTGTATATTCTTGTGTGTAAAGTGAATGTGAATTATATATATATTATGCATATTGAGGGAATAATAAGTTAAGAGAAGCATACATTGAGTAATACGGTTCAATGAGTACCATACGTGCAAAGTTAAGTAATGGCTCTGTGTGAGTGATACGTTACGATAAAAGTTAAGTAACGGCTCTGTGTGAGCGATATGTTACGATAAAAGTTAAGTAACGGCTCTGTGTGAGCGATACGTTACGATAAATGTGAAGTAACAGCTCTGTGTGAGCGATACGTTACAATAAATGTGAAGTAATGGCTCTGTGTGAGCGATACGTTACAATAAATGTGAAGTAACGGCTCTGTGTGAGCGATACGTTACAATAAATGTGAAATAACGGCTCTGTGTGAGCGTCACGTTACGATAAGCATTAAGTAACAGCTCTATGTGAGCGATCGTTACTAGAAAGTAAGAATAGTAATGGCATTAATTATGCGATCACGTTACATCAATTACAACGTATGTGTGCGGATTTACGGATTTTACGGAGATATAATTCAATGAATGGAGCTATCAGAAAAGTGATAGATAGGTAAGGGATGTATGATAATTGTGTAATTTAAATATCAATGAGGTAAATTGTTCTTGTATACGAAATTAAAGTATCGAGAGGTGATTATTAATCTATGAGTTTGATTGAATGAATGAATGGTATGTAAGTAGTTGATTTTTGAGACCTATTGATCTAGATAGTTGTTGAATGGTAGCATGATATATGTAATTGCAATTACGAATCTGTTATCATCAAGTAAGTTGATTTAATTAACCTTATAGGTTCGGCCACAAAGGTATGTGCATATGTGATGATGAATTGAATTCGTGTATAAGTGGTTATATGTGATATTATATTAAATTTGAATATATGAGTACATGTGATAGTTTTATTAACTTTGGATGATCTGTCATATATATGATAATGGATTAAACTAGTATATTCGGCCATAAGTGATGGTATAATGAACCATGTGTATTTGATCTAATAAGTAAGTTTTAGATGTTGAAATGAAAATTTTATATCATATGTATTTATATGTGAATTATATGAATTGAAAGGTGAGAAAGAAAAATTATTAGTTAATATGTATATACGTGAACAAATGTATATGTATTTGTTTTGAGATGGGAAAGTGATTTATAGATCGATGTGAAATCTATTATTGAATGTATGAGTGTTTGGCCTTAAGGCTATAAAAGGTAAAAGTTTACGAATGATGATATGAATTATGAGTAAGTGAAGTTACTTAACGAGCAACATGGATTATATGAGAAAAGTGATTGTACATGTGTTTGTGATTAACCAAATTTGCCCTATTTGAATTAAATTATATATGTTTCTATGGTGAATTATTTGCTTATGGCTTACTAAGCTTTCAAAGCTTACTTTGTGTAATTTTCCTATGTTTTTTAGAGTTTCAAAGACTTGCTCGGGTTGGAAGTCGAAGGAGATCTCATCACACTATCCAATTTTCACTTCGGTAAATAAATGCTTGGAGATTTGGTTATGTGGCATGTATAGACTAGTTTTGATATTGCTAGTTTTGAAGTTGTATATATTTGTATAAGCCATGCGAAAATGGCTTGTCCATCTCGTTATTCTTGGAATTTATATTTTGGCTTGATGATTTCGTTTGATTTGGTTTTGGTATATTTATAAGTATGGTTAATGTATAGAGTTTAAATGAAATGAAGTAAAGATGTTATGATCTAAATTTCGAGTTTTGTAACTCGAGTTATAGTCGATTTAGTTAATATGATGCTGATGGACAGTTTCAATTTTTATGCCCCAAATTGGTAGTTAAGTCCGGTAATACCTTGTAACCCGTTTCCGGCGACGGATAAGGGTTAGGGGTGTTACATTTTATTGGTATTAGAGCTACGGTTTAGTCGATTCTAGGACTAACGTAGCGTGTGTGAGTCTAGCTATACATGTCATATTTAACCCGTGATAGTGTGATATCTCCCGACTCTGACGAAAATTGTTTTAATTAGACAGGTATGCTTTCCAACAGAGCTAAATTCTGATAGTATGGAATGTGTACTCAAAAGTTTGAGTGAAAATATATTGGTGATGAGTTGACACTCGTAAAGGTATGAATCAAAGTGTATGACATTTTTGTTATTAATAAATGTTATAATTATATGAGCATATGAGTTATGACAATTGAGTTATGATGCTATATGAGAATTTCGATTGTGAATTAGTGATTTGAGTTGGCTTATGAACTATGTGTTAAGAATAAAAATGATTATAAGTAAATGCTTACTAAATGTTTTGAGAATGTGAAATTAGAAATGAACGGCTATTTGTGATAGTATATGTTACATGCATGTATGTGTAAGTTAAATTTGAGGCTTTACTAACCTCACCCCCCTTATCAATGAAATGTTAAAATGAAATTTATAAGAATTTGGGATGAAAAAAAAAAAGCTCATGAGTGTGGAGTTATAAAAGTCCGTGCTTGAAAGATTAGTAATGTGGTCAGAAAAGAGAATGGATCGAGCAAGTGAAGACAGTACTAAAAGAGATATTGGATAGTACTGAAGATTATTCAGATTATGCAGAGCCACTGGTGAATAAGAAGTTAATTCCGACTAAATGACATATTCGGGTATATTATCTAAAGAAAGTATTAACTGGAAGCTTTTACGATATTTATACATAGCAATGGGATAATGTGAAAATTTACGATGTGAGTTAGACAAATTGAATAATGTTTATATTGTATTGGTGACCGATTGTACTTGGTTATAGTCGGGTAATTACTATGATTCCTTCTGGGCATTTTATGTGTACATTTATTCTCAGAAGCATAAGCGACTGCTTAATTCTAGAAAGAAGATTCTTATCGTGTGAGAATGCTAGCTAAATGTACTGATAGACGGAAGCATGGTTGATCTATTTGGGTTACATTTGATATTGCTATGTCTTTCTCTGGTATTTATTCCCTTTTGTGGATATGAAAATCGGACGTAAAATCTGAATGATACTAATAATCTGTATGTAAAGATTATATTACTTATGTTACTGTGGATTTCAATATTTGTGAGTGACATTGTTCTTTATGGACATTTTCTGGGATATTATCGGAATTGATATCATTCTATCTGGGTTGTAATTTTCAGATATCCTGTATAGCACCCTATGTTGAAATTTCACTATTTCAGTTTTCTTATGATTCCATGTGATTGTCTGTAAGAGATCTCTATATGACAGAGATGACTATGTCTATTATGATTATAACTTCTGGCTTGACATGTGAGAGTATAGTGGTACCGTCCTTAGAGTTATAGAAGTTGTGTCTCTGCAATGGTTGCTACTAAAATCATATTTGATTCCTTTCTGTGTTCAAATGCTTCCTTAACAGCCGGGATAATATTTATTATAAGGTTGAGACATCGTTCCTAGTAAGGCCCAATGATTTCTATTTGGTTAAAATGATTTCAGTAGAATTCAAAGTTTCGATGATTAATATATGAGAGAGCTTCATTATAAACTCTTTTCTAGTTCTCGTGAAGGTTCGACATTGATAAAAGTGAAAATGATAGAAGATCAAGATCAATCTGTGAAACGATATGTTTGGGTTATCCTTTTTAACGAGAAGAAAAAGATTTCTTTGAAAAGGCTAATTCAGTGGTTTAGTCTGATTTGAATTATTTGATTGAAAAGATAATTGGGTCATATGTGTCTGGATTTATCCACCTGACTCGAAATAAACTTTGAATGTATATGTGTGAATGGAAGGATAGTATGGAAGAAGAATTTATATTCTTGAAGATTTAATACAGAATTTTATCTATTGGAACAATTCTATCTGAGAAATGTTGTGATAAATTAAAGTTAGTTCGAATGTTGAAGCTTTCTTTTGCACGAAGACATTATCAACCGAAATGTCAGTTCTAGTTCCGTCTGAGTTGAATAAAGAGTTTATGATCCTTAGTCATATGTTAATGAATGGTTTGAAGTTTGTTCTAATGAAAAAGTGTACAGAGATATCTTATGATTGCATATAGTTAAAGATACATGAAAAGAGTTATGTGATATATATATGATGACTATAAGAGTGTAAAATGGTTAATGTCGGATAAAGATCCGAACTTGGCGAGAAAAGTTAACTCGAATCGTTGAAAAACTTGTGATTCTGTAAGTGATTCTTATCCGAGGAAATGATTATAGTTTTGGATGTTTTGAATGGAAAATTTTTGTGTGCTTTTTGAGCGATGAATACGTGATTGACCTTATCAGGTAATGAATAGTTGTTAGCTGAATTAGAGCCTAAATAAATATTTATTTAGTGAAGTTTAGAAATTCAGAAATGTGTCAGTGAATTATAAGTTAAAAGGGGTTCAGTATAAATTGATTTCTGATTCAGAACTTCAGATGTGGAATCGATGATTATTTGTTGCTTCGAGATAAAGTGTCTATATCGAGAAGCTCTGAGACTATATAACCATTGTTATAGGTGGCTCACAATGTCAGTTAATTTGATCGTACGAAAGTAACATGATGCACAACATTCCGAGATGTGATATTGATGAATGAGGGTGAACTGTGATATTCCTGACTTTGTTGATTATAGAAATAAAGTGTTGATTATAGAATATTACATTCTGAGATGATAAGTCTACACATGGTACCAATCACCTTAGTTTCAGATAGGGATCTGAAACTCATATTGAGATTCTGAGGAAAATTTCAGTAATTTGTGAGTATGAGATTGCATTGAAATCGGGAAATAAAATTCAAACTCTCAAAATATTTATTTGTCACTGTATTTTAGAGTTTCAAAGCAACTAAGAAAGACTGTTGCTATTATAAGCGATTCATCGAACTCTGTTATTTCAGAATCGAGTTTTGAGAGAAAATGATACACGTGATTAATATCGTCAAAGAAATTAAGCAGAAAATGAAAACAATTTAATACAGTCATAAGCAATCTCAGCTAGAGATGATGTCTGTGAAAAAGTCGATCGAATTTCAATTGTGAGATTAAAGAGATTTGAAATCTGAAGCTATGTATGAATTTAAAATGTATTGTGTGGAAGTAAATCCTTCATCTACTTTCTGATAAGATTTTCGAGGACGAAAATCCCTAAGGGGGGAGAGTTGTAACAGCCCAATTTAGACCTTAATCGGAACGGTGGTTTTGGGACCACGAATCCGAGCCAAAAATATATATATATATATATTTTAATATTATTTTTCGTGTTAAATACTTATGATTGATTATGTGCTAAAATTTCGTGAATTTATTTGCTCTTTGATGTGCTTAATTTAAGAGAAAGGACTAAATTGTTTAAGTGGTAAAAGTAGCATTTATTAAGTTGGATGGTTTAATTGATTTGTTTTCTTGAGGGACTTGCATGTCAAATTGACCTTTTGAATCTTTAGTGGACGGCATTATGGCTTTGTAATATATATTATATGTTTGTTTATGTGTTAAATATATAATAATGATATAATATATTTTATATGTATATTATAATAAAACAAAAAGGAGAAAAGAGTGGGCATGTTCATCTTTTCATCTTTTTGACCAAAACTAAGAAGAAAAGAAAAGTGAAAAGCTTCAAGGGGGGTTCGGCACTTGCGTTTTCAAATAGGGTGAGTATTTAAACTTAGTTCTTTATAATTTTGACATTATTGATGCTATAGTAAGGTAATTTAGTTAACCCATATAAGAATTTTTGAATTAGTTGCATAGTTGGAGTGTTGCCATGGATGAAAAATTGGGTGTTTATGTGGTTAAGGCTAGAATATGATGTAAGTATGTTAGATTAACAAGGTTTTCTTTGAAATTTTTGATGGAATTTATTATAAGGAGGAATTCATGAAAATAAAATTCATGAAAGAACTAAATAGCAAGAAAAATGAAAGAAATGAATTGATATATAAACTATGGATATTCGGCCATTGATAGGTGTGGTTGGATTTTTTGATATTTGGTGTTTTGAGCTATAAGGACTATATTGTAAACATAGTAAATGTTGGGGGTAAATTACTAAATTACTAAATTATGTATTTATATTTTAATTGAATGAAATATGGGGACTTGAATAAGCTTAAGGAACCTTCGGCCATAGCTCCAAATTTGTAAGATTGGCATAATTGTATTAATTGAAAATTTGATTAATTTTTAAAAATGTAGAATGTGTGGGATGAAATGGAAAATTTTCCAATTATGTGTTGTGAGCTAAAATGGATAAAATTTTATTTGAAAGAGCTCTTTTCGAAATTTATTTTAGATTAAGAAAAGAGAACATCGGATTTGAATCGGGGAAAGACAAAAATAGCCGAATAGTTGATTTTACGTTCGCCGATATCCGAGGTAAGTCTATAAGTAAATGGTTGTTCTTAATTTTAAATAAGTGTAAATTATTCATGCTGAATTGAAATGTTTATAATTATATTTGCTATTACCGAATATGAGGGATGGTAATTGATATGTTCAAGGAACTACTTGAGTAAGTTTTAAGCAATGGAATTAATTTGAAGTAATGCTTGCTTATAAGTTTAAATTGAATGTTGATGGTTATTCCAAGGCATTGCCGAATATACATATATATATATATTTGAAATTGATAAGAAATGGTTGAAGGTGATGGTACTTGGTTGTTGTAATTAGAAGCATGAAATAGGGAATTTTAATGATGATATTATAATGAGATTTAGGCATACTAAACGGAGTTGATGATGGTTTGATGTGGTATAGGCCGAATGCAATATAGTACTTGGATATTAAACACTTTGATATATACATATATAAGTGTATATTCTTGTGTGTAAAGTGAATGTGAATTATATATATATTATGCATATTGAGGGAATAATAAGTTAAGAGAAGCATACATTGAGTAATACGGTTCAATGAGTACCATACGTGCAAAGTTAAGTAATGGCTCTGTGTGAGCGATACGTTACGATAAAAGTTAAGTAACGGCTCTGTGTGAGCAATACTGTAACACCCCAAACCCGGCCCATTCACTACGACCGAATTTGAAATGCCACTGCGGAACACGTTCGAAAATATTCTTACTTAAGAGTAAAAATCGTTAAAAATTTGTTTCCTTTAATAAAACCTTTTCGTGACTTAAAATATTCCAGGTAAAAATTAAATTATTATGAAAACACCGGATTCAAAACTTTATTATACCCACTTAAGAAAATAAAATCATTTGCAATTAATATTTAAATTGTCAATCCATAATAAATATAATAATTAAACTTAATGAAAAATACTTAAACAACCTTAAACACTTTAATAGGCCTTAATACAATAAAGACTTAATCAAAATACTGAAACTATAAATACTTAATTAATTAAATTATCTTCTGCATGGGCCACCTCGTATCCACTCCAACCTTGGTCCGATCATCATATCACCTGCGATGTTTGATAAAATATTTGGGTGAGTCACACGGACTCAGTGTGTGTAATTAAACCACTAAATTCCACCCACATGTTAACCACATATTAACCCATATATCAGATATCAAGTATCATATTCACATACTACCACATTCAGGCTTGGCCCATATTCATATCACATTCATATAATAGGGTAGTTAACCACAAAATTTCCACATACCGGGCTTAGCCCATTTCCACACCGATCCACATTCATATCTTGGCTTGGCCCTTTTCTTAATAATCCACATATCAACTGGGCCTAGCCCATTTTCACATTAATCCACAAATCAAAATAATATGCAAAGTTATGCAATTATGAAGCCCAACCCAACCTAGGGTCCATCCGTTACTCCTACCTTAGCAGACTCCCTACCCAAGGCCGTGGCTAATCCACCGTTCACATAGTGAACCACATATCTTACCTTGGCAGACTTGCTGCTCAAGGCCGTGGCTAATCCACCGATCACATAGTGATCCACATATCTTACCTTGGCGGACTTTGTCGCTCAAGGCCGTGGTTGGAGCCAGCCACCGATCACCTAAGTGATCCCACATATCATTCACCCACGAGTGATGCACACACTATCAACCGCCGAGGTGGGCACCTAGCCAACACCTCCCTTGATGAAGCACACAGCTAACATCAAGCGCTAATGTAGCACAAGGCTAACATTAGACCACGTACATAAAGTACACCCTTTCCTTCCTTCATATCCATATCCCACCCATGCACATGCAGCATGTAATAGTGGCGTAATAATAATAAATGCATGCACATGTTATTAAGGCAGACAATCACATTTTTATTGGCATTATCACATTCACATCGGCAGTTTCACATTCCTATCAACAGATAATACTAACTTGATTATCGTTATACCCCTTTTCAGGGTAATCACCACATAACTGCCATTGCACTGGTTAGCACATAAATCACACATGCAAATATAGCAAAACCCGGAAAACGGTGGGTTAATCACACACCTGACTTTCTAGCAAAATTCCGAACTACTCGAATCTAACACGATCTAGAATCCCGATACTCTGCTTACTTGTCAATTAGCCCCTAAAAATCATAATACACAATTGGTCATACCTAAACTTATAAAATGGCCTATGGCCGAAACTATATACCACTTACCTTGCTTACCGAAAATCCCGAATCACCACTTAACTATGAAACCGCCGAAATCCCTTGAGTACTCCAAATCCGAAACTCCTTTAATGCTTCCACTATCGTTGCTTGCGAAGACTAAAAGAGAATGGATCCGGCTTTTAGAACTTGCAATAGAAGGAAAAGAATACGGCCTCCTTTGAGATTCGGCTATGGTTATTAATAAAGAAAAATACAAATAGAAGAATGGTCACTTACAAGGTTCGGCTAAGCCTCCCAATAATGGTGAAATATTCGGCTATCACTCTTAATGGCAAAGGGGCATTGGCTTTCAAGAAATAGGAAGGAATTTGGTGTTGAAAGAAAATAAGGAAGAAGAGGAGAAGAGTAGGGAATTTCGGCACAAAGAAAATTAAAGAAGGAAAAGATATGAAGGATGATTACTCCCCCTTATAAAGAATTCGGCTACTACATCCTTGCTCTTATCAAACTCCAAATCAATCTCCTATTTTATCTCTTCAAACCTCATTCAAAAATAATTGAATTAAACAAATCTTTATCCCTCATATTTCTCTTATCACCTATTAAACTAAAATAAATAAAAATAAAACAATAATTATCTTTTATCTACTAATCTAAACTAAAAATAAATAAATTAACAATTATCCTACTTTTAGCGGAATATAGAAAATAAATATTAACCAAGATTATCCCCTCCTTTATCACATTATCACACTCCTAAAATAAATAAAATAAAATCTTATTTATCCACTATCTATAGCCAAATATTTAAAAGAAAAACAAGGCTTATCTCTATCTAATTGAAGTCCAAGTGTCGTCCACTTCTTCTCTCTAATGCCAGGATGCAAAATAAAACACCAAACCGCTGCGCCCATGGTTCGAACATGGGACTGATGGAGCAAGGCGCAATAACGCCCTAGCCACTCTGCCAAGGCGTTTCTTTGTGACATAAACTCCCCACTTATCCTTTTAAGGCCTACCTAATCAAGCTCCCTCTTCTTGACGCAAAAAGCGAAAATAACAGCACTCCTTATGCTGTCAACAGGACTCGAACTTGAACTCTCCTACACCTCCCTTTGCCGCAAGCGTCCCAGCCACTTTGCTGCTAGTTCTTTTGTGTCATCAACTCCCCATATTTTCTTTTAAAACCTCCTTCTCCCTTAACGCCAACTTGCAAAAATAAAACACGCTTATGCCGCGCTCAAGACTCAAACTCCAGACCTGTTATGGCATTATTTCCAGGCCTTAAGTAGCGCCTTGTAGCCACTTTACCAAGGCCTGCTTTATGCCAAGAACGCCCACAATTTTTCCTTAAGGCTTCCCTGGCCCAATTCCTCTTTTAAACACAAAAATCCAATTATTTTCCAAAGCTTTCCGTTTCATCCTAGAACTTTAAAAACTCTTAAAACATCTCCAAATACCCTTAAAACCCACTAGCACTTGGGTTATGCTCCAAACGCATAACCCCTAATCTAGGATGTTACAAATACGTTACGATAAAAGTTAAGTAACGGCTCTGTGTGAGCGATACATTACGATAAATGTGAAGTAACGGCTCTCTGTGAGCGATACGTTACAATAAATGTGAAGTAACGGCTCTGTGTGAGCGATACGTTACAATAAATGTGAAGTAACGGCTCTGTATGAGCGATACGTTACGATAAGCATTAAGTAACGGCTCTATGTGAGCGATACGTTACTAGAAAGTAAGAATAGTAATGGCATTAAATTGTGCGATCACGTTACATCAATTACACGTGTAATGCGGATTTACTGGATTTTACGGAGATATAATTCAATGAATGGAGCTATCCGAAAAGTGATAGATAGGTAAGGGATGTATGATAATTGTGTAATTTAAATATCAATGAGGTAAATTGTTCTTGTATACGAAATTAAAGTATCGAGAGGTGATTATTAATCTATGAGTTTGATTGAATGAATGAATGGTATGTAAGTAGTTGATTTTTGAGACCTATTGATCTAGATAGTTGTTGAATGGTAGCATGATATATGTAATTGCAATTACGAATCCGTTATCATCAAGTAAGTTGATTTAATTAACCTTATAGGTTCGCCACAAAGGTATGTGCATATGTGATGATGAATTGAATTTGTGTATAAGTGGTTATATGTGATATTATGTTAAATTCGAATATATGAGTACATGTGATAGTTTAATTAACTTTGGATGATCTGTCATATATATGATAATGGATTAAACTAGTATATTCGGCCATAAGTGATGGTATAATGAACCATGTGTATTTGATCTAATAAGTAAGTTTTAGATGTTGAAATGAAAATTTTATATCATATGTATTTATATGTGAATTATATGAATTGAAAGGTGAGAAAGAAAATTAGGCAGTTAATATGTATATACGTGAACAAATGTATATGTATTTGTTTTGAGATGGGAAAGTGATTTATAGATCGATGTGAAATCTATTATTGAATGTATGAGTGTTTGGCCTTAAGGCTATAAAAGGTAAAAGTTTACGAATGATGATATGAATTATGAGTAAGTGAAGTTGCTTAACGAGGAACATGGATTATATGAGAAAAGTGATTGTACATGTGTTTGTGATTAACCAAATTTGGCCTATTTGAATTAAATTATATATGTTTCTATGGTGAATTATTTGCTTATGGCTTACTAAGCTTTCAAAGCTTACTTTGTGTAATTTTCCTATGTTTTTAGAGTTTCAAAGACTTGCTCGGGTTGGAAGTCGAAGGAGATCTCATCAAACTATCCAATTTTCGCTTCGATAAATAAATGCTTGGAGATTTGGTTATGTGGCATGTATAGACTAGTTTTGATATTGCTAGTTTTGAAGTTGTATATATTTGTATAAGCCATGCGAAAATGGCTTGTCCATCTCGTTATTCTTGGAATTTATATTTTGGCTTGATGATTTCGTTTGATTTGGTTTTGGTATATTTATAAGTATGGTTAATGTATAGAGTTTAAATGAAATGAAGTAAAGATGTTATGATCTAAATTTCGAGTTTTGTAACTCGAGTTATAGTCGATTTAGTTAATATGATGCTGATGGACAGTTTCAATTTTTATGCCCCAAATTGGTTGTTAAGTCCGGTAACACCTTGTAACCCGTTTCCGGCGACGGATAAGGGTTAGGGGTGTTACATTGAACATTTCATTTCTCAATTTAATTTGGCTTAAAAGCCTCACACATGATCATCATCAAATCTTATCATGTATCCATTCATCATGAATGTAGATCATTAATCACAAGGATATCAATATTTCACAAGTATAACTTATTCGTGTACATTCTTCCCAAGAATTCATCATATACCGAATTCACTTCACATGATTTCTATGTACATACATTCTTCCCAAGAATTCATCATATACCGAATTCACTTCACATGAGTTCTATGTACATACCTGTACCTCTCGTAACATAGTCACTTACTTTCTCGTTTTTTTAACGTACTCGTTGAACCACTCGTGTAACATCCTAGATTAGGGGTTATGCGTTTGGAGCATAACCCAAGTGTTAGTGGGTTTTAAGGGTATTTGGAGATGTTTTAAGAGTTTTTAGAACTTTAGAATGAAGGTGAAAGCTTTGGAAAAATTTTGGATTTAAGTGTAAAAAGAGGAAATTAGGCTGAGGAGGCCTTAAGAATAATTTGTGGGCGTTTTGGGTCATGAAAGGGGGCTTGGTAAAGTGGCTGCAAGGCGCCACTTAAGGGCCTGGAGGTGACACCTGGCGCAGGTCGTTGGTTCGAGTTGCAGAGGAAACGAATGGGATTTTATTTTTATGCGTCAAGTAGGAGCTTGGCTTGGGAGGCTTTAAAAGAAATTGTGGCGGGTTTATGTCACAAAAACGCCTTGGCAGAGTGGCCTGGGGCGTTACCTGTAAGCTTGCTCCAGCAGGTCTTGGGTTCGAAGCTGGTGAGTGGCAAGGAGCGTTTTATTTTTATTTTGCGTCAGACTGGAAAGGTGGTGGATAGCATGTGGACTTCTTTGGATGAAGATAAAGGCTTGGTTAATCCTTTTTAATTTCGGCTAAGTGTAGGATATATGTGAATTTAATTTGTTTATTTTTAATGTGAGATAAGAAGATAATTAAGGTTTTATTTTATTTTAAGTTGGTAGATAATAGATAATTGTTTTTTTTATTTATTTATTTTAGATGGGTAGGATAATTGAAGATTTATTTTAGTTATTTTGAATATGTGTAAAAGAGATAAAATAAGAGATTAAATTGGGATTTGATAATTGAAGTTTTATTTTATTTTATTTAGATAGATAGATAGAAGATTAAGGAGAAGATAATAATTGTTTTAATTTAGTTATTTTTGAATAAGCTTAAGATTAAATAGGAGATGGATAAATGTTGACTTATTCAATTTATTTTGAATAAGTGTTGAAGAGGGAAATAAGAGATTGATTTGGATTTGATAAGTGGAGATAGGTGTGCGAATTGTGTAGTTAAATAGGAGTGATCACTGTTGGAATTCTTTTCTCCAATTATTTTTCCTTTAGCCGAAATTCTCCTCTCAACTCACTCCTCATTGTGCCGAATTCTAAGAAGCCAAAAGGCCATTTGTGTTTCTTCTTCTCCTCTATTTGTTAGCATTAGCCGAATCCTATAAGCTTCCTTTCTCTTTTCTTTTCTTGGCACCCAAAAGAAACATCATAGCTGAATACACTTTCTTTCTCTTGTGGCCGACTTTTCCATCAACATTTGAAGGGCTTAGCCGAACCTTGTAAGTGCTTTTCTTCTATTTGTATTTTTCTTTTATTAATAACCATAGCCAAATCTCAAAGGAGGCCGTATTCTTTTTCCTTCTATCGCAAGTTTCAAAAGCCGAAAGTCAACATCCCTTTTATCCTGTCGACATTTAGAGCTAGTGGACGATTCGTGTGGTGGTGGTAAGTGTTCTCTCCTTTGATAATCAATTTTGAGTTTTCTTCATAAGCGTGCCGAAATCAAGAGTTTAGGCTCTAATTTCCAAGGTTGGCCGAATGGCCCTATAACTCTTATTAAATGTGTTAAGACCGATTGTAAGGGAAGGTACAGCCTAGCGCAAGAGACCTTTTGGGATTCTTATATCCAACGTTTGTGGAAGTGATCTTTCGGGATTAGGACGAGCTAGGTAAGGAAGTGTTGATATTCGGCCATAGGCCATATTTGGCATATAAGTATTGTGCGATTTGGATTATGGTCTTTAGGCGATCGGCAGCATAAGCAAAGTCTTTGGGATTCTGATCCATTTTCTCGTAAGGTGGATAAGTTGTAGTTTATTCAATTTAGATTTAGTACATTATCGTTTAATCGGGTTTTGATTAGATATCATTAATGGATGCGAGTGCCAGTCAAGAGGGAAAAGGGAAAGTCCCTATCCTGAAGTTTAAGAAAAGATCTATCTCGGCGATTCAGATTGGCCACGGGTGTGGGCCAAAGTGACGGGAGAAAGCTATAGGCAGATAGCCGTAGTGTCTCTTAGTGATAGCATCGGGATCGAGAGCTTAGAACTTCAAGTGATCAGGTGTGTGATTAACCCACCGCTTTTTGGTTTTTGTGTTATATCTGTATGTGTTAAAATTGTGCTAACTAGTGCAAAGTGGAAATTGTGATATGGATACCCTCAAGGGGTATGCCGATAATACGGTAAGTACCAAACCTGATGATATGTGATTATTAGTATGAATATGTGTTATGACTATGCTTGATGAACATGCTCATGCATCATTATATTATATCATTATTTATGTTACATGTGCATGGGTGGGATATGATATGAAAGAAGGACAGGGTGTACTTCGAGTACGTGGTTGATATAGGCTATGTGCCATATCGTGGTTAATGATGGCTTTGTGCTCATCGTGGTTTTGATGATAGCTTCGGCTACATCGTGGATTGGCGCTGACTGAGGTCGCGTTGTGGATTATTTGCGATTAAGTTCGCGTGGACGGCATTAGTTGCCATATTGGAGTAAAAAGGAGAGGGTGATTTAATAATCCCCTGGTGTGTGGTAGGCTGGATAAGGGGGTGTGTAGAGGATGGACCCTAGGCTGGGTTGGGCTTCATAACTGCATAACTTTGCATGTGAATATATGTGGAAATGGGCCAAGCCCAATATGTGATGTGGATTAATGTGAAATGGGCCAAGCTCAGTATGTGAAGTGGATTCAATGTGATAATGGGCCAAGCCCAGTATGTGGAAACATGTGGTTAATTACACTATTATAAGAATGTGATATGGTATGTGAACTCTATTGATATAGATATGGGCCAAGCCCAATAAGTGAACTCATGTAAATAATGTTGCATTAATATCTGACATGTGGGTAATTATGTGGTTAACATGTGGGTGGAATTCAGTGGTTTAATTACACACTGAGTCTGTATGACTCACCCAACCTTTTAAACATTGCAGGTGATATGATGATCGGACCGGGTTGGAGTGCATACGAGGTGGCCCATGCAGAAGACGTTTTGATTATTTCAATCAGTTTATTATTAAGTACTTCATCTTAAAACATGTAATAAAGTTTTAATTCGGATATTTTATATCGAGCTTATATTATTAATAATTTTTAAATGGACATAGTATTCAAAAGTTAACAAATTTTCACGGGTTATTCTAACATCAAAAATATTTTCAAATGTTTTCCGCAGTGACATGCCAGATCCGGTCAGGCCTTGTGGGCCGGGTTTCGGGTGTTACAACTCGAAATGCTAAAAGATACTCGAGAATTGTAACACCCCTTACCCGTCTTCAAGCCGGGACAGGGTTCGAGGCATTACCTAACTAATCTTGCTTAAACATCTCAAATAGGGTTACAAAGTCTCGATTAAACCCATCACTTACTTATACTTGGCCTAAGAGGCCCTAAACATACTTTCGAGAGGTATCGGGGCTATTCCGGGGACATTTACACATTCGAGAAACTTTTCAACAAAACAGGGGTTACACGCCCGTGTAAGTCTAGAGACACACCCGTGTGCCCCTAAGACATGCCCGTGTCTACCACCTGTGGTTGAAACTGACTAATTTCACACGGCCTTGACACGCCCGTGGCCTTGGCCCGTGTGCCAAACCTTGGCATTCTGACTAAACCACACGGCCCACACACACGCCCGTGTGTTTCAACCGTGTGGCGATTTAAATTCCAAGTGCATGGTGCATACTTCACACGGCCTGGGCACACGCCCATATGCTAGCCGTGCCGCTCACACGGTCTAGACATACGCCCGTGTGTCTACCCATGTAGAAAGTCAGAAGGCTATTTACCAAGCCCTTTGCCTCCCTACAATGCAAACATACATATTCCATTCAACGTAATTCTTGACCCAAAGACACATCTAAATACTCAATTCGACATTCATACACAAGGGCATACACTTCAAGAAAACCACTTTCATTAAACAAAAGAATTTGCCAAGTATTTGCCTAACTTAAGGCCATTACAAAATGACTTTAGTAACATACATAGCCAACACTTTGGCTAACAATTACAACTTAATAAAATACTCGAGTCCTAAACATGCCATACTCAAAATAAGTCTAAATTGTTATACCAAAGTGATGTCGATAGTGTGATTTCCGAACTCCTACGTCCACGATCCTCGAGTTATCTTTGCAATACTACAAGGAAGAAGGGCAATAAAAGGGGTAAGCATAAAGCTTAGTAAGTTTGCATGAATATAAATAACAACAATAAGCTCATAAAATAATCCATCCATGATATTAACTAACCATGCACAAGTCATAGGCATCTTGCCATACTTACTCCCAATTGCCCTTATTTAGCACATACCATCCCACATATCGTAAATGTTTCTTCGTGACTCATTCACGAGTACCTGTATTCACTCATCCATATGACTTTAGTGCAAATCTCATTTCCACTTCTAAACTCATCTACTTATCCCTTTAATCACTAGGGATAGTCAAAGACGTATATTCAACGTTGTTCATGTAGAGACGAAGCCAATGCCACATCCCCGAGGTGGTCTTACATGGAGTTACTTCTAAATGCCAGTGCCATATCCTGGATATGGTCTTATATGGACTTTCACATCTATTATCAATGCCACATTCCGAATGTGGTCTTAACGAGTTTCTTATTCTTTTCCGAAGCCATATCCCGGATATGGTATTATACGGGACTTTATCTGATTCACATCTTGATGATAGAAATCCCATATTCATTATAGTCCACTAGGACTTCAACATCATACTTAACATCAATTTCTCATTCCAATGAAGTATCATACATCAATGTGATACCAAGCATTTTCAATTATGCTAACATAAATATTTCATTAATCACATACAAACTTACCTCGATTTCAAAATGAGCTAGCTCGACGATTTAGTTCGAGACTTTGTTCTTTCCCCGATCGAGGCGGATCCTCGATTCTTCTTGCTCTATAACAACAATTTAGCTCATTTTAATCATCTCATTAATAAAGCATTTCAATAATCATGCTTAGGCAAAATTACTATTTTGCCCCTAGACTTTGGCAAAATGACCATTTTGCCCCTAGGCTCGGAAATTAATTCTAATCACATTTCTACCTTCAACAAGACTAGGTGAACATTTAATACTCTTATAGCTATCATCAAAACTCAACATTTCACATATTTATTACAAATTTGTAACTTTTTCATTAAGGTCGACACTACAGCAAAACAGACTTTTAGCGGCGTTTTTTTGGCCTTTAGCGGCGTTTATAAGCACCACTAAAAGTATTTGTGGCGCTTTTAAAGGCGCCGCAAAAAACGCCGCTAAATCAAACGTCGCAAAATTTAGCGGCGTTTATGAGAAAAAAATTCCACTAAAGGTCATGACTTTTAGCGGCGCTTTCTCAAAAAACGCCGCTAAAAGTCATGACCTTTAGCGGCGCTTTCCCAAAAAACGCCGCTAAATGCCACGATCTTTAGCGGCGCTTTCCCACAAACGCCGCTAAATGCCACGACCTTTAGCGGCGTTTCTCCCACAAACACCGCTAAAGGTCATGACTTTTAGCGGCGTTTTTCACACAAACGTCGCTAAAGATCACGACTTTTAGCGGCGCTTTTTCCCACAAACGCCGCTAAAGGTCGTGACCTTTAGCGGTACTTTTTTTTAAAAATGCCGCTAATTTGTACAGATTTGCAATATACAATTTGTTCAATATCATACCCCTCTTGCACTAAAACCAACCAATAACAGCAAATATAATATATAATCGCAACCCAAAACAGCAAATTTCGCATAAAAATCACACCAAATGTATTAATTCTAAATGATATTCTTACAATAGTGTTAAATCTAACAATGTTAAAAATCATCTTACAACATGAAAACAAATGTCTAAGATGGCGGCCTCTGCGACTGCTGGAACATCTTCATCATAGTCCAAGCCGCGGTGGAGTTCTTCATACTTTGCTCGCTCGCCTCCTCATCCGCTTGCCTCCGCCTCCCTCCCTGCTGCCTCTGCTCTAAGTTGAGAAATATGCTCTACCTCCCTCGCTGCTGCCTCCGCCTCCCTCGCTGCTGCCTCCGCCTCCCTCGCTGCTGCCTCCGCTCTAAGTTGAGAAATTTGCTCAACCGTGCTCGCTTGCATCTAAACTATCTGGTCTTTTAGTCTCTGAACTTCAGCACGAGATTGACTCCCGGAAGGCATGTATTATTGGGAGCCGGATCCAAAATATTGGGTCGGGGTAACACCAAATCCTTGACATCGAACCCGACCATACCTTTTAAGACCCAAAACATTAGTGATATTTCTGTTATAAATATACTAAAGATTAACAGAACTATCAGTCGAAGCAGTCGTACCTTTCGGGACCCAAAACATTGGTAATAATTTTGTTATCAATCTCCTCAAGATTAACAGAACTATCAGTCGAAGCAGCCGTTTCATATTCCCCCTTCTTCTCCTTTAGTTTATCCTAATAAATCAATAAAAGAGTTAGAAACGAAATATATAATACGAAGGAATGCAACATAACTTAACATTATAAATTTAAATCTGTAAACGATGAATTAAATTATTATAATTAAACATTATAAATATTTATTATAAATCAAATTTTATTAAGTAAATATAACAAAATTTCTGCAGCTTCGGATGTCATCGGAGATCCATCCTTCTTCCTATGCGTAATGTCAAAAAGCTGAAGGTGTTCAACTTTTTGACCAGACGAGGCTTCCTACATTGTAGCAATAAAAATATAATTTAATAGTATAAAGTCATTAATATTTGACAGAATTAATAAATTATAATACCTCGGCCTCAGCTACACAAGCAAAACTTCTGGAACTTGTCGTGTGCGTGAATTTTTGTTTCTGTCTGCTGCTTGTTCCAACTCGCTCACGGTCCTACATAATGAAATTTGAATTATGTATATAATAAATACCATAAACCGAAAAATTTATAAGACTTTAGAAGTACGTAATACCTCTCCTTTCTTTGAATTCGTAATCTAACTTGATCTTCCCATTGGTACCTCAACATTCCGTGGGACATTTCTTAATTTTTCGTCGAGGCTTATTTCTTTCTTAAAATATTGTTTTTTCAACGTGCTTTTATGGTCTCTCCATTTTTACCCAATGTCTTCTTAATATAGTCATCGGAGACCTCTAAAGCAAATCTATCCTGAAAAAACATAAGTTTAAAAGTAAATATAAATGAAAGTTAAACCAAAGTATTATAAATTACATTCACGCTTTGTTACCTTAACATTATCGAGAGCCCGATTTTTGTTGGCATCGGGCATGTGATGCCATGATTCATAGTTAATGGGCAACATATTGGCATTTCGTGCTAGAATGCCCAAATAACTCGCTAACAATCGAGCTTGGATCCAACGAAAGTGGCCATGATTGTTTCTCCGTACTTTAACCCGCTCGGCGAGGATCTAGGTCATACAAATCTTTAAGGAGTGTACGTCCCCGACCTCTTCGCGGCCCCACCACCTTCACTGGAAAATGATATATTATTATTATATTAAAATTAAAAATGAATCAATAATAAAATTCAACATGTATGTAAAATAAATTAACATTACTTTCAAACTCATGCAGCTCGTCATCTATGTCCTAAGCACACTAGAAGATCCAACAATCGCTTGTTGTTCACTATTTGCTTCTTCCGAATTTGGAGTATTCTCGGACAATACTTAAATCTCGTGAATCGTCTTCTAGGCATTTTTCCTACAATACACATAAAAGAGTGCAAAATTTTAGTAACAAATAACAACAATACTAGTACATTTAAAATAGTTAAATTATATAACATGACCAATATTAAAAGGGTTAATATTACATATAAATAAAAAAATCGTAAAATCTTACTACATCATATTTCATAAATATCTTCGTCCACATCCCTGATTTAACCCATTGAAATTGTTGACTAGTACTAGGGATATTTTCATTCAAGTTTTGTTTCGAAAAGGCAAAGTTTTCGATCTTTCGACTATGTCATCTCTACTTCCATTGCCCATGTCGAACATGTAACATCCTAGATTAGGGGTTATGCGTTCGTGTGTAATTCATGAGATAGTGGGCTCGATGAGGTGTGTTGGATGTGTTCGAGGAGTTCTAGGAACCCTAAGGTGCATGGAAATGTATGGAAATGTAAGGCAATGTATGGAAATGTAAGGAAATGTAAGGAAATGCTTTGGAAACGTTAAGTTTAAAAGAGGAAAGTGAACATTTTTGGAAACTAGGGGATGTAAGGAAATGATGTGGAAATGATTCAAAAGAGGAAAGTAAACATTTTCGAAACTGGAAATGTAAGAAAATGGTCACAAACAGAGCGATCGAAAATTTTAGGAAACTTAGAAATGATGCCGAAATGTCAAATTTTAAAGTTCAAAATAGGAAATAAGGGCTAGAGGGCCTTAAAAGAAAAAGTTGGAGAAGTTTGACACACAAACAAGCTTGGAAAAGTGGCACAGAAGATGCCACTTAGGGCCTAAGGAAGTGGCGTCACATGCAGGGAAATAGGCTCGAGTTTGAGTCACTTGAGGAGCAAATAAATAAGTTTTATTTTTGCTTCCTGGAGATAATGAGGTGGACGGCATGGGTTTCTAGAAAAGGAAGAGTTTTATTTGCATAAATATGTGAATAATAAGTGATAAATAAGGGATAAATAATGGATTTATTTTAGATTATTTTCAAGAGATAAATGTGGATATTATTTCTTTTATTTTGATAGATCGGGAAGAGATAAAAGAGGATTATTATTAGTATTATTTTTATTAAGAGATAAGAGATAATTATTGGATTAAGTTTTATTAAAGTGATAAATCAAGGGATAAAGCTATCAAAATAGAAGAGTGGTGGCCAAGTACAGGACTCTAGCTAGTAATTTTGGCTATAAAAGGAAGAGCAAGGCTATTCTTCATTCATTCTTTTCTTTTCAAGAAAACCTCCACGAAATTCTCTAAAGTTTCTCCTCTCTCTCTCGCCGAATTTTCTCCGCCATTATTCTCTTTTTCTCTTTTCTTTTCTTCTTCTATTACAAACACAATCAAAAGCCGAAGATACCAATAGCCCTAGTCGATTTCTCACTAAGCCTCAAGAGCCGAAATTGTTATCCACATCAAAGCCATAGCCGAAGAATCTGCTAAGGGTTCAAGCAAGAGTTCCATCAAATTCTTGAGAAGGGTAAGATTAGGTTAGATTCTCATTCTATTTCTTTTAAGGTTGTTAAATTAAGATTCTAATACCCTTAATATTTGTTGTTGAAGAGATCTTTCGGGATTTACTAAGTGTCGACTACAAGGAAGGAGAAGTTCTTTTCAGAAGGTACACCATAAGCCGCGTGTTCCCTAGTTATTCGGTGAATTTTGGGATTTAAGAATCTAAGGTAAGTCATATTTAACATACGGCTAAGGGTTATTTGTTGTGAATAAATGTTAGAAATTGATCTAACATGTAGTTATAGGGATTTAATGAGAGAGGATACAAGGATTTTGGGATTTGAGATTTTCAAGGTAAGTTTTAAGAATACTAATCCTACTAGGATTTGGATTTATGGTCGAATGGCTTTTTATTAAATTAGTAAGTGATTAATCAAATGTAGGAATTTGAGATCT
Source organism: Gossypium sturtianum (assembly GCA_025698515.1). Classification (NCBI taxonomy): domain Eukaryota; kingdom Viridiplantae; phylum Streptophyta; class Magnoliopsida; order Malvales; family Malvaceae; genus Gossypium; species Gossypium sturtianum. The sequence continues at coordinate 73,372,996 of CM046947.1, read as the reverse complement.
AAAGCGATGAGATCGATTTTGGGATTTCAAGGAATTCGTTAAGCAAATCAGTGTGTACCCTACCCTAAGTTTTGATAGGTTCATGGCTATGTTTAAATTAAATGTATTATTAAGAATGTGTGTACTCATACTAACCTTCGATATATCATATGGCAATTATTTTAATATATGAATATGCATAAGAATGTGAATGTGGCTAAGTACCACAAATGTGGTAAAAGTACCTGTGCACGTTTCCTACTTACGATAGGATTATGAATATGATATATTTTGAACATATGAATAGTAACATGAATGAGAATTAAGTATGTTATGCATGATATAAAATTTATGGGGCATTCGGGATCTATGTGAAAGGGGAAGAAGGTGTTGACTTGGTCTCACCAACGGAATATGGTGACTACGGTCACAAAATTTGAATATGGTAACTTCGGTTACATTATCCGAATTTGGTAACTTCGGTTACATTATTTGAATATGGTGTCTAATGACACAAATTATATGGGCGATGAGCACGTCGATCGCAAATGATCGCCTTCGATGGTGTGTAGCGGATGGAGGGTTGACTTAGTAGTCCCCACGGTGTGACCGGTGTGTACGGGTGGTGTGTAGCGGATGGTTAATTAGGTTTGGGTTTGGGAATGCATCATTAATTGTATTCTATGATTTGAATGTGTATCATTTGCATGCCCGACTCTATTATGACTTAGTGTTGTGTACACATTGAGTCTCATTGACTCACCCCGCTTGGGGAATATTTTTCGTGTGATGAGAAGAATGGGTAGGGTCGGCAGGAGCTTAAAGGTGGCCATGCATAGCAAGAAATTTATGATTTGGACTTTCAATTTATTTTAAGTATTTTAAGTTTTACTTTGGGATCATTGATATAATAAGGCCATTGTGGTTTACTTTATTTTTCTTTTATTTATTATGTTTATGGATTTTTATCAATTAAAGTTTAAGTAAATTCCTTTTTAAAATTAACTCTAAATGTTTTGTCACCTTAAATAAATGGGTTTTAACATAAGATAAATTTGTTTTCAACTCAAGCCCAACCCAAACAATATTTTTAAAAATCATACAAGTTTTTCCTAAGTAACAAAAGAATTTTGAACCAGTTTACTTGAGGAACATACCAAATCTGGTCAAAGCTCGTGGGCCGGGTTTGGGGTGTTTCAGAACAAGTCTCTAGGGGTGTTCCGAAGTACAACGTACCAACCCTCATCAGCTTGGATCTTTCAAGTAAAAACTTGTTTCACTTGAGAAGAAAACACATCTGGCTCGTCCATCAATTGTTCTCCAGTGCAGAATCAATCGAGAGAAATTCACCATTGTAAAACCATATTGATCGCTTTTAATTCCGCGAGCCGTATTCATCATCACCAATCTCCTCGAAATAAGACAACTTTCCATTTGCCGTAATAATCCAACTCAATGATGTCAGTAAGAAGTCCGTAATACTCCACATTCCCCTCGACAGGATTACTGTCCCTAGCACTAGCATAACTTGTAATTGAAGAATTAACAACAATTCCACAATTTTGGGTTCTCATCAATCTCTCGCGATACCTTGTATGAAATCTGTATCCGTTGATGAGGTAGGCACTATATCTTTTCACTATTCTGTTTGGACCTTGTGAAAGCCATTTAACTTCATCATTTACTTCATTCCGACTCCAAACCTATTTAATCGAAAGTAAATTGAGTAATTATAAATGTTAGGAGAAAACATTATTACTTGTCAATGAAAACTTCAATTGCATATTGTTTGGCTTAACCATTCATGAAATGATTCCGTGAACAACTTATTAATTTCTCGTCGATGTAATCTTCGGGACCGTGAACGAGCTCTCAATATTTGTTTGTACTCACTATGTTAAAAAAGGGTTACTTTGTTAGAATACAGACAAGTTATAATTGATGAGTATTTATCAAATTCTACAACTTACTTGCGTAATGGTTCCATTGAATCGTGATGAAAAAGAACGTATCGATGTGTTTGGACCCACGATCTATCGTCTAATTCTGCAATTTCAACTTTGCCGATCGGTTCTCCGAAACTTTGAAATAAATAAGTTTCTGCCAAGTTATGATCTGTGAGCCCAGCATTTCTACTTGGTCTGTTCATTCTTGTTTCGACATCTTCCAAATACCTCAAATAAAAAGTCATACATTCCTCTTCCAAGTAGCCTTCGACAATTGATCCTTCCGGATAACGCTTATTGCGGTAGTAAGACTTCAATTTGGATAGGAACCTAAACACTGTATAGAACATTATCAAAAGTTGCAACCAAAGGCATTTAGGTGAATGAAGGAATAATTTGCAAATAAAGTAAGACCTTTCTATGGGATACATCCATCGATAGAAAACGGGTCCACCAAGTATTGCTTCACGAGGGAGATGAATTAACAAGTGCACCATAATTGTGAAGAAGGAAGGCGGGAAGATCTTCTCCAGATTGCATAAAGTCAGTGCGGCTCGATCTTGTAGTGTGAAACACCCCACACCCGGCCCACGAGCCTGAACCGGATCTGGTATGTTCCTTAAGTAAACCGGTTTTCAAGTTCTTTGTTACTTAGTGAAATTTTGGAAAAAATATTGTTTTGAGTTAGGCTTAGATTGGGAACCCATTTACTCAATTTCGAAAGTCCAATTTTAATTTAAGTGACAAGCTAATTTTAGGGTTTATTTTTAAAGAAATCATTTTTTTCTTAAACTTAATTTAGAATAGTTCGTAACATGATAATTAAAAGTAAAGCAAAATAAAGAAATCCACTTGGGCCTTATGGCCTTATTACATCAAATAACCCAAAAATAAATTAAAAGTACTTAGAAAATATAAAGTCCAAATTCCAAATAAAATCTTCAAGTGAAGCATGGCCACCTCAAGGTCTACCGTCCCGATCAGTCACTGTTCATCACCTGAAAAATGTTCCCACAACGGGGTGAGTCAACAGACTTAATGTGTACATCACACTAACATTCAACAAATCAGGCATACATGTTCATATCAAATTCATATTCATATAAAAAAGAATGATGCAACCCAAACCCAAGCCTATTTGTCCATCCGCTACACACCACCCGTACCTGCCAATCACACCGTGGGGACTACTAAGTCAACCCTCCATCCGCTACACACATATAATTTGTGTCATTAGACACCATATTCAAATAATGTAACCGAAGTTACCAAATTCAGATAATGTAACCGAAGTTACCATATTCAAATTTTGTGACCGTAGTCACCATATTCCGTTGGTGAGACCGAAGTCAACACCTTCTTCCCCTTTCACATAGATCCCGAATGCCCCATGAATTTTATAACATATATAACATACATATTTCTCATTCATGTTACTATTCACATGTTCAAAATATAACATATTCATAATCCTATCGTATAGTAGGAAACGCACACTGAGTACTCTTTCCTTTGTGGTACTTGACCACATTCACATTCTTATGCATATTCATATAATTATTAATTGCCATACAATTTATTGAAGATTAGTATGGGTACACACCTGATTGGCTTAATAGATTCCTTGAAATCCAGAAGAACGATCTACCGATCTAAAGTTTAGATCATTAATTCCTATATTCGCCCATCATATAAAAACACATTAATAACCTTTTCGATTTTAAAACCAAATCCCAATAGGAATGGTATTACTAATACTTACCTTGTTTGCCGATTGGATTGATCAAGTTCCCAAAAATTACTAGTATCCCTTTTCCTTGAAATCGCTAACACTAAATCATGTAATTTTGTCGGGTTTCGACTTTTGGATCAATGAAAAATAATTCTAAATACCAAAAATAAGCCTTGGCCGATTAGATCTATGTGCTTTCCAAATCAAGAGGATTCCTTGCCCTATATGTCTGTTTGAAATCTTCATGTTAGATTTAATCTAACATATACATCATAACCTTTAATCAAATAAATTTATCTTACCTTAGATCCTTGATCCTTATATTAAACGATTGTAGACCCCTTTAGATGTCGTGAGTTGATTGCTCCTTTACTTAGAATCAACAAAGATTCGGCTTTGACAAAGAGAAACAGAGAAGAAAATAGAAGAAGAGGAGATGGATTTTGCTTAAAGAAAAATCGGCGAGAGAGGGGAGAGAGCTAGGAAAATTTCTGGCACAGAGGAAGAGAAAGCAAACGTTGATGAGTAGCCCTCCCGCCTCCTTTTATAGCCGAAATTATCAGCCTAGGAGTCCCTTACTTGGCCACCACTCCTCTTTTGATAATATTATCTCTTTTATTTAAAAGATAAAAGCCTTTAATCCATCAATTATCTCCTCAATTTTCTTAAAAGAAAATCCTTTATTTATCACTTATTATTCACATATTTATGCAAATAAAACTCTTCCTTTTCTAGAAACCCATGCCAGTCCACCTCAGCCTTCGGAAGCAAAAATAAAAATTATTTATTTGCTTCTCAAGTGACTCGAACTCAGCCTATTTCCCGCATGTGGCGCCATTTCCAGAGGCCCTAAGTGGCATCTTCAGCCACTTTTCCAAGCCTGCTTGTGTGTCAAACTTCTCCAACTTTTTCTTTTAAGGCCCTCTAGCCCTTATTTCCTATTTTGAACTTTAAAATTTGACATTTCGGCATCATTTCTAAGTTTCCTAAAATTTTCGATCGGCTGCTTGTTTGACCATTTTCTTACATTTCCGTGTTTCGTAAATGTTTACTTTCCTCTTTTGAATCATTTCCACATCATTTCCTTACATCCCCTAGTTTCCAAAAATGTCCACTTTCCTCTTTAAACTTAACGTTTCCAAAGCATTTCCTTACATTTCCATACATTGCCTTACATTTCCATACATTTCCATGCACCTTAGGGTTCCTAGAACTCCTCGTAACACATCCAACACACCCATCGAGCCCACTATCTCATGAATTACACACTTAACGCATAACCCCTAATCTAGGATGTTTAGTTCTACCCTCCTTAAAAATAATTTCGTCCTCGAAATTACTTATTAACTGTTGTATAATCCTTCTCACCGCACTATGCTTTCATTGTGCACTCGATCTTAATAGAACCATCATACTTTCTAGGCACAATCCCTAAGTTCACGCCCCTAGAACTTATTTCTAACGTCGCGATTTAATCCGAGTAAAAAGTTTTATGAATTAGTCCTTGTTTCATTTGATTATTCGCGAAGAATTTTTATGGAAAAATTTTAGGAGTGGTTCTTTCATATCCATACATGCACACATCTTTACATTCATACATCCATCAATCAATTATGAACTTTCATCCATTCAGAGAAATGTTGTAGTTTTTATTGTTGTTGTTTTTCCACTACCTGTGGGTATTTTCAGTAATTTGTCTCTACATGTGGGTATTTTTGTAATTTGTCAAAATTAGGTTCCTTGGTGATTTTGTCAAAAGTATTTTGGAATTTTTAAATTCTGGGTATTTTGAAAAATTTTGAAATCGGGGGTATTTTGTAATTTTGGAGCTCTGTGGGTATTTTGGTAATAAACCATGGTAAATTTGTAGAGTTTAATATTTTCGGGTATTTCCAAATTTTGCAAAACTTTGAGGGTTCTTTTTGAGAATTGTACTTTCCAAAACGGTGATGTTGCAAAAATTTGGAAATTAGGGTCATTTTGGTAATTTTGTAAGTTAGCGCGTTTGTAATTTTCCAAAATTAAGGTATTTTGATATTTTGTAAATTAGGTTTTTGGACATTTTATAAAGTAATGATTTTTTTATAAGAACTGTGGGTATTTTGGAAATTTCATAAACCAAGGGCAATTTAGTAATTTTGCAAATAGGGGTATTTTAGTAATTTTTATAAATCAAGAATACTTCAGAAAATTTTATAGAATCATGTTTGCAATTCAAAAGGATAATTTTAAGAGTTTTAAAACTAGGTTTTTTTTTTTGAAAATATGGCTAGTTCCCTTTCGGGTTTTAGTTAGGGGTTTAGCCTATGAATAAGTCCTCTTGGTTAGGGTGAACCAAGGAAGCTACGCACTGCAGGATTCTGCGAAAGAGGAGGTGAGTCACTAGGATCGCTTAAATACTAGGCTCTTAGGATCCAATCCTAGACATGCGCACAATGGTTGCCACACCCTAACTCGGCGACTTAGTCATAGGTTTGTTTAATGGTCCTTAAGTCTTATGCACTTGTGTTTGAATAGACTAGTCCTATGGTTCAATAGATTCTAGTTCACTAATCTACGTTCCATTCCATTTCTACCCTTCTACAAATCATAATATAAATCACACAAGAGATCAAGTACTTACTCGGTGGATCATGGCCTGAGACTTAGGTGCCATGCCGGAAAACACCTTATTTCAAAAATATTTTCATAAAACTCATTTGGGCTCGATTTGAAAATTTTTGGGCTTTAGACCACACAAAGCCGAGAGTTTAAAACTGGGCTCGATATCAAATGAAACACTCCCACACCCGGCCCACGAGCCCGAACTCGGATCCGGTATGTTCCTTAAGTAAACCGGTTTTCAAGTTCTTTGTTACTTAGTGAAATTTTGGAAAAATATTGTTTTGAGTTGGGCTTAGATTGGGAACCCATTTACTCAATTTCGAAAGTCCAATTTTAATTTAAGTGACAAGCTAATTTTAGGGTTTATTTTTAAAGAAATCATTTTTTCTTAAACTTAATTTAGAATAGTTCGTGAACATGATAATTAAAAGTAAAGCAAAATAAAGAAATCCACTTGGGCCTTATGGCCTTATTACATCAAATAACCCAAAAATAAATTAAAAGTACTTAGAAAATATAAAGTCCAAATTCCAAATAAAATCTTCAAGTGAAGCATGGCCATCTCAAGGTCTACCGTCCGATCACCACTGCTCATCATCACTGAAAAATGTTCCCATTAACGGGTGAGTCAACAGACTCAATGTGTACATCATACTAACATTCAACAAATCAGGCATACATGTTCATATCAAATTCATATTCATTGTAATATCCCGGGTTAGGGGCTATTTTGTTGTTGCATGATATTGCATGTGTCTAGTGTGTCTGTGCGTGGCTATTTCTATGTTTTGGGGGCTTAATTGAAGTCTAAATGTATGCCCGAGTGAATGGGAAATTTTGATTTTTGGGTGTTAAGTCGGAGAGCTGTAGGAGAGCTAGGTATAAGAGTTTTATTTGGTGTTCTTGAGCACAAAAGAGGAGCTGGTGGAGTGGCAAAGCATGCGCCACTTGGAGCCTGGTGTTGGCGTCAATTGCAGGAGGTGGGTCCCGAGTTCAAGCCGCGGAGTGGCCACATTTTGCATTCTTTTTGGACGGCATGGGAGGAGGAAGTAGAAGGCAATTCAAATTCTTCTTTGGACTTGGTCAAACCGCTCAAATGGTGGGAGGAGAGTGAGTTTAGGAGGAAGACTTGGTCTTGTTGTTTGAATGTGGGAGTGGAGTGAATGGAGGATTTTGGCCGATTTTGTGGGGTGTTGGGTGGGGAGTGGACGGCATGGTGTGGGTGTGAGGTAGTGTCGAAAATTCACTTTGAGTTTTGGGGTGTTTTCGGTCAAAATCTTTAGAAGCAATTCTCTCTTTGTGCCTTACCAAACCGAAAGTCTAAGCATCTTTTTTGGCATATTTTTCTTAGCATTTTTGGTCACTAGCTTGGTAAACCAAATTCTCTCTTTTGTCTTCTAGCCACCGAAACTTCAATTTCTTTCTTATCCTCTTTACTTCTTGAAAACCGTAAGACCAAAGCAAACATACATTGCCGTTTTCTTCTCATTTCTTTTGCACTTAGCCGATTGTGCATTTGTTCTCTCAACATCTTTTGGTAGCCGAAATTGCTTTGGTTTCTCTACTTTGTAAGCCGAATACTCTCTTCTCTCCTTACATAGTTTCTTCATTTTCTTAAGAGCCGAACTTACCATTTTCTTCCCAACCGATTCTTCCATTCATCCTTCTCAATTCTTGCCGAAACTTTGCTCCCATTTCATATCAATTTTTCCTTAAAACCGAAAAGCATCTACCTCATAATCACTTTCTTTCTTCTTCTCAAAAACCTTGGCGAATCTTGTTGGTGTTGTGGTTTTGCTTCAATCGCTTGGAGATTGGTAAGTCCTTGGCCGAATGGCCATCTCCTTTTTCTCCTTATACTTTGTCGATGTTGGTTGTTTAAGAGCCGAATATGGCAACCATTGATGGGTGTTATTCCTCTTTGTTAAACCGATTTCTTGTTGGGATATTCAGGAGTTTGAAGCAATCAAGTGGAGCCTTCGTTCTCCGATTAGCCAAGTGGGGTAAGTATTGGTGTGGGCCGAAGACTATTAGTTAATTCTTTTATCTCGTTTAGTCAAAGCTTCAAGAGATTAATACTTCCTTCTTTATAGGTTGGCCGATTGTCTAAGGGAACCACTTTTTGTTCTGGATTGGTAGGAAACCAAATCGGTGAAAGGTAAGGGCTTTCGACAAACCCTTTTGGTCTAGATGTTGTTGGTCGAATGTGTGGATGCCTAACCCTATGCTTTGGCCGATTGTAGGAGCTAGTTCTCGAGGGGCTTAGATCGCTTTTGTCGATTTCGGACTCGTGATTACTGTGTGTGTATAAACTAACACACCGATATTTAGTAATATTATTAATAAACCTGTTTGCCTATTAAAATCATGACGAAGATGATGGATTATTGGATACCCAAACGGGGTATGTGTACGTATCCGGGTAAGTCAAGATTGTTACTAGATTACCGATGATCTATATGGTATCATGACTATGTATGTATGTGATATGGGACATGAGTCAAACATATTAGCATGATATGCATAATTTGTATGATATGCATGATTACATGAGTTGGTTTGTTGATGGGTGATATGAGTGGAGGGGCGGTGATGATTTTGTGCCGACGAGCACCGATGTTTTGGTAACACACCTTGTGACTTTGGGTCACCAGTGCTTTGGTAGCACATATGTGTCTTTGGGACACCAGAGGTTGGGCACCTCATTGCGACTTGTCCTCGTGGTTAACACCACCGTGGGTTGGCCCCACATGAGATATGGGATCGTCTCGCTAGTGATTGGGTATCACACGATGGGTTGGCCCGTCATTCGATTATTGTGACTACGGTCACCAAAGTGCTTTGGTAGCACATTTGTGTCTTTGGGACACCAGAGGTTGGGCACCTCATTGCGACTTGTCCCCGTGGTTAACACCACCGTGGGTTGGCCCCACATGAGATATGGGATCGCCTCGCTAGTGATTGGGTATCACACGATGGGTTGGCCCCATCATTCGATCATTGTGACTACGGTCACGGTGCTTGGGTAGCACATTGTGTCTTTGGGACACCGGTGTTTTGGTAACACATTGTGACTATACGTCACCGGTGGTTTGGCACCACCGGTGGTTTGGTACCACGGGGTAGAAAAAGGAGATACGGATGGTTAGGATCGGGTTGCATTAATTATGTTGCTATGTATGATGTGTGTTAGCATGTTGTTTCATCGGGAGCGGGATTTATGCACTGAGTCACTCGACTCACCCTCTCCTTTGACGTTTCAGGTGACTCGTAGACGCGGACATGGAGCCGGGATGGACTCGGGGTGCTCATGCCATGCTTGATAAAGTTTTACTCCAACTCTATCATTTGGGTACTTTAGTTTAATTACTTTCATTTAGGTTTTAATTTGGATTTGTAAAAGGCCTTTAAATTATGTTCTATGATGGGTATGCTTTAATTAGATTCTCAACCTGCTTAACAAATAACTTGGCATGAAATTTTACTAAAACTTGGAAAGACAACGTTTTCAAAATTATATCGAAATGTGTTTCAAACTATACCATCGGGTATCTCGCTATGTTTTGCTACACAATAAACTCAAATGATTTCCGAATCAAACTTGATTTTCTACTAAGTCTAAAATGTGTCAAAATGGCACTAAGAAACTATTGGAAGTGCTAAATGAAATCAACTCGTTTTAACTATATACTTGGATAGGTTTTCAAAATCTAATCAAACAAGCCTACTCAAACTTTCCTCAAATTCACTATGTTTTCACCCCACTTCTAAACGAAAAAAATCTGGTCACTCAAAGACGTTTTCCCCGTAACATGCCAGATTCGGGCGTAGTGTCTTGTCCGAGTTTGGGGTGTTACAATTGTGGTATCAGAGCCAAGTTCAAAGGCTCGGCTGTGGGCCTGAGGCCCAAAATGCTTTCAAAAGTCATTTTAAGTGTTTTGTTTGAAATAAATGGTTTGAAGGGCATGACACCGAGTCTCCTGCACTGATTCGCTGTAAGTAAGTACCCAGTACTATTGCTTGTGAATTGATTGGATGTGATATGATGATCGATGAATAGCAATAGTATACTACTTTAGAGATTGAAATCGATAGGATTTTGTGAACTCATGAGAACAAATCCTCTTTAAATAATCATAAGACTTGCTTTTAAAAACAAGTGGAATAAATCTTCGATGCATAAAATTCTTTAATCGGATACGTAGGAAGATTAGTCATGAGCGCTAGAGGTGGACGTGGTCGTGGACGCAGGTCGTGGTAGGATGACGGTTTCGAGCCCGTAGGATCCGGGTCGTGGTTCGTAAAATGAGATACCGGTTCCGCCACCGGTGGAGGTGGTGAGTTCCAAGATCGATCGGGACGACGCAGTGTCACGAGCGATCGCCGCGAGTGTTGGAAAGGGTAGCGGAGTTGGTAGTGGCGCGGGAGTTAGGAAATGCATTCGAGCGACTTCGCCAATGGGGGCGAATTCTTCCGAGGTGTTTCGGTGTTGCTCCCAAAGATCGCTTGAACATCGGTTTGAGGCGATCGAGCGGATCATGGATGATCGGATTTGATCGCTGAAGAGAAGTCGAAGGGCATCGACGCTTCTCCGGATGAGTCGTATCGGTGGTGGCTCACGGTAAAGACGGTGTGGCGCGAGAGGGATCGACATGGGATTACTTAGTGGTCGCATATCAAAAGAAGTACATCGGAGCTAGTTATATTGACTCAGCGGAAGGCATTTCGAGGCTTGTTCGGGGAGTAAATCGGTTTCGAGTACGAGGGTGAGTTCCGGCCGAGTAGGTATGCCGTGGGGCATTGTGGCCATGAGCATGAGAGGTGTGTTCGTTTCGAGGATGGTCTGCGAGACGACTTGAGGTCGCTGATTGCTCCTCGGCAGGAGCGCGAGTTCTTGTCTTAGTTGAGAAGGCTAAGGTAGCCGAGGGTGTTAGGAGTCGTGAGACAAGGCATGGATCGAAATGGACATAAGAGGAGCTTTGGGTCTTCCGGATCGTCGGGTAATCCGCGAAAAGGGCTAGACCGAGTGGGCCGAACCACTGCTAGGTTTGTTGTCGCTAAGGTGGACCGCCGCAGATGTGATCGAGTGTGGGAAATCTCATTGGGGTGGTTCTTTGGATGGAGGAAAAGGTTGCTTCGAGTGTGGTTCTCTGGAGCATCGTGTGAGGGACCTGTCGCGTAGGTTGGCTAGGATTGACCGAGAGTCGGGCCGTAATCGGTTCGAGGTAGTGGACCGCCACCGCAGAGAGGGCCGTGGTAATGGCGAGAGGTGGTAATGGTTCGGTCGGGGCCGTGGAGCAGGCGAGAGGTGCGAGTAGTTCGATGCCGCATACCGGATTAGTGTATGCCGCGAGGCGCCGAGAGGAGGGCGACGCGACCGGACGTCATAACCAGACGTTTTTGATTTTTGGTTCTCCTTATACCGCTTTGATTGATGTGGGTTCAACGCACTTTTATGTTGCCGTGAGTATAGTAGAGACCATGGATTTAGACTCGAGATATCTTCTAGGCGGATGACCGTGATTAGCCCTCTAGGTCACTCGTAGTAGTAGATAAACTGTTTAGAGAGGTACCCTTAGAACTCCAAGGGGTAGTGTTTCTGCCGATCTCGATGGAACCGCCGTTTGGGGAGTTCGATCCGATTCTTGGGATGGATTGGTTGGTCAAGTACCGGCGCGAGGTTGGATTGCGCGCCAAGCGCATGGTTCTTAAGACGGTCGAGGGTGAAGAGGTGGCTATGATAGGTAATAGGAGAGATTACTTATCAAATGTGGTATCCGCTCCGAAAGCGGAGAAGATGGTCGAAGGGTCGTGTAAGCGTATGTGGTTCATGTGTATGCCTTGGAGGCTAAGGAGTCTGCTGTGGAGAAGGTTCGTACCGTTAAGGAGTTTGCTGATGTTTTTCCTGAGGAGCTTCCGGGTTTGCCGCCAGATCGCGAGGTAGAGTTCGGAATAGATCTATTACCCGGAACTGCGCCAGTGTCTATTGCTCCGTATAGGATGGCGCCAAAGGAGTTGGTGGAGCTTAAGGCTCAGATCCAGGAGTTATTGGATGAGGTTCTGAGTGCGCGAAGGTTGCAGATGCAGGACGGTGGTTTGGATGGTTACAGCTTGTCTGGTGACGAGGTTCTGTGTTTTCAAGGTAAGGCTTGTATGCCTAAAGATGTTGAGCTGAGGCAGAAGATTCTTTAGGACGCACATAGCAGTCCATATGCTATGCATCCTGGAGGTAGCAAGATGTATAGGGATCTTAGAGAGCAGTTTTGGTGGCCTGGCTTGAAGAAGGAGGTTACAGAGTTTGTTGGGAAGTGTCCGACTTGTCGCCAGTCAAGGTCGAACATCGGTTTGCCGTCGGGGTTGCTTCAGCCTGTGAAGATTCCTCAGTGGAAGTGGGAAAGGATAACCATGGATTTCGTCAGTGGGTTACCGCTTACGCCAAGCAAGAAAGATTCAGTTTGGGTAGTGGTGGATCGACTGACTAAATCAGCTCACTTTATTCCTAGGTGAGGGTTGACTACTCACTTGTAAGCCTAAGTCGTGTATGTTTCAGAGATAGTGAGGTTGCACGGTGTGCCAGTTTCGATAATCTCGGATCGGGATCCTAGATTCACGTCAAGGTTCTGGAAAGCGTTGCATCAGGCTCTGGGTACTCGTTTGGATTTCAGCACGGCTTTTCACCCGCAGACTGACGGTCAATCAGAAAGGGTCATTCAGGTCCTAGAGGATATGCTGAGAGGTTGTATCTTGGATTTCAGAGGTAGTTGGGAGGAGTTTCTACCATTAGCTGAGTTTGCTTACAACAACAGTTACCATGCGAGCATCAAGATGGCACCCGTACGAGGCGTTGTATGGTAGGAAATGTCGCTCACCTACGTGTTGGACGGAGTTGGGTGAACGTCAGTTGTTAGGACCCGAGTTGGTTGCTGAGACCGAAAACAAGGTTAAGTTGATTCAGTCTCGATTGAAGGAAGCTTCGGACCGGCAGAAGTCTTATGCCGATCTTAAGCGAAGAGATATAGAGTTATTTGTGGGGATCGAGTGTTCTGAAGGTCTCGCCTTGGAAAAGGTGTGTTGAGGTTCGGGAAGAAAGGCAAACTAAGCCCGAGATTTATTGGGCCGTACAAGGTATTGAGACGAGTTGGACCAGTGGCGTATCAGCTTGAGTTGCCAGCAGAGCTTAGTCAGATTCACGACGTATTCCATGTTTCGATGCTTCGGAGGTATCGTTCAGATCCGTCGCATGTGGTAGCAGTGGAAGAGATCGACGTAAATCCAGATTTGACTATGGAAGAAGAACCTGTGCAGATTCTAGATCGGGATGTGAAAGTTCTGCGTAAGAAGTCCGTGCCTTTGGTTAAGGTTCTTTGGCGGAATCATGGCGAGAAGAAGCTACGTGGGAACTCGAGGATATGATGAGACAAACAATACCCGCAACTCTTTCTCGATCGTGTAATTTGAGGAGGTCGAAATTATTTTAAGGGGTAGAAAGCTGTAATATCCGGGTTAGGGGCTATTTTGTTATTGCATGATATTGCATGTGTCTAGTGTGTTTGCGTGGCTATTTCTATGTTTTGGGGGCTTAATTGAAGTCTAAATGTATGCCCGAGTGAATGGGAAATTTTGATTTTGGGTGTTAAGTCGGGAGCCGTGAGGAGCTAGGGTATAAGAGTTTTATTTGGTGTTCTTGAGCACAAAAGAGGAGTCGGTGGAGTGGCAAAGCATGCGCCACTTGGAGCTGGTGTTGGCGTCAATTGCGGGGAGGTGGGTCCCGAGTTCAAGTGCTGGAGTGGCCACATTTTGCATTCTTTTGGACGGCATGGGAGGAGGAAGTAGAAGGCAATTCAAATTCTTCTTTGGACTTGGTCAAACCGTTCAAATGGTGGGAGGAGAGTGAGTTTAGGAGGAAGACTTGGTCTTGTTGTTTGAATGTGGGGAGTGGAGTGAATGGAGGGATTTTGGCCGATTTTGTGGGGTGTTGGAGTGGGGGAGTGGACGGCATGGTGTGGGTGTGAGGTAGTGCCGAAAATTCACTTTGAGTTTTGGGGTGTTTTCGGTCAAAATCTTTAGAAGCAATTCTCTCTTTGTGCCTTACCAAAACCGAAAGTCTAAGCATCTTTTTTTTGGCATATTTTTCTTAGCATTTTCGGTCACTAGCTTGGTAAACCAAATTCTCTCTTTTGTCTTCTAGCCAGCCGAAACTTCAATTTCTTTCTTATCCTCTTTACTTCTTGAAAACCGTAAGACCAAAGCAAACATACATTGCCGTTTTCTTCTCATTTCTTTTGCACTTAGCCGATTGTGCATTTGTTCTCTCAACATCTTTGGTAGCGAAATTGCTTTGGTTTCCTCTACTTTGTGTTTCGAATACTCTCTTCTCTCCTTACATAGTTTCTTCATTTTCTTAAGAGCCGAACTTACCATTTTCTTCCCAACCGATTCTTCCATTCATCCTTCTCAATTCTTGCCGAAACTTTGCTCCCATTTCATATCAATTTTTCCCTTAAAACCGAAAAGCATCTACCTCATAATCACTTTCTTTCTTCTTCTCAAAACCTTGGCCGAATCTTGTTGGTGTTGTGGTTTTGCTTCAATCGTTGGAGATTGGTAAGTCCTTGGCCGAATGGCCATCTCCTTTTTCTCCTTATACTTTGTCGATGTTGGTTGTTTAAGAGCCGAATATGGCAACCATTGATGGGTGTTATTCCTCTTTGTTAAACCGATTTCTTGTTGGGATATTCGGGAGTTTGAAGCAATCAAGTGGAGCCTTCGTTCTCTGATTAGCCAAGTGGGGTAAGTATTGGTGTGGGCCAAGACTATTAGTTAATTCTTTTATCTCGTTTAGTCAAAGCTTCAAGAGATTAATACTTCCTTCTTTATAGGTTGGCCGATTGTCTAAGGGAACCACTTTTTGGTTCTGGATTTGGTAGGAAACCAAATCGGTGAAAGGTAAGGGCTTTCGACAAACCCTTTTTGGTCTAGATGTTGTTGGTCGAATGTGTGGATGCCTAACCCTATGCTTTGGCCGATTGTAGGAGCTAGTTCTCGAGGGGCTTAGATCGCTTTTGTCGGATTTCCGGACTCGTGATTACCAGTGTGTATAAACTAACACACTCGATATTTAGTAATATTATTAATAAACCTGTTTGCCTATTAAAATCATGACAAGATGATGGATTATTGGATACCCAAACGGGGTATGTGTAACGTATCCGGTAAGTCAAGATTGTTACTAGATTACCGATGATCTATATGGTATCATGACTATGTATGTATGTGATATGGGACATGAGTCAAACATATTAGCATGATATGCATAATTTGTATGATATGCATGATTACATGAGTTGGTTTGTTGATGGGTGATATGAGTGGAGGGGGCAGTGATGATTTTGTGCTGACGAGCACCAGTGTTTTGGTAACACACCTTGTGACTTTGGGTCACCAGTGCTTTGGTAGCACATTTGTGTCTTTGGGACACCAGAGGTTGGGCACCTCATTGCGACTTGTCCCTGTGGTTAACACCACCGTGGGTTGGCCCCACATGAGATATGGGATCGCCTCGCTAGTGATTGGGTATCACACGATGGGTTGGCCTCGTCATTCGATTATTGTGACTACTGGGCCGGTGCTTTGGTAGCACATTTGTGTCTTTGGGACACCAGAGGTTGGGCACCTCATTGCGACTTGTCCCCGTGGTTAACACCACCGTGGGTTGGCCCCACATGAGATATGGGATCGTCTCGCTAGTGATTGGGTATCACACGATGGGTTGGCCCCATCATTCGATCATTGTGACTACGGTCACCGGTGCTTGGGTAGCACATTGTGTCTTTGGGACACCGGTGTTTTGGTAACACATTGTGACTATACGTCACAAAGTGGTTTGGCACCACTAGTGGTTTGGTACCACACGGTAGAAAAAGGAGATACGGATGGTTAGGATCGGGTTGCATTAATTATGTTGCTATGTATGATGTGTGTTAGCATGTTGTTTCATCGGGAGCGGGATTTATGCATCGAGTCACTCGACTCACCCTCTCCTTTGACGCTTTGGTGACTCGTAGACGGACATGGAGCCTGGATGGACTCGGGTGCTCATGCCATGCTTGATAAAGTTTTACTCCAACTCTATCATTTGGGTACTTTAGTTTAATTACTTTCATTTAGGTTTTAATTTGGATTTGTAAAAGGCCTTTAAATTATGTTCTATGATGGGTATGCTTTAATTAGATTCTCAACCGCTTAACAAATAACTTGGCATGAAATTTTACTAAAACGGAAAGACAACGTTTTCAAAATTATATCGAAATGTGTTTCAAACTATACCATCGGGTATCTCGCTATGTTTTGCTACACAATAAACTCAAATGATTTCCGAATCAAACTTGATTTTCTACTAAGTCTAAAATGTGTCAAAATGGCACTAAGAAACTATTGGAAGTGCTAAATGAAATCAACTCGTTTTAACTATATACTTGGATAGGTTTTCAAAATCTAATCAAACAAGCCTACTCAAACTTTCCTCAAATTCACTATGTTTTCACCCCACTTCTAAACGAAAAAAATCTGGTCACTCAAAGACGTTTTTCCCCGTAACATGCCAGATTCGGGCGTAGTGTCTTGTCCGAGTTTGGGGTGTTACATTCATATAAAAAAGAATGATGCAACCCAAACCCAAGCCTATTTGTCCATCCGCTACACACCACCCGTACCTGCCAATCACACCGTGGGGACTACTAAGTCAACCCTCCATCCGCTACACACATATAATTTGTGTCATTAGACACCATATTCAAATAATGTAAACCGGTTACCAAATTCGGATAATGTAACCGAAGTTACCATATTCAAATTTTGTGACCGTAGTCACCATATTCCGTTGGTGAGACCGAAGTCAACACCTTCTTCCCCTTTCACATAGATCCCGAATGCCCCATGAATTTTATAACATATATAACATACATATTTCTCATTCATGTTACTATTCACATGTTCAAAATATAACATATTCATAATCCTATCAGTAGGAAACGCACTGCGAGTACTCTTTCATTTGTGGTGCTTGACCACATTCACATTATTATGCATATTCATATAATTATTAATTGCCATACAATTTATTGAAGATTAGTATGGGTACACACTGATTGGCTTAATAGATTCCTTGAAATCCCGAAGAACGATCTACCGATCTAAAGTTTAGATCTCATTAATTCCTATATTCGCCCATCATACAAAAACACATTAATAACCTTTTCGATTTTAAAACCAAATCCCAATAGGAATGGTATTACTAATACTTACCTTGTTTGCCGATTGGATTGATCAAGTTCCCAAAAATTACTAGTATCCTTTTTCCTTGAAATCGGCTAACACTAAATCATGTAATTTTGTCAGTTTCTGACTTTTGGATCAATGAAAAATAATTCTAAATACCAAAAATAAGCCTTGGCCGATTAGATCTATGTGCTTTCCAAATCTGAAGAGGATTCCTTGCCCTATATGTCTGTCGAAATCTTCATGTTAGATTTAATCTAACATATACATCATAACCTTTAATCAAATAAATTTATCTTACCTTAGATCCTTGATCCTTATATTCGATGATTGTAGACCCCTTTAGATGTCGTCGAGTTGATTGCTCCTTTACTTAGAATCAACAAAGATTCGGCTTTGACAAAGAGAAACAGAGAAGGAAATAGAAGAAGAGGAGATGGATTTTGCTTAAAGAAAAATTCGCAGAGAGGGGAGAGAGCTAGGAAAATTTTCGGCACAGAGGAAGAGAAAGCAAACGTTGATGAGTAGCCCTCCCGCCCTCCTTTTATAGCCGAAATTATCAGCCTAGAGTCCCTTACTTGGCCACCACTCCTCTTTTGATAATATTATCTCTTTTATTTAAAAGATAAAAGCCTTTAATCCATCAATTATCTCCTCAATTTTCTTAAAAGAAAATCCTTTATTTATCACTTATTATTCACATATTTATGCAAATAAAACTCTTCCTTTTCTAGAAACCCATGCCGTCCACCTCAATTTTCCGGAAGCAAAAATAAAACTTATTTATTTGCTTCTCAAGTGACTCGAACTCAGGCCTATTTCCCTGCATGTGGCGCCATTTCCAGAGGCCCTAAGTGGCATCTTCAGGCTACTTTTCCAAGCCTGTTTGTGTGTCAAACTTCTCCAACTTTTTCTTTTAAGGCCCTCTATGTAACACCCTAGTTTTAGGGGTTAGGCATTTGGTGCTTAGCTTGAGTGTTGGCACACTTCAGTGTGTGGTTGGGTAAGTTTTAGGGGTCCTGAGAACCCTAGGTGGTGGTAGGTTGCCTTAGAAAATTTTTAGTTTTAGGGGCTAAAAAGGAGAACTTGGATAGAGGGGGTCTTAAGAGAATTTTTGGTGGAATTTTGGCATAAAGAGTGGCTTGGTAGAGTGGCAAGGAGGCGCCACTTAGAGCATGGAGAAGTGACGCCATTTGCGGGGAAGGGCTCGAGTTCGATTCGCAAGGGTAGCATTTTGGGCATTCTTTTTTGCGTCATTTTGGTGGGGTGGATGGACGGTTTGAAAGGCTTAAAAAGTGGAGAAGACTTGGTCATCTTTTTTTTAAATTTGGCTAGTAAAAGTTTGACTTATTCAAACTTTTAAAATGGGTGGTAGGGAGCTATTCTAGGAAGATTTTGGGAGCTATTTTTGGGGGGTTGGAGCTTGGCCTTCTAGTATAAATAGGGGGAGGGGGATGCTCATTTCATTCATCCATCTGCCTCCTCTCCTCTCTTCTCCTCTCTTCTCCTCTCCTTTGCCGAATTTTGTTCCCCATCTCCAAAGCCTGTTGGCCGAACCCTACACTCTCCTTATTTCCCTTTCCTTTTTCACTTCAAAACCGAAGGTACACCCCACACTTCTTTTGTCCCTCCTTTAAAATACCTCTTTGGCCGAAATTGCTATTCCCTCACCTTTATTTAATTAGTAGCCGAATCTACCCTTTGCCGAATTTCCTTCCCTCAACTTGATAGCACTTGGGGCCGAGTGTTAGCTTAGATCCTTTCGAGTTCCGTGACTGAGATACTTGGGGTTTTAGTGGTCGGCCAAGCCTCCGTTGTAGCAGTCAGTTTGGTCAAGTGGAGGTAAGATTACTTATTAAGGTTAAGTGCTTAAGTGGTGTTTTGAGGGTTAACTGCACACTGATTAAGCTTTTGCATGGAGGCCACAACCGATCAGTGGGCAAGGGAAGGCCCCTGTCCCAAAGTTTAAGAAAAGAGCGGTTAGCGCACAGACGTGATTGGCCACCGGGGTGTGGGCCAGCAACAGGAAGCATTAAGCAAATAGCCGTAGTTTCGCTAGACGATAGCATCGAGGATCGAGAGTCTAGAACTCCTAGTAATAAGGTGTGTAATTAACCATTGTTTCCGGGATTTGAGTATATCCGCTTATGTTATATGCTTACTAATAAGTGCAGTGGTAAAAGTGTGATAAATACCCAAAAAGGGGTATGAAGATGATCAGGTTAGTAGCAAAGTTTGTAAATTATGTGAACACTGATTTTATTGTGTGAGAATGCCTATGATTGCGAATAGCATGCACATGCATCATCTACGCATTATATCATGTTACATGTGCATGGGTGGGTTATGAAAAGAAGGTACGGGTGTACTTCGAGTACGTGGTTGATGTCAGCTTTGTGCTACATCGTGGATTGGCGCTGACTGAGGTCGCGTTGTGGATCTTTGCGATTTAGTTCGCGTGGTTACCTTGATTGATATCGGCTTATGCCATATCGTGGCTTGATGGATTGCTGTGTGCTCCATCGTGGTTTGATGTTAGCTATATGCTACATCGTGGATGGCATTGGTTGCCTTTTTGGAGGAAAAAGGAGAGGGTGACTCGATAGTCCCCTGGTGTGTGGTAGGCTGGATAAGGGGGTGTGTAGCGGATGGACCCTAGGTTTGGGTGGGTTTCATGATTGCATTATTCCGTTTATGAAATAATATGAGAATGGGCCAAGCCCAATGAATAGGTATGTTTTGGGGACATACGTGGACATGGGCCAAGCCCAGTTGATATGTGGACTAATGTGGAAAGGGCCTGGTCCAGTTTTTGTAATAATTTGAAGGTGGGCCAAGCCCAAGATTGTGGTAATAATTATACTTGCATGTTGCATTTGATAATTGGGATGTTATGTGGTTTGCATGTGGGTGGATTTCGATGGTTTAGTTACACACTGAGTCTTTGTGACTCACCCAATCTCTTATCCAACATCGCAGGTGGAAGGATGATCGGACCGGGTTGGAGTGGATACAAGGTGGCCCATGCAAAGGACGTTTTAATATTTTCTTTATGCACTTTATTACCAAGTACTTGGAATCATTATGTTGTGATAAGAGCCTCTTAAGTTATTTGGTTTTCTTTTGGTAACTTATGTCTAAAGAGATTTGGGAATAATGTTATTTTTATGAACTAAGCTTAAATCACTTGAGCCTGATGTTTTAAACGTTTCCCAACCTAAGCAAATTGACAACTAAGAGTTTTAAAGACGAAACTCCGAGATTTCAAAGTAACCTGACGGTTTGCAAACAAACATGCCCAAGATTTCTGCTAGTGAAACTACTCTAAAGGAGTTTAGACAAAAAGTTAAACGGCAACCTGTTTTCGCCAATAAGTTTTTCCCATAACATAACCAGATTCATGGTCGTAGTGAATGGGCCGGATTTGGGGATGTTCTGATTTAATATCGAGCCCGGTTCAAAACTCGGCTTTGAGGGTTTTGGGCCCAACAACCTTTTCAAAGAGGGCTTTTAAGAAATTTTTCAGTGTGTCGGCATGGCACTGTACCTCAGACCGAAGTCCACCTGTAAGTACTTGGACTTTTGAAGTGATTTGGTTGTATGAATTGTTATGGGTTTATTTGGGCTCGTAGAATAGAATACTAGGATCTGTTGGACCCTAAGATTAGTCTACTCAAACACGTGCATAAGATTTAAAGTGCCTAATAAACAAACTCGTGAAGTAAGTCGCCGAGTTAAGGTGTGGCAACCATTGTGCGCATGTCTAGGAGTGGATCGGAAGAGCTTGGTACTTAGCGATCCTCGTGACTCACCTCCTCTTCGCAGAATCCTACCCAGTGCGCAGCCTACGGTTCACCTTAACCAAGAGGACTTGTTCATAGGATAAACCGATTATTAAAACCCGAAAGGGATTTGCCTCACTGCTTTAAAACCCTTAGTTTTAAAATTTCCAAAATTTACCCTTTGGTTTGTAAGCTCTAAATCGATTTTGAAAGATGTTTTCTCGATTTACAAAATTACCAAAAATACCCTGTAGGAAAATGACGAAATTACCCTTGGGTAGGAAAAGGAAACTTGATTGCTCGAAAGAATTACTTCGGAACCTTCATTGCATAAAATTGCTCGTGGATAAAATGTTGAAACAATAATTTCTAATGCATAAAACTTTCTAAACAGATTAAGTCAAGCGCTAGAGATGAGTTCTAGGGGACGGTAGAGGAAGAATGCGGCCGGAACCGGTAGGGTCCGCTATGGGTCGAAAGTGAAGTGCCGCCAGCAAGAAGTGGGATGTAGAGGAACAAGATCCGATAAGTGAAGAGAACGCAGATGTCGCAGGCTATGTTACGCGCGTGCTTCAAAGCAAGTGGCAAGAGCTAGTAGGGGAAATGGAGCTCGGAAGTCGTGCCGAGAGGCTTAGGTCTAACGGGGTGAAGTTTTTAGGGAGTATCCGGAGTAGCTCCGAACGTAGCGGAATATTGGCTAGAAGGAGTCGAGAGAATTATGGACGACTTGGATTGCGCCTCAGAGGAAAAGCTTAAAGGTCTTTGTTTCGCTTCTACGGGATGAGGCTTATCGATGGTGGCTCATCACAAACACGGTGTGCTTAGCAAGCAGATCGATTGGATTGGGACTACTTTAAGGAAAAGTTTGAAGGAAAATACGTTGGAGCAAGCTACCTAGATGCGCAAAGGAAGGCGTTTCTAAATCTAGTACAAGGAAGTAAGTCGATAGCGGAATACGAAGCAGAGTTTGTACGGCTAAGTCAATATGCTAAGGGAATTGTGGCCACTGACTATGAAAGGTGCGTCCGGTTTGAAGATGGATTGCGAGATGAGCTTCGAGTGCTGATCGCTCCGCAGAGGGAAAGAGACTTCGCGGTGCTAGTGGAGAAAGCTCGTATAGCCGAAGAAGTTAAGAGGACGGTAAGGGAAAACCGAGAAAAAGAGGAACGAGAATAAGAGAAATATTGGGTCACAAGATCGTTAGGTAAGGCCCGTAAAAGACCAAAGATCGAGAATCCTGTAAGTGCACTTGTACCAGTGAATCGGAATTGTCTCTGTGCTCGATGTGGAAGACCTCACACAGGAGAGTGCTGGGGAAATAGTAAAGAATGTTTTCGGTGTGGATCTAAGGCACATCTGGTTAAGAATTGTCCTCAAGCGACGAGGGGTCGTGGTTCAAGTCTTGGAAGGAGTGGTTCTAGTCGGAGTCAGCCAAGGATGTGATTCTAGGTAAGCTCCTTTGCTTGGGTACTTGCGTTAATTGCTTTGTTTGCTTATGAGTTAGCCTTTCCGGTGTTGCTAAGAGAGACGTTTCGAATTTTGAGTGCGAAATTAGAGATTGTGTAGGACGATAGCCTTAGTAAGATCAGAGTGCGCAGCATAAGCGTAAGGTGGTAAGATAGGTTGTATGGACGTTTGTTAGTAAAGTAATTTCGAGGACGAAATTATTTTAAGGAGGGTAGAATTGTAACACCCTAGTTTTAGGGGTTAGGCATTTGGTGCTTAGCTTGAGTGTTGGCACACTTCAGTGTGTGGTTGGGTAAGTTTTAGGGGTCCTGAGAACCCTAGGTGGTGGTAGGTTGCCTTAGAAAATTTTTAGTTTTAGGGGCTAAAAAGGAGAACTTGGATAGAGGGGGTCTTAAGAGAATTTTTGGTGGAATTTTGGCATAAAGAGTGGCTTGGTAGAGTGGCAAGGAGGCGCCACTTAGAGCATGGAGAAGTGACGCCATTTGCAGGGGGAAGGGGCTCAGGTTCGATTCGCAAGGGTAGCATTTTGGGCATTCTTTTTTGCGTCATTTTGGTGGGGTGGATGGACGGTTTGAAAGGCTTAAAAAGTGGAGAAGACTTGGTCATCTTTTTTTTAAATTTGGCTAGTAAAAGTTTGACTTATTCAAACTTTTAAAATGGGTGGTAGGGAGCTATTCTAGGAAGATTTTGGGAGCTATTTTTGGGGGGTTGGAGCTTGGCCTTCTAGTATAAATAGGGGGAGGGGGATGCTCATTTCATTCATCCATCTGCCTCCTCTCCTCTCTTCTCCTCTCTTCTCCTCTCTTTTGCCGAATTTTGTTCCCCATCTCCAAAGCCTGTTGGCCGAACCCTACACTCTCCTTATTTCCCTTTCCTTTTTCACTTCAAAACCGAAGGTACACCCCACACTTCTTTTGTCCCTCCTTTAAAATACCTCTTTGGCCGAAATTGCTATTCCCTCACCTTTATTTAATTAGTAGCCGAATCTACCCTTTGCCGAATTTCCTTCCCTCAACTTGATAGCACTTGGGGCCGAGTGTTAGCTTAGATCCTTTCGAGTTCCGTGACTGAGATACTTGGGGTTTTAGTGGTCGGCCAAGCCTCCGTTGTAGCAGTCAGTTTGGTCAAGTGGAGGTAAGATTACTTATTAAGGTTAAGTGCTTAAGTGGTGTTTTGAGGGTTAACCTGTTTACCTGATTAAGCTTTTGCATGGAGGCCACAACCAGTCAGAGTGGGCAAGGGAAGGCCCCTGTCCCAAAGTTTAAGAAAAGAGCGGTTTCTGCTGTACGTGATTGGCCACCGGGGTGTGGGCCAGCAACAGGAAGCATTAAGCAAATAGCCGTAGTTTCGCTAGACGATAGCATCGAGGATCGAGAGTCTAGAACTCCTAGTAATAAGGTGTGTAATTAACCATTGTTTCCGGGATTTGAGTATATCCGCTTATGTTATATGCTTACTAATAAGTGCAGTGGTAAAAGTGTGATAAATACCCAAAAAGGGGTATGAAGATGATCAGGTTAGTAGCAAAGTTTGTAAATTATGTGAACACTGATTTTATTGTGTGAGAATGCCTATGATTGCGAATAGCATGCACATGCATCATCTACGCATTATATCATGTTACATGTGCATGGGTGGGTTATGAAAAGAAGGTGCGGGTGTACTTCGAGTACGTGGTTGATGTCAGCTTTGTGCTACATCGTGGATTGGCGCTGACTGAGGTCGCGTTGTGGATCTTTGCGATTTAGTTCGCGTGGTTACCTTGATTGATATCGGCTTATGCCATATCGTGGCTTGATGGATTGCTTTGTGCTCCATCGTGGTTTGATGTTAGCTATATGCTACATCGTGGATGGCATTGGTTGCCTTTTGGAGGAAAAAGGAGAGGGTGACTCGATAGTCCCTGGTGTGTGGTAGGTTGGATAAGGGGTGTGTAGCGGATGGACCCTAGGTTTGGGTGGGTTTCATGATTGCATTATTCCGTTTATGAAATAATATGAGAATGGGCCAAGCCCAATGAATAGGTATGTTTTGGGGACATACGTGGACATGGGCCAAGCCTAGTTGATATGTGGACTAATGTGGAAAGGGCACAGTCCAGCTTTTTGTAATAATTTGAAGGTGGGCCAAGCCCAAGATTGTGGTAATAATTATACTTGCATGTTGCATTTGATAATTGGGATGTTATGTGGTTTGCATGTGGGTGGATTTCGATGGTTTAGTTACACACTGAGTCTTTGGACTCACCCAATCTCTTATCCAACATCGCAGGTGGAAGGATGATCGGACCGGGTTGGAGTGGATACAAGGTGGCCCATGCAAAGGACGTTTTAATATTTTCTTTATGCACTTTATTACCAAGTACTTGGAATCATTATGTTGTGATAAGAGCCTCTTAAGTTATTTGGTTTTCTTTTGGTAACTTATGTCTAAAGAGATTTGGGAATAATGTTATTTTTATGAACTAAGCTTAAATCACTTGAGCCTGATGTTTTAAACGTTTCCCAACCTAAGCAAATTGACAACTAAGAGTTTTAAAGACGAAACTCCGAGATTTCAAAGTAACCTGACGGTTTGCAAACAAACATGCCCAAGATTTCTGCTAGTGAAACTACTCTAAAGGAGTTTAGACAAAAAGTTAAACGGCAACCTGTTTTCGCCAATAAGTTTTTCCCATAACATAACCAGATTCGGTCGTAGTGAATGGGCCGGATTTGGGGATGTTACACTCTAGCCCTTATTTCCTATTTTGAACTTTAAAATTTGACATTTCGGCATCATTTCTAAGTTTCCTAAAATTTTCGTTTGGCTCTTTAAACTTGACATTTCCTTACATTTCCAAGTTTCCAGAAATGTTTACTTTCCTCTTTTGAATCATTTCCACATCATTTCCTTACATCCCCTAGTTTCCAAAAATGTCCACTTTCCTCTTTTAAACTTAACGTTTCCAAAGCATTTCCTTACATTTCCATACATTGCCTTACATTTCCAAACATTTCCATGCACCTTAGGGTTCCTAGAACTCCTCAGAACACATCCAACACGCCCACTGAGCCCACTATCTCATGAATTACACACGAACGCATAACCCCTAATCTAGGATGTTACATAGTGTCTCAAGTTCTTGAACATCCAAAACTTTGCCACAAATGCCTTTCATTATATTGGATAGTTCAATTACACAAGACATCACCTTTTTCGACATACAACACCGCATAGCAACTGGAAGTAAGTCTTGCATCAAGATGTGATAGTCATGCGATTTTAAGCCATATAGTCTTCGATCTTTGAGACTCACACATCGAGATATATTTGATGCATACGCATCCGGGACCTTTATATCATTCAATACCATACAGAACACTACTTTCTCTGCCTTCGACATTGAATAAATAGCAGGCGGCAACTGATACTTCATATTCGGAAGTGCTTGGGGATGAAGCTCACACCGAATTCCCATGTGGACTAAATCAAGTCGACTCTGAAGATTGTCTTTTGATTTTCCATCGACATTCAAAATAGTCCCAATGATGTTCTCGCAGACATTTTTCTCAATGTGCATGACATCAAGATTATGATGTAAAATCTGATGCTCCCAATAAGGTAACTCAAAAAAATACTTCTTTTTTCCACAAATCCGCCTCATTAGGATCATCCTCTTCATCAGATTCATCATCAGATCCATCCCTTGATCTTCTATTTCTTTGCGTGTTGGCGGGTTGATTCATCTTCCCATAAATAAAATTCATATCTTTCAACATGAATAATATTTTGGATCCACTGGTCTGCGAAGGAGCTTCTCCGAACTCTTCAGTACCGTCAAAGTGAGCACTCTAAAATCTAAATCTATGATTTTCCGGTAACCACCAACGATGCCCCATGTAAGAGAACTTCTTCCCATTATATAACCATTGCGAACATGTTTGCGCAGCACAACAAGGGCAAGCATAACGTCCCTTGGTGCTCCGACCAGATAAATTGGCATAGGCCGGGAAGTCATTAATAGTCCACATCAAAGCCGCACGTAAATTGAAGTTCTCCTTTCTCAGTACATCGTATGTCTCAACACCAGCCCATAATTGTTTTAACTCTTCAATAAGTGGCTGCAAATATATGTCAATATCATTCCCGGGCCCTTTCTCTCCAGGGATAATCATAGACAATATAAAGGATGATTGTTTCATGCAAACCCATGGAGGCAAATTGTAAGGAACAAGCACCACCGCCAAGCATCAGACGCGAGTGCTCATGATTTTGTAAGGGTTAAATCCATCGAGATGCTAGCCCCTGACTTTACACTCCGGGATCGCTTGCAAAGCTTGGAAATTTGGAGTCAAATGATTTCCAAGCTAAAGAATCTGCAGGATGCCTTAACAGTCCATCATCGGTTCGTCCATCACGGTGCCACGCCATTGACTTGGCTGTCTTCGACGACATGAAAAGCCGTTAAAGCCTTGGTATTAGCGGAAAATACCGCAAAATCTTAACTGGCTGCTTTCTTGACTGTGTATCGTGTTCATCCTCGTTACCATCCTCTATATTTCTATTAATCCAATGGGATTGACCGCATACATGACAGCACTGTTGGTTTATCCGGTCTCCCCAATACAACATGCAGTCATTTGGGAAACTATGAATTTTGTTGTAGCCAAGGCCCAAATCCTTTATCAGTTTCTTCATGTCTTTGGAAGATTGAGGATTTTCATAAACGGGAACATTTCTTGCAGAAACTCTAACAAAGATTGTCAACGAAGTTTTGGTCCATCCTCCCAAACATTTCAAGTGAAAAAGACGAATACAAAAAGACAGCTTTGGAAAATTTTGATCCTCATACGCTTCTTCATTCATTTCACCAAGTAACGATAGAACCCTCGCCGCTTCTTCATTTGGCTATTCATCAGGTACACTTCTTCCCCTTCGATGAAAGTATTTCCACCAAAATTATAATCATCGGCCGCACCAAGTCGTGGAAATGACCGAAACCATCATCTTTGTGCATATTAAAAGCATCCCGCAACATGCCTTCCATGTTATCATCTCTAACATTCGATGGTAAGCAATCGTGAGGATAACCTGCATTCATCGATGAAGATGCTCCACTAGATGTACACTCTCCATGAAAATTCCATTTTTGTACCCCGGACAAAGCCATCAACAACTAGATGTTCAGTGAGACAACTTCACGATAATGCCAATTGATATTGCAACACTTCTTACACGGGCAAAGAATCATATTCTCTTGGCTTGCATTTTGAAATGCGAAATTCAGAAAAGTTTCTACTCCATTTCGATAGCCGTTGCTTACCCTTGACAATTTCATCCAAGTCCTATCCATTTCGTAGTTGTTGAAGTCTAAAGTTGACAATAAATTACACGGCTAAATTTTTAATTGACAAGAATTTGATTTTTAAAACAATTTTTTTTTTAAGATTCATCATACATGGCATTGTAAGTTATGTATTATGTAAGTTATGAAGTTTGATCTTAAACTTATGTAAGTTATGAAATTTGATCTTAAAATTATGTAAGTTATGAAATTTGATCTTAAAATTAAGTAAGTTATGTATTCTTTAAGATTTATCATACGTGGCATTGTTACACCTAAGGAGGATCCATTATATCTAACAGTGAGATATAAGGCAACCCGTCAGGTTTCCAGCCTATATACTTTGAATCTTTTTTTTATCTATACAAGTATTATGTAAGTTATGTAAGTTATGTATTATGTAAGTTAAATAATTTGATGAAAGCTATGTAAGTTATGTAAGTTATGTATTATGTATTATGTAAGTTAAATTAAAATTTCAAATCGAGAATCAGTTGATGTGTGAACATATATGGCATGCATTAAATATTAATTGGTTTTAGTTTTTCGTTTGAGGTAGGCTGGAAAATGTTATTATATGTTTATTTAGAATTGAAATTTGTTGTGATGTTGTTAAATTTAAAAAGTTTTTAACTTACTCCTTTTAGAAAAAGAATTTTTTCCTATATTAAAACATATTTAAATAATGATCTGTATTATTATATTTATAACAAAATATTTATAAGTTTTTAAATTACTTCTTTTAAAAAATAATTTATTTTTTATACTAAAACATATTTAAATAATGACCAATTTTATTATTATACTGATAACAAAATATTATTACCATTTTAGAAAACATTGAAAATATTGATTGCATAAAATCAAACATTATTAATATAAAAACTTAGTAATTAGTAATTAGTAATAAACCAAAAAGCCATATAAATGTAAGTATTCTTAAAGGAATAAAAATTGTTTTTTTCTTATTTTATAAAACATTTATTAAAAATAAATACAATTAAATTCATTTTATTGAAAAGCTACTGCTATTATTAGCCCACTACTTTTGTGAGGATATTAATTAAATCATTTTATTTTACAAATTTTAAAATTTAGGTCTCATTATTATTATTATTATTATTTGTTTATGTTATTTTTTATATCGTACCGTACCTTAAATTTTAAAAAATAATACACGGGAGCTTGTAAAAAATCTAAGCGGCATGATTAGATCGTCTAATTTGGAGGTTGTTCAAACATTATTAATAATAAATGTAAATAATAAATAAGCAATTTAGACAGAAATTCTTTAAGATTCATCATACGTGGCATTGTTACACACTGGGGAGGATCCGTTATATCTTATGGTGAGATATAAGGCAACCCGTTAGGTTTCCAGCCTATATACTTTGAATCTTTTTTTTTTTGGACAGCAATAGAACAAACAGTATATATACCAACAAGCAGGATAATAAACAGCAATTTGGACAGCAAATCCAATCCAACAGTTGCAGGAGCAATAGGATAATAAATCAGTAAAATGAATATAAACAACAATAATAATGATTTTATACCTGTTAAGTTATTACCACCAAATCCAATCCAACAGTTGCAGGAGCAGCGGGAAGCAGTAACTGAAATACAAACAACATATGAATTAACAAATGCTATTGATTAATTACAAAATGCTATTTACTAAAAACTAATACTCACATTCTTGGACTGAAAGAAAAATAGTCAATTCGGTAGTCAATCTAAGTCCTCTTCAATTCTACTCACTTTCAAAATTACCTGTGAAGACAATATTTGAGCTTTCAGATCAGCAAATAATTTGCAGCAATTTAAACACCACAATTAACAACATTTTTAGACCTCAATTACAGCAATAAAACATCTCAATATACAGCAAATAAACAGTTCAAATTACAGTACCTGATGGTATACCTCTGCAGCACTTTAACACTTCGATTCACAACAGTTAAATACTTCAGTTCCAACAGTTTAAAACTTCAATTTACAGCATTCAAATTGATCAATTTGCAGCAAAAAAGGTATATATATTCACAAAATGGAAAAATATTTATACAAAAAAAAGATAAAAGACATTTAAAGCATTATGGGAGAATAAAAATTGGTTATTATTACCATTTTACATGGAAAAATGCATAATGTCTGTTGACTTCTTATGTATGGCAGAAGTGAACAAACCTTAGTAGTGTCTTGGGCTCCTTGATAGTTCATCCAATCTTCAGTCCGTATATAAATGTTGTTGGCACTTTCCATTCAGATGCACTATTCATCTAAAAAAAGATAGAAAAAGAAATCAAACTTAGTAGTGTCTTCCAAAAACCTGAACTCATCTCTTGTTGCTAGATACAAGGTAGTCGTTCATATTATATGACTCTTAAATTAGTCAGCATCAAATTTTCAGTCCTTATATGTAACAGAAGGTAAATACAAAGAATCTCACGATAAGGGAAGGGTAACTATTCAAAATAGAAGCCAAGGTGCTTGAGCTATTCATCCTTTGCAAAGACTTTACTTTTTCTTTAACAAATGTTTTTCATAATTTAAACACTTGCACATGACAAACTAGTACATCTAATTCCTTTTATGTAAAATATTTGATAATAACATCACATTAAATGCACTCAGTTGGGCTACGAAAATACTGCAGAATGTTATCTTATGAATAAATATATTTATCGAAAGCCAAAACACATAGGTGGCTAATCAAATGTTGACAGATGATCCGATAATTACTCTTGAGTTTCAAAAGCTTGACTATTTTCTATGTCCTGTCCAATTTCTAAGGTATCTAATGACAGTTTTTCAGTCACAACCTCACAATGCAAATCAAGCTCCATGACATTGTACACTAATACGACTCCTTTGGCCCTGCGTGTGGAGAGCCAAGAAGCAACCCTCCAAACTAGGGGAGAATGCACAAAGTCCTAGAGGAAAGAAAATAACCAAAAATTAAAATTTTAAAAAAAAACCCTTATGAACCAAATAAAGAAAATACTTTTTGTTTGGGAGTATTTGCATGACTCACAAAGCTTTCCAGTTCCCATAACTATACCATTTTCAATCTATAATTAACTATCAACAATCACCATTCCTGATAAGTTTTTCATAGATTAGCTGCTCTCAATGTTCTTCAAAAGCACAAAGATTCATGGAGCTTGATGATAAAAAATATGATACTCTTAACACGTAATGTGTTTCTCTTTCTTTTGTTTGAGAACATTATATAACCGATTTCTTATCCCGATCTCAGTTCATAGTATTCATAAGAAAATTGATTTATTAACTGAAAGGATATCTAAAAATAAGAAGTGAATAATTTTGAAGGATTGAAAATAACCTGGATACAAGTCAACTTTTGCGTAACTCAGAGTGGAACTATAGTAATGCTCTTTTGCAACAAGTTACTGCATTAAGGAACTATGTATGTGCTCTACAAGATCTGGCACAGCACCCACCTGGCAATAGCCAAGCAAGTAAACTAAATATCATATTATCAGAAAAAGTAAAATTCAAGGGGGTGTGTAAATTTCAAGGGAAACTTACCGAAATCTTCACCAAATTTCAAGGGAAACTTACTGAAATCTTAACCAAAAACTAAATATCATATTTCTACTGAAGAAGTAAAACTAAATGATTATAAACCCTAAACCCAAATTGTAACACCCTGATTTAGGGGCTATGCAATTTGGGTATAATTCCAGTGTTGGTAGGTTTTTGGGTGTGTTTAGAGGTGTTTTAGAGGTTTTGAGAATGCTCGGATAATAGGGAAAGTTGTGGAAAATTTTGGATTTTAAGTAATAAAGAGGGGCTTGGTTTCGAGGGTTTAAAAGAATTAATTGGGCGTTTAAGGCACAAGAAAGGATCTGGCCAAAGTGACTTCATGCGCGGCTTTAGGGGCAGTGGAAGTAGCGCCAGTGGGGGGCTTGGGTTCGAGTCAAGCGGCAGCAATTTTGTTTTATTTTCGCGTCAGGGGATTGGGCTAGGTAGGCCTTAAAAACAAAAGGGCAGGTTTGATGGGCATGAAAGTCCAATTGGCAAAGTGGCTCTTGGGCGCTACTTAGGCGCTGGAGGGGAGAGTGAGGTCGCGGTTTCGAGGGGCCGGAGAAGCAGTTGGCGTTTTATTTTTGTTGGTGGTTATGGGCTTGAGTAGAAAGGGTTTAAAATAAAATGTTGGGGCCTTATGTCATGAAATCAAAGTGGCCGAGTGGCCTGGGCGTTGGAGGAAGGGCGTGCAACAGCAAGGTTCCTGTGTTCGAACCTTGGAGGCTGCAATTGGGTTTTTATTTTTCTTCTTTGGCTTTTTGCTAATTGGACGGCACAAGGAAGCTTCATTAGATAAGGACTTAACTAAGGTTGTTTAATCATTTTTTTGAATTCGGCATATGGATAGCTTTTGTTAGTTTATTATTTTAGATAAATATAGGATTATTCTAGTTAGTTTTAAATTAGAAATTAGAGATATTGGCTGCTATTGGATTGTTTTTTTAATAAGAATAGGTGATAAGATATGAGTTTAATTAGGAGAGAAATGTGGATTAGAAGTAAGGAGGAGTTGGTGGCGGCCAAAGGTAGTTGGGGGTGTTTAAAGTCGGGTGGTCTTTTGCTTTGTTTAAAGTGGTGATATTGGATAAAGTTCTATTAGTATTTTATTTATTTATCTACTTAGTTAGTTTAAGTATAGGATTATTATTATTATTAATTAGATTAAGTGGGGATAATTATTATTTATTTGTTTTTTTTAGTGATAAGTGGGATAATAGTAGAACAATTCAAATTGTTTTGAATTGAACTAATTCAAATGGAATTGAATTAGTGGCTAGGAAGGTGTTGGCCGAATGCTATAAATAGGGGTAGAGTGCCAATTATTCTTCAAGTCTTTTCCAAATCTCTCCCTCTCCCTCTTGGTGTGCCGATTTCTCCTTTGGCCTTTGTAGCCAAATATTTCTTTTGTTTTCTTTTAATCCCTTGATAGCCGAAATCTTTAGCCCTCCATCTCTCTTCTACTTTATCAAGTTTGAAGCCGAACCAGGTGAAGTGTGGTCTTTGTCGACATCTAAAGATTGTAGGTAAGTATCCTAGTTAATTGGTTAGAGGTCGAAACCGAATGGTTGGCCTTAGTGTTGGTTGGCCGAATGCTCTATAGGTTATAAGTGATGTGTTTTGCTTGTTTGTAGCAGCCGCCAAGGAGTCTAAAGGAAGGTCTCGAATTGTTTGGACTCATCAAGGTAGGTAAGTGCTAATATTCGGCCATAGGCCATTTTGGTTATTAAGTATTGACCAATTATGTACCATGATTCTTAGGGGGCAAATCGGATGTAATCTGAGAGGAGCCTTTGAGATTTTAGATTGTTTTGGTAAGTAAGTTAAATTGTAGTTATTCGCTTTGAGATCGTGTATTATAACGTTTAACCAAAGGATTTCGATTAAGTGATTACGATGGACGTGGATGCGAGTACTAGTCAAAGTGGGCAAGGAAAGCTCCCATCCCAAAGTTCAAGAAGAGATCCGTTTTCTGCATGACGAGATTGGCCACGTGGTGTGGGCGACAACGTAAAAACGATAGACAAAAAGCCGTAGTTTCGCTAGACGATAGCGTCGAGGATCGAGAGTCTAGAACTCCAAGTAATAAGGTGTGTAACTAACCCACTGTTTCCGGGTTTTATGTGTTATATGTTTTACTAACAAGTGCAGTAATGAGTGTGCCATATATACCCCTAAAGGGTATAGCGATGACCAGGTTAGTATCGGATCTATTGCAGTGTGATTATTTGTTTATGAGTATGTTTATGGACATTAATAAGCATGTGCATGCATGATCACGATTATATTTTATGTGGCATGTGCATGGGTGGGTTATGAAAAGAAGGTACGGGTGTACTTCGAGTACGTGGTTGATGTCAGCTTTGTGCTACATCGTGGATTGGCGCTGACTGAGGTCGCGTTGTGGATCTTTGCGATTTAGTTCACGTGGTTACCTCGATTGATATGGGCTTTATGCCATATCGTGGCTTGATGGATTGCTGTGTGCTCCATCGTGGTTTGATGTTAGCTATACGCTACATCGTGGATGGCATTGGTTGCCTTTTTGGAGGGAAAAGGAGAGGGTGACTCGATAGTTCCCTGGTGTGTGGTAGGCTGGATAAGGGGGTGTGTAGCGGATGGACCCTAAGTTGGGTTGGGAATCATGTTGCATTATTTTTTGTAATAATATGGAAATGGGCCAAGCCCAATATGACATGTGGATAGGTATGTTTTGGGAACATACGTGGAAATGGGCCAAGCCCAGTTGATATGTGGTTTATTGAGAAATGGGCCTAGCCCAGTATTTGAGTATGATTTGAATGTGGGCCAAGCCCAGATTGTGGTAATTGTTAAAATGAATATATATTACTTGTTGCATTTGATAACTGGGATATTATGTGGCTAGCATGTGGGTGGATTTCGGTGGTTAACTTACACACTGAGTCTGTATGACTCACCCTATTATTTTCAAACATCGCAGGAGACATGTTGATCGGACCGGGTTGGAGTGGATACAAGGTGGCCCATGCAGAAGGAGATTTTCATACAGAAGATGTTTTACTTTATTTAAGTATTTTATATTATCAGTATTTTGGAATTTTATTTGATGTAATAAGGGCCTCTTTGATTTAAAGTACTCTATTTAATTTTGTTGAAGTTTACATTATATTCAGAAATATTTTTTTCAAAAGGTTCATATTATAGTAATTTATAACAATGTTTTAATTGGGAAGTTTTCAACAAGCTTATATTATTTATTAAATTGTAAATGGACATGATTTTCAGAGATAATAAATTTTCAAGTTTTATTCTAAAGTCAAAGATTTCCAACCGTCTTTCCGCAGTGACATAACCAGATTCGGTCGGGACTTGTGGGCCGGGTTTGGGGATGTTACAGTTTGGTATCAGAGCCCGGTTCAAAACTCGGCTTTGAGGGTTTTGGGCCCAAAAACATTTTCCAAAATGGGCTTTTAAAAATATGGATTTTTAAGAAATTTTTCAGGTTATTCTGGCATGGCACCTGTACCTCCGACCCGAGTCCACCAGGTAAGTACTTCAGACTTGTGAAGTAATTTGTTATATGAACTGTTATGGGCTTAGTTGGGCTCGAAGATTAGTGAACTAGGATCTGTTGAACCCTAGGACTAGTCTACTCAAACATATGCATAAGACTTAAAGACTATTAACCAACTGTGAAGTAAGTCGCCGAAAGTTAAGGTGTGGCAACCATTGTGCGCATGTTCAGGAGTGGATGGGAAGAGCACGGTACTTAAGCGATCCTCGTGACTCACCTCCTCTTATTTGGAATCCTACAGTGCGTAGCTACTACGGTTCACCTTAACCAAGAGGACTTGTTCATAGGCTAAACCACTTATTAAAACCCGAAGGGATTTGCCTCACCGATTTAAAACCCCTAGTTTTAAAATTTCCAAAATTTACCCCTATGTTGAAAATTACTAAAATGCCCCTGACTTTCAAAATTTCTGGTTTAACCCCAAACTTAATAAAATTTTCTTACATTGCAAAAGTATCCAATTTTCTGTATTTCAAAATAATAACCCTGACTTTGGAAATTCACAAAATTACCCTGATTGACAAAATTACCAAAATACCCCTGGTTACCAAGATCCTGTTATACCTTTAATTTGCGGAATTTTCGAAAATACTCTTTAGTTTTCGGAATTTTAAAAAGATCCTGATTTAGTAAGGTTTTCGAAATCGCTTTGATTTACTCACGAAAATACCCGGTAGAAAAATGACGGAAATACCCCTGGGGTGAAAACAGGCAGAGATGTCTGGATAGTGAATGTGTGTGGTGGATACCACTAAATGTGCCTTTAGTGAGGAAGGAATGTGTTTTTGTTGATGAATGGATGTGTCCTTATGGATGAACGTGATATTCTGAAATAGAATAGGGAACTTGAACTGAAACTTTGTGTGATCGAAAGAACTACCTCTAGAAATTCTTTTCATAAGATTTGTTCGCGGATAAACAAGTGGAACAATTTCTAATGCATAAAATTTCTTAAATCAGATTAAATCGCGACGATAGAGATGAGTTTTGGGGGCCTTGATAGAGGTAGAATGGCGACATCGGGCCGTGTAGGGTCGGCCATGGGTCGAAAGTGAAGTGCCACCGCCAGTGAAGGGCGAGAGGAACAAGATCAGACGGAAGAAGATGACGCAGTTGTCGCAAGCCATGCTACGAGTGCTCTGAGCAAGTGGCAAGAGCTAGTAGGGGAAATGGAACTCGGAAGTCGGTGTCCGAGAGGCTCAGTCGAATGGTTTTGAAGTTTTTAGGGAGTATCCGGAGTGGCCCCGAATGTAGCGGAATATTGGTTAGAAGGAGTCGAAAGAATTATGGGCGACTTAGATTGTACCCGAGAGGAAAAGCTAAGCAGTCTTTGTTTCGCTTCTTCGGGATGAAGCTTATCGTTGGTGGCTCATTTGTCAAACAAGGTGTGTCTGGCAGGTCGATTGGATTGGGAGTACTTTAAGGAAAAGTTTGAAGGAAAGTACGTTGGAGCAAGTTACTTAGACGCGCAAAGGAAAGCGTTTCTAAACCTAGTACAAGGAATAAATCGATAGCAGAGTATGAAAGTCGAGTTTGTGCGACTAAGTCGAGACGCCAAAGGAATTGTGGCTACCGATTATGAAAGGAGTGTTCGATTCGAAGATGGGCTACGAGATGAGTTGCGGGAGTTGATAGCTCCGCAAAGAGAAAGGGACTTCGCCATTCTGGTAGAAAAAGCTCGGATCGTAGAAGAGGTTAAAAAGACTATAAGAGAAAACCGAGAGAAGAATAGGAACGAGAATAAGAGAAATATTGGACCGTCAGCATCGTTTGGTAATGTCCAGAAAAGACCAAGGATCGAGAATCCTGTGCGTGCACTTGCCCCAATGGATCGGAATCGTTCTTGTGTTCGATGTGGAAGACCTCACACAGGAGAGTGTTGGGGAAATAGTAAAGAATGTTTTCGGTGTGGATCTAAGGCACATCTGGTTAAGAATTGTCCTCGAGCGACGAGGGGTCGTGGTTCAAGTCATGGAAGGAATGGTTCTAGTCAGAGTCAACCAAGGATGTGATAGCGGGTAAGCTCTTTTGCTTTGGTACATGCTTTAATTACTTTGCTTACTTATGAGTTAGCCTTTTCTGTGTTGCTAAGAGAGGTGTTTCGAATTTTGAGCACGAACTTAGAGATTGTGTAGGTACGATAGCTTTAGTAAGATCAGAGTTGCGCAAGCATAAGCGTAGGTGGTAAGATAGGTTGTATGGACGTTTGTTAGTAAAGTAATTTCGAGGACGAAATTATTTTTAAGGAGGGTAGAATTGTAACACCCTGATTTAGGGGCTATGCAATTTGGGTATAATTCCAGTGTTGGTAGGTTTTTGGGTGTGTTTAGAGGTGTTTTAGAGGTTTTGAGAATGCTCGGATAATAGGGGAAAGCTGTGGAAAATTTTGGATTTTTAAGTAATAAAGAGGGGCTTGGTTTCGAGGGTTTAAAAGAATTAATTGGGCGTTTATGGCACAAGAAAGGATCTGGCAAAGTGGCTTCATGCGCTGCTTTAGGGGGCTGGAAGTAGCGCCAGTGGGGGGCTTGGGTTCGAGTCCAAGCGGCAGCAATTTTGTTTTATTTTCGCGTCAGGGGATTGGGCTAGGTAGGCCTTAAAAACAAAAGGGCAGGTTTGATGGGCATGAAAGTCCAATTGGCAAAGTGGCTCTTGGGCGCTACTTAGGCGCTGAGGGGAGAGTGAGGTCGCGGTTTCGAGGCCGGAAGCGATTAGCGTTTATTTTTGTTGGTGGTTATGGGCTTGAGTAGAAAGGGTTTAAAATAAAATGTTGGGGCCTTATGTCATGAAATCAAAGTGGCCGAGTGGCCTGGGCGTTGGAGGAAGGGCGTGCAACAGCAAGGTTCCTGTGTTCGAACCTTGGAGGCTGTAATTGGGTTTTTATTTTTCTTCTTTGGCTTTTTGCTAATTGGACGGCACAAGGAAGCTTCATTAGATAAGGACTTAACTAAGGTTGTTTAATCATTTTTTTGAATTCGGCATATGGATAGCTTTTGTTAGTTTATTATTTTAGATAAATATAGGATTATTCTAGTTAGTTTTAAATTAGAAATTAGAGATATTGGCTGCTATTGGATTGTTTTTTTAATAAGAATAGGTGATAAGATATGAGTTTAATTAGGAGAGAAATGTGGATTAGAAGTAAGGAGGAGTTGGTGGCCGGCCAAAGGTAGTTGGGGGTGTTTAAAGTCGGGTGGTCTTTTGCTTTGTTTAAAGTGGTGATATTGGATAAAGTTCTATTAGTATTTTATTTATTTATCTACTTAGTTAGTTTAAGTATAGGATTATTATTATTATTAATTAGATTAAGTGGGGATAATTATTATTTATTTGTTTTTTTTAGTGATAAGTGGGATAATAGTAGAACAATTCAAATTGTTTTTGAATTGAACTAATTCAAATGGAATTGAATTAGTGGCTAGGAAGGTGTTGGCCGAATGCTATAAATAGGGGGGGTAGAGTGCCAATTATTCTTCAAGTCTTTTGCCAAATCTCTCCCTCTCCCTCTTGGTGTGCCGATTTCTCCTTTGGCCTTTGTAGCCAAATATTTCTTTTGTTTTCTTTTAATCCCTTGATAGCCGAAATCTTTAGCCCTCCATCTCTCTTCTACTTTATCAAGTTTGAAGCCGAACCGGTGAAGTGTGGTGCTGTCGACATCTAAAGATTGTAGGTAAGTATCCTAGTTAATTGGTTAGAGGCCGAAACCGAATGGTTGGCCTTAGTGTTGGTTGGCCGAATGCTCTATAGGTTATAAGTGATGTGTTTTGCTTGTTTGTAGCCAGCGCCAAGGAGTCTAAAGGAAGGTCTCGAATTGTTTGGACTCATCAAGGTAGGTAAGTGCTAATATTCGGCCATAGGCCATTTTGGTTATTAAGTATTGACCAATTATGTACCATGATTCTTAGGGGGCAAATCGGTGAAATCTGAGGAGCCTTTGAGATTTTAGATCGTTTCGGTAAGTAAGTTAAATTGTAGTTATTCGCCTGAGATCGTGTATTATAACGTTTAACCAAAGGATTCTGATTAAGTGATTACGATGGACGTGGATGCGAGTACCAGTCAAAGTGGGCAAGGGAAAGCTCCCATCCCAAAGTTCAAGAAGAGATCCGTTTCTGCTGTACGAGATTGGCCACCAGGGTGTGGGCCAGCAACAGAAAACGATAGACAAAAAGCCGTAGTTTCGCTAGACGATAGCGTCGAGGATCGAGAGTCTAGAACTCCAAGTAATAAGGTGTGTAACTAACCCACTGTTTCCGGGTTTTATGTGTTATATGTTTTACTAACAAGTGCAGTAATGAGTGTGCCATATATACCCCTAAAGGGTATAGCGATGACCAGGTTAGTATCGGATCTATTGCAGTGTGATTATTTGTTTATGAGTATGTTTATGGACATTAATAAGCATGTGCATGCATGATCACGATTATATTTTATGTGGCATGTGCATGGGTGGGTTATGAAAAGAAGATGCGGGTGTACTTGAGTGCGTGGTTGATGTCGACTTTGTGCTACATCGTGGATTGGCGCGATCGAGGTCGCGTTGTGGATCTTTGCGATTTAGTTCGCGTGGTTACCTCGATTGATATGGGCTTTATGCCATATCGTGGCTTGATGGATTGCTGTGTGCTCCATCGTGGTTTGATGTTAGCTATACGCTACATCGTGGATGGCATTGGTTGCCTTTTTGGAGGGAAAAGGAGAGGGTGACTCGATAGTTCCCTGGTGTGTGGTATGTAACACCCCAAACCCGGTCTATGCGTTTAGACAAGATTTGGTTTGTCACACCAATCATACATTCGTTTATTTTCACATGGTTAAGATAAAATAGTGCTACAAAACTTTTTGTTATAAAACCAATGTTCTTAAGAAAACTTAACATATTTGAGATAAAACCATATTAAGAGTTTAGAAATAAAATTTAAATCATCCACACAATAAAACCATAAAACATAATAAGAGGCCTTATTACATCAACCCAATAATAGCAATTAAAATAAAAACTTAAATAAAGTCATAGTTTATTAAAAACCCAAGTTTGTAGTATGGCCTCCACCAAGTCATCTCCGGCCCAAGTCCACGTCAATTTCCATTACGAAATGGTTAATAAAATTTGGGTGAGTTACAAAGAACTCGAGTGTGCAACTCACTTACCACCATTTTTAGGCCGGATCGTCAAGATATCATCTTTGGGCTTGAGCCCATTAATGATTTCAACCATACATCGTAAAGTAACATAATTTAAAGAGAAGAATGCATGAAATATGAATTTCCCAAACCAACCTAGTATCCATCCGCTAACACCCCGTACCAACCAACACACTGTGGGGATCAAGTCAACCCACCCCGCCAAACACACCAATCATGGGCTTAAAGCCCTTAAATAATTTTGTAGTGCACTACAGAACTAGATTGTGACATTGTCACGAACTAGAGGCATTTAGCGAATTTGTGGCAGAGCCACCGAGACTAGGCATTGAGCCATATTGTGTGGCGAGCCACCGAACTAGAGGCAATGAGCCAAATTTGTGGCAGCTGGCCATTCTTCTCTTCATATAACCCACCCCATGCAATCATGCGTATATAACAAATATAATCATATATGATGATTTTCATTAATCCATATCATCGGTGGGTTTATCAATTAACCTTTCATTAGGCTCATATAAACAATTTAACAACTAGCCCATTTAGTAGTTTAGTGACTTTGGCCCATTTTAGCCCAATTTATCGAAACAGAGTATTTTCGGCCCATTTAATCGAACTAGAGTATTATCGGCTCATTTAATCGAACTAGAGTATTATCGGCTCATTTAATCGAACTAGAGTATTATCGGCCCATTTAATCGAACTAGAGTATTATCGGCCCATTTAATCGAACTAGAGTATTATCGGCCCATTTTATCGAACTAGAGTATTATCGGCCCATTTAATCGAACTAGAGTATTATCGGCCCATTTAATCGAACTAGAGTATTATCGGCCCATTTAATCGAACTAGAGTATTATCGGCCCATTTTATCAATTTAGCAGTTTTTCGCATATTTCTTGGTTTTAACCGTTTTCATGTATTTTCACAAAAGTATCAATTACTACATAATTTCCGAGTTTACCACTTTCACGATTTTATCGCAATACTTACGATTAGAAATCTAACCGAAAATGAGTGTGAAGTTACACACTGGTTATGGAGAGAACTAAACTTTCCGCTCTTCAACACCTATCGTATTGTGTTAATTAAAACACTATAATCTATAATAAAACCGATCTAAATATAGCGATCTAGAAATTTACCCTCGGATTTTCGTAAGACTTCTACTTGCGATTTTTCTCCGATCGATGGTTCGCTAACGAATCGAATCCACGAACAAATAATGGTTCGGGAGTACGAACGACTTGAACAATTGATTTTCCTCGGTTGAACGTCCACAACCCGGTGGAAAATCCGGATTCGAAATAGTCCTTTGCTTATACTTAGGGGAATAACAGAACCTCCCCTCTTAGAAGGCTAAACACCGCCCTTTTCTTCCTATTCAGAATGTCTTCAAAGACAAAGATCGTTAATCCAATCTAAGATAAATTTTGAAATAATACCAAGGTTTAAAGATATGATTTCCTTACCACAAAAATCGATTCCAACGATTTGTGTCACCCACGACTTCTTGATTCCAACTTCCGTTATCGCACTAAAGTTTAACAAAATAGCGTTAATAAAATGAACGTTTATTCGATCTAATAAAGCCTTCAAACCACCATCAATATTCGGCTATAATCACTATTAACTAATCGAAGCGAAAAGAATCTCTTACCTAATCTCCACGTCGAAAAGAAAGAATTGAGAATGGTGGTTGATTGATGAAAGTTTCGGCTATGAAAGATTAAGGAGAAGAGAAAATAATTTGGCTTATAAACACTTTAGCATTCGGCCATGAAAGTGTAGGTGGAGAGAATTTCGATTGAAAAGAAATAAAATAAGAGAAAGATGATGATGATGTTGCTTTGATTTCAAAATGAATAGAAGAAAAGAAAAGAAAAGATGAGCTTGAGAGAGAGATGGATATTCGGCAATGGTGAGAGAAAAGAGAAAGAGAAAAGCTTTTGGTGTAGATGATTTTCGGCACTAATGAAATTAAGGCACAAAGAATACCAATTGATGTGCAAAAATGACCAAATGGTCAAAAATTAACAAGGCTTACCAAGGATCAAATTCGGCCAAGGGAGAGAGGTTGAGAGAATTTGCAAAACTATGCACTAAAAAAATGACCAAAACAAAAACCAAAATTCCTAGCCAACTATCACCAAAAATTCGGCTCCCTTCTTTTGCCATGATGCCGTCCAAATGCATGGTCTAATGACCAAGATATTGTTTCCAAAATAATTCCTTGATTCTTGCCTCATATCTTCACACCTTTCCTTATTTTCTTGATACCCTTCCTTAAGTTCAAATTTTCCTTATTCCTTTGATATTCTAACCAAAAATAACAAGTCAACACCTTCCATATATGCTCTTGGCCGACACTTGCTATATTGGTGCATAAAAATTCAAAATAAAATTCACCTAGATGCTAAACATGGGATTCGAACCTTCAACCTCATGCACAAGCTCATGCGCCATCACCACTTGTCCAATAATTCATCTTATGCCTCACTTTGACACTTAAATTAATTTATGTGTCAAAGTCATAATCCACTTCCATAAATAATTTCTTAAAATTAATAATATTCCTTCTAAAAAATTTTAAATCCTTCTTGAGGACTATACTAACCACGAAAATAAATCGAGAAAATTTTACTTTCTAGAATAATTACTCAAAGCACACATAGAAAATAAATTACTCAAATTTTCAGGGTGTTACAACTCTACCCCTAAAAGAAAATTTCGTCCTCGAAATTTACCAGCTGAAAAAGGTGAGGGTATTGTTGCGGAATTGCATCCTCGGGCTCCCACGTAGCTTCCTCCACTCCGTGGTTACGCCACAACACTTTGACCAACGGCACGATCTTCTTTCTTAGCACCTTCACGTCTCGGTCTAAGATTTCCACTGGTTCCTCCTCAAAAGACAAATCCAAATTCAACTCCACTTCTTCTACCGGTACTATGTGCGAAGGATCCGATCTATAGCGCCTCAACATGGACACATGAAAAACATTATGAATTTGACTCAATTCCGGAGGTAACTCAATTTGATAGGCCACTGGACCAACTCGTTTCACCACACGATACGGTCCAATGTATCTAGGACTCAACTTGCCCTTCTTCCCGAATCTGAATATCTTTTTCCAAGGTGAGACCTTCAG
This sequence comes from Gossypium sturtianum, assembly GCA_025698515.1. Taxonomy (NCBI): domain Eukaryota; kingdom Viridiplantae; phylum Streptophyta; class Magnoliopsida; order Malvales; family Malvaceae; genus Gossypium; species Gossypium sturtianum. The sequence goes on along the minus strand of CM046947.1, from coordinate 73,329,484 downwards.
GAAGACTTGATCTCCTACGGCATACTCGATCTCTTTACGCTTCAGATCCGCATACGACTTCTGTCTATCCGAAGCTTCCTTTAACCGTGCTCGAATAACTTTCACTTTTTCTTCCGTTTCAGAAATCATCTCAGGTCCTAACAACTGCCGATCACCCAACTCAGTCCAACAAATAGGAGAACGACACCTACGACCATACAATGCCTCGTAGGGTGCCATCTGAATGCTAGACTGGTAGTTGTTGTTGCACGCAAATTCCGCTAACGGTAGAAAATCCTCCCAACTACCTTTGAAGTCGATTACACATCCCCTTAACATGTCTTCAGAATCTGAATCACTCTCTCCGACTGACCATCAGACTGAGGATGAAAAGCCGTACTAAAATTAAGCTTTGTACCCAAGGCTTCATGCAAAGCTTTCCAAAATCGAGATGTAAACCTAGGATCCCGATCCGATATAATCGATCTGGTACCCCATGCAACCTCACGATTTCGGATACATACGGCTTCGCCAACTTCGCGCAACGAGTAGTCCGTGACGCACCTTTGGTAGAAAATGAGCAGTCTTCGTCAAACGATCAACAATTACCCAAACAGAATTTTTCTTAGTAGGTGTTAAAGGTAACCCACTAACATAATCCATTGTTATCCGCTCCCATTTCCAAAGGGGAATCTTAACTGGTTGCAAAAGACCTGACGGCAATTGATGCTCCGCCTTCACTTGCTGACAAGTTAAGCATTTTCCCACAAATTCTGTAATCTCCCGCTTCAATCCAGGCCACCAAAACCGCTCACGAAGATCCCGATACATCTTATTTCCTCCGGGATGCATAGCATAAGGACTACTATGCGCCTCCCCCATAAAATCATTTGCCTCATATCGAGTCCCTAGGCATACAGACTCTTCCACGAAAGCACAACACACCTTCCATGTTCATACCAAAATCCTCTATCCCACCATTTTCCACTTGTTGAATTAGAAGTCTCAACTTCTCATCTAATATCTGTTTTTCCTTAATTTGATCCAACCACAGAGGTTTCACTTGAAGTTCCGCTACCAAACTACCATCCTCATACAAACTCAAATGGGCAAACATAGCTCTCAAATCAGATACCACCTTACGACTTAATGCATCCGCCACCACATTAGCCTTTCCGAGGATGATACTCAATTGAGAAATCATAGTCCTTTAACAGCTCCACCCATCTTCGTTGTCTCAAGTTTAACTCCTTCTGAGTAAGAAGATACTTAAGGCTCTTGTGGTCCGTATAAATGATAGACTTTTCACCATAGAGGTAATGCCTCCAAATCTTTAAGGCAAAGACCCTGCTGCGCTAACTCCAAATCATGAGTAGGGTAGTTCACTTCGTGCGGTCTCAATTGACGAGAAGCGTAAGCTACAACTTTCCCACTTTGCATCAATACGCAGCCTAAACCCGTATGTGACGCATCACAATAAAGCTGTAAACTCCTTCCCGACCTCGAGTTGAATCAATACCGGCGCTTAGTTAAAACCTTCTTCACCGCTCGAAACTTTCTTCTTTGCTTATCGGTCCATATAAACAACACTCCCTTCCGCAAAAGCTTAGTTAGAGGTGCGGCAACCAACGAGAACCCCTCAACAAAGCGTCTATAATATCCACCAAACCCAAGAAACTCCGAATCTCGCCACCGACTTGGTGGTTTCCAATCCAATACCGCCTCAATCTTCCGAGGATCCACCCTTATTCCTTGGTGATACCACATGACCCAAGAAAGTCACTTCTCTTAACCAAAATTCACATTTCTTGAATTTGGCATACAACTGATTATCTCGAAGCACTTGCAATACAATCCGCAATTGCGAGTCATGTTCTTCTTCGCTCCTCGAATAAACAGAATGTCATCTATGAATACCACCACAAACCGATCTAAGAATGGTTGAAAGACCCGGTTCATCATATCCATAAATGCGGTGGTGCATTGGTCAACCCAAGCGGCATCACTAAAAACTCATAGTGTAAAGTAACGGGTTGGAACATTTGTCTTGTGAATATCCGCTTCTTTCACCTTAAGTGGTGGTAACCCGACCTTAAATCAATCTTGAGAAAGCGAAGCTCCCTTCAATTGATCAAGCAGTCGTCAATCCTCGGCAGAGGGTACCGATTCTTGATCGTCGACTTATTCAATTGCCTATAATCGATACACATACGCATTGACCCATCCTTCTTCTTAACAAACAAAACCGGTGCTCCCCACGGAGACACACTCGGTCGAATAAAACCCCGATCTAGCGGTTCTTGAATTTGGGCTTTAAGCTCCGACAACTCCTCGGTGCCATTCTATAAGGAGCAATGGACACTTTGGAGCGATTCGGGCAAAAGCTCAATACCAAATTCCACTTCCCGATCTGGAGGTACACGGGGAAGTTCTTCAGAAAAACATCCGAAAATTCCTTCACCGTTCTCACATCTTCCATGTGACGGCTCTTTGGCATCTAAAGTACTAATAAATGCTAAAAATGCTCCATATCCTTTTCGTACCAACTTCTCCGCCTTTAACGCAGAAATCACGTTTGTCAAGAAATTTCTCCGCTCGCCTATCATAACTATCTCCTTATCCTCCGCATTCTTATCAACATCCGCACCAAAGACAGTCCAATTGAGCCGGTGCTTAACCAACCAATCCATGCCTGAATGATATCGAATTCGCCAAAAGGCAATTCCATCAAATTTGCCAAGAATGTTTCTCCTTGAATAACTAAGGGCACGTCTCTAAACAGTTTATTAACCACCACCGAGTGACCTAAAGGACTAATCACCCTCATCTCTTTATCGGAAATTTGAGTCTAATTTCAAGTTTCCGGTTATGGTGCTAGCAATGTACGAATGAGTAGAACCAATATCTATCAAGGCAATAACGGGTACATCGAAATGAAGAACGTGCCGATTATCACATCAGTGCATTGCCATCCTCACGACGTCGACCGCATACACCAATCCCGGTTTGTCTTGCATCCGCGTTGCCTCTAGGACCATTGCCTCGACCCGCGCACCTTGACCACGTCCGGCCCCATTACCACCACGACTGGTCCCCGAGCCTCTCGGTGGTTCTGCCGAACTCCTCTTGCGGTGGTGCATCGAAGAGCACGAACTTCTTGAGTTGTATCCATACGTCGAGGGCAACTCCTATATTGATGCTCCGTCGATCCACATTTATAGCAAGCACCCGTTTTCCTCCAACATTCTCCGGAATGTCTTTTCCCACATTCGGCACAATCCCGACTACGATTAACGACTCATCGGTGCTCTTCCTTGAGTGGTTCCTCATTCGGGGGCCTCTTCAGAATCTTCTCGAAGAACCCGAATGCTTGAGATCTTTCTTGCCTCGAATTTGCTCCCGATTTTGGCGTTCCGAGTTCTTAGCCTCTTGGCTATCTTGGCCTTCTCCACAAGAGCGGCAAAAGTTCTAACTTGTTGTGGGGCTATCGAACCCGCAACTCGTCTTTCAAACCGTCTTGAAGCGTACACAACGCTCATGGTCCGTTGCCACTATCGTTCGAGCATAGCGACTCAAGCGTAAGAACTCGGCCTCATATGTCGCCACCGTCTTATTTCCTTGCACCGAGTTCAAGAATTCCTTCCTTCGGGCATCCACATAGCTTGTTCCCACATATTTCCCTTGAAAGGAAGCCTTGAAAAATTCCCGATTAATCAAAGCGACATCAGTGCCATCTCGGATAGTAAGCCACCATTGGTAAGCCGTCTCTCAACAAAGATACCGCTCCTCTTAACTTTTGTTCCACAGTGCACTCAAGATCGCGTCCATAATTCGCTCTCTTCGCCTCAAGCCAATATTCAGCGACATTGGGAGCTACACGAGAGACACCTCTCGAAAACCTCGGCTCCACTTTGGATTTGGTCGCTCCGATATCGACCCACGAGCGGTTGGTCGATTCTGGATCCAGCGACCCTTTCAAGTACTCGCGGCATTGCTCGTGTCACGGCATTATCCTCTTCCATATGGTCGCGTGCGATCCGTCTCACTCTCGAGTGACGCAGTGCATCCATTTCCGACATATGACCCGGCACATCGATTTGCGCCCCTAACACCTGCGTCCTCTACCACGGCCACGCCTGGCGTCCACGACCACGTCCTCTAGTGCTCATGGCGACTAATTCGATTTAATCGATTAAGAGTTTTATAAATCGAATAATATTTGATTGTTTATTAACGATGTCTTATGATATGAAAGAGATAGAGTGTTTTCGCATCAATATCCTATTGTCTCAATCTCTACGGTTTTAACACCTAAAACTAGAAGTTCTAGAGTGTTTCTTATAATCATATCACAATGATAATAAACATACAAAGATATCTGAGATACTTACTTGACTTGGCGCGGGATGCTCATGGTGCCATACTACCTTTAATCAAAACTCTAGAAATTATTTTCAAACAAATTTCTTTATTGAACCCAAACCACAGTAGAGTTTTGGCGGGCTCGATACCACTAAATGTAACACCCCAAACCCGGTCTATGCGTTTAGACAAGATTTGGTTTGTCACACCAATCATACATTCGTTTATTTTCACATGGTTAAGATAAAATAGTGCTACAAAACTTTTGTTATAAAACCAATGTTCTTAAGAAAACTTAACATATTTGAGATAAAACCATATTAAGAGTTTAGAAATAAAATTTAAATCATCCACACAATAAAACCATAAAACATAATAAGAGGCCTTATTACATCAACCCAATAATAGCAATTAAAATAAAAACTTAAATAAAGTCATAGTTTATTAAAAACCCAAGTTTGTAGTATGGCCTCCACCAAGTCATCTCAGGCCCAAGTCCACGTCAATTTCCATTACTGAAATGGTTAATAAAATTTGGGTGAGTTACAAAGAACTCAAGTGTGCAACTCACTTACCACCATTTTTAGGCGGATCGTCAAGATATCATCTTTGGGCTTGAGCCCATTAATGATTTCAACCATACATCGTAAAGTAACATAATTTAAAGAGAAGAATGCATGAAATATGAATTTCCCAAACCAACCTAGTATCCATCCGCTAACACCCCGTACCAACCAACACACTGTGGGGATCAAGTCAACCCACCCCGCCAAACACACCAATCATGGGCTTAAAGCCCTTAAATAATTTTGTAGTGCACTCTACCGAACTAGATTGTGACATTGTCACCGAACTAGAGGCATTTAGTCGAATTTGTGGCGAGCCACCGAACTAGAGGCATTGAGCCATATTGTGGCAGAGCCACCGAACTAGAGGCAATGAGCCAAATTTGTGGCAGCTGGCCATTCTTCTCTTCATATAACCCACCCCATGCAATCATGCGTATATAACAAATATAATCATATAATGATTTTCATTAATCCATATCATCGGTGGGTTTATCAATTAACCTTTCATTAGGCTCATATAAACAATTTAACAACTAGCCCATTTAGTAGTTTAGTGACTTTGGCCCATTTTAGCCCAATTTATCAAAAGCAGTATTTTCGGCCCATTTAATCGAACTAGAGTATTATCGGCTCATTTAATCGAACTAGAGTATTATCGCTCATTTAATCGAACTAGAGTATTATCGCCCATTTAATCGAACTAGAGTATTATCGGCCCATTTAATCGAACTAGAGTATTATCGGCCCATTTTATCGAACTAGAGTATTATCGCCCATTTAATCGAACTAGAGTATTATCGCCCATTTAATCGAACTAGAGTATTATCGGCCCATTTAATCGAACTAGAGTATTATCGCCCATTTTATCAATTTAGCGATTTTTCGCATATTTCTTGGTTTTAACCGTTTTCATGTATTTTCACAAAAGTATCAATTACTACATAATTTCCGAGTTTACCACTTTCACGATTTTATCGCAATACTTACGATTAGAAATCTAACCCGAAAATGAGTGTGAAGTTACACACCTGGTTATGGAGAGAACTAAACTTTCCCGCTCTTCAACACCTATACGTATTGTGTTAATTAAAACACTATAATCTATAATAAAACCGATCTAAATATAGCGATCTAGAAATTTACCCTCGGATTTTCGTAAGACTTCTACTTGCGATTTTTCTCCGATCGATGGTTCGCTAACCGAATCGAATCCACGAACAAATAATGGTTCGGGAGTACGAACGACTTCGAACAATTGATTTTCCTCGGTTGAACGTCCACAACCCGGTGGAAAATCCCGGATTCCCGAAATAGTCCTTTGCTTATACTTAGGGGGAATAACAGAACCTCCCCTCGAAGGCTAAACACCGCCCTTTTCTTCCCTATTCAGAATGTCTTCAAAGACAAAGATCGTTAATCCAATCTAAGATAAATTTTGAAATAATACCAAGGTTTAAAGATATGATTTCCTTACCACAAAAATCGATTCCAACGATTTGTGTCACCCACGACTTCTTGATTCCAACTTCCGTTATCGCACTAAAGTTTAACAAAATAGACGTTAATAAAATGAACGTTTATTACGATCTAATAAAGCCTTCAAACCACCATCAATATTCGGCTATAATCACTATTAACTAATCGAAGCGAAAAGAATCTCTTACCTAATCTCCACGTCGAAAAGAAAGAATTGAGAATGGTGGTTGATTGATGAAAGTTTCGGCTATGAAAGATTAAGGAGAAGAGAAAATAATTTGGCTTATAAACACTTTAGCATTCGGCCATGAAAGTGTAGGTGGAGAGAATTTCGATTGAAAAGAAATAAAATAAGAGAAAGATGATGATGATGTTGCTTTGATTTCAAAATGAATAGAAGAAAAGAAAAGAAAAAGATGAGCTTGAGAGAGAGATGGATATTCGGCAATGGTGAGAGAAAAGAGAAAGAGAAAAGCTTTTGGTGTAGATGATTTTCGGCACTAATGAAAATAAGGCACAAAGAATACCAATTGATGTGCAAAAATGACCAAATGGTCAAAAATTAACAAGGCTTACCAAGGATCAAATTCGCCAAGGGAGAGAGGTTGAGAGAATTTGCAAAACTATGCACTAAAAAAAATGACCAAAACAAAAACCAAAATTCCTAGCCAACTATCACCAAAAATTCGGCTCCCTTCTTTTGCCATGATGCCGTCCAAATGCATGGTCTAATGACCAAGATATTGTTTCCAAAATAATTCCTTGATTCTTGCCTCATATCTTCACACCTTTCCTTATTTTCTTGATACCCTTCCTTAAGTTCAAATTTTCCTTATTCCTTTGATATTCTAACCAAAAATAACAAGTCAACACCTTCCATATATGCTCTTGGCCGACACTTGCTATATTGGTGCATAAAAATTCAAAATAAAATTCACCTAGATGCTAAACATGGGATTCGAACCTTCAACCTCATGCACAAGCTCATGCGCCATCACCACTTGTCCAATAATTCATCTTATGCCTCACTTTGACACTTAAATTAATTTATGTGTCAAAGTCACTTAATCCACTTCCATAAATAATTTCTTAAAATTAATAATATTCCTTCTAAAAAAATTTTAAATCCTTCTTCAGGACTATACTAACCACGAAAATAAATCAGAAAATTTTACTTTCTAGAATAATTACTCAAAGCACACATAGAAAATAAATTACTCAAATTTTCAGGGTGTTACATGGTAGGCTGGATAAGGGGGTGTGTAGCGGATGGACCCTAGGTTGGGTTGGGAATCATGTTGCATTATTTTTTGTAATAATATGGAAATGGGCCAAGCCCAATATGACATGTGGATAGGTATGTTTTGGGAACATACGTGGAAATGGGCCAAGCCCAGTTGATATGTGGTTTATTGAGAAATGGGCCTAGCCCAGTATTTGAGTATGATTTGAATGTGGGCCAAGCCCAGATTGTGGTAATTGTTAAAATGAATATATATTACTTGTTGCATTTGATAACTGGGATATTATGTGGCTAGCATGTGGGTGGATTTCAGTGGTTAACTTACACACTGAGTCTGTATGACTCACCCAATTATTTTCAAACATCGCAGGAGACATGTTGATCGGACCGGGTTGGAGTGGATACAAGGTGGCCCATGCAGAAGGAGATTTTCATACAGAAGATGTTTTACTTTATTTAAGTATTTTATATTATCAGTATTTTGGAATTTTATTTGATGTAATAAGGGCCTCTTTGATTTAAAGTACTCTATTTAATTTTGTTGAAGTTTACATTATATTCAGAAATATTTTTTTCAAAAGGTTCATATTATAGTAATTTATAACAATGTTTTAATTGGGAAGTTTTCAACAAGCTTATATTATTTATTAAATTGTAAATGGACATGATTTTCAGAGATAATAAATTTTCAAGTTTTATTCTAAAGTCAAAGATTTCCAACCGTCTTTCCGCAGTGACATAACCAGATTCTGTCGGGACTTGTGGGCCGGGTTTGGGGATGTTACACAAATTGCTGTTAACTAAACGAGTAAGTGGGTGTGTAAATTTCAAGGGAAACTTACCGAAATCTTCACCAAATTTTTGTTACGAGCACAAACTTGATAAGAAGAAAACCAAAATATATGGGGAATCTGGAGTTTTGGCCTTTTTGGGGAAGATGGAGAGAAGAAAACAAAAATTTTTGGGGAAAACAGTAGCACACAAAAAATGATAAGAATTTCAATTAGAAAATTGGGGAAGAAGAACGTGGGGGAAAATGGGAAATTAGGAGGAATTTCGGAGATTGGGAAATTAGGAAATCTGAATTGGGGATTTTCGGGGCTACAAAAACGTAAGTTAAATTTTGTGGCGCTTTACAGAAAATGCCAGTAAATACGAAGTATAAAAAAATGTTGTTTTTTAAAAAAATTAACACATTCGCGGCGTTTTAGGCAAAACGCCACTAATAAGAAGGATATAAACGACGGCGTTTTCAATTCTCTTAATATAATTTTGTGGCGTTTTAAGTAAAAACGCCGGTAATTCATACCTTTTGCGGCGTTTTATATAAAGCGCCACTAATGACAAATCAAAAACGGTGTCGTTTAAACATTTCATAATTTTTTCCGACATTTTTGTCGAAAACGCCACTAAATATACAACTTAAGCGATAAATCAAGTGTCGTTTTTTTTGTGTGCCTTTTATTGTTATTATATGATTTTTATTTTTTGTGAAAATATATTATATGATTATTATTGAAACTATCAACAAATAAAAACAAAGTATAATGTAGTGAATAAACTATGATTATTTTAATACTTATTTTATTTTAGTATCTTTTTTAAAGGTAATGTATTTGTATCTTTTTTATTCATTTTAATACTTATTTTATTTTAGTTAAAGTTCATCTCAAGTTTTTAAATAACTTAAATTAAATTATTAATTTTAAAAAACAAAGTTGAACTGTTATTTTTTAAACGGAAATAATGACTAAAACTTTTTAAGTTATTAAACATAACAACTTATATGACAATTTACATGTTTTTCATATTTTTTTATAAACTTTTTATTTTTTTATTTTTACTTTTTCTTTATTTTTAGAATATTTTAAAATATTTCATCATTTAACAAATCCCAAGTAAACCTTAAATCCTAAACTATTTCATTTATATTCTAGATGTGAAATTCTAATTGTGGTTTAAATGTATAGTTGAAACTTTAATTTTAATTTAAGCATATATACACATTATTTTAAAATATAAATACATCAATATATTTTTATATTGAATAAATATAAATTTTTATGTATGAAATATAAAAATAAAAAATTATGTTAATTATATCAATAATTGTGTTAATATTTTACAAGATCTGGATCAAATTAAAGTTCATGTATACAATTGCACACTAAACCATTGTTCATGTATGCTTTTGAGATTTAACCCATTTTGATATATATTTTTTAAAAATAATACTTTATTATATTTGTCTTATTTTGATTTATATTCTAAAAAATCCAAGATAAATCACTAAAACATAAACCCTAGACCTTAAATATTATACCTTAAACTAAAGACAGTAAACCCTAAACCCTAATCTTTAAACCCTAAATCCTAAACCCTAAGCCATCAACTCAAAGACCCCAACCCATAAATCCTACAACATAAAACCCGAACCCTAAACTCTGAACCGCAAACCTTGAACCATAATCCGAGACCAAATTTTTTGGGAATTCATGTGGCCAATGTTAGTGTAGTACAAAACATATATTTTATATTCTTATATTGAATAATATGGGTGTAGTACAAAATGGCATGCACCTCAGTAAATTCCAAATGTTTTTCAGTTTTCAAACAGTATCCTTAAACCTTAAACCACAAACCTTAAACCCCAAAACCAAAATATAAAACCCTAAATCCTAAACCCTAAACCATAAAACATAAACCCTAAATCAAAAATAATAAACATTATATCATAAACCCTAAAACTCTAAACCATTGACATTAAACTTTAAGTTCTAAACCATAAACCCTAAAATAAAAAAAAAATTGCGGCGTTTTTATAAAAAACGCCACTATAGCTCACCTTTAGCGGCGTTTTTTAAAAAGCGCCGCTAATGCTCGAGACTTTAGCGGCGTTTTTGAAAATCGCCGCTAATGCTCAGACCTTTAGCGGCGTTTTTTGAAAAGCGCGCTAATGTTTAAAGCTTTAGCGGCGTTTTTTCAAAATCTCCGCTAATGCTCAGACCTTTAGCGGCGTTTTTTCAAAAGCGCCGCTAAAGGTGATCTGAACATTAGTGGCGCTTTTCAAAAAACGCCGCTAAAGGTCTGAGCATTAGCGGCGTTTGGTGTAAAAACGCCACTATTTATCCTTTTTAGCGGCGTTTTGGAAATAAACGCCGCTATTGCTCTTTTTTTTGCCGTATTTTCCTTCAAACGCCGCTATTGGATAATATTTGCGGCGTTTTTCTTTAAAACGCCACTAAAAACACCGCTAAAAGTCTGTTTTGGTGTAGTGGTCCCATTAGGTGCTTTCAAGACAACACCTTTCACAAAAGTTGTTCATCTAACAACTAAGACTCAATTTCTTCCATAAAAATGCAGCAAATAACTATAAACGCTCTCATGGAAAAACTCTAAACTTTTCACCATATTGCACAATAGTCCCCTCATTTGAAAGCTCAAGCTTTTGGGGTCTCAAAAGTACAACTATTTTCAAGAAAAGGTCACTAGAACACTTACTTGAATGGATGAGAGCTTGCTGAAATTTTGAGTATTCAAAAACCCCTATTTTCTTGCTATTTTCGGTGGAGAAGGAAGAGCAAAAAGATGGATATCATCTTTTCTTTATTCTAATATTAAACTAACAATTTAGTCCACCAAACATCACCAACTTTGACCAACTTGGTCAATCCTTGTCCCCTATGAAGTCTATGGCCGGCCAAGCCTTTAAAAAGGGCTAAATTGCCTTTTAAAAACCTCAAATTTACAATCTATGGCTATTTGGTACTTTTAGCTTTAGAATGGAACTTTTGTACTTAATGCGATTTAGTCTTTTTTCGCGATTAAACGTGAAATCGCTAAAATTAAAGCACCAAAATTTTCATGCACATATACTATCATGCTCTGACTCATAATATAACATGAAAATAAATTTCTCAAATCTCGAATTAGTGATCTCGAGATCACTATTCTGACTAGCCCCTAAATCAGGCTGTTACAGGAATCTCATACATATAGTACCGTATCAACGCCATATCCCCGATACGATCTTACATGAAATATCATATCGACGCTATGTCTCTGACATGGTCTTATACGAAATCACATACCGAGCTCATTTCTCGTGAGTTTCGCATATGTACTTGTATCACTCCATCACATAACTTTAACCCTTTTTCCATCTTTAACATCAACTTTAATACTTTATCCCATTGGACCACTTGGAATGTTTAAGGATACTTAGAAATTTTCATACACATCGTAAGATGCCAATGCCATATCCCAGATATGGTCTTACATGGGATCACATGTCGATGCCGATGCCATATCCCAAATATGGTCTTATACGAGATCTCATATTGATGTCGACACCATATCCCAGATATGGTCTTACACGAGATCGCATGTCGATGCCGATGTCATATCCCAGATATGGTCTTATACGAGATCTCATATCGATGTCGACGCCATATCCCAGATATGGTCTTACACGAGATCGCATGTCGATGCCATGTCCCAGACATGGTCTTACACGATTTCATATCGAAGCCAGGTCCCAGACGTGGTCTTACACGGAATAACTATTCGATGCCGATGCCATATCCCAGATATGGTCTTATACGGGATCTCGATTAGGTGCTGAGGCCATATCCCAGAGTCTTATACGGGACCTTATTAATCACATGTCATGACAAGGGTATCCTTTCTATTCCTAAGGTTCAACCGGGATTCTCATTCTTCGATTCTTCGCCAAATCATCATCAATCGAATCGGCAGAAACATATATATACAATTCATGCAATATCAAAATATTAAATACATAATATAATGTTGTATTATTTACACACGAACTTACCTCAATACCAAAATGGCAAAAGGGACCTAACCGTCAGTTACTCGTTTTTCCACCGTTTTAAGTCCGAACCACATTTTCTTTGATCTATAACATCACATTTAGCTTACTTATTAGTCACATTATTCATTGTGACCCAAAAATCATACTATGAAAAAATTACGTTTTTGCCCCTAAACTTTGTCATATTTACACTTTTGCCCCTAGGCTCGTAAAATGATTTTTATTCAATTTTCTTGTATTTTAGGCCTAGCCGAACCATTTTCATAACTATAGCAGTCCAAAATTTGCATTCATTCACACATTTTCATACATTTTTCAACTTTTTACAAATTAGTCCTTTTATGCAATTTTATCGAAAATCACTTAGTAAAAGTCGTTTACTACACACCGAGCATTCATATTATACCATTAGACATTAAAGCACATGCATTTCATCCATGGGTAAATATTTAAACACAAACCCTAGATCAAAATAATAGTAGAAATAGCTAAACCGAGTTACGGGGATCTCAAAAATGTAAAGAACATTAAAAATGGGGCTTGGATGCACTTACTATTGAGCTTGAAAGCTTGAAAACCCTAGCCATGGCTTCCCCCATGCTAAATTCGGCCAAGCAATAAGATGGACAAGGTTTTTTTGGCTTTTATTTTGTCTTTTAGTCCATTTAATTACCAAATTACCAAAATGCCCCTAACTTAAAAATATCCTATTTCACTTATCTCATGTCCATTTTTGTCCAAAAATTTAACCAATGGTATAATTACCATTTAAGGACCTCCAATTTGAAATTTCATAGAAATTGGACACTTCTAACATGTGGAACTCAACTTTTGCACTATTTACAATTTAGTCCTTTTGACTAAATTGAGTGCCCAAACGTCAAAATTTTCGAATGAAATTTTCACGAAATTTTTCCTTGAAATCGTAGACCATAAAAATATAATAAAAATAAGATTTTCCTCGTCAAATTTGTGGCCCCAAAACCACTGTTCTGACTAGGCCCAAAATCGGGCTGTTACAGCTTTGTCTAATGATCTCGTCATGTGTGTGTTACCCTCATATGGTATTCTTGATTCTTTTGAGTTAAATTTGTTCTATCACACCCCAAAAATCAGCAGACCTGAGAAGAGGAGTAAGGTAGGTAGGTAAATTATTGGAGACACTGTGGTAACAAATCTGCCACCCTATTAGTCTGATGGCGAGATAAAGTATTGGCACAGACTAGCGTTAAAGCATCCGCCCATTGGCGGTATCTAAGGAATTAATCGCAGAAGTGAAGAGTGATTACACCAATGAAATTGTGCGCTTATGAAGGAGTGCACCCCAGAGTTTTGTTTGAGCACTAAGAGCTTATCAAGTGTATAAGAAAGCTGTAGGAGACTTAATTGTCTTTAAGACTACGCCAAACGTGAGTCTCTGCCAAGATATAGTACGCTCGATTTTCATGAGTATTATTCAATTGAATATTGTCTCGGGTTTGGTTGGGAGTTGTTGGGATTCTGCAACAACAAAATTAGAGATTAGAGTAAAGAATAGAGTAACAAGAAGTACGAAAGATTGCTGGTACACTAATAAGTAAGCCAACTAAACAAATCATCACAAGCAGCATGGCTCGCCACTCCTCAACAAGAGTCAATTGGATTGATTTGACCCTCCCCATAACTAGTTAATAGTGAGGTGAACCTTTGTCAGATTTTCTTTTACCTACCCTGGATTTGGTAGGGAAATCAAGGGGACCAAAAGTATATTTATAGGAGAGACCATTTCAAATGTTTTTTCTTTCTGCTTAATGCTCAAGTTTTTCTTTCTAACCTCAATATTTTCTTCTTCGTTAAGATCAAACTATGATCTAGTTTAATTAGTGGATGAATCAACCTTCTGGTAAGTCTTACAGCTTTGCGCGTTATGATTATAGAAGGGAAAGGTGTTGTAAGAAGGCCCTGTATGGGGATCACATGTAGTTGAAATGTTAGTAAAATGTCTATAATAGGGATTCTGATGGGAAACTTATAATCTTTTAAGCAGCTGTTACTACTAGTTTAGGATGAACATTTGAACAGAAGCTCCGGGCTAAGGTTAAGGTGAGTCTCTGAACCCATCTCATTCACGTTATAATATCACGATCCTTTGTATGATCGTCGTATACTTAGATAAGCATGTCTTCCTAATAAAATGTAGTATGTATGCTTGTTCGTATGATTATCTATGAAACATTTGTACGTATGTATTAATGTGTATGTTATGTTGCATGGTAATGACGATGTATGGTAAACTTATGTGGGAATATATGTGTTAAGAAATAAGGTCTGACTGAGAGAATGAATGAAATCTGTGTAAACATGTTCATTATGTCATTTGAGTGATGCATGACAATGTATGTTGGCAATAAGGGGGTTTCGAGCAGAATGTTGGGAAAATGTGCGATACGATAATGGAACCTATGGTAGTGCTTTGATGACGTCCGTCAAAACAGTAAACATGATGCCTAGAATGGCGTAATGCATTCTGCTGGGACAATAAACATGAAGACCAATGTGCCAATAATGTGGAAAGACCGTGGCAATTATGTGGCCATGGCATATATTGGAAATGACAGATGGGTCATATTTGTCTTATAGAGTTGTTGAGTGTCCCTGGGGCAATGATGGGCAACCTTTAGGTGGTGCTAAGTTTAGGAAAATCCATATCGTCAAACACAATAGGTTACTTGGGAAGCCTTTGTGGCTAATCTTGTAAAAAGCCTATGTAGCGTGTTACCTGGGATGCCTTTGTGGCTAATCTTATGAAAAGTATTTATGGCGTGTTACATAGGATAATGTAGATAAAATATGCTAATATGGTGTGGATAAACCACTAAATGGTGCAAACGAGCTGTTAACACTTCCTCCTTACATATAGTCCCACCCTATGCAATGCAATAAGGCAAGCTCAAACAGATTAATACGATAGTATTTATCATGCTTTTAACATAATAATACGGTAGCAATCAATATTCTTATAACAGTTCAATACAGTAGCAATTAATATGCTTATAATAGTTTAACTCAGTAGCAAAAGTCATTCTTATTAAGTTTTTAGTTTAACGGTGTAACACCCCAAACCCGGCCTAGACGTTACGACCGGATATAGCATGTCACATAGAAAGGTTGTTTAAAACTGCGCGTTCGTTTAAAAGTTCGTATTCTTTTTAAAAACTTCGAGCTTTGTTGTTTCTGAAACTCAGATTTGTTTTTATGGTTTCTTGTAAAAACGTTCTTATTATTATTATTTCCGAAAACTTTGTTTATAATAGAAATCAGATTCAGTGAATTACGAGGATGTGATATTTTGAAAACAGTTATTGTTGTTTTAAGAAAACTCAGTATTCAATCATTTAACAATTTAAAAGTAACCGAATTGAAAGTTAAAAGAAAAATAAAATCCAATGGCCTTTTTACATAAAATTAAACCCAAATTAAAATAATCTTAAAATAAAGCAAAAACGAAATTTACTAAAGTTCGTGTGAAATGCTCCGACGTATGGCCACCACAGAGTCTCCATGACTCCAAATCCTCTAATCTTTGGGGATCACTGCAAGGTTAAAGCGAGAGGGGTGAGTTACGAGAACTCGGTGTGTAATACCCTAATCATTCATTAACTGGGCCTGAGCCCATACAGAAGCAGAATGGGCCGAAGCCCTATTCGGTAACAGACTGGGCCTTAGCCCTATAAACATGATAAAACAGATAATGTATGCAGCCCAACCTAATAATCCATCCGCTACACACCCCCGTACCAGGCCAACACACTTGTGGGGACCAAGTCAACCCACCCAGCCCAACACACCAATATGGCAGACAAGCTGCTAATCACAAAATTTGTGGCGGAGCCACCAGAATAACAGAATATACGTGGCATAGCCACTATACAGAATGTGGCAGGGCCACCAGATTCAGAATGTGGCAGAGCCACCAGAATACACTTCCTCCGATCATCAATATCCTAATCCCATGCAGAATGTCATGTATGCAAAGCACATATCAAAAATGATGTATGAAATAAATCACCATCATAACCAGTTAAACAGAATACACACAATCATACTAATCAACCCTTGAAGGTATAACAGAAATTTTACCCACTGAGGGTATTTCAGTAATTTACCCACCAGGGGTATTTTGGTAATTTATCCTCTAGGTGTATTTTGGTAATTTTATCATTTAACGGCCTTTCCGAAGGCCTACTGTCGCCTCGAGCGACACAGGACCCTTTTAGGTCACTACGAAACTATTGGGCCTGAAATCCATTTTAGGCCCAAACGGGCCCACACGCTCGTGTGGCCCAAAACGCATGGTTTTGGTTTTAGATTTGCAAATTTCACAATCGAACCTATCGTTTGATAGTTTTCCAACAATTTTGCCCCATTGGGCCCATTTGGCCCGTTCGGCTCGTCCGGGCAGTTCATGACCTCGGCTTCGCGAGTGCTCGTGACACTCTCAACGACTTACCGTCATTATTCAGTATTTCGATTTACCACTACGGCGTTTGCGCTCGAGTGGTCACAGAATGCCGATTTTTGGCTTTTCGGCTTTCTAATCACGTAACATTGCAAGCATGCATTCGGAAGGGTGTGAGATTACACACACATTTACGATTTGCGGAACTCAGCACTTTTCCAATCACCTGATATCAAAATCGACTAACAGTTAGTCCCCCCGTTCGTTAATCCCAAAATGTGAATACGGAGGACTATAGGCTTAACTTACCCACAAATATAAGCCTTCTTTCTGAAGAGGGTTTTCGATCCACTTCTACCGTTCAAAGATCTGCCCCTCTAATGAAAGAAAAAGCGTTAGATCGCCAATCCAGATAATAATAATAAGAGAAGTGGCCTTTCGGCCATAACGAATTCAATCCAAATAAGCAAACCATCACCCCCAGTCCACCATGTCCTCACTTACCAACTATGAGGCAAAATCCCGAAGCAGTTGAACCAACACGACACGAGTTTGCAACCTAGAGAATTTGACCCTTACCAAAAGAGAGCAAGAGGGGTTCAAAAATAGAAAGAGTGAGCAGATTTGGCCTTGCAAAAAGAATGAGAGTTTCGGATTTAGAGAGAAGAGGAGAGAAAGAAAAGATGGAAATGAAAAAGAGAAAAGATATTACCTTGTGAACACAGATGAACCGAATAGACAAGATAGGTTCGACGATCAAGAGGACACCACGCTTCAGACTAGCCAATGTTCGGCTATTGGCAAAAGAAAAGAGAAGTCGATTCAAATGGGATAAAAGAGGAGGTTCGCCTTTTGGAGAAATTCTAGAGAAAAGAGATGAGAGGAGAGTGGAAAGAATGGATGAAAGAAGATGGAAGAATGAAGCTGAAAAAGATCCGACACACGTCAAATGAGGAAGAGAACCTGAAAAGTCTCAGGAGAAAATACTAAGACCCGAAATGACAAGAAGAAGAGAATGCTCAAAATGCACAAATGCACAGTAAAAACACTAAAGAATTTTGGCACCCTTTTCCTACTCAAGGCCGAATATGCACTCTTCCAAATGACCAACTTGACCGAAACTCCCCCATCCACTTCCCCATATTCGGCCACAACCTCCTCTCACTCCATTCCCACGATTCTCTCCTCCATTTGCTCCACCAAACACTCTCCACCTCCCATTCAAACGGTTTGACAGAGTCTTCAACCACCAAGGCAGAGTTTGGTCACAACTCTGCTTCCTCCTTTCCTGAGCACAAAATAATAGCCTCCAAAATACCACTTGTAACACCCCATACCCAAGTCTGAGACTGAGACTGGATACGAGACATTACCATACTTGAACTTAAGGAAACATGTACTTACGGGCTATAACATTTTGTTTCGAAACAGAAACTTCTCTTTCTTAATCAAAACATACGTTTCATGGGCCTACGAGGCCTTCAACACCTATCCGGAAACTTTCGAAACTCATTTGGGAACTTTTCCTTGAAATAGGGGTCACATGCCCATGTGACTTGGGACACGCCTGTGTACCCCTAAGACATGCCCGTGTCTTCCACCCGTGGTCGACACTGACTAATTTCACACGGCCTTGACACGCCCATGGCTTTGGCCCGTGTGCTAAACTTTGGCATTCTGACTTATCCAAACGGTCCATACACACGCCCGTGTACTCAGCCGTGTGGTAATTCAATTTACAAGTGCTAGGTGCAGACTTCACACGCCCAGGGCACACGCCCATGTGCTAACCGTGTGTCACACACGGCCTAAACATGCGGCCGTGTGATTAGCCCGTGGTCTATTCTGACTTAAAACACTAATGTGCAGGGGACACACGGCTTAGACACACGCCCGTGTGTGTCTATCCGTCTTGAGCACCTAGAGGCTATCTTCCAAGCCAATTGCCACCCTGATATCAAAATCAATCCAATACTCAATTCAATAACTCAAGTATTACATCTAACATGAACAAGGATGCATACTTCATTGATAGATAAAAACATACATACTTAATCATTCATGACCCATCTCTTTGGCCATATACAAAAAGAATACTAAGCTTGATAGCCAACACTTTGGCTAATTCTAAAACATAACTCAAAATGAAATGCTTCCTATACATGCTATACTTAATATAAACAACTTGGCTATACCAAAATAGCGATTGATAGTGTGCTCCGAGCTCCGATGACGATGATCCACGAGATTAGCTTGGCGGGACTACATGGAAAGAAAGAATTAAAGACGTAAGCATTTCGCTTAATAAGTTTGCATGTAATGCATATAAAAACGTATATAAATATATATACTTAACGTACTCATTCATCATAAGCAAAGGCATTGCTAAGTTCACATGCTTGAGCTTACTTACTCTTAATGATTCTTACACTTACCATGGTACTTACTAGTCTCGTTTTTGTAAGGTAAACAAGGTACCTGTATCACTTAATCATATAGATTAGCATACTTTGTTAAGGTAAGCATGATCTTAACTTCATCATTCATAACATGAATAATACTCTTAGTTCACTATGACTAACATACTTTGATGATAGCTTTACTTGCTTAACTTTATTACTTTCTCATTTATTCTTTAATCTTTTTCCCGATGAATTACTATGAATAACCGAGGATACTGAATCTCATCTCACAAATATCTCGATGCCAAAGCCATACCCTAGATATGGTTTTACATGGGATCTCTCAACTTGGTATCGATGCCATGTCTTGACATGGACTTACACGAAGTCTTCCTTGTGTTTTCCATTGGGAACTTACCATTGCCATGTCTTGACATGGTCTTACTTGGTATCTTTACTCATGAAAGGGTTAATACCGAGCCTTGGCTTGGACTTACATGAAATCTTCCTTGTTACTCACCAATGCCATGCCTTGGCTTGGACTTCCATGGGATCTCTATCTCATGATAGCTTTTCAATGCCAAGATTTGTCTTGGACTTACATGACATCTTTACATGGAGACTCACCAATGACATGCCTTGGCGTGGGCTGATATGGGTCTTCATCTCATAATAACTCTTTAATGCGAAGACTTGTCTTGGTCTTACATGATAACTTGCTTGATTGCAGATGCCATGCCTTGGCTTGGTCTTATACGGACTTCCTTGTCTCATGTGATAGATCGAGTATCCTAAGTAATTCAACTTCAATCGGGACTTTCTCATACTTAATCTCATTGATTTCTTTGTTTAGCATAGCATCAAAAATATCATGCAATTACACTTTTGCCCCAAGGCTCGTAAAGTGATTTTTATTCAACTTTCGTGAACTTCATGCTTAGCTGATTCATTCTCTTAACTATAGCAACAATCAATTCTCACTATTTCTATCATGTATGACAAATTTCACAACTTTTACAAACTAGTCCTTACTAGCATTTTTCATGAAATTCACTTAGGAAAAGATGTTTATCTAACATCAAACTCTCATAATCTTTCATAAAACATCATTTTACAAGCATGTCATACATGGGTAGATTTATGAACATGAATTCTAGCTCAACTTATAGCTATAAATAGCTAATTCATAATACGAGGACTCCAAAAATACGAAGAATATTAAAAACGGGACTAGGATGCACTTACTAGCAAGCTTCAAAAAATTGAAGAACCCTAGCTATGGAGTCTCTCAAATTTTTGGCACAAGGGGAAGAAGATGAATAAGATTTTTGTCATCTTTTTCCCTTTTTAATCATTTATTTGATAAATGACCAAAATGCCCTTCTCACTAAACTTTCAAAATTTCTAACTTATGTCTATTTTTGTCCAAAAATTATAATTTGGGAAAATTGCTATTTAAGGACTTCAAATTAATATTCCAAAGCTATTTCATACTAAAAGCTTCTAGAATCTCAAATTTTACAACTTTTGCAATTTAGTCCTTATAGACCATTCAATGACAATTTCATAAAATCTCTACATGAAACATTCATACTATCATGCAAACATATCTTAAACCTCAAAACTCATTTTACTACTTCGGATTTGTGGTCTCGCACCACTGTTCCGACTAGGCCCTAAATCGGGATGTTACAATTCTCCCCCTCTTAGGAATTTTCATCCTCGAAAGTCTTACCAGCAAATAGGTTTGGGTACTGGTTTCTCATGCTCTCTTCTGGTTCCCACTTAGCTTCCTCTATCCCATGTCTTTGCCACAACACTTTCACTAGGGCAATACTTTTATTTCTTAGCTGTTTGACTTCCCGAGCTAAAATCTTAACTGGTTCTTCACCATAAGTCATGTCGGGATGAATCTCTATCTCTGGACGGGCAATTATATGTGAAGGGTCTGATCGGTAGCGTTACAACATGGACACGTGAAACACATCATGTATCTTTTCTAAATCGGAGGGAAAGGCAATCCATAAGCTAACCGGACCAACTCTCTCAGTAATCTCGTATGGTCCGGATAAAACATGGACTCAACTTGCCTTTACGGCCAAATCTGAGAACCTTTCTCCATGGTGACACTTTCAAGAAAACTTTATCCTCGACCTGATACTCTAGCTCTTTTCTTTTTAAATCCGAGTAGGATTTTTGTCTGTCAGAAGTAGCCTTTAAACTTTCTCGAATTAATTTCACCTTCTGTTCGGTTTCTCTAACCAAATCAACCCCGTGAATCTAGTTTTCCTTGAGTTCAGTCCAATATAAAGGCATTCGACACTTACGCCCATATAAAGCCTCATAGGGCACCATCTTCAAGCTCGACTGAAAACTATTATTGTAGGCAAATTCTACTAATGGGAAAAACTTTTCCCAACTACCTTGGAATTCAAGAATACAACACCGGAGCATATCTTGAGTACTTGTATTAACCTCTCATTATTTGTCGGTTTGAGGATGAAAAGTTGTACTAAAACTCAATTTTGCACCCAAGGCCTCTTGTAACTTCTTCCAAAATCTGGAGGTGAATCTCGGATCTCTATCCGATATGATTGACAAAGGAACTCCATGTAGCCTTACTATTTCTGAAACATACAAGTTTGCCAACTTGTCGAGTGAGTAATCCACTAAATGCAGGTATGAAATGGGCCGACTTCGTAAGTCTGTCAACCATAACCCATACAACATCTTTCTTGCTTGGTGACAACGGTAAACCCATTACAAAATCCATGGTGATACGGTCCCATTTCCACTCGGGGATCGAAATGGGTTGAAGCAAACCCGAAGGTACTTGGTGTTCAGACCTTTACTTGCTAACAAATCATGCATTTGAAACAAACTCGAAATATCTTTCTTCATTCTTGGCCACCAATCTTTGTTGCTTCAAGTCATTATACATCTTGGTACTACCCGGATGTACTGAGATAAACATCAGTTATGTGCCTCATGCAAAATTTTCTGAATAAGCTCCTCCTTTCTCGGTACACAAGTTCTATCTTTGAACATCAAACTTCCATTGGGACTAATCTAGAAATCAGACTCAACATCTGTCTCGCATTAAGCTCTCTTAACTTGCAATTCACTATCTTCTTTTTGAGCTTCAATGATCTCTTAGAGAAACATTAGTCTAGCTCTCAACTCAGCTAGAATAGAACTATCATCAGATAAAGTCATCTGCGAATTCATTGCCCTTAATGCGAATAGGGACTTTCTACTCAAAGCATCAGCGACCACATTCGCCTTTCCGGGATGGTAGTCAATGACCAACTCATAGTCTTTTATCAACTCTAACCATCTCCGTTGCCTTAAGTTTAACTCTTTCTGCATCATCAAGTACTTCAAACTTTTGTGATCGGTGAAAATCTGACATCTTTCACCATATAAATGGTGTCTCCAAATCTTCAATGCGAAGACTATGGCAGCCAACTCTAAATCGTGCGTCGGATAATTCTTCTCATGGGGCTTTAGTTGTCTTGAGGCATAAGCAATCACTTTGCCTTCTTGCATAAGTACACAGCCTAATCTGTTTAAGGATGCATCACTGTATATCACGAACTCTTTCCCTGTCTCGGGTTGTACTAAAACCGGAGCTTCTGTCAATAATGCCTTTAGTTTCTCGAAACTTTTTTGGCATCTTTCTATCCACTCAAACTTCACATTTTTCTGTAACAATTTCGTCATCGGAGTTGCAATCATGGAAAACCCATTGACGAATCGTCTATAATAGCCAGCTAGGCCTAGAAAACTTCTAATCTCAGAGACATTCCTCGGTGGATTCCAGTCCATTATGGCCGAAATCTTACTTGGATCTACTCGGACTCCATCTCCAGAGACAATATGTCCCAGAAATCCTACTTCCTTGAGCCAAAATTCACTTTTACTGAACTTGGCATAAAGCTGATTTTCTCGTAAAGTCTGCAAGACCGTTTGTAGATGCTCAACATGCTCATTCCCATCTCGGGAATAAATCAATATGTTGTCGATAAAAACAACTACAAACTTGTCGAGGTATGGCCTAAAAATGCGGTTCATTAAGTCCATGAATACCGCAGGAGCATTAGTCAATCCAAAGGGCATGACTAAAAATTCATAATGCCCATACCTCGTTCAAAAAGCGGTTTTGGATACATCTGAATCCTTTACTCTCAACTGGTAGTACCCAGATCTCAAGTCTATCTTATAGAACACAGTGGCCCCTTTCAATTGATCGAACAAATCATCGATCCTTGGCAATGGGTACTTGTTCTTTACTGTCACTTTATTAAGCTGACGGTAATCTATGCACAATCTCATGGTGCCATCTTTCTTTTTCACAAATAAAACTGGAGCACCCCATGGAGAACAACTTGATCTTGCAAAACCTTTATCTGTCAAGTCTTACAACTGTGACTTCAACTCTCTCAACTCCGTTGGAGCCATTACGTAAGGAGTAATAGATATTGTATAAAGATGCAGGAGCTAGCTCAATCTTTGAACTCAATCTTTCTAGCGGTGGTAGTCCGGTAATTCCTCGGAAAAACATCCAAGTACTCACATACTATCCAGTCTTGACTCAATCTTTAACTTTGTTTCTCTATCATTCATCACAAAGGCCAAATATGCCTCATACCTTTTTCTTATGTATTTCTATGCCGTCATATGAGAAATCATTACCGGCAATCTACCTTATTCGTCTGATTCTATATGGAGAGTGTCCCCATTCTCACATCTCATCTCAATATATTTCTTCCCACAATTTACTATTACATCATGAGTGGTCAACCAGTCCATACCAAGAATGATGTCAAACTCATCAAATGGTAACAACATAAGGTTTGCTTTAAAATAATGACCTCTATTCATCAATGGGCAATCATTACATACTTTACCGACCAGCACACTTTGGCCTAATGGGTTAGAAACTTTAATCACAAATTCTGTAGACTCTATAGGCATACTCATATGGGATACTAGTTTCATGAAAATGTAAGAGTGTGTGGATCCGGGATCTATTAAAGCAATAACTTTAATATCATGAAGAGGAAAGGTACCCGTAATAACATCAGAAGAAGATGCCTCTTCGCGAGCACGAATGGCATACGTCCTTGCAGGTGCCCTACCCTCAGGTCTCGCAACCTGCTCTTTAGGGTTACCTCTACCACTTGCTCCACTACCCGGGTTCTTCTGCAGTCTTCCTCTGACCATACTCCCAAATCTCGGGTTATGTGCTCTCTCTTCCTTCATCGTCTCTGGGAAATCTTTTATAAAGTGGTCTTGGGAACCACATCTGAAACAAGCATTTTCATGCGCTCGGCACTCACCAAGATGACGTCTACCGCACTGTGGGCATTCTGGTCTATCAAATCAAATGTTCCCCACACTAGCGACTGAAGTAGTCTGTGCTTTATTTCCCGAATGCTGTTTACCCTTGTTTCTACTTGAAAACCCTGTGGATGAAGTCGATCGGGTGGAGAAATCTCTTAACTTCTTGGAAGAGGGTTGGAATGACTTATTCCACTATCTCTTTCTCGGGTCACGAGACTCCATTTCAGATTTTCTCTTCTCTTTTACTAGCTCTTCGGCTTTACATTCCCGCTCCACTAACACAAGAAATTCTTTTAATTTTAGGACAGCAACAAACAACTTAATATCCTCATTTAGTCCATCTTCGAATCTCTTGCTCATGATGGCCTCGATGGATACACACTCTCGAGCGTATTTACTGAGTCGTACAAACTGACGCTCATAATCAGTTACGGACATCTTGCCTTGCTTTAGTTCTAGAAATTCCTTTCTCTTCTGATCGACAAATCTTTGACTGATATACTTCTTTCTGAACTCTTCTTGAAAGAACTCCCACGTGATCTTTTCTCGTGGTACCACTGACACTAAGGTGTTCCACCATTGGTAAGTAGAACCTCTTAAAAGAGAGACTACACACTTCATGCATTCCTCGGACGTGCATGACAATTCATTGAATACCACGATGGTATTCTCTAACGAGAACTCGGCCTTTTAGGATCATCATCCTTTTAGCTTTGAAATTCTTACGCCCCATGTTTCTGATCCTATCAACCGGAGGCTTCTCTCCTCTTACCACCTCTACTACTTGAGGGGCTCTTTGGGATAGGTTGAGGAATAGGCGAAGTGGAGGGTTTGAGCATTCGGGTTCGTCTGACGAACTTTGTATACCACGTGTTCATCATATGGAGGAAGGCTTCTCTAGCCTCTTCTCCTCCTCTCTCGACTCACCGTAGTGGGTCTATTCTCATTCTCATTAGGCACCGTCCCTCAGCAGGAGCGTGGCGTTACTTTCTACGTCATCCGCTCTGACTCTCTTCGGGATCCATTTACTATATGTATAAACATAATTTAAGTCGTCAGGAGTCGTCACACTATCATTATAAAAACATTCTTACGTATGGCATGTATAGCTAGACTCGTGCTTGTGCTACGTTAGTCCTAGAAGCCCGACTAAAGCGTAGTTACGATACCACTAAATGTAACACCCCATGCCCAAGTCGGGGGTGAGGCTGGACACGAGACATTACCATACTTGAACTTAAGGAAACATGTACTTACGGGCTGTAAAATTTTGTTTCGAAACAGAAACTTCTCTTTCTTAATCAAAACATACGTTTCATGGGCCTACGAGGCCTTAAACACCTATCCGGAAACTTTCAGAACTCAATCGGGAACTTTTCCTCGAAACAGGGGTCACAAGCCCATGTGACTTGGGACACGCCTGTGTACCCCTAAGACATGCCTGTGTCTTCCACCCGTGGTCGACACTGACTAATTTTACACGGCCTTGACACGCCTGTGGCTTTGGCCCGTGTGCTAAACTTTGGCATTCTGACTTATCCACACGGTCCATACACAAGCCCGTGTACTTCAGCCGTGTGGTAATACAATTTACAAGTGCAAGGTGCAGACTTCACACGGCCAGGGCACACGCCCATGTGCTAACCGTGTGTCACACACGGCCTAAACATACGGCCGTGTGATTAGCCCGTGGTCTATTCGACTTAAAACACTAATAATGCGGGGACACGGCTTAGACACACGCCCGTGTGTCTATCCGTGTGGGCACCTAGAGGCTATCTTCCAAGCCAATTGCCACCCTGATATCAAGATCAATCCAATACTCAATTCAATAACTCAAGTATTACATCTAACATGAACAATGATGCATACTTCATTGATAGATAAAAACATACATACTTAATCATTCATGACCCATCTCTTTGGCCATATACAAAAAGAATACTAAGCTTGATAGCCAACACTTTGGCTAATTCTAAAACATAACTCAAAATGAAATGCTTCCTATACATGCCATACTTAATATAAACAACTTGGCTATACCAAAATAGCGATTGATAGTGTGCTCGAGCTCGGATGGCGATGATCCACGAGATTAGCTTAGCGGGACTACATGGAAAGAAAGAATTAAAGGCGTAAGCATTTCGCTTAATAAGTTTGCATGTAATGCATATAACAACGATATATAAATATATATACTTAACATACTCATTCATCATAAGCAAAGGCATTGCTAAGTTCACATGCTTGAGCTTACTTACTCTTAATGATTCTTACACTTATCATGGTACTTACTAGTCTCGTTTTTGTAAGGTAAACAAGGTACCTGTATCACTTAATCATATAGATTAGCATACTTTGTTAAGGTAAGCATGATCTTAACTTCATCATTCATAACATGAATAATACTCTTAGTTCACTATGACTAACATACTTTGATGATAGCTTTACTTGCTCAACTTTATTGCTTTCTCATTTATTCTTTACTCTTTTGCCCGGTGAATTACTATGAATAACCGAGGATACTGAATATCATCTCACAAATATCTCGATGCCAAAGCCATACCCTAGATATGGTCTTACATGGGATCTCTCAACTTGGTATCGGTGCCATGTCTTGACATGGACTTACACGAAGTCTTCCTTGTGTTTTCCATTGGGAACTTACCATTGCCATGTCTTGACATGGTCTTACTTGGTATCTTTACTCATGAACGGCTTAATGCCGAGCCTTGGCTTGGACTTACATGAAATCTTCCTTGTTACTCACCAATGCCATGCCTTGGCTTGGACTTACATGGGATCTCTATCTCATGATAGCTTTTCAATGCCAAGACTTGTCTTGGACTTACATGACATCTTTACATGGAGACTCACCAATGCCATGCCTTGGCTTGGGCTTATATGGGTCTTCATCTCATAATAACTCTTCAATGCGAAGACTTGTCTTGGTCTTACATGATAACTTGTTTGATTGCCGATGCCATGCCTTGGCTTGGTCTTATACGGACTTCCTTGTCTCATGTGATAGATCGAGTATCCTAAGTAATTCAACTTAAATCGAGACTTTCTCATACTTAATCTCATTGATTTCTTTGTTTAGCATAGCATCAAAAATCTCATGGAATTAAGATATATTCTATATCATACTAAGCAATTCAATGATATTAATCATAAAGGTTAGAAATCATACAAACTTACCTCAATGTACAAAATGTATGTAAAAATGCAATTTAGTCCTCGACTTTGTTCTTGCCTCGGTTTCGATCCGGGCTTTGTTTTTCTTGATCTATAATAATAATTTATCTCATTTAATACACACATTGACTAAATTGACTCTTAACTCATACTTAGGTAAAATTACCATTTTACCCCTAAACTTCCTCATAATTACACTTTTGCCCCAAGGCTCGTAAAGTGATTTTTATTCAAATTTCGTGAACTTCATGCTTAGCTGATTCATTCTGTTAACTATAGCAACAATCAATTCTCACTATTTCTATCATGTATGACAAATTTCACAACTTTTACAAACTAGTCCTTACTAGCATTTTTCATGAAATTCACTTAGGAAAAGATGTTTATCTAACATCAAACTCTCATAATCTTTCATAAAACATCATTTTACAAGCATGTCATATATGGGTAGATTTATGAACATGAATTCTAGCTCAACTTATAGCTATAAATAACTAATTCATAATACGAGGACTCCAAAAATATGAAGAATATTAAAAACGGGACTAGGATGCACTTACTAGCAAGCTTCAAAAAAATTGAAGAACCCTAGCTATGGAGTCTCTCAAATTTTCGGCACAAAGGGAAGAAGATGAATAAGATTTTTGTCATCTTTTTCCCTTTTTAATCATTTATTTGATAAATGACCAAAATGCCCTTCTCACTAAACTTTCAAAATTTCTAACTCATGTCCACTTTTGTCCAAAAATTATAATTTGGGAAAATTGCTATTTAAGGACTTCTAATTAATATTCCAAAGCTATTTCATACTAAAAGCTTCTAGAATCTCAAATTTTGTAACTTTTGCAATTTAGTCCTAATGGACCATTCAATGACAATTTCATAAAATCTCTAGATGAAACTTTCATACTATCATGCAAACATATCTTAAACCTCAAAACTCATTTTACTACTTCAGATTTGTGGTCTCGCACCACTGTTCTGACTAGGCCCTAAATCGGGATGTTACACCACTTGTGAGATTCGAACCTCCAACCTCCTTGCACTCTCCCTTGACGCCACACCACCTTGCCACACACTCCACTTGTGTCTTCTA
Source organism: Gossypium sturtianum (assembly GCA_025698515.1). Taxonomy (NCBI): domain Eukaryota; kingdom Viridiplantae; phylum Streptophyta; class Magnoliopsida; order Malvales; family Malvaceae; genus Gossypium; species Gossypium sturtianum. The sequence goes on along the minus strand of CM046947.1, from coordinate 73,300,538 downwards.
AACATACACAATATTACTTAAGTCCTACTTTCAGTACCCCTCTCCACTAAAGAGCCAAAAAGCAAAAATTTTCCCAGGGCTTGAGCTCGAACCCGAGCCTCCCTAGGACCCCAAACACACCCAAACAACCCGCAGCACAACCATAACATGCATTTACACAAATATCACAGACCCCTGAATTTTAGGATGTTACAAACAGTGTCATAAAGCATACTATACATACAATCGCAAACACCGAAGTAACAGCCATACGTGTTGTCCACAATTCATGCAATTATATAATAATCATATTAACACGGCCAGTCAATTCATGGATTCTGACATAATTCATAGTATCAAGGACTTAATTGAATAATATAATATATTAAAATAGTTCGGGAATCAATCAGGGACTACACTAAACATATCATAAACTTTTGGAAAAAAACTGTAAAATTTGTAAAGTAGGGGGCAAAACCATAAAATCTAAAAAATAAGGGCAAAACTATTAAAAAAAGGACACACAGCCGTGTGGCCAGGCTGTGTGGAGGGTTTTTGGCCGTGTGAGATTGGGTTTCAGAGGTACATGATCGTGTGGTCCACACCCCCGTGTGGCTGGGACAAATTGAAATTTTGATTAGGAAAAGAAGATAAAAAGATGGTAGAATTCTAATTCTATTGGAATTTTGAGGAAGGTCAATATATGAATTCTAATTAGGAAAGAATTTGGTCAATTCCTAGGGTTTGTAAACCCTAGGGGAGTTACTTGTAATTTCCCCAAATTTTTGTCAAATCTAAAATTAAAATGAAAGGGGGAAAGGAGGCAACAACTCGAATCCTAGTTTCAAGGAGTACCAACGCCTTACCAGTAAGCTTATTACTCATTCTTGCTTAATTTTTACACTTGATTTTACATATTTTAATGTTTGGGAGACTTGTCAGAATTTAAAAATTATAAGAAAAATGAGGGCTCAAACTTAGGTAATCGTTGGGCTACTGCCCATTTCTTGTTAAGTTTTATCCTCAATAGTATATGTTTTAATGTGGTTGTTATCCTTGGCTGCTGAAAATTAAAAGGAAAAGAAATGAGAGGAGTGGAGTGGGGTTTAAACCTAGGCTCTTTAGAGAGGGAAGCTAACACTTAACCATTAAGCCTAAGGCCTATTTCTGGCTTATTTTAGTCACTTAATTGTATATATTTATTTCGGGCTCAACTTACATATTCTTTATTAGCTTATAAAATGACTTAATATTTCCATTAACTTATTTAACTTTATAGTTTTTAAGACATTCCTATTTTAGTTTATATACAATAATTAATATTCATAGTCAAGTCTCATTATTACTATTTTAATTCATTTTACCCTTTTTCCAATTAGGTCTTAATTCAATTAAAACACACTATTTTCAAATTAAACCTCATAATCAGGTTTTGTTTTAGATTTATTAATTTAATAATACATGATTATATTATTTTAATACTTTAATTAATTATTTATGACCCTAATTTTTGTATCTGTTTCAAACCCTCGATTTATAAATGCTCAAAGATAACCTTATAAATCGGGTTGTGACCACTTTTGATTTTCATAAACCTGATTCTTTTAACCTGGTTTTTGAGGTGTGACAAGTCTCATCGGCATCCTTTGTAATCTCCCCGACGATCCCCTCTATTGCTACCATCAATTTGATTGTTTGACTCCCAAAACAAACCACGCTGCTGTCAGGCGGTTTTTTCGGGTGTAAATCCCCATCAGTCGTGAAATATGGGCTCAAATTAGCCCCTGTATTGCCTTTCTCTCCAAATTGAAAAACATGTTTCCTTTTCTCATATCCGCATTAGCGTTCCCGACATCCACAATTTTGACAACTCTATGGCATCTTTTGTCCAAATTGGACTCCACGTTAACGGCCTGGACTCTAAAGTCCCACCCTTTATCTATCGTGGCCTTAAGCCCCGTAACAGCCCCATCATCAAACAATCTCTGGCCCGCTTTAGATGTTGAACCAACTTGCCTATTAACAGGATTCGAGATTTTAGGCCCAGTACCTTGCGCGTTACCCAAATACACTCCTTTTCCTTTGACCTTAGATGCTGACCATTTTGGAAAATTATCATTTCCACCCAACTTTGCAGACCATTTTTGACACCTTTCGACTTAGCTGGAGTCACTCCACTTTCTAACACAGACTCCTTGTGAGTTGTACATAAATCTAAAATGTGCACATATAAACCACACTTGAAGTAAACATTCGGAACTGATTCATACTCAATGCGCTGAATTCGACCATTTATTTTAACCTTTGATATCAATGGTTTCTGGAGATAAACACAAACAGCCAAACAGGTAAATCTCCCTTTATAAGCATTATCAGTATGTTCGTCAAGCTTAATCACTGGCCCAATAATTTATCCTATTGCAAAAAGTAAGCACCCTGAATAATACCCCTCATGTAGACCAAGAAGACATAACTAAACAACTTGAACATCAATCTCATTCTAAAATGTCGAGAAAGGCAACATGTAACACCCCAGTTTTAGCAAATCTAAAGTTTTGGGCGTATAGCAGTAAAAAGGTTGTCTGGCATGGTGCTATCCGGGCAAATGATCGTTTTGGCCTTGGCATATAGTAACCGCCACTTAAGTTAATACGAATTTGATTTCATGATATTTTGTTATATTAAGGAGACGTTCATATTAAGGGATAAAAAGGAAATATGGGATGGGTATTTGCCAAAGGTATAATATGCCTGGTTTGTATGGAATATTATGCTAGTTAGACTTTAAGTAATCTGGTTAGAAACCAACTGTATAGTATAGCCTGATAAGTTTGGTGAAGGGAACTTATTTACATTATTATCAGAAATTGTAGGCCAAAAAGAAGGTAAGTTCTGATATGTATGACACTTGTTAAATTCCACTAAGCAAGAGAGGTCATATTTATATGTGAAAATGTGTTATGAAAAGGGGTTCTTCTTCTTCTTCCTTAAGTGGAATTTTTAAAAAATAAAAGCCTTCCTCAAATCTAAATACATCCTACCTCAATGATCTAAAGGCTAAGGTCCTTTAACGATCAGTAATTACTTTGCATCAGGGTAAGTACTTCAGCTCTACATGTTAAGTTCTGAATGAGTAAATCTATATTTGGTAGCTGAACAGTGAGACTGTAAGTATAAGGTTTCTGCATGGGATTGACAATGATTGAAATGATAAGCAACTTGTATGTATAAGAGTAGTAATGGTGTTCCTATGTTTTGTAAGCAGTGGTTGCTACGGTTTCATGATGGATGTTTGAATCTGTAACGAGTATGACCAAGACAAGGTATTGAGAGGCTTTGGAATAAAAGTTGAATAAAGTCGTAAGGGTTCCGTGAAAAAGAAATGTATATTTGTTTATTGAGAAGGGTCCGCCATAATGAAATGTAAATATGGAAAGTGAGAAGTATTACATCTTCTTCTAAAATTATTCTGAACCTAAGTAAATGTTATTTTGAAATATGAGATTCTGATATAACAAGATATGGAGTTCATCTGAACGATATACACAATGATATCAGTGTGGATATGTGTATAGAACTGGATCAGGGTATGTTTGAGTATGAACCACTAGTATGAAATTCTGCTTAAGTATTTGACATATGTATGTATCCGCCCAAGATAATTCTAGTGAGCAATTGTTTAAAAGAAGAGTATGGGTTAAGGTATGAATTGTTGGATGTGGTTTCTAAGGGTATATTCTATTAAGAAAGTATTAGGGGACAAGAGAATTATGAAACGATGGGAAGGATTATTTAGTTAATTAGATATGGAAGATTATGTATACTAAAGGTATGATAATTGACGTGTACGGGAGTGATAAGATCGTATGGTATCAGCCCTAGTAAATGATGTTAAGTAATTGTTGACTCAAGAAATTTCTACAAGATTACAAAGCATCCATTAAGGTATGGTTCATGAGCTAACTAAGTACTTGTGTACTTATAAGGTTTGTTATTGCTTTTCAAGGTTGTTGTTGATGAGGTTTCGCTTAGAGGGACAACGCTAGGAGTACGCCAAGATGGTGGCGGAGTGGGTTATTATGCATACAGTGGATTTGTGATGCAGTATTGAATACGCTACGAGTCTTTCTTAAAACAATTTTCTATCTTGTAAAGATCTGTATCAAATCTGATGTAATAATTTATTTATCATATATTTTATTTTAAATTTTCATATGTTAAGTTTTTCTTTTGGAGCTACAAATAACAATTTTAAAACATAATGATGAATTGTAAAATATTTTTGTTAAATGTTTTATATCATTTAGTAACACCTGAGGTCCGGATCCCGTGAATCGGGTCGAGTGGAAGGCGTTACACGACATCCAAGGGCAAACTTCCATGATTACATCCCCATCTTGAAGCTCAATGTCCTCTTCCATTCTATTGTTTGCATTGGCTCTGTTGTAAGTTCCATCAACATAGACTTATACGACGCTTTAGTAACAACTGATATCAGAACCTTCCACCCAATCTCGTCGACCGTCGGGTCCTCTGTGTTCGGTGGATAATCTAGCTGCCTTCTTACCTTCTTCGTTGCCTGGACAACACCACTGTTTGACCCTGCATGACCTGCTCCCACCGCAAACTCTACCGTTGGCAAAGTCTCACTCATTATCGAAGTATCCTTTAAAATGAGACCCTACGTTAGAATTGGGTGATAGATAATAATTAATAGAATTGGCTGAATATCACATGTTTTGATTTTTTAGCCGGCAAATTTGCAATATGATAATTCCAAAGTTGCATTCTTATTATTCCAATATTTACGCAATTTCAAATTTCATCTTTGAATTCTTTTGCAAAATAATAATTAAAGGGGAGGGATATATTTACATACCGTAAAAGTTAAAATAATTTTACACACTTTCATAATTATTTAAATTATTAAAATCTTATGATTCAACCATTGAATTTATCAATATGCATGTAAATTTTTGAATCGATCTAATATCTCTATCTTATCGATCTAAAATACTCTATATATTAATATATATTCAACGATTGCATTTTTTTACATAAAGCAAATAGTTAGATATTTTAAATTTACATCAAATTTGACATGCATGATCTATGTGAATAGACTATGAAATATAATGGTTGAATCATTAAAATATTAATTATATAAATAGTTAGGAAAATATGTAAAACCATTTTAATTTTTACATTGTGCAAGTGAATCCCTCCTCTTAATTAAAATATCATTCTTTTTAAGACCTTACGTAGTCAAATACAAAATTTTGACCATTAACCAAATATAACTGCATCAACTTTATGCTCATAATATTTATGCATATAATATATTCAAAATATTGATATATACACTAAATTTGTGCATTGCAGGGATTAAAAAATTAGTATATTTTACAAGGTACATTCTTTTTACTACAAATTAGAAGATGAATTTAAAAATGATAATGGGAGACTTACGTGGTAGCTTTTTTAATTGAAACCTCAACAATTTAATATATATATACACTAAATTAATATAGAGATAGAAATTTGGAAAGTAATCTTTGTTGCCATAGTTAAATGGTCCCCATAAATTCACATTAAAATCTACTTCAATACAAAGTTTTCATATTTTTACATAAAATATCTTAAATGATTATCAATATTAAATTTAATAACAAATTATTTTAAACTTAATTAATATCCAAAATGTAATTAAGCTCTTCTAAGTTTTGTATTAAAAAAACCAATCCATCATAATTTCTATACTAAGATTTCCACATAACTTAAAATTAAATATAATGTATGATAGTGTATTTTTCAAAAATAATATACAAATAAAAATTAAAATTATTCAAATAAAATTATAAAAAATAAACGTGGATTATTCATGCAATAAAATTATATCTTTTGAAATTACCTTTAAGTAAGAAATACTATATTAAAAGAGTTTTCTAAAATAAAAGAATAAGATATAATAAATGTAATAATCAAAATTTAAATAATATTACCTTAATGTTAGACAAACCAGAAATTAATTCTATAATTCAAAAGTAATATCAAATTATAATTGAGAATTGAATTTTAATAACCTGATATATATCATAATAAATCAAGAATTTCTTGTATTTTTGGAAATATTAAGTTCTGGAGCAAGGTAATGTTGTATTTTTATTGTATTAAAATATACATATTTTACAATATATTATATAGTATTTAGAATACATTATTTAATATTAATATATACAATCAATCCATATATCGCACGAGATAAAAAAATTTAATTATAATACTAAAATAATTAATAGACCCTATTATTAATTTACCAATATTTATAATTTTTTAATGACGATATAATTTAACATTAAATTTGCATTTTATTTTCATATTTAACAATAATATCAAAACATTTTTCTTTGTTAAATACACTATCATTTATTAAGAAAGTAAACTCATATATCATATCTTACTATGGAAAGAAATTAAATTCATTAATAAATTAATCCCTTTTCTACCACATTAAACATAAACTAAGCAAAAAGATTGGTTCCAATATCATAATGGAAGGCTTTTTAAAAAAAAATTAAAAAAACTTAATAATTGTTGGTTAAGTCTCGATTAATTTGGGTGTTGTTGCCAATGCAAGAAAACGTGGGTTCTAGTGTGTTGAAGCGCATTATCTTTTTATTTATGGATTGGGAGCTATGGGTTGTTCTATATATTGTGTAAAAAAAAATTATATAATCAGAACCTATATAATAATTTAATGTAAAACTTTTAATAATTGTCATTTATTTTCAATATATAAAACATATAAATTCTAGGCATAATGTCTCTAACTTTAAAATAATAATAATAATTTTAGTCATTCATTTAATTTTTTTTGTCTCTTTTAGTCTTTAAATTTACATTATTTTTCAAATCATCCAAAATAGATGGAAAAGTTTACTGATTTGATATACATGTGGATGTCACATCAACAATTAATTAATTTTTTTAATTTTAAAAAATTCAAAAAAATATAAAATTTATTAAAAAAGTATAAAATTTAATTAATTGCTAAAGTGACATACACATAAAGTTTTTAAAATATCAATTGAGGACACTTGGCAGATTCTTAAGTCTTCTTGTGAAGTTAAAAAATTTTACCGATAGTGTATCTAATAATAACACTTATAAAAATTGTAATATATAATATTTGGTACACTAACAGTATACCTATTTCTTATTCCACAAGCACCCTTAAAAAATTGTTGTCTCCCTTTTTTAAATATTTATATTTTATCATACCCCTATAGAATTCTTGCTAACCCCTTGACCCTACTTATAAAGTGTAAAAACTTCACTGACAGCACATCAAATATTTTCAAATATATTTTTAGGAAAATTATCTTATATATTACTTGTGAAGTTTTTTAAACTCCACGAGTGGGTTTAAGATATGACACATGTCTTGTATAGTAAAAAATAAAAAATTAAATCCGCAATTAAATGTGACACTTGTCATGCACTTAATCTGCTTCTGGAATTTAAAAGAAAATGTATCAAATAATTATCATATGTTTAAACATATAAATTTGAATATTAAAAAAATCAAATAATTAAATTAATTGATAAATATTGAAAAAATAATAAAATTTCAATTTTAAAATTTGTTAATGTTTAACGTTGAATATTCAAAAAGAAGTAATTAGATTTATTTTAAAAATATTGAAAAAAATTAAGAATTAATTTCAATATATAAATTTGGTATATTATACTTTATGCTTTTACATATTTATTGTTATTTTTTTTACGTTGAATTTTAAAAGTAAAAAAATTAATTAAAAATATTTTGATAAATAAAAAATATTTTTTTTTAAATATTCATTCAATTTTTATATATTTTAAAAATTTTAAAAATATAAGTCCTGTTGTAATTTTAATTACATATTCAAAAAATTTAACACAAAATATAATATACAAAAATATATAAATTTTGTATCAAATTCTTAATAAATAAATAAAATATATTTAAATTAATTCATACAATTAATCTGTTCATTGTAGGAATTAAAAAAAAAAAACTAATATATAGGTATAATACTTTTCTCGTATTACATCACTTACAAATTATTTTTCTTCTTTCTGAATTACAGTCACGATAAGAATTTTTTTTTCCCCATTTATTAATCATGAGATGCCCAGACTTGACTCCGGACTAACATTTAAATCTCAGTAGTCTTTCCTTTATTATAATTTCGGACGTAAAGTTTACTACAAAATTGAAAATAGCGTATTATTTTTGTTTGGTATTGATTAGTATAGATATTCGTATTGGTATGTTTGGTGTATTATTTTAGGTTTCTATGTTTTTAAATATTTTTCACATGTATATATTTACAGTTTCATTTTAGTTTTTTAATATAAATTATATATACATTTAAATTTTTTTTTATTTTTCTTAATAAATAATATATAAATTTGATAAAAAAATAAATTATATAATATATATACATGCAAATATATCTCAATTACATCCATATAAAAATATTTATACGTAAATATGAGTTTTTAAATTATTAATTAGGTTCAATAATTTAATTTAATAGCTTTAACTTTAAATATATTATAGAAAAATTCAAAATGGTTAAGATAGAAATTCTAAAATTAGTTTAAAATATCAAAATTTGGTGTCAACCGGTATGGGCAGGTATGCATTGCTACAAGCTGGTAATGATTGAAACGGGTCAAAACACACCAAAATGGTCGAAATGCACCAAAATTTTGACTAAAAGATAACATAAACTACATAGTATCAGTTTAAGATTGAAATAATAGGTATCGGCCGGTATGATATCAACTACAATGAATGAAACCACAAGTCAATTATATTTGTAAGTTATTTGAACTTGATTTATTAAAATTAAGTTATTATGAGCTGAATCCGAATACGTTGAAGCTAGATTCAAAGTAGCTTATGGTAAGGATGAACAACGATTTAATGTTAGGAGTGGCAAAATAAAATAAAAAATTTATGGATAGGGGAAAGGAATAAAATTTATATGAAAAGATGTAGATTGATTTATAAAATTTTAGTAGACTAAAAGTAGAATTTAACCAGTTGAATGAAAGGGCTTACCTGTTTCTGATTGAGTTTTTATTATTAACTAGTATCGAGAATTTTCATTGTGAACTCAAAGTTGGGCTCCAGCATAAATAATCAATCTCATTTCCATCAAACTTCCTTAATTATTTTCCCACCCACGAATGAATTTATTATTTTATATTAAAAATACACATCAATCAGCTAGTAAGATTCTATGGTTGTTGGAGCTGTGAGAAAACTCAACTGAATAAAGAAAATTTGGCATCAAACAGATGGAGTTGGGGAAAAGAAACTTCCGAGCCATGATGGATATGAATAGAGTCAGGGTTGGCGCCATTTCCGGGCAACTGAAAAACCTTGGTCGCCATTATCGCTGACCAACGTTAAATTGATAAAACGTTTTTGGAGCTGATTTTTCTATTTCCCTATTCAACTTCTTCTGAGATACGCAGTGGTGAATTCAAATCCAGATTTGTCAATGGAAATTATTAATTAAGCAAATCAATAAAAGGTACTGCTGCTGTTTCCTTGAAATCAAAGGCAGGCAGGCAAGGTCAAATATGAAGCTCCTTCATTTGTTTATTTTTTATTAAAATATATAAAAGTTTGAGGTATTCATATATGTATATTACATTTCGTATCATATTAACATTCCTCCACACTATGTAGTATATGAACAAGAAAACAAAAATGATAATAACCTCGTGTTCCACAATTTCATTACGCAACTGTGGAGAGCTTGCGTCGAAATAGGAGGAACAAAGAATAGGTGTAAATGTTTCTCTTTTATAATACAATTTGGATTTTTTTTTTTTAAACTACAATTTGGGATTCCATCAGGTTGTAAAATACTATATTTTTACCACTTGCTTTTCCACTTCAACAATTTTAATCAATAAATGAATTTCAATACTTGCCTTAAGAAAACAATGATGTTTTTTTAAAAGAAGTAAATGTTTTCCTTTTATCTCTTCTGATGTACAAATTAATTATAAAGTAAATTAAGGTTGTGTATTCAGTTGGTTCAATTTTTATTTATATCGAAGATTAAATAAATCAAATTAATCACTTAAACTGAGTAAATCAAACTGACCTAGAGAACAAAACCGAATAAATCAAATAAAAAAATTCAGTTCGATTTAGTTTTTCGGTTTTTAATATTTATTTAGTTGAAAAAAAATTTCTAATTGAGATACAATTTTATTTCCTTTAATTTTTTCATATGATTATCACTACATTGTATCACTTTTAATTTTAATTTTATTTCAAATTCATTATAAAAATATTAAAAATTAAATCAAACCATTTTTAATGAGTTCAAAAAATATTATTTTCTTATATGGCCATCATATCCTTACTTTGATATATGCTATTGCTACCATTATATATATAAATGAATATCATAAAAAATTAAATTATCAAATTATGTTTTAAATATTAATGGGTCTTGTGTTTAATGGGTGTGGGTTTAAGAGTATTAAATTTTAATGGGTATTTGAGTTTAACATTTAAAATTAGGTCTGAGTATGTAAATGGCCTTATGGCCTTATGAGTTATGACCTTAATCAGTTTAAAAGGTCAAAACTAAAAACCAACCAAATAAACGAATTAAGCTAAACATAAAAATCGATTAAATAGAAAAAAATAGGTTTTTTTCGATTCGAATATTTCGATTTTTTCAGTTCGGTATTTTTTTTGGCACACCCGGATAAACTACTTACTTGGTCACCCAATTTTTTGGACATTTTTTATTTTGGCCACCCAATTATTAAATTCCTGCCACATTATCATTTTTGACCTTTTTTTTTACCCCATTACTGTTCATCTTCCCCTCTATGCCACCCCTGCTTTTACCATTTTTGCTCACTGCATCCACCATTGCACCACATGAGGAGTACCCCACTAGAGTTTTAATGGATCCAGAATGAACTAAACCTTGTTACAACAGGTCTATTGATATTCAAAGATGCAATCTTGGATTAGAATACTAGGAAACTATGTTTTTTGAGTCAGTTATGCCATCGAGTCAAGTACAAAAACTCACTCTTTCGTTGGATCGCTGATGATGTTGATGACCATTCTTTTGGCCTTAAACAACCGCTTCAAACAGGTCCTAATTTTGGTCCTGGGTTTGACCTGATGTTACGGGGTGGAATTTGAATTAAGAAAAATAATACGAGGATGAGAAACGGTGCATTTATGGGATGTTTGGTGAAGCAAGAAAGTGGTGCGTTCCATGTTAATTATACAGTGCGTATTGGGTGAGTTTAATGAAACGGTGCCTATGGAATTAACGAATTCAACTATTAAAGGTTAGCATTTCCAACAGTTATTTTATTCTTTCTTAAAAGCACACTATTGTAACTAGAATCAGTTATCCAATTTGTTAAGTATAATTTCAATGAATTTCCATCTTTTTCTCTATAAATTCTTCTTCATTTTTCTCTCTTTTCTCCGTTCACTTTTCTCTTTCAGATTTTCGGTTGCATCAAAGGTATTAGAGCCTCTATAAACTCCCATGACAAGTGATGGCGTGACCACTCATTTACAGAAAGAACTCAATGTGATGCAACAGGAGGTTTCTAAGATTTAAGAAGAACTGGCATGGTTGGACATCAAAATTGAAACCATATTGCAAGAGTTCAAAGAGGAATTTAAAGGGGAACTTCATTCTTTATTTAAGTAGTATCTTGGGCAACCTAATCCTGCAACTGGTGCCATAGCCAAGGGCAAAGGCGTTCTTGGAGGACCACCTCCTGGCTTTGCTCCCAAAATTCAATCGAGATCCCTACTAGTGGTCAAGTGCCAATTATAGTAAGTACTCACTCACTTTCAGAGTTGGACAGTGTTCATTTCCAATCTCATTCTAAGGTTTTGGATGGATCTAGTAGGTTCCATAGGCTTGATTGCCCTAAATTCGATGGGACGGATTTTCATGGTTGGTGGGCTAAGCTTGAATAGTTCTTTGAGGTAGAAGGGACTCCAGATGTTGCCAAGATCTACACAGTGATGCTCCACTTGGAGGGAAGAGTATGTGAGGAGCCTATAGAAGCGGTTTGGATCCAATATTTTATGTGATCCAATGGCAGACATAGTTTCTTTAAAGCAACAAGGTATGATTGAACGGTACCATGATGTGTTAGCCTTTTAAATCAGTTGCATCTTCCTAAGCCATATGCACTCAGCATATTTGTTAGCAATTTGAAGGAAAAAATTGGCCAATACCTTAAACTATTCAAACCCTTTTCATTACTAGAGGGGTTTCAGATTGCTAGACAAGTTGAAGGCATTCTTTTGCTCTCAAAAAACATGACCTTATTCCCTAATGTTGACAATCAGAATAGACCTTTCTTTACTCCTTCTGTTATATCTGGACATTCTTCAGTGACTGGTAGATCTGTTACTTCATCCCATGCTCCTTCAGTACCTAGTGTCTCTAGTTCTAAGCCTTATTCCAACGGCATATCACTTTCTGTTATTGTTGAACGCAAGCAGAAGAGCATTTGTTTCTGGTGTGGAGCAAAGTACCATATGAGCCATAAATGTGTAAAATCTCAGTTGTATTAGTTCTTATTAGAGCCACACTTTGATGGTGAGGGTGAAGATTTTCAAGAGTTCTCTGAGCAATTGGAGGATGCTGCCTTGGAGGAGAGTGTACCTCGGTCATCTATTCTCTTCCTACATGCCATTAGTGGGTCACAGGGTCATAACACAATGAAAGTGGAAACTTGAGTTGGTTCTGTTTGGGCCATTATTCTAGTAGACTTGGGCAATACTCACAACTTCATTTATATGAAGCTGGTGCATAGATTGCCCCTTCCTGTGTTGCAACAGGATCAATTAGAAGTAATAGTGGCCAATGAAAATTGCCTATTCACCAAAGAAATATGTAAGAGAGTCAGCTGGGAAGTTCAAGGATCTCAGTTCAGCCCTGACTTCATGGTTATACCATTAAGGGGTTGTGACATGGTTTTAGAAGTTCAATGGTTGTTTGCTTTAAGAGACATGATTTGGAATTTTGGTTCCCTAACTATGCAGTTCTTGGTTAAAGGTGAACCATGTACCATTCATAGGATTTTTCATGGATTAATAGTAGTTGAAGATGTCAATCATCCTTCCAAGTGCTTTGCTGCAGTAGGGCAAGAACTTGATCTTTGTACTTTGGTCATGAGTTCTCCTAATCAGGTTACCCTCACAACAGATCTGCTTATTTATAATGATAAGCTCCAAGGTCTTTTGAAGGAGTTTTTTGATGTCTTTCAAACTCCAAAAGGTCTGTCACCTCGTAGGATTTAGGGTCATAAAATTTCTTTGAAAGATAAAGGAGTTGTGGTTAAAATCCATCCCTGTAACAGCTCGATTTAGGGGCTAGCCGAAACAGTGGTTCGGAACCACTAATCTGAGGTTAGAGAAAATTATTTTTCATGATATTTTATGATTCAGAGCATGATTATATTAGTACATGAAATTTTTGGTATTTTAATTTTAGCGATTTCTTGCTTAATTGCGAAAAAGGACTAAATCGCATAAAGTGCGAAAATTCTATTTTATAAGCTAAGGGTGCCAAATAGCTATAGAATGTTAATCGGAGGTCTTTAAAAGGCAATTAACCCCTTAAATGAAGGTTGACCGGCCGTAGGGGGGACAAAGAAGTAAAAAATTGGTCAAAGTGAGTGTAGTTGGTGGATTAAATTGATAAATAGAATAAAATAAAGAAAGAAAAGATATAATCTTTTTCTCTCTTCTTCACCACCAAAAATAGCAAGCAAAATAAGGGTTTTGAAAGCTCAAAATTTCAGCAAGCTCTTCTCCATTCAAGTAAGTGATTTTAATGGTTTTTCTTGATGATAGTTGTACTTTTAGAACCCCTAGAGCTTAAGCTTTCTAAAGAGGGGACTAATTTGCAATATGGTGAAAAGTTTAGGGTTTTTCCATGAGAGATTGTATGTGATTTACTGCATTTTTATGGAAGAAAATGAGTCTTAGTTGTTAGATGAACAACTTTTGTGAAAGGTGTTGCCATGAAAACACCTAAATGAACCTTTTTGTTAAGGTTGTAAAATTGGTAGTAAATGTGTGAAATGTTGGGTTTTGATGATAGCCATAAGAGAAATAAATGTTCACCTATGCTCATTAAAGGTTGAAATTTGATTAGAATTGATTTCCGAGCCTAGGGGTAAAATGGTCATTTTGCCAAAGTGTAAGGGCAAAATAGTAATTTTGCCAAAGCATGATTATTAAAATGATTTTATTAATGTGTTGATTGAAGTGAGCTAATTTGCTATTATAGAGCAAGAAGAACCAAGAATCAACCTCGATCGGGGAAAGAATAAAGTCTCGGACTAGATCGACGATCTAGCTTATTTTGAAATCAAGGTAAGTTTGTATGTGATAAATTCAACATTTATGCTCGTATTGTTTGAGAATGTTTGACATTATATTAATGTATGATATTCTAAGAAATTGAAATGTTGAAGTCTCGGTTGGACTATAATGAATGTGAGTATATTATCATCGAGACATGAGATAGATAAGGTCTCGTGTAAGATCATGTCGGGGACATGGCTTCGGCACCAAATTGAAATTCTGTATAAGACCATATCCAGGATATGGCTTCGGTATTGAATATGAGAATCGTATAAGATCGTATCCGAGATATGGCATCGATACTTGAGGTGAGGTTCCGTATAAGACCATATCCAGGATATGGCATCGGTAATCAAAGGTAATCCCATGTAAGACCGCATTCGGGATGTGGCATTGGCTTCGGGTTCATGATACTGGTAATGAATATGCATCTTTGAGTGTCCCTAGAAAATTATTGGGATTAAATAATCTAGCAGTAAATATAGAATTGAGATTGGTATTTAAATTTATGAGATTGAGTGAAAACAGGTATGCGTGAATAATTCACGAGGAACATTTACATTATGTGGTGTGGTAAGTGCTAGATAAGGGCAAATACGAGTAAGCTATGGTAAAGAGCCTATGACATTGTGTATGGTTATTTAATGTCATGGATGGGTATCTTTTTGAGTTTATGGTTGCTATTTAATTCCATGCAAACTTACTAAGCTTATTGCTTACCCCTCTCATTTCTCTCTTCCTTGTAGTATTGCCAAGATAGCTCAAGAAATCGCAGACGTTAGAGTTGGAGATCACACTATCGACTACTATTTGGTATAGCCCACTAGATTCATTTTGAGTATGGCATGTATAGGACTTGGTATTTTTGTCATGTCATATTTGTAAGCCAAATATGTTGGCTATTCTAGTTGTTCAATTTATTCTACAAAAGGTCATGGGAGGTTGGCCTATACTTGATATGTCCATATATTCAATGAAGATGAATTTCATGAAGTGTATGTTTTTGTGGATGTCTTGATTCTTTTGAGTTCTTAGAGGTACCATATGGTCATCTTAAATATTGAATTGTTTTGGTATGAGTGTGATTTCTTGCTAGGGTGGCAAATGGCTTGGTAGATAGCCATATAATTGTCCACATGGGCAGACACACGGGCGTGTGTCTAGGCCGTGTGTGGCACACGGTCAGCCCCATGGGCGTGTGCCCAGGCCGTGTGAAGTCTGCACCTGAAGTTAGGAATTTAATTCGACACACGGTCTGAGGACACGGGCATGTGCCTTCGCCGTGTGACCATAGTGAGATGATGACATCATAAATAGAATGACAAGGTTTTGGCACATGGGCTAAGACACGGGCGTGTCGAGGCCGTGTGAGGGACACGGGCCAGGGACACGAGCGTGTGTCCGGCCGTGTGTATTAAGTCAGTGTCGACCACGGGCGAGGAGCACGGGCATGTCTTAGGGGCACACGGGCGTGTGGCCCCTGTTTAGGCAAGATTTTTCTAAGTTCGTAAAAGCTTCTGATTAATTCCTGAAACCTTCCGTAAGTATGTTTAAGGCCTTGTAGGCCTATAATGAGTATGCTATGGGTTTAAATGGAAATTTTTTGAGACAAAACTAAAATTTATAGCCCGAAATGTCATGTTTAAGCAAGTTGAGTTAGGTAATGCCTCGTATCCAGTTCCGGCTTCGAACACGGGTAAAGGGTGTTACAGTCCCTATAGGTATCCTACTATCCAGAAGGGTGAAATGAAAAGATTAATTCATGAGATGCTCCATGTTGGCATCATCAGGGATAGAAATAGCTCATTTTCTTCCCTAATAGTGATGGTAAAGAAGAAAGATGGAAGTTAGAGGTAATGTGTTGACTATAGACAACTCAACCAACTTACCATCAAAGACAAATTCACCATACCTATAATTAAGGAGTTTTTGGATGAACTGGGGCAAGCCAAGGTGTTTTTCAAGTTGGATTTGAGGTTTGGTTATCACCAGATCAGGATACGGGAGCCAGATGTTCACAAGGCAACTTTCAAGACCCATGAAGGGTATTATGAATTCTTGGTTATGCCCTTTGGCCTCACCAATGCCCCATCAAGTTTTCAGGCCCTTATGAATTCTATTTTCAAGCCATTTTTAAGGAGGTCAATATTGGTATTTTTTTATTATATTCTTGTGTATTCTAGCATGTGGCCAGAACACTTGCACTACCTTAAAGAAGTCCTTCAAGTTTTAAGGGATCAACAACTATATGCCAAGTATGGCAAGTGTAGTTTCCCAAATTAAGTATGTTGGGCATATCATATCCAATGGGACAAGTGTCTACGGATAGGACCAAGGTCGATTGTGTAGCTCAATGGCCCATTCCAAGTTTTGTTAAAGAAATAAGGAGCTTTCTTAGGCTCTCAGGATATTGTAGAAGATTTATTAGGCACTATGGGTCATTAGCTAAACCATTGACTGGTTTGTTGAGAAATTACAGTTGGGGATGGAATGATCAGACTACTACAACATTTCAAGCCTTAAAAGAATCCTTGTGTTCAGCTCCAATATTGGTGTTGTCAAACTTCTAGTTGGAATTCAGTGTAGATTCAAATGCCAGTGGCTATGGCATTGGGACAGTCCTTTAGCAACAAGGTATGTCAATGGCGAAACCGTCGCCAGAATAGGGTTAAGAGGCATTACCGATCAATCAAAACATTACACATCCATTTCACAACACTAAGTCATTCATCCATCAAACATACTCATTATCAATCATATAGTCCCTTATTGAGGTCTATGAGACTTTAAACACATGTTAGAAAGAGGTCGGGACTAAACCGAACACTTATGAAAATTCTCAGAAATTTAAAACTTTTCTAAGTTTCAGGGGTTACACGCCCGTGTAGGCAGGCCGTGTGCCTCCCACGACTTTTAGACACGCCGATGTGTCTCCCCCGTGGTCGAACCTGACTTAACTCCACGTCCACCAAGCACGCCCGTGTGCCATGGCCGTGGTCGATCCTGACTAAACCACACTGCTACCAGGCACGCCCATGTTGTAACATCCCGAAATTGGGCCTAGGAGAATTGAGCCCAATGGGCCTTGGGCGTAGTAGCATTTAAAATTTTTAAGAACAAGAGAACGGCAAGTTGGACCTATTCGGTGAGTGATTTTGGAAGGTTAGGGGGCTTCTATGAAGTCCCGGGATTAAACTTGAGCTTTAGGAAAATTTTGGTTTTAGGTGAATAAAAACCTGGGAGTTAGTAGGTAGGCTTTAAGAATAAAATGTGGAGAAAAATGACACAAGTGGAGTGTGTGGTGTAGTGTCAAAGTGACGCCACTTAAGAGGCAAGGGAGTGACGCCACAGGGAAGGAAGGAGGTCCAAGGTTCAAGTCTTGGCTCTTGCATTTTGGTTTTCTTTTTAAATGGACTTTAGAATTTGGCTATAGATTTATATTTAGTTGCGCATGGTTTAAGACACAAGAGGAGCTTGTGGCTTGGTGGCAAGTGACGTGTTGAACTATTGAAAGGGGCCTGGGTTCGAATCTCATGAAAAGCAAGGGAGTATTTATTTTGCGAATTGGACGGTAAGAGTTTGAGTTGGATTTAAACTCTACTGACGAAGGGATCCCACATCGGAAAGATACAAAGAAGGAAGGTGAGAAGCTAGCTATATATAGAGCATCCTATGATAGGAGGAAGGATACCTTGGAGGGCATTTGGGCACAGGAGTGGTCGGAGCACGGATTAGCACCAGATTCCTATCAGGTGTGTAACTCTCTCTACTCTAGTTGTAGAGCGGCAAATGCCGAAGTGACGGTCACGGTAATAGTAACCACACGAGCGTGCGAATGCACGTGTGGGGCTTCGATGCGATAGTTGAGGCCATCAGTAGTATTCTTGTGGGTTGAGGCTGCTTGGGCCACGATGGGCCGAAATGGGCCCAATGGGCCCGTGGGCCCAATTGAATAAATTGTATGATGGTGTAGTATATAGTGAACTAGACTAGGTGAATCTCATATACGTGGCTAGATTTGTGTTAGGTGGGCCACACGAGCGTGTGGGCGAATGGGCCAAAATCGGGTTTTAGGCCCAATAGTCCGTCTGACGAGGAAATGGTAGTTGAGTCGCCGAGGCGACATTAGGCCCTTGGAAAGGCCATTGCAGTCTTGAAATTACTGAAATATCTTTGTTTTACAAAATTACTAAAATACCCTTGGTTTACAAAATTACTAAAATACCCTTGGTTTACAAAATTACTGAAATACCCTTGGTTTACAAAATTACTGAAATACCCTTGGTTTACAAAATTACTGAAATACCATTAGTTTACAAAATTACTGAAATACCCTTGGTTTACAAAATTACTAAAATACCTTTGGTTTACAAAATTACTGAAATACCTTTGGTTTACAAAATTACTGAAATACCCTTGGTTTACAAAATTACTAAAATACCCTTGGTTTACAAAATTACTGAAATACCTTTGGTTTACAAAATTACTGAAATACCTTTGGTTTACAAAATTACTAAAATACCCTTGGTTTACAAAATTACTAAAATTCCCTTAGTTTACAAAATTATTGAAATACCCTTGGTTTACAAAATTACCGAAATACCCCCAATTTGTAAAATTACCGAAATACCTTTATAGGGTAAAATGACTAATTTGCCCTTGTAGGTAAATGATCGACTTGTACAATGAGTGGACTAATTTGCCTATGGTTGTATGACTGATATGCTTTTATTACATGTTTAAATAATTGTTACTGAGCATGGCCATTTTGCATACACGTGTAATGATTGAGCATGACATACACGACATATTGCATGGGGTTGGGATTATTAATACGGAGGAAGTGCTAATAGGATCGCATGGTCGCTGACGATCGTGGATCCACCGAAGGCTTTATAGCCACCACCGTAGGCTTTTTAGCCACCGAAGCGACCATCCATGCCGCACCGATAATAATTACCGAGGGTGTGTGCCATTAATATGGGCTTCGCGTCGTAATTATGGGCTTCGTGCCAATACCGAAGGCTTTGTGCCGATATTATGGCTTTGTGCCAATCGTATTTACCGTGGCTATGTGCCTAACTTATATATTGATGACTCTGTGTTGATCATATTTACCCAAGGCTGTGTGCCGATTATATTACCGTCGCTGATGGCTATGTGCCAAACATAATACAGTGACCGATGGCTTTGTGCCAATTGTAATACCGCTACTGAAGGCTTTTTAGCCATCGAGCAGCCTTGCTGCACCGATAAGTTAGTGCCGCAACCGGTGCTACATAAGGAGTGTAGGGATGGGTGGGTCGATTAAATCCCCACAAGAGTGTAGGGTTGGACAGAGACGGAGTGTGGTTGGTATGGGCATTAACGCATTGCATATCCGGATTATATTATCGAGATGGGCTTAGGCCCCGATTTATATTTATGACATGTGACATTTGACTTGGGTTAAGGCCCAACCGAGGCTATTTTGGGCTAATGCCCAATTGCCACAGTTACTTTAATGGGCTTGGGCCCGAATTGTTTTGATGCATGTTCTTACAGATTTTGTCCGTAAGGGAATTACACATGCTTGAGTTTTCATAAACTCACCCCCTCTTTTTAATTTTTCTTAGGTAATCCTCGTGAGGCGATTCGACGTCTTTGGAGGACTCGGAGGTGGCCACACTACGAGCAGTTTTGGACTTTAGTATTTTACTTATTTTTAACTTGGGTTAATATTTTGTAATATGGCCGCTTTAACTTTAAATTTGGTATTTTATTTGGTTTAGTTTTTAATATGATACTGCCTATTATTCTTAAATGTTTAATACGGGATTTTCCTAAACCCTTAATAACCGTTTTCCAAAATGTTAACAAAAGGATAACAAGCGAATACATAATTAAACTTCAATTTTTTAACAAACTCGCAATTTTTAAACAACCCTTTTATGTGACATGCTGGATCTGGTCGTAACGTTTTGACCGGGTTTGGGGTTTTACATTTTATGGTATCAGAGCCTAGGTTGCAAAACTCGACTGTGGATTGGGTTTTCAAAATTGAATTTCTGAAAGTATTGTTTTAAAAAGGCTTGAAAATATTTAAAGTTCTGAAATTGTATTGACCGATTTTTGAAAGTGTGGTACACCGAGTCTCCGGCGCCGAATCCGTAAGTTTCGACCTTATACTCTGTTATGTGTCAGAATGATTGTATTTATTCTGTGTATGTTTTGGATGTGATGTTTGAATGAAAATTTTTATGTATGAGTGTTAAATATTTGTTTATCAGTATTAGATATTTGGTTGTGTGAAGAGGTTGCAAGCTTAAGTTAGAAAGTGTATTACTGTTTTAGAATCAGAGTGCGCAGCGTGAGTGTAGTGTTGTAGGTTAGGATGTGCGACTGCTTCTATAGCTGGAAATTTCGAGGACGAAATTTATTTAAGGAGGGTAGATTTGTAACATCCCGAAATTGGGCCTAGGAGAATTGGGCCCAATGGGCCTTGGGCGTAGTAGCGTTTAAAATTTTTGAGAACAAGAGAACGGCAAGTTGGACCTATTCGGTGAGTGATTTTGGAAGGTTAGGGGGCTTCTATGAAGTCCCGGGATTAAACTTGAGCTTTAGGAAAATTTTGGTTTTAGGTGAATAAAACCTGGGAGTTAGTAGGTAGGCTTTAAGAATAAAATGTGGAGAAAAATAACACAAGTGGAGTGTGTGGTGTAGTGGCAAAGTGACGCCACTTAAGAGGCAAGGGAGTGACGCCACAGGGAAGGAAGGAGGTCCAAGGTTCAAGTCTTGGCTCTTGCATTTTGGTTTTCTTTTTAAATGGACTTTAGAATTTGGCTATAGATTTATATTTAGTTGCGCATGGTTTAAGACACAAGAGGAGCTTGTGGGTTGGTGGCAAGTGGCGTGTTGAACTATTGAAGGGAGCCTGGGTTCGAATCTCATGAAAAGTAAGGGAGTATTTATTTTGTGAATTGGACGGCAAGAGTTTGAGTTGGATTTAAACTCTACTGACGAAGGGATCCCACATCGGAAAGATACAAAGAAGGAAGGTGAGAAGCTAGCTATATATAGAGCATTCTATGATAGGAGGAAGGATACCTTGGAGGGCGTTTGGGCACAGGAGTGGTCGGAGCGCAGATTAGCACCAGATTCCTATCAGGTGTGTAACTCTCTCTACTCTAGTTGTAGAGCGGCAAATGCCGAAGTGCCGGTCACGGCAATAGTAACCACACGAGCGTGCGAATGCACGTGTGGGGCTTTGACGCGATAGTTGAGGCCATCAGTAGTATTCTTGTGGGTTGAGGCTGCTTGGGCCACGATGGGCCGAAATGGGCCCAATGGGCCCGTGGGCCTAATTGAATAAACTGTATGATGGTGTAGTATATAGTGAACTAGACTAGGTGAATCTCATATACGTGGCTAGATTTGTGTTAGGTGGGCCACACGAGCGTGTGGGCCCGAATGGGCCGAAATCGGGTTTTAGGCCCAATAGTCCCGTGACTGACCAGGAAATGGTAGTTGAGTCGCTCGAGGCGACATTAGGCCTTTGGAAAGGCCATTGCAGGTGAGAAATTACTGAAATACTTTTGGTTTACAAAATTACTAAAATACCCTTAGTTTACAAAATTACTGAAATACCCTTGGTTTACAAAATTACTGAAATACCCTTGGTTTACAAAATTACTGAAATACCCTTGGTTTACAAAATTACTGAAATACCTTTGGTTTACAAAATTACTAAAATACCCTTGGTTTACAAAATTACTGAAATACCTTTGGTTTACAAAATTACTAAACAATTTTTAAACAACCCTTTTATGTGACATGCTGGATCTGGTCGTAACGTTTTGATCGGGTTTAGGGTGTTACACGTGTGCCATGGCCGTGCACTCTTAGCTAAATACTGACTTACACCCACGGTCATCAGGCACGCCCGTGTGCCACAACCGTGTGGCAAAACAGGCCATTTGCAAGGCCAAATGCCACCCACATTATGGTCATACCTACAAGCAAATTACCAATACATCTCATGCACATTTCACAACCAAGAACATATCAAAATAATCATCCAATCTCTACATTCAAATCCAATTCCATTCATGCCAATTTATAAGACTAAAACTCATGTATACACAGGCATAATTCATCCATACACTTATCAAAAACCTAACCATTTCATATGCTATCAAACCATACCAAAACATGCACCATTTATCAAATTCATTAAAGCATGTTACCAACGCATAACTAGCCAAATCACATGGCTAAGTTCATACATCAAACTTACACCAAATTACTAGCTTATACATGCCATATCTAGCTATATACATCTTTCCAAAAGTACCTAAATAGATTGTCGATAGTGTGATAGGGATACTGACGATCCCCGGATCCGAGCTAGCTTTACTGACACTGTAAAACAAAGAAACAAATCACACAGTAAGCTTTCAAAGCTTAGTAAGTCCAAAATATAATACCATTAACTCAATGAATTAAATCAATATATATACATTCAACCATCACATAGATAATTTACCAATGATACACAAATTCAACCTATCCAATACTCACATAAAATTCCATTCATATAGTTTTTATTTCATCCACCACATAGATATCTTATGTAACACCCTTAACCCGAAACCGTTGCTGGAATAGGGTTAGGAGGCATTGCCGGACAATAGAATCATTTCGCAACTCATTTACGACACAAAGTCAATCATCATCATAATACATCAAACATAAACAATTAGTCCCTTTTTAAGGCGTATAAGACCTTAAACACATGCTAGGGAGGGGTCAGGACTAAACTAAAACACATACAGAAACCACTCAAAATTTAAAACTTTTCTAGGTTTCAAGGGATACACGCCCGTGTGGGCAAACCGTGTGCCTCCCACGGCAGCTGGACACCCCCGTGTGTCCTCCCCGTGGTCGAATCTGACCTCACATCCACGGCCACCAAGCACGCCCGTGTGCCTTGGCCGTGGTTGAATCTAACTTCCCATCCACGGCCACCAAGCACGCCCGTGTGCCTTGGCCGTGGTCGAATCTGACTTTATACCCACGGCCACCCAGTACCCCGTGTGCTAAGGCCGTGTACTCTTAGGCCATATTCTGACTTTCTCACACGGCGACTAGGCACGCCCGTGTCTTGGCCGTGTGCTATTAGGCTAGCTACTGACTTAGCCCCACAATCACTAGGCACGCCCGTGTGCCACAACCGTGTGGCTCAATTAGGCCATTTGCAAGGCAAAAATGCCACCCACATGGGTCAATCCTACAAGCACATTTGAGCATCTTTATACACACAATTTGGCAACCAATTTCATGTCCAACATCATCATATCATCACATAGAATCTCATTTCTAAGCATGCCATTTTATACAACCAAATTACATGTAAATCCAGGTATAAATCATCCATAACCTCACTAAATCACTAAGGCATTAATTCATCATTGAATTCACCATTCATATGCTAATTCATTACCATCATGCCATATCAAAATATGCACCAAATACCATATTCACTCATGCACATTACCAACACTTAGCTAGCCACATCACATGGCTATTTACACATCTCAAATATGATTCAAAACAACTAGCCTATACATGCCATATTTCAACTATGTACATATTTCCAAAAGTACCAAAATAGAATGTCGATAGTGTAATTGAGATGCTGATGATTCCCGGATCCGAGCAAGCTTTACTGACACTGCAAAGCAGAGAAATAAATCACACAGTAAGCTTTCAAAGCTTAGTAAGTTCGTAACATGATACATTATAATAAAACAAATCATCACATAGATTATTTCACATATGCATATATATATCATGCCATCCAAAACTAAAATGCTCATTTAACATTTCATAATCTCATTCATAGATTCGTCAACCACATAGGTTCCGAGCGTACCTTAGTCAACACCTAGTAGTCAATTACATTTGCTAGTCAATACTCACTTTTCCCTTTCGATCCACTTCCGTCTCTTCTTTAATTCAGTCACACACTTAGTGCCCTGATATTTTGCCGAAGCTTAATTATCATCGCACACATAGTGCATTTATATCAAACCGCTCTTCAATCGGTATCGCACACACAGTGCCAACCACAAAGTCGAAGCTTATATTATTTCGCACACACAGTGTTGATCATCTCGATCACGTTTTCGAATACGCACACTTAGTGCCACATAACTCAAACTCAACTCTCACATAGCATCCACATTTTAATATCATTATAACATTCATTTCATAACATTTAACATAACTAAATGTTCGTATTATGTCCGAACTTACCTCGGACGTCGAACTATCGAAACGGTCGGTCAATCGAGCACTTTATCTTTGCCTCGATCTCGATCCGAACCTCTCCTTTCTTGGTCTATACACATTCAAATTCAATCCATTCAATCACCAAATCATTCATTTCAGTCCAAACACTCATATTTAGGGCATTTTACAAAATAGCCCTCACATTTTCACATTTTGACACTTTAGTCCTTAATTCATAAAATCATCAAATTCACATAATTAGCTTGCACCCATGCCTAGCCGAATTCTCATTATATTCATACAAGCCCACACATTTCATTTATTTTACATTTTAATCCTTCAAAAATGCTATTTTCTCAATTTAGCCCTAATTAGCTAAATTCATCAAAAGTTCAAGAATAAAACATGTTCAATAAACACATATCTTTCATTTAACACCAACACTCATCACAAAGTTTACCATTTCATCAATGGCACATTTTATAAAAATCATCAATTTACAAAATTTAAGCATGGGTTTTGTAGAGCACAAAGCAACGATTACAAAAACGTAGAAATTATCAAAAACCGACTCAAAATCATACCTCAATCAAGATGAACAATGGCCGAATATCACAAAGCTTTTCTTCCTTCTTTTCTATTTGTGTTTTCGGTGGACAAAGATGAACACATTCATCTTATTTTCATGCTTTTGTTTTATTATTATTACTTTATTAAACATTTTACTCATTTGCCCTTTCATTAAACATATAAAATAAATAAATATTAAAGCTAATATGTCATTTAGCCATCCACTATCTTTAAAAAGGTTAAATTGCCTTATAAGGCCTCCACCTTAAAAGCCAACAATAATTAAGTACTTAACAATCAGCACTCAACATTTACACTTTATACAATTAAGTCCTTTCTCACAATTTGACACACAGTCGATAAAATTATCACACAGAATTTTCACACAGACTATATCACACATAATCAACACCAAAAGTAATATTAAAATATATTTATGACCTCGAATTTGTGGTCTCGAAACCACTATTTCGACTAGGGTCTAAATCGGGCTGTTACATCTTACATACCTTTGCCAACACATAGTAACTTACCAACCATGCTACTTAATCATTCGACTTCTCAATTCGATCATTCGTTGCTATTCTCTTGCTTATTTCGCACACTTAGTGCCAATTGTAAACTTGACATGCTTGTCATCGCACACTTAGTGCCAATACGTTAAACCGAGCTTATATCGGTATCGCACACACAGTGCCAATTCAATAAGCCGAAACTTTTATCAACTCGCACACACAGTGCCAATTATTTCTATCCCATTTCAAATTTTGCACACTTAGTGCCATCTATTTCCAATCTGCACATAGCGTTTCTTATCTTATATTTAGGTACACATTCATTCAATTCACATTAAATAGATATAAATTAACAACTAGTATCATATCCGAACTTACCTCGAAAGTCAAAATACTGAAATGGTCGATTAATTAAGCATTTTATCTTTGCCTCGATCTCGATCCGAACCTATCCTCTCTTGGTCTATACACATTCAAATTCAATCCATTCAATCACAAATCATTCATTTTAGTCCAAACACACATATTTACGGCATTTTACAAAATAGCCCTCACATTTTCACATTTCGACACTTTAGTCCTTAATTCACAAAATCACAAAATACACATAATTTGCTTGCACCTGCAACATCCCGATTTAGGGCCTAGTCGGAATAGTGGTGCGAGACCCCAAATCTGAGGTTTATGAATAAGTTTTTGAGGTTTATGCTATGTATGCATGCTAGTGTGAAAGTTTCATGAATCAATTTTGTGAAATTGTGGTTGAATTGTCCAAAAGGACTAAATTGCAAAAGTTGCAAAATGTGAGTTTCTAGAATCTAATTGTGAGAAATAGCTTTAGATTATTAATTAGAGGTCCTTAAATAGCAATTTATCCAAATTCTAATTTTTGGACCAAATTGGGCATGAATGGGTTAAAATAGAAAGTTTATCAAAAAGGGCATTTTGGTCATTTATCAATTAAGTGATTAAAATAGGAGAAAAGATGACAAAATTCATTCATCTTCTTCCCCAAGGCTACCGAAAATTCTAAGAGCCATTGTTAGGGGTCTTAAAATTTTTCAAGCTTGCTAGTAAGTGCATCTAGCCTCATTTTTGATATTCTTTGTATTTTTAAAGTCCTAGTAGCATGAGTAAGCTATTTTTAGCTATTTGATGAGCTAAAATGGATGTTCAAAAATGTGGTCATGTATGACATGCATGTATGTTGATATTTTATGGAAGATTATGAAAGCTTGATGTAGTAGAAACATCTTTTGTTAAGTGATTTTCCATGAAAATGCATGTAGGGACTTGATTGTGAAAATCTTAAGTTTGGTCATACATGTGTGTTTTAGTGAGAATTGATGATATCTTTAGTTGAATAAGTGGTTCGACTAAGCATGAAAGACTAGAAAGTTGAATAAAAATCACTTTACGAGCCTTTGGGGATAAAGTGTAAATATGAGAAAGTTTAGGGGCAAAATAGTAATTTTTCTAAAGTATGAGATAAGGGTCAATCTAGTCAATGTGTGTATTGAATAAGCTGATTTATTCATTATAGATCAAGAAAGGCAAAGCCCGGATCGAAACCAAGGCAAAAGCAAGGTGGTGGACTAAATTGTAAGTCTCAATACTTTTGAGTACCGAGGTAAGTCTATGCATAAACAATGCATTCATACTTACAATTTGTTGATGATAGCTAGTGTGCAGCTTGTTCAAGATTGATTGAGAACCTATGTGGTTCAAGTGGAATGAATGTAGTATAATTGTGAATGGATGTTTAATTGAGTAAGTAGACATGTGAATGTGTAATGATAATGCTAGATGGCAGGCTAAGTGCGATACCATATTAATGCATATTGACGATGAGCTGGCTATGTGCGATGCTATCGTTAGGTATATCGTTTAGTGGGCTAAGTGAGAAAACCCTATGATTACCTTTGTGGTAGGCTAAGTGCGATTCCACCTTATTAATCGACTGTGGTGTGCTAAGTGCGAAACCACCGAGACATTTGCTGTGTGGGTTAACTGTGTAGATTAGCCATGTGATTGCATTATTGAGTAAATAAGCTGTGTGGATGCATTATTAAGTTAATTAGTTGTGTGGATGAATTATTGAGAAATAATGATGTGTTGTATATTGTGTAAATGTGACATTGAATGCAGGGGTGCATTTCGATGGTTATGAGTATGTGACTCATGATGTGTTGGAAATGTGGTAAGGGTTAGAAAGAGTAAGCATAGTTGTTCATTACTTTTGGTAGTATAATGCTAATTTTATTTAGCTTATACTATGATGCTTAATTGTTTATGTGTAAACTTACTAAGCTCAAAGCTTACTCCTTTTCTTTTCCCTTGTCTTATAGAGTAAAAGTGTTGAACCGAGATACGAGGATCAATTGGAAGATCGCCCACACTATCAAAGACACTGGTACATGAGACTCAATGTTTTGTATATGGCATGTATAGGGGCTAGACAAGTTAGTGAATTTTGTTGTAAATGGCTAAGATGTGTTGGCCTTTAGATGGATAGCTTATTTTGTATAATGACATAGTTGTTGGCTATTTTATGTTATATGAAAAGATATAGTTGTCTATGTGAGATTGTAATTCAATTTGAGTTGATTATGATTGTGTTAGATGAGTATATGTTGTGTATGCTAGAGGGGTGAAAAGAACTTGGCACATAGCTTTGTTCTTGTCCATGTGGATAGACACACGGGCGTGTGTCTAGACCATGTGAGACACACGGTCAGTCCACGGGCGTGTAACTTGGCCGTGCGTCCCCTGCATGTTAGTATTGTAAATCAGAATAGACCACGGACTAGCCAGACGGGCGTGTGCTTAGAACGTGTGTGTTAATCGGTGTTGGCCATGGGCTAGCTACACGGGCCTGTGTCTAGACTCTAGGCCGTGTTAAGGTAGTCAGTGTGCACCACAGGTGGTAAGCACGGGCGTGTGCCTTGACCATGGGGCATTGGCAGAATGCTGGGGTTTTTAGGCACGGTTTGGGGACATGGGCGTGTGTGTCCATGCACGGGCGTGTCTAATCTTACACGGGCGTGTGAGATCTGTATAAAAGAGAAAAATTTTAAGATTGGAAAAAGTTCCGGTTTAGTCTCGAGAGCCCTCGTGTGTATGAGTGAGGCCTCGTAAGTCGAAAATGATGTTGTTGAGATGACTTCAGAGAGTAGTTATGACGAGCCTAAGTGGTGATCAAGTGGTTTGAGTTCGGTAACGCCTCGGGCCCGGTTCTGGCGTAGAACCCGGGTAAGGGGTGTTACAGTACCCATGCCTAGCCGAATTCTCACTCTACTCATACAAGCCCAAATATTTCATTTATTTCACATTTTAATCCTTAAATTTACACTTTTCTCAATTTAGCCCAAATTACACAAATTCCTCAAAACTTCAAAGACAAACTATATTAATCAAACACATATCTTTCATTTTCCACCATTAAACATTCAAGAACTCACATGTTCATCAATGGCACATTTCAAAAACATCATCAATTCACAAAATTTAAGCATGGGTTAGCTAGAGCATGAAGCAACGATTACAAAAACGTAGAAATTATCAAAAAGCCGATCAAAAACACATACCCGATTAAAGCTTGAAGTGGCCGAATGTTTCAAAGCTTCAAACCTTTTATTTCTTATTCAAAATTCGGTGGAAGAAGATGAACACCTCCACTATCTCTTAATTTTGTTTTATTATTACTACCTTATTAAACATTTTACCATTTTATTCTTTCATTAAACATATAAGACAAATTATCATCATGGTTATCTTGTCATTTAACACCCCACTATCTTAAAAATGGATTAATAATAAGATAAGGCCTTCACTTTAAAAAGCCAACAACAAATAAGCACTTAAAGATCAGCACACAGCCTTTACACCTTATGCAATTTAATCCTTTTTCATAATTTGACACACAGTCGATAAAATTATCACACAAAATTTTCACACAGACTATATCACATATAATCAACACCAAAAATAATATTAAAATATTTTTACGACCTCAGATTTATGGTCACGAGAACACTGTTCCGACTAGGGTCTAAACCGGGCTGTTAGAACTCTCCCCCTTAGGGATTTTCGTCCCCGAAAATCTTACCAGTGAATAGGTGTGGATATTGCTCTCTCATAATATTCTCAGGTTCCCACGTAGCCTCTTCAACTCCATGTTTGTGCCACAACACTTTTACTAAGGAAATTCTTTTATTTCTCAACTCTTTGGTCTCTCGTGCCAAAATTCGGATCGATTCTTCACTATATGACAAATCTGGCTGAATCTCAACCTCAGTAGGAACAATTACATGAGACGGATCAGATCGGTACCGACGAAGCATTGACACATGAAATACGTTATGAATCTTTTCTAACTCAGGTGGCAACATTAATCTATAAGCAACTGGTCCAACTCGCTCAATGATCTCATATGGCCCGATGAACCTCGGACTCAGCTTGCCTTTTCGGCCAAATCGAAGTATTTTCTTCCACGGAGACACTTTCAAGATCACTTTGTCACCGATCTCAAATTCAATATCCTTTCGTTTCAAGTCTGCATAAGACTTCTGATGATCTGATGCCGCTTTCAAACTGTCACGTATCACTTTCACTTTCTGCTCAGTCTCTTTTATAAGATCAACCCCGTGAATCTTATTCTCACTTAGCTCAGTCCAATACAATGGAGTTCGACATTTTCGACCGTAAAGTGCCTCATATGGTGCCATTTTAATGCTAGATTGAAAGCTATTTTTGTATGCAAATTCAATCAACGATAAATGCTTTTCCCACGTACTTGCAAATTCAAGATTGCAGCATCTCAACATATCTTCAAGAATCTGAATGATTCGCTCGGACTGACCATCCATTTGCGGATGAAACACAGTACTGAAATGTAATTTTGTGCCTAAAGCTTCTTGCAATTTCTTCCAAAATCGTGAGGTAAATCTCGGATCTCTATCTGACAAAATAGATAGTGGCACCCCGTGAAATCTCACAATCTCAGCCATATACAACTCAGCCAATTTATCAAGTGAATAATCTGTTCTCACCAGAACAAAATGAGCTAATTTTGTCAATCTATCAACTATCACCCAGATCGCATCTTTCCTTCCCGGAGATAAAAGCAATCCCGACACAAATTCCATCGTAATTCTCTCCCATTTCCACCCAGGAATCATGATCGGTTGTAACAAACCGAATGAAACTTGATGTTCAGCTTTAACTTGCTGACAAACTAAACATTTTGACACAAAGTCAGAGATGTCTCGTTTCATACCATGCCACCAATAAAATTGTTTCAAATCATTGTACATTTTCGTACTCCCCGGGTGAACAGTTAAACGACTATTATGAGCTTCGTTCAAAATTAGCTGAATCAATTTTGAATTCTTTGAAACACAAATTCGATTTCTAAATCTCAAACAATCATCACTATCAACTCGAAATTCTGAATCAACATTCAATTCACACCGAGTTCGTTTAGCCACCATTTCAACATCACTTTTCTGGGCATCACAAATCTGACGTACAAACATCGGCTTTACTTTTAACTCGGCCAAAACCACACTATCATCACACAGATCTATCTGAGCATTCATTGCTTGCAAAGCACATATAGACTTTCGGCTCAAAGCGTCAGCTACAACATTAGCTTTACCCGGGTGGTAATCAATCACAAGTTCATAATCTTTCAACAATTCTAACCACCTTCTCTGTCGCAAATTTAATTCTTTCTAAGTCATCAAATACTTCAAACTCTTATGATCAGTATAAATATGACATTTTTCACCGAATAGGTAGTGACGCCAAATCTTTAACGCAAACACAATCACAGCTAATTCAAGGTCGTGCGACGGATAGTTCTTTTCATGCGGCTTTAACTGCCTCGAAGCATAAGCAATGACTTTGCCTTATTGCATCAGCACACAGCCCAAACCATTCAACGATGCATCACTGTAAACTATGAATTCCTTACCCGATTCGGGTTGAACTAATACTGGCGCCTCCGTCAACAACACTTTCAACTGCTCAAAACTCTGATGGCATTTCTCTGACCACTCGGATTTAACATCTTTCTGTAATAACTTCATCAACGGAGTCACAATCATTGAGAAGCCTTTCAAAAGCGTTTATAGTATCCTACTAGTCCCAGAAAACTACAAACTTCAGACACATTTCTCGGAGGCTTCCATTCTAAAATAGCAGAAATTTTATTCGGATCAACTCGTATTCTCGCAGCTGACACAATATGCCCCAGAAAACCAACCTCACGCAACCAAAATTCACATTTACTAAACTTAGCATACAATTGTTTCTCACATAGAGTCTGTAGCACAATTCTCAAATGTTCGGCATGTTGCGTCTCATCACAGGAATAAATCAAAATATCATCAATGAACACTACAACAAAACGATCCAAACACGGTCTGAATATCTGATTCATCAGGTCCATAAACACTGCAGGAGCATTTGTTAGTCCGAAAGGCATCACCAAGAATTCGTAATGTCCGTACCTCATTCTGAAAGCAGTTTTTGGCACATTAGATTCTTTAACTCTCAATTGATAGTAGCCTAGTCTCAAATCTATCTTAGAAAACACTGTAGCTCCTCTCAGCTGATCAAACAAATCATCAATAAGAGGTAACATATATTTATTCTTTGTCGTCACTTTGTTCAACTGTCGATAATCAATACACATTCTCATAGTACCGTCTTTCTTTTTCACAAATAATATAGGAGCACCCCAGGGTGAGAAACTCGGTCTTGCAAACCCTCTATCAGTCAACTCTTGCAACTGAGACTTTAACTCTTTCAATTCGGTCGGTGCCATTCTGTACGGAGCTATAGAGATAGGAGTCGTTCCCAGAACTAATTCAATACCAAATTCAACTTCTCAAATCGGAGGTAATCCCGGTAACTCTTCAGGAAATACATCTGGAAACTCACAAACCACAGGTACAGATTCAACTTTCTTTTCTCACACTTCTGTATCAATCAAATATGCCAGATAGGATTCGTGACCTTTTCTCATATAGTTCATAGCTTTCATCGCAGATACAACAGCTGGTAACCCTTTCATATCACTGGATTTAATTCGAACTATCTCACCGTTCTGACTTCTCAATTCAATACTCTTTCTTTTACAATTCACGATGGCATTATGTAAAGTGAGCCAATCCATACCCAAAATTATATCAAATTCATTGAAGGGTAACAACATCAAATTAGCCGAAAAACATATATCACGAAACGTCAATGGGCAACTCTAGCAAACCTTATCTGTAACGCCCCCAATTTTTGGCCTAGATGAATTGGGCTTTGGGCTTTGGGTCTCATAAATTTTTAAGTGAGCAAGAAAATGAAAAATGACATGTTGGCTTTAAGGGTTTAATAAACTTGGAGTGTCTAGGGGTATTGGAGAAGTGCTGGGTTCGAACTTTGAGGAGAATGAATTTTTAATTAATTATTAAAGGAACCAGGGCGGGGAGTAGTTGGGCTTTTAGATCAAAATAGGGAAAAATAGCATCAAAGAGTCTTGTGGTGGAGTGGCTAAGTGACGCCACTTAGGGTATAAGAAGGTGGCGTTATGGGCTAGCAGGGAGATCCTAGGTTTGAATCCTAGCTTAGTATTTTTTTTAGGAGTTTAATTTTGGCCTTCTAGAAGGTTGGAAGTGGAGTGATGATGGACTCTAGGGAGAGTGATCAGAAGAGAAAATTTAGGAAAAGGATTGGGGAGTTATCAGGGAGAAAAACGAGGAGATGAGATGGGGAAGAGTTGGAGCTGATTGGGAACTTTGCAGAGTTTCGGTTTTGTGTATAAATAGGGGGTACCAAATTCCCTCTGTGCTATTTCGGCAATTGGAATTCCCTTTGTCCTATTTCGGCAACTATAGTGCTCTGCCAAATTCTCCTCCACAATTTCTGTTCTAAACCTCGCCTCTTCCTTATGTGTTTTCTTTTCTTCTCTCCTAAAGCCTTAAATCGAATATCATTCTCTTCTTTATCCATTGCTTGTGCCGTCCCACCTTCATCTCAATTGTTGGGGACTAAATATTCGTGACTTCAAAAGCCGAAAACCTTTGCTCTTGAAGCCAATTTCTTCATCGCCCCAAACCTTGTGCCGAATACTCTAGTGACCAAATCTCTGTCGTGCTGGCATCATTCCTTTGATTTTTGGTGGATCGGATCTTGGAAAAATCAGAATTAAGCTTGGATCTACAAGTCTCTGTCGAAAAGCTATCCATACATTTTGGCTTTTGGGTAAGTGTTTTTGATTTTGGGATAAGTTGGCCGAATAGTCTATAGTAAGGGAAAGGGTGACTTAAGTGGATACAAGTCACCTATTATTTTGTCTTTAATGATTAAGATTGATGCAGATCTAGGGGATATTCGTGAGTGGTAGCTAAGAAAGGGCTATTAGGACTGGTGGCACACGGTAAGGTTATTGTAAGGCTTCAGTTTTTGGTAAATATTGTGGTTAAGTGTGTGATTGATTGGAGGTTGGTATTGGTTGTAGGTTCAAGGCTGAGGTTAGTTTAACACGTCTCTTTTACCAGGTGTGTACATACACTTCACACACGAAAAATCGGCAAAAGCCAAAATCTTGAAAACCGGAATGCCGAAAAGCCGAAAAGCTGAAAGGTTGGCGCCAGCAACCACACAAGTGTGTGAACATTCATGTGGGAAAACCAATATGATTACCGGGACCAAGAGAGCGATCTCATGGTCTTAGGCCACTATTTGGCCAACCAGGCCAGAAGGGGCTAAATGGGCTTACCGAGCTCGTGGGCTCAATTCGGCAAGAGTTGATATGTGAAATTGAATGATGGATTGATATGGATGGTTGTATAATTTGATTATGATCGGGCCTAATGGGCCATATGAATGTGATTTGGGCCAAATGGGCCATACGAATGTGATTTGGGCCTAGTGGGTCATACGAATGAGATTGGGCCTGATGGGCCATATAAACGTATGTGAATTTGTATGGGATTTGTAAGGGGTCTTGGGCTTAGTAATTGGTGAATTGTTTAACCTTACATAAAACTTTAATTATTAACTAATTGTGACCGTGGACAAGTCATAAGGTTAAGGTGTGGCAATGGATATATGCATGTCTAGGATTTGATCTAGGGAGAGCTTGGTACTTAAGCGGTCTTAATGACTCACCTCCTCTTCTCTGGAATCCTACCTGGTGCATAGTATCTGTTCACTTTAGCCAGCGAGGACTTGATAACGGACCAAGGTAAGTAATATACCCATAACAATAAGAAAACACCAAAATGCCCCTAAGGGCAAAAATGACTAAAATGCCCCTATGTGTTGAATGTAAGATTTATTGATGTTACATGTACATTTTCTGCATTCATATGATATTCTGTTTAGGATGCATATGGGTGGGAATTATGGAACGGAGGATGTATATGAGGATCGCATGGTTGCTTGACAACTGTGGATCCACCGATGGCATTTTAAGCCCATTATATGCTTAGCAGCCTTGCTGCAACGTTTGGTAGTATCGCAACCGGGCTACCCTTGATGTGTATCGGATGGGTGGGTCGATTTAGAAATCCCCACATGAGTGTAGGGTTGGAAGGGAAATGTTGGGTAGCGGATGGATTATTTGGGGAGGGTTTGCACTGCATTGCATGTATGATATTATTATGTTAATAATATGATATGTATGCTATTTGTTTGACGAGGGTCGTACACACTGACTTTTTGAAAACTCACTCCCTCTTTTATTTTTCTCAGGTGATCCTCGATAGGCGGTTCGACGGATGGAGGGACTCAGAGGTGGCCAACAAGCAAGACGATTAGACTTGTTTTTCTTAGTATCTAAATTCTGGATTTTAAGTTATTTATTTTAAGTTATTTTATTTCAGATTGTAATAAGGATTTCCCTCTAGTTATTATTCCATTACTTCCACTATGCATTGTGATTGTGAAACAGAACCTGGATTTATTTCTTTTAAGCATAGTTCAAGTTTTTTTGAAATAATTGTGTTTTAAGAACAAGCTTCCGCTGTCAAAAGAAATTTTTTACATAGTAATAAGGAAATGGTTTTTTTGGATACACCTCGTTTTGAAAGCAAACTGGATTTTACTTAACTTTTACTTTATGAAGGGTTTTCAATGAAAACAATGTTTTCGCTAAAACACTTCAATATGACACGCCGGATTCAGGCCTAACTTCTAGGTCAGGTTTGGGGTGTTACATTTAGTGGTATCAGAGCCCGATTGCAAAGCTCGGGCTGTGAATTGGGCCTTACTACTTGGGTTAAAAAAAACTATATTTGGATTGGATCAAAATGTTTTGGAAATTCTTGTGATGTGCACACCGAGTCTCCAACGTCGAACCAAGTAAGTTCTCTTATTATTAAGCTTATTTAACTTGATATACTGTAGATAGTTAGTGGGCTACTTTAGATGATTATACTAAAGCTTTTTAGTTAGAGTGAATCTAAAGCCCGTAGGAACTTGAAACTGTAGAGGATTTACGAAAACAACCTCTTTACTTAGTACTATCATAAAACATTAGAGCTAAAGTGTGTTAGTGTTATTAAAATCAGAGTGCATAGCTAAAACATAGTGGTGTGACTTGAGCGGTGCGATTAATAATTAGTTTGAAATTTTGAGGACGAAATATCATTAAGGGGGTAGAATTGTAACTCCCAAATTTTGGGCCTAGATGAATTGAGCTTTAGGCTTTGGGTCTCATAAATTTTTAAGTGAGAAAGAAAATGACAAATGGCATGTTGGCTTTAAGGGTTTAATAAACTTGGAGTGTCTAGGGGTATTGAAGAAGTGTTGGGTTCGAACTTTGAGGAGAATGAATTTTTAATTAATTATTAAAGGAACCAGGGCGGTGAGTAGTTTAGATTTTAGATAAAAATAGGGAAAAATGGCATCAAAGAGTCTTGTGGTGGAGTGGCTAAGTGACGCCACTTAGGGTATAGGATGGTGGCATTATGGGCTAGCAAGGAGATCCTAGGTTCGAATCCTAGCTTAGTATTATTTTAGGAGTTTAATTTTGGCCTTCTAGAAGGTTGGAAGTGGTGTGATTATGGACTCTAGGGAGAGTGATCAGAAGAGAAAATTTAGGAAAAGGATTGGGGAGTTATCAGGGAGAAAAATGAGGAGATGAGATGGGGAAGAGTTGGAGCCGATTGGAACTTTGCAAAGTTTCAGTTTTGTGTATAAATACGGGGTGCCGAATTCCCTCTGTGCTATTTCGGCAATTGGAAATCCCTTTATGCTATTTCGGCAACTATAGTGCTCTGCCAAATTCTCCTCCACTTTTTCTATTCTAAACCTCGCCTCTTCCTTATGTGTTTTCTTTTCTTCTCTCCTAAAGCCTTAAATCGAATATCATTCTCTTCTTTCTCCATTGCTTGTGCCGTCCCACCTTCATCTCAATTGTTGGGGACCAAATATTTGTGACTTCAAAAGCCGAAAACCTTTGCTCTTGAAGCCGATTTCTTCATCGCCCCAAATCTTGTGCCGAATACTCTAGTGACCAAATCTCTGTCGTGCTGGCATCATTCCTTTGATTTTTGGTGGACCGGATCTTGGAAAAATCGAATTAAGCTTGGATCTACAAGTCTCTGTAGAAAAGCTATCCATGCGTTTGGCTTTTGGGTAAGTGTTCTTGATTTTGGGATAAGTTGGCCGAATAGTCTATAGTAAGGAAAGGGTGACTTAAGTGGATACAAGTCACCTATTATTTTTTCTTTAACGATTAAGATTGATGCGGATCTAGGGGATATTCGTGAGTGGTAGCTAAGAAAGGGCTATTAGGGGTGGTGGCACGGTAAGGTTATTGTAAGGCTTTGATTTTGGTAAATATTGTGGTTAAGTGTGTGATTGATTAGAGGTTGGTATTGGTTGTAGGTTCAAGGATGAGGATAGTGTAACACGTCTCATTTACCAGGTGTGTACATACACTTCACATACAACAAATCGGAAAAAGCCAAAATCTCGAAAACCGGAATGCCAAAAAGCCGAAAGGTTGGCACCGGTAACCACACGAGCGTGCAAACATTCGTGTGGGAACACTAATACAATTATTGGGACCAAGAGAGTGATCTCATGGTCTCGGGCCACTGTTTGGCCAACCAGGCCAGAAGGGGCTAAATGGGCTTGCCGAAATCGTGGGCTCAATTCGGCAAGAGTTGATATGTGAAATTGAATGATGGATTGATATGTATGGTTGTATGATTTGATTATGATCGGGCCTAATGGGCCATATGAATGTGATTTGGGCCAGATGGGCCATACGAATGTGATTTGGGCCTAGTGGGTCATACGAATGAGATTGGGCCTGATGGGCCATATGATCGTATGTGAATTTGTATGAGCTTTGTAAGGGGTCTTGGGCTTAGTAATTGGTAAATTACTTAACCTTACATAAAACTTTAATTATTAACTAATTGTGACCAAGGACAAGTCATAAGGTTAAGGTGTGGCAATGGGTATATGCATGTCTAGGATTGGATTTAGGGAGAGCTTGGTACTTAAGCAGTCTTAATGACTCACCTCCTCTTCTCTGGAATCATACCTGGTGTATAGTATCTGTTCACTTTAGCCAATGAGGACTTGATAACGGACCAAGGTAAGTAACAGACCCATAACAATGAGAAAAGACCAAAATGCCCCTAAGGGCGAAAATGACTAAAATGTCCCTATGTGTTGAATGTAAGATTTATTGATGTTACATGTACATTTGCTGCATTCATATGATATTCTGTTTATGATGCATATGGATGGGAATTATAGAACGGAGGAAGTATATGAGGATCGCATGGTTGCTTGACAACTGTGGATCCACCGATGGCTTTTTAAGCCCATTATATACTTAGCAGCCTTGCTGCAATGTTTGGTAGTACCGCAACCAGGCTACCCTTGATGTGTATCGGATGGGTGGGTCGATTTTGAAATCCCCACATGAGTGTAGGGTTGGAAGGGAAATGTTGTGTAGCGGATGGATTATTTGGGGAGGGTTTGCACTGCATTGCATGTATGATATTATTATGTTAATAATATGATATGTATGCTATTTGTTTGACGAGGGTCGTACACACTGAGTTTTCAAGAACTCACTCCCTCTTTATTTTTCTCAGGTGATCCTCGGTAGGCGGTTCGACGGATGGAGGGACTTAGAGGTGGCCAACAAGCAAGACGATTAGACTTGTTTTTCTTAGTATCTAAATTCTGGATTTTAAGTTATTTATTTTAAGTTATTTTATTTCGAATTGTAATAAGGCTTTCCCTCTAGTTATTATGCCATTACTTCCACTATGCATTGTGATTGTGAAACGAAACCTGGATTTATTTCTTTTAAGCATAGTTTAAGTTTTTTGAAATAATTGTGTTTTAAGAACGAGCTTCCGCTGTCAAAAGAATTTTTTTACATAGTAACAAGGAAATGGTTTTTTTATATACACCTCGTTTTGAAAGCAAACTGGATTTTACTTAACTTTTACTTTATGAAGGGTTTTCAATGAAAACAAGGTTTTCACTAAAACACTTCAATGTGACACGCCGGATTCGGGCCTAACTTCTAGGCCGGGTTTGGGGTGTTACATTATCCACCAAGACACACTTGCCTAAGGGGTTCGATACTTTAACCACAAATTCAATAGACTCAATAGGTAGAGTCTTATTCAATACTAGATTCACACACACATAGGAATGAGTTGAACCCAGATCTATTAATGCAATCACATCAGTATCAAATAGAGTAAAAGTACCAGTGATGACGTCTGGAGATGATGCTTCCTCTCGTGCACGTATTACATAATCTCGGGCAGGTGCTCTCACCTCTGATCTTACAGCTGTATCAGTAGTCCCTATTTGACTTCCACTCACATTCCCGACATTTCTGGGTGGTCTACCCCTAGCAATCACATTACTCGATCTCACATTCTGAATATTTTTTTCCTCAGACATCTTTGGGAAGTCTCGAATGAAGTGATCTCGTGATCCACATTTATAACAAACTCTATTGTTGTACTTGCCCCAGCATTCTCCCACATGTCGTCTTCCACACTGTCTACACTCAGGTTTGTTACTTTTAGCACTATCAACACTTTATTCTATTGGAGCTTGAGTTCTCGGACCAACACTTAGTCTTGCGCGATCTCTATTCGGATGCCCAAACAATGCATTTGATCGGTTGCTTGCATCTCTGAATCTCTTCATCCAAGATTGAGAAAACTTACTCATCGATCTTTTTCTTTTATCACGAGCTTCAGAATCAGTTTTCTTCTTTTCTTTACTGAGCTCCTCGGCTTTACAAGGTCTTTCAACTAACACAACAAATTCATTTATATCAAGTATCCCAACCAATAACTTAATATCCTCGTTCAACCCTTCTATGAAGCGTTTACACATAGTGGCTTCGGTCGAAACACATTTCCATGCATACTGGCTCAGTCTCACAAATTCTCGCTCGTACTCAGTAACTGACAAACAGCCCTGTTTCAGCTCTAAAAACTCTTTACGTTTCAAATCAATAAATCGTTGACTGATATACTTCTTTCTGAACTCAACTTGAAAGAAATCCCAGGTGATTCTCTCTCTCGGAACCACGGATATCAATGTTTTCCACCAGTTATACGCAGTATCCCTCAACAACGAAATAGCACATTTTACACATTCATCAGGAGTCAACGACATCTCATCAAATACTCGAAGGGTATTCTCGAGCCAAAACTTAGCTCTCTCGGCATCATCATCAGCTGTGGCCCTAACTCCTCGGCCCCATACTTATGTATCTTATCCACAGGAGGCTTATTCATTCTAGTCGGATCTACAATTGGTGGCACAACAGGTACTTGTGGGGGTGGAGGTTGTGGAGCAGCCGGATTCGTTCGAACGAACTCTGAAAACCACTCACTCATCATTCGGAAGAAGGCTTGCTTAGCCTCTCCTCCCTCACTACTATCATTCGGCCTAGATGTGGTCGACGCTTTCCCTTGAGCAGGAGCAGGTGTGTTACTCTCTACGTCGTCAGCAACTGCTCGATCGGGATCCATTACTATAATAAAACAAATTTTCAACTGTCAGTATTCATCACACTATCGCAATTTCATTTATGGCATGTATAGCTAGACTCACACACGCTACGTTAGTCTGAGAATCGACTAAACCGTAGCTCTGATACCAATAAAATGTAACACCTCTAACCCGAAACCGTCGCCAAAATAGGGTTAAGAGGCATTATCGATCAATCGAAACATTACACATCCATTTCACAACACTAAGTCATTCATCCATCAAACATACTCATTATCAATCATATGGTCCCTTATTGAGGTCTATGAGACCTTAAACACATGTTAGAAAGAGGTCAGGACTAAACCGAACAGTTATGAAAATTCTCAAAAATTTAAAACTTTTCTAAGTTTCAGGGGTTACACGCCCATGTGGGCAGGCCGTGTGCCTCCCACGGCTGTTAGACACGCCCATGTGTCTCCCCCGTGGTCGAACCTGACTTAACTCCACGGCCACCAAGCACGCCCGTGTGCCATGGCCATGGTCGATCCTGACTAAACCACACGGCTACAAGGCACGCCCGTGTGCCATGGCCATGCAGTCTTAGCTAAATACTGACTTACAACCACAGCCATCAGGCACGCCCGTGTGCCACAACCGTGTGGCAAAACAGGCCATTTGCAAGGCCAAATGCCACCCACATTATGGTCATACCTACAAGAAAATTACCAATACATCTCATGCACATTTCACAACCAAGAACATATCAAAATAATCATCAAATCTCTACATTCAAATCCAATTCCATTCATTGCAATTTATAAGACTAAAACTCATGTATACACAAGCATAATTCATCCATACACTTATAAAAAACTTAACCATTTCATATGCTATCAAACCATACCAAAACATGCACCATTTATCAAATTCATTAAAGCATGTTACCAACGCATAACTAGCCAAATCACATGGCTAAGTTCATACATCAAACTTACACCAAATTACTAGCTTATACATGCCATATCTAGCTATATACATCTTTCCAAAAGTACCAAAATAGATTGCCGATAGTGTGATAGGGATGCTGACGAT
The DNA here is from genome assembly GCA_025698515.1 of Gossypium sturtianum. Classification (NCBI taxonomy): domain Eukaryota; kingdom Viridiplantae; phylum Streptophyta; class Magnoliopsida; order Malvales; family Malvaceae; genus Gossypium; species Gossypium sturtianum. The sequence continues at coordinate 73,258,661 of CM046947.1, read as the reverse complement.
CCCCGGATCCTAGCTAGCTTTACTGACACTGTAAAATAGAGAAACAAATCACACAGTAAGCTTTCAAAGCTTAGTAAGTTTGAAATATAATACCATTAACTCAATGAATTAAATCAATATACATATACATTCAGCCATCACATAGATAATTTACCAATGATACACAAATTTAACCTATCCAATACTCACATAAAATTCCATTCATATAGTTTCTATTTCATCCACCACATAGATATCTTACATACGTTTGCCAACACATAGTAACTTACCAACCATGCTACTTAATCATTCGACTTCTCAATTCGATCATTCGTTGCTATTCTCTTGCTTATTTCGCACACTTAGTGCCAATTGTAAACTTGACATTCTTGTCATCACAAACTTAGTTCCAATACGTTAAACCGAGCTTATATCGGTATCGCACACACAGTGCCAATTCAATAAGCCGAAACTTCTATCAACTCGCACACACAGTGCCAATTATTTCTATCCCATTTCAAATTTCGCACACTTAGTGCCATCTATTTCCAATCCGCACATAGCATTTCTTATCTTATATTTAGGTACACATTCATTCAATTCACATTAAATAGATATAAATTAAAAACTAGTATCATATCCGAACTTACCTCGGAAGTCGAAATACCGAAATGATCGATTAATCGAGCACTTTATCTTTACCTCGATCTCGATCCGAACCTCTCCTCTCTTGGTCTATACACATTCAAATTCAGTCCATTCAATCACCAAATCATTCATTTTAGTCCAAACACACATATTTAGGGCATTTTACAAAATAGCCCTCACATTTTCACATTTCGACACTTTAGTCCTTAATTCACAAAATCACAAAATACACATAATTTTCTTGTACCCATGCCTAGCCGAATTCTCACTCTACTCATACAAGCCCAAATATTTCATTTATTTCACATTTTAATACTTCAATTTACACTTTTCTCAGTTTAGCCCAAATTACACAAATTCCTCAAAACTTCAAAGACAAACTATATTAATCAAACACATATCTTTCGTTTTCCACCATTTTAAATTCAAGAACTCACATGTTCATCAATGGAACATTTCAAAAACATCATCAGTTCACAAAATTTAAGCATGGGTTAGCTAGAGCACGAAGCAACGATTACAAAAACGTAGAAATTATAAAAAACCGATCAAAAACATATACCGGATTGAAGCTTGAAGTGGCCAAATGTTTCAAAGCTTCAAACCTTTTATTTATTCTTAAAAATTCAGTGGAAGAAGATGAACACCTCCACTATCTCTTAATTTTGTTTTATTATTATTACCTTATTAAACATTTTACCATTTTATCCTTTCATTAAACATATAAGACAAATTATCATCATGGTTATCTTGTCATTTAACACCCCACTATCTTAAAAATGGATTAATAACAACATAAGGCCTTCACTTTAAAAAGCCAACAACAAATAGGCACTTAAAAATTAGCACACAACTTTTACACCTTATGCAATTTAATCATTTTTCATAATTTGACACACAGTTGATAAAATTATCACACAAAATTTTCACACAGACTATATCACATATAATCAACACCAAAAATAATATTAAAATATTTTTATGACCTCAAATTTGTGGTCCCGAAACCACTGTTCCGACTAGGGTCTAAACCGGGCTGTTACAAGTGGCCTTTTTCAGCAAAGGTTTAGGAGTTAGACACCAAACACTTTCTATTTATGGGAAAGAAATGTTGGTTTTCCTTCTAGTAGTCAGGAAGTGGCATGCTTACCTTGTGGAAAGACACTTCAAGATCAGAACTGACCACCAGAGTTTAAGATTTATTTTTGATCAAGTGGCCATAAGTCCCTTTCAGCAAAGATGGGTGGCTAAGATGCTCAGATATGACTATGAAATAATTTATAGGAATGGGATAAATAATAGGGTAGCTGATGCTCTTTCCAGGAAATAGCATCTCATACAAGGTCAGCTACTATAGTTGTCTAGAAGCTCTCCTATTTCAGGCCTATTGTTAAAGGTGCTATAACAGCCCGATTTTGGGCCTAGTCGGGATAGTGGTTACAAGACCACAAATTTGAGGTCGGATAAATTATTTTAATATTATTTTACATGTTATAGCATGATTATATGAGTGCATGAATATATTGGTGAATTAATTTTAGTGATTGCATGCTTAATTTTGAAAAAGGACTAAATCGCGTAAAGGATGAAACTTTTGTTTCATTAGCTAAAGGTGTTAATTAGCTATGGAACAATAAAATATAGATCCTTGTTGAGTAAATAGACCAATAAAAGTGGTGGCTGGACTTGAATTTTTAATTCATGAAATTGGTCAAAGGTTAGGTAGATTTTAGGTGACTTAATTGATAAAATAAAATAAAACAAAGAAAAAGTATCATCTTTTCCCATCTTCTTCCTCTTCCACCAAAAATTTCAGAAAAAACAAGGGTTTTGGAAGCTTAAAATTTTAGCAACTCTTCACCCTTGCAAGTAAGTGATTTTAATGGTCATTCTTGATAATTTTTGTACTTTTAGGACCCTTGTAGCTTAAGCTAACTAATGGAGGGACTATTTTGCAATATGGTTGAGAGTCTAGGGTATTACCATGTGAGTATTCATATTATTTGCTAAAATTTTATGGAAGAAAATGAATCTTGGTTGTTAGATAAACAACTTTTGTAAAAGGGGTTTTCATGAAAACTCCTAAAATAGACCATTTTGAGAAGTTTATAAAATAGGTGGTAAATGTGTGAAATAATAGAAATTGTGAGCTACTACAAGTACAAATTAGATTCGGTTAGGCTTGGTTAATGAAAAAATTTGCTGAAAATTGTTTTACGAGCCTAGGGGCAAAATCGTAATTATGTGAAAGTTTAAGGGCAAAACGATAATTTTGCCAAAGTAGGAATTTTGGAATGTGGTGATTAAATAAATAAAATTTGTCATTATAGATCAAGAAAATGGAGTTCAGACCTAGACCGGAGGAAAACCAAGCTATTGGACTAAATCGAACTAGTCGCCCATAATTTGTATACCGAGGTAAGTTGTACGTAAATAATACAACTTTATTGTTATTATGCATTAAACAATTGATATTGCATAAAATGATTGATTATTTTTATGAATATGTATGACGAAATTTGAGGTGGTATACTCCTGGTTGAACTTTAAGAATAGATTGGATATCCATGCCATGACATTTGGGTGATATGTGTGCTAGTGTAAGACCATGTCTGGGACATGGAATCGGCCACATTATGAGAGCCTGTGTAAGACCATGTCTGGGACATGGCATCAGCCTTGATTTGTGTGCTAGTGTAAGACCATGTCTGGGGCATGGCATCGACATTGAGACGAGAGCTAGTGTAAGACCATGTCTGGGACATGGCATCGGCCTTGACATGTGAGCCAGTGTAAGACCATGTATGGGACATGGCATCAGCATCGTACCCTCTTGTGTGAGGCTTGTCGAGTATCCTTTGGTATTCCAACTGGTTCAACGGGTAATTTAAAGCTTGTGTCAAAAGTGAGAAAAGTTACGACTATGTTGTAAGTGATACAGGTACCTACACGAGATTCATGAGAAATGAGATCGATTTATGTTGTATGATTAGTAAGGATGAAAATGAGTAAGTTATGCCTTTAATCAATTGAGAATGTTGTGCTGGTTTATAATATGTTATGTGTTTAAAGAGGCATGGTTGATGTTGTTACTTATTTACATGCAACTTACTAAGCTTTATGCTTACTCCCTTACCTTTCCATTTTCTTATAGTATCGCCAAACTAGCTCGGGGATCAAAGGACGTTGGAGGCTCGGTCACACTATCAATCTGAACACTTGGTATAGTTAGATTTATCATTTTGAGTATGGCATGTATAGGGACTTGGTCTTTTGTCAAGTGTCATATTATTTTTGCCAAATGTGTTGGCTTGTCTTGAAGATTGATTCATTTTGTATAAGGCCATGGATGATGGCTAATACTTGATATTGATATATGTAAATGATGATGTTTTTCATGAATGTGCAATTTCCATGGTGAATAATGTGATAAGTTTTGCATGTGAATGGAGTGTAGTGGTCTTGATGTGTGTATGTCTTGGTTGTGGCTTATGTTGGTGCAAGTATGGGTGGCAAAAGGGCTTGGTAAATAGCCTTGTTTTTGTCCACACGGGTAGGCACACGGGCGTGTGTCTAGGCCGTGTGTGACACACGGTCTACCCCGTGGGCGTGTATTCTGGCCGTGTGTCCCCTGCACCTTAATTTGGTAAAACAGAATGCCCAGTAGTAACCACACGGGCTGAGATACGGTCGTGTGTCTCAACCATGTGGAAGACACGGCCATAGAACATGGGCATGTGCCCAGTCCGTGTGAAGTCTGCACCTTAAATGCAAAATTAAATTCGCCACACGGCCTAGCACACGGGCGTGTGCCTTGGCCGTGTAACCTTAAAATGTTGCTGACGTCAGAAATAAAATGTCAATGTTTTAACACACGGGCTGAGACACGGGCATGTCATGGCTGTGTGAGGGACACGGGCCATGGACACGGGCGTGTGCCAGGCCGTGTAACATCCTGAATTCTCGCAAAGCACAAGTCAGGCTCGCGAACAGGCTAAGGACATAGCCATGCCAGCCATACGGCCGTGCCCCAAGTCCGCACGGGCGTGTGCCCCTATTTTCAGTAAAAATTTCTAAAGTTTTCTAAGGTTCCCGATTTAGTCCTGAACCGCTTTTAATGTATGTTTTGGGCCTCGTAGGCTCATATTAAGGACTTTAAGATGAATATTGAAAAGTTTTAAATTGGAACGAACTTTTATGACCGGAAATGTGTATTAGTATGTGTTTAAGTTAGGTAACGCCTCGTACCCTGTTCTGGCGTAAAACACGGGTAAGGGGTGTTACGGGTGCAACAGTTCTATCAAGTTGATGAGAAGGTGAGCAAAATTCTTTAGGAGGTTCAGCAGTAGGGTTTCTAACATCCTAAATACTCATGGGATGTATGTTTTTTGATAATGAAAGGTAAGATTGTGGTGGGGAAGGATGAAAGTCTAAGGAATGAACTAGTTCAGTATTTTCATGCTAGTACAGTAAGGGGGTCACTTAGGAGTACATGCTTCTAGGAAGTGTATGGCTGGCTTGATATACTATAAGGGTATGTCAAAGGATGTCAAAGGTTGGATTAGGGAATGCCTTATCTATTAAAGGTGCAAAAGTGAAAATGTGGCCTCACTTGGGCTACTACAGCCACTGCCAATCTAGGAAGGGCTTGGCCTATCATCAATTTAGACTTTATTGATGGACTTCTACATTCCAAAGGGAATGACTCAATTTTGGTTGTGGTAGACCATTTAACCAAATATGGACACTTTCTAGGTCTATCTCATCCTTTTGTAGCCAAGACAGTAGCTTATGAGTACCTGACTCAAGTGTAAAACTCCATAGGATGCTTGACTCAATTGTATCAAACAAGGATCAAATCTTTGTAAATGCTTTCCGGCAAGAGCTGTTTAGGAGGGCAAGCACTAAACTTCTCTTATCTACAACATATCATCCCCAAATGGATGGTCAAACTTAAGTGTTGAACTATTGTATGGAAAACTATTTGCGATGTATGACAGGTGAAAGGCCAGTTGACTGGTCGAGCTGGTTACCACTAGCTGAATGGTGGTACAACTCATTGTTCCATACATCCACCGAGGTCACTCCATATGAGGCCCTTCATGGCTAAGCTCAACCACAACACATTCCTTACTTGAAAGGGATGTCACCTGTAGCTGATGTAGACAAAAGCTTACAGGCTCGAGAGGATGCTAAGAAAATGTTACAATTTCATCTCAAACATGCTCAAAACCATATGAAGCAAGTGGCTAACAAACATAGAACTGATAGAGAATTTCAGATAGGGGATTTGGTTTATTTAAGGTTGCAAGCATATAGACAACAAATAGTTAGGAGAATCCTTAATCAGAAGTTGGCCCCTATGTATTTTGGTCCACTTTCTATAGTGGACAAGGTTGGATAGGTATCATATAGATTGCAATTACCTCTAGGCTCATGCATTCATTCTACTTTTCATGTATCTCAATTAAAGAAGCATGTGGGAGAAGCACCAACCCAAGCTCAACTGCCTTTGGTGGATGCTCGTGGGGATTTTCATAAGGAGCCAGTTAGAATTTTAGAAAGGAGAATGGTTAAGAAAGGTAACCAAGCAATTACCAAAATTTTGGTAGAATGGGCAAACACATTCCTTGAATATGCTACTTGGGAACCGTTACAGCAGTTACAGGCCATTTTCCCTTATTTTGATCCTTAAGGACAAGGATCCTTTCTGGAGGTAGTATTTGTTATGGTACAGAATTTGAATTAAGAAAAATATTACGAGGGTGAAAAATGGTGCATTTATGGCATATTTGGTGAAGCGAGAAGATGGTGTGTAAGGAATTAATGAATTCAACTGTTAAGGGTTAACTGATTTTCCAATAGTTATTTTCTTCCCTCTTAAAAGCACACTATTGTAACCAGGATCAATTATCCAATTTGTTAAACATGATTTCAATGAATTTCCTTCTTTTTCTCTATCAGTTCTTCTTCCTTTTTTTTTATTTTTTCTCTGTTTACTTTTCTCTTTTAGATTTCCGACTACATCACCTGATTGGTAGCTTTATCAATTTGGATCCTGGTAATATAGGTTATTTTCCTGGAAATGGTATTCAAAATTAGATTTTTACTTCACTAACTGAAAGTGTTGCTCTCCATGTTTCTTTTCATATGCTTTATCAACAAAAACAATAAATCCAATACCTTGAAACCCAGAAAATTAAACCCCAGATTTAAAATCCCCCAAATCCCAATTTTTTGTTGCCATTCCCTCGAGAAAAACCATTATCGAAGAGGCTCAATCATGGTAACTTAGAACTTGGTTCTCAGATCCCAAAGTTACCATTTTCTTACCATGACTTGTTTATGAGAAAGCAAAAGCTTGTTGGGTTTCCATAGCTAAAGCCATTGATGGCTCAACAATAGCAACAAGCCATATTAATTTTTGGACCAACTTCATAAGGTTGCAGAGATGGTAGAGATTGGGAATTTCTCACACGCTCAAGGGATATTAGTGTAGCTCAATCACGACTAGTAATGGTTGAAGCAATGAGCAAAGGAAAAAAGAGAAAATGGTGGAAGCAGGGGTGGCGTGGAGGGGAAGATGATGAACAGTAATGGGAGTAAAAAAAGGTAAAAGGTGATGATATGGCGTGCACAGTCAGTCGTTGTCAAGGAGTTAACATTTTGTGATTAAAATGAAAAAATTCCCTGACGATAATGATTAAATTGCAAATTTTTTTATTTGTGTAACCAAAATAAAAGCACTTAAAAAGTTGGGTGACCAACTAGGTAGTTTACCCTTAGTTATAAAAATCTAATTTAATTTTTTTTAAATGTACAATTTCACAAATAATATAAAATAGTATAACCTAAATATTGTATAAAATATTGTATTGTTAAACCCATCAATTGCTTGGAGAAAATTTTCATTAATTTTAAGTTGCTCATTGTACAGTGCATCTCAGCTTTGCACTACAATTGTTCAATCATTGTCTCATAAATTTATTCTTCAATTCCTTAGTGGATATTTCCTTCCATGACCATAATGTCAAAAATTAGAGATTAAATAATGTTAAAAGAAATTATGCAAAATAGAATTAAAATATATAAAGTAAAAGTAAGAAAAATTATAAGATAGGAAAATAATGTCAAAAAAACCTTAAATTGCCAATGATTTGATTTATAATTCTTTGTTTCGTTTCATCATCTTTGTAGGAATTCTACAGTCTCTTCGTACATGCATAACATAGAAGAAGGATGGACTTTGAATACTAATTTATTTTATATAAATAATTCCTTAATTGTAGTGGTCTTATTTCCAATAATTTCACATTTATTTTTACAATCAATATTAAGTATTTTTATTACCTTTTATGTTGATATTAAAAAGTAAATATGTTCTCTTTAATGTATATATTGTTATATATGACAGTAGTTTACTTAAAATATGAATACTTGATTACTTTTAAAGACAAAGATAGTAAATAAGATTTAATATAAAACGAATTGTTGATATTATAATTAGTAAATATATTCCCTATCCATTGTTATGGTAATTAATCGGCTTCGCTATAAATTGTGTTAAGAGTAAATTACAATTCAAAATTGAGTATTAGGGAATCAATAATGCAAATACGAAGAAGTTTATTGAGAAGTTATTAGAATGTATAATAATTTAGAATTTGGAATTAATGTAATAATGCATCATTATTACTAATGGTAAGAAAATTATATTTAAAACATAATTCTAAAAGTGAGATTCACTTTAAATATAACTAAAAAAAAAGTATTAGAAAACTCAAAGAACTTATTACGGAAAGATATAAATATTATGAGATAATTTATTTTAGGAGTAGTTTTCTAAATTATAGGAAGTAGAGGGTGAATAGGAGTAGTTTTCTATATTATAGGAAGTAGAGGGTGAATAAGAGTAGTTTTACTATTTCGATTCTAAGTACAATATGACATGTATATGTATTCTCTTATGTTGATGAATGATATTTGAGACTTGACCTTACTATTGTCATGGTATCATAGAGCCAAACCCTAAAATACCACAAACCAAATTAAGATGACCATGCCACCACCATAGGCGTCAAACAAGATTTAGGCTAATTTGCCATTTTTTCTTGGTCCGCGGGATCGTCCAGGAGATTTCATCACTCCAGTGTGTCTCCATCTTGATAATTTCAATGATTGGGCACACACTATTCGTGTGGTTTTGTCCTTTTGGCGTAAGTTTGAGTTCCTTGATGGTACGATAACCGGCTTGATGCCACCATGCACGAAAGAGGATTGGGTTTGTATACAATGTATGCTTGTTTCATGGCTTATGAATACCATCGCTCAAGAGGTTAGATCTATGCTTTGAAATTACGACAACACAAAATTACTATGGGATGATTTGAATGAACGTTTTGTGGTTGTTAATGGTCCAAGAATACATCAATTAAAATCAAATATTGCTCGTTGCAAACAATCTAAAACAATTATTGTAGCAATATATTTTAGCAAGTTGAAGGCTTTATGGGATGAATTGAGTAATTATGAACCTATATTACGTTGTAAGTGTGGCAAGTGTACCTGTGATCTTGTCAAGGCACAAGAGAAACGTAGACAGGAGGAACAACTTCATCAATTCTTGATGGGTTTATACTCAGAATATTACGTCTGGATTCTATCAAGTTTTCTATCTCAAGAGTCTTTACCTAGTCTTAATCGAGCGTTTAAATAGGTTGTTTAAGATGAAAAATTATGGTGAGTTGCTCGTATTAAGGATGAGAACTGAATATTGTGGGCTTTGCGGTTCGTATAGAGGGCTGCAGACGTGGTCAAATTGATAAGGTTGACAGGTCGAGCTTGGTCTATTTAAATTGCCAATGTTCAAGTCATGATGCTAAAAACTGTTTTATGGTGATCGGTTACCCAGACTGGTGGGATGAGTGTTATGGTCCGTCACCAAAGTCAGAAGCAAAGGGCACAAGAAGTGCTCATGGAAAGACGTCTACCTCTCGCTCTTCACCTATTACTCATCGAGGTTGAGGGAGGGTTCGTGCAAATGCTACTACTGCAATGGGGGTTAATGGTCTGACAGGTGCATTTTCTACCCAGCGACAACTAAGACATTACTTGGTTTTAATGCTGCGCAGTGGCAAGCGTTGGTTGCAGTGTTTTGTAATCCTCAAACTCAAATAAATTTCTTGAATGGTGAGTTTGATAATACTTGGATAATTGAAATTGGTGCTTCTAATCACGTAACGGGAAATATTTCCTTTTTGACTGATATTCGTGACGTAAATGCTTTCCCTGTCGGTCTACCAGTGGACAAAGTGTTGTAGCAACTAAGCAAGGGACTGTGAAACTAACAAACAAAATTTCTCTTAATAATGTTTTTTATGTTCCAAAATTACATTGCAATTTAATTTTGGTTTCGCAGCTTGATGATGATATGAATTGTTTTGTCCATTTTTCGTCTAACATGTGTGTTATACAGGATCGACGTTCGAGGAAGCTTATTGGAATGGGTGATAGATGGGATGGACTTTATTACTTCCAACGCATGTCAAGTGTTAAAGCGACTTCAGTTGTGGGTTCATCTTCGGTGGAGCTATGGTATAAGAGTCTAGGACATCCTTCTGAAAAAGTAGTCAAATTACTTCCTTTTGTTAGCATGTTTAGGGAATATTTAAATAAAGCAATTGAAGTGTGTCATCATGCTAAGCAACCTAGAGAGTCTTTTCTTTTAAGTAATAATAAAGCATCATGAATTTTTTTAATTAATACATTGTGATTTATGGGGTCCTTATAATCCATCGTCTTCCTGTGGAGCAAGATATTTTTTACATTAGTTGATGATTTTTCACGTGTTGTATGGAATATTTATTGGTTGATAAAACATAGGTTTTTAAAAGTTTTTATGTCCTTTATTGCCATAATTGAGCACAGTTTTCCAGGAAAATCAAGATAGTTCAAAGTGATAATAGTACTGAGATTAATTGCATAAAGGACTACTTTTTGGCTAATGGCTTCTTATTCCAAACCTCTTGTGTTAACACTCCTCAACAAAATGGACGAGTAGAGAGAAAACATTAACATATTGTAAATGTTTCTCGTGCTTTGCATTTTCAAGGGAACTTGCCGATTATGTTTTGGGGGGAATGTGTTTTAGTTGTGACACATCTGACTAATAGAACTCCCTCTAGTGTACTTTATAATAAAACTCCTTATGACATTCTATTTGGCTCTCCACCCTCATATAATGACTTGTGTGTTTTTTTTTTTGTTTGTGTTTTACTCATAATCAACGAGCAAAAGGTGACAAATTTGCAAATCGAGGTAAAAAATGTGTATTTTTTGGGTATCCTTTTGGAAAAAAAGGTTGGATGTTATATGATTTGGAGAGAAAGGTTCTTTTCACATTTAAGGATGTTTGATTTTATGAAGATATTTTCCCATACTTGGATATTGAAACTGTTAATGTCAATACTATACATAACTTGATGTGGATATTTTTGTGGATGAATTTTATTTTGAAGATGAGGGTGCCGTGCTAGAGGGAGCAACAGAGGCTAGTGGTGAGCCTCGTCCCTCTTCGCTACCACAAATACAGTCTCCTTTTATCTCAGCGGAGGATGTGCCAAAATAGGTGATTGCCTAGTCGGGTAATGGTTCGAAAGGCTCAACTTCTAGTTCGAATGTAACACCCCTAACCTGTATCCGTCGCCAGAACAGGGTTACGGAGCATTACCATAGTTTACAATTCAATTACAATTAATTTATGTCATTTACTATTCATTTCTAAAAATTAATCATAATCAATCATAATGTCCCTTATATAGGTCCTCGAGGCCCAAAATACATATTAGAATTAAGTCGAGACTAAACCGAGATCACATAAAATTTTTTGCGAAGTCTTAAAATTTTTATTAGGTGCAGAGGACACACACCCGTGTGACCAAGCCATGTGGTTCACACGGCCAATGACATGCCCGTGTCTCAGGCCGTGTGGGCATTCGATGTGAGACACACGGCCGTGTCCCAGCCCGTGTCCTTACCCGTGTAACTCTCTGAATTAGGTCACTCGGCCAGCCACACGCCCGTGTACTGGGCCATGTAGCAGTCAATTTAATTTTTGAAAATTAGGTGCAGGTTTGTAATAGCACAATTACGACCCTAATCGGAACGGTGGTTTTGGGACCACAAATCCGAGGCGGAAAAATTTTATAATATTATTTTTGCTTTCGTGTGTAGTAATTTTGAATGAGCATGTGTCAAAATTTCGAGTTTTATTGCTTTGGTATGCTTAAATTAAAAGAAATGATCAAATAGTTAAAGTAGTAAATGTAGTACTTATAAAATTAGAAGGGTCAATTGAATTGTTTTTCATGCATGGGAGGACTTGCATGTCAAGTTGCCCACCTTTAATGTTAGTGGATGACAATTATGATGGAGAAACAATTTTTAAGTGTTTTATAATTTAATTACTACATTTTAAGCATATTAAAATAGATATTAAATTGATAAAATAAGAGAAACATGTGTGAAATTCATTTTCTCTCTCTTTACTCATCTTCTCCATCGATTTTCTTTCAAAGAAAAGAAGCAAGTTGAATCTCCATTGTTCGGCCATTGCATGTGGTAATAAGGTAAGTGATTGAACTTTGTTTTAGCAAATAATTACATAATTGAGTTGGTTACCTTGAATACCATGAAAACCATGTTGAAATTTTGAGAGTTAAGCATGTCTAGATTCGGCAATGGAGGAGTATTTCTTTTGGCTTGTGTGTTTGATGAATACAAGATTTATTGAGAAAGAGATTTAGATGGAAAGGGAGAATAATGGTTTAAATTGTATGCAATGCAATGGAAATTATTTTGAGTTGAGCATAGAAGTATTTTTTTTATATTCGGCCAAAATTATTTTGAGTGAGTATATATGGAATTATTTAGTATTTGTTTGGTTATACTTATATATCGAAATATATGTATGTATTGAAATAGTATATTCGGTTTTTAGAAGATAAATTGTATTAGATATTACTAATAATGAAATTTCGAAAGGGTTAAGAAGCAAGTAAAGGAAGAAATGAATTGATATAAGGGCTAGGGGTATTTGGCCCTTAATAAGTATTAGTTAATTCTTGATATTTGGAGTTTTAATGCTTTGAGGACTTAATTGAAAAGGTGTGAATTATAAGAGTAAAATAGTAGAATTTATAAATGTTTTGGTTGGATTAAATTTTATGACGTGTAGGGACTTTAATGAGCTTAAAGAGAGTCGGCCTTAGCTCATTAAGGTATAAATGGACATGTTTTGAATAAGTAGCAATTTTGAATTAATTTGTTAATGTGCGAAATATCAAGGACGAATGGATAATTTGTCCTTTATTTGCTTATGGCTAAATCGAATAGAATTGTATTGAATGAGTTCAAATTTATAATTGTTTAGATCAACCTTCTAAGGAAAAAGGGTTGGATAAAGGAAAAGCTAGGTTGAACGAGTGATCGAGAAGTTCTATCTATTTCATCCGAGGTAAGATTTAAGTATTTGGACTAACTTGGATTATCCTCACATTGCAATGCAAATGTTTGAGTGTCAATTTTAATTTTATTTTAAACTGTTGAATAAGGCATGTGAACTACCATATGTGGAAATCGAATGGGGTTGGTAAGTGCATATACATAGGTATAACTATTAAATAAATGAGGTAATCAAATATACAAAGTTGTAGTAAGGGATGGATATGTATGTATTTATACAAGGAAGTAGGGCATTCGGATATGTGTAAATGTATGTATAATTTGGATGATGCCAATAATGACATGGTAACTATAAGTGTAGTCACCGAATTTTATTAGCACCATGATCATGTATTATATGTATGGTTATACATTCGATAGTTGAGACATGAATAAAAATAAGTGAATAATACCAATGTAACCGAGATTTACATTATTTAAGTGTTTGGCCGAATGCATGTGTGATTTTTATGAGATTGATGATGGTGGTGATTAAGTATGCATACTTAGGTTCGATCTTAATTATCATATTTGAAAACTTTATAGCTAGTTCTGCGTGTGCGGATAAGTTGAGTAACGGCTCTATGTGAGCGATACGTTACGAGAAATATTGAGTAACGGCTCTATGTGAGCGATACGTTACGGGAAATATTGAGTAACGTCTCTATGTGAGCGATACGTTACGGGAAATGTGGAGTAACGGCTCTATGTGAGCGGTACGTTATGAAAAAGATCAAGTTACAGCTCTATGTGAGCGATACGTTGTCGAATTACTTAGAATACGGAAATGTACAGGTATACTATCATCGGACTATGCATAATGGTAAACGTAAGAGAGGTAAGTAGATTTGAGATATGTACTATACCTATTAACTTGAATTTTTAAATCGCAGCTTGTGATGTATATAAAGAATTTGGTAAGTATGTGACGTGTTTATTAGTTGTTTGTTATATGATTATGGTACGGTAGTTGGTATATACTCGTGATGTAGGTATGGATTCAACTTTTAATTCGTTGGAATACTCGGTATGACATTATAAATAAACTTGGTTTTGAAATTTTCAAATAGGTATACGTGTATATATATATATAAGTGTAAATTGCTTAAATCTTACTAAGCTTGGAGAGCTTACTTTATTTCGGTTGCTTTGAATTTGTAGATTTTTGTTTTCGGAGTTGAAGCTCACACTCGGGAATCCCGTCATAGTCAATCACATTATCACCCTCTTTTGGAATTTTTGTTAATCAAAATCTCTAGCAATTATGGCATGTATAAGATTGATCTCTCTTTTGAGTTTTGTTTTGGATTGATGTATATAAATGCCATGTGAACATGGCTCATAATTATGGTTGGGATTGATTTACCTATGTTTGAGGTGATGCATATTTTTGTATCTTTTTGATCTTATTAAAGCATGTTGGTATTTATGTTTTCGTGAGAATCAAAAAGGATTTTTAAATTTATATCATGAGAAGATTAGGCCATATTTTGTGTATGTGGTTAATGATTGTGTTATATTAATGAATAAGTTGAAGTAAGTGAATTGTAATTATTCGGCTTTGGTATTGCATTGATTTGGAGTTCATATTATTTATGGGTGTTACATTTGATTGGTATTAGAGCTACGGTTTAGTCGGTTCTCAGACTTACGTAGCGCGTGAGAGTCTAGCTATACATGCCATATTTTGTAAAAAGATAATGTGATGACTTCTGACAATGAAATGTGTTCTCTTTTGTTTTATTATATAGTAATGGATCCCGATTCTGAATGAGCGGTAGCTGATGACGTTGAAAGTGCGGCGCCTGTTCCTGCGCAAGGGACTGGGCCAGAAGAATCTCGATCGGCTACAAGTAACCCAGATGAGGGAGCTCGACAAGCCTTTTATTCAGTAATGAATGATTGGTTCAGACAATATTTACAAGCTAATCCGGCTGTCCAACCATCCTTAAATCAAAATGTTCCCCCTGTAGCACCGGTAGTACCTCTGGTTGTTCAATCTGAAAGAGGAAATAAGTCGCCTATTGATCGTATTAGAAAACACGGAGCTCAAGAATTTAGAGCCGAGGATGATGATGATACTGAGAGAGCCGAATTTTGGCTTGATAATACCATTCGTGTTTTCGACGAACTGTCCTGCACACCCGATGAGTGCTTGAAGTGTGCCATATCATTACTACGGGATTCTGCTTATTATTGGTGGAATACGCTCGTGTCGGTTGTTCCTAAAGAAAGGGTTACTTGGGACTTCTTCCAGACAGAATTCCGTAAGAAGTATGTAAGCCAACGCTTTATTGACTTTAAACGTAAAGAATTTCTCGAGCTCAAACAGGGCGTATGACCGTATCCGAATACGAGTGCAAGTTTGTGTGACTCACTCGCTATGCTCGTGAGTGCATTTCGTCGGAAGCTACTATGTGCCGTAGATTTGAAGATGGCCTAAATGAAGATATAAAGCTTCTGGTTGGAATTCTTGAAATCAATGAGTTCGTTGTGCTAGTTGAACGGGCTTGTAAAGCAGAAGAGCTGGGAAAAGAAAAGCGGAAAGCTGAGCTTGATTTTAGAGATGTTCGAAAGAGATCTGATAGTAAATTCTCTCAGATGATGACGAAGAAGTTCAAGAATGGTGGTAGTCAATCCAAACCCAACACCGGGATTTCTATACGAGAACGGCCACCAGTGAGTTCTCGGGCTATGTCAGTTGCTAGTGTTGATAATGAGAGATCGAGTAAACCTGAGTGTCAGCAGTGTGGCCGACGGCATTTCGGGGAGTGTTGGGGTAAATCCATTGCTCGCACTTGTTACAAGTGTGGCTCGCATGATCATTTTATTCGAGATTGCCCGGAAACTACTGGAAAGGGTATTGCTCAGAGTGCGAGACCTAGCGGCACTTCAGCTAGAGGCAGTCGTCTCGTTTTGGGGGAGGTAGGAGTGGTGTACAGAGAGGGACTACAGATACAATTGTTTGATTAGATACTCGTGTACCGGCTAGGGCGTACGCCATTCGTGCTAGAGAGGAGGCCTCATCCCCGGATGTCATTACCGGTATTTTCACCCTCTTTGATGCTAATTTAACTACTTTAATTGACACAGGTTCAACCCATTCATATGTGTGCGAAACATTAGTATCCAGTAAGACTCTACCTGTTGAGTCTACTGAGTTTGTGATTCGGGTTTCAAACCCTTTGGGTCGGTGGGTATTAGTTGATAAAGTGTACAAGAATTGCCCCTTAATGATTCGAGACTCGTGTTTTCCGGTTGATTTGATGTTGTTACCATTTGATGAGTTCGATATCATCCTCGGTATGGATTGGTTAACCGTACACGATGCAATATTGAATTACAGAAGAAAGACCATTGATTTGAGGTGTCAGAATAATGAGGTACTTTGAATTGAATCTGCAGATTTAAGTGGGTTACCGACTGTGATATCATCAATGTTGGCTCGGCAGTATTTGAGAAAGGGTTGTGCAGCTTATCTTGAGTATGTGATTGATAGCAAAGTATCAGAAGAGAAGATTGAATCTGTGCCAGTCGTTTGCGAGTATTCGAACGTGTTTCTGGAGGAATTACCGGGATTACCGCCTATTCGTGAAGTAGAGTTTGGGATCGAGCTAATGCCAGGAACCACCCCAATATCGATAGCCCCGTACAGAATGGCACCGACTGAGTTAAAAGAATTGAAAGCTCAGTTGCAAGAATTGACGGATAAAGGCTTCGCCAGACCGAGTTTCTCCCCCTGGGGTGCACCCGTTTTATTTGTGAAGAAGAAAGACGGAACATTGAGAATGTGCATTGATTATCGACAACTCAATAAGGTGACTGTAAAGAACAAATACCCGCTGCCTCATATCGATGATTTGTTCGATCAGCTTAAGGGAGCCTCGATGTTCTCGAAGATTGATCTGAGGTCCGGATATTATCAGTTGCGGGTTAGAGAATCAGACATACCAAAGACGGCTTTTCGAACGAGATATGGTCACTATGAGTTCTTGGTGATGCCGTTTGGGCTCACTAATGCCCTTGCTGTATTTATGGATTTAATGAATAGGGTGTTCAGACCGTATTTAGATCGATTTGTGGTTGTATTCATTGATGATATATTGATCTACTCTCGAGATGAAACCGAGCATGCTGAGCATCTGAGGTTAGTGCTACAGATTTTATGTGAAAAATAATTATACGCGAAATTCAGCAAATGCGAGTTTTGGTTGAACGAAGTTAGCTTCCTGGGGCACGTTATTTTAGCATCAGGCATTCGGGTTGACCCGAGTAAAGTTTCAGCCATACTTGATTGGAAACCCCCACGGAACATTTCTGAGATTCGAAGTTTTCTGGGACTTGCCGGATATTATAGACGCTTCGTGAAAGGGTTTTCTATGATAGAGGCTCCGATGACAAAATTGCTACAAAAAGATGTGAAATTTGAGTGGTCGAAAAGGTGTCAGAAAAGTTTTGATCAACTGAAGACCCTGTTAACGGAAGCTCCAGTGCTCGTTCAGCCAGAATCGGGTAAAGAGTTTATTATTTTCAGTGATGCATCTCTAAATGGGCTGGGTTGTGTGTTGATGCAGGAAGGTAAAGTTGTGGCCTATGCTTCGAGACAGCTAAAACCGCATGAACGAAATTATCCGATGCACGACCTCGAGTTGGCCGCTATAGTCTTTGCTTTGAAGATTTGGCGTCACTATCTTTTCGGAGAGAAATGCCATGTTTATTCGGATCACAAGAGTCTAAAGTACTTAATGACTCAAAAGGATCTGAATTTGAGACAGCGACGATGGTTGGAGCTGTTAGAAGATTATGAACTCGTGATTGATTATCACCCAGGAAAGGCTAATGTGGTTGCCGATGCGCTTAGCCGAAAGTCATTATTTGCTCTACGAGCAATGAATGCAAATATCACTATGAGTGAGGATGGTGTGATTATTGCTGAGTTAAAGGCGAGACCATTACTTGAGCAGCAAATTCGAGAAGCCCAAGAGGTTGATGATGAATTAAAAGCAAAGAAAAGCCATTGTGACTCGTGTGCGGATTCAGATTTTCAGATAGATAATGAAGGATGTTTACGATTCAAGAATCAAATTTGTGTACCGAAAAATCCAAAATTGATTCGAATGATTTGTGATGAAGCTCATATTAATAGATTGTCGATTCATCCTAGTAGCACAAAAATGTATAACGATCTGAAACAACATTATTGGTGGTACGGTATGAAACGAGACATCTCAGACAATGTGTCGAAATGTTTAGTGTGCCAACAAGTGAAAGCTAAGCATCAAGTGCCATCGGGATTACTTCAGCCGATTGTGATACCATAGTGGAAGTGGGATCGGGTTACAATGGATTTCGTATCGGGTTTGCCTTTGACGTCAAGTAAGAAAGGCTCAATCTGGGTGATCGTAGATAGATTGACTAAATCGGCTCATTTTATTCCGGTACGTACAGATTTCTCACTTGATAAATTGGCTGAGTTGTATGTATCGCAGATTGTACGGTTACATGGAGTACCTGTTTCTATTGTTTCGGATAGAGATCCAAGGTTTACATCACGGTTTTGGAAGAAACTGCAAGATGTTTTAGGTACCAAGCTACATTTTAGTACAGCTTTTCATCCTCAGTCGGATGGTCAATCCGAGCGTGTTATTCAAATACTCGAGGATATGTTGAGATGTTGCGTTCTCGAGTTTGAGGGTACGTGGGAACAATACTTGCCCTTGATTGAATTTGCGTATAATAATAGCTTCTAATCTAGTATCAAAATGGCTCCCTACGAAGCTTTGTACGATTGCGTAAATGTAAATGTCGACTTTCAGCATCTTTGGGTGAACTCAGAGAAAACCAGATGCACGGGGTTGATTTGATTAAGGAAACTGAACAGAAAGTGGCAGTAATTCGTGATAGTTTGAAAGCGGCATCGGATCGTCAAAAGTCTTACGCAGATTTGAAACGTAAAGACATTGAGTTTCAGATAGGTGATCAAGTGTTTTTAAAAGTATCGCCTTGGAAAACAATAATGAGATTTGGTCGTAAAGGAAAACTGAGTCCGCATTTCATAGGGCCGTATGAAGTTATTGAGCGTATTGGACCGGTTGCATACAGATTGAGATTACCATCTGAGTTAGACAAGATTCATGACGTTTTCCATGTGTCGATGCTTCGACGATACAGATTCGACTCTTCTCATGTGATTAGTCCATCAGAAATTGAAATTCACCCCGATTTGACCTATGAAGAAGAACCGATGTGCATCTTAGCTCGTGAAGTGAAAGAGTTGCGAAATAAGAAAATATCGTTAGTTAAAGTTATGTGGCATAAGCACGTAGTGGAGGAAGCAACTTGGGAGACTGAGGAATCAATGAAAGAACGTTACCCACACTTATTCACGGGTAAGATTTTCGAGGACAAAAATTTCTTTTAGGGGGGAGAGTTGTAACAACCCAATTACGACCCTAATCGAAACGGTGGTTTTTGGACCACGAATCCGAGCCGAAAAAATTTTATAATATTATTTTTGCTTTCGTGTGTAGTAATTTTGAATGAGCATGTGTCGAAATTTCGAGTTTTATTGCTTTGGTATGCTTAAATTAAAAGAAAGGATCAAATAGTTAAAGTAGTAAAAGTAGTACTTATAAAATTAGAAGGGTCAATTGAATTTTTTTTCATGCATGGGAGGACTTGCATGTCAAATTGCCCACCTTTAATGTTAGTGGACGACAATGATGATGGAGAAACAATTTTTAAGTGTTTTATAATTTAATTACTACATTTTAAGTATATTAAAATAGATATTAAATTGATAAAATAAGAGAAACATGTGTGAAATTCATTTTCTCTCTCTTTACTCATCTTCTCCACCGATTTTCTTTCAAAGAAAAGAAGCAAGTTGAATCTCCATTGTTCGGCCTTTGCATGTGGTAATAAGGTAAGTGATTGAACTTTGTTTTAGCAAATAATTACATAATTGAGTTGGTTACCTTGAATACCATGAAAACCATGTTGAAATTTTGAGAGTTAAGCATGTCTAGATTCTGCAATGGAGGAGTATTTCTTTTGGCTTGTGTGTTTGATGAATACAAGATTTATTGAGAAAGAGATTTAGATGGAAAGGGAGAATAATGGTTTAAATTGTATGCAATGCAATGGAAATTATTTTGAGTTGAGCATAGAAGTATTTTTTTTATATTCGGCCAAAATTATTTTGAGTGAGTATATATGGAATTATTTAGTATTTGTTTGGTTATACTTATATATCGAAATATATGTATGTATTGAAATAGTATATTCAGTTTTTAGAAGATAAATTGTATTAGATATTACTAATAATGAAATTTCGAAAGGGTTAAGAAGCAAGTAAAGGAAGAAATGAATTGATATAAGAGCTAGGGGTATTCGGCCCTTAATAAGTATTAGTTAATTCTTGATATTTGGAGTTTTAATGCTTTGAGGACTTAATTGAAAAGGTGTGAATTATAAGAGTAAAATAGTAGAATTTATAAATGTTTTGGTTGGATTAAATTTTGTGACGTGTAGGGACTTTAATGAGCTTAAAGAGAGTCGGCCTTAGCTCATTAAGGTATAAATGGACATGTTTCGAATAAGTAGCAATTTTGAATTAATTTGTTAATGTGCGAAATATCAAGGACGAATGGATAATTTGTCCTTTATTTGCTTTTGGCTAAATCGAATAGAATTGTATTGAATGAGTTCAAATTTATAATTGTTTAGATCAAGCTTCTAAGGAAAAAGGGTTGGATAAAGGAAAAGCTAGGTTGCACGAGTGATCGAGAAGTTCTATCTATTTCATCCGAGGTAAGATTTAAGTATTTGGACTAACTTGGATTATCCTCACATTACAGTGCAAATGTTTGAGTGACAATTTTAATTTTATTTTAAACTGTTGAATAAGGCATGTGAACTACCATATGTGGAAATCGAATGGGGTTGGTAAGTGCATATACATAGGTATAACTATTAAATAAATGAGGTAATCAAATATACAAAGTTGTAGTAAGGGATGGATATGTATGTATTTATACAAGGAAGTAGGGCATTCGGATATGTGTAAATGTATGTATAATTTGGATGAAGCCAATAATGACATGGTAACTATAAGTGTAGTCATCGAATTTTATTAGCACCATGATCATGTATTATATGTATGGTTATACATTCGATAGTTGAGACATGAATAAAAATAAGTGAATAATACCAATGTAACCTAGATTTACATTATTTAAGTGTTTGGCCGAATGCATGTGTGATTTTTATGGGATTGATGATGGTGGTGATTAAATATGCATACTTAGGTTCGATCTTAATTATCATATTTGAAAACTTTATAGCTAGTTCTGCGTGTGTGGATAAGTTGAGTAACAGCTCTATGTGAGCGATACGTTACGAGAAATATTGAGTAACGACTATGTGAGCGATACGTTACGGGAAATATTGAGTAACGGCTCTATGTGAGCGATACGTTACGGGAAATGTGGAGTAACGACTCTATGTGAGCGGTACGTTACGAAAAAGATCAAGTAACGGCTCTATGTGAACGATACGTTACCGAATTACTTAGAATACGGAAATGTACAAGTATACTATCATCGGACTATGCATAATGGTAAACGTAAGAGAGGTAAGTAGATTTGAGATATGTACTATACCTATTAACTTGAATTTTAAATCGCGACTTGTGATGTATCTAAAGAATTTGGTAAGTATGTGAGCGTGTTTATTAGTTGTTTGTTATATGATTATGGTACGGTAGTTGGTATATACTCGTGATGTAGGTATGGATTCAACTTTTAATTCATTGGAATACTCGGTATGACATTATAAATAAACTTGGTTTTGAAATTTTCAAATAGGTATACGTGTATATATATATAAGTGTAAATTGCTTAAATCTTACTAAGCTTGGAGAGCTTACTTTATTTCGGTTGCTTTGAATTTGTAGATTTTTGTCTTGAGTTGAAGCTCACACTCGGGAATCCGTCATAGTCAATCACATTATCACCCTCTTTTGGTATTTTTGTTAATCAAAATCTCTAGTAATTATGGCATGTATAAGCTTGATCTCTCTTTTGAGTTTTGTTTTGGATTGATGTATATAAATGCCATGTGAACATGGCTCATAATTATGGTTGGGATTGATTTACCTATGTTTGAGGTGATGCATATTTTTGTATCTTTTTGATCCTATTAAAGCATGTTGGTATTTATGTTTTCGTGAGAATCAAAAAGGATTTTTAAATTTATATCATGAGAAGATTAGGTCATATTTTGTGTATGTGGTTAATGATTGTGTTATATTAATGAATAAGTTGAAGTAAGTGAATTGTAATTATTCGGCTTTGGTATTGCATTGATTTGGAGTTCATATTATTTATGGGTGTTACAAGGTTTCACACGGCTAAGACACACGCCTGTGTTCTAGGCCGTGTGTCAGACACGGCTCAGACACACGCCCGTGTCTCTGCCCGTGTGAAAAATTCTGAGCATTTTGTTTCTAAATCTTGAAGATACAGGGGACACAAGGCCAAACCACATGCCCGTGAGCATGGCCTTGTGTCACACACGGTCAAGACACACGCCCGTGTGTCTACCCGTGTGGAGAAAATAAGGTCATTTTCCAAGCCTTATTTCTCACCCTTTTTACCTTGCACCTACATTAACACTTAAGCATTTTCAACAACCAATTCAAGACAACATATCCAAGCCAAACACAAGAGTTATATATGATATATTAACACTTACATTCATGTATTTCCAAACTTACCTTTTTGTGAAAACATATAATTTACCATAATTCAATTTAACTATACCATACACACATATATGTTAAACATATTATAGCCTTATATTTATGTACCAAATTATACCATTACTAGCCATTCCAATGGCTAGATTACAAACAACCATTTACATGTCAACACTGGCCAAGTTAGCCTATACATGCCATTATACCAAAATGAGTTTGCTATTTATACCAAAACAAGCTGAAGGATAGTGTGATGATTGTAACATCCCTTACCCGTGTTTAACGCCGGAACAGGGTACGAGGCATTACCTAACTCAAACACATACTAACATACATTTCCGGATCATAAAAGTTCATTCAAATTTAAAACTTTTCAAATTTACTCATAACGTCCTTAATATGGGCCTACGAGGCCCAACTCATACTTTAGAAATGGTTCAATATTAAACCAAGCTCTTTAGAAAACTTCGGAAAATTTCATTGAAAACAAGGGCACACGCCCATGTGGCAAGAGACACGCCCGTGTGGGTAGACCGTGTGGTCACACACGCCCATGTCCCTAGCCGTGTGGATTTATTTTTCAAATTCAAACCTACAGGGGTTTTCACCCGGCTTGGCACACGCCCGTGTCCATGGCCCGTGTCCCTCACACGGCCAAGGCACACGCCCGTGTCCTTAGGCCGTGTGGCGAATTATAATCCTAAAATCAAGTGTGGACTTCACACGGCCTGAGCACATGCCCATGTCCTAGGCCGTGTCTACCACACGGTCGAGACACACGGCCGTGCCTCAGCCCGTGTGGTTACTACTGGGCATTCTATTTTGCCAACTTAGGATGCAGGGGGACACACGGCCAAATCACACGCCGATGGGGCAGACTGTGTGTCACACACGGCCTAGACACACGCCCGTGTGTCTACCCGTGTGGACAAAAACAAGGCTATCTACCAAGCCCATTCTGCCACCCCTACTTACACTAATATAAGCCATAACTATCAACCTATTAAAACATACATATCTATACCAATTTCTTAACCATGCAATTTGCACATAAGTGATAAACACCATCATTTTCATATATCAACAATAAATATTAGCCATCAACTACGGCCTTATACAAAAAGAATTCATCTTCTAATCAAGCCAACACATTTGGCCAAAACAATATGACACTTGACAAATACTTAGTCCCTATACATGCCATACTCAAAATGAGAAATCTAACTATACCAAAAGTTCTAATTGATAGTGTGATCAAGCCTCCTACGTCTTTTGATCCCCGAGCTAGCTTGGCGGCACTATAAGAAAATGGAAAAGAAAGGGAGTAAGCACAAGCTTAGTAAGTCGCATGTAAATAATTAACAACATTTACTAAACATTATCATACTCATAATATTTTATAAGCTCGCACATCATTCTCGAAAGAGTAAAGGCATAACTTACTTAATTTCCCCTTACTAATCATACAACATAATTCGAGCTCATTTCTCATGAACCTCATGTAGGTACCTGTATCACTCACAACATAATCATGACTATCCTCAGTTTTGACACAAACTTAACTTACTCGTTGAACCAATTGGAATACCAAAGGATACCCGTCAAGCCTCACATAAGAGGTTAACAATGCCGATGCCATGTCCCATACATGGTCTTACACTGGCTCACATGTAGAGGCCGATGCCATGTCCCAGACATGGTCTTACACTAGCTCTCGTCTCAATGCCGATGCCATGTCCCAGACATGGTCTTACACTGGCTCTCATATTGTGGCCGACGCCATTTCCCAGACATGGTCTTACACTAGCACACAAATCAACGCCGATGCCATGTCCCAGACATGGTCTTACACTAGCGCACATATCAACGCCGATGCCATGTCCGAGACATGGTCTTACACTAACTTCCATAATGTGGCTGATGCCATGTCCCAGACATGGTCTTACACTGGCACATATCACTCAAATGTCATGGCTTGGGTATCCAATCTATTCCTAAGGTCCAACCATAAGTATATCACACCAACTCTAATTATGCATAATCATAACAATAATAAAAAAATTCTTGCAATAACAACTGTTTAATGCATAAATTCATTAACATTGTATTATTTACATACAACTTACCTCGATATACAAAATACGGGCGATTAGATTGAGTTAATCTACTAGTTTAGCTTTCCCGCAGTCTAGGTTCGGACTCCGTTTTTTTCAATCTATAATGACAAATTCACTTATTTAATCATCATATTAATCATCGTTCCAAAATTCCTATTTTGGCAAAATTATCGTTTTTTTCCTTAGACTTTTACAAAATTATGATTTTGCCCCTAGGCTAGTAAATCGTTTTTCATCAAATATTCTCATTAACCAAGTCTAGCCGAATCTTTATTACTCTTATAGCAACTCTCAATTCCAATTATTTCATACACTTAACACCTATTTTACAACCTTTACAAAAAGGTCCATTTTTAAGTGTTTTCATGAAAACTCCTTTCACAAAAGTTGTTTATTTAACAACCAAGATTCATTTTCTTCTATAAAATTTCAGAAAACAACACTAATGTTCTCATGGAAAAATTCTGGACTCTTAACCATTTTGCAAAATAGTCCCCTCATTAGCTAGCTTAAGCTACAAGGGTTCCAAAAACACAAAAATCATCAAAAATGATCATCAAGATGACTTACTTGCAAGGATGAGGAGTTGATAAAAATTTTAAGCTTCCGAAACCCCTCTATGGCTGATATTTTCGGTGGAAGAAGATGGAGATGAAATGTGATATCATCTTTCTCCTTATTTTATTTTATCTCATCAATTAGTCACCTAATTCACCTACTTTGACCAAATTTTTATTTTCTTGTCCCCTATGGCCGGCCATCACCTTCCTAAGGGCCTAATTGCACCTTAAGGGCCTCCAATTTAAGGTTCTATAGCTATTTGACACTTTTGGCTTGAAATGAAACTTTTGCACTTTATGCGATGTAGTCTTTTTTTCGTAAATAAGCATGAAATCACTAAAATTAATTCACCAAAATTTTCATGCACTCATATAATCAAGCTATAACACATAAAATAATACGAAAATAATTTTCTCCGACCTCGGTTTAGTGGTTTCAAAACCACTATTCTGATTAGCCCCAAAATCGGGCTGTTACAATTCTCCCCCTTAGGGATTTTCGTCCCCGAAAATCTTACCAGTGAAAAGGTTCGGGTATTGGTCTCTCATGGTCTCTTCGGGTTCCCATGTAGCCTCTTCAACCCCATGTCTATGCCATAATACTTTCATGAGTGCTATACTTTTATTTCTCAATTGCTTGACCTCTCGATCTAAAATCTTAACCGGCTTTTCACCATAGGTCATGTCTGAACAAATCTCAACCTCTGTTGGTGAAATCACATGTGATGGGTCAGAACGATAACGGCGCAACATAGACACGTGGAATACATCGTGGATCTTTTCTAACTCGGATGGCAAGGCCAATCGATAAGCTACCGGTCCAATCCTCTCAATCACCTCATAAGGTCCAATAAAACGTGGACTTAATTTGCCTTTCCTACCGAATCTGAGGACTTTCTTCCACGGAGAAACTTTCAAGAACACCTTATCGCCGACTTGAAACTCAATTTCTTTTCGTTTCAAATCCGCGTAAGATTTCTGTCTATCCGAAGCGGCCTTTAAACAACCACAAATTACTTTTACCTTCTCTTTGGTTTCTCTGACTAAGTCAACCCCGTGTATCTGATTTTATTTGAGTTCGGACCAATACAAGGGCGTTCGGCACTTACGCCCATATAAAGCCTCATAAGGCGCCATTTTCAAACTCGACTGATAGCTATTGTTGTAGGCAAACTCTACCAGCGGTAAGTACTTTTCCCAACTTCCTTGAAACTCAAGAACACTACACCGCAGCATATCTTCAAGAATCTGAATTACTCTTTCCGACTGACCGTCGGTTTGTGGGTGGAAGGCAGTACTAAAATTTAACTTTGTCCCCAGAGCTTCTTGCAACTTTTTCCAAAATCGTGATGTGAACCTCAGATCTCTATCCGAAATGATCGACAATGGTACTCTGTGAAGTTTCACAATTTTAGAAACATATAAATCGGCCAATTTCTTAAGTGGGTAGTCGGTACGCACTGGTATAAAATGAGCTGACTTAGTTAGCCTATCGACCACAACCCATATAGCATCTTTCTTCTTTGGCGTTAACGACAATCCCGACACAAAATCCATGGTAATACGATCCCATTTCCACTCGAGAACCATCACGGGCTGAAGTAAATCCGAAGGTACTTGGTGCTCGGCTTTCACTTGCTGACAAATTAAACACTTAGAGACAAACTCTGAGATGTCTCTTTTCATTCCCGACCACCAATACATTTTTTGCAAGTCATTGTACATTTTTACACTACCCGGATGGATAGACATACAACTGCTATGTGCGTCATGCAAAATTTTCCGAATAAGTTCCTCATCTTTGGGTACACAAATTCTGTCTCGAAACATTAAACAACCATCTGAACCAATCTGAAAGTCTGATTCTATACTCGCTTCACACTGAGTTATCTTGGCTTGCAATTCTTTATCACCTTTTTGAGCTTTGTAGATCTCTTGCAAAAACGTTGGTTTCGCTCTCAACTCGACTAAAATCAAACCATCATCAGTCACGGACAACTGAGTATTCATAGCCCTCAAGGCAAACAATGACTTCCTACTCAGAGCATCGGCAACCACATTCGCCTTTCCAGGGTGATAGTCAATTATCAGCTCATAATCCTTTATCAGCTCTAACCATCTTCATTTCCATAGGTTTAACTCCTTTTGAGTCATCAAATACTTTAGACTTTTATGGTCAGTGAACACTCAGCATCTCTCGCCATACAAATGGTGTCTCCAAATCTTCAGTGTGAACACTATGGCAGGCAGCTCTAAATCGTGAGTTGGATAATTTTTCTCATGTGGCTTCAGTTGTCTCGAGGCATAAGCTATTACCTTGCCTTCTTGCATAAGTACACACCCCAATCCATTTAAGGACGCATCGCTATACACCACAAATTCCTTTCCCGGTTCCAGTTGCACAAAAACTGGGGCTTCAGTCAACAATGCTTTTAGTTTCTCAAAACTCTGTTGGCACTTTTCTGTCCATTCAAACTTGACATCTTTCCGTAGCAACCTCATCATCGGAGTAGCAATCATTGAGAATACTTTAACAAACCGTCTGTAGTATCCCACTAAGCCCAAAAAGCTTCTAATCTCTGACACATCCCTCAATAGTTTCCAATCAACGATAGTCGATATCTTGCTCGGGTCAACTCTAATTCCATCACCCGACACGATGTGTCCTAAGAATCAGACCTCTTGGAGCCAAAACTCACTTTTGTTAAATTTAGCATACAACTGTTTATCTCATAAAGTCTGCAAAACAGTTCTCAATTGCTCCGCATGCTCACTCTCATCACGAGAATAAATTAATATATCATCGATAAAAACTACGACAAACTTATCCAAGTATGGTCGAAAAATACAACTCATTAAATCCATAAACACAGCAGGAGCATTTGTTAAGCCAAATGGCATGACAAGGAACTCATAATGGCCATATCTCGTCCGAAATGCAAATTTTGGTACATCTTGTTCCTTAACTCTCAACTGGTAATAACCGGACTGTAACACCCCTTACCCGTGTCCGACGCCGGGACAGGATACGAGGCATTACCGGACTTAAATTGCTTAAACATACAACACCGGGCTATAAAATTTCATTTCAACTTAAAGCTTCTAATTCAAATTCATAACATCCTTATTATTGGCCTACGAGGCCCTAAACATACATACGGAAGGTTTCGAAATTAAACCAGAAACTTTTGTGCACTTAGAAATTTTTTGCCTAAACAGGGCCACATGCCCGTGTGGAGTGGAACACGCCCGTGTGGGCAGGCCGTGTGGTCACACACGCCCATGTTCCTAGCCCGTGTGGAATTTATTTTTCATTTCGAACCTACAGGAGTTTTCACATGGCCGGACACATGCCCGTGTCTGTGGCCCGTGTCCCTCACACGGCCTAGGCACGCCCGTGTCCTCAACCGTGTGTGAAAAACCTGGGTATTCTGTTTATGACGTCAGCAAACTCTTAAGGGCACACGGCCTAGGCACACGCCCGTGTGCTGGCCCGTGTGGCGAATCGAATTCTCGCAAACTTGATGCAGGGGACACACGGCCTATCAGCACACCCATGGGGATGGCCGTGTGTCACACACGGCCTAGACACACGCCCGTGTGTCTACCCGTGTGGACAATTTGAGGGCTATTTACCAAGCCAATTGCCACCCTGAAACATAAACACACATATACCAACACAAGCAACACATAACATGACAATAATACACTATGAAGTATCCTTAATCATCATTCATACACTTCACATTTTACTCCATCAATTGCATGAACTTTCACTTCATGAAACTTATCATCATTAAAAATATAAAACTTGACAAATATTGGCCAATTCCCAATGGCCATTTACAAAATGAGTGTATAACATTGGTAGCCAACACTTTGGCTTCCAAATATGACATAACACAAGATGACCAAGTTCCTATACATGCCATACCCAAAATAAGTCATCTTTACTATACCAAAAAGGATGATTGATAGTGTGATCCGAGCTCCGACGTTCTACGATCCCCAAGCTAGCTTGGCAATACTACAAGGAAAAGGGAAAAGAAAGGGGTAAGCATATAGCTTAGTAAGTTTGCATGAATTAAAATAGCAACATAAGTACTCATGGTAAAATCCATTCATCTCATATAACAATAACAACACAAGTTCTCAAGTACTTTGACATACTTACTCATACTTACGCTTACCCATCACATATCACATTACGGTTTCATAACTCGTGTTTTATTCGTGGTACCTGTGTCACTTCACCACATAATTTAGCACTTGTGCTATCTTGAACATAAACTTAAATCATTATCATCCTTAACTTAAATGTAACTCTTTGTCATCTTTGTATAGCTTAGCTCTTTGTCATCTTTGCATACTTAGCTCTTTTGCCCCTTGAACTACTCGGAATATCGGAGGATACTCAATCTCATCATACATGTATCATGATGCCAATGCCATATCCCAGATATGGTCTTACATGGGATCACCTCTTGATGCCGATGCCACATCCCAGATATGGTCTTACACGGGATCTCTTAACTCGATGTCGATGCCATTTCCCAGACATGGTCTTATACGAGATCGTACATAGATGTCGATGCCATGTCCGTGACATGGTCTTACACGAGATCATCCTTTGGTGCCGAGGCCATGTCCCAGACATGGTCTTATACGGGACCTACATTCAGTGCCGATGTCATGTCCCAGACATGGTCTTATACGGGACCTTTCTTATCTCATGTCGTGACATAGGTATCCTCGTTATTCCGAATCTTCAACCGGGACTTCAACTTAATACATTCTCATCATTTTCTCATTGAGGCTTCATTAGTCGATTTTTCATGAAATGATATTCATTATCATAAGATCAAGCAATTTAAAATATAAAAACACTATAAAGCTTTAATTTCACACAAACTTACCTTGGTACTCAAAATGTGTGTAGATGTTTGATTCAGTCCAACACTTTGTTCTTGCCTCGATTTCGGTCCGGGCTTCATGTTTCTTGATCTATAATAAAAATTTCACTTGTTTAATACTCACATTGACTAAATTGACTCATGAATCATACTTTGGAAAAATTACGATTTTGCCCATAAACTTTCACATAATTACACTTTTGCCCCTAGGCTCGTAAAATGATTTTCATTCAACTTTCTTGTATTTTAAGCCTAGCCGAGTTATTTTCTTAACTACAACAACCCCCAATTTCCACTATTTCACTCATGTATGACCATTTTTATAACTTTTACAATTTGGTCATTTTATGCATTTTTTTATGAAAATCACTTAGAAAAAGATGCTTATCACACATCAAACTTTCATATTCTTCCTTAAAACATCAAAATACATGCATTTCATATATGGGTAAATTTTTGAGCAAAAACCCTAGCTCAAAATATAGCTAGAAATACCTAAATCGAGCTACGAGGATCTAAAAAATACGAAGAACATTAAAAACGGGGCTAGGATGCACTTACTTTGAAGCTTGGAAGATGAACAAACCCTAGCTATGTCTTCCTTAGTGAATTTCAGCCATGGGAGAAAAGATGGACAAGATTTTTGGCTTTATTTTGCCTTTTAATTCTTTTATTAACCAAAGGACAAAAATGCCCTTAAGGCCTTTTCTTAAGATTTTTCCTTCCCATGTCTATTTTTGTCCATCTTGACATATAATGGTCTAATTGCTAAATAAGGACCTCTAATAATTTTTCTAATGTTATTTCATACTTGAATCTTCTAGAATCTCATATTTTCTAATATTCGCAATTTAGTCCTAATGGACAAATTGATCACTAATAAATAAAATTTCCTCATGAAATTTTCACACAATCATGCAACCACATCATAAGCCTCATAAAAATCATAAGAAACATATTTCTACTTCGGATTTGTGGTCTCACAACCACTATTCTGACTAGGCCCTAAATCGAGCTATTACACGGACCTCAGGTCTATCTTAGAAAACACTGTGGCTCCCTTCAATTGATCAAACAAATTGTCGATCCTTGGCAAAGGGTACTTGTTCTTAACTGTAACCTTGTTGAGATGTCGGTAGTCTATACATAATCTCATCGACACGTCTTTCTTTTTCACAAAAAGTACAGGAGTACCCCGCGGAGAATAACTCGGTCTTCCGAAACCTTTATCCGTCAACTCTTGTAACTGAGCCTTCAATTCTTTTAACTCCAAAGGTGCCATCCTATATGGGGCAATCAAAATAGGTGCCGTACCAGGGACTAACTCGATACCAAACTCAACTTCCCTAGTTGGAGACAATCCGGGCAACTCTTCTAGAACCACATCTAAGTACTCACATACCACAGGCACTGTCTCAATCTTTACTTCTGACTCTTGGGTATTCAACACAAAAGCAAGATAGGACTCATACCCTTTTCTCAAACATTTCTCAGTTGCCAAAGAAGAAATCACTACAGGCAAGCTATCCGATTCAGCTGATTCAACCTGAATGATATCCCCATTTTCATATTTCAGTTCAATAAACTTACTACCACAGTTTACTAACACATTATGAACAATTAACCAATCCATGCCAAGAATCAGGTCAAATTCATCAAACAGTAGTAGCATGAGGTTAGCCGGAAAACAATGGCCTCTAATCGTCAAGGGATAGTTTTACACACTTTGTCAACTATCTCATGCTTGCCTAACGGGTTTGACACTTTTATCATAAATTCTGTAGACTCAATAGGCATATTCATGATAGACACCAATTTCATACAAATATAGGAATGGGTAGACCCCGGATCAATCAAAGCAACAACAGAGGTATCATGAAGAGAAAAAGTACCCGTAATCACATCTGGTGATGATGCCTCTTTGCGAGCGCGAATGGCATAAGTTCTTGCAGGCGCTCGGCCCTCGGACCTCGCAGTGGACTCTCTAGGCGCACCTCTGCTGCTAGCCCCAGTTCCCAGGTTCTTCTGTGGTCTACCTCTCGAAGGTGCATTACTCGCTCGTACATCTTGCTTTTTATCTTTCTCATCCATCTCGGGATAATTTCAGATGAAGTGATCTAGTGAACCGCACTTGAAGTAGCCTCTTTCATTTCCTCGGCATTCCCCTAAGTGACGTCTACCACACTGCGAGCATTCCGGTCTATTAGGTCGGGCACTACAAACACTCGCAATTGAAGTGGTCTGAGCCTTAGATGCCGAGTACTGCTTACTCCTATTTCTATTCGAGAATCCCACTGAAGCATTTGATTGGGTAGTGAACTCTCTTGATTTCTTGGATGAGGACTGAAATGATTTCCCCAACTGTCTTTTCTTTGAGTCACGAGACTCAATATCAGATTTCCTTTTCTCCTTAGCAAATTCCTCGGCCTTGCAAGCCCTATCTACTAGTACAAAAAATTCCCTCAATTCTAGAATACCAACAAACAATCGGATGTCCTCATTTAATCCTTCCTCAAACCTCTTACACATGATGGCCTCCGTAGATACGCACTCCCTAGCGTATTTGTTGAGTCTTACAAACTCACACTCATACTCCGATACTGTCATTCGGCCTTGCTTCAATTCTAGAAATTCCTTCCTTTTTTGGTCTATAAACCTCTGGCTAATATACTTTTTACGGAATTTTTCCTGAAAGAATTCCCAAGTTATCCTTTCCCTTGGTACAACCGACACAAGGGTGTTCCACCATTAGTAGGCCGAGTCTCGCAGAAGAGACACTACACACTTCATGCACTCCACTGGTGTGCAAGACAACTCATCAAATACCCTAATGGTATTTTCTAGCAAGAATTCTGCTCTCTCTGGGTCATCATCTATATTTTCTCTAAATTCCTCAGCCCCTTGTTTCTGGATTCTGTCAATTGGAGGTTTTTCCCTTCTAATCATCTCTGCCACTTGGGGAGCTACAGGGGCAAACTTGGGAATTGGAGGGGGTGGAGGAAGTGGAGTGTTTGGGTTTGCACGAATGAACTCTGTATACCAAGCATTCATCATTTGGAGGTAGGCTTCTCTAGCCCCTCCGCCCTGACTCAATGTCACGGGCCTACTATCGACTAGCGCGGTCCCTTCAGCGGGAGCCCGCGCATTACTCTCGACATCATTCGCCATTGCTCCGTCGGGATCCATTTACTATATAAGAACACATTTTAAGTTGTCAGGAGTCGTCACACTATCCCTAAAGAGGACGAAAATGTAACATCCCGATTTTGGGCCTAGTCGGAACAGTGGTTTTGGGGCCACAAATCTGACGAGGAAAAATCTTATTTATATTATATTTTTATGGTATACGATTTCACAGAAAGATTCCGTGAAAAGTTCGTTCAAAAATTTCGATGTTTGGGTACTCAATTTAGTCAAAAGGACTAAAATGTAAAAAGTGCAAAAGTTGAGTTCCACATGTTAGAAGTGTCCAATTTCTATGAAATTTTAAATTGGAGGTCCTTAAATGGAAATTAGACCATTGGTTAAATTGTTGGACAAAAATGGACATTAGATAAGTGAAATAGGTATTTTTAAGTCAGGGGCATTTTGGTAATTTGGTAATTAAATGGACTAAAAGACAAAATAAAAGCCAAAAACCTTTGTCCATCTTTTTCCTTGGCCAAATTTAGCATGGGAGAAGCCATGGCTAGGGTTTTCAAGCTTTCAAGGTCAATAGTAAGTGCATCCAAGCCCCGTTTTTAATGTTCTTTACATTTTTGAGATCCCCGTAACTCGGTTTAGTTATTTCTACCATTATTTTGAGCTAGGGTTTGTGTTTAAAAATTTACCCATGGATGACATGCATGTTCTTTGATGTCTAATGGTAAAATATGAATGCTCAGTGTGTAGTAAACGACTTTTACTAAGTGATTTTCGATGAAATTGCATAAAAGGACTAAATTATAAAAAGTAAATGTATGAAAAATGTGTGAATGAATGTAAATTGTGGACTACTATAGTTATGAAAATGGTTCGGCTAGGCCTAAAATACAAGGAAATCGAATAAAAATCATTTTACGAGCTTAGGGGAAAAAGTGTAAATATGACAAAGTTTAGGGGCAAAAACATAATTTTGCCATAGTATGATTTTTGGGTCACAATGAATAATGTGACTAATAAGTAAGCTAAATGTGATGTTATAGATCAAGGAAAATGAGGTTCGGACTTAGAAGGGGGGAGGGGGAAAACGAGTAACTGACGGTTAGGTCCCTACTTGCCATTTTGGTATCGAGGTAAGTTTGTGTGAAATTAAAGTTACATAATGTCTTTATACTTTTAATTGCTTGATATTATGTGAAATGAATGTTATTTATATGAAATCGACTAATGATGCCTCGATGAGAATATGATGAGAATATGTTAAGTTGAAGTCCCGGTTGAACATTTTAGAATAACAAGGATACATATGCCACAACATGAGATAAGGAAGGTCCCGTATAAGACCATGTCTGGGACATGGCATCTCCACCGAATGTAGGTCCCGTATAAGACCATGTCTGGGACATGGCATCGTCACCAAATGAAGGAGGTCCCGTATAAGGCCATGTTTGTGACATGGCATCGGCACCAAATGAAGGAGGTCCCGTATAAGACCATGTCTGGGACATGGCCTCGGCACCAAAGAAAGATCTCGTGTAAGACCATGTCTGGGACATGGAATCGACATCTATATACAATCTCGTATAAGACCATGTCTGGGACATGGCATCGAGATCGAGATATGAGATCCCGTGTAAGACCATATCTGGGATATGGCATCGACATCGAGATGTGATCCCATGTAATACCATATCTGGGATATGGCATTGGCATCATGATACATGTATGATGAGATTGAGTATCCTTTGATATTCCGAGTAGTTCGACGGGCAAAGAGCTAAGTTTATGCATCAATGACAAAGAGCTAAGTCCATGCTTATGATGTAAGAATATGTGGGAAATGTGGATTGTGATAATGTGTGAGGCTTTTAAGCCAAATTAAATTCAGAAATGAAATGTTCAAGTTTTGTTGTTGATTTATAAGTTAAATTGGCCAATGAATAGCTTGTAAATATTTGATGATGACTAGATATTGGCATGGCTAACTATGGATATGCTTTAGTGTTATAAGTGTGTAAATGAGAATTAATACAAAGAAAACATGATAGAGTAAAATTACCAATAAAACAGTTTGGACAGCAACAGCTGAATCACTTTTAAAATTCACAAAAAATGGTGGAAATTGAATTATAAGTTTAATAAGATATGAAATTAAAGCTTATTGAGTATATTTTCGCATAGAAGAGACGGTGTAAGCAAAAGAATTTCAGATTATGAGAGATTTGAATTTCTATAAGATAGGGTTAGAATGATTTCAGAATCCCTTATTCTGAATTTGGAAATTCATTAAAAATTGTACAAAAATAATCAAGAGATAAAATTTATATGCTTGAATTTATTAATGAGTATATTTTCAAGATAAATAAACAGAAACATTTTTCGAGTTATTTTCAATGAGAAAATAAATTTTTAGTGAAGAGGGTCGGAATCTTTGAATAGCAAAAGCAGGGAAACTTTAAAGAATAAAATGTACTAATTGGCTGAACCAAAAATTTTGGAAATCTTATGGTAAGAATATATGTGAGTCTAGTTTCAAGAAAAATTAGCAGATCTTAATTTGGAGTTCCGTAGCTCCGGATAAAAATAATTTAGTGATTTGTAACTTTCGAGTAGATGACTCAAGATAAATATAAGTGAATTGAGAAATTTTATGCAATAATGATGGCATTATCTTGAGAACTCAAAATAAGGATTGTTAAAAGCATGGTAATAAATTGTTTATTATTTACATACATACTTACTAAGCTTTATAGCTTACTCCCCTTCCTTTCTCATATCATGTAGGGTTTTATACTAGCTCGAGTTGGAGATCACTTGGAGATGCTATCACACTATCAAGCTATCATGTTGGGTATAAGTGAATGCAAAACCTTTTGAGTCTATGGCATGTATAGGAACTTATTCAATTGTGTATGTGTCAATTGATTTGGCCAAATGTGTTGGTTCATATTGGTTAATGAGTTGTAATGCCTATTTATACGTGTGTGCTTATACTAAAGGTTTTATGTGATGTGGTTATGTGTGTTTGGGATGGATGGATTGAAGTTGTGTTTAAGTATGTGCAAATGAGGGTGCCAAGCCCAGTGCTGGAAAATAGCCATTTTCTTAGCCACACGGCAGAGACACACGGTGTGTGTCTCGGTGAGTGTGGAGAACACGACCCCAAGACATGGGCGTGTGAAGTCTGCATTTACTTTTCAGAATTTAATTCGCCACACGGCCTAAGCACACGGACGTGTGACTTGGCCGTGTGACCCAAATTTTGTTGATGATGTCATAAACAGAAAGTCATACGGGCTAAGGACATGGGCATGTGTGACCACACGGCCTACCCACATGGGCGTGTCCCAAGCCACACGGACGTGTGACCCTTGTTTTGATGAAAAATTTTCTAAGTCTTCTTAAAGTTTCCTAAGTTCTCAGTTTAGTCCCGAACAGTTCCTAATGTATGTTTTGGGCCTTGTGGGCCCCTATAAGGGGCGATTTGCATGTGAGTGAGGAATGTTAGATTAATGAAATTTTATAGCCAATTTTGTATAAAGGTTTTTGTTTAAGTTCGGTAATGCTTCATATCCTGTCCCGACGTCGGACACGGGTAAGGGGTGTTACAGAAAATGTATCGCGATCTGTGAGAAACTTATTGGTGGCCAGGAATAAAAAGAGACGTGGTCAAGTATGTGGCTAAATGTTTAACTTGTCAGCAAGTTAAGTCAGGACATTACGTTCCCATTGGATTACTTCAGCCTATTTCTATTCCTGAATGGAACTGGGATCGTATTACGATGGATTTTGTAAAGGGGTAACCTTTATCAGTATGTAAGAAAAATGTTGTATGGGTGATTGTTGATCAACTTACGAAATCAGCTCATTTCATAGCAGTCGAGACTAATTGGTCACTTCAAAAGCTTGCTAAAGTTTATATTCAAGAAATCGTGAGGTTGCACGGTGTCCATATGTCGACAATCTCTAACTGAGATCTACGGTTAACTTTGAGATTTTGGAAACAGTTGCACGAATCTCTTGGTACGTGACTTAATTTTAGCATAGCTTTTCACCCACAGACTGATGGACAATCTGACCGTGTTATTCAAATTTTGGAAGACATGCTTCGTACTTGTATTATTGATTTTGAATCGGGATGGGAGCGTTACTGTAACAGCCCGATTTAGGGGCTAGTCGGAATAGTGATCTCAGACATCACTAATCCGAGTTTATAAAAATTATTTTCATGTTATTTTATGTGTTATATCATGTTTATAAGGATGCATGAAAATTTTGGTGCTTTAATTTTAGCGATTTTGCTTAATCGCGAAAAGGGACTAAATCGCATAAAATGCGAAAGTTCTATTTTATTTGCTAGAGGTGCCAAATAGCTATGGATTATAAATTGGAAGTCCCAAATGTGAAATTTGGCCTTGTTAAGTGAGTTGGCCGGCCATAGGGTGCATAGGGGACAAGTGCATTTATTATGATTAAAAGTTGGTGATATTAGTTGAAAAGATGAATAAAATAAGATGATATAAGCAAAAGTTATCATCTTATTATTTAGTCTTCTTCTTGAACCAAAAATATCAACCGTGGGAGGGCTTTGAAAGCTTGAAAATTTTAGCAGCTCATTTTCTCTACAAGTAAGTCAATTTGATGGTTATTTTTGATGATTTTTGTATTTTTGAAGTCCTCAAAGCTTAAGCTAGCTAATGAGAGGACTAGTTTGCAATATGGTTGATAGTCTAGGGACTTACCATGATATAATTTATGTTGTTTGATGAGTTTTTATGGAAGAAAATGAATGATAGGATGATGATAAACAACTTTTGTGAAAGGTCTTGTTATGAAAACACCTAATTGGGACAAAAATGCAAAAGTTTTAATTTGTTCATTTAGGCATGAAATAGTTGGAATTGTGGATAGTTGTAAGAGGATTAAATGTTCAGCTAGGCTTGCTTAATAAGAAAATGTGATGAAAATTTATTTACGAGCCTAGGGGCAAAATCATAATTTTTGCCAAAGTATAAGGGCAAATTAGTCACTTTTGCCTAAGTGTATATTATGGTGTATTATGATTTATAAGTGATTAAATGAGTAAATTCCATTGTTCTAGATCAAAGAAAATGAGATTCGGACCTAGAACGGGTGAAAAGAGAAATGTGGGCAAAAAGTCCCTTTCGACCCTTTCGACATCGAGGTAAGTTCATATGCTAAATTATGAAATTTAAGCGAAGTACTTAACAGTTTGATGTTGTATGGATTGTTTAATTGCCTCCATGTATACGTTAAGTATGTTTTGACGGAATGTCGAGAAATGAGAGTCTTATTTTAATTTAAGACTAGTGGGAAAATAAATTAGCATGATATGATGATAATTTAGGTCCCGTGTAAGACCATATTGGAATATGGCCTCGGTGTAAGAATTTGTATAAGACCATGTCGGGGACATGGCATCGATATGTTAATGCGTGTAAGACCCTATTAGGGTATAATGTCAATATGACATTATGTGTATGAGACTCAAGAGTGTTATTTAAAAATTTGAGTGATTCAACGGGTATGTTGAAAAAGAGAAAGTATGGGGTTGTACGATGAAAAGCACAAGTATGTGTTAGGACTGAATTGAGGTAAATTCGGTATATGATGAACCCCTGGTGGGTTATGTGTTATTAATGCACATTGTGTGAATGTGAACGAGTATCGTAGAAAGTTAAGTAAGAATTGTAGTGTGTGAGGATGTTCCCGAATGAACATTTGAAATAGAGAAATACATGTGGATAACTATCCATGACTGTATAATAACAGTGAGCTATGTGCGATATCACCTTATTGATGGTTAGTGATGGGCTGTGTGCGATACCATCAACTATATTATTAACGGTGGGCTGTGTGCATTACCACCTGATTAATCATTAATCGATGGGCTGTGTGCGATACCATCGCTTATAAAAATCATTTGGTGGGCTAAGTGCGAAACCACCATAAGTATAAATGATTGGTGGGCTATGTGCGATACCACCTTATTAGAGATCGATGGTGGGCTAAGTGCGAAACCACCGAGAGATTAGTAGTATGAGTGGCTTATTGAAAATGCTCGATGTGTTGTTTTATGTGACCATGTGGTGACCAGTGCAGGAATGTATGCTAATTAACATGAGCAACTGGCTTGTGGTATGGTTAAAATGTGGTAAGAGATAGAATGAGTAAGTTTCAAGAATGGTTGAGTAAGTAACCATGAGTTTAAGAGTAAAACTCATTATAATACCTTGTGGTTGGATATATTCAATGAATATCAGTCTTTGTCAGTTATATGCATATGAACTTACTAAGCATTATTGCTTACTCCTTTCCTTTTTTCCCATCTCTTATAGGTTAATTTAACTAGCTCGGGTTGGAGGCCGCCGGAGATGTTTTCACACTATCAAGTAGATGCTTGGTATGATGTTTCAAGTTCTTATGAGTATTGGCATGTATAGGGACCTCTTTTAAAGTTGACTAAGTCATAGTTAATATAGCCAAATGTGTTGGCCTAAGTGAGTTATAATTTGGTTGTGAATAGCCCTAGATGATGGCTTAAGTCGATTGTAATCATGGTAGAAATGGTTCTCCCTTGTGTTTGGGATGAAGATTTCATTGTATGAATTAAATGTCTTTAATTCAAGAGTTATATTGATGCTATGTGAAGTTATGTAATGATGTATGAATGTATGCAAATGAGAGTGGCAAAGGCTTGGTAGATAGCCTGCCAATCTCCCATATGGGTAGACACACGGGCGTGTGTCTAGACCGTGTGAGAGGCACGACTAGCACATGGGCGTATACCCCAAGCCGTGTGGATAAGTCAGAATGCCAAGGTTTGGCACACGGGCCAGGGCCATGGGCGTGTCAAAGTCGTGTGTATTTAGTCAGTGTCGACCACGGGTGGAAGACACGGGCATGCCTTAGGGGTACACGGGCGTGTCCCTAGTTCAACACGGGCGTGTGGCCCTTGTTTCGATGAAATAATTTCTTGAGTTTGTAAAAGTTTTGGGACTAGTTCCAAAACCTCTCGGAGGTATGTTTAAGGCCTCGTAGGCCAAGATTGAGTAAGTGATAGGTTTAAATAAAATTTTATAGCCCGTTTCGAGGTGTTAAGTGTGACAAGTTAGGTAATGCCTCAAACCCGGTCTCGGCTTTGGACACGGGTAAGGGGTGTTACATTTAGTGGTATCAGAACTATGGTTTAGTCGGTTCTCGGACTAACCTAGCGTGAGTAAGAGTCTAGCTATACATGCCATAGGTGGACCGTGATAGTGTGATATCTCCTGGCTCTAACAAAATTGTTTTGTTAAAACAGAGATGATTCCCAACCGAGCTAATTCCAATAATGTTGTAAGTGATAATAAGGTAATTGAAATGTGCTTATGCACTGTTGAAACTCAGAGAGGTATGAATAGAAGTTTATGACATGTGTGTGATAAGGTATGAAATGAGATAATTCTAAGTTGAGGATTGAAATGAGAGTTATAAAGTGATAAGCTTATCTATATTGGTTGATATACATACGGTGTTATATACTCAACCTATTGGGTTAGGAGCATATAGTGAGTAAATTTACCCAGAGAACGGGATATGTGTGTATGTACAACTGTTAGAATGACGTATGATCAATATGTCCACATAGTTGAATCTCTTGTGCGACTGTTAAAGTAGAGGATGTATAATGTTTTATTTCATGACTCTGTATGAAGCCACACATATTGTAGCGTGGGAGTCAAATTGGGAAGTTTGATTAAGTAGAATGCAGGAGATGAGTACGGTAGTTCAATGACAATTTGATGAATAAGACCATGGTAGGACCATGGCAATACATGTGATCCCATATAAGACCATGTCTAGGACATGGCATTGGCAACGATACATGATCCCGTGTAAGACCACGTCTGGGACCTGGCCTCGGTATGGAATCGTGTAAGAAAATGACTGGAGCATGGCATCGACGTACGATCTCGTGTAAGACCATATCTAGGATATGGCATCGACATCGACATCAGTTTCCATGTAACACCGTATTTGGTATATGGCATTGGTGGTGATATGAAATTTCGTGTAAGACCATAGCGAGGCTATGGCATCGTGATGACATGTAAGATTATAGCTGGGCTATAATGTTGTGATACGAGTAAGACCGTAGTTGGACTATGGCAATCAAGTAAATGACGTACTCAAACCCGTAAGACATTCTCTAAATTGATAAGCAATGGTAAGAGAAATTGGAGTTGAATGTTTAGTACTCGAGTAGACATTAATGTGGAACTTGAGTAAGTGAAGTCACTGTTCGAGATTATGGGTGATAGAAATAATTGTAGCATGAGTAAGCGTGAAAACTCGCCTGGAGTGAGTTGTATGACTACGATGATATTTCATTAATGATGAATGTTAAATCATATGTATGTAGTCACGAGAATCAAGTTAGGGGCTCTACGACCTCACCCCCTTACCACTGTTGAATCA
Source organism: Gossypium sturtianum (assembly GCA_025698515.1). NCBI lineage: Eukaryota > Viridiplantae > Streptophyta > Magnoliopsida > Malvales > Malvaceae > Gossypium > Gossypium sturtianum. Next base: position 73,216,561 of record CM046947.1, on the reverse strand, counting down.
TGATGAGATGTTTATGGGAGTCAAGTTGAGTAAGTTTGTATGTGATTAATGCAATATTTATGTTGGCATAATTGAGAATGCTTTGTATCACATTGATACATGATACTCTACTAAATAGAGTAATTGTTGTTGAACATGAGGTTGAAGTCCTAGGGGACTATAATGAATATGATAATGCTATCATCGAGATGAGAAATGAGTAAGGTCCCGTATAAGACCATGTCCGGGGCATGGCCTCGACACCGAATTGAGATTTTTGTATAAGACCATATTCGGAATATGGCTTCGGTAATGAATGTGAGAATCGTATAAGACCCTATTCGGGATATAGCATCGATACTTGACGTGACAGTCCATATAAGACCATATCCGGGATATGGCATTGGCATTTAGAAGTGACTCCATATAAGACCACCTCGGGGATGTGGCATTGGCTTCGTACCTACAGTAATGACGATGAATTTGCATCTTTGACTATCCCTAGTGATTAATGGGATAAGTAGATGAGTTCAGAAGTAGAAATGAGAATTGTACTAAAGTCATGCGAATGAGTTAATTCAGGTACTCGTGAACGAGTCACGAAGAAATGAGTACGATATGTGGCACGGTATGTGCTAAATTCAAGAATGGTTGAGTAAGTAACTAGGAGTTTAAGAGTAAAACTCATTATAATACCTTGTGGTTGGATATATTCAATGAATATCAGTATTTGTCAGTTATATGTAGATGAACTTACTAAGCATTATTGCTTACTCCTTTCCTTTTTCCCATCTCTTATAGGTTAATTTAACTAGCTCGAGTTGGAGGCCGCCGGAGATGTTTTCACACTATCAAGTAGATGCTTGGTATGATGTTTCAAGTTCTTATGAGTCATGGCATGTATAGGGACCTCTTTTAAAGTTGACTAAGTCATAGTTAATATAGCCAAATGTGTTGGCCTAAGTGAGTTATGATTTGGTTGTGAATAGCCCTAGATGATGGCTTAAGTCGATTGTAATCATGGTAGAAATGGTTCTCCCTTGTGTTTGGGATGAAGATTTCATTGTATGAATTAAATGTCTTTAATTCAAGAGTTATATTGATGCTATGTGAAGTTATGTGATGATGTATGAATGTATGCAAATGAGAGTGGAAAAGGCTTGGTAGATAGCCTGCTAATCTCCTACATGGGTAGACACGCGGGCGTGTGTCTAGACCGTGTGGGAGGCACGGTTAGCACATGGGCGTATGCCCCAAGCCGTGTGGATAAATTAAAATGCCAAGGTTTGGCACATGGGCCAGGGCCACGGGCGTGTCAAAGCCGTGTGTATTTAGTCAGTGTCGACCACGGGTGGAAGACACGGGCATGCCTTAGGGGTACACGGGCGTGTCCCTAGTTCAACATGGGTGTGTGGCCCCTATTTCGATGAAAAAATTTCTCGAGTTTGTAAAAGTTTCGGGACTAGTTCCAAAACCTCTCGGAGGTATGTTTAAGGCCTCGTAGGCCGAGATTGAGTAAGTGATAGGTTTAAATAAAATTTTATAGCCCGTTTTGAGGTGTTAAGTGTGACAAGTTAGGTAATGCCTCAAACCCGGTCCCAGCTTTAGACACGGGTAAGGGATGTTACAGTTACTAACCTTTGGCCGAATTTGTATACAATAATAGTTTTCAATCGAGTATTCAAATGACTCTGTATGAAGCCTTATACGGTGATAGGTGTCGAACCCCTGTTTGTTGGATGGAATTGAGTGAAGGAAGAATGATCGGGTCAGAATTAATTCAAGAAATAGAAGACATTGTTAAGAAAATTTGAGATAGATTGAAGACAGCTTTCGATAGATAGAAATTATATGTAGATTTGAAACGTCGAGATATCGAATATTCTGTTGGCGATAAAGTATTTCTTAAAGTTTTGCCTTTGAAGAAATTGTTTAGAATTGGTCGAAAAGGGAAATTGAGTCCTTGTTTTATTGGATCGTATGAGATCACGAAAAGAGTGGGACCAGCTGCGTATCGTTTAGCTCTGCTTGCGAAACTATAGAAAATGCATGACATTTTTCACATTTCAATGCTTAGACGATATCGATCGGATCCATCTCACGTTATTTCGACAGAAGATATTGAAATTCAACCTGATTTGTCATACGAAGAAGAACTGGTTGAGATTTTGGCGCTTGAGGTGAAAGGGTTACATAACAAGTGAGCTCCGTTAGTGAAAGTACTATGGCGTAGTCATAGTGTCGAGGAAGCGACTTGGGAACAGGAAGAGACAATGAGATCTCAATACCCCACCTTTTTCCAGGTAAATTTCGGGGATGAAATTTAATTAGGGGGAGAATTGTAATGACCCAATAGTTAGAAGTGTCAGAAATTGTATTCCCGGGACTCCGTTCTCGTAAATCAAACTCATAAATATTTATTATAAATATTTAGGAAGCTAGTTATGTAGTTAATTAGGTTTCAGTTAAGTGAATTTGCATGAATTAAGAGTTATTATAATTTAAGGACTAAATTGCGTATAGGGTGAAAGTTAAATTATAGATTAAAGAATAACTAAAGGGACTAAAGAAGCAATTATGCCTTATTCCATTAAGTGGACGGCATTGGTATGTAAATTTATTTTATATATTATAATAGTTAAAGTTAAAATATATTATAATATTAAGAAAACTTAATAATTAAGTAAATGGATATATATTATATAATAATAAAAGTTAGTATAATAAATAAAAGAAAAAGAAAAAGAAAGAAAGCCATACAAACTAAGAAAGAAAAAGAAAGAAAAGGAAAACGAAAGGAGACGCACGGTTAGGGCTCCAAATTGTTCAAAGTTCAATTGGTTAGTCAATTTAGTCCATTTTCTTGTAATTTTTATGTTTTTGGAATCCCGGTACCTAGTGTTACCCGACCCATTTTGAAATTTTAGCAATTATTAAGTTTTTAAGTGTTGTTAATGTTGAATAATTTTAGTATTAGGGATTAAATTGATAGATTTTTAAGTTAGAAATGGAAAATGATTAAATTGTATAACAAATTGTAAATTTTGAGTAATAGGGATTAAATTGTGAAAATTCAAAATTTAAGGGTTTAAGTGAAAATAGGGAGTTAAATTTAGTTTAAAGTGGAATTTGTATGAAAATATAGAATTAAATGTGAAGAATAAAAATTAGTCTCGATTTAGGGGCTAAATTGAAATTTAGACAAATATTGAGTAAAAATTTAAATATTCAATATTCAATATGAAATTGAAAGTTTAAATTTCATAGCTAACGTCGTACCGGAATCCTCGACTAAAAAAGGGAAGGATAAAATCGACGTCGAATAGCTCAGAATTCCTGGTTTGTATTTCTATAGTCCGAACTTAGTTGTTAATTGTTATAATTCAATTTAATGCATATGGTAAGTGTTGCGGTGAGTAATTGACATTTTTATAATTGATTGAAATGGATTGAATTGGTAGATACATATTGAATGTATTGATTATTGAATTGAAATGAATATATGTGTTAATATGAAAGTTGGATATTGGTTATATCTGAAATGTGAAATTAAACCCTATTAATTGTATCGGGCTGAGTCGGATATAAATGGCATGCCATAGGATAGGAAGAGTACAAGGATTTCTTCGACTTCGAGCCGATGAGGCACTGAGTGCCAATTTGCTTCCGTTTAACCGATGAGACACAGGGTGTCAAATATATATAGTGCTGGGCACATATTACTTTGGATTTATCCGATGAGGCACTAGGTGCCAAACTAGTGTATTGGTTGGATCCGTGTATCTATCAGAGTTCGAGTCGTGTTAATAGGGGTAAATAAATAATAAAGTTCTATAATTGATATTGAAATGGTATGGTATGAGAAATGGAAGTGGTATAGTGAATTGAAAATAGAATGTGAATAATGTTGTAAATACATGGAATATATGAGTTATACACTCATGAATTGAATATGGAATGGATAATGCCATTGTTTAAATGAAATGTGAATCAATTTGTGAAAAGCTATTTATATAGAAAGTATGAGAATTGGGACATTTGTGAAACAAATGAAAGGATATGCTATTATTTATGAATTCAAACAGTTGGCATATGGTAGTTTTGATTTTAAAATATTAATATGTGTCTATATTTCAATTATACATTTGTAATCTCTTGTCTTTAAATATTTGGATTATAGGAATACCACTGAGTTTTACTCAGCGTACAGTTTTGTTTTTCTGTGCGCAGATTAGGTAATTCACTTTTGATTGCCGATTCAGCATCCAACTACAATCCCGAACTCAAAGGTGGTGATGTTTATCTTTTGTGTCGACATGTACCTAGGATGTCTAAATGATAGTTTTTTTTGTAGATGGATTGTAAATAAGGTTATAAGTGTAATGTTAGTTTGGTATATATATATATATATATAAACATGTGTTTGTCTTTGAAGCCATAGTATGGTATGATAAATTAAACCAAAGCTTGGTATGTGCATGTGAATTTAAGTTAATGTTTTAGGTAGACATGAACTAGGCCAAATTGATGGATTTTGGCATGTTTATAATTTTAATTTGAATGATGCATTGATGATATATTTTGATGAATCATTTTATGATTTTTGAAATGTTTGAAATGAATGATTAGATTACGATTACTCGGTAATGCTCCGAAACCCTATTCCGGCGACGGATACAAGTTAGGGGTTTTACATCTCCTACGTTAGGTACGCCTTTCCTATAGCACATTATGTTAATTGTGACAAATTTAGTGCGAAACATAGAAATTTTCTTGCAACAGTAATTGCAGTGGAGGAGCCACAGTCTTTTAAGGAGGTTGTGGAAGATGCATGGTGGTGTAGTGTAACACCCCAAACCCAGTCAGTACACCACGACCGAATCTGGTATGTTACGGGGAAAACCGTATTTGAGAGGTTAGGTTTCCGGTGAAAGGTTTAACGAAAACTCTTTGATGTATCCGTACTTGTAAAAAAAAAAAACCTTGGGCATGATTGTTTTAAAACCGGTAGTGCATTTTGAAGACCCGGGAATTTGAAAGCTTAGTTGAAAAGTAAGCTTTTATCATTTAGAAGGCCGAGAAATTCCTTTTAGTTACTTAAAAACATTTTGAACTTAGTGTGGAAGATCACAAGTTTAGAAAATATTTGAGTTACGTTCATTTAAAGATTTTAATGTGATACCCGTTGGTAAAGATTAAAACATATCGCTTTGTAGTCTTGAAAACCGTTTCATTCCAAGTTTTATCCATTATTAACCCAGAAATTTATTAAGGCTAAATTGAAATCAAATTTTAAGCATATAAATAATCAAAGCATAATTTTTAAAGGCCATTTACAATCCCAACAAAACCAAATGAAAATAAATGAAATAAAGTACCAAGTGCTTAAATCAGTGCAAAACCGACTTTATTCATGGCATGGTCACCTCGAGTCCACCCGGCTCCATGTCCGCGATCTAAGTGTCACCTGAAATGATAAGGGAGAAGGTGAGTCTCAAGACTCAGTGCATAAATCCCCCTCCCGATTAATACAACATACTAACACACACAATACAGAGCAATGTCATTAATGCACCCAATCCTAGCCATCCACAACACCTTTTCTACCCCGTGTGGTACCAAACACCTTTGGTGACCCAAAGTCACGAAGAATCCAATGATGGGGCCAACCCATCGTGTGATACCAAATCACTGGCGACGATCCCATATCTCAAAAGTGGGGCCAACCCACGGTGGTGTTAACCACAGGGACGAGTCGCTATGAGGTGCCAAACCTGCGGTGTCCCAAAGACACGAATGTGATACCAAATCACTGGTGACGAAGTCACGAATCAAGTGATGGGGCCAACCCATCGTGTGATACCAAATCACTGGCGTCAATCCCGTATTATCAACTGTGGGGCCAACCCACTGTGGTGCTAAGCCACTGGGACGAGACGCTATGAGGTGCCAAACCTCTAGTGACCCAAAGTCACAAAATAATCTGTGGTACCAAACCACTGGAGGTGCCAAACCTCTGGTGTCCCAAAGACACGGATATCATATTCCCCCTCCTCTCATATCACCCATTATCATACCGACTCATGTAAAGTATGCAAATCATACAAATCATGCTACATGTTTAATGTTGCATCTCATAACACATACATCATAGGTCATGATCTCAAGTATATCAACAATAGAACTCGTAATGAAACGGACTTACCGAATCCGTGCACATACCCAATCGGGTATCATATCAATCAACCATCTTGTTTTGGCTTTATTAAACAATCGATTATTAAGCATATTACTAAGCAAAGAGTGTGTTAGTTTACACACTGTTAAAACGCATAAGCCTTAATCCCAAGGAACCGATCTAAGACCCTCGATTATCTTGCTCCTATAATCGGCCACATATGAGATTAGCACCTAGGCCATTCGACCAAAACCATTAAACCAAAGGGGTTAACGTTTGAACCCTTACCTTACACTTGATTTGGTTTCCTACCAAATCCCCAACCAAACGATGGTTCTTCTTTATGCACACGGCACACCCTATTAAGAGGAAAGATTAATCCTTTGAAACTTTGACTTAACGAAACTAAAAGAGTGGACTAAAAGAACCAACCCTTACCACCACTTACCAATCGATTAACAGAGGAAGACGGCTCCTCTTGCTTGCTTCCAAAATCCTGGATGCCCTATGATAAAATCGATTCCAATACAAAAGATTAACTCCTATCAACAAAGGCCAAAATCGGCTCTTAACCAAACCAAAATCGACAAAGAACAAGGAGAAGAGAAATGAACATTCGGCCAACCACTTACCTTGCTCTAAACCCGATTGGACACCACACACAAGAGAGATCACACCACACCAATATTCGGCCAAGACTTAAACAAAAAGGAGAATAAGATTCGGCCTTACACAAAGAAGGAGAACACAAGAGAAAGATGAAAAGAAAGGGGTTGATATTCGGCCAATAATGAAATGGAAAAAAGAAGAAGAAGAAGGAAAGTACTTTCGGTTTTGAAAAGAAGAAGGAATGGAGAAAATGTTTTGGGAATAACTTTTGGCTATCAAGGTTTCAAGAGAAGAAAGGAAGAAAGTATGAGAAGAATAGGGTACTAATTTGGTTTACACAAATGAAAAAGAAAGAAAGATGGAAGAGAACATTCGGCTATCAAAGAATATCAAGAGAAACAAGCGGTTTTAGGCAAGTATGTGCTTGGACTTTCGGTTTCAAGAAGAAAATGCGAGAAACTCACTTGAAATTTCGGCTTGCTTTTGACAAAAGAAGGATTTTGGCTTACACAAATTTGACCGAAAATGCTCCAAAATGCCAAAAAGAATTTGGCCCTCTCCACTTACCCACTTACCAAAACCGGCCACTCCCATGAAGCACCCAACATTCGGCCACTACCTCCAAACACTCCCAACCACTAATTCAAACTAGTTTGAACTAGTCAACCTCCACAATTTACTCTCCACCCACCATTTGAACAATTTGACTTGGTCTATGGCGAGTTTGAAGCGCCCACAACTTCTTCTTCTCTCCTGCCGTCAAAATGGAAGCAAAAATATGAGACTTCTGTGGCTTGAACACGGGACCTCCTTCCACGCAAGTGATGCCAAACCCAAGCTCCAAGTGGCGCCTAACTTGCCACTCTACTAGCTCAATTCTTGTGCTAACATTCTCCTAAAAATATTTATAAACCCCACTCATTGGCTCCCCTCACCTAAAGCTTAAAACTAAAGTTTCCCCAACCACTCAGGCTTACACCAAGCTTACAACTAAGCCCCAAAACAATTGAAACACAACATTGCGGGCCAAATACATGCAAAGAATGCAATAATCAAAATAGCCCCTAACCCGGGATATTACGGTTCTACCCCCTTAAAAATAATTTTGGCCTCGAAATTACACGGTCAAAAGAGTTGAGGGTATTCTTTGCCTCATCATATCCTCTGGTTCCCACGTAGCTTCTTCTACGCCATGATTCCGCCATAGCACCTTTACCAAAGGAACCGACTTTCACGCAGAACCTTCACATCTCGGTCTAGAATGCGACTGGTTCTTCTTCCATGGTCAAATCGGATTTACCTCGATCTCCTCCACCGCTACGACATGCGATGGATCTAAGCGATAAGCGCCTAAGCATCGAAGCGTGAAATACGTCGTGAATCTAACTTAGCTCTGCTTTGGTAACTCAAGCCGATAAGCTCTGGTCCCACTCGTCTCGGTACCTTATACGGCCCAATAAACCTCGCACTTAACTTGCCCTTCTTTCCAGAACCTCAACACTTTCTTCCATGGCGAGACCTTGGAAAAACTTGATCTCCCACGGCCAAATTCTATATCTCTCACTTTGAGATCGGCATAAGACTTACGCTGTCCGAAGCTTCCTTCAAGCCCGAGCTGAATCAACTTAACCTTGTCTTGATCTCTGCGCAACCAACTCTGGTCCCAACAAGCGGCGTTCACCCAACTCAGTCCAACATGTAGGTGAGCGACACTTCCTACCATACAACGCCTCATATGGTGCCATCTTGATACTTGCTTGATAACTATTGTTGTAGGCGAACTCGGCTAATGGCGAAAAACCTCCCAACTACCTCTCGAAGTCCAAAACATGACCTCTCGGCATATCTTCTAAGATCTGTATAACCTCTCCGATTGTGGGTGAAATGTCGTCTTTGAAATCCAACCGCGTACCAGAGCACGATGCAGCGCTTTCGAACCTTGATGTAAATGCAGGATCCCTATCCGAGATGATCGATCATTGGCACACCGTGCGACCTCACTATCTCGACACATACGACTTCGCCAACCCTCGAAGGGAGTAATCGACCCTCACTGGAATAAAATGAGCTGATTTAGTCGGACGATCCACAATTACCCAAAGCGAGTCCTTCTTGCTCGGCGTAAGAGGTAATCCGCGACAAAATCCATAGTTATCCTTTCCCACTTCCTTTGGGAATCTTCCTTGGTTTGAAGCAACCACGACGCGGCAGCGATGTTCAGCCTTGACTGCGACATGTCGGACACTTTCCAACAAACTCTGTCACCTCTCTCTTGGACTGCTTTGCTCTCTTAGATCCCTATACATCTTGCTACCTCCGGGATGCATATAGCGTGCGGGCTGCTATGGGCGTCTGAAGAATCTCTGCGCTTAACTCGATATCCTTCGGCATACAAGCTCTCCCTTGAAAACACTGACACCCCATCACTAGACATCTGTAACCCTCCAAACCACCATCCTGCACTTGCAACCTCCGCGTATTCAGAACCTCATCCACTAACTGTTTCCCCTTGATCTGCACAACCCAAGTAGGCTTAACCTGCAGCTCTGCCAGAATACTTCCGTCTTCATACAAACTCAAATGGGCAAACATCGCTCTTAAGTCCGATACAACCTTACGGCTCAACGCGCGCCACCACGTTAGCCTTGCCGGATGATATTCAATCGAATAGTCGTAGTCCTTGAGCAACTCAATCCATCTGCTGACGCCTCAAATTCAAATCTTTACGAGTCAAAAGGTACTTGGACTCTTATGATCTGTGTAGACTACCGATCTCTCTCCGTACAAGTAGTGCCTCCAAATTTTCAAGGCGAAGACTCTGCTGCTAACTCCAAGTCGTGCGTCGGATAATTGACCTCATGTGGCCTCATTTGCCTAGATGCATACGCCACAACCTTCCCTTTTCTGCATCAAAGCACACAACCCAATCCGTATGTGATGCATCGCAATACTGCTGCGAATTCCTTTCTGCCTCGAGTTGAATCGAGCAGAGTCTCGGTCAAAATCTTCTTTAACTTGTCGAAACTCTCCTCTGTTTCTCGGTCAAACAAGCAGAACTCCTTTCCTTAATGGCTTAGTCGCCGGTGCGCAATCAGCGAAAATCCTTCTACAAATCTTGGTAGTATCTGCCAAACCCAGAAAACTCGAATCTCGACCAGCGACTTAGCGGCTTCCAATCCAAAAGCGCCTCAATCTTCCGAGGATCCACCCTAATCCCCTCGGCCGACACTACATGACCCAAGAAAGTCACCTCCTAAGCGAACTTGCACTTACTAAACTTAGCATAAAGTCGCTTCTCCTCAAAATCTGCGGCACCACTCGCAAATGCGCATCATGCTCCTCTTTTGACCTTGAGTACACGGGATGTCGTCGATAAAAACCACAACGAAGCCCGATCCAAATCTGCTGGAACACCCTATTCATCATATCCATGAATGCCTGCCGTAGCGTTAGTCAACCCAAGCGGCATTACCAAAAATTCGTAGTGCCCATCACGAGTACGAAGCTTATTTGTCTTGTGGATATCCGCCTCCTTTACCTTTAATTGGTGATACCGGACCTTAAATCGATCTTCGACAATACTGAAGCACCCGCCGGTGATCAAACAAGTCATCTATTCGTGGCAGCGGATACTTGTTTTTGATCGTCGACTTATTCAATTGGCGGTAATCTATGCACATTCGCATCGCATGCGTCTTTCTTCTTGACAAAAAATCTTGGCGCGCTCCCAAGGTGAAACACTTGGCACGATAAAGCCTCGATCCAACAACTCACGGATCCCGAGCCTTTAATTCCACTAATTCCTTTGGCGCCATCCTATACGGAGCAATAGACTTTGGCGCGATTCGGGTAGCAGATCTATCCCGAACTCCACCTCGCGATCGGTGGCAAACCACGAAGCTCCTCTAGAAACACATCAACAAATTCCTTAACCGTTCGGACCTCCTCTACTGTGAGACTCCTTAGCCTCCAAGGCATACACATGAACCACATATGCTTCCATGACCCTTCCCGACCATCTTTCGGCCTTGAGAGCGGATACCACGTTGGATAAGTAATCTCTTCTATTACCTATCATGACCACCTCATCACCCTCGGCCGTCTTTAGAACCATGCGCTTAGCCGCGCGATCCAACCTCTTTGGTGCTTAACCAACGATCCATCCCAAGAATCGATCGAACTCCCCAAGCGGCGGTTCCATCGGATCGACCACAAACACTACCCCTTGGAGTTCTAGAAGTGCGTCTCTATATAGCTTATCTACAACTACTGAGTGACCTAGAGGGCTAATTCATCATCACTGCCTAGAAGTAGTCTCGAGTCTAAATCCATGGTCTCTACTATGCTCACGGCAGCGTATGAATGCATTGAACCCACATCAATCAAAGCAAAGTATAAGGAGAACCAAAGATCAAAAGCGTCACGGTTATGACATCGGTGCGTCGCCCTCCTCTCGGCGCCTCATTGCATACACCAACCCAGTGTCTTGCCTCGGAACTACCCGCACCTCGCCCGGTGCTCGCGCGCCCCGACAGAACCATTGCCTCCTCTGCCATTACCATGACCCCTTTGCGGTGGCGGTCCATTATTCTGGCCCGAGTACGGCCCGACCCTCGGGTGAATCCTAGCCAACTTACGCGGACGGTCTCTCACACGGTGATCAATGAGCCACACTCAAAACATCCTTTTCCACCGGTCCGGCATCCTCCCCAATGAGATTTCCCATAACGGCCATTTGCATGCGAGTCCACGATTAGCGGCAGCAGACCTACTGGCCCGATTTGGCCCACTCTGTCTAGCCCTTTTTCGAGGATTACCCGATGACCCGGAAGATCAAAACTCCTCTTATGTCCTTTCCTATCCACGTTTTGCCTCACGAGACTCCTTCACTCCTTCGGCTACCTTAGCCTTCTCAACTAGGACGGCAAACTCACGCTCTCTGCTTTGTGGAGCAATCAGCGATCTTAATTCATCTCTCGAGACCATCCTCAAATCGAACACACCTCTCGTGTTCGGTAGCCACAATGCCCCTAGCATACCTCGGTCTCAAGAATTCTACCTCGTACTCGACACGGACTTGCTCCCTGAACGACCTCGAAATACTTTTCGTTGCTCATCAATGTAGCTAGATCCAATGTACTTTTACGATATGCGACCTTGAAATAATCCCAAGTAAGATCCTCTGCTGCGAAAGATCGTCCCGAACCATGAGCCACCACCGGTATGACTCATCCCGAAGAAGCGATACTACCCTTTGACTTCTCTTCAAGCGATCAAGTCGAGATCATCCATGATCCGCTCCGTCGCCTCCGGCCAATACTCGGCCGTCTTTTGGAGCAACACGAAACACCTCGAAATACTTCCGCCCCATTTGCTCGAGTCGCTCGCCCGATTTCCGAACACTGCGCCTCCACCTACTCCGGCTACCCTTTTCGGCACTCACGGATCGCGCTGTGACACGCGCATCATCCGGTGCGATCTCGAAACTCACCACCTCCAACCGGTGGTGGTGTACGGTATCTCATTCTCGACCACGACCGGACCCTACGAGTTTGAAACCGTCATCCTACCCGACCGGCGTCCACGTGTATTACGACCCGACCTCGAGTGCTCATGACTAAAATCTCGACTTATCTCGATTTAGAAGTTTTATGCATCGAGTACCTTTTCCACTTTGTCTTTTAAAGCAAAGTCTTATGAATATTTCTTATTAAAGAAGTTTTGTTTTTGCAAGTCCACTGAGTCCTATCAGTTTGATTTCTAAAGTAATCCACTATTGTTAGTCTTTCAATCATATCACACCCATCAATCACAAGAAATAGTAAGAGGTACCTACCGGCAGATTAGATCTTGGGAGACTCGGTGCCATGCCTTTCAAACCATATACTTTAAAACAAAACACTTAAAAACCAATATTTAACACATTTTGGGCCTCGAGCCCACAGTAGAAGCTTTTGAACTTAGCTCGATACCACAAATGTAACACCCCAAACCCGGTCAATTACACCACGACCAAATCACGGTATGTTCTGGGAAAATCGTATTTGAGAGGTTAGGTTTCGGTGAAAGGTTTAACGAAAACTCTTTGATGTATCCGTACTTGTAAAAAAAAACCTTGGGCATGATTGTTTTAAAACCGGTAGTGCATTTTGAAGACCCGGGAATTTGAAAGCTTAGTTGAAAAGTAAGTTTTTATCATTTAGAAGGCCGAGAAATTCCTTTTAGTTACTTAAAAACATTTTGAACTTAGTGTGGAAGATCACAAGTTTAGAAAATATTTGAGTTGCGTTCATTTAAAGATTTTAATGTGATACCCGTTGGTAAAGTTTAAAACATATCGCTTTGTAGTCTTGAAAACCGTTTCATTCCAAGTTTTATCCATTATTAACCTTGATAATTTATTAAGGCTAAATTGAAATCAAATGTTAAGCATATAAATAATCAAAGCATAATTTTTAAAGGCCATTTACAATCCCAACAAAACCAAATGAAAATAAATGAAATAAAGTACCAAGTGCTTAAATCAGTGCAAAACCAACTTTATTCATGGCATGGTCACCTCGAGTCCACCCGGCTCCATGTCCGCGATCTAAGTGTCACTGAAATGATAAGGGAGAAGGTGAGTCTCAAGACTCGGTGCATAAATCCCCTCCCGATTAATACAACATACTAACACACACAATACAGAGCAATGTCATTAATGCACCCAATCCTAGCCATCCACAACACCTTTTCTACCCCGTGTGGTACCAAACCTTTGGTGGTGCCAAACCACTGGTGACCCAAAGTCACGATATCCATAAGTGTGGTGCCAAACCACGGTGACCCAAAGTCACGAAGAATCCAATGATGGGGCCAACCCATCGTGTGATACCAAATCATTTGGCGGCGATCCCATATCTCAAAAGTGGGGCCAACCCACGGTGGTGTTAACCACGAGGGACGAGTCGCTATGAGGTGCCAAACCTCTGGTGTCCCAAAGACACGAATGTGATACCAAATCTTGGTGACCAGAAGTCACGAATCAAGTGATGGGGCCAACCCATCGTGTGATACCAAATCACCGGCGTCAATCGTATTATCAAGCGTGGGGCCAACCCTTTGTGGTGCTAAGCCTTTGGGACGAGGCGCTATGAGGTGCCAAACCTCTAGTGACCCAAAGTCACAAAATAATCGTGGTACCAAACCACTTTGGAGGTGCCAAACCTCACGGTGTCCCAAAGACACGGATATCATATTCCCCCTCCTCTCATATCACCCATTATCATACCGACTCATGTAAAGTATGCAAATCATACAAATCATGCTACATGTTTAATGTTGCATCTCATAACACATACATCATAGGTCATGATCTCAAGTATATCAACAATAGAACTCGTAATGAAACGGACTTACCCGAATCGTGCACATACCCAATCGGGTATCATATCAATCAACCATCTTGTTTTGGCTTTATTAAACAATCAGTTATTAAGCATATTACTAAGCAAAGAGTGTGTTAGTTTACACACCTGTTAAAAGGCAAGCCTTAATCCCAAGAAACCGATCTAAGACCCTCGATTATCTTGCTCCTATAATCGGCCACATATGAGATTAGCACCTAGGCCATTCAGCCAAAACCATTAAACCAAAGGGGTTAACGTTTGAACCCTTACCTTACACTTGATTTGGTTTCCTACCAAATCCCGAACCAAATGATGGTTCTTCTTTATGCACACGGCACACCCTATTAAGAGGAAAGATTAATCCTTTGAAACTTTGACTTAACGAAACTAAAAGAGTGGACTAAAAGAACCAACCCTTACCACCACTTACCAATCGATTAACAGAGGAAGACGGCTCCTCTTGCTTGCTTCCAAAATCTTGGATGCCCTATGATAAAATCGATTCCAGCACAAAAGATTAACTCCTATCAACAAAGGCCAAAATCGGCTCTTAACCAAACCAAAATCGACAAAGAACAAGGGAGAAGAGAAATGAACATTCGGCCAACCACTTACCTTGCTCTAAACCCGATTGGACACCACACACAAGAGAGATCACACCACACCAATATTCGGCCAAGACTTAAAAAAAAGGAGAAGAAGATTCGGCCTTACACAAAGAAGGAGAACACAAGAGAAAGATGAAAAGAAAGGGGTTGATATTCGGCAATAATGAAATGGGAAAAAGAAGAAGAAGAAGGAAAGTACTTTCGGTTTTGAAAAGAAGAAGGAATGGAGAAAATGTTTTGGGAATAACTTTCGGCTATCAAGGTTTCAAGAGAAGAAAGGAAGAAAGTATGAGAAGAATAGGGTACTAATTTGGTTTACACAAATGAAAACGAAAGAAAGATGGAAGAGAACATTCGGCTATCAAAGAATATCAAGAGAAACAAGCAATTTTAAGCAAGTATGTGCTTGGACTTTCGGTTTCAAGAAGAAAATGCAGAAACTCACTTGAAATTTTGGCTTGCTTTTGACAAAAGAAGGATTTTGGCTTACACAAATTTGACAGAAAATGCTCCAAAATGCCAAAAAGAATTTGACCCTCTCCACTTACCCACTTACCAAAACCGGCCACTCCCCATGAAGCACCCAACATTCGGCCACTACCTCCAAACACTCCCAACCACTAATTCAAACTAGTTTGAACTAGTCAACCTCCACAATTTACTCTCCACCCACCATTTGAACAATTTGACTTGGTCTATGGCGAGTTTGAAGCGCCCACAACTTCTTCTTCTCCTGCTAGTCAAAATGGAAGCAAAAATATGAGACTTCTGCAGCTTGAACACAGGACCTCCTTCCCTGCAAGTGACGCTAAACCCAAGTTCCAAGTGGCGCCTAACTTGCCACTCTACTAGCTCAATTCTTGTGCTAACATTCTCCTAAAAATATTTATAAACCTGACTCATTCGGCTCCCTCACCTAAAGCTTAAAACTAAAGTTTCCCCAACCACTCAGGCTTACACCAAGCTTACAACTAAGCCCCAAAACAATTGAAACACAACATTGCAGGCCAAATACACGCAAACAATGCAATAATCAAAATAGCCCCTAACCCGGGATATTACATATAGTGTGACAGCCCGTTTTTGGTCAAATCAAAACAGTGGTTTCGGGACCACAAATCCAAGATCAAAATATTTATTTTATTATTATTTTAATGTTTACAGCATGATTGAATGATTGTGTGAAAATTTCGTTAAGAAATTTTATCGTTTAAATGATCAATTTTAGAAAAGGACTAAATCGCGTAAAGTGTAAAATGCATGTTCTATTAGTTTAAATTGTCAAATAGCTTTGGTTTTTAAATAAGGTGGCCTTAAATGGTAATTAAACCATTTGAAAAGTTAGTGGACAAGTATGGACAACCATTAAATGAATTATATGTTTATAAATTAAGGTTAAATATGTAAATTGTTAAATAAGGTTAATGAAATAAAACCAAAATAAAACTATCATCTTTTAATTCTTCCTCCACCGATTGTAGAACTAAAAACCTAGGCATTTTAAGCTTGAAATTTCGGCAATTTCATTTGGCTATTAAGGTATGATTTTTTACTCGGTTTTTAATGATTTCTATGTTTTTGTGATCGTTGCAACTAGTACTAGCTAGCCCAGGGACTAATTTGCAAAACTGTTAAAGATTTTGAATGATTCCATTGATGAATAAGCATGTGTTTTGAGGTTTCTTGATAGCTTATGAATGTTTTTTAATAGATATACAAGTTTTGTTAAGTGATTTTTAGTGAAAATGCAAAATAGGGATTTAATTGAAAAATGTGTAAATTAGTGGTTAAAATGTGAAATAAATGAGAAATATGGGCTAATATGAGTACTAGAGAAATTTGGCTAGCATGGGTGGTGACTAAATTGCATGAATTTGTGATTTTATGAAATAAGGACTAAATTGTGAAAATGTGAAAGTTTAGGGGTAAAAGTGTAAATGTGCCTTAAAGAGTGTTTTGGACTAAATTGAATGAATAGATGATTAAATAAGTTAGTTTTGAATATATTTAGATCAAGAAAAGTGAAATATGGACTTGGATCGGGGAAAAGATAAAGTTATCGACTAATCAAATCGATTCGCCGTTTTAACATCTGAGGTAAGTTCGTATGTTATAATTTTGTTTCAAATGTATTTTATATGCTTTCATATAGCATGAATTGTGATTATGCGATTATGGACGAGTTTGGAAATGATTCAATGAAGATTCGACAGTTAGAACCTCGGTTGAACCTTAGGAATAGTTTAGGATGCTAGTGACATGTCATTAGGTATACTTGAGTTGGCTTCAGGCTATGATTTTAGCACTATGTGTGCGAGGTAAACCGATTTGGTTTCGGGCCATGCATATCGGCTGATTTGGCTTTGGGCCATGATATCATAATTTCGGATAAGTTACCTTGATTTGGATTCGGGCCATGGTATAGGTACTTATTAAGTGAGACCTTGAGTATTCGACTTCTATTCCGAATGGTTCAACGGGTAAATAAAGGATGTGGTCGAGTATGAGATTGGTACAAGATGGTATAGGTACGTACGGTAATGAATTGAGTATTGAAACTATGGAATTAATGAGTTTCTCGGTAAGTGATGTGAATGATCATTTGATAGCTTTGAGATTTAACATAATTGTTGTATATTGTTTTCTATTATTGAACGATTAATGAATGGTGATATTTGCTTATTGTTAACATACGAGCTTACTAAGATTTATAGCTTACTTTGTGTATTTTTCGTGTTTTATAGTATTATCAAAGCTAGCTCGGACTCGGGGATCGTCAGAGATCGCTTCACACTACCACCTATCACTCGGTACCTTTGGAATTTTGGTATTTTAAGTATATGACATGCATAGGGACTTTGAGTCATGTTAGTTATGTTTTGGTAATGACTTTGGCCAAATGAATTGGCTTGTAAATGTATATATTTTGGTTTGTAAATATAGCCATGAGATTTGGCTTAATTTGGTGAATTTGGTTATGTGCTTATATGTGCATATATGTTGATGTTTAAGTTCATGGATGGATATGGGAATGGCTTATATTATGAGAATTGTGGTCATTGTTGCTAATAGGTATTATGAATGTTAAATTGGTGATTTGTGGAAGTTGGCATGCTTGTGAAATTAGGCCTAATAATGCATAATTATTAATGGTCATTTTGTTGATTTTGGAAGATAAGGTTTGGTATAACTTTGAATGGTATGATGTGATAATTATGTTTTGTATTGATTGGTGTTTGATATAGTATAAGTCATGCTTGATTTGGTATTGAATTACATGCCTATTGATGCTATGTTATGTACCATATGTGAAACACCCCAAACCCGGCCCACGAACCCCAATAGGATCTCGGTATGTTCTGAGTAAAAGCAGTTCAAAACTTGTTTGTTTCTTGGAAAACTTTGGGTGATTTAGGAGAAAAATTTGGATTGGGTTCAAATTGAAAACATCGTTATTCTCGAAGATTAGGCTTTATTAATACTTTATTGTTATATTTCAAAACCATAAGTTAAAGGAAAAGTCGAGTTCTTAGAGTTTACTATTTAAATTGAAAATCATTTGTGTTAGGTGTTAAAACATTTAAAGATTTATTTTTAAGAAAAGTTGCTTAAACTTTAAATTGATAAAAATTGTATCATAATAAAATAAATAAAATGCATGCATAATCAGTTTATAGCTATGGCCTTATTACATTAAAACAAAACCCGAATAAATCCAAAATACTTAGAAATAAAGAGTCCAAAATTAAAATAAAGTCTGAGTTGAACATGGCCACCACTAAGCTCCTGCCGACCGGTCCGTTCATTGAGTGTCACTGAAAAATATCCCACAGCGGGGTGAGTCAAGCAGACTCGGTGTGTATAACCAACACCAATCCCAACGATTTAGGCACATCAAATCATACACATATAACGAATATAAATAATGATGCAATCCCGAACCCAAACCTAGATAACCATCCGCTACACATCACCCGTACCAACCATCACACCGTGGGGACTACTAAGTCGACCCTCCATCCGCTACACATCATCGAAAGGCGCCGCTGCGGGCGACATGCTCATCGCCCTTATAAGTTGTGGCATAGCCACACGGATAATGTGACAAAGTCACCGGATAGTAATTTGTGACATAAGTCACCACATTTGATTTCGTGACATGAGTCACCACATTCAGATATTGTGGTATAAACCACCAGATCACTTCCCCTTTCCATATAACCCATATGCCCCATGTCACACAGAATATGCAATATCATGCCTTATGCATTATTTCACATTCTTATCGATATTCACATATGTACCATATTCCAAATATTCATATCATAATAATATTCATATCATTTAGTAACATAATGTTAAGGTTACCTACCTGAGTACTTTGTACCATCACATGGTACCTTTTCCCACTTTTCACATTATTATAAACACATATATTAAATTGATGCCATAAATCTATTAAGAGTTAGTGTGGGGTACACACCTGGTTTACTTAATGCTTTCACTGAAATCCCGAAAATCTAACGAAACCGATTGTATTCCCTCCTATAGACCATAGTTTAAAAATCGGTCAACTTTTAACAAAAAAAAGGCCTTGGCCGAATATCAAAACTCCCTTACCTCGATAATCTAGATCCCAAAATCGCTATCTGTTAATGGAGATGTCGAAATGCCTACATGATCTATGTTAGATCCGATTCTAACACTTAATGAACATTATAAATGGCCTTTGGCCTAATATTACACTTTACTTACCTTAGATATCTAAATCCCGAATGATCTTCTCTTGTAGTCGACTTAGCAGAATTCTCGAAATCCTCCTTCAAAGATTCGGCCAAAGAGCATTAATGGGATTAAAGCCTTGATTTCGGCTTAAAGGAAAGAAATAAAATGACGACAATTGAATCCTTACCTTTAATGCTGTGGTCGACGGCACCTTTGCTTACACCTTAGGAGTTATTCGGCTATGGCTAGATGTTAATCAAATGGGTTTCGGCTTTTGGAGTTTGATGAACATTCGGCTATGGCCCTCAAATAGGAGATTCGGCTTTTGGAGAATTGCGAAAAGAAAAAGAGAATGAAGTGCAGAGAGATTCGGCCAAAGTGAGAGGAGGGAATGGGAGTATGGTATTCGGCTTTGGCTTTTAAGAAAAAGGATTGAAGGGAGTTTCAACAAGAATGGAAAAAAAAGAAGGAGAACTTTCGGCTTTGACAAAATAAGAGAAGAAGAGAAGATTTGCTAAAGAATTCGACAGAGGCACAATTGAAAAGAAAAGAATGAAAATGGCCTCACTTCTTCCCTTTGGCCGAAAATACCACACCTAGATCCCCCTATTCGGCCAACTCCTCATCTCTCTATCCAATCCCTTGTTATTTTCCTATTTTTCCTCTTCTTTACCCTTTCAAAAATAAATTGAATAAATCAATAATTATCTCCCTACCTTAGCCGAATTTTAAAGGGAATTTGACCACATCTAGTGCTCATCTCCTTAGTGTTTTAATGCCGTCCAACTCCCTCTTAGCTTGGCAAAGCAGCTCAAAATTGCTCCCCTTCTTTGCTCGAACCTAGGCCCCCTTGTACTTGCTTGTGGCGTCACTTACTAGGGCTTTAAGTGGCGCCTCCTTGCCACTTAACAAGCCCATTTTTGTGTCTAAATTCTCCTACAAATTCTCTTAAGGCCTATCAAGCTTAGCTCCTCTTTAAAACTTAAAATCAAATAATTTCTAAGGCATTTTCCTACACTCTAAAGTTCTCAAAATTCATAAAACATATTTACAACACACACAAGCATGCTACTTCACATAATTAAGCAATAATGCATAAGCCATAAATCCCGGATATTACAATATGAGTTTTGTAGGTGTGATTAAATGTGGGTGGCAAATTGGCTTGGTAAATAGCCTATTTTTGTCCACACGGGCAGAGACACGGGCGTGTGTCTCAGCCGTGTGTGACACACGGCCATGATACACGGTTATGTATCCCCTGGTGTTGAATTTGAAGTGAAGTCAGTATGCTCCACATGGTCTCACACACGGGTGTGTGATCGGCCGTGTGGCACAAGTCAGTATACCCCCTAATTGGCACACGGCCTATCACACGGGCGTGTGACTTGGCCGTGTTGCATAAGTCAGTATACCTTACAGGTTTGGCGCGGCCTAGCACACGGCCTGGCACGCGGGCGTGTATGGCCATTTCGAAGGGAACATGGGCTAGACACACGGGCGTGTGGTTGGCCGTGTGACCCAAGTCAGTAACCTCACTTGTTTGGACACGGGCTGGGACACGGCCATGTGCTTCCATTTTGAATGTTCACACGGCCTGTGACACGGGCGTGTCTAGTGGTCGTGTGAGACACAAGGCCTGACCACACGGGCGTGTGTCCCCTGTTTTAGAGAAAAATTTACTAAATGTTGAAAAATTTTTCGAGTATTTGGTTTAGTCCCAAACCACTCTCAATGCATGTTTAAGGCCTCGTAGGCTCGTTTAAGGGACACTATGATTATTTATGATTGAATTGTATTTGACTTGATAAATTGTATATGAAATGTATGTTTAAAAGTGTTATAAGTCCGGTAATGCTCCGTAACCCTATTTCGACGTTGAATACGGGTGAGTGGTGTTACATGTAGTGCAATGCAAAAGGATGTTTAGGCTTTGGAGGCTAATGGCACATAGATTATGGAGTCTCATCCTCCTGGAAAGAAAGATCTAGGTAGCAAATGGGTGTATAAGATAAAATACAACTCCGATGGTACCTTTGAGAGATTGAAGGCCCGTTCAGTTGTCCTCGGCAATCATCAGATTGAAGGAATCGATTGTAATGAAACTTTTGCTCGGGTGGCAAAAATGGTGATTGTCTGAACCTTCTTAGCCATCATTGCATCAACGAATTGGAAGCTTCATTAAATGGATGTTCACAATATCTTTCTGCATGCTGATCTTGATGAGGAGGTATATATGAAATTTCCACTTGGGTTTGACACTTCGGATCTGGGTACGGTGTGTAGGCTTCGAAAATCTTTGTATGGTTTGAAACAGGCACCTCACTATTGGTTTGCCAAGCTTGTTACGGCTCTAAAGGAGTATGGCTTCCTACAATCTTACTCTGATTATTCCTTTTTTACATATATTATGTGTGCTTTGCAGATTAATGTACTTGTGTATGTCGATGATTTGATCATTTCTGGTAATGATTCCGCTGCATAGAAGTTTTTTAAGGTCTATCTCAGCAATTTGTTTCATATGAAGGATCTCGGAGTATTGAAGTATTTTTGGATATTGAGGTTGCTCTTAGTGCTCAAGGTTTGTTCTTGTGTCAACGTAAGTATGCACTTGATATTATTTCTGGGGAAGGATTATTGGGAGCCAAACCAGTTGGCTCTCATATTAAACAAAACCACAAACTTGCACATGCTACAGGAGAATTGATTACAGGTCCTGAATCCTAACAACGATTGATGTGTTGTCTTATATATTTGGCTGTTAGATGTCTAGATTTAGCATACTCTGTGCATGTTTTATCTCAATTTATGCAGCATACTAAGCAGAAGCATTTGGACATGACAATTTGAGTAGTTCGTTATTCAAAAGGTGTTCCAGGCCAAGGTATCCTCCTTCATTGAGATAGTGAGTTGTCTTTACAAGGTTGGTGTAACTCAGATTGGGTCGTGTGCCCCATCACTCTACGGTCTCTAACTGGTTGGCTCGTGTTTGTTAGGAAGTCACCTATCTCTTGGAAAACTAAGAAGCAGCACATTGTATCTCGATCCTCAACTGAAGTAGAGCATTGTTTTATGACTTCTGTTACTTATGAATTGGAATGGTTAAAGGCTCTACTTTTATTCCTTCGTCACAAATGTACGAAGCATAATGAGGTGGATTGTCATTTTATTTGGGATGCAATTCAGGAAGGTCTTATTTCTCCTTCATATGTCTCTACTATAAACCACCTAGCATATATATTTACAGCAAGTTGTGCATTTACGATTTGCATGATCCAACTTGAGGGGATTATTACGGAAAAATATAAATATTATGATATAATTTATTTTAGGAGTAATTTTTTATATTATAGGAAGTAGAGGGTGAATAAGAGCAGTTTTCTTTATTATAGGAAGTAGAGGGCGAATAGGAGTAGTTTTACTATTTCAATTTTAAGTGCAACGTGACATGTATATATATTCTCTTATGTTGATGAATGATATTTGAGACTTGACCCTACTATTGTCATACTCAATGTTTTCATACATGCTTCCATTCTTTCTTTTATATTATCTATATGATTAGTTTTTTACTAGTGCAATGCATAGGTTTATTATATTTAATATTAAAAATATATTTTATAAATTTGCATAATTTTTTACATCAACATAATAATTGATGACTAAAATAATAAAAAAATAATTAGTTGATTTAATATATTTTTTACATAATTTATGTATTAAATATATGGCAATTTTTTATTTTATTAATATAATGACGTGTAGAGAATTACATTAACATTTACTGCTGTTTATCTTTCATATATACATGTATGAATAGGGTTGAAATTTTGTCCTTGGGCTTTTTGAAGGAATCAAATTATTTGTGAAGGGAAAACATCATCGTTACAAGATGGAAAAAAAAAAAAAAAAAAAAAAAAAAAAAAATCAAAATCCAATGAGCCCAAACATTAAGGTCTATTGTACGAAAATGGTGCTTAATAAGACTCATCTCATTATAAGATATGCCTACAATAAAATTAAAGCTCCGATGATTCTAGTGGACTAAAAAGGTAGACGTAAGCCCAAAATTAGTACTTCTTTTTTGGGCTAAATCGTAGATAATCTGTTGGATTTTTATGGTTTAAACCTTATAACAAATGCATCTACATTATAATACAAATTCGATTCAATTAGTATGATGAGTTAATTACACCAATTTAGTTAATAAAATAAATTTAAAATTAAAATGAATACTTGAAAAAAAGAGTATTTATGTCTTTAATTTTTATTAAATAAAAATAATTTTATATTTCTAAATTTATTATTTTAAAATAATAAAAATAACTTATCCTTATTTTTCTTATATTTTTTTTCAATAATTGTGTACATTTTTATTACTTTAGCGATAATTATTATTTTTTCAAAAATATAATTACTAATTTTCATAGAAATATTAAATTAGAAGATTATACGATGAAACTTTAAGAGTGTTTGATACAGAAATTTAAAGGAATATTTTAATTTTTTCCTAAATTAAAATTTCAAAAAAATACTTTTTGTTTGAGTAGACATAATGGAAAATTTCTTTCAATATATTTCAACTAGTATAATAATAAAAAATTACATATAATTATTATTATATTATAGATTATAATAAAATATATAGTATTACATGATATTATAATGTTTAATCATTAATGCATATATATAATCTATTAATATATTATATATGATACCCCACACCCGACCTAGTCATTAGATCCGAATGTGTGACATCACATTACGTTGTCGAAGTAGCTCCGACTAATTCCAATCATTAATTCAATCAAATGGACATTAAATCATATTAATCACCATACAATTGTAATTGTGGCACCTATTCCCGACCCAATTGTCGGGTCCGAACTACAAGATGCCACATTCATTTTCCAAGTAACTACGATCATTTACAATTCAATATCACAATTTGTACATACTATTAAGTTTAAATCATCATTAACATGTAATATATAGTCATTTTCGGGGTTAAAATGAGCTTCTCAAAGGTCTTTTGGTAACCTAAGGTCGAATGAGGACTAAAATGTAAATACTTTAAATTATTGGGTTGATGTTGTGAATTCGGGGGTTCCAGGTCACAATGCCACTCACTGTCCATTTCTTGTCGCGACATTAAAGACTCAACATCGCGACATGACTGGATGTTTTCATAAGGCCCATATGATGCCAAATTCATAACACTTAAATAAATTACCAAATACAACATTTCAACCATTCTTACCATTTTATACCATTCACCTACGCAGTTTACAACCATATGCTCAATTCAAGTTGAAATTAGCTACCAATTTTATAAGTTGACCACTTACAGTACAAAATCGACACAAAACTTAGGTACATGCCATTTATTGAAAACATAAGGGAAACTTTACAAACTCTGCTCAGTCGAGGGCTGGGGATTGGATGTTGGATAACTTCTCAGGACTTCGGGATCTATCAATACCTGTGCACAGAAATAAAAAAAATTGTGCGCTGAGCTATAAAACTTAGTGGTACTTTCATGATTCAAATCAATATAACAATAGCATTAGTCATATGAACACAATCAATTAAACCAGTTCATATACCATTCATGCCAAATACTTCAATTAACAAATCACTGATGCATATACCAACTTTATATACCAATTCATTTGGCATTTGCAATTAAACATATCATATAAAGCTATCTAACAATAAGGTACATACACTTTCATTTTATAACATACCAATTATTCATTTCTTTATCGCATTTCATTCTCGAATCTATTGATTTGTTTCGTTTCCATATCGGCCCTCAGGCTCGTAATAACCGGTTCGCATGATCTTTCAGATACTATCTCTAATCATATTTCACATATATGCACATTTAGTAACATTTCATAATATCATTTCAATTCAATATCATTTATCAAGTTCATACTTTATAACCCTATTAACCGGTCTTGGACTTAAGATGAATACACAGATAATTCAACCAACACACCAATCTAGCACCTTAGTGCATCATCAGATAAACTGAAACAAATATATTGGTACACACAATGCATAATAGGATGAACCGAAGCAAATATACTGGCATACATTGTACATTATCGGACAAACCGAAGCAAATATATTGGCACACATAGTGCATCATCAGACAAACCAAAGCATAAACTCCTACACAATCTAATCCTATGGCATACCAGCTATATCCGACTCTGCCCGAACAATTAATAGGGTATGCAATGTCCATTTACATATCATTACATAAACAATATCACAATTCCATACAATTTCCATCATCAATTCATATTATGAATAATTTATCGATATGATCATGTATAAACCGAGTCATACGATAGTGATATACTTACCTCAATAGATAGGTTTGCAACATTCACATACATGTATATATGCATATGTATATATATTAACGTATAGAACTCAAATCATAAAAGTACAAACTGAAAGTTCTATTACTCGTCTAAGACTCTTGCATTTCCCTTCTCTCGTGATGGCTCTACATTCGATAATTTGATAATAAAAACATATCAAATTACATCCAATTCCCATCCAAATACATAAGTAGTATATTTTGCATTTTATCCAATTCCCATCAAGACGGAAGATCTTCCCTTCAATTTCCTTCAGGGGGTTTTAGGGTTTTCTTATATTTTGTTATTTACTTTCTTCTGAGATGTATTCTTTATTAAACATGAACTAAACCCCTCAAATACCTGAGGGGGATGAAACCTAAGACGGATCTTGTTATTGTTTTCTGAACTATATGATAAATACTTGATTTGTTCTTAATTATGTGTTCTTAATTCTTGTTTTAATATTTCAGGATATTGATTCAAGTATTGATGTGCTTAGGCAGTGGAGCAAAAGTCCCTGTTTAAGAGTAGATCTAGCATAGTTAAGTGGAGTTGATCGCAACCCTAGAGATAAGATGACAAAAATCTGCCGAATTAGGGTCAAACCTAATATGTGAGTCCATAGATCGAGTTAATGCAACACTAGGGGTTTTAATTAGAAAGAGATTTCAATTAATCAACCTAGGGTTAGACGTTAGTAGCCTCGAAAGAGGTATTTATATAAATTAGGGAATCCTACGAATCAAGTCAAGTGAATAAATCGTCTGGTTCAGAGTTAAATAACAAGTGAAGTCTAGGTGGATTCTTCCTCGGGTATTGCCTTAATCAACTGGTTTTTTCCCAAAAGTATTTTCCCAATTCACTCTCTGTGTCTTAGCATCCTTATTTTAGTAATTAGTTAATTAAACATCGGTTCCCTTAATACTTAGACTAGATAATAAAAAGATAGTAACTACTAGTACTCTTGGTCCTTGAGGATACGATATTTCCGGTCTTGCCATAGCTATACTACCGAACGATAGGTGCGCTTGCCTTATTCGTTGTCATAGTTAGTTTGGACACAATCAAGTTTTTGGCACCGTTGCCGGGGACTAAGATATTAGGAACACTTGATTTTTATTACTTTAGCCATTTTTATTTGTGCAATTAATTTTTATTTTATTTCTACTTTGCTAATTTTTCTTTTTCCTTGCTTCTGGCAAGTATTCTAGTTTATGACTAGAAGAAACCCGTCAGGACCACTACTTTACGATAATGATATAGAAGGAATCGTTAACAGAAACCAAAGAGAGATAAGGTGAAGCCTACAATACATACAAGAAGAGCAAGAGGACGATAATAATAACACTGGAGAGATAGCTGATCCCCAGAATAATCCACTTCCTCCGGTGGTGGCCGAAAATCATGCTCATCGTACTATGTATGATTATGCTAAACCTAATTTAACAGGAACTGAATCAAGTATTGTTAGACCTACTGTCGCTGACAATAATTTTGAACTAAAACCTAACACTATACAGATTATTCAACAATTTGTTAATTTGATGGTTTGCAGGATGAGGATCCTAACACACACTTAGCGAACTTTTTGGAATTATGCGATACGTTTAAAATTAATGGCGTTTTTGATGATGCCATTCGCCTTCGGTTATTTCCCTTTTCGTTAAGAAATAAAGCCAAACAGTGGTTGAATTCTCTTCCACGAGGATCAATCACTACATGGGAGCAAATGACCGAAAAATTTTTGTTAAAATATTTTTCGCCGGCTAAAATGGCTAAGTTGAGGAATGATATCTCTTCTTTTGTGCAGATGGATTTGGAGACACTTTACGATGTATGGGAGAGATATAAGGATTTATTAAGAAGGTGCCCTCATCATGGGTTACCATTATGGCTACAGGTTCAAACCTTTTACAACGGTGTGAACCCCTCAACTAGGCAGTTGATTGATGCGTCCGTCGGCGGTGCACTAAACAATAAAACACCTGAGGCTGCTTATGAATTCATTGAAGAGATGTCACTGAATAATTATCAGTGGCAAGTTATGAAAACAAAGCCAACAAAAGTCGCCGATGTTTTCAACCTCGACGCAGCGAACATCGTGCTATCAAATCAGGTAGAACTCTTAAGTAAGAAAATTGATGGTTTGTGTGGTTCCTTGCAGGTACATCCAGTAATGCAGTGCGATACAAATGGAGGAGGGTCGAACAATACAGAATACCCACCCTACAACCCCGGCATAGAAAACGAACAGATGAACTATATGGGTAACAATTCTAGACCTCAAAATAACCCTTATAGTAACACTTATAATCCAGGGTGGAGAAACCATCCAAATTTCTCATGGGGAGGTCAAGGAAATCAAAGACAACAACCCCCTCCAGGCTTTCAACATCAACCCATCCCACAAGAGAAAAAGCTGAACCTTGAGGAGATGCTAACAAAAATTATCGCGGTGTCAGAAACCCATTTTCAAAACAACGAGACAATGCTCAAAAATCAACAGGCATCGATTCAAGGGATCGAGAACCAGTTAGGTCAGCTTGCTAAGCTAATCTCAGAATGACCACAAGGTTGCTTGCCAAGCAACACTGAAACTAACCCAAAGGAGGAAATTCATGCCATTACTGATCACGATAGTGAAGGGTTAGTAGAATCCGAATCTGAGCCAAGCCAGGAAGCTGAGGTAATTAAAGGTAAGGTTGAGGAAAGACATGATAAACCAAAACTGGTAATCGCAGAATACCAACCTCATGTGCCATATCCTAATGCGACGAAGAAAGATCGTACAGATGAACAATTCGGTAAATTTCTTAAACTTCTAAAGAAATTACATATTAACTTACCGTTTCTTGAAGCCCTTTCGTAGATGCCTAATTCAAGGAAATTTTTAAAAGAGCTTCTGAAAAACAAACGGAGGTTACACGATACGTCGCATGTGGAGCTAAATACAGTGTGCTTAGCAATTTTACAAAATAAACTACCACAAAAATTAAAAGATCCAGGGAGTTTTACAATTCCGTGCTTAATTGGTAGTTTATCTATTAATAATGCTTTAGCTGATTTAGGGGCAAGCATCAACGTCATGCCATATAAACTGTTTAAACAACTAGGTCTAGGGAAACCTAAACAAACTAGGATGAGCATCCAATTAGCTTATAAAACCATTAGAGTTCCTAGTGGTCTAATCGAAGATGTGCTAGTGAAAGTTGATAAATTTATATTCCCAGTAGACTTTTTCGTTTTAGACATGAATGAGGACAACAATGTTCCTTTAATTTTCCCCAAGACACGGGCTCCGACTAAACGCCACAGCCGTGCGACGCGGCCGTGGTCGAAACTGCCTAAAGAACACGGTCTGAGATAAATCCACACGGCTCTGCGAGGCGGCCGTGGTCGATATTATCAGCTTTTTCACATATCGCCGCCACCACCACCTCGAGATCACTCCGATGATGAGGACCTTTGAGTCATTTTATTTTCTTTATTCTTATTTTTATTTTTTTTTATTTTTATCTTAGTTCATTTTCCTTTATTATTAAACTCTTTAAATTTTTAAGTATAATCTGATTTCTTTTATCTCTGGCTGTTTAACTCTCGAGTAACTATAACAAACGTCCATTAAATAAGAACTCCCTAAAAACTTTACTGATGACTTCACAGTTTAAAAAAAAAGGTTCAAGATGCCACTCAAGGAATGAACACACCACCGGAGTATTCTCCACCACCTTCACCTATGCCTAGTCATGATGTTCATCATTGATCATTCTTCAAGGATTTCATCCATAATTCAGGAAGTTTCACCTCTCTCCCTCTCTTATGACTTTCTTACTAATCATTATCTATCTTTGTACATTGAGGGCAATGTACATCTTAAGTGTGTGGGGTGAATTTTATTCAGAAAAGTTCTTAACTTTTGGCATTATTCTCAAATCCCTGAATTTTGTCTTTTTCTCAAAGTCACTTTCTCATATCACTATTAGAACAAATTCTGATTGATTTATGATTTTTATTGATATGTTTTGGATTAAGTCATAGGTAATTGTGCAGTGATGATTTAAACTTTAAGATATTAGAGAATCAAGCATGATAACTCTATTTTCCGTAATTAAAATTTCTAGGTTGTTTTCTTAAATTTAAATCTTACTTTGAAGTTTGAAATTTGCAAGGTTGACATCAAAAACCATAACTTTTTGTGAGATTTTGAGCCTTCTAGAGCATATTCTTTTCTTGCTCACTTTATTAATTATGAGTGTGTCAACATTGACTTGTTATTCTAGAACTTGCTTCGATCATACATGTCGAGACCACACCTTTGATTTGATATACTGAGATGATAAAGGCACTAAGGTTTAACCCACTTATTCCACTAAAAAGCCTACCCGTTTAATTAACCCCTAGTGACCCCTTTGAGACTAACAAACCATTTCTTGACTCACCAGTTAATATTAACCCAAAACCCACTTTGTATTTGTTATCACCATTTCTCTTGACTACCCCTATATCGAGATTCGATTTGATCGGTTACTTAACTAATTTCTTTATTTCAGTTGTTAAATTCTATCTTATTATTATTGTACTTGATTTGTTCTTAAAAAAAACTATTATTATTTGAAGCATATTCATTAGTAGTTCTATGTTAATTGAGCTTATACGTTTAAATTTCACATCTTGAGAAGAAGCTCGTGTTATGAATTTTGAATTAATGTAATTATTCAAGTTCTAGTTTATTTTTCTAGTTAGGTAATTTGTCAATTCAACTCTCGATTTTAACCCTTTAATTCAACCTTTATCCACACCTTTAACCCAAGCCCCGTTACAACCCATAAAAGACCTTTTGATTTGTGTATCATATCATTTTACAGTGGTGGAGATTTGATTTTCATGCAAGCCTATGGGATTAACTTTTCATGTTTGACTCTTGAGTGCTTATTTTTGAACCTTAAAAACTTTGAGTGATTTGAGTGAACCTTTAGTGAGGATGTCAATTTTTGTCGATTTTAAATTAAAGGTAATTATTTAGGTAAGGGGAAACACCTATGTTTTCATGCTATAAAAATCTATGACTTAGATTGTTTGAATCTCTATGACTCTTTTAGTTAAATTATCCATGTATGAATTATCTATAAATTATGATAAGACATCATTAATGAAGGTTATGAATTGAGGAAATTTGATTTTAATTTTGAGTTGAGAATTTTGCTTGAGGACAAGCAAATGCTTAAGTGTGGGGGTATTTGATAAACCGTAATATATACATATTTTAATCCCACATTTAGCATACTTTTGGATGATTTAATCCCTTGAATTGGGGAATTTGATGCTCCTAATCCTTTAATTTCATGTTTTATACTTAGGAGACCATCGGAGGATGAAAAGAACGAGAAATGGGCCAAAAATGGAGAAAATGGGCCAAAGTGAGAAATCAACACGGCCTGGAAGTTCACCACACGACCGTGCCACCTTAGCAGGCCCGAACACGGCCTAGACTCGATTCACACGGGCGTGCTCCACGGGCGTGTCTCTGCCGTGACCCATTGTAATTCTACTCGGAAAAGGATACTTAGGGGTGAAGAAAGACATTCCGAAGTCTATATAAACACCCTAAGTATGACCTAAAAGGGGAGCGAAGCCAGAGAGGGCTGAACACAGGGAATTACTCCAAGAAAGCCAGTTGATCCATCTCAAAAGCCGGAATCACGCTCAAGACGGAAGATCTTCCCTTCAATTTCCTTCAAGGGGTTTTAGGGTTTTTCTTATATTTTGTTATTTACTTTCTTACGAGATGTATCTTTATTAAACATGAACTAAACCCTCAAATACCGAGGGGATGAAACCTAAGACGGATCTTGTTATTGTTTTCTGAACTATATGATAAATACTTGATTTGTTCTTAATTATGTGTTCTTAGTTCTTGTTTTAATATTTCAGGATATTGATTCAAGTATTGATATGCTTAGGCAGTGGAGCAAAAGTCCCTGTTTAAGAGTAGATCTAGCATAGTTAAGTGGAGTTGATCGCAACCCTAGAGATAGGATGATGAAAATCTGCCGGATTAGGGTCAAACCTAATATAGGAGTCCATAGATCGAGTTAATGCAACACTAGGGGTTTTAATTAGAAAGAGATTTCAATTAATCAACCTAGGGTTAGACGTTAGTAGCCTCGAAAGAGGTATTAATATAAATTAGGGAATCCTACGGATCAAGTCAAGTGAATAAATAAATGCAGTTTGAGTTAAATAACAAGTGAAGTCTAGGTGGATTCTTCCTCGGGTATTGCCTTAATCAACTGGTTTTTTCCCAAAAGTATTTTCCCAATTCACTCTCTGTGTCTTAGCATCCTTATTTTAGTAATTAGTTAATTAAACATCGATTCCCTTAATACTTAGGCTAGATAATAAAAAGATAGTACCTACTAGTACTCTTGATCCTTGAGGATACGATATTTCCGGTCTTGCCATAGCTATACTACCGAACGATAGGTGCACTTGCCTTATTCGTTGTCATAGTTAGTTTGGAAACAATCAAGTTTTTGGCGTCGTTGCCGGGGACTAAGATATTAGGAACACTTGATTTTTATTACTTTAGCCATTTTTATTTGTGTAATTAATTTTTATTTTATTTCTACTTTGCTAAGTTTTCTTTTTCCTTGCTTCTGGAAAGTATTCTAATTTATGACTAGAAGAAACCCGTCAGGACCACTACGTTACGATAATGATATAGGAGGAACCGTTCACAGAAACCGAAGAGAGATAAGGCGAAGCCTACAATACATACAAGAAGAGCAAGAGGGCGATACTAATAACACTGAAGAGATAGCTGATCCCCAGAATAATCCACTTCCTCCGGTGGTGGCCGAAAATCATGCTCCTCGTACTATGTATGATTATGCTAAACCTAATTTAACAGGAACTGAATCAAGTATTGTTAGACCTGCTGTCACTGCAAATAATTTTGAACTGAAACCTAACACTATATAGATTATTCAACAATTTGTTAATTTGATGGTTTGCAGGATGAGGATCCTAACACACACTTAGCGAACTTTTTGGAATTATGCGATACGTTTAAAATTAATGGCGTTTCTGATGATGCCATTCGCCTTCGGTTATTTCCCTTTTCTTTAAGAAATAAAGCCAAACAGTGGTTGAATTCTCTTCCACGAGGATCAATCACTACATGGGAGCAAATGACCGAAAATTTTTTGTTAAAATATTTTTCGCCGGCTAAAATGGCTAAGTTGAGGAATGATATCTCTTCTTTTGTGCAGATGGATTTGGAGACACTTTACGATGTATGGGAGAGATATAAGGATTTATGAAGAAGGTGCCCTCATCATGGGTTACCATTATGGCTACAGGTTCAAACCTTTTACAACGGTGTGAACCCCTCAACTAGGCAGTTGATTGATCGTCATGGCGGTACACTAAACAATAAAACACTGAAGGTCGCTTATGAATTCATTGAAGAGATGTCACTTCGAATAATTATCGGTGGCAAGTTATGAAAACAAAGCCAACAAAAGCTGCCAGTGTTTTCAACCTCGACGCAGTAACCATGCTATCAAATCAGGTAGAACTCTTACGTAAGAAAATTGATGGTTTGTGTGGTTCCTTGCAGGTACATCCAGTAATGCAGTGCGATACAAATGGAGGAGGGTCAAACAATACAGAATACCCACCCTACAACCCCGGCATAGAGAACGAACAGATGAACTATATGGGTAACAATTCTAGACCTCAAAATAACCCTTATAGTAACACTTATAATCCAGGGTGTAGAAACCATCCAAATTTCTCATGGGGAGGTCAAGGAAATCAAAGACAACAACCCCCTCCAGGCTTTCAACAACAACCCATCCCACAAGAGAAAAAGCTGAACCTTGAGGAGATGCTAACAAAATTTATCACAGTGTCAGAAACCCGTTTTCAAAACAACGAGACAATGCTAAAAAATCAACAGGCATCGATTCAAGGGATCGAGAACCAGTTAGGTCAGCTAGCTAAGCTAATCTCAGAACGACCGCAAGGTTGCTTGCCAAGCAACACTGAAACTAACCCAAATGAGAAAATTCATGCCATTACTGATCACGATAGTGAAGGGTTAGTAGAATCCGAATCTAAGCCAAGCCAGGAAGCTGAGGTAATTAAAGGTAAGGTTGAGGTAAGACATGATAAACCAAAACCGGTAATCGTAGAATACCAACCTCGTGTGTCATATCCTAATGCGACGAAGAAAGATCGTACAGACGAACAATTCGGTAAATTTCTTAAACTTCTAAAGAAATTACATATTAACATACCGTTTCTTGAAGCCCTTTCGCAGATGTCCAATTCAAGGAAATTTTTAAAAGAGCTTCTGAAAAACAAACGGAGGTTGCACAATACGTCGCATGTGGAGCTAAATACAGTGTGCTTAGCAATTTTACAAAATAAACTACCACGAAAATTAAAAGATCCAGGGAGTTTTACAATTCCGTGCTTAATTGGTAGTTTATCTATTAATAATGCTTTAGCTGATTTAGGGGCATGCATCAACGTCATGCCTTATAAACTGTTTAAACAACTAGGTCTAGGGAAACCTAAACAAACTAGGATGAGCATCCAATTAGCTTATAAAACCATTAGAGTTCCTAGGGGTATAATCGAAGATGTGCTAGAGAAAGTTGATAAATTTATATTCCCAGTAGACTTTGTCGTTTTAGACATGGATGAGGACAACAATGTTCCTTTAATTTTAGGAAGACCCTTTTTAGCAACTGCTAGAACTAAAATTGATGTTGGTACAGGTGAACTCATACTTCGTGTATGTGACGAAACGATCACTCTTCAGGCTCCTGACTCGACTAGGACATCGAGTAATCAAGGTGAAAATATAAACACTACTAATGACCATTTAGTTCAACCTTATTTTCAGATAGCACCACGAAATTACACAACTGAGCCATATCCTAGACATTGTGCCAATAAAGAAATAACTCATGAGGAACGAAGGCTTCAGATCGATGAACTAAACGAGTGGATGCCATGTGTCAAGGAGAAACCAAGAACACACGAAGCAGAACCAAAGCAGAACCATGTCAAACTCAAGGATGAGGCAAACCAGTTTCAGATCGGGGATCAGGTATTGTTGGATAAGACAGACCCTTAAATCACCACTTCAGACCTTAACACAAACGAAGAAATCCCTTTTAAGGTACTCAATGTCTGCCCATACGGAACAGTCGAGGTAACTAATCCTAAATTCAGCATTTTTAAGGTAAACACCACTCGACTCGAACTATATACTGATAATAGAACTGATAGCATGAGAAAGGATTTTCAACTCCTCAAACCACCATGATTATGTGAATGAGAGGTAAGTCTAGCTTAAGACTTTAAACGAGCACTTCTCGGGAGACAACCCGAGCACTAACCCCACTAATTAGTTTGTTTTCACTTTTGTTCATGTTTTAAATCGCAGATTCCCATACCACACGGCCTTGCACACGGGCGTGGCCATGGCCGTGTGGACACCACGAATAGGTACATGGGCGTGGCGGAGATCGTGCAGAAACAGGACGAAAATTTTCCCCAAGACACGGGCTCCGACTAAACGCCACAGCCGTGCGACGCGGCCATGGTCGAAACTGCCTAAAGAACACGGTCTGAGATAAATCCACACGGCCATGCGAGGCGGCCGTGGTCGATATTATCAGCTTTTTCACATATCGCCGCCACCACCACCTCGAGATCACTCCGATGATGAGGACCTTTGAGTCCTTTTATTTTCTTTATTCTTATTTTTATTCTTTTTTTATTTTTATTCTTTTTTTTATTTTTATCTTAGTTCATTTTCCTTTATTATTAAACTCTTTAAATTTTTAAGTATAATCTGATTTCTTTTGTCTCTGGCAGTTTAACTCTCGAGTAACTATAACAAACGTCCATTAAATAAGAACTCCCTAAAAACTTTACTGATGACTTCGCAGTTTAAAAAAAAAAAAAGGTTCAAGATGCCACTCAAGGAATGAACACACCACCGGAGTATTCTCCACCACCTTCACCTATGCCTAGGCATCATGTTCATCATTGATCATTCTTCAAGGATTTCATCCATAATTCAGGAAGTTTCACCTCTCTCCCTCTCTTATGACTTTCTTACTAATCATTATCTATCTTTGTACATTGAGGGCAATGTACATATTAAGTGTGTGGGGTGAATTTTATTCAGAAAAGTTCTTAACTTTTGGCATTATTCTCAAATCCCTGAATTTTGTATTTTTCTCAAAGTCACTTTCTCATATCACTATTAGAACAAATTCTGATTGATTTATGATTTTTATTGATATGTTTTGGATTAAGTCATAGGTAATTGTGCAGTGATGATTTAAACTTTAAGATATTAGAGAATCAAGCATGATAAGTCTATTTTTCGTAATTAAAATTTCTAGGTTATTTTCCTAAATTTAAATATTACTTTGAAGTTTGAAATTTGCAAGGTTGACATCAAAAACCATAACTTTTTGTGAGATTTTGAGCCTCCTAGAGCATATTCTTTTCTTGCTCACTTTATTAATTATGAGTGTGTCAACATTGACTTGTTATTCTAGAACTTGCTTCGATCATACATGTCGAGACCACACCTTTGATTTGATATACTGAGATGATAAAGGCACCAAGGTTTAACCCACTTATTCCACTAAAAGCCTACCCGTTTAATTAACCCCTAGTGACCCCTTTGAGACTAACAAACCATTTCTTGACTCACCAGTTAATATTAACCCAAAACCCACTTTGTATTTGTTATCACCATTTCTCTTGACTACCCCTATATCGAGATTCGATTTGATCGGTTACTTAACTAATTTCTTTATTTCAGTTGTTAAATTCTATCTTATTATTATTATACTTGATTTGTTCTTAAAAAAAACTATTATTATTTGAAGCATATTCATTAGTAGTTCTATGTTAATTGAGCTTATACGTTTAAATTTCACATCTTGAGAAGAAGCTCGTGTTATGAATTTTGAATTGATGTAATTATTCAAGTTCTAGTTTATTTTTCTAGTTAGGTAATTTGTCAATTCAATTCTCAATTCTAACCCATTAATTCAACCTTTATCCACACCTTTAACCCAAGCCCCGTTACAACCCATAAAAGACCTTTTGATTTATGTATCATATCATTTTACAGTGGTGGAGATTTGATTTTCATGCAAGCCTATGGGATTAACTTTTCATGTTTGACTCTTGAGTGCTTATTTTTGAACCTTAAACACTTTGAGTGATTTGAGTGAACCTTTAGTGAGGATGTCAATTTTTGTCGATTTTGAATTAAAGGTAATTATTTAGGTAAGGGGAAACACCTATGTTTTCATGCTATAAAAATCTATGACTTAGATTATTTGAATCTCTAGGACTCTTTTAGTTAAATTATCCATGTATGAATTATCTATGAATTATGATAAGACATTATTAATGAAGGTTATGAATTGAGGAAATTTGATTTTAATTTTGAGTTGAGAATTTTGCTTGAGGACAAGCAAATGCTTAAGTGTGGGGGTATTTGATAAACCGTAATATATACATATTTTAATCCCACATTTAGAATACTTTTGGATGATTTAATCCCTTGAATTTGGGAATTTGATGCTCCTAATCCTTTAATTTCTTGTTTTATACTTAGGAGAGCATCAGAGGATGAAAAGAACGAGAAATGGGCCGAAAATGGAGAAAATGGGCCAAAGTGAGAAATCAACACGGCCTTAAAGTTCACCATACGACTGTGCCACCTTAGCAGGCCCGAGTATGACCTGGACTCGATTCACACGGGCGTGTTCCATGGGCGTGTCTCTGCCGTGACCCGTTATAATTTTACTCAGAAAAATATACTTAGGGGCGAAGAAAGACATTCCGAAGTCTATATAAACACCCTAAGTATGACCTAAAAGGGGAGCGAAGCCAGAGAGGGCTGAACACAGGGGATTACTCCAAGAAAGCCAGTTGATCCATCTTAAAAGCCGGAATCACGCTCAAGACAGAAGATCTTCCCTTCAATTTCCTTCAGGGGGTTTTAGGGTTTTTTCTTATGTTTTGTTATTTACTTTCCTCTGAGATGTATTCTTTATTAAACATGAACTAAACCCCTCAAATACCTGAGGGGGATGAAACCAAAGACGGATCTTGTTATTGTTTTCTGAACTATATGATAAATACTTGATTTGTTCTTAATTATGTGTTCTTAATTCTTGTTTTAATATTTCCAGATATTGATTCAAGTATTAATGTGCTTAGGTAGTGGAGAAAAAGTCCCTGTTTAAGAGTAGATCTAGCATAGTTAAGCGGAGTTGATCGCAACCCTAGAGATAGGATGACGAAAATCTGCCGGATTAGGGTAAACCTAATATGGGAGTCCATAGATCGAGTTAATGCAACACTAGGGGTTTTAATTAGAAAGAGATTTCAATTAATCAACCAAGGTTTAGACGTTAGTAGCCTTGAAAGAGGTATTAATATAAATTAGGGAATCCTACGGATCAAGTCAAGTGAATAAATAAATGCAGTTTGAGTTAAATAACAAGTGAAGTCTAGGTGGATTCTTCCTCGGGTATTGCCTTAATCAACTGGTTTTTTTCCAAAAGTATTTTCCCAATTCACTCTCTGTGTCTTAGCATCCTTAGTTTTGTAATTAGTTAATTAAACATCGATTCCCTTAATATTTAGGCTAGATAATAAAAAGATAGTAACTACTAGTACTCTTGGTCCTTAAGGATACGATATTTCCGGTCTTGCCATAGCTATACTACCAAACGATAGGTGTGCTTGCCTTATTCGTTGTCATAGTTAGTTTGGACACGATCATTATACTTATGAGACTTAAATGACATTCGTATGTATTTACATTATGTTGATAGTATGATATATGTATGGTTGAGGTTGCTTATTGTTTACATATGAACTTACTAAGCTATATACATAGCTTACCCCCTTCCTTTCCTATGTCTTATAGGGTTATTAAGCTAGCTTGGGTTAGAGATCGCCGGAGATCCTATCACACTATCAAGCTATCATTTTGGGTATAAGTGAATTCAAGTATTTTAAGTCTATGGCATGTATAGGGACTATGCCAATTTGTTATGTGTGTCATTATTAATTTGGCCATATGTGTTATCTTGTAATTGCTAATGCTTCATCTTATATATGTAGCCATGAATGATGGCTTATGTTGATCATAATTTTATTCATATGCTAATGCCCTCTTGTGAATGTGAAATTAGTATGTTTTTAACGGGCTAAGTACGATGTTATAAGCATGATAAATGATGGTATAAGAATGACATGTTATTTTTTTTTTTTTTGGTTGTGGTTGTTTGGTTGCATTTATATGCATGAATTTGTACCATGTGATGTTGTGTAGATGTGTGCAAGTGAGGGTGGCAAAATGTCTTGGTAAATAGCCTTTTTTTTGTCCACACGGGTAGACACACAGGCGTGTGTCTAGGCCGTGTGTGACACACTGTCTGCCCCACGGGCATGTGTTCCGGCCGTGTGTCCCCTGTACCTTCATGTTGAAAAACAGAATGGTTAGAATTGAGCACACGGGCAGAGACACGGGCGTGTGTCTCAGCCGTGTGTGCTACACTACCTAGCACATGGGAGTGTGGCACGGCCGTGTGGCACAAGTCAGAGAGCACCCTAATTTGAACATGGCCTGCAGCACGGGTGTGTCTAAGGGTCACACAGGCGTGTCCCTTTGACCGCACGGGCGTGTTAGCCCTGTAACATGGAATTTTTTTTTAAGTTTCGTAAATTTTTATAAAGTTCTCGGTTTAGTCGCGAACTACTTCCAATTTATGTTTTGGGCCTCGTAGGCTCATTTTAGGGATGATATGAATGTTGTGAAAAAGTTTTAATGAAATGCATGTATGATATGATGTAAGTTTGGTAATGCCTCGAGCCCTGTTCCGGCGTTGAATACGGGTAATGGGTGTTTCATTTAATGGTGTCAGAGCTATGGTTTAGTCGATTCTCAGACTAACGTAGCGTATCTGAGTCTAGCTATACATGTCATATTACTACCTGTGATAGTGTGATATCTCCTGACTCTGATGAAATTGTTTTGTTAAGGCAGAGATGCTTTCCAACCGAGCTATTTTTGAAAACGCTAAAAGTGATACTAAAATGTTTGAAATTGTGTTTATGATGAGTCGAGACTTAAAAAGGTATGAATAAGAGTTCATGATATGTATGTGATGATGTACAAAATAGAATAACCTTAAGTTGAGAAAAATGGATAAAAAATGTCATTGTTCCGGTTAAACGTTGTATTTCGATGGATTAGGGTGATTTTATGAAAAGGATAAAATGTTTTAAATGTTGCAAAAGAGATTTAGCCCGAAAGGGTAATCTTGAATTAAGCCCTCTCGAGCATATGTTATGAAGTGGATTTAACCCAGACGGGTAATCTAGAGTAAGCCCTTTAGAGCATACGTTACCGAAAGGATTTAGCCTGGAATGGCAATCCTGTTACGTCATATGTGGCTCGAGAGTGTGCTTTACAAATATGTGCCAAAAAGGACACTTTTGAATATGAATTGACTGATTGATGACATGCATACCTTGAGTATACTACTCGAGTATCCATCGAAATTACAATAGTTCAATGGGAATTATTCTTGAAATATGGAAAGGTGAAATGAAATGAAAGTTTATATTATGATAAGCTCATCCATGTTTGTTTGGCGTTCATAAGATGTTATGTGCCTAACATGCTTGGTTAAGTGAACGCGATAAGCAGACTTACTCAAATTTTATGGAATGTATGTTTAAGTGCACTTGTTTGAATAAAAATGATCGAAAAGTTCGTGTAACATAATTACGTATGTTAATTTGCTTGAAGTGAATTATGTAATTGTGATGATATGATGTTGATGATGAATGCTAAGTTATATGTGTGTATTTATGAGAGTCGAGTTAGAGGCTTCACGACCTCACCCCCTTACCAATGTGGTATTTTGTAACGAAATTTCACGAGATCTATGTCGAAAGAGCTCACAAGTGTGAGACTAAAGAGTTCAGTAGCGGAATGACTAGTAATATGGTCAGAGTTGAGAATGGTTTGGCAAGTGAATACAGTTCTAGAAAAGATGCCAGGTTGCTCTAAAGATCATTCAGATTATGCGATGTCACAGTTAAGGAAAAAGTTAATCTCGACTAATCGATTCATTCAGGTATGATGTCTAAAGTATGTGTTTACCGGGATTTCTCCCAAATTGATTTTCGTTAGTGAACGGAATAATATGGGGTTAATAATGACAAGATTAGTCAGAGAAATGATATTTGAGTTGTAAAGATGTCTGTGTGTAACAGTTATAGTTGAACAGATTATGATGATCTCTTCTGAGTATTCTATATATTTACTTATTCTCCGGGGTTTATGTGATTGTTCATTTTCTGATGAAACTCTTAATGTGTAATGTTAGCTAATTCTAATGCTAGACGAAAGCACTGTTGGTTTGACTGGTTTATGATCGGCATTACCTTATCTTTTCGGGATTCTATTCTAATATGTTGAAATGAAGTCGATGGTAAAAATTTATATGAGGCTATTCTTTTGTTTCTACTGGTTATGGTTTCGTTTTATATATTTGGAAAATATATTATCTCCGTTACAATTGATTCCAGAGCATGTAAGCAATGTTTTCTTCTGGTTTTCTCTGAGAAATCATCAAGATCTTTATTATTTTCATATGAGTTATATTCTTGGGCTTCCAATATGGTATCGCATCTTGGATTTCTTTATCTCGATTTTCTTATCATTTTTATTTCGTAAATTGTCAATCATGGCTCATCTTTAAAGTGTGTTCTTTAGCTTGTGATAACTAAGTCTGCTATGATTATAATTTTGGTTCAATTGTAATATCCCGGGATAGGGGCTATTTTGTTGTTGCATGAAATTGCATGTGTTTTGTGTGCTGTGTTGCTATTTTGGTGTTTTAGGGGCTTAATTGTGGGCTAGGAGTGTGCCTGAGGGAATGGGAAAATTTTGGTTTTGGGTGTTAAGTGAAGGGAGCTGTGGAAGCTGGGGGTTTAAGAATTTTAATTGATGTTTTGTTGCACAAAAAAGTGAGCTGGCAAGGTGGCAAGCATGCGCTTCATGGGGAGCTTGGGGTGGCGTCAACTACATGGAGTGGAGGTCTAGTGTTCGAGCTGCGAATTCCCCATTTTGGCTACATTTTGGGACGGCATGGAGGAGAGGTAGAAGGCAACTAGAATTCTACCTTGGACCAAGTCATACCTTTCAAATGAAAGGTGGAGAGCATTTGTAGGAGGGAGACTTGGTCTTGTTGGTTTGAATGTGTGGATGTGAGTGAATGGGGGGATTTGGCCGAATGTTGGGGGAGTGGTGGAGTGTATGGCCGGTTTTGGGAAGTGGGGAGAGAGAAGGCCGAATTATTCCTTTTGGAATTTGGTGAATATTCGGCCATTAGGAGACCAAATCAAATTCTTTTTTTTTCTTTGACAAACCAAAGCCGAAATTCTAAAGAATTCTCTCATCTTTTTCTCACTTCTTGAACCGAGATACCAAGTCCCTTTAGTTGCCGAAATTGTCTTGTTCACATGGTTTGTGTGTAGCCGAATACACTCTTGCATCTATCCTTCTTTCTTCATTTGTGTGTAAAATTTGAATCGGGTATCCTTTCTTCTCACACTTTCATTCATTTTCTTTTGTCATACTTGTGTAGAAATCATACTACTTCTAAACCAAGTTCTCTATTTTTACTTCTCCATTACTAGTAAGCCAGAAACCATATCATCTTCTTCCCTCAAACTCTCATTTGCTTTTCTCAATAATCCTAGCTTGAATCTTTCATTTGTGCCTTACCATTTCATTAAGCCGAAACACTAGCTCCCAAAACACATTTTTATCTCTTTTTCTTTCAAAACCGTAAGTACTTGTCCCCATCCATTTTCTGTTTTTTTCTTTCTTTCTTCCATTTCAAAAGCTCTTGAGCGAATCTCCCTTTTCTCCTAGGGGTTCTTGTGGCGAATTTTTGGTGGTTGGTAAGTAGGGGTAAGTATTTGGTATTGTTTTTTTCAATCTTTTAGGTTCGATTAAGGCAAGGGTAACAAAAGATTAACGATTCTTTTTTGAAGGTGTAGGCGATTGTTGGAAGGAGAACCTTTGTGGTTCGGGT
Source organism: Gossypium sturtianum (assembly GCA_025698515.1). Taxonomy (NCBI): domain Eukaryota; kingdom Viridiplantae; phylum Streptophyta; class Magnoliopsida; order Malvales; family Malvaceae; genus Gossypium; species Gossypium sturtianum. Next base: position 73,173,514 of record CM046947.1, on the reverse strand, counting down.
TTGATAAGAAATCAAACCATTAGCAAGGTAAGGGTTCGATATTAACCCCTTTGGTTAATTGTTGTTGGCGAATGTTATAGATGCCTAAACCCTATGTTTGGCCGATTTTAGGAGCAAGTCACTCGGGGACCTAGATCGTTTCGTTGGGATTTTTAGACTCGTGTATACCGGTGTGTAAACTAACACACAGCGATACCTAGTAATGTTATTAATAAACTGTTTGCTGTTAAAAACTATACGATAAGACGGATAATTGGATACCCAAGCGGGGGGTGTGTATGCGTATCCGGGTAAGTCTAATTTATTACAAGTTCTATTATGGATACCTTGGGTATTATGATCTATGTTATGTATGCTATGAGATGTAATGCTAGACATGTTGACATGATATGCATGACTTGTATGATATGCATGATCACATGAGTTGGTATGATGATGGGTGATATGAGTGGAGGCGGTGATATTTTGTCTTTGTGAGCACCGGTGTTTTGGTAACACACTTTGTGACTTTGGGTCACAGAGGTTTAGCACCTCGGAGGTTTGGCACCTCATTGCGACTCGTCCACGTGGTTTGACACCACCGTGGGTTGGCCCCACTTTGAGATATGGGATCGTCTGCTAGTGATTGGGTATCACACGATGGGTTGGCCCCATCACTCGATTATTGTTACTACGGTCACCGGTGGTTTGGTACCACATTTGTGTCTTTGGGACACGAGAGGTTGGGCACCTCATTGCGACTCGTCCCCGTGGTTAACACCACCGTGGGTTGGCCCCACATGAGATATGGGATAAATGCGCTAGTGATTGGGTATCACACGATGGGTTGGCCCCATCATTGGATTTGTGACTTGGTCACGGTGCTTTAGTAGCACAAAGCGTGTCTTTGGGACACCGGTGGTTTGGCACCACATTGATGGATATTGTGTCTTTGGGACACGGTGTTTTAGTAACACATTGTGACTATATGTCACGGTGGTTTAGCACCACCAATGGTTTGGTACCGCACGGGGGTAGAAAAAGGAGATACGGATGGTTAGGATCGGGTTGCATTAATTATGTTGCTATGTATGATGTGTGTTAGCATGTTGTTTCATCGGGAGCGGGATTTATGCTTTGAGTCATTCGACTCACCCTCTCCTTTGACATTTCAGGTGACCGTGAGACGCGGACATGGGTAGGGGTGGACTCGGGGTGCACATGCCATGCTTTAATAAAAGTTTTGCTCGGACTATTCACTTTGGGTACTTTAGCTTATTTATTTTTATTTGAGATTTAATTTGGATTTGTAAAAGGCCTTTAAATTATGTTTTATGATGGTTATGTTTTAATTAGATTCTCAACACGCTTAACAAATAACTTGGTATGAAATTTTACTAAAAATTTGGTAAGATAATGTTTTCAAAACTATAACGCAATGTGTTTTAAACTATACCATCGGGTATCTCACTATGTTTTGCTATAAAGTAAACTCAAATGATTTTCAAACCAAACTCGATATTCTACTAAGTCAAAAATGTTTCAAAATAGCACTAAGAAACTATTGGAAATGCTAAATGAAACCAACTCGTTTTTAACTATATACTTTGGATAAGTTTTCAAAATCTAATCAAGCAGGCCTACTCCAATTTTCTTCAAGTTCACTATGTTTTAGCCGCTTTTAAGCGAAAAATCTTATCTCTCAAAACGTTTTCCCGTAACATACCAGTTCGGACGTGGTGTCTGTCAGGGTTTGGGGTGTTACAATTGTGTATCGAGCCAAGTTCAAAGGCTGTTTGTGTGGGCTGAGGCCCAAAAAGTTTTTAAGAGTTTATTTTAAGTGTTTGTATGGTTTGAGAGGCATGGCACCGAGTCTCGGCACCCGATTCGCGCGGTAAGTACCCGAACTATTGCTTGTGATTTGATTGGATGTGATATGATCGATGAATAGCAATAGTATACTACTTTAGAGATTGAAACCGATAGGATTTTGTGAACTCATGAGAACAAATCTCCTTAAATATTCATAAGATTTGCCTTAAAATAGTGGAATATATTTGATGCATAAAACTCTTAATCAGATACGTAGAAAGATTAGTCATGAGCACTCGAGGCGGACGTGGTCGTAATACTCGTGGTAGAGGTAGGGGTAGGATGACGGTTTACGAGCCGTAGGATCAGTCGGGGTTGAGAAAATGAGATACCGTTTCCGCCACCGGTGGAGGTGGTGAGTTCCAAGATCGGGCAGGGGATGATGCGGTGTCACGGCGATCTTTGCGAGTGTTGGAAAGGGTAGCTGGTGTAGGTGGTGGTGCGGGAGCTAGGAAATCGTGCTGGCGACTTCGGGCAAGCGGGGCGAATTCTTCCGAGGTGTTTACGGTGTTGCTCCTAGCTGCTGCTGCGAATACGGCTAGAGGCAAGCTGAGCGGATCATGGATGATACGGACTTGGCTTTCTTTGAAGAGAAAGGTGAAGGGCATCGTATCGCTTCCGGGATGAGTCATATCGGTGGTGGCTCACGGTTCGAGAGCGATTAATGGCGGCAGAGGATCGACATGGGATTATTTCAGCGCATATCAAAAGAAATACATCGGAGCTAGTTATATTGACTCAGTGGAAGGCATTTCGAGGCTTGTTCGGGGAGTAAATCTGTTTAGTCTGCAGGTGAGTTCTGAAGGCCGAGTAGGTATGCCAGGGCATTGTGGCCACTTGAGCATGAGAGGTGTGTTCGTTTCGAGGATGGTCTGCGAGGCGAGTTAAAGCTGCTGATTGCTCCTCGGCAGGAGCTTGAGTTCTTGTCTTAGTTGAGAAGGCTAAGGTAGCCGAGGGTGTTAAAAGTCGGTGGGACGGGGCATGGGAGAAATAGGCATAAGAGGAGCTTTGGGTCTTACGGGTGCGTCGGGTAATCCGCGAGAAGAGGGCTAGGCCGAGTGGGCCGAACCACCTGCTAGGTTTGTTCTTTGCTAGGCGAGGGACCGCCATGATGTGATCGATGTGGAAAATCTCATTGGGGTGGCTCTTTGGGTGGAGGAAAAGGTTGCTTTGAGTGTGGTTCTGCGGAGCACCGTGTGAGGACTGTGTCGCGTAGGTTGGCGAGATTGATCCCGAGAGTCGGGCGTGTCGATTCGAGAGGTAATAGACCGCCACCGAGAGGGGCCGTGGTAATGGCAGAGGTGGTAATGGTTCAGTCGGTCGGTCGTGGAGCAAGGCGAGAGGTGTGGGTAGTTACGAGGCGACGGCTGGATTAGTGTATCTTTGAGGCGCGGGAGGAGAGGCGCTTGCCGGGCGTCATAACCGCAGTGCGTTTTTGATTTTTGGTTCTCCTTATCTTGCTTTGATTGATGTGGGTTCAACGCATTCTTATGTTGCCGAGTAGTATAGTAGAGACCATGGATTTAGACTCGAGATATCTTCTAGGCGGATGACCGTGATTAGCCCTCTAGGTCACTCTGTAGTAGTAGATAAACTGTTTAGAGAGGTACCCCTAGAACTCCAAGGGGTAGTGTTTCTTCTTCGATCCGATGGAAGCGCCGTTTGGGGAGTTCGATCGATTCTTGGGATGGACTGGTTGGTCAAGTACCAAAGCGAGGTTGGATTGCGCGGCCAAGCGCATGGTTCTTAAGACGGTTGAGGGTGATGAGGTGGCTATGATAGGTAATAGGAGGGATTACTTATCAAATGTGGTATCTGCTCTGAAAGCGGAGAAGATGGTCGAGGAAAATCGTGTGAAGCATATGTAGTTCATGTGTATGCCTTGGAGGCTAAAAAGAGTGCTTTGTGGAGAAGGTTCGTGCTTGTTAAGGATTTTCTTTGATGTGTTTCCTGAGGAGCTTCCGAGTTTGCCGCCAGATCGCGAGGTAGAGTTCGGGATAGATCTATTACCCGGAACTGCGCTAGTGTCTATTGCTCCGTATAGGATGGCGCCAAAGGAATTGGTGGAGCTTAAGGCTCAGATCCAGGAGTTATTGGATCGAGGTTTTATTAGGCCTAGTGTTTCGCCGTAAGTGCGCGGTACTCTTTGTCAAGAAGAAAGATGGCACGATGCGGATGTGTATAGACTACGCCAGATTGAATAAGTCGACGATTAAAAACAAGTATCCGTTGCCACGGATAGATGATTTGTTTGATCATTTGAAGGGTCTTCGCGGTATTTTCAAAGATCGACTTGAGGTGCAGGTATCACCGATTAAGAGTTAAGGAGGCGATATCCATAAAGCAGCGTTTCGGACTCGGTATGGGCACTCACAATTTACTCGTAATGCCGTTCGGGTTGACTAACGACCGCGGCGGCGTTTATGGATATGATGAATAGGGTGTTTCAACGAGATCTGGATCGATTCGTCGTGGTTTTCATAGGCGACATCTTGGTGTACTCAGGGCGGAGGAAGAGCATGATAAGCATTTGCGAGTGGTGTTGCGATTTTGAGGAAGAGCGACTCTATGCTAAGTTCGGTAAGTGTGAGTTACGGCTTAGAGAAGTGGCTTTCTTGGGTCATGTAGTGTCGGTGAGGGGATTAGAGTAGATCCTCGTAAGATTAAAGCGATTTTGGATTGGAAGCCGCCTAGGTCGATGGGTGAGATTCGAGTTTTCAGGTTTGGCCGGATACTACAGAAGGTTTGTTGAGGGTTTCTCGTTGATAAGCGACCAGATGACCAAGTTCTTGAGGAAAGAAGTTCCGTTTGTATGGGTGAGAAGCAAGCGAGAAAGCTTCGATAAGTTAAAGAAGATTTTGACCGAGGCTCGGTTTTGATTCAACTTTGAGGTGGTAAGGAATTCACGAGTCTATTGCGATGCATCACATACGGGCTTGGGTTGTGTTGATGCAAGAAGGTAAGGTTGTGGCTTACGCTTCTCGCATTTGAGACCACATGAGATCAACTATCCGACGCACGCGACTTGGAGCTAGCGGTCGTGGTCTTCGCCTTAAAGATTTGGAGGCACTACTTGTGCGGAGAGAGATCGATAGTCTACACGAGATCATAAGAGTCAAGTATCTTACGACTCGAAGGATTTGAATTTGAGGCGCGAGATGGGTTGAGTTCTTTGAAAGATTACGATTATTCGATTGAGTATCATCAGGGCAAGGCTAACGTGGTGGTCGACGCGCGTTGAGCCGCAAGGTTGTTTTGGACTTAAGAGCTTTGTTTGCCCATTTGAGTTTGTATGACGATGGGAGTATTACAGTAGAGTTGCAAGTTAAGCCTACTTGGGTTGAGCGGATCGAGAGAAAGCAGTTATTGGATGAGGTTACGAGTGCGCGAAGGTTGCAAGTGCGAGGATGGTGGTTTGGAGGGTTCTGACTTGTCTAGTGATGAGGTTACGTGTTTCCAAGGTAAGGCTTGTATGCCTAAAGATGTTGAGTCGAGGCGAGAGGATTCTTCGAGACGCACATAGCAGATCCTTATGCTATGCATCCTGGAGGTAGCAAGATGTATAGGGATCTTAGAAGCGATTTTGGTGGCTGGCTTGAAGAAAGAGGTGACAGAGTTTGTTGGGAGGTGTCGACTTGTCAACGAGTCAAGGTGAACATCGATTTGCCGTCGGGTTTGCTTGACTGTGAAGATTCCTCGATGGAAGTGGGAAAGGATATCCATGGATTTCGTCGGTGGGTTACCGCCACGCCAAGCAAGAAGGATTCGATTTGGGTAGTGGTGGATCGATCGACTAAATCGGCTCACTTTATTCGGTGAGGGTTGACTACTCACTTCGAAGCTAAGCGGTTTGTATGTTTCGAGATAGTAAGGTTGCACGGGTGCGGTTTTGATAATCTCGGATAGGGATCCCGATTTACGTCAAGGTTTTGGAAAGCGTTGCATCGGGCTTTGGGTACGCGTTTGGATTTCAACGGCTTTTCACCGCATGATCGGCGGTCAATCGAAAGGGTTATTGGATCTTAGAGGATATCTTTGAGAGGTTATGTCACGATTTTGAGGCGATTGGGAGGAGTTTTTGCCATTGGTGAGTTTGCCTACAACAACGATTACCAAGCGAGCATCAAGATGGCACCATATGAGGCGTTGTATGGTAGGAAGTGTCGCTCACCTACGTGTTGGGCGGAGTTAGGTGAACGCCGATTGTTGGGACCCGAGTTGGTTCTTTGAGAGAGAAGATAAGGTTAAGTTGATTCGGTCTCGATTGAAAGAAGCTTCGGACCCGGGCAGAAGTCTTATGCCGATCTTAAAGCGGAGAGATATAGAATTTCTTTGTTGGGGATAAGGTTTTTACGAAGGTCTCGCCTTGGAAGAAGGTCTTGAGGTTAGGGAAGAAAGGCAAGCTAAGTCCGAGGTTTATTGGACCGTATAAGGTATCGAGAGGCGAGTTGGACGAGTGGCGTATCAGCTTGAGTTGCCAGCAGAGCTTAGTCAGATTCACGATGTGTTTCACGTTTCGATGCTTCGGCGTTATCGTTAAGATCCGTCACATGTGGTAGCAGTGGAAGAGATCGAGGTGAATCCAGACTTGACTATGGAAGAGGAACCTGTACAGATTCTTGATCGGGATGTGAAGGTTTTGCGTAGAAAGTCTGTGCCTTTGGGTAAGGTACTTTGGCGGAATCATGACGTGGAGGAAGCCACGTGGGAACCCGAGGATATGATGAGACAGCAATACCCGCAACTCTTCTGATCAGGTAATTTCGAGGTCGAAATTATTTTAAGGGGGTAGAACTGTAATATCCCGGGATAGGGGCTATTTTGTTGTTGCATGAAATTGCATGTGTTTTGTGTGCTGTGTTGCTATTTCGGTGTTTTAGGGGCTTAATTGTGGGCTAGGAGTGTGCACTGAGGAATGGGAAAATTTTGGTTTTGGGTGTTAAGTGAAGGAGTGTGGAAGCTGGGGTTTAAGAATTTTAATTGATGTTTTGTTGCACAAAAAGTGAGGTGGCAAGGTGGCAAGCATGCGCTTCATGGGGAGCTTGGGGTGGCGTCAACTACATGGAGTAGAGGTCTAGTGTTCGAGTGCCAATTCCCCATTTTGGCTACATTTTGGGACGGCATGGAGGAGAGGTAGAAGGCAACTAGAATTCTACCTTGGACCAAGTCATACCTTTCAAATGAAAGGTGGAGAGCATTTGTAGGAGGGAGACTTGGTCTTGTTGGTTTGAATGTGTGGATGTGAGTGAATGGGGATTTGGCGAATGTTGGGGAGTGGTGGAGTGTATGGCCGGTTTTGGGAAGTGGGGAGAGAGAAGGCCGAATTATTCCTTTTGGAATTTGGTGAATATTCGGCCATTAGGAGACCAAATCAAAATTTTTTTTTTCTTTGACAAACCAAAGCCGAAATTCTAAAGAATTCTCTCATCTTTTCTCACTTCTTGAACCGAGATACCAAGTCCCTTTAGTTCTGCCGAAATTGTCTTGTTCACATGGTTTGTGTGTAGCCGAATACACTCTTGCATCTATCCTTCTTTCTTCATTTGTGTAAGCTGAATCGGGTATCCTTTCTTCTCACACTTTCATTCATTTTCTTTTGGTCATACTTGTGCCGAAATCATACTACTTCTAAACCAAGTTCTCTATTTTTACTTCTCCATTACTAGTAAGCGAAACCATATCATCTTCTTCCTCAAACTCTCATTTGCTTTTCTCAATAATCCTAGCCGAATCTTTCATTTGTGCCTTACCATTTCATTAAGCCGAAACACTAGCTCCCAAAACACATTTTTATCTCTTTTTCTTTCAAAACCGTAAGTACTTGTCCCCATCCATTTTTCTGCTTTTTTTCTTTCTTTCTTCCATTTCAAAAGCTCTTGAGCCGAATCTCCCTTTTCTCCTAGGGGTTCTTGTGGCGAATTTTTGGTGGTTGGTAAGTAGGGGTAAGTATTTGGTATTGTTTTTTCAATCTTTTAGGTTCGATTAAGGCAAGGGTAACAAAAGATTATGATTCTCTTTTGAAGGTGTAGACGATTGTTGGAAGGAGAACCTTTGTGGTTCGGGTTTGATAAGAAATCAAACCATTAGCAAGGTAAGGGTTCGATATTAACCCCTTTGGTTAATTGTTGTTGGCCGAATGTTATAGATGCCTAACCCCTATGTTTGGCCGATTTTAGGAGCAAGTCACTCGGGGACCTAGATCGTTTCGTTGGGATTTTTAGACTCATGTATACTGTGTGTAAACTAACACACCGATACCTAGTAATGTTATTAATAAACCTGTTTGCTGTTAAAAACTATACCAGTAAGACGGATAATTGGATACCCAAAGCGGGGTATGTGTACGTATCCGGGTAAGTCTAATTTATTACAAGTTCTATTATGGATACCTTGGGTATTATGATCTATGTTATGTATGCTATGAGATGTAATGCTAGACATGTTGACATGATATGCATGACTTGTATGATATGCATGATCACATGAGTTGGTATGATGATGGGTGATATGAGTGGAGGGGCGGTGATATTTTGTGCCGACGAGCACCAGTGTTTTGGTAACACACTTTGTGACTTTGGGTCACAGAGGTTTGGCACCTCGGAGGTTTGGCACCTCATTGCGACTCGTCCACGTGGTTTGACACCACCGTGGGTTGGCCCCACTTTGAGATATGGGATCGTGCGCTAGTGATTGGGTATCACACGATGGGTTGGCCCCATCACTCGATTATTGTGACTACGGTCACCGGTGGTTTGGTACCACATTTGTGTCTTTGGGACACAGAGGTTGGGCACCTCATTGCGACTCGTCCACGTGGTTAACACCACCGTGGGTTGGCCCCACATGAGATATGGGATCGTCGCTAGTGATTGGGTATCACACGATGGGTTGGCCCCATCATTGGATTTGTGACTTTGGTCACCGGTGCTTTGGTAGCACAAACGTGTCTTTGGGACACCGGTGGTTTGGCACCACATTGATGGATATTGTGTCTTTGGGACACCAGTGTTTTGGTAACACATTGTGACTATATGTCTGTAACAACCCAAACCCGGCCCAAACATTACTACCGAATTTGATTTGCTACGGAGAAAAACCTTTTGAACACCATCCAGAACCAATTTTAAGTTTCGTTGAAAACCCCTTGTTTTTGGTTATCTTGCCAAAACTATACTTGGATTTAGTTTGGAAGTTTAATTAAGTCCGGTTATTATACAAATTTCAAGTGTGTGCGATGGCACGATAAAACATTTTCGTGTTAACTTAAGAAAACATGTGATTTCAATTCAGTTTTAATAATATAGTTTAAAGTAAATATCCAACATATAAGAACTAACACAAATAAAGTTTATGGAGGCCTTATTACAACCAAAATAAAAATAACCAAATTTAAAGTTCAATAGCTTTAAGTCACTTTGCATGGCCACCTCGAGTCCAACCGGCTCCTCAACCGCCATCTACGAGTCACTGAAAAATGTTAAAGGAGAAGGTGAGTCACCAAGACTCGTATGTAACCCTTCCCCGTTTAAAATAACAACATTTCATACACAACATATAACAGATTAATATGCAGTAGTATCGTGTGCCCAACCTAGCCAACCAAACGCCTTTGTCTACCCCATGTGGTACCAAACCACTTTGGTGACCGTAGTCACAATGTGTTACCAAAACACACTGGTGGTGCCAAACCACCGGTGACATATAGTCACAATGTGCTACCAAAGCACCGTGTCCGTGAGACACAAATCGGGTGATGGGGCCAACCCATCGTGTGATACCAAATCACCGCGACGATCCCATATCTCAAGTGGGGCCAACCCACGGTGGTGTTAACCACAGGGACAAGTCGCTATGAGGTACCAAACCTCCGAGGTACCAAACCTCACGGTGACATATAGTCACGCAGTGTGTTACCAAAACAACGGTGCTCGTCAAAGACAAAACATCAACGCCCTCCTCTCATATAACCCACGGTAGATAAACAGGTTAACAATAGATCTCATGCATTCATCACATGTGTCAATAAGCCATGCTTCCCAAAAAGCATTAAAGTAATCTCATCTTAACGAGAGACTTACCGGGATCCTCACTTGTGCAGTTAAGGTACCAATCCGCATCTACATCAAGCAGATTTACATACAAAATATATATATATAACACAACATTAACTGCTATAAGTGTGTATGTACACACCTGATATCGATGATAGTCTTAATCCCGAAGAAAACCAATCGGCCACCCTCTAAGTCCTTGCCCCTACTCGCTTTGAATACTAGTCTCAGCACCCAAATCACGAATCTGGTTCACAAACAAAGCCGAATGCTAGAGATTAGGAGCTTGGGTCGACTGCTTCACGAATTTGGGTACCTAGGAGAATCGTTTACCAAAACGTTTAGAAGCATTGTTAGCCTTTGCCGAAATCGGCACCTACCCCCCTCTAATAGAAATCGAAAAGGAACAGAGAGGGGAAACCATGGAGTTCGGCATACTCTTACCTTCACCAAATCAGTTGACAACGAGGATCCAACGAGATCTATATCCCTTCCAAACTTCGGCCAAAGTGCACTAGAATAGAAGAAGAGAATTTTCGGCAAACCCCTAGAGTATATTCGGCCAATAGTGAGTTTAATAAGAGGAAAAGAAATCGGCACTTCCAAGGGGTGTATTCGGCCAAGGGGAGGAAGAAAATAATAGGGAAGAAAGGTGGTAGAAGTTTCGGCTTGAAGGGGTTTGAGAGAACAAGGAAAATAAAAGAGCTCAAAGGGAGAGGGGTTAGGTTTTTCGGCAACTAGCAAGAATGGAAAAAACCAAAACAATGAGCTAGGGTGGGGTTTTTATAAGCATTCGGCCCCCTCCTTAAGCTTGCCAGTCAACCTTGGCAACAAGGAGTTCAACTCTAGCCAACTCCTAATTTTCTCTTGGCCACTCATTTAATTTAATTCAAACCATTTTGAATTAACAAAAAATAATCTCCTAATATTCCATCAATTATCCTTGAATATCTTCTTATTATTACTATAATTAAGCAAATAAAACTCTCCTATTATCCTTTAATAATAACACTTAATAAAAGAGTTTGAAGGGAGAAAAACTCTCCCACTTGTGCCGTCCAAATAAAGAGCAAAAAGGAGGATTTTGTGACTCGAACCAAGGCTCTCCCTTGCTCCTTGGTGGCGTCACATGCTAGCTCTTAAGTGGGCTTGCTTTGCCACTTATTCTAGGCTCATCTTATGTCCAATTCATCCCCAATTATTCTTATAACCCCCACTTGTTAAGGCTTCCTTCCTTTTAAATTAAAAACTGAAATTTTTCTATCAAAAGAAGCACACTCAAAGCCTTAAATTAAGCTCTATTATTCCATAAATAATATCACAATTTGTTTATAATAAGAAAAATAATTAAATTCTAAATAACCCCATTTTTGGGATGTTACAGATTCTACCCCCTTAAAATAAATTTCGTCCTCGAAATTCCTTGATCAAAAGAGATGGGGGTATTCTCGCGCATCACCTCCTCGGGCTCCCACGTAGCTTCTTCCACTCCGTGGTTCCGCCATAACACTTTCACTAAGGGCACGCGCCTTCCTACGTAGAACCTTCACATCTCGGTCTACAATCGAACCGGTTCTTCTTCAAAAGATAAATCCGAATTCACCTCAATCTCGCGCATCGGCACAACGTGCGAAGGATCGACCGATCACCGTCTCGGCATTGATACATGAAATACGTCATGAATCGATTCGATTCTGCCGGCGACTCTAGGTGATAAGCTACCGGTCCTACTCGCTTCACAACAAGATATGGCCCAGATGAACCTTGGGCTTAGCTTCCTTTCCGTCAAATCTCAACACCTTTTTCCAAGGCGATACTTTCAAAAAGACTTTATCTCCCACAAAGATACTCCACTTCCTTGCGTTTGAGATCGGCATAAGACTTACGCCTATCCGATGCTTCCTTGAGACGAGACCTAATCACCTTGACTTTGTCTTCCGTCTCGGTTACCAGTCTGGACCCGAACTTGTCGCTCTCCCAACTCGTCCAACATGTAGAGTACGGCACTTTCGTCCATATAGGGCCTCATATGGAGCCATTCGAATACTCGCTTGATAACTATTGTTATAAGTTTAATTCCGCTAATGGTAGGTACTCTTCCCAACTACCACTAAAATCCAAGACACAACCTCTTAACATGTCCTCTAAAATCAGTATCACCCTTTCCGATTGTCAGTCGATTTGTGGATGGAAAGCCGTCTTGAAATCTAACCGTGTACCCAAAGCTTGATGCAACGCTTTCCAAAACCTTGACGTGAATCGGGATCCTATATACGAGATAATCGATCTTGGCACACCATGCAACCTTACTATTTCACCCACATACGGCTTTCGCTAGCTGCGGAGTGAGTAATCCATTCTCACCGGCATGAAGTGAGCTGATTTAGTCGAGCGATCCACAATTACCCAAAGCGCATCCTTCTTGGTGGGCGTAAGGGTAGCCCACTAACGAAATCCATGGTGATCCTCTCCCATTTCCATTGAGGATCTTTATCGGTTGAAGTAGTCCCGATGGTAAGCGATGTTCAGCCTTAATTTCTCGACACGTCGGACACTTCCCTACGAACTCCGTTATCTCACGCTTCAACCTGTGCCACCGTAATCAAGCATTTCCGCAAGTCTCCATACATTTTGTTGCCCCGGGATGCATAGCGTATGGGCTGCTATGTGCATCTTGGAGAATTTTCTGCCTTAATTCTGTATCCCTTGGCATACAAGCTCGTCCTTGAAAACAAAGCACTCCATCACTAGACAGACTGTACCCTTCCAAACCACCATCCTGAACTTGTACCCTCTTAGCGCTCAAGCCTTCATCCACTAACTGCTTTTCCTTAATCTCCTCAATCCAAGTCGGCTTTACTTGAAGTTCTGCCAAAAGACTCCCATCATCATACAGACTCAATCGAGCGAACATTGCTCTTAAGTCCGTTACCACCTTCCGGCTCAATGCGTCAGCTACCACATTAGCCTTACCCGGATGGTACTCGATTGAACAATCGTAGTCCTTTAGTAGTTCAATCCACCGACGCTGTCTCAGATTCAGATCCTTCTGAGTCAGAAGATACCTCAAGCTTTTGTGATCCGTATAGACTATCGACTTCTCCCCATACAAGTAATGTCTCCATATCTTTAGAGCGAAGACGCATCGCCGCTAACTCTAAGTCGTGAGTTGGGTAGTTAACCTCATGCGGTCTTAAGCGACGGGATGCATAGGCTACTACCTTCCTCTCTGCATCAACACACATCCCAAACCGGTGTGAGATGCATCACAATAGATCGTGAATAACTTCCCGCTTCAGTGTACCAAAACCGGAGCTTAGTCAAAATCTTCCTTAACTTATCAAAGCTTTCTTCTTTGCTTCTCCGTCCATACAAATGGGACACCTTTCCTTAGCAACTTAGTTAACGGTATTGCTATTAGAGAGAATCCTTCCACGAATCTCCGATAGTACCTGCTAAACCCAGAAAACTTCGTATTTCAAAGCCACCGACCTAGGTGGTTTCCACTCCAATCTTTGCTTCAATCTTGCGAGGGTCTACCCTAATTCCTTTGGTGACACTACATGACCTAAGAAAGCCACTTCCCTAAGCCAAAATTCACACTTACTCGAATTTGGCATATAAGCTCGCTTCCCCCTCAATACTTGCGGAACTATCCGTAGATGCTTGTCATGCTCCTCTTACGTCTTTGAATAAACCAATATGTCGATCTATGAACACCACGACGAATTGGTCCAAATCATCGTTGGAATACTCTATTCATCAAGTCCATAAATGCCGCCCGGTGCATTGGTCAGCCGAATGGCATCACCAAGAACTCGAAATGCCCATACCGAGTTCGAATGCCGCTTTGTGAACGTCGGCCTCCTTCACCTTTAATTGATGATATCGACCTAAGGTCTATCTTCGAAAACACCGAGGCACCCTTGGTTGATCAAACAAGTCGTCAATCCGAGGCAACGGATACTTATTCTTGATCGTTAACTTGTTTAAGCGGACGGTAGTCGATGCACATCCGCATAGAACCGTCCTTCTTCTTGACAAACAACACACAGCGCTCCCCACGGAGATATACTTGGTCGTATAAACCCTCTATCCAAGAGCTCCACGAATTTGAGCCTTTAGCTCCACCAATTCCTTTGGTGCCATTCGGTATGGTGCTATGGACACAGGTGCCGTTCCAGGTAGCAAGTCTATACCGAATTCGACTTCTCGATCCGGAGGCAAACCCGGAAGTTCTTCTGGGAACACATCCGCAAATTCCCCAACCGTTCGGACCTTTCCAACTACTAACCCCTTAGCTTCCAAAGCACAGATTTGAACCAAATACGCCTCACAACCCTTCTTGACCATCTTTTCACCTTCAAGGCGCGGACACTACATTGGATAGGTAATTCCTTCTATCTCCTATCATAACCACTTCCTCACCTTCAGCCGTCTTAAGAACCATGCGCTTGGCCGCGCAATCCAACCTTGCTTGGTACTTAACCAACCAATCCATACCGAGGATCAAATCGAACTCCCCAAATGGTAGTTCCATCAGATCGGCCACGAATACTACCCCTTGAAGTTCTAGGGGTACGCCTCTATATAGTCTATCTACGACTACGGAGTGACCTAAAGGGCTAACTACAGTCATCTCCCTAGAAGCAGTTTCAGAGTTTAGGTCCATAGTTCCTACCACACTACTAGCAATGTACGAGTGCGTCGAGCCCACATCAATCAATGCAACATAAGGAAAACCAAAAATTAAAAACGTACCGGTTATAACATCGGTGCGTCACCTTCCTCGCGACACCTCATTTGCGTAAACCAAGCCAGCCGCCTAGCCTCTGTGTTGCTGAACCTCGCGCCTTGAGTTCCACGACCTCGGTTAGGACCGTTGTTTCCTCTTCCATTACCACGACCCCTCTGTGGTCCTACATTTCTATCCTGAGCACGGTTTTGCCCCTCTGGCTGCTTCTTAGCTAGTTTCTGGGGACAATCCCTGACGCGATGCTCCAAAGACCCACACTCAAAACATCCTTTGTCACCGGTCCAACATCCTCCCCAATGGGTTTTCCGCAATGTTACACCGAGTCGGCCCTCGATTAGCGATCGTGGGCCTTGGCTGCTGATTGGGGCCCACTTGGCCTAGCTAGCCTTTTCTCGAGCACTACCGCTTGATCCGGTGACCCAAAACCTCTCTTCTTCGATTGTTCTTACTATAGCTCGCCTCACGACCTCCTTGATCCCTTCGGCTACCTTAGCCTTCTCCACTAGAGATGAGAACTCACGAACTCTTTGTGGGGCAATCGGTAACCTTAAATCATCTCTGAGTCCGTCCTCAAAGCGGACCACGGTGCTCATGTTCGATGAACACGATGCCTCTCGCATACCTACTCACCTTAAAAATTCCGCCTCATATTCGGACACGGACTTAGTTCCTTGCACTAATCCCGTAGAAAAGCCTTTCTCTCTGGCGTCGGTGTAGTTTGGTACCCACATACTTCTTCCGATAGGTGGTTACGAAATACTCCCAAGTCAAATCGTCTGCTGTAGCCCCATCTCGAACCGTAAGCCACCCCGACACGCTTCATCCTTTAGAAGCGACAACTTTGCCTTTCGACTTTTCTTCCTCGGTCAGTCAAGATCATCCATGATCCTTTCGGTTGATTCTAGCCAAGATTCCGCAGACTGGGTGCTACTCTCGACACACCTCGGAACGCCGACTCGATAGCCCGGTCGCTCGGGAGCAGACTTGAGAGCTCCTACATTTCCACCAGCCTGACCACCAACTCCAAGACTCGCAACACGACTTGCGACACCGCCGCCACCGGCCCCGATCGGCTCCTCTGCGCTCTAAAAGTAGGAGGTGGTGGTGGCGATGGTACCTCATTTTGAGAACCTTGTCGACTGACGGGTTGAGACACCGTCATCCTACCCCTACCACGTCCACGGTGTCCACGTCCTCTAGAACTCATTCTATCTATCGCGCTTTTAATCGATTAAGAAAAATTTTATGCGTTAGCATTTGTTTCACTTTTATTACTCATGACGAAATTTTATGGATAAGGTTTAATCAGAGATTCTTTCGAGCAAACAAAGTTTCAGTTTCCTATCCTAGTTCACACAAAGAAGTTCATGCATCCATTCCTTAATACTTTCCATACCTATTCGCTCATCGGACATTTCTGCCCATTTCTAACCTGAGGTATTTTCGTCTTTTTTCCTCTGAGGGTATTTTCGTAATTTTCCACAAGTCAAGTTTTTCGAGAAAAACGTTGTAAAAGTGATGTTCTAGGACTTGAGAAAGTTATTGCACAAGTTTTGGAAACGTTAGGGTTTGTTGTTTCATTCTATTTCGAAAAACAAGGCTAATTCTCTTCTCGGGTTTTAATCATTGTGTTTAGCCTATGACCGAGCCCTCTCGGTCGGGTGAACCAAAGCTACGCACCAAGCGAGTCAGAGTGAAGAGGAGGTGGGTCACGCGGACCGCTTAAATACCAAGCTCTCACTGAACCTTTCTAGACATGCGCACAGAGGTTACCACACCACCGAGCCCTGCGAGTTAGGGTGAACCGAAGCTACGCACGGGCAGGATACCGGCGAAGAGGAGGTGAGTCACGAGGGCTGCTTAAATACTGTGCTCTTCCGGATCCAATCCTAGACATGCGTCTGAGGGTTACCACACCCTAGCTCATTGACTAAGTCATAGGTTGGTTTAGTTCCTTAAGTCTTATGCTTCGTTTGTGTTTGAGTAATCTAACCTTAGGGTCCAAGTCCTATAAGTCTATCTACGTTCCATGCTTCCTACCCTTCTCTCGAGAATATAATTCACCAAGAGGTTTAGATATACTTACAGGCGGATCGGTGCTAGGAGACTCGGGCCATCTTTGCTTAAAAACCCAAAAACAATTCAAAAGGCCTACTAAAACATTTTTGGGCCTTGGGCCCCACAGTAGAGCTTTAAACCTGGCTCGGCTCTAATACCAGAATAACCCAAAACCGGCCCAAACATTACGACCGAATTTGATTTGCTACGGAGAAAAACCTTTTGAACACCATCGGAACCAATTTTAAGTTTCGTTGAAAACCCCTTGTTTTTGGTTATCTTGCCAAAACTATACTTGGATTTAGTTTAGAAGTTTAATTAAGTCCGGTTATTATACAAATTTCAAGTGTGCCCGATGGCACGATAAAACATTTTCGTGTTAACTTAAGAAAACATGTGATTTCAATTCAGTTTTAATAATATAGTTTAAAGTAAATATCCAACATATAAGAACTAACACAAATAAAGTTTATGGAGGCCTTATTACAACCAAAATAAAAATAACCAAATTTAAAGTTCAATAGCTTTAAGTCCACTGCATGGCCACCTCGAGTCCAACCGGCTCCTCAACCGCCATCTACGAGTCACCTGAAAAATGTTAAAGGAGAAGGTGAGTCACCAAGACTCAGTATGTAACCCTTCCCCCGTTTAAAATAACAACATTTCATACACAACATATAACAGTTAATATGCAGAGTATCGTGTGCCCAACCTAGCCAACCAAACGCCTTTGTCTACCCCATGTGGTACCAAACCACTGGTGACCGTAGTCACAATGTGTTACCAAAACACCTGGTGGTGCCAAACCACTTTGGTGACATATAGTCACAATGTGCTACCAAAGCACCGGTGTCAAAGTAGACACAAATCGGGTGATGGGGCCAACCCATCGTGTGATACCAAATCAGCGGCGACGATCCCATATCTCAAGTGGGGCCAACCCACGGTGGTGTTAACCACGAGGGGACAAGTCGCTATGAGGTACCAAACCTCTGGAGGTACCAAACCTCACGGTGACATATAGTCACAGTGTGTTACAAAACACTTGGTGCTCAAAAAGACGAAACATCACTGCCCCCTCCTCTCATATAACCCACAGTAGATAAACGAGTTAACAATAGATCTCATGCATTCATCACATGTGTCAATAATCCATGCTTCCCAAAAGCATTAAAGTAATCTCATCTTAACGAGAGACTTACGGGATCCTCACTTGTACCAGTTAAGGTACCAATCCGCATCTACATCAAGCATTTACATACAAAATATATATATAACACAACATTAATCGCTATAAGTGTGTATGTACACACCTGATATCGATGATAGTCTTAATCCCGAAGAAAACCAATCGGCCACCCTCTAAGTCCTTGCCCCTACTCGCTTTGAATACTAGTCTCAGCACCCAAATCACGAATCTGGTTCACAAACAAAGCCGAATGCTAGAGATTAGGAGCTTGGGTCGACTGCTTCACGAATTTGGGTACCTAGGAGAATCGTTTACCAAAGCGTTTAGAAGCATTGTTAGCCTTTGCGAAATCGGCACCTACCCCCTCTAATAGAAATCGAAAAGGAGCAGAGAGGGGAAACCATGGAGTTCGGCATACTCTTACCTTCACCAAATCAGTTGACAACGAGGATCCAACGAGATCTATATCCCTTCCAAACTTTGGCCAAAGTGCACTAGAATAGAAGAAGAGAATTTTCGGCAAACCCCTAGAGTATATTCGGCCAATAGTGAGTTTAATAAGAGGAAAAGAAATCGGCACTTCCAAGGGGTGTATTCGGCCCAGGGAGGAAGAAAATAATAGGGAAGAAAGGTGGTAGAAGTTTCGGCTTGAAGGGGTTTGAGAGAACAAGGAAAATAAAAGAGCTCAAAGGGAGAGGGGTTAGGGTTTTTCGGCAACTAGCAAGAATGGAAAAAAAACCAAAACAATGAGCTAGGGTGGGGTTTTTATAAGCATTGGCCCCCTCCTTAAGCTTGCCGTCCAACCTTGGCAACAAGGAGTTCAACTCCTAGCCAACTCCTAATTTTTCTCTTGGCCACTCATTTAATTAATTCAAACCATTTTGAATTAACAAAAAAATAATCTCCTAATATTCCATCAATTATCCTTGAATATCTTCTTATTATTACTATAATTAAGCAAATAAAACTCTCCTATTATCCTTTAATAATAACACTTAATAAAAGAGTTTGAAGGGAGAAAAACTCTCCCACTTGTGCCGTCCAAATAAAGAGCAAAAAGGAGGATTTTGTGACTCGAACCAAGGCTCTCCCTTGCTCCTTGGTGGCGTCACATGCTAGCTCTTAAGTGGGCTTGCTTTGCCACTTATTCTAGGCTCATCTTATGTCCAATTCATCCCCAATTATTCTTATAACCCCCACTTGTAAAGGCTTCCTTCCTTTTAAATTAAAAACTGAAATTTTTCTATCAAACCGGCACACTCAAAGCCTTAAATTAAGCTCTATTATTCCATAAATAATATCACAGCTGTTTATAATAAGAAAAATAATTAAATTCTAAATAACCCCATTTTTGGGATGTTACAATGTCACCAGTGGTTTGGCACCACCAGTGGTTTGGTACCACACGGGGTAGAAAAAGGAGATACGGATGGTTAGGATCGGGTTGCATTAATTATGTTGCTATGTATGATGTGTGTTAGCATGTTGTTTCATCGGGAGCGGGATTTATGCCTTTGAGTCATTCGACTCACCCTCTCCTTTGACATTTCGGGTGACCAGTGAGACGCGGACATGGAGTGAGGGTGGACTCGGGGGTGCACATGCCATGCTTTAATAAAAGTTTTGCTCGGACTATTCACTTTGGGTACTTTAGCTTATTTATTTTTATTTGAGATTTAATTTGGATTTGTAAAAGGCCTTTAAATTATGTTTTATGATGGTTATGTTTTAATTAGATTCTCAACCTGCTTAACAAATAACTTGGTATGAAATTTTACTAAAAATTTGGTAAGATAATGTTTTCAAAACTATAACGCAATGTGTTTTAAACTATACCATCGGGTATCTCACTATGTTTTGCTATAAAGTAAACTCAAATGATTTTCAAACCAAACTCGATATTCTACTAAGTCAAAAATGTTTCAAAATAGCACTAAGAAACTATTGGAAATGCTAAATGAAACCAACTCGTTTTTAACTATATACTTTGGATAAGTTTTCAAAATCTAATCAAACAGGCCTACTCCAATTTTCTTCAAGTTCACTATGTTTTCGCCCGCTTTTAAACGAAAAATCTTATCTCTCAAAAATGTTTTCCCCGTAACATACCAGATTCAGACGTGGTGTCCTGTCCGGGTTTGGGGTGTTACATCAATCCTAGGAACGTGGTGATTCTGGTGTCTGGATTTCTCTAATTTTTGTGAAAGGAATTGACATTGGAAAAGGTATAGATAGTGGAAGCTCAAACCTAAATTGGACGATGGTTTTCTTTTCTCGAGTAAGTTTGATTTAAGACAATGAGTTCAATCAAGATATTTTATTTCCTTGAGCTAATATGATTGTAAAGATCTTTTGACTAGCATGTGAGCAAATTTTGAAAGATTATATGTTTGAGTTGTTTTAACAACATGAAAAAGGAAGTATTTTGGCATGATATTATTTGATAATTGAGATCGATTCAATTGTTTTTTATCTGAGCGAGCTGGTCAATCAAAAGGTAATTTGAGTTATATGTACTTAAGTTTATCCTCAAGTCAGAAGATAAGATCTTGTACATTCATGGGTGAATAGATGAACAGTTTGAATGAAGAATTCATGTTTTAGAAGATATGATACAGAAACATATGTCTATTAGATTATTTCTGATTGAAAGACGTTATTATGAGTTAAAGCTGCTCCGATTGATAATGTTATCACAGCTGTGAAAATTTGAATGGTCTGTTGCATGTTAGCATAGTTGAAAACATTTGAAGGTATTATTAACTGAAGCACTGGTTCTGAGTTCACTCTGAATTGAGAAAAGAATTTGCGATTTTTCACTGATGTACTATTGAACATATTCGAATATGTTTTAATACAAAAATGTAAAGAGATAGTTTGTATTTTCAGACGGTTAAAGTCACATTAAAAGAGAACTGTTCGACTGGTGATTTAGAGACGGCCACTTATATGTTTGTGTTGTGAATTTGATGACTTCGTGTGTTCGACGGGAAATGTCACGTACTTCCTGGTCCAAAGGGTTAAGTATCTAATGTCGCAGAAAGATCTGAATTTAAGACAGCGTGAAGGTTTTGAGATGTTAAAAGAATGTGAGTAGTTATCGATTAACCTTTGGGAAAGCAAGTATAATTATAGATGCTTGAATTGAAAATTCTTTATTAATTTTGTGAGTACTGGTTACATGACTAATCTTGTTGATGATGGTCTGATTCTAGCTAAGTTAAAACTAAATCAATGCTATCCTTGCGAGTTTGAAAAGCTAAGAAATGTGCTAGTGAATGGTAAGCTAAATGAGTACAGTATGAGTCGAATTTTCGATTCTGAATTTCATGTCTAACCTGATGACTGATGTTATTGCTTTGAGATAGAAATTGCGTGCAAATGAATCCAGAGCTTATGCAGAAGTTTTTGTACGAGGCTCAATAGTAGCACGTCTGTTCATCACAGAGTAATAAAATGTACAGTTATATGAAGCAGATGTGCTGATGATCAAATAAGTAATCGGATATTTTTAAGTTTGTGTTTATTTTTGAGTTTGTGTTCAAATGTCGATTTGCCAGTAGGTAAAAGCCGAATATTAAGAGCATTCAGGACTATTGCAGTTAGTGATAATACTAGTGTGATATGAGATAGAGTTACTATAGATTTCGTATCGAGATTATTTGTATTTCCGAAAAAGAAGATGTTATTTGGATTGTGATTGATCATTTGACAAAGATCGGTATAATCATTTCGGTATGTATAGGTTTCTTATTTGACAGATCAGCCATGTTATGTGTTTCTGATATTGTTAACTCTCATAGAGTACCAGTACCCATTATTTCGGATAGAGATCCAAGGATTATATCGCTATTATGGAAAAAGCTAAGGGAAACTCTGAGAATGCAGATGCGTTTCGGCACTGTAGTTCATCTTCAGATTGATGGTAAGCTTGAGAGAGTAATTTAGAGCTTTGACGATATGCACCAACACTGTGCTCTAGAGTTCAAAGGTGATTGGAAAGAGATATATGAGGTGGAATTAATTTGTGATTCTGAGGAAAAAGGTGAAAGTGATTCATGAAAGTTGAAAGCAACTTCAGACTGACATAAGTAGTATACAGATTTAATGAATTAAGATAGTGGATTCCAGATCAATGACAGAATGCTTCTGGAAGTATTGCCCTCGAAGAGGACTCTTCGATGAGGTAGAGGAAACTACGAGAATGTTACCTTAATCTCTTTTCTGGTAAGATTTTCGGGGACGAAAATCCCTAAAGGGGGGAGAGTTGTACCAGCCCGATTTTGGGTCTAGTCGAAACAGTGGTTTCGGGGCCACAAATCTGACGTAAGAAAATTTATTTTCTATTATATTTTTACGGTCAGCAATTTCACAGAATGATTTCGTGAAAATTTCGTTCGAAAATTTCGACGTTTGGGCACTCAATTTAGTCAAAAGAACTAAATCGTAAAAAAGTGTAAAACTTGAGTTCTAGAAGCTAGAGGTGTCTAATTACTATGAAATTTTACATTGGAGGTCCTTAGATGGTAATTAGACCATTGGTTAAGTTGGTGGACAAAAATGGACATGGTTTGGTATATTTCTAAAGTTTTTCATTAAGGGCATTTTGGTCATTGGGTTATTAAAATGAATTAAAAACAAAATTAAAAGCCAATTTTTGTCCATTTTCAACCCCATGGCCGAATTTCACAAGGGGAAACCATGGCTAGGGTTTTTCAAGCTTCCAAGCTCGATGGTAAGTCCGTTCTAGCCCCATTTTTAATGATTTTTACATTTTTGAAATCCTCGTAACAAGATGTATCTATTTCTACCACTAATTTGAAGGGATATCAAAGTTTAAAATTGTATACATGTTGAATATTTGTGTATTTTGATGTTTGATGGTAGAAAATGAATGTTAGTAGTTTGTTAAGCGACTTTTACTAAGTGATTTTCGGTGAAAATGTCAAAAATGATTAATTTGTAAAAGTTATAAAATGAGTAGTAAAAATGTGTTTTAATGGAAATTGTGGGCTGCTATAGTTATGAAAATGGTTCAGCTAGGCTTGTTTATTAAATAAATTGAATAGATTTCATTTTACGAGCCTAGAGGCAAAAATGTAAATATGTCAAAGTTTGGGGGCAAAAATGTAATTTTTCCATAATATGATTTTTGGACTGAATTTAATAAGGTGAATAATAAATGAGTGAAATGTGATATTATAGATCAAGAAAAACGAGGCTCAGACCTAGAACGGAGGAAAAACGAGTAATTGACGATTAAGTACTTTTGCCATTTTGATGCCGAGGTAAGTTCGTATGTAAATGATGCATTATTATTTATGTTTTACTCGTGTTATTATTGTATGAATTGTAATTTACTCTTTGACTGAATTTGACAAAGTTGGATAAGTGAGAACGTCCCGGTTGAACCTTGGGAATAGATAGGATACAAATGTCATGACATTAGCGTTATTTGAGTTTACGTGTAAGACCATATCTGGGATATGGCATCGATATGAGATTTCTTGTAAGACCATATCTGGGATATGACATCAATATGAGATTTCGTGTAAGACCATAGCTGGACTATTGGCATCGATATGAGATCCCATGTAAGACCATATTTGGGATATGGTATTGGTATGGTATTATGTGTGCGAGATTCCCGAGTATCCTTTAGTATTCCAAGTGGTTCAATGGGAAAATTCAAAAATTATGTCAAAGACAAAGATTAATATAAGATTATGTTGAAACGGTACAGGTATGTACGTAAGGTTTATAATCAATGATTTCACGATATTGTGAGTTTATGTTCACTATGGAGATGACTTTGTGATGATCTTGTGATTATTGGTTTATACTTGTGATGTATGAAATACGTGGTAAATTTGATTGACGATTATGTGATTGGCCTTCGGACTAAATTGAGTTATGATATAGTATGCTTATTTCGCATAAATTGTGATTTATCGCATGTGAGAAAAAAGGAAGATTGGCATAAATTCCTATTAAAATGAAAGATGTAAAAGTATATGCTTGAAAAATAAATACTCATAATTAATATACATGTTTATTATGCGGTTTGAAATGATTTGTTAATTGTTGTAATATGTTACAACAGAAAGATTGCGGTTGTTGGGCTAATGCCAGAATATGCCAAATTATGCTTATAAGTTGATAGAGCAAACATTGTGACGGAATAAAATTATAACCATGAGATTATGGTAGATTATAAAATTTGTGTTCATATTGTTGAACATGATAAACACTTGGTAAGATGTGATTGAGTAAGTTATACTTATGAGACTTAAATGACATTCGTATGTATTTACATTATGTTGATAGTATGATATATGTATGGTTGAGGTTGCTTATTATTTACATATGAACTTACTAAGCTATATACATAGCTTACCCCCTTCCTTTCCTATGTCTTATAGGGTTATTAAGCTAGCTCGGGTTGGAGATTGCCGGAGATCCTATCACACTATCAAGCTATCATTTTGGGTATAAGTGAATTCAAGTATTTTAAGTCTATGGCATGTATAGGGACTATGTCAATTTGTTATGTGTGTCATTATTAATTTGGCCATATGTGTTAGCTTGTAATTGCTAATGCTTCATCTTATATATGTAGCCATGAATGAAGGCTTATGTTGATCATAAGTTTATTCATATCCTAATGCCCTCTTGTGAATGTGAAATTAGTATATTTTTAACGGGCTAAGTACGATGATATGAGCATGATAAATGATGGTATAAGAATGACATGTTATTGTTTTGTTTGTGGTTGTTTCGTTGCATTTATATGCCTGAATTTGTGCCATGTGATGTTGTGTAGATGTGTGCAAGTGAGGGTGGAAAAATGGCTTGGTAAATAGCCTTATTTTTGTCCACACGGGCGTGTGTCTAGGCCGTGTGTGACACAGGGTTTGCCCCACGGGCATGTGTTCTGGCCGTGTGTCCCCTGCACCTTAATGTTGAGAAACAGAATGTCCAGAATTAAGCACACGGGCAGAGACAAGGGCGTGTATCTCAGCCGTGTGTGCTACACGGCCTAGCACACGGGTGTATGGCACGGATGTGTGGCACAAGTCAGAGAGCAGTCTAATTTGAACACAGCCTGTAGCACGGGCGTGTCTAAGGGTCACACGGGCGTGTCCCTTTGACCACACGGGCGTGTGAGCCCTGTAACATGGAATTTTTTTTTTAAGTTTTATAAATTTTTCTAAAGTTCTCGATTCAGTCCCAAACTACTTCCAATGTATGTTTTGGGCCTCGTAGTCTTGTTTTAGGGACGATATGAATGTTGTGAAAAAGTTTTAATGAAATGCATGTATGATATGATGTAAGTCCGGTAATGCCTTGAGCCTTGTTCTAGCGTTGAATACGGGTAAGGGGTGTTACAATTTCTCGATACATGCTTCCCCTGATTTCCTATTTTTGATTCGATGATCTAATGTCTCGATACATTGAACACATGTCTCAAGACTTTACCTCATACGTCTCAAGACAAATCTCATGACTTAGCTACTCTATTTCAAACCTCTAGCTTGGATGTTTAGGTGTCTCGAGACAAGGGGTTCTTGTTTCAAGACTTAGAACGTGGCAAAACTAGCTTATCTTTGATGTTTTGCTTGTCTCAAGACAAAAGATCATTTGTCTCGAGACATGTTCAATGTGCCTCAAGACTATCTCCCAAAAATGTATGAAATGGTCTTTTGTGTTCATAGTGTCTCAAGACATGACAACTGTTGTCACATCCTATATAATTTTTATTTTTTTTGTGCGCAAGAATGAGAATAAGGGAAATACTTGCCTAGTGTTTTAGTAGCTACTTATCTATCCTAGTGATCCAAGGTTCAAGCCTCATTGTTCACACTCTTTAATTATTTTTTTTGACAATTTTTCCTCATGTTTAATGAGCATTGTCGTCCACCTCTATCACCATAATTAGGAGGATTTGTTTCCTCCATTGAAGGTAAAACTTTCCATAGTTAGGGGATACATGATCCCCTTTTTAATCCATGTCGCCCTCACTTGCCATAACCTCACATATTACCTATTTGTAAGATACATTGAACCTAGCCAAGGTTGACCAAGCATTCCACCCTCCCATTGCCGCCCATACTTCCTCTCACTTTCTTCTAATTTTCAATTCTTTTCTCACATTTTTCTCTCCATTTTGGCCAATCACCACCACCACTCATTTAATCATCTTTTTCTTCCTCCACTGTGACTCAAACCTTCTTCCACTGATCACCACCTCATGTGGTCGTATCACCTCTAGTCTTCTCATCTCCCTCCTCCCATCGCCGTTGTGGTTGCCGTCGTGCGCCACCGTAAGTCCTCTTCCACTTTTATTTATTTTTCTTCACCTACTCCTTTCTTCCCCTCTCCTTAGCCGAACTACATAACTCCACCACCGTTGGACCGCTGCTTAGCCACCATTAAACATAGCTCCTCCACCATCGGACCGTTGCTGAGCTGCCACCGCCGTCGTCATCGCCGGACCACTGTCACCGCCGGTGACCAAAAATCTTTCTTTTCTTTCCTTTCCCTCTCCTTGTTCTGTTTATCTTTTTAATTTAATCAAACTCTTTCTTTCATTGCACTGATCCTTTCTAGATCGCTCGATTTTCCGATAACGCTCTTTGAATTAATCAAGTGTAAGTAAAGATCATTTTGGGTCGTAAAAATCCTTCTCCTAGTGTTTCCTTAACATGGCCAAATGGTATAGTTCCATGAGTCATAATGGTATTTTATTATTTATTTAAGTACTATGGTACTAATACTACTTCGTATCACTTTGAAGGCCCAGTAGGGGAGACCCCTAACTTCGCATAAGAATTTATTCTCCTTTTGATAGTCTTAGATCGTGGGGTAAGTGATGTTGAGACTATATGTGATAGATCTCTTAAGTGAGAAAATATTTTCAAAGATCCACACTAATACATGTTACTTATGTGATAGATCGTCTTGCGAGATAGATAGAGTGAAACCGTTAATAAGGGTTGAGGCAAATCAGATCTAATATCTAAGGTGTGGGATCGATACCATTTATTTGTGTGGCATCGATATTTTATTATTAATAATTTAATTATATTAAAAAAATATGAATACTCTAAATATTCGTGAAAAGTTGTATAACTTATCGAGATGGATACCAAGTAAGTGATTCTAACCAAGTGGTTCTATGAAATGCATGAAAATCGATATGTTTATGTTTGTGATTATGATTTATGTGTAGATCTCATGCTCATAATATGTGATATATGGCTTATGTGTTATATGTGATGCTTTAAACATGTGCGATTTATGTATATGTGTATGATAAATCAAGATCTATGATCTAATGTGAAAAGCATGTTAAACATGTTAAAAGTGATTATTATGTGTTAAGTGATTATGAAAGCATGGTTACATGCATAAGTCTATAAGTGATCTACATGTGTTATAAGTGAAAATTACCATATCACATGCATGGGGTGGGATTTTGTGAAAGGTGGAAGCAGTGACAGTATATCTACAAATCAGTGGTGACTTGTCGACATCAGTGTTATCAGTGGCAGTTTATCTGCAAATTAGTGGTAATTTAACTGCAAATCAGTGGTGGCTTGACCACAAATGGTGTTCTGGATGGATGAGTTCTGGGGAACTCGATATTGGTGTGTAGCGGAGATGGGTAGAAATTTTATAAAATGTGCATCGATTTTTAAATATGCATCGATATGTTCATGCATAGATATCAGTGTTAAATTCCATGATCTTGATGATGTATGATTATACCATGATTGTTATATGTATGTTGATATGTATGCAACTGCACACTGAGCCTTTTAAAGCTCACCCACATTACTTATGTGTTTCTGATAATCCTCGTGGTTAGGACTCAGATTCGAACATCGGAGAGGCTCCCGGAAATAAATGATTTTCATGGTTATAGACTATTTTATATTTTTGGGACTTTCATGGACTTTTACAATTTTATTTTGGGATTTATATTTTGAGGTTATTATTGGACTGTGGCAGGGATGATTTAATTTAAAAACTATAGACAATGGAACATTTTGCATGGGTTTTAGTATGGATAAATTGTTTTAATGTTTTCTTAATAAAATTCACTTTTCGCAAACTCGTTTGATGGAAATTAAATTTTCTTTAAAATAATCATAATGATTTACAAAAAATAATAAATAAGATTTCTTCTCATGTTATGTTTTAAAATATCATATTTAAAGGTAATATTAGTACATGTTTTCAAAAATTTAATCAGTTGGTTTTAACTCGCGTTTTGGCCATCTCATGGCCCATGTAATCGCTTAGATTAGGTCGTAACGTCTAGGCCAGTTTGAGGGATTACAACTGTGTCTCAAGACCAGCATACCAAATGGTCCAAAATGCATTATCTCAAGCATTAAAATAATATCTAGGTACTACTTTAAACTCTAAATTATATAAAAAAAAGTTAGTAATTAATGGCACATTTTCACTTAAAAATAATGTTAATCCTGAGTATTTGATAGTTAAATGGGTAAATTTTGTTCATATTACGATAATGGGCATGATTTAATAAAGTATGCAATTTTATGCTTTTATGTATTAATTTTGTGCACAATTTAATTAATTCATGTTACATATTATTTTCCTCTATTTAAATGTTGCAATGGGGTCATGGAGTTGATAATTTATGAAGCTTATTTTAATTTTGCATGGGCAAGAGACTTATCCTACCTAGTTGGACGGCAAAGGCATGCAATTTGGGTCATGAAGAGGTCACATTGATTCAGTTAAAGATGTAACAGTCCGATTTTGGGGCTAGTCAGAATAGTGGTTTCGGAACTACTAATCCGAGACCAGAGAAATTATTTTTAATAATTTTATATGTGTTATATCAAGATTATATGGGTGCATGAAAATTTTGGTGATTGCGTGTTTAATTACGAAAAAGGACTAAATCGCATAAAGTGCAAAAATTTCATTTTACAAGCTAGAGGTGTCTAATAGCTATGGAATATTAAATTGGAGTACCTTAAAGTTCAATTAGGTCTTCCTAAAGGTGATGGCCGGCCAAGGGAGACAAAAGCATTAAATTGGTCAATATTTGGTGAAATTAGGTGGCTAAATGAATAAAATAAGATTAAATGAAGAAGATACCATCTTTTACTATTCTCATTTCTTCTTCCACCGAAAAATTCAAGTGAGAATAGGGGTTTTTGAAGCTCAAAATTTCAGCCAAGCTATTCTCTTCCAAGTAAGTGATTTTAGAGGTATTTCTTGATAATTTTTGTACTTTTGGAACCCCTAAAGCTTAAACTAGCTAATGAGGGGACTATTTTGCAAAATGGTTGAAATTTTAGGGATTTTCCATGTAAGTGCTTGTGTTGTTTGCTGAGTTTTTATGAAATAAAACGAATCTTGAGTATTAAATACACAATTTTTATGAAAGGTGTTTCCATGAAAACACCTAAATGGGACCTATTTGTAAAGGTTGTAATTGAGTAATAAATGCATGAAATGATTGGTATTGTGAATTTTTATAAGAGTAATAAATGTTCATCTAGCCTTTTTTAATGAGGAAATTTGATGAAAAACGATTTACGAGCCTAGGGGCAAAATCGTAATTTTGCCAAAGTATAAGGGCAAAACGATCATTTTTGCCGAACTAGAAATTTGAAGTATCATGATTTATGTAGTGATTAAATGAGTAAATTTTATTATTATAGATCAAGAAGAACGCAGAATCAACCTTGACCATGGAAAAGGCAAGGTTTCGGACTAAACCGCAAATTAACATATTTTGCACCGAGGTAAGTTTATGTGTAAACGATACATCCTTAATACATATATTTTTACCTATTGATGCATTGTATGGATGTAAATGTTTATTGGTGAAATTGAATGAAAATGATAGAAAATGGGTAAATCTCGATTGAACCTCGAAATAGAAATGTGAGTATGGATAATTATCCGTAAATATGTAATTGTTGATGGGCTGTGTGCGATACCATCGTATATATATATTATCATTGTTGGTGGGCTATGTGCGATACCACCGTAATTATCATTGTTGGTGGGCTATGTGCGATACCACCGTAATTATCATTGTTGGTGGGTTGTGTGCGATACCACCCTATTATTGATTAATGGTGGACTGTGTTCGAAACCACCGGATATCTTGTATCATTCCGAAGGGTTCATCGAGAAGCTTGTTTAAGTGTAAATTTCATGTGGCTTTGTGCTGATAAGTGCAGGGCATATGTGCAAGTAAATGTGAGTAATGCGTATGATGTGTGTTTGGGATGTGGTAAGACTTGAAGTGAGTAAGCATAGTTATGAGGATATGAATTGCTTTTACATAGCATGTAATGTTGACTGATTATTATGTGTATGATGTTTATTGTTTACATATAGACTTAATAAGCTTAAAGCTTACTCCCTCCTCTTTTCCCTTGTTTTATAGTGTCGAAGAGCCAGCTCCGGATATGGAGAAAAGCAAAGGATCACCCACATTATCAGCACATCTTGGTATAGTTAGACTTAGCATTTTCTGAGTATGGCATGTATAGGGACTAGACTTAGTTGAATGTCATATTGTTTTGGCCAAATGTGTTGGCTCATTCAAAGATGAACACTTTTGTATATGACCATAGGAGATGGCTCTTCCTTATTAATATATGAAAAGATTAGGTTATTCATGAATGTGCAAGATGCATGATTGGTTTACTTAGTTTAAGTATGCATGAATGGGTTGAAGGTTTGATGTAAATGATGTTTATATGAGTTGGGGTGATAGAAAGAACTTGGGAAATAGCCTTGTTCCTGTCCACATGGGTAGACACACAGGCGTGTGTCTAGGACGTGTGTCAACCACATGGGCGTGTCCCTAGGCCGTGTGACATTTATGGGATGATGACGTCAGAAACAGAATGTCAAGGTTTTTGCACACGAGCTAAGACACGGGCGTGTCGAGGCCGTGTGAGAGACACGAGCCACGAACACAGGTGTGTGTCCGGCCGTGTGAAAACCCCTGTAGGTTCGAATTTAAAAATAAATCCACACGGGTGTGGAACACGGGCATGTGATATGCCACACGGGCGTGTCCCTTTCTCCACACGGGAGTGTGGACTGTTTAGTGAAAATTTTCTAAGATTTTTGGGAGAGCTTCAAAGGAGCTTGGTTTGATCCCGAACCGTCCCTAAAGCGTGATTTAAGCCTTGTAGGCTTGTATAAGAGGTGTTAATAAAAGTTTTAAGTTTAGAGAGGAAAGTCAAGTCTCGGAATTGTATGATAGATTGAATATCAGCCTAGTAATGCCTCGTACCCTGCTCCGGTGTTGAATACGGGTAAGGGGTGTTACATTTAGTGGCATTAGAGCTATGGTTTAGTCGGTTCTCCAACTACCATAGCGTGTGTGAGAGTCTAGCTATACATGCCATAAATATATATTAATAGTGCGGTGACTCCTGACAATTTTAAACTATGCTTTCGTATAGTAAATGGATCCCAATCGAGCTGCTGATGACGATGCTGCTAGTAATACGTCGGCTCTCGCGCAAGGGACCGCGCCTGTAGAAAGTAGACCCGAGACTATGGGTCAAGGAGAAGAGGCTCGGGAAGCCTTTTTCCACATGATGAGTAATGGGTATACTGAGTTTTTACGAGCAAACCCTAATGCTCAACCTCCTCCACCCCCACCTATACCTCAGCAAGTCCTCGTGGCTCCTCAAGGTATAAACTTTGTAAGAATGACTAAACCCCCGGTCGATAAAATTCGAAAACAAGGGGCCGAGGAATTTAGAGCCAATATAGATGATGACCCTGAGAGAGCGGAGTTCTAGCTTGAGAACTCTATGCGGGTATTCGATGAACTCTCTTGCACGCCTGAGGAGAGCTTAAAATGTGTCGTGTCATTGCTGAGGGACTCAGTATATCGTTGGTGGAAAACACTGACATCCGTAGTACCGAGGGAGAGAGTGACATGGGACTTCTTTCTAGAAGAGTTCCGAAAGAAGTATATAAGTCAGCGATTTGTTGACCAGAAACAGAAGGAGTTCCTTGAATTGAAGCAAGACAAGATGACTGTGGCAGAGTACGAGCGCGAATTTGTTAGGCTCAGTAAGTATGCACAAGAGTGTGTGTCTACGGAAGCTATTTTGTGCAAGAGGTTCGAAGATGGGCTAAATGAGGATATCAGATTGCTAGTTCGGATCTTAGAGTTGAAAGAATTTGTGGTGTTGGTTCATAGAGCTTGCAAGGTTGAAGAGTTGAATGAGGAAAAGAGAAAAGCCATGTTTGAGGCCCGAGATGCAAGGAAGAGGCCAATGAGTAAATTGTTCCAAACTCAATCAAAAAGGTCTAAGGAAACAAACCCTCGGATGACTGCTTCAGTTGGGTATTCACACCTGGATCGCGGTAATACATATTCGAGCTCGAGAGTTCTAGCCACCTCGATGGCAAGCGTGGACAATACAAAGTCAAATAAACTGGAGTGTCCAAATTGTGGTAGACAACATACTGGGGAGTGTTGGGGAAACAACCGTAATTGCTACATGTGTGGTTCACCCGACCACTTCATTCGGAACTGTCCAGAGAGGGATGAGAAAGACAGAAAATAAGAAGTAAGAGCGAACAATGTACCTTCGAGAGGGAGACCACAAAAGAAACCTGGGGAGTGGGACTAGTAATAGAGGTGCGCCTAGAGATTCTGCTGTGAGGTCAGAGGGCAGAGCACCTATAAGGACTTATGCCATTCGCGCTCGCGAAGAGGCATCATCTCCCGATGTGATAACGGGTACTTTTTCTCTTCATGATATCTCTGTTATTGCTTTGATTGATCCGGGTCTACCCATTCTTATATTTGCATGAAATTAGCATCTAGCATGAGTATGATTGTTGAGTCTACGTAATTTGTGATAAAAGTGTCAAACCCGTTAGGCAAGCATGTGCTAGTTGACAAAGTGTGTAGAAATTGTCCCTTGACAATTAGAAGTCATTGTTTTCTGGCTAATCTCATGCTGTTTCTGTTTGATGAATTTGATCTGATTCTTGGCATGGATTGGTTGACTACTCATAATGTTTTAGTAAACTGTGGTAGTAAGTTTATAAAATTGAGATGTGTAAATGGAGATGTCATTCGGGTTGAATCAGGTAAATCGAAGAATATGCCTGTAGTGATTTCGTCTATGGTAGCTGAAAAATACTTGAGAAAAGGGTATGAGTCCTATCTCGCCTTTGTGTTGAATACTCAAGAGTTAGAGGTAAAGATTGAATCAGTGCCTGTGGTGTGCGAGTATCCGGACGTGTTTCCGGAAGAGTTACCCGGATTGCCTCCAGTTAGAGAGGTTGAGTTTGGTATTGAGTTAGTTCTGGGAATAGCACCTATTTCGGTTGCCCCATATAGGATGGCGCCATTAGAGTTAAAGGAGTTAAAGGTTCAGTTGCAAGAGTTAACGGATAAGGGTTTTACAAGACCGAGCTATTCACCGTGGGGTGCACCGGTACTTTTTGTGAAGAAAAAGGACGGGTCGATTAGATTGTGTATAGACTACAGACAACTCAACAAAGTGACAGTGAAGAATAAGTATCCTTTGCCAAGGATAGATGATTTGTTCGACCAATTGAAGGGAGCTACGGTGTTTTCTAAGATAGACCTGAGGTTTGGTTATTACCAGTTGAGAGTTAAGGAGCCAGATGTTCCGAAAACTGCATTTCGGACGAGGTATGGCCATTACGAGTTCCTTGTCATGCCATTTGGCTTAACGAATGCTCCTGCAGTCTTTATGGATTTAATGAACAGTATCTTCCGACCGTATTTAGATAAGTTTGTAGTTGTTTTTATCGATGACATACTAATTTTTTCTGGGAATGAGAATGAGCACGCGGAGCACCTAAGAACTGTTTTGCAGACTCTAAGAGATAAGTAGTTGTATGCTAAGTTTAGTAAGAGTGAGTTTTGGCTCTGAGAGGTCGGATTCTTAGGACACATTGTGTCGGTGACGGCATTAGAGTTGATCCGAGCAAGATCTCAGCTACTGTGGAGTGGAAACCACCGAGGAATGTGTCAGAGATTAGGAGCTTTTTGGGTTTAGCGGGTTACTACAGACGGTTTGTTAAAGGGTTCTCCATGATTGCTACCCTGATGGCGAGACTGTTACATAAAGATGTTAAGTTGGAATGGACCGAGAAATGCTAACAGAGTTTTGAGAAATTGAAAGCTTTGTTGACTGAAGCACCGATTTTAGTACAACCTGAATCGGGAAAGGAGTATATGGTCTACAGTGATGCGTCATTAAATGGTCTTGGCTGTGTGTTGATTCAAGATGGTAAAGTAGTAGCTTACGCCTCGAGACAGCTAAAACCGCATGAGAAGAATTATCCGACTCACGATTTGGAGTTGGCTGCGATCGTTTTCGCTTTGAAGATTTTGCGTCATTATTTGTATGGTGAAAAGTGCCGAATCTTTACTAATCACAAAAGTTTGAAGTACCTAATGAACCAAAAATATTTAAATTTGCGACAACGCCAATGGCTTGAATTATTGAAGGATTATGAGCTAGTAATCGATTACCATCCGGGGAAAGCGAATGTAGTTGCGGATGCCTTGAGCAGAAAATCCCTATATGCTTTGAGAGCTATGAGTACGAGCTTAGCGTTGTCTAATGATGGTGCTATATTGGCCGAGTTGAGGGCTAGACCATTATTTCTTCGGCAGATATGTGAAGCTCAAAAGAATGATAGTGAGATGCAAGTTAAGAGAGCTCAGTGCGAAACGGGAAATAATTCTGATTTTAGGGTTGGTCCAGATGATTGTTTGATGTTTCATGATAGAGTTTGTGTACCTAAAGATGACGAGTTAATTCGGGAAATTTTACATGAAGCACACAGTGGTTGCTTGTCAGTACATCCGGGCAGCACAAAAATGTCTAATGATTTAAAGAAGTTGTATTGGTGGTCGGGTATGAAAAGAGATATCTCCGAGTTTGTTACAAAGTGTTTGATATGTCAACAAGTGAAAGCCGAGCATCAAGTACCTTCGAAATTACTTCAACCAGTGATGGTTCCCGAGTGGAAGTGGGATCAAATCACAATGGATTTCATAACGGGGTTACCTATGACTCTGAAAAAGAAAGATGCTGTGTGGGTTATTGTAGATAGATTAACCAAAACGGCTCCCTTTATACTGGTGCGTGTAGATTACTCGCTTGACAAGTTGGCTGAACTGTATATTGCTGAGGTTGTGAGATTACATGGGATACCTATATCCATTATATCGAATAGAGATCCAAGGTTTACTTCGAGGTTTTGGAAGAAGTTGCAGGAAGCCTTGGGTACAAAACTGAATTTTAGTACTGCGTTCCATCCGCAAACCGATGGCCAGTCCGAAAGAGTGGTTCAAGTTCTTGAGGATATGCTCTGATGCTGTGATTTAGAGTTCGAAGGTAGTTGGGAAAAATATCTACCTTTGGTTGAGTTTGCCTACAACAATAGTTATCAGTCGAGTATACAGATGGCACCGTACGAAGCATTATATGGTCGCAAGTGTCAGACTCCTTTGTATTGGACCGAACTTAGAGAAAAGCAAATTCATGGGGTTGACCTAGTTAGAGAAATCGAGGAGAAATTGAAAGTGATCCGTGATAGTCTGAAAGTTGCTTCAGATCGACAAAAGTCATATATGGATTTGAAAAGGAAAGAAATTGAGTTTCAGGTGGGGGATAAAGTATTCCTGAAATTATCCCCGTGGAAGAAAATATTGAGATTTGGTCGAAAGGGCAAATTGAGTCCACGATTCATAAGGCCGTATGAGGTTATTGAAAGGATTGGACCAGTAGCTTACCAGTTAGCTTTGCCGGTGAAGTTAGAGAGAATACACAACGTGTTTCATGTGTCGATGTTGCGACGGTATCATTCCGATCCTTCGCATGTGATCCCTCTGACCGAGATCGAGGTACGACCGGACATGACCTATGAAGAGGAACATATTAAAATTTGGCTCGAGAGGTTAAACAGTTGAGAAACAAAAGTATAGCCTTAGTGAAAGTGTTGTGGCAAAAACACGGTGTAGAAGAGGCTACGTAGGAACTGGAAGAAGCCATGAAAGAATAGTACCCAAACCTCTTTACCGATAAGATTTTCGAGGACAAAAATCTCTAAAGGGGGGAGAGTTGTAACAGCCCGATTTTGGGGCTAGTCGGAATAGTGGTTTCGAAACTACTAATCCAAGACAAGAGAAATTATTTTTAATAATTTTATATGTGTTATATCAAGATTATATGGGTGCATGAAAATTTTGGTGCATTAATTTTGGTGATTGCATGTTTAATTATGAAAAAGGACTAAATCGCATAAAGTGTGAAAGTTTCATTTTACAAGCTAGAGGTGTCTAATAGCTATGGAATATTAAATTGGAGGTCCGAAAAGTGCAATTAGGCCTTCCTAAAGGTGATGGCCGACCAAGGGAGACAAGAGCATTAAATTGGTCAATATTTGGTGAAATTAGGTGGCTAAATGAATAAAATAAGATTAAATGAAGAAGATATCATCTTTTACTATTCTCATTTCTTCTTCCACCAAAATTTCAAGTGAGAATAGGGGTTTTTGAAGCTCAAACTTTCAGCCAAGCTATTATCTTCCAAGTAAGTGATTTTAGAGGTCTTTCTTGATAATTTTTGTACTTTTAGAACCCCTAAAGCTTAAACAAGCTAATGAGGGGACTATTTTGCAAAATGGTTGAAAGTTTAGGGATTTTCCATGTGAGTGCTTATGTTGTTTGCTGAGTTTTTATGAAATAAAACGAATCTTGAGTATTAAATACACAATTTTTGTGAAAGGTGTTTCCATGAAAACACATAAATGGGACCTATTTGTAAAGGTTGTAATTGAGTAATAAATGCATGAAATGATTGGTATTGTGAATTGTTATAAGAGTAATAAATGTTCAGCTAGGCTTGTTTAATGAGGAAATTTGATGAAAAACGGTTTACGAGCCTAGGGGAAAAATCGTAATTTTGCCAAAGTATAAGGGCAAAACGGTCATTTTTGCCGAAATAGAAATTTGAGGTATCATGATTTATGTAGTGATTAAATGAGTAAATTTTATTATTATAGATCAAGACGAACGCGGAATCAACCTTGACCAGGGAAAAGGCAAGGTTTCAGACTAAACTGCAAATTAACATATTTTGCACCGAGGTAAGTTTATGTGTAAACGATACATCCTTAATACATATATTTTTACCTATTGATGCATTGTATGGATATAAATGTTTATTGGTGAAATTGATTGAAAATGATAGAAAATGGGTAAATCTCGATTGAACCTCGAAATAGAAATGTGAGTACGGATAATTATCCGTAAATATGTAATTGTTGGTGGGCTGTGTGCGATACCACCTTGTTATTTATTCATGATGGGCTATGTGCGATACCATCGTATATATATATTATCATTGTTGGTGGGCTATGTGCGATACCACTGTAATTATCATTGTTGGTGGGCTATGTGCGATACCACCGTAATTATCATTGTTGGTGGGCTGTGTGCGATACCACCCTATTATTGATTAATGGTGGGCTGTGTGCGAAACCACCGGGTATCTTGTATCATTCCGAAGGGTTCATCGAGAAGCTTGTTTAAGTGTAAATTTCATGTGGCTTTGTGGTGATAAGTGCAGGGCATATGTGCAAGTAAATGTGAGTAATGCATATGATGTGTGTTTGGGATGTGGTAAGACTTGATGTGAGTAAGCATAGTTATGAGGATATGAATTGCTTTTACATAGCATGTAATGTTGACTGATTATTATGTGTATGATGTTTATTGTTTACATATAGACTTACTAAGCTTAAAGCTTACTCCCTTCTCTTTTCCCTTGTTTTATAGTGTCGAAGAGCCAGCTCGGGATACGAAGAAAAGCAATGGATCACCCACACTATCAGCACATCTTGGTATAGTTAGACTTAGCATTTTGAGTATGGCATGTATAGGGACTAGACTTAGTTGAATGTCATATTGTTTTGGCCAAATGTGTTGGCTCATTCAAATGCGTTGTCCCTAAACCCTAAACCCTAAACCCTAGGGAGACCTTTTATGGCCACAGGAAGAAGATTAATAGACGTGCAAAAATATGAACTCACGATGAGAGTTCAAGACGACCAAGTAACATTTAATGTTCTTAAAGAATTGAAATATTTCGGTACGACGGAGGAATATTCAGTAATGGAGAAGCTAAAGACCTTAGTTTATATGGAGTTTGAGAATAATTTTATAGAGGACCCATTGGAAAACACTTTAGTGTCTGAACCATTAGTAGATGAAGAAGGTAATGAAAGTATGGCTTTGATGAAAGCCAATCCAAGGGACTATGTTCAACCAGCATGGTTTGAATCATTAGACTTGGAAGCTCGGGAATTTACACAACCGAAGTTTTCAATTGAGGAACCACCCAAACTGGAACTTAAGGTACTTCCTTCTCATTTGAAATATGTTTATTTGGGTAACAGTTCTACTTTGCCTGTGATTATTCCAGCAGAACTAATAGAACACCAAGAGGAGTAGCTGATCGAAGTATTAAAGAAATTTAAAAAGGTGATTGGTTGGACCATAGCTGATATCCAAGGAATAAATCCTTTCTTTTGTATGCATAAGATTATCCTAGAGGAGGGTGAAAGAGGTAGAATCGGTGGGCAAAGGAGACTCAATCCAATCATGAAGGAGGTAATTCGAAAGGAAGTTATCAAATGGTTAGATGCGGGAATTATCTACCCCGTCTTGGATAGTTCGTGGGTAAGTTTGGTACAGTGTGTAACAAAGAAAGGTGGAATCACAATTGTTGAGAATGAACAAAATGAGTTAATCCTGAAAAGGACGGTCACAGGTTTGAGAATCTGTATTGACTATAGAAAATTGAACAAAACCACTCGAAAGGACTATTTTTCGCTACCTTTTATGGATCAAATGTTGGATCGACTGGTAGGTAACGAATATTACTATTTCTTAGATGGATATTCTAGATATAACCAAATAGTTGTAGCCCCAGAAGACCAACACAAAATGAATTTTTACTTTCCCGTACGGTACGTTTTCTTTTAGGCGGATGCCTTTTGGTTTATGTAATGCACCTACCACATTTCAGCGATGCATGACAGCAATATTTATTGATATGATAGAAAATTTTGCTGAGGTATTCATGAATGATTTTTCTATTTTTGGTAACACTTATGATGTTTGTTTGAATAATTTGGCTAAGGTACTGAAGAGATGCGATGAGACAAATCTTGTCGTTAATTGGGAGAAATGTCATTTTATGGTTAAGGAGGAAATTGTCTTAGGACATAAAATATCCAAAAAAAGGGATTGAAGCTGACAAAGCAAAAGTGGAAGTAATTGAAAAATTACCACCACCAATCATTGTTAAAGGAGTTCGGAGTTTTTTAGGCCATGTCGATTTTTACTGAAGGTTTATGAAAGATTTTTCAAATATTTCCAAGCCTTTGTGTATGCTATTAGAAAAAAGACACCAATTTTGAGTTTGATAAAGCATGCTTGGAAGCTTTTGAAGAATTGAAAAATTGGTTAATCTCAGGCCCAATAATTGTTACACCTGATTGGAACTCACCTTTTGAGTTAATGTGTGATACAAGCGATTTTGCTGTTGGCGCTATGATGTGTCGAAGAAGAAACAAAGTGTTTCAACCTATCTACCATGCATTCAGAACTTTGACAGGAGCCCAAATTAATTATATGGTAACTAAAAAAGAACTTTTTTCTATAGTTTTTGTTGACAAGTCACTGTTTTTATTGATCACGCAACTATTAAATACTTACTTATGAAGAAAGATGATGAACCAAGGCTAATTCAATGGATACTTTTACTCGAAGAATTTGACCTTGAGATCCAAGACAAAAAGGGTGTTGAAAATCAAGTAGCTGATCATCTGTCGAGATTGGAACAAAATGAGATAACCCATTCACTTGCTCTTATCAATGAGAATTTTCCAAATGAGCATATCTTCGAGGTAAGTCAAATTCATGAAACACCTTGGTTTGCTGATTTTGCAAATGATTTAGCATGTGGAATAATACCTCGAGACATGACATACCAAAAAAAGAAGAAATTCCTTCATGATAGTCGATATTATTTTTGGGAGAATCATTTTTTTTAAACAATGTGCAGATAACATAATCAAGAAGTGCGTAGTTGGAAGTGAAATTGATGAGATCATGCATCACTGCCATTCATCTCCAAGTGGGGGACACTTTGGTGGTTCCCATACTGTAGCGAAGATTTTACAAGAAGGATTCTTTTGGCCTACAGCATTTAAGGATGTGTATGCATATGTGAAAATTGTGATAGATACCAAAGGACTGAAACATATCAATGAGGAACGAGATGCCCTTGACAAACATTTTAGAGGTAGAATTATTTGACGTATGGGGCATTGATTTTCTAGGCTCATTTCCTTCTTCTTATGGAAACATGTATATTGTAGTAGCTGTGGATTACGTATCCAAGTGGGTGGAAGACGAGGCATACCCAACGAATGATGCTAAGGTTGTCATGCGATTCCTACATAAGCATGTGTTTGCACGGTTTGGGACTCCGAGAGCTATAATTAGCGATGAAAGATCTCACTTTGTAAACAAATGGCTTAAGTGGTTGCTTGATAAGTATGATGTGAGACACAAAATTTCCATTGCCTATCATCCACAGTCAAATGGGCAAGTTGAAAGGGTGAACCGTGAGATCAAAAGAATCCTTGAGAAAGTGGTTTGACCTAATAGAAAAGATTGGTCCCGAAGGCTTGATGATGCTCTATGGTCATATCGAATAGCTTTTTAGACACCGTTAGGAATGAATCCTTATCGATTAGTCTTTAGGAAGGCATGTCATTTGTCGCTTGAGTAGGAAAATAAAGCTCACTGAGCCTTGAAACAATTAAATTTGGATCTAAAGTATGCCGATGAGAGAAGAATGCTACAACTTGACAAGTTGGAGGAGTTGAGGTAATTTTTGTACGAGAATGCTAAGATGTGTAAAGAAAAGATTAAGAGATGGCATGACAGTCGTATACAACCTCGTGAATTCAAAAAAGGTCAAAAATGTTATTTAATTCAAGGCTAAGGTTATTTCTTAGGAAGCTCAAATCCTGATGGACTGGACCTTTTACCATTCACAAAGTTTATCCATATGGAGCCATAGAATTTGCTTGACAACAATGGAGGTACGTTTAAAGTTAATGGTCAACATTTCAAGCACGATTGGGATGGTGAAGTTGAGCGAGTTGAAACCTCGTTCAATTTAATAGACCTTGATTTTAATATTTTTATTTTTAATAAATGGCATATTTAGAAATTATTTTTCTTGAATTATTATATTAAACTCATTCTTTCTAATGAGATTGGAACTTAAGCAGGACCATTAGTGACCCCTCAAACCTTTCCTGTGATATTAATTTAATGTAATTTTTTGAGAAGAAATTTTCTAAGTAGCCTAAAAGGAATTTTCAGTTTTAATTTTAATTGTTTATGTTTAATAAGAGGGTTAATTTGGCCCAAGTACTAATCAGTTTATTTTTTCTAGTTCAATTCAATTTTTCAAGAAATAATTGCAGTTTGGGCTCGAGGCCCAAAACAATGAAGAGGAGGACAATTACCCATATATGTGCCATCCATAAACCCCCTAAAACCCTAAGTTTTGTTGCCACTTTTATTCCCTACATACCTTGCCGCCCAAGTCACTACCTTTTGCTAAATTTTAGATAAAATTTACCCTAATCTACTATTATATAAACCCCTCTTTACCACCATATTTTTCACACCATTCAAGCAATTAGCTTCAACCCTAGCCACCTATTTCCTTTCTCTTTTCCATCGGTCTCAAATCTCAAAAGTTCTCCCCAAATTTCCTCTCCTTGTCACAAAACCAAAGTATTGCCACCACAAGCCTATTGCCAGAGCAATCCCACTATCGTGACATCGCCACCGCAATCCTTTTCCCGCTGCAACATAATCACCCTCGCCACTTATTTTTTGCTACAACCTCCACCACAAAAAAGCTAAAAGTATTCTTTTCTTTTGGGAAAAGTCACCATGTCTCGCAAAAGAACTAGATCTTCCAAAACTACTACCGAAAATCCAATTGTGATTTAAGATGAGGAAGCGAGGGAAAGATTTGATTCCATCTTCAAAAATCAACTCACGATGCTAGAAAAAAGGTTTCAATTTGGAGAGAAATGACAAGATGATTATGCCGTTGTCAATTTGAAAAACAATTGATGCTTCAAATTGGAATCAATTTTGTGATGCATTTCAATGCTTGAAGAGGAATTAGTGCGAGAGTTCTATGCTCAT
The DNA here is from genome assembly GCA_025698515.1 of Gossypium sturtianum. Taxonomy (NCBI): domain Eukaryota; kingdom Viridiplantae; phylum Streptophyta; class Magnoliopsida; order Malvales; family Malvaceae; genus Gossypium; species Gossypium sturtianum. Next base: position 73,131,272 of record CM046947.1, on the reverse strand, counting down.
TTAACCACGCCATACGCTAATGAGGTTCTTGTTCGTAAAACGAAGGTACCTCTTACTTCTAACTCCATTAATTATTTGTATAACTTACCTGATATTGAAGAACATGAGTACTCAACCATGATGACAAATATCAATTGGAATATTTCTTCAACAAGTACTTATGTAACAACCCATTTCTTTGAAATGTCAAAATAGTGGTTTCGGGGCCACAAATCTAACGTTTGTGTAACACCCTTACCCGTGTTCTACACCAAAACCGGGCATGACGCATTACCGGACTTAACTCACTTGGTCATGTAACTTTAGTCTATAGAATTTCATTCTAACTTGAAACATCTCTTTCACAGTCAAAATGTTCTCATTAAAGGCCTACGAGGCCATAACCAAACATACGGAGGGTCTCGGAACCCAACCGGGAACTTCTGTGTACTTGAAAATTTTTGTCTAAACAGGGGCCACACGCCCGTGTGAAATGGGGCACGCCCGTGTGGGCAGGCCGTGTGGTCGCACATGCCCATGTCCCTACCCCGTGTGGGATTTATTTTCATTTCGAACCTACAGGGGTTTTCACACGGCCGGACACACGCCCGTGTTCTTGGCCCGTGTGCTCCACACAGCCTAGACACTCCCGTATCCTAGCTCGTGTGTAAAAACCTGGGCATTCTATTTGTGACGTCAGCAACCTCATAAGGGACACACGGCCTAGGAACACGCCTGTGTGGCTAGCCCGTGGTCGACACTGACTTGCAACTTTAATAAGCAGGGGACACACGGCCTAGTCACACACCCATGGGACTGATCGTGTGTCACACTCGGCCTAGACACACGCCCATGTGTCTACCCATGTGGACATGAACAAGGCTATTTGCCAAATTCTTTTGTCACCCTAGTTCACATAACATGATCCGATACAACAAATCACCAAATAAGTCGATTTGTGCACAAACACTTTCTTGAATAACTTCATATTTCATAAATTAATCATAATGAGCCATCAACTATGGCAATGTACAAAAGAGTTCATCTTTAAAGGAGCCAATACATACTTGGCATAAATAACAAAACAATTCACTAAGTCTAGCCCCTATACATGCCATACTCAAAATGCTAGTTTTATACATATACCGAGATGAGCTGATAGTGTGGGTGATCTTCCAATTATCTTCGTATCCCGACCCGGCTCCTTGACACTATAGAACAAGGGGAAAGGAAAGGGAGTAAGCTTTAAGCTTAGTAAGTTTACATGTAAACAATAAACATCATAATATGAGCTAATCAATAAATAGCATTTCATAATAAGTAAGAACAATCCACATTCCAAGATGATGCTTACTTAATTAATCTCTTACCACATTCCAACCATATCACAAGCCAAATGCTCATGTTATTTAACATAAATCCCTGCACTTATCACCACATGATCACATAAAACAACACATCACAAATTTCATAATAACCATTCATGGTAATACCAAACACTCGGTGGTTTCGCACTTAGCCCACCATTTATCTTTAATTAAGGTGGTATTGCACATAACCCACCAACAAGAATAATTACGGTGGTATCGCACTTAGCCCACCAAATGATAATATAAACGATGGTATCGCACACAGCCCATTGTGAATGAATAGTAAGGTGGTATCTCATTTAGCCCACCACGAAGAGTATTTACGGTGGTATCGCATATAGCCCACCATTAATCAATAATTTAAACTCACACGGGAATTACTCAATATCTATTGAATTCAATTCATCTCAATCATGAATAATTCTATTCACACAATGCACCATTTATTAACAACATGTATATTCGAAATGAATAGTTTACACATAAACTTACCTCGGTGCAAAATGTGTTAATTTGCAGTTTAAACCGTAACCTTGCCTTTTCCTCGGTCAAGGTTAATCCCGCGCTCTTCTTGATCTATAACAACAAAATTTCACTCATTCAATCATTTTATATTCATAATACATCATAACCTCTACTTGGGCAAAAATGACCATTTTGCCCTTATACTATGGCAAAATTATGATTTTGCCCCGAGGCTCGTAAATTATTTTTCACCACATTTTCTCATTAAACAAGCCTAGCTGAAGATTTATTTCTCTTACAACAACTTACAAAACCATTTATTTCATGCATTTATTACACAATTTCAATCTTTGCAAATAAGTCTTATTTAGGTGTTTCCATGGTAACACCCTTCACAAAAGTTGTTTCTCATCTCACTAACATTCATTTTCTTCCATAAGAACTCAGCTAATAACATAAACTCTTTCATGGAAAGTCCCTAGACTATCAACCATATTGCAATTAGTCCCCTCATTAGCTAGCTTAAGCTTTGGGGGTTCCAAAAATACAAAAATCATCAAGAAAGACCTCTAAAATCACTTACTTGCTAGAGAATATGTTGGCTGATAGTTTGAGCTTCAAAACCCCTATTTCTTGCTGAAAATTTCGGTAAGAGAGGAGGAGAAATGAAAAAGATGATAGCTTTCTTTTTACTAATCTTATTTTATTCATTTTTATCACCTAACACTACCAAATTTTGACTCATTTAATGCTCTTGTCACTCTCCTAGTTCCCTTGGCCGGCCATCATATTTAGGGAGGTCTAATTTCACTTTAAGGACCCCATTAATATTCCATAACTATCAAACACTTCTATCTTATATATTAGAACTTTCGCACTTTATGCGATTTAGTCCTTTTTCACAATTAAGCACACAATTGCTAAAATTAAGGCATCAAAATTCCCATGCAACTTTATAATCATGCTATAATGCATAAAATAATACCAAAATAATTTTTCTCAACCTCAGATTAATGGTCCCAAGACCACTATTCCGACTAGCCCCAAAATCGGGCTGTTACAACTCTCCCCTCCTTTAGAGATTTTCGCCCTCGAAAATCTTACCGGTAAAAAGGTTTGGATATTGTTCTCTCATGGCTTCTTCCGGTTCCCAAGTAGCTTCTTCCACACCGTGTTTTCTCCATAACACTTTTACTAAGTCTATGTTCTTATTCCTCAACTGTTTCACCTCTCGAGCCATAATCTTAATTGGCTCATCTTCATAAGTCATGTCCGGTCGTATCTTAATTTCTGATGGAGGGTTTACATGCGAAGGATCGGAACGATATTGCCGCAACATCGATACATGAAACACGTTTTGTATTTTCTCTAACTCTACCGGTAAAGCCAACCGGTATGCCACTAGCCCAATCCTTTCAGTAATTTCATATGGCCCTATGAATCGTGGACTCAATTTGCCCTTTCGACCAAATCTCAATATTTTCTTCCACGGGGATACTTTCAGAAATACCTTGTCGCCCACTTGAAACTCGATTTCTTTTCTTTTCAAATCCGTGTATGACTTTTGTCGGTCCGATGCAGCTTTCAGACTATTACGGATCACTTTCACTTTCTCCTCGATTTCCTTAACTAGATCAACCCTATGAATTTGCTTCTCATTAGGCTCAGTCCAATACAAGGGAGTCCGACACTTACGACCATACAAGGCTTCGTACGGAGCCATCCGTATAATCGACTGATAACTGTTGTTGTAGGCAAACTCAACCAAAGGTAGGTATCTTTCCCAACTACCTTCAAATTCTAACACACAGCATCGGAGCATATCCTCAAGAACTTGAATCACTCTTTCAGATTGGCCGTCAGTTTGAGGATGGAATGCAGTACTAAAATTCAGCCTTGTACCCAAGGCCTCCTGCAACTTCTTCCAAAACCTCGAAGTAAATCTCGAATCTCTATCCGAGATAATAGATACAGGCACTCCTGTAATCTCACCACCTCAGCAATATACAACTCGGCCAACTTATCCAGTGAATAATCTACTCACACCGGTATAAAGTGAGCCGACTTCGTTAGTCTATCAACAACAACCCACACAGCATCTTTCTTTTTCAGAGTCATAGGCAACCCCGTCACAAAATCCATGGTGATCCAATCCCACTTCCACTCGGGAACCATCATCGATCAAGCGATCCGATGGTACTTGATGCTCGACTTTCACTTGGCGATGGATCAAACATCTTGTCACGAACTCAGAGATGTCTCTTTTCATACCCGACCACCAATAAAATTGCTTCAAATCAATGTACATTTTCGTGCTACTGGGATGTACTGACAAATGACCACTGTGTGCTTCACATAGAATTTTCTGGATCAACTCCTCATCTTTTGGTACACAAATCCTGTCGTGAAACATCAAGCAACCATCCGAACTCACCCAAAAGTCAGAATCATTTCTCGATTCACACTTAACTCTCTTAGCTTGCATCTCATTATCATTATTTTCAGCCTCACATATCTGTTGAATAAATAATGATCAGACAACGCTAAACTCGTACTCATGGCCCTCAAAGCATACAGAGATTTTCTACTCAAGGCATCCGCCACTTCATTTGCTTTCCCCGGATGATAATCAATTACTAGCTCATAGTCCTTCAATAATTCAAGCCACCGCCGTTGTCATTGTAACACCCCAAACCCGGCCTAGACGTTATGACCGGATCTGGCATGTCACATGGATAAGTTGTTTGAAAACTAAGTGTTCGTTACAAACTTTGTATTCTTTTTGAAGCCTTCGAGCTATGTTGTGTGTGAAATTCAAATATGCTTTTACGGTGTTATTGTAAAAATGTTGTTAATTCTTTTATTTTGAAACTTTGTTTATAACAGAAATCAGATTAAGTGATTTGCGAAATTGCAATATCTTGAAAAATATTTTCGACGTTTAAGAGAATCCAGTATTTTATCAATTATAGTTTGTAAACCGTTCGTTAACATTTTGGAAAATAGTTATTAATGTTTTAGGAAAATCCCGTATTGAACATTTAATAGTAAATATCAACCGAATTAAAAGCTAAAACCAAATTAAAATCCCAAAGGCCTTATTACAAAAAATAACCCAAATTAAATAATCTTAAAATAAAGTAAAACGGAATTTACTAAAGTTACGATGTGTGGCCACCACAGAGTCTACCTCGGCTCCAAATCCTCAATGCTGGGGATTACCTGCAAGATTAAAGCAGAGGGGGTGAGTTACGAGAACTCAGTGTGTAATCCCCTAATCGGACATTAACTGGGCCCGAGCCCATTCAGATGCAACCTGGGCCTTAGCCCTTACAAAAACAAACTGGCCTGAGGCCCATTCAGAATCAAACTGGGCCTTAGCCCTATTAGCATGGTTATACAGATAATATATGCAATGCAACCTGGCCCAGCCTAGTAATCCATCCGCTATACACCACCCGTACCAGCCCAACACACCTGTGGGGATTTCTACAATCAACCCTCCATCCGTTACACACCTCGATGGCAGTCACGCTGCTCATCGCTGAAATTGTGGCAAAGCCACCAGAATAACAGAATATACGTGGCATAGCCACCAGACAAAATGTGACAGAGTCACCAGAATATGTGGTAGAGCCACCAGATTACACTTCCCCGATCACCAATATCCCGATCCCATGCAACATACCATGACATAATAATATAGTGCATGCATGAACGTACCAATATAGCAGATAAACAAAATACACAGTCATGCCAAATCTACCCGTAAGGGTATAATCATAAATTACTCACCTGGGCTATTTCCAATTCACCCACTAGGGTATCTTATTAGATCACCCATTATGGGTATTTTGGCTTTAAACCGACACACAGAATAATACATAACAAAACGAATAAAGGTGTGAAATTACACACCTGATACGAGCGTAGATTGAATCCTCGAGATTACGCACCTATGATTCCATACACTTAAACCATTAGTCTTAATCTCAGTAGGACGTATCCATAAGATTGAAAATAACAACCCAATTCACACCTCTTACCATGAACGTCGGCAACTCCTTGCTATGTTTGAGAGTTCGGTTCACTTCCTCCAATCACAAATCGAGTTCCTAAGAAAGGGGTACGAGTTAGCGATGTTATCACAAAATAACGAAGGAACGGCCTTTCGGCCTAAATAATCTTAGGATAAGAACGTCCATCCATCACCTATAATCGGCCAAGACCAACTTACCACCCACTTCACGAGAACCCAAAGCTAAAAAGAGGCCGAGAGAGTGTGCTAGCACTCCAACAGGTTCGGCCTTAGAGAGAAGGAATAGAGTGAGAATTTCAGCTTTTAGAGAGGAGATAAAAACAAGAACCGATGGCAAGGAAAAAAAAAAAATATTACCTTGTGCTCACAACGGTGCCAAATAGCCAAGGTAGGCCTGGCAGACAAAAGAGACTACAAGTACCTTGCTTCTTGATGCTCGGCTAAGGGAACAAAACGAAAGAAAAAGAGAAGCAATAGACGAAAGAAAGAGAAAAAGATAAGTAAGGAAGGGTTCGGCTCTTATCAAAGAGTAGTAGGAACAACTTGAAGCTTGAGAGAAGAGAGGGAGAAGATGAATTCGGCCAGCAAAAACAAAAACAAGAAAGGAATAGACTTGTAATGCCTTAAGGAAAGAAAAGATGCACAAAACGCAGAGAGAAAAGAAACAAGAAAAGCTCCCAAATAATTTCAGCACACAACCTCCCCCAAAACCGAATGTGCATCCCCCTACCCCCTAGCCGAATTTCACCCCCTAACACTTCCCACTTTCGGCCAAACTCCCCACTCCACCGAATCCCATGATTCTCTCCCCAACTTGCTCCTCAATCCACTCCCCATCATCCATTCAAACCCCTTGACCAAGTCCTCAACTATCCCATTAGAGTTCGATCCAGACTCAGCTACTTCCCCTTCCTGAGCATAAAAATATAACTCCTTTTGTAGCATGTGGGATTCGAACCCCACTCCCCTTACTTGCATGCTGACGCCAACACCATTAAGACATATGCTCATTTTTGTGATAACAAAATACACTTAATTAACCTTAAGTCCTGCTTTCACTAGCTCACCCCACTAAAGTGCTCAAAAACCAAACTTTCACCAGGGCCTAGGCTCGACCCTGAGCCTTCCCAGGACCCCCAAACACAGCCAAATAACAAGCTTAGCTAGCCAAACACATAGAATAGTGCAAAATGCCAAACCCCTAATTTTAGGATGTTACAGTCGTAAATTCAAATCCTTTTGGTCCATTAAGTATTTCAAACTCTTATGATCAGTGAATATTCAACACTTCTCACCATATAAATAATGTCGCCAAATCCTCAATGCGAAAACAATCACAGCCAACTCCAAATCATGAGTCAGATAATTTTTCTCGTGCGGTTTTAGCTATCTCGAGGTGTAAGCTACTACCTTACCCTCTTGCATCAATACACAGCCGAGCCCAGTAAATGATGCATCACTATATACCACAAACTCCTTGCCCGACTCAGGTTGCACTAAAATCAGTGCCTCAGTCAACAATGTTTTCAATCTCTCGAAACTCTATTGACATTTTTCAGTCCATTCAAACTTAACATCTTTATGCAACAGTTTCGTCATCGGGGTAGCAATCATGGAGAATCCCTTCACAAACCATCTGTAGTACCCCACTAAACCCAAAAAGCTTCTAACTTCCGACACATTTCTTGGCGGTTTCCACTCTACAATAGCTGAGATCTTACTATCAACTCTAATACCATCACCTGACACAATGTGTCCCAGGAATCTGACCTCTCGGAGCTAAAACTCACTCTTGCTAAATTTAGCATACAACTGCTTGTCTCTTAAAGTCTGCAAAATAATTCTCAGATGCTCTGCATGTTTACTCTCATTCCGAGAATAAACTAATATGTCGTCAATAAAAACGACTACAAACTTGTCCAAGTACAGTCGGAAGATGCGATTCATCAAGTCCATGAAAATTGCACGAGCATTCATTAAACCAAATGGCATGACAAGAAACTCATAATGGCCATACCTCATTCGAAATGCAGTTTTCGGCACATCTTGCTCTTTAACCCTCAACTGATAATTACCAGACCTTAATATATCTTGGAGAACACTGTAGCTCCCTTCAGTTTGTCAAATAAGTCATCTATCCTTGGAAAAGGATACTTATTTTTCACGGTCACTTTATTGAGCTGTCTGTAGTCTATGCACAATATCATCGACCCATCTTTCTTCTTCACAAAAAGTACCGGAGCACCCCACGATGAATAGCTCGGTCTTGCAAAACCTTTTTCCGTTAACTCTTGCAACTGAACCTTCAATTCTTTCAACTATAATGGTGCCATCCTATACAGAGCAACCGAGATAGGTGCCGTTCCCAGAACTAACTCGATCCCAAACTCAACCTCTCTAACTAGAGGTAACCCGGGTAACTCTTCCGAAAACACATCTGGATATTCGCATACCACTGGCACTAATTCAATCTTTACCTCTGACTCTTGAATATTCAGCACAAAGGCGAGATAGGACTCGTATCCTTTCCTCAAGTATTTCTCGGCTACCATAATTGAAATTATCACAGGCAAATTATCCGATTTACCTGATTCAACCCGAATGACATCTCCATTTTCACATTTCAATTCAATAAACTTGCTACCACAGTTCACTAAAACATTATGAGTCGCTAACCAGTCCCTACCAAGAATCAAGTCAAATTCATCAAACAGCAACAACATAAGATTTGTCAGAAAACAATGACCTCTAATTATCAAAGGACAATTCCTACACACTTTGTCAACTAGCACATGTTTGCCTAATAGGTTTGACACCTTTACTACAAATTCCGTAGACTCAACAATCATGCTCATACTAGATGCCAGTTTCATGCAAATGTAAGAATGGGTAGACCTCGGATCAATCAAAGTAATAACAGAGGTGTCATGAAGAGAAAAGTACCCGTTATCACATCTAGAGATGATGCCTCTTCGCGAGCGCGAATGGAATAAGTCCTTGCAGGTGCCTGACCCTCCGGTCTCACAGTAGAGTCTCGAGGCGTATCTCTACTACTAGTCCCTCCTACCGAATTCTTTTGTGGTCTACCCCTTGAAGATACATTGCTTGATCTTATCTCTTGCTTCCTTTCCTTGTCATCCCTCTCAGGAAAATTTTGGATTAAATGATCAGGCGAACCACACTTGCAACAGTTTCGGTTATTCCCCCAACACTCCCCAGTGTGCTGCCTACCACAATTTGGACACTCCGGTTTGGACTTCGAATTTCCCACACTTGCCATCGAAGTGGCTTGAACTCTCGAGCCCAAGTATGTGTTACCTCGATCTCAATGTGAATGTCCAACTGACGCTGTCGTCTGGGGGTTCATTTCCTTGGACCTCTTCGATTGAGCTTGGTATGATTTACTCGTTGTCCTTTTTCTCGCATCTCTGGCCTCACCCATGGCTTTTCTCTTTTCCTTATTCAGTTCTTCAGCCTTACATGCCTGGTCAACTAACGCTACAAACTCTTTTAACTCCAAGATCCCTACTAGCAATCTAACATCCTCATTCAGCCCATCTTTAAACCTCTTGCACAAGATAGCTTCTGTAGACACACATTCTTGTGCATACTTGCTGAGCCTAACAAATTCGCACTCATATTCTGCCACAGTCATTCTTCCTTGCTTTAGTTCAAGGAATTCTTTCCGTTTCTGGTCCACAAACCTCTGACTTATATACTTCTTTCAGAACTCTTCCAAAAAGAAGTCCCACGTTACCCTCTCTCTTGGAACCACCAAAGTTAACGTCTTCCACCAACGATAGGCTGAGTCCTTTAGCAATGACACGGTGCATTTTAAGCTCTCATCAGGTGTGTAGGAGAGTTCATCAAATACCCTTATCGAGTTCTCAAGCCAGAACTCTGCCCTCTCAGGGTCATCGTCTATATTAGCTCTGAACTCCTCAGCCCCTTGCTTCCGAATCTTGTCTACTGGGGGTTTGGTCATCCTCACTAAATCTATACCTTGAGGAACCACTAGAACTGGTTGAGGTATAGGAGGGGGTGGAGGAGGTTGAGCATTAGGGTTTGCTCGTACATACTCCGTGTACCAATTACTCATCATTTCGAGAATGGCTTCCTGGGCCTCTTCTCCTTGACCCATAGTATCGGGTCCACTTTCTACAGGTGCAGTCCCTTACGCAGGAGTCGTCACATTACTAGTTGCGTCATCAGTAGCCGTTCGATCGGGATCCATTTACTATATAAAAACAAAGTTTAGATCTGTCAAAAGTCACCACACTATCAATATACGCTTATGGCATGTATAGCTAGACTCTAACACACGCTACGATAGTTCGAGAATTGACTAAACCATAGCTCTATTACCACTAAATGTAACACCCTTACCCATGTTCTACGCCAGAACTGGGCACGAGGCATTACCAGACTTAACTCACTTGGTCATGTAACTTTAGTCTATAGAATTTCATTCTAACTTGAAACATCTATTTCACAGTCAAAATGTTCTCATTAAAGGCCTACGAGGCCTTAACCAAACATACGGAGGGTCTCGAAACCCAACCGGGAACTTTTGTGTACTTGAAAATTTTTGTTTAAACAGGGGCCACATGCCCGTGTGAAATGGGGCACGCCCGTGTGGGCAGGCTGTGTGGTCGCACACGCCCATGTCCCTACCCCGTGTGGGATTTATTTTCATTTCGAACCTATAGGGGTTTTCACACTGCCGGACACACGCCCGTGTTCTTGGCCCGTGTGCTCCACACGGCCTAGACACGCCCGTGTCCTAGCCCGTGTGTAAAAACTTGGGCATTCTGTTTGTGACATCAGCAACCTCATAAGGGACACACGGCCTAGGCACAAGCTTGTGTGGCTAGCCCGTGGTCGACACTGACTTGCAACTTTAATAAGCAGGGGACACATGGCCTAGTCACACACCCATGGGACTGATCGTGTGTCACACACGGCCTAGACACATGCCCGTGTGTCTACCCGTGTGGACATGAACAAGGCTATTTGCCAAATTCTTTTGTCACCCTAGTTCACAAAACATGATCCCATACAATAAATCACCAAATAAGTCGATTTGTGTACAAACACTTTCTTGAATAACTTCATATTTCATAAATTAATCATAATGAGCCATCAACTATGGCAATGTACAGAAGAGTTCATCTTTAAAGGAGCCAATACATACTTGGCCAAAATAACAAAACAATTCACTAAGTCTAGCCCCTATACATGCCATACTCAAAATGCTAGTTTTATACATATATCGAGATGAGCTGATAGTGTGGGTGATCTTCCAATTATCTTCGTATCCCGACCCGGCTCCTTGACACTATAGAATAAGGGGAAAGAAAAGGGAGTAAGCTTTAAGCTTAGTAAGTTTACATGTAAACAATAAACATCATAATATGAGCTAATCAATAAATAGCAATTCATAATAAGTAAGAGTAATCCACATTCCAAGATCATGCTTACTCAATTCATCTCTTACCACATTCCAACCATATCACAAGCCAAATGCTCATGTTATTTAACATACATCCCTGCACTTATCACCACATGATCACATAAAACAACACATCACAAATTTCACAATAACCATTCATGGTAATACCAAACACTCGGTGGTTTCGCACTTAGCCCACCATTTATCTTTAATTAGGGTGGTATCGCACATAGCCCACAAACAAGAATAATTACGGTGGTATCGCACTTAGCCAACCAAATGATAATATAAAAAATGGTATTGCACACAACCCATCGTGAATGAATAGTAATGTGGTATCACACTTAGCCCACCACGAAGAGTATTTACGGTGGTATCGCATATAGCCCACCATTAATCTATAATTTAAACTCATACGGGAATTACTCAATATCTATTGAATTCAATTCATCTCAATCATGAATAATTCTATTCACACAATGCACCATTTATTAACAACATGTATATTCGAAATGAATAGTTTACACATAAACTTACCTCGGTGCAAAATGTGTTAATTTGCGGTTTAATCCGTAACCTTGCCTTTTCCTTGGTCAAGGTTAATCCTGTGCTCTTCTTGATCTATAACAAAAAAATTTCACTCATTCACTCATTTTATATTCATAATACATCATAACCTCTACTTGGGAAAAAATGACCATTTTGCCCTTATACTATGGCAAAATTACGATTTTGCCCCTAGGCTCGTAAATCATTTTTCACCACATTTTCTCATTAAACAAGCCTATATGAACATTTATTTCTCTTACAACAACTTACAAAACCATTTATTTCATGCATTTATTACACAATTTCAATCTTTGCAAACAAGTCCTATTTAGGTGTTTCCATGGCAACACCCTTCACAAAAGTTGTTTCTCATCTCACTAACATTCATTTTCTTTCATAAGAACTCAGCTAATAACATAAAATATTTCATGTCAAGCCCCTAGACTGTCAACCATATTACAATTTAGTCCCCTCATTAGCTAGCTTAAGCTTTGGGGGTTCTAAAAATACAAAAATCATCAAGAAAGACCTCTAAAATCACTTACTTGCTAGAGAATATGTTGGCTGATAGTTTGAGCTTCAAAACCCCTATTTCTTGCTGAAAATTTTGGTAGGAGAGGAGGAGAAATGAAAAAGATGATAGCTTTCTTTTTACTTATCTTATTTTATTCATTTTTATCACCTAACACTACCAAATTTTGACTCATTTAATGCTATTGTCTCTCTCCTAGTTCCCTTGGCCAGCCATCATCTTTAGGGAGGTCTAGTTTCACTTTAAGGACCCCCCATTAATATTCCATAACTATCAAACACTTCTATCTTATATAATAGAACTTTCGCACTTTATGTGATTTAGTCCTTTTTCACAATTAAGCACACAATTTCTAAAATTAAGGCATCAAAATTGCCATGCAACTTTATAATCAAGCTATAATGGATAAAATAATACCAAAATAATTTTCCTCAACCTCGGATTAGTGGTCCCAAGACCACTATTCCGACTAGCCCCAAAATTGGGCTGTTACAGTTTGAGTCCATAAATATTATTATTTAGTATTTACGAATATTATATGGTGCAATAATAAATTTTGATGTAATGATTTTTAGATAAATGGAAGACAATTAGGTTCAAGTGGTATGACCCTAAAGTCAAGTAATTTTAGAAAATGGGGTATCGGGACCTCGTTTTCTATAAATTGAGCAGTAAATATTCTATTAAATATTTACGGAGTGATATTAAGGTCGTATTAAAATTTGGTTAAGAAATTTTAAAGTTTAGATGGTTGATTAATTAAAAAGGACTAAATTTTAAAGATGCAAAAGTTAATTATGAAATGAAGGTTTTAAAGTGAAAATATACCTTAATTATATTGATGTACGTTTAGTGGGTGGAAATAAGAAAATATTATGTATTTAAAATGTTTAAATTAAAAGATTTTATATGTTAAATTAATAATTAAGGAATAAAGCAAAAGTTATATCATCATCTTCTTCATTTCATGGTTTTGGAACCGAAACTCAAGAGTTTAAGAACACCAAGCTTTCGATCAAGCCATTTTCCTTTGCATGGTATGAAATTGAAGCCCGTTTTTAGTAATTTTTACGTTTTTGAGATCGTTACAACTAGGTCCAACTAACTCGTATCATCGTTTTTGAAATTATTAAAGATTTTGAATGTTGTCATTGATGAATCTTTGTAATTTTATATGTTAAATGATGAATTTGAGGTATTAGTTATTATTTATAAGTATTTTGTTAAGTGATTTTGATGAATTTTGGGATTAAATTGTTGAAATAGTAAAAATACAAGGACTTGGTGTGAAATTGTTACAAATGTCAGCTGTTAGGAATTTTCAATAAAAATGGTTAATTTACATGTTTTAGGCTCAGGGACTAAATTGAATAAAAGTAAAATACTAGGGGCAAATTTGTAAAAATGTCAAAAAGGGACTAAATTGCATAAATGAATTGGTTTTGCTATCCAAATTAATGAAATGAATAAATTTATTATTTTAGATCAAGAACGAGTGGAAAATCAAGGAGAAAGAAAATTACCAAATAGTCCATTTACTTAGTCATTTTTGCAATTTAGCCGGGTAAGTTCATAGTGTTTCAGTACATAAATAAATTTATACTTGCATTTTTATAATATAGTTCTTTAATTAAATGTTCATAGCTAATTTTTGAATGATTGCACTTATGTGCCCCTATTTGTACTTCAGTACCCCTTCTTGCACTTACGTGCCCCTGTTTCTACTTTAGTACCCCATATTGCACTTACGTGCCCCTATTTGTACTTTGGTAACCCTGAATGCACATCTGTGCCCCTGTTTACACTTCGGTACCCTTAATCGCACATTCGTGCTCCTGATTGCACTCTGGTGCCCCTGGTATGGTGTAGTTACCCGAGTATCTAAGTCAAGTTACTAGTTCAACGAGCATGAAAAGGAAAGGAATGGTAAGTGTTCAAATGACTTTTGTCATGAATCTATAAAAAGAACAGAAAAGTAAATGTTCAATGAAAGTATACTTATGTTCATGCACAATGATTTACCTTATGATATTTCAAGTGAATTATGTGTATAGGCAATAATATGTGTAGTTGGTAATGCGTAAGCTTGTGCCAAGCTTATGGTTGGATTATATCATGCTTAATGGTAATATTATACATTGAAATGGTAAGTGTCCAAATAGAAATATGCTTATGTTCATGAAAAGGTGGTATGAATCAAAAGATGTGTTTTCTAATGAAATGGTTTATCAAGTGGTTGATTCGAAAAGAGTTATGTACAAATGCACTAACTTGTGTATTGATGATGATGTTTAGGTTTGTGTCAAGCTTGTGGATATGGTTGATGTTTATGCTTATGTCTTATATTACGCAAATGAAATGTGTAAGAAAAGGTAATGAAATGGTAAGTTCATAATTGAGACGTAATGTGATGATAAAAGGATTGATGAGTTGAATGACGTACTTATATGAGAGAAATTTTCTTATGCTATGAATGAATTTACTAATGTCACAAATAAATACACTAATTCGTGAATCGATGATGTTATTTAAGTTTATGTTGAGTAAAGGGAATGTAAAGTAAGTAAATGGAATGGTTCATAATGTAAAGTAAGTAAATGGAATGGTTCATAGTCTTATGAAATAGTTAATGATTATGTAATATGTTTTATAAAATCCTATTGTATTAGGAATGAAAGATACGTGATGTTGACAGAATTTCTCATTTGTGAGTTGGTGGTTAAGTAGTTGATAAATCTTGAGGCACTAGTATAGTTTTCTTTTATTTAACCTATAAAGTTCATTATTTAAATGGAATGTATTGTTTGAATTTTTTTACGAGATTACTAAGCATTCATTGTTTACGTAATTACTTTCCTTTACCTTTTAGATTATCGAAAGCTCGATTGGTTTGGAAGCTCGTCGGAGATTTATCACACTATCCAGCATAAATTTCGGTAGATTTTGATGTTTTGGTCATGGTTATAATGGCATGTATAGTTAAATTATGTTTGATGATCTAGTTGTTATTTTTGGTTGGTAAATATGGTAATATGGTTGGTATGTTTTTGGTACTTTGGTGCCTTAATGGTTGGTGTGGATGTGGCTAAATGAAAGTATGTTTTGGATTACCAAATTGGTATGTTTAGATGCGGTTTGGCATATGGTCAATTCTGTTATGGTTTGGTATAAAAATAGGTAATTGTGTGTGGTTGGTTTATGCCCAAATATGTTTATGTTTAGGTTGATTTGATAATTTGTGATTGAGGTGCCTTTTGGCATATTGGTTGTATGGATAAATGGTGCAATGATTTAGTCATTGTTATGCATGTTTGAAGTATGTTTTCAAGGTTTGAATGCATGTGTAATTGGTTCACGAGTTCATGCTTGATTAGGGTGAAGGAAATGGCTTGAAATTGACCTATTTCTTGTCCACACGGCCAAAGACACGGCCGTGTGTCGCCTGCAGGTTTTAAAGGTTACTTTTCGAGAGTTACACAGCGTGGCACACAGGCGTGTGGCTTGGCCATGTAACCCAAGTCAGAGAGTTACACGGGCTAGCACACGGGTATATGAGGCTATTTCGAGAGCCACACGGCCTGAGACATGGGCGTTTGTCTCAGCCGTGTGAGTCACACGGCGTGTGACCCTTGCAGTCTAATTTTTTTTCAACTTTTTCCCTATTGATTCAAATGTTCCTGATTTAGTCCCAAATCATTCCTAAAGTGATTCTAAGGCCTCGAGGGCTCCAACAAGGGATAATATGCATGTGTTTGAATGGGCTATGATATGATTTATGAAATGTTTTGAAAAGACATATTTTAAGTTACATTTTTATAGTAATGATCCATAACCCTATTTTGACAATTGATATGAGTTAGGAGTGTTACATTTAGTGGTATCAGAGCTACGGTTTAGACTGTTCTCAGACTGAACATAGCATGTGTTGAGTCTGGAAATACATGCCATTATATAACCTTTGATAGTGTTTATCTCCTGACTCAAATGAATTATGTTATCATATAGCTAAAGATGTCTTCCAATTGAGTTAACTTTGATGATGTTGAAAGCGATATTCAAGTCTCTGATTAAAAAGTTGCCAATGATGAGTAGAAATCTATAAAGGTTAGAGTAAAGGTTTATGGTGTTTTTATTAATAATGAATGTTATGTTGATGTGTATATATATGAAAATCAAATTTTGTGGCTTTACGATCTCTATCCCCTCATTCTCAAAATTTTATATCACAAAATGTCTATAGTATTTCTGTTGTGGAAAGTTCACAAGTGTGAAGCCAAAGAGTTCAGCAGTTGAACGAGTAATAATGTAGTCAGAGTTGAGAGATGGTTAGCAAATAAAGAGAGTTTTGGATGAGATATTAGATTTTTCTGAAGATTATTCTGGATCTGCAATATCACTGTTAAAGAAGAAGTTATTCTCTGGTAATCGACTTTAACTGTTATAGTATCTAAAGAACGGGATAACCAGAATTTCTCCTGGATTGATTACTTTAGTGAAATATAATAAAGTGAGATCACCGATAAATTTAGTAGTCAGCGAGGTAGTGTTTGAAATGTGAATAAATCTAAATGCAGTCATTACAGTAGAGTATCTTACAATTATCTCATCTGGGTGTTCTATGCATTCTTTCATCTTTAATGGCATATGCAGTTGATTCATCTTCAGATGTGATTCTTATCATGGAGGGATACTGGTTAATTATAATGATTGGCAGAGATATTGCTAGTATGGTTGAATAATGATCGACATTTTTATTCGAATATGTTTTTGTAGATGACTCTATGGCAAAATCCAAGTGTTATTAATTTACTGCTTCTACTGGTTATTGCTCTGCTTTGTGTATAATGAATTTGTGTTGTTTATGTCACAGTTGGTTTCAATAAGTCTAAGTGATATTCTTCTTCTGGATTTCTCTTTGGGGTATCATTAATTCCCTTAACAATCAATATGGTCTTATTATGCTGCATAATATTCAATAGTAATCATTTGGATGTGAATGAGTATGTCAGGAAGGCTCATAAATTTGCGTACTCTAATGGTATAGAAATCTGTTATATTATTGGGAGTTTAGTAAGAACTTTACATCTAGGGCTTCCTTATCTTGGTTTTCTTATTGTTCTTATTGTCTACTTTATCATGTATGGTCCATCTACAAAGGATATAAATTGGCTTGGGATTATTACAATTGTTACGGTTATAATTCTTGGTTGGGTCATAGGAGTATGTTGATATAGGTCTCAGCTTTTTAGCGATCATGTTGCTGCATTTGTTGTTGTTAGAACTACATTGGGTTTCTCTCATTTGTTTCGGAATGCATTATAGGTATTTGATGCATTGTTTTAGCTATATGGTAGTAGTGTCTATCTTATTAGAGCACTGTGGTTCATCTAAGGGAAGATTTTCATAAAAAGAAGTAAAGTAATACTTCTAATTCATCTGATAGTTCTATCTCTAGTATGGTTTAATGCTTTGATATTAATTATTGAAATAGTTTCATTATGCATCTAACTTCTAGCTTTCAAGAAGGGACAAATAGTGGTAATAGTATAGACAATGAAAGATGAAGCTTAGTATCACACATTAGTTCTCATCACTTCGATGATATTGAATTATGTCAACAAGTCAAGACTTGATGTTATAATTCGTGTGGACTAATACCGTTGTTCTGATTTTTGATTGGTACTATGACGAAATATGGATAGATTTTATGTCTGGATTTCTTGTCGACAAGAAGAAAGAATTGATTTGAAGCATTAACATCAAGTTGATAAAATAGGCTAATTGGTTTTAGTTAGAACGGATTAATCACTTGAAAAGTTAATTGAGTTGTATGCATTTGAGTTTATCCCGAGGTTCGGGAATAAATTTTGCGAATTCTTGGGTAAATAGACGGACAGTCAAGATGAGGGATTCATATTCTAAAAGAAATAAAACATGAATTTATTAATTAGATCAATTATAATCGGGTAATGTTATTATGGGATATGTCGTCTCGATAGTTGCAGCTATTACACTTGTATTTAAATAATATTGTTTGAAACTTTTCATGAAATGGAACGTTTGTCAGTTGGAAGTTACATATGCAGATATGCCGAAAACATCGGTTAAAGTCTGTTATGAAAATTACGAACTTTAGCTTAATGTTATGAAAAATCTAATGTATCTAGAATCTTATGATATGGTTTTTTCGGTTATGTTTCGACAGATGATTGCTGGGAATTTCTTGGTGATTGTGCTACTAATGATAAAGTTATGATAGGAAAGCATCAAAGCTGTTCAGTTAAGTCCAGGTATAGTATCAAGTTCTAATTTGAGTTCTAAAATAAGACAAGTTATGATTGATTTATTTATGGACTACCATTGAAAAGGTGAAAGAAAGACTCGATTTGATGGCTATTATCAGGTGAGAAATTTTGAGGACGAAATTTTCGTAAGGGGGGAGAATTGTAATAGCCCATTTCTTTGAAGTGTCAGAACAGTGGTTTCGAGGCCACAAATCCGACTTGTGAGTTTGTAAATATTATTATTTAGTATTTATGAATATTATATGGTGTAATAATAAATTTTTATTTAATGATTTTTAGATAAATGGAAGACAATTAGGCTCAAGTGGTATGACCTTAAAGTCAAGTGGCTTTAGAAAATGTGGTATTGGGACCTCGTTTTCTATAAACTGAGCCATAAATATTTTATTAAATATTTACGAAGTGTTATTAAGGTCGTATTAAAATTTGGATAAGAAATTTTAAAGTTTAGATGATTGATTAATTAAAAAGGACTAAATTGTAAAGGATGCAAAAGTTAATCGCTTTAAGTTTATTTGTATTAAATAGTTATATAATTATGAAATGAAGGTTTTAAAGTGAAAATATACCTTAATTATATTGATGTACGGTTAGTGGGTGGAAATAAGAAAAATATTATGTATTTAAAATGTTTAAATGAAAAGATTTTATATGTTAAATTCATAATAAATGAATAAAACAAACATTATATCATCATCTTCTTCATTTCATGGTTTTGGAACCAAAACTCAAAATTTGAAGAACACCAAGCTTTCGATCAAGTCATTTTCTTTTGCATGGTATGAAATTGAAGCCCGTTTTTAGTAATTTTTTTTGTTTTTGAGATAGTTACAACTAGGTTCAACTAACTCGTATCATTGATTTTAAAACTGTTAAAGATTTTGAATGTTGTCGTTGATGAATCTTTGTGATTTTAGCTGTTAAATGATGAATTTGAGGTATTAATTATTATTTCTAAGTATTTTGTTCAGTGACTTTGATGAATTTAATGATTAGGGATTAAATTATTGAAATAGTAAAAATACTAGGACTTGGTGTGAAATTGTTACAAATGTAGGTTGTAATGGAAGCTATTAACATTCGGCTGGTAGGAATTTTCAATAAAAATGGTTAATTTGCATGTTTTAGGCTCAGGGACTAAATCGAATAAAACTAAAATATTGGGGGCAATTTTGTAAAAATGTCGAAAAGGGACTAAATTGCATAAAATGAATTGGTTTTGCTATCCTAATTAATGAATTGAATAAAATTGTTATTTTAGATTAAGAACGAGTGGAAAATCGAGGAGAAATAAAAATTACCAAATAGTCCCTATATTTAGTCATTTCTGCAATTTAGCTGGGTAAGCTCATAGTGTTTCAATACATAAATAAATTTTTACTTGCGTTTTTATAATATAGTTCTTTAATTAAATGTTCATAGCTAATTATTGAATGATTGCACTTACGTGCCCCTGTTTGTACTTCAGTACCCCTGATTGCACCTGCATGCCCCTGTTTGTACTTCGGTACCCCTGATTGCACTTATGTGCCCCTATTTGTACTTCGGTGCCCCTGATTGTAATTATGTACCCCTAGTTACACTTCGGTACTCCTAAATGCACATCTGTGCCCTTGTTTGCACTTCGGTGCCCCTGATCATACATTCGTGCTCCTTATTGCACTTTGGTGCCCCTGTTGTGCATCTATGATGCCCCTGGTATGGTGTAGTTACCCGAGTATCTAAGTTAAGTTACTAGTTTAACGGGAATGAAAAATAAAGGAACGGTAAGTGTTCAAATGACTTTTGTCATGAATCTATAAAAAGAATTGGAAAGGAAATGTTCAATGAAAGTATACTTATGTTCATGAAATTAATGAGTTCAAAATGAAGTTATTCATGCACAATGATTTACCTTATGATATTTCAAGTGAATTATGTGTATATGCAATAACATATGTAGTTAGTAATGCTTAGGCTTTTGCCAAGCTTATGGTTGGATTATATCATGCTTTATGGTAATATTATACATTGAAATGGCAAGTGTCCAAATGGAAATATGCTTATGTTCATGAAACGGTGGTATGAATCAAAAGATGTGTTTTCTAATGAAATGGTTTATCAAGTGGTTGATTCAAAAATATTTATGTACAAATACACTAACTTGTTTATTGATGATGATGTTTAGGCTTGTGTCAAGCTTGTGGATATGGTTGATGTTTATGCTTATGTCTTATATTATGCAAATGAAACGGGTAAAAAAAGGTAATGAAACGATAAGTTCATAATTGATATGTAATGTGATCATAAAAGGATTGATGAGTTGAATGACGTACTAATATGTGAGAAATTTTCTTATGCTATGAATAAATTTACCAATGTCACGAATAAATACACTAATTCGTGAATCGGTGATGTTATTTAAGTTTATGTTGAGTAAAGGGAATGTAAAGTAAGTAAATGGAATGGTTCATAGTCTTATGAAATAGTTAATGATTATGTAATATGTTTTATAAAATCCTATTATATTAGGAATGAAAGATAAGTGCTGTTGATAGACTTTCTTATTTGTGAGTTGGTGGTTAAGTTGTAACACCCCAAACCCGGCCTAGAAGTTAGGCCTGAATCTTGCGTGTCACATTGAGGTGTTTTTCGAAAATTGCGTTTTCATTGAAAACCCTTCTTGATATTTAAAAACTAAAGTCCCTGTTTGCGATTGTTATTATTAATCAACATTTATTAAGAAGTCATTACCTTCAAAACCTTGATTGTAGCGGAAGCTTAATTTTAAAACAATTGATTTATGAAAACGTGTTATTTACAATTTAGTTGCGAAAGCGTACTGTTTTGAAAACATATATTGTTTTGGAAAACCGCAATTAAATGTTGAGCAGATTTAAAACATAATAAACTAAAAATCCCAAACTAAAAACCGGAATTTAAGAGAGGCCTTATCACAAAATATATACCCAAAATAAAACAAAAATAAGGGGAATACGAAAATCCAAAATTGCTCGTAGTGTGGCCACTTCCGAGTCCTCCAGTACGCCGAACCGCCTACCGAGGATTACCTGAGAAAAAAATTAAAAAGAGGGGTGAGTTTATGAAAACTCAGTGTGTACAACCCTCATCAGTAAGAACATGAATCACAACAATCCGGGCCGAAGCCCATTTCAGTAACGGTGGCAATTGGGCCTTGGCCCATAAAAGCCTCAATTGGGCCTTAACCCGTATCAAATGTTACATATCATAAATATCTGGGCTTAAGCCCATCTCAATAATATAATCTATATATGCAATGCATTAATGCCCATACCAGCTCTGCAATCCGTCTCTTGTCCAACCATGCACTCCTGTGGGGATTTAATCGACCCACCCATCCATACATTCCTTATGGAGCACCGGTTGCGGCACTACCTTATCGGTGCAGCATGGCTGCTCGGTGGCTAAAAAACCTTCGGTGGATCCACAGTCGTCATGCGACCATGCGATCCTATTAGCACTTCCTCCGTATTAATAATCCCATCCCCATGCAACATAATAACGGATCAATGCAACATAAAATATTAATCATACGATAACAATCATAAATCGCATACAAGAATAACCATATAACATGTAGGGGCGTTATCGACATTTTGCCCTTCAGGGGCGTATCGATCATTTTACCCTTCGAGGGTAATTTAGTAATTTCACATATAACGGCCTTTCTGGAGGCCTATTGTCGCCTCGAGCGACCCGGGACCCTTTTTAGGTCTCTACGAAACTATTGGGCCTAAAAACCATTTTAGGCCCAAACGGGCCCACACGCTCGTGTGGCCCAAAACACATGATTTCAGTTACAGGTTTGCAAATTTTACATTCGGATTTATTGCTTAACAATTTTCTATCATTTTCGCCCATGTGGGCCGAATAGCCCATTGGGCCCGCTAAGCCCGATTTGACCCGATTAGGCCCGTTACCGCCTCGGTATCGCGAGAGTGTTCGTGACACTCTCAATGACTTAACGTCACAATTCTTATCTCGATTTTCCACTACGAATGCTCGAACGCTCGAGTGGGAACGGTTGTCAGCTTTTCGGCTTTTTGGCATTTGTCGATCTATAATCAGAATAGTGTGAGTACACACCTGATTACGAATGTAGGTAGAATCTTCGAGAATACGCACCTATGAATCCATACACTTAAACCATTAGTCTTACTCTCAATAGGACGTATCCATAAGATTGAAAACGACCACCCAAATCAAGCCACTTACCAAGAACGTCGGCAACTCCTTGCTACGCTTGAGAGTTCGGTTCACTTCCTTCGATCACAAATCGAGTCCCTAAAAAAGAGTATGAGTTAGCGATGTTATCACAAAATGACGCAGGAACGGCCTTTCGTCCCAAATACTTAGAATAAGAACATCCATCCATCACCTATATTCGGCCAATACTAACTTACCACCCACTTTACGAGAGCCCAAAGTTAAGAAGAGGCTGAAAGAGTGTGCTAGCACTCCAACAGGTTCTGCCTTAGAAAGAAGGGACAGAGTGAGAATTTCGGCTTTTAAAGCGAAGAGAAAAGCTGGAACCGATGATAAAGAAATTAAGAAAAATACATTACCTTGTAACTAGCAAAAACCGAATGAAGAGGGACTTTCGGCAGACAAAAGAAACCCAAATACTTTGCTTCTTAATATTCGGCTATATTATTGATGGTGTAGAAGAAAAGAAATGCAACAAGGGAAGATTGGAAAGAAAAGACAAGATCGGTTGAAGATTAGAAGAAAGGAGGTTGGAATTTGGCTTAAAGAAAAGAAACAAATATAAAATAAAGGTATGGCTATTCGGTTTCAAGAAAAGAGAAGAAGAGTTGAGGAAGAATACACGAGTGGTCAATTCCCAAACAACTTTGGAAAACGCAATTGAGAGAAAAAGAAGAGTACCCAAATGCCGAATTTGCTTCCCTATACCAACCTCTAGCCGAAATTCACCTCCCACAAACCCCACATTCAGCCAAAAACTCCCAACACCATCCATATCCCTTGATTTGCTCCTCAACTTGCTCCTCAACCCACTCTCCACCATCCATTTGAACTAGTTGACCAATTCAAATCTTCACCTGGTAGAGTCCCACACCAACTCCACCTCTTCTCACCTTGAGCACAAAATTAATACTCCAAAATGCAGCATGTGGGATTCGAACCCCACTCCCCTTGCTTCACAAGTGGCGCCAACTCCACTAGGCCACATTGCTTTCTTTTGTTATCATAACACCAACTATTAAACTTAAGTCCTACTTTCCATAGCCCTCTCCACTAAAGACCAAAAATCCAAGATTTTTCCACGGCTCAAACTCGAACCCAAGCCTCTATAGGACTCCCAAACACACTCAAATAGCAAACCAATTAAGCACAAAATGGATTTACACAAAACTACTAACCCCTAGCTTTAGGGATGTTACAATTCTACCCCCCTTAAAGAAATTTCGTCCTCGAAATTTCCAACTATCTAATAGCCACACAATACTGATTATACCACTACGCTTCTGCTGCGCACTCTAGTCCTAATTAGAACCTAGATCAATAGCACATTACGGAATAGCACATTACGAGTAAAGTACGTACCAGTATTCGAATCTGGAGCGCCTCTGTCCTCTCGGCGACGTGCTGCATAAACCAATGCTGGCTATCTCGCCTCCGCATGACCAGCACCTCTACCCGGAGCTCTACGGCCCAAACTATTTCCATCCCTTGCATGCCCACGGCCCTTAGGCGGTTGCTGTCCACCCCTCAGTGGCTTGACATTACCCCTACCAAAAGCCTGCCTCAGATCCGGTCTTCTGGGACACCATATGAGACGATGATCCATGGAACTACAACTCAGACAAGCCCATGTCCTTTTCCAGCACTCGCCCACATGACCTTTCCCACAAGTAGTACAAGGTAATAATCCAGTAGCAGCAACAGGGGGCCCAGCTCTAACTTACCCGTCTACTCTAGCCCTTCTCTTAAATCTCTGATCAGAATCAGAATGCTCAGACTCCCTCTTGTTTCTGCCCCTTTCTCTTTCCCTATTTAAACGCTCAGAGCGCTTTACATCCTCGGCGATCTTAGCTTTCTCTACTAATGCAGTGAAGCCCCGCTCCCTCTGTGGAGCTATCAACACTCGAAGACTGTCCCTAAGGCCATCTTTGAACCTAACACAACGTTCATACTCCGTTGCCACAATTCCTTGAGCATACCAGCTAAGTCGCAAGAATTCTCCCTCGTACTCAGCCACAGACTTGTCACCTTGAATCAGATTCAAAAATTCTTTCCTACGAGCATCGATATAGCTAGCACCCACATACTTTCCTTGAAATGTGGACTTGAAGAATTCCCAGGTCAATCGATCAGCCGAGGTACCCTCTTTTACCGTAAGCCACAACTGGTAGGCTTCATCCCTCAGCAAAGACACGACACCCTTAAACTTTTATTCCGGCGTGCAGTCGAGGTCATCCATAATTCTTTCGGTGGCATCTAACCAGTACTCTGCCACACTTGGGACCACCCCTGAAACTCCCTTGAAAATCTCTGCTCTATTGGATCGGAGTCGTTTTGTAACCGACCCACGGCCCCTAACAACGGTATTAGGCTCAACAGATCTAGCAACTCTCTCCAAAATACGAAGCATTGCCTGAGATAGCGCGTCATCCCCAGCAACTTGATCAAACGACCCTGCCTCGGTTACCGGTGAAGCCGGTGCTTCTCTCGCCTCGACATTGGGCATGTGGTCTGACGCCGAAGACCCAGCCCTAACACTTCCACGACCTCTTCCGCGGCCTCTTGCACCCCTTCTAGCGCTCATTATCACCTCGCGTATTATCTGAATTAGAAATTTTATGAATTTAGCTCATAGTCCCAGTAATTAAACAAATGTTTTATGGAAGTAGTAGTTAAGAGTTGTTTTCGCAATCGCAAGCTCACTACAGTTTTAGACTCCTACGAGCCTCAGTTTTACTCTAACTAAGAGTCTTAGTATAGTCTATCATCTAAAGTAAGCCCAATACTTATCTACAGTATAACAGTTTAAAACAAATAGGAGAACTTACTTGGTTCAACGCCGGAGACTCGGTGTGCCACACAAAAATCTTCCAAAACCACTTCAAAATCATTTGTAAACATCTTTAAAATAAAAAACTAAAGCCCATTTCATAGCTCGAGTTTTGCAACCTGGCTCTGATACCACTAAATGTAATACCCCAAACCCCGCCTAGAAGTTAGGCCTGAATCTGGCGTGTCACATTGAGGTGTTTTTCGAAAACCGCGTTTTCATTGAAAACCCTTCTTGATATTTAAAAACTAAAGTCCCAGTTTGCGATTGTTATTATTAATCGATATTTATTAAGAAGTCATTACCTTCAAAACCTTGATTTGTAACACCCCATACCCGAGTCCGAGACTAAGACTGGATACGAGACATTACCATGCTTGAACTCACTTAAACATGTACTTACGGGCTATAAAATTTTGTTTCAAATTAAAAAATTCTCTTTCTTAGTCAAATCAGACATTTCGTGGGCCTACGAGGCCTCAGACTTATGTCTCAAAACTTTCAGAACTCATCTGGAAACTTTCTCTCCAAACAGGGGTCACACGTCCGTGTGACTTGGGACACGCCCGTGCACCCCTAAAACATGCCCGTGTCTTTCACCCGTGGTGGATACTGGCAAATTACACACGGCCTAGACACGCCCGTGGCCCTGGCCCGTGTGCCAAACCTTAGCATTCTGACTTATTCACACGGTCTATACACATGCCCGTGTGCATTAGCCGTGTGACAATTCAATTACTTAGTGTAAAGTGAAGACTTCACACGCCCAGGGCACACGCCCATGTGCTAACCGTGTGGTACACACGGCCTAAACACACGACCGTGTTATTAGCCCGTGGTCTATCCTGACTTAAAACACTAATGTGCAGGGGACACACGGCTTAGACACATGCCCGTGTGTCCATCCGTATGGGCACTTAGAGGCTATTTACCAAGCCAATTGCCACCCTGAAATCAAGACCAATCCCATTCTCAATTCAACAACTCAAGTATTACATCTAACAAGAACAAGGATGCATACTTCATTGATAGATTAAAACATACATACATAATCATTCATAACTCATCTCTTTGGCCATATACAAAAAGAATACTAAGCTTGATAACCAACACTTTGGCTAATTTTAAAACATAACTCAAAATGAAATGCTTCCTATACATGCCATACTTAATATAAACACTTGGCTATACCAAAATATCGATTGATAGTATGCTCCGAGCTCCGATGATGATGATCCACGAGATTAGCTAGGCAGGACTACATGGAAAGAAAGAATAAAGGACGTAAGCATTTAGCTTAATAAGTTTGCATGTAATTCTCATAGCAATATATTTTCTTAACATTAACCATTCATCATAAACAATGGCATTGTGAATCTCAAGTATTTAAGCTTACTTACTCTTACTGATTCTTACATATCTCATGGTACTTACTATTCTCATGCTCGTATGGTAAACAATATACCTATATCACTTGATCACATAGATCAGTATACTTTAAGATGATAAGTATAATCTCAACTTCATCATTCATATCATGAATAATACTCTTAACTAGCATAACTTGATAATAACTTTACTTACTTAACTTTCTTACTATATCATTTGAGCTTTACTCTCTTGCCCGATGAATTTCTATGAATAACCGAGGATACTGAATCTCATCCCACATAACTCGATGCCAAAGCCATATCCTTGATATGGTCTTACATGGGATCTCTCATCTTGGTATTGATGCCATGTCTTGACATGGACTTACTCAAAGTCTTCCTTGTGTGTTCCCTTGGGAACTTACCATTTCCATGTCTTGACATGGTCTTACTAGTATCTTTACTCATGAACTGGTCAATGCCGAGCCTTGGCTTGGACTTACATGAAATCTTTCTTGTTACTCACCAATGCCATGCCTTGGCTTGGACTTACATGGAATCTCTACCTCATGATAGCTTTTCAATGCCAAGACTTGTCTTGGACTTACATGACATCTTTGCTTGAGACTCACCAATGCCATGCCTTGGCTTGGGCTTACATGGGTCTTCATCTCATAATAACTCTTCAATGCCAAGACTTGTCTTGGACTTACATGATAACTTGCTTGATTGTCGATGCCATGCCTTGGCTTGGTCTTATACGGACTTTCTTATCTCATGTGGTAGATCGAGTATCCTAAGTAATTCAACTTCAATCGGGACTTTCTCATGCTTAATCTCATTAATTTCTTTATTTAACATAGCAATAAGCATTTCTATGGTAATAATGTACATTATACTAAGCAATTCAACGATAATAATCATAAAGCTTAGAAATCATACAAACTTACCTCAATATACAAAATGTATGTAGATATGCAATTTAGTCCTCGACTTTGTTCTTGCCTCGGTTTCGATCCGGGCTTCGTTTTTCTTGATCTATAACAATAATTAGATCATTTAATACTCACATTGACTAAATTGACTCTTAACTCGTACTTTGGTAAAATTACTATTTTTCCCCTAAACTTTCTCTTATTTGCACTTTTGCCCCTAGGCTCGTAAAATGATTCTCATTTAACTTTCTTAAACATCATGCTTAGCTGATTCATTTTCTCTACTATAATAATCATCAATTCTCACTATTTCTAATAGGTATGACCAATTTCATAACTATTTCAAATTAGTCCATACTATCATTTTTCATGAAATTCACTAAGGAAAAGATGTTTATCTAACATCAAACTCTCATAAACTTCCATAAAATATCATTTTACATGCATGATACACATGGGTAAATTTTTGAACATGCTTCTTAGCTCATCTTATAGCTAAAAATAGCTAATTCATAATACGGGGACTCTAAAAATACGAAGAATATTAAAAACGGGGCTAGGATGACTTACTTGCAAGCTTCAAAAATTTGAAGAACCCTAGCTATGGAGTCTCCCAATTTTCGGCACAAGGAAGAAGATGAATGAAATTTTTATCATCTTTTTCCTATTTTAATCATTTAATTGGTAAATGACCAAAATGCCCTTCTCTTAAAAAATTTACAATTTACTAACTCATGTCCATTTTGTCCAAAACTTATAATTTGGGCAAATTGCTATTTAAGGACTTCTAATTTATATTCTAAAGCTATTTCATGCAAAAAGCTTCTAGAAACTCATATTTTGCAACTTTTGCAATTTAGTCCTATTTGATCAATCCATGTCAATTTCACAAAAATTCTACATGGAACTTTAATACTATCATGCAAACATGTCATAAACCTTAAGAACTCAATTTACTAACTTAGATTTGTGGTCTCACACCACTATTCTGACTAGGCCCTGAATCGAGATGTTACATGATTGTAACAGAAGCTTAATTTTAAAATAATTGATTTATGAAAACGTGTTATTTACAATTTAGTTGCGAAAGCGTAGTGTTTTGAAAACAGATATTGTTTTGAAAAACTGCGATTAAATGTTGAGCAGATTTAAAACATAATAAACTAAAAATCCCAAACTAAAAACCGGAATTTAAGAGAGGTCTTATTACAAAATATATACCCAAAATAAAATAAAAATAAGGGGAATACGAAAATCTGAAACTGCTCATAGTGTGGCCACCTCCGAGTCCTCTAGTAAGCCGAACCGCCTACTGAGGATTACTTGAGAAAAAAATTAAAAAGAGGGGGGTGAGTTTACGAAAACTCAGTGTGTACAACCCTCATGAGTAAGAACATGAATCACAACAATCCGGGCCGAAGCCCATTTTAGTAACGGTGGCAATTGGGCCTTAGCCCATAAAAGCCTCAGTTGGGCCTTAACCCGTATCAAATGTCACATATCATAAATATCTGGGCTTAAGCCCATCTCAATAATATAATCTGTATATGCAATGCATTAATGCCCATGCCAGCCCTGCACTCCGTCTCCTGTCCAACCCTGCACTCCTGTGGGGATTTAATCGACCCACCCATCCGTACACTCCTTATGTAGCACCGGTTGCGACACTACCTTATCGGTGCAGCATGGCTGCTCAGTGGCTGAAAAGCCTTCGGTGGATCCACAGTCGTCACGCGCTATGCGATCCTATTAGCACTTCCTCCGTATTAATAATCCCATCCCCATGCAACATAATAACGCATGAATGCAACATAAAATATTAATCATATGATAATAATCATAAATCGCATACAAGAATAACCATATAACATGTAGGGGCGTTATCGACATTTTGCCCTTCAGGGGCGTATCGATCATTTTACCCTTCGAGGGTAATTCAGTAATTTCACATATAACGGCCTTTCTGGAGGCCTATTGTCGCCTCGAGCGACCCTGGACCCTTTTTAGGTCTCTACGAAACTATTGGGCCTAAAAACCGTTTTAGGCCCAAACGGGCCCACACGCTCGTGTGGCCCAAAACGCATGATTTCGGTTACAGGTTTGCAGATTTCAAATTTGAATTTATTGCTTAACAATTTTCCATCATTTTTGCCCATATGGGCCAAATAGCCCATTGGGCCCGCTAAGCCCGATTCAGACCGATTAGGCCCGTTACGGCCTCGGTATCACGAGAGTGTTCGTGACACTCTCAATGACTTAATGTCATGATTCATATCTCGATTTGCCACTACGAGCGCTCGAACGCTCGAGTGGGCACGATTGCCAACTTTTTGACTTTCCGACATTTGTCGATTTATAATCAGAATGGTGTGAGTACACACCTGATTAGGAATGTAGGTAGAATCCTCGAGAATACGCAACTATGAATCCGTACACTTAAACCATTAGTCTTACTCTCAATAGGACGTATCCATAAGATTGAAAACGACCACCCAAATCAAGACACTTACCAAGAACGTTGGCAACTCCTTGCTACGCTTGAGAGTTCAGTTAACTTCCTCTGATCAAGAATTGAGTCCCTAAGAAAGAGTATGATTTAGCAATGTTATCACAAAATGACGAAGGAACGGCCTTTCGGCCCAAATACTTAGAATAAGAACGTCTATCCATCACCTATATTCGGCCAAGACTAACTTACCACCCACTTTACGAGAGCCCAAAGTTAAGAAGAGGCTGAAAGAGTGTGCTAGCACTCCAACAGGTTCGGCCTTAGAAAGAAGGGATAGAGTGAGAATTTCAGTTTTTAAAGCGAAGAGAAAAACTGGAACCGATAATAAAGAAATTAAGAAAAAGACATTACCTTGCAACTAGCAAAAACGGAATGAAGAGGGACTTTCGGCAGACAAAAGAAACCCAAATACTTTGCTTCTTAATATTCGGCTATATTGTTGATGGTGTAGAAGAAAAAAAATGCAACAAGGGAAGAATGGAAAGAAAAGAGAAGATCGATTGAAGACTAGAAGAAAGGAGGTTGGAATTCTGCTTAAAGAAAAGAAACAAATATAAAATAAAGGTGTGGCTATTCGGTTTCAAGAAAAGAGAAGAAGAGTTGAGGAAGAATACACGAGTGTTCAATTCCCAAACAACTTTGGAAAATGCAATTAAGAGAAAAATAAGAGTACCCAAATGTCGAATTTGCTTCCCTATACCAACCTCTAGCCGAAATTCACCTTCCACAAACCCCACATTCGGCCAAACACTCCCAACACCATCCATATCCCTTGATTTGCTCCTCAACTTGCTCCTCAACCCACTCTCCACTATCCGTTTGAACTAGTTGACCAATTCAAAACCTCAACTGGTACAGTCCCACACCAACTCCACCTCTTCTCACCTTTAGCACAAAATTAATACTCCAAAATGCAGCATGTGGGATTCGAACCCCACTCCCCTTGCTTCACAAGTGACGCCAACTCCACTAGGCCACCTTGCTTTATTTTGTTATCATAACACCAACTATTAAACTTAAGTCCTACTTTCCATAGCCCTCTCCACTAAAGACCAAAAATCCAAGATTTTTCCAAGGCTCAAACTCGAACCCAAGCCTCTATAGGACCCCCAAACACACTCAAATAGCAAACCAATTAAGCACAACATGGATTTACACAAAACTACTAACCCCTAACTTTAGGGATGTTACATAAGTAGTTGATAAATATGGAGGCATTGGTATAGTTTTCTTTTATTTAACCTATAAAGTTCATTGTTGAAATGGAATGTATTGTTTAATTTTTTTACGAGCTTACTAAGCATTCATTGTTTACGTAATTACTTTCATTTACTTTTCAGATTATTGGAAGCTCGATCGATTTGGAAGCTCGTCAGAGATTTATCACACTATCCAGCATAAATTTTAGTAGATTTTGATGTTTTGGTCATGTTTATAATGGCATGTATAAGTGAATTATGTTTGATGATTTAGTTTTTATTTTTTGGCTTGTAAATATGATAATATGGTTGGTATGTTTTTGGTACTTTGGTGCCTTAATGGTTGGTGTGGATGTGGCTAAATGAAAGTATGTTTTGGATTACCAAATTGATATGTCTAAATGTGGTTTGGCATATGGTCAGTTGTTCAATGGCTTGGTATAAAAAAAGGTAATCGTGTGTTGTTTGTTTATGCCCAAATATGTTTATGTTTAGGTTGATTTGATGATTTGTGATTGTGGTGCCTTTTGGCATATTGGTTGTATGGATAAATGGTGTAATGATTTAGTCATTGTTATGCATGTTTTAAGTATGTTTTCAAGGCTTGAATGCATGTGTAATTGGTTCATGAGTTCATGCTTGATTAGGGTGAAGGAAATGACTTGAAATTGGCCTATTTTTTGTGTACACAGCCAAAGACACTGGTGTGTGTCTCAACCGTGTGTGACACACAGCCATGCGACACGGCTGTGTGTCCCTTATAGGTTTTAAAGGTTGCTTTTCGAGTGTTACACGGAGTGTAACATCCCAGAATCTGGGGTTAGAAGTTTTGAGGTTTATGGTTAAGGTCAGTAAGTGGGTTGAACCTTTTGGGTTCAACTTCTCGTTTTAATGTCAGAATGGGCCTGCTGGTCTGGGGGTTAGTTGTGTGTTAGTGTTTCTTTGGGTCTCGTGTTCGAATCCCTGTGAGTGTTTTCGATAATTATTAAGGGAAGTTAATTTTAGAATAAAAAATAAGTACGTTCTTCATCTTTTACTTTTTTTTCTTCCCATTGTTCTTTTCCATTTTTTCCAATTTTAATTGCATTTGTTCTTGCTTCTTCTATTTTACGCAATTTTTATTTATCGTTTCGTCAAAACAGATTACTCTTGTGTGTTTCGTGTTATCGGATGTGAGTCAGAATTGTTTTATGGAGGCGAAGCGGTTAATCCTTGCTGTTTGCAATTTCGATTTAAGGTGTGTTTCCGAAACTGTTCTTTTTAAGTGTTAAAGTTATTAATGGATTGCGTGATATTCAGCATATTTCAGTATATTTTCAGATTTCTAAGGGATGGGGACTGTTTTGGTGTCAAAAACACAAATTTTAGGTTTTTTTGGTGTGGTTTCGTGACCACACGGGTGGCCACACGGGTGTGTGCCCCACATGGGTGGCTCACACGACTGTGTGAAATTGTGAATTAGGGTTTTTGGGAGAATTTTGTAGCCACACGGCCTAGCCACACGGGCATGTGTCCCACACCGGTGTGTGAGATCTCCACACGGTCATGTCTCCTCTGCTCTTTATTTTTGGCATTTTTGGACAGTGAGTTACACGGGCTGCTCACACGGGCGTGAGTCCCCTCCACACGGGTGTGTGTGGCCTTCATATGGGCATGTAGACCCCCACACGGCTTGGGCACTTCCACACGGTTGGGGCACACGGCCTTGTGGCCCTATTTTGTAGAATTTTTGTTTTAAGTCATAAACTGTCCATTTTATGTTTCTGTGTAATCCGACCCTCGTTCAAGCCCCGGTAAGTGTGTTTGAGACTCGATTTAGTTTGGTTCGTGTATATATGTGTATTTATGGGCTTTAATTTTATTGCTCATTTATGTGATAAATAAGTATGAGTTTATTATTGTTGTCATAACTGATTATTAGAATACAAGTGTAATCAAATCTGATTATGTTCAACTGGAACTGTTAATGTTCGTTTCTGTATAATGTTTGCATAATGTGTGCATTGTTGCATAGCATGAGAATTTTGGGATCTGGTTATGAAGAGAAGGAAGACAGACTTAGTAATTTTAACTGCGATACTTTTGTATAGCGATTTACTGCACTATCCTATACGTATATCAACTCAGTTGTATACAGTTACTCAAGTGGCATAGTTCCACGTTGTGGTATGTTAGGTGGATGAACCTATTATGGTTCTATGTGGTGTGCATAGTGGACGGGCCTACCATAGCCCTTTTGTGGTGTGCTGGATGGATGAAGTGGTGTTTGGTTGGTGGGGTGGGATTTTGACTTGTGCATCTGTTCACATCTAAATATACGCCTGTTTGTCAAAACATTTTGTCTGTTTGTGTGAACTTCTGGTTATTGAGAGTATAGTTAATGTCATGTAATATGATCTGATTATTGCGTATGACTGGAAAATCATTTATGTGGTTTGATATTGTATTTGACATACCGATTGAGACTTTCGTAAGTGATATTTTTATGCACATGCTTCTCTGAAGTATTTATTGTGTCACTCCGTCTATTGCTGTCAGTTTATCTTTCAGACTCACACTGAGCTCGCGTAACTCATCTCTATAGTGTCTTTCCTTTCAGGTACCTTCCGTGTTTTGGAGCTAGACTCGGCATACCGGAGGTCTCAAACAGATATGGTTTGATTCAGTTTAAGTAAAATATCATAAGTTTTATACAGTAAACTTTAAGTCGGTTTGTAAGACGATTATATAAATTGTGGTACAAGTTTTTATGCTTGACTTTCTTAAGGTGTTAGTTGGACTGAACTTTAGAAACTGTGGGTTTCATTTCCGAATGTTTGATGCCAGTTTAATATTATTTCAAACATAATGAACAAAAAGGTTTTTCTTGGTGTGAATTAAAGTTTTTGTTTCCAATCACTTCAGTGATCAATGTAACCTCTGAGATTCGGTCTAAACTTCTAGGTCGGGTTTTGAGGCGTTACATTTAGTGGTATCAAAGCCAGGTTTACAAAAACTCGGCCTGTGTTTTCACGTATCAGTGTACGCGCGTGTTTGTTAAAAAAATTAAAAATTGTACTATAGTGTTTCGAAAAAGTTTTTAAGAAAATAAAATGTATGAGACTTCGATGCTGATCGGTAAGAAACTCTGAAGTTGTCAAATTAATTCTGTAATATTAGAACTGTAATGCTTAGACAATTATCTTTCAGTTCGGTTTTGGTATTGTAGATTCTCGAGGTTAGTTTGAAGTTCGATATGGATTCTGGTGGTAAGCAAGATCGTGAGGGTCAGTCTGGTGAGACTCTCGAGGAGTCGTTTGCTTCTCTGGGACGTGTGTCTGTCAAGGAGTCAGAAGTCAATGTTGGCACTGAAGCGTTAACTCGAGTTGTGAGAGAAGTGTTAGAGAAAGTCTTCGAGGCTAGTTCAGAGAGAACTAGAGAGATGGTTCAAGGTAGGTGTGTGGATTGTGGGAAGACAAGAGATGTAGTCCTTCGAGGTTGGAGCCTCGATCTGCGAAGCATGTCAGGTCTCAGTGGAATGTCAATAAGAGTAATGTGGAAAGTTCCAGTAGTGGCGTGAGTGTGTCAGTTTGTGGGCATTGTAAGAAGTGTCATCTGGGAGATTGTTGGAAAAAGTCGTGAGCGTGTCTCAGATGCGGGTCTACGAGGCATCGGATTAGGGACTGTCCTCGGTGACATTGAGTCAGGTATGGTTGTGTAATATTGTTGACTTTGTGTGCTATTGTTGTGAATGATTTGACTTTCTGAATATGGAATTGTGTTTGTGTGAGTAATAGAAAAGCAAATTGATCTGGTTCAGTGGTTAAGTGTTTTGGGTATGTATGCGAAATTTTAAGGTTTGGTATGATATGGTAGTGTTT
Organism: Gossypium sturtianum; assembly: GCA_025698515.1. Taxonomy (NCBI): domain Eukaryota; kingdom Viridiplantae; phylum Streptophyta; class Magnoliopsida; order Malvales; family Malvaceae; genus Gossypium; species Gossypium sturtianum. Next base: position 73,095,651 of record CM046947.1, on the reverse strand, counting down.
CGAGGTCAAAGTGCGTAGCGGGAGCGTAGTGGTGAGTTTTGTGTTTAGACGATTGTTCTGTTAGTTGGAAATTTCAAGGACGAAATTTCTTTAAGGAGGTGAGTTTTAACATCCCGGAATCTGGGGTTAGAAGTTTTGAGGTTTGTGGTTAAGGTCAGTGAGTGGGTTGAACCTTTTGGGTTCAACTTCGCGTTTTAATGTCAGAATGGGCCTGCTAGTTTGGTGGTTACTTGTGTGTTAGTGTATCTCTAGGTCTCGTGTTCGAATCTCTGTGAGTGTTTTCGATAAATTTTTTTTATTTTTTTAAAAAAGGGAAGTTAATTTTAGAATAGAAAATAACTACGTTCTTCATCTTTTACTTTTTATTTTTTTCTTCCCATCGTTCTTTTTCCGTTCTCTCCAATTTTAATTGCGTTTGTTCTTGCTTCTTCTATTTTATGCAATTTTTATTTATCGTTCCGTCAAAAGAGATTGCTCCTGTGTGTTTCGTGTTATCGGATGTGAGTCAAAATAGTTTTGTGGAGACGAAGCGGTTAATCCTTATTGTTTGCAATTCCGATTTGAGGTGTGTTTCCGAAACTATTGTTTTTAAGTGTTAAAGTTGTTGATGGATTGCGTGATATTCGGCATATTTCAGTATATTTCCAGATTTCTAAGGGATGGGGACTGTTTCGGTGTCAAAAACACAAATTTCAAGTTGTTTCGGTGTGGTTTTGGACCACATGGGCATGTGCCCCACATGGGTGGCTTACATGGCCGTGTGAAATTGGGAATTAGGGTTTTTGGCAAATTTTGGTGCCACATGGCCTAGCCACACGGGCGTGTGAGATCTCTACACGGCCGTGTCTCCTCTGCTCTTTATTTTTGGCATTTTTTGACAATGAGTTGCACAGACTACTCACACGGGCATGTGTGTCCCCTCCACACGGGCGTGTGTGACCTCTACATGGGCGTGTAGACCCCCACGCAGCCTAGGCACTTCCACACGGCCGGGGCACACGACCCTGTGGCCCTATTTTGCAGAATTTTTGTTTTGAGTCATAAACTGCCCATTTTATGTTTCTGTGTAATCCGACCCTCGTTCAAGCCTCGGTAACTGTGTTATGTAACTCCCCTCACCCATATCTGTCACCGAAATAGGGTTACGGAGCATTACCTGACTTATTACACAATTAAACATTCATTTCACATAGATTTTCAATATCATGTAATCCTCATTCAACACTATTCACATCGTCCCTATTACAAGCCTACGAGGCTCAAAATAAGCTTTAGAAGTGGTTCAGGACTTAACCGGTAACTCAGGAAATTTTTAGGAAACTTAGAAAATTTTACAAAAAGTAGGGGACACACGCCCGTGTGGCCCAGCCGCGTGTCTCACATGGCCATAGACACGTCCGTGTCACAGGCCGTACGGACATTCAAAATGGGATCACATGGTCGTGTCCCAGCCCGTGTCCGACCCCGTGTAACTCATTGACTTGGGTCACACGGCCAACCACATGCCCGTGTGACCATCCCGTGTGCCCTTCGAAATGGCCTCACATGCCCGTGTGCCAGGCCGAATGCTAGGCCATGCCAAACCTGTACGGTATACTGACTTATGCCACACGGCCAAGTCACACGCTCGTGTGCTAAGCCATGTGGAGCATATTGACTTGATTTTTAATTCAACACCAAGGGACACACGACCGTGTAACCTGACCGTGTGTCACACACGGCTGAAACACATGCCCTTGTGGACAAAAATAGGCTATTTACCAAGCCATTTTGCCACCCAAACTTGCTTACACCTACATCAACCCTGTAACACCCCTTACCTATATTCGACGCCGGAATAGGGTACGAGGCATTACCAAACTTAAACTCAAGCAAACATTCAAAATCGAGACACGAATTTTCACCCAAATTTAAAACCTTTCACATACATTCATATCGTCCCTTAAACAAGCCTATGAGGCCTAAAACATACATTGGGAACGGTTTGGGACTAAACCGAGAACTCAAGAAAAATTTACTAAACTTAGAAAATTTTCATCATGAAACAGGTCCACACGCCCGTGTGGGTGAAGGGACACGCCCGTGTGGCATATCACACGCTTGTGCTTCAGGTCGTGTCCATCTTAGGGTGCATTCTATTTATGACATCATCATCAATTTGAAGTCACACGGCTAAGTCACACGCCCGTGTGCTTAGGCCGTGTCCTCCATACGGCTGAGACACACGCTCGTGTCTCTTCCCGTGTGCTGAATTCTGGACATTCTATTTTTCCAAAATTAAAGTGCAGGGGACACACGGCCGGAACACATGCCCATGGGGTAGACCGTGTGTCACACACGGGCGTGTGTCTACCCGTGTGGACAAATACAAGGCTATTTTCCAAGCCATTTTGTCACCCTTTCTTGCACACATTCACACAACATCACATGGCACAAATTATGGCATATGAATGCCTTCAAAAACAACTAAAATCAAGTAATAACGTATCATTTTTATACCATTATCTATCATGCATTATAACATTAGGCCTTGCCAAGTCATTTCATGCTAAATTCACACTCAAAGGGCATAAACATATGAGGAAACTCATAACCATCATATATCAAGCAAATATAAACCACATCACCAAACATTGACATATGCACATACATACTTATATGGGCTTATAACCATTTAGCCAATATAAGCCAACTTGCATGGCTACAAATTTCATCCAAACTTTAGCCATCACAAGCTAATACATTTAGCCAAATCATAATGACTCATACACCAAATGACTAAGTCCCAATACATGCCATAAACTCAAAGGGGTTTGCATTCACTTATACCCAACATGATAGCTTGATAGTGTGATAGCATCTCCGGCGATCTCCAACTCGAGCTAGCATAAAATCCTATAAGACATGGGAAAGGAAAGGGGGTACGCTATATAGCTTAGTAAGTTCATATGTTAACAATAAGCAACCTCAACCATTCATATTTCCTACAATTAACATAATGTAAAACCATATGAATGTCGTTTAAGTCTCATAATATAACTTACTCAATCACAACAATATGGACACAAATTATTGTAATCCACCATAATCCAATGGTTATAATTTTATTCAGTCACAAAGTTTGCTCTATCAACTCATAAGCATAATTTAACATTTCTTGGCATTAGCCTAACAATCATCATCTCTCCTTGGTAACATATAACAACAAATAAAAAATCATTTCAAACCTCATAGTAAACATGCACATTAATTATGAGTATTTACACTTCGAGCATATACTTTGACATCTTTCAATTGTTTAAAGCTCATATCATCCCATGGTTATTTTAATAGGCAATTATGCCAATCTTTCCTCTTTCTCATATCCGATGAATCACAATTCGCATGAACATAACATGCTATATCTTAAATCAATTTGGCCCGAAAGCCAATCACATAATCAACAATAGCATTTATCATGTAATACATACATCACAAGGTTTTCACAAAATCAATCTCGTGGAAATCATGAACTCATAATTTCATGAAGTTAATGCTTATAAACTTTACGTAGATACCTGTATTATCTTGCAGTTTATCATAATCTTTCACAACTTACCATAGTCTTTTCCAACTTTCACATTGTCGTTAAGTTTCCCGTTGAACCACTTGGAATACTAAAGGATACTCGGGAATCACATACACATAGAATCATACCAATGCCATATCCCAGATATGGTCTTACATGGGATCACATATCGATGCACATAGCCTAGCTATGGTCTTACACGGTTCTCATATCGATGCCATGTCCCAGACATGGTCTTACACGAAATCTCATAACGATACCATATCCCAGATATGGTCTTACACGTAAACTCATAACCCTAATGTCATGACATTTGTATCCTAACTATTCCAAAGGTTCAACCGGGACTTTCTCGCTTATCGAACTTTGTCGAATTTAGTCAAAGAGTAAATTAAAATTCATACAATAATAACACAAGTAAAACATAAATAATAATGCATCATTTACATACGAACTTACCTCGAATGTGACAATGGCAAAAAGGACCTATTTGTCCAATATTTGTTTTTCCCCCGATCTAGACTCAAACTTCATTTTTCTTGATCTAAAACATCACATTTAACTTATTTAATCATTATAATAATCAATTCAGTCCAAAAATCGTATTTGGCAAAAAAACATTTTTGCCCTTAAACTTTGTCATATTTACACTTTTGCCCCTAGGCTCGTAAAATGATTTTCATTCAATTTCTTCATTATTTAAGCCTAGCCGAACCATTTTCATGCTTATTGCAGCCCACAATTTCCATTAAAACACACTTTTACTACATATTTTATAACTTTTACAAATTAGTCCTTTTAGGCATTTTCGCCAAAAATCACTTAGTAAAAGTCGTTTCTCTAACCATAAACATGCATTTTCTACCATTAAACATCAAAATACACACATATTCATCATGATTCAAAACCCTAGTCTTTAACCATATCTCAAATTAGTGGTAGAAATATATAGATCTTGTTACGAGGATTTCAAAAACGTAAAAATAATTAAAAATGAGGCTAGAACGGACTTACAATCGAGCTTGGAAGCTTGGAAAACCCTAGCCATGGTTTCTTCATGTAAAATTAGGCCAAGGAAGAAGATGGACAAGAAATTTTGGCTTTTATTTTTTTTATTAAGTCATTTAATTACTAAATGACCAAAATGCCCCCAACTTAAAAATATTCCATTTCACCTAATTCATGTCCATTTTTGTCCACCAACTTAACCAATGGTCTAATTACCATTTAAGGACCTCCAATTTAAAATTTCATAGCAATTAGACACCTCTAGCATGTAGAACTCAACTTTTGCACTTTTTACAATTTAGTCCTTTTGACTAAATTGAGTGCCCAAACGTCAAAATTTTCGAACAAAATTTTCATAAAACAATTCCATAAAATTTTAGACCATAAAAATATAATAAAAATGAATTTTACTAATGTCGGATTTGTGGTCCTGAAACCACTGTTCGACTAGGCCCAAAATCGGGCTGTTACAAACCCAATTGGCACCAAAACATGACATATAATAGGCATTCCAAATCAACTCCAATCAAGCTCAATTCATGATAATCTCATACCATTAACCACAATATACACAAGTATCAAATTTGACAATCTCATTCTTGCTAACTCACAATCACAAATCACCTAAATGGCATCTTACAATTATGCATCATTTTGGTTAAACAAATAAGCATACTAATTCTCAAATATCAACCATTTGACATCCATAATATCTATAATCAACAAGCATCATACATCCATAAACAAACTCACAACACAAGCCATATGCACATATATATACACAACCAAACCAACCAAATTAAGCCAACTCTCATGGCTATATACAAAACCAAACTATTAATATTTACAAGCCATTTTTTAATCACTAAATTCATTAACAACTCTTAGTCTCGAGCTATCAACGGGTCTGCTCACACAAGTTGATGAGTATCCGTAGCACATGCCGGATAACTAAGCCACCGGTAGGACGTAGGGACCAGCACCCAAATCACATAACCCCTAATGACATGTCATTTGTATCCTAATCTATTCCTAAGGTTCAATCGGGATTTCTCGTTTGTCGAATCGTCATCGAATATGTCCGTAAGGTCGGATTCACAATTTATGCAATATCAAAGCATTTAAAATACAAATATAATAATGCTTATTACATACGAACTTACCTCGAATGTAAAAACGACGAAATGAGTCGATTAGTCCGAAACTTTGTTCTTTCCCCAATCTATATCCGTATTTCACTTTTTGATCTAAATATAATCAAAATTAACTTATTTAATTATCACTCTATTCAATTTATTCCAAAATACACATTAATATAACTTTACCTTTTTGCCGCTAATATTTCACATTTTTACAATTTAGTCATTATTTCATAAAATTACAAATTCATGCAATTCAACCTAAACCCATGCTACCCGAATTTAAATTAGGTCCCTAGCTACCCATATTTTATTTTATTTCAAAATTTAACCACAAAATTTCAACATTTCTCAATTAAATCCCTAAATGACAATTTTGTCAAAAATCACTTTACAAATGTTGTTTATCTAACAACAAGCATGCATTTTCTATCATCAAACATCAAAACATACATAGATTCATCAATAGAAAAACCCTAAACGTTTAACAGTTTTGCAAATTAGTCCCTGGGCTAGCTAGATTAAGCTGCAACGATCTCAAAAACATAAAAATTAATAAAAACGAGACAAAAATTGTACCTTAATGAGCTAAATAAGCTTGGTCAAATTTCAATCCCTAAAAATGGCTATTCTTCTTGTTAAAATTGGCTAAGGGAGATGGTAACATAAAAATTATAGTTTTTGTTTTATTTATTTTACTTTAAATAACCAAATTACCTATTTAACCTTAAGTTAAAACATTAAAAATTACTTAAAATATGTCCATAAATGTCCACTAACATTAATAATGGTCTAATTACCTCATAAGGACCTTGAATATTTAATTTCATAGCCATTTAATACCTTTAACTAATAGAGACAAGTTTTACACTTTACGCGATTTAGTCCTTTTTATCAAATTAAGCACTCAAACGATAAAATTTCTTAACGAAATTTTCCCACAATCATGCTGTAGAATTCAATTTAATAATAAAATAAAATTTTCAACCTCATATTTGTGGTCCCGAAACCACTATTCCGATTTGACTAAAAATGGGTTGTTACAACTCTCCTCCCTTAAGGATTTTCATCCCCAAAAATCTTACCAGAAAAGAGGTTAGGGTACTGTTTTCTCATAGCTTCCTCGGGCTCCCACGTAGCTTCTTCAATACCGTGACATTGCCACAAAACCTTCACTAGAGCTATGCGTTTATTTCTCAATTTTTTAACCTCTCGAGCTAAAATTTTGATCGGTTCTTCATTATATGTCATATCAGGTTGAATTTCTATCTCTGTCGGAGAGATGATATGCGATGGATCTGATTGATATCATCGTAACATTGAAATATAAAAAACATTATGGATCTTTTCTAACTCTAACGGTAAAGCTAGTCGATATGCCACTGGTCCTATTCTTTTGATAATCTCATACGGCCCGATAAATCGCGGACTCGATTTTCCTTTGCGACCAAAATGAAGAATTTTCTTCCATGGAGATAGTTTCAAGAATACTCTGCCGCCGATTTGAAATTCAATGTCTTTACGTTTCAAATCCGCATACGATTTCTGTTGATCTGAAGCTGCCTTCAAACTATCGCAAATTACTTTCACTTTCTTTTCAGTTTCTCTAATCAAATCAACCCCGTGAATCTTTTTCTCACTAAGCTTGGTCCAATATAACAGTGTTCGACTTTTATGACCATACAATGATTCATACGGTGCCATCTTTATACTCGATTGAAAACTGTTGTTGTACGTGAGTTCAACCAATGGCAAATATTTCTCCCAGTTGCCTTCAAACTCTAAAACACATCAACGAAGCATATCTTCGAGAATATGAATTACTCTCTCAGACTGACCGTCAGTTTGCGGATGAAAAGCAGTACTAAAGTTCATCCTCGTACCTAGAGCTTCTTACAATTTCTTCTAAAATCGCGATGTAAACTTCGGATCTCTATCCGAAATAATCAAAACTGTCACCCTGTGCAATCTAATGATCTCAAAAATGTACAATTCAGCCAATTTATCAAGCAAATAGTCTGTACGTACTGGAATGAAATGTGCTGATTTCGTTAGTTGATCACCGACAACCCAAATAGCATCTTTCTATTTTGGAGACAGGGGCAAACCCAATATAAAATCCATCATGATCTATCGCATTTCCACTCTGATATCATCACTAGTTGTAGCAATCTCGAAGGTACCTGATGTTCAACTTTAACTTGCTGACAAACCAAACATGTAGACACAAACTCAGAAATGTCTCGTTTCATACCCGACCACCAGTACAGCTGTTTTAAATCATTTTACATTTTCGTACTCCCCAGATGAACAGATAAACAACCACTGTGTGCTTCGTGTAAAATTTTTTGAATAAGCTCAGAGTTTCTAGGTACACAAATTCTATCTCGAAACATTAAACAATCATCTGATCCAATCTGATAGTTTGAATCACTATTCGACTAGCATTGCCCTCTTTTAGCTTGCAATTCATTATCACATTTCTGAGCTTCACAAATTTGTTGAAGAAATAACGATTTAGCTTTTAACTCTACTAGAATTGAACCGCCATTGGACAAGGTTAGCTGCGTATTCATCACTCGCATAGCAAATAAAGATTTTCTACTCAAAGCATCCGTGACTACATTCGCTTTTCCCGGATGATAATCAATCACTGACTCATAGTCTTTCAACAGTTCGAGCCATCTTCATTGTCGCAAATTCAAATCTTTCTGAGTCATTATATACTTTAAACTCTTGTGATCGGTAAAGATGGGGCACTTTTTACCGTATAAATGATGTTGCAAAATTTTCAATGCAAACACAACAGTGACTAACTGTAAATCGTGTGCCGGGTAATTCCTTTCATGCGGTTTCAACTGCCTGGAGGCTTAAGCTATCACTTTACCCTCTTTCATCAAAACATAACCCAAACCGTTCAATGACGCGTCGCTGAATATCACAAATTCTTTACCCGACTCAAGTTGAACTAAAACTGTTGATTCAGTTAACAATGCTTTCAACTGTTCAAAACTCTGTTGACATTTCTCAGACCACTCGAATTTCACATCTTTCTGTAGCAATCTAGTCATCGGTGTAGCAATCATCGAGAATCCTTTTACAAAGCATCGATAATAGCCAGCTAATCCCAGAAAGCTTCTGACTTCGGATACGTTTATTGGTGGTTTCCAATCAACAACTGCTGAAATTTTACTCGGATCAACTCTGATGCCTTCCACTGAAACAATATGTCCCAAAAATCCAACCTCTCAGAGCCAAAACTCACATTTGCTGAATTTAGCGAACAAATGCTTATCTCTTAAGGTTTGTAGTGTAACAGCCTGAATTAGAGCCTAGTCAGAATAATGGTCACGAGATAATAAATCTGAAGTAGAAATATTTGTTTTATGATTTTTATGAGGTCTATGACATGTTTGCATGATTGTGTGAAAATTTCATGAAGAAATTTTATAATTTAGTGATCGATTTATTCATTAGGACTAAATTACAAAGATTGAAAAATAAGATATTCTAGAAGCTTCAAGTATGAGATAGTATTAGGAAAATTATTAGAGGTCCTTATTTAGCAATTAGACCATTATATTTTATGATAGACAAAAATAGACATGAGAAGGAAAAATCTCAAGAAAGGGACCTTAAGGGCATTTTGGTCATTTGGTTAATTAATTAATAAAAAGGGAAAAAGAAGTCAAAAATGGTGTCCATCTTCTTCTCTAGGTGCTGAAATTTGGAGGAGAAGCCATAGCTAGGGTTTTGCTCACTTTCAAGCTCAAAGTAAGTGCATTCTAGCCCCGTTTTTGATGTTCTTCATATTTTTGAGATCCTCGTAGCTCGATTTAGCTATTTCTACCAATATTTTGAGCTAGGGTTCATGTTCAAAAATTTACCCATGTATGACATGCATGTATTTTGATGTTTAATGGAGGAATATGGAAGTTTGATGTATGATAAACATCTTTTTCTAAGTGATTTTCATGGAAATTTCATAAAAAGGACCTAGTTGTAAAAGTGATAAAATGTGTAGTAAAAATCAGTTTTGAAGGAAAGTGTGAGCTATTATAAGCTTAAGATAGGTACGGATAGGCTTGGGTAACCAAGGAAATGAGTACATTTCATTATACGAGCCTAGGGACCATTTTGTAAATATGTGAAAGTTTAGGGGCAAAATTGTAATTTTTGCCAAAGTATGGTTCATGGGTTGTTTTAGTCAATGTGATTATTAAATAAGTGAAATTATTATTATAGATCAAGAAACACGAAGTCAGGACCGAAACAGAGGAAAGAACAAGGAGGTGGACTTAATCGAACAACTATACATATTTTGTTACGGAGGAAAGTTTGTGTGTAATAAATCAACATAATGTTATTATGCTTTTAAATGCTTGATATTTCATGAAACATATATTATCTTTATGATATCGTTTAACAAAGTCTCGAAGAAAATATGATGAAATTATATTAAGTGGAAGTCCCGGTTGAACCTTAGGAATGGAGAGGATACCATTGTCATAACATGAGATTAAGGAGGACCCGTATAAGACCATGTCTGGGACATGGCCTTGGCATCGAATGGAGATCCCATATAAGACCATATCTGGGATATGGCATCGGCATCGAGTAGTAATCCCTTGTAAGACCACGTCTGGGACCTGGCTTCTGTATGAAATCGTGTAAGACCATGTCTGGGACATGGCATCGATATCCGATCTCGTATAAGACCATATCTAGAATATGGCATCAACATCAATAAGAGATCCCGTATAAGACCATATGGGGGATATGGCATTGGCATCAATATGTGATCCCGTATAAGACCATATCTGGGATATGGCATCTGCATCAATATGTGATCCCATGTAAGACCATATCTGGGATATGGCATTGGCATCTTATTACGAGTATGACGAGTTTGAGTATCCTTCAATATTTCAAATGGTTCAACGGGATAAAGAGCTAAGTTTATGTTCAAAATGTAAGAGTGCTAAAGTTAAGTGATGAAGTGACACAGGTGCATATGAGTAATTTACGAGATATGAGTCCGATATGTGAAATGAGATCGGTAAGTGTAAGCATGAGTAAGTTATGTCAATGTGCTTGAGAATTTGTGTTATTACTCGATGTAATGTATGGATGTTATCATACGTCTTTTTGTTTCTATTTATTTCATGCAAACTTACTAAGCTTTATGCTTACTCCCTCTCTTTTCCTTTTCCTTGTAGTATCGCCAAGCTAGCTCGGGGATCGTGGAACGTCGGAGCTCGGTTCACACTATCAAGCCATTCTTTTGGTATAGCAAAGTTTGTTTATTTTGGTTATGGCATGTATAGGAACTTGGTCATTTTGTGGTAAGTCATATTTGTTAGCCAATGTGTTAGCTATTAATGTTATTCAATTCGTTTTGTAAATGTCCATTGAAATTGGCCAAAACTAGCTAAGTTACATCTATCCAATGATGATGAATTTCATGAAGAGTAAGCTTGTGCGTTTGAATAAGTAAAGAGAGAAGTTTATGCATAATGAATGTTGTAGTGTGTGGTTAAGGTGTGGATGTCCTAATAGTGAATGTTAAAGGAACATTATTGTTGAGTTAAGTGTTGCATGAAATGGTATGAATGTGGTTTCTTTTTCAGGGTGGTAAAAGGCTTGGTAAATAGCCTTATAATTGCCCACATGGGTAGACACACGGGCGTGTGTCTAGGCCGTGTGTGACACATGGTCTGGCCCATGGGTGTGTAGTCTAGTCGTGTGTCCCCTGCATTTAATTTACAAAAATTTTAGTTCGTAACACGGGCCAGCACATAGGCGTATGGCTTGGTCGTATGTCCCTAAGTGTCAGCTGACGTCATAAACAGAATGCCAAGGTTTTCACACACGGGCTAAAGCACGGGCGTGTCATGGCCATGTGAGAGACGCAGGCCATGGACACGGGCGTGTGCCAGGCCGTGTGAAAACCTCTATAGGTTCGAAATGAAAAAAATAAAATCTACACGGGCTAGGGACATGGGCGTGTGTGACCACACGACTTGCACACACGGGCGTGTTCCTTTCCATACGATTCACTTTATTTGTATGTTACGGGTCTCGTAGGCCCGTAATAGGGACTATATGATTATGAATGAAAAGTTTTAAGTTGGAAGGAAAATTTATGGCAGATTTTGTATGATTTAAGTAAGTTAAGTCTGGTAATGCCTCGTACCCGATTTCGACATCGAATACGGGTAAGGGGTGTTACTTGTAGCACAATTCTCAAATGTTTAGCATGCTCAGACTCATCCCGAGAATAGATCAGAATGTAACAGCCCGATTTGGGGCCTAGTCAGAATAGTGATTGCGAGACCACAAATCTGAAGTAGAAATTTTTGTTTTATGGCTTTTATGAGGTATATGACATGTTTGCATGATTTTGTGAAAATTACATGAAGAAATTTTACGATTCAGTGATCAATTTATCTAGTAGGACTAAATTGCAAAGATTGAATAATATGAGATTCTAGAAGTTTCAAGTATTAGTTAGCATTAGAAAATTTATTAGAGGTCCTTATTTAGTGATTAGACCATTATATCTTATGATGGACAAAAATGGACATGGGAAGGAAAAATATCAAGGAAGGGCCTTAAGGGCATTTTAGTCATTTGGTTAATTAATTAATAAAAAGGGAAAAAGAAGTCAAAAATGGTTTCCATCTTCTTCCCTAAGTGCTGAAATTTTGAGGAGAAGCCATAGCTAGGGTTTGTTCATTTTCAAGCTCAAAGTAAGTGCATCCTAGCCCTGTTTTTGATGTTCTTCATATTTTTGAGATCCTTGTAGCTCGATTTAGCTATTTCTACCATTATTTTGAGCTAGGGTTCATGTTCAAAAATTTACCGATGTATGACATGCATGTATTTTGATGTTTAATGGAGGAATATGAAAGTTTGATGTGTGATGAACATCTTTTTCTAAGTGATTTTCATGGAAAACTCATAAAAAGGACCTATTTGTAAAAGTGATAAAATGTGTAGTAAAAATCAGTTTTGAAGGAAAGTGTGAGCTATTATAAGCTTAAGATAGGTTCGGCTAGGCTTGGGTAACCAAGGAAATGAGTACATTTCATTATACGAGCCTAGGGACCATTTTGCAAATATGTGAAAGTTTAGGGGCAAAAATTATAATTTTTCTAAAGTATGATTCATGAGCTATTTTAGTCAATGTGATGATTAAATATGTGAAATTTGTCATTTTAGAGAAAGAAACACGAAGTCCAGACCTAAACCGAGGAAAGAACAAGGTGGTGGACTAAATTGAACAACTATACATATTTTGGTACCGGGGTAAGTTTGTGTGTAATAAATTGACATCACGTTATTATGCTTTTAAATGCTTGATATTTTGTGAGTTGTGTATATTCTTTCTATGAAATTGGTAATGAAGTTTCGATGAAAATATAATGAAGATTCATTATGATGAAGTCCCTGTTGAACCTTAGGAATAGAAGGGATACCCTCGTCACGACATGAGATTAATAAGGTCCCGTATAAGACCATATCTGGGATATGGTGATCGTGTGTATCAATAGTCTTAAAATTTATATAATGAATGATCTAGCCTAGAAACTAACTATCACCACGATTGAGGCAAGCGCACCTATTGAACAGTAGTATAGCTTAGTGGCAAGACCGGATTGTCGAACCCAAAGGAACCAAAAGTACTAATACTGACTTTCTTCTTCTTATTTAGCCTAAGAATTAAGGGAATTGTTATTTAATCTGAAATTAACTAACTACTAAGCTAAAGACGCTAAGACAAAGAGAATGAATTGGGGAAATACTTGTGGGAAAAACCAATTGATTAAGACAATACCCAAGGAGGAATCCACCTAGACTTCAGTTGTTATTTAACTCTGAACCAGATGATTTATTCACTTGACCTGATCCATAGGATTCCCTAATTTATATTAATACCTCTCTCGAGGCTACTAACATCTAACCCTAGGTTGATTAATTGAAATCTCTTTCTAATTAAAACCCCTAGGATTGCATTAACTCGATCTATGGACTCCCATATTAGGCTTGACCCTAATCCGACAGATTTTCGTCATCCTATCTCTAGGGTTGCGATCAACTCCACTTAATTATGCTAGATCTACTCTTAGACAGGATCTATTCCTCATCCGCCTAAGCATATCAATACTTGAATCAATATCCTGAAATATCAAAACAAGAATTAAGAACACATAATTAAGAACAAATCAAGTATTTATCATATAGTTCAGAAAACAATAACAAGATCCGTCTTAGGTTTCATCCCCCTCAGGTATCTGAGGGGTTTAGTTCATAATCGTACAAGAATACATCTCAGAAGAAAAGATAAAACAAAACATAAGAAAACCCTAAAACCCCCTGAAGGAATTGAAGGAGAGATCCACCGTCTTGAGTTTGATTTCGGCTTCTTGAGATGAATCAACTGGCTTTCTTCGAGTAGATCCCACAATTCTGACCTCTCTGGCTCGGCTCCTTGGCCTAGCTGGACGCGTCCCTTTCAAGGTTGGCCTTTAGGGTGTTTATATAGGCTTTTGGAATGTCTTTCTTTGCCTCTAAGTACCCTATTCCGAGTGAAATTCCTCTTTGTCACGGCAGGGACACGCCCGTGCAACACGCCCGTGTGATTCGAGTCCAGGCTGTGGTCGACCCTGCTAAAGGGGCACGGCCGTGTGGATTGGGCCCAAGCCGTGCTGATTTCCTACTTTGGCCCAATTGGTCCGTTTTTAGCTCGTTTCACATTCTTTTCATCCTCCTATGCTTTCCTAAGTATAAAACATGAAATTAAAGGATTAGGAGCACAAAATTCCATAATTCATGGAATAAATCATCCAAAAGTACGCTAAATGTGGGATTAAAATATGTATATATTACAGTTTATCATATGGCCTCGGCACTAAATTGAGATCCCGTGTAAGACCATATCTGGGATATGGCTTCAGCATCAAATAGTGATTTTGTGTAAGACCACGTCTGGGACCTCGCTTCGATATGAAATCGTGTAAGACCATGTCTGGGACATGGCATCGACATTAGATCTCGTGTAAGACCATATCTAGGATATGGAGTCGACATCGATATGAGATCCCGTATAAGATGATATCTTGGATATGACATCGGTATCGACATGTGATCCCATGTAAGACCATATCTGGGATATGGCATTGGCATCTTACTATGTGAGTGACAATTTTCTGAGTATCCCTCTATATTCCAAGTGGTTCAACGGGGTAAGGTGATAAAGTTTATGTTAAATATGAAAAGAGAACTAAGGTTATATGATAAAGTGATACAGGTACTCATGCAAAATTCATGAGAAATAAGTCTGGTATGTGATATGTTGTGGGTAAGAGTGAGCATGAGTAAGCCATGACTATGTTACTTGAGAATTTTGTGTTAACCCATGATGTAATATGTTGAAATTATTACAAGATTTTATGTTGTTATCTATTACATGCAAACTTACTAAGCTTTATGCTTACTCCCTCTCTTTTCCCTTTTTCCTGTAGTATCGCCAAGCTAGCTCGGGGATCGTAGGACGTCGGAGCTCGACTCACACTATCAAGCCATTCTTTTGGGTATAGTAAAGTTTGATTATTTTGGGTATGGCATGTATAAGAACTTGGTCACTTTGTTAAATGTCATATTGGTTAGCCAAAGTGTTGGCTATTAATGTTACTTATTTCATTTTGTAATTGGCCATTGGAATTGGTCAATACTTGTTAAGTTATAACTATTCAATGATGATGAAATTCATGAAGTGTAAGCTTGTGCATTTGAATGAGTAAAGTGTGAAGTATATGCATGATGAATGTAGTATGAATTTATGGTGTGGATGTCTTGGTTGTGAATATTAGAGGTGCACTATTGTTATGTTATGTGTTGCTAGAAAATGGTATAAGTGTGGTTGCTTTTCAGGGTGGCAAAAGGCTTGGTAAATAGCCTTATAACTGTCCACACGGGTAGACACACGGGCGTGTGTCTAGACCGTGTGTGACACACGGTCTGCCTCATGGGCGTGTAGCCTGGCCGTGTGTCCCCTGCACCTAATTTGCAAAAAATTCAGTTCGTCACACGGGCTAGCACACGGGCGTGTGGCTTGGCCGTGTGACCCTAAGTGTCTGCTGACGTCATAAATAGAATGTCAAGGTTTTCACATACGGGCTAAGACACGGGCGTGTCATGGCCGTGTGAGGGACATGGCCGTGTGCCAGGCCGTGTGAAAACCCCTGTAGGTTTGAAATGAAAAATAAAATCCGCACGAGCTAGGGACATGGGCATGTGTGACCACACGACCTGCCCACACGGGCGTGTTCCTTTCTACACGGGCGTGTGGCCCTGTTTTGAGTAAAAAAATTTCTAAGTGTTTGTAAGTTTCCGGTTCCATTCCGATTCACTTCATTTGTTTGTTTCGGGTCTCATAGGCCCGTAAAAGGGACTATATGAACATGAATGAAGAGTTTTAAAGTTCAAAGAAATTTATAGTCGATTTCGTACGATTTAAGTAAGTTAGTCCGATAATGACTCGTGCCTGGTTTCAGCGTCGAATATGGGTAAGGGGTGTTACATTTAAAGGTATCGGAGCTATGGTTTAGTCGATTCTCAGACTAACGTAGCATAAGCACGAGTCTAGCTATACATGCCATACGTATAAGTATTTACATGATGATAGTGTGACGACTCCTGACAATTTAAATTATGTTTTCATATAGCAAATGGATCCCGACAGAGCAGTGGAGGATGATGTAGAAAATATGGCTGGCCTCGCCCAAGGGCTGGTGCAAGCGAAAATGAAAATAGACCAATGACTGTGAGTCAGAGAGGAGGAGAAGAGGCTAGGGAAGCTTTTCTCCACATGATGAACACTTGGTATACGGAGTTCGTTCGAACGAACCCGAACGGTCAACCCCCTCCACCCCCATCTATTCCTCAGCCTACCCCTGTAGCTCCCCAAGTTGTAGAAATGGTAAGAAGGGAAAAGCCCCCGGTTGATAGAATTCAGAAATAAGGAGCTGAGGAATTTCGAACTAATAAAGATGATGATCCAGAAAGAGCAGAATTCTGGCTTGAAAATACCATCAGGGTATTTGATGAATTGTCTTGCACACCCGAAGAGTGTATGAAATGTGTTGTGTCTCTCTTGAGAGATTTGGCTTACCAGTGGTGGAACACCCTTGTGTCGGGTGTACCAAGGGAGAGAGTTAATTGGGAATTTTTCCAAGAAGAGTTTCGAAAGAAGTATATTAGCCAAAGGTTTATCGATCAGAAAATAAAGGAATTCTTTGAGCTAAAACAAGGTCGAATGACGGTAACTAAATATGAGCGTGAGTTTGTAAGGCTCAGTAAATACACTCGGGAGTGTGTGTCCACTGAAGCCATCATGTGTAAGAGGTTTGAGGATGGATTAAATGAGGATATCCGATTGTTTGTTGGTATTCTAGAATTGAAGGAATTTTTCGTGCTAGTAGAGAGAGCTTGCAAGGCCGAGGAATTGGCCAAAGAGAAAAGAAAGACAGAAATTGAGTCCCGTGACTCGAAGAAGAGACAATTGGGTAAGTCATTTCAATCCTCATCCAAGAAATCAAGAGAGTTTACTACTCGATCAGCTGCTTCAGTTGGGTTCTCAAACAGAAGTAAAGCTAAACAGTACTCGGGTTCTAAAGCACAGACCACTTCTATTGCTAGTGTTGGTAATGCTTGACCAAGTAGACCGGAATGTTCACAGTGTGGTAGACGTCATCCCGGTGAATGCCGAGCAAATGAGAGAGCTTGTTTCAAGTGTGGATCCCAAGACCATTTTATTAGAGATTGTCCCGAGATGGGTGAAAAAGAGAAATTTCAGAGTGCAAGATCGGGTAGTACCACTAGAGGGAGACCATAGAGAAATCTAGGAAATGGAATGAGTAGTAAGAATACACATAGAGAGCAGACTGCAATATCTGAGGGTAGAGCGCCTGCGAGGACTTATGTCATTCGCGCTCACGAAGAGGCGTCATCCCCTGACGTAATTATGGGTACATTTTCCCTTTATAATACTCCGGTTGTTGCTTTAATTGATCCAGGATCTACCCACTCGTATGTTTGCATGAAATTAGTAACTAATATGAACATGCCTGTAGAGTCTACAGAATTTGTGATAAAAGTGTCAAATCCCCTAGGCAAATGTGTGTTGGTTGACAAAGTATGAAAGAATTGTCCTTTGATGATTAGAGGTCACAGTTTTCCAGCTAACCTTATGGTTTTGTTGTTTGATGAATTTGATGTAATACTTGGTATGGATTGGTTGACCATTCATGATGTGGTGGTAAATTGTGGAAGAAAATTTATTGAGTTGAAATGTGAAAGTGGTGATATTCTTCGGATTGAATCAGATGAATCGGATAGCTTGCCTGTAGTGATTTCCTCTATGACTTCTCAGAAATGTATAGGAAAGGGTTGTGAAGCTTATCTTGCCTTTTTGATGAATTCCAAAGAGACGGAGTTATGAATTGAATCAGTACCGATAGTATGTGAGTATCCAGATGTATTTCTGAAAGAATTGCCCAGGTTGCCTCTGGTTAGAGAGATTGAGTTTGGCATTGAGTTAGCCCCTGGTACTGCGCCTATTTCGATTGCTCTGTATAGGATGGCTCCGACCGAGTTAAAAGAATTGAAGGCTCAGTTGCAAGAGTTGACGGATAAAGGTTTCGCAAGACCGAGTTATTCTCCGTGGGGTGCTCCCGTATTATTTGTGAAAAAGAAGGATGGTTCTATGAGGTTATGTATAGATTATCGGCAACTTAATAAGGTAACCGTAAAGAACAAGTATCCCTTGCCAAGGATTGATGATTTTTTGACCTATTGAAGGGAGCTACTGTGTTTTCCAAGATAGACTTGAGGTCCGGTTATTATCAGTTGAGAGTCAAAGACTCAGATGTGCCGAAAACCACATTTCGGACAAGGTATGGTCACTATGAATTTCTAGTTATGCCTTTTGGTTTAACCATCGCCCCTGCTGTGTTTATGGATTTGATAAACCGTATTTTCGGCCATATTTGGATAAATTTGTTGTAGTCTTTATTGATGATATATTAATTTACTCTCGTGATGAGAACGAGCATGCTGAGCATTTGAGAACGGTTCTACAAATTTTACGGGATAAACAATTATATGCCATGTTTAGTAAAAGTGAATTTTGGCTTAAAGAAGTCAGATTTTTGGGCCATATTGTTTCGGGTGATAGAATTAGAGTTGACCCGGGAAAGATTTCGGCCATTGTTGAATGGAAGCCGCCAAAGAATGTATCAGAGGTTAGAAGTTTTCTAGGCCTAGCTAGTTATTACAGACGGTTTGTCAAGGGATTTTCCTTGATAGCTACTCCGATGACGAGGCTATTACAAAAAGATGTGGAGTTTGAGTGGACAGAAAAGTGCCAACAGAGTTTTGAGAAACTAAAGGCATTGTTGACTGAGGCTCCAGTTTTAGTACAACCTGAACCGAGAAAAGAATTTGTGGTTTATAGTGATCCATTCTTGATTGGATTGGGTTGTGTACTCATTCAAGAGGGCAAGGTGATAGCTTATGCCTCTAGACAGTTAAAGCCGCACGAGAAGAATTATCCGACCCATGATTTGGAATTAGTCGCCATTGTATTTGAATTGAAGATTGGGAGACACCATTTGTATGGCGAGAAATGTCAAGTATTAACTAATCATAAAAGTCTAAAGTACTTGATGACTCAAAAGCAATTGAATCTAAGGCAACGAAGATGGTTAGAGTTGATAAAGGATTACGAGCTAGTGATTGACTACCACCCGGGAAAGGCGAACGTGGTCGCTAATGCCTTGAGTAGGAAATCTTTGTTTGCATTGAGAGCCATGAATAAACGATTGGCTCTATCGAATGATGGTTCTATTCTTGCTGAATTGAGAGCTAGACCGATATTTCTCCAAGAGATTTGTGAAGCTCAGAAAGGCGACAGTGAATTGCGAGCCAAAAGAGTTCAATGTGAAACGGGTATAGAGTCAGACTATCGGATTAGTTCTGATGGATGTTTGATGTTTCAAGATAGGGTCTATGTACCGAGAGATGATGAGCTTATTCAGAATATTTTGCACGAAGCGCACAGTGGATGTTTATCTGTTCATCCAGGCAGTATAAAGATGTATAATGATTTGAAGAAATGGTATTGGTGGCCGAGTATGAAGAAAGACATATCTGAGTTCGTATCGAAATGCTTGATTTGTCAACAAGTGAAAGCTGAACACCAAGTACCTTCCGATTTACTTCAGCCTATTATGGTTCCTTAGTGGAAATGGGACCGTATTGCTATGGATTTTGTGACAAGTTTTCCTTTGAAACTAAAAAAGAAAGATGTCGTGTGGGTTGTGGTTGATAGGCTTATGAAATCGGCTCATTTTATACTAGTACGAATTGACTATTCGCTTGATAAGTTGGCATATTTGTATGTATCAGAAATCGTGAGACTTCACAAAGTACCATTGTCGATTATTTCGGATAGAGATCCGAGATTTACATCACGGTTTTGGAAAAAGTTGCAAGAAGCCTTGGGCACAAAGTTAAATTTTAGTACAGCTTTTAATCCACAAACCGACGGACAGTCAGAGAGGGTAATACAGATACTTGAGGATATGCTTCGATGTTGTGTTTTTGAATTTCAAGGTAACTGGGAAAAATATTTACCGTTAGTGGAATTTACGTACAATAATAGTTTTTAGTCGAGTTTAAGAATGGCGCCTAATGCGGCATTATATGGGCGTAAGTGCCGAACGCCCTTGTATTGGATCGAACTCGGAGAAAAACAAATTCATGGAGTCGATTTGGTCAGAAAAATCGAAAAGAAAGTAAAAGTGATTCGTGATTGTTTAAAGGCTGCTTCGGATAGACAAAAATCCTACGCGGATTTGAAACGGAACGAGATTGAGTTTCAAGTTGGTGATAAGGTGTTTTTGAAAGTGTCACCATGGAAGAAGGTTCTCAGATTTGGCCGGGAAGGTAAATTGAGTCTGCACTTTATCGGATTGTATGAGATCATTGAGAGGATAGGGCCGGTAGCCTATCGGTTGGCTTTCCCATCTGAGTTGGAAAAGATCCATGATGTGTTCCATGTGTCTATGTTGCGCCGTTACCGATCAGATCCTTCGCAGGTGATTGTATCGACAGAGGTTGAAATTCAACCCGACATGACTTATGGCGAAGAGCCGATTAAGATTTTGGCACGAGAAGTCAAACAGTTAAGAAATAAAAGTATAGCTCTTGTGAAAGTATTGTGGAAAAGACACGCGGTAGAAGAGGCTACATGGGAGCCTGAGGAGGCTATGAGAAACCAATATCCAAACCTTTTTACCGGTAAGATTTTTGGGGACGAAAATCCCTAAGGGGGAGAATTGTAATAGCCTGATTTAGGGCCTAGCCAGAATAGTGGTTACGAGATCACAAATCCGAAGTAGAAATTTGTGTTTTATGGCTTTTATGAGGTATATGACAAGTTTGCATGATTTTGTGAAAATTACATGAAGAAATTTTACGATTCAGTGATCAATTTATCTAGTAGGACTAAATTGCAAAGATTGAAAAATATGAGATTCTAGAAGTTTCAAGTATGAGATAGCATTAGAAAATTTATTAGAGGTCCTTATTTAGTAATTAGACCATTATATCTTATGATGGACAAAAATGGACATGGGAAGGAAAAATATCAAGGAAGGGCCTTAAGGGCATTTTGGTCGTTTGGTTAATAAATTAATAAAAATGGAAAAAGAAGTCAAAAATGGTGTCCATCTTCTTCCCTAAGTGCCGAAATTTTGAGGAAATGCCATATCTAGGGTTTTGTTCATTTTCAAGCTCAAAGTAAGTGCATCCTAGCCCCGTTTTTTATGTTCTTCATATTTTTGAGATCCTCGTAGCTCGATTTAGCTATTTCTACCATTACTTTGAGCTAGGGTTCATGTTCAAAAATTTACCCATGTATGACATGCATGTATTTTGATGTTTAATGGAGGAATATGAAAGTTTGATGTGTGATGAACATCTTTTTCTAAGTGATTTTCATGGAAAACTCAT
The DNA here is from genome assembly GCA_025698515.1 of Gossypium sturtianum. Taxonomy (NCBI): domain Eukaryota; kingdom Viridiplantae; phylum Streptophyta; class Magnoliopsida; order Malvales; family Malvaceae; genus Gossypium; species Gossypium sturtianum. The sequence continues at coordinate 73,073,856 of CM046947.1, read as the reverse complement.
AAAAAGGACCTATTCGTAAAAGTGATAAAATGTGTAGTAAAAATCAGTTTTGAAGGAAAGTGTGAGCTATTATAAGTTTAAGATAGGTTCGGCTAGGCTTGGGTAACCAAGGAAATGAGTACATTTCATTATACGAGCCTAGGGACCATTTTGCAAATATGTGAAAGTTTAGGGGCAAAAATTATAATTTTGCCAAAGTATGATTCATGAGCTGTTTTAGTCAATTTGATGATTAAAAAGGTGAAATTTGTCATTATAGAGCAAGAAACACGAAGTCCGGACCTAAACCGAGGAAAGAACAAGGTGGTGGACTAAATTGAACAACTATACATATTTTGGTACCGAGGTAAGTTTGTGTGTAATAAATTGGTAACACCCCTTACCCGTGATCAAAGCTGGAACCGGATACGAGGCATTACCGAACTCAACTTGCTTAAACATACAACATCGGGCCATAAAATTTCGTTTCAACTTAAGACTTTTTATTCATACTCATAATGTCCCTATTATGGGCCTACGAGACCCAAAACTTACATACGGAATGGTTCGGGACTAAACCGGAAACTTTCGCACGCTTAGAAATTTTCTGCTGAAAATAGGGCCACACACTCGTATGGAGGAAGGGACATGCCCATGTGGCATATCACATGCCCGTGTTCCACACCCGTGTGGAATTATTTCTCAATTCGAACCTACATGGGTTTTCACACGACCATACACATGCTCGTGTCCCTAGCCCGTGTGCCAAGAACCATGGTATTCTGTTTATGACGTCATCGCCTCACTATGGTCACACGGCCAGGCACACGCCCATGTCCTTAGTCCGTGTGTCCAATTAAATTCTTAATTTTAGGTGCAGACTTCACACGGCCTGAGCACACGCCCATGTCCGCGGCCGTACCTCCCACACGGCTGAGTCACACGGTCATGTCTCTACCCATGTGTTTACTACTGAGCATACTGACTTGCAAACCTAGCATGCAAAGGGACACACGTCCAATCAACACGCCCATGGGGCTGACCGTGTGTCACACATAGACTAGACACACGCCCGTGTGTATACCAGTGTGGACATTTGAAAGGCTACCTACAAAGCCAAATGCCACCCTACACAACAACTATACTTACACCAATTTAATCCAACATGTATCGGAACTATAAAGCACTTCTAAAGACTCAAAATCAAGACATCCATACAAGCATACACTTAATGAATTCCATCATCAGTGAATATATATAAACTTGTCAAGTATTGGCCCAATTCCAAATGACCACTTACAAAATGAATTTGATAACAAAAATAGCCAACATTTTGGCTAACAAATATGACATAACAAAATGAACAAGTCCTATACATGCCATACTCAAAATGAATCTAACTTGGCTATACAAAAAAAAAGTAGTCGATAGTGTGATTTCCGAACTCCGACGTTCCACGAATTCTCGAGCTAATTTGGCAATGCTACAAGGAAAAGGGAAATGAGAGGGGTAAGCATAAAGCTTAGTAAGTTTGCATGAAATAAATAGCAACATAAAGCTCGTAATGTCATCCACCCATTGCATTGAATAAAAACACAAGCCTTAAACTCATGTCCATAACTTACTCATACTTACTCTTACCGATTACATATCATGCCCCATATCGTAAACCATTCTCGTGAATTACTCACATATACCTGTATCACTTCATCACATAGTCTTAGCATTAATCTCATCTCTATCATAAGCTTAACTATTTATCCCATTGAATCACTTGGGATATTCAAGGGTACATGATCATCCTCATTCACATAATTACGACGCCAATGCCACATTCCAGATGTGGTCTTATGTGGGGTAACTTCTAGATGCCGATGCCATATCCCAGATATGGTCTTATACAGGATCTCATATCTATTGTCGATGCCATATCCCAGATATGGTCTTATACATTTCTCATATTCAATGCCGATGCCATATCCCAGATATGGTCTTATACGGGATTTCAATTTGGTGCCGAGGCCATGTCCCGGACATGGTCTTATACGGGACCTTACCCATCTTAAGTATTAATGATAATATTCTCTCATTTATTTAAGTCCAATCGGGACTTCAACATAATAGGTTCTCATTATTTCATCATTCAACATCGTTACTCAAAATTCATAGAAACAATATATATCATCATTAATATCAAACATTTTAAAGCTTAATAACACGATGTTGAATTTATTACACACAAACTTACCTCGATTTCAAAATAGGCTAAATTGCCGATCTAGTCCGATACCTTGCCCTTTCCTCAGTCAAGGTTAATTCTTCGTTCTTCTTGATCTATAATAACAATTTAGCTCATTTAATAATCACATTAATCAACACATCTCAAAATTCATACTTTCGTAAAATTACCATTTTGCCCCCATACTTTCACAAAATGACTATTTTACCCTTAGGCTCGTAAATCAATTCTAATCAAATTTCTTCCTTTAACAAGTCTAGGTTAACATTTATTTCTCTTATGGCAACTCTCAATACTCATCATTTCACACATTTACTTCATATTTTATAACCTTTACAAAAAGGTCCTTTGAGGTGTTTTCATGATAACACCTTTCACAAAAGTTGTTTATCTAACAACTAGGACTCATATTCTTCCATAAAAATGCAGCAAACAACATAAATGCTCACATGGCAAAACCCTAGGTTTTCAACCATTTTGCAAAATAGTCCCCTCATTAACTAGCTTAAGCTTTAGGGGTTCCAAAAGTACAAATATTATCAAGAAAGACCACTAAAATCACTTACTTGTAAGGAGAAAAGCTTGCTGAAATTTTTGAGCTTTCAAACCCCTATTTTGCTACTAATTTTTGGTGGAGAAGAAGAGAAGAAAAGATGATATCTTTTATTTCTTTCTTTTATTATATTAGTAGACAATTTACCACCTAATCCACCAACTTGACCAATTTTGACATCTTTATGTCTCCTATGGCCGGTCAACCATTACTAGAGGGGTCAATTGCACTTTAAGGACCTCCAATTAATATTCTATAGCTATTAGGCACCTTTAGCTTGTAAAATAGAACTTTCGCACTTTATGCGATTTAGTCCTTTTTCGCAATTAAGCATGCAATAGCTAAAATTAAAGCACCAAAATTTTCATGCACCTTTATAATCATGATCTAACTCATAAAATAATATTAAAATAATTTTCTCCAAACTCAGATTAGTGGTTCTGAAACCACTATTTTGGCTAGCCCCTAAATCGGGCTGTTACAATTCTCCCCCTTAAGTATTTTTGTCCCCGAAAATCTTACCGGTGAAAAGGTTGGGATATTGGTTTCTCATAGTCTCTCTGGGCTCCCATGTAGCCTCTTCTACCCCGTTCCTTTGCCATAGGAATTTTACAAGATCTATGCTTTTGTTCATCAACTGTTTGACTTCTCGTGCCAAAATCTTAACCGGTTCCTCACCATAAGTCATGTCCGGTCGAATCTCTACCTCTGATGGTATAATCACATGTGATGGGTCCGAACGGTATTAGCGTAACATAGAGACGTGGAAGGCATCATGAATCTTTTCCAGCTCAGTTGGCAAAGCCAAACGATAAGCTACCGACCCTATCTTCTCGGTAATCTCATAAGGTCCGATAAAACGCGGACTCAATTTGCCTTTCCGACCAAATCTGAGGACTTTTCTCCATGGTGATACTTTCAGAAACACTTTATCACCTACTTGGAACTCAATCTCTTTCCTTTTCAAATCCGAATAGGACTTTTGTTTATCTGAGGCAGCTTTCAGACATTCACGTATCACTTTTACCTTCTCTTTAGTTTCTCTAACTAAATCGACCCCGTGAATCTGATTCTCTCTGAGTTCTGTCCAATACAGGGGCATTCGACACTTACACCCATACAGTGCCTCATAAGGCGCCATCTTCAAACTAGACTGAAAGCTGTTATTGTAGGCGAATTCCACCAACGGTAAGTATTTCTCCTAATTACCCTAGAATTCCAAAACATAACATCGAAGCATGTCCTCAAGTATCTGTATTACTCTCTCCAACTGCCCGTCGGCTTGCGGATGGAAAGCTGTACTGAAGCTCAATTTTGTGCCTAAGGCCTCTTACAACTTTTTCCAGAATCGTGATGTAAATCTCGGATCTCGATCCAAAATAATCAACAATGGTACTCCGTGAAGTCTTACTATTTTTGAAACATACAAATCCGCTAACTTATCAAATGAATAGTCAACTGTACTGGTATGAAATGGGCCGACTTCGTAAGTCTATCAACCACGACCCATACGGCATCCTTCTTTTTCGGTGACAACGGCAAACCCGTCACAAAGTCCATAGTAATACGGTCCCACTTCCACTCAGGAACCATAATAGGCTGAAGTAAACCCGAAGGTACTTGGTGTTCAGCCTTCACTTTTTGAAAAATTAGACATCTCGATACAAACTCTGAAATGTCTTTCTTCATACTCGGCCACCAATACCATTTCTTCAAGTCATTATACATTTTCGTGCTGCCTGGATGTACAGACAAATATCCACTATGTGCTTCATGTAGAATCTTCGAATAAGCTCATCATCTCTGGGTACACAAACCTTACCTCGGAACATCAAACATTCATCAGGATTTATTCGAAAGTCCGACTCCACATTTAACTCACATTGAACTCTTTTAGCTTGTAAATCATTGTCGCCTTTCTGAGCTTCATAAATCTCTTGGAGAAACATTGGTCTAGCCCTCAACTCGGCTAGAATAGAACCATCATCTGACAAAGCTATCCATGTATTCATGGCTCTCAGCACAAACAAGGATTTCCTACTCAAGGCATCAGCGACTACGTTTGCCTTTCTCGGATGGTAGTCAATTACTAACTCGTAATCTTTTATCAACTCTAACCATCTCCGTTGCCTAAGGTTCAACTCTTTTTGAGTCATCAAGTACTTTAGGCTCTTATGATCAGTGAACACCCGACATATCTCACCATACAAATGGTGTCTCCAAATATTTAGTGCAAAAACAATTGCGGCTAACTCCAAATCGTGAGTCCGGTAATTCTTCTCATGCAGTTTTAATTGTCTAGAGGCATATGCTATCACCTTGCCCTCTTGTATGAGTACACAACCTAACCCATTCAGGGATGCATCACTATAAACCACAAATTCCTTTCCCGGCTCGGGTTGTACTAGGACTGGAGCCTCTGTCAACAATGCCTTCAATCTCTCGAAACTCTGTTGGCAATTTTCTGTCCATTCAAACTTTACATCTTTTTGTAGCAACCTCGTCATCGGAGTAGCTATCATGGAAGATCCCTTGACAAAACGTCTATAGTAGCCGGCTAGGCCCAAAAAACTCCTAAACTCGATTACATTCCTTGGTGGCTTCCATTCTACGATTGCTGAGATCTTACTCGGGTCGACTCTAATTCCATCTCTCGAGACAATATGCCCCAAAAATCCAACTTTATTAAGCCAAAATTCACTTTTACTAAACTTGGCATATAATTGTTTATCTCTCAAAATTTCCAGAACCATTCTCAAATGTTTAGCATGCTCGTTCTCATCCCGAGAATAGATCAATATATCATCGATGAAAACTACTACAAATTTATCCAAATACAGTCGAAAAATACGATTCATCAAATCCATGAAAACTGCAAGGGCATTTGTTAAATCAAAAGGCATGACCAAAAATTCATAGTGGCCATACCTTGTCTGGAATGCAGTTTTCGGTACATCCGAGTTCGTGACTCTCAACTGATAATATCCAAACCTTAAGTCTATCTTGGAAAACACCGTGGCTCCCTTCAATTTGTCAAATAAATCATCGATTCTTGGCAACGGGTACTTGTTCTTCACAGTTACCTTATTGAGTTGCCGATAATCTATACATAACCTCATGGAACCATCTTTCTTCTTCACAAATAATACGGGAGCACCCCACGGAGAATAAATCGGTCTTACGAAGCCTTTATCCGTTAACTCTTGCAACTGTACCTTCAGTTCTTTTAGCTCGGTAGGAGCCATTTTGTATGGAGCAATAGAAATGCGGGCAGCACCAGGAGCTAGCTCAATCCCAAACTCAATCTCTCTAACTGGAGGTAGCCCTGGCAATTCCTTCGGGAAAACATCTGGATACTCACATACTATGGGCACCGATTCAATTCTTAACTCAGTCTCTCTAGAATTCACCACATAGGCAAGGTAAGCTTCGTACCCTTTTCTTAGATATTTCTGAGGAAGATATCACTACTGGCAATCCATCTCGCTCATATGATTCAACACGAATAAGATCTCCACTTTCACATTTTAACTCAATAAACTTCCTTCCACAGTTCACTATCACATCATGAATAGTTAACCAATCCATCCCAAGGATGACATCAAATTCATCAAACGGCAATAGCATGAGATTAGCAGGAAAACAATGACCCCTAATCATCAAAAGGCGACCTTTGCATACTCTATCGACCAACACACATTTGCCTAGGGGATTTGACACTCTTATCACAAATTCAGTGGACTCTACAGGCATACTCATGCTAGAGACTAATTTCATACAAATATACGAGTGGGTAGACCCCCGGATCAATTAATGCTACAACATGAGTATCATAGAGAGAGAATGTACCCGTGATCACGTTGGGGGAGAACGCCTCTTCATGAGCACAAATGGCATATGTTCTTACCGGTCTCTTCCCTCAACTCTTGCAGTCTACTCTCTAGATGAATTCTTGCTACTCATTTCATTTCCCGGGTTTCTCTGTGGTCTTCCCCTAGCAGTACTTCCCGATCTTGCATTCTGAGGCTTCTCTTTCTCACCTGTATCGAGGCAATCTCTGATAAAATGGTCTAGAGATCCACACTTGAAACAAGCCTTCTCGTTTGCTCGGCACTCACTGAGATGACATCTGCCACACTGCAGACATTCCAGTCTACTCGATCGAGCGTTGCCAACACTAGCGACTGAAGTAGTCTGAGCCTTAGACCCCGAGTACTGTCTACCTTTACTTCTATTTGAAAACCCAACTGAAGTAGCTGACCGAACAGTAAACTCTCTTGACTTCTTCGACGAGGATTGGAATGACTTGCCTAACTGTCTCTTCTTCGAGTCGCGAGACTCAATTTCAGCTTTCTTTTTCTCTTTGACTAGTTCCTCAGCCTTGCAGGCTCGATCTACCAGGACCACAAACTCTTTTAGTTTGAGGACACCAACAAACAAATGGATATCCTCATTTAAACCATCCTCGAACCTTTTACACATAATAACCACGGTGGACACACACTCACGGGCATATTTACTAAGCCTTACGAACTCACGTTCGTATTCAGTCACTATCATTTGACCTTGCTTTAGCTCCAAGTACTCCATTCTTTTCTGCTCAATAAACCTTTGACTAATGTACTTCTTCTGAAGTTCCCCTTGGAAGAATTCCCAGATAACTCTCTCCCTTGGTACCACCGGCACAAGGGTGTTCAACCACTAATAGGTCGAATCTCTCAAGAGAGATACCACACACTTCATGCACTCATCAGGCGTGCATGAAAACTCGTCAAATACTCTGATGGTATTCTCAAGCCAGAATTCTGCCCTCTCCGGATCATCATCTTTACTAGCCCGAAATTCCTCAGCTCCTTCTTTCCAGATCTTATCGGCCGGAGGCCTTTCTCTTCTTACTACCTCTACCACTTGGGAAGCTACTGGAGTGGGCTGAGTAATAGGTGGGGGTGGAGGGGGTTGAGCATTAGGATTTGCTCAAATAAACTTGGTATACAGTTACTCATCATATGGAGAAAGGCTTCTCGAGCCTCTTCTCCCTGACCCAAAGTCTCGGGTCTACTTTCCACTGGCGCGATCCCTTGCGCGGGAGCTGGGCATTACTTGTAGCATCATCGGCTACAGTTCGATCGGGATCCATTTACTATATAAAAACAAAATTCAAATCGTCAGGAGTCGTCACACTATCATTATGCAAATACTCATATGTATGGCATGTATAGCTAGACTCATGCTTACGCTATGTTAGTTCGAGAATCGACTAAACCTTAGCTCTGATACCACTAAATGTAACACCCCTTACCCGTGTTCAAATTCGAAATTGGATACGAGGCATTACCGAACTCAACTTGCTTAAAAATACAACATCGGGCCATAAAATTTCGTTTCTGCTTAAGAATTTTTATACATACTCATAATGTCCCTATTATGGGCCTACGAGACCCAAAACTTACATACAGAATGGTTCGGGACTAAACTGAAAACTTTTACACGCTCAAAAAATTTCTGCTTAAAACAGGGCCACACGCCTGTGTGGAGGAAGGGACACGCCCGTGTAGCATATCACATGCCCGTGTTCTACACCCGTATGGAATTATTTTTCAATTCGAACCTACAGGGGTTTTCACACGACCGGACACACTCTCGTGTCCCTGGCCCGTGTCCCTCACACGGCCTCGAAATGCCCTTGTCTTAGCCCGTGTGCTAAGAACCATGGCATTCTGTTTATGACATCATCGCCTCACAATGGTCACACGGCCAAGGCACACGCTCGTGTCCTTAGTCTGTGTGTCCAATTAAATTCCTAATTTAAGGTGCACACTTCACACGGCCTGAGAACACGCCCATATCTTTGGCCTTGCCTCCCACACGGCTGAGTCACACGGCCGTGTCTCTACCCGTGTGTTTACTACTGATTATACTGACTTGTAAACCTAGTATGCAAAAGGGCACACGGCCAATCAACACGCCCATGGGGCTGACTGTGTGTCACACATGGACTAGACACACGCCTGTGTGTTGATAAACCGTAATAGTAACATATTTTAAACCCACATTTAGCATGCTTTTGGATAAGTTAAGCCTAAAATTAAGTAATTTGGTGCTCTTGATCCTTTATTTTCATGTTTTATACTCAGGAAAGCACCGGAGAATGAAAAGAATGAGAAACGGGCTTAAAACGGACCAAATGGAACATATCACGAAATTGACACGGCTTGGGCCTAATACCACACGGTCGTGCCTCCTTATCAGACCTGAACACGGCCTGGCCACGATTCACACGGGCGTGTGCCATGGCCGTGTCCCTGCCACGGCCAAGAGGAATTTCACTCAGATTAGGATACTTGGAGGCCAAGTAAGGCATCTCCAAGCCTATATAAACACCCTAGGGGGCAATTTAGTCAGGGAGAGTTAGGCAGAAGCCTTCTGCCAGGGCTTTAGTCGGATAGTCAACCGGAGTCGACAAAAGCCTTCTGTCGGGACGTCCAGCTAGGCTGAAGGAGGCAGATTTGTGGGGATTTACTCGAAGAAAGCCAGTTGATTCATCTCAAGAAGCCGGAGTCATACTCAAGACGGAATATCTCTTCAATTCCTTCAGGGGGTTTTAGGGATTTCTTATGTTTTGTTTTATCTTTTCTTCTGAGATGTTTTCTTTTATTATTATGAACTAAACCCTTAGATACCTGAGAAATTTTGAAACCTAAGATGAATCTTGTTATCGTTTCTTTGAACTATATGATAAATACTTGATTTGTTCTTAATTATGTGTTCTTAATTCTTGTGTTGATATTTCCGGGATATTAATTCAAGTTTGATGTGCTTAGGTGGTGGAGTAAAAGTCCCTACCTAAGAGTAGATCTAGCATAGTTAAGCGGAGTTGATCGCATGCCTAGAGATAGGGTGACGAGATTTTTCCGGATTAGGGTGAAACCTAATATGGGAGTCCATAGATCGAGTTAATGCAATTCTAGGGGTTTTAATTAGAAAGAGATTTCAATTAATTAACCTAGGTTAGACGTTTTTAAGCCTCGAGAGAGAGGTCTAATATACATTAGGGAATCCTACGGATCAAGTCAAGTGAATAAATAAATGCAGTTGAGAGTTAGATAACAAGTGAAGTATAGGTAGATTCTTCCTCAGGTATCGTCTTAATCAATTGGTTTTTCCCACAAGTATTTTCCCCGAATTCATTCTTCTTTGTCTTAGAGTTTTTAGTTTAGTAGTTAGTTAATTTAGATTAAACAACCAATTTCCTTTACTTTAGGCTAGATAATAAAAAGAAAGTTAGTATTAGTACTTTTAGTTCATTTGGGTTCGACATTCCGGTCTTGCCTTAACTATACTACTGTTCGATAGGTGCGCTTGCCTCAAATCGTTGTCACAGTTAGTTTCCAGGTTCGATCATTCTCATTATAAATTTTACGACTTTGACATCGCATAAAATAAAGATCAAGTTTTTGGCGCCGTTGCCGGGGAACTAAAATATTAAGAACGCTCAATTTTTATTACTCTAGCCATATTTTATTTTTGCAATTAAATTTTTTTTTTGCTAATTCTTCTTTTATTTGCTTTTGACAGGTAATTTTAGTTTATAGAGGAGATGTCACTGAATAACTATCAGTGGAAAGTTATAAGGACAAAGCCAACAAAAGCAGCTGATATCTACAACCTCGACCCAGTAACCATGCTATCAAACCAGGTAGAGCTTTTAAGTAAGAAAATTAACGGTTTATGTGGTTCTTCGCAGGTACATCCAGTTATGCAGTGCGAAACAAGTAGAGGTGTGGTGAATCCTGAGTACCCACCCTACGGACATGGCATGGAAAGCGAACAAGTCAACTATATGGGTAACTATCCTAGACCTCAAAATAATTTTTATAGCAACACTTATAATGCTGGTTGGAGGTACCATCCCAATTTCTCGTGGGATGATCAAGGTAGTCAAAGACCGCAACCTCCTCCAGATTTTCAACAACCACCTCACCAGCAGGAATAGGAGCCGAACCTTGAGGAGATGCTGACAAAGTTCATAGCGGTGACAGAAACTCGCTTCCAAAACACCGAAACAACACTCGAAAATCAAGAAGCATCGATTCAAGGGATCAAGAATCAATTAGGTCAGCTTGCTAAGCTAATCTCATAACAACTACAAGAAAGCTTGCCAAGCAACACTGAAACTAGCCCAAAAGAGCAAATTCAAACCGTAACAGCTCATGACAGTGAAAGGTTAGTGGAATCGGACCCGAGGCAAGAGCCTGTGGTAGGTGAAGGTAAGGTTGAGGTAAGCCATGATTTACCGAACCAAGTGATTATAGAGTACCAAGCTCGTGTGCCATACCCCAATGCGATAAAGAAAGACCACATAGAGGAACAATTCGAAGAAATTCATGAGGAACGAAAGCTTCGGACCGATAAACTAGACGAGTTGAAGATACACTTCAAAGAGAAACTAAAAATACATGAAGCAAAAAATGAGGCAACTCCACGACAAACTTAATGATGGGACAACCCAGCTTAAGATAGGAGATCAGGTACTCAAAATCTTCCTAGATGGAACAGTCGAGGTAACTAGTCCTAAATTCATCACTTTTAAGGTAAACACTACTCGACTTGAACTATATATCATTAACCGAATTGATCGCATGAGAAAGGATTTTCACCTCCTCAAACCACCCTGATTATGCGAATGAGAGGTAAGTCTAGCTCAAGACTTTAAACGAGCACTTCTCGGGAGGCAACCCGAGTACTAACCCTACTAATTAGTTTAGTTTTATTTATTTCCATGTTTAGACGCAGGTTTTTTATACTCACACGGCCTTGCAGACGGCCGTGGCCGTGGCCGTGTGGGCACCATAGGTAGGTAAAAGGGCGTAGCCGTAGACGTGTGGCAACAGGACAAATTTTTTCCGAAAACACGGGCTGCATCTCTATTTAAACCCACCTTCTTCCTTTTTCTTTTCCAATTGTCTTTCTTCTTTCATTTTCCATTATTTAGTCTTATTTTTATTTTTAGTTTTAGTTTTATTTCATCCATTTTTCTTTTATTCTATTTATTATTTTCTTCTTATTCTTCATGCCACTTAGATTTAGCTTAGGATATAATAAAATCAGGCCGGCTACTTCGAGGATTCAAATTCAAACGATTCAAGGCGCTCCCCCATGTTTACCTTTGCCAATTCCTATCCGGTTTCTTTTCATTGACTCCATCCAAAATTCAGGAAGTTTCACTTCTCTCCCTATATTATGATTTTAATATTATTTTGCCATTATCTATCTTTGTACATTGAGGACAATGTACATCTTAAGTGTGGGGGGGGTTGACTATAGTATTATTTGAAAAATCCCTGAATTATGCCTTGTCTTAAAGTAAGTTTCTCATATTATGATTAGAATGAAATTTCCTTTGATTTATGATTTTTGTTGATATGTTTTGGATTAAGACATAGTTAATTGTGCATTGATGATTAAACTTTAAGATACTATAGAATCAAGCATGATAAGTCTATTTTTCAGAAATTAAAATTTTCTAGATTGTCTACCTGAATCTGAATATTACTTTGAAGTTTGAAATTTACGAGGTTGACATCAAAATACCCATAATTTTTGTGAGATTTTGAGCCTTATAGAGCATATATTCTTTTTCTTGCTCACTTTATTGATTATGAGTGTGTCAACATTGAATTGTTATTCTAGAACTTGCATCGATTATACATGTCAAGACCACACCTTTGATTTGATATACAGATATGATAAAGGCACCTAGGTTTTAACCCACTTACTCCACTAAAAAACCTACCTTCATATTTAACCTCTAGTGAACCCCGTTGATCATAATAACCCTTTTTATTGAATCACCCACTAATATTAACCCAAAACCCTTTGTATTTGTTATCACCATTTTTGACTACCCTTTTTGTCGAGTTTTAATTTTGAGCAGTTGCCTGACTATGTTCTATATTTCAGTTGTTAAAGTTTTTTCTTATTATTATGACACTTTCTTAAAAAAAATTGAAGTATATTCATTATTAGTTCTGTGATTAAGTGAGCTTATACGTTTAAATCCCAATTGTTGAAGAAGAAGCTCGAATTAATAGTAGTATTAGTATTACAAGTTTTCAATTGATGTAATTATTTATTATCAGTTCATTATTTCGGGTTAGGTAATTTTTCAATTCAGTCTCGATTCTAACCCTCTAATTCAGCCTTTATCCACACCTTTAACCCAAGCCCCGTTACAACCCTATTAAAGACCTTTTGATTTGTGTATCATCTCATTTTACAGCGGTGGAGATTTGATTTTCATGCAAGCCTATGGGATTAACTTCTCATGTTCGACTTATGAGTGCTTTTTCCTGAACCTTAAACACTTCGAGTGATTTGAGTGAATCTTTAGTGAGGATGTCAACCCTTGTCGATTTTGAATCAGAGGTAAATATTTAAATAAGGGGAAACACCTATGTTTTGTGCTACAAAAATGTATGACTTAGATTGTTTGAATCTTTAGGACTCTTTGAGTTGAATTATCCATGTATGAATTATCTTTGAATTATGATGAAACACTATTGATGAATATTATGAATCGAGAAAGTTTGTTTTAATTATGAGTTGAAAATTTTGCTTGAGGACAAGCAAAAGCTTAAGTGTGGGGGTATTTGATAAACCGTAATAGTAACATATTTTAAGCCAACATTTAGCATGCTTTTGGATAATTTAAGCCTTGAATTATGTAATTTGGTGCTCTTAATCCTTTGTTTTCATGTTTTATACTCAGGAAAGCACCAGAGAATGAAAAGAACGAGAAACGGGCTTAAAACAGACCAAATGGGCCATATCACGAAATCGACGCGGCCTGGGCCCAAGACCACACGGCCGTGCCTCCTTATTAGACCTGAACACGGTCTGGCCACGATTCACACGGGCGTGTGCCATGGCCGTGTCCCTGCCACAGCCAAGAGGAATTTCACTCAGATTAGGATACTTGGAGGCCAAGTAAGGCATCTCCAAGCCTATATAAACACCCTAGGGGGCAACTTAGTCAGGGAGAGTTCGGCATAAGCCTTCTGCCAGAGCTTTAGTCGGGGAGTCGATGGGAGTCGATAGAAGCCTTCTGTCGGGGCGTCCAGCTAGGCCGAAGGAGGCAGATTTGCGGGGATTTACTCGAAGAAAGCCAGTTGATTCATCTCAAGTAGTCGGAGTCATACTCAAGATGGAAGATCTTCTCTTCAATTCCTTCAGGGGGTTTTAGGGATTTCTTATGTTTTGTTTTATCTTTTCTTCTTAGATGTTTTCTTTTATTATTATGAACTAAACCCTCAGATACCTGAGGGGGATGAAACCTAAGATGAATCTTGTTATCGTTTGCTGAACTATATGATAAATACTTGATTTGTTCTTAATTATGTGTTCTTAATTCTTGTGTTGATATTTTCGGGATATTAATTCAAGTTTGATGTGCTTAGGTGGTGGAGAAAAAGTCCCTGCCTAAGAGTAGATCTAGCATAGTTAAGCGGAGTTGATCGCACGCCTAGAGATAGGGTGACGAGATTTTGCCGGATTAGGGTGAAACCTAATATAGGAGTCCATAGATCGAGTTAATGTAATTCTAGGGGTTTTAATTAGAAAGAGATTTCAATAAATCAACCTAGGGTTAGACGTTATTTGCCTCGAGAGGGTCTAATATACATTAGGGAATCCTACGGATCAAGTCAAGTGAATAAATCGTCTGGTTCAGAGTTAGATAACAAGTGAAGTCTAGGTAGATTCTTCCTCGGGTATCGTCTTAATCAATTGGTTTTTCCCACAAGTATTTTTCCCAAATTCATTCTTCTTTGTCTAAGAGTTTTTAGATTAGTAGTTAGTTAATTTAGATTAAACAACCAATTTCCTTTACTTTAGGCTAGATAGTAAAAAGAAAGTTAGTATTAGTACTTTTAGTTCCTTTGGGTTTGACATTCCGGTCTTACCTTAACTATACTACTGTTCGATAGGTGCGCTTGCCTCAAATCGTTGTCACAGTTAGTTTCCAGGTTCGATCATTCTCATTATAAATTTTAAGACTTTGACATCGCATAAAACAACGATCAAGTCTTTGGCGCCGTTGCCGGGGAACAAAAATATTAAGAACGCTCAATTTTTATTACTCTAGCCATATTTTATTTTTGCAATTAAATTTTATTTTTCTTTTTTTTGCTTTTGACAGGTAATTTAAGTTTATAGAGGAGATGGTACTGAATAACTATCAGTGGCAAGTTATGAGGACAAAGCCAACAAAAGAAGCTGATATCTACAACCTCGACCCAGTAACCATGCTATCAAACCAGGTAGAGCTTTTAAGTAAGAAAATTAACGGTTTATGTGGTTCTTCGCAGGTACATCAAGTTATGCAGTGTGAAACAAGTAGAGGTGTGGCGAATCCTGAGTACCCACCCTACGGACATGGCATGGAAAGCGAACAAGTCAACTATATGGGTAACTATCCTAGACCTCAAAATAATTTTTATAGCAACACTTATAATGCAGGTTGGAGGTACCATCCCAATTTCTCGTGGGATGATCAAGGTAGTCAAAGACCGCAACCTCCTCTTGATTTTCAACAACCACCTCACCAGCAGGAACAGAAGCCGAACCTTGAGAAGATGCTGACAAAGTTCATAGCGGTGACAGAAACTCACTTCCAAAACACCAAAACAGCACTAGAAAATCAAGAAGCATCGATTCAAGGGATCAAGAATCAATTATGTCAGCTTGCTAAGCTGATCTCAGAACAACTACAAGAAATCTTGCCAAGCAACACTGAAACTAACCCAAAAGAGCAAATTCAAGCCGTAACAGCTCATGACAGTGAAAGGTTAGTTGAATCAGACCCGAGGCAAGAGCCTGTGGTAGGTGAAGGTAAGGTTGAGGTAAGCCATGATTTACCGAACCCAGTGATTATAGAGTACCAAGCTCGTATGCCATACCCCAATGCGATAAAGAAAGACCACACAGAGGAACAATTCGAAGAAATTCATGAGGAACGAAAGCTTCGGATCGCTGAACTAGACGAGTTAAAGATACACTTCAAAGAGAAACTAAAAATACACGAACCAAAAATGAGGCAACTCCATGACAAACTTAATGATGGGACAACCCAGCTTAAGATAGGAGATCAAGTACTCAAAATCTTCCCAGATGGAACAGTCGAGGTAACTAGGACTAAATTCAGCACTTTTAAGGTAAACACTACTCGACTTGAACTATATATCAATAACCGAATTGATCGCATGAGAAAGGATTTTCACCTCCTCAAACCACCCTGATTATGCGAATGAGAGGTAAGTCTAGCTCAAGACTTTAAACGAGCACTTCTCGGGAGGCAACCCGAGTACTAACCCTACTAATTAGTTTACTTTTATTTATTTCCATGTTTAGACGCAGGTTTTCTATACTCACACGGCCTTGCAGACGGCCGTGGCCGTGGCCGTGTGGGCACCATAGGTAGGTAAAAGGGCGTAGCCGTAGACGTGTGGCAACAGGACAAATTTTTTCCGAAAACACGGGCTGCATCTCTATTTAAACCCCCCTTCTTCCTTTTTCTTTTCCAATTGTCTTTCTTCTTTCATTTTCCATTATTTAGTCTTATTTTTATTTTTAGTTTTAGTTTTATTTCATCCATTTTTCTTTTATTCTATTTATTATTTTCTTCTTATTCTTCATGCCACTTAGATTTAGCTTAGGATATAATAAAATCAGGCCGACTACTTCGAGGATTCAAATTCAAACGATTCAAGGTGCTCTCCGATGTTCACCTTTGCCAATTCCTATCCGGTTTCTTTTCATTGACTCCATCCAAAATTCAGGAAGTTTCACTTCTCTCCCTATATTATGATTTTATTATTATTTTGCCATTATCTATCTTTGTACATTGAGGACAATGTACATCTTAAGTGCGGGGGGTTAACTATAGTATTATTTGAAAAATTCCTAAATTATGCCTTGTCTTAAAGTAAGTTTCTCATATTATGATTAGAATGAAATTTCCTTTGATTTATGATTTTTGTTGATATGTTTTGGATTAAGACATAGTTAATTGTGCATTGATGATTAAACTTTAAGATACTATAGAATCAAGCATGATAAGTCTATTTTTCAGAAATTAATTTTTTTTAGATTGTCTACCTGAATCTGAATATTACTTTGAAGTTTGAAATTTACGAGGTTGACATAAAAATACGCATAATTTTTGTGAGATTTTGAGCCTTATAGAGCATATATTCTTTTTCTTGCTCACTTTATTGATTATGAGTGTGTCAACATTGATTTGTTATTCTAGAACTTGCATCGATTATACATGTCAAGACCACACCTTTGATTTGATATACAGAGATGATAAAGGCACCTAGGTTTTAACACCTAGGTTTTAACCCACTTACTCCACTAAAAAAACCTACCTTCATAAGTAACCCCTAGTGAACCCCGTTGATCCTAATAACCCTTTTTATTGACTCATCCACTTATATTAACCCAAAACCCTTTTTATTTGTTATCACCATTTTTTACTACCCTTTTTGTCGAGTTTTGATTTTGAGCAGTTGCCTGACTATGTTCTATATTTCATTTGTTAAAGTTATTTCTTATTATTATGACTCGTTCTTAAAAAAAATTGAAGTATATTCATTATTAGTTCTGTGATTAAGTGAGCTTAGACGTTTAAATCCCAATTGTTGAAGAAGAAGCTCGTATTAATAGTAGTATTAGTATTACAAGTTTTCAATTGATGTAATTATTTATTATCAGTTCATTATTTATGGTTAGGTAATTTTTCAATTCAGTCTCAATTTTAACCTTCTAATTCAACCTTTATCCACACCTTTAACCCAAGCCCCATTACAGCCTTATTAAAGACCTTTTGATTCGTGTATCATCTCATTTTACAGTGGTGGAGATTTGATTTTCATGCAAGCTTATGGGATTAACTTCTCATGTTCGACTTATGAGTGCTTTTTCCTAAACCTTAAACACTTCGAGTGATTTGAGTGAATCTTTAGTGAGGATGTCAACCCTTGTCGATTTTGAATCAGAGGTAATTATTTAGATGAGGGGAAACACCTATGTTTTGTGCTACAAAAATGTATGACTTAGATTGTTTGAATCTTTAGGACTCTTTGAGTTGAATTATCCATGTATGAATTATCTTTGAATTATGATGAAACACTATTGATGAATATTATGAATCGAGGAAGTTTGTTTTAATTATGATTTGAAAATTTTGCTTGAGGACAAGCAAAAGCTTAAGTGTGGGGGTATTTGATAAACCGTAATAGTAACATATTTTAAGCCCACATTTAGCATGCTTTTGGATAATTTAAGCCTTGAATTATGTAATTTGATGCTCTTAATCCTTTGTTTTCATGTTTTATACTCAGGAAAGCATCGGAGAATGAAAAGAACAAGAAATGGGCTTAAAACAGACCAATTGGGCCATATCACAAAATCGACACGGCCTGGGCCCAAGACCACACGGCTGTGCCTCCTTATTAGACCTGAACACGGCCTGGCCACGATTCACACGGGCGTGTGCCATGGCCGTGTCCCTGCCACGGCCAAGAGGAATTTCACTCAGATTAGGATACTTGGAGGCCAAGTAAGGCATCTCCAAGCCTATATAAACACCCTAGGGGGCAACTTAGTCAGGGAGAGTTCGGTAGAAGCCTTCTGCCAGGGCTTAAGTCGGGGAGTCGATGAGAGTCGACAGAAGCCTTCTGTAGGGGCGTCCAGCTAGGCCGAAGGAGGCAGATTTGTGGGGATTTACTCGAAGAAAGCCAGTTGATTCATCTCAAGAAGCCGGAGTCATACTCAAGATGGAAGATCTTCTCTTCAATTCCTTCAAGGGGTTTTAGGGATTTCTTATGTTTTGTTTTATCTTTTCTTCTTAGATGTTTTATTTTATTATTATGAACTAAACCCTCAGATACCTGAGGGGGATGAAACCTAAGATGAATCTTGTTATCGTTTGCTAAACTATATAATAAATACTTGATTTGTTCTTAATTATGTGTTCTTAATTCTTGTGTTGATATTTTCGGGATATTAATTCAAGTTTGATGTGCTTAGGTGGTGGAGAAAAAGTCCCTGCCTAAGAGTAGATCTAGCATAGTTAAGCGGAGTTGATCGCACTCCTAGGGATAAGGTGACGAGATTTTTCTTGATTAGGGTGAAACCTAATATGGGAGTCCATAGATTGAGTTAATGCAATTCTAGGGGTTTTAATTAGAAAGAGATTTCAATTAATTAACCTAGGGTTAGACGTTATTCTCCTCGAGAGGGTCTAATATACATTAGGGAATCCTACGGATCAAGTCAAGTGAATAAATCGTCTGGTTCAGAGTTAGATAACAAGTGAAGTCTAGGTAGATTCTTCCTCGGGTATCGTCTTAATCAATTGGTTTTTCCCACAAGTATTTTCCCCAAATTCATTCTTCTTTGTCTTAGAGTTTTTAGTTTAGTAGTTAGTTAATTTAGATTAAACAACAAATTTCCTTTACTTTAGGCTAGATACTAAAAAGAAAGTTAGTATTAGTACTTTTAGTTCCTTTGGGTTTGACATTCCGGTCTTGCCTTAACTATACTACTGTTCGATAGGTGCGCTTGCCTCAAATCGTTGTCACAGTTAGTTTCCAGGTTCGATCATTCTCATTATAAATTTTAAGACTTTGACATCGCATAAAACAACGATCATGTGAATACCCGTGTGGACATTTGAAAGGCTATATACCAAGCCAAATGCCACCCTACACAGCAACCATACTTACACCAATTTAATCCAACATGTATCGGAACAAAAAAGCACTTCTAAAGACTCAAAATCAAGACATCCATACAAGCATAAACTTAATGAATTCCATCATCAGTGAATATATATAAACTTGTCAAGTATTGGCCCAATTCCAAATGACCACTTACAAAATGAATTTGATAACATAAATAGCCAACATTTTGGCTAACAAATATGACATAACAAAATGACCAAGTCCTATATATGCCATACTCAAAATGAATCTAACTTGGCTATACCAAAAAAAAAGTAGCCGAGAGTGTGCTTTCTGAACTCCGACATTCCACGAATTCTCGAGCTAACTTGGCAATGCTACAAGGAAAAGGGAAATGAGAGGGGTAAGTATAAAGCTTAGTAAGTTTGCATGAAATAAATAGCAACATAAAGCTCGTAATGTCATCCATCCATTGCATTGAATAAAAAAACAAGCCTTAAACTCATTTCCATAACTTACTCATACTTACTCATACTTACTCTTACCGATTACATATCATACCCAATATCGTAAACCATTCTCGTGAATTACTCACATATACCTGTATCACTTCATCACAGAGTCTTAGCATTAATCTCATCTCTATCATAAGCATAAATATTTTCCCCATTGAATCACTTGGGATATTCAAGGGTACATGATCATCTTCATTCACATAATTACGACGCCAATGCCACATCCCAGATGTGGTCTTACATGGGGTCACTTCTAGATGCCGATGCCATATCCCAGATATGGTCTTATACGGGATCTCATATCTATTATCGATGCCATATCCCAGATATGGTCTTATACGTTTCTCATATTCAATGCCGATGCCATATCCCAGATATGGTCTTATACGAGAATTCAATTTGGTGTCGAGGCCATGTCCCAAGCCTGGTCTTATACGAGACCTTGCCCATCTCAAGTATTAATAATAATATTCTCTCATTTATTTAAGTCCAACTGAGACTTCAACATCATAGGTTCTCATTATTTCATCATTCAATATCGTTACTCAAAATTCATAGAAACAATATATATCATCATTAATATCAAACATTTTAAAGCTTAATAACACGATGTTGAATTTATTACACACAAACTTACCTCGATTTCAAAATAGGCTAAATTGTCGATCTAGACCGATACCTTGCCCTTTCCTCAGTCAAGGTTAATTCTTCGTTCTTCTTGATCTATAATAACAATTTAGCTCATTTAATAACCACATTAATCAAAACATCTCAAAATTCATACTTTGGCAAAATTACCATTTTGCCCTCATACTTTCACAAAATGACTATTTTACCCCTAGGCTTGTAAATCAATATTAATCAAATTTATTTCTTTAACGAGTCTAGGTGAACATTTATTTCTCTTATGGCAACTCTCAATACTCATCATTTCACACATTTACTACATATTTTATAACCTTTACAAAAAGGTCCTTTGAGGTGTTTTCATGATAACACTTTTCACAAAAGTTGTTTATCTAACAACTAGGACTCATATTCTTCCATAAAAATGCAGCTAACAACATAAATTCTCACATGGCAAAACCCTAGGTTTTCAACCATTTTGCAAAATAGTCCCCTCATTAGCTAGCTTAAGCTTTAGGGGTTCCAAAAATACAAATATTATCAAGAAAGACCACTAAAAATCACTTACTTGTAAGGTGAAAAGCTTGCTGAAATTTTTGAGCTTTCAAACCCCTATTTTTCTGCTAATTTTTTGTGGATAAGAAGAGAAGAAAAGATGATATCTTTTCTTTCATTATTTTATTATATTACTAGATAATTTACCACCTAATCCACCAACTTGACCAATTTTGACATCTTTATGTATCCTATGGCCGGTCAACCATTACTAGAGGGGCCAATTGCACTTTAAGGACCTCCAATTAATATTCTATAGCTATTAGGCACCTTTAGCATGTAAAATAGAACTTTCGCACTTTATGCGATTTAGTCCTTTTTCGCAATTAAGCATGCAATCGCTAAAATTAAAGCACCAAAATTTTCATGCACCTTTATAATCATGCTCTAACTCATAAAATAACATTAAAATAATTTTCTTCGACCTCGAATTAGTTGTTTCGAAACCACTATTTCGGTTAGCCCCTAAATCAGGCTATTACAAAATTGACATCATGTTTTTATGCTTTTAAATGCTTGATATTTTGTGAGATGTGTATATTCTTTCTATGAAATTGGTAATGAAGTTTCGATGAAAATATAATGAAGACTCATTATAATGAAGTCCCGGTTGAACCTTAGGAATGGAAGGGATACCCTCGTCACGACATGAGATTAATAAGGTCCCATATAAGACCATATCTGGGATATGGCCTCGGTGCCGAATTGAGATCCTGTGTAAGACCATATCTAGGATATGGCTTCGGCATCGAATAGTGACTCCGTGTAAGACCACGTTTGGGACCTGGCTTCAGTATGAAATCGTGTAAGACCATGTCTGGGACATGGCATCAACATTAGATCTCGTGTAAGACCATATCTGGGATATGGCGTCGACATCGATATGAGATCCCGTATAAGACCATATCTGGGATATGGCATCGGCATCGACATGTGATCCCATATAAGACCATATCTGGGATATGGCATTGGCATCTTACTATGTGGGTGACAATTTTCTGAGTATCCCTCGATATTCCAAGTGGTTCAACGGGGTAAGGTGATAAATTTTATGTTAAAGATGAAAAGAGAACTAAGGTTATATGATGAAGTGATACATGTACTTATGCAAAATTCACGAGAAATGAGTCTGGTATGTGATATGTGGTGGGTAAGAGTGAGCATGAGTAAGCCATGACTATGTTACTTGAGAATTTTGTGTTAACCCATGATGTAATATGTGGAAATTATTACAAGATTTTATGTTGTTATCTATTACATGCGAACTTACAAAGCTTTATGCTTGCTCCCTCTCTTTTCCCTTTTTCCTGTAGTATCGCCAAGCTAGCTCGGGGATCGTAGGACATCGGAGCTCGACTCACACTATCAAGCCATTCTTTTGGGTATAGTAAAGTTTGATTATTTTTGGTATGGCATGTATAGGAACTTGGTCTTTTTGTTAAATGTCATATTGGTTAGCCAAAGTGTTGGCTATTAATGTTACTTATTTCATTTTGTAATTGGCCATTGGAATTGGTCAATACTTGTTAAGTTATAACTATTCAATGATGATGAAATTCATGAAGTGTAAGCTTGTGCATTTGAATGAGTAAAGTGTGAAGTATATACATGATGAATGTAGTATGAATTTATGGTGTGGATGTCTTGGTTGTAAATATTAGAGGTGCACTATTGTTATGTTATGTGTTGCTAGAAAATGGTATAAGTGTGGTTGCTTTTCAGGGTGACAAAAGGCTTGGTAAATAGCCTTATAACTGTCCACACGGGTAGACACACGGGCGTGTGTCTAGACCGTGTGTGACACACAGTCTGCCTCATGGGCATGTAGCCTGGCCGTGTGTCCCCTGCACCTAATTTGCATAAAATTTAGTTCGTCACACAGTCTAGCACATGTGCATGTGGCTTGGCCGTGTGCCCCTAAGTGTATGCTGACATCATAAACATAATGTCAAGGTTTTCAAACACTGGCTAAGACACGGGCGTGTCCTTGCCGTGTGAGGGACACGGGCGTGTTCCAGGCCGTGTGAAAACCTCTGTAGGTTCGAAATGAAAAATAAAATCCGCGCGGGCTAGGGACATGGGCTTGTGTGACCACACGACCTGCCCACATGGGCGTGTTCCTTTCCACACAGGCGTGTGGCTCTACTTTGAGTAAAAAAATTTCTAAGTGTTTGTATGTTTCCGGTTCCGTTCCGATTCGCTTCATTTGTTTTTTTCGGGTCTCATAGGCCCGTAAAAGGGACTATATGAACATGAATGAAGAGTTTTAAAGTTCAAAGAAATTTATAGTCGATTTTGTACGATTTAAGTAAGTTATGTCCGATAATGCCTCGTGCCCAGTTCCGGCGTCGAATATGGGTAAGGGGTGTTACACAGAATGTCATCAATAAATACAACAAAAAATCTATCTAAATACAGTCTAAATATTCGATTCATCAAATCCATAAAAACTGCAGGAGCATTAGTTAATCCGAAAGGCATAACAAGAAATTCATAATGCTCGTAAGAAATTCATAATGCTAGTACCTTGTTTTGAACACAGTTTTCGGCACATCCAAATCTTTTACTCTCAACTGATAATAACCAGACCGTAGATCAATCTTCAAAAACACTATTGCTCCTTTCAACTGATCAAACAAATCATCAATTCTCAGTAAAGGATACTTTTTCTTTATCGTAACTTTGTTGAGCTGACGATAATCAATACACAGTCTCATCGATCTGTCTTTCTTCTTTACGAACAACACTGGTGCACCCTAGGGCGAAAAACTAGGTTATGTAAAACCTCTATCTGTTAACACTTGCAACTGAGCTTTCAATTCTTTCAATTCTGTCGGAGCCATTCTGTACAGAGCTATCGATATCAGTGATGTTCCCTGTACTAATTCAATAGCAAGCTCAACCTCTCTGATTGGTGGTAACACAGGCAACTCTTCTGGAAACACATCCGGATATTCACATACCACTAGTACTGATTCAATCTTCAATTCAGATACTTTTGTATCAAGTACATATGCCAGATAAGCATCATAACCTTTTCTCACATATCTCTGAGCTGACATCGAAAAAATCACAACAGGCAACCCACTCAACTCATCTGATTTAATTAGAAAGATTTCACTATTCTGACATTTTAATTCAATAGTTTTTCATCTACAATTCACAACAGCATCAAGTAGCGTCAACCAATCCATACCCAGAATTACATCGAATTCATCAAACGGTAATAACATCAAAATTTTCAGAAAATTGTAACCCCGAGTCATTAAAGGACAGTTCTTGCAAACTTTATCAACTATAACATACTTGCCTAAGGGGTTCGACACTTTAATCACAAACTCGGTAGGCTCAATAGGCAAACTCTTAATAGACACTAAATTCATACAAATATATGAATGAGTTGATCTAGGATCAATCAAGGCAGTTAGATTAGTGTCATAGAGAGAAAATGTACCGGTGATAACATCTGGTGATGATGCATCTTCGCGAGCACGAATAGCGTAAGCTCTGGCAGTTGCTCTAGCCTCGGATCTCACAGCTGAATCTTTTGTCGCACCTTTACTACTAGTTACATTCCCTGAATTTCTAGGTGGACTCACTCTAGTAGCTGTGTTGCTCGGTCTTGCATTCTGGAATTTATCTTTCTCGGCTAACTTCGGGCAATCTCAAATGAAATTATCTTGCGAGCCATATTTAAAGCAACCTCTATTATTCATCCAATAGTCTCCAAAATGTCGCCTTCCACATTATTGACACTCGGGTTTATTGTTTCTCACACTACCCACACTCGATACTGAAGTAGCCTGAGCTTTAAGACTCGTGTATTGCTTTCCACGATCTCTATTTGAATACCCGATTGAAGAATTTGAATGTGTGGACAAAAATAGGCTATTTACCAAGCCATTTTGCCACCCAAACTTGCTTACACCTACATCAACCCAATTGGCACCAAAACATGACATATAATAGGCATTCCAAATCAACTCCAATCAAGCTCAATTCATGATAATCTTATACCATTAACCACAATATACACAAGTATCAAATTTCACAATCTCATTCATGCTAACTCACAATCACAAATCACCTAAATGGCATCTTACAATTATGCATCATTTTGCCTAAACAAATAACCATACTAATTCTCAAATATCAACCATTTGACATCCACAATATCTATAATCAGCAAGCATCATACATCCATCAGCAAACTCGCAACACAAGCCATATGCACACATATATACACAACCAAACCAACCAAATTAGGCCAACTCTCATGGCTATATACAAAACCAAACTCTTAATATTTACAAGCCATTTTTAAATGACTAAATTCATTAACAACACATATACCAACATGACCAAAGTCCCTATACATGCCATATACTCAAAATACTTAAGTTCAAAAGTACCAAAGTGATAGTTGGATAGTGTGATGAAGTCTCTAACGATTCTCGAATCCGAGCTAGCTTTGATTTCACTATAAAACACAGAAAATAAACAAAGTAAGCTATAAAGCTTAGTAAGTTCGTATAGAAATAAGCTTAACTTACCAAATATGCACAAATTAAGCAATTAAAACATATCATAACATATCTCATTTTGAACCATCAACCTACCAAAATTTCCATTCCCAAAGTTAGACACAAATTTCACAAGTTTCTTCGATTCAATGCTTGTACGATTTATGTACATACCTGTACCACCTCATATCAACATTTACACAACCACATCTCTGATATACCCATTGAACCATTCGGAATACTATCGAATACTCGGGAATCTCACACCCTAAGTGCCACACACATATATATATAGCCGAAGCTATCTCAGTCTCGTATCACATATAATGCTCACTCTCGAGCTATCAACGGGTCTGCTCACACAAGCTAATGAGTATCTGCAACACATGCCGAATAACTCAGCCACCGGTAGGACGTACGGACCAGCACCCAAATCACATAACCCCTAATGACATGCCATTTGTATCCTAATCTATTCCTAAGGTTCAATCCAGATTTCTCATTTGTCGAATCGTCGTCGAATATGTCCGCAAGGTAGTATTCACAATTTATGCAATATCAAAGCATTTAAAATACAAATATAATAATGCTTATTACATATGAACTTACCTCAAATGTAAAAATGACGAAACGAGTCAATTAGTCCGAAACTTTGTTCTTTCCCCGACCTAAATATGTATTTCACTTTTCTTGATCTAAATGTAATCAAAATTAACTTATTTAATTATCACTCTATTCAATTTAGTCCAAAATACACATTAAGATAACTTTACCTTTTTGCCCCTAATATTTCACATTTTTACAATTTAGTCCTTATTTCATAAAATTACAAATTCATGTAATTCAACCTAAACTCATGCTAGCTAAATTTCAATTAGGTCCCTCGCAGCCCATATTTTTCTTTTATTTCACAATTTAACCACAAAATTTCAACATTTCTCAATTAAATCCCTAAATGACAATTTTGTCAAAAATCACTTTACAAATGTTGTTTATCTAACAACAAGCATGCATTTTCTATCATCAAACATCAAAACATACATAGATTCATTAATGGAAAAACCCTAAACCTTTAACAATTTTTCAAATTAGTCCCTGGGCTAGCTAGATTAAGCTGCAACGATATCAAAAATATAGAAATCAATAAAAATGGGACAAAAATCGTACCTTAATGAGCTAAATAAGCTTGGCCAAATTTCAAGCCCTAACAATGGCTATTCTTCTTGTTAAAATCGGCTAAGGGAGATGATAACATAAAATTTATGGTTTTTGTTTTATTTATTTTACTTTAAATAACCAAATTACCTATTTAACCTTAAGTTAAAACATTAAAAATCACTTAAAATATGTCCATAAATGTCCACGAACATTAATAATGGTCTAATTACCTCATAAGGACCTCCACTATTTAATTTCATAATCATTTAATATCTTTAACTAATAGAACACAAGTTTTACACTTTACGCGATTTAGTCTTTTTTATCAAATTAATCACTCAAACGATAAAATTTCTTAACGAAATTTTCACACAATCATACTATCATGCTGTAGACTTCAATTTAATAATAAAATAAAATTTTCAACCTCGAATTTGTGGTCCCGAAACTAATGTTCCAATTTGACTAAAAATGAGCTGTTACAACTTTGAGACTCGATTTAGTTTGGTTCGTGTATATATGTACGTTTATGGGTTTAAGTTTATTGCTCGTTTATGTGATAAATAAGCATGAGTTTATTATTGTTGTCATAACTGATTATTAGAATACAAGTGTAATTAAATCTGAATATTCTCAACTGGAACTGTTAATGTTCGTTTCTGTATAATGTATGCGTAATGTGTGCATTGTAAAACACCTAACCAATATTCGTTGCCAGAGCAGGGTTATAGAGCATTACTAAACTTTACAGATTAATTACAAACATTTCATAATCTTTAATACATATAACATAACTCATTCATATAACACTCATATGGTCCCTTATATGGGCCATCGAAGCCCAAAATAGGCGTTAGAAGTAAATTGGGACTCGACCAGAGACTTCAAGAATTTTTTCGCAAAATGTCAAAAAAATCTTAGAAACAGGGGACACACGTTCGTGTGGCCAGACCGTGTGGCTTAGACCAGGAGACACGCCCATGTCTTAGGCCGTGTGGCTCAAACCAGGAGACACGCCCATGTCTTAGGCCGTGTGGGCATTCAATGTGAGACACACGGCCGTGCCCCAGCCTATGTTCATACCCATGTAACTCTCTAACTTGTGCCACACGGCCAACCACACGCCCGTGTTCTAGGCCATGTGCAAGGTGCAGGGTTCACACGGCCAAGCCATACGCCCATGTGCTAGGCCGTGTGCAAAAACTTGGGTATTCTGTTTTGAAATTTCAAAGTGCAGGGGACACACGGCCAGACCACATGCCCATGTGCCAGGCCATATGTCACACACGGCTGAGACACACGCTCGTGTCTCTACCCATGTGGATGAAAATAGGCCATTTTAAGGCCACTTTTCTCACCCTTTTTAACATCAACTAGCACAAAACAATCTTATATACCAATATATCCCAACCATGCAACCAATGCAAGCCAAAACATTTTCTCAACATGACATAACATCTCAAACATTTCCATTACTTACACTTACCTATTTAACTCATTCTATAGATTTATAAAATTCTATTTCTAACTACTTACATACAAACATTTAAGATTCATAAACCACATTTCAATATAATTCATTATCAAACCAACTATATACATGCCATATAAACCAAAATTTACATTGCAAAAACTATCGGATTAATCTGGATAGTGTGGCTTGATGTGTTGATCCGATCCCCCGACCTCACACTAATCTAAAAAGAACATTAAACAACACGAGTAAGCTTAATGAAGCTTAGTAAGTTCATAGGCTTTAAATATAAATCTTATCGAACATACTAAATAATTCATTTAGATTAAGCATTTCACAACATTTCCTGCCAACCACAACTTTGATTGATGAATTCACATAATTGAGCTCAATACCAATAACTATTTAATTTCTTTCACATTAATCCATGTAATACTTACCAATCATTGTCAGATTAGAGAACATCTTACGGATTTGAGAACATCATTTTCTTGATGCCATAGTCCAACTATGGTCTACACAATTGCCATGTCCCTGTCTTGGTCTTACACTCATAATGCCATAACCCATTTATGGTCTTATCATCAGGATGCCATAGCCCAGCTATTGTCTTACACGTATACATATTCTGCCATGGTCCAACCATGGTCTTACGTTCAAGGTGTAACACCCATTACCCGTATTCAATGCCAGAACAGGGTACGAGACATTACCGGACTTACAACACAAGCATTCATACAATTCCGAGTCATAAATTTGTGTCTAAATTAAAACCATTCATATTTGATCATAAAGTCCCTAATACGATCCTATGAGGCTAAAAATATACTTTAGAAGTGGTTCGAGACTAAGCCAAAAACTCAGGAAATTTTTACAAAACTTAAAAAAAATTTGCTAACTGCAAGGCTCACACGCCTGTGTGGTCCAAGGGACAGGCCCGTGTGACCCTGGGACACGCCCATGCTTTAGAGCGTGTTCAAATTAGGGTGCTCTCTGACTTGTGCCACACGGCCATGCCACATGCCCGTGTGCTAGGTCGTGTGGTAAATTAATTTAATTCTAATTAAGTGCAGGTTTCACACAGCCAAGACACACGCCCATGTTCTAGGCCATGTAGCACACACACGGCTGAGGCACACGCCCGTGTGTCTACCCATGTGCTCAATTCTGGACACTCTATTTTGCAACAATTAAGGTGCAGGGGACACACGGCTGAAACACATGCCCGTGGGGCAAGCCGTGTGTCACACACGGCCTAGACACACGCCCGTGTGTCTACCCGTGTGGACAAAAATAAGGCTATTTACCAAGCCATTTGCCACCCTCATTTACACCTATACTTACACCAATTCAATGACACAATTCATAGCATACTTAGGCAACCAAAACATCCACAACAAAGGTGTTAACATCACATCCACATTCTAACATCTAACATGCTTTAACATCATAATTTATCGACACAATTCATGCAAGTTTCCATAATCATGAATGGTATCAACATATAAATATACCCATAACCAACATTAGCCAACTTACATGGCCATTTACAAAAGGAAATCATTAACCATTATAAGCCAATACATTTGGCCACATTACCAATGACACACATAACAAAATGACCAAGTCCCTATACATGTCATACATTCAAAATGCTAAGACCATTAATACCCAAAAATGAGAGTTTGATAGTGAGATCCAATCTTCGACGATCTTCGATTCTGACTTAGCTTGGTGACACTATAAAAACATGGAAAGTAAACGGAGTAAGCTATATAGCTTAGCAAGCTCATATGCAAGAAATAAGCAACCTTACCATGTATATAACATGTATACTCATTGATTTAGCTAAATCAGAATAGTGGTTTTGGAATCACAAATCCGAGGTCATAAAAATATTTTTATATTATTTTTGGTATTTACAGCATGTTATTTGATATGTGTGAAAATTTCGTGATTTAATTTTACCGTTTGTGTGCTTAATTTGATAAAAAGGACTTAATCGCATAAAATGCAAAGTGGCTTTCTATTTGTTAAAGTACTTATTTGCTATGGTTTCTTATTTGTATGGTCCTTAAATTTAAATTAGGCCATTATAAAGATGAGTGGACGGCATTAGGCTTGTATTACATAGTTTTCATATTAATTTATAAAGGTTAAAATGGTAAATTATGTGTTAATATGTGATTAAATAAAACAAAACATTAAAATGCATGCATTATCATCTTTTTTGCCAAATTTTGTGAAGGAAAGAAGCCATATTTGAAGTTTTTAAGTTCGGCACCTAGGAAGCTTGATTTAGGTATGTTCTTTACTCGATTTTTGATAATTTTTACGTTTTTGAGATCGTTGCTTCGTATTCTAGCTACCCGATGCCCTAATTATTGGATTGGTTGATGAATTTGTGAATTGCCATTGATGATAGCTTGATGTTTTTGTTGTTTCGTGATGAAAAATAAATATTTGTTGTTAGATTTTCATAGTTTATTAAGTGATTTTTGATAAAAATGCTTATTAAGGACTAAATTATGAAATTTGTAAATTGAAGGGTCAAAATGTGAAATAAATGAAATTAATGGGCTGCTAGGGACCTAAGGAAAATTTGGCCTAACATGAGCATGTTGAAATTTTGTGTATTTTGAGTTGTTTTGAAATAGGGACTAAAATTGAGAAAATGTGAAATGTTAGGGGCTAAAGTGCAAAATGCCCATTTTTTGTGTTTTTGGGTGAAATTGAATGAATATGTAATTAAATAAGTTAAATTTAAATTGATTTAGATCAAGAAAGGAAGAAATCAGATTTGGATCGGGGGAAGTCGAAAGTTGTTGAATAGTCGTTCCGATCCGTTCGTTTTCGTACGAGGTAAGTTCATAAGTAAATAAATGTTCTTAAAATTCAAATGTATATATATTATATAATGCTGAATTGAATTATATATACAAATATATATGTTTCCGAATTGAACTGAGCCTGGGATGACCCGTTTCGAGCGTGAATTGATTGAATTACGACGTTCGAAAGTCCTGTACGAACCATAGGAATAGTATAGGATACGTATGTCATGACATTAGGACTTCCGAGGCGTGGATTCATGTAAGACCATGTCTGGGACATTGGCATCGATATGAGATTACGTGTAAGACCATGTATGGGACATTGGCATCGTATATGATTCGTGTAAGACCTTGTCTTATGGATTATATGAGAAAAGTGATTGTATATGTGTAAGAGATTAGTTAAATATGGCCTATTCGAATTGAATTATTAATGTTCTTGTTATTATTTAGTTGCTTATGGCTTACTAAGCTTTCAAAGCTTACCTTGTGTGTTCTTTTATTATTTTATAGATATATAAAGTTAGCTTTGAGCTCGGGGATCGTCAAGGATGATCGTCACACTATCGACCATTATTTAGTACTTTTGAAGTTTGTAACTAATACATATGGCATGTATAGGCTAGTTTTGTTATGGTTAGTTTTGAATTGTTTATAAATAGCCATGCTAAGATGGCTTGATAATGATGTTCAATATGATGTATTTTCGGTCATGATATAAGCTCATTTTGGGAAGTATGTTTCATGGTATATATGTATGGTGTCTTCGGTTATATGATTCGGCTTGAGTAATGATTAGTTGATGAATGTGTTTTTGATATAATGCATATGTTCCTATAAGCTAAGTATGTATAAGTGATTGCTTGTGAAAATGGTCATTTGGTACGGTATTTAGTGGCAAAAGATGACTATGTTTTATGGATGTTTGGTCGGTCATTCGAGCAAGTATAATATGTCTAGTTAATAATGTTAATTAACTATGAAATGGTATAACCTATTGAGGTTAAATTTGATGACCGAATAGATGGCTAATTTATTAGTTGGGAATATGTATTTTTAAGCATGATAATTAGTCTGCGAATTAAGTGTACTTTGATTTGTTATTTGTGTTAAAAAATGTTTAATGTGGCTTTAGTGTAATGCGCATGAGTTAGCAATAATTATAATTGTAATTGGTTATTAAGTGATGCTTGTTTATGTGTTATATATATATATATATATGTATGACTATAAAGACGTGTGGATAGTTTAACTTAGATTAATGTGTGAATGTGCATAATATACGAATTGGTTTGTTCATTAAATAGTTAATAGAGTGGGATAATTATGGCTTGGTACATGAGATGAAAAATGTTGGTGAATGTGCATAATATACGAATTTGATGGTCATAAGGTTCGAATTATGTATTTATAAAGCATATGTATGGTTTTGATGCAAGTTAATTGGTTCAAAAATTTGATTACATCCGTGATATTGATATGGTTGAATTTTGAAGCATGGTTTGTATATGTAAAATGAATAATAATGCATGTTTGATTTTAATTGGTTATGTTCTTTATATATAGGAATTTGAAATGTATGAATAAGAGGATGGTTATTAATTTGAGTATGGAAATTTTTTATAAAGGAAAATATATCACTTTATGCATGAATAGTATTGTATGACTGGTCTGAAATATATTTTGATCAGTAATGCCTCGTAACCCTAATCTGGCGACGGATACGGGTGAGGGGTGTTACATTTGATTAGTATCAGAGCTACGGTTTAGTCGATTTTAGGAGTAACGTAGCATGTGAGAGTCTAGCTATACATGCCATATATATAAACTGCGATAGTGTGATGATTCTGGACAATTAAAATGTGTTTTCGTATAGCAATTGGATCTCGATCGAGCCGTAGCTGATGATGTGGAAAGTAATACACCCGCTCCCGCTCAAGGGGCAGCGCCGACTGATTCTAGGCCAATTACGAGTAGTCACGAGGGAGAGGCTAAACAAGCCTTCTTCCATATGATGAACGAATGGCTCACACAGTATATCTAGACAAATCCGGCTGCTCAACAACCTCCACCCCTGCCTAATCCTTCCCAAATACCTGTGATACCTCAAGTTACTGATCTGATGCGATTAAATAAGCCTCTGGTTAATAAAATCAGAAATATGGGACCAAAGAGTTCAGAGCTATTGTAGATGATGATGCTGAGCGAGCTGAATTCTGGCTTGATAATACGATTTGGGTGTTCGATGAACTATCCTGTACCCCTGATGAATGTATCAAATGTGCCGTATCTTTACTTCGAGACACCGCGTATCACTGGTGAAATACACTGGTATCGGTGGTTCCAAAAGAACGGGTTACTTGGGAGTTTTTCCAGACTGAATTTCGGAAGAAATATATCAGTCGGAGATTCATAGATAAAAAACGCAAAGAATTCCTCGAGTTAAAATAGGGTCGCATGATAGTGACTGAATATGAACGAGAATTTTTGAGACTCAACAGATAGGCCCGGGAATGTGTTTTGACTGAAGGTATAATGTGTAAAAGATTTGAAGACGGTTTGAATGAAGACATTAAGCTGTTAGTCAGGATTCTGGAAATCAAAGAGTTTGTGGTAATCGTCGAGCGAGCATGCAAAGCTGAAGAACTCAGGAAAGGGAAAAGAAAAGCTAATTTTGAAGCTAGATATTCACAAAAAAGATCATCGAGTAAGTCATTTCACTCGGCATCAAAGAAGTTTCGAGATTATTTTAGTCGTTCAAAGGCTACTGCGGGTTATTCTAGACGAGACCGAGAGAGGCCACCTGTGAGTTCAAAGGCTACTTCAATAGCTAGTGTTGGAAATGTCAAACCAAATCAACTGAGTGCAAACATTTCGGTAAACGACATCCCGGTAATTGTAGATTGAACGATCGAGCTTGTTTCAAATGTGGATCATTAGATCATTTCATCCGTGAATGTCTAAGGTTGGCCGAGTAAGATACAGTGCAGAATACAAGGCCGAGTAAAACTGCAGCTAGAGGTAGACCACCCAGAAACACGGGTAATGTGAGTGGTAGCCAGAGAGTGACTAAAGACACTGCTGTGAGACCTGAAGCCCCAGCACCTGCCAGAGCTTATGCTATTCGCGCTCGCGAAGAAGCATTGTCTCCAGATGTTATTAACGATACTTTCACTCTCTATTATACTAGTGTTGTTGCATTAATTGATCCTGGATCGACTCATTCGTATATATGTATGAACTTAGTATTGTAACACTCCTAACCCGTATCCATCGACGGACTAGGGTTACGAGGTATTACCAGTCGAATCATAACATTTAAACAAATTGCTCACACATCAGCATATCATAGTTAATCAATAACACAAAGTATCTTAGAAGATCTACAAGACCTTAAACATGCTTTGGAAGTGGTTCGGGACTGAACCGATCACATTTAAAACTTTTAAGAAACTTTGAAATTTTCTCTTCGTAACAGGGCACACGCCCATGTGGCTAGGTTGCGTGCCTCACACGGCCATGCCTTACACCATGTCTTACCCCGTGTGTAACACTGACTTGGGTCACACGGCCTATCACACGCCCGTGTGTCTGGCCCGTGTGCAACATTGACTTGAATCACATGGCCTGTCACATGCCCGTGTGTCTGGCCCTTGTGCAAGTCTGACTTGCTTCGAATTGGGACATTGAAGGACACAGTCGAGACACATGCTCGTGCGCTCACCCTTGTGGGCAATTATAGGCCATTTACAAGGCCAAATTGCCACCCAATTTTGGGTCATCCCTACATGTTCAATTTCAACATCAAATAACATACAAAACATCCACCATCTCAAATACCAAATCAAGCATGAAACATACCATTTCTATTTCACCAAAACATACCATAATGGTTATTCACACAAGACCATATATACACCTCACATACACCATTTTCACATAGCAAAACATATACCAAAATCAATTCAAAGTCTCATCCACTATCAAGCCAAATCACATGGCAAGATTTATACATCTCAAAACATTCCACAACTTCACTAGCCTATACATGCCATATACCATATATATATACAACTTTCAAAAGGTACCAAAATAAATGCCCGATAGTGTGATTGAGTCACTGACGATTCTCGAGTCCGAGCTAGCTTTAAATACCACTGTAAAACAGAGAAAGACTTCACACAGTAAGCTAAAAAGCTTAGTAAGTTTGTAATATAACACAATTAACTCAACAATTCAAGTTCAATATGCAAAATTAACTAACACTTAGTTCAATTCACATCACTACTTAATCTCATCCATGGCTTTTACTCATTTTCATACCATATCTATAGGTTCATATACAAGCATTCATAATGCTACTCAATCCAACTTTTTCCATCATTCATTCACATAATCTTCCATCTATCTCATACACAATATCATCAACCACTTAGGTTCTATACATACCTGTACCATCACGTATTTATCTATCACATTTACCACATCAATGATCGATGCCATAATTCATTCGGTTCTCTTTAATCGTTCGATGAACTTGCAAACTTAGTGCCAATTAATTAGCCAAAGCTATGATAATATTGCACACTTAGTGCCATTCATCACTGTAATGATTCTATTTACGCACACTTAGTGCTACCTATCTTCGAAATCATATTTCACGTTACAAAACTCCACAATCACATTTCCATTCATTTCATCACATATGAACATAATTAAACAAAACGTATTATACACGAACTTACCTCGGACGTAGAAACAATGATACTAGTCGATCAATCGAGCACTTTGTTCTTACCTCGATCTAGGTCCGAATTTCTCTTTTCTTGATCTATATAATATCAAATTCAACTCATTCAATATCATCTTCATCGAAAACAATCCACAAACACATAGTTAGGACATTTTACACTTTAGCACTCATAATTCCACATTTTGACATTTTAGTCCTTATTTCACAAATACATCAAATTCACAAAATCCAATTTAATCCATGCCTAGCCGAATTACCATAGTGCCCCTAACAACCCATATTTCATATTTATCTCACATTTCATCACAAAGTTTTCACATATCTCAATTAAATCCCAAAAATGCATTTTTACTCAAAATCACTTTAGAAAATATGATTATCACTCATCAAACACTTAGTTTTCATCATCAAACATCACAAAGCTTACAAATTCAACAATGGCATAACTCAAAATCATTATTAATTTCATGAATTTAAGCATTGGCTTTATAAAACACAAAGCAACGATCACAAAAACGTAAAAATCATCAAAAACCGATCAAAGAACATACCTTAATCACCCAATTTCCTAGTCGAACCCTAGCTTGCTCTTAAACTTTCTTTCTTTTCAAATTTTCGGTAGTGGAAACATGAATAAAAGATGAACATTTGTTTTCTTTTAATTAATTAAACATATTTCATGAATTACCAAATTAACCTTAATTAATAAAAAAAACATCACTTAATGGTTATCCATAAAAGTCCATTAACCATGTTAATGGTCCATTTCTTACTAAGGACCTCACACCTAATATGTCTTAGCAATTCGACACTTCATCAAATAGAACACATCTTTCACATTTTATGCCATTTAATCCTTTTCGCAAATTAAGCACACAAACGATAATATTTTCACACAGAACTTTCACACATACGTTATCACATGCCATAAACATCAAGAATAATATTAAATTATTTCTCTGACCTCGAATTTGTGGTCCTGAAACCACTATTCTGACTAGGGTCTAAACCGGGTTGTTACAACTCTTCGCCCCTTAGGGATTTTCATTCCCGAAAATCTTACCAGTGAATAGATTCGGGTATTGCTCTCTCATAGAATCCTCAGGCTCCCACGTAGCCTCTTCAACCCCGTGTCTATGCCACAACACTTTCACTAAAGCAATTTTCTTATTTCTCAATTCTTTGATCTCACGAGCAAGAATTTGAATCAGTTCTTCGCTATACGATAGATCAGACTGAATCTCAACTTCAGTAGGGGCAATCACGTGCGATGGGTCGGATCTATATCGTCGAAGCATCGATACGTGAAACACATTGTGAATCTTTTCTAGCTCAGGTGGCAACAACAATCTATAAACAACCAGCCCAATACGTTCAATAATCTCATAAGGCCTAATGAACCACGGGCTCAATTTGCCTTTTCTGTCGAATCAGTGTATTTTCTTCCATAGAAACACTTCCAAACACACTTTATCATCGATCTCAAATTCAATATCTTTTCGTTTCAAATCTGCATAAGACTTCTGACGATCTAGTGCCGCTTTCAAACTGTTTCGAATCACTTTCACTTTTTGCTCAGTCTTTCTGATCAAATCTACACCGTGAATCTTATTCTCACTAAGCTCAGTCCAGTACAATGGTGTTATGCATTTACGACCGTAAAGAGCCTCATATGGTTCCATTTTAATGCTTGATTGAAAACTATTATTATACACAAATTCAATGTAACAGCCCAATTTAGAGCCTAGTCAGAATAGTGGTTGCGAGACCACAAATCCAAAGTAGAAATATGTGTTTTATGATTTTTATGAGGCTTATGATGTGGTTGCATGATTGTGTGAAAATTTCATGAGGAAATTTTATTTATTAGTGATCAATTTGTCCATTAGGACTAAATTGTAAAGATTAGAAAATATGAGAAGCTTTGAGTCGAAATGAAATTTTATAGCCCGATGTTGTATGTTTAAGCAAGTCTGGTAATGCCTCGTATCCTATCCCGGCATAAGACACGGGTTAGGGGTGTTACATTTAGTGGTATCAGAGCTACGGTTTAGTCGATTCTCGGACTAACGTAGCGTATGTATGAGTCTAGCTATACATGCCATACATATGAGCATTTACAAAATGATAGTGTGACGACTCCTGATGATTTAAATTGTGTTTTTATATAATAAATGGATCCTGATAGAGTTGTGGCGGATGATGTAAAAAGTAATGCACCGGCTCCCACTCAAGGGACGGTGCCGAATGAAAATGAGAATAGACCTATGAATGTAAGTCAAAGAGGAGGAGACGAGGCTAGGGAAGCCTTTCTCCACATGATGAATACATGGTATACGGAGTTCGTTCAAATGAACCCGAATGCACAACCCCTTCCACCCCCACATATTCCTCAGCCTATCCTTGTAGCTCTCCAAGTGGTAGAAGTGGTAAGGAGAGAAAAGCCTCCGGTTGATAGAATCCGAAAATAAGGAGCTGAGGAATTTTGAGCTAGTAAAGATGATGATCCGGAAATAGCAGAATTTTGGCTTGAAAATACCATCAGGGTATTTAAGAAATTATCTTGCACGCCTGAAGAGAGCATTAAATGTGTGGTGTCTCTCTTAAGAGATTCCGCTTATCAGTGGTTGAACACCTTTGTGTCGGTTGTACCAAGGGAAAGGATCACATGGGAGTTTTTCCAAGAAGAATTCCAGAAGAAGTACATTAGCCAAAGAATTATTGATTAGAAAAGAAAGGAATTCCTTGAACTGAAACAAGGTAGAATGACAGTAACTGAATATGAGCGTGAATTTTTAAGGCTCAGCAAGTATGCTAGGGAGTGTGTGTCCTCTGAAGCCATCATGTGTAAGAGGTTTGAGGACAGATTAAACGAAGATATCCGACTATTTGTTGTTGTCCTAGAATTGAAGGAATTTGTTGTGCTAGTGGACCGGGCTTGTAAAGCCGAGGAGTTGGTTAAAGAGAAAAGAAAAGTTGAAATGGAGTTTCGTGACTCAAGAAAGAGACAACTGAATAAGTCATTTCAGTCCTCATACAAGAAGTCAAGAGACTTCCCTACCCGATCCGCTACTTCAGCTGGGTTTTCGAATAGAAGTAAGGGTAAACAGTACTCGGGCATTGAAGCTCAGACTACCTCAGTTGCTAGTGTTGGGAACACTCGACCTAATAGACAGGAATGTCCATAGTGTGGCAGACGTCATCCCGATGAGTGCCGAGCCCATGAGAGAGCCTATTTTAAGTGTGGTTCCCAAGATCATTTTATTAGAGAATGCTCTGAGATGGTTGACAAAGAGAAAATTCAGAGTTCCAAATCGTGAACAACTACTAGAGGGAGACAACTGAAAAAACCCGAAAGTGGAGCGAGTAGTAAGAGTACACCCAGAGGGCAGGCTGCAAGATCTGAGGGTAGAGCGCCTACGAGGACTTATGCCATTCGCGCTCGCGAAGAGGCGTCATCCCCTGATGTAATTACGGGTACATTTTCTCTCCATGATACTAATATTGTTGCTTTAATTGATCCAGGATCTACCCACTCATATATTTGCATGAAATTATTATCTAGTATGTGTAGGCTTGTAGAGTCTACAGAATTCATGATAAAAGTGTCCAATCTATTAGGTAAATGTGTATTAGTTGATAAGGTATGCAAAGATTGCCCATTGATGATTAGAGGTCACTATTTTAAACAGAATCTGATGCTGTTGCCATTTGATGAATTTGATACAATTCTTGGTATGGACTGTTTAACCGCTCATGATGTGACAGTAAATTATGGAAAGAAATACATAGAATTGAGATGTGAAAACGGGGACACTCTTCGTGTTGAATCAGATGATCAGGACAGATCGCCTGTAGTGATATCTCATATGTCTGCCCAGAAATATATAAGAAAAGGGTATGAAGCCTATCTTGCCTTTGTGATGAATGCCAAAGAGACTGGGTTAAGAATTGAATCAGTGTCGATAGTGTGTGAGTATCCCGATGTATTCCCAGAAGAATTGCCAGGGTTGCCTCCGGTTAGAGAAATTGAATACGGCATTGAGTTAGCCCCTGGTACTGCACCTATATCGATTGCTCCATACAGAATGGCTCTAACTGAGTCGAAAGAATTGAAGGCACAGTTACAAAAGTTGATGGACAAAGGTTTTGCTAGACCGAGTTATCCCCGTGGGGTGCTCCAGTGTTATTTGTGAAAATGAAAGATGGTTCCATGAGATTATGTATAGATTACTGGCAGCTTAATAAGGTTATTGTGAAGAATAAGTACCCATTGCCAAGGATCGATGATTTATTTGATCAATTGAAGGGAGCCACTGTGTTCTCTAAGATAGACTTGAGGTCCGATTATTACTAGTTGAGGGTCAAAGACTCAGATGTGCCGAAAACTGCATTTCGAACAAGGTATGGGAACTATGAATTTTTAGTCATGCCTTTTGGCTTAACAAATGCCCTTACTGTGTTTATGGATTTAATGAACTGTATATTTCGGCCATACTTGGATAAGTTTGTTGTGGTTTTTATTGATGACATATTGATATATTCACGTGATGAGCATGAGCATGCCAGACATTTGAGGATGATTTTGCAAATTTTACGAGATAATCAGTTGTATGTCAAGTTTAGCAAAAGTAAATTTTGGCTCAAAGAGGTTGGATTCTTGGGGCACATTGTCTCGGGAGATGGAATCCGAGTAGACCCAAGCAAGATTTCAACTATTGTTTATTGGAAGCCGCCGAGAAATGTATCAGAGATTAGAAGTTTTCTAGGCCTAGCTGGCTATTACAGATGATTTGTCAAGGGATTTTCTATGATAGCTACACCGATGACGAGGTTGTTACAAAAAGAGGTGAAGTTTGAATGGACAGAAAAGTGCCAATAGAGTTTTGAGAAACTAAAGGCATTGTTGACTGAGGCTCCAGTTCTAGTGCAACATGAACCGGGAAAAGAATTTGTGATCTACAGCGATGCATCCTTGAATGGATTGGGTTGTGTGCTTATGCAGGAAGGCAAGGTGATAGCATATGCCTCTAGACAGTTAAAGCCGCATGAGAAGAATTACCCGACACATGATTTAGAGTTGGCTTCCATTGTGTTTGCTTTGAAGATATGGAGACACCACTTGTATGGTTAAAGATGTCGGATATTCACCGATCATAAGAGCCTAAAGTACTTGATGACTCAGAAGGAATTGAATTTAAGGCAACAAAGATGATTAGAGTTGATAAAGGATTATGAACTAGTGATTCATTATCACCCGGGAAAGGCAAACGTAGTCACCGACGCTTTGAGTAGGAAATATTTATTTGCATTAAGAGCCATGAATACACGGATGACTTGGTCAGATGATGATTCTATCCTAGCTGAATTAAGAGTTAGATCGATGTCCCTTCAAGAGATTTATGAGGCTCAGAAAGGTGACAGCGACTTGTAAGCCAAAAGAGTTCAGTGTGAGTCGAGAGTTGAGTCCAACTTTTGGATTAATTCTGATGGATGTTTGATGTTCAGAGACAGAGTCTGTGTACCGAGGAATGATGAGCTTATTCGAAAGATTTTACACTAGGCACATAGCGGATGTCTATCTGTACATCCGGGCAGTACAAAAATGTATAATGATTTGAAGAAATGGTATTGGTGGCCGAGTATGAAGAAAGATATTTTTGAGTCTGTATCAAGATGCTTGATTTGTCAACAGGTGAAAGCTGAACACCAAGTACCTTCGGGTTTACTTCAACCTATTATGATTCCCCAGTGGAAATGGGATCATGTTACTATGGACTTTGTAACGGGTTTGCCGTCGACACCGAGCAAGAAAGATGCTGTATGGGTGGTGGTAGATAGACTTACGAAGTCGGCCCACTGCATACTAGTACGTGTTGGTTATTCGCTTGATAAGTTGGCAGACTTGTATGTTTCTGAGATTGTAAGGCTTCATGGAGTGCCTTTGTCGATTATATCAGACAGAGATCTGAGATTCACATCCCAATTTTGAAAAAAGTTGCAAGAAGATTTGGGCACAAAGCTGAGTTTTAGTACGGCTTTGCACCCACAAACTGACGGACAGTCGGAGAGATTAATACAGATACTTGAGAATATGCTCCGGTGTTCTGTTCTTGAGTTTCAGGGCAGTTGGGAAAAGTATTTACCATTGGTAGAGTTTGCATACAAAAGCAGTTTTCAGCCGAGCTTGAAAATGGCACCTTATGAGGCTTTGTATGGGCGTAAGTGCCGAACGCCTTTGTATTGGACTGAACTCAAGGAAAATTACATTCACGGGGTCGATCTGGTTAGAGAAACCGAAGAGGAGGAAAAAATAATCTGTGATTGTTTAAAAGCTGCTTCTGATAGACAAAACTCCTACTCGGACTTGAAACGAAAAGAGATTGAGTTTCAAGTTGGTGATAAGGTATTTTTGAAAGTATCACCATGGAAGAAAGTTCTCAGATTTGGCCAGGAAGGCAAATTGAGTCTGCATTTTATCGGACCATATGAGATTACCAAGAGGATAGGGCTGGTAGCTTATCGATTGGCCTTGTCATCTGAGTTGGAAAAGATACATGATGTGTTCCATGTGTCTATGTTGCGACATTACCGATCAGATCCTTCGCATGTGATTACACCGACAGAGGTTGAAATTCAACCAAACATGACATATGGCGAAGAACCAGTTAAGATTCTAGCACGAGAAGTTAAACAGCTAAGGAATAAAAGTATAGCTCTCGTGAAAGTATCATGGCAAAAACATGGGGTAGAAGAGGCTACATGGGAGCCCGAGGAGGCTATGAGAAACTAGTACCCAAACCTTTTTACTGGTAAGATTTTTGGGGACGAAAATTCCTAAGGGGGAGAATTGTAACAGCCCGATTTAGGGCCTAGTCAGAATAGTGGTTGCGAGACCACAAATCTGAAGTAGAAATATGTGTTTTATGATTTTTATGAGGCTTATGATGTGGTTGCATGATTGTGTAAAAATTTCATGAGGAAATTTTATTTATTAGTGATCAATTTTTCCATTAGGACTAAATTGCAAAGATTAGAAAATATGAGAAGCTTTGAGTCGAAATGAAATTTTATAGCCCGATGTTGTATGTTTAAGCAAGTTAAGTCCGGTAATGCCTCGTTTCCTGTCCTGGCGTTGGACACGGGTAAGGGGTGTTACATTCAATCAACGGTAGGTACTTTTCCCAAGTACCTTCAAACTCAAGAATACTACATCTCAACATATCCTCGAGAATCTGAATGGTCCACTCGGATTGACCATTTGTTTGCGGATGAAAAGCAGAACTGAAGTGCAACTTCATACCTAAAGCCTCTTGCAGTTTCTTTCAAAACCGCGAAGTAAACCTCGAATCTCTGTCAAACACAATAGATAGTGGCACCCCGTGCAATCTCACAATATCAGAAATGTATAACTCAGCTAACTTATCAAGCGTATAATCTGTTCTCACCGGAATAAAATGAGCTGACTTTGTCAATCTGTCAACTATCACCCAGATTGCATCCTTCTTTCTCGAAGATAGGGGCAATCCTGACACAAAGTCCATCGTGATTCTCTCCCATTTCCACTCAGGAATCATGATCGGCTGTAATAAACCGGATGGCACCTGATGTTCAGCTTTGACTTGCTAACAAACTAAACATCTCGAAAAAAACTCTGAAATATCCTTTTTCATACCAGGCCACCAGTAAAACTGTTTCAAATCATTGTACATTTTCATATCACGGATGACCAGATAAATGACTG
This sequence comes from Gossypium sturtianum, assembly GCA_025698515.1. Classification (NCBI taxonomy): domain Eukaryota; kingdom Viridiplantae; phylum Streptophyta; class Magnoliopsida; order Malvales; family Malvaceae; genus Gossypium; species Gossypium sturtianum. The sequence goes on along the minus strand of CM046947.1, from coordinate 73,030,157 downwards.
TTATGCGCTTCATTCAAAATCAATTGAATCAACTCTAAATTTCTCGAAACACAAATCTAACCCCGGAATCTCAAATAATCATTATCATCAACTTGAAATTTTGAATCAAAGTTCAAATCACACTGAGCTCGTTTCGCTAGCATTTCATTGTCAACTTTCTGAGCATCACAAATCTGTTGTATAAACAACGGCCTCGCTTTCAACTTAGCTATAACCGAATCATCATCACACAAATCTATCTGAGTATTCATTGCTCGTAAAGCGAATAAAGACTTTCGGCTCAAAGCGTCAGCAACAATATTTGCTTTTCCCGGATGATAGTCAATCACAAGCTCATAGTCTTTTAACAATTCTAACCATCTTCTCTTTCGCAAATTCAAATCTTTCTGAGTCATCAGATATTTTAGGCTTTTATGATCTTAAAACACATGAAATTTCTCACCGAAAAGATAATGGTGCCAAATTTTTAGAGCAAACACGATCGCAGCTAACTCAAGGTCGTACGTCGGGTAATTCTTTTCATGTGGTTTTATTTGTCTCGAAGCATAGGCTAGCTCAATACTGAACTCAACCTCTCTAACTGGTGGTAGTCCTGGTAATTCTTCGGGAAAAACATCCACGTACTCACATACTATTGGTACTGACTCAATCTTTAACTCTGTTTCTTTATCACTCATCACAAAGGCCAAATATGCCTCATACCCCTTTCTTATGTATCTCTGTGCCGTCATGTGAAAAATCATTGCTGGTGATTTACTTTGCTCATCTGATTCTATATGGAGAGTATCCCCATTCTCACATCTCATCTCAATATATTTCTTCCCACAATTAACTATTACATCATGAGTGGTCAACCAGTCCATACCAAGGATGATGTCAAACTCATCAAATGGTAGCAACATAAGATTTGCTTTAAAGTAATGACCTCTAATCATTAATGGACAATCTTTACATACCTCATCAACTAACACACTCTTGCCTAAAGGATTAGACACCTTAATCGTAAATTCAGTAGAATCTATAGGTATATTCATTTCGATACTAGTTTCATACAAATGTAAGAGTGTGTGGATCAGGATCTATTAAAGCAATAACTTTGATATCATAAAGAGAAAAGGTACCCGTAATAACATCAGGAGAAGATGCCTCTTCATGAGCGCGAATGGCATAAGTCCTCGCAGGCGCCCTACCCTCGGGTCTCGCAGCCTGCTCTCTAGGGTTACCTCTCCCACTTGCCCCACTTCCTGGGTTCCTTTGCGGTCTTCCTCTGACCACACTCCCAGATCTCGAGTTCTGAGCTCTATCTTCTTTCATTGTCTCTGGACAATCTTTTATGTAGTGGTCCTGGGAACCACATCTGAAACATGCATTTTCATGTGCTCGACATTCTCCAAGATGACGTCTGCCACACTGTGGGCATTCGGGTCTATCCGATCGGATGTTCCCCACACTAGCAACTGAGGTCGTCTGTGCCTTACTTCCCGAATACTGCTTACTCTTATCCTTTCTTGAAAACCCAGTGGAAGTAGCCAATCGGGTGGAGAAATCTCTTGACTTCTTGGATGAGGATTGGAACGACTTATTCCACTGTCTCTTTTTAGAGTCACAAGACTCTATTTCAGACTTTCTCTTCTCCTTTACTAGTTCTTCGGCTTTACAAGCCCTCTCTACTAGCACAACGAATTCCTTTAGTTCTAGGACAGCAACAAACAATTTGATGTCCTCATTTAGCCCATCTTCCAATCTCTTACTCATGATGGCCTCGGTGGACATGCATTCTCGAGCGTATTTGCTGAGCCGTACAAACTCACGCTCATAATCAGTCACAGACATCTTGCCTTGCTTTAACTCTAGAAATTCCTTTCTTTTACGGTCCACGAACTTGTGGATCGATATACTTTTTCTTGAACTCTTCTTGGAAGAATTCCCATGTGACCTTTTCCCTCGGTACCACAGACACCAATGTGTTCCACAATTGATAGGCAGAATCTCTTAAAAGAGAGACTACACACTTCATGCATTCCTCAGATGTGCATGACAACTCGCTAAATACCCTGATGGTATTTTCTAACCAGAATTCAGCTTTTTCCGGATCATCATCTTTTCTAGCCCGGAATTCTTCTGCCCCATGTTTCCTGATTCTATCAACTGGAGGCTTCTCTCCTCTTACCACCTCTACTACTTGAGGGGCTACTGGGATAGGTTGAGGAATAGGTGGGGATGGAGGGGGTTGCGCATTCGGGTTTATACGAACGAACTTCGTATACCATGTATTCATCATATGGAGGAAGGCTTCTCTAGCCTCTTCTCCTCCTTCTTGACTCACCGTAGTGGGTCTATTCTCATTCTCGTTCGGCACCGTCCCTTCAGCGGGAGTCAGCGCATTACTTTCTTCGTTATCCGCCACAGCTCTATCGGGATCCATTTACTAAATGTATAAACATAATTTAAGTCGTCAGGAGTCGTCACACTATCATTATAAAAACATTCTTACGTATGGCATGTATAGCTAGACTCGTGCTCGTGCTACATTAGTCCTAGAACCGAATAAACCGTAGCTCTGATACCACTAAATGTAACACCCCATACCCGAGTCCGAGACTAAGACTGGATACGAGACATTACCATGCTTGAACTCACTTAAACATGTACTTACGGGCTTTAAAATTTTGTTCCAAATTAAAAACTTCTCTTTCTTAGTCAAATCAGACATTTCATGGGCCTACGAGGCCTCAGACTTACGTCCCGAAACTTTCGGAACTCATCTAGAAACTTTCTCTCCAAACAGGGGTCACACGTCCGTGTGACTTGGGACACGCCCGTGCACCCCTAAAACATGCCCGTGTCTTTCAACCGTGGTGGATACTGGCAAATTACACACGGCCTGGACACGCCCGTGGCCCTAAACCGTGCCTAAAACCCCAGCATTCTGCCAATGCACCACGGCCAAGGCACACACCCGTGTAACCAGTCTGTGGTCTATTCTGACTTAAGATACAAAGGTACAGGGTGCACACTGACTACTTTGACACGGCCTAGAGTCTAGACACACACCCGTGTGTCCATCCGTGTGGGCACTTAGAGGCTATTTACCAAGCCAATTGCCACCCTGAAATCAAGACCAAACTCATGCTCAATTCAGCAACTCAAGTATTACATCTAACATGAACAAGGATGCATACTTCATTGATAGATTGAAACATACATACTTAATCATTCATGACTCATCTCTTTGGCCATATACAAAAAGAATACTAAGCTTGATAGCCAACACTTTGGCTAGTTTTAAAACATAACTCAAAATGAAATGTTTCCTATACATGCCATACATAATATAAACAACTTGGCTATACCAAAATAGCGATTGATAGTGTGCTCCGAGCTCCGGTGACAATGATCCACGAGATTAGCTAGGCGGGACTACATGGAAAGAAAGAATAAAGGACGTAAGCGTTTAGCTTAGTAAGTTTGCATGTAATTCTCATAGCAATATATTTGCTTAACATTAACCATTCATCATAAGCAATGGCATTATAAATCTCAAGTTTTTAAGCTTACTTACTCTTACAGATTCTTACATATCTCATGGTACTTACTATTCTCATGCTCAGATTTCATGAACAATATACTTGTATCACTTGATCACATAGATCAGTATACTTTACTATGATAAGTAAAATCTCAACTTCATCATTCATATCATGAATAATACTCTTAACTAGCATAACTTGATAATAACTTTACTTACTTAACTTTCTTACTATATCATTTGAGCTTTACTCTCTTGCCCGATGAATTTCTATGAATAACCGAGGATACTGAATCTCATCCCACATAACTCGATGCCAAAGCCATATCCTTGATATGGTCTTACATGGGACCTCTCATCTTGGTATTGATGCCATGTCTTGACATGGTCTTACTCAAAGTCTTCCTTGTGTGTTCCCTTGGGAACTTACCATTGCCATGTCTTGACATGGTCTTACTTGGTATTTTTACTCATGAACTGGTCAATGCCGAGCCTTGGCTTGGACTTACATGAAATCTTTCTTGTTGCTCACCAATGCCATGCATTGGCTTGGACTTACATGGAATCTCTACATCATGATAGCTTTTCAATGCCAAGACTTGTCTTGGACTTACATGACATCTTTGCTTGGAGACTCACCAATGCCATGCCTTGGCTTGGGCTTACATGGGTCTTCATCCCATAATAACTCTTCAATGCCAAGACTTGTCTTGGACTTACATGATAACTTGCTTGATTGTCGATGCCACGCCTTGGCTTGGTCTTATACGAACTTTCTTATCTCGTGAGGTAGATCGAGTATCCTAAGTAATTCAACTTCAATCGGGACTTTCTCATGCTTAATCTCATTAATTTCTTTATTTAACATAACAATAAGCATTTCTATGGTAGTAATGTACATTATACTAAGCAATTCAATGATAAAAATCATAAAGCTTAGAAATCATACAAACTTAACTCAATATACAAAATGTATGTAGATATGCAATTTAGTCCTCGACTTTGTTCTTGCCTCGGTTTCGATCCGGGCTTCATTTTTCTTGATCTATAATAATAATTAGATCATTTAATACTCATATTGACTAAATTGACTCTTAACTCATACTTTGGCAAAATTACTATTTTGCCCCTAAACTTTCTCATATTTGCACTTTTGCCCCCTAGGCTCGTAAAATAATTCTCATTCAACTTTATTAAACATCATGTTTAGCTGATTCATTTTCCCTACTATAACAATCATCAATTCTCACTATTTCTAATAGGTATGACCAATTTCATAACTATTACAAATTAGTCCACACTATCATTTTTCATGAAATTCACTAAGGAAGAGATATTTATCTAACATCAAACTCCCATAATATTCCATAAAATATCATTTTACAAGCAGGATACACATGGGTAGATTTTTTGAACATGCTTCTTAGCTCATCTTATAGCTAAAAATAGCTAATTCATAATACGAGGACTCCAAAAATACGAAGAATATTAAAAACGGGGCTAGATGGACTTACTTGCAAGCTTCAAAATTTGAAGAACCCTAGCTATGGAGTCTCCCAATTTTCGGCACAAGGAAGAAGATGAATGAAATTTTTATCATCTTTTTCCCATTTTAATCATTTAATTGGTAAATGACCAAAGTGCCCTTCTCTTTAAAAATTTACAATTTACTAACTCATGTCCATTTTTGTCCAAAACTTATAATTTGGGCAAATTTCTATTTAAGGACTTCTAATTAATATTCTAAAGCTATTTCATACAAAAAGCTTCTAGAAACTCATATTTTGCAACTTTTACAATTTAGTCCTATTTGATCATTCCATGTCAATTTCACAAAATTTCTACATGGAACTTTAATACTATCATGCAAACATGACATAAACCTTAAGAACTCAATTTACTAACTCAGACTTGTGGTCTCGCACCACTATTCCAACTAGGCCCTGAATCGGGCTGTTACACTCTCGCAACTAGAACTCACATTTGCTGAACTTTGCATACAATTATGTATCACGCAGGGTCTGTAACACAATTCTCAGGTGCTCAGCATGTAACACCCCTAACCCATAACCATCGCCGGTTTAGGGTTAAGAGGTATTACAGGACAATCGAAAACTTTTACGAACATTTCACATCATAATATATATCATTGTCAAAACATAGCAGAATACGAACATATAGTCCCTTAATGAGGTCTACGAGACCTTAATCATACATTAGAAAGGGGTCGGAACTAAACCGGGATCATACAAAATTTTTCTGAAAATCAAACATTTTTCAAAGTTACAGAGGTCACACACCCCTGTGGGCAGGCCGTGTGCCTTACACGGCCTCGGACACACCCATGTGTCCAAGCCGTGGCAAAACAGGGCATACATACTAACTTGTCCACACGGCCTGAGACACGACCGTGTGCCTCACCCGTGGTCGACACTGACTTGCACCACACGGCCTGTCACACGCCCGTGTGTCTAGCCCGTGGTCGAGTCAGACTTGTTTTGAATTACAACCGCGAAGGACACGGTCGAGCCACACGCCCATGTGCTCAACCGTGTGGGCAATTATAGGCCATTTGCAAGGCCAAATTGCCACCCACACCTAGGGTCTCACCTACAAGCATATAACCATAAACGTTTATACCTCAAATGGCAACTAAAACATATCAATATATGCACCAAATAATCATCAACCACATCATTTACTTCATACACAAATTCAACTCAATTAAATCCATCTAAAATATCAATTTCACACTCCAATTCATTTAAGTCAAACATCATGTAATTCATACCACAAGTTCACATTTAAACCACATTTTTTCATCAACCATTTTAAGCATGAAACATACATATCCATTTCACTAACTCATTCCATATTTATCATTCACATAACACACACATATAAACCAACATCATTCAACTTCCAAGCCATATCACATGGCTAAGCTTGTACACTTCAAAACATGCTATATTAACTAGCCTATACATGCCATATACCAAATATATACATCTTTCAAAAGTACCAAAATAGATAGCCGATAGTGTGATTGAGTCGTTGACGATCCCCGGATCCGAGCTAGCTTTAAATATACTGTAAAACAGAGAAAACTTCACACAGTAAGCTTAAGAGCTTAGTAAGTTCGTAATATAATACATCTAACGATATGATACAAAATCAATATACAAATTAAACCATCACATAGATTATTTTACAAGAATGCACAATCTCATCCTTAACCATATGCTTACACAACTACCCATTCGTCCATAAATGATATCATCAACCACATAGGTTTCGAACATACCTTTGCCAACACTTAGTTAGCATTCATTCTTGCTACTCAATGTTCGATATCACAATTCGATAAATCTTTGTTATTTGTTCGATTCATTCGTACACTTAGTGCCCAGTTCATAGCCGAAGCTTAAATATCATCGCACACTTAGTGCCTTTACATTAAACTGAATTTATCTCGGTATCGCACACATAGTGCCAATCAATGAAGCCAAGGCTTCCATTACTTCGCACACACAGTGCTATTCATCTCTGTCCCGACTTTATTTACGCACACTTAGTGCAACATTTCTCAGTTTCACATATCGCATTTCTAATTAAATAATCACATATTAATTCATTTCATTGCACTTTGACATAAATTTAACAACTCGTATTTTATCCGAACTTACCTCAGACGTCGAAGTAACAAAACGAGTCTATTAATTGAGCACTTTATCTTTGCCTCGACCTCGATCTAAATCTCCCTTTTCTTGATCTATACATATTAAAAATTAACTCATTCATTCACCAAATCATTCAATTTAATCCAAACACACATATTTAGGGCATTTTACAAAATAGCCCTCATATTTTCACATTTTGACACTTTAGTCCCTATTTCATAAAATCATCAAATTCACATAATTTCAGTTCACATATGCCTAGCCAAATTTTCTTTATCTTCATAGAAGCCCATATATTTCATTTATTTCACACTTTAGTCCCTCAAAATATTATTTTCACAATTTATCCCAAAATAGCCAATTTCATCAAAAATTCAAATACAAACTATGTTAACCCAACATTAAACTTTCATATTCCACCAACTATCATCACAAAGTTCACATATGCATCAATGGCACATCTCAAAATCTTCATCAAATTCTAAAATTAAAGCATGGGTTTGATAGAACACAAAGCAACAATCACAGAAACGTAGAAATCATTAAAAACCGATCAAAAACACATACTTGATTGAGCTATGAATGTGCCGAAATCAAAGAAGATTCAAACCCTCATTTTCTTTCTCAATTTTGGTGGAAGATGAACACTAATGCCACTGATTTCATGTTTGTTTTATTAATATTAACTTAATTGACATTTTACCATTATAACCTTATTAATATCATTTATAATTCCATTAACTAAAACCCATTTTTGTCCATCCATTTTGCATGTTGAATAATAACAACATAAGGACTCACATTTTAATAAGCCATGCCAAATTAACACTTTAACAATTAGCACACAGCTTTTGCATTTAATGCGATTAAGTCCTATTTGCAAATTTAGCACACAATCGATAAAATTTTCACACAAAATTTTCACACATGCTCAATCACATATTGTAAAAACCAAAAATAATATTAAAATATTTTTTCGACCTTGGATTTGTGGTCTCGAAACCACTATTCCAACTTGGGTCTAAACCGGGCTGTTACAACTCTCCCCCCTTAGGGATTTTCGTCCCCGAAAATCTTACCAATGAATAGGTTTGGATATTGCTTTCTTATAATATCTTTAGGCTCCCACGTAGCCTCTTCAACTCCGTGTTTGTGCCACAACACTATCACTAAAGAAATTTTCTTGTTTCTCAATTCTTTAATCTCTCATGCCAAAATTCAGATCGGGTCTTCACTATACGATAAATCTGACTAAATCTCGACCTCAGTAGGAGCAATCACATGAGATGGATCAGATCTGTATCGTCGAAGCATCAATACGTGAAACACATTATGAATATTTTCTAACTCAGGTGGCAACAACAATTTATAAGCAACCGGTCCAATTCGTTCAATAATCTGATATGGCCCGATGAACCTTGGACTTAACTTGCCTTTTCTACCAAAATGAATTATTTTCTTCCACGGAGACACTTTCAAAAACACTTTATCACCGACTTCAAATTCAATATCTTTTCGTTTCAAATCTGCGTAAGACTTTTGATGATCTGAGGCTGCTTTCAAACTATCACGAATCACTTTCACTTTCTGTTCAGTCTCTTTGATTAAATCAACCCCGTGAATCTTATTCTCACTAAGCTTAGTCCAATATAATGGAGTTCGGCACTTTTGACCGTAAAGAGCCTCATATGGTGCTATTTTGATGCTAGATTGAAAACTATTATTGTATGCGAATTCAATCAACGGCAAATGCTTTTCCCACGTACATTCAAATTCAAGAATATAACATCTCAACATATCCTCAAGAATCTAAATGATCTGCTCGGATTGACCATCCGTTTGCGGATGAAATGCAGTACTGAAATGCAACTGTGCCTAGAGCCTCTTGCAATTTCTTCCAAAATTGCGAGGTAAATCTCAGATCTCTGTCAGATACAATAGATAGTGGTACCCCATGTAATCTCATAATCTCAGAAATATACAATTCAGCTAATTTATCAAGTGAATAATCTGTTCTCACCGGAACAAAATGAGCTAATTTCATCAATCTGTCAACTATCACCCAGATTGCATCTTTCTTTCTCAGAGATAAAGGCAGTCCCGACACAAAGTCCATCGTGATTTTCTCCCATTTCCACTCTGGAATCATAATCGGTTGTAACAAACCGGATGGAACCTGATGTTCAGCTTTAACTTGTTGACATATTAAACATTTCGAAACAAACTATGAGATATCCCGTTTCATTCCATGCCACCAATAAAACTGTTTCATATCATTATACATTTTTGCACTTCCCGGATGAACAGCCAAACGACTATTGTGAGCTTCGTTCAAAATCAATTGAATCAACTCTGAATTCCTCGGAATACAAATCTGATCTCTGAATTTCAAGCAATCATCATTATCCACTCGAAATTCTGAATCAGAATTCAAACCACATTGAGCTTGTTTTTTCATTATCTCTTTATCACTTTTCAGGCATCACAAATCTGACGTTTAAACATCGGTCTCACTTTCAACTCATCCAAAACCGAGCCATCATCACACAGATCTATTTCAGTACTCATTGCTCGCAAAGCAAATAAAGACTTTCGACTCAAAGCGTCAGCAACAACATTAGCTTTTCCCGGATGATAATCAATTACTAATTCATAGTCTTTTAGTAATTCCAACCATCTCCGCTGTCTCAAATTTAATTCTTTCTGAGTCATCAGATATTTCAAACTCCTGTGATCAGTATAAATGTGACATTTCTCACCAAATAGGTAATGACGCCAAATCTTCAATGCAAAAACAATCGCAGCTAATTCAAGATCGTGCGTCGGGTAGTTCTTTTCAGGCGGCTTTAACTGTCTCGAAGCATAAGCTATAACTTTGCCCTCTTGCATCAACATACAACCCAAACTACTCATCGATGCATCACTGTAAACTATAAATTCTTTACCCGATTCAGGTTGGACTAACACTGGTGCCTCTGTCAACAATGCTTTCATTGTTCAAAACTCTGCTGGCACTTTTCTAACCACTCGAATTTAACATCTTTCTGTAACAATTTCATCAGGGAGTTGCAATCATCGAGAATCCTTTCACAAACCGTCTATAATATCTCGTTAGTCCCAGAAAACTACGAACTCCAGACATATTTTTTGGAGGTTTCCATTCTAAAATAGCTTTAATCTTACTCGGATCAACTCGTATTCCCGCAGCTGATACAATATGTCCCAGAAAACCCACTTCACGCAACCAAAACTCACATTTACTAAACTTTGCTTACAATTGCTTTTCACGTAGAGTCTGTAACATGATTCTCAAAAGCTCAGCATGTTGCATCTCATCACAAGAATAAATCAGAATGTCATCAATAAACACCACGACAAATCGATCCAAATACGGTCTAATTATCTGATTCATCAAATCCATAAAGACTGCAGGGGAATTCGTTAGTCCGAAAGGCATAACTAAAAATTCATAATGTTCGTACCTCGTTCTAAAAGCAGTTTTTGGCACATCTGATTCTTTAACTCGTAGCTGATAGTAGCCCGATCTCAAATCTATCTTAGAAAACACTGTAGCTCCTTTCAGCTGATCAAACAAATCATCGATTCGCGGTAGAGGATATTTATTCTTTATCATCACTTTGTTTAACTGACGATAATCAATACACATTCTCATCGTGCCATCTTTCTTTTTCACATATAATACAGGACCACCCTAGGGCGAGAAACTCGGTCATGCAAATCCTCTATCTGTCAACTCTTGCAATTGAGACTTCAACTCTTTCAATTCTGTCGGTGCCATTCTATACGGAGCTATGGAGATAGGAGTTATTCCCAGCACTAAATCAATACCAAACTCAACTTCTCATATTAGTGGTAATCCCGGTAGTTCTTCGAGAAACACATTTGGGAACTCGCAAACTACAGGTACAGATTTAACTTTATTTTCTGTCACTTTTGTATTTATCACATATGCAAGATAGGCTTCGTAACCCTTTTTCACATAATTCAAAGCTTTCATCGAAGATACAACAGCCGGTAACCCATTCAAATCACTAGATTCAATTCGAACTATCTCACCATTCTGACTTCTCAAATCAATACTCTTTCGCTTACAATTCACAATAGCATTATGCAAAGTGAGCCAATCCATACCCAGAATTATATCAAATTCATCGAATGGTAGCAGCATCAAATTAGCCAGAAAACAAATATCACGAAACATCAACGGACAGTTCTTGCATACCTTATCAACCAAAACACACTTGCCTAAGGGGTTCGAAACTCTAATTACAAATTCAGTAGGCTCAACAGGTAGAGTCTTACTAGATACTAGATTCATACACACATATGAATGAGTAGATCCTGGATCTATCAATGCAATCACATCGGTATCAAATAGAGTAAAAGTACTAGTTATGACATCTGGAGATGATGCTTCTTCACGAGCGCGAATAGCATAGGCTCGGGCAGGTGCTCTCACCTCGGATCTCACAGCTGTATCAGTAGTCCCTCTCTAGCTTCCACTCACATTTTCGGTGTTTTTGGGTGGTCTACCCCTAGCCGTCGTATTACTCGATCTTGTATTCTGAAAATTATCTTTCTCAGCTAACTCTGGGCAATCTCGAATGAAATTATCTCGTGATCCACATTTATAGAAAGCTCTATTATTATACTTTCCCCAACATTCTCCAACATGCCATCTCCCACAATGTCTACACTCAGGCTTGTTGCTTTTGACACTTCCAACACTTGATTCATTCTGAATTTGAGATTTAAGACCAACACTTTGCTTCACATGATCTCTACTCGAAGGTCCCAACGAAACATTTGAACAATTCGCTGCATCACTAAATCTCTTTGACGAAGGTTGATACGACTTACTCATTAATCTCTTTCTTTCATCTCTAGCTTTTGAATCCGCTTTCTTCTTTTCTTTGCTAAGTTCCTCGGCTTTGCAAGATCATTCAACCAATACTACGAATTCATTCAAGTCAAGAATTCAAACTAGAAGTTTTATGTCTTCATTTAGCCCTTTAATGAAACATTTACACATACTAGTTTCGGTCAAAACACATTCCCGTGCATATTGACTCAATCTCACAAACTCCCGTTCATACTCAGTAACAGACATGCGACCCTATTTCATCTTTAGAAATTCTTTACGTTTCTGATCTATGAATCATTGACTGATGTATATCTTCCGGAATTCAACTTGAAAGAAATCCCAGGTGATTCTCTCTCTCGGAACCACGGATATCAATGTTTTCCACCAATTATATGTCGTATCTCTCAACTAAGAAATAGCATATTTTAAGCATTATTCAGGAGTCAATGACATCTCATCAAACACTCAATTTGTATTCTCGAGCCAAAACTCAGCTTCCTCGGTATCATCTTCAACTGTGGCCCTAAACTCTTCAGTCCCGTACTTTCAAATTTTATCCACAGGAGGCTTACTCAATCCAATTAGATCTGTCACTTGTGGCACTATAGGTACTTGTGGGGGTGGAGATTGTTGAGTAGCCGGATTCGTTCGAACGAACTCTGAAAACCACTCACTCATCATTCAGAAAAAGGCTTGCTTAGCCTCTCTCTCTTGGCTACTAGCAATCGGCCTAGATTCGGCCAGCGCTGTCCCTTGAGCGGGAGCAGGCGCATTGCTCTCAACATCATCAGCAACAGCTCGTTCAGGATCCATTTTCTATATGAAAACACATTTTTAACTGTCAGTATTCATCACACTATCGCAATTATATATATGGCATGTATAGCTAGACTCACACGCACTATGTTAGTCTTAGAATCGACTAAACCATAGCTCTGATACCAATCAAATATAACACCCCTAACTCGTGACCATCGCCGATTTAGGGTTAAGAGGCATTACAGGAAAATCGAAAACTTTTATGAACATTTCACATTATAATATATATCATTGTCAAAACATAGCAGAATACGGACATATAGTCCCTTAATGAGGTCTACGAGACCTTAATCACACATTAGAAAGGGGTCGGAACTAAACCGGGATCATACAAAATTTTTCTAAAAATCAAACATTTTTCAAAGTTACAGAGGTCACATGCCCGTGTGGGTAGGCCGTGTGCCTCACACGGCCTTGGACACACCCATGTGTCTAAGCCAATGCAAAACAGGGCATACATACTAACTTGTCCACACGGCCTGAGACACGCCCGTGTGCCTCACCCGTGGTCGACACTGACTTGTACCACATGGCCTGTCACACGCCCGTGTGTCTAGCCCGTGGTTGAGTCTGACTTGTTTTGAATTACAACCACGAAGGACACGGTCAAGCCACACGCCCGTGTGCTCAACCGTGTGGGCAATTATTGGCCATTTGCAAGGCCAAATTGCCACCCACACCTAGGGTCTCACCTACAAGCATATAACCATAAACATTTATACCTCAAATGGCAACTAAAACATATCAATATATGCACCAAATAATCATCAACCACATCATTTACTTCATACACAAATTCAACTCAATTAAATCCATCTAAAATATCAATTTCACACTCCAATTCATTTAAGTCAAACATCATGTAATTCATACCACAAGTTCACATTTAAACCACATTTTTTCATCAACCATTTTAAGCATGAAACATACATATCCATTTTCACTAACTCATTCCATATTTATCATTCACATAACCCACACATATAAACCAACATCATTCAACTTCCAAGCCATATCACATGGCTAAGCTTGTACACTTCAAAACATGCTATATTAACTAGCCTATACATGCCATATACCAAATATATACATCTTTCAAAAGTACCAAAATAGATAGCCGATAGTGTGATTGAGTCGCTGACGATCCCCAGATCCGAGCTAGCTTTAAATATACTGTAAAACAGAGAAAACTTCACACAGTAAGCTTAAGAGCTTAGCAAGTTCATAATATAATACATCTAACGATATGATACAAAATCAATATACAAATTAAACCATCACATAGATTATTTTACAAGAATGCACAATCTCATCCTTAACCATATGCTTACACAACTAACCATTCGTCCATAAATGATATCATCAACCACATAGGTTTCGAACATACCTTTGCCAAGACTTAGTTAACATTCATTCTTGCTACTCAATGTTCGATAGCACATTTCGATAAATCTTTGTTATTTGTTCGATTCATTCGCACACTTAGTGCCTAGTTTATAGCCGAAGCTTAAATATCATCGCACACTTAGTGCCTTTACATTAAACTAAATTTATCTCGGTATCGCACACATAGTTCCAATCAATGAAACCAAGGCTTCCATTACTTCGCACACACAGTGCTATTCATCTCTGTCCCGACTCTATTTACGCACACTTAGTGCAACATTTCTCAATTTCACATGTCGTATTTCTAATTAAATAATCACATATTAATTCATTTCATAGAACTTAGACATAAATTTAACAACTCGTATTTTATCCGAACTTACCTCAGACGTCGAAGTAACAAAACGAGTCTATTAATCGAGCACTTTATCTTTGCCTCGACCTCGATCTAAATCTCCCTTTTCTTGATCTATACATATTAAAAATTAACTCATTCATTCACCAAATCATTCAATTTAATCCAAACACACATATTTAGGGCATTTTACAAAATAGCCCTCATTTTTTCACATTTTGACACTTTAGTCCCTATGTCATAAAATCATCAAATTCACACAATTTCAGTTCACATATGGCTAGCCGAAATTTCCTTATGTTCATAGAAGCCCATATATTTCATTTATTTCACATTTTAGTCCCTTAAAATATTATTTTCCCAATTTAGCCCAAAATAGCCAATTTCATCAAAAATTCAAATACAAACTATGTTAACCCAACATTAAACTTTCATATTCCACCAACTATCATAACAAAGTTCACATATTCATCAATGGCACATCTCAAAATATTCATCAAATTCTAAAATTAAAGCATGGGTTTGATAGAACACAAAGCAACGATCACAGAAACGTAGAAATCGTTAAAACCGATCAAAAACACATACCCGATTGAGTTATGAATATGCCAAAATCAAAGAAGCTTCAAACCCTTATTTTCTTTCTCAATTTCGGTGGAAGATGAACACTAATGCAACTAATTTCATGTTTGTTTTATTAATATTAACTTAATTGACATTTTACCATTATAACCTTATTAATATCATTTATAATTCCATTAACTAAAACCCATTTTTGTCCATCCATTTTGCATGTGAAATAATAACAACATAAGGACTCACATTTTACTAAGCCATGCCAAATTAACACTTTAACAATCAGCACACAGCTTTTGCATTTAATGCGATTAAGTCCTATTTGCAAATTTAGCACACAATCGATAAAATTTTCACACAAAATTTTCACACATGCTCAATCACATATTGTAAACACCAAAAATAATATTAAAATATTTTTTTGACCTCGAATTTGTGGTCTTAAAACCACTATTCTGACTATGGTCTAAGCCGGGCTGTTACACAGCATGTTTCCTCTCATCACTAGAATAAATCAAAATGTTGTCAATAAACACAACGACAAATTGATCCAAATACGGCCTGAATATTCGGTTCATCAAGTCCATAAATACTGCAGGGGCATTCGTTAGTCCAAAGGGCATAACTAAAAGTTCATAATGCCCGTACCTCATTCTGAAAGTAGTTTTCGGAATGTCTGAATCTTTTACTCGCAACTGATAGTATCCCGATCTCAGATCTATCTTTGAAAACACAGTAGCTCCTTTTAACTGATCAAAAAAGTCATCGATTCTGGGCGGAGGATATTTATTCTTTATCATCACTTTGTTTAACTGACGGTAATCAATACACATTCTCATCGTACCATCTTTCTTTTTCACAAACAAAACAGGAGCGCCCCAAGGAGAAAAGCTCAGTCGTGCAAAACCTCTGTCTGTCAATTCTTGCAACTGAGACTTTCAATTCTTTCAATTCTGTCAGAGCCATTCTATATGGGGCTATTGAGATAGGGGTCATCCCCGGCACTAACTCAATGCCAAACTCAACTTCTTGTACCGGAGGTAATCCCGGTAATTCTTTAGGAAACACATCAGGGAACTCACAAACCACAGGCATAGATTCAACTTTCTATTCTGTCACTTTCGTTTCAATCACATACGCAAGATATGCTTCACATCCCTTTTTCACATAATTCAAGGCTTTCATCGAAGATATTACAGCCGGTAACCCATACAAATCACTGGATTCAATTCAGACTATCTCGTCATTCTGACTTCTCAAATCAATAGTCTTCTCTTTGCAATTCACAATAGCATTATGCAAATTTAGCCAATCCATACCCAGAATTATATCAATTTCATCAAAGGGTAGTAGCATCAAATTACCCGGGAAATAGATATCTTGAAACATCAACAGGTAATTCTTGCACACTTTGTCAACCAGAACACACTTACCTAAGGGGTTCGATAGTCTAATTACAAATTCAGTAGATTCAACTGGTAGAGTCTTACTAGATACTAAGTTCACACACACATAAGAATGAGTAGATCCTGGATCTATCAATGCAATCACATCAGTTGTCACAATCCGGTTTAGACCCTAGTCGGAATAGTGGTTTTGGGACTACAAATTCGAGGTCGAAAAAATATTTTAATATTATTTTTCGTGTTTACAGTGTGTGGTTGAGCATGTGTGAAAATTCTGTGTTTAAATTTATTCAATTTTGTGCTTAATTTGCAAAAGGACTTAATCACATGAAATGCAAAAGCTGTGTGCTAATTGTTAAAGTGTCTATTTGGCATGGCTTATTAAATGAGAAATCCTTATGTGGTAATTAGCCCTTTGTTAGTGGAGATGGACATAAATGGCCATTAAATGAATGAAATTATAATGTTTTAACTAAGGGTAAAATGGTAAAATATGAATTAATGTATATTAAATAAAACCAAAGTGATTTTTGTGTTCATCTTTTACATCTCTTCACCGAAAATTGAAAGAAAGATAGGGCTAGGAACCTTTAACATTTCGGCACACTTGTGATCCTGATTGAGATACGAAATTTGTTCGGTTTTTGATGATTTCTACGTTTTTGTGATGGTTGCTTCGTGTTCTTTCAAACCCATGCTTTAATTTTAGAATTTGATGATGATTTTGAGATATGTCATTGATGAATGTTTGAGCTTTGTGATAATTGATGATGAAATATGAAAGATATGTGAAAGATTAACATGTTTTGTGTTTGAATTTTTGGTGAAATTGATTAATTTGGGCTAAATTATAAAAATAAGAAATTGAAGGACTAAAATGTGAAATGAATGAAATGTGTGGGCTTGTATGGATATAAGGAGAATTCGGCTAGGCATGGTTGAAATGAAATTATGTGTATTTGATGATTTTATGAAATAGAGACTTAAGTGTCGAAATGTGAAAATGTGAGGGCTATTTAGTAAAATGTCCTAAATATATGTGTTTGGATTAAATTGAATGATTTGGTGAATGAATGAGCTAAATTTGAATATGTATAGACCAAGAAAGGAGAGATTCAAATCGAGATCGAGGCAAAGACAAAGTGCTCGATTGAACGACTAGTCTCGGTATTTCTACGTCTGAGGTAAGTTCAGATATAATACGAATTATTAAATTATGTCTAAGTGTTATGAAATGAATAATTATGAGATTATTGAATTAGATATGTTATGTGTGAAATTGAGAAATGTGGCACTAAGTGTGCGTAAATAAAATCGAGACAGAGGTGAATAGCACTGTGTGTGGGAAGTAATGGAAGCCTTGGCACTATGTGTGCGATATCGAGATAAATTTGATTTATGTAAAGGTACTAAGTGTGCGATGATATTTAAGCTTTGGCTATAAATTTGGCACAAGTGTGCGAATAAATCAAATGAATAACAAAGGTTGATTGAAATGAAGTATTGAGCATTGAGTAGCATGAATGGTCAATAACTAAGTGTTGGCCAAGGTACGTATTGAACCTATGTGGTTGATGAAATTGTAAATGGATTTATGAATGGTTGAGTGAGTATATTAGCCATGGATGATATGGTACATATTTATGAGTTGATCTATGTGATGGATTAATTTGTATATTGTAATTGAATCATTGATTTAGATGTATTATATTACGAACTTACTAAGCTTTAGAGCTTACTGTGTGAAGTGTTTCTCTATTTTACAGTGTCTTAAAAGCTAGCTCGGATCCGGGGATCGTCAGTGACTCAATCACATTATCAGCTATCTATTTTGGTACTTTTGGAAGATGTATATATATATGGTATATGGCATGTATAGGCTAGTGACTATGGTATATTTTGATGTGTATAATTCTTTCCATGTGATATGGCTTGAAATATGGATAATTTTGGAATATGCCTTATATGTGCAAAAAGGATGGTTAATGTGTGAATATGTACTCTATGTGAATGGTCTTTATGAGTAGTATTGGAGGTATGGAAGTAGTATGATCATGCTTTGAAATGGTATGAATTTGATGATACATAAATTATATGTCTTTGGGATGTTAAATTGATATTTTAGATGGATTTATTTGAGTTGAATTTGAGCATGAAAGTAAATGGTGTGGTTGATAAATGTTTGGTGCATATATTGGTATGTTTTGGTTGCCATTTGAGGTATAAATGCATATGGCAAAATGCTTGTAGGTGATCCTAAGTGTGGGTGGCAAGTTTGGCCTTGCAAATGGCCTATAATTGCCCACACGGTTGAGCACACGGGCGTGTGGCTCGACCGTGTCCTTTTTTATTGTATTTCAAAACAAGTCAGGCTCGACCACGGGCTGGACACACGGTCGTGTGACTGGCCGTGTGATGCAAGTCAGGCTCGATGATAAACCGTAATAGTAACATATTTTAAACCCACATTTAGCATGCTTTTGGGTGATTTAAGCCTTGAATTGTGTAATTTGGTGCTTTTAATCCTTTGTTTTCATGTTTTATACTCAGGAAAGCACCGGAGGATGAAAAGAACGAGAAACGGGCTTAAAACAGACCAAATAGGCCAAATCCTAAAATCGACACGGCCTGGGCCCAAGCAACACGGTCATGCCTCCCTCATCAGACCTGAACACGGCCTCGCCACGATTCACACGGGCGTGTGCCAAGGGCGTGTCCCTACCGTGGAGAAGAGGAATTTCACTCGGATTTGGATACTCAGGGGTAAAGAAACACATTCCAAAAGCCTATATAAACACCCTAGAGGCCAACTTTCAAGGGGCGTTCAGCTAGGCCAAGGAGCCGAGCCAGAAAGATTAGAATTGTGGAAATCACTTGAAGAAAGCCAGTTGATTCATCTCAAGAATCCGGAGTTATACTCAAGACGGAGGATCTCTCTTCAATTCCTTTAGGGGGTTTTAGAGTTTTTCTTATGTTTTGTTTTATTTTTTCTTTTGAGATGTATTTTATTATCATTATGAACTAAACCCTCAAATACCTGAGGGGGATGAAACCTAAGATGAATCTTGTTATCGTTTGCTGAACTATATGATAAATATTTGATTTGTTCTTAATTATGTGTTCTTAATTCTTGTGTTGATATTTCGCGGATATTAATTCAAGTTTGATGTGCTTAGGTGTAGGAGCAAAAATCCCTGCCTAATAGAAGATCTAGCATAATTAAGTGGAGTTGATCGCACACCTAGAGATAGGGTGACGAGATTTTGCCGGATTAGGGTGAAACCTAATATGGGATTCCATAGATCGAGTTAATGCAATTCTAGGGGTTTTAATTAGAAAGATATTTCAATTAATCAACCTAGGGTTAGATGTTATTCGCTTCGAGAGAGAGTCTAATATACATTAGGGGATCTTATGGATCAAGTCAAATGAATAAATCGTCTAGTTCAGAGCTAGATAACAAGTGAAGTCTAGGTGGATTCTTCCTTGGGTATTGTTTTAATCAATTGGTTTTCCTACAAGTATTTCCCTAATTTCATTCTTTTTGTCTCACCGTCTTTAGCTTAGTAGTTAGGTAATTTTCTAGATTAAATCGATTCACTTCACTTTTAAGGCTAAATAATAAAAAGAAAGTTAGTATTAGTACTTTCGATTCCTTTGGGTTCGACAATCCGGTCTTGCCACTAGGCTATACTACTGTTCGATAGGTACACTTGCCTCAATCGTTGTCATAGTTAGTTTTTAGGCTCGATCATTCTCATTATAAATTTTAAGACTGTGACACATCGATCAAGTTTTTGGCACCGTTGCCGGGGAACTAAAATATTAAGAACACTCAATTTTTATTACTTTATCCATTTTTATTTTCTGTAATTCTACTCTTATTTTGTTTTCTATTTTTATCTTTCTAAATTTTAGTCTTTGCTCCTTGTAGGTACCTCTAGTTTATGACTAGAAGGAACCCGACATGACCTTTAATTTACAATAGTGAGATCGAAGCAACCGCTCGCAAAAACCGGAGAGAAATTAGGCGAAGTCTACAATACATAGAAGAAGAGCAAGAAAACGTCATCAATACCACCGAGGAGATGGCTGAAAATAAATTGCTACCTCGAGAGATGGTAGAAAATTAGGCTTCTCGAACTATGTATGATTATGCTAAGCCTAGTTTAGTTGGTGCTGAATCTAGTATTGTTAGACCCTATTATTTTGCAAATAATTTGAATTGAAACCTAACACTATACTGAGATGATACAATAGTTCGTTCGGTTTGATGGTTTGCGGGATGAGGATCCTAACACACACTTAGCGAATTTTACGGAATTTCGCAACACTTTTAAAATTAATGGCGTTTCGATGATGCCATCCGACTTGATTATTTCCGTTTTCTTTGAGGAATAAAGCTAAGCAAAGATGGTTGCATTCTCTTCCACGAGGATCAATTACTACATGGGAACAAATGATCAAAATTTTTTTATTAAAATATTTTCCATCGGCCAAATTAAGGAATGATATCTCTTCTTTTGTGCAGATGGATTTAGAAACACTTTACGATGCATGGGAGAGATACAAAGATCTATTGAGAAGGTGCCAAGACCATGGATTACCCTTGTGGCTATAGGTCCAAACTTTTTACAACGGTGTGAACCCCTCAACTAGGTAGTTGATCGATTCAGCAGCCGGTGGAACTCTGAATAATAAAACATCTGAAGAAGCTTATGAATTTATAGAGGAGATGTCCCTAAATAACTATCAGTGGCAAGTCACAAGGACAAAGCCCACGAAAGCTGCCAGCATTTTCAACCTCGACGCAGTAACCATGCTATCCAATCAGGTAGATGTGTTAACTAAAAAATTTGATGGTTTGTGTAATTCCTTGCAGGTACAACCCATTATACAGTGCGAAACAAGTGGAGGTGTGGCAAATCCTAAGTACCCACCCTACGGACATGGCATAGAAGGCTAACAAATGAACTATGTAAGTAATAATTTTAGATATCAAAATAACCTGTATAGCAATACTTACAATCCAGGTTGGAAGAACCACCCCAATTTTTCATGGGGTGGTCAAGGAAATCAAAGACAACAACACCCTTCAAATTTCCAACAACAGCAGTACCCACAGGAAAAGAAGCCGAACCTTGAGGAGATTTGGCAAAAATATATATAGAATGTAAACACGTTTCCAAAGTATAGAAACAAAACTTGAAAAACAAGAAGCATCGACACAAGAGCTCAAGGATCAAATTAGGCAAATCACCAAGATCTTGACGGAACGACCACAAGGTAGATTTCCAAGCAACACTGAAACTAACCCAATGGAGCAGATTCAAGCCATATCAACTCATGGTAATGTAGGGTTAGATGAGCCTCATTTAAGGAAAGAGAATGTGGTAGAAGAAGGTAAGGTTGAGGAAGGAAGTAAGAAGGCAAAATCGGTAATTAAAGAGTACCAACCTCGTATACCATACCCCGAGGCGATGAAGAAAGACGACACAGAGGAACAGTTCGGTAAGTTTCTTAAACTTTTAAAGAAATTACATATTAACTTACCATTACTTGAAGCTCTTTCGCAGATGCCAGATTCAAGGAAATTCTTAAAAAAACTTTTGACAAACAAGCAAAAGCTAGACGAGGAATCGCATGTGGAACTCAACGCAAAGTGCTCAGCAATTCTCCAAAATAAATTACCACAAAAATTAAAAGATCCAGGGAGTTTTACAATTCCATGCTTAATTGGTAGTTTATCTATTGATAATGCGTTAGCTGATTTAGGGGCAAGCATAAATGTAATGCCTTATAAAATGTTTAAACAACTAGGTCTAGGGAAACCCAAACAAACTAGGATGAGCATTCAATTAGCTGATAAAACTGTTAGAATTCCTAAGGGTATAATTGAAGATGTGCTAGTAAAGATTGATAAATTCGTATTCCCAGTAGACTTTGTTGTTTTAGACATGGATGAGGACAATAGTATCCCATTAATTCTAGGAAGGCCCTTTTTAGCGACTGCCAGGACTAAAATTGATGTCAACGCAGGTGAACTCATACTCTGTGTAGGTGACGAGACAGTCACTCTTCAAGCTCTCAATTCGGTTAGAACATTGAGCAAACAAGGTAAGAAAGTAAATTCTATTGATAACCATTCGGTTAACCCTTCTTTGCAGGAAGCACCACAAAAGAACACAACTAAACCCGATCCTAGACCAAATGCCAACAAAGAAACAACTCTTGAGGATCGAAGGGATCAAGTTGATGAACTAGACGAGTGGAAGACACATTTCAAGGAAACACTAGGGATGCACGAAGAGAAACCGAGGGAACCACCAGACGAGCTCATAGGAAAGACAAATCACTTTAAAATAGGAGACCATGTATTGCTAGATAAAACAGACCCTCAAATATCTCCTCCTGACCCTAATACAAACAAAGAAATCCCTTTTAGGGTAATCAGTGTTTTCCCATACGGAGCAGTCGAGGTAAGTAATCCTATTTTTGGTACTTTCAATATAAGCGCATCTCAACTTGAACTTTATCATGATAATGAAACTGATAGCATGAGAAAGGACTTTCAACTCCTCAAACCACCCTAAAGATGTAAACGAGAGGTAAGTCTAGCTTAAGACTTTAAACGAGCGCTTCTCGGGAGGCAACCCGAGTACTAACTCCATTAATTTTTACAGTTTTTTTATTTTTCACTTTTATTTTTCCTTTTCAGCATTTAATTTTAAACTAACTAAAGTGTAGATTTTCAGACCACACGGCCTTGCACACGGCCGTGGCCATGGCCGTGTGGATACACCGAATCACATCAGATCGACATAGCGAGAGATGGTACGAGTCGGGGACGGATCGTATCTTGAGTCACGGACCCAACTACCTGCCACGGCCGTGTGATATGGGCGTGGCGATCGCGAGGAAGACACACGGGCTCCAACTAACTAGCCACGGCTGTGCGATGCGGCCGTGGTCGACACTGTTTGATCCCACATGGGCGTGGTGACCACGAAATAGGCATGGGAGAAACGAATGAAACACAACACGGCCATGCGATATGGCCGTGTAACCCAACACGCCCATGGTACACGGGCGTGAGGATGTACCAGCTGTGAAAATTATATTTAAAACACCCCTTGCCCTCTTTTCTCACCCACTTCCCATCCCTTTTTCCCTACTCACATTCACTCTCCCCTCCCAACCCCTCCATTCTTTCCTCTATTCCTCCATCTAAAAAGCCCTTGAGCTACACCACATCCATGTCAAAGAAACGGAAGAATCCAAGCACAGTCTCCCTGTGGGAGACCGATCTATATAAGTTCATGCCGGCCGCTTCAATTATTCGACAAGCCAAGGGTCTTTGAGACCATTCTATTTTTCTTTTTCCTTTCTCTTCTTCTTTATTTTCCTTTTCTTTATTTCTCTTATGTTTAATTTAGTTTATTTTATCTTAGTTTCTTGGTTTTAGGTTCTAAAGGCTGCTAGGGAACCATCTAACAATAAGGACCCTTCGATCCATTAATCTCTTCTTTTAATTTTATTTTATTTTTTATTTTCCTTCACTTTAGCTTACTTTTCTTTAAATAAATAATTAGTTTATTTTGAACTTTTCTTAGTATTTCCTGGCTATTTCTTCACGGGCTACCCAATTTCTTCATCTAGCGCAGTAATAGTGGGCAGCCCCCATACCACCACCAGAGACGCCTCCTCCAACTTATCTTTCACCTCTGAATCAAGTCTCCACACTTCCAACTCAAGGAATCCACCCAAAACAAATTCAGGGAGTTTCACTTCTCTCCATATCTTTTGATTTTCTACTTAATTGTTCATATATATCCTTGTACATTGAGGCAATGTACATCTTAAGTGTGGGGGTGAACAACCTAAAAGGTGCCTAACTTTTTCATTATTCTCAAATTCTGAAATTAGGTGCCAAACTTTTGCATTATTCTCAAATCCTGAATTATGTCTTGTTTCTTAAGTAAGTTTCTCATATTATGATTAGAATGAAATTTCCTGTGAATTATAATTTTTATTGATATATTTCAGATTAAGTCATTGATAATTATGCATTGATGATTTATACTTTAAGATACTATAGAGTCAAGCATGATAAGTCTATTTTTCTGAATTAAAATTTTTTTTAGGTTGTCTACCTGAATTTGAATATTACTTTGAAGTTTAAAATTTATGAGGATGACATCAAAATACCCATAATTTTTGTGAGATTTTTGAGCCTTATAGAGCGTATATTCTTTTTCTTGCTCACTTTTTGATTATGAGTGTGTCAACATTGATTTGTTATTCTAGAATTTGCATCGATTATACATGTCGAGAGCACACCTTTGATTTGATATACTAAGATGATAAAGGCACCTAGGTTTTAACCCACTCACTCCACTAAAAAGCCTACCCATTTTATTAACCCCTAGTGAACCCCGTTGATTCTAACAACCCTTTTTATTGACTCACCCACTAATATTATCCCAAAACCCTTTGTTTTTGTTATCACCATTCCTTTTGACTACCCTTATATCGAGATTTGATTTGATCAATTGCCTATTAATTTTGATAGTAAATTCATCAACTATTATATATATTTGACTTGTTCTTAAAAAAAACAACAACGAAGTATGTTCATTATTAGTTCTATGATATTTGAGCTTAAACTGTTAATCTCTAAAAGAAGCTCGTGTTATTAGTTTCCAATTGATGTAATTGTTTATTATCAGTTCATTGTTCCTGGTTAGGTAATTTGTCAGGTCAATCTTGATTCTAACCTTCTAATTCAGCCTATATCCACACTTTAACCCAAGCCCCGTTACAACCCTGTTAAAGACCTTTTGATTTGTGTATCATCTCATATTATAGTGGTGGAGATTTGATTTTTATGCAAGCCTATGGTAATAACTTTTCATGTTTGACTTTTGAGTGCTTTTTCTTGAACCTTAAACACCTCGAGTGATTTGAGTGAATCTTTAGTGAGTATGTCAATCCTTGTCGATTTCGAATCAGAGGTAATCATTCAGATGAGGGGAAACACCTATGTTTTATGCCACAAATGCATGACTTGGATTGTTTGAATCTTTAGGACTCTTTGAGTTGAATTATCCATGTATGAATTATCTTTGAATTATGATGAAACATTATTGATGAATATTATGAATCAAGAAAGTTCGTTTTAATCATGAGTTGAGAATTTTGCTTGAGGACAAGCAAAAGCTTAAGTTTGGGGGTATTTGATAAACCGTAATAGTAACATATTTTAAACCCACATTTGGCATACTTTTGGGTGATTTAAGCCTTGAATTGTGTAATTTGGTGCTTTTAATCCTTTGTTTTCATGTTTTATACTCAGGAAAGCACCGGAAAATGAAAAGAACGAGAAACGGGCTTAAAACAGACCAAATAGGCCAAATCACGAAATCGACACGGCCTGGCCCAAGCAACACGGCCGTGCCTCCCTCATCAGACCTAAACACAGCCTGCCCACGATTCACACAGGCGTGTGCCAAGGGCATGTCCCTACCGTGGAAAAGAGGAATTTCACTCGGATTTGGATACATAGGGGTAAAGAAACACATTCCAAAAGCCTATATAAACACCCTAGAGGCCAACTTTCAAGGGGCGTTCAGCTAGGCCAAGGAGCTGAGCCAGAAAGATCAGAATTGTGGAAATAACTTGAAGAAAGCCAGTTGATTCATCTCAAGAAGCCGGAGTTATACTCAAGACGGAGGATCTCTTCAATTCCTTCAGGGGGTTTTAGAGTTTTTCTTATGTTTTGTATTATCTTTTCTTTTTAGATGTATTTTATTATCATTATGAACTAAACCCTCAAATACCTGAGGGGGATGAAACCTAAGATGAATCTTGTTATCGTTTGCTGAACTATATGATAAATATTTGATTTGTTCTTAATTATGTGTTCTTAATTCTTGTGTTGATATTTCGCGGATATTAATTCAAGTTTGATGTGCTTAGGTGTAGGAGCAAAAGTCCCTGCCTAAGAGTAGATCTAGCATAATTAAGTGGAGTTGATCGCACGCCTAGAGATAGGGTGACGAGATTTTGCCGGATTAGGGTGAAACCTAATATGGGATTCCATAGATCGAGTTAATGTAATTCTAGGGGTTTTAATTAGAAAGAGATTTCAATTAATCAACCTAGGGTTAGACGTTATTTGCTTCGAGAGAGGGTTTAATATACATTAGGGGATCTTACGGATCAAGTCAAATGAATAAATTGTCTAGTTCAGAGTTAGATAACAAGTGAAGTCTAGGTGGATTCTTCCTTGGGTATTATTTTAATCAATTGCTTTTTCCTACAAGTATTTCCCTAATTTCATTCTTTTTGTCTCATCGTCTTTAGCTTAGTAGTTAGTTAATTTTCTAGATTAAATCGATTCACTTCACTTTTAAGGCTAAATAATAAAAAGAAAGTTAGTATTAGTACTTTCGGTTCCTTTGGGTTCGACAATCCAGTCTTGCCACTAAGCTATACTACTGTTCGATAGGTACACTTGCCTCAATCATTGTCATAGTTAGTTTTTAGGCTCGATCATTCTCATTATAAATTTTAAGACTGTGACACACCGATCACTTGACCACGGGTGAAGTACACGGGCGTGTCTTAGGCTGTGTGGACAAGTCAGTATGTATGCCCTGTTTTACCACGACTTAGACACAAGGGCGTGTCCGAGGTCGTGTGAGGCACACGGCCTACCCACACGGGTGTGTGACCTCTATAGCTTTGAAAAATGTTTGATTTTTAAAAAAATTTGTATGTGTTCGGTTTAGTCCCGACCCATTTCTAACATGTGTTTAAGGTCTTGCAGACCTCATTAAGGGACTATATGTGTATAATTTGTTATGTTTGAATGATGATATACTTTGTGTTGTAAGATATTAGTAAATGTTCCGAATTGATCAGTAATGCTTCCTAACCCTAGACCGGCGACGGTTTTGGACTAGGGGTGTTACATTTTATTGGTATCAGAGCTATGATTTAGTCGATTCTAGGACTAATGTAGCACGTGTGAGTCAAGCTATAAATGCCATATATATATTTGCGATAGTGTGATGAATCCTGAAAGTTAAAAATATGTTTTTATATAGCAAATGGATCCCGATCGAGCAGTTGCTGATGATGTAGAGAGCAATACACATGCTCCCGCTTAAGGGACAGCGCCGGCCGAATCTAGGCCGATAGCTAGTAGTCACGGGGGAGAGGCTAAGCAAGCCTTCTTCCAAATGATGAGTGAGTGGTTTTCGGAGTTCGTTCAAACAAATCCGGCTGCTCAACAACCTCCACCCCCACAAGTACCTGTGGTGCCACAAGTTTCAGATGCGATCCGATTGAGTAAACATCCTGTGGATAAAATCTGAAAGTATG
Organism: Gossypium sturtianum; assembly: GCA_025698515.1. NCBI lineage: Eukaryota > Viridiplantae > Streptophyta > Magnoliopsida > Malvales > Malvaceae > Gossypium > Gossypium sturtianum. Next base: position 73,002,133 of record CM046947.1, on the reverse strand, counting down.
GGGCCGAAGATTTTAGGGCCACAGTTGATGATGATGCTGAACGAGGTTGAGTTTTGGCTCGAGAATACAATCCGAGTATTTGATGAGATGTCATTGACTCCTGATGTGTAACGCCCCAAAAATATAAGGTCTTGAATTTTTCATGTTCTGACAAAAATTACTTGTTTGCTTTAATGGCTAAGTTATTTGGGTGTGTATGGGGGTATTTGAGAAGCCTGGGTTCAAGTCTTGACTCTTACATAATTTTAAATTTTTCCCTTAAATGAACCTGGACACTGGCTCTTAGGCTTTATTAATAATAATGTTGGTTTTATGACACAATAGGAGCTTTTGGCTTAGTGGCAAGTGGCGTATGGTGTAACTAAGAGGTCTGAGGTTCAAGTCCTAGTTTACGCATGGGGTGTTCATTTTGCTTCTTGTGCCATGTAGGTGGAAAAGTTGGACTGAAACTCTGTAAGATGAAATTTGAATTGGACTTGGAAGGAATTGTGGAGCAAATCAAGGAGGAGATTAGGGAGAAATTCAAGGATTTTTGAAAGTGGGAGGTTGGTAGAGTGTGTGGTCGATTGGGACTCTAAGACTTAGTGGATTTCAGCTAATGGGGAAATAAATAGCATTTTCAGCACTAAGCACTCCTTTGTTTCAGTTTTGTGGGATTTGAGAGTTGAATTGCCGATTTCTCTTGCTGACTGCTTAGTTTCCCATTTGTTTTTTTCATTTTCGGTTTTACATTTTAGTTATTGAAGTGACCAAAACTGCTTCTACTCTCTCCCTTTTTCCATAAATTGCCAAATAGGTATCTTTCATTGTGGTTTCTTTTTCCTTTCTTTGCCGATCCTCTACTCTCCTACCAGTGCACTTCTCTTCTCTTCCCCTCCACTTTTCTATTTTTCTCTAAAGGCCGAACCTTCCCTTTCCCTTCTTTAACTCTCGCTCATCCTTTAATCTAAATTTGGCGAATATTGCAGTTGTTAACCCCTCTCTGCATCGGGTTACTGCAACGGTTCTCACAATCGATAAGTGTTCAAATCCATCCTTTGTTTTATTATTTAAAATCGAATGCACCTTTGCTCTTCTATTCTTTTCCAAAATCGAATAACCCTATTGACCGATTATTATTTCATTCTTCACGTACTGCACTCATTGTGATTCTAGGGTCTTCCTCGATGAGTGGTTAAGTGTGAACGGTTTGGAGGAGTCACACTTTCGTTCTCAAGCATTCGGTAAGGTAATAAGGTTTCCTCATGTTTTTGGGGGTTGGCCGAATAGGCCCTACCACTTACTAATCGATTCTTGATTGTACTTTAGGAAGGCAGCGAAGGCGTGTGATCATTTTTGAATAGCGATTATTGAGGGATTAAGGTCACCCTCATTCAAACAAGGTAAGAAGGGTTTCGGATTAAGTGTTATTAAGAGGGTGTTACTCTATCAATTAAGGACTAACATTGGATCTTGATGATTTTAGGTTGGGTGCTCGTAGATCTTGGAACAACTCCGTAAAAAGGTGTGTAATCACACTATCTCTGCTATGAATCGGCAAAAGCCGAAAAGCCAGAACTTCGTCATTTGAGGCCTCACAAGCGTACGAATGCTCGTGTGGAAAAATCGAGCCCACAACCGTGGGCGATAGACTGTAGATGTCTCCACGAGTGTTCTCGTGCACTTGGGCCGTTATGAGCCTCGTTGGGCAAAAATAGGTCATGTGGGCCTAATGGACTCATGGGTAAAATGAGTAAAATGACTAAAATACCCCTAGTGAGTAAAATGACCAAAATACACCTAAAGGGAAAAATTACCGTTTTACCCCTAATACATGAAAATGACTATTTTACCCCTAGATATAGATTGACAGATGAAAATATGTACTGTATGACTGTACTGAGTAGGACATGTTGCATACACGAAATATTGATGACATGGCATACTGCATGGGGTTGGGATTACGTATGCAGGAAGTATTATTCTTGGTGTCTCGCCACACATATCGATCATTGGTGGCTCTGCCACAATTATCGCATTCTTGGTGGCTTTGCCACATATCTTATATCTTGGCGGCTCTGCTGCGTTATTGTCTTGGCGGCTATCTTTGCAATATTGTGTGAGAAATTTGGGTGGGTCGACTTTGTCCCCACGTGGTGTGTTGGGTTGAGTGCTGTGTGTGTCTTTGTTTGGATTGGGGTGGGTTTGCATACTTGCACTATACGTCGACATCGGGCTTAAGCCCACACTATTCTTGATTGGTGAGGCCCATATCGCATCATTCATTGAATAGGGCTCAAGCCCAGACTATTACTGCATGTACTACTGATTGAGTGATAGGGGATTACACACTGAGTTCTCGTAACTCACCCTTTTCTTTTAACTGTACAGGTAATCCCCAGACTTAGTGGATTTGGCACTGCGAGGGACTCGGAGGGGGCCACACGAGGGATGATGTCTGTTTAAATGTAGTTAATTAAATATTTTATATTGGGTTGATATTTTTGTAATAAGGCCTCTGGTAATTTTTAATTTCTTTCCATTGGGTTTTTAATTTCTTATTTTGAACTGCTAAATGGATACAAATAAGTTTTCACAACTAATAACTGTTTTACAAGGCAAACACATATTTTCAACTTCAAGATAACCGTAAATGGAGTAGCTTCCGTGAATTTAAACCCACAGTAACAAACATGGTAACCGTTTTACTAAGTGGTGGTTTTTATACCTTACCAATTGTTTTTTAAGAAATAAGAACTAAATTAAATGGATTTTTACTCAAACGATTTCTCCCATCAGACTTTGATTTCGAAAAACACTTCGATGTGACACGCCAGATTTGGCCGTAACGTCTAGGTCGGGTTTGGGGTGTTATATTTAGTGGTATCAGAGCCCGATTATAAAACTCGGCTGTGGAATGGGTTTGAAAAGTTTTTCTGAAAGTAGATTTTTAAGATTTGAAATGTTTTCGAAAGATGTACAAGTGTGGCACACCGAGTCTTTGGTGCCAAATCTGTAAGTTCTCTAAATCTGATTACTGTTATACTGTGAAACTCTAGATAGAGGTAACTGAGGCCGTAAGAGACTGTAAACTGTAGTGAGACCTCGATCAGCGAAAACAAACCTCTAATGACTACTTTTCATAATACATTTGTTAATAATTACTGAAATTATAAGCTGATACATAAGACTTTTTAATCAGATAAAGCGCATATCAAAATGAGCACAAGAGGTACTCGCGGAAGGGGTACACGGGGCCGCGGTAGAGGCTAAGGAAGTGCTCGAGCTGAATCATCGGCATCGGGCCATATGCTTGCTGGGGAAGCACTAGCCTCACCAGTAACTGAGACGGGGTCATATGATCGAGCAGCGGGGGATGATGCCCTATCCCAAGCGATGCTCCGCGTTTTAGAAAGGGTTGCTGGAGCTAGTACTGGAACAGTGGGCCGAGGGTCAATTTCAGAGCGACTCCGGTCTAATGGGGCAAAAATTTTTAGGGGTATTTCTGGAGTAGCCCCAAATGTGGCGGAGTACTGGTTAGAGGCAACTGGACGAGTAATGGACAACCTTGACTGTACTATGGAACAGAAATTAAAAGGGGCAGTGTGCTTACTACGAGACGAGGCTTACCAATGGTGGCTCATTGTGAGAGAGGGTACGCATGCTGATCATGTGACGTGGGATTTCTTTAAGGCGGCATTTCAAGGAAAGTACGTGGGCACAAGTTATGTGGATGCCCGACGAAAGGAATTTCTGAGCCTGACCCAGGGGAGTAGAACAGTGGCAGGATATGAGGCAGAATTCTTGCGGTTGAGTCGGTATGCTCGAGGGATAGTAGCAACTGAGTATGAACACTGTGTACGATTTGAAGATGGCCTTCGGGATGAGTTAAGGGTATTGATTGCTCCACAGAGGGAGCGAGATTTTGCTGCTCTGGTAGAAAAAGCAAAGATTGCTGAAGAGGTGAAGCGCTCGGAGCGCCAGAACCGTGAGAAAGATAAGGGCAGAAATAAGAGGGATTTTGGGCCCTCAAGTTCTTCTGGGAGGCCTATTAAGAAGGCCAGGTTTGATGGGCCAGTTCAGACTGGAGTTCTTGTTGCTATTGATAGGCCGTAGCTTTGCGCTGATTGTGGGAGATCGCACCAGGGTGAGTGCTGCAAGAGGACTGGGGCGTGCTTAAGATGTAGGTCCATGGATCATCGGGTTAAGGATTATCCTTAGAGGCCAATTCAGATGCAAGCTGCAGGACCGGGTCATGTTCAGCCAGTAAGAGGTGGTTAGCAGCCACCGAGAGGCCGCGGGCAGGCTAGAGGTGGAAACTGTATGGGACGAGGTCGTGGAGCCCCAGGCAGAGGTACTAGTAACACTGTAGCGAGGCAACCAGCTCTGGTATATGCTGCTCGTCGCCGAGAGGATGGTGACGCCCCTGACGTCATAACTGGTACGTTTCTAATTTACAATGTACCTTACACTGCTTTAATTGATATTGGGTCTACACATTCGTACGTTGCATGCACTGTGTCAGAAACTTTGGGTATTCAGTTCGAAAATACTATTAGTGAGATGACTGTGATAAGCCCACTGGGTCAGTCGGTTAGGGTAAATAAGTTATTCAGAGATGTGCCCCTTGAGGTCCAAGGAGTAATTTTTCCAGCGGAGTTGATGGAACTACCGTTTGGTGAATTCGACCTTATTTTGGGTATGGATTGGCTGGTGAAACACCAAGCTAGTTTGGACTGTGCTACTAAGCGTATGGTGTTGAAGACTACTGAGGACGAGGAGGTGGCTGTGATTGGGTAGCAAAGGAATTATTTGTCTAACGTGATCTCGGCATTAAGGGCCGAGAAACTGATTCGCAAGGGTAGTGAGGCGTTTTTAGCCTACGTTAGTATTTCGATTACGAAGGTCCTTCAGCCGGAGATATTAGAAGCCCATGAGATTTTTCGGATGTATTTCTGATGAGCTCCCTGGGTTGCCTTCGAACCGTGAAGTCAAATTTGGTATTGAGCTCTTACCTGGAACAGCTCCAGTGTCCATCGCCCCATATAGGATGCCACCGAAGGAGCTGGTGGAGTTAAAGGCCCAAATTCAAGAACTACTGGACCGAGGATTCATTCGACCGAGTGTGTCTCCATGGGGAGCACCAGTATTGTTCGTAAAGAATAAAGACGGGTCCATGCGCATGTACATTGATTATTGGCAACTTAATAAACTGACCATCAAAAATAAGTATCCTTTGCCGAGAATCGACGATCTTTTTTATCAGCTATGAGGAGCTTCGATTTTCTCCAAAATAGATCTTCACTCTGGGTACCATCAGCTTAGAGTTAAGGAAGCTGATGTGTATAAGACTACGTTTAGGACTCAGTATGGTCATTTTGAGTTCCTAGTGATGCCGTTTGGGCTGACGAATGCACCAGCTGCTTTCATGGACCTGATGAACCGAGTATTCCAGCCCTACCTAGACTGGTTCGTGGTGGTATTTATAGACGATATCTTGGTGTATTCGAGAACCGAGGATGATCATGATGCACATCTCTGAATTATTCTGCAGATTTTAAGAGAGAAGCAACTGTATGCTAAGTTCAGCAAGTGTGAGTTCTGGCTGTGAGAAGTGACATTTCTTGGTCACGTGGTGTCTGCCGAGGAGATCAGGGTGGATCCTCAAAAAATTAAAGCCATATTGGACTGGAAACCACCTAAGACCGTATCGGAAATTCGAAGCTTTCTAGGTTTGGCAGGGTATTACAGATGTTTTGTTGAGGGGTTCTCATTAATTGCTGCACCTTTGACTAAGTTGCTGTGTAAAGGGGTACCGTTCAATTAGACTAATAAGCAGCAGGAAAGTTTTGAGAAACTGAAGAAGGTTCTGACTGAAGCCCCTGTCTTGATACAGCCAGAGTCTGAGAAGGAATTTACTATCTGTAGTGATGCATCACACATTTCATTGGGTTGTGTGCTGATGCAGGAGGTTAAGGTGGTTGCCTATGCGTCCCATCGGCTTAAGCCTCACGAGGCAAATTACCCAACTCATGACTTGGAGTTAGCCACGGTGATATTCGCACTGAAATTTTGGAGGCATTATTTATACGGCGAGAATTGTATTATCTACACAGATCACAAGAGCCTCAAGTACCTCCTTACTCAGAAGGAGCTGAATCTTAGGCAGCGAAGATGGGTAGAGCCGCTTAAGGATTATGACTGCTCGATTGAGTATCACACCAGTAAGGCTAACGTGGTGGTCGACGACGAGCCGTAGGGTTTGATCTCGATTTGAGAGCAATGCTTGCTCGTCTCAGCTTGTGTGATGATGGTAGCTTGTTAGCTGAGCTTCAAGTGAGACCGACGTGGATTGAACAAATTAAGGGGAAACAGTTGGTGGCTGAGTCACTGGTTTCTCGTTTCCGACAAGTTGAGAGTGGAGAGACTACAGATTTTGGGTTGAATGGTGATGGAGTACTGTTTCGTGGGAGCGTCTGTGTACCAAAGGATTTTGAGTTAAGGCAGTCTATATTGTGAGAGGCGCATAGTAGTCCATACGCTATGCATCTTGGCGAAAACAAGTTATACCGAGATCTTCGTGAGTTGTACTGGTGGCCAGGGCTGAAACGCAAAGTTATTGATCTTGTGAGTAAGTGCTTAACATGCCAGCAAGTTAAAGCTGAGCATCAACTGCCTTTAGGGTTACTGCATCCAGTTAAAATTCCACTTTGGAAGTGGGAGAGAGTAACCATGGATTTTGTGAGTGGGCTGCCCTTAACGCACACTAAAAAGGATTCGGTATGGGTTATTGTAGACCAACTAACTAAATCTGCCCATTTTATACCAGTTCGTATGGAATACTCGTTGCAGAAGCTGGCAAAGTTGTATGTGGCTGAGATTGTGAGACTGCATGGGGTACTTGTTTCTATCATATCTGACAGAGATCGTCGATTCACGTCTTGGTTCTGGAAGAAATTGCTCGAGGCTTTGGGTACTAGATTGGACTTCAGTACTGCGTTCCATCCTCAGTCAGATGGTCAGTCAGAGAGTGTGATTCAGATACTGGAGGACATGTTAAGAAGTTTTGTTATCGATTTCTGAGGCATCTGGGAAGACTATTTGCCACTAGCAGAGTTCGCATATAATGACAGCTACCAGTCCAGTATTCAAATGGCACCGTATGAGGCGCTGTAGGGTCATAGGTGCCGTACCCCTACTTGTTGGACTGAGTTGGGCGAGCGGCAAGTTTTGTGGCCAGAGTTAGTTTCTGATACCGAAGAAAAGGTAAAACTGATTCGAGATCGGTTAAAGGAAGCGTCTGATAGGTAGAATTCTTATGCAGATCTTAAACGCCGAGAGATCGAGTATTCCATGGGAGACTCCTTATTTCTCAAGGTCTCACCATGGAAAAAGATACTGAGGTTTGGGCGGAAGGGTAAGCTTAGCCCTAGGTTTATTGGGCCTTACCGTATACTGAAACGTGTGGGACCGCTCGCCTATAAACTTGAGTTTCCTCCGGAATTAGATTAGATTCACGATTTGTTCCATGTCTCCATGCTGAGGTGTTACCGCTCCGATCCCACACATATAGTACCAGTCGAGGAGATTGAGGTTAGGCTAGATCTGACTTTCGAGGAGGAGCCAGTGCAGATATTGGACCGTGAGGTTAATGTACTAAGGAAGAAATCAATCCCACTGGTTAAAGTGCTTTGGCAGAATCACGGGGAGCCTGAAGAGGCGATGCAACAACAATACCCACACCTATTCTGTCCAGTTAAATTTTGAGGCTGAAATTTCTTTTAAGGGGTAGAATTGTAACACCCCAAAAATATAGGGTCTTTAATTTTTCATGTTCTGACAAAAAATTGCTTGTTTGCTGTAATGGCTAAGTGATTTGGGTGTGTATGGGGGTATTTGAGAAGCCTGGGTTCAAGTCTTTGCTCTTACAAAATTTTAAATTTTTCCCTTAAATGAACCTGGACACTGGCACTTAGGCTTTATTAATAATAATGTTGGTTTTATGACACAAGAGGAGCTTGTGGCTTAGTGGCAAGTGGCGTGTGGTGTAACTGAGAGGTCTGAGGTTCAAGTCCTGGGTTACGCATGGGGTGCTCATTTTGCTTCTTGTGCCGTGTAGGTTGAAGAGTTGGACTGAAACTCGATAAGATGAAATTTGAATTGGTCTTGGAAGGAATTGTGGAGCAAATCAAGGAGGAGATTGGGGAGAAAATCAAGGATTTTCGAAAGTGGGAGGATGGTAGAGTGTGTGGCCGATGGGACTCTAAGACTTAGTGGATTTCGACTAAGGGGGGAAATAGGGAGCATTTTCAGAAATAAGCACTAATTTGTTTCGGTTTTGTGGGATTTGAGAGTTGAATTGCCTATTTCGCTTGCTGACTGCTTAGTTTCACATTTGTTTTTTTCATTTTGGGTTTTACATTTTAGTTATTGAAGTGACCAAAACTGCTTCTACTCTCTCCCTTTTTCCACAAATTACCGAATAGGTATCTTTCATTGTGGTTTCTTTTTCCTTTCTTTACCGATCCTCTACTCTCCTACCTGTGCACTTCTCTTCTCTTCCCCTCCACTTTTCTATTTTTCTCTAAAGGTTGAACCTTCCCTTTCCCTTCTTTAACTTCTGCTCATCCTTTAATCTAGTCTGGCTGAATATTGCAGTTGTTAACCCCTCTCTGCGTCGGGTTACTGCAACGGTTCTCACAATCGGTAAGTGTCCAAATCCATCCTTTGTTTTATTGTTTAAAACCTAATGCATCTTTGCTCTTCTATTCTTTTCCAAAATTGAATAACCATATTGACCGATTGTTATTTCATTCTTCACGTACTACACTCATTGCGATTCTAGGGTCTTCCTCGAGGAGTGGTGAAGTGTGAACGGTTTGGAGGAGTCACACTTTCGTTCTCAAGCGTCCGGTAAGGTAATAAGGTTACCTCATGTTTTTGGGGGTTGGCTGAATAGGCCCTACCACTTACTAATCGATTCTTTACTATACTTTAGGAAGATAGCGAAGGTGTGTGATCGATTTTGAACAGCGATCGTTGAGGGATTAAGGTCACCCTCATTCAAACAAGGTAAGAAGGGTTTCGGATTAAGTGTTATTAAGAGGGTGTTACCCTATCAATTAAGGACTAACATTGGATCTCGATGATTCTAGGTTGGGTGCTCGTAGATCTTGGAACGACTCCGTAAAAAGGTGTGTAATCACACTATCTCCGCTATGAATCGGCAAAAGTCGAAAATCCGAAACTTCAGCATTTGAGGCCTCACGAGCGTGCGAACGCTCGTGTGGAAAAATCGAGCCCACAACCGTGGGCAATAGACTGTAGAGGCCTCCATGAGTATTCTCGTGCACTTGGGCCGTTATGGGCCGAAATTGGCCGTGTGGGCCCAATGGGCTCGTGGGCCCCACACGGATAAAAGTTACGAAAAGTGGCAGAAACTTGATTCGGCCATGTAGATCACATAGCCATGATTGAATTTGGGCCAAATGGGCCACACGAGCGTGTGGGCCCATTTGGGCCGAATATTGGGCTTTGAGCCCAATTATAATGTTTCAACCAAATGGATTATCTGTGTCGCTCGAGGCGACTGTAGGCCTTCAGAAAGGTCGTTAACTGTACCGAGACCCCTAGGGAGTAAAATGACTGAAATACCCCTAATGAGTAAAATGACTAATGAGTAAAATGACTGAAATACCCCTAGTGAGTAAAATGACTAAAATACCCCTAAAGGGAAAAATTACCGTTTTACCCCTAATACATGAAAATGACTATTTTACCCCTAGAGATAGATTGACAGATGAAAATATGTATTGTATGACTGTATTGAGTAGGACATGTTGCATACACGAAATATTGATGACATGGCATACTGTATGGGGTTGGGATTTTGTATGGAAGAAATGTATCATTCTTATGGTGTCTCTCGCCACACATGCGTCTTTGGTGGCTCGCCACAATTCATCGCATTGGTGGCTTTGCCACATATACTATCTTGGCGGCTCTGCTGCGTTATTGTCTTCGCGGCTATCTTGCAATATTGGTGTGAGGGCTGGGTGGGTCGACTTTGTCCCCACGTGGTGTGTTGGGTTGGTACGGGTGGTGTCCTGGCTAGATTGGGGTGGGTTTGCATACTTGCACTATACTAATACTTTATCAGGCTTAAGCCCATACTGTTACTGTATTGGGCTAAGGCCCACACCGCCTCGCATCTTGAGCAGGGCTCGTGCCTGCATCATATCGCATGTACTACTGATTGAGTGATAGGGGATTACACACTAAGTTCTCGTAACTCACCCTTTTCTTTTAACTGTACAAGTAATCCCCAGACTTAGTGGATTTGGAGCTGCGAGAGACCCGGAGGGGGCCACACGAGTGAAGATGTCTGTTTAAACGTAGTTAATTAAATATTTTATATTGGGTTGATATTTTTATAATAAGGCCTCTGGTAATTTTTAATTTCTTTCCATTGGGTTTTTAATTTCTTATTTTGAACTGCTAAACTGATACAAATAAGTTTTCACAACTAATAACTGTTTTACAAGGCAAACATGTAACACCCCCAAACCCGGCCCACAAGTCCTGACCGGATCCGGTATGTCACTACGGAAAAACGGTTGAAAATTCTTTGTCTTTAGAGTAAAACTTGAAAATTTTATTAACTTTTGGAAACCATGTCTTTTCTTTCAAAATTATAAATAAAGCTTTGTTATTAAAAATAATCCATATTAAAACTTTAGTATACAAATATATAAATACTTTGATTAAATAGGTTGCTAAAACTAAAATTATCTTCACATAATAATTTCTTTTAAGTAAACCATAATATCAAGTAATATCAAAAATAGTGATAACAAAAATAATAATAATAATAATAAGGACCTTATTACAAAAATAATTAATCCAAGTACTCGATAATAAAACGCATAAAGAAAAGATTAAAAACGTCCTCTGCATGGGCCACCTTGTATCCACTCCAACCCGATCCGATCATCCTGTTACTGCGATGTTGGATAAATAATTGGGTGAGTCATACGGACTCGATTGTGTAATTAAACCACCGATATCCACCCACATGCTAGCCACAAATCAACCCAAATATCAAATGCAACATATAAATATAAGCAGAGCGTTACGGAGTTACGGGCTTGGCCCACATTCAATCCACATTCAAATCTTTGGGCTAGGCCCTTTTCTCATTAATCGCGATTCATCGGGCTTGGCCCATTTCCACGTATGTTCTCAAAACATACAAATCCACAAGTCATATTGGGCTTGGCCCATTTCCATATCAATTCATAACGAAACCATGCAATCATGATACCCAACCCAATCCTAAGGTCCATCCGCTACACACCCCCTTATCCAAACCTACCACACACCGGGGACTATCGAGTCACCCTCTCCTTTTCCCTCCATAAAGGCAACCAATGCCATCCACGATGTAGCGTATAGCTAACATCAAACCACGATGGAGCACACGGCAATCCATCAAGCCACGATATGGCATAGAGCCGATATCAATCAAGGTAACCACGCGAACTAAATCGCAAAGATCCACAACGCGACCTCGATCAGCGCCAATCCACGATGTAGCACAAAGTCGACATCAACCACGTTGAAGTACACCGCACCTTCTTTCAAAACCCACCCATGCACATGTAACATAATATGATCTTTGAGATGATGCATGTACATGATATTCACAATCATAGGCATGCTCACATAGTTAAAATCAATTATCACATATTAGCCAATTTGCTACTAACACAGTCGTCATCATACCCCTTTAGGGTATCCATTACACATATGGCAATTGCATTCATTAGTAAACATATAGCACATGAGATATCATACAAATCCGGAAACAATGGTCTAACCACACACCTTATTACTTGGAGTTCTAGACTCTCGATCCTCGGCGCTATCGTTTAGTGAGACTACGGCTATTTGCCTAACGTTTTTGTTTTGGCCCACACCACAGTGGCCAATCCCGGCGCCGAGGCGGCTCTTTTCTTAAACTTTGGGATAGGGACTTTCCCTTGTCCTCCTTGGTGGTATTGGCCTCCATCAGGCGCTTAATCGGATAACTGGTTAAACCTCCAAATCATAAATCCAAGTATTTAATCTTACTAAATATTTCTTACCAAAACCACTTGAATCCCGGATGCTACTATAGGCCGCAATTCTGCGACTATACGCCTCCCAAGAAGGTCTCTGCGTTAGGCTCTTCTCCCCTACAATCGGCCTTAGCACTTAAGAGAAATCTTAGGGCCATTCGGCCAAGACAAGAATATCAGAATAACTTCTTACCACCACTTACCACCTAATTAAGAGAGAAAAGAGGCTACGCTTGATTGCATCCAAATCCGGAGGCCCTACAACAATTTGGTTACCACAAGAGATTAACATACTTCCAAACAAATCCCAAAATCGGCTCTTACCTTTGTAGAAGTCGACAGAGAACAGAGAGGGAAAGAAATAGGCATTCGGCTAAGCCTACTTACCTTTTCCAACGATTGAAAAAGGAACCCAAAGTGATCCACACCACACCTACTATTCGGCCAAGGTGACAACTAAATAGGGAAGGGAATTTGGCACACCAAGAGGGAGAGGAGAGATCGGAAAAGACTTGAAGAATAATTTGGCACTCTACCCCCTATTTATAGAATTCGGCCACCTCCCCCCCTTGAAGACTCCAAGTTCCGGCCATCACCTATGGCCACTAATTCAAATTAATTTGAATTAGTCTACTACCTAAATTTTCTCTCCAACACTTATTCAAAATAAGTTGAATAAGTCCACACTTATCCCTCCTCTATTTATCACCTAGCTTATTCAAAATGAAATACTACAATAATTATCCTACACTTCTAAATAACTAAATAGATAAATAAAAATAAAAACATTATCCTCATCTAAATAAAAGCCTTCTAGCCGTCCAACACCTCTCCAAATCTTTTGCAAAATAAAACGCCAAAATAAAACACCTGCATCGCCGCCCATAGGTCTCGAACATGGGACTGCTAGAACCCATCTTTGCGGAGTGGCGCCTGTGCCATTCGGCCAAAGCGCTTTTTGTGATACAAAGCCCCAACATTTATTTTTAACCCCTTCTTATCTCAGCCCATAACCGCATATGAAAAATAAAATGCCAAAAATCTGCTTTGCTTTGCGGCTCGAACTCGCCCCCTTGCACCTTGAGGCGTTACCTTCCAAGCTCTAAAGTGGCGCCTCCTTGCCACTCTGCCAAGCCATTTCTTGCGTCTTAATCCCCAAATATTTCTTTTAAGACCCCTATAGCCCAGACTCCCCTTTTAACACTAAAAATCAAAAATTTTCCAAAGCCTTTCCCTTTCATCCAAGCATTCTTAGAACCTCTAAAACTCATCCAAGCACTCCCAAAAACCTACTAACACTTGATTTATACCCAATATGCACAGCCCCTAAACCAGGGTGTTACAAAATACATATTTTCAACTTCAAGATAACCGTAAATGGAGTAGCTTCCGTGAATTTAAACCCAAAGTAACAAACATGGTAACTGTTTTACTAAGTGGTGGTTTTTATAACTTACCAATTATTTTCTAAGAAATAAGAACTAAATGGATTTTTACTCAAACGATTTCTGCCATCAGACTTTGATTTCGAAAAACACTTTGATGTGACACGCCAGATTCAGCCAGAATGTCTAGGTCGAGTTTGGGGTGTTACATGATGAATGTATAAAATGTGCTATTTCATTGTTGAGAGATACGACATATAATTGGTGGAAGACATTAATATCTATGGTTCCGAGTGAAGAGAATCACCTGGGATTTCTTTCAAGCTGAATTCTGAAAGAAGTATATCAGTCAACAATTCATAGATCAGAAACGTAAAGAGTTTCTAGAGCTAAAATAGGGTCGTATGTCAGTTACGGAGTATGAACGGGAGTTTGTGAGATTGAGCCAATACGCGCGAGAATGTGTTTCAACTGAAGCTACTATGTGCAAACGCTTTGTTGAAGGGCTGAATGAAGACATTAAATTGTTTGTTGGAATACTCGATTTAAATGAATTTGTAGTGTTAGTTGAAAGAGCCTGTAAATCCGAGGAGCTTAGCAAAGAAAAGAAGAAAGCAGATTCTGAGGCTAGAGATGAAAGAAAAAGATCGATGAGTAAGTCGTCTCAACCTTCGACGAAGAGATTTAGAGATGCAAGCAATCGTTCAAATGCTTCGTTTGGACATTCGAGTAGAGATCGTGTGAGACAAAGTGTTGGTCCAAGAACTCAAACTCTGATTGAATCAAGTGTTGGTAGTGTTAAAAGCAACAAGCCTGAGTGTAGACAGTGTGGAAGACGACATGTTGGAGAATGTTGGAGCAAGTATAATAATAGAACTTGTTATAAGTGTGGATCACGAGATCATTTCATTCGAGATTGCCCAGAGTTAGCTGAGAAAGAAAATGCTCAGAATGCGAGGTCGAGTAATACGACGGCTAGGGGTAGACCACCCAGAAACACCAGAAATATGAGTGGAAGTCAGAAAGGGACTACGAATACAGCTGTGAGATCCGAGGTGAGAGTACCTGCCTGAGCCTATGCTATTCGTGCTTGAGAAGAAGCATCTTCTCCAGACATCATTACTGGTACTTTTACTCTATTTGATACTGATGTGATTACATTGATAGATCTAGGATCTACTCATTCATATGTGTGTGTGAACCTAGTATCAAGTAAGACTCTGCCTGTTAAGTCTACTAAATTTGTAATTAGAGTATTGAACCCCTTAGGCAAGTGTGTTCTGGTTGATAAAGTATGCAAGAACTGTCCGTTGATGTTTCGGGATATTTGTTTTCCAGTTTATTTGATGCTGCTACCATTCGATGAATTTGATATAATTTCTGGTATGGATTGGCTCACTTTGCATAATGCTATTGTAAATTGTAAACGAAAGAGTATTGATTTGAGAAGTCAGAATGGTGAGATAGTTCGAATTGAATCAAGCGATTTGAATGGGTTACCGGCTGTTGTATACTCGATGAAAGCTTTGAATTTTGTGAAAAAGGGTTGTGAAGCCTATCTTGCGTATGTGATAGTTACAAAAGTGACTGAAAAGAAAGTTGAATTTGTACACGTAGTTTGCGAGTTCCCAGATGTGTTTCCTGAAGAATTATCGGGAATACCTCCGATACGAGAAGTTGAGTTTGATATTGATTTAGTGCCGGGAACAACTCCTATCTCAATAGATCCGTATAGAATGGCATCGACAGAACTGAAAGAGTTGAAGTCTCAGTTGCAAGAGTTGACAGATAGAGGATTTGCACGACCGAGTTTTTTGCCCTGGGGTGCTCCTGTGTTGTTTGTGAAAAAGAAAGATGTCACTATGAGGATGTGTATTGATTACCGACAGTTGAACAAAGTGACAATAAAGAATAAATATCCTCTACCACGAATCGACGATTTGTTTGATCAGCTGAAAGGAGCTACAGTGTTTTCTAAGATAGATTTGAGATCGGGATATTATCAGCTACGAGTTAAAGAATAAGATGTGCTGAAAATTGCCTTCAAAACGAGGTATGGACATTATGAATTTTTCGTAATGCCTTTCGGACTAACGAATGCTCCTGTAGTGTTTATGGATTTAATGAACCAGATATTCAAACCGTATTGGGATCGATTCGTTGTTGTGTTTATTGATGACATTCTAATTTATTCTTGTGATGAGATGCAACATGCCAAGCATTTGAGAATTGTGTTACAAACTCTGCGTGAGAAATAATTATATGCAATGTAACAGCCCAATTTTGACTCTAATCAGAACAGGTGGTTTCAGGACCACGAATCCGAGTTAGAAAAATATTATAATATTATATTTGATATCTATGATATATTTTTGAGCGTGTGTTAAAATATCGTGGGTTAATTTGTTCGTTTGTGTGTTCAATTTAAGAAAAAGGACTAAATTGCATTAGTGGTAAAAAGTAGCCTTTTATTAATTGAGTGGTTTAATTGTTTTGATTTCTTATATATGTGGACTTAGGTGGTAAATTTACCATCTAGCATGTAGTGGACGGTGGTAAACCGTAAAAGTAACATATTTTAGGCCCACATTTAGCATACTTTTGGATGATTTATCCCTTGATTTATGTAAAAAGGTGCTCTTAATCCTTTCTTTTCATGTTCTATAATCAGGAAAGCACCAGGGGATGAAAAGAATGCAAAACGGGCTTAAAACGGGACAAATGGGCCAAAGCATGAAATCGACACGGCCTAGACTAAAAATCACACGGCCGTGTCTTCTTAAAGATCTTGAACACGGCCTGGACCACGATTTACACGGCCGTGCCTCATCAACGAAGTCCACACGGCCTGACCACAATTCACACGGGCGTGTGCCATGGCCGTGCCCCTACCGCGGCCAAGAGGAGTTTTACTCGGATTTGGATGCTTGGAGGCAAAGAAACACACTCCAAAGTCTAATTAAACCCCCAATTAGGAATTGCACTCAAATTAGGATATTTGGAGACCAAGTAACACATCTCAAAGCCTATATAAACACCCTAGGGGGCAACTTAATTGGGGAGTTCGGCAGAAGCCTTCTACCAGGGCTTTTGTCAGGGCAGTAAGCTAGGCCAAGGAGCCAAGCCGGAATGGTCAGATTTGTGGGAATCACTCGAAGATAGCCAGTTGATCCATCTCAAGAAGCTGGATTCTACTCAAGATGGCGGATCTCTCCTTCAATTCCTTCAGGGGGTTTTAGGGATTTCTTATGTTTTTTTTTATCTTTTCTCTTGAGATGTTTTCTTATTTAGTTATGAACTAAACCCTTCAGATACCTGAAGGGGAAGAAACCTATGATGAATCTTGTTATTATTTTCTAAATTATATGATAAATACTTAGTTTGTTCTTAATTATGTGAGCTTTATCCAAATTTAATGTGCTTAGGTGGAGTAGGAATAGACCCTGCCTAAGAGTAGATCTAGCATAATTAAGCGGAGTTGATCGCACGCCTAGAGATAGGGTGACGAGATTTTGCGGATTAGGGTGAAAACCTAATATGGGAGTCCATAGATCGATTCATTGCTATTCTAGGGGTTATTATAAGAGAGCGAGAGTTCCACTAATTAACCTAGGGTTAGGCGTTATTCGCCTCGAGAGAGGGTTTAATATACGTTAGGAGTCTTACGAATCAAACTAAGTAAATAAAATCATATGGTTGGTGATAGATAACAAGTGAAGTCTAGGTGGATTCTTCCGAGGTATTGTCTAAATCAAGCGAGTTTTTCCGAAAGTTATCTCTCCAATTTTAGTCTTTTTTCGTCTTTGTGTCCTTAGCTTAGTAATTCGTTAAATTTAGATTAAAAACAACTTCACGTATTTTAGGTTAAATAATAAAAAGAAAGTTAGTATTAGTACTTTTAGTTCCTTTGGGTTCGATAATCCGGTCTTGCCTAAGCTATACTACTGTTCAATTAGTACACTTGCCTTTAATCGTTGTCAGAGTTAGTTTCCAGGTTTGATCGTTCTTTTTATAAATTTTAAAGCTCTGATTCACAGCGATCAAGTTTTTGGCGCCGTTGCCGGGGAACTAAAATACTAAGAAAACTCTATTTTTATTACTTTAGCCTTTTTTTTTATTGCAAGTTATTTTCATTATTATTTTTATTTTTATTTTTATTTTTTATTTTTATTTTTACTTTGCTAATTTTTCCTCCATTTTCTATTGGCAGATAATTTTAGTTTTTAGAGAAGATGGCACTGAATAATTATCAGTGGCAAGCGATGAGGACAATTCCTACTAAAGCAGCCAGTGCCTTCAACCTCGACGTGGTCACCAGGTTATCTAATCAGTTATAGATGATGAATAAAAAAATTGATGGTTTGAATAGTCTCTCGCAGGTACACCCAGAAATACAATATGATTCGAATTTAGGAGGCGTGGCGAATCCTGAGTACCCTCTCTACGGATATGGCATGGAAAACGAGCAAGCTCAATATACGGGTAACTATTCTAAACCTAAAAATAATTTTTATAATGACACTTATAATGCAGGTTGGAAGTACCATCCAAATTTCTCGTGGGATGAAGGATCGGAACTTCCTCCAAATTTTCAACAACCACCTTACCAACAGGAAGAGGAGTCGAACCTCGAGGAGATGCTGATAAAATTCATGGCAGCCATAGATAACCGTCTCCAAGACACAGAAACCACCCTTAAGACCCAACAAGCATCGATCAAAGGGATCGAGAGCCAAGTTGAGGAAGTTTCTAAGTCAGTTATACAACTTGCTAAGCTGATCTCAGAACTACCACAAGGAGGCTTGCCAAGCAATACTAAAACTAACTCGAGAGAGCAAAATCAAGCCATTTACGATAGTGAAGGGTTAGACGAACCAAACCCAAGGGAAGAACCTGTGGTAAGTGAAGGTAAGGTTGAAGTGCGCCATGATATACCAAAACCGGTAATTACAGAGTACCAACCTCGTGTGCCATATCCCGATGCAATAAAGAAAGACCACACAGAGGAAGAATTCGGTGAACTCATACTTCGTGTAGACGACGAAACAATCACTCTTCAAGCTCTTGACTCAGCTAGGACATCGAGTAATAAAGGTACGAACGTTAATTTTATTGATAACCATTTGGTTCAACCTTCTTTACAGGAAGCATCACAAAATCACCTAGCTGAGCTAGATCTTAGACCTCGTACCCATAAAGAAATAATTCATGAAGAACTAAGGCTTCAGGTCGATGAACTAGACGAGTGGAAAACACACTTTAAAGAGAAACTAGGAATACACGAAGTGAAATCAAGAAAACCCCAGACAGTGATAGGAACAACAAATCACTTCAAAATAGGGGATCATGTATTGTTGAATAAGGAAGACCCTCGAATCACCAATTCAGACCTCAAGACAAACAAAGAAATCACTTTTGAGGTACTTAATGTCTTCCTATACGGCATAGTCGAGGTAAGCAATCTTAAATTCAACACTTTTAAGGTAAACATTACTCGGCTTAAACTTTATATCCACAACCGAATTGATCGCATGAGAAAGGATTTTCACCTCCTCAAACCACCTTGACCATACGAATGAGAGGTAAATTCTAGCTTAAGACTATAAACGAGCGCTTCACGGGAGGCAACCTGAGCACTAACCCCATTAATTTTTACATTTTTTTCTTCTGTTACTTTTATTTTCTCTTTTTAACACCTAACTATAAACTAACCAAAGTGCAGATTCCTAGACCACACGGCCTTACACACGGCCGTGGTCGTGGCCGTGTGGCCACCACAGGAAGGTACAAGGGCGAGGGTAACCACTAGATCCATAATTTTTATTTAACCCCCTTCTTCCTTTTTCTTTTCCAGTTGTTTTTCTTTTTTTCATTTTCCATTATTTACTTTTACTTTTATTTTTATTTTTATTTTTATTTTTATTTCTTTTAATTTTCTTTAATTTTCTTTAATTTTCTTTATTATTTTCTTCTTATTATTATTCATTCCATTTAGATTTAGCTTAGGATACAATAAAACTAGGACGGCTGCTTCGAGGACTCAAACGGTTCGAGACGCTTTCCCACGTTCACCTCCAATCCTATCCGGTTTCTTTTCATTGACTTCATCCAAAATTTAGGAAGTTTCACTTGTCTCCCTATCTTATGATTTTATGATTATTTTGCTATTATCTATCTTTGCACATTGAGGGCAATGTACATCTTAAGTGTGGGGGGGTTAACTATAGTATTATTTGAAAGTCCCTGAATTATGCCTTGTCTTAAAGTAAGTTTCTCATATTATGATTAGAATGAAATTTCGGATGATTTATGGTTTTTATTGATATGTTTTAGATTAATTCATTGATAATTGTGCATTGATAATTAAATTCTAAGAATACTAGAGAATCAGGCATGATAAGTCTATTTTTCAAGAATTAAATTTTTTTTAGGATGTCTACCTGAATTTAAATATTACTTTGAAGTTTGAAATTTACGAGGTTGATATCAAAACACCCATAATTTTTGTGAGATTTTGAGCCTTATAGAGCATAAATTCTTTTTCTTGCTCACTTTATTGATTATGAGTGTGTCAACATTGGTTTGTTATTCTAGAACTTGCATCGATTATACATGTCGAGACCACATTTTTGATTTGATATACAGAGATGATAAAGGCACCTAGGATTTAACCCACTTACTCCACTAAAAACCCACCTTCATAATTAACCCCTAGTGAACCCCTTTATCCTAACAACCCTTTTTATTGACTCACCCACTAATATTAACCCAAAACCCTTTGTATATTTGTTATCACCATTCCTTGACTCCCTTTTTGTCGAGATTTGATTTTGAGCAGTTGCCTAACTATGTTCTATATTTCAGTTGTTAAAGTTCTTTATTATTACTTGATTTGTTCTTAAAAAAACAAAGTATATTCATTATTAGTTTTTATTAGTTATGTGATTAAGTGAGCTTATACGTTTGAATTCCAAATATTGAAGAAGAAGCTTGTATTATTAGTTTCAAAGTTTCAATTCATATTATTATTTATTTATCAGTTCATTTTTTCTAGTTAGGTAATTTGTCAATTCAGTCTCGATTCTAACCCTCTAATTCAGCCTTATTCCACACCTTTAACCCAAGCCCCGTTACAACCCTATTAAAGACCTTTTGATTTGTGTATCATCTCATTATATAGTGGTGGAGATTTGATTTTCATGCAAGCCTATGGGATTAACTTTTCATGTTTGACTTTTGAGCGCTTTTCCCTGAACCTTAAACACTTTGAGTGATTTGAGTGAATCTCTAGTGAGGATGTCAATCCTTGTCGGTTTTGAATTAAAGGTAGTTATTTAGATAAGGGGAGACGCCTATATTTTTGAGCTACAAATCTATGACTTAGATTGTTTGAATCCTTAGGACTCTTTGAATTGAATTATCCATGTATGGATTATCTCTGAATTATGATGAAACACTATTAATGACTATTATGAATTGAGGGAAGTTCATTTTAATTATGAGATGAGAATTTTGCTTGAGGACAAGCAAAAGCTTAAGTGTGAGGGTATTTGATAAACCGTAAAAGTAACATATTTTAGGCCCACATTTAGCATACTTTTGGATGATTTATCCCTTTATGTATGTAAAAAGGTGCTCTTAATCCTTTCTTTTCATGTTCTATACTCAGGAAAGCACCAGGGGATGAAAAGAATGCAAAACGGGCTTAAAACAGGACAAATGGGCCAAAGCATGAAATTGACACGGCCTGGAATAAAGATCACACGGCCGTGCCTCCTTAAAGATCTCGAACACGGCCTGGACCACGATTTACACGGCCGTGCCTCATCAACTAAGTCAACACGGCCTGATCACGATTCACACGGGCGTGTGCCATAATCGTGCCCCTGCCACGGCCAAGAGGAGTTTTACTCGGATTTGGATGCTTGGAGGCAAAGAAACACACTCCAAAGTTTAATTAAACCCCCAATTAGGAATTGAACTCAAATTAGGATACTTGGAGACCAAGTAACACATCTCATAGCCTATATAAACACCCTAGGGGGCAACTTAATCGGGGAGTTCGGCAGAAGCCTTCTGCCAGGGCTTTTGTCAGGGCGGTAAGCTAGGCCAATGAGCCAAGCCAGAAAGGTCAAATTTGTGGGAATCACTCGAAGATAGCCAGTTGATCCATCTCAAGAAGCCGGGATTCTACTCAAGACGGCGGATCTCTCCTTCAATTCCTTCAGGGGGTTTTAGGGATTTCTTATGTTTTGTTTTATCTTTTCTCTTGAGATGTTTTCTTATTTAGTTATGAACTAAACCCTTCAGATACCTGAAGGGGATGAAACCTATGATGAATCTTGTTATTATTTTCTAAATTATATGATAAATACTTAGTTTGTTCTTAATTATGTGAGCTTTATCCAAATTTAATGTGCTTAGGTGGAGGAGGAATAGACCCTGCCTAAGAGTAGATCTAGCATAATTAAGCGGAGTTGATCGCACGCCTAGAGATAGGGTGATGAGATTTTGTCGGATTAGGGTGAAACCTAATATGGGAGTCCATAGATCGATTTACTGCTATTCTAGGGGGTTATTATAAGAGAACGAGAGTTCCACTAATTAACCTAGGGTTAGACGTTATTCGCCTCGAGAGAGGGTTTAATATACGTTAGGGAGTCTTACGGATCAAACTAAGTAAATAAAATCATATGGTTCAGTGATAGATAACAAGTGAAGTCTAGGTGGATTCATCCTGAGGGTATTGTCTAAATCAACTGAGTTTTTCTGAAAGTTATCTCCCCAATTTTAGTCTTTTTTCGTCTTTGTGTCCTTAGCTTAGTAATTCGTTAAATTTAGATTAAAAGCAACTTCACGTATTTTAGGTTAAATAATAAAAAGAAAGTTAGTATTAGTACTTTTAGTTCCTTTGGGTTCGATAATCCGGTCTTGCCTAAGCTATACTACTGTTCGATAGGTACACTTGCCTTTAATCGTTGTCAGAGTTAGTTTCCAGGTTCGATCATTCTTTTTATAAATTTTAAAGCTCTGATTCACAGCGATCAGACGGCATGTGGTTTTTAATTTCATGTTAACATGTTTTATATATTATATAATTAAGTTAAAAAATATGTTTTATTATAATATATGTGTTAAAATAATAAAATAAAGAAAACATGTTTATTTCATTCTATTATTTTCTTTATCACCGAAAACAAAAGAAAAGAGAAGAACTCAAGCTCTTTAGACATTCGGCCTTTGCATGTATTGATTAAGGTATGATTCGGTTTTAGTTTTTGATAATTTTTACGTTTTTGAGATCGTTGTTTAGAGCTTTACATAGCCCATGTGTAAATTTTTGAATTGGTTGTATTTTTCGTGTGATTCCATTGGAGGGAGTTTGATGATTTTGTTGTTTATTGATGAAATATTGATTGTATGTGTTAGACCAACAAATGTTATTCTTGAATTTTTGATGAAATTAGATGATTTGGATTTAATTGTAAAAATAAAATTTTTAGAGGTTGGAATATGGAATAAATGAGTTGTATATGTTTGTAGAGAGAAGATGGAAATTCGGCTCTAAAGAATGGTAGCCAAATTTTGAGTAATTTGTGAGTTGTGTATTAGGGACTAAATTGTAAAAAATTTAAATGTCAGGGGTAAAATAGTAATTTGCCCATTTATGTATTTTTGTATTAAATTGAATAAAAATATAATTGAATAAGCTTAACTTGGAATGATTTAGATCAAGAACAAAAAGATACGGGATTGGATCGGGGAAAGGCAAAGTTGAACGAATAGTCGGGAAATCGTAATCTGTCGACTTCCGAGGTAAGTTTTTAAGTAGTTGGACGAAATGAATTTGAATATATATTAATGTGCAAATGAATAAAAGTAATAAGCATGTTAAATCCCTTATTTCCGAATGTAACATGAAATGAAATGAAATATATATATATGTTAGCCGAATGTAAAGTTGGTATATATATATGTGTACAATTGTTGATTAATTGAGTTAATTGAGTATATGCATGAATAAAGAGGTAATTAAATATGATTATGAAATGAGAGAGAGATGTATACTATGGATAGGTATATGTATATTGGGTATGCCAAATGTAATGGTATATGATAAAGGCAAATTGAGTTGTTGTCAAACATTTTAAATTATGTGTATGTATGAATAGAAATGGAATTATAAGTGTTTTGAAGAACAAAGGGAAGATTGGTTAAAGGGCACTATGTTTGCGAGCTTAAATACCGAGCACTGTGTGTGCGAAATCGGTCAAATGGCACTATGTGTGCGGAAGAATAAGTAATGGCACTAAGTGTGTGATACATTACTAGTATATAGCACTATGTGTGCTCTTTTTCAAGTAACGACACTAAGTGTGCGATACGTTACATGAGTTGCACTGTGTGTGCGGATTTTCGGATCCTTTCAAGGATATAAGCTAATGGATGAAGAAAACCAAGATGTGGCACGTAGGTAAGTGATGCATGATAATTGAATAATTTCGTACCAATGAGGTGAGTTATTTTAGTATATGAAACTTATAGTAATGTGATGTAATCGTTTATCTTTGAGCTTGTTTTGAAATGGATAAATGGCATGTGATCATTCGGTTTGGTGACCTATTAAAGATGGTAAATGTTGAATGGTGACAAGTTAAGCATATTTGTGTTTATGAATAAGTTAATGATTATGTTGGATTGATTAAATTGCATATTGATTAGTTGTATATCTTTACCATTGCTTAAAACTTACTAAGCTAAGTTAGCTTACTGTATACATGTTCATTTGACTATTTTACAGATTTTGAAGTTAAAGCTCGAGCTCGGGGATCATCGTCAAGTCAATCACACTATCCACCATTTTTGGTACCTTTTTGTGAATGAATCTAAAGTCTATGGCATGTATAGGCTAAACTACTTGGTACAAATACAATGATGTAAATGTGTATATATCCAAATGCCATTCGAAAATGGCTTTGTTTCTATGCATGAGTTGGTTGCATATATTTGGGATGTTATGAATATGATTATGCATATTCGGTTATAATATAAATTTGATGTGGTATGTGTGTGCTTCATGAGATTTTGAAAGGTATATTATTTATAAGTTGCGAATAAATGTTTATTATATGACTTATAACCTTAACTTGGAAGCCATTTCATATTGTGTTATGTGGAGTATTGCAAATTTTGAGTTTGGTTGAATAAGGTATATGGTATATTTGGGTTGATGAATATACTCTTGTTAAATTTTATAGGTAATTACGGGACAAGTCATGAAAGGAATAAGTCATGCTTTATGTATATGAATATTGAATGTGTTACATTAATGAATAATTTGAAGTATGCTCACATTAAATATTCGGCTATGGTGTGATTTTAAATTGAAGTTCATGTTAATCATTGGTTGTTTATACGTATATATATACATTCAGTTATGAGGTTGAAAGGAGTAACCTATTGTATTGAACAATTAGTTACGATATGCATATGATTGAATTAATGTAGATAATTGATTTGTACAAGTTGACTAAGAATAAACATACATATCCGGCTATGCTATTCAATATGACCAAATGAATAGTGTTTGCTAATTGAATGTAATTAGTTTTGGTAGATGTTAATTATATGATTTGTGCTATGTTCGTAAATGTTTTGATATTAGAAGGATTAAGCATGTTTAATCGTGTTAGTAGGGATTGGTACGCATCTATTAATCAAGTAGTTTTTATAAGGTGTTTTTGACTTGTGATTGATAAAGCAATGCCCGTAACCCTAGTCCGGCGACGGATACGGGTTAGGGGTGTTACATTTAAAGTTTAGCAAATGTGAGTTCTGGTTGCATGAAGTTGGTTTTCTGGGACATATTGTGTCAGCATCTGGTATACGAGTTGATCCGAACAAAATTTTAGCTATTCTGGAGTGGAAGCCTCCGAGAAATATGTCTAAAGTCCGTAGTTTTCTGGGACTAGCGGGATATTATAGACGGTTTGTGAAAAGATTCTCGATGATTGCGACTCAGTTGATGAAATTGTTACAGAAAAATGTTAAATTCGAGTGGTCAGAAAGGTGCCAGCAGAGTTTTGAACAGCTAAAAGCATTGTTGACAAAAGCACCAGTGTTAGTTCAGCCAGAATCGGGTAAAGAATTCATAGTCTATAGTGATGCATCGTTTAATGGTTTGGGCTGTGTATTGATGCAAGAGGGTAAAGTTATAGCTTATGCTTCGAGACAGTTAAAGCCGCATGAAAAGAACTACCCGACGCACGATGTCAAATTAGCCGCGATTGTATTTGCATTGAAGATTTGGCGTCATTACCTATTTGGTGAGAAATGTCACGTTTATACAGATCACAAGAGCTTGAAATATCTGATGACTCAGAAGGAATTGAATTTGAGACAGCAAAGATGGTTAGAATTACTAAAAGATTATGAATTAGTAATTGATTATCATCCGGGTAAAGCTAATGTTGTTGCTGATGCTTTGAGTCGAAAGTCTATATGTGCTTTGCGAGCAATGAGTACTCATATAGATCTGTGTGGTGATGGTTCGGTTTTGGCTGAGTTAAAAGTGAGGCCGATGTTTATACATCAGATTTGTGATGCCCAGAAAAGTGATGATGAGATGATGACAAAATGAGCTCAATGTGGTTTAAATTCTGATTCATAATTTTGAGTTGATAATGATGACTGTTTGAGATTCAGAGATCGGATTTATGTTCCAAGGAATTTAGAGTTGATTCAGTTTATTTTGAACAAAGCTCACAATGGTCGTTTGACTGTTCATCCGGGGAGTACAAAAATGTATAACGATCTTAATCAGTTTTATTTATGGCATGGTATAAAACGGGATATCTCAGAGTTTGTTTCGAGATGTTTAGTTTGTCACGAAGTTAAAGTTAAAAATCAGGTTCCATCTGGTTTATTACAACTGATTATGATTCCTGACTGGAAATGGGAGAGAATCACGATGGAATTTGTGTCGGGATTGCCTCTATCTCCGGGAAAGAAAGATACAATCTCGATGACAGTTGACAGATTAACGAAATCAGCTTATTTTGTTTCGGTGAGAACAGATTATTCGCTTGATAAATTAGCTGAATTGTATATTTCTGAGATTGTGAGATTGTACGGGGTGCCACTATCTATTGTATCGGACAGAGATCCAAGATTTACCTCACGGTTATGGAAGAAATTACAAGAGGCTCTGGGTACAAAGTTGCATTTCAGTACTGCATTTTATCCGCTAACGAGTGGACAATCCGAGCGGATCATTCAGATTCTTGAAGATATGTTGAGATGTTGTATTCTTGAGTTCGAAAGTACATGGGAAAAGCACTTTCCATTGATTGAATTTGCATACAATAATAGTTTTCAATCTAGCATTAAAATGGCACCGTATGAGGCTCTTTATGAACAAAAATGCCGAACTCCATTGTATTGGACTGAGCTGAGTGAGAATAAGATTCACGGGGTAGATTTGATAAAAGAGACTGAGTAGAAAGTGAAAGTGATTCGTGACAGTTTGAAAGCGGCTTTAGATCGTCAGAAGTCTTATGCAGATTTGAAACGGAAAGATATTGAATTTGAGATTGGTGACAAATTATTTTTGAAAGTGTCTCCGTGGAAGAAAATACTTTGATTTGGCCAAAAGGGCAAGTTGAGTCCAAGGTTCATCGGGCTGCATGAGATCATTGAACGAATTGGGCCGGTTACTTATAGATTGATGTTGCCACCTGAATTTGAAAAGATTCATAATGTGTTTCACGTATCGATGCTTCGACGATACAGATCTGATCCATCGCATGTAATTGCTCCTACTGAGGTTGAGATTCAGTCAGATTTATCGTATAGTGAAGAACCGATTCGAATTCTGGCACGTGAGATCAAAGAATTGAGAAACAAAAGAATTTCTTTAGTGAAAGTGTTGTGGCATAAACATGGGGTTGAAGAGGCTACGTGGGAGCCTAAAGAAGTTATGAGAGAGCAATATCCGAACCTATTCACTGGTAAGATTTTCGGGGACAAAAATCCCTAAGGGGGAAGACTTGTAACAGCCCTGTTTAGACCCTAGTCAGAATAGTGGTTTCAAGACCACAAATTCGAGGTCAGAAAAATATTTTAATATTATTTTTCGTGTTTACAGTGTATGGTTGAGCATGTGTGAAAATTTTGTGTGAAAATTTATTCGATTGTGTGCTTAATTTGCAAAAGGACTTAATCTCATAAAATGCAAAAGTTGTGTGCTGATTGTTAAAGTGTCTATTTGGCATGACTTATTAAATGAGAAGTCCTTATGTGGTAATTAGCCCTTTGGTAGTGGAGATGGACATAAATGGCCATTAAATGAATGAAATTATAATGTTTTAACTAAGGGTAAAATGGTAAAATATGAATTAATGTATATTAAATAAAACCAAAGTGATTTTTGTGTTCATCTTTTACATCTCTTCACCGAAAATTGAAAGAAATATAGGGCTAGGAACCTTTAACATTTCGACACACTTGTGATCTTGATTGAGGTACGAAATTTGTTCGGTTTTTGAT
Source organism: Gossypium sturtianum (assembly GCA_025698515.1). Lineage (NCBI taxonomy): Eukaryota > Viridiplantae > Streptophyta > Magnoliopsida > Malvales > Malvaceae > Gossypium > Gossypium sturtianum. The sequence continues at coordinate 72,974,103 of CM046947.1, read as the reverse complement.
GATTTCTACGTTTTTGTGATGGTTGCTTCGTGTTCTTTCAAACCCATGCTTTAATTTTAGAATTTGATGATGATTTTTAGATATGCCATTGATGAATGTTTGATCTTTGTGATAATTGATGATGAAATATGAAAGATATGTGAAAGATTAACATGTTTTGTCTTTGAATTTTCGGTGAAATTGAGTAATTTGGGCCAAATTGTGAAAATAAGAAATTGGAGGACTAAAATGTGAAATAAATGAAATTTATGGGCTTGTATGGATATAAGGAGAATTCGGCTAGGCATGGGTGAAATGAAATTATGTGTATTTGATGATTTTATGAAATAGGGACTTAAGTGTCGAAATGTGAAAATGTGAGGGCTATTTAGTAAAATTGTAATAGTCTGATTTAGACCCTAGTCGGAACAGTGGTTCTGGGACCACAAATTCGAGTCATAAAAATATTTTAATATTATTTTCTGTGTCTGCAGTATATGATTAAGCATGTGTGGAAGTTTCGTGAATTAATTTTGCTGTTTGTGTGCTTAATTTGAGAAAAGGACCTAATTGTGAAATATGCTAAATTAGCATGCCATATGTTAAAAGTACCTATGAGTCATGTCTTTATAAATGTGAGGTCCTTATAATGCAATTGAACCATTTGAATTATGGATGGACATTAATGCCATATGTTAGTGGAAAATGAATGATAATAAAAAGGTTAAAAATGGAATTTGTTAATTAAGTTAATGTATAATAAAACAAAAGCTTAAATTAATGCTCATCTTTTGTGTTCTTCACCGAAAATAGAAAAGAAAAATAAGGTTTGAAGCATTTGAACATTCGGCCATGGTCTAAGCATAAATCGAGTATGTGTTTTTGGTCAGTTTTTGATAATTTCTACGTTTTTGTAATCGTTGCTTCGTGTTCTTCAAAACCCATGCTTCAATTTTGTGAATTGATGGAGATTTTGAAATATGCCATTGATGAATTCATGAGTTTTGTGATGTTTGATGATGAAATATGAAATATATGTGATAGATTAACATAATTTGTCTTTGGATTTTTGATGAATTTGAGTAATTTGGAGTAAATTGAGAAAATAAGATTTTGAGGGACTAAAATGTGAAATAAATGAAATGTATGGACTTGTATGATTATAGTGAACATTCGGCTAAGCATGGGTACAAGCAAATTATGTGTATTTTGTGATTTTGTGAAATAGGGACTAAAATGTTAAAATGTGAAAATGTGAGGGCTAATTTGTAAATTGCCCTAAATATATGGTTTTGGGTTGAATTGAATGATTTGGTGAATAAATGGATTAAATTTGAACATGTATAGATCAAGAACCGAAGAAAACAGATTTAGATCGCGAAAAGTCGAAAGTGATCGAATAGTCGAGTCAGTACGTTTATCTGAATCCAAGGTAAGTCTATATACAAATAAATGTATTTGTATTGATTTATGTATGTTCATATGATATTTCATTGTAATGAATGTGTACGAGATGATAACTATATGAAATCTGAGGAAGTATAGACAATGTATCAATGTCCGAGAAGTCCCGTACGAACCTAGGAATAGATAGGATTACCTATATCATGACATAGGTTTCCGATATGTGATATCGTGTAAGACCACGTCTGGGGCGTTGGCATCGATTTGAGATTTACGTGTAAGACCATGTCTGGAACATTGGCATCGTATCTGATTCATGTAAGACCCTGTCTGGCATCGATATCTGAGTACATGTAAGACCACGTCTGGGACGTTGGCATTGTACGACTATTCCGAGCATTCTGAGTATCCTATTAAATTCCAAACGGTTCAACGGGCAAGTCCGAGAAATGAATGACTACGAGAATTGTATATTCGTTTCAGGTACGTTTGATGTATATGCTTTGAATAGGCACGAAAGGTGAGCAAATACGTACATAGATGCAATGAGTAAAGTGTGATATATGTATGTTTGATATATGAGCAAAAGAGATGCTTGAGGTATGATATGTTGGTAAGCAATGGCAAACCAATCAAGCCAAAGAGAAATCTATGTGTTTTAAATGAAAATATTAATGTATTTGAATTGCTACGCTTATAAATGATTATATGTTAAGTTCATTTGTATATGGCTTACTATGCTTTTGGAAAGCTTACTTTGTGTGTGTTTGCTTTGTTTTATAGATCGTTAAAGCTACAGAAGGCTCGGGGATCGTCGAGGATTGTCATTACACTACTCAAATTATATTTTGGTACCTTTTGAGTATGTATATATTAAGTATGGCATGTATAGTCTAGTCAATATGGTTATGTTTTGTAAGGGTGTATAGTTAGCCATGTGATATGGCTAGATAATGACATTATATGAATGAGTAGTCAAGCCATATGATGCTTAATTTGGTATGGTTTGTTAGCTAATGAAATGGTCAAAGTATTGGTAAACTTATTGATGCAAAGTTGGTATATCATGGTTGATAAGATGTCTATTATTGTGGTAAGTTGTGGATGAGTCATGCTTGGATTTACTTGTGATTTAATTGGGCTAATTGGCATATAAAATGTTTTGATGAAATGTTCTTGAATAATGTAAAATAGATGGTCAATTTGGTATTTTTTGGTTGTCATAAGTATTGGAATGCTGCTTGCATGTACTTGTAGGGATGACCCAATGTGTGGGTGACATTTTGGCCTTGAAAATGACCTATAATTGCCCACACGGTTGAGCACACGGGCGTGTGACTGGCCGTGTGTTGCAAGTCAGGCTCGACCACGGGTGAGGCACACGGGCGTGTCTCAAGTCGTCTGGTCAGGTCAGTATGTATACCCTGTTTTGACACGGCTCGGGCACATGGGCGTGTTTGAGGCCGTGCGAGGCACACGGCCTGCGCACACGGGCGTGTGACCTCTGTAACTTTGAAAAATATTTGACTTTTGGAAAAAAATTGTATGATCCCGGTTTAGTCCCGACCTCTTTCTAATGCATGTTTAAGGTCTCGTAGACCTATTTAAGGGATACTTTGATTATATTCGTTGAATAATAATATGAAATGTCCGTAAAAGGTTCCGTTTTGTTCGGTAATGCCTTTAACCCTAAACCGGCGATGGTTACGGGTTGGAGGTGTTACAAAAATGCCCTAAATATATGTGTTTGGATTAAATTGAATGATTTGGTGAATGAATGAGCTAAATTTGAATATGTATAGACCAAGAAAGGAGAGATTCGGATCAAGATCGAGGCAAAGACAAAGTGCTCGATTGAACGACTAATCTCGGTATTTCTACGTCCGAGGTAAGTTCGGATATAATACGAATTGTTAAAGTATGTCTAAGTGTTATGAAATGAATAATTATGAGATTATTGAATTAGATATATTATGTGTGAAATTGAGAAATGTGGCACTAAGTATGCATAAATAAAATCGAGACGGAGGTGAATAGCACTGTGTGTGCGAAGTAATGGAAGCCTCAGCTTTATTGATTGGCATTGTGTGTGCGATACCGAGATAAATTCGATTTATGTAAAGGCACTAAGTGTGCGATGATATTTAAGCTTCAGCTATAAATTTGGCACTAAGTGTGCGAATAAATCGAATGAATAACAAAGGTTGATCGAAATGAAGTATTGAGCATTGAGTAGCATGAGTGGTGAATAACTAAGTGTTGGCCAAGGTACGTATTGAACCTATGTGGTTGATGAAATTGTAAATGGATTTATGAATGGTTGAGTGAGTATATTAGCTATGGATGATATGGTACATATTTATGAGTTGATCTATGTGATGGATTAATTTGTATATTGTAATTGAATCATTGATTTAGATGTATTATATTACGAACTTACTAAGCTTTAGAGCTTACTGTGTGAAGTGTTTCTCTGTTTTACAGTGTCTTAAAAGCTAGCTCGAATCTGGGGATCGTCAGTGACTCAATCACACTATCGGCTATCTATTTTGGTACTTTTGGAATATGTATATATATGGTATATGGCATGTAAAGGCTAGTGACTATGGTATATTTTGATGTGTATAATTATTGCCATGTGATATGGCTTGCAAGATGGATAATTTTGGTATATGCCTTATATGTGTAAAAGGGATTGTTAATGTGTGAATATGTACTCTATGTGAATGGTCTTTATGAGTAGTATTGGAGATATGAAAATAGTATGATCATGCTTTGAAATGGTATGAATTTGATGATACATAAATTTTATGTCTTTGGGATGTGAAATTGATATTTTAGATGGATTTATTTGAGTTGAATTTGAGCATGAAAGTAAATGGTGTGGTTGATAAATGTTTGGTGCATATATTGGTATGCTTTGGTTGCCATTTGAGGTATAAATGCATATGGTAAAATGCTTGTAGGTGATCCTAAGTGTGGGTGGCAAGTTTGGCCTTGCAAATGGCCTATAATTGCCCACACAGTTGAGTACACGGGCATGTGGCTCGACCATGTCCTTTTTTATTGTATTTCAAAACAAGTCAGGCTCGACCACGGGCTGGACAAACGGGCGTGTGACTGGCCGTGTGATGCAAGTCAGGCTCGACCACGGGTGAAGCACACGGGCGTGTCTCAGGCCGTGTGGACAAGTCAGTATGTATGCCATGTTTTACCACGGCCAGGACACAGGGGCGTGTCCGAGGCTGTGTGAGGCACACGGCCTACCCACAAGGGCGTGTGACCTCTATAGCTTTGAAAAATGTTTGATTTTCAGAAATTTTTGTATGTGTTGGGTTTAGTCCCGACCCATTTCTAACATGTGTTTAAGGTATTGTAGACCTCATTAAGGGACTATATGTGTATAATTTGTTATGTTTGAATGATGATATACTTTGTGTTGTAAGATGTTAGTAAATGTTCCGGATTGATCGGTAATGCTTCCTATCCCTAGACCGGCGACGGTTTCAGGCTAGGGGTGTTACATCAGTATCATAAAGAGTGAAAGTACCAGTAATGACGTCGGGAGATGACGCTTCTTCACTAGCGCGAATAGCGTAGGCTCTGGCAGGTGCTCTTGCTTCCTATCTCACAGTTGTATCCGTTGTTCCTTTCTGACTACCACTCACAATTCCTATGTTTCTGGGTGGTCTACCCCTAGCTGCCGTGTTACTCAGTCTCGCACTCTGAGCATTATCTGTCTCAGCCAACTCCGGGCAATCCCGAATGAAGTGATCTCTTGATCCACATTTATAACAAACTCTATTATTATACTTGCCCCAGCATTAACCAATATGACGTCTCCCACACTGTCTACACTCAGGCTTATTGTTTCTCACACTGCCAAAGTTGATTCTATTGGAGTTTGAGCTTTAGAACTCGTATATTGTTTCACACGATCTCTGCTCGAATGTCCAATCGAAGCATTTGAACGACTGGTTGCATCTCTGAATCTCTTTGACGAAGAATGATACGGCTTACTCATCGACCTTTTTCTTTCGTCTCTAGCCTCTGAGTCTACTTTCTTCTTTTCTTTACTAAGCTCCTCGGCCTTACAAGCTCTTTCAACCAATACCACAAATTCAGTTAAGTCAAGAATTCCGACCAGAAGTTTAATATCTTCATTCAACCCTTCAATGAATCGTTTATACATAGTAGTTTTACAGCCGAAACACATTCTCGTGCATCTTGGCTCAATCTCACAAATTCTCTCGCACGTATTCCGTAACAGACATACGACCCTATTTCAGCTCAAGGAACTCTTTGCGTTTCTGATCTATAAACCGTTGACTGATATATTTCTTCTGGAATTCAGTTTGGAAGAAATCCCACGTCATTCGTTTTCTCGGAACCACAGATATCAATGTTTTCCACCAATGATACGCCGTATCTCTCAACAATGAAACAGCACACTTAAGACATTCATCAGGAGTACATGATAATTCATCAAATACTCTAATGGTATTCTCAAGCCAGAATTCAGCTCGCTCGACATCATCATCAACTGTGGTCCTAAACTCTTCAGCCCCATACTTACAAATCTTATCAACTGGAGGTTTACTCAATCGAATCGGGTCTATAACTTGTGGCGCTTCGGAAACATACGAGGGTGGAGGTTGTTGAGCAGCCAGATTCGTTCGAACGAACTTCGTGAACCACTCGTTCATCATTCGAAAGAAGGCTTGCTTTGCCTCTCCCTCGTGACTACTAGAAATCGGCCTAGATTCAGCCAGCATTGTCCCTTGAGCGAGAGCAGGCGCATTACTCTCAACATCATCAGCTACAGCTCGATCGGGATCCATTTGCTATACGAAAACACATTTTATCTGTCAGGATTCATCACACTATCACAGTTCGTTTATATGGCATGTATAACTAGACTCTCACATGCTATGTTAGTCCTAGAATCGACTAAACCTGGCTCTGACACCAATCAAATGTAACACCCCTAACTCGTATCCATAGACGGACTAGGGTTACGAGGTATTACCAGTCGAATCATAACATTTAAACAACCATTGCTCACACATCAGCATATCATAGTTAATCAATAACACAAAGTCTCTTTAGAAGGTCTACGAGACGTTAAACATGCTTTGGATGTGGTTCGGGACTGAACCGATCAAATTTAAAACTTTTACGAAACTTTGAAAATTTTTCTCTTCAAAACAGGGCACACGCCCGTGTGGCTAGGTCGTGTGCCTCACACGGCCATGCCTTACACCATGTCTTAGCCCGTGTGCAACATTAACTTGGGTCACACGGCCTATCACACGCTCGTATGTCTGGCCCGTGTGTAACACTAACTTGAATCACATGGCCTGTCACACGCCCATGTGTCTGGCCCGTGTGCAAGTCTGACTTGCTTCGAATTGGGACATTGAAGGACACGGTCGAGACACACGCCCGTGTGCTCACCCGTGTGGGCAATTATTGGCCATTTACAAGGCCAATTTGCCACCCAATTTTGGGTCATCCCTACATGTTCAATTTCAACATCAAATAACATACAAAATATTCACCATCTCAAATACCAAATCAAGCATGAAACATACCATTTCTATTTCACCAAAACATACCATAATGGCCATTCACACAAGACCATATATACACCTCACATACACCATTTTCACATAGCAAAACATATACCAAAATCAATTCAAAGTCTCATCCACTATCAAGCCAAATCACATGGCAAGATTTATACATCTCAAAACATTCCACAACTTTACTAGCCTATACATGCCATATACCATATATATATATACAACTTTCAAAAGGTACCAAAATAAATGTCCGATAGTGTGATTGAGTTGCTGACGATTCCTGGATCCGAGCTAGCTTTAAATACCACTGTAAAACAGAGAAAGACTTCACACAGTAAGCTATAAAGCTTAGTAAGTTCGTAATATAACACAATTAACTCAACAATTCAAATTCAATATGCAAAATTAACTAACACTTAGTTCAATTCACATCATTACTTAATCTCATCCATGGCTTTTACTCATTTTCATACCATATCTATAGGTTCATATACAAGCATTCATAATGCTACTTAATCCAACTTTTTCCATCATTCATTCACATAATCTTCCATCTATCTCATACACAATATCATCAACCACTTAGGTTCTATACATACATGTACCATCACGTATTTATCTATCACATTTACCACATCAATGATTGATGCCATAATTCATTCCGTTCTCTTTAATCGTTCGACGAACTTGTACACTTAGTGCCAATTAATTAGGCTAAGCTATGATAATATCGCACACTTAGTGCCATCACATATAACCAAATTTATCTCGGTATCGCACATGTAGTGCCAAATAATACAGTCGATGCTTTCATTATCTCGCACACTTAGTGCCATTCATCACTATAATGATTCTATTTACGCACACTTAGTGCTACATATCTTTGAACTCATATTTCACATTACCAAACTCCACAATCACATTTCTATTCATTTCATCACATATGAACATTATTAAACAATACGTATTATACACGAACTTACCTCGGACGTAGAAACAACGATACTAGTCGATCAATTGAGCACTTTGTTCTTGCCTCGATCTAGGTCCAAATTTCTCTTTTCTTGATCTATATAATATCAAATTCAACTCATTCAATCTCATCTTCCAAAACAATCCACAAACACATAGTTAGGACATTTTACACTTTAGCCCTCATAATTCCACATTTTGACATTTTAGTCCTTATTTCACAAATACATCAAATTCACAAAATCCAATTTAATCCATGCTTAGCCAAATTACCATATTTCCCCTAACGACCCATATTTCACATTTATTTCACATTTCATCACAAAGTTTTCACATTTCTCAATTAAATCCCAAAAATGCATTTTTACTCAAAATTACTTTAGAAAATATGTTTATCACTCGTCAAACACTTAGTTTTCATCATCAAACATCACAAAGCTTACAAATTCAACAATGGCATAACTCAAAATCATCATTAATTTCATGAATTTAAGCATTTATAAAACACAAAGCAACATTCACAAAAACGTAAAAATCATCAAAAACCGATCAAAGAATATACCTTAATCACCCAATTTCCTAGCCGAACCCTAGCTTGCTCTTAAACTTTCTTTCTTTTCTAATTTTTGGCAGTGGAAACATGAATAAAAGATGAACATTTGTTTTCTTTTAATTTAATTAAACCTATTTCATGAATTACCAAATTAACCTTAATTAATAAACAAAAACATCACTTAATGGTTGTCCATAAAAGTCAATTAACCATGTTAATGGTCCATTTGCTTACTAAGGACCTCACACCAAATATGTCTTAGCAATTCGGCACTTCATCAAATAGAACACATCTTTCACATTTTATGCGATTTAATCCTTTTCGCAAATTAAGCACACAAACGATAATATTTTCACACAGAACTTTCACACATACTTTATCACATGCCATAAACATCAAGAATAATATTAAATTATTTCTTTGACCTCAAATTTGTGGTCCCGAAACCACTGTTCCGACTAGGGTCTAAACCGGGCTGTTACAAGTATCCAGTAAGACTTTGCCTGTAGAGTCTACTAAATTTGTGATTAGAGTATCGAACCCCTTAGGCAAGTGTGTTCTTGTTGATAAAGTATGCAAGAATTGCCCATTGATGATTCGAGATTTCTGTTTTTCAGTCGATCTGATGTTGTTGCCTTTCGACGAATTTGATATAATTCTGGGTATGGATTGGTTAACATTGCATGATGCTATAGTAAATTGCAAATGAAAGACGATTGATTTGAGATTTTAGAATAATGAGATTTTTCAGATCGAGTCAGATGATTTGAATGGTTTATCGGCAGTGATTTCTTTGATGTTAGCTCAGAAATATGTGAGAAAGGGCTGTGAAGCTTACTTTGCCTATGTGCTCGACTCTAAAGTGACAGAAAAGAAGATTGAATCAGTACCAATTGTGTGTGAATATCCAGATGTGTTTCCTGAAGAGTTACCGGGTTTGCCGCCGATTCGAGAGGTAGAGTTTGGTATTGAGTTAGTACCGGGAATAACTCCGATATCGATAGCTCCGTACAGAATGGCACCGACTGAATTAAAAGAGTTGAAAGCTCAGTTGCAAGAGTTGATAGATGTTTTGCGCAATCGAGTTATTCTCCCTGGGGTGCACCGGTGTTGTTTGTGAAAAAGAAAGATGAAACTATGACAATGTGCATCGATTATTGATAGCTCAATAAAGTGACTATCAAGAATAAATATCCTCTGCCACGAATTGATGATTTGTTCGATCAGTTGAAAAGGGCTACAGTGTTTTCTAAGATAGATTTAAGATCGGGTTACTATCAGCTGCGAGTTAAAGACTCTAATATGCCAAAAACTACTTTCTGAACGAGGTACGAGCATTATGAGTTTCTAGTTATGCCTTTAAGATTAACGAAAGCACCTGCTGTTTTTATGGACCTAATGAATCGGATCTTCAGACTGCATTTGGATAGATTTTTTGTTGTGTTTATAGATGACATCTTGATCTATTCCCGTGATGAATCTGAGCATGCCGAGCACTTGAGAATTGTGTTACAGACTTTGCGTGATAAACAATTATATGCAAAGTTCAGTAAATGTGAATTCTGGTTGCGCGAAGTTGGTTTTCTGGGGCATATTGTGTCGGCATCGGGTATTCAAGTGGATCCAAGCAAGATTTTAGTAATTTTAGATTGGAACCCTCCGAGAAATGTATCAAAAGTTTACAGTTTTCTGGGACTTGCCGGTTATTATAGACGGTTCGTAAAAGGCTTCTCGATGATTGTGACTCCGTTGACGAGACTGCTACAGAAGGATGTTAAGTTCGAGTGGACAGATAAGTATTAGAAAAGCTTTGATCAATTGAAAGCTTTATTGACCGAAGCTCCAGTGTTAGTTCAGCCAGAATCGCGTAAAGAATTCGTAATCTATAGTGATGCATCGTTGAATGGTCTGGGCTATGTTTTGATGCAAGAAGGCAAAGTCATAGCTTATGCCTCGAGACAATTAAAGCCGCATGAAAAAAATTACCCGACGCATGATTTAGAGTTAGCAGCTATTGTGTTTGCGTTGAAGATCTAGCGACATTATCTGTACGGTGAGAAATGCCATGTTTATTCTGATCACAAGAGTTTGATATATCTGATGACTCAGAAAGATTTGAATTTACGTCAACAGAGGTGGTTAGAATTGCTGAAAGACTACGAGCTTGTGATAGACTATCATTGGAGAAAAGCAAATGTCGTTACTGATGCTTTAAGCTAAAAATCTTTGTTTGCTCTGCGTGCGATGAACACTCAGTTGGCTATATCTGATGATGGCTCGATTGTAGCTTAGATGAAAGTGAAACTGTAACAGCCTGATTTTGGGGCTAGTCGAAACAATGGTCTCGGGATCACTAATCCGAGGTTGAGGAAAATTATTTTGGTATCATTTTATGTGTTATAACATGTTTATAATAATTCATGGGAATTTTGGTGCTTTAATTTTAGCGATTGAATGCTTAATTGTGAAAAAGGACTAAATCGCATAAAGTGCGAAAGTTCTATTTTTCAAGGTAGAGGTGTCTAATTGTAACAGTCCGATTTAGACCCTAGTCAGAACAGTGGTTTTAGGTCCAGAAATCCGAGTCTGAAGAATATTTTAATATTATTTTCTGTGCCTATTGTATGTGATTAAGCATGTGTGAAAGTTTTGTATGAAAATTTGTCTGTTTGTGTGCTTAATTTGATAAAAGGATTAAATCGCATAAAGTGTAAAAGTGGCCTTCTAATTGATTAAGTGCCTATTTGATGTGGCTTTTAAATGAGGAGGTCTTATGAGCCAATTAAGCCAATAATAAGGTTAGTGGATGGTTAAATGACATAATGGCCTTATTGTTTAATTATCTTATACGATAAATGGAAGGGTAAATTGGTAATAGAAATATTATGTTAATTAAATCATAAAATTAAACATTTGTTTCATCATTTTTAAATCATCCATCCACCGAAAATAAGAAAAAGAAAGCAAAGGTTGAGCTTTGCATATTCGGCTACTTTAAGGCTTAAATTAAGGTATGATTTTGATTCGTTTTTTGATAATTTCTACGTTTTTGTAATCATTGCTTTGTATACTTCAAAACCCATGCCTCAATTTTGTGAATTGATGATGTTTTTGAAATGAGCCATTGATGAATTCATGAGTTTTATGAAGTTTGATGGTGAATTATGAAAGATGTGTGTTTGATTAACATAGTTTGTTCTTGAGTTTTTGATGAATTTGAGTATTTTGGACTTAATTGAGAAAATAGTGTTTTGAGGGACTAAATTGTGAAATAAATGAAATGTAAGGACTTGTATGAGCTACATGAGAATTCGGCTAGGCATGGGTAACTTGAAATTATGTGTATTTTGTGATTTTGTGAAATAAGGACTAAATTGTCCAAATGTGAAAATGTGGGAGCTAATTTGTAAATTGCACTAAATATGTGTTTTTGGATTGAATTGAATAATTTGATGAATGAATCGGTTAAATTTGAATATTTATAGATCAAGAACCGAAGAAAATAGACTTAGATCGCGGGAAATCGAAAGTAATCGAGTAGCCGTATCCGTTTTCGTTAAATTGAATCTGAGGTAAGTCGATATACAAATAAATGTCTTTGAATTGATTTATTTGTGCATTTATGAAATTTGGATTGCTTTGAATAATGCTCGAGATGATAATACATGAGATCCAAGATAGTATCGACAAAGTATCGAGTCTGTGAAGTCCCGTACGAACCTAAGAATAAATAGGATAACATATGTCATGACATACGTGTCCGATATGTGATATCATGTAAGACCACGTCTGGGACGTTGGCATTGATTCGAGATTTCGTGTCAGATCACGTCTGGGACATTGGCATCGATATGAGATTTACATGTAAGACCATGTCTGGGACATTGGCATCGTATTTGATTCGTGTAAGACCCTGTCTGGGACAGTGGCATCGATATTTGAGTACATGTAAGACCTTGTCTGGGACGTTGGCATTGTACGACTATTCTGAGCACTCTGAGTATCCTATTTGATTCTGAATGGTTCAACTGGCAAGTTCAAGAAATGAACGACTATGTGAGTTGTATATCCATTTCAGGTACATTTGAAAGGAACACTATGTGTGTATGAAAGGTAAGTGTCTATATGAACTTACTAAGGTGAATATGTGAATATAAATGATGAGATAATATGTGAATATATGTTTGAATGAGCTATGTGTATATGTGATATTTGAGTTGAAGAATGTGGCAAGCTATGGCTAAGTAAATGAGCCAAAGAATATGTGATGAATATGCATTGAGAAACATTAATGTCAATGTATCAATATGGTTATGTGCATTTTATGCTAAGTTTATTTGTATATGACTTACTAAGCTTTTGAAAGCTTACTTTGTGTGTGTTTGTTTTGTTTTATAGATCGTTAAAGCTACGAGAGGCTCGGGGACCGTCGAGGATTATCACCACACTATTAAACTTAAATTTGGTACTTTTGAATGTGTAAATAGCTAAATATGGCATGTATAGGCTAGTTGTTTTGGAGTATGTTTGAGACATGTATATATGTAGCCATGTGATGTGGCTAGATAAGTGATTTTGTTTTGTATGTGATGCTATGCTATATGAGTTTGGTTTTGGTATAATCTTATGCCTATGAAATTGTCAAGGCTATGGTAAGCATATGGATGCAATATGAGTATATATGTTTGAACAATGAGATGGTTCTATGAATGTGGCAAATTGAGAATGAAACATGATTAATTTTATATGTGAATTGGTTGTGCAAATTAGTATACAAGTTGGTATGAATAGAAATGATATTGAATGAGATGATATGATGTTCATTTGACATGTTTTTGGTTGCTAATTGTGTATGGAATAATACTTGTTTGAGATTGTAGGAATGACCCAAGTGCGGGTGGCATTTTGGCCTTGAAAATGGCCTATAATTGCCCACATGGTTGAGCACACGGGCGTGTGGCTCGACCATGTCACTCGTGGTTGTAATTCAAAGCAAGTCAGTAGCGACCACGGGCTGGACACACGGGCGTGTGACTGGCCGTGTATTGCAAGTCAGTATGTATGCCCTGTTTTAACACGGCTTAGACACGAGCGTGTCTGAGGCCGTGGGAGGCACACGGCCTGCCCACACGGGCGTGTGATCTCTGTAACTAAGAAAAAATTTTAAATTTCTGAGAATTTTCGTATGTATTTGGTTTAGTCCCGGCCCTATTCTAAAGCATGCTTAAGGTCTCGTTGACCTATTTAAGGGACACTTTGATCTGATACGTAAAAGTCTTTGTTCGTCTGGTAACGCCACTTAACCCTATTCCGGCAACGAATACGGGTTAGGGGTGTTACACTAATAGCCATGGAATATTAAATTGAAAGTCCTTAAATTGCAATTAGGCCATATAGAGTGTGTTGGCCGGCCATAGGAAGCAAGGGGACAAGAGCATTAATTTTAGTCAAAATTTGGTGCATTAGGTGATAAAAATGAATAAAATAAGATTAACAGAATTGTCATCTTTTACTATTCACACTTCTTCTCCACCAAAAATTGAAGAGAGAATAGGGGTTTTTGAAGTTCAAATTTTCAGCTACATCTCATCCTTGCAAGTAAGTCATTTTGATGATTATTTTTTTATGATTTTTGTACTTTTGGAGTCCCCAAAGCTTAAGCTAGCTAATGAGGGGACTAATTTGTTAAATGGTTGAAAGTTTAGGGACATGCCATGAGAGTTTTCATGTTGTTTGCTGAGTTTTTATGGAGGAAATTGAATGATAGTGAGTTATGGAACAACTTTTGTGAAAGGTGTTAGCATGAAAACACCTAAATAGGACTTGAATGCAAAGATTGAAATTGTGTAATAAATGCATGAAATAAATGGTTTTGTTAGTTGTTGTAAGAGGAATAAATGTTCAGCTAGGCTTGTTTAATGAGAAAATGTGTTGAAAATGATTTACGAGCCTAGGGGCAAAATCGTAATTTTGCCATAGTACAAGGGCAAAATGGTTGTAACAGACTGATTTAGACCCTAGTTGGAGTAGTGGTTTTGAGACCACAAATCCGAGGTCAGAAAAATATTTTAATATTATTTTCTGTGTTTATTATATGTGATTTAGCTTGTGTGAAAGTTTCGTGTGAAGATTTTATCGATTGTGTGTTTAATTTGTAAAAAGGACTTAATCGTATAAATTGTAAAAGCTGTGTGCTAGTTGCCAAAGTACCTATTTGACATGGCTTATTAAAAGAGAGGTCCTTATGTTGATATTATTTGTAAAAGCTGTGTGCTAGTTGCCAAAGTACCTATTTGACATGGCTTATTAAAAGAGAGGTCCTTATGTTGATATTATACCATTAAATAGTTAGTGGAAGGTGATAGCATGGCATAATGTGTTATTATTAAGATTCATTAGGGGTAAAATGGTAAAATGCCAATTATGTTAATATTAAATAAAACAAAACCAAATTTGTTCATCTTTTATCCATCTATCGCTAAAATTGAGAAAATAAATAAGGGTTTTGGAGTTTGAAGCATTCGGCTACTACTTAGCTCAATTAAGACCAAGAAAGGAGAGCTTCGGATCGAGATCGAGGCAAAGACAAAGTGCTCGATTAATCGACCGTTTCGGTATTTCGACGTCCGATGTAAGTTCGGATATAATACTAGTTGTTAAATTATATCTATGTAATGTGAATTGAATGAATATATATACATAATTATGAGATTAGAAATGCTATATGCGGAATTGAAATAGATGGCACTAACTGTGCGAAATTAGAAACGAGACAGAGAAGGTTACCACTGCGTGTGCAAAAAGGTAAAAGCTTTGGCTTATTGATTTGGCACTGTGTGTGTGTTACCGATGAAGTTCGATGTAACATATCAGCACTAAGTGTGCGATGACGATTATGTTTCAGTCATTAAACTGGCACTAAGTGTGCGAAATAATCAAAAGAATAGCAAAGATTGAAGGAGATGTAATATCGAGCAATTGAGTAGCATGGATGGTGAGTAACTAAGTGTTGATCAAGGTACGTTTGAACCTATGTGGTTGATGATAGATTTTAAAAGTTGAATGAATTGATATTTGAGCATATGGTTGAGATTGTTGATGTACTTAATTGTTCATTTATCTAAGTGATGGTTTAATTATATATTGATGTGGTCCTATTAAGTTGTATGTATTGTATTCCGAACTTACTAAGCTTTGAAAGCTTACTGTGTGATTTGTTTCTCTGTTTTACAGTGTCAGTAAAGCTAGCTCGGATCCGGGGATCGTCAGCATCTCTATCAAACCCTTTTTCCTAGTGACATGCCAGATCCGGTCGTGGTGTTTGGGTCGAGTTTGGGGTGTTACATTTTGGTATCAGAGCCAAGTTTTAAAACTCGGCCTTGGGTTTTGGGTCCAAGACGTTTTCAAATTTTGTATTTATGAGGGTATATAAAAAAATTTATGAACTTGTCTTTTGGAAGAATGGACTCGAGTTCTCGGCCCAAGTCCACCAGGTAAGTTTTCTGATTGTTAAGTGAATTGCATGAGGTGGTTATATGATGTATTGTTGTGGATGTTGGAATTTAGAATTTGTACTATAGAGATGAAAACCTTTAGGAATGTATGTGCCTTGCGAAGAAACTACTTATAATTCTGTTCCATAAAACTACTCATTAATAAATAAGTGGAAAGATATACTGACCCATAAAATTTATAAGCAGAGTAAGGCTGAGCGATAGATATGAGTGGTAGAGGACGTGGACGTGTTACTCGCGGCCGTGGGAGAGGCCAAAGTGCTGAGGTTGAACTCTCGGAAGCGAGGAATGAGCCTGAGGGCGAGGCGCCAGCATCACCTGTGGCGGGAGTAGGGTCGCAAGATAGAACTGGTGGAGACGATGCCCTGTCTCAAGCGATGTTTCGTGTGTTAGAGCGGGTGGCTGGGGCAGGTGCTGGAGCAGCAACTCGGAAGTCCATTCCTGAGCGACTCAGAGCTAATGGAGCTGAAATATTTAGGGGTATTTCTGGGGTAGCTCCAAACGTGGCAGAATATTGGTTAGAGGCAGTTGAGAGAATTATGGATGATTTGGACTGCACGGCAGAGGAGAAGCTGAAGGGCGCATTGTCTTTACTTCAGGATGAGGCCTATCAGTGGTGGCTTACTGTGAGAGAGGGTACTCCGGTGGACCGGATAGATTGGGATTTCTTTAAGATGATGTTTCAAGGGAAGTATGTTGGAGCTAGTTATGTGGATGCTCAGAGAAAGGCATTCTTGAATTTAGTACAAGGGGGTAAATCGGTATCAGAGTATGAGGCGGAATTCCTGCGGTTAAGTCGGTATGCCCGAGGGGTAGTTGCAACTGATTATGAACGATGCGTACGATTTGAAGATGGGCTGCGAGACGAGCTGCGAGTGTTGATAGCTCCTCAGCGGGAGAGAGACTTTGCTATTTTGGTGGAAAAAGCTAAGATAGCGGAGGAGGTAAATTGAACTGAGAAGCAAAATAAGGATCAGGATAGAGGCAGAAATAAGAAAAGTATTAGAACATCAGTGTCATCATGAGGGTTTCAGAAGAGGCCGAGGGTTGAGGGGCCGAGTCGTGTTGCAACGCCAGCCGATTGTAGGGCAATTTCGGCGGTGTGCTCGGGGCAAGGAGGTCTCATACAGAGAGTGTTGGGGAAGAAATAAGGAATGTTTTAGGTGTGGGTCAAAGGATCATCGATAAAGAATTGTCCGCTAGATATAACCGTGGCTCAAATGGTAGGTCGTGGTATGTGTGCGGCTGTGTAGGGGTGGACAAAGCAGATCCGAGAGGTCGTGGTAGTCGAACCGAGGAGGGAATGGTTCTGGTCGGGGTCGTAGAGCACCGGGCAGAGGTGTTGGGAGTACTGAGGCAAGACAGCCCAGGTTGGTTTATGCAGCCAAACACCGAGAAGAGGGTGATGCACTAGATGTTATAACGGGTACGTTCCTCATTTTTGGTTTACCCTTTACTGCATTAATTGATATTGGGTCGACGCATTCCTATGTTGCTAGTGTGGTGTCTGGAACTTTGAGCATGAACTCTGAAACTGCTTCTAGGGAGATGATTGTACTTAGTCCGTTAGGGCACTCTGTAGTAGTAAATAAACTTTTTAGGAACGTGCCTCTAGAAGTTCAAGGGTTGGTTTTCCCGGCTGATTTGATGGAACTACCGTTCGGGGAGTTCGATTTGATCTTAGGTATGGATTGGTTGGTAAGATATCATGCAAACTTGGATTGTGCTGCTAAGCGCATGGTGTTAAGGACTCCTGAGAATGATGAAGTTTTGGTGATAGGTGAGAGGAGAGATTACTTGTCCAATGTAGTGTCCGCTCTTAAGGCGGAAAGAATGGTGAGAAAAGGGTGCATGGCTTTCTTAACCTTTGTCAGTGCCTTGGATACAAAGGAAGTGACCGTGGATGGGGTTAGAACAGTAAAGGAATTTGTGGATGTCTTTCCGAAAGAGCTTCCAGGGTTGCCTCCGGATCGTGAGGTGGAGTTTGGAATCGAGCTTCTACCAGGTACGGCTCCGGTATCCATCGCCCCTTATAGGATGGCATCGAAGGAGATGGTTGAACTTAAAGCTCAGATCCAAGAGCTGTTGGACCGTGGTTTTATCTGACCCAATGTATCTCCGTGGGGAGCGCCGGTGTTATTCGTGAAGAAGAAATACGGGTCCATGTGAATGTGCATTGATTACCGCCAGTTGAATAAATTGACCATCAAGAACAAGTACCCGCTGCCGAGGATAGATGATCTATTTGATCAGCTCAAAGGGGCTTCAGTCTTTTCAAAGATAGATTTGAGATCAGGATACCATCAACTTAAGGTAAAGGAAGCGGATATTCATAAGACAGCTTTTCGGACTCGCTACGGGCACTATGAATTTTTGGTAATGCTGTTTGGGTTGACAAACGCACCAGCCGCGTTCATGGATATGATGAATCAGGTTTTTCAACCCTATCTAGACCGGTTCGTTGTAGTATTCATAAACGACATTCTAGTATATTCCAAGACAGAAGAGGAGCATGATTCGCATCTTCGGGTAGTTCTACAGATTTTGAGGGAGAAGCAGTTGTACGCCAAGTTTAGCAAGTGTGAGTTTTGGTTAAAAGAAGTTACTTTTCTGGGTCATGTGGTATCTGCAGAAGGGTTAAGAGTCGATCCTCGGAAGATTGAGGCGGTGCTGGATTGGAAACTACCTAAGTCCGTGGGCGTAGATTTGAAGTTTCTTGGGATTGGCAAAGTTACTACTGAAGGTTCGTTGAAGGGTTCTCATTAATTGCGGCACCTTTAACCAAGTTGTTGAGGAAAGGGGTACCTTTTATTTGGGCTGACAAGCAGCAGGAAAGTTTCGAGAGAAGTGAAAAGGATTTTGACAGAGGCTCGGTTTTAATTTCGACTGAGGTCGAAAAGATTTTCGTAGTGTATTGTGATGCTTCTCACACGGGGTTAGGTTTGTGTCTTTGATGCAGGATGGGAAGGTTGTTGCTTTGCTTATGTCCCGGCAGATTAAGACCGCATGAGATCAACTATCCCACGCATGATTTGGAATTGGCTGCGGTGGTTTTCGCTTTAAAGATGTGGAGACATTATTTGTATGGAGAGAAGTCTGTTATCTACACCGACCACAAGAGTTTAAAATATCTTTTAACTCAGAAGGAGCTGAATCTAAGGCAGCGAAGGTGGATTGAGCTGTTGAAGGATTATGACTGCTCAATTGAATATCATCCGGGCAAGGCAAATGTGGTGGCAGATGCGTTAAGCCGAAAGGTAATATCAGATTTGAGAGCGATGTTTGCCCACCTTAGTTTATACGACAATGAAAGTCTATTAGCTGAACAGCAAGTGAAGCCGACATGGGTAAGTCAGGTTAAGGAGAAACAGTTATCGGATGATGTTTTGGGTGCTCGACTTCTGCAAGTACGGGATGGTGGAGTGGAGGATTATAGTGTGAACAGCAAGGGAGTTTTGTGTTTCCGTGGGAAGGTTTGCATGCCGAAGGATGTGGAGTTGAGGCAGATGATTCTTCAGGAAGCGCATAGTAGCCCTTACGCTATGCATCCTAGAGGGAGTAAGATGTATCAGGATATGCGTGAACAGTTTTGGTGGCCTGGATTAAAGCGAAAAGTTACGAAATTTGTGGGAAAATGTTTAACGTGTCAGCAGGTCAAAGCCGAACACCAGTTGCCTTCGGGGTTGTTGCAACCGGTGAAGATTCCACAGTGGAAATGGGAGAGGATCACTATGGACTTTGTTAGTGGGCTACCTCTCATGCCTACTAAGAAAGATTCGGTATGGGTAATTGTGGATCGGTTGAAGAAGTCTGCCCATTTCATACCTATTCGTGTCGACTATTCTCTTCAAAGATTGGCTAAGCTGTATGTGGCAGAAATTGTAAGGCTGCATGGGGTACCAGTGTCAATCATATCAGATAGAGACCCTAGATTTACGTCGCGATTCTGGAAAGCATTGCATCAAAGCCAAGGTAAAGGCTAGACTTTAGCACAAAACGTTTCATCCGCAGCATGATGGACGACCGAGAGAGTAATTCAGGTCTTGGAAGATATGTTGAGGGGATGTGTCATCGATTTCAGGGGTAGTTGGGAAGAGTTCTTACCGTTGGAAGAGTTTGCGTACAACAACAGCTACCAATCTAGTATTCAGATGGCGCCTTATGAAGCATTGTATGGACGGAAGTGTCGCACTCCCACCTGTTGGACGGAATTAGGTGAACACCATATTTTAGGTCCAGAAATGGTTGCAGAAATAGAGGAGAAAGTTAAGTTAATTCGAACTCAATTGAAGGAAGCGTCAGACAGACAGAAATTGTACGCGGATCTAAAGCGAAAAGAGATAGAGTTTGCAGTAGGTGATCGGGTCTTCTTGAAAGTTTCACCGTGGAAGAAGGTGATGAGATTTGGACGTAAGGGTAAGCTAAGTCCCAGGTTTATCGGGCCTTATCGGGTTTTGAAACGTGTGGGACCAGTAGCGTATCAGTTGGAGTTACCTTCAGAATTGAAACAAATGCATGATGTGTTGCATGTTTCGATGTTAAGACGTTACCGTTCAGATCCATCTCACGTTGTGCCGGTTGAGGAAGTTGAAGTAAGGTCAGACTTGTCTTACGAGGAGGAACCGATCTAGATCTTCATCGAGATGTCAAGGTGCTAAGAAGGAAATCAGTTCCTGTGGTCAAAGTTTTGTGGCGGAACCATGGTTCAGAAGAGGCGACGTGGGAGTCAGAGAATGCGATGCGACAGTAATACCCTCATCTCTTTTGATCAGGTAATTTCGAGGCTGAAATTTCTTTAAGGGGGTAGAACTGTAACATCCGGGATTTATGGGCTTTGCATCTTTTATGTTTTCTGCGTTTGTTGAGTTATGCCTGTTGTTTGGATGTGTTTGGGGGCCTCGGGAAGGCTCGGTGTTAAGCCAAAGTCTTGGTATAATTTTAGTTTTGGGCATTTTTAGAGGGAAGCCGAATGGGGTCAGGACTTAAGGGTTTTCTATTGCGTTTGGTGACACAAGAGGTGCAGTGGGAGAGTGGCAAAGAGACGCCACCTAGCATGCAGAGAGATGGCGTCACAAAGAGAAGCTGAGAGGGAGAGGGTTCGAAACTCTCAAGCCGCATAAGGAAGTATTATTTTAGGTTCAGGCAAGGGAGGCAGTTGGATGGTAATCAAACTCTGGAGGAGAGAGACAAGACCTGGTCAAATATTTCAAATGAAGGGTGGAGAGTGATTAGGGGAGTTTGAATTATTCAAACTAGTTTGAATAAGTGGAGGAGAGGGAATTAAGGAGTGTTTCAAGGGACGGCATGGGGATTGAGGTGAGAAGGGGTTGTTAGCCGAATTTTTGAGTAGAGTAGGGGAGGTAAGGCTTTCGGTTTTGGTAAGGGGAGTTGGTGCCGAAAATTTGATAGGTTTTATTAGCTTTTGTGTGTTAGGGGTTTTTCTTTTTGGCATTTTGGGTGTGCTCTTCTTTTAGTTCTCTTCTTGCTCTTTTTTGCCGAAAGTGCCTAGTTAATTCCAATTATTTTCTTTTACTATGACTTATAGCCGAAACTAGGGAGACCATTTGTGCATATTTCTTCTCATCTTCTTTTCTCTACTCATTTTCAAAACTCCACAACCGAAAGTAACACACTTGTCTCTTGCAATCTTGCATTTTCTTTCTTTTTCTTCTCTTATTGGTTTCTCTGGTGTTGCCAAAACTCTTAATCCTTCATTGAAGTTCTCTTGTTTTCATTTTCGGCTCTTTCATCTTATTTCTCTTCCACTCTTGTTCATTGCCGAATCTTTTCTGCCATTGTGGTTGTGCCGAATTCTCTTGGGTGCTGTTCGAATCCTCTGTGTTAAGGTAAGATTATTCCCTTTCGTTTTCCCCTTGATTAAACCAATATTCCTCCTTCTCTTGGTGAGGCTGAACCTGCCTTGTCTAATATTTAAACCTGTTTCTTTTTCTCTGTGTTTCGTCAATTAAGGGGGCTACGTGTTAGGCATCTACTTCGGATCATTCTTTGGTTTGGTTGTGAAGGGGGTTTCATCCGGGAACAAGCGTTAGCCGAACCATTTAGGTTCTAAGTCTGTGGAGCGACTAATCTCTGAACCCCATCTTTTTCGGGATTGTAAGGTAAGGGAATTCTCTCTAGTATTCTATTGGTCTATTTATCCGTTGTTCGTCGCCTTCACCCAGTTGAGTGGTTATACCATCATCTCTTTCGTAGCGATTTTTCTTGTTGACCAAGACTTTCAATGGATGCAAGAAACGTTCAAGTCGGGGAAGGGAGCAAACCTTTGGTTTCAACTCCAAAGTTTAAGAAGCAAGCGGTATCAGCAGTTTGAGATTGGCCACCGGGGTGTGGGCCAGCTTTTGAAAAGGATAAGCAGATCGCTGTGATTCCTACGAGTGAGGATGTTAGTGACATCGATAGTTTAGTTTTTCAGGTTTACAGGTGTGAAATTATCACACTATTTCCTTAGCTTTATTGATTTGTATGTGTTATGCTTGAAAGCCAAAAATAGCGGCAATGGTGATTGAGTTACCTATGTTGGGTAAACCAGGAAAACCAGTCGATTATATTATACTCATGTGTTATTGATATTTGCGGATAACTTTGATTGTGGGTGTATGCCAAGTACTATATGTATCATATCATGTAACCTATCTTTTATATTATGTGGCATGTGCATGGGGTATTGGGATGAAAATGATTTAAAGGGGAAGTGTATATTGGTGACTATGTCACAATTAATGATGGCGTGGTGCCTCATTGTGGATTTGGTGATTTAATCACGTGCGGAATCAGTGGCTAGGCCACTTATGTGGACTTTGAGCAGTGTGTCTGTCAGCATGACTGCCAAAGAGGTGTGTAGCGGATGGAGGGTTGATTGTAGAAATCCCCAGGTGTGTATGAGGATAGACATACGGAGCGGTGTGTAGAGGATGGAATATTAGGTTGGGCTGGGCTATCATATTGATTACTTGTGCATGATGTGGGAATCTGATAATGGTTTGGAGCTCAAGCCCACTTGTGGAATTTTGTGAGCTAATTGCACATTGAGTCTGGTGACTCACTCTGTTTTCTTAACAAATTGCAGGTAACTCATGATTCTTTGGACTGGGTTAGATTGGACTCGAGGTGGCCACACTGGGGTTCTTTTATTAAACTTTATCTGAATTATTAATTGCTATTTTCTTTCGGGATATTTCTTTTTATATGTAATAAGGCCACTTCAGATTTGGTAAATTTTGGACTTTTAAGTTGGATTTTTTCATTCATTAATTATGAACTATACGATCTATCAAAAATAATCAAAAGTTTCTTTGCAAACTCGTTTAAACCTACTTCCTACGAAATTAAAGATTTTGTTGAATAATTCATAAATCGAAAGAGAGCTAAGTTTTGTTTTTTTCTCAAATATTACCTAATCGCTAGACTAGCTAAATACCTTTTTACTTAATTAATGGGTTTTTTTAGTTATGTCATTTAATTTGATTTTTATTAGAGAAATTTTCTAGAACTTATACAACCTTTCAAACCCTTTTTCCTAGTGACATGCCAGATCCGGTCGTGGTGTTTGGGCCGGGTTTGGGGTGTTACACTTACTCCCTTTCTTTTCCCTTATCTTATAGTGTCAAAGAGTCGGGACGGGATACGAATATAATTGGAAGATCATCCACACTATCAGCTCAATCTCGGTATATCTAGACTTAGTATAATGAGTATGGCATGTATAGGGGCTAGACTAGGTGAATTGTTTTGTTGTTTTGGCCAAATATGTATTGGCTCCTTTAAAGATGAACTCTTTTGTATATTGCCATAGTTGATGGCTCATTATTACTAATTTATGAAAAGAAGAAGTTATTCATAGAAGTGTATGTTGCAAATTTGGGTTATCTACTGATTTGTTGAATGGGACTATGTTGTGTGAGCTAGGGTGATAAAAAGAGCTTGGCAAATAGCCTTGTTCTTGTCCACACGGGTAGGCACACGGGCGTGTGTCTAGGCCGTGTGTGACACACGGTCAATTCGATGGGTGTGTGATCAGGCCGTGTGTCCCATTGAATGTTAGAATTGCAAGTTAGTAAGCTCAGTAGTAAACACACGGGCAGAGACACGGCCGTGTGTCTCAGCCGTGTGGGAGGCACGACCACAGACATGGGTGTGTGCCCAGGCCGTGTGAAGTCTGCACCTTGAAGTTGGAATTTAATTCGACACAGGGTCTAAGGACACGGGCGTGTGCCTTGGCCGTGTGACCATAGTGAGATGATGATGTCATAAACAGAATGCCAAGGTTTTGGCACACAGGCTAAGACACGGGCGTGTCTTAGCGGTACACGAGCGTGTCCCTTGAGCAGCACGAGCGTGTGACCCCTTTTCAGGCAAAATTTTTCTAAGTGAGTAAAAGTTCCCAGATTGATTTAGAAACCTTCCAGAAGTATGTTTAAGGCCTCGTAGGCCCATTATAAGGATGTTAGATATGTGAATGGAAAAGTTTTAATTTGGAATGAAATTTGATAACCTAAAGTTGTTTGACCATGTGAGTTAAGTACGGTAACGCCTTGTACTCGGTTCAGGCGTAGAATACGGGTAAGGAGTGTTACATTTAGTGGTATCAGAGCTATGATTTAGTCGGTTCTCGGACTACTGTAGCGTGTGGTGACTTCTGACAATTCTAAACTTTTTTTATATAGTAAATGGATCCCGATCGAGCGGCTGCTGATGACGCAGCTAGTAACGTGCCGGCTCCTGCGCAAGGGACCGCGCCTGTAGAGAGTGGACCCGAGACTAAGGGTCAAGGAGAAGAGGCCCAGAAAGCCTTTCTCCAAATGATGAGTAACTGGTACACGGAGTATGTACGAGGAAACCCTAATGTTCAACCTCCTCCACCCCCTCCTATACCTCAGCCAGTTCCAGTGGCTCCTCAAGGTATAGATTTAGTGAGAATAACTAAGCCCCCGGTAGATAAGATTCGGAAGCAAGGGGCCGAAGAATTCAGAGCTAATATAGATGATGACCCTAAGAGGGTGGAGTTATGGCTTGAGAACTCAATGAGGGTATTTGATGAACTCTCCTGCACACCTGAGGAGAGTTTAAAATGCTGTTGTGTCTTTCTTTGAGGACTCAAAGATACCATTGGTGGAAAATGTTGACGTCAGTGGTTCCAAGGGATAGAGTGATGTGGGACTTCTTTTTGAAAAAGTTCCGAAATAAGTATATAAGCTAAAGATTTGTGGACCAGAAACGGAAAGAATTCCTTAAATTGAAGCAAGGAAAAAATGTCTATGGTGGAATATGAGCGCGAGTTTGTTAGGCTCAGCAAGTATGCACAAGAGTGTGTGTCTACAGAAGCTATCTTATGCAAGAGGTTTAAAGATGGGCTGAATGAGGATATCAGGCTTCTAGTTGGGATTTTGGAGTTAAAAGAGTTTGTAGTGTTGGTTGATAGGGCATGTAAGGCCGAAGAACTGAATAAGGAGAAGAGGAAAGCCGTGAGTGAGGCTAGAGATGCAAGAAAAAGGCCAATGAGTAAATCATACCAAGTTCAATCGAAGAGGTCCAAGGAGTTGAACCCTTGGACGACTGCATCAGTTGGGTATACACGTCGAGATCGAGGTAACACATACTCGGGCTCGAGAGTTCAAGCCACTTCGATGGCAAGTGTGGGCAATCCGAAGTCCAAATCGGAGTGTCCAAATTGTGGTAGGTAACACACTGGGGAGTGTTGGGGAAACAACTGAAATTGTAATAAATGTTGTTCCCCCGACCATTTTATCCGGAATTGTCCAGAGAGGGAGGAGAAGGAAAGAAAGCAAGAAGTGAGATTAAGCAATGTATCTTAGAGGGGTAGATCACAAAAGAACCCGGGAGGTGGGACCAGTAGTAGAAGTACGCCTTGAGACTCTACTGTGAGACCGAAGGGTCGGGCACCTGCAAGGACCTATGCCATTCGCGCTCACGAAGAGGCATCATCTTCGAATGTGATAACGGGAACTTTTTCTCTTCATGACAACTCTGTTATTGCTTTGATTGATCCGGGATCTACCCATTCTTACATTTGCATGAAACTGGCATCTAGTATGAGCATGATTGTTGAGTCTACGGAATTTTTAGTAAAAGTGTCAAACCCGTTAGGGAAACATGTGCTAGTTGACAAGGTGTGTAGGAATTGTCCTTTGACAAGAGGTCATTGTTTTCCGGTAAACCTTATGTTGTTGCCGTTTGATGAATTTGACTTGATTCTTGGTATGGATTGGTTGACTGTTCATAATGTTTTAGTGAACTTTGGTAGCAAGTTTATTGAATTGAAATGTGAAAATGGATATGTCATTCGGGTTGAATCAGGTAAATCGGATAGTTTGCCTGTGATAATTTCAACTATGGTAGCCGAAAAATACTTGAGGAAAGGATACGAGTCTTATCTCGCCTTTGTGCTGAATACTCAAGAGTCAGAGGTAAAGATTGAATCAGTGCCGGTGGTATGTGAGTATCTAAATGTGTTCCCAGAGGAGTTACCCGAATTGCCTCCAGTTAGAGAGGTCAAATTTGGAATTGAGTTAATTCCGGGTACGGCACCTATATCGGTTGCTCTGTATAGGATGGCACCATTAGAATTGAAAGAATTGAAGGTTCAATTGCAAGAGTTAACGGACAAGGGTTTTGCGAGACTGAGCTATTCACCGTGGGGTGCTCCGGTACTTTTTGTGAAGAAGAAAGACGGGTCGATGAGATTGTGTATAGACTACAGACAGCTCAATAAGGTGACAGTGAAGAATAAGTATCCTTTACCAAGGATAGATGATCTATTCGACCAACTGAAGGGCACTACGGTGTTCTCTAAGATAGACTTAAGGTCTGGCTATTACCAGTTGAGAGTTAAGGAGCAAGATGTGCCGAAAACTGCATTTCGGACGAGGTATGGCCACTATGAGTTTCTTGTCATGCCATTTGGCCTAACGAATGCTCCTGCAATTTTTATGGATTTAATGAACCATGTCTTTTGACCGTATTTAGATAAATTTGTGGTTGTTTTTATTGATGACATATTGATTTATTCTCGGAATGAGAGTGATCATGCAGAGCACCTAAGAATCGTTTTGCAAACTTTAAGAGACAAACAGTTGTATGCTAAATTTAGCAAGAGTGAGTTTTGGCTCCGAGAGGTTGGATTTCTAGGACACATTATGTCGGGTGATGGTATTAGAGTTGACCCGAGTAAGATCTCGGCTATTGTGGAGTGGAAACCGCCAAGGAATGTGTCGGAAGTCAGAAGCTTTTTGGGTTTAGCGGGGTACTACAGACGGTTCATAAAAGGGTTTTCCATGATTGCTACCCCGATGATAAAATTGTTGCATAAATATGTTAAGTTCGAATGGACTGAGAAATGTCAACAGAGTTTCGAGAGATTGAAAGCATTGTTGACTGAGGCGCCGGTTTTAGTACAACCTGAGTCGGGGAAGGAGTTTGTAGTATACAGTGATGTATCATTTAATGGTCTTGGTTGTGTGTTAATGCAAGAAGGTAAGGTAGTCACTTATGCCTTTAGACAGCTAAAACCGCATGAGAAGAATTATTCGACCCATGATTTGGAGTTGGCTACGATTGTTTTCGCATTAAAGATTTGGCGGCATTATTTATATGGTGAGAAGTGTCGAATCTTCACCGATCATAAGAGTTTGAAGTACTTGATGGATCAAAAGGATTTGAATTTGCGACAACGACGGTGGCTCGAATTATTGAAGGATTATGAGCTAGTAATTGATTACCATCCGGGGAAGGCGAATGTGGTTGCGGATGCCTTGAGTAGGAAATCCATGTATGCTTTGAGAGCTATGAGTACTAGCTTAGCGTTATCTGAGGATGGTGCTATATTAGCCGAGTTGAAGGCTAGACCATTATTTATTCAATAGATATGTGAGGCTCAAAAGAATGATAATGAGATGCAAGCTAAGAGAGCTAAGTGTGAATCAGGAAATGATTCTGAATTCCGAGTGAGTTCATATGGTTGTTTGATGTTTCGTGACAGGATTTGGGTACCTAAGGATGATGAGTTGATCTGAAAAATATTAAATGAAGCACATAGTGGTTACTTGTCAGTACATCCCGGTAGCACGAAAATGTATAATGATTTGAAGAAATTTTATTGGTGGCCGGGTATGAAAAGAGACATCTCTGAGTTTGTGACCAGATGTTTGATCTGTCAACAAGTGAAAGCCGAGCATCAAGTCCCTTTGGGATTACTTCAGCCGGTGATGGTTCCCAAGTGGAAGTGGGACCGGATCACCATGGATTTTGTAACAGGGTTGCCTATGACTCCGAGAAAGAAAGATGCAGTGTGGGTTGTTGTTGATAGACTAACGAAGTCGGCTCACTTAATACCGGTGTGAATATATTATTCGCTTGATAAGCTGGCTGAGCTGTATATTACTGAGGTAGTGAGACTTCATGGGGTGCCTATATCTATTATCTCAAATAGAGATCCGAGATTTACCTCGAGATTTTGGAAGAAGTTACAGGAAGCCTTAGGTACAAGGTTGAATTTTAGTACTGCGTTCCATCCTCAAACTGACGGCCAATCTGAAAGAGTAATTCAAGTTCTTGAGGATATGCTCCGATGCTGTGTGTTAGAGTTTGGAGGTAGTTGGGAAAGATATCTACCTTTGGTTGAGTTTGCTTATAACAACAGTTATCAATCGAGTATACGAATGGCACCATACGAAGCTTTATATGGTCGCAAGTGCCGAACTCCTTTGTATTGGACCGAGCTTGGTGAGAAGCAAATTCATGGGGTCAATCTAGTTAAAGAGACCGAGGAGAAAGTGAAAGTGATTCGTGATAGTCTGAAAAGTCGCCGGACCGAAAAAAAGTCGACGGATTTGAAAAGAAAAGAAATTGAGTTTCAAGTGGGCGATAAAGTATTTCTGAAAGTATCCCCGTGGAAGAAAATATTGAGATTTGGTCAGAAGGGCAAATTGAGTCCACGATTCATAGGGCCGTATGAGGTTACCAAAAGGATTGGGCCAGTGGCATATCGGTTGGCTTTGCCGGTAGAGTTAGAGAAAATACATAACGTATTCCATGTGTCAATATTGCGACGATATCGTTCCGACCCTTCGCATATGATTCCCCAAACAAAAATTGAGATACGATCAGACATGACGTATGAAGAAGAGCCAATTAAGATTATGGCTCGAGAAGTGAAATAGTTGAGGAATAAGAGCATAGCTTTAGTAAAGGTGTTATGGAAAAAACACTGTGTAGAAGAAGCTACGTGGGAACCGGAGGAAGCCATGAGAGATCAATATCCAAACCTTTTTACTGGTAAGATTTTCGGGGATGAAAATCTCTAAAGGAGGGGAGAGTTGTAAGAGCTCGATTCTGGGGCTAGTCAAAACAGTGGTCTCGGTATCACTAATCCGAGGTTGAGGAAAATTATTTTGGTATTATTTTATGTGTTATAACATGTTTATAATAATGCATGGGAATTTTGGTGCTTTAATTTTAACGATTGAATGCTTAATTGTGAAAAAGGACTAAATCGCATAAAGTGCGAAAGTTCTATTTTTCAAGGTAGAGGTGTCTAATAGCCATGGAATATTAAATTGAAAGTCCTTAAAGTGCAATTAGGCCATATAGAGTGTGTTGGTCGGCCATAGGAAGCAAGGGGACAAGAGCATTAATTTTAGTCAAAATTTGGTGACATTAGGTGATAAAAAAATGAATAAAAGAATTGTCATCTTTTACTATTCACACTTCTTCTCCACCGAAAATTGAAGAGAGAATAGGGGTTTTTGAAGTTAAAATTTTTAGCTACATCTCATCCTTGCAAGTAAGTCATTTTGATGATTATTTTTGATGATTTTTGTACTTTTAGAGTCCCCAAAGCTTAAGCTAGCTAATGAGAGGACTAATTTGTTAAATGGTTGAAAGTTTAGGGACTTTCCATGAGAGTGTTAATGTTGTTTGCTGAGTTTTTATGGAGGAAAATGAATGATAGTGAGTTATGGAACAACTTTTGTGAAAGGTGTTAGCATGAAAACACCTAAAAAGGACTTGAATGCAAAGATTGAAATTGTGTAATAAATGCATGAAATAAATGGTTTTTTGAGTTGTTATAAGAGGAATAAATGTTCAGCTAGGCTTGTTTAATGAGAAAATGTGTTGAAAAATGATTTACGAGCCTAGGGGCAAAATCATAATTTTTCCATAGTACAAGGGCAAAATGGTCATTTTTGCCTAAGTAGAGATTATGATGTATTATGATTTATAAAGTGATTAAATGAGTGAATTTCACTATTATAGATCAAGAAGAGCGTGGAATCAACCTTGACCAAGGAAAAGGCAAGGTTATGGAATAGACTGTTGATTAACACATTTTGCACCGAGGTAAGTGTATGTGTAAACGATGCATCTTATATACATATGTTGTTGCTCATTGGTGCATTATATGATTGAGAATATTTACGATTCTAAATGGATTGAATTTGGTCGATAATGAATTAGATTTGAAAATGTGGAATATTATCCGTAGTAATTAATAGTGGGTTGTGTAACACCCCTAACCCGAAACCGTCGCCGGAATAGGGTTAAGAGGCATTACCGGACAATAGAATCATTTCACAACCCATTTACGACACAAAGTCAATCATCATCATAATACATCAAACATAAACAATTAGTCCCTTTTTAAGGCGTATAAGACCTTAAACACATGCTAGGGAGGGGTCGGGACTAAACCGAAACACATACAAAAACTTTTCAAAATTTAAAAACTTGTCTAGGTTTCAGGGGATACACGCCCGTGTGGGAAAACCGTGTGCCTCCCATGGCAGCTGGACACCCCAGTGTGTCCTCCCCGTGGTCGAATCTGACCTCACATCCACGGCCACCAAGCACGTCTGTGTGCCTTGGCCGTGGTCGAATCTGACTTTACACCCACGGCCACCCAGTACCCCGTGTGCTAAGGCTGTGTACTCTTAGGCCATATTCTGACTTTCTCACACGGCGACTAGGCACGCCCGTGTCTTGGCCGTGTGCTATTAAGCTAGCTACTGACTTAGCCCCACGGTCACTAGGCACGCCCGTGTGCCACAACCATGTGGCTCAATTAGGCCATTTGCAAGGCCAAAATGCCACCCACATGGGTCAATCCTACAAGCACATTTGAGCATCTTTATACACACAATTTGGAAACCAATTTCATGTCCAACAATCATCATATCATCACATAGAATCTCATTTCTAAGCATGCCATTTTATACAACCAAATTACATGTAAATCTAGGTATAAATCATCCATAACCTCACTAAATCACTAAGGTATTAATTCATCATTGAATTCACAATTCATATGCTAATTCATTACCATCATGCCATATCAAAATATGCACCAAATACCATATTCATTCATGCACATTACCAACACTTAGCTAGCCACATCACATGGCTATTTACACATCTCAAATATGATTCAAAACAACTAGCCTATACATGCCATATTTCAACTATGTACATCTTTCAAAAAGTACCAAAATAGAATGTCGATAGTGTGATTGAGATGCTGATGATTCCTGGATCCGAGCATGCTTTAATGACTTCGCAGCGAGAGAAACAAATCACACAAAGAAGCTTTCAAAGCTTAGTAAGTTCGTAACATGATACATTATAATAAAACAAATCATCACATAGATTATTCCACATATACATATATATATATATATCATGCCATCCAAAACTAAAATGCTCATTTAACATTTCATAATCTCATTCATTGATTCATCAACAACATATGTTCCGAGCGTACCTTAGTCAACACCTAGTAGTCAATTACATTTGCTACTCAATACTCACTTTTCCCTTTCGATCCACTTCCGCCTCTTCTTTAATTAGATCGCACACTTAGTGCCCCGATATTTAGCCGAAGCTTAATTATCATCGCACACATAGTGCATTTATATCAAACCGCTCTTCAATCGGTATCGTACACACAGTGCCAACCACAAAGTCGAAGCTTATATTATTTCGCACACACAGTGCTGATCATCTCGATCACGTTTTCGAATACGTACACTTAGTGCCATATAACTCAACTCAACTCTCACATAGCATCCACATTTCAATATCATTATAACATTCATTTCATAACATTTAACTTAACTAAATGTTCGTATTGTGTTTGAACTTACCTCGGACGTTGAACTATCGATACGGTCGGTCAATCGAGCACTTTATATTTGCCTCGATCTCGATCCGAACCTCTCCTTTCTTGGTCTATACACATTCAAATTCAATCCATTCAATCACCAAATCATTCATTTTAGTCCAAACACACATATTTAGGGCATTTTACAAAATAGCCCTCACATTTTTACATTTCGACACTTTAGTCCCTCTTTCACAAAATCATCAAATTCACATAATTAGCTTGCACCCATGCCTAGCCGAATTCTCACTATATTCATACAAGCCCACACCTTTCATTTATTTCACATTTTAATCCTTCAAAATGCTATTTTCTCAATTTAGC
Organism: Gossypium sturtianum; assembly: GCA_025698515.1. Lineage (NCBI taxonomy): Eukaryota > Viridiplantae > Streptophyta > Magnoliopsida > Malvales > Malvaceae > Gossypium > Gossypium sturtianum. The sequence goes on along the minus strand of CM046947.1, from coordinate 72,941,580 downwards.
CCTAATTAGCTAAATTCATCAAAAGTTTAAGAATAAAACATGTTCATTAAACACATATATTTCATTTAACACCAACACTCATCACAAAGCTTACCATTTCATCAATGGCACATTTTATAAAAATCATCAATTCACAAAATTTAAGCATGGGTTTTGTAGAGCACAAAGCAACGATTCAAAAACGTAGAAATTATCAAAAACCTATCTCAAACATACCTTGAATCAAGCTTAACATCAACCGAAACCTAGCTTTCTTTTTCCTTTCTTCTTCTTTGCTAATTCGGTCAAAATGGATGCATAAAAGATGACCACTTTCATCTTTTTGTTTTATTATTACATTTTAATACATAAATGACATATCTAACCTTTTTATTATCATAAAGGACAAATTAACATTATGGTTTATAAGTCATTTAACCATCCACTAACTTAAAAATGGACTATTTGCCTCATAAATCCTCCACCTTAAAAAGCCATCCACAATTTGACACTTAAAAATCAGCACACAGCTTTTACACCTTATACAATTAAGTCCTTTTCGCAAATTAAACACACAATCGATAAAATTTTCACACAAAAATTTCACACAGACTAAATCACATGCTGTAAACACAGAAAATAATATTAAAATATTATTCCAACCTCGAATTTATGTTCTCGAAACCACTATTTTAACTAGGGTCTAAATCGGGCTATTACAACTCTCCCCCCTTTGGGATTTTCGTCCCCGAAAATCTTACCAGTGAATAGGTGTGGATATTGCTCTCTCATAATGATCTCAGGCTCCCACGTATCCTCTTCAACACCGTGTTTATGCCATAATACTTTCACTAAATAGATTTTCTTATTTCTCAACTCTTTGGTCTCACATGCCACAATTTGGATCGGTTCTTCACTATACGAAAAGTCTGACTGAATCTCAACCTCAGTAGGAGCAATCACATGAGACGGGTCTGATCTGTACCGTCGAAGCATTGACACATGAAACACGTTATGAATCTTTTCTAACTCAGGTGGCAACATCAATCTGTAAGCAACTGACCCAACTTGCTCAATGATCTCATACAGTCCGATGAATCTCGAACTCATCTTGCCTTTCCGTCCAAATCGAAGTATTTTTTTTCCACAAAGATACTTTCAAAAACACTTTATCGCCGACTTTGAATTCAATATCTTTTCGTTTAAAATCTGCATAAGACTTTTGATGATCTGAAGCCGCTTTCAAACTGTCACGAATTACTTTCACTTTCTGTTCAGTCTCTTTTATCAGATCAACCCGTGAATCTTATTCTCACTAAACTCAGTCCAATACAATGGAGTTCTACACTTTCGACCATAAAGAGCCTCATATGGTGCCATTTTAATGCTAGATTGAAAATTGTTATTATATGCAAACTCAATCAATGATAAATGCTTTCCCCACGTACTTTCAAATTCAAGTATGCAACATCTCAGCATGTCTTCAAGAATCTGAATGATTCGTTCGGATTGACCATCTGTTTGCGGATGAAAAGTAGTACTAAAATGCAATTTCGTGCCTAAAGCATCTTGTAATTTCTTCCAAAATCATGAGGTAATTCTCGGATCTCTGTCAGACACTATAGATAATGGTACTCTGTGCAATTTCACAATCTCATCGATATACAGTTCAGCTAACTTATCTAAAGAATAATCGATTCTTACCGGAACGAAATGAGCTGATTTCGTCAATTTGTCCACTATCACCCAGATTGCATCTTTCTTACTCAGAGATAAGGGCAAACCCGACACGAAGTCCATCGTAATTCTCTCCCATTTCCACTCAGGAATCATAATCGGTTGTAACAAACCAGACGAAACTTGATGTTCAAATTTTTGACTTTGCGACAAATTAAACATTTCGACACAAAGTCGAGATGTCTCGTTTCATACCATGCCACCAATAAAAGCTATTTGAGATCATTATACATTTTCGCACTCCCGGGATGTACAGTTAATGGACTATTATGAGCTTCATTCAAAATCATCGAAATTAACTCTGAATTTCTCAGAACACAAATCCGATCTCTAAATCTCAAACAATCATCACTATCAACTCGAAATTCTAATTCAGCGTTCGATTCACATTGAGTTCTTTTAGCCATCATTTCAACATCATTTTTCTGATCATTACAAATCTGATGTACAAACATCGGCTTTATTTTTAACTCAGCTATAATTGCACTATCATAACACAAATCTATTTGAGTACTCATAGCTCACAAAGCATATAACGATTTCCGACTCAAAGCATCAGCTACAACATTAGCTTTACCCGGGTGATAATCTATCACAAGTTCATAATCTTTCAACAATTCTAACCATCTTCTCTGTCGCAAATTCAAATCTTTTTGAGTCATCAAATACTTTAAGCTCTTATGATCAGTATAGATGTGACATTTTTCCCCAAACAGATAATGACGCCAAATATTCAATGCGAACATGATTACAGCCAATTCAAGGTCATGTGTTCGGTAGTTCTTTTCATGCGGCTTTAGCTTCCTCGAAGCATAAGCAATAACTTTACCTTCTTGCATCAGCACACACCCCAAATCATTCAACGATGCATCACTGTAGACTATGAATTCTTTTCCCGATTCCTATTGAACTAACACTGGCGCTTCCGTCAACAACACTTTCAACTGCTCAAAACTCTGATGACACTTTTCAGACCATTCAAATTTAACATCTTTTTATAGCAACTTCGTCAACGGAGTCGCAATCATCGATAAGCCTTTCACAAACCATCTATAATATCCCGCTAGTCCTAGAAAACTACGGACTTCAGACACATTTCTCGGAGGCTTCCATTGTAATATAGCAGAGATTTTACTAGGATCAACTCGTATCCCGGCAGCTGACACAATATGCCCCAGAAAACCAACTTCACACAACCAAAATTCACATTTACTAAACTTAGCATACAATTGTTTCTCACGCAGAGTTTATAGCACAGTTCTCAAATGCTCAGCATGTTGCGTCTCATCACACGAATAGATCAAAATATCATCAATGCCACCACAAAGCGATCCAAATACGATCTAAATATCTGATTCATCAGATCCATAAACACTGCAGGTGCATTTGTTAGTCCGAAAGGCATCACCAAGAATTCATAATGTCCATACCTCGTTCTGAAAGCGGTCTTCGGCACATTAGATTCTTTAACTCTTAACTGATAGTAACCAGATCTCAAGTCTACCTTTGAAAACACTTTAGCTCCCTTCAGCTGATCAAACAAATCATCAATACGAGGCAACGGATATTTGTTCTTTATCGTCACTTTATTCAATTGTCGATAATCAATACACATTCTCATAGTTCCATCTTTCTTTTTCACAAATAATACAGGAGCTCCCCAAGGTGAGAAACTCGGTCGTGCAAATCCTCTATCAGTTAATTCTTGCAACTGCGACTTTAACTCTTTCAATTCTGTTGGTGCCATTCTATACGGAGCTATAAAAATGGGAGTGGTCCCCGGCACTAATTCAATACCAAATTCAACTTCCCAAATTGGAGGTAATCCCGATAACTCTTATGGAAACACATCTGGAAACTCACATACCACAGGCACAGATTCAACTTTCTTTTCCGACACTTTTGTATCAATCACGTACGCCAAATAAGCTTCACAACCCTTTTTCACATAGTTCATAGCTTTCATCGTAGATAAAATAGTTGGTAATCCTTTCATATCATTGGATTCTATTCGAACTAGCTCACCATTCTAACTTTTCAACTTAATACTCTTTCTTTTACAATTCACGATGGCATTATGCAAAGTAAGCCAATCCATACCCAGAATTATATCAAACTCATCGAATGGTAGTAACATCAAATTAACCGGAAAATAAGCATCCCGAAACATCAATGGACAATTCTTGCACACATTATCCACCAAAATACACTTGCCTAAGGGGTTCGACACTCTAACCACAAATTCAGTAGACTAAACAGGTAGATTCTTATTTAATACTAAGTTCATACACACATAGGAATGAGTTGATCCTGGATCTATCAATGCAATGACATTAGTATCAAATAAAGTGAAAGTACCAGTGATGACGTCTGGAGATGATGCTTCCTCTCGCGCACGTATAGCATAGGCTCGGGCAGGTGCTCTCGCTTCTGACCTCACAGCTGTGTCAGTAGTCCCCCTTTGGCTTCCACTCACACTTGTGGTGTTTCTGGGTGGTCTACCTCTAGCCGTTACATTACTCGGTCTTTCATTCTGAACATTTTCCTCTTTGACCATCTTTGGGCAATCTCAAATAAAATGATCTCTGGACCCACATCTATAACAAACTCTATTGTTGTACTTGCCCCAACATTCTCCCACATGTCGCCTTCCACACTGTCTACACTCACGTTTATTGCCTTTGGCACTATCGACACTTGATTCCATTGGAGCTTGAATTCTCGGACCAACACTTAGTCTTGCGCGATCTCTATTTGGATGCCCAAACGATGCATTTGATCGGTCGCTTGCATCTCTGAATCTCTTCGTTGAAGGTTGAGAGAACTTATTCATTGATCTCTTCCTTTCATCACGAGCCTCAGAATCGGCTTTCTTCTTTTCTTTACTGAGCTCCTCAGCTTTGCATGCTCTTTCGACTAACACAACAAATTCATTTATATCAAGTATCCCAACTAACAATTTAATGTCTTCATTCAATCCCTCTATGAAACGTTTGCACATAGTTGCTTCAGTCGAAACACATTCCCTCGCGTATTGACTCAGTCTTACAAATTCCCGTTCGTACTCAGTAACAGACAAACGGCCCTATTTAAATTCTAGAAACTCTTTACGTTTTTGATCAATGAAGCGTTGACTGATATACTTCTTTCTGAACTCAACTTGAAAGAAGTCCCAGGTGATTCTCACTCTCAGAACCACAGATATCAATGTTTTCCTCCAGTTATAAGCCGTGTCTCTCAACAAGGAAACTGCACACTTAATGCACTCATCAGGGTTCAATGACATCTCGTCGAATACTCTGATTGTATTCTCAAGCCAAAACTCAGCTCGCTCAGCATCGTCATCAGATGTAGCCCTAAACTCCTCGGCCCCATATTTTTGAATCTTGTTTACAGGTGGTTTATTCAATCTGATCGAATCTACAACTTGTGGCACAATAGGTACTTGTAGGGGTGGAGGTTGTGAAGCAGCCGGATCCGTTCAAACGAACTCCGAAAACCACTCACTCATCATTCGAAAGAAGGCTTGCTTAGCCTCTCCTCCCTCACTACTATCATTCGGCCTAGATGTGGTCGGCGCTGTCCCTTGAGCGGGAGCAGGCGCTTTACTCTCTACGTCATCAGCAACTGCTCGATCAGGATCCATTACTATAATAAAACACATTTTCGACTGTCAGTATTCATCACACTATCACAATTTCATATATGGCATGTATAGCTAGACTCACACACGCTACGTTAGTCCGAGAATTGGCTAAATCGTAGCTCTGATACCAATAAAATGTAACACCCCTAACCTGAAACCGTCACCGGAATAGGGTTAAGAGGCATTACCGGACAATAGAATCATTTCACAACCCATTTACGACACAAAGTCAATCATCATCATAATACATCAAACATAAACAATTAGTCCCTTTTTAAGGCGTATAAGACCTTAAACACATGCTAGGGAGGGGTCGAGACTAAACCGAAACACATACAGAAACTTTTTGAAATTTAAAAACTTTTCTAGGTTTCAGGGGATACACGCCCGTGTGGGCAAACCGTGTGCCTCCCACGGCAACTAGACACCCCGTGTGTCCTCCTTGTGGTCGAATCTGACCTCACATCCATGGCCACCAAGCACGCTCGTGTGCCTTGGCCATGGTCGAATCTGACTTTACACCCACGGCCACCCAGTACCCCGTGTGCTAAGGTCGTGTACTCTTAGGCCATATTCTGACTTTCTCACTCGGCGACTAGGCACGCCCGTGTCTTGGCCGTGTGCTATTAAGCTAGCTACTGACTTAGCCCCACGGTCACTAGGTACGCCCGTGTGCCACAACCGTGTGGCTCAATCAGGCCATTTGCAAGGCCAAAATGCCACCCACATGAGTCAATCCTACAAGCACATTTGAGCATCTTTATACACACAATTTGGCAACCAATTTCATGTCCAACAATCATCATATCATCACATAGAATCTCATTTCTAAGCATGCCATTTTATACAACAAAATTACATGTAAATCTAGGTATAAATCATCCATAACCTCACTAAATCACTAAGGTATTAATTCATCATTGAATTCACAATTCATATGCTAATTCATTACCATCATGCCATATCAAAATATGCACCAAATACCATATTCATTCATGCACATTACCAACACTTAGCTAGCCACATCACATGGCTATTTACACATCTCAAATATGATTCAAAACAACTAGCCTATACATGCCATATTTCAACTATGTACATCTTTCCAAAAGTACCAAAATAGAATGTCGATAGTGTGATTGAGATGCTGATGATTCCTGGATCCGAGCAAGCTTTATTGACACTACAAAGCAGAGAAACAAATCACACAGTAAGCTTTCAAAGCTTAGTAAGTTCGTAACATGATACATTATAATAAAACAAATCATCACATAGATTATTCCACATATACATATATATATATATATCATGCCATCCAAAACTAAAATGTTCATTTAACATTTCATAATCTCATTCATGGATTCATCAACCACATAGGTTCTGAGCGTACCTTAGTCAACACCTAGTAGCCAATTACATTTGCTACTCAATACTCACTTTTCCCTTTCGATCCACTTCCGTCTCTTCTTTAATTCGATCGCACACTTAGTGCCCCGATATTTAGCCGAAGCTTAATTATCATCGCACACATAGTGCATTTATATCAAACCGCTCTTCAATCGGTATCGCACACACAGTGCCAACCACAAAGTCAAAGCTTATATTATTTTGCCACACAGTGTTGATCATCTCGATCACGTTTTCGAATACGCACACTTAGTGCCACATAACTCAACTCAACTCTCACATAGTATCCACATTTCAATATCATTATAACATTCATTTCATAACATTTAACTTAACTAAATGTTCGTATTGTGTCCGAACATACCTCGGACGTTGAACTATCGATACGGTCGGTCAATCGAGCACTTTATCTTTGCCTCGATCTCGATCCAAACCTCTCCTTTCTTGGTCTATACACATTCAATCCATTCAATCACCAAATCATTCATTTTAGTCCAAACACACATATTTAGGGCATTTTACAAAATAGCCCTAACATTTTTACATTTTGACACTTTAGTCCCTCTTTCACAAAATCATCAAATTCACATAATTAGCTTGCACCCATGCCTAGCCAAATTCTCACTATATTCATACAAGCCCACACCTTTCATTTATTTCACATTTTAATCCTTCAAAATGTTATTTTCTCAAATTAGCCCTAATTAGCTAAATTCATCAAAAGTTCAAGAATAAAACATGTTCATTAAACACATATCTTTCATTTAACACCAACACTCATCACAAAGCTTACCATTTCATCAATGGAACATTTTATAAAAATCATCAATTCACAAAATTTAAGCATGGGTTTTGTAGAGCACAAAGCAACGATTACAAAAACGTAAAAATTATCAAAAACCGAGCTCAAACATACCTTGAATCAAGCTTAATATCAACCGAAACCTAGATTTATTTTTCCTTTCTTCTTCTTTGCTAATTCGGTCAAAATGGATGCTTAAAAGATGACCACTTTCATCTTTTTGTTTTATTATTATTACATTTTAATACATAAATGACATATCTAACGTTTTTATTATCATAAAGGACAAATTAACATTATGGTTTATAAGTCATTTAACCATCCACTAACTTAAAAATGGACTATTTGCCTCATAAAGCCTCCACCTTAAAAAGCCATCCACAATTTGACACTTAAGAATTAGCACACAGCTTTTACACCTTATACAATTAAGTCCTTTTCGCAAATTAAACACACAATCGATAAAATTTTCACACAAAAATTTCACACAGACTAAATCACATGCTGTAAACACAGAAAATAATATTAAAATATTATTTCGACCTCAAATTTGTGGTCTCAAAACCACTATTTAGACTATGGTCTAAACCGGGCTGTTACAGGCTGTGTGCGACACCACATTAATTATTCTTGTTGGTGGGCTATGTGCGATACCACCTTCTCACTTATTCACGATGGGATGTGTGCGATACCATCGTTTGCATGAACATTTGGTGGGCTATGTGCGATACCACCGTACTTATTCTTGTTGGTGGGCTATGTAGGATACCACCCTGTTAAAGATTAATGGTGGGATAAGTACGAAACCACCGAGTGCTTAGTATTACTAAGAATGGCTTATTATGAAATTGTGATGTGTTGTTCATGTGATCATGTGGTGATAAGTGCAGGGATATATGTTAAATAATACGAACATTTGGCTTGTGATATGGCTGGAATGTGGTAAGAGATGAAACGAGTAAGCATGATCTTAGAATATGGAATGTTCTTATTTATTATGAAATTCTATTTATTGATTGGCACATATTATGATGTTTATTGTTTACATGTAAACTTACTAAGCTTAAAGCTTACTCCCTTTCTTTTCCCTTGACTTATAGTGTCAAAGAGTCGGGTCGGGATACGAAGATAATTGGAAGATCATCCACACTATCAGCTCAATCTCGGTATATCTAGACTTAGTATAATGAGTATGGCATGTATAGGGGCTAGACTAGGTGAATTGTTTTGTTGTTTTGGCCAAGTATGTATTGGCTCCTTTAAAGATGAACTCTTTTGTATATTGCCATAGTTGATGGCTCATTATTACTAATTTATGAACAGAAGAAGTTATTCATAGAAGTGTATGTTACAAATTTGTGTTATCTAGTGATTTGTTGAATGGGACTATGTTGTGTGAGCTAGGGTGATAAAAAAAGCTTGGCAAATAACCTTATTCCTGTCCACACGGGTAGGCACACAGGCGTGTGTCTAGGCTGTGTGTGACACTCGGTCAATTGCATGGGTGTGTGATCAGGCCGTGTGTCCCATTGCATGTTAGAATTACAAGTTAGTAAGCTCAGTAGTAAACACACGGGCAGAGACACGGCCATGTGTCTCAGCCGTGTAGGAGGCACGGCCACGGACATGGGTGTGTGCCCAGGCCGTGCGAAGTCTGAACCTTGAAGTTGGAATTTAATTCGACACAGGGTCTAAGGACACGGGCGTGTGCCTTGGCCGTTTAACCATAGTGAGATGATGATGCCATAAACAGAATGCCAAGGTTTTGGCAGACGGGCTAAGACACGGCGTGTCTTAGGGGTACACGGGCGTGTCCCTTGAGCAACACGGGTGTGTGACCCCTGTTTAGGCAAAATTATTCTAAGTGAGTAAAAGTTCCCGGATTGATTTAGAAACCTTTCGAAAGTATGTTTAAGGCCTCGTAGGCCCATTATAAGGATGTTACATATGTGAATGGAAAAGTTTTAATTTGGAATGAAATTTGATAACCTAAAGTTGTTTGACCATGTGAGTTAAGTACGGTAATGCCTCGTACCCGATTCCAGCATAGAATACGGGTAAGGGGTGTTACAAAAACCGTTATTCTTACAGCAGATTTGTGAAGCTTAGAAAGTTGATAATGATTTGTTAACAAAACAAGCTCAATGTGATTCGAACCCTGATTTAGAGTTTCAAGTTGATGCTAATGATTTTTTGAGATTCAGAGATCGAATATGTGTTCCGAGAAATTCAGAGTTGATTCGGATGATTTTGAACGAAGCTCATAGTAGTCGATTATCTGTTCATTCGAGAAGTACGAAAATGTATAACGATCTGAAACAGCTTTACTGGTGGCCTAGTTTGAAGCGTGATATCTCAGAATTTGTTACGAAATGTTTAATCTCAGCAAGTCAAAGCTGAGCATCAGGTACCGTCTGGGTTACTACAGCCGATTATGATTCCTGAGTGGAAATGGGACAGAATCACGATGGATTTTATTTCAGGTTTGCCTTGTCTCCGAGTAAGAAAGATGCAATATGGGTGGTTGTTGATAGACTAACTAAATTAGCTCATTTCATTTCGGTACGCATAGATTATTCGCTTGATAAGATTGCTGAGTTGTACATCTCTCAGGTTGTGAGATTGCACGGAGTACCTATTTCTATTGTTTCGGATAGATATTCGAGGTTCACATCGCGGTTTTGGAAGAAACTGCAAGATGCACTGGGTACAAAGCTACACTTTAGTACTGCTTTTCATTCGCAAACAGATGGTCAATCCGAGTGGATTATTCAAATACTCAAGGATAGGTTGAGATGTTGCATTCTTGAGTTTGAAGGTACGTGGGAACGATATTTTCCATTGATTGTATTTGCGTATAATAATAGCTTTCAATCGAGTATAAAAATGGCACCTTACGAAGCTTTGTACAGTCGCAAATGTCGAACACCTTTGTATTGGACTGAACTCAGCAAGAATAAGATTCACGGGGTCAATTTGATTAAAGAGACTGAACAGAAAGTGAAAATCATTCGTGATAGTCTTAAAGCAGCGTCAGATCGTTAGAAATCGTACGGAGACTTGAAACGAAAAGATATTGAGTTTCAGATTGGGGATAGAGTGTTTTTGAAAGTGTCTCCGTGGAAGAAAATACTTAGATTTGGCAAAAAAGGCAAGTTAAGTCCGAGATTCATCGGGTCATATGAAATTATCGAGCATATCGGGCCGATTGCTTATAGATTATTGTTGCCACCTGAGTTAGAAAAGATTCATAATGTATTTCACGTATTGATGCTTCGACGATATCGATTCGATCCCTCACATGTGATTTCCCCATCCGAGATTGAGATTCAATCCGATATGACATACGAAGAAAAATCGATCAGAATTTTAGCTAGCGAGGTAAAAGAACTGAGAAATAAGAAAATTGCATTAGTGAAAGTCTTATGGCATTGAAACGGGGTCGAAGAAGCTACATGGGAAACTGAGGATGCTATGAGAGAGCAATACTCGAACCTATTCACTGGTAAGATTTTCGGGGACGAAAATCCCTAAGGGGGGAGAGTTGTAACAGCCCGGTTTTAGCTAAATCAAAACAGTAGTTTTGGGACCACAAATTCGAGGTTGTAAAATTATTTTTATATTATTTTTGGTATTTACAGCATGTCATTTGATATGTGTGAAAATTTCGTGATTTAATTTTACCGTTTGTGTGCTTAATTTGATAAAAAGGACTTAATCGCGTAAAATGCATAAGTGGCTTTCTATTTGTTAAAGTACTTATTTTCTCTGGTTTCTTATTTGTATAGTCCTTAAATTTAAATTAGGCCATTATAAAGATGAGTGGACAGCATTAGGCTTGTATTATATAGTTTTCATATTAATTTATAAAGGTTAAAATGGTAAATTATGTGTTAATATGTGATTAAATAAAACAAAACATTAAAATGCATGAATTATCATCTTTTTGGCCGAATTTTGTGAAGGAAAGAAGCCATATTTGAAGTTTTTAAGTTCGACACCTAGTAAGCTTGATTTAGGTATGTTCTTTACTCGGTTTTTGATAATTTTTACGTTTTTGAGATTGTTGCTTCGTATTCTTGCTAGCCCATGCCCTAATTTTTGGATTGGTTGATGAATTTGTGAATTGCCATTGATGATAGCTTGATGTTTTTGTTATTTGATGATGAAAAATAAATATTTTTTTGTTAGATTTTCTTAGTTTATTAAGTGATTTTTGATAAAAATGCTTATTAACGACTAAATTGTGAAATTTGTAAATTGAGGGGTCAAAAAGTGAAATAAATGAAATTAATGGGCTCCTAGGGACTAAGGAAAATTCGGCCTAACATGAGCTTGTTGAAATTTTGTGTATTTTGAGTTGTTTTAAAATAGGGACTAAAATTGAGAAAATGTGAAATGTTAGGGGCTAAAGTGCAAAATGCCCATTTATGTGTTTTTGGGTGAAATTGAATGAATATGTAATTAAATAAGTTAAATTTAAATTGATTTAGATCAAGAAAGGAAGAAATCAGATTTGGATCGGGGGAAGTCGAAAGCTGTTGAATTATCATTCTGATCCGTTCGTTTCCGTGCGAGGTAAGTTCATAAGTAAATAAATGTTCTTAAAATTCAAATGTATATATATTATATAATGCTGAATTGAATTGTATATACAAATATATATGTTGTCGAATTAAACTGAGCATGGGATGACCTGTTTCAAGCGTGAATTGATTGAATTACGACGTCCGAAAGTCCCGTACGAACCATAGGAATAGTATAGGATACGTATGTCATGACATTAGGACTTTCGAAGCGTGAATTCATGTAAGACCATGTCTGGGACATTGGCATCAATATGAGATTACGTGTAAGACCATGTCTGGGACATTGGCATCGTATATGATTCGTGTAAGACCCTGTCTAGGACAGAGGCATCGATATGTGATAACATGTAAGACCATATTTGGGATATGGCATTGTATGTGATATATGTGTTTCCGACTATCCTTAACAATTCCGAATGGTTTAGCGGGCAATTTCAAATGAGTCTGAATGTGAATTTGAGCTAAATAATTCAGGTACGTATGAGATTTATATGTTCATTGAAAAGTGAGGTAAGTGAAGTTACTTTTTTGTGGTATTATGGATTATATGAGAAAAGTGATTGTATATGTATAAGATATTAGTTAAATGTGGCCTATTCGAATTGAATTATTAATGTTCTTGTGATGATTTATTTGCTTATGGCTTACTAATCTTTCAAAGCTTACCTTGTGTGTTCTTTCATTGTTTTATAGATAAATAAAGCTAGCTTTGAGCTCGGCCATCGTCAAGGATCATCGTCACACTATCGACCATTATTCGGTACTTTTGAAGTTTGTAACTAAGACATATGGCATGTATAGGCTAGTTTTGTTATGGATAGTTTTGAATTGTTTATAAATAGCCATGCGAAGATGTCTTGATAATGATGTTCAATATGATGTATTCCCGGTCATGATATAAGCTCATTTGGGGAAGTATGCTTCATGGTATATTTGTATGGTGTGTTCGGTTATATGATTCTGCTTGAGTAATGATTAGTTGATGGATGTGTTTTTGATATAATGCATATGCTCCTATAAGCTAAGTATGTATAAGTGATTGCTTGTGAAAATGGTCATTTGGTACGGTATTTAGTGGCCAAAGATGACTATGTTTTATGGATGTTTGGTCGGTCATTTCAGCAAGTATAATATGTCTAGTTAATAATGTTAATTAACTATGAAATGGTATAACCTATTGATGTTAAATTTGATGACCGAATAGATGGCTAATTTATTAGTTGGGAATATGTATTTTTGGGCATGATAATTAGTCTGCGAATTCAGTGTACTTTGATTTGTTATTTGTGTTAAAAAATGTTTAATGTGGCTTTAGTGTAATGCACATGAGTTGGCAATAATTATAATTGTAATTGGTTATTAAGTGATGCTTGTTTATGTGTTATATATATATGTATGACTATAAAGACGTGTGGATAGTTTAACTTAGATTAATGTGTGAATGTGCATAATATACGAATTGGTTTGTTCATTAAATAGTTAATAGAGTGGGATAATTATGGCTTGGTACATGAGATGAAAAATGTTGGTTAATGATTTAGTCATTCGCATGCTATGAAATTTGATGGTCATAAGGTTCGAATTATGTATTTATAAAGCATATGTAGTATGGTTTTGATGCAAGTTAATTGGTTCGAAAATTTGATTACATCCATGATATTGATATGTTTGAATTTTGAAGCATGGTTCGTATATGTAAAATGAATAATAATGTATGTTTGATTTTAATTGGTTATGTGCTTTATATATACGAATTTGACTTGTATGAATAAGAGTATGGAAAAATTTTGTAAAGGAAAATATATCACTTTATGCATGAATAGTAATGTATGACTGTTCTGAACTATATTTTGATCAGTAATGCCTTGTAACCCTAATCCGACAGCGGATACGGGTGAGGGGTGTTACATAACATTAAATTATTATAACATAATTAAATGTAGCTTTACCATGGTCTCGTGATCATAATCTATTCCATCATAAAAACTTACCTCATATTCATCATTTGACACATTTATTAAGCATGGGATTTATGTACATACCTGAGCCATCTTGAAATGAACTTACACATATTCTCATCTTTTACATACCCGTGAACCACTCGAAAAAACAATGTCGGATACTCAGGAAAATTTGCACACTAAGTGCCACTTATGTAGCCAAAGCCACCTAAGTCTCATATCACATAATCGCTCGCTCTCGAGCTATTGATGGGCCTACTCACACAAGCTGTCAGTCAAGACGTAGCTACACGGTGTTGCTCACACAAGTTGTCAAGTATCCGCAACTTATGCCAGTATAATCAGCCACCGGTAGGACGTACGAGACCAGCACCCGGATCACATAATCACATAACACATAATGACCCTAGTGACATGTCACTTGTTTCCTAACCTATTCCTAAGGTTCAAACAGGATTTCTTGCTTGTCGATTCATCTTCGGACTCGTTCGTAGGATTATACTCATTCACAAAATCAAACATACAATTCGTGCAATATTAAAGCATTTAAATACAATTATTCTAAAGCTTATTTTTAACATACGAACTTACCTCGGTACAAAATGGATAATTGCTCGATTTAGTCCACAATCTTGTTCTTCCCCCGGTCTAGGTTAGAACCTCGTCTTTCTTGATCTATAATATCAAATTTAGCTTATTCAATTATCACATTATTCAATTTAATCCTAAAAACACCTTATGGAAAAAATTACATTTTTACCCCTAACTTTTCAACTTTTTACATTTTAGTCCCTAGGCCCGTAAAATGATTTTCATTCAATTTCATTACACCCAAGCCTAGCCAAACCTATTTCATGCTCATAACAGCCCACATTTTTCATTTATTCACATTTTTACGAATATTTTACAACTTTTACAAATAGGTCCTTATTTAACATTTTCATCAAAAATCACTTAGTAAATGTTGTTTATCCAACATCAAACTTGCATAATCTACCATTAGACATCAAAATACACAAATATCTAACATGGGTAATGTAACACCCCTAACCCGTATCCGTTATCGGACTAAGGTTAATAGGCATTACCGGACATATCGGATCATATCACCAACATTTCACTAACATCAAATATTCATAAACATTCCATAGCGAAATATACACATAGAGTCCCTTCAGAAGGTCTACGAGACCTTAAACATACATTGGAAAGGGGTTGGGACCAAACCAATCTCATATGGAAACTTTGCTGAACTTAGAAAATTTTTCTTTCAAACAGGGCACACACCCGTGTGGCTAGGCCGTGTGCCTCACACGACCGTGCCTTGGGCCATGTCACAGTCCGTGTGCAATACTGACTTGGGTCACACGGTCTGGAACACGCCCGTGCTTCTTGCCTATGTGGCAAACTAACTTGTATCACACGGTCTGTCACACACCCGTGTGTCTGGCCCGTGTGCAAGTCTGACTTTCCTCAAATTGGAGCAGTGAAGGACACTATCGAGACACACGCCCGTGTGCTCAACCATGTGGACAATTTTAGGCCATTTGCAAGGCCAAATTGCCACTCATTTTGAGTCCTACCTACAAGTATCAAACAAGCATCAATCCATGACCCAAAGGCAACCAAAAACATACTAATTTAACCATTCATAAGCACACCAAAACCTACCAACTTTTACATCACATAGCATGGACTAAATTCACCTATATTCACATTCATTATCAAGCCATATCACATGACTATAAATACATGTCCCAAACATATATTAACATTTCTAGCCTATACATGCCATACTTCAATATGTACATTTTCAAAAGGTACCAAAATATAGTTCTATAGTGTGGTGATGATCCTCGACGATCCCCGAGCTTCCAGTAGCTTCGATAATCTATAAAACAATGCAAACACACACAAAGTAAGCTTTCAAAAGCTTAGAAAGCCATATACAAATAAACTTATCACATAGAACAATTATAAACCATTTCATACATATGGTTCATGACATAACACAATCACAAGTCATGTTTCTCTTATATCTCAATTGATCATGTTCACTTGCTCATAATCACATATATCATGTAATGTAACTCACATATCAAATGATCATATTCATACATACCTTTTAATACCAAATTTCATATACATACATACGTACCGAATTTTGGATGCACATTCGTATATTAATTCATTACTCGGAATACCCGTTGAACCATTTGGAATCAATAAGGATACTCGAATAGCTCGTAAAGCTCGTACAATGCCAACGTCCCAGACGTGGTCTTACATGTAATTAAATATCGATGCCTCTGTCCCAGACAGGGTGTAACACCCTGAATTTGGGCCTAGTAGAATTCAGCCTATTGGGCCTTGGGCATGGGAGCGTTTAAAATTTTTGAGAACAAGAGAACGACACTAATGCAAGTTGGACCTATTAGGTGAGTGATTTTGGAAGGTTAGGGGGCTTCCGCGAAGTCTTGGGTTCAAACCTGGGCTTTTGGAAAAATTTTGGTTTAGGTGAATAAAACCCTGGATGTAGGTGAGTAGGCTTTAAGAATATTGTTGGGGAAATCATAATGCAAGGAAGCATGTGGCCTAGTGGTTGTGGCGTCATTAAGGTTGTAAGGGAGCTTGGGTTCAAGTCTTAGCCCTTGCAGAATTTTTAAATTATTCTCTTATAAGAATCTGGACACTGGCACATAGGCTTTATAAATATTTGCGCATGTTTTAAGTCACAGAAGAGCTTGTGGTCTAGTGGCAAGGTGGAATGTGGAGTAATCTTGAGGTCCGAGGTTGAGTGTTGGCACGACATAATGGGGTATTTATTTTCTTTGCCGGGGCGGCTAGAGTTTGTGTTGCAGTGAAAGTCTGATGGATGAGAGGTTTGAAATGGTCATGGAGAGATGGTAGGAGCAAATCTTGGTGAAGACTAGGGAGAGATTGGTGGAGTGAATCAAGGAGTTGGGGAAGTGGAGAGTTCTGCCGTTTAGGGAGACTCTATTTTGGTCAATTCGACTGAGGGGGGAAAAGTTAGTCATTTCGGCATTGGACTAGGGGTTGCCGAATTCTCCTTGCTCTCCTCCCATATTTTGGCTTTTGAGTTTTTTTCTTCCTAGAATTATTTCGGTCCTTTCTTTAGGTAATTCAAGGTGTTAGGCATTTTGCACTTTTCTGTTCTCTGCACATTTCTACATTTCTTTTCCTTTGCACACGGTTGCACTCTTCTTTTCCTCTGCTGTCGGCTCCTCCCTCTTCACAACCTAATTGGGCTATTTTCTTCCACTTCTTTTCTTTCGTCCTACTATACAATTGAGCCATCGGCAAATCGCTTGTTGCTTTCACCCTCCTCTGTGACCGATTATAGCCTCATCTCTCCCTCGCTGGTTGAGTTCTCTTGACTTCTCCTTCTAGCCGAATACCCCTTCATCTTGTGGCTCCATTTTTTTTCTGTTATCTTCTGATATATCCTTATTGGTTAGGCCGAATACTCCTTACCTCCTGGGCTAGCCATTTTTGATTATTTTGCTGTTAGGGGATTGGTCGAGTACTCTTCGGTTCTACCATTGCTTGGTAAGTCAATCTTCATAAGATCTCCTGACAAACGGTAAGGGTAAGTTATGGTACCCTTCGTTCTTCTAATCTGAATGTTGCCATTTTGTTGATGGGATAGTACTTGATTCTATCTAACAACGTTTGGTTATAATCCAGATTCTAGGCAAGGCGTGGGATCGTTTCTGAGCCACAAACGTTGAGAGATTAAGTCTGTAGTCAGGCAAGGTAAGGGAAATATTTCGAAGTATGTGCTATCAAAAGGGCGTTACCCTAGCGATTAAAGACTAACATCGGATTTCGATGGTTCTAGGTTGGGTGCTCGTGGATCTGGGAGCGACTCCGGAATAAAGGTGTGTAATCACACCCCACTTTACCGTGAATCGACGAAAAGCCGAAAAGCTGAAACTTCGGCATTCGAGCTCACGAGGGTGCGAGTGCTCGTGTGGTAAACCGAACCCATGAGCATGTGCGCTAGACTGTAGAAGCCACCACGAGCGTTCTCGTGGGCTTAAGTCGTAATGGGCCTTGTTGGGCCGAGATGGGCCATGTAGGCCTAATGGGCTCCTGGGCCCCACATGGGTAAAATTCACGATAGAGACAACTAATGGATTGGGCTGCGAAAGTCGCATAGCCGTGATTAAAATTGGGCTGAATGGGCCACACGAGCGTGTGGGCCCACTTGGGCCGGATATTAGGCTTAAGCCCATTTACATCGTTTTGACCTTATATGTTATCTGTGTCGCTCGAGACCTTCGGGAAGGTCGTAAATTGACTGAAATACCCACAAAGGGTAAATTACTGAAATACCCTCGATTTGCAAAATTACTAAAATACCCTCAATTTGCAGAATTACTGAAATACCCTCAGTTTGTAAAATTACTGAAATACCCTCAGTTTGCAAAATTACTGAAATACCCTCGGTTTGCAAAATTACTAAAATACCCTCGATTTGCAAAATTACTGAAATACCCTCGGTTTATAAAATTACCAAAATACCCTCGGTTTGCAAAATTACCGAAATACCCTCGGTTTACAAAATTACTGAAATACCCTTAGTTTGCAAAATTACAATATACCCTCAGTTTACAAAATTACCGAAATACCTCAGTTTTCAAAATTACTAAATACCCTCGATTTGCAAAATTATTGAAATACCCTCGGTTTACAAAATTACCGAAATACCCTCAGTTTGCAAAATTATAGAAATACCCTCAGTTTGCAAAATTATCGAAATACCCTCGATTAGCAAAATTACCGAAATACCCTCAATTTGCAAAATTACCAAAATACCCTCGGTTTGCAAAATTATCGAAATACCCTCGGTTTGTAAAATTACTGAAATACCCTCAGTTTGCTAAATTTTTGAAATACCTTCAGTTTGCAAAATAACTGAAATACCCTCGGTTTGTAAAATTACTAAAATACCCTCAGTTTGCAAAATTACTGAAATACCCTCAATTTGCAAAATTGCTAAAATACCCTTGTAGGGTAGAATTACTAAATTACCCCTGTAGAGTAGAATTACCGAAATACCCCTGAAGGGTAGGATTACTGAAATACCCTTATAGGGTAAAATGACTATTTTGCCCTTGTGGGTAAATGACTGACTTAGACTATAAGTTGACTAATTTGACTGTGGTTGTATGACTGATATGCTTTTATTACATGTCTAAATGTTTGATACTGAGCATGGACATTTTGCATACATGTGTAATGATTGAGCATGACATACACGACATATTGCATAAGGTTGGGACATTGATACGGAGGAAGTTCTGATAGGGTCGCACGGGTCGCATGACGACTGTGGATCCAGTATTGATCTGTTGAGGTCGCACGGGTCGCATGACGACTATGGACCAACGGACGACTTAAAGCCGCGTAATCTAATTATGGCTCGTGCCAACCTAAATATGGCTCTGTGCCATCTTGATTATGGCTTTGTGCCAATCGTATTTACCCGTGGCTATGTGCCTAACATATATATCGATGACTCTGTGTCGATCATATTTACCCAAGGCTGTGTGCCGATTATATTACCATCGCTAATGGCTATGTGCAAAACATAATACAGTTACTAATGGCTTTGTGCCAATTATAATACCGCTACTAAAGGTTTAGAGCCGTATATATATACTAGCAGCTTTGCTGCGATTTCGATTAGGGCCGCAACCGGTTCTAACATTGGTGTAATGGCTGGGTGGGTCGATTTTATCCCCACGTAAGTGTAGGGTTGGTACTGGTGGTGTGTTGGCTGGATCGGGGTAGGATGCATCCTCATACTATTGCACACTTGTTTTGAGATCTGTCACTATACTGGGCTTAGGCCCACTTGTTCTGTTATTGGTTTGGGCTAGGCCCATTTGATTCTGTATGGGCTGTGACCCAAATGATATGGTAGTGGGCTATGGCCCACGTATGCTCTGAACTAGACCATCATTATATCAAGTAAAGGGCTTTGGCCTGCATCGGTTCTGTTTACGCTTCAGATTCGATTACTCTAGTAAGGGGATTGCACACTGAGTTTTCGTAAACTCACCCCGTTTTTAACTGTGCAGGTAATCCCCAGCCTTAGACGGATCGGTGCTGCGAGGGACTCAAACAAGGCCACACACTGCTTATGATTTCTGTTTTGATTATTTACATTCAAGTATTTTGATTTGGGTTGTAATAAGGCCTCTTTAAGTTTCTGGATTTTAAATCCGGGTCTTTCTTTACTTTGGTTTATATCGGTTAGAAGTAAGTCACGATTTTCAAAAATGATAACTGTTTTTCAAAAACACTACATTTCCGCAACATTTTCGGAATGGTTTCGCGACTTAAACTTTTTCGTAAATCAATTACTCTTAAAATTAGCATTCGCAACTAAAAAGATATTTTGGGAATAAAATTAATAATCTTTCAATGTACAAGGGTTTTTCAACGAAAACATGGTTTTCGAAAAACACTTCAATGTGACACGCCAAATTTGGGCCTAACTTCTAGGCCTTGTTTGGGGTGTTACATTCAGTTGTATCAGAGCCAGGTTTGCAAAACTCGGTTGTGGATTGGGTTTTAAAATTGAATTTTTGAATGAATTGTTTCAAAGGATTTGAAAAGATTTGGGGTATTCAAAATGTTTTCTGAATGTTTTTCTGAAAGTGTGGTCGACCGAGTCTCCGGCACCGAATCTGTAAGTTTCCCTGATACTGTTATCTGTTTAAAACTGAGACACTTGAATTTAGATTTTGTATTTTGTGTATGTTTGGAAATGTTTGGATGTGGCATTGGATATAGAAATTGGTTGCGTGTGAGATATTTGTCTGCTTCAATGGTTAGGTGTTTTGAGTATGTGTATGGAGTTCCAAGTTCTAGTTAAAATATGATAGGGATATTAGAATCAGAGTGCGCAGCGGCAGCGTAGTGGTGTAACCTGTATTGTGCGACTATTATATAGTTGGAAATTTCAAGGACGAAATTTTTTAAGGGGGTAGAATTGTAACACCCTGAATTTGGGCCTAGTAGAATTGGGCCTATTGGGCCTTAGGCATGGGAGCGTTTAAAATTTTTGAGAATAAGAGAACGGCACTACTGCAAGTTGGACTTATTAGGTGAGTGATTTTGGAAGGTTAGGGGGCTTCCGTGAAGTCTTGGGTTCAAACCTGGGCTTTAGGAAAAATTTTGGTTTAGGTGAATAAAACCCTGGATGTAAGTGAGTAGGCTTTAAAAATATTGTTGGTGAAATCATGATGCAAGGAAGCATGTGGCCTAGTGGTTGTGCCGTCATTAAGGTTGTAAGGGAGCCTGGGTTCAAGTCTTGGCCCTTGCAGAATTTTTAAATTTTTCTCTTACAAGAATCTGGACACTGGCACATAGGCTTTATAAATATTTGCGCATGTTTTAAGTCACAGAAGAGCTTGTGGTCTAGTGGCAAGGTGGCATGTGGAGTAATCTTGAGGTCTGAGGTTTGAGTGTTGGCACAGCATAATGGGGTATTTATTTTGCTGCCAGGACGGCTAGAGTTTGTGTTGCAGTGAAAGTCTGATGGATGAGAGGTTTGAAATGGTCGTGCAGAGATGGTAGGAGCAAATCTTGGAGAAGACTAGGGAGAGATTGGTGGAGTGAATCAAGGAGTTGGAAGTGGAGAGTTGTGCCGTTTGGGGAGACTCTATTTTGGTCAATTCGGCTGAGGGGGGAAAAGTTAGTCATTTCGGCATTGGACTAGGGGTTGTCGAATTCTCCTTGCTCTCCTCCCATATTTCGGCTTTTGAGTTTTTTTCTTCCTAGAATTATTTGGGTTGCTTTCTTTAGGTAATTGAAGGTGTTAGGCATTTTGCACTTTTTTATTCTCTGCATATTTCTACATTTCTTTTCCTCTGCACACGGTTGCACTCTTCTTTTCCTCTGCTGCCGGCTCATCCCTCTTCACAACCTAATTGGGTTGTTTTCTTCCACATCTTTTCTTTCGTCCTACTATACAATTAAGCCATCGGCAAATCGCTTGTTGCTTTCACCCGCCTCTGTGACCGATTATAGCCTCATCTCCCCCTCGCTGGTTGAGTTCTCTTGAATTCTCTTTCTAGCCGAATACCCCTTCATCTTGTGGCTCCATTCTTTTTGTTTTCTCTTCTGATAGATCCTTATTGGTTAGGTCGAATACTCCTCACCTCCTGGGCTAGCCATTTTCGATTATTTTGCTGTTAGGGGATTGGTCGAGTACTCTTCGGTTCTACCATTTCTTGGTAAGTCAATCTTCATAAGATCTCCTGACAAACGGTAAGGGTAAGTTATAGTACCCTTCGTTCTTCTAATCTGAATGTTGCCTTTTTGTTGATGGGATAGTAGTTGATTCTATCTAACAATGTTTGGTTATAATCCAGATTCTAGGCAAGGCGTGGGATCGTTTCTGAGCCACGAACGTTGAGAGATTAAGTTTGTAGTCAGGCAAGGTAATGGAAATATTTCGGAGAATGTGCTATCAAAAGGGCGTTACCCTAGCGATTAAAGACTAACATCGGATTTCGATGGTTCTAGGTTGGGTGCTCGTGGATTTGGGAGCGACTCCGGAATAAAGGTGTGTAATCACACCTCACTTTACCGTGAATCGACGAAAAGCCGAAAAGCCTAAACTTCAGCATTCGAGCCTCACGAGCGTGCGAGCGCTCATGTGGTAAACCGAGCCCATGAGCATGGGCGCTAGACTGTAGAAGCCACCACGAGCGTTCTCGTGGGCTTAGGTCGTAATGGGCCATGTTGGGCCAAGATAAGCCATGTGGGCCCAATGGGCTCTTGGGCCCCACATGGGTAAAATTCACGATAGAGACAACTAATGGATTGGGATGCGAAAGTCGCATAGCCATGATTGAAATTGGGCTGAATGGGCCACACGAGCGTGTGGGCCCACTTGAGCCGAATATTGGGCTTAAGCCCATTTACACCGTTTTGACCTTATATGTTATATGTGTTGCTCGAGACCTTCGGGAAGGTCGTAAATTGACTGAAATACCCACAGAGGGTAAAATACTAAAATACTCTCAATTTGTAAAATTACTGAAATACTCTTGATTTGCAAAATTACTGAAATACTCTCGGTTTGAAAAATTACTGAAATACCCTCGATTTGTAAAATTATTGAAATACCCTCGATTTACAAAATTATCAAAATACCCTCGTTTTGCAAAATTATCGAAATACTCTCGGTTTACAAAATTACTGAAATACCCTCGGTTTGCAAAATTACCGAAATACCCTCAATTTGCAAAATTACTAAAATACCCTCGATTTTCAAAATTACTAAAATACCCTCGATTTGTAAAATTACTGAAATACCCTCTATTTGCAAAATTACTGAAATACCCTCGGTTTGCAAAATTATCAAAATACCCTCGGTTTGCAAAATTACTGAAATACCCTTAGTTTTCAAAATTACCGAAATACCCTTGGTTTGCAAAATTACTGAAATACCCTCAGTTTGTAAAATTATTAAAATACCCTCGGTATGTAAAATTGCTAAAATACCCTTGTAGGGTAAAATTACCAAAATACCCCTGTAGGGTAGAATTACCGAAGTACCCTTGAAGGGTAGGATTATCGAAATACCCTTATAGGGTAAAATGACTATTTTGCCCTTGTGGGTAAATGACTGACTTAGACTATGAGTTGACTAATTTGATTGTGGTTGTATGACTGATATGCTTTTATTACATGTCTAAATGTTTGTTACTGAGCATGGCCATTTTGCATACACGTGTAATGATTGAGCATGACATACACAACATATTACATGGGGTTGGGACATTGATACGGAGGAAGTTCTGATAGGGTCGCACGGGTCGCATGACGACTGTGGATCAAGTATTGATCTGTTGAGGTCGCACGGGTCGCATGACGACTATGGACCAACGGACGGCTTAAAGCCGCGTAATCTGATTATGGCTCGTGCCAACCTAAATATTGCTCTGTGCCATCTTGATTATGGCTTTGTGCCAATCGTATTTACTCGTTCCTATGTGCCTAACATATATATCGATGACTCTGTATCGATCATATTTACCCAAGGCTGTGTGCCGATTATATTACCATCACTAATGGCTATGTGCCAAACATAATACACTTACTGATGGCTTTGTGCCAATTATAATACCTCTACTGAAGGCTTAGAGCCGTATATATATACAAGCAGCTTTGCTGCAATTTCGGTTAGGGCCGCAACCGGTTCTAACATTGGTGTGCTGGCTGGGTGGGTCGATTTTATCCCCACGTAAGTGTAGGGTTGGTACGGGTGGTGTGTTGGCTGGATCGGGGTGGGTTGTATCCTCATACTGTTGCATACTTGTTTTGAGATCTGTCACTGTACTGGGCTTAGGCCCACTTGTTCTGTTATTGGTTTGGGCTCGGCCCAATTGATTCTATATGGGCAGTGACCCAAATGAAATGGTAGTACTATAGCCCACGTATGCTCTGAACTGGACTGTACTGTTACTGTTAAAGGGCTTTGGCCCAGACTTTTTCGGGTTTTGTTTTTGTATTCTGACTATTACTCTAGTAAGGGGATTACACACTGAGTTTTCGTAAACTCACCCCGTTTTTAACTGTGCAGGTAATCCCTAGCCTTAGACGGATCGGTGCTGCGAGGGACTCGGAGAAGGCCACACACTACTTATGATTTCCGTTTTGATTATTTACATTCAAGTATTTTGATTCGGGTTGTAATAAGGCCTCTTTAAGTTTCTGGATTTTAACTCCGGGTCTTTCTTTACTTTGGTTTATATCGGTTAGAAGTAAGTCACGATTTTCCAAAATGATAACTGTTTTTCAACAACACTACGTTTTCGTAACATTTTCGGAATGGTTTCGCAGCTTAAACTTTTTCGCAAATCGATTACTCTCAAAATTAGCTTCCGCAACTAAAAAGATATTTTGGAATAAAATTAATAATATTTCAATGTACAAGGGTTTTTCAACGAAAACATGGTTTTCGAAAATCACTTCAATGTGACACGCTAGATTCGGGCCTAACTTCTAGGCCGGGTTTGGGGTGTTACACAGGGTCTTACACGAAATCATATACGATGCCGATGTCCCAGACATGGTCTTACACGTAAATCTCAAATTGATGCCAACGTCCCAGACGTGGTCTTATACGATAACTTATATCGGAATCCTATGTCATGACATACGTATCCTAACTATTTCCTAAGGTTTATATGGGACTTTTCGGACGTCGACACATTATCGGAACTTTCCCGGATTTCACATATTCAGCTCAACTAGCCATATATCACAATTCATTCACATATAAGCAATAATAATTCAATTCAAACACATTTATCTTTATATCGACTTACCTCGTACGGGAAAGAACGGAAACAAACGGCTATTCAACTACTTTTGATTTCCCCCGATCTAATTCTGTTTTCTTTGGTTCTTGATCTATACACATTCAAATTTAACTCTTTTATTCACAAAATCATTTAATTCAATCCATATAAACATATCACATTTTCATATTTTGACATTTTAGTCCCTATTTCATAAAATCACAAAATACACATAATTTCACATTTTTCATGCTTAGCCGAATTTTCATGGAGTTCATTTAAGCCCATATATTTCATTTATTTCACGTTTTAGTCCTTCAATTTCTCATTTTCTCAATTTAGTCCATAATACTCAAATTCATCAAAAATCCAAATACAACACATGTTAACCCAACATATATCTTTAATATTTCATCAACTATCATCACAAAGCTTACAAAATCATCAATGGCACATCTCAAAATCATAATCAAATTCTAAAATTGAGGCATGGGCTTAAGAAAACACATTGTAACGATCACAAAAACGTAGAAATTATCAAAAACCGAATAAATTACATACCTCAATCAAGCAAAACCAAAGCCAAAACTAGCTTGTTCTTTTTCTTTCTTTTTCTTTTGTATTTTCGGTCATGAAAGATGAATATGCATGGCATTTTAAGTTTTGTTTTATTTTATTACATATTAATATACTTTTTACTATTTTAACCTTTCAAATTTTAATTAGAAAACTATATAACACATGCCCAAAACCGTCCATGATATTATTCAGTGGTCAATTATCAACATAAGGATCCCACATTATAAAAGCCATAGTAATATAGCACTTTAACAAATTGCAAGTCACTTTTGCATTATCTGCAATTTAGTCCTTTTTGCAAATTAAGCACACAAACGATCAAATTAAATCACAGAAATTTCACAGATACTAATTCATATGTTGTAGACTCGGAAAATAATTTTAAAATATTTTTTGACTCAGTTTTGTGGTCCCGAAACCATTATTCCAACTAGGGTCTAAACTGGGCTATTACAACTCCCCCCTTTAGGGATTTTCGTCCCCGAAAATCTTACCATTGAACAGATTCGGATATTACTCTCTCATAGCATCTCCGGGTTCCCACGTAGCTTCTTCGACCCCGTGTCGATGCCATAATACTTTTACTAACAAAATTTTCTTATTTCGCAATTCTTTAATCTCGCGAGCTAAGATACGAATCGGTTCTTCTTCATAAGTCATATCAGATTGAATCTCCATCTCAGACGGAGAAATTACATGTGAGGGATCTAATCTGTATCATCGAAGCACCGATACATGAAACACATTATGGATATTTTCTAACTCAGATGGTAGCAATAGTCTATAAGCAACCGGCCTAATATGCTTGATAATCTCATACGACCTGATGAATCTCAGACTCAATTTGCCTTTTCCGCCGAATCGAAGTATTTTCTTCCACGGAGAAAATTTCAAAAATACTTTATCACCGATTCCAAATGCAATATCTTTTTGTTTCAAATCTGCATATGATTTCTGTCGATCAGACGCTGCTTTCAGACTATTTCGTATCACTTTTACTTTCTGTTCAGTCTCTTTAATCAAATCAATCCCGTGGATCTTATTTTCACTAAGTTCAGACCAATACAATGGTGTTCTGCATTTCCTACCATACAAGGCTTCGTACGGTGCCATTTTAATACTCGATTGAAAACTATTATTATACGCGAATTCAATCAATGGCAAATATTGTTCCCACGTATCTTCAAACTCAAGAATGCAACATCTCAACATATCCTCGAGTATCTGAATAATCCGTTTGGATTGACCATCCGTCTGTGGGTGAAAAGCAATACTGAAGTGTAATTTCGTACCTAAAGCCTCTTGCAGTTTCTTCCAAAACCGCAAAGTAAACCTCGGATCTCTATCAGACACAACAGATAGTGGCACCCCGTGCAATCTTACAATATCAGAAATGTATAACTCAGCTAACTTATCCAACGAATAATCCATTCTCACCAGAATAAAATGAGCTGATTTCATCAATCTATCAACTATAACCCAGATTGCATCTTTCTTCCTCGGAGTTAAAGGCAAACCTGAAACAAAATCCATCGTCACTCTATCCCATTTCCACTCAGGAATCATAATCGGTTGTAACAAACCAGATGGCTTTGATGTTCACTTTAACTTTTGTGGATCAAACATTTCAAAACAAAATCAGAGATATCTCTTTTCATTCCAGGCCACCAGTAAAGTTATTTCAAATCATTATACATCTTTGAACTTCCCGGATGAACAGATAAGCGACTGCTATGTGCTTCTTTCAAGATCAACTGAATCAACTCTGGATTTCTCGGAACACAAATCCGATCTCAGAATCTCAGACAATCATTATCGTCAACTCGTAATTCTGAATCAGAGTTCAAATTACACTGAGCTTGTAACACCCTTTACCCGTATTCTATGCTAGAACCGAGCTTAATGCATTATCGGCTTAATCCACTTGATCACACTACTTTAGTCACAACTTGACAACTCTCTATGGTCACCACAACAAACTCATTAAGGACTCACAAGGCCTTAAACATGCATACGAGGGGTTTCGAGACCCTACCGAAAATCTTTTCGATCTTAAAATTTCTTTCACGTAAACAAGGGCCACACGCCCATGTGAAATGGGACACGCCCGTGGGAGCATGTCGTCTGGTCACACACGCCCATGTCCCTACCCCATGTATAAAAACTTAGGTATTTTGCTTGTATTACACGGCCTAAGAACACGCCCGTGTTCTCCACCCGTGGTGGACACTGACCATCTTACACGGCCTAGGAAAATGCCCGTGTGGCTAGCCCGTGGTCTATTCTGACTTACCACCTTAACATGCAGGGGACACACGGCCAAGTCACACGCCCATGGGCTGACCGTGTGTCACACATGGCCTAGACACACGCCCGTGTGTCTACCCACATGGACAAGAACAAGGCTATTTGCCAAGCTCTTTTCACCCCTCTAGCTCACACAACATGGATCTATTCAACACATTATCACACAATTCATGTTTTGCAATCTAAACTTGGATGGATAACTACATCTTTTCATATAATAAGGTAAACCACTAACCATGGCATTATACAAAATAGATTATCCATCAAAAGGGTCAACACACCCTTAGCCAATACAACAAAATAAACTAACTTGTCTAGCCTCTATACATGCCATATACAAAAGCACTAAGTCTAAATATACCAAGTGAGCTGATAGTGTGGGCGATCTTCCAAATTATCCGCGTATCTCGTCCCAGCTCTTTAGCTCTATAAAATAAGGGAAAAGAGAGGGGAGTAAGCTTTAAGCTTAGTAAGTTTACATATAAACAATTAACATCATAGTAGGAGCTAAAAAACAATTAGCATTATACTAAACAAGACAATAGACACTCACAATCTTGCTTACTCATTCTATCCCTTACCATATTTCCACCACATCACAAGCTTAATGCTTACATTCATTCATTTGCACACCTGCACTCAACACTACAATTTCTCATGATACAACACATCATGGTTTCTCACTAATTCATCCATAATGCTAAATCACTCGATGGTTTCACACTTAGCCCACCACAATCAGATAGTAGGGTAGTATCGCACATAGCCTACCAAAAAGGGTAATTATAGTGGTATCGCACATAGCCTACTAAATAATATACTTAACGATAGCATCGCACACATCCTATTGTAGTTAAGTATTAAGGTGGTATCGCACTTAGCCCACCGTCAAGTATTCTCACTACACATTCACTTATCTACTTTGTAATTCATACATCAATTCACAACAACCACCACATTCAATCCACTTGAACCATATAGGTTCCCAATCATGCTATACACTAGTTAGCATCAACAATGTATATGTATAAATGCATTGTTTACACATAACTTACCTCGGTATTCAAAACGTATGAAGACGTGCAATTTAGTCCACGACTTTGCTCTTATCTCGGTTTTGATCCGGGCTTCGTCTTTCTTGAACTATCTTGATAAATCTACTCACTCAATGCACACATTGACTAAATTGACTCAAAACTCATACTTTGGCAAAATTACCATTTTGCCCCTAAACTTCCTCATATTTACACTTTTACCCCAAGGCTCGTAAAGTGATTTTCATTCAACTTTCTAGTATTTTATGCTTAGCTGATTCATACTCTCAACTATAGCAACCTTCAATTCTCACTAAATCACTCATGTATGACCATTTTCAAGACTTTTACAAACTAGTCCTTACATGCATTTCTCATGGAATTCACTTAGTAAAAGATGTTTATTCTACATCCAACTCTCATAATCTTCCATAAAACATCAAAATACATGCATGTCATACATGGGTATATTTTTAACATGAATCCTAGCTCAACATATAGCTAAAAATAGCTAACTCATGTTACGAGGACTTTAGAAATACTAAGAATATCAAAAACGGGGCTAGGATGCACTTACTATCAAGCTTGAAAGATGAACAAACCCTAGCTATGGGGTTCTTAAAGTTTTCGGCACTAAGGAGGAAGATGAACATAAAATTTTGACTATTTCATCCTTTTTAATCATTTATTTGATAAATGACCAAAATGCCCTTTTTGCCAAACTTTCAAATTTTACCCACTCATGCCCATTTTTGTCCAAAAATTAGAAATTGGGCAAATTGCTATTTAAGGACCTCTAGTTAATAATCCAAAGCTATTTCATACTTAAAGCTTCTAGAATCTCACACTTTGCAACTTTTGCAATTTAGTCCTAATGGAAAATTCAATCACAATTAGCAAAATTACTTCATGAAACTTTCACATAAACATGCAAACATCTCATAATCCTTAAAATTCATAATTTCTACTTCGGATTTGTGGTCTCGCACCACTATTCTGACTAGGCCCTAAATCGGGATGTTACAACTCTCCCCCTTTAGAGATTTTCGCCTTCAAAAATCTTACCAGCAAAAAGGTTTGGATATTGCTCCCTAATGGCTTCTTCCGGTTCCCACGTAGCCTCTTCTACACCGTGTTTTTGCCATAACACTTTCACTAGGGTTATGTCCTTATTCCTCAACTGCTTTACTTCTCGAACCAAGATTTTAATCGGCTCCTCCTTATAAGACATATCTGGTCGTATCTCAATTTCTGTTGAAGGAATTACATGCGAAGGATCGGAGCGATATCATCGCAAAATCGACACATGAAACACGTTATGAATCTTTTCCAATTCCACCGGCAAAGCCAACCGGTATGCTACTGGCCCAATTCTATCGGTAATCTCATACGGCCCTATGAATCGCGGACTCAATTTCCCTTTTCGACCAAATCTCAAGATTTTCTTCCACGGGGACACTTTCAAAAATACCTTGTCGCCCACTTTAAACTCAATTCTTTTCTTTTCAAATCCGCATACGACTTCTGTCGGTCCGAAGCAGCTTTTAGACTATTACGGATCACTTTCACTTTCTCCTCGGTCTCTTTTACTAGATCGACCCCACGAATTTGCCTCTCACTAAGCTCGGTCCAATATAAAGGAGTCCGACATTTATGACCATACAAGGCTTCATACGGTGCCATCCGTATACTCAATTGATAACTGTTGTTGTAAGCAAATTCGACCAAAGGTAGATATCTCTCCCAACTACCTTCGAACTCTAACACACAGCATCAGAGCATATCTTCGAGAACATGAATTACTCTTTCAGACTGACCATCAATTTGCGGATGGAATGCAGTACTAAAATTCAACCTTGTACCCAAGGCCTCCTGCAACTTCTTCCAAAATCTCGAAGTAAATCTCGGATCTCTATCCGAGATAATAGATACAGGCACTCTATGTAATCTCACTATCTCTGCAATATACAACTCGGCCAACTTATCTAGCGAATAATCAACACGCACTGGAATAAAGTGGGTTGATTTCGTTAGTCTATCAACTACAACCCATACAGCATCTTTCTTTTTTGGAGTCATAGGCAACCCCGTCACAAAATCCATGGTAATCCGATCCCACTTCCACTCGGGAACCATTACTGGCTGAAGCAATCCTGAAGAGACTTGATGCTTAGCTATCACTTGTTGACAAATCAGACATTTTGTCACAAACTCAGAGATGTCTCTTTTCATACCCGGCCACCAATAAAATTTCCTCAGATCATTGTACATTTTCGTACTGCCTGGGTGTACTGACAAATAACCACTATGTGCCTCATGTAAAATTTTTCGAATCAACTCAACATCTCTGGGTACACAGATTCTGTCATGATACATCAAACAATCATCCGAACCCACTCAAAAATCAGAATCATTTCCCGATCCACACTTAGCTCTTTTAGCTTGCATCTCACTATCATTCCTTTGAGCTTCACATATCTGTTGAACAAATAGTGGCTTAGCTCTCAACTCTGCCAATATAGCACCATCATCAGACAATGTTAAACTCGTGCTCATAGCTCTCAAAGCATACAGGGATTTCCTACTCAAGGCATCCGCAACCATATTCGCTTTTCTCGGATGGTAATCGATGACTAACTCATAGACCTTCAATAACTCAACCCATCGCCGTTGTCGCAAATTCAAATCCTTTTGATCCATCAAATACTTCAACCTCTTATGATCCGTGAAGATTCGGCACTTCTCACCATATAAATAATGTCGCCAAATCTTTAACGCGAAAACAATTGCAGCCAACTCCAAATCATGAGTCAGATAATTCTTCTCGTGTGGCTTTAGCTGCCTCGAGGCATAAGCAACTACTTTACCATCTTGCATCAACACACAACCAAGACCATTTAATGACGCGTCGCTGTAGACCACGATCTCTTTCCCCGATTCTGGTTAAACCAAAACCGGTGCCTCAGTCACTAATGTTTTCAATCTCTCAAAACTCTGTTGACATTCCTCAGTCCATTCAAACTTAACATCCTTATGTAACAGTTTCGTCATCGGGGTAGCAATCATAGAAAACCCCTTTACGAAACGTCTATAGTATCCTGCCAAACCCAAAAAGCTTCTAACTTCCGACACGTTTCTCGGTGGTTTCCAATCCATAATAGCCAAGATCTTACTCGGGTCGACTCTAATACCATCACCCGACACAATATGTCCTAAAAATCCGACATCTCGGAGCCAAAACTCACTCTTACTAAATTTAGCATACAATTGCTTGTCTCTTAAAGTCTGCAAGACAATTCTCAAATGCTCTGCATGATCACTCTCATCCCGAGAATAAATCAGTATGTCGTCAATGAAGACAACCACAAACTTGTCCAAATAGGGTCAGAAGACATGATTCATCAAATCCATAAAAATCACAGGAGCGTTCGTTAAACCGAATGACATGACTAGAAACTCGTAATGGCCATACCTCATTCAAAATGCAGTTTTCAGCACATCTTGCTCCTTAACCCTCAACTGATAATAACCAGACCTTAGGTCTATCTTGGAGAATACTGTGGCTCCCTTCAATTGATCAAATAGATCATCTATCCTTGGTAAAGGATACTTATTTTTCACTGTCACCTTATTGAGTTGTCTGTAGTCTATGCACAATCTCATCGACCCATCTTTCTTCATCACAAATAGTACCGGAGCACCCCACGGTGAGTAGCTCAGCCTTGCAAAACCCTTATCCATCAACTCTTACAACTGAACCTTCAGTTCTTTCATCTCTAATGGTGTCATTCTATACGGAGCAATTGAAATAGGTGTCGTTCCCAGGACTAACTCAATTCCAAACTCAACCTCTCTAACTGGAGGCAATCTGGGTAACTCTTTCGGGAATACATCCGAATACTCACATACCACCGGCATTATTTCAATCTTTACCTCAGACTCTTGAGTATTCAATACAAAAGCGATATAGGACTCACATCCTTTTCTCAAGTATTTCTCGGCCACTAAGGAAGAAATCATCACCGGGAGATTATCTGACCCTCCAGATTCAACCCGAATAACATCTCCATTCTCACATTTTAATTCGATAAATTTACTACCACAGTTCACTAAAACACTATGGGTAGTCAGCCAATCCATACCAAGAATCAAGTCAAATTCATCAAACGGAAACAACATAAGGTTTGCCGAAAAACAATGACCCCTAATTGTCAAAGGACAATTCCTACACACCTTGTCAACTAACACATGTTTACCTAACGGGTTTGACACCTTAACCACAATTTCTGTAGACTCAACGGTCATACTCAAACTAGATGCCGGCCTCATACAAATATAAGAATGGGTAGACCCTGGATCAATCAAAGCAATAACAAAGGTGTCATGAAGAGAAAAAGTACCCGTTATTACATTTGGGGATGATGCCTCTTCGTGAGCACGAATGGCGTACGTCCTCGCAGGTGCTCGACCCTCCGGTCTCACAGCAGAGTCTCATGACGCACCTCTACCACTAGTCTCACCTCCCGGGTTCTTTGGTGGCCTACCCCTTGCAGATACATTGTTGGATCTTATCTCTTGCTTCCTTTCCTCGTCATTCCTCTCGGGGCAATTTCAGATGAAATGGTCGGGGGAACCACACTTATAACAATTTCGGTTGTTTCCCCAACACTCTCTAGTGTGATGTCTACCACAACTTGGACACTCTGGTTTTGTCTTCGGATTGCCCACACTTTCCATCGAGGTGGCTTGAACTCTCGAACCCGAACGAGTGTTGCCTTGGTCTTGATGTGAATATCCAACTGATGCAGTCGTCCGAGGATTCTCTTCCTTGGATCTTTTCAACTCAGCTTGGAACGATTTGCCCATCGGCCATTTTCTTGCATCTCAGGCCTCACTCACAGCTCTTCTATT
Source organism: Gossypium sturtianum (assembly GCA_025698515.1). Classification (NCBI taxonomy): domain Eukaryota; kingdom Viridiplantae; phylum Streptophyta; class Magnoliopsida; order Malvales; family Malvaceae; genus Gossypium; species Gossypium sturtianum. Next base: position 72,907,277 of record CM046947.1, on the reverse strand, counting down.
TTCCTTACTCAATTCTTTGGCCTTACTTGCCCTATCAACCAACACTACAAACTCTTTTAACTCCAAAATACCAACCAGTAGTTTAATATCCTCATTTAGCCCATCTTCGAACCTCTTGCACAAAAAAACTTCCGTTGACACACATTCTTGCGTGTACTTGCTAAGCCTAATAAATTCGCACTCATATTCAGCTACAGTCATTCTTCCTTGCTTTAACTCAAGGAATTCCTTCCGTTTCTGATCAGTAAATCGCTGACTTATATACTTCTTTCAGAATTCCTCCAAAAAGAAGTCCCACGTCACTCTCTCCTTTGGAACCACTTATGTCAAGGTTTTCCACCAATGGTATGCCGAGTCCCTCAGCAAGGACACGGCGCACTTTAAGCTCTCCTCCGGTGTATAGGAGAGTTCATCAAATACCCTCATTGAGTTCTCTAGCCAGAACTCCACCCTCTCAGGGTCATCATCTACTTTAGCTCTAAACTCCTCAGCCCCTTGTTTCCGAATCTTATCTACTGGGGGCTTCGTTACTCTCACTACTTCTATACCTTGAGGAGCCACTGGAACTGGCTGAGGTATAGGAGGAGGTGGAGGAGGTTGAGCATTAGGGTTTGCTCGAACATACTCCGAGTACCAATTACTCATCATCTGGAGAAAGGCTTCCCGAGCCTCCACTCCTTGACCCCTAGTCTCGGGTCCACTCTGAACAGGCACGGTCCCTTACGCGGGAGCCGGCGCATTACTAGCTGCATCATTAGCAGTCGATTGGTCGGGATCCATATACTATATAAAACAAAGTTTATAATCATCAGAAGCCACCACACTATCATTATACGCTTATGGCATGTATAGCTAGACTCTTACACCCATTACGGTAGTTCAAGAACCGACTAAACCATAGCTCTAATACCATTAACTGTAACACCCCTTACCTGTATTCTATGCTACAACCGAGCTCAAGGTATTACCGGCTTAATCCACTTGATCACACTACTTTAGTCACAGCTTGACAACTCTTTATGGTCACCACAACGAACTCATTAAGGACTCACAAGGCCTTAAACATACATACGAGGGGTTTCGAGAACCTACCAGAAATCTTTGTGATCTTAAAATTTCTTTCACCTAAACAAGGGCCACACGCCCATGTGAAATCGGACATGCCCATGGGAGCAGGTCGTGTGGTCACTCACGCCCATGTCCCTACCTCGTATATAAAAACTTAGGTATTCTGCTTGTATTACATGGCCTAAGAACACGAGCGTATTCTCCACCCGTGGTGGACACTGACCATCTTACACGGCCTAGGCACACGCCCGTGTGCCTAGCCCGTGGTCTATTCTGACTTACCACCTTAACATGCAGGGGACACACGGCCAAGTCACACGCCCATGGGCTGACCGTGTGTCACACATGGCCTAGACACACGCCCGTGTGTCTACCCACATGGACAAGAACAAGGCTATTTGCCAAGCTCTTTTCACCCCTCTAGCTCACACAACATGGATCTATTCAACACATTATCACACAATTCATGTTTTGCAATCTAAACTTGGATGGATAACTACATCTTTTCATATAATAAGGTAAACCACTAACCATGGCATTATACAAAATAGATTATCCATCAAAAGGGTCAACACACCCTTAGCCAATACAACAAAATAAACTAACTTGTCTAGCCTCTATACATGCCATATACAAAAGCACTAAGTCTAAATATACCAAGTAAGCTGATAGTGTGGGCGATCTTACAAATTATCCGCGTATCTCGTCCCGACTCTTTAGCTCTATAAAATAAGGGAAAAGAGAGGGGAGTAAGCTTTAAGCTTAGTAAGTTTACATATAAACAATTAACATCATAGTAGGAGCTAAACAACAATTAGCATTATACTAAACAAGACAATAAACATTCACTATCTTGCTTACTCATTCTATCCCTTACCACATTTCCACCACATCACAATCTTAATGCTTACATTCATTCATTTGCACACCTGCACTCAACACTACAATTTCTAATGATACAACACATCATGGTTTCTCACTAATTCATCCATAATGCTAAATCACTCGGTGGTTTCGCACTTAGCCCACCACAATAAGATAGTAGGGTAGTATCACACACAGCCTACCAAAAAGGGGAATTATAGTGGTATTGCACATAGCCCAATAAATAATATACTTAACGATAGCATCGCACACAGCCCATTGTAGTTAAGTATTAAGGTGGTATCGCACTTAGCCCACCGTCAAGTATTCTCACTACACATTCACTTATCTACTTTGTAATTCATACATCAATTCACAACAACCACCACATTCAATCCACTTGAACCATATAGGTTCTCAATCATGCTATACACTAGTTAGCATCAACAATGTATATGTATAAATGCATTGTTTACACATAACTTACCTCGGTATTCAAAACGTATGAAGACGTGTAATTTAGTCCACGACTTTTCTCTTACCTCGGTTTCGATCCGGGCTTCGTCTTTCTTGATCTATCTTGATAAATCTACTCATTTAATACACACATTGACTAAATTGACTCAAAACTCATACTTTAGCAAAATTACCATTTTGCCCCTAAACTTCCTCATATTTACACTTTTGCCCCAAGGCTCGTAAAGTGATTTTCATTCAACTTTCTAGTATTTTATGCATAGCTGATTCATACTCTCAACTATAGCAACCTTCAATTCTCACTAAATCACTCATGTATGACCATTTTCAAGACTTTTACAAACTAGTCCTTACATGCATTTCTCATGGAATTCACTTAGTAAAAGATGTTTATTCTACATCCAACTCTCATAATCTTCCATCAAACATCAAAATACATGCATGTCATACATGGGTATATTTTTGAACATGAATCCTAGCTCAACATATAGCTAAAAATAGCTAACTCATGTTACGAGGACTTCAGAAATATGAAGAATATCAAAAACGAGGCTAGGATGCACTTACTATCAAGCTTGAAAGATGAACAAATCCTAGCTATGGGGTTCTTCAAATTTTCGGCACTAAGGAGGAAGATGAAAATAAAATTTTGACTTTTTCATCCTTTTTAATCATTTATTTAACAAATGACCAAAATGCCCTTTTTGCCAAACTTTCAAATTTTACCCACTCATGCCCATTTTTGTCCAAAAATTAGAAATTAGGCAAATTGCTATTTAAGGACCTCTAATTAATAATCCAAATCTATTTCATACTTAAAGCTTCTAGAATCTCACATTTTGCAACTTTTGCAATTTAGTCCTAATGGAAAATTCAATCACAATTAGAAAAATCACTTCATGAAACTTTCACATAAACATGCAAACATCTCATAATCCTTAAAATTCATAATTTCTACTTTGGATTTGTGGTCTCACACCACTATTCTGACTAGGCCCTAAACCAGGATGTTACAGAGCTCGTTTTGCTAGCATTTCATTACCAACTTTTTGGGCATCACAAATCTACTGTAAGAACAGCGGTCTCGTTTTCAATTTGGCTAAAATCGAACCATCATCAGACAGAACTAAATGAGCATTCATTGCATGTAACAGTCTGGTTTAGACCCTAGTTAGAACAGTGGTTTTGGGACCTCAAATTCGAGTCTGAATATTATTTTTAATATTATTTTCTGTGTCCTTGATATGTGATTAAGCATGTGTTAAAATTCCGTAACGTAATTTATCCGTCTGAGTGCTTAATTTGAGAAAAAGGATTAAATTGCATTGAATGCTAAAATAGCATGCCATAAGTTAAAAGCACTTAAGTGTCTTGTCTTCTTAAAGTTGGTGGCCTTATGTTGCTATTAAACAATTTTTAAGATAGTGGTTTGTTAATAGTCAATAATAGCCTTGAATTATATGTTATGTATATTTTGTTTAAAAGGCTAAAATTGGAATTATGTAATTAAGTTTAATTTAATGTAATAAAAACATGAAAATAGCCATTTTACTCATCTTTTTGACCGAAAATAAGTGAAAGAAGAAAGGGTTTAGTTCTTTTGATTTTTGGCACTTACAAGCTTTGATTAAGGTATGTTTTTTAATCGCTTTTTGATAATTTCTACGTTTCTGAAATCGTTGCTTCGTCTACTTCAAAACCCATGTCTTAATTTTTAGAATTGATGATGTTTTTGAGATGAGCCTTTGATGAACTCATGTGTTTTATGATGTTTGATGGTGAAAAATGAAAGATAGGTGTTTGATTATTATAGTTTGTATTTGAAGTTTTGTTAAATTTGAGTATTTTGGACTCAATTGAGAAAATATTATTTTGGAGGACTATATTGTAAATTTGATGAAAAGTATGGACTTGTATAGTCCCTAAGGAGATTCGGCTATGCATGTGTGTGAACAAATTGTGTATATTTGATGTTTTGAGAAAAATGGACTAAATTGATAAAATGTGCAAATGTGAGGGCTAATTTGTAAATTGCCCTAAATATGTGATTTTAGATTGAATGGAATTAATTAATGAGTAAATGAGTTAAATCTGAATATGTATAGATCAAGAACCGAAGAAAATGGACTTTGATCGTGGGAAAGCGAAAGTAGTCGAATAACCGAGTCCGAACGAATATCTGAATCTGAGGTAAGTCGATATACAAATAAATGTATTTGTATTGAATTATTTGAGTGTATATGATATGTGAAATACTATGATTATCCATTGAGATGGAATGTATGTGAAATCCGAGTTGGCTAATAAGTCGATAAGCTGATAAAGTCTGAGAAGTCCCGTGTGAACCTAGGAATATATAGAAATTACGTATGTCATGACATAGGTGTCTGTTATGTGATATCATGTAAGACCACGTCTGGGACATTGGCGTTGATTCGAGATTTCGTGTAAGACCACGTCAGGGACGTTGGCATCGATAAGAGATTTTGTGTAAGACCACGTCAGGGACGTTGGCATCGATAAGAGATTTCGTGTAACACCATGTCTGGGACGTTGGCATTGATATGAGATTTACGTGTAAGACCATGTCTGGGACATCGGCATCGTATTTGATTCGTGTAAGACCCTATCTGGGACAGTGGCATCGATATCTGATTACATGTAAGACCACGTCTGGGACGTTGGCATTGTACGACTATTCCGAGCATTCTGAGTATCCTATTAGATTCCGAATGGTCTAACGGGCAAGGCTGAGAAACAAACGATTATGTGATCAGTATATCCGTTTCAGGTACGTTCTATATGTACGCTAAGTGTGTATGAAAGGTAAGTGTCTATATGAACTTACTATGATGAATATGTGTTTTGAAATGATGAGATAATATGTGAAGATATGTTTGAATGAGCCATACGTATATGTGATATTTGAGTTAAAGATTATGGTATGATATGGCCTAGCAATTGAGCCAAAGAATATATGAGATGAATTTGCTATGAGAACCAACAATGTTATTATATCAATTTGGTTATGTGCAAATTATGCTAAGTTTATTTGTATATGGATTGCTAAGCTTTTAAAAGCTTACTCTGTGTGTGTTTGCTCTGTTTTATAGATCGTCAAAGCTACTGAAGGCTCGGGACCGTCGAGGATCATCATCACACTACCTAAGCTCATTTTGGTATCTTTTGGAAATGTATACAACTAGATATGGCATGTATAGGCTAGTCACCTTGGATTATCTTTGAAATGTGTAAAAGTAGCCATGAGATGTGGTTAGATATGTGTTGGTAATATGCTTGAGTAAATATGGTATATGATGCATGTTTTGGTATGGCAAATTAGCTATTGAAATGGCCAAGTCTATGGTAAGCTTATGAATGCATTATGAAAATGTAGGCTTGATCATTGAAATGGTTACATGGTAAGTAAAAGTTGATGAATCATGCTTGGATGTATATGTGTTTTGGTTGTACAAATCAGTAAACAAGTTAGCATGATTGGAGTTGTGATTGGATGAAATTACATGTTGATATTTTGACAAAATTTTGAATGTCCAATGTGTTTGAAATGAATTGGTATGTTGTTATAGGGTGGACCCAAGTGTGGGTGGCATATTGGCCTTGCAAAGGACCTGTTATGCATACACGGTTGTGGCACACGGGCGTGCCTAGTGATCGTGGGATTAAGTCAGTATCTAGCCTAAGAGTACACGGCCATGGCACACGGGCGTGCCTGGTGGCCGTAGGGATAAGTTAGTATACATGCTCTGTTTTGGCACGGCCAGGACACATGGGTGTGTCTAGTAGCCGTGGAAGGCACATGGCCTGACTGCACGGGCGTGTGACCTCTGCAGTGTTCAAAAAGTTTTAAATCTCCGAGAATTTCTATATGTGTTCAGTTTAGTCATGACCCTTCTCTAAAGTATGCTTAAGGTCTCGGTAACCTATCTAAGGGACATAGTGATTGCAATTGATGACTTGCATTATGAAATGTCTGTAAATGTTTCTGATCTGTCTGGTAATACCTTTAACCCTAATCTGATGACAGATACGGTTTAGGGGTGTTACATTTGGTTGGTATCAGAGCTACGGTTTAGTCGATTCTCGAACTAACGTAGCATGTCAGAGTCTAGCTATACATGCCATATATCTGAACTGTGATAGTGTGATGAATCCTGACGTGAAAAATGTGAATTTCGTATAGTAATGGATCCCGAAAGAGCCGTAGCTGACGATGTAGAAAGCAATGCGCCTGCTCCTACTGAAGGGACAGCGCCCTCTGATCCGAGACCGGCTACGAGCGGTCATGAGGGAGAAACTAAACAAGCTTTCTTCTATATGATGAGTGAGTGGTTCACTCAGTTTGTTAAAAATAACCCAACTGTCTCACAATCTCTGCCCCCGCTTAATCACCCTTAGACATCTGTTATGCCTCCGACTACGAATCTGAATCTATTGAATAAGCCTCTGGTTGATAAAATCCGTAAGTATGGGGCTGAAGAGTTCAGGGCTACCAATGATGACGATGCTGAGAAAGCCGAGTTCTGGTTAGAAAACACTAACCGGGTATTTGATGAAATGTCACTGAGTCTCGAGGAATGCATAAAGTGTGTAGTTTTTTTGTTACGAGACGCGGCCTATCAGTGGTGGAAAACTTTGATTTCTGTTGTTCCGAAAGAACGGGTGACATGGGACTTCTTTCAGATTGAGTTCTGGAAGAAATACATTAGCGAGAGATTCATTGATCAGAAACAAAAGGAATTTCTGGACTTGAAACAGTGGTCGATGTTCATTCATCGAATACGAACGAGAGTTCGTGAGACTGAGTCAGTATGCTCGTGAATGTGTATCCACCAAGGCAATAATGTGTAAAAGATTCGAAGATGGTCTTAACGAAAATATCCGTTTGCTAGTTGGGATTCTGGAAATAAAAGAGTTCGTTGTGCTTGTTGATCGAGCGTGCAAAGCTGAGGCACTTGAGAAAGATAAAAGAAGAGCTGAATTTGAAGTTAAAGATGTGAGAAAAATATTTTCGAGCAAATCATTTGAGTCTGCTTCGAAGAAATTCAGAGATGAACATAGCCGTTCAAAAACTAATGTGGGACATTCTAGTAGAGATCGAGTTAGATCACATGTGAGTTCCAAAGCTTCGGTAACATCAATGTCAAGTGTTGGAAATGTTCGATCCGAATGACTTGAGTGTAAGCATTATGGTAAAAGACACCCAGGAAGTTGTAGATTGAATGATCAGGCTTGCTTCAGATGTTGATCGTTAGATCATTTTATTCGTGATTGCCCAGAGTCTGTTCAGCCAGAGACTGTTCACAATTCGAGATCAGATAATGCTCCAGTGAGAGGTAGACCTTCCCGAAATGTAAGAAATGTCAGTGGTAGTCAGAGAACTACGAGAGATACTATTGCGAGATCTAAAGCTAGAGCGCCTGCCAGAGCGTATGCCATCCAAGCTCGTGAGGAAGCTTCATCTCCTGATGTTATAACGGGTACATTTACACTTTATGATACTTCTATGATTGCATTGATAGACTCTGGTTTTACTCATTCGTATATATGCATGAATTTAGTATCCAGTAAGACTTTGCCTGTAGAGTCTACTGAGTTTGTTATAAAAGTATCAAACCCCTTAGGTAAAAGTGTTTTGGTTGAAAAAATATGTAAGAACTGTCCGTTAATGTTTTGAGGTATCTGTTTCCCTGCTGATCTTATGTTATTACCATTTGACGAGTTTGTTATAATTCTGGGTATGAACTGGTTGACATTGCATGATGCTATTGTGAACTGTAAAATAAAGACTATTGATTTAAGTCGTCAGAATGGTGAAATAGTTCGTATTAAGTCGAATGATTTAAATGGATTGCCTGCTGTGATATATGTGTTGAAAGCTCAGAGTTATATGAAAAAGGGTTACGAAGCTTATTTTGCTTATGTGATTGATTCGAAAGTGTCTGAAAAGAAAGTTGAATCAGTGCCAGTTGTTTGTGAGTTTTCTGATGTATTCCCTGAAGAATTTTCGAGATTGCCTCCGATACGTGAAGTTGAATTTGGTATTAATCTGTTGCCTGGTACAACACCTATTTCGATAGCTCCGTATAGAATGGCACCAACAAAGTTGAAAGAGTTAAAGTCATAGCTACAAGAATTGACTGACAGAGGGTTCGCCATATCGAGTTTTTCGCCGTGGGGTGCTCCCGTTCTGTTTGTGAAAAAGAAAGATGGCACGATGAGAATGTGTATAGATTATCGTCAATTGAATAAGGTAACTATAAAGAACAAATATCCGTTGCCCAGGATTGAGGATTTATTTGATCAGTCAAAATGAGCTACTGTGTTTTCGAAGATAGATCTGAGATCGGGTTACTACCAGTTGCGAGTAAAAGATTCAGACATTTCGAATACTGCTTTCAGAACGAGGTACGGGCATTATGAGTTTTTAGTTATGCCTTTCGGACTAACGAATGCTCCTGCTGTTTTTATTGATTTGATGAACAAAATTTTCAGACCGTACCTAGATCGATTTGTTGTTGTATTCATTGATGACATTTTGATATATTCACGGGATGAAACTGAACATGCTGAGCATCTAAGGATTGTGTTACAAACTCTGCGAGAAAAGCAATTGTATGCGAAATTCAGTAAATGTGAATTCTGGTTGCGTGAAGTCAGTTTTCTGGGACATATTGTATCGGTCTCTGGAATACGAGTGGATCCGAGCAAGATTTCTACTATTCTGGATTAGAAACCTCCGAAGAATGTGTCTGAAGTTTGTAGTTTTCTGGGACTTGCTGGTTATTACCGCAGACTCGTAAAAGGCTTTTCAATGATAGCTACTCCTTTAACTAAATTACTTCAAAAAGATGTGAGATTTGAATGGTCCGATAAATGTCAGAAAAGTTTTGATTAGTTGAAAACTCTGTTAACTGAAGCTCCAGTGTTAGTACAGCCAGAATCGGGTAAAGAGTTTGTGATTTACAATGATGCTTCATTGAATGGTCTGGGATGTGTTCTGATGCAGGAAGGCAAAGTAATAGCTTATGCTTCGAGACAGTTGAAGCCTCATGAAAAGAACTATCCGACACACGATCTTGAGCTAGCTGCGATTGTATTCGCATTAAAGATTTGGCGTCATTATCTGTTCGGTGAGAAATCTCATGTGTTTTCAGATCATAAAAGTTTGAAATATCTGATGACCCAGAAAGATTTGAATCTGCGACAAAGAAGATGGTTAGAGTTGTTGAAAGACTATGAACTTGTGATAGATTATCACCCGGGTAAAGCAAATGTCATTGCTGATGCACTGAGTAGGAAATCATTGTTTGCACTATGTGCTCTGAATGCTCAATTAGATCTGTCTGATGATAGTTCAGTGATAGCTGAATTGAAAGCAAAGCCGATGTTTTTACAACAAATAGTTGATGCTCAAAAAGTTGATAATGAAATAATAGAAAAACGAGCTCAGTATGATCCGGATTCTGATTCTGAATTTCAAGTTGATAATGATGATTGCTTGAGATTTCGAGATCGAATCTGTGTTTCGAAAAGCTCAGAGTTAATTCAGTTGATATTAAGTGAAGCTCATAACAGTCGTTTATCTGTTCATCCGGGAAGTACAAAGATGTACCATGATTTGAAGAAACATTATTGGTGGTCTGGTATGAAACGAGATATTTCTGATTTTGTGTCGAAATGTTTAATCTGTCAGCAAGTTAAGGCTGAACATCAGGTTCCATCTGGTTTGTTACAGCCGATTCTGATTCCCGAGTGGAAATGGGATACAGTGACGATGGACTTTGTTTCTAGTTTGCCTATGACTCCGAGAAAGAAAGATACAATTTGGGTCGTAGTTGATCGATTAATGAAATCTGCCCATTTTATTCTGGTACGATCTGATGTCTCGCTTGATAAGTTAGCTGAGCTTTATATTTCTGAGATTGTAAGATTGCACGGGGTGCCACTATCCATTGTGTCTGACAGAGATCCGAGGTTTACATCACGGTTTTGGAAGAAACTGCAAGAAGCTTTAGGCACGAAATTGCATTTCAGTACCGCTTTTCATCCGTAAACGGATGGCCAATCTGAACGGATTATTCAGATTCTCGAGGATATGTTGAGATGCTGCATCCTTGAGTTTAATGGTTCGTGGGAACAATATTTGTCATTGATTGAATTTGCGTACAATAATAGTTTTTAGTCGAGCATCAAAATGGCACCATATGAAGCTTTGTACGGACGTAAATGTCGTACACCTCTGTATTGGACTGAGCTCAGTGAAAGTAAGTTACACGGGGTCGATTTAATAAAAGATACAGAACAGAAAGTGAAAATGATCCGAGATAGTTTGAAAGCAGCGTCTGATCGTCAGAAATCCTATGCAGATTTGAAACGTAAAGATATTGAATTCGAGATCAGTGACAAAGTGTTTCTGAAGGTGTCTCCATGGAAGAAAGTACTCCGATTTGGACGCAAAGCCAAGTTGAGTCCGAGATTCATCGGACCGTATGAAATTATTGAGCGTGTTGGACCAGTTGCATACAAATTGTTGTTGCCACCTGAGCTAGAAAGGATACATAATGTATTTCATGTTTCGATGCTCCATAGATATCGATCCTATCTGTCACATGTGATTACTACGTCTGAAATTGAAATCCGACCAGATATGACTTACGAAGAAGAGCCGATCCGTATTTTAGCTCGTGAAGTAAAAGAGTTGAGAAACAAGAAAATTCTGTTAGTCAAAGTATTGTGGCATCGACACGGAATAGAAGAGGCTACGTGGGAGCCTGAAGATTCAATGAGGCAGCAATATCTCAATACATTTAACTGTAAGATTTCGGGGACGAAAATCCTAAGAAAGCGTAATTGTAATAGTCTGATTTAGACCCTAGTCAGAACAGTGGTTTCGGGACCTCAAATTCGAGTCTGAATATTATTTTTAATATTATTTTCTGTGTCCTTGATATGTGATTAAGCATGTGTTAAAATTTCGTAACTTAATTTATCCGTCTGAGTGCTTAATTTGAGAAAAAAGGATTAAATTGCATTGAATGCTAAAATAGCATGCCATAAGTTAAAAGCACTTAAGTGTCATGTCTTTTTAAAGTTGGTGGCCTTATGTTGTTATTAAACCATTTTTAAGATAGTGGTTGGTTAATAGTCAATAATAGCCTTGAATTATATGTTATGTATATTTTGTTTAAAAGGCTAAAATTGGAATTATGTAATTAAGTTTAATTTAATGTAATAAAAACATGAAAATAGCCATTTTACTCATCTTTTTGACCGAAAATAAGAGAAAGAAGAAAGGGTTTAGTTCTTTTGATTTTCGGCACTTACAAGCTTTGATTAAGGTATGTTTTTTAATCGATTTTTGATAATTTCAACGTTTCTGAAATCGTTGCTTCGTCTCCTTCAAAACCCATGTCTTAATTTTTAGAATTGATGATGTTTTTGAGATGAGCCTTTGATGAACTCATGTGTTTTATGATGTTTGATGGTGAAAAATGAAAGATAGGTGTTTGATTATTATAATTTGTATTTGAAGTTTTGTTAAATTTGAGTATTTTGGACTCAATTGATAAAATATTATTTTGGAGGACTAATTTGTGAATTTGATGAAAAGTATGGACTTGTATAGTCCCTAGGGAGATTCGGCTATGCATGTGTGTGAACAAATTGTGTATATTTGATGTTTTGAGATAAATGGACTAAATTGATAAAATGTGCAAATGTGAGGGCTAATTTGTAAATTGCCCTAAATATGTGGTTTTAGATTGAATGGAATGAATTAATGAGCAAATGAGTTAAATCTAAATATGTATAGATCAAGAACCGAAGAAAACAGACTTTGATCGCGGGAAAGCGAAAGTAGTCGAATAACCGAGTCCGAACGAATATCCGAATCCGAGGTAAGTCGATATACAAATAAATGTATTTGTATTGAATTATTTGAGTGTATATGATATGTGAAATACTATGATTATCCATTGAGATGGAATGTATGTGAAATCCGAGTTGGCTAATAAGTCGATAAGCTGATAAAGTCCGAGAAGTCTCGTGTGAACCTAGGAATATATAAAAATTATGTATATCATGACATAGGTGTCTGTTATGTTATATCATGTAAGACCACGTCTGGGACGTTGGCGTTGATTCGAGATTTCGTGTAAGACCACGTCAGGGACGTTGGCATGGATAAGAGATTTCGTGTAACACCACGTCTGGGACATTGGCATTGATATGAGATTTACGTGTAAGACCATGTCTGGGACATCGGCATCGTATTTGATTCGTGTAAGACCCTGTCTGGGACAGTGGCATCGATATCTGATTACATGTAAGACCACGTCTGAGACGTTGGCATTGTACGACTAGTTCGAGCATTCTAAGTATCCTATTAGATTCTGAATGGTTCAACGGGCAAGTCTGAGAAACAAACGATTATGTGATCAAGTATATTCGTTTAGGTACGTTCGATATGTACACTAAGTGTGTATGAAAGGTAAGTGTCTATATGAACTTACTATGATGAATATGTGTTTTGAAATGATGAGATAATATGTGAAGATATGTTTGAATGAGCCATATGTATATGTGATATTTGAGTTAAAGATTATGGTAAGATATGGCCTAGCAATTGAGCCAAAGAATATATGAGATGAATTTTCTATGAGAACCAATAATGTTATTATATCAATTTGGTTATGTGCAAATTATGCTAAGTTTATTTGTATATGGCTTGCTAAGCTTTTGAAAGCTTACTCTGTGTGTGTTTGCTCTGTTTTATAGATCGTCAAAGCTACTAAAGGCTCGGGACCATCGAGGATCATCATCACACTACCTAAGCTCATTTTGGTATCTTTTGGAAATGTATATAGCTAGATATGGCATGTATAGGCTAGTCACCTTGGATTATCTTTGAAATGTGTAAAAGTAGCCATGAGATGTGGCTAGATATGTGTTGGTAATATGCATGAGTAAATATGATATATGATGCATGTTTTGGTATGGCAAATTAGCTATTGAAATGGCCAAGGCTATGGTAAGCTTATGAATGCATTATGAGAATGTAGGCTTGATCATTGAAATGGTTACATGGTAAGTAAAAGTTGATGAATCATGGTTGGATGTATATGTGTTTTGGTTGAACAAATTAGTATACAAGTTAGCATGATTGGAGTTGTGATTGGATGAAATTACATGTTGATATTTTGACAAAATTTTGAATGTCCAATGTGTTTGAAATGAATTGGTATGTTGTTATACGGTAGACCCAAGTGTGGGTGGCATATTGGCCTTGCAAAGGGCCTGTATGCATACACGGTTGTGGCAAACGGGCGTGCCTAGTGACCGTGGGATTAAGTCAGTATCTAGCCTAAGAGTACACGGCCATAGCACACGGGCGTGCCTGGTGGCCGTGGGGATAAGTCAGTATACATGCTCTATTTTGGCACGGCCAGGACACATGGGTGTGTCTAGTAGCCGTGGGAGGCACATGGCCTGACTGCACGGGCGTGTGACCTCTACAGTGTTCAAAAAGTTTTAAATTTCTGAGAATTTCTGTATGTGTTCGTTTTAGTCCTGACCCTACTCTAAAGTATGCTTAAGGTCTCGGTAACCTATCTAAGGGACGATTGCAATTGAAGACTTGCATTACGAAATTCCTGTAAATGTTTTTGATCTGTCCGGTAATACCTTTAACCCTAATCCAGCGACGGATACGAGTTAGGGGTGTTACATCGCACGTAGCGCAAACAGTGATTTCTGACTCAAAGCATCAGCAACAACATTTGCTTTTCTCGGATGATAATCAATCACAAGCTCGTAGTCTTTTAACAGTTCTAACCAACTTCTCTGTCGCAGATTCAAGTCTTTCTGGGTCATAAAATTTTTTAGGCTTTTATGATCTTAAAACACATGACATTTTTCACCGAAAAGATAGTGGCACTAAATTTTTAGAGCAAACACGATCGCAGCTAATTCAAGGTCATGTGTCGGATAATTCTTTTCATGAGGTTTCAATTGTCTCGAGGCATAAGCTATAACTTGGCCTTTCTGCATCAAGACGCAACCCAGACCGTTTAATGAAGCATCACTATATATCACAAACTCTTTACCCGATTCTGGCTGTACCAAAACTTGAGCTTCAGTCAAAAGGGCTTTCAACTGTTCAATTCTTTTCTGACACTTTTCAGACCATTCGAATTTCACATCTTCCTGAAGCAATCTCGTCAACAGAGTTGCAACCATAAAAAAGCCTTTTACGAACCGTCGGTAATAACCAGCAAGTCCCAGAAAATTGCAGACTTCAGACACATTTTTTGGAGGCTTCCATTCTAAAATAGCTGAAACCTTGCTCGGATCAACTCGTATTCTGGATGCTGACACAATATGCCCCAAAAAGCCAACTTCGCGCAACCAGAACTCACATTTACTAAACTTTGCATACAATTTCTTATCACGCAGAGTTTGTAGCACCATTCTCAAATGTTCGGTATGTTCCATTTCATCACGCGAATAAATCAAAATGTCATCAATGAATACAACAACAAATCGATCTAAATACGGTTTGAAAATTCTGTTCATTAAGTCCATAAAGACAGCAAGAGCACTTGTTAGTCCTAAAGGCATAACTAAAATTCATAGTGTCCGTACCTCATTCGGAAAGCTATTTTCGGAATGTCTGAATCTTTTACTCGCAACTGATAGTATCCCGATCTCAGATCTATCTTTGAAAACGCAGCAGCACCTTTCAATTGATCGAACAAATCATTGATTCTGGGCAGAGGATATTTGTTCTTAATAGTCACTTTGTTTAACTGATGGTAATCAATGCACATTCTCATCGTGCCATCTTTCTTTTTCAAAAACAGAACGGGAGCACCCTAAGGTGAGAAACTCGGTCGTGGAAAACCTCTATCTCTCAATTCTTGCAACTGAGACTTCAATTCTTTCAATTTTGTCGGAGCCATTCTATACAGAGCTATTGAGATAGGGGTCGTCCCTGACACTAACTCAATTCCAAACTCAACTTCTCGTATCGGAGGTAATCCCAGTAATTCTTCAGGAAACACATCAGGGAACTCGCAAACCATAGGCACAGATTCAACTTTCTTTTCTGTCACTTTCGTATCAACCACATACGCAAGATAAGCTTCACATCCCTTTTTCACATAATTCAGAGCTTTTATCGAAGATATTACAGCCGGTAACACATTTAAATCACTAGACTCAATCTGTATTATCTCATCATTCTGACATCTCAAATCAATAGTCTTTCGTTTGCAGTTCACAATAGCATCATGCAACGTTAGCCAATCCATTCCCAGGATTATATCAAATTCATCAAAAGGTAATAACATTAGATCAGCCGTGAAACAGATATCTCGAAACATCAACGGACAATTCTTACACACTTTGTCAACCAGGACACTTTTGCCTAAGGGGTCCAATACTCTAATTACAAATTCAGTAGACTCTATAGGCAAAGTCTTAGTGGATACTAAGTTCATGCATATATATGAATGAGTAGACCCTGGATCTATCAATGCAATCACAGAAGTATCATAAATACTAAGAGTACCGGTAATAATGTCTGGAGACGAAGCTTCCTTACGAGCTCGAATAGAATAAGCTCTGGCAGGTGCTCTCGTCTCAGATCTCGCAGCTGTATCTTTCATAGCTCTCTGGCTACCACTCACAGTTCCCGTGTTTCTGGAAGGTCTACCCCTAGCTAAAGCATTATTCGACTTCGGATTCTGTACAATCTCTTGCTCAACAGACTCGGGACAGTCTCGGATAAAGTGATCTAATGATCCACATTTAAAGTAAGCTCGGTCATTTAATCGAAAATTGCCCGGATGTCTTTTACCACAATGACTACACTCAGGTCGATCAGATTTGACATTTCCAACACTAGCTATCGAAGTAGCTAGAGCTCTGAAGCTCGAATGCGATCTAGCACGATCTCCGCTCGAATGTCCCACATTAGCCTTTGAACGGCTAAACTCATCTCGAAATTTCTTTGATACAGACTGAAATGGTTTACTTGAGGATCTCTTTCTCACATCTCTAGCTTCTAACTCAGCTTTTCTTTTATCTTTTGTAAAGTTCTTCGACTTTACATGCTCGATCAACAAGCACAACGAATTCTTTTATTTCTAGAATTCCGACTAACAAATGGATATCTTCATTCAAACCATCTTCAAACCTTTTACACATTATTGCCTCAGTCGAGACACATTCTCGTGCATACTAGCTCAGTCTCACAAATTCTCGCTCGTATTCTGTAACAGACATACGGCCCTGTTTTAATTCAAGAAACTCTTCGCTTTTGATCAATGAATCTCTAACTAATATATTTCATTCGAAATTCAGATTGAAAGAAATCCCAGGTAATTCGTTCTTTCGGAACAATAGAAATCAAAGTTTTCCACCACTGGTAAGCTACATCTCTCAATAAAGAAACGGCACATTTCACACATTCATCAGGGGTACACGACATCTTATCAAATACTCGAATTGTATTCTCGAGCCAAAATTCAACTTTCTCAGCATCATCATCATTAGTGGCCCTGAACTCTTCGGCTCCATACTTACGGATTTTATCGACCGGAGGCTTATTCAACAGATTCGAATTCATAACTGAAGATACAATAGGAGTCTGAGGGGGATTAGGTAGGGGCGAAGGTTGAGGAACAGCCGGATTTGCTCTAATATACTGAGTGAACCACTCATTCATCATTTGGAAGAAGGCTTGTTTAGCCTCTCCTTCTTGACCGCTAGTAACCAGTCTAGAATCAGACAGCGCTGTCCCTTGAGCGGGAGCAGGCACATTACTTTCAACGTCATCAGCTACGGCTCGTTCGGGATCCATTTACTATACGGAAAACACATTTTATCTGTCAGGATTCATCACACTATCACAATTTATATATATATGGCATGTATAGCTAGACTCTCACACGCTACGTTAGTCCTAGAATCGACTAAACCGTAGCTCTGATACCACCAAATTGTAACACCCCTAACCCGTATCCATCGTCGGACTAAGGTTAATAGGCATTACCGGACATATCGGATCATATCACCAACATTTCACTAACATCAAATATTCATAAACATTCAATAGCGAAATATACACATAGAGTCTCTTTAGAAGGTCTACGAGACCTTAAACATACATTGGAAAGGGGTTGGGAAAAAACCAATCTCATATGGAAACTTTGCTGAACTTAGAAATTTTTTCTTTCAAATAGGGCACACGCCCGTGTGGCTAGGCCGTGTGCCTCACACGCCCATGTGGCTAGGCCGTGTGCCTTACACGACTGTGCCTTGGGCCATGTCACAGTCCGTGTGCAATACTAACTTGGGTCACACGGTCTAGAACACGCCCGTGCTTCTTGTCCATGTGGCAAACTAACTTGTATAACACGGTTTGTCACACGCCCGTGTGTCTAGCCCGTGTGCAAGTCTGACTTTCCTCAAATTGGAGCAGTGAAGGACACTGTCGAGACACACGTCCGTGTGCTCAACCGTGTGGACAATTTTAGGCCATTTGCAAGGCCAAATTGCCACTCATTTTGAGTCAAACCTACAAGTATCCAACAAGCATCAATCCATGACCCAAAGGCAACCAAAAACATACTAATTTGACCATTCATGAGCACATCAAAACCTACCAACTTTTACAACATCACATAGCATAGACTAAATTCACCTATATTCACATTCATTATCAAGCCATATCACATGACTATATATACATGTCCCAAACATATGTTAACATTTCTAGCCTATACATGCCATACTTCAATATGCACATTTTCAAAATGTACCAAAATATAGTTCGATAGTGTGGTGATGATCCTCGATGATCCCCGAGCTTCCTGTAGCTTCGATAATCTATAAAACAATGCAAACACACACAAAGTAAGTTTTCAAAAGCTTAGTAAGCCATATACAAATAAACTTATCACATAGAACAATTATAAACCATTTCATACATATGGTTCATGACATAACACAATCACAAGTCATGTTTCTCTTATATCTCAATTGATCATGTTCACTTGCTCATAATCACATATATCATGTAATGTAACTCACATATCAAATGATCATATTCATACATACCTTTTAATACCAAATTTCATATACATACATACGTATCGAATTTTGGATGCACATTCGTATACTCATTCATTACTCGGAATGCCCGTTGAACCGTTCGGAATCAATAAAGATACTCAGATAGCTTGTAAAGCTCGTACAATGCCAACGTCCCAGACGTGGTCTTACATGTAATTAAATATCGATGCCTCTGTCCCAAACAGGGTCTTACACGAAATCATATACAATGCCGATGTCCCAGACATGGTCTTACACGTAAATCTCAAATCGATGCCAACGTCCTAGACGTGGTCTTACACGATAACTTATATCGGAATCCTATGTCATGACATATGTATCCTAACTTTTTCCTAAGGTTCATACTGGACTTTTTGGACGTCGACACATTATCGAAACTTTCCAGGATTTCACATATTCAGCTCAACTAGCCATATATCACAATTCATTCACATATGTACCTTACACGATTTAGTCCTTTTTATCAAATTGAGCACTCAAACGAGAAAATTTCTTTATGAAAATTTCACACAACTTTAGTATCATACTGTAGACATCAAAATAATAATAAAATAAATTTTTTGATGTTAGATTTGTGGTCCCGCAACCACTGTTCTGACTAGGCCCAAAATTAGGATGTTACAAGCCGATTGTGTAGTCATATTTTCCCCTAGCCCGACATATATGTCATCTCTGACAAGGGACCGATAATCTTGGCCACTATTAAATGACATGGTAGCCTTTGGGATCGCACTCACCATAGGTGCTTTATACGGCATGTCAGCTCCAACTACCACTCAGTATGGCCTTTGGAAAGTGAGCGAGATCAAGTCATTAACATGGGTATGTAGTTGCCACTATTTCCAAAATCAAGCTATACCATTTAAAGGTTCATTGTTTACATTCATGGGTATACTTTTCTCGACATGGTAAAAGCTCTTCCAATATTGTTTCCATGAAATGTTGGATAACTTGCGTACCATTAACAACTTGGTGCGACATACCTTGCCAACATACCTTTTGAACAGTCAATGCAATCATATGATGGTGTCTATGGTACGGGCACATGACGACGAACTTAGCTGAATGCATCAATTCTGTACTGAAGGGGACGTGTCATTTGCCAATAACCTCGATTGTCAAAGAAACATACTTTTACCTGGTTGCCTTATTCCCAAAGCAAGAGACTGCATATACTGGGAAGATTACGAATGGACACGTTTGGTGCGAGGATGTCATAAGAGAAATTAGACGAAATACAGTAACAACAAACACTATGTATGTACTGTGTCATTAGCGTAGAAACCTACAATTCCGGGTCATGGAGCACACTAGGCCCAACCAGGACATATTAGGGGAATCATATCATGTCTACCTACCAGAAGGGACTTGCGATTGTGGGAGATTCCAGGCACTTTCATTCCCATGCACATACGTAGTTGCCACATGTGCGAATGTACGAATTGAGTAGACGTCTTATATCAATGATCTGTATATACTGAAATGCATGCACAATGTATGGAGACCTAAATCCTCACCCATTTTGGATGAGAGTATGTGGCCACCAATGTCCAGCGTGCCGTTCAAGTTGGTCGTAAACATCAACTTGTGTCGCGTCCCAAAAGGTCGCCCGAATTCCACTCGAATACGCACCAATATGGATCTTCGAGAGAGGGAAAACCAATAGAGTTTATGTGAGTACTGTAAAAACCCAGGGCATACGAAAGCAACATGTCCTGTATTGAGGGGTACATTGGGTCCGCAACGTTGCTAGCATTTAATTTTTTCCAGCGATATAAAATTGATTACAATGCTTCCTTTTTGTTTACAAAATTTGTTCTATCTTTTTACTTACATTTCAATTATATATGTCACCATCTACTAACATTTACATTGTGTAAAAATTTCTACTTTAAGCGCTACTTCAAGTAAAATGTTATATATGAAAATTTACGTATATTTTACATTAAAATTTAATAAAGACAAATATGAGTTGCAATAGAAATATAAAAAATGATCGTTTTTCTATTGATGTCATTTATATTTACATCGCAATAAGTAAATAAAAAATACATCATCGGTGTCGTTAGGCTGAATGTGTGCCACAGGACGGTGGCTAACGGGTGTGCGTAGGATTTCTACACAAAACTAGTAGTGTTGGCTCCGGGTGTTGGTCGTGGTCATCTTCTTCGTTGTCACCTTCACCCTTGTACTCATGTTCATCTCCATCATCGTCTTCATCTTCATCTCTACCTCGACTTTATCTTCGTCTCCATAGCTTTCCTCCGTGCTTGAGTGCGGTGCTATCCTAGCCTCGCATCGTGTGTCCTCCACTCCACGATAAGGTGGTTGCGTTGATGACCCACCTCAATAAAATAATGACACAGTGGGTGTCTGTGACATTATCAGTAAATAATCGTACGATGTCATGAAACTTGAATACGTAGGCATTGACTCAGATATCGATACTAGCATCGGTGTCGCCATTGGTGACAATACATGTATCGGTATCTGGCTCGGCGTTTGCTGTCGACACCGACATCGTAATGGGGCGTAAAATGCTAATGACGGAGGTGCTCCATAATATGTACTTGACGGAGGCGTAGTCGTAGGGTCCTGTGGTGGTGCATAGTGTGGTGTTTGTGAAAAAAAACACAGGGTTAGTGAAATAAACAAGAATAAATGGAGTGAACTGACTGGGATGTGGCATGGACATCTGTGGTGCTTGTTGGATTGGAGCCGGTGACGAACCCGACGCGACACCTCTTCTGAACCTATGCTGCAAGCCCGCTCGTTGTTGCCTCTTCTGACAAATTTTCCTACTCCTTGCCTCCACCGATAGCAAATACAGCTTGTCGACGACTCTGAACTAGGGCATGTACTCCAAACAGGTCGTCGTGTCCGATGAGAAAAAAGAGTTTGCGGATGGGTTAGAATTTCATCCTACGATCCCAAATGTCGATGTACTTATTGCGGCAATCTTGCCAAATTTTTTCATTCTTCTCCCGTAAATCCAACTTGTCTCGCGACGACAGCTAAATTTGTTGCCTACACCCGAACTGTCACATCACTCAATCTAATCCCTGCATTTCTACCATCGCGTAAACGATCAACGACACATTTGTGTCCCACATACTCCGATTGGCCAAAAATTTCAGCGGGACGCATTCTATAATATTCAAGTTGGTGTATGACATCCATTTAAACTGTAATGCACAATTGTAAATTCTATTATGTATGGAATTTTATGTTACAAATCATTGCGCAATTATTATAGGTTTAGGGTAAATAAGTAACTAATCTTGGCTTCCGAGCGCTGATCTAACAACAGTCAGATATCTTTGAGATGCTCGGGTAGTCTCATGTAACTCGGCCCATGGTTCCACCAATACAAGTGATATGTTAATTCAAACATATAATAAATAAACATTTACTATACAAACTACATATTTATTAAGAAATTATTTTTACCTTGTCACCAATGGAAACATATATGGGTCGTTCACTTGGGGACATAGAAATGGTAGTTTCCACAAGGTCCATGATTGCAGTAGGAGCAGGCGAACACCGATTGACATCTTATCTGGTTTCGTCGCCCAACACAACTCCCAATACAATGTGGCTAACACGACTAATCCCCAACTCATTCGTCCGCTTTCTTTAAAGTCGACTAGGTGTAGTGGCCACCTTATGTGTACCAAATTTCGAGATTTATCGAGCATTAGAATGCCCCCGATTAACCTCAAGATGAATGCTCGAGCATATTGTTCTTTAATGACGTCGGGTGTGTTAATAGGAAGCTCTTTGAAATTATTTTCCAACCACTTCATATCTATCCAGTCACCGTAAAACTTATTTAGCACCTTATTCAAAAATGCCTCGCAAAGGTCCTCTTTACCGAGAATGACCGCTGACCCCGTGACGACTAGCTCATCCACCGACAAACCGAGTTGTAAAGCTACGTCTTCGAGTGTGATTGTACACTCGCCACATGGAAGATGGAAAGTGTATGTCTCAGGCCTCCAACTTTTCACCAACGCGTTGATAAGTGTAGGATCGAGTTTGCAGCCTCCGAGCATACGAGACGCATGCAAGAATCCTACGTCTTGCAAGTAACCAGAAATTTCAATGATTAGGCCCTTTGACAAATTATGTATGAACCCCTTCAAAACACAAATATCCGCCTATTTATATCGACAAAAAAATATTTAAAAAAATAAAATACTTTAAAATTAACTTAATTAAAAATAACAAAATTTAAAATTTCGTCTTACCATTATAGCTAGAGCGGCGGAAATGTGCTTGTCGTCGAAACGAATCAGAAAAGTTGTCATTCGTGAAAACTTAATCAAAATGAATAATATACGAAATAATTAAATAAATCTACATTATTTTTAAACAAGCGTATCGAGAAATATAGAATTAAACTTGAGAAAATTAAGAGAGTTGAGAGTTTAGGAAGAATTGAGAGAGTTGGATCTGAGTGAAAAGAATGAAAAATGACCTGATATTTATAGGAAAAAAATTATCGTTAGGGCCCTTCAAAAATTTTACTGTTGCCAACGTTCAAAAAAATAATCGTTGCACACTCTCTCTAAAAACAACTTATTTTTCTAAATTAAAAAAAAAAAGAACGCCTTAAATGGTCAAATAAAAAAATTGGCATCTAAGGCTAATGTAGCCTAGGATTTATTTAATAATATACCACTCACGATGAGAATGAAAAAAATTTATATAAAAAATGTATTTATAAAATTAATATAATAAAAAAATTTAGTTGAAATAGTAAACCTCATGTTTTAAGTTCAAATATAATCATATGTATTTTTTATATTTTAAATAAAATATAAAATAACAAAAAATAATCTCAAGTAATGTTTGTTATTTAAAAATAATAATAGATTTTTTTTATAATTTTTTAATCGAGTTAGGACCGAATTGATGGGTGACAGCAACTCAATCAACCCTTTAAATAATAGCATAGATATATATGTTTCAAAGATTATTATATAGTGTAAATACATAAATGGCCACTCGACTATTATTAAGTTTTTTGTTAGATCACTCAACTTTAAAGAGTTACAAAATAATCATTCAAGTTATTATTTTTGTGTTTTTTAGTTCATTTATGTTAAATCACTTGCACCCACGTCGGATTTTAAAATTTTAAATTTTTTGACACATAAATATTCATATAATTTATGGAAATAAAAACTAAATAAAATAATAACCAACCCATTACTAAAATAATTAAACCATATAATTAGTTTAAAACCGTAAACAGTAAACGCCAAACATTTCATTCCATTCTCAAAATTCATTCAATTATAACATGCCATTGGCAAGTGCTGGTGAATGCTTAGATTGAGGTTTACTGATAACAACAACTCCCAATTCTTGCCTATAAATTCATTTCTTTTATCACCATTTGACTTGATTCATAACTCAAACTAAAAATTTCATTTTCTTTTAATAAAAAAAAAAATGTCAGCACAAAATACTGCTCAGAATTTTGCAAACAATGTTAAAATAACTGGTCAAGCTCAGGTAAATAATTCAATTCTTTGTTTTTTCTTAATTTAAAAAATTATTGTTAATTAAACATAATGGGTCATTTTTATATATGAAAAATTAATGAATGGTAGTGCAATATCTTTCATCCCCTTCAACACTTACCGAGGGAGGAGATGATGAAGCAGGGCTCTCAATTATTGTTTTAAGCTTTGTTTTGTCTGGTATGGGTGTTTCAGCTCTCCCTTTTCTGGTAAGTGTTGTAATTCTCTTCTATTTTCGGAAGAATAATATAAATTTTTGCTGAGAAAAAAAAAAGAGAATAAGTATATAGATTAAATATCTAGTTTCAGCGGACCAAAATTGAAATTTGACCATTGTCTTATATTGTAAAAAATGTGACCCAAGCCTTAGTCCCTAAAACTCTTATAGCATTCAAATTATATAACCATAAAATATTTTAATTGAAAAGTTAGATATATTAATTATTTGGACTAATTAATAATCTTATAAAAATATAAGGACTAAATTATATTATAAATTAAATTATATAAATTAAATCTCAAATTTAAACATAATAGAGTGATCAAAACTAACCATTTCTCTAAAATCTAAATATATAGAGAGAGGGGGGGATAAATGAGGACATATTGCCCAAGGAGAACCTAATGGACACCACATTTATATATAGGTATATAGATATCGTAAACAAGAGTACCCTTTTCGTAATAAGTATCATAAAAGTAATAAATCATGATATATATATATATATATATAGAAGGTAAATACCCTCGATATAATATTGTTACTTTGTAAATGTAATGGGCTTTTACTAATTTTACAATTAAATTGAAACTCGATTAATAAATGACATTAACTCAAACAAACACATTATAATAGATAATAATAATAATAAAATTCTCATTTCACATAACAATTTAATAACACTAAATAAAATGGGCTAACAGCATAAACTTTCCTTAAGACCCAAAGGTTTAGGGGTGGAAAACAGTGAATCTAGGCTGGACTTTGTTATTAGGTAGCTTAGCTTTACTTTGGGTTTGGGTCACACTTTGGGCCATTCCTGCATTTCTTTTTCTTAATCTTTTATATTTTTCAACTAATTATAAAATTTATCCTTTTACGTTTCATAATCTTTCTATAATTTTAATATTAAATTATTAAAACTCCACATAATAACACCCTTGTCTATAAATATAACATACATTCTTAGATATTTACAATTTGACATAGACTTGGGCCTAAGCTTTAGTCCTTTTAGGAGAATCTTTATATCAAATTTGACTGAAAGTTTGTGCATACATTGGCGGGTGAACTTTTGGTATAAGTCATAAAAAGTCCCTATACTATAGGGTGATGAGCAATTTAATTTCTTTCAAAAGAATTTATTAAATAAAGGATATTTGAAGCCCACATTAATTATTTTTGTTAATTCATGTTCATTTACATGGGTAAATTTAAATAACTAAAGAAATTTGAAATATATAAAAGTTAGAATAAATAAATAAATAATTCAAAGAAATCTTAAATTCCAAAAAAATTTAAAAAACTTCCAAAAAAATTAGAAAATTACAAAAGTTAAAAAAATGAAATAAAAAATATAACATTGTAAAACTTTAAAACTTTATATAAAATTTCAAGATCTAAACATTTATATTTTTTATATAATTATTTCTCATAGATATCTTGAAGAAAATCAGTATAAAATATTTTTCCCAATTAATATTTAGTTTGAAATGTTATTTTTTATGAATATTCCGTTAATAATAACTTTTGATGAACTGTTTTGTTGAAAATATTTAAATTTAGAAGTGATATACGAAGAAAAAATTTCAGAAAGCTATTTTTATTTTCTAGAATTTTTTGTTTCTTTCAAAACTGGAATTTTTAAATAAATTTCCAGTTTTTTTTTCCATAATTTTTTTATCCTCCTTAGAATTTTCAAACTTATATAGTTTTTTTCAAATTTTTTTTTTTAAATTCAAGCCTTTGAAAATTATCATTTTACAATTCTTTAGAATTTCTTAGAATTATTACAACTTTTCGAAACTTTGGAAACATTTTATTATATTTTATTATATTTTTAGTTTTTGAGTATTTTAAAAAAATAATATTATATATATTTCTTTTCAATTTTATGAAGTTTTTAATTTTCAATCAATCGTAAAAGAACATGTGTCATCTTGAAATAAATTATGACATCTTCAATTATTTTTATTTGTTCACATTTGAATAAGACATGAACTAAATTACCCTGTTTATTTTAAGAATGAATAAATTGCTCATAACCCTATGGCACGAGTATTAGTAGTTTACAATGTTAATAATCTCACATTGCTAATAATTATATAGTATAAAGAATTTAAATATAATTTGAGTAATTGAGTCAGGTGTCAAATTCACTAGGTAAGGTGGACTTGCCTATTAGTGTGTGTATAGTCAAAGATGGCACTTGGAGCCAACAAGTGTTAAGTGTGATGGTAAGGCATAATACACTCCCAAGGAGAAAATGTGAGTTTGAGTCTTGGATATGACATTGTTGAGAGGGTCACGAACCCCAAACATGAATTATAAAATAGACATAGAAGATACCATGAAAATGGGCACTTAGGCTTAAGTTTGATACTGTAATTTTCTTATATATTTATTATTTTTATTTTTTGAATTAATTATAATAATTTTTTTTATCAAAGTTTGTATCTAAATAAATATATTGAAATAACACAATTGTTCTAGAAAGTTTTAGAAATGTAGAAACATATATATATGTAATGAAAAAGTGTTGTAGAAAACACATATGTACCAAGGGGCATATACTTTAAGTTGTAACTATTCATTTCCTATATAAGACTTGGTTCTTTTTGCCATTTTCACTACTCTGATTTGTTGTTTATGACTTAGTTGTATCCTATAGGCATAATTAAAAGCTTTAAGGAAAGTGATTTCCCACCTCAAAGTCTTATTCTTATTTCTTTATTACAGCTTTCTTCACATTATTTTTCTCACAATCTTAAGGCTTTTAATTACCATTTCTTACAATCATCATGGAGATTGAATTTACTTCAAGTCTAAAAGTTCATCAAGATATTATCAAGTTATATAGGTTCAAGGGGATCAATTACACAAGATTGAAAGATAAGATGGTGTTTTTGTTAACTATGTTGAAGATTTATTATGTTCTTTATTCAATTCTTTAGCCATTACCAAAAGCAACGCTTATAAATTCTGATGCTATAGTAAAAGAAAAATGCAAATGCCAAGAAGATGAGTGCATTTGGCATTTTCCGTGGATAGATTTTAAATTCCTTCACATATCAACTATATCATATTCACAAAAATATGACTTCACCAAGAGAAATCTAGATCACTTTTGAGAACTTTTTATAAAAATGAGAAGAAAGGCGCAAATAAGTTTCTTGCTTTAAGATACTTTGAATTTAACATTGTTGATGTAAAACCTATCATTGACCAAGTGCATGAGTTGACAATTCTAGCTTTTAAGTGGGAGCTTAATTCAAGTTCCTAATTCAGTTTAAGTGGGAGCAATTTTATCCAATCTGCCTCCTTCTTAGAATGGCTATAGGAAGAAGATATTGTGTTCTCTAGAATCCTATACAATTCAAGATTTCGTAACCCACTTGCAAATTAAGGCTAAAAACCACACTCAAGATGTACTTATTCTTGGTTTTAATGTAAACTTTGCTAGTGAAAAGAATTCTTGAAATGGCCTAAAAAGGTATTGAGTTTAGAAGAAAGACTTCAATCGGACTAAGGAAAGAAAGGCTAATAAAATGTGTTTCTATCGTAGAATGAAAGGACTTTTCATCAAAGCCTATAGATTCAAAAATTCTAGAAATAAGACTACTTATGGTTCTATAAGCACAAATACAATAAATCTTTATGAACAAGATGTGAATGAGCTTATTACGATGGTGATTGAAATGCAAAACGACATGGTGATTGAAGTTCATATGGTTACTGTAACAAAGTCTTCTGAAGGTGGTTGGACTCTAGGGCTACTATTCATGTATGCAACAATAAAGAACAATTCAAGATGTATGCAAAATGTGAGAAACTAGAAGAGATCCTAATGGAGAACAATAATGTTGCAAAAGGTCCTTGGCAAAGGAACCATTGGACTGAAATTTACTTTTAAACAAAAGTTAAATTTACTTAATGTATTCCATGTTCTCAATTTTAGAAAAAAAAAAATCTTGTATATTATCTACTTTGCAAAAATGGATTCAAATTTGTATAAATGTTGGTAAGGTGATAGTTTTAAAAAATTATGTATTTGTTAAGAAAGGTTACTTATGTGATAGCAACAAACTAGCCTCCAATCCATAGTTTTCACTCCTTGATAATCATGGTAAAGAAAGGACTAACAATAAACTAGCCTCCAATCCATAATTTTCACTCCTTGATAATCATGGTAGAGAAAAGACTAACAATAACAAAGTTCAACAAGTTTACACCCTGCCATGCCAAATTGGTTGAGTAAGGACAATGAGAATTAGTCAATCCCCATTCACTCTTAAGCCCTAAGTTAGCCTCCAAGTAAGGTATAATACCAAGTATCTCATTTGTTATCATCATTATCCGAAAGAATGTTCTAAGTAAGGTATAATATTGTAAGTTGATAACATTCTACTCATTGGGAATGAAGTAGAAGTAAGGTATAATATTTTAAGTTGATAACATTCTACTCATTGGGAATGAAGTAGGGACATGTCATCAATTATATTGATGCTTATGCAATAGTTTAGTATGAAGAAGGGCGACGCCAAAAATAATTTGGAGGGGGCAAATTAAGTTATATACTTTTATAAGAACTAAAATACAATTTCATCTTTGTATTGGTACATATCTTTATAGTTTTCATAAGAACTAAATCAAAATCTTATCATTTTTTGTGGGATAAACTATAATTTTATCATATATTAATTTAAAATATTGTTGATTTTTAGGGGTTTAAAGAGAAAATTTTCCAATTTAAAGGGTCAGAGCCCTTGCTTGCCCTTGCCTTTTCCTTTGCTACGAAGGACTTAGGGAAAGTTAATCATGTTTTAAGTGTTCGATTACTTAAAACATCAAAAGAACATAACGGTCTTACCCTAAGCTTCATACCTTGAAAAAGTTGCAGAAACATTTGTAATGCATGTTACTTAGAAGGTAACTAAACCTTCTATAATAGGCTGACATCTTTCTTTGGAAGATTGTCCTAAGACAAAGGAAGAAAAAAGGCGTATGAGTAAGGCTGTGGGAAACCTTATGTACATGATGCTATTTGTTACTTAGTGGAATATTGAATTGATTTGAAGCACTTTATGGTCCAAAGTAATACAAATTCATGGAATACATACTCTAGTATCTTTAGAGAATGAGGGATAATATGTTAGTATATTCTGGAGGGAACCAATACTCATTAAATATACATGTTTCGACTTTTAGACTTGTAGTGATTCGAGGAAATCAATATCAAACAAGGAATTTTTGGAGGAATATCAATTAGTTATTCACTATTTGATTTCACAAAATGAAACCTAATAAGAGGATAAAGATATTGCAAGTTAAAGGATTAAATATGGGTTCTAATGAAATAACCGATGGTATTAGAATAAGGATTTATATAAATTATTTAAATTATAATGGTGCTAGTGGGAATGGTAACAAACTGATATTATGCATATGAGGACAACACAATGATTACCTTTAATAAGATTCTACTAGAAACCTTTGTAACACAAGTTAGAAGGTTTGGGATACAAAATATGATTCACTTAGACCACTAAGGCAAGTGGAAAATTGTTAGGTATTTGTGTTTTAAGTATTGTAATTTTATTAGATTTAATGAATTACTGAAATGGTCAAACTGATTATTCAAGGAAATATATACATATCATATGTTTTTTCTTATATCTATGATGGTTTGTCCTAAATGGGTTTGCATGTATAAACAAATGATATAAGTAAACATGTCTCATTAATTACCTATGTTAAACTAATAAGAAGTAGCACCAAAAATACTAATAAGAAGACAACGTTTGTTGGTAATCTAAAACCAAGTCCATTCTCCATGAAATCATGGTTAACAAGTGAATCATGTTAGCACTATTATGTTGTCTTAAGTCGAAAAGGAGATAGATTGTTGTGGCTATTGAAGTAGGGTTGACTCTCGAGTAGAGATATAGATGTGTTAGTATGGACTAACAACACATTACAAGATTAATTCACATGAAACATTTATTGTATGTTCAACTTAGTCCAAAGTAAGTAAAAGGTTAAAAGTGTTTGACTTATATGCTTTGTTGTATTAGTGACTAAAGTGTCTCAGTTGTAATTCGATACATTGAGTATATAACTCGTACATAATGTAGCTTTGCTTATAGATACATAATTATAGCTTTTACCAAGAGTTAAGAGTATCCTCTTAAAAATATTAAATGGTTGAAGTAAATACGTGATTGTGGGTCATGTCAAATTGACTAATATTATCCATTGGTGGATGATATTATATAATGGAACTTTATGAAAAAGTTATCAATGTTAATGAACAGATAAAACCTAAAGGGATCACGGGTGTCATATAAGGGTTATACACATTTGACAAGGTTATTGAACAAAATTTTACTTGTTAATATTTATAATGGTATATAATTAAGAGTTCAACATCAAGACATATGTAACTGATAGATGTAGAGTTGAAATTCAATTACCTAACTTATAATTTAAATTGATTTAATAAATAAATATAGTTATGAGTTATATCCGTAATAAAATTTAAAAAAAAATTATACAAAAAGATACTTGAATCGAAAATTATCTAAATCCCATATCAACTAAACTAAAAAAAAAAAAATTCCAACTTGAAAAAGGAATTTGGACCTTGAAGAATCTCACCCGACTCGTCATCTCTCTCTATGTGTATATATATATTTATGTATATAGCTAAAAAATGGGATTTTGGTTGAACATAGTCAACAAATACGTGCTCAAGGTGATAATAAATATGAAACAATTAATTAGTTTGAGGCATGCAAGCCTCAATATTGTAGCCATTGTGCTTGTAAAAATGTCCACAACAGCCTATGAAAGTTTAGAGGCAGCTCCCTTCTCTCTAATTATGAGAATTAGACTGACCCACCCTCCCTCATTAAGCATTAAAATATAAACGAGCAGCTCGGGAAAGGCTGAGAATTTTAGGATCATGCGCAATGCAAAACCGCACGCGCACTGACTCACTGCACTGCCCGCGGCCCAAGGTGGCCAGACGCCCAGGCCCCCGCCGAGGCTCCTCTTCCTCGTTACCGCAAATGAAAAAAAGAAAAAAGTTTCAGGTTTTGATCGTATATGATTTTTTTAAAAGATTTTCTAGCTTTAAATTTTCATACTAGATTTCTATTATTCTAAAATAAAGAATGTTATTTCAAAACTTATTTTTTCTTGAGAAATACCGAATTCTTTGCATTCAACCCAAAAAACACTAATATATATATATATATATATGTGTGTGTTTTATGCTTCTGAATCACTCAATATTCTCGATGAATGTCTTTTTTATTTTTATTTTTTCTCCCCTTTACACTCTTTCTCCTTGGATCTCTCCTTCCAACACCTTTCCATCATTCACTTTCTGTCCTTGATTTAACGATTTGCATTTCTTAACTATTATTTCTTGTTTTGTCTCTAATATTTAACCTTCTTAGGACAGGTTCGGCAGCATGTCCATATTCAGACAATGATCATGTTCTTGGCTGCCATTAATGGAACCCAATTTGTATTATTTATTAATTTCAAGCCATTCCAATTTCCACAAGACTTGCCATGCTTAAAAGTGGACTACTAGGTTTCATAAAATATTAGTTTGAAGAATATAATAGTACTTCCTTTTGCCTCCAACTTAACACTTCAAAACTCTTCCCAAAATAAAATTATATTTTTTATTATAATAAAAAATACCGTAGTTGAGAATGACAAAGGGTACGGATATTGCCACTCAAACATTTAAAAAATAATGTACCAAAAAAATAAAATAATATCGTAATTTGAGAATAAATGAAATTTTTAAATAAAAAAATCGTAGTTTAAGAATAATAAAGGAATTATTATAAGGTAAATTGTCAAAATAGTTACTTTTGTTTGTCTCAGGTTACATTTTAATTATTTATGTTTAAAATATTATGTTTTAGTCACTTACGTTATCGTGTTGTAACATTTTAGTCACTAAGCCGTTAATTGCCGTTAATGGTATAACGATACGTTGACGTGGCACGTTAAATCATCATAACAAACAAAAATTTTAGGTTAAATTCTACAATTAGTCCTTATATTTTTTTTTTCATTTTAAGCAATTTATTTTTTTCTTTTATGTTCTTTTAACTCTACTTTTTTTTTCTCTGTCTTCCATTTGTTAAAACTAGTCCACAAGCTCGCCTTACTCAAAAAAATTAAATTGTTTAAAAAATAATAAAAGTATAAGGACCAGTTTTAACAAATGGAAAACATAGAAAAAAATACGTTAAAAGAAATGGAGAAGGGGGGAAAACAGGGGCAGAAGCAAAAGAGAACGGAAAACAAAGAAAAAAAGGAAAGTTAAAAGAACATAAAAGAAAAAAATTAAATTGCTCAAAACGAAAAAATATGGGGAGCGATTGTATTAATTAACCTAAATTTTTTGTTTGAAATGATGATTTAACGTGTCACGTCAACTTACCGTTATACCGTTAACGACAATTAACAACTCAGTCACTAAAATGTTACAACGTGATAACATAAGTGACTAAAACGTAACATTTCAAACATAAGTGACTAAAATGTAACCTGAAGTAAACAAAAGTGACTACTTTAATAATTTACTCTTATTATATATATTTTTTACATAAGGCCTAAAACTACCCATAACCCCTCCCAACTCATAAGTAGGAGTATAATGCGTTTCAGCACACTCAAACTCATGTCCCTCTGTATTGACAATAATGCTTATGCCAATCGAATTAAATACTCAACCTATGAATCTAACTAAATTTTGAATTCAATATATGTATATTATTTGAGATAATTGGATAGATCTAAGTTGTGGAATATAAGGTAAACTATCCTTTTAAACTTTTACTACTCAAATTATTTTGCATGCCAAACAAACAGTACCAATTTCTTAAATACCAAGAAATCGTCTCAAATATAGACTAAAATAAGTGTTTCATATATACGAATTTCTGATGTAGTAAAATAAAATTGTTCAATTATTTTCTCAAAGTAAAAATTTTGAACCGTGATAAAAATAATATTTCTCAATTTATTTATATCTACTGTAAGTAGATAGATAAATAGATTAGTAGAAGAAATTTATGTATATTAGTGTAAAATTAAAATAATATTACGTATTTGTTGATTGAGTTTTAATTCAATTGGTATGAGTATTGTTGTCAATATAAGAGGACATGAGTTCGAATGCATAGAAACATATTATCCTCCTATTTATGGGTTAGGAGGGATTTTGGGTAGTTTTGATCATAACCTATAATGAAATTGTTAAATAATAATAATAATAATAATAATAATATTACACACTTCTATAAAATTTTTATTATTAAAATTTTAATAATTCATATTTAAATTCAACAATAATTGCATTTTTTGTGTATGTAATGTTTCCAATTAATTTAATATTTTTATCATTTAGTTAAAAGTATTATTTTATCAATATATATTTAAGGGTCAAAGTTTATAATATCAAATAAAGAGTTATATTTTTTTTCCAATTTACTTAAAAGTTGGTCATAGAATATTAGAACATGGAAATTCAAATTGTTAATATATTATATAAAAATTAGGGTAAAATATACAAATATTCACCTAACTACGCTCACGTTTCTATTCTGGTTATCCAACTTTAAAAATTTTCAATTTAGGCACCAACGTTTGAATTCATTCATATTTTTGTCACCCGCCGTTAAATTAATAACGAAAAGTCTTTGTCTAACTAGTATAATAGCACATTTAGTCCTCAATACTTACATTTTCTATCTTTCACCCTAATTCTAGATAATTTAATAAATTTAACCCTTCACATTTACAAGTTCTATCAATTTGATCCTCAAACTTCCTGACCAAAGTTTTCAACTTTTAAAATAAAGGCATTTCACATCTATAAATTTGTAAAACCTCAAAAGAAAAAAACTTCTCTCAACTAATGAGCCATTTTCCGAGCCAATTCCTGATACTAATGAGTTTATCTTGAAACTTTATTTCCCTTTTTTTCATTAGTTTTCTTCTAAATATAATATTTTATAACCTTTTGATTGATAAAATTTTGACTAAAGAAAATTGGAAAACCTTGAAGAAAAATATTTTAGATTTACTCTTGTTGTTAACAGAATGATATTTCCGTCAAGGTACATAGAAATAGTCCTCGAAGTTAGCTCTTGAAATTGAAAATTAAATCCAGAGTTAGAAAATATAGCTTTGAAAAATTCAATTGTTCAATCAATAATTATACAAGAACAATTATGAACATTTAATTTTTCATAAGAAAAAAAAATGTGAAAGAATTAATAGAATTTTCTTTTCTTACATTGATAATGGATTTTTAATTTTTTTAAACTGATTAAGAAATTATTATATGTTCTATTAAATTTTAATTATTTATTTTTAATATTTAAATCCACGATAAGTAATACATATCATTAATAATTTGATTTAGTGTCAAATCATTTATCAAATTAATTAAAAACTAAAATTATGCTAGTTAGAGTCAAAATATTTTTTAAAAATATTAAATTATTTATATAATTCTATTATATATTATATATATATTTTAAAATTTATAATTTTTAATGATGTTTAGTTAACTTCTAACACTAACTTCTTAAAAATATAAACAAAAAGGATTATGTACTGGATTGGATAATTTTAATAATAAATAAAACAATTAATAGATGTGAAATGTCTCTGTTTTAAAGGTTGAAAGCTTCAGTTAAGAAGTTTGAGGAACAAAATTGATAGAATTTATAATTGTGAAGGGTTAAATTTATTGAACTATTTAGAATTAGGATTAAATTGATAGAATATGCAAATGTTGAGGACTAAATGTGTTATTATACCAATTAAAAAAGGACTTCCCATTATCAATTTAATGACGGGTTTCCAAAATAGGAACAAATTCAAACGCTAGTACCTAAATTAAAAATTTTTGAAGTTAAGTAACCAATACAAAAACATAGACATAGTTGCATGACCATTTGTATAGTTTACCTCAAAAATTATAAATATATATATATATATATATATATATATATACATTAATTTTAGTGAATCCTTCCCTTCACGTTTTTTTTTTCCATTGACTTCTCTTTTTTAACATATTAAATTATATTTATAATAAGGATGAATATTTTGCAGTGTGCTTTTTTTATTTATTTCATAAATAGTTTTAAAAAATTGATATATGTTTCTTTTTTTCAAATATTTTTTTAATGCTTTACTTTACTCTTATAGGATACTTGTCAACACTCTAACCCTATTCACAAAGTCTAAAAACTTCACTAATATTGTACCAAATAATTTCCCACGTAGTAATTCATAAAATATATTAATGAAAACTAGAAAGTAAAAAGAATAGAAGCAACCATTGATTGAACCATCTGATCCCCCATGGCCCAAGCTTTCTACATAATTTTTAAAAGGAATAATATTTGATACAATGCTAAAATAGAGTTTTTAGACTCTACAAATAGGATTAAGCAAATGTCTTATAGAGTTATACTAAAATATTAAAAACAAATATTAAAAAAAAAACAAGCTGCTTGTTAAATAAAAAAAAAGTGATAGTGTACCAAATGCTAACTTTTTTAAAAATACTTTTTTTTTTTATATCCACATGTGCCCTCATCTGTTTTAGTGTCTGAATATAATTCTATTCAGGTCGGGATGATATTGAGGTAAAACCCTGCCCACAATAATGATTACAAAATTCAAACTTAGTCTAAATATTTTTATTAGAAAAAATTGTATTTATATATATAATTTTTTTAATGTAAAAAAAATGTATTTTTTGAATTTTTATATAACATATGTTTTATGAAATAGTGAAAAGGGAATATCATTTTATTTACTATTTATTATTTTTTGATACAATATTGGGTAGGAGATGGGGTCTCATGGTTTAAATTCTTATCAAATAGATGCTTGACAAAACCTTTAACCACCATTCCATATATCGTATCATTTTGACTCATAATACTGAATTCAACTTTAATTTTAATAGATATTATATTTGAAGAAAAAATTAGAGTTGTGTAATTATACAAACTTAAATTTTAAGATGAAATGAATTCAATTTGAATGACTTGTTACTCAAATTCAGATGTGAGTGTTAAATATAAGTGTTTGTCTCACAAATAAGTGTAGAGTTGTCCAGGGGTCGAGTTGGTATATTTTGCCCAAAAAATCTATTTTACTGTTCAAAAATTAATAAAATATTAAAAATATTTTTAATTGATATTTTATAATTAAATTTCAATTTTAAAAATATTTTTTATGATTTAAATTGAATTTTGAACAACCCGGAACGAGATATAAATCTTTATCGAAGTTCAAATCAAAGCTCAACTCAAATTGAACCGAATTTATAGGATCGGGTGGGCTACCCGACCTTTGGACAATTGTATACAAGTATGATCGAATTTTATGTTATTTTAAATATTTAAAGTGTAAACATTATTGAAAATGAGAAGACAATCACAAAATCTTAACGTGAAACGTAAAATGGATATAAATAACATAAAAAAAAAAAAAAAAGTCATTCAAAACTATACTTTCATACTCATAAGTCAGACACGATAATTGAAGACAAATACATTAAAAGAATAATAAAAAGTATATAATAGTTTTGTTGGCGATAAAACTTAACAGAAGACCCTTAGGTGAAGAAAACAATAAAATGTTTTTCAGAAACTGCAGTTTCTGCAAGTTGCTAGCTTTCACTCAAAATTGACAATTCATTCAATCATTTTAAGCAAAGATGGCATTTAAGTACAAACTCGCAGTAATTAATGGCTGCACTTACCGTTGATGTAACACAGAGATGGTAACAGGTACAAAATCAGACATTTGTGAATATTTGATTTGGTTTTATGAATAATATTTGTTTGAATATTTAATTTTTTATTATTTTAAAATAATTGACCTATTAAATTCTAATATTTAATAAATTCGATGACTAAAGATAATGTTATTTTTTATAGAAAAGTTTTTTTTTTTATATTCAAATTTAGATAATAAGATTTAAATTTCATACAGAAAATAAATAAATTCAAATTTAAAATAATTTTTATATTCAAATTTAGATGTTAATTTTTGAATTTAGTACAGAAAATAAAGAAATCCAAAATTTAAAATGATTATTCAAATTTAGATAATAATATAGAAAATAAAAGAAATCAAAATTGAAAATAATTATCTAGATTGATATTCCCCATCCTTAGACAAACAAGAGAGAGAATAGCCTTTTTATCATTGTACAAAACTGGAAATAAGGTACCCTGGTCATAAAATTAGATTACAAGTCATTAGGACCACTGCGATGTTTCTCCAAGAATCTAGGGTTAGATGTAATTATATTGTGAAATTTCTAACATTTGTGAAAGACAACGTAAATCAACCACATGAGAGGTAGGATTGAGAGTTGTGGTTTCAACATTTTCCGTGATCTCTTTTGCAAAAAAATAATGGGAATCACCAACGTTTAAGTTTAGTCAGATTTGTTATGTGTAACTATAAATCATTATATAAAAACCAAGGCACTTATAGTTTTCATCTTGCTCCAAATGTAAATGAAGGGGGAGCAAATTCAAACTGAAAAACTAGATTCAAAGGGAAATAATTTAATGAAATTGGAATTTGGAAATTACATTTGAATTTAAAATTGGATGCGAAGGAATAGAAGGATCTTTAAAAGGTTACACCTTTCTTGACTTTTGCTTGAAAAACAGTAAGTGTGAATATGTGCTGAATAGTTTTTGTGAAGTTATTTTATTTTTATTTTGTCCGCCGTCCATGAATATTGTAAATGGAGATACTCTAAATTTTGCATTCCAGACAAAGATTCGTGATTGAACAATTTATTCCATTTGCATTTTTGCAAAGAACCCACTTTTCTTTTCTTTCTAAGGATTACAAAGTTTTGACAAAAGAAAAGATTAATAGAATCCATAACTGGTGAATAAAGAAAACCAATAACTTGGCCTTTTCTGTATTTACATCCTATTCCTATTTTCTTTTAAATTATATTTGTGTTACTGGCACAACTTATCGTGTCTGCAAAGCAAAAAAGGGCCCAAAACCAAAAGAAAAGGCAATTTTTGTAGCATTCTCTTTTTGCTTTCAAAGCCTTTCCCATTTCAACTGTTTTATTTGTTTCAACTACACATGACCATAATATTATTCCCATTTATTATGTTATACCATTTTTTTTTTTTGTATAGTCATGTCCCATATTCAATTTCGAAAATGGAACTAATCAACAATTTCACTGCTTTAAGTAGTAAAAACATTTTTAATATTTGTAAAAAAAAAAAACAAAAAACATAGACAACAAAAGCTCACTAAATTTGTTTACCTACAAAATTTGTTTCTTTTTTTTTTTGATAATATTGTTTGTGTAGAGAGCCCCTTAAAGACCCCACCCTAGCCATGGTCAAAATGCAAGCACCACCATTGACGACTGGTTCGAACCAAAGGCGCCCCGATGCTCCAAAATGGGTCGACCTGAGTCAGTTGGTCCAGCCATTCTCCCACTCTGGCTAATCTGAATTTTTCCACCCATTTTTTTTAGAGCAATTTTTCCAACATTTTTTTGTGGGAGAGAGTTCTGTTTTGTTTCGGTTTTTTTTTTTTTTTTAATGCAACAAAGAATAAATTAGCTGGAAAACCTACTCCTCCAAAAATCGCTTCACAATCTTCACGCTTGGTTCCACCACTTCCCTTTCCCAAATCTCCCTCCATTCTAGTTCCGGCGCCGCCACCGCCGACGACTGCTTTTTCTTCATCAATGCTTGAAACGTCGCCGTTGCGTCGAATCTAGTGAAGTCCCATCCGCCCTCTCTCAGCCGTAGGATCTTTCCTATCTGTCTCTTTGCCAATCGACACGTGTTATCTTTGATTTCCCGCAGGGCTTCCTCGTACGCTTCCCTCCGGCTCGGATCACGGTCCTTGTTGGGGACGACGCCGTTTTCTGGGCTTTCCCACGGCGGGTATTTCCTGAAATAGGCATCGAATTCGGGTACTCCGATTGCCTTCCGTAGCCCAACCATGACACCCGCTTTGGTCGGGTCATAGAACTGAGCCAACTCTTCCAACATCCCTGAGTCAAGCATTTCATCAACTCGTATGCATAGGTACTCACTGAGTACCGACCAAGCCACGTCGACCCAAAGGAAACAACAGTCATACCTCAACGCTCGACTCACTGAGCTCGACTCGGCAAACACGTCCACTTGAGGGTCAAAGGTTTCCACCAGGAGAGCATGAATGAAAGTGTTGGACCCACCAACAAGAAGCGGCAAGTTCCCACGCGAGGCAATGTCGGCGATGGTTGAACCCGCGGCGGAACGGAACTGCGACGGCGCCACGTCGGCGTCGATTGAGTCGAACTCGCCGAGAAGAAAGTGCTGGACCCCTTTCCTTTCGGGGAGAGGGATCTTGTTCGTGGTTATATCTAAGCCGTTGTAAAGTTGCATTTTGTCTGAGTTTATGATTTGAGAGTGAGGGAAATGGGTTGACAAGTCGATGGAGAGGCGGGATTTTCCGGTACCGGTAGCACCCATGATGACGATGAGTTTGGTCTTGTTTTGGTTGTTACGGTGGTGGGGGGTGGAGGAGCCCATACGGGGCCACCTCGGACGCCGGTGGAAGGGAAGAGGACGGTAAAAAACCGGGGAATCGAGAGAATGAAAAGAAGAAAGAATATGTTCCATGGGGAAGGGGATAAAAAAACAAAAAAAAAAAAAAGCTGGTTATGAGTTTATTGATGAGCTGTGTTTGTGAAGGGACATATACGGAAACCACTACTGCGTGTGCCTCTTGACAACTATTACAATTAGTACTGCCGTTGTTTTTTTGGTTCTCACAGAATAACGCAAAGAGAGAGAGAGAAAGCTGATGAAGTCAAGTAATGGCGTTTGGCATATTATTCATTCACCGGTTGTGTCAAACGCTGCGTTTTTCGGCATTCTGGGTTTCCATCTAATCTCTCTGCTTCCTGCGTCACGCCGCCGATATCTCTTCCCTGTATTTATAATCCAATAGGAAAAATATAAACAACACCAAGAAGAAGAAGATGGGATGGGATGGGATGGGGTTTTAAGATTGAAAGTAAACCTGGGAAATCAATATATATCAGGTGGAAATGTGTATATATAAAAATATAAATATATGAAAATCAAAGGGGTACAGAGGGCCGTTGTTCTTCTCTTTAAACTATGTCTAAAATAAATTCTAAGAAAATTTGTGCTGCCCCCCCGCAATTTATATTGCTCTTAAGTCTTAACATTATTTTTTAATTAACAATATATTTTTAAAAAGTAACCTTCTAGTTTTCTTTATATCTTTTTAATTTTTATATTTAAAAATTACATATAGGAATAATATTTGATGCTCCACATGTATTAATTTTACATGCCACCAATAAAAAAAATTTACAATTTATTATTAAATTAAATAAAAATTATAAATATCTTATAAATAAATACTAATAATTATATTTAAATATAATTAAATATAACTATTATAAATAAATATTAATAAATCTCGAATTTAGTGTTTAGGTTTTAGTCTTAAATTTAAAATTTAAAATTTAGGGTATAAAAATTTAAATATAGAGTTTAGAGTTTTAATATTTATTTATGTTTAAATAAAGTTATGATTATTTATTTATAGGTCTTCTATTATTTTTGTTTTATTTAATAATAATGTATCATATTATTATTTATTAATGATGCATTAAACTCATGTGTTAGTTATGTATAAGATATTCTCCTATAAATTGAAATAAATCCGTTTATAAGAAATAAGGAAATACAACTATTAATTTGTTCGTTTAAGTATTTTAGTATATTTATTATATTATTTTCATATTTAATAAAATTTTCCTGTTTGCATTTTTTTATTAAAAAATATTGAACTAATTAAAAAAATAAAAATCCACTTAAGTGTGAAAGAAAATATATATACACCCATTAATTGTGTATCCTACATTATTGTTGGAACTAGATTAGATTGGTTGGTCGAATTGATTGAATCCCAAATCAATTGGTAAAATGGTTCAAATAAAAGGATTGAATCTATTTTTGAGTGAATCACTCAAATTTGGTAAAAAAACAAAAAAAATCAAGACAAAAATAGGTGGTTGAACCGATTTATAAATTTTTACTATTTTTAATTAAATTTTATGAATTATTATTAGACCAACAGTCAAATCAATTGAACTGAAAATTAATAGTTTGATCTATTCGACCACCGATAATTTCTGATGGGATTTTTCCATAGATAGAAAAATGTGAGATTTTCAACATTGACAATAGTTACTTACAGATGAAAAAGAGAAAAAGGTATACTAAAAATGTATTCTTGGATAGGGTTTGAGTCTTGGTACAATTTTTTAAAATGTTATTGATAGAGGGCTGCGAACTAAGATCGTATTAAAGTTGTTCGACTCGAAAAAAAAATGAATTTAACTTAAAAGAAGAAACAAATATATTTAGAAAGAAAGAAAACAAAAAAATAAAAAATAAAAGAAGAAATTCAAAAATAAAAAAATAAAGATTCAAAACATAGATAAATAAAGAAAAAAAATTAAAAGGTGGAAGATGGATCGAATAAACCGATAGATATGGATAGAAAATAGTTGTCAAATTGAACCCTTTGAGATATAAATCTCAACAAATTCAATTAATGACTCTAATCAACCGTCCAAGAAATAATTTTTGGCAAATTGAAGGACGAAGAATGAATTTCCATAACTCTTTGAAGAAAATCAAGAAGAAAAATCGCTTTTAAAAATTAAAAAGAAAGCGATCTTGCACAAAAGAAATAAACTCTAAGAGTTGAAAATTTTATTAATGAATGATCAATTGCCTTTAATGAATAATGAAGAGGTCTTTATATAGGCTAGCTAATTACATCCAAATAAAACTTTCAAGTATAGTGAAACTCTAATTAATCTAAACAAGAATAGTTTTAGTAGAACTAAACTTTCTTGTTGATTAAGAAATATAAAAATCCAAAACAACATTAAATACTTAAAAATATCATAAAAATCAGAATAAATAAATAATAAAATAATAAAACCTAATAGATATAATATCGGGCTCATACGTAATCAAAATTAGACCTTAAGCTCGAACTCAATATGATTTAAACTTGAATTAAAGCCCCAAACTCGTAATTTCCCGTTATAATCCCATCCAAAAATTCTGCTCGTGCATTCTTCAGTAAAATGATCATAACTTGAGCTCTCAAACTCAAAATTGAGTGATTCAAAGTGCGTTTCGAAGCTAAGAGATAGCTCTTCAAATGATATGCAAACATCTCAGCCCAGAAATGACTAGATCTCATCCAAAAGTTCATTGCAAGTCGATTGATCTTCCAAACTTAAAAATTGGCAGCTTGATTGAATTGACTTTAATAAATTTCACCCTATCGGTGCATGTATCATTCCCCCTTTCCTCAAAAAGATTTATCCCCAGATCATGTCTATGGTCGAATAAGAAAGAATCTTTATCATAGGTGGAATCGGTTAATTGAGCTCCTCTCAAAGGATCGACAAATTCTTGAAAGAAAGAAGTAAGTCCACTAGACAAATTCAAGTTAAGGTTAGTGAAAACATAATCATTCCTCTTCGTTATATAAGTTCTTTCTTTCTTCTCTTTTTACATATGAATTGATCTCTTTAATATTATCTCATAGGAATTTTCACTCACCAAAGTTGGATCATCAAATTGACTTTTATCGCTCAAGGTCTCTTTTCTTTCAATCTTTTTACATGAATCATCCTCACTTCCCTTTAACCTCTCATAAAAAAATTAAACATTAAACTTATCAAAACACTACTCTTTAGGAGGACAATATATGTATAACTCATCCAAATTCATAGACTTTAGGAAACAATTCTAACTATCAACTTTTTTCGGTTCACAAAGTGCATATTACTATCATCATAGTTCTCACTGTTACTATCAACTTTTTTGACATCAACTTTGGAACAAGGTGAAATGCTAGATCTAGACTCAAAAATAGGCACAAAATCACAATTACTTTCTTCACAAATGACGCCACTCGAAGTTTCTTGCTCATTCTTACCATCATCATCAATGGTAGCACTAAAATAAGACCCCTCAATAGGGTCACTGTCATACGTACTATAACAGTCTGTTTTCAGTGAAATCGGAGCAGTAGTTTTGGGACCACAAATTTGAAGATTAAATATTTATTTTATTATTATTTTAATGTCTATGGTATGTTAGTATGGTCGTATAAAATTTCGTCAAGAAATTTTGACGTTTGCATGCTTAATTAAGTGAAAAGAACTAAATCGTAAAAGGTGTAAAAGTGGAGTTCTAGTGGTTAAAGGTATCCAACAACTATGAAACTTAATGTAAGAGGACTTAGATGGTAATTAGACCATTATTATTATTAGTGGACATTTATGGGCATAAAATGAAGTGATTATAAGGTTAATTTAGTAAATCAATAAATATGTTAATGTGAATTAAGGAAAACAAAAGATATCATCTTTAGTTCATCTTCTTCCACCTAAAACTAAAAGAAAGAAACTCCATGGAAGCTTGCTAGGTTTGGCTAGGGATATCCCTTTGCATGTGAGTAATTTTTGTTCTGTTTTTAATGATTTTTATGTTTTCGGGATCGTTGTAGCTTAATCTAGCTAGCCCAGGGACTAATTTGCAAAACTGTTAAAGGTTTAGGGTTTTTCCATGAACATGTTTGTATGATTTTTGAAGTGTAATGAAAGATTATGAGTCCTTGTTGTTAAATAAACAAGTTTTGTAAAGTGATTTTTGATGAAATTAATATTTAGGGACTTATTTGTTAAGTAGTAAAATATCATGGTAAAATTGTAAAATGATGATTCATATGGGTTGATATAAGTCCCTAGGTAATTCGGATAGCATGAAATGTGGATGAAATTGCATAAATTTCAATTTAAAAGCTTAAGGACTAAATTGTAAAGAAGTTAAAATATTAGGGGCAAAATGTAATTTTGCAAAAGTATGAATTTTGGACTAAATTGAATAGTATGAGTATTAAATGGATTGAATTTGATTA
This sequence comes from Gossypium sturtianum, assembly GCA_025698515.1. Lineage (NCBI taxonomy): Eukaryota > Viridiplantae > Streptophyta > Magnoliopsida > Malvales > Malvaceae > Gossypium > Gossypium sturtianum. The sequence continues at coordinate 72,862,856 of CM046947.1, read as the reverse complement.
TTTAGATCAAGATAAACCTCGTACGGATCTAAATCAAGGAAAAGCTAAAGCCTCGGATTAGTTGATCTTGTTTCGACATCTTTGTAATTGAGGTAAGTTCGTATGTTTAAATAACGTTTTAATGTTATTTTGATATATATGTTATGGTGCTATTTATCATGTAAACGAACGATGGAAATCCAATGACATTTCAATGATTATCGAGCCCTATTTGAACCTTAGGAATATATAGGATACAAATGACATGTCATTAGGGTTACCATGTTTCGGGTGTTGGTCTTGAATATCCTACCGATGGCTGAGGTCCTGCATTTGTTGCGGATGCTCGTCAGCTTGTGTGAACAGCATCGTGTAGCTTACATTCCGACCGTCAGCTTGTGTGAGCAAACCCATTTTATGGCTCGAGTGAGCAACGATGTAAAGGAAAAGGAAAAGGAATGGTTTCGACCATATGTTCAGCACACTTTGTGTGAGCTTTCCCGCGTATCTGATATTATTCTAAGTGGTTCAACGAGCATGTAAAGGGAAGGAACAGTAAGTGTTCTAATCGACTATGTTATGAACCTATGGAAAGGTATGAAATGATAGTGTTCAAGGAATGTATATTTATGCTTATGGAAAGTATGAATTCAATGGTACTATGTTCATGTAAATTTATCCTACCATGTGATAGTTTAATTGAGTTATTGTTAAAGCACTAACATGCGTTGTTTTTTTATGCTTAGGCTTGTGCCAAGCTTGTTGTTGGATTATATCATGCTTAATTTTAATGTTATACAATGAAATGGTAAGTTTTGTTCATGTTTTATGAGCTTACTAAGCATTATATGCTTACGTAGTTTTCTTTCCTATGTTTTATAAATTATCGGAAGCTCAATCGGTTTGGAAGCTCGTCGGAGACCTATCACACTATCTAGCGAATATATTGGTAGTTTTTGATGTTTTGGCCAAGGTTATAATGGTATGTATAGGTGGGCTTATGTTTAATGGCTAGTTGATATTTATGGATTGTAAATGTTGCTTTAAATTTGTGGTACTTTTGATACCTTGTGGTTGGTTGTTAATATGGTTAAGTTGATACATGTTTTAATGACGAAATTGGTAAGTGATGGTATGGTTACAATGTGGTCAAGTTAGGTTATGCTTTGAGATAGAAATGAGCTAGTTAGGTATGAATGAAATATTGGTTGGATGGATTAATGGCATAGTGAATTGGTCATTTTATGCATGTTTGAGTATGTTTTAATGCCTTATTCATATTTGAAAATTGTGTTTAGGTACATGCTTGAAGTGGGTGAAGGAAATGGCTTGATTTTGGCCAAGTTCTTGTCCACATGGCCTAAGACACGGGTGTGTGTAACAGCCCGATTTAGGGGTTAGTCGGAAAGTGGTTTTGGAACCACTAATTCGAGGTCAGAGAAAATTATTTTTATATTATTTTATGAGTTAAAGCATGATTATATAGGTGCATGAAAATTTTGATGCTTTAATTTTAGCGATTTCATCTTTAATTGCGAAAAATGACTAAATCGCATAAAGTGCGAAAGTTCCATTTTACAAGCTAAAGGTGTCTAAAAGCCATAGAATATTAATTGGAGGTCCCTAATGTGCAATTAGGCCTTGTTTAGGGTGGTGGCCGGCCATAGGGACAAAGAAAAGACTTAGTCAATTGGTTAGGTAAAATTTGGTGACTAAATTGATTTTTATCATAAAATAAAGAAAAGAGTGATATCATCTTTTCTTCACCGCCTTCACCACCAAAAATTATCAGCAAAAATAGGGGTTTGAGAGCTCAAAAATTTCAGCAAGCTTTTCTCCTTACAAGTAAGTGATTTTAGTGGTCTTTCTTGATAATATTTGTACTTTTGGAATCCCTAAAGCTTAAGTTAGCAAGAGAGGGGACTATTTTGCAAAAAGGTTGAAATTTTAGGGTTTTTCCATGTGAGCATTTATGTTGTTTGCTGCATTTTTATGGAAGAAAATGAGTCCTAGTTGTTAGATAAACAACTTTTGTGAAAGGTGTTTCCATGAAAACACCTAAAAGGACCTTTTTGTAAAGGTTGTGAAATAAGTGTTAAATGTGTGAAATAATGAGTATTGAGAGTTGCTATAAGAGTAATAAATGTTCACCTAGGGTCGTTAAAGGAAAAAATTTGATTAGAATTGATTTACGAGCCTAGGGGTAAATTCGTCATTTTGTGAAAGTCTAAGGACAAAATGGTAATTTTGCCAAAGTATGATTATTGAAATGTATTGATTAATGTGGTAATTAAATGAGATAATTTATTATTATAGATCAAGAAGAACGAGAAATCAACCTTGACCGAGGAAAAGGCAAGGTATCGAACTAGATCGGCAAATTGGCCTATTTTGAAATCGAGGTAAGTTTGTGTGTAATAAATTCAACATCATGTTATTGAGTTTTAAAATTCTTAACATTAGTAAAGATGTATATTATTTCCATGAAATTGAGTAATGATGTTGAATGAGAAAATAATGAAAATTTATGATGTTGAAGTCCCGGTTGGACTTCAAGAAGTGAAAGGATATCATCATTGAGATTGGTAAGGTGTCGTATAAGACCATGTCTGGGACACGGCCTCGGCACCGAAATAATGTAACAACCCGGTTTAGACCCTAGTCAGAACAGTGGTTTCGAGACCACAAATCTGAGGTCAGAAAAATATTTTAATATTATTTTCTGTGTTCATAATATGTGATTAAGTCTGTGTGAAATTTTTGTGTGAAAATTTTATTGTTTGAGTGCTTAATTAGCAAAAAGGACTTAATCGCATAAAGTGTAAAAGTTGTGTGCTGATTTATAAGTACCTAAGTGTTGTTGTCTTTTTAATGAGGAGGTCTTATAAGGCAATTAAACCATTTTTAAGATAGTGGTTGGTTAATAGACAAAAACAGCCTTAGTGCATGAAAATTTATATTGATTATTAAAAGGTTAAATTGGTAACTTGATAAATAATGATATATATGTTATAATAAAACATAAAGATGGCTATTATCATCTTGTTTGTGCCGAAATTAAAGAAAAGAAAAGAAAGAACACTAAGCTAGGGTATTCGGCCATCATTTGAGCTTGATTGAAGGTATGTTTTGTTTCGGTTTTTGATAATTTCTACGTTTTCGTAATCATTGCTTTGTGCTCTAACTAACCCATGCTTTAATTTTAGAAATTAATGGTGATTTTGAGATGTGTCATTAATGAACATGTGAGTTCTTGGATGTTTGATGGTGGAAAATGAAAGATATGTGGTTGACTAATATAGTTTGTCTTTAGAGTTTTGATGAATTTGAGTAATTTGGGCTTAATTGTGAAAATGTGAAATGGAAGGACTAAAATGTGAAATAAATGAAATGTGTGGGCTTGTATTAGCATGAGAAGATTTCGGCTAAGCTTGTGTGAGTAGAAATTTGGTGTATTTTGTGATTTTGTGAAATAGGGACTAAAGTGTCGAAATGTGAAAATATGAGGGCTATTTTGCAAAATGCCCTAAATTTGTGTGTGTGGACTAAATTGAATGAATTGGTGATTGAATGAGTTGAATTTAAATGTGTATAGACCAAGAAAGGAGAGGTTCAGATCGAGATCGAGGCAAAGACAAAGTGCTCGATTAATTGACCGTTTTGGTATTTCGACATCCGAGGTAAGTTCGGTCATAGTACAAGTTCTTAATTTACCTTCTATGTGATGTGAATTGAATGATAGATATTGAATTAGAAATGTAATGAATGAAAGTGAGTAACGAGGCACTAAGTGTGCGTAATTAAATTGAGACAGAGTTGATTAGCACTGTGTGTGTGAAATAACAGAAGCTTTGGCCTCATAGTTGGCACTGTGTGTGCGATTCTGAATTACGTTCGGTTTTGTATTGAGGCACTAAGTGTGCTATGTTATATAAGCTTCAGCTATGAATTGAGGCACTAAGTGTGCGAAGTTAATTTAGTTTCGACTATAAATTGGGCACTAAGTGTGCGATTAAACCTAATGAATAATGAAGGCTGGATCGAGACACAATATCGAGCATAAATTAGCTTGGATGGTGAGTAACCATGTGTTGGCTAAGGTATGTATTGAACCTTTGTGGTTGAGGAGATTGTGTATGACTTCATGAGTGGTTGAGTAAGATTATTGGCTATGAATGATATGGTATAAACATTTGGAAATTGATCTATGTGATGAGTTCTTGTTGTGCATTGTATTTGAACTATTAAGTTGAATGTATTATGTTACGAACTTACTAAGCTTTTGAAAGCTTACTGTGTGATTTGCTTCTCTGTTTTACAGTGTCAGTAAAGCTAGCTCGGATCCGGGGATCGTCAGCATCTCTATCACACTATCGGCAATCTATTTTGGTACTCTTGAAGATGTGTATATTTGAATATGGCATGTATAGGCTAGTTGTTTTGAACCATGATTGAGATGTGTAAATAGCCATGTGATGTGGCTAGATAAATGTTGGCAATATGCATGTGTGATTTTGGTATATGATGCATGTTATGGTATGGCTTGATGGCAATGAAAATGACTTATGAATGGTAAGTTTATTTATGGATTGATGCCATAGTGATTTAGTGAAATTGTGGATGAATCATGCTTAGTTTTACATATGAATTGGTTGAGTTATTTAGCATATAAGATGGTATGCTAGAAATGAGATTGAATTGGGTTGATATGATGAATATTTTGATGTGTTTTTGGTTGCTATTGATACATTGAGAGATGCTTAATTGTGCTTGTAGGGATGACCCTTGTGTGGGTGGCAAATTGGCCTTGCAAATGGCCTATTTTGCATACACGGCCAAGGGACACGAGCGTGTGTCTGGTGACCGTGTGACCAAGTCAGTAGCTAGCTTAATTTCATACGGCCATGGCACACGGGCGTGTCTGGTGGCCGTACGGACAAGTCAATATGTATGCTCTGTTATGGCACGGCCTGGACACATGGGCGTGTCTGGTAGCCGTGTGAGGCACACGGCCTGACTGCACGGGCGTGTGACCTCTGCAGTTTTGAAGAATGTTCAAATTTCTAAGAATTTTCGTATGTGTTCGGTTTAGTCTCGACCTCTTTTTAATACGTGTTTAAGGTCTCATAGACCGTAATAAGGGACTATATGTTTATATTTGAATACGTTTGATTGATGATTGACTTTGTATTGTGAAATGGATGTGAAATATTTCGATTGATCAGAAACGCCTCTTAACCCTATTCCGGCAACGGTTTCGGATTAGGGGTGTTACATTTTATTAGTATCAGAGCTACGGTTTAGTCGATTCTCGGACTAATGTAGCGCGTGTGAGTCTAGCTATACATGCCATATAAATAATTGCAATCGTGTGATGAATCCTGACAGTTAAAAATGTGTTTTTATATAGTAATGGATCCCGATCGAGCAGTTGCTTACGATGTTGAGAGTAATACGCCTGCTCCCGCTCAAGGGACAGTGCCGGCCACATCTAGGCCGAATTATAGTTGTGAGGGAGGAGACGCTAAGCAGCCTTCTTTTGAATGATGAGTGAGTGGTTTTCGGAGTTCGTTCAAACGAATTCGGCTATTCCACAACCTCCACCCCACAAGTACCTGTTGTGCCTCAAGTTGTAGATCCGAATCGATTAAATAAGCCTCTTGTGGATAAGATCAGAAAGTACGGGGCTGAAGAGTTTAGGGCCAAAGCTGATGATGATGCTGAGCAAGCCGAGTTTTGGCTCGAGAATACAATCCGAGTGTTCGATGAGATGTCATTGACCCCTGATGAATGTATTAAGTGTGTAGTTTCCTTGTTGAGAGATACGGTATATAACTGGTAGAAAACGTTGATTTCTGTGGTTCTGAGAGAGAGAATCACTTGGGATTTCTTTCAAGTTGAATTTAGAAAGAAGTATATCAGTCAACGATTCATAGATCAGAAACGTAAAGAGTTTCTAGAGCTGAAAATAGGGCCTTATGTCCGTTACTGAGTATGAATGGGAGTTTGTGATATTGAGCCAGTATGTAGGGGAATGTGTTTCGACCGAAGCTACTATGTGTAAACACTTTATAGAAGGGCTGGATGAAGATATTAAGTTATTGGTCAGGATACTTGACATAAAAGAATTTGTTGTGTTAGTTGAAAGAGCCTGCAAAGCCGAGGAGCTCAGTAAAGAAAAGAAGAAAGCCGATTCTGAAGCTCGAGATGAAAGAAAAAGATCGATGAGTAAGTTGTCTCAACCTTCGACGAAGAGATTTAGAGATGTAAGCAATAGATCAAATGCTTCATTTGGACATCCGAGTAGAGATCGTGTGAGACAAAGCATCGGTCCACGCGTTCAAATTCCGACTGAATCAAGTGTTGGAAGTGCCAAAAGTAACAAACCTGAGAGTAGACAGTGCGGAAGACGACATGTGGGAGAATGCTGGGGCAAGTATAATAATCGAACTTGTTATAAGTGTGGATCACGAGATCACTTCATTAGAGATTTCCCAAAGTTAACTTAAGAAGAAAATGTTCAGAGTGTGAGACCGAGTAACACGACGGCTAGGGGTAGACCACCCAGAAACACTGGAAATGTGAGTGGAAGTCAAAGAGGGACTACCGGTACAGTTTTGAGATCAGAGGCGAGAGCACCTGCCCGAGCCTATGCCATACGCGCACGAGAGGAAGCGTCATCTCCAGACGTTATCACTAGTACTTTTACTCTATTTGATACTGATGTGATTGCATTGATAGATCCAGGTTCTACTCATTCATATGTGTGTGTGAATCTAGTATCAAGTAAGACTCTACCTGTTGAGTCTACTAAATTTGTGATTAGAGTATCGAACCCTTTAGGCAAGTGTGTTTTGGTGGATTAAGTGTGCAAGAATTGCCCATTAATGTTTCGGGATGCTTATTTTCCGGCTAATTTGATGTTGCTACCATTCGATGAATTTGATATTATTCTGGGTATGGATTGGCTCACTTTACATAATGCCATTGTGAATTGTAAAAGAAAGAGTATTGAATTGAGAAGTCAGAACGGTGAGATAGTTCGAATTGAATCCAGTGATATAAAAGGGTTACCAGCTGTTATATCTGCGATGAAAGCTTTGAACTATATGAGAAAGGGTTGCGAAGCTTATCTGGCATATGTGATTGATACAAAAGTGACAGAAAAGAAAGTTGAATCTATGCCCGTGGTTTGTGAATTCCCGATGTATTTCTGAAGAACTAAGGACTACCTCGATACGGGAAGTTAAATTTGGCATTGAATTGGTGCCGGGAATAACTCCTATCTCAATAGCTCAGTATAGAATGGCACCGACAGAATTGAAAGAGTTGAAGTCTCAGTTGCAAGAGTTGACCGATAGAGGATTTGCACGACCGAGTTTCTCACCCTGGGGTGCTCCTGTGTTGTTTGTGAAAAAGAAAGACGGCACCATGAGAATGTGTATTGATTACCGACAATTGAACAAAGTAACGATAAAGAATAAATATCCATTGCCTCGTATTGATGATTTGTTTGATCAACTGAAAGAAGCTACAGTGTTTTCGAAAATAGATTTGAGATCGGGCTATTATCAGCTGAGAGTTAAAGAATTAGATGTACCGAAAATTGCTTTTAGAACGAGGTACGAACATTATGAATTCTTAGTTATGCCTTTCGGACTAACGAATGCTCCTACATTGTTTATAGATCTGATGAATCGGATATTCAGACTGTATTTGGATCATTTTGTTGTAGTGTGTATTGATGACATTCTGATTTATTCATGTGATGAGACACAACATGCCGAGCATTTGAGAGTTGTGTTACAGAATTTGCGCGAGAAACAATTGTATGCTAAGTTTAGAAAATGTGAGTTTTGGTTACGTGAGGTTGGATTTCTAGGACATATTGTATCAGCTGCGGGAATACGAGTTGACCAGATTAAGATCTCAGCTATTTTAGAATGGAAGCCTCCGAGAAATGTGTCTGAAGTCTGTAGTTTTCTGGAACTAGCGAGATATTATAGACGATTTGTGAAAGGCTTCTTGATGATTGCGACTCATTGTGAAGTTGCTACAAAAGATGTTAAATTCGAGTGGTCGAAAAAAAGTGCCATCGAGTTTTGAGCGGTTGAAAGCGTTGTTGTGGAAGCACCAGTGTTAGTTCGGCTGAATTGGGTAAAGAATTTATAGTTTGATGATGCATCATTGAATGGTTTGGGCTTTGTCTTTGATGCAAGAAGGCAAAGTCATTGCTTATGCTCGAGGCGATTAAAAGCGCATACGAAAAAGAACTATCCGACGCACGACCTTGAATTAGCTGCAATTGTGTTTGCATTGAAAATTTGGCGTCACTATCTATTTGGTGAGAAATGTCATATTTATACCGATCACAAGAGCTTGAAGTACTTGATGACTCAAAAAGAATTGAATTTACGATAGAGAAGATGGTTAGAATTGTTGAAAGATTACGAACTTGTGATTGATTATCATCTGGGCAAAGCTAACGTTGTTGCTGATGCTTTGGGTCGAAAGTCTTTAAGTGCTTTGCTAGCTATGAATACTCAGATAGATCTATGTGATGATGATTTAGTTTCGGCTGAGTTGGAAGTGTAACAGGCCGATTTAGGGGCTATTCGGAACAGTGATCTCGGGATCACTAATCCGAGTTTGAGGAATTTATTTTCATGTCATTTTATGAGTCAGAGCATGATGGTATATGTACATGAGAATTTTGGTACTTTAATTTTAGCGATTTCTCAATTAATCGCGAAAAAAGACTAAATCGCATAAAGTGTGAAAGTTCCATTCTAAAAGCTAAAGGTACCAAATAGCCATAGATTGTTAAATTGAAGTCCTTAAAAGGCAATTTAGCCCTTTGAAAAGGCTTGGTCGACCATAGACTACAATAGGAGACAAAGATGGATAAAAAATTGGTCAAAGTAGTTGATAGTTGGTGACTTGTTTGACTAGTTTAATATTAGAATAAAGAAAGAGAAAATATCATCTTTCTCTCCATCCTTCTCCACCAAAAGTTACAAGCAAAATAGGGGTTTGAAAGCTCAAAATTTTCAGCAAGCTCTCCTCCATTCTTGTAAGTGATTTTGATGATTTTTCTTTTTGATAATTGTACTTTTAAGACCCCTAGAACTTAAGCTTTCAAATGAGAGGACTATTGTGCAAGATGATGCAAAGTTTAGAGTTCTACCATGGGAGCTTTCATTGCTATTTGCTGCATTTTTATGGAAGAAATTGAGTCTTAGTTGTTAGTTGAACAACTTTTGTGAAAGGTGTTGTCTTGAAAACACCTAATTGGACCTTGATGAAAAGGTTACAAATTTGTAGTAATTATGTGAAATGTTGAGTTTTGATGATAGCTATAAGAGTATTAAATGTTCACCTAGGCTTGTTGAAGGTAGAAATGTGATTAGAATTTATTTCCGAGCCTAGGGGCAAAATTTTCATTTTACCAAAGTCTAGGGGCAAAATAGTAATTTTGCCTAAGCATGATTAGTGAAATGCTATTATGGATGTGGTGATTGAAATGAGCTAAATTGCTATTATAGAGCAAGAATAACCGAGAATCTGCCTCGATTGAGGAAAGAACAAAGTCTTGGACTAGACCGACGAGTTGGCTCATTTTGAAAACGAGGTAAGTTTGTATGTGATTAATGCAACATCTATGTTAGCGTAATTGAGAATGCTTGGTATCATATTGATGCATGATACTCTATTAAATTGAAAAATTGATGTTGAATATGATGTTGAAGTCCTAGTGGACTATAATGAACATGAGAATGCTATCATCGAGATGAGAAATGGGTAGGGTCCCGTATAAGACCATGTCCGGGGCATGGCCTCGGCACTGAATTTAGATTTCTGTATAAGACCATATTTGAAATATGGCTTCGGTAATGAATATGATAATCGTATAAGACTGTATTCGGGATATGGCATCGATACTTGATGTGAAAGTCCATATAAGACCATATCCGGGTATGACATTGGCATTTAGAATTGACCCCAAATAAGACCACCTCGGGGATGTGGCGTTGGCTTCATACCTACATGAATGGCGATAAATATGCGTCTTTGACTATCCCTAGTGACTAATGGGATAAGTAGATAATTTTAGAAGTAGAGATGAGAATTATGTTGAATTTGATTGGTGTTTGTATATGTGCAATGTAGGGTGGCAAAAGGTTTGGTAGATAGCCATCTAATTGTCCACACGAGTAGACACACGGGAGTGTGTCTATTCCTTGTGTGAAACACGGTCAGCTCTATGGGCGTGTGGATCGACCGTGTGTCCCCTTGCATGCTAGGTTTGCAAGTCAGTATGCTCCACGGGCTAGGGACACGGGCGTGTGCCCAAGCCGTGTAAAGTCTGCACATAAATTATGGAATTTAAACCGACCACGGATGGAAGACACGGGCGTGTCTAGGCCGTGTGAAGTTAGTCAGGATCGACCACGGGTGTAAGACACAGGCGTGTCTAGGCCGTGTGAAGTTAGTCAGGATCGACCACGGGTGGAAGACACGGGCATGTCTTAGGGGCACACGAGCGTGTCCCTAGACCAACACGGGCGTGTGGCCCTTGTTTTGTTGAAAGGTTTCTCGATCTCGTAAAAGTTCCAGGAATAGTTTCGATACCCCTCGGAGGTATGTTTTGGGCCTCTTAGGCCGAGTATGTGTAAGTGATGGGTTTGAACAAAATTTTATAGCCCGTTTTGAGATGTCAAGTGAGATTAGTTAGGTAATGCCTCAAACCCGGTCCCGGCTTCGGGCACGGGTAAGGGGTGATACATTTATTGGTATTAGAGCTACGGTTTAGTCAGTTCTAGGACTAACATAGCATAAGTACGAGTCTAGCTATACATGCCATATGTAAGAGTGTCTGAGTAATGATAGTGTGATGGCTCCTGACGTATAAAATTGTGTTTTATGTAGTATATGGATTCTGATCCAGACAGAAACTGCAGTCGATGATGCTACGAGTAATGCGCCGGCTCCCGCTCAAGGGACCGCGCCAGCTAATAGTAGACCCGAGACCTTGGGTCAAGGAGAAGAGGCCCGAGAAGCCTTTCTCCACATGATGAGCAACTGGTATACTGAGTATACCCGAGCAAATCCTAACGCTCAACCCCCTCCACCCCCACCAATTCCTCAACCTGCTCCAGTCGCTCCTCAAGTGGTTGAGGTAGTGAGAAGAGAAAGGCCTCCGGTTGATAAGATCCGAAAGCAAGGAGCCAAGGAATTTCGGGCCAGTAAGGATGATGATCCAGAGAGGGCGGAATTCTGGCTAGAGAATACCATTAGGGTATTCGATGAATTGTCGTGCACATCTGAGGAGTGCCTAAAGTGTGCAGTATCTCTCTTGAGAGATTCAGCCTACCGATGGTGGAACACCCTTGTGTCGGTGGTACCAAGGGAGAGAGTTAGCTGGGAATTCTTCCAAGAGGAATACCGGAAGAAGTACATCAGCCAGAGATTTATCGATCACAAGAGGAAGGAGTTTTTAGAACTGAAGCAAGGCCGCATGTCAGTGACTGACTACGAACGGGAGTTCGTAAGGCTTAGCAAGTATGCCCGGGAGTGCGTGTCTACTGAGGCCGTCATGTGCAAGAGATTCGAGGATGGGCTGAATGAGGATATCCGTTTATATGTTGGAGTCCTCAAACTAAAAGAGTTTGTAGTGTTGGTAGATAGAGCCTGTAAAGCCGAAGAGTTGGCTAAGGAGAAGAGAAGAGCTGAGAATGAGTCTCGTGACTCGAGGAAGAGGCAGTTGAATAAGTCCTACCAATTTGCATCTAAGAAATTGAGGGATTTTGCTACTCGATCAGTCACCTCAACCGGATTTTTAACCCAAAGTAAGGGCAAGCAATTCTCGGGGTTGAAAGGGCAGACCGCATCAGTTGCTAGTGTGGGCAACGTTTGTCCAAGTAGACCGGAATGCCCTCAATGTGGTAGGCGCCATTCCGGTGAGTGTCGAGCGAATGAGAAAGCTTGTTTCAGATGTGGGTCTTTAGACCACTTTATCAGAGATTGCCCCGAGGTGGGCGAGAAAGAGAAGTCACAGAATACAAGACCGGGGAGTACTGCTAGAGGAAGACCACAGAGAAACCCGAGAAATGAGATGGGTAGCAAGAATCCACCTAGAGAGCAAGCTGCAAGAGTTGAGGGTAGAGCACCGGCGAGAACTTATGCCATTCGCGCTCGTAAAGAGGCGTTTTCCCATGACGTAATCACGGGTACCTTTTTTCTCCATAATACTCGTGTTATATCTTTAATTGATCCTGGATCTACCCACTCATACATATGCATGAAATTAGTCTCTAGCATGAGCATGCCTATAGAATCTACCGAATTCATCATAAGAGTGTCTAATCCTCTAGGCAAGTGTGTGTTGGTTGATAGAGTTTACAAAGGTTGCCCTTTGATGATTAAGGGTCATTGTTTCCCGGTTGATCTTATGCTATTTCCATTTGACGAGTTTGATGTCATCCTTGGGATGGATTGGTTAGTTACTCACGGAGTAATTGTGAATTGTGGAATGAAGCTTATTGAGTTGAAAAATGAAAATGGGAATCTTATTCGTGTTGAATCAGATAAGCAAGATAGATCACCAGTAGTGATATCAACTTTGTCGACTCAGAGGTATTTAAGGAAGGGGTAAGAGGCTTACCTTGCCTTTGTGTTGAACACTAAAGAGACTGATTTGGGAATTGAGTGGTACCCATAGTATGCGAGTACCTAGATGTTTTCGGGAAGAGTTGCGGGGCTACCTACCGTTAGAGAGATTGAATTTGGAATTGAGTTAGCTCGGGTACTGCCCCTATTTCTATTGCTCCATATAGAATGGCACCAACTGAGCTAAAAGAGTTGAAAGAATAGTTGCAAGAGTTAACGGATAAAGGTTTTGCAAGGCCGAGTTTTTCTCCGTGGGGTGCTCCCGTTTTATTTATGAAGAAGAAAGGCAGCTCTATGAGGTTATGCATAGACTATCGGCAACTTAACAAGGTAACTGTGAAGAACAAGTACCCGTTGCCGAGGATCGATGATCTATTTGACCAATTGAAGGGAGCCACGGTATTTTCCAAGATAGATTTGAGGTCAGGGTACTACCAGCTTAGAGTCAAGGAATCGGATGTGCCGAAAACCGCATTTAGGACTAGGTACGGCTACTACGAATTTTTGGTCATGCCTTTTGGTCTGACAAATGCTCCTGCGATCTTCATGGATTTGATGAATCGCATTTTTCGGCCATACTTGGATAAATTTTTCGTAGTCTTTATCGATGACATACTGATCTACTCTCGAGATGGGAGCGAACATGCTGAACATTTGAGTATGGTTCTGCAAGTTTTAAGAGAAAAACAATTGTATGCTAAGTTCAGTAAGAGTGAATTTTGGCTAAAGGAAGTGGGATTTTTGGGGCACATTGTCTCAGGAGATTGGATTAGAGTCGACCCGAGTAAGATTTCAGCAATTGTTGAATGGAAACCGCCGAGGGGCGTAACTAAAGTAAGGAGTTTTCTGGGCCTAGCCGGTTATTACAAGCATTTTGTCAAGGTGTTTTCCATGATAGCTACCCCGATGACAAGACTTTTGCAAAAAGATGTGAAGTTTGTTTGGACAGAAGAGTGCCAACAGAGTTTTGAGAAATTGAAGACACTGTTGACTGAGGCTCCTGTTTTGGTGCAACCTGAATCGAGAAGAGAATTTGTAGTTTACAGTGCTGCATCCCTGAATGGATTGGGTTGTGTACTTATGCAAGAGGGTAAGGTGGTTGCTTATGCCTCTAGGCAATTAAAGCCGCACGAGAAGAATTACCCGACTCATGATTTGGAGTTGGCCGCAATTGTGTTTGCGTTGAAGATTTGGAGACACCATTTATATGGTGAAAGGTGTCGGGTTTTCACTGACCATAAGAGCCTAAAATATTTGATGACTCAAAAGGAATTGAATTTGAGGCAACGAAGGTGGTTAGAGTTGATTAAGGATTATGAGTTAGTGATTGACTACCATCCGGGAAAGGCGAACGTAGTCGCTGATGCCTTGAGCAGAAAATCGTTGTTTGCACTAAGAGTCATGAGTACTCAGATGACTTTGTTGGATGATTGTTCCATTTTAGCCGAGCTGAGGGCTAAACCATTGTTTCTCCAAGAGATTTGTGAAGCTCAGAAAGATGATGACATTTTGCAAGCCAAGAGAGTCTTATGTGAGTCGAATGTTGAGTCAGACTTTCGAGTAAATCCTGATGGATGTCTGACATTTCGAGATAGGGTCTGTGTACCCAGAAATGATGAGCTTATTCGTAAGATCTTGCATGAAGTGCATAGCGGATGTTTAACTGTGCACCCTAGGAGCACGAAGATGTACAACGATTTGAAGAAATGGTAATGGTGGCTTGGTATGAAGAAAGACATTTCCGAGTTTGTATCAAGATGCCTGATTTGTCAACAAGTAAAAGCTGAACATCAAGTACCTTCGGGTTTACTTCAGCCCATTATCGTTCCTGAGTGGAAATGGGACCATATTACCATGGACTTCGTGACGGGCTTACCGTTGACTCCAAAGAAGAAAGATGCAATATGGGTAGTGGTTGATAGACTCACAAAGTCAGCCCATTTCATACCAGTGCGAGTCGACTATTCGCTTGATAAATTGGCAGACTTGTACATGTCAGAGATAGTAAGACTTCATGGTGTACCGTTGTCGATCATTTCGGATAGAGATCCGAGATTCACGTCACGATTTTCGAAAAAGTTGTAAGAGGCCTTGGGCACAAAATTGAGTTTCAGTACAGCCTTTCATCCACAAACCGACAGGCAGTCGGAGAGGGTAATTCAAATACTCGAAGACATGCTTCGATGTTGTGTTTTGGAATTCCATGGTAATTGGGAGAAATACTTACCATTGGTGGAATTCACCTACAACAACAGCTTTCAGTCAAGTTTGAAAATGGCGCCTTATGAGGCACTGTATGGACGTAAGTGTCGAACGCTCTTGTATTGGTCAAAACTCAGAGAGAAACAGATACACGGGGTCGATTTGGTTAAGGAAACTGAAGAGAAAGTAAAAGTGATACGTGACTATCTGAAAGTCACCTCAGATAGGAAAAAGTCCTATTCGGATTTGAAAATGAAAGAGATTGAATTCCAAGTCGGGGATAAAGTGTTCTTGAAAGTGTCACCTTGGAGGAAAGTCCTTAGATTTGGCCGGAAGGGAAAATTGAGTCCGCGCTTTATCAGACCTTATGAAATTACCAAGAGGTTAGGACCGGTGGCTTATCGATTGGCCTTGCCACTCGAGCTAGAAAAGATTCATGACATCTTTTACGTATCCATGTTGCACCGATACCGTTCAGACCCTTCACATGTCATAGTTCCGACAGAGGTAGAGATACAACCGGATTTAACTTATGGTGAAGAACCGGTTAGAATTTTGGCGCGAGAAGTCAAGCAGTTAAGAAAAAAAAGCATAGCCCTAGTGAAAGTCCTATGGAAAAGGCACGGAATAGAAGAGGCTACATGGGAGCTCGAGGAAACGATGAGAAACCAATACCCCAACCTTTTCACCGGTAAGATTTTCAGGGACGAAAATCCTTAAGGGGGAGAATTGTAACAGGTCGATTTAGGGGCTATTCAGAACAGTGATCTCGGGATCACTAATCTGAGATTTGAGGAATTTATTTTCATGTCATTTTATGAGTCAGAGCATGATGGTATACGTACATGAGAATTTTGGTACTTTAATTTTAGCGATTTCTCGATTAATCGCGAAAAAGGACTAAATCGCATAAAGTGCGAAAGTTCCATTCTAAAAGCTAAAGGTACTAAATAGCCATAGATTGTTAAATTGAAGTCCTTAAAAGGTAATTTAGCCCTTTGAAAAGGCTTGGCCGGCCATAGACTACAATAGGAGACAAAGATGGATAAAAAATTGGTCAAAGTAGTTGATAGTTGGTGACTTCTTTGACTAGTTTAATATTAGAATAAAGAAAGAGAAAATATCATCTTTCTCTCCATCTTTCTCCACCGAAATTTACAAGCAAAATAGGGGTTTGAAAGCTCAAAATTTTCAGCAAGCTCTCCTCCATTCTAGTAAGTGATTTTGATGATTTTTCTTTTTGATAATTGTACTTTTAAGACCCATAGAACTTAAGATTTCAAATGAGAGGAATATTGTGCAATATGATGCAAAGTTTAGAGTTCTACCATGGGAGCTTTCATTGCTATTTGCTGCATTTTTATGGAAGAAATTGAGTCTTAGTTGTTAGATGAATAACTTTTGTGAAAGGTGTTGTCTTGAAAACACCTAATTGGACCTTGATGAAAAGGTTACAAATTTGTAGTAATTATGTGAAATGTTGAGTTTTGATGATAGCTATAAGAGTATTAAATGTTCACCTAGGCTTGTTGAAGGTAGAAATGTGATTAGAATTTATTTCCGAGCCTAGGGGCAAAATTGTCATTTTGCCAAAGTCTAGGGGCAAAATAGTAATTTTACCTAAGCATGATTAGTGAAATTCTTTTATTAATGTAGTGATTGAAATGAGCTAAATTGCTATTATAGAGCAAGAAGAACCGAGAATCCACCTCGATCGAGGAAAGAACAAAGTCTTGGACTAGAGCGATGAGTTGGCTCATTCTGAAAACGAGGTAAGTTTGTATGTGATTAATGCAACATCTATGTTAGCGTAATTGAGAATGCTTGGTATCATATTGATGCATGATACTCTATTAAATTGAGAAATTGATGTTGAATATGATGTTGAAGTCCTAGTGGACTATAATGAACATGAGAATGCTCTCATCGAGATGAGAAATGGGTAGGGTCCCGTATAAGACCATGCAGGGCATGGCCTCAAAGATCGAATTGAGATTTACGTATAAGACCATATTCGAATATGGCTTGGTAATGAATATGATAATCGTATAAGACCGTATCCGGGATATGGCATCGATACTTGATGTGAAAGTCCATATAAGACCATATCCGGGATATGGCATTGGCATTTAGAATTGACCCCAAATAAGACCACCTCGGGGATGTGGCGTTGGCTTCATACCTACATGCATGGCGATAAATATGCGTCTTTGACTATCCCTAGTAACTAATGGGATAAGTAGATAAGTTTAGAAGTAGAGATGAGAATTATGTTGAATTGGATTGGTGTTTGTATGTGTGCAATGTAGGGTGGCAAAAGGTTTGGTAGATAGCCATCTAATTGTCCACACGAGTAGACACACGGGAGTGTGTTTATGCCGTGTGTGACACACGGTCAGCCCTATGGGCATGTGGATCGACCGTGTGTCCTCTTGCATGCTAGGTTTGCAAGTCAGTATGCTCCACGGGCTAGGGACACGGGCGTGTGCCCAGGCCGTGTGAAGTCTGCACATTAATTGTGGAATTTAAACCGACCACGGGTGGAAGACACGGGCGTGTCTAGGCCTTGTGAAGTTAGTCAGGATCGACCACGGGTGTAAGACACGGGCATGTCTAGGCCGTGTGAAGTTAGTCAGGATCAGCCACGGGTGGAAGACACGGGCATGTCTTAGGGGCACACGGGCGTGTCCCTAGACCAACACAGGCGTGTGGCCCCTGTTTTGTTGAAAGGTTTATAGAGCTCGTAAAAGTTCCCGGAATAGTTCCGATACCTCTCGGATGTATGTTTAGGGCCTCTTAGGCTGAGTATGTGTAAGTGATGGGTTTGAACGAAATTTTATAGCCCGTTTTGAGATGTCAAGTGAGATTAGTTAGGTAATGCCTCAAACCCGGTCCCGGCTTCGGGCACGGGTAAGTGGTGTTACAAGAAGTGAGACCGATGTTTGTACGTCAGATTTGTGATGCCCAGAAGAGTGATGTTGAGATGATGACTAAACGAGCTCAATGTGATTTTAATTTTGATTCAGAATTTCGAGTTGATAGTGATGATTATTTGAGATTCAGAAATCAGATTTGTGTTTCGAAGAATTCAAAGTTGATTTAGTTAATTTTGAACGAAGCTCATAATAGTCGTTTGACTGTGCATCCGGGAAGTACAAAATTGTTTAATGATTTGAAACAATTTTATTGGTGGCATGGTATGAAACGATACATTTTTGACATTGTGTCGAAGTGTTTAGTTTGTCAACAAGTTAAAGCTGAACATCAGGTTCCATCCGATTTGTTACAACCGATGATGATTCCTGAATGGAAATGGGAAAGAATCACGATGGACTTTGTGTCGGGACTACCTTTATCTCCGGGAAAGAAAGATGCAGTCTGGGTGATAGTTGACAGATTGACGAAATCAGCTCATTTCGTTCCGATGAGAACAGATTATTCACTAGATAGATTGGCTGAATTATATATTGCAGAGATTGTGAGATTGCATGGGTGCCATTATCTATTGTATCTGACAGAGATCTGAGATTTACCTCACGATTTTGGAAGAGATTGCAAGAGGCTTTAGGCACAAAATTACATTTCAGCACTGCATTTCATCCGCAAACGGATGGACAATCTGAGCGGATCATTCAGGTTCTCGAAGATATGTTGAGGTGTTGTATTCTTGAATTTGAAAGTACATGGGAAAAGCATTTACCGTTGATTGAGTTTTCATACAACAACAGTTTTCAATCTAGCATTAAAATGGCACCGTATGAGGCTCTTTACGGTCGAAAATGCCGAACTCCATTGTATTGGACCGAACTGAGTAAGAATAAGATTCACGGGGTTGATCTAATAAAAGAGACTGAGCAGAAAGTGAAAGTGATTCGTGACAGTTTGAAAGCTGCATCAGATCGTCAGAAGTCTTATGCAAATTTGAAACGAAAAAAATATTGAATTTGAAGTTGGTGACAAAGTGTTTTTGAAAGTGTCTCCGTGGAAGAAATTACTTCGATTTGGCCGAAAGGACAAGCTGAGTTCGAGGTTCATCGGGCCGTATGAGATCATTGAACGAGTTGGGTCGGTTGCTTATAGATTGATGTTGCCACTTGAGTTAGAGAAAATTCATAATGTGTTTCATGTGTCGATGCTTCGATGGTATAGTTCTGATCCGTTTCATGTGATTGCTCCTACTGAGGTTGAAATTCTGTCAAATTTGTCGTATAGTGAAGAACCGATCCGAATTTTGGCACGAGAGACCAAAGAGTTGAGAAACAAAAGAATTTCTTTAGTGAAAGTGTTGTGGCATAAACACGGAGTTGAAGAGGCTACGTGGGAGCCTGAGAACGTTATGAGAGAGCAATTTCCACACTTATTCACTGGTAAGATTTTCGGGGGCGAAAATCCCTAAAGGGGAGAGTTGTAACAGCCCAGTTTAGACCCTAGTCGGAACAGTGGTTTTGAGACCACAAATCCGACGTTGGAAAAATATTTTAATATTATTTTTTGTGTTCATAATATGTGAGTAAGTCTGTGTGAAATTTCTGTGTGAAAATTTTATTGTTTGAGTGCTTAATTAGCAAAAAAGACTTAATCGCATAAAGTGTAAAAGCTGTCTGGTGATTTATAAGTACCTAAGTGTTGTTGTCATTTTAATGAGGAGGCCTTATGAGGCAATTAAACCATTTTAAAGATAGTGTTTGGTTAATAGACAAAAATGGCCTTAGTGCATGAAAATTTATATTGATTATTAAAAGGTTAAATTGGTAACTTGATAAATAATGATATATATGTTATAATAAAACATAAAGATGGCTATTATCATCTTGTTTGTGCCGAAATTAAAGAAAAGAAAAGAAAGAACACTAAGCTAGGGTATTCAGCCATTATTTGAGCTTGATTGAAGCTATGTTTTGTTTCGGTTTTTGATAATTTCTACATTTTCGTAATCGTTGCTTTGTGCTCTAACTAACCCATGCTTTAATTTTAGAAATTAATGGTGATTTTGAGATGTGCCGTTAATGAACATGTGAGTTCTTTGATGTTTGATGGTGGAAAATGAAAGATATGTGGTTGACTAATATAGTTTGTCTTTGGAGTTTTGATGAATTTGAGTAATTTGGGCTTAATTGTGAAAATGTGAAATGGAAGTACTAAAATGTAAAATAAATGAAATGTGTGGGCTTGTATTAGCATGGGAAGAATTCGGCTAAGCTTGTGTGGGTAGAAATTTGGTGTATTTTGTGATTTTGTGAAATAGGGACTAAAGTGTCGAAATGTGAAAATGTGAGGGCTATTTTGCAAAATGCCCTAAATTTGTGTGTGTGGACTAAATTGAATGAATTGGTGATTGAATGAGTTGAATTTAAATGTGTATAGACCAAGAAAGGAGAGGTTCGGATCGAGATCGAGGCAAAGACAAAGTGCTCGATTAATCGACCGTTTCGATATTTCGACATCTGAGGTAAGTTCGGTCATAGTACAAGTTGTTAATTTACCTTCTATGTGATGTGAATTGAATGATAGATATTGAATTAGAAATGTAATGAATGAAAGTGAGTAACGAGGCACTAACACCATGTTTGGTTGGGGGGAATAGGAATGCATTCCCCCCCAATTCAGTGGGCCCACCACCAAACATTAGTTTGGTTGGCTGTAATGGCATTACAGCCTGATTCCATTCCGTCTCTATTACAGTACGGGGACGTAATAGCTATTCAGAGGCTTGAGGTCTGATTAGCTATTCAATGCTATCGGGTAAAAATATTTTTCCCTATTTGGACCAAAATATCCTGTCTCTCATCTTCCTCCCGTCTCTCATCTTCTTGGTTTTCACTTTCACAGATAATTTCATCCCAAAGTAAACCCTAGAGAAATTAGCTCCTTAGTCGACGACAAATCAAGCATTCATTCACCACATTCATCTTCCTTCCCGTTGAAACTCCTTATTTACGGTAAGTGATGGCCTTTGATTCCTTTTTTTTTCATCAGAAATGGCATCAACAATTCAACATTCAATATCATCTCTTTTCTTTTCCCCTTCAATTTTGTTTTCGTAGGAAGAACAGCTCCTCTTCTCTTTTCTTTCTTCTTGTCCTCCCCGATATTGTTTCAGATTTGGAAGGCATGTGGTGAGAAGTGGAAGACAATGACATACGAGGTTTGTGCCAATTTCACTGTATCTAATAATGGCAGTCATTGTGAATTCTAGGCGATATTTGATTCAACATTTATTTTTGAATTTTGCTTGACATTATTACACTGTTTAATTTGATTTTGCGGAAGAGACTGCTATTGGCTTCTTTGGGCTGGAATACAAATTTTCAGCGCAAAATAGCATGTTTCCAGCATTCAAACATCTCAACCTATTGCCGATCATGGGGGCTAGTATGTTCCTCAATCTAATGTTAATTGGCTATAATAGCTTAATTTAGTACATCAGTTGTTTCTAGACAATTTTGTTGAGATTTCCTGAGTTCTATCAAAATAGTGCAGAATCTCATCATTCTACAATACGTTTGACAGGTGCTTTGACCCATCCAGTTCACTTCTAGGGACTTTAGAAAATGGTGTTTTGATTTTGAGCAACTAATAGTCCCTTATTATAGGAGTTTGACCAGTTTATATGCATCCACTGTAACAGTCCGAATTTGACCTTAATCGGAACAGTGGTTTCGGGACCACGAATCCGAGTCAGAAAAATTTTTAAATATTATTTTTTGTGTTTATTATATGTGAATTATCATGTGTGAAAGTTTCGTATGAAAACTTGATTGTTTGTGTGCTTAATTAAATAAAAGGACTAAATCGCGTAAATGGTAAAAGTAGCCGTTTATTAAATTAAGTGGCTAAATTGATTTGTCTTCTTTTATAAGTGTATTTAAGTTGCAAATTTACCTTTTTACATGTAAGTGGGCGGCATAAGGTTATAATTTCACGTTAATATGATTTTTTTATATAATATAATTATAAGTTAAAATGTAATAAAATATGTTAATAATATTATAATAAAAGACATGTGTTTCTCCACTAATCATTTCATTCTTCTTCACCGAAACTAAAGAAGAAAAAGAAAGAAAAACATAAGAAAAGTTTCGGCCATGGTTTTGGTTTAATTAAAGATCAAGAACAAAGAAAAACAGACTTGGATCGGGGAAAGGCGAAAGTTATCGAATAGCCGGTTCTTGTCGTCCGACGATATTCGAGGTAAGTCTTTAAGCAAGTTAATACTGTAAATATTGTTCGTAACCTAGTTATATGCTGAATTTTGAATTATTGGATTGAAATGTAGACATAGCCGAATGTGACATATTAAATTTATGAATGAAAGGTAGTTAAATTAAATTGAATTCATTGTGTGAAAGTGATATGAATTATGTGTTATATATGTGATTTTAGTAAAATGTAATGTGTACGAGATGGTGGAATAATATCAATTCGGGCTTTGAGCCTAGCAGGCCTTGTGCCGGTGAATTATATCGGGCTTATTACCTAGCAGGCCTTGTGCCGGTGAATTATATAGGGCTTATTGCCTAGCAGGCCTTGTGCCGGTGAATTATATCAGCTTATTGCTCAGCGTGCTAAATGCCGGGTGTTTAAATTCAGACCTCGGGTCCAGCAGGCCTAGTGCTTGGTAGGTGATTCAGGTGACGCCCAGCGGAGTTTTAAACCGGTGATGAAATTTCAAATTTGCAAGACATAAACTTTTCTAGCTAAGTAATCATCGAGGAAGTAAGTTGATATTACAAGTTATATATGTATGTTCACCATACGGTAAGTGCCTACAAGTTATTAAATTGATCTTCTATATTAGATCTATAAGGTATGTATATATGTGTTGAATTGTCGAACGCAAATGATAATAATTGATCCTGTATATTCGGCTTTATACTTATGTTTATGTGACCATGTTGGGATTACCTTGATGCCATGTATACGAATGAATGAAATGTCAAATGAATATATATAGATATGTGATTGTGTTTTCTTGTATATGAAATTACTAAGTGTAAGTATATAATTACTTGTGTATATGTGATCCTATTGAATTAAATGTATCGAAAGTATTAGTAGTTGGAGAAGTGCTATTAATTTATATTTGAATTATATGATGAGCTAATAAATTGAAGATTAAAGATAAAATAATTACAATAATTGAGCTAAAAGAGGTATTTGTATTCGACATTAGTAGACCAATAAGTGTTAAGCTTTAAATTTTATGGTATGATGTATGTTATTGAAAATGATTGAATGAACATTTGATTGAATACATTTGCTTAAGACTTACTAAGCTAGTAAGCTTACTCTGTGTGTGTTCATTGTTTTGTATTATAGATTTAGACCAAGCTACGGGCTCAGGGGATCGTCAGCAAAGTCATCCACATTATCAATCTATTTTGGTACTTTTGAGTTTGGTTTTGAACTAAAGGCATGTATAGACTAGACTATGTTTTGAATTAATACACTTTGTCCTTGTATATGTTATGGCCATGTGAAAATGGCTAAATATGATGTTTAAAGCTAATTATAGTCGGTCATGGCATGCGAATGAGATGTGTTTATCATGTTTTGTTATAGTACGTGTTTAATTATGTTTGATGGTGATTGATACTCATTTTAGTAAAATGCTAATGACATATGCTAATGATAAATGGGATATGTTTGTTTTATATGAAAATTTTTGGCATGAAGTAGTGTATGTGGCTTAAGGTTATTATAGTAATAAGTGTAAAATGATAGGTATATGTCGAATAGGTATTTAGGTGGTTTGATGATGTGATTCGGTAGGAATGATAAAACATGCAAAAGTTGATATGATCTATATAAGTTATATTAACCGTTTGTGTATGAAGTTTTATGCTATGTATTTAAATTGACATATTTGCAATTGGTTCAAACATGCGCATATACATTTAGTTTAAGCTTTGGTATTTCGAGCAAGAAAGGATATATATATATTTTGTTTTAGTTGAATGTGAGTTTGTTATTATGGATGTATTGATCTTAGAGTTGTTAAAAAATATATATGTATATATATGCAGATGTACGAAATTGGCTTAAATGGATTGGGATAAGTTATTAATGTTTAAGTTTGCGATGGTGGTACAAACTTGAAATGCATTTGTCCATGTTTTTAATAACAGTAAATAAATGATACGATTTGTGTTAAGCATAGTAATGCCTGTAACCTTAATCCGGCAACAGACACGGGTTAAGGGTGTTACATCCACGTGAGTTTAAGTTCCACTATGTTACTTTGAAGAGAAATTATGAACGTTTAGATCTTTTGACTAGCTAGATCATTATATGACATCCAAAACAGGATTCAAAACAATTTGCTAAGAAAGTATCCATCTCTGTTCTTATTTATAAGAATGTTATGCTAATTCTATTTTAATACATTTTGATCTTGTAAACTCTACAATTGTCATCTTGTAATTTGAAGATCTGAATCATTAATTTTGACATCACGTTCTTAATCGCTCGAAATGATATCCTTAAAGCTCTTTTGTTTGTCTTGTTAGTGTGCTCAAAATACCTTAGTTTGGCTTGCTTCCATTCATGCTTATCTGGGAATATTTAATTAAATATTATCACTAGCTTCCTTATTGATCTTTATAGCTTACTAAATTGTTTCTCTTTCAATATTGCAGCTTAGATAGCTAGGTTGCAATTATTCCCTTTTTCATCTGGATATTTTAGTGCAGATTCTTCTGTCTATTTATGTATGATTTTGTCTAGATGTAACTCAGTGCACCCATTTCATAGGTTTTGCCAAGATCAATTGCTTGACATAGAATAGTTAAGAAAGCGATAAGATATATGCTTTAAGGATCTTTTAGTCTTGTGTTTCTATGCTATATTGGCTAGATTAATTGCTTGTGTGATGCTTTCTCCATTTTTGCAAGAGCTGGTGGAAATTGTTATTATTGGTGTTTGTTCTGTTAACATATTTAGGCAACCTTTACACTATGTTTGGTTGAAGGTAATAGCTATTCCATTAAATGCTGGTAAGTTTCTAACCCTACAATTTTCTTGTTGAAATTTGAATTTCTTTGATGGGTCTCACCAACGGTTTTTAATCAATATTTTTTAGGGGTTATTTGTTTGTTGGCATTGGGTGGGTAATAAAGCTTAAGAAAAAAAAATCCAATCCCAAAAGATCAATGTTTTCTTGTTTGGTGCCTGCTTTTTACAGTTAAGTAGATGGATATTTTTAAATATTTAGAATAATGTATTGATGGTGTTTTATGATTAAAATTCATTTCATTTATGAGATTGGCTGGGAAAACTCAGATTTGTAATAAAAGATTTTTTTTTTTTGCTCTTTGCTTTCAAAGTTTGCTTGGTGATTTTTGTATTTCGTTTGATGGAGAAAGGTATCTGTAAGGGTTCTAATTTAAAGGCTTTTGATACTGAAGTTTGTACATTTTAGTCCTAGATATTATACTCCCATAATCAATTCTGCTTTTGAATGAAAAAGAAAGTTTGGAATTAAAAAAAAAGGAAGTTATATGCCAAAGTTGCAATGTTAAGTGCTGTGTTTAATCTTTGCTTATTTTCTGTATATTAATTGGTTTATATGATCTTGTTTTTGGATCTAGTTTTTATATTGCACAAGTTCTATTTGTTTGATTCCGAAATTGAATCTATTTTCTATTTGTGGCCTTCAGTGAGTTGCAGTGAAATGATGGGGTTTTATTTGATGAAGAGGTGGCTTTGGGATTGACTGAAGTGCTATGTATGTTTTCCTTTTCTTGATTTTGTTTAAGCTGTAAATTTCAGTTGTTCGTTGATCGGTTTCTATTGAGCTGATTTTTGTTGTAGATGGTTGGTTTTTGTGAGCTCATGTGATGGTAGAGAAATTTGGTAGTGTAATGCTTAGAAATGAATGTATGGTTTTTGAATTGTATTTAAAATTAAAATTAAAATTATATTTATTAGAAGTTGTAAAGCAATTATTAGAAGATGTAAATTGTTAGTTTGTTATAACTATTTCAGTTAAACAGTTTACATATCTAGCTGATCTAGTTGTGTGTAAATACATCACATTGGTGTTCATTAAGATATAGTTTACATGTCTCCATAAGTAGATGCCCCTAGATTTACATGCTTATGCATATACATGTCTAACTATTGGTGCTTACTCTTGCCTAATGATCAATATAATTTTTCTTTCTTTCACTTCAATATTTATGCTATGATGAATGTTTTGGAGTTTTGAGATGGAAAGATGTTGTAATCGTATGTAGCAATGAGCAAATGGTTATAAAGGACTAGAATCATGAAAAATTAATTGGCTTTCTGCTCTCGTCAGGATCTTAAGGAGTTGCTTACTTAATAAGGTCTGAGCAGTTTTGTCAATGTGCATACTAAGATGCACTGCCAGACAACACAAGCACCTTTGATATTTTCTAGCTAGGTGCATTTGATCAATTGCCTTTCATTTTGAGGTGTTACATGCAAAAAAAGATTGCTTTAAAGTTCTCTTGCATTTTGTCTTATTTTCACCTTTAATAGTAAAAAAAAAAAGAGAGAACAATATCAAAGTCTTTATTTCTCAATATTTGAGTGTTCATCAACAAACTTGAGACCATAGACAAACTCTGCATATTAGCAAAAAGAAAAAAGAAAAAAGAGGAAAAAATTGCCTGTTTTGTGGAGAAAAGTGGATCACTCTTTATATCTTAAGCTCATTTTGTAGATATACAGACACACATTTTGCACCTTATTTTACTCTAGCAAATACTTTCCTTATGAACTCAAGCAGTATAAGGGTTCTAGTTTGCTTTATAGCATTTTAATGTTCCAAGACATGCTATGTCATCCACTTACCTTAGTTTGCTTTCTCCTATTCTAGGAACTATATGAGATATTCAGTATGCATTTTGCTAGAAAATTGAAGGTTATTGTCAAGCTTTATCTTTTTTGTAATAAATCTTGTGTTACTTCTATTTATACATGTATATGAATGTATTTTTGAAAATTGAAACTTGCAGCAAAGAATTTTGGAGTTACAGAGTTTGTGAATCCAAAGAATTTTGGAGTTACAGGGTTGAGCAACTTGTATTCACTGAAACACTGTAAGTTATATGGCAATTAAATTCTTTGATTTTGTTTTACTGTTATTGAAATTAGTTTTGAAGAAATGTGACCCTTTTACTATGATTTGAAGATATGTAACACTTTAATATATTGCAGTTATGGCTCGTCTGCCTTTGATTGGACAAAGTGAGAGGCGTAAAAGAATTGGTCTTGCTATTACAATATGGTTTCAAATGTGTACTATTGCGAGTTGGTTCTTAGTTGCATTGGGTGCCATCCATAGCCTACATACTTATAGACCAAGGATTAGATCCTATATTTTAGATTTTTATGCACAACGAGATTATGTGAAAAGACTTGTATATGCTAGTGACGAGACTTGTATTGAACAAGTTAGGATGAATAGAATTACCTTTTTTAAACTATGTGAGATGTTACAAACTTTAGGGGGATTGAAGTCATCTAGGAACATGCTTGTTGATGAGCAAGTGACAATGTTTTTACATATCATTTCTCATCACCTTAAAAATAGAGTTATCAAGCATCACTTTAATAGGTCTGGGGAAACTGTTAGCAGATCATTTCGCAATGTTTTAAATCTTTGTCATACGCTTACAAGATGTGTTATTTAAAAGGAGAGCCAATTACAGCTAATTCTACTGGACCCAAGGTGGAAATGGTTCAAGGTATTGGAGTGAATACTATATATAGCTCGTACATAATTTAATCCTTTTAAATTTAAATATAGTATCTTAACTCGAGGTTTTATACATGTGATGTAGAATTGCTTAGGTGCTTTAGATGGAACCCACATCAAGATTAGAGTTCCAAAAGTTGATAAATCTAGATATCGAACGCGAAAAGGTGACATAGCAACAAATATGTTAGGTGTTTGTACACTGATATGCATTTTGTTTATGTTCTTCTGGGTTGGGAAGGTTCATTCTGTTGATGGACGAGTTCTTCGAGATGCTATTAGTAGGAGACATGGACTAAAAGTTCCGCATGGTAAAGTGCAAAATTATAGGAATTTGAATTAATTTTTAAGATCATACTTTTATGGGAAATTAACCATGACAAATAGTTTCTTTTTTATAGGTTGTTATTATCTAGTTGATGTTGGATACACAAATTGTGAGGGATTTCTTGCGCCATTTAGAGGACAAAGATATCATTTGAATGAGTGGCGTCGGGGTTACCAACCAAGTACTCGGAAGAATTTTTCAATATGAAACATGCTTCAAATACGTAATGTTATTGAAAGATGTTTTGGGTTATTAAAACTTAGATGGGGAATACTTAGGAGTCCATCATTCTATCCTGTGAGGGTGCACAATAGAATCATTATTGCATGTTGTTTGCTCTATAATTTTATTAGAACCTATATGAGTATTGATCCTATTGAAGCGGAGTTGGAAGAAAGATTACCTAGTAATGTGATACATGATGATGAAGCGAATATCGTAAATATTCATCCATCGGATGCATGGGCTACTTGGAGGATGGAACTAGCCAACCAAATGTTCAATGAATGGCAAGCATCTAGAAATTAGTTAGGTTTAGGGTAAAAATAGTAAATGTTACGTTGTTTATGTTATTTCATGTATCTAGTTTATGAAACTTTGGTGGTGTTTGAATTATTTTTTTGTATCGTACTAGACTTGTTGAATGATAATTTATTTTCCTTTTATTCATCATGTGTTATAATTGTAATGACCCGAATTTTACGGTAATCGAAAAAGTGTATTTTCGGGTCTCCGTTGCTGAAAAATGGATATGTAAATATCTATTAAAAATATTTAAGAAGTTAAGTGACTGGTTAATTAAAGTTTAATAAAGTGAATTAGCTTAAATTAAGGATAATTAGGAGAAAATGATTAAATTGAATAAAGTGTATAAGTTTAGTTGTAGATTAAAAGAAAATAAAAAGGACCAAAATGACAATTAAGCCAATTTTTATAGATGTGGCGGCAAACTTAGATAAAATCTTAATTATTGGATCTTTTTTATGTTTAAGGTTTTAAATTAATTATATTAATTATTATTAAATAAATAAAAGAAAGAAAAGTGTATGGTAAAAATAAAATACATGTGTAATAAATATTGTACATACATTTGTAATACATGTATGCATTTACTTATTATTTAAGTAAATATTTAATGTATTTATTATTATTAAATTGATATTATGTGATGAATAAATTAAATTAAGACAAATGTATGGTGCATATGGTGACATGTGTGATACTAATATACATACATTTGTAAAATACATGTATATTTACTTATTATATAAGTATATCATTAAATTATATATTATTATTAAGTAAAAGATATTAAGTAAAAGTATATATTATATTTTGGTATCTTTTTGTGTTTGTAATATTTGGAAGGTATAATGACATGATAGAATGTCATTACAATGTTGTAACTTTTTGATATTGTAAAATTTTAAAACATATGGATTATGACATATAAACTAATGAAATCATGTAACTTTTTGTTAATATATGAATATTATGCTTGGATGTGAAATATAATTCTCAAGTTAATTAATTACTTCTAATATTTTTTTTTGTAGAGTAATTAAATTATTTGTTTCAGTAATGATATTTTAACACATATATGTATTGCAGTTTAAAAATAATAAAATAGATTATATATATTTTTATAGTATTATATATTTTGATTTTTAATTCATATAATAATAATTATATTAAGCATGTTATTAAATTATATTTTTTATTAAATTATATTTAATAATAATTATGTTAAAATATGATTAAATTATTTATTATTTTTATTAAATTATTTTCAATAAAAATCTTATTAAAATTTAATAACAATAACAATAATCATCAACCTAAAAAAAATTCGCTAAGGGTATTACGGTCATTTTAGTTCTTTTCCTTATGCTATTACAACATCATTCCATTCAACCAAACACAAGAATTCTATTACAGCTCTATTCCATTCCATTCAACCAAACAGTTGAATTACTTATTACAGCTCTATTCCATTACACCTCTATTCCATTACACCTCTATTCAATTACAGCTCTATTCCATTACAGCGAACCAAACATGGTGTAAGTGTGCGTAATTGAATTGAGACAGAGTTGATTAGCACTGTGTGTGCGAAATAACAGAAGCTTTGGCTTCATAGTTGGTACTGTGTGTGCGGTTCCGAATTACGTTCGGTTTTGTATTGAGGCACTAACTGTACGATGTTATATAAGCTTCAACTATGAATTGAGGCACTAAGTGTGCGAAGTTAATTTAGTTTCGACTATAAATTGGGCACTAAGTGTGCGATTAAACCTAATGAATAATGAAGGCTGGATCGAGATACAATATCGAGCATAAATTAGCTTGGATGGTGAGTAACCATGTGTTGGCTAAGGTATGTATTGAAACTTTGTTGTTGAGGAGATTGTGTATGACTTCATGAGTGGTTGAGTAAGATTATTGGCTATGAATGATATGGTATAAACATTTGGAAATTGATCTTTGTGATGAGTTCTTGTTGTGCATTGTATTTGAACTATTAAGTTGAATGTATTATGTTATGAACTTACTAAGCTTTTGAAAGCTTACTGTGTGATTTGTTTCTCTGTTTCTGATGTCGATAAAGCTAGCTCAGATTCGGGGATCGTCAGCATCTCTATCACACTATCGGCAATCTATTTTGGTACTCTTGAAGATGTGTATATTTGAATATGGCATGTATAGGCTAGTTGTTTTGAACCTTGATTGAGATGTGTAAATAACCATGTGATGTGGCTAGATAAATGTTGGCAATATGCATGTGTGATTTTGGTATATGATGCATGTTATGGTATGGCTTGATGGCAATGAAAATGACTTATGAATGGTATGTTTATTTATGGATTGATGCCATAGTGATTTAGTGAAATTGTGGATGAATCATGCTTGGTTTTACATATGAATTGGTTGAGTTATTTAGCATATAAGATGGTATGCTAGAAATGAGATTGAATTGGGTTGATATGATGAATATTTTGATGTGTTTTTGGTTGCTATTGATATATGGAGAGATGCTTAATTGTGCTTGTAGGGATGACCCTTGTGTGGGTGGCAAATTGGCCTTGCAAATGGCATATTTTGCATACACGGCCAAGGGACATGGGGGCGTGTGTCTCTACCGTGTGGCTCAGGGGCCACTTCGAAGTGTGCTGGGCAGGTTACACAGCTGTGGCACACAGGCATGCTTGGTGGCCGTGTGACCAAGTCAGTAGCTAGCTTAATTTCACACGGCCATGGCACACGGGCGTGTCTGGTGGCCGTGCGGACAAGTCAGTATGTATGCCCTATTTTGGCACGGCCTGGACACATGGGCATGTCTGGGAAGCTGTGTGAGGCACACAGCCTGACTGCACAGGCATGTGACCTCTGCAGTTTTGAAGAATGTTCAAATTTCCAAGAATTTTTGTATGTGTTTGGTTTAGTCCTGACCTCTTTTTAATACGTGTTTAAGGTCTCGTAGACCGTAATAAAGGACTATATGTT
This sequence comes from Gossypium sturtianum, assembly GCA_025698515.1. Classification (NCBI taxonomy): domain Eukaryota; kingdom Viridiplantae; phylum Streptophyta; class Magnoliopsida; order Malvales; family Malvaceae; genus Gossypium; species Gossypium sturtianum. The sequence goes on along the minus strand of CM046947.1, from coordinate 72,831,447 downwards.
TATATTTGAATACGTTTGATTGATGATTGACTTTGTGTCGTGAAATGGATGTGAAATGTTTCGATTAATCGGTAACGCCTCTTAACCCTATTCTGGCGACGGTTTCGGATTAAGGGTGTTACAATTGAGATCCCGTATAAGATCATATCTGGGATATGGCATCGGCATCGAATACGAAGATCGTATAAGACCATATCTGGGATATGGCATCGGCATCTGGAGGTGACCCCATGTAATACCACATCTGGGATGTGGCATTGGCGTCGTATTTATGCGAATGACGATGATTATGTATCTTCGAGTATCCCAAGTGATTTGATGGGGTAAATATTCAAGCTTATAATAGAGATGAGATTAATGCTAAAGCTATGTGATGAAGTGATACAGGTACATGTGAATAATTCACGAGAAAAGTTTACGATAAGTGACATGATATGTAATTGGTAAGAGTAAGCATGAGTAACATATGGCAATGTGCTTGAGACTTTGTGTTTTTATTCAACGAAATTGATGGATGACATTATGAGCCTTTATGTTGCTACTTATTTCATGGAAATTTACTAAGCTTTATGCTTAACCCTCTCATTTCCCTTTCCCTTGTAGTATCGCCAAGCTAACTTGGGGATCGTAGGACGTCAGAGTTCAGAATCACACTATCAACTTCTCTTTGGTATAGCAAAGTTTGATTAATTTTGAGTATGGCATGTATAGGAACTTGGTTATCTTGTGTTATTTCATATTTGTTAGCCATTGTGTGGCTACTAATGTCATTAAATTCATTTTGTAAATGGTCATTGGAAATTGACCAATACTTGACAAGTTTATATATTCAATGATGAAGCTCATGAAGTACATGCTTATGTGGATGTCTTGATTTTGGGTATTAGAAGTGCTTTATGGTCTTGATGTATGTTGCATTGAAATGGCATAAGTATTGTTGCTTTGTAGGATGGAAAATGGGCTTGGTAGATAGCCTTACAATTGTCCACACGGGTAGACACACGGGCGTGTGTCTAGGCCGTGTGAGACACACGGTCAGCCCCGTGGGCGTGTTGATAAGCCCTGTGTCCCCCTTCATGCTAGGTTGGCAAGTCAGAATACCCAGTAGTAAACACATGGGCTGAGACATGGCCGTGTGTCTCAACCGTGTGGGAGACACGGCCTAAGACACGGGCATGTGTCCAGGCCGTGTGAAGCCTGTACCTGAAATTAGGAATTTAATTCGACACACGGTCTAGGGACACAGGCGTGTGCCTAGGCCGTGTGACCTTATTGAGGTGCTGACGTCATAAACAGAATGTCAAGGTTTTCACACACGGGTGAAGACACGGCCGTGTCATGGCCGTGTGAGGGACACGGGCTATGGACACGGGCGTGTGGCCCTGTTTTGTGTCAAATTTTTCTAAGTGTTCAAAAGTTTCCGGTTTGGTCCTGAATCATGCAAGTTTAGAGCCTCGTAGGCCTATAATAAGGACATTATGGTCTCGAATGAAAAGTTTTAATTTGGCATGAAGCCTTTATGGATTGATATTGTATGATTGAGCAAGTTAAGTACGTTAATGCTACCTTACCCGGTTTAGGTGTCAAATACGGGTAAGGGGTGTTACAGTGTGTGTCTCAGCCGTGTGTGACACACGACCATGTGACACTGTAACACCTCTTACCCGTATTCGACGCCGGAACCGGGTACGAGGCATTACCAGAATTAACTTACTTATTCGTACAAAATCAAGCAATGAACTTTCTTTTCAACTTAAACTTTTTCATTTAAACACTTAACGTCCTTATTATGGGGCCTACGAGACCCTAAACATACATATGGACGGGTTCGAAACTGAACCGGAAACTTACAAACCCTTAGAAAATTTTTGCCTAAGTCAGGGCCACACGCTCGTGTGAGAGAGGTGACACGCCCGTGTGATATATCATACGCCCGTGCTTTAGGCCGTGTCCAAAATAAGGGACACTCTGTTTATCACGTTAGCAGACACTTTGGGTCACACGGCCAAGCCACATGCCCGTGTGCTAGCCAGTGTGGCGAACTGAATTTTTTGCAAATTAGATGCAGGGGACACACGACCTACCAAGACGCCCATGGGGCTGACCGTGTGTCACACACGGCCTAGACACACGCCCGTGTGTCTATCCGTGTGGACAAATGCAAGGCAATTTACCAAACCATTTGCCACCCTGAAAAGAAACCACATTTATACCATTTCAAGCAAGACTTAACTTAACAATAATGTCCTTCTAACATGCACTATTAAGATATCCACACCTTAACTACACACTACGACATTATGCACATGCTTCATTTATTACTCATTCAATTGCACAAACTTGCTCTTCATGAAATTCATCACCATTGGATAGATATAACTTAGCTAGTTTTGGCCAATTTCAATGGCTATTTACAAAATGAATGGAATAACATTAATAGCCAACACATTGGCTAACAAATATGACATATCACAAAATGACCAAGTTCCTATACATGCCATACCTAAAATAATCAACTTTACTATACCAAAAGAATAGTTTGATAGTGTGAATCGAGCTCCGACGTTCTACGATCCCCGAGCTAACTTGGTGATACTACAAGGAAAGGGAAAAGAGAAGGGGTAAGCATAAAGCTTAGTAAGTTTGTATGCAATAAATAGCAACATAAAATTCTTATGATACATTCATACTTTACTTTAAGTAATAACACAAGTTCTCAAGCGCATTGACATAGCTTACTCGTGATTACTCTTACCAATCACATATCACATATCGGACTTATTTCTCATGAGTTTCTCTTGTACACCTGTATCACTCATCACATGACTTTAGCACTTTTTCATCTTTAACGTAAACATAGCTTTTTACTATCTTTAACATAAAATTTAGCCCTTTACCCGTTGAACCACTTGGAATACCGAAGGATACCCAGAATTCGTCATACACATAATAAGATGCCAATCCCATATCACAGATATGGTCTTACATGGGATCACATGTTGATGCCGATGCCATATCCCAGATATGGTCTTATACGGGATCTCATATCGATGTCGATGCCATATCCCATATATGGTCTTATACGAGATCGTATATCGATGCCATGTCCCAGAAATGGTCTTACACGAAATCTCTTATTCGATGCCGATGCCGATTCCATATCCCAGATATGGTCTTATACGGGATCTCAATTTGGTGCCGAGGCCATATCCCAGATATGGTCTTATACGGGACCTTATAAATCTCATGTCTTGACGATGGTATCCTTTCTATTCCTAAGGTCAATCGGGACTTTCACATCATAAATCTTTATCATATTCTCATCGAACATCATTGATCAATTTTCATAGAAATAATGTACATTTCATGTAATCTCAAGCATTTCAATACATAATGACATAAGGTTAATTTATTACACACAAACTTACCTCGTTATCAAAATGTGTATAATTGTTCGATTTAGTCCACCACCTTGTTCTTTCCTCAGTTTTGGTCCGGACTTCGTGTTTCTTGATAATTAAGCTTGAAAGTTGAAGAAACCCTAGTTATGGCTCCTTGCAAATTTCGGCACTTAGGGGAAGAAGATGAACACTAATTTTGACTTCTTTTTCCCTTTTTATCAACTTATTAACCAAATGACCAAAATGCCCTTAAGGCCCTTTCTTGAGATTTTTCCTTCCCATGTCTATTTTTGTCCATCAGTTATAATGGTCTAATTGCTAAATAAGGACCTCTAATAAATTTTCTATTGCTATCTCATACTTGAATCTTCTAGAATCTCATATTTTTTAATCTTTGCAATTTAGTCCTAATGAATAAATTGATCACTAAATTATAAAATTTCTTCATGAAATTTTCACATAATCATGCAAATATGTCATACACCTCATAAAAACCATAAAACACATATTTCTACCTTAGATTTGTGGTCTCGCAATCACTATTCTGACTAGACCCTAAATTGGGCTATTATAATTCTCCCCCCTTAGGGATTTTTGTCCCCGAAAATCTTACCGGTAGAAAGGTTGGGATATTAGTTTCTCATGGCCTCCTCGGGCTCCCATGTAGCCTCTTCTACCCCATGTCTTTTCCATAGTACTTTCACAAAGGCTATACTTTTATTTCTTAACTGTTTGACTTCTCGTAACTAAATCTTAACCGGTTTTTCGCCATAAGTCATATCGGGTTGAATTTCAACCTCTGTCGGTACAATCACATGCGAAGGATTTGATCGGTAACGGCGCAACATAAACATGTGGAACACATCATGAATCTTTTCCAACTCAGATGGTAATGCCAAACGATAGGCTACCAGTCCTATCCTCTCGGTAATCTCATACGGTCCGATAAAGTATGGACTCAACTTGCCTTTCCGGCCAAATCTGAGAACATTCTTCCATGGTGACACTTTCAAAAATACCTTATCACCAACTTGAAACTCAATCTCTTTTCGTTTCAAATCCGCGTAGGACTTTTGCCTACCAGAAGAAGCTTTTAAATAATCACAAATCACTTTTGTAACACCCCTTACCTGTATTCGACGCCAGAATAGGGTACGAGGTATTATCGAACTTAACAGACCTCTTTATACTATTTTGGGCCATAAATTTTCATTCTAACTTAAACCTTTTCATTTGAAATCATAACATCCTTATTATAGGTCTACGAGACCTGAAACATACACATGGAGTGATCCGGGACTGAACCGAAAACATACGAACACTTAAATTTTTTTTACTCAAAACAGGACCACACGCCCATGTGGATAGGGACACGTCCGTGTGGGCAGGCCGTGTGGTCACACACGCCCATGTCCCTAGTCCGTGTGGATTTTATTTTTCATTTCGAACCTACAGGGGTTTTCACACGGCCTGGCACACGCCCGTGTCCATGGCCCGTGTCCCTCACACATCCATGACACGCCCGTGTCTTATCCCGAGTGTGAAAACCTTGGTATTCTATTTATGACGTCAGCAGACACTTAGGGACACACGACCAAGCCACACGACCGTGTGCTGGCCCGTGTGGCAAACTGAATTTTTCGTAAATTAGATGCAGGGGACACACGGCCTATCAACACGCCCTCGGGGTTGACCGTGTGTCACACACGGTCTAGACACACTCCCGTGTGTCTACCCGTGTGGACAATTTTAAGGCTATTTACCAAGCCAATTGCCACCCTGCAAAGCAACCACACTTATACCATTTCAGCCTAACACACAACATGATAATAAGGCATCTCTAATATTCACAATAAAGACATCTACACCTTAACTTCACACTACGCTCATCACGCATATACTTCATACATCATTCATTCAATTGCATAAACTTGCACTTCATGATTATCATCATCATTGAATAGATATAACTTAGCTAGTTTGGCCGATTCCAATGGCCTTTTACAAAAAAATTGAGTGACATTAATAGCCAACATATTGGCTAACAAATATGACATATCACAAAATGACCAAGTTCCTATACATGCCATACCCAAAATAATCAAACTTTACTATACCAAAAGAAAAGCTTGATAGTGTGAATCGAGCTTCGACGTCCTACGATCCCCGAGCTAGCTTGGCGATACTACAAGGAAAGGGAAAAGAGAGGGAGTAAGCATAAAGCTTAGTAAGTTTGCATGAAATAAATAGCAACATAGAGGCTTATGATAACATCCATACATTACATTGAGTTCTAACACAAGTTCTCAAGCACATTGACATAACTTACTCATGCTTACTCTTACCAATCACTTATCACATATCGGACTCATTTCTCGTAAGTTACTCATAAGTACCTGTATCACTTCTGTAACATCCCAGATTAGGGCCTAGTCAGAATAGTGGCGTGAGACCACAAATTTGAGCGTTATGAATGAGTTTTTAAGGTTTATATTATGTTTGTATGATAGTGTGAAAGTTTCATGAAGTAATTTTGTGAAATTGTAGTTGAATTGTCCAAAAGGACTAAATTACAAAAGTTGAAAAATGTGTGTTTCTAGAAGCTATTTGTGTGAAATAGCTTTAGATTATTAATTTGAGGTCCTTAAATAGCAATTTACTTAAATTCTAATTTTTGGACAAAATTGGGCATGGATGAGTTAAAATTGAAAGTTTATCAAAAAGGGCATTTTGGTCATTTATCAATTAAGTGATTAAAATAGGTGAAAAGATGATAGAAATTCATTCATCTTCTTCCCATAGTGCTAGAAAATTTGAGAAGCCATTGTTAGGGTTCTTTCAATTTTTCAAGCTTGCTAGTAAGTGCTCCTAAGCCCAGTTTTTGATATTCTTCGTATTTTTGAAGTCCTGGTAGCATGAGTAAGCTATTTTTAGCTATTTGATGAGCTATGAGGGATGTTCAAAAATGGGGTCATGTATGGCATGCATGTATTTTGATGTTTTATGGAAGATTATGAAAGCTTGATGTAGTAGAAACATCTTTTGTTAAGTGATTTTCCATGAAAATGCATGTAGGGACTTGATTGTGAAAATCTTAAGTTTGGTCATACATGTGTGATGTAGTGAGAATTGATGAATGCTTTAGTTGAGTAAGTGATTCAGCTAAGCATGAAAGACTAGAAAGTTGAATAAAAATCATTTTACGAGCCTTGGGGCTAAAGTGTAAATATGAGAAAGTTTAGGGGCAAAATAGTAATTTTGCTAAAGTATGAGATGTGGGTAAATTTAGTCAATGTGTGTATTGAATAAGCTGATTTATTCATTATAGATCAAGAAAGAAGAAGCCCGGATCGAAACTGAGGTAAAACCAAGATGGTGGACTAAATTGCATATTTCTATACTTTTGAGTATCGAGGTAAGTCTATGCATAAACAATGCGTTCATACTTACAATTTGTTGATGATAGCTAGTGTGTAGCTAATTCAAGATTGATTTAGAACCTATGTGGTTCAAGTAGAATGAATGTAGTAGAAATAGTGAATGAATGTATGATCGAGAATGATTGGGAATCTATGTGGCTTAAGTAGACTTGTGCATGTGTTGTGATAATGCTAGATGGTAGGCTAAGTGCGATACCATCCTAATGCATATTGATGATGAGCTAGCTATGTGCGATGCTATCGTGAGGTATATCATCTAGTGAGCTATGTGCTAAATCACTACGAATACCATTGTGGTAGGCTAAGTGCGATACCACCTTATTAATCAAATGTGGTGTGCTAAGTGCGAAACCACCGAGATATTAGCTGTGTGGATTAACTGTGTGGATGTATTACGATAAATAATGATGTGTTGTATATTACGTAAATGTGATATTGAATGCAGGGGTGCATTTCAATGGTTATGAGTATGTGACTCATGATGTGATGGAAATGAGGTAAGGGCTAGAAAGAGTAAGCATTGTCGTTCATTATTTCGGTAGTATAATGCTAATTGTTGTTTAGCCTGTACTATGATGCTTATTTGTTTATGTGTAAACTTACTAAGCTCAAAACTTACTCCCTTTCTTTTCCCCTTGTCTTATAGATTAAAAGTGTTGAATCGAGATACGAGGATCATCGAAAGATAGCCCACCTATCAGTACACTTTGGTACATGAAACTTAATGTTTTGTATATGCCATGTATAGGGGCTAGATAAGTTAGTAAGTTTTGTTGTAAATGGCTAAGATGTGTTGGCCTTTAGATGATAGCTCATTTTGTATAATGCCATAGTTGTTGGCCATTATGTTATATGAGAAGTTATTGTTATCTATGTGAGATGGTGTTTAAATATGAGTTGATTATGTTTGTGTTGGTTGAAAATATGTTGTGGATGCTAGAGGGGTGATAGGAACTTGGCACATAGCCTTGTTTTTGTCCATGTGGGTAGACACACGGGCGTGTGTCTAGGCCATGTGAGACGCACGGTCAGCCCACGGGCGTGTAATCTGGCCGTGTGTTCCCTGGATGTTAATGTTTTTAAGTCAGTATAGTAAAACGGGATAGTCACACGGGCGTGTGATTAAATTTTGAGGCCGTGTGTATACACCACGGTTGGCAAGCACGGGCGTGCCTTGGCTGTGGGCAAATTGGTAGAATACTGGGTTTTTAGGCACGGTCTGGGGACATGGGCGTGTGTGTCCATGCACGGGCGTGTCTTATCTTAAACAAGCGTGTGAGACCTGTATTAAAGAGAAAATTTTTAAAGACCGTAAAAGTTTTGGATTAGTCTCGAGAGCCCTCGTGTGTTTGAGTGAGGCCTCGTAAGTCGAGAATGAGGTTATAGTAAGTAATAACGTTGAGCCTAAGTGGTGATTAAGTGGTTTGAGTTCGGTAATGCCTCGGGCTCGGTTCCCGGCGTAGAATTCAGGTAAGGGGTGTTACATTTAGTGGTATCAGAGCTATGGTTTAGCCATTTCTAGGACTACCGTAGCGGGTGTACGAGTCTAGCTATACATGTCATAAGTGTACAATGATAGTGTGGTGGTTTCTGATGATTTAAATCTTGTTTTATATAGTATATGAATTCTGATCCATTGACTGCTGATGAAGCAGCCAGTAATGCGCCGACTCCTGCACAAGGAACCGCACCTGTTGAGAGTGGACCCGAGGTTAGGGGTCAAGGGGAAGAGGCACGTGAAGCCTTTCTTCAAATGATGAGTAATTGGTACTCAAATTATGTCCGAGCGAACCCTAATGCTCAACCTCCTCCACGTCCTCCTATACCTCAGCCAAATCCTGTGGCTCCTCAAGGTATGGATGTAGTGAGGATATCAAAACCCCCGGTGGATAAGATTAGGAAACACGGGGCCGAGAAGTTTAGAGCTAAGGTAGATGATGACCCAGAGAGGGCGGAGTTCTGGTTGGAGAACTCGATGAGGGTGTTCGATGAGCTCTCATGTACACTTGAGGAAAGTTTGAAGTGTGCCGTATCTTTGCTGAGAGATTCGGCATACCATTGGTGGAAAACGCTGACGTTAGTGGTCCCGAAAGAGCGGGTAACGTGGGACTTCTTTCTAGAAGAGTTCCGGAAGAAGTATATAAGCCAACAATATACAGACCGAAAAAGGAAAGAATTCCTTAAGTTGAAGCAAGGAAGGATGACAGTAGTGGAATACGAGCGTGAGTTTGTTAGGCTTAGCAAATACGCTCAAGAATGTGTGTCGACAGAGACCATCTTGTGTAAGAGGTTCGAAGATGGGTTGAATGAGGATACCAAACTCCTAGTGGGTATTTTGGAGTTGAAAGAATTTGTTGTATTAGTTGAGAGGGCAAGTAAGGCCGAGGAATTGAGTTCAGAAAAGAGAAGGGCTGTGAGTGAAGCCCGAGATGCGAGAAAGAGGCCGATAGGCAAGTCGTATCAAGCCCAGTCGAAAAGATCCAAGGAAATGAGTCCTCGGACGACAGTACCAGTGGGTTATTCGCATCGAGACTTGGGCAATACTCGTTCGGGTTTGAGAGTCCAAGCTCCCTCGATGGAAAGTGTGGGCAATACAAAGAGTAAACTGGAGTGTCCTAGTTGTGGTAGGTTTCACACCGGAGAGTGTTGGGGAAACAGTTGAAAATGTTATAAATGTGGTTCCCCTGACCACTTTATCCGTAACTATCCCGAGAGGGATGATAAGGAAGAGAAGCAAGAAGTGAGACCTAGTGAAGTGTCTACGAGGGGTAGACCACCAAGGAACCCAAGAGGTGGGGCTAGTGGTAGAGGTGCGCCTAGAGATTCTCTTGTGAGACCAGGAGGGTCGTGGCACTGCGAGGGACGTATGCCATTCGTGCTCGCGAAGAGGCATCCTCTCCCGATGTGATAACGGGTACTTTTTCTCTCTTTGACACCTTTGTTATTGCTTTAATAGATCCAGGGTCTACTCATTCTTATATTTGCATGAGATTAGCATCTAATTTGAGTATGACCGTTGAGTCTACGGACATTGTGATTAAGGTGTCAAACCCGTTAGGAAAGTATGTGTTAGTGGACAAAGTGTGTAAGAATTGTCCTTTGTTGATTGAGAATAATTATTTTTTGGCAAACCTTATGTTGTTGCCGTTTGATGAGTTTGATTTAATCCTAGGCATGGATTGGTTGACTACCCATAGTGTTTTAGTGAACTATGGTAGTAAGTACATTGAATTGAAATGTGAGAGTGGAGATGTGGTTCGGGTTGAATCAGGTGGATCGGACAGTCTACCCGTGATGATTTCTTCCTTAGTGGCTGAGAAATGTTTAAGAAAAGGGTGTGAGTCCTATCTTGCGTTCGTGTTTAATACTCAAGAGGTTGGAGTAGAGTTTGAAACAGTGCCAGTGGTATGTGAGTACCCAAATGTATTTCCGGAAGAGTTACTCGGATTACCTCCAGTGAGAGAGGTCGAGTTTGGAATTGAGTTGGTTTCGGGAACGGCACCTATTTCGATTGCTTCGTACAGAATGGCACCTGTAGAGTTGAAAGAACTGAAGGTTCAATTGCAAGAGTTAACAGATAATGGTTTTGTAAGACGAGCTACTCGCCGTGGGGTGCTCCGGTATTGTTTGTGAAGAAGAAAGATGGGTCTATGAGGTTGTGTATAGACTATAGACAACTCAATAAGGTGACGGTTAAGAATAAGTATCCTTTACCAAGGATTGACGATCTTTTTGATCAACTGAAGGGAGCTACAGTGTTCTCCAAGATAGACTTGAAATGCAGTTATTATCATTTCAGTGAAAGAGCAAGATGTGTTGAAAAGCGCATTTCGGACAAGGTATGGCCATTATGAGTTTTTGGTTATGCCGTTTGGTTTGACAAATGCACCTGCGATTTTTATGGATCTGATGAACCGTGTTTTCAGACCCTATGTGGACAAGTTTGTAGTTGTCTTTATTGACAACATATTGATTTATTCTCGGGATGAGAAAGATCATGAAGAGCACTTGAGAATTGTCCTGCAAACTTTGAGAGATAAGCAGTTGTATGCTAAGTTTAGCAAGAGTGAGTTTTGGCTCCGAGAGGTCGGATTCCTAGGACACATGGTGTCAGGTGATGGTGTCAGAGTTGACCCAAGTAAGATATCGGCTGTTATGGATTGGAAACTGCCAAGGAACGTGTCAGAAATCAGAAGTTTCTTGGGATTAGCGGGATATTACAGACGTTTCGTAAAGGGGTTCTCTGTGATTGCTACCCCGATGACAAAGCTATTTGCATAAAGATGTCAAGTTTGAATGGGTGAGATATGTCATGAGCTTGAGAGGCGAAAATAATGTTGGTCGAGGCACGGTTTTGGTTCAACCAGAATCGGGGAAGGAGTTCGTGGTATATAGTGATGCATCATTTAATGGTCTCGGTTGTGTGTTGATGCAAGAGAGTAAGGTAGTCGCTTACACCTCGAGGCAGTTAAAATCGCACGAGAAGAATTATCTGACTCACGATTTGGAGTTGGCTGCGATTGTGTTTGTGTTAAAGATTTGGCGACATTATTTGTATGGTGAAAAGTGTCGAATCTTTACGGATCACAAGAGTTTTAAGTATTTGGTGGATCAGAAGGATCTGAATCGAATGGGTTCGAATTGTTGTTTGCTTTATCGCGATAGAATTTGTGTTCCTAAAAATGAGGAGTTGATTCGAAAGGTTTTGTATGAGGCCCACAGTGGATGCTTGTCAGTACATTCGGGCAGTACGAAAATGTACAACGACTTGAGAAAGTTGTATTGGTGGTCGGGTATGAAAAGAGATATTTCAGAATTTGTGGCAAAGTGTCTGATTTGCCAACAAGTGGCGAGCATCAAGTACCTTCGAGATTGCTTGACCCGATGATGGTTCCCGAATGGAAATGGGATCGGGTTACCATGGATTTTGTGTGGGGCTACCGGTGACTCGAGGAAGAGAGATCTTTGTGTGGGTTGTGGTGGATAGATTGACGAAGTCGACTCACTTTATTCGGTACATGTTGATTATTCACTGGATATGTTATTTGAGTTGTGCGTGGCGGAGAGATAGTGAGATTGCATGGTGTACCTGTGTCTATTATATCGGATAGAGATCCGAGGTTTACTTCGAGGTTTTGGAAGAATTTACAAGAAGCCATGGGTACGAGATTGAATTTCAGTATTGTGTTCCATCTGCAATCCGATGGTCAGTCTGAAAGAGTGATTCAAGTTCTTGAAGACATGCTTCGATACTGTGTGCTAGAATTTGAAGGTAGTTGGGAGAGATATCTACCTTTGGTCGAATTCGCCTATAACAACAATTATCAGTCGAGTATACAGATGGCACCGTATGAGGCTTTGTATGGCCGTAAGTGTCGGACTCCTTTGTATTGGATCGAGCTTAGTGAGAAGCGGATCCATGGGGTCGAACCAGTAAAAGAGACTGAAGAGAAAGTGGAAGTAATCCGTAATAGTCTGAAAGCTGCTTCGGATCGACAAAAGTCATATGCGGATTTGAAAAGAAAAGAAATTGAGTTTAAAGTGGGTGACAAAGTATTTTTGAAAGTGTCCCCGTGGAAGAAAATTATGAGATTTGGACAGAAAGGGAAATTGAGTCCAAGATTCATAGGGCCGTATGAGATTACAGCATGAATTGGGCTCGTAGCTTACGATTGGCTTTGCGATAGAGTTGGAAAAGATTCATAATGTGTTCCATGTGTCGATGTTGCGACGGTATCACTCCGATCCTTCACATGTGATTCCTCCAACGGAAATTGAGATAAGACCGGATATGTAACACCCCATACCCGAGTTCGAGGCTTAGACCAGATACGAGAAGTTACTATGCCTGAACTTGCTTAATCAAGTACTTACGGGCTATAAAATTTCGTTCCGAATTAAGAACTTATCTTTCTTAATCGACTTGTACTTTTCATGGGCCTACGAGGCCTTAAACTCATGTCCGTAAACTTTTGGAACTCAATTGAAAACTTTTCATTGAAACAGGGGTCAGACGCCCATGTGAGTTGGGACACGCTCGTGTAAACCTGAGACACGCCCATGTCTCCTAACCGTGCTTAAAACTCGAGCTTATTGCCAAACTTCACACGGCCATGGCACGCCCGTGGTCCTGGCCCGTGTGAAAAACCTTAACATTTTGACTTATAACACACGGCCATGGCACGCCCGTGGACTTAGACCGTGTACTACAACTTGATATTACGACTTAAGGTGCAATGGTGCGGGTACACCGCGGCTTAGACCTGCGCTTGTGTGTGCGGCCGTAATGTGGGCACTTATAGGCTATTTACCAAGCCAATTGCCACCCTAAAATTAAGAGCATAATCATACTATCTCAACAAATCAAATAACTACAACTTTAATGAACAATATAACGTGCTCCATTGATATCAATAACATACATACTTAGTCAATCTTGGCCAATCATTTAGCCATTTACAAAAGAATAATAATAAACTTGATAGCCCATGCTTTTACCCTTTCTAAGACATATACTCAAAATGAAATGTTTCCTATACATGCCATACTTAAATAAACAACTTGGCTATACCAAAATTGCGGTTGATAGTGTGATTCGAGCTCCGAATTCAACGATCCACAAGTTAGCTTGGCGGGACTACATAGAAAGAAGTAATGAAAGACATAAGCATTTAGCTTAGTAAGTTTGCATAATGCACATAGCAACATACTTGCTTAATATAAACCATTTGAAATAAACAATTGCATCATAAAATTCAGCTATAAAGCTTACTTACTCATACTTGATTCTTACATAACTCATGAAACTTACTAGTCTCATACTTGATAGGCAAACAAAGTACCTATATCCCTAGATCACATTGATCAGCATACTTGAACATAATACTCATAATTTCTAATTCATCATTCATAACATGAATAATATTCTTTATCACTTGATAATAACCTTACTTACTTAGCTTTCTTGTTATCTCTTTGGAGCTTAACTCGTTGCCCGATAAATTTACATGAATAACCGAGGATACTAAATCTCATCTAAATTTTGAGGCCATGACTTAACATGGACTTATACGAAGTCTTTCTTGTTCTCATCAATGCCATGCCTTAACTTGGACTTATATGGGACTCTTTCTCTTGATAAATTTTCAATGCCAAGCTTGCCTTGGTCTTACATGATAACTTGTTCAATGCCAAGCTTGCCTTGGACTTACATGATAACATGTTCAATGCCAAGCTTGCCTTGGACTTACATGATAACTTGCTCAATTCCAAGCTTGCCTTGGACTTACATGATATCATATTCAATGCCAAGCTTGCCTTGGACTTACATGATATCTTGCTTACTTGCCAATGCCATGCCTCGGCTTGGTCTTATACGGACTTTCTTGTTTCATGTGGTAGATAGAGTATCCTAAGTTATTCAACTTCAATCGAGGCTTTCTCATGCTTGATCTCATTAATTTCTTTGTTTAACATAACATTAAACGTTTTTCATAATAACATTGTACATTATACTAAGCAATTCAATGATATAAATCATAAAGCTTAGAAATCATACAAACTTACCTCAATATACAAAATGTAGCTAGGTATGCAATTTAGTCCTCGACCTTGTTCTTGCCTCGGTTTCGATCCGGGCTTCGTTTTTCTTGATCTATAGTCATAAATAGATCATTTAATATTCACATTGACTAAATTGACCCTTTACTCATACTTGGGCAAAATTACTGTTTTGCCCCTATACTTTCTCATATTTGCACTTTTGCCCCAAGGCTCGTAAAATAATTTTCATTCAACTTTCTTAGACTACATGCTTAGCTGATTCATTTTCTCTACTATAGCAATCATCAATTCTCATTATTTCTAGTAGGTATGATTAATTTCATAACCATTACAAACTAGTCCATACTATCATATTTCATGAAATTCATTAAGGAAAAGATGTTTATCTAACATCAAAATCTCATAATCTTCCATAAAACATCATTTAACAAGCATGTCATTCATAGATGAAATTTTTGAACATGCATCTTAGCTTATTTTATAGCTAAAAATAGCTAATTCATAATACGAGGACTTCAAAAACACGAAGAATATCAAAAACGGGGCTAAGATGAACTTACTAGCAAGCTTGAAAAAAATGAAGAACCCTAGCTATGGAGTCTTCAAATTTTCGGCAATGGAAGGAAGAAGATGAATGAAAATTTATCATCTTTTTCCTATTTAAATCACTTATTAGACAAATGACCAAAATGCCCTTCTCTTTAAAAATTTCTATTTTACTAACTCATGTCCATTTTTGTCCAAAATTTATAATTTGGAAAAATTTCTATTTAAGGACTCATAATTAATATTCTAAAGCTATTTCATACAAAATGCTTCTAGAAACTCACATTTTACAACTTTTGTAATTTGGTCCTTTTTGACCATTTAACCTCATTTTTGCAAAATTGCTTCATGAAACTTTCACACTAACATGCAAACATGGCATGAACCTTAAAAACTCATAAATTCACGTCGGATTCGTGGTCTCGCACCACTATTTCGACTAGGCCCTAAATCGGGCTGTTACAATTCTCCCCCCTTAGGGATTTTTGTCCTCGAAAATTTTACCAGTGAAAAGGTTTGGGTACTGGTTCCTCATACTCTATTCTGGTTCCCATGTGGCTTCTTCTATTCCATGTCTTTGCCACAATACTTTCACTAAGGCAATACTTTTATTTCTTAGCTGCTTCACTTCCCCAGCTAATATCTTTACTGGTTCTTCACCATAAGTCATGTCGGGATGAATCTCTACCTCTGACTTGGGAATTACATGTGAAGGGTCTGATCGATAGCGTCTTAACATTGACACGTGAAACACATCATGTATCTTTTCTAACTCTGATGGGAAAGCCAATCTGTAAGCTACAGGCCCAACTTTCTCAGTAATCTCATACGGTCCAATAAAACGTGGACTCAACTTGCCTTTTCGGCCAAATCTGAGAACTTTTCTCCAAGGTGACACTTTCAAGAAAACTTTATCTCCAACTTGATACTCTATCTCTTTTCTTTTTAAAACGAGTAGGATTTCTGTCTATCTGACGACTTTTAAGCACTCTCGTATCACTCTTACTTTCTCTTGACTTCTCTAACCAAATCAACCAGTGAATTTGGTTTTCTTGAGTTCATCCAAAATAAAGGCGTTCTGCATTTACGCCCATATAAAGCCTCATAAGGCACCATCCTCAAGCTCGACTGAAACCTATTATTGTAGGCAAATTCTACCAATGGGAGAAACCTTTCCCAATTGCCTCGAAACTCTAGAATACAACATCTGATCATACCCTCGAGTACTTGAATTAACCTCTCTGATTGACCGTCAGTTTGAGGATGAAAAGCGGTACTAAAGTTCAACTTTGTACCCAAGGCCTCTTGTAACTTCTTCCAAAACCTGGATGTGAATCTCGGATCTCTATCCGATATGATTGACAAGGGAACTCCATGAAGTCTTACTATTTCTAAAACATACAAGTTTGCCAACTTGTCTAGTGAGTAATCAACTCGTACATGTATAAAATGGGCTGACTTCGTAAGTCTATCAAACACAACCCATACAGCATCTTTCTTGCTCGGAGACAACGGTAAACCCGTTCCAAAATCCATAGTAATACGGTCCCACTTCCACTCCGGAACTAAAATGGGTTGAAGCAAGCCTGAAGGTACTTGGTGTTCAGCTTTTACTTGCTGACAAATCATACATTTGGAAACATATTCCAAAATGTCTCTCTTCATTTTCGGCCACCAATGCTGTTGCTTCAAATCATTATACATTTTAGTACTACCCGGATGTACAGACAAACACCCATTACGTGCCTCATGCAAAATTCTCTGAACAAGCTCCTCTTTCTCGGTACACAAATTCTACCTTTAAACATCAAATATCCTTGAGAACTAATCCAAAAGTCGATTCAACATCCGACTCGTGTAAAGCTCTTTTGACTTGTAATTCGTAATCTTCTTTCCGAGCCTCGAAATCTCTTGGGAATACTGGTCTAGCTCTCAACTCGCCTATAATGGAACCATCATCGATAAAATCATCAGTGAATTCATTGCCCTTAATGCAAATAAGGACTTTCTCGCTTAAAGCATCGTGACAACATTCGCCTTTCTGGATGGTAGTTAATGACTAACTCATAGTCTTTTATCAACTCTAACCATCTCCTTTGCCTTAAATTCAACTCTTTCTGCGTCATCAAGTACTTTGGACTTTTGTGATCGGTGAAGATCGACATCTCTCACCATATAGATGATGTCTCCATATCTTCAATGCGAAGACTATGGCGACCAACTCTAGGTCGTGCATCGGATGATTCTTCTCATGAGGCTTTAAGCTGTCTTGAGGCATAAGCAATCACTTTGCCTTCTTGCATAAGTACACACCTAATCCATTTAAGGATGCATCATTTGTAAACTATGAACTCTTTCCTCGTCTCAAAGTTGTACTAAAGCTGGAGCTTCTATCAATAACGCTTTCAATTTTTCGAAACTTTATTGGAATATTTCTGTCCACTCGAACTTCATATTTTTCTGTAACAACTTTGTCATTGGGGTTGCAATCATGGAAAACCCCTTGACAAATCGTCTATAATAGCCGGCTAGGCCTAGGAAACTTCTAACCTCAGAGATATTCCTCGGTGGTTTCCAATCTGTAATAGCCGAGATGTTACTTGGGTCTACTCGAACCCCTTCTCCTTAGACAATATGCCCCAGAAATCCTACTTCATTGAGCCAAAACTCACTTTTACTGAACTTGGCATACAACTGATTTTCTCGAAGAATCTGTGAAACTATCCGTAGGTGCTCAGCATGCTCATTCTCATCTCGGGAATAGACCAGTATGTCGTCAATAAAAATGACTACAAACTTGTCGAGGTATGGTCTAAAGATGCGGTTCATTAAGTCCATGAATACCGCAGGAGCATTGGTCAAACCAAAAGGCATGACTAAAAATTCATAATGCCCATACCTTGTTCGAAAAGAAGTCTTGGATACATCTGACTCCTTTACTCTTAACTGGTAATACCCCGATCTCAAGTCTATCTTAGAGAACACAGTGGCTCCTTTCAATTGATCAAAGAAATCATCGATCCTTGGCAATGGGTACTTGTTTTTGACTGTTGCTTTATTAAGCTGACGGTAATCTATGCACAATCTCATAGTGCCATCCTTCTTTTTCACAAATAAAACTGGAGCACCCCAGGGAGAACAACTTGACCTTGCAAAGCCTTTGTCTGTTAACTCTTGTAACTGTATCTTCAACTCTTTCAACTCCATTGGAGCCATTCTGTAAGGAGTAATAGATATTAGTACAGTACCGAGAGCTAGCTCAATGCTAAACTCAACTTCTCTGATTGGAGGTAATCCCGGTAATTCTTCGGGAAAAACATCCATGTGCTCACATACTATCGGTACGGACTCAATCTTTAACTCTGTTTCTTTATCATTCATCATAAAGGCCAAATATGCCTCATACCCCTTTCTTATAAATCTCTGTGCCATCATATGAGAAATCAATACCGACAATCCACTTTGTCTATGAAAAAGTTTAGGGGCAAAATAGTAATTTTGCTAAAGTATGAGATGTGGGTCAATTTAGTCAATGTGTGTATTGAATAAGCTGATTTATTCATTATACATCAAGAAAGACGAAGCCCGGATCTAAACCGAGGCAAAACCAAGGTGGTGAACTAAATTGCATATTTTTGTACTTTTGAGTATCGAGGTAAGTCTATGCATAAACAATGCGTTCATACTTACAATTTGTTGATGATAGCTAGTGTGTAGCTAATTCGAGATTGATTTAGAACCTAAGTGGTAGAAATAGTGAATGAATGTATGATCGAGAATGATTGGGAATCTATGTGGTTTAAGTAGACTTGTGCATGTGTTGTGATAATACTAGATGGTAGGCTAAGTGCGATACCATCCTAATGCATATTGACGATGAGCTAGCTATGTGCGATGCTATCGTGAGGTATATCATCTAGTGAGCTATGTGATGAATCACTACGAATACCATTGTTGTAGGCTAAGTGCGATACCACCTTATTAATCAAATGTGGTGTGCTAAGTGCGAAACCACCGAGATATTAGCTGTGTGGATTAACTGTGTGTATTAACTGTGTGGATAAGTTATGTGGATTGACTGTGTGGATGTATTACGATAAATAATGATGTGTTGTATATTACGTAAATGTGATATTGAATGCAGGGGTGCATTTTAATGGTTATGAGTATGTGACTCATGATGTGTTGGAAATGTGGTAAGGGTTAGAAAGAGTAAGCATTGTTGTTCATTATTTCGGTAGTATAATGCTAATTGTTGTTTAGCTTGTACTATGATGCTTATTTGTTTATGTGTAAACTTACTAAGCTCAAAACTTACTCCCTTTATTTTCCCCTTGTCTTATAAATTAAAAGTGTTGAATCGAGATACGAGGATCATCGAAAGATAGCCCACCTATCAGCACACTTTGGTACATGAAACTTAATGTTTTGTATATGGCATGTATAAGGGCTAGATAAGTTAGTAAGTTTTGTTGTAAATGGCTAAGATGTGTTGGCCTTTAGATGATAGCTCATTTTGTATAATGCCATAGTTGTTGGCCATTATGTTATATAAGAAGTTATTGTTATCTATGTGAGATGATGTTTAAATATGAGTTGATTATGCTTGTGTTGGTTGAAAATATGTTGTGGATGCTAGAGGGGTGATAGGAACTTGGCACATAGCCTTGTTTTTGTCCATGTGGGTAGACACTGCAGGCGTGTGTCTAGGCCATGTGAGACGCACCAGTCAGCCACGGGCGTGTAATCTGGCCGTCTGTTCCCTGTATGTTAATGTTTTTAAGTCTGTATAGTAAAACGAGATAGTCACACGGGCGTGTGATTAAATTTTGAGGCCATGTGTATACACCACGGTTGGCAAGCACGGGCGTGCCTTGGCTGTGGGCAAATTGGTAGAGTACTGGGTTTTTAGGCACGGTCTGGGGACATGGGCGTGTGTGTCCATGCACGGGCGTGTCTTATCTTACACGGGCGTGTGAAACCTGTATTGAAGAGAAAATTTTTAAGGATCGTAAAAGTTTCGGATTAGTCTCGAGAGCCCTCGTGTGTTTGAATGAGGCCTCGTAAGTCGAGAATGAGGTTATAGTAAGTAATGACGTTGAGCCTAAGTGGCGATTAAGTGGTTTGAGTTCGGTAACGCCTCGGGCCCGGTTCCCGGCGTAGAATCCGGGTAAGGGGTGTTACAACTTCATCACATAAGTTTAGCACTTTTACCATCTTTAACATAGACTTAGCTATTTATCCCGTTGATCCACTTGGAATATCGAAGGATACCCAACTCGTCATACACGTAATACGATGCCAATGCCATATCCCAAATATGGTCTTACATGGTATCACATCTCGATGCCGATGCCATATCCCAGATATGGTCTTACACGATCTCATATCGATGTCGATGCCATATCCCAGATATGGTCTTATACGAGATCGTATATCGATGCCATGTCCCAGACATGGTCTTACATGAAATCTCTTATTCGATGCTGATGCCATATCCCAGATATGGTCTTATACGGGATCTCAATTTGGTGTCGAGGCCATATCCCAGATATGGTCTTATACAGGACCATATAAATCTCATGTCTTGACGATGGTATCCTTTCAATTCCTAAGGTCAACCAAGACTTTCACATCACAAATCTTATCATATTCTCATCAAACATCGTTGATCAATTTTCATAGAAATAACGTACATTTCATGTAATCTCAAGCATTTCAATACATAATGACATAAGGTTAATTTATTACACACAAACTTACCTCGGTACCAAAATATGTATAGTTGTTCGATTTAGTCTAACACCTTATTCTTTCCTCGGTTTCGGTCTGGACTACGTGTTTCTTGATCTATAATGGAAATTTCACTCTTTTAATGATCACATTGACTAAATCGAACCATGAATCATACTTTGGCAAAAATTATGATTTTGTCCCTATACTTTCTCATATTTACAAAATGGTCCCTAGGCTCGTATAATGAAATACACTCATTTCCTTGGTTACCCAAGCCTAGCCGAACCTACCTTAAGCTTATAGTAGCTCATATTTTCCTTCAAAACTGATTTTTACTACACATTTTATCACTTTTACAATTAGGTCCTTTTTATGAATTTTCCATGAAAATCAATTAGAAAAAGATGTTTATCATACATCAAACTTTCATATTCCTCCATTAAACATCAAAATACATGTATGTCATACATGGGCAAATTTTTAAACATGAACCCTAGCTCAAAATATAGCTAGAAATAGCTAAATCGAGCTACGAGGATCTAAAAAATACGAAGAACATTAAAAACGGGGCTAGGTGGTACTTACAATCAAGCTTAAAAGTTGAAGAAACCTTAGCTATGGTGTCCTTGAGAATTTCGGCCAAGCATGGAGAAGATGGACACCATTTTTGACTTCTTTTTCCCTTTTTATTAGTTTATTAACCAAATGACTAAAATGCCCTTAAAGCCCCTTTCTTGAGATTTTTCCTTCCCATGTCTATTTTTGTCCATCATAAGTTATAATGGTCTAATTGCTAAACAAGGACCTTTAATAAATTTTTTATTGCTATCTCATACTTGAATCTTCTAGAGTCACATATTTTTCAATCTTTGCAATTTAGTCTTAATGAATAAATTGATCACTAAATAATAAAATTTCTTCATGAAATTTTCACATAATCATGCAAACATGTCTTAGACCTCACAAAAGCCATAAAACAAATATTTCTACTTTGGGTTTGTGGTCTCGTAACCACCATTCTGACTAGGCCCTAAATCGGGCTGATAAAATTCTCCCCCTTAGGGAGTTTCGTCCCCAAAAATCTTACCGGTAAAAAGGTTGGGTTATTGGTTTCTCATGGCTTCCTCGGGCTCCCATGTAGCCTCTTCTACCCCATGTCTTTGCCATAATACTTTCACAAGGGCTATACTTTTATTTCTTAACTGTTTAACTTCTCGTGCCAAAATCTTAACTAGTTCTTCACCGTAAGTCATATTGGGTTGAATTTCAACCTCTGTCGGTACAATCACATGCGAAGGGTCTGACCGGTAGCGACGTAACATAGACACGTGGAATACTTCATGAATCTTTTTCAACTCAGATGGCACTGCCAAATGATAGGCTACCGGTCCAATCCTCTAGGTAATCTCATAAGGTCCGATAAAGCACAGACTCAACTTGCTTTTCCGGCCAAATCTGAGAACTTTCTTCCATGGTGACACTTTCAAAAATACCTTATCACCAACTTGAAACTCAATCTTTTTTCATTTCAAATCCGCGTAGGACTTTTTCCTATCAGAAGAAGCTTTTAAACAATCACGAATCACTTTACCTTTTCTTCAGTTTCTCTGACTAAATCGACCCCGTGAATCAGATTCTCTCTGAGTTCAGTCCAATACAGGGGCGTTCGGCACTTTCGCCCATATAATGCCTCATAAGGTGCCATTTTCAAGCTCGACTAAAAACGGTTATTGTAGGCAAATTCTACTAATGGTAAGTACTTTTCCCAATTACCTTGAAATTCTAAAACACAACATCGAAGCATGTCTTCAAGTATCTAAATTATCCTTTCTGACTGTCCGTCGGTTTGCGAATGGAAAGCTGTACTAAAATTCAATTTTGTGCCCAAGGCTTCTTGTAACACCCCTTACCCGTGTCTGACGCCGGGACAGGTTACGAGGCATTACCAGACTTAACTTGCTTAAACATACAACATCGGGCTATAAAATTTCATTTCAAATTAAAGCTTATTATTCATATTCATAACATCCTTTTTATGGGCCTACGAGGCCCTAAACATACATACGAAAGGTTTCGAAATTAAACCGGAAACTTTTGCGCACTGAGAAAATTTTTGCCTAAACAGGGCCACACGCCCGTGTAGAATGGAACACGCCCGTGTGGAATGGCTGTGTGGTCATACACGCCCATGTTCCTAGCCCGTGTAGAATTTATTTTTCATTTCAAACCTACAGGGGTTTTCACACGGTCGGACACACGCCCGTGTCTGTGGCCCATGTCCCTCACACGGCCTAAACTCGCCCATGTCCTCATCCGTGTGTGAAAAACCTGGGTATTCTGTTTATGATGTCAGCAAGCTCTTAAGGGCACACGACTTAGGCACACACCCGTGTGGCGAATCAAATTCTCGCAACTTTGATGCAGGGGACACACGGCCTATCAGCACACCCATGGGGCTGCCCGTGTGTCACACACGGCCTAGACACACGCCCGTGTGTCTACCCGTGTGGACAATTAAAAGGCTATTTCCCAAGCCAATTGCCACCCTGAAACATAAACACACATATGCCAACTCAAGCAACACATGGCAATAATATACTATGAAGAATCACTAATCATCATTCATACACTTCACATTTTACTCCATCAATTGCATGAACTTTCACTTCATAAAACTCATCATCGTTAAAATGTAAAACTTGACAGATATCAGCCAATTCCTAATGGCCACTTACAAAATGAGTGTATCACATTAATAGCCAACACTTTGGCTTTCAAATATGACAGAACATAAGATGACCAAGTTCATATACATGCCATACCCAAAATAAATCAACTTTACTATACCAAAAGAATGATTGATAGTGTGATCCGAGCTCCGACATTCTACGATCCTCGAGCTAACTTGGCGATACTACAAGGAAGAGGGAAAAGAGATGGGTAAGCATATAGTTTAGTAAGTTTGCATGAATTAAAAAATAACAACATAAGTACTCATGATAAAAATCCATTTATCTCATAGAACAATAACAACACAAGTTCTCAAGTACTTTGACATACTTACTCATACTTACGCTTACCCATCACATATCACATTAAGGTTTCATAATTCATATTTTACTCATGGTATCTGTGTCACTTCATCACACAATTTAGCACTTATGCTATCATGAACATAAACTTAAATCATTATCATCCTTAACTTAAATGTAACTTTTTGTCATCTTTGTATAACTTAGCTCTTTGTCATCTTTACATACTTAACTCTTTTGCCCGTTGAACTACTCGGAATATCGGAGGATACTTAATCTCATCAAATGTGTATCACGATGCTAATGCCATATCCCAGATATGGTCTTACATGGGATCACCTCTTGATGCTGATGCCATATACCAGATATGGTCTTACACAGAATCTCTTAACTCGATGCCGATGCCATGTCCCAGACATGGTCTTATACGAGATTATACATAGATGTCGATGCCATGTCCCAGACATGGTCTTACACGAGATCTTCCTTTGGTGCTGAGGCCATGTCTTAGACATGGTCTTACACGAGACCTTCCTTATTCGGTGCCGATGCCATGTCCCAGACATGGTCTTATACGGGACCTTCCTTATCTCATGTCATGACATAGGTATCCTCATTATTCCGAATTCTTCAATCTGGACTTCACCATAATACATTCTCATTTCAATCTCATCAAAGCATCATAAATCAACTTCATGGAATTTATATATGATAAACTGAAATAGTAACATATTTTAATCCCACATTTTGCATACTTTTGGATGATTTATCCCTTGATTTATGTAAAAAGGTGCTCTTAATCCTTTCTTTTCATGTCTTATACTTAGGAATGCACCCAAGAATAAAAAGAATAAGAAACGGGCTCAAAACAGACCAAAATGGGCCAAAGAAGAAATCGACACGGCCTGGACTAAAGCCCACACGGCCGTGCCTCCTAAAATATACTAGAACACGGCCTGATGTCGATCTACATGGCAGTGCCTCACTAACGGAGTCCAACACGGCCTTGCCACGATTCACACGGGCGTGTGCCATGGTCGTGCCCCTGCCGTGGAGGAGAGTAATTTCACTCGAAAAAGGATACTTAGGGGCAAAGAAACACATTCCAAAAGCCTATAAATACACCCTAAGTATAACCTAAAAGGGGGAGTCGACGGGCGGTTAGCTAGGTCAAGGAGCCGAGCCGAAAAGGTCAGATTTGTGGGAAACTCTCAAGGGATAGCCAGTTGATCCATCTCAAGAAGTCAGAATTCTACTCAAGACGGAGGATCTCCTCTTCAATTCCTTCAAGGGGTTTTAGGGATTTCTTATGTTTTATTTTATCTTTTCTTCTGATATGTTTTCTTTTATTATTATGAACTAAACCCTTCAGATACCTGAAGGGGGATGAAACCTAGATGAATCTTGTTATTGTTTTCTAAACTATATGATAAATACTTGATTTGTTCTTAATTATGTGTGCTTAATTCTTGTGTTGATATTTCACGGATATTAATTCAAGTTGAATGTGCTTAGGTGGTGGAGCAAAAGTCCCTGCTTAAGAGTAGATCTAGCATAATTAAGTGGAGTTGATAGTGCGCTTAGAGATAGGGTGACGAGATTTTGCCGGATTAGGGTGAAACCTAATATGGGAGTCCATAGATCGATTTACTGCTATTCTAGAGGGTTATTAATGGGAAAGAGATTTCAATTAATTAACCTAGGGTTAGACGTTATTCGCCTCGAGAGAGGGTTTAATATACGTTAGGGAGTCCTACGGATCAAGTCAAGTGAATAAATAAATGCAGTTCGGTGTTAGATAACAAGTGGAGTCTAGGTGGATTCTTCCTAAGGGTATCATCTTAATCAACTGAGTTTTTCCCAAGTATTTCCCCAATTCATTCTTTTTGTCTTTGCGACTTTAGCTTAGTAATTAGTTAATTTAGATTAATAAACAACTTCACTTATTTTAGGCTAAATAATAGAAAGAAAGTTAGTATTAGTACTTTTAGTTCCTTTGGGTTCGACAATCCGGTCTTGCCTAAGCTATACTACTGTTCGATAGGTGCACTTGCCTCAATCGTTGTCATAGTTAGTTTCCAGGTTCAATCATTATCTTTATAAATTTTAAAAGTCTGACTTCACAGCGATCAAGTTTTTGGCACCGTTGCCGGGGAACTAAAATATTAAGAAAGCTCTATTTTTATTAATTTAGCCATTATTTTTATTTTTATTTTTGCAATTTACTTTTACTTTTTTTTTATCTTATTTTTAACTTTTCTAATTTTCTTTCTTTCTTTTCCTATTAGGTACCTCTAGTTTATGACTAGAAGGAACCTGAGAGGACCACTAGTATACGACAGTGATATTGAAGCTACCATTCGTAGGAATCGCAGAGAAATTAGGCGAGCCCTAGATTACATGTGAAGAAGAGTGAGAAGACAGATCCAATCCATTTGAAGGGATGGACGAAAATAATCCACCAAAGACAAGATGTGGCGAGAAAATAATGCTCCGCGTACTATGTATGATTATGCTAAACCTCATTTAACAGGAGCCGAATCTAGTATTGTTAGGCCTGCTATAGTCGCTAATAATTTTGAATTAAAGCCTAACACTATACAAATGATTCAACAATTTGTTCAATTTGATGGTTTGCAGGACGAAGACCCCAATACTCATATAGCTAATTTTTTAGAGTTCGTGATACCT
The DNA here is from genome assembly GCA_025698515.1 of Gossypium sturtianum. Taxonomy (NCBI): domain Eukaryota; kingdom Viridiplantae; phylum Streptophyta; class Magnoliopsida; order Malvales; family Malvaceae; genus Gossypium; species Gossypium sturtianum. The sequence goes on along the minus strand of CM046947.1, from coordinate 72,805,038 downwards.
TCAAAATAAATGGTGTTTCTGATGATGCCATCCGTCTTCGGTTATTTCCCGTTTCATTAAGGAATAAAGCCAAACAGTGGTTAAACTCGTTACCACGAGGGTCAATCACTACATGGGATCAAATGACCAAAATTTTTTTATTAAAATATTTCCCACCGGCCAAAACGGCCAAATTACGGAATGATATCTCTTCTTTTGTGCAGATGGATTTAGAGACATTATACGATGCATGGGAGAGATACAAGGTTCTCTTGAGAAGGTGTCCGCACCATGGTTTACCCTTGTGGCTCCAAGTCCAAACTTTCTATAACGGCGTAAACCCCTCAACGAGGCAACTAATTGATTCAGCCGCCGGTGGAACCCTGAAAAACAGAACTCCTAAAGTAGCCTACGAGTTTATTGAAGAGATGTCACTGAATAACTATCAATGGCAGGATACAAGGACAAAACCAATAAAATCAGCCGAAGTTTTCAACCTCGACGCAGTAACCATGCTATCAACACAGGTATAGATGATGAATAAAAAGCTTGATAGTTTGTGTTCTTCGCAAGTACATCCAGAAATGCAATGCGACGGAAGTGGAACCGTGGCGAATCCTGAGTACCCACCCTACCAACCATGTAACATCCTAAAAAATATGAGTATCGATATGTTGCATGTTTTTGGTGCTTAGCTTGTGAATGATTAAATTTATGTGCTTATTATAGTCTTGAGAAGGCTCGGGATTTATTCGGAATTAGAATAAATTTTAGAAATGAGTACTTTATTGAAGTGGATCAAGTGACCCTGATGCTTAAGGTAATTAAGTGTCAAAAACTAACATAAGTTGAGCTAATAGCAAGGTGGAGTTGGCGCCATGAGTGTTTCTTGAGGGGAGAGGTTCGAATCCCATGGATAGCATTTAGGTGACTTTTATTTTTGCACCTAGATTACATGTGTCGGTCAAGCCTTATTTATGGTAAGGTTGGACTATTTCTTTTATGGCAAGGTGACTATTGGATAAGATAAGCTTGAACTTGGGGAAAGGAAATCCTATACTTATGGAATGAAGGGGAACACAAGGCATATCTTAAGGGCTATGTTTTGGAAACATTTGAATGGCCTTTTTGTCCATGAACTTGGACGGCTTTGTGAACTAAAGGGGGGAGCCGAATTTTGATGGTAAGTTTTGGGTAAATTTTGGTAGCTTGATAGAATTTTCATTTGGTCATTTTGCTCTCCCAAAAACCTTTCTTCCTCTCATCTTTTCCTCTCTTGGCCGAATGTGCTTGTGTTAGGAGAAAACAATCTTTGCTTTGATTCTTTTGGTCATTTTTGCAAAAACCCTCAAGTGCTTCATCTTGTATTTCTCTCCTAGTGCCGAAATTATCAACACAAAAAGCCATTTCTTTTTTCTTCTTTTTCCCATTGCCGAATACATATTTGTTCCTAAACTCCTCTCTTTTCTCTTCTCCCTATTCTCTTTTCTTCTCCATTTTTCTTATCATTCAAACACATTCTTCCTTCATTTTCCTTCCATGGCCGAATGCTTGTGACCATCCCCATAGCCGAAATTATTTTCCTATCCATTAAATCATAGCCGAATCTTCCATTCCTCATAACATTTATTCTCAATCATTTTCTTCTATTCAAACTTTGGATCATCGGTAAGAATCATTTTCTTTGATTTCTTTTGTTATTTGGTCACCTTGGCTGAATCTATAGGATGGCCTAGGAAGAGCCTTTAAATCGATAATCGTCCATTCTATTAAACGTTTCCTTCGTTATATTTTAGTGAAATAGTGGAGGGCCGAATCACCATCTCGTCAAAGTCATCTTGAAGTTATTCAAGTTCGGATCATATCTAGCAAGGTAAGAAGGAACTCTTCAAGGATTCTTGATCACTCTCATTTTTATTAATGACTATCATTGGGATTGTTATAACCGAAAGTTTTTATAAAGGAATCCTTTGGAAATCACTCGGGATTTTAAGATAGGGTCGAAAAGGGTTGTTAATAGGGTTCGGAAGAGGGTGGATCTGCTATTCCCTAAATTCAAACGAAGGATCTGTTTCAAAGAATCGAGATTTTCCATCGGGTTGTGGACCCTCATCCGATTTAAAATCAATTGTTTGAAGTCATTCGTACTCTCGAGGCTTTGATTGCTCGTGGTTCTTCATCGGGTTATGAACTATCGATCGAGGAGAAATCACAAATAGTTTGTTGTTCGAGATTCCGAGGGTAAAGATCTCGATCGTTTATCATTAGAATAGTTTTATATTAAATATTAATGCTCTAATCAAGCGTGATAAATATTTAGGTATCGACGAGTGGGAAAGTATAAGTACTCACCGTAATCAGGTGTGTAATTTCACACTTATCTCATGGGTTATACTATGTCCTAAGTATTTGAATAAAATCATAAAGTCGGTAAAATTTGAAAATACGGTTTATTAGCACTTTTGGTGTGAAAGCATGAAAACAGTGTTAAAGTTGTGAAAATTATGAATTTGCCCTTAATAGGCTATATTGTTAAAAAGTGATATTTTGGGCCATATGAATTATTTTTAATAAATTGGCCAAGTGAGAAAATTGTGAAAAGGGCCTCATGTGTATAAATGGGCCAAAATTGCTAGATCAATATATGGGCCAAAATTGCTAGATCGATGTATGGGCCAAAATTGCTAGATCGATATAAGGGCCAAAATTGCTAGATCGTTAAATGGGTTAAATTGTTATTTTGACTAATGGGCCAAGTTGATAACTTGTAATATGGGCTTTTTGTTGAAATTTACCTTATGAATATATTGTTATGCATTATATATATACATGGCTGCATGGGTTGGGATAATTGACGAAGAGAAGAAAGGCCTGTTGCCAAAATCTAGTTCGGTGGCTCTGCCACAAATATTTTAAATGGCTTAATGCCTCTAGTTCGGTGACACTGTCACAATCTAGTTCGGTGACTCTGTCACAATCTAGTTCGGTGGCTCTGCCACAAATACTTTAAATGGCTTAATGCCTGTGATTGGTGTGTTGGCGGGGTGGGTTGACTTGATCCCCACAGGTGTGATGGTTGGTACGGGTGGTGTGTAGCAGATGGAAATTAGGCTTGGTTGGGAATTGCATATCACATGCATTTTATATTTGATTTATTTATTGTACTTTTGTAAATGGGCTCAAGCCCAATTTAATGCTTAAATGGATTTGGCCCGATGGACACGGTAAGTGGGTTACACATTGAGTTCTAAGTAACTCACCCTGTTTTTCTTACCCTTCTCGTGTAATGATTATTGATGGAGACTTGGGTGAGGATGACTTTGTGAGGAGGCCATACTACGAATGATGGGTTTTTATAAACTTGAACTTCTTTTAAATATTTTTATTTAAGTACTATTTCAACCATGCGATGTAATAAGGCTCTGGTATTATTTTTATGGATTTTTATTCAGTAGATGGATTTTTAATATGCTTTAGTTACTTAAATGGGGAAATTTGTTTAAATTTTATAAATGATTTCTTAAACTTCATGTATAAAAAGGGTTTTTCTTAAATATCACTTAATGCAAAATATTTCGTGAAAACTCTTTTTATAAATCTAAGATTTCAACCAATTATTTCTCTGAAAATCAAATTGTAAATTCTGATGTTTTAAAATCATGGTTTTCAAATAAATCTCGATTTATGATAAATTCCATTTTCAAAATCGTTTTGAAGAATTGTTTTCATTAAAAGCATTGATGACTAGATGTAAGTTTGAATTGTGTAGCATGCTAAGTCTGGTCTTAACGCATAGGCCGGGCTTGGGGTGTTACATTTTATGGTATCAGAGCCAGTTTCAAAACTCGGCTGTGGTTTGAGTTCAACAATAACTTTTGTTTATAACTATTTTGAATATATAGAATTGATGTTTTAAAGGTAGTATGGCACCACGAGCATCCGGCACCAAGCCAAGTAAGTATGAACTATATAGGTAACAATTTCAGATCTAATAATAACCCATATAGTAATAATTTTAACCCAGGTTGGAGGAACCACCCAAATTTTTCGTGGGGAGGTCAAGGAAATCAAGGAAATCAAAGACAACAACCTCCTCAAAATTTCCAAAATCAGCCCTATCCACAGGAGAAGAAGCCGAACCTTGAAAAGATGCTGACATGATTCATGGCATCCACAGAAAACCATCTCCAAGACACTGAAACCACCCTTAAGACCCAACAAGCATCAATCAAAGGGATCGAGAGCCAAGTTAGGGAAGTCACTAAGTCAGTTGAGGAAGTTTCTAAGTCAGTTGGACAACTCGCAAAGCTGATGTCTGAATGATCGCAAGGGCGTCTACCAAGCAACACTGAGATTAATCCAAAGGAGCAAATCCAAGCCATAACAGCTCAAGAAAGTGAAGTATTAGACGAACCTAGTCCAATACAAGAAAACGAGGTAGAAAAAGGTAAAGTTGAGGTAACACAAGAAAAACCAAAATCGGTAATCAAAGAATACCAACCTCGCATACCATACCCTGAAGCATTAAGGAGAGACGACACAGAGGAACAGTTCGGTAAGTTTCTTAAACTTTTAAAGAAATTACATATTAACTTACCGTTACTTGAAGCTCTTTTCACGGATGCGATTCTAGAAAATTTTTAAAAGAGCTTTTGACGAACAAGCGAAGGATAGACGAGGCATCACACGTGGAACTAAACGCAATGTGCTCGGCAATCTTGCAAAATAAACTACCATGGAAATTAAAAGATCCAGGGAGTTTTACAATTCCATGCTTAATTGTAGTTTATCTATTGATAATGCGTTAGTTGATCTAGGGGCAAGCATAAATGTCATGCCTTATAAATTGTTTAAACAACTAGGTCTAGGGAAATCCAAGTAAACTAGGATGAGCATTCAATTAGCTGATAAAACTGTTAAAATTCCTAGGGGTATTATCGAAGATGTTCTTGTAAAAATTGATAAATTCGTTTTCCAGTAGATTTTGTTGTCTTAGACATGGATGAGGATAATTCGATTCCCTTAATTTTAGGAAGACCATTCTTAGCAATTGCTAGAACTAAAATCGACATTGATGCAGGAGAACTAATACTTCGTGTAGGTAATGAGACAGTCACTCTCAAAGCTCTTGATTCGGCTAGAACATCGAGTAACCAAGGTGAGAAAACAAATTCTATTGATAACCATTCGGTTAACCCTTCATTTCAGGAAGCACCACAAAAGAATACAACTAAACCCGATCCTACACCCAGTGTTAACAAAGAAATAACTCATGAGGAACGAGGGATTTAATTCGATGATCTAGACGAGTGGAAGACGCATTTCAAGGAGAAATTAGGAATACACGAAGCAGAACCAGAGCCACTCCAAGAAGCAAACAAGTTCAAAATCGGAGATCAGGTCTTGATAGAAAAAATAGACCCTCGAATATCTCCCTCTGACCCTAACACAAACAAAGAAATACCGTTTAGGGTAATCAGTGTTTTCCCATACGGAACAGTCGAGGTAAGCGATCCTATTTTTGGTACTTTTACTATAAATGCATCTCGACTTAAACTTTCTCATGAGGATAAAACTGATAGCATGAGGAAGGACTTCCAAATCCTCAAACCACCCTGATGATGCAAACGAGAGGAAAGTCTAGCTTAAGACCATAAACGAGCGCTTCTCGGGAGGCAACCCGAGCACTAACCCCATTAAATTTTACATTTTTATTTTTTATGATTTATTCCATTTTACCCTTTCTTTATAGTATCTAGCTTTAAACTAACCAAAGCATGCAGATTTTCAGGCCACACGGCCTAGCACACGGCCTTGGCCGTGGCCGCGTGGATGCCCCGGATCGCCGTACTGACATGGCAGAGGTGGTACTAGTCAGAGAGAATCAAATCTTCGAAGTCACGGACTCCAACCACCGCCCCACGGGCACTGACAGAATGCCACGACCATGCGACGCGGCCGTGGATGACACTGACTTATCACCAACGGGCGCGACAATCTGTAAAACAGGAGTGGGTGAACCAACACACCTAGACACACTGCTATGCGAGGCGACCGTGTGAATCGACACGCCTAAGGAGCACGGGCGTGGGATGGTACCAGAAATCTATTTAACCCCCTCCCTTCCCTCTTCTCCTACTAACTTTCAACCTTCAACTTTTCATTTTTTTTCTTTTCCTACTCCTTTTCTCTATACCCTTGAGCTACACCAAAACAATGCCAAAGAAGCGGAAGAAGCCAATCACAGTCTCCCTCACGGAGATCGATCTACATAAGTTCATGCCGGCCGCTTCAATCACTCGCCAAGCCAAGGGTCTTTGAGACCAATTTTCTGTTCTTTTATTTTTATCTTCTCCTTTATTTTCCTTCTCTTTAAAACTCTTATGCTTAATCTAGTTGTATTTTATTATAGTTTCTTAATTTTAGGTTCTAAAGGCTGCTAGGGAATCACACCACGACCACTACCATATCCTAGCCTTAGAACCCAACAATAAGGACTCTACGGTCCATCCATCTTTTCTTTTAATTTTAGTTTCATCTTTATTTTTCTTTACTTTAGCTTGCTTTTCTTTAATTATTTAATTAGTATAGTTATTATTATTATTATTATATCTTGGCTAATCCTCCATGAGCTACCCAATTTCTTCATCTAGCGCAGGATCGTCATCCAGACCGGCCCCTCCAACTTATCTTTCACCTCCGACTCAAGGAATCCATCCAAAATTCAGGGAGTTTCACTTCTCTCCATATCTTATGATTTTAGTATTATTGTCTATATATCTAACTTTGTACATTGAGGGCAATGTACATCTTAAGTGTGGGGGGTGAACAACCTAAAAAGGTGCCTAACTTTTTTCATTATTCTCAAATTTCTAAAATTAGGTGCCAAACTTTTCGCATTATTCTCAAAATCCTGAATTTAGTCTTGTTTATTAAGTAAATTTCTCATATTATAATTAGGATGAAATTTCTAATGATTTATGATTTTTATTGAAATGTTTTAGATTAAGTCATTGATAATTGTGCATTGATAATTAAATTCTAAGAATACTAGAGAATCAAGCATGATAAGTCTATTTTTCAGAAATTAAAAATTTTCTAGGATGTCGAACTGAGTATGTCAACATTGATTTGTTATTCTAGAACTTGCCTCGTTTATACATATCGAGACCACACCTATAATTTGATATACAGAGATGATAAAGGCACCTAGGTTTTAACCCACTAACTCCATTAAAAACCTACCTTCACAATTAACCCTTTGTGAACCCCTTTTAATCCTAGCAACCCTTTTTATTGACATAACCGCTAATATTAACCCAGAAACCCTTTGTTTTTATTATCACATTCTTTTTCGACTTCCCTTATATCGAGATTTGATTTGATTAATAGCCTAACCATGTTTTTATTTCAGTAATTTATCCTTTGTTATGTATTTATGATTTGTTATTAAAAAAAATAAAAATCAATCAAAGTATATTCATTATTCATTATTAGTTTTCTGATTAAGTGAGCTTATACGTTTGAATTCCAAATATTGAAAAAGAAGCTCGTATTATTAGTTTAAAGTTTCAATCCATTATGTAATTATTCAGTTCATTATTTCTAGTTAGGTATTTTATCAATTCAATCTCGATTCTAACCTTCTAATTCAGCCTATATCCACACCTTAACCCTAGCCCCGTTGCAACCCTGACAAAGACCTTTTGATTTGTGCATCATCTCATATTATAGTGGTGGAGATTTGATTTTTAGGCAAGCCTATGGGATTAACTTTTCATGTTCGACTTTTGAGCGCTTTTTCCTGAACCTTAAAAACTTTGAGTGATTTGAGTGAATCTCTAGTGAGGATGTCAATCCTTGTCGGTTTTAAATTAAAGGTAATTATTTAGATAAAAGGGAGATGCCTATATTTTCGAGCTACAAATCTATGACTTAGATTGTTTGAATCCTTAGGACTCTTTGAACTGAATTATCCATGTATAAATTATCTACGAATTATGATAAGTCATTGTTGATAGGAATTATGAATTATTGAAAGTTCGTTTTAATTGTAAGTTGAGAATTTTGCTTGAGGACAAGCAAAAGCTTAAGTGTGGCGGTATTTGATAAACCGAAAAGTAACATATTTTAATCCCACATTTTGCATACTTTTGGATGATTTATCCCTTGATTTATGTAAAAAGGTGCTCTTAATCCTTTCTTTTCATGTCTTATACTCAGGAAAGCACCTAAGAATAAAAAGAACGAGCAACGGGCTCAAAGCGGACCAAAATGGGCCAAAGAAGAAATTGACACGGCTTTGGACTAAAGCCCACACGCCATGCCTCCTCAAATATACTAGAACACACGCCGATGTCGATCTACACGGCCGTGCCTCACTAATGAGTCCAACACGGCTCGGCCACGATTCACACAGGCGTGTGCCATGGTGTGTGCCTGCCGTGAGGAGAGTAATTTCACTCGAAAAAGGATACTTAGGGGCAAAGAAACACATTCCAAAAGCCTATAAATACACCCTAAGTATAACCTAAAAGGGGGAGTCGACAGGCGGTTAGCTAGGCCAAGGAGCCGAGCCGAAAAGGTCAGATTTGTGGGAAACTCTCAAGGGATAGCCAGTTGATCCATCTCAAGAAGCCGGAATTTTACTCAAGACGGAGGATCTCCTCTTAAATTCCTTCAGGGGGTTTTAGGGATTTCTTATGTTTTGTTTTATCTTTTCTTCTGAGATGTTTTCTTTTATTATTATGAACTAAACCCTTCAGATACCTGAAGGGGGATGAAACCTAGATGAATCTTGTTATTGTTTTCTGAACTATATGATAAATACTTGATTTGTTCTTAATTATGTGTGCTTAATTCTTGTGTTGATATTTCGCGGATATTAATTCAAGTTGAATGTGCTTAGGTGGTGGAGCAAAAGTTCCTGCTTAAGAGTAGATCTAGCATAATTAAGCGGAGTTGATCGTGCACCTAGAGATAGGGTGACGAGATTTTGCCGGATTAGGGTGAAACCTAATATGGGAGTCCATAGATCGATTTATGCTATTCTAGGGGTTATTAATGGGAAAGAGATTTCAATTAATTAACCTAGGGTTAGGCGTTATTCGCCTCGAGAGAGGGTTTAATATACGTTAGGGAGTCCTGCGGATCAAGTCAAGTGAATAAATAAATGCAGTTCGGTGTTAGATAACAAGTGGAGTCTAGGTGGATTCTTCCTAAGGGTATCGTCTTAATCAACCTGAGTTTTTCCCAAGTATTTCCCCAATTCATTCTTTTTGTCTTTGCATCTTTAGCTTAGTAATTAGTTTATTTAGATTAATAAACAAATTCACTTATTTTAGGCTAAATAATAGAAAGAAAGTTAGTATTAGTACTTTTAGTTCCTTTGGGTTCGACAATCCGGTCTTGCCTAAGCTATACTACTGTTCGATAGGTGCACTTGCCTCAATCGTTGTCATAGTTAGTTTCCAAGTTCGATCATTATCTTTATAAATTTTAAAACTCTGACTTCACAGCGATCAATATACATTTCTCATAAAATAAAATAATTACAAGCATAATAACATTGCATAGCTTTAATTTCACACAAACTTACCTCAGTACTTAAAATGTGTGTAGATGCTCGATTTAGTCCAACACTTTGTTCTTGCCTCGGTTTCGGTCTGGGCTTTGTGTTTCTTGATCTATAATAACAATTTCACTTGTTTAATACTCACATTGACTAAATTGACTCATGAATCATACTTTGGCAAAATTATGATTTTGCCCCTAAACTTTCACATAATTACACTTTTACCCCTAGGATCGTAAAATGATTTTTGTTCAACTTTCTTGTATTTTAAGCCTAGCCAAATTATTTTCTTAACTACAATAGCCCCCAATTTCCACTATTTCACTCATGTATGACCATTTTTATAACTTTTACAATTTGGTCCTTTTATGCATTTTTCATGAAAATCACTTAGAAAAAGATGTTTATCACACATCAAGCTTTCATATTCTTCCTTAAAACATCAAAATACATGCATGTCATACATGGGTAAATTTTTGAACATAAACCCTAGCTCAAAATATAGCTAGAAATAGCTAAATCGAGCTACAATGATCTCAAAAATACGAAGAACATAAAAAACGGGGCTTGGAGACACTTACAATCAAGCTTGGAAGTTGAAGAAACCCTAGCTATGTCTCCTTGCAAATTTCGGCACTTAGAGGAAGAAGATGGACAATATTTTGACTTATTTTTCCCTTTTTAATTCTTTTATTAACCAAATGACCATTTTGCCCTTAAGGCCCCTTTCTTGAGATTTTTCCTTCCTATGTCCATTTTTGTCCATCTAGACATATAATGGTCTAATTGCTAAATAAGGACCTCTAGAAATTTTTATAATTCTATTTCATACTTAAATCTTCTAGAATCTCATATTTTCTAATATTTGCAATTTAGTCCTAATGGACAAATTAATCACTAATAAATACAATTTCCTCACGAAATTTTCACACAAGCATGCAAACACATCATAAGCCTCATAAAAATCATAAAACACATATTTCTACTTCAGATCTGTGGTATCGCAACTACTATTCTGACTAGGCCCTAAATCGGGCTGTTACACTTCTTGCAACTTTTTCCAAAATCGTGATGTAAATCTCGGATCTCTATCCGATATAATCAACGACGGTACTCCGTGAATTCTCACAATTTCTGCACATACAAATCCGGCAACTTATCAAGCGAATAGTCAATGCGTACCGATATAAAATGGGCCGACTTTGTAAGTCTATCAACCACAACCCATACAACATCCTTCTTTTTTGGTGTCAAAGGCAAACCCATCACAAAGTCCATAGCAATATGCTCCCACTTCCACTCGGGAACCATAATAGGCTGAAGTAGACCCGAAGGTACTTGGTGCTCAGCTTTTACTTGCTGGCAATTCAAGCATCTTGATACGAACTCAGAAATATCTTTCTTCATACTCAGCCACCAATACCATTTCTTCAAATCATTATACATCTTTGTACTGCCTGGATGAATAGATAAACACCCACTATGTGCTTCGTGCAAAATTTTCCGAATAAGCTCATCATCTCTGGGTACACAAATCCTATCTCAAAACATCAAACATCCATCAGGACTAATCTGAAAGTTTGACTCAACATTCGACTCAGATTGAACCCTTTTATCTTGCAAATCATTGTCGCCTTTTTGATCTTCACAAATCTCTTGGAGAAACATCGGTCTAGCTCTCAACTCGGCTAGAATAGAACCATCATCTGACAAAGCCATTCGTGTATTCATGGCTCTCAATGCGAACAAAGATTTCCTACTCAAAGCATCGGCGACCACATTCTCCTTTCCCGGGTGGTAGTCGTCGTAATCTTTTATTAACTCTATCCACCTTCGTTGCCTTAGATTCAACTCCTTTTGAGTCATCAAATACTTTAGACTTTTATTATCAGTGAATACCCGACATTTCTCGCCATACAAATAGTGTCTCCAAATCTACAACACAAAAACAATGGTAGCTAATTCCAAATCATGTGTAGGGTAGTTCTTCTCGTGCGGCTTTAACTGTCTAGAGGCATAAGCTATTACTTTGCCTTCTTGCATGAGTACACAACCCAATCCATTCAAGGATGCATCACTATAGACCACAAATTCTTTTTCTGGTTCGGGTTGTACTAAAACTGGAGCCTCAGTCAACAATGCCTTCAATTTTTCAAAACTTTGTTGGCACTTTTCTGTCCACTCAAACTTCACATCTTTTTGCAATAGCCTCGTCATCGGAGTAGCTATCATGGAAAATCCCTTGACAAACCGCCTGTAGAAACCAGCTAGGCCCAGAAAACTTCTAACCTCGGATACGTTCCTTGGCGGCTTCCAATCCACAATTACTGAAATCTTACTCGGGACAACTCTAATTCCATCTCCCGAGACAATGTGCCCCCAAAATTCGACTTCTTTAAGCCAAAATTCACTTTTACTAAACTTGGCATATAACTGATTATCTCGTAAAAATTGTAAGGCTGTCCTCAAATGCTCAGCATGCTCGTTTTCATCACGAGGGTAAATTAATATATCATCAATGAAGACTACAATAAATTTATCCAAATATGGCCAAAAATGCGATTCATTAAATCCATAAACACAGCTGGGGCATTGTTAAACCGAAAGGCATGACTAAAAACTCGTAGTGACCATACCTTGTCCGAAATGCGATTTTCGGCACATCTGAGTCTTTGACTCTCAACTGGTAACAACCAGACCTCAAGTCTATCTTGGAAAACACAGTGGCTCCCTTCAATTGGTCAAACAAATCATCATTCCTTGGTAATGGGTACTTGTTCTTTACAGTTACCTTATTAAGCTGTCGATAATCTATACATAACCTCATGGAACCATATTTCTTTTTCACAAATAATACGGGAGAACCCCACGGAGAATGACTTGGTCTTGCGAAACCTTTATCCGACAACTCTTGTAACTGTGCCTTCAATTCCTTCAACTCAGTTGGAGCCATCCTGTACGAAGCAATTGAAATAGGGGCAGTACCAGGGGCTAATTCAATGCCCAAATCAATCTCTCTAACCGGAGGAAACCCTGGCAATTCTTCTGGAAATACATCTGGATACTCACATACTATGGGCACTGATTCAATTCTAAACTCAGTCTCTTTGGCATTCATCACAAAGGCAAGATAAGCTTCATATCCCTTTCTTACATATTTTTGGGCAGACATTTGAGAAATCACTACAGGCAATCTGTCCTGTTCATCTGATTCAACACGAAGAATATCCCCATTTTCACATTTTAACTCAATAAATTTCCTTCCACAATTTACTATCACATAATGAGTAGTTAACCAATCCATACCAAGAATTACATCGAATTCATCAAATGGCAATAGCATGAGATTTTCCGGAAAATAATGACCTCTAATCATCGAAGGCCAATCTTTGTATACTTTATCAACTAACACACATTTGCCTAGGGGATTTGACACCTTTATCACAAATTTTGTAGACTCTACAGGCATGTTCATGCTAGATACTAATTTCATGCAAATATACGAGTGGGTAGATCCCGGATAAATTAAAGCAACAAAATGAGTATCATAGAGAGAAAATGTACCCGTGATCACATCATGGGACGACGCCTCTTCGCGAGTGCGAATAGCATAAGTCCTCGCAGGTGCTCTACCCTCAGATCTGGCAGTCTGCTCTCTAGGTGTATTCTTACTACTCGTTCCATTTCCCGAATTTCTCTCTAGCCTCTCTCTAGTAGTACTTCCTGATCTTGCAGTATGAAATTTCTCTTTTTCAACCATCTCGGGGCATTCTCTAATAAAATGATCTTGGGATCTACACTTGAAACAAGCTCTCTCATGTGCACGACACTCATCGGGGTGACGTCTGCCACACTGTGAACATTCCGGTCTACTTGGTCGACCGTTACCAACACTAGCAACCGAAATAGTCTGAGCTTTAGACCCCGAGTGCTGTTTACCCTTACTTCTATTTGAAAACCCAGCTGAAGTGGCTGATCGAGTTGTAAACTCTCTTGATTTCTTAGATGAGGATTGAAATGACTTGCTAAAATGTCTCTTCCTCGGGTCACGAGACTCGATTTCAACCTTTCTTTTCTCTTTGGCCAACTCCTCGGCCTTGCAAGCTCTATCTACTAACACAACAAATTCTTTTAGTTCTAGGACACCAACATACAATCGGATATCCTCATTTAACCCGTCCTCAAACCTTTTACACATAATGGCTTCAGTGGATACACACTCTCGAGCGTATTTACTGAGCCTTACAAACTCACGCTCATATTCGGTTACCGTCATTCGACCTTGCTTTAGCTCAAGTAATTTTTTTCTTTTCTGGTCGATGAACCTTTGGCTAATATACTTCTTTCGGAACTCTTCTTGGAAAAATTCCCAATTAACTTTCTCCCTTAGTACAACCTACACAAGGGTATTCCGCCATTGGTAAGCCGAATCTTTTAAAAGAGACACGACACACATCATACACTCTTTAGGTGTGCATGATAGTTCATCAAATACCCTGATGGTATTTTCGAGCCAGAACTCTGCTCCTTCCGGATCATCATCTTTATTTGCTCGAAACTCCTCAGCTCCTTGTTTTCGGATTCGATCAACAGGGGGCTTTTCCCTTCTTACCACTTCTACAACTTGGGGAGTTATAGGGGTAGGCTGATGAATAGGTGGGGGAGGAGGGGGTTGCGTGTTCGGGTTCATTCGAACGAACTACGTATACCAAGCATTCATTATATGGAGAAAGGCTTCCCTAGCCTCTTCTCCTCCTCTCTGACTCACAGCCGTTGGTCTTTTCTCATTTTCAGTCGGCACCGTCAATTGGACGGGAGCCAGCACGTTACTTTCTACATTATCTGCCGTTGCTCTGTCGGGATCCATTTACTATATAAAAACATAATTTAAATCGTCAGGAGTCGTCACACTATCATTATATAAATACTCATACGTATGGCATGTATAGCTAAACTCGTGCTTCTGCTATGTTAGTTCGAGAATCGACTAAACTGTAGCTTTGATACCACTAAATGTAACACCCCTTACCCATATCCGACGCCAGAATAGGGTACGAGGTATTACCAAACTTAACAGACTTCTTCATACTATTTTGGGCCATAAATTTTCACTTGAAATCATAACGTCCTTATTATAGGTCTACGAGACTTGAAACATACACATGGAATGATCCGGGACAGAACCAAAAACGTACAAGCACTTAGAAATTTTTTACTCAAACAGGATGTACAGATAGACATCCGCTATGTGCCTCGTGTAAAATCTTCCGAATAAGCTCATCATTCCTCGGTACACAGACTCTGTCTCTGAACATCAAACATCCATCAGAATCAATCCGAAAATCGGACTCAACACCCGAATCGCACTAAACTCTTTTGGCTTGTAACTTACTGTCATCTTTCTGAGCCTCATAAATCTCTTGAAAGAACATCGGTCTAGCCCTCAACTCAGCTAGAATGAATGTAACACCCCTAACCTGTATCCATCGCCGGACTAGGGTTAAGAGGCATTACCGGCCAATTAGAAGCTTTTACAAACATTTCGTATCTTAAAGTATATCATCGTCAAATCATTTCAGAATACAAACATATAGTCCCTTAAAGAGGTCTACGAGACCTTAAACATGCATTAGAAAGGGGTCGGCACTAAACTGAGATCAAACAAACTTTTTCCAAAAATCAAACATTTTTCAAAGTTACAGAGGTCACACGCCCGTGTGGGCAGGCCGTGTGCCTCACACGGCCTCAGAGACGCCCATGTGTTCGAGCCGTGGCAAAACAGGGCATACACACTGACTTGTCCACACGGCCTTAGACATGCCCGTGTGCCTCCCCGTGGTCGAGCCTGACTTGCACCACACGGCCAGTCACACGCCCGTGTGTCCAACCCGTGGTCGAGCCTGACTTGTTTTGAATGAAACCACAAAGGACATGGTCGAGCCACATGCCCGTGTGCTCAACTGTGTGGGCAATTATAGGCCATTTGCAAGGCTAAAATGCCAGCCACACTTTAGGCTATCCCTACAAGCATCATACCAATTCAAATCATGCTAAAACAACCAGCTTTTCCAAGCATTCAAAAGCATTTCAGGCACATCATCTTATGCATCGATTAGATCAATTAAAAGACAAACATTTCCAAGTATAATTCATTACAAACTTACCATTTCATTATAACCACCATTCCTCAAATATATGCTTACTTTGCATCAATAAGCTTACCATTATTTTGACCATTTCTCTAACCATCAAACCATACCAAAACCAAGCATCATATAGCATGACTACTCATACATACCACAATCATTTATCTAGCCATATCACATGGCTATGTACATATCTCAAACATAATTCAAAGTGACTAGCTTATACATGCCATACTTTAGTATATACACTTTCAAAAGGTAGCAAAATAAGCTTGGGTAGTGTGATGACGATCCTCGACGATCCCCAAGCCTTTCGTATCTTTGACGATCTATAAAACAAAGCAGACACACACAAAATAAGCTTTCCAAAGCTTAGTAAGCCATATACAAATAAACTTAACATGTAATGCACATAATCATATCAATACAAAATCATTAATGTTTCTCCATTGCACATTCATAACATTTTCTTTGATTCATTTGTTTAGTCATTGCTTACCCACATTTCATAACTCAAAGTATCACTTTTGCAATTGGCAAAATCATGCATATTTCACATATTATCTCATAAAATCTATACACATATTTCACCCTGGTAACTTCATATAAATACTTACCTTTGATACTCATACATAGTGTACTTTTCAAACGTACCTGACTCGATTATACATTCCATATAATCTTTCATTTCTCGAAATTTGCCCGTTGAACCATTTAGAATCAAATAAAATACTCGTAATACTAGGAATAATCGTACAATGCTGACGTCCTAGACATGGTCTTACATGTAACCAAATATCGATGCCACTGTCCCAGACAGGGTCTTACACGTAACCAAATATCGATGCCACTGTCCCAGACAGGGTCTTACACGAATCAAAACGATGGCAATTTTCCAGACATGGTCTTACACGTAAATTTCAAATCGATGCCAACATCCCTGACGTGGTCTTACACGATATCACATATCAGAAACCTATGTCATGACATATTTAATCCTATCTATTCCTAGGTTCGTATGGGACTTCACGGACATTGATACATTATCGATACTATCTCTGATTTCATGTATATACCATCTCGTACACATTCTTCACAATCAGATTTCGTATGTACATACAGAAATCAACACAAATACATTTATTTGTATATAGACTTACCTCGGATTCGAATAAACGTACGGACTCGGCTATTCGATCACTTTCGACTTTCTGCGATCTAAATCCGTTTTCTTCAGTTCTTGATCTATACATATTCAAATTTAATCCATTTATTCACCAATCCATTCAATTCAGTCCAACAACACATATTTAGGGCAATTTACAAATTAGCCCTCACATTTTCACATTTTGGCATTTTAGTCCTTATTTCACAAAATCACAAAATACAAAAAATCTCTATATACCCATGCTTAGCCGAATATTCATGTGCCTCATACAAGCCTATATATTTCATTTATTTCACATTTTAGTCCTTCAAAATATTATTTTTTCAATTTAGTCCAAATTACTCAAATTCATCAAAAGTCCAAAGACAAACTATATTAATCTATCACATATCTTTCATATTTTATCCTCAAACATCACAAAACTCATGAATTCATCAATGGCATATTTCAAAATCATCATCAATTAACAAAATTAAGGCATGGGTTTGAAAGAATACGAAGCAACGATATCAAAAATGTAGAAATTATCAAAAACTGAAATAAAAACATACCTCAATTGAGCTTAGTAATGGTCGAACATTCAAAGGCTTTAAACCTATTTTTTCTTTCTTTTTCAATCGATGGAAGAACACCTAAATGGCTATTATTTTAAGCTTTTGTTTTATTATATTAACATTATTAATCCATTTATAAAATTAGCCTTTTAATTAACATAATAAACTTTTATACATTAAGGCCATTTTTGTCCATTATCACACATAATGGTTTAATTACAACATAAGGGCACCACATTTATAAAGACATGACACATAGGTGCTTTTAACATATGGCATGCTAATTTTGCATCTTTCACAATTAGACCCTTTTATCAAATTAAGCTCCCAAACAGATAAATTAAATCATGAAACTTTCACACATGCTTAGTCTCATATTGCAAGCACAGAAAATAATATTAAAATATTTTTTGGACTCGGATTTGTGGTCCCGAAATCACTATTTCGACTAGGGTCTAAACCAGACTGTTACAATTCTCCCCCACTTAGGGATTTTCGTGTCGAAAATCTTACCGTTAAACAGGTTCGAATACTATTGTCTCATAATATCTTCAGGCTCCCACGTAGCCTCTTCCACTCCGTGTCGATGCCATAACACTTTTAATAACGGAATCTTCTTATTTCTCAACTCTTTCATTTCGTGAGCTACAATCTGGATCGGTTCTTCCTTGTAAGTCATATCGGATCGGATCTCAATCTTAGACGGAGAAATCAAATGTGATGGATCAGATCTGTATCGTCTAAGCATTGACACGTGAAACACGTTATGAATCTTTTCTAGTTCCGATGGCAACATCAATCAGTATGCAACAGTCCAATACGCTCGATGATCTCATACGGCCTGATAAATCTCGCACTCAATTTGCCTTTACGTCCAAATCAGAGTATTTTCTTCCACGGAGATACTTTCAAGAATACTTTATCACCAATCTCAAACTCAATATCTTTTTGTTTCAAATCTGCATAAGATTCCTGACGATCTGAGGCAGCTTTCAGACTATCACGAATTACTTTCACTTTCTGTTCAGTTTCTTTGATCAAATCAACCCCGTGTATCTTATTCTCACTGAGCTCGATCCAATATAAAGGTGTACGACATTTGCGTCCGTATAAAACCTTGTAAGGTGCCATTTTGATGCTCGACTGAAAACTATTATTGTACGCAAACTCAATCAATGGCAAATATTGTTGCCACGTACCATCAAACTCAAGTATGCAACATCTCAACATATCCTCGAGTATCTGAATGATCCGTTCAGATTGTCCATCCGTCTGTGGGTGAAAAGATGTACTAAAATGCAATTTAGTACCTAAAGCCTCTTACAGTTTCTTCTAGAATCGTGAAGTAAACCTCGGATCTCTATCAGACACAATGGATAGTGGCACCCCGTGTAATCTCACGATATCAGAAATGTACACCTCAGCTAATTTATCAAGTGAATAATCTGTTTTCACCGGAACAAAATGAGCTGATTTCGTCAATCTGTCAACTACAACCCAAATTGCATATTTCTTTCTCGGATTCAATGGCAACCCTGAAACAAAATCCATTGTCACTCTATCCCATTTCCACTCAAGAATCAGGATGGGTTGTAACAAACCAGATGGCGCTTGATGGTCAGCTTTAACTTGCTGACAAACTAAACATTTCGAGACAAAATAAGAGATATCTCTTTTCATACCAGACCACCGATAGTGTTGCTTCAAATCATGGTACATCTTTGTACTTCCCGGATGAACAGATAAGCGACTATTATGTTCTTCATTCAAGATCAACTGAATCAACTCTGGGTTTCTCAGAACACAAATCCGATCTCGAAATTTCAAACAATCATCAATATCAACTCAAAATTCAGAATCAGAGTTCGAATTACACTGTGTTCGTTTCATTAACATTTCATTATCAACTTTCTGAGCATTACAAATTTGCTGTAAGAACAACGATTTTGCTTTCAACTCAGCCAAAACTGAACCATCATCAGACAAGTCCAAATGGGCATTCATCGCATGCAATGCAAACAGTGTATTTCGACTCAATGCATCAGCAACAACATTTGCCTTTCCTGGATGATAATCTATTTCAAGCTCATAGTCTTTCAACAGCTCTAACCATCGTCTTTGTCGCAAATTTAAATCTTTCTGGGTCATCAAATATTTCAAACTTTTATGATCCGAAAACACATCACATTTTTCACCGAAAAGATAGTGTCGCCAAATCTTTAAAGTAAACACAATCACAGCTAGCTCTAAGTCGTGTGTCGGATAATTCTTTTCATGCGGCTTCAATTGTCTTGAGGCATAAGTTATAACTTTGCCTTCTTGCATTAGAACACATCCTAGTCCATTCAACGAGGCATCACTATAAATCACAAACTCTTTACCCGATTCTGGCTATACCAAAACTGGAGCTTCGGTCAAAAGGGCTTTCAACTGATCAAAGCTTTTCTGACATTTATCGGACCATTCAAACTTCACATCTTTCTGAAGCAATCTCGTCATAGGAGTTGCAATCATCGAAAAGCCTTTTACGAATCGTCGATAATAACCAGCAAGTCCAAGAAACCTGCAAACTTCAGACACATTTCTCGGAGGCTTGCACTCTAAAATAGCTGAAATCTTGCTCGGATCAACTCGTATACCAGATGCTAACACAATATGCCCCAGAAAACTAACTTCACGCAACCAGAACTCACATTTACTGAACTTTGCATACAACTGTTTATCTCTCATAGTTTGTAGCACAATTCTCAAATGTTCAACATGCTCACTTTCATCACGCGAATAAATCAAAATGTAGTCAATGAATACAACAAAAAATTGATCTAAGTACGGTCTGAAAATTCTGTTCATCAAATCCATAAAAACAGAAGGAGCATTTGTTAGTCCGAAAGGCATAACTAAAAACTCATAATGCCCATACCTCGTTCTAAAAGTAGTTTTCAGAATATCTGAATCTTTTACTCGCAACTGGTAATATCCTGATCTCAGATCTATCTTTGAAAACACAGTGGCTCTTTTAAACTGATCAAATAAATCATCAATTCTGGGCAAAGGATATTTATTCTTTATAGTCACCTTGTTCAACTGACGGTAATCAATGCACATTCTCATCGTGCCATCTTTCTTTTTCACAAATAGAACAGGAGCACCCCAAGGTGAGAAACTCGGTCTTACAAACCCTCTATCGGTCAACCCTTGCAACTGAGACTTCAACTCTTTTAATTCTGTCGGTGCCATTCTGTACGGAGCTATCAAGATATGAGTCGTTCCCGGCAATAGATCAATACCAAATTCAACTTTACATATCGGAGGTAATCCCGATAATTCTTCAAGAAACAGTCTGGGAATTCACAGACAATTGGCACTGATTCTACTTTCTTTTCAGTCACTTTGGAATCAATTACATGGGCAAAATAAGCTTCATAACCCTTTTTCACATAACTCTGAGCTTTCAACACTGATATCACAGTAGGTAACCCATTCAAATCATTAGACTCAATCCTAACTATTTCATCATTCTGACATCTCAAATCAATAGTCTTTCTTTTGCAATTCAAAACAGCATCATGCAATGTTAACCAGTCCATACCCAAAATTATATCGAACTCATCAAAAGGTAATAGCATCATATCAGCCGAAAAACAGATATCTCGAAACATCAACGGACAGTTCTTGCATACTTTGTCAACCAAAACACATTTACCTAAGGGGTTCGATACTCTAATAACAAATTCAGTAGACTCTACAGGCAAAGTCTTAGTGGATACTAATTTCATGCATACATAAGAATGTGTATATCCGGGGTCTATCAATGTAATCACAGAAGTATCATAAAGAGTAAATGTACCCGTAATAACATCTGGAGACGAAGCTTCCTCACGGGCTCGAGTGGCGTATGCTCTAGCAGGTGCCCTAGCTTCAGATCTCGCAACTGAGTCTTTCGCAGCTCTCTGGCTACCACTGACATTTCTTGTGTTTCGAGGAGGTCTACCTCTAGCTGAAACATTATCTGACCGCGGGTTCTGAACAATCTCTTGCTCAACAGACTCTTGGCAGTCTCGAATGAAATGGTCTAATGACCCACATCTGAAACAGGCTCGATCATTCAACCTACAACTTCCCGGATGTCTTTTACCATAATGTTTACATTCAGGTCGTTCGGATCGGGCATTTCCCACACTGGCCATCGAAGTAGCTGGAGCTTTGGAGTTCGACTGTGATCTAGCTCGGTCTCTATTTGAATATTCCACATTAGCCTTTGAACGGCTATGCTCATCTCTGAATTTCTTTGAAGCTGATTGAAATGACTTACTCAGAAATCTCTTTCTCACATCTCTAGCTTCTGTCTCAACTTTTCTTTTATCTTTCCCAAGTGCTTCAGCTTTACACGGTCGATCAACAAGCACAACAAACTCTTTAATTTCAAGAATTCCAACTAACAAACGGATATCTTCATTTAGGCCATCTTCAAATCTTTTGCACATTATCGCTTCAGTTGAAACACATTCCCGAGCATACTGACTTAATCTCACAAATTCTCGTTCATACTCGGTGACAGACATGAGACCCTGTTTCAGTTCCAGAAACTCTTTCCATTTCTAATCAAATAAATCTCTGACTGATGTATTTCTTTCGAAACTCAGACTGAAAGAAATCCCATGTAACTCGTTCTTTCGGAACAACGGAGATCAAGGTCTTCCACCAGTGATAAGCTGCGTCTCATAGCAAAGAAACAACACACTTTATACATTCCTCAAGAGTCAATGACATTTCATCAAATACTAGGATTGTGTACTCAAGCCAAAACTCAGCTTTCTCGGTATCGTCATCACTAGTGGCCCTGAACTCTTCGGCCCCATACTGACGTATTTTGTCAACCGGAGGTTTATTCAATAGATTCAGATTCATAACCGAATGCACAACTGAAGTTTGAGGAGGATTAGGCGGGGGCAGAGGTTGTGAAATAGCCGGATTAGTTCTTATATACTGAGTGAACCACTCGTTCATCATTTGGAAGAAGGCTTGTTTAGCCTCACCTTCCTGACCGCTAGTAGCCGGTCTCAAATCAGATGGCGCTGTCCCTTGAGCGGGAGCAGGTGCATTACTTTCAACATCGTCAGCTACAGCTCTTTTGGGATCCATTACTATACGATAAACACATTTTATACGTCAGGATTCATCACACTATCACAGTTCATATATATGGCATGTACAGCTAGACTCTCACACGCTACATTAGTCCTAGAATTGACTAAACCGTAGCTTTGATACCAATCAAATGTAACACCCCTAATCCGTATCCATCGCTGGACAAGGGTTAAGAGGCATTACCGGACAATCAGAAACTTTTACAAACATTTCGTATCTTAAAGTATATCATCATCAAATCAATTCAGAATACAAACATATAGTCCCTTAAAGAGGTCTACGAGACCTTAAACATGCATTAGAAAGGGGACGAAACTAAACCAAGATCATACAAATTTTTTCCAAATATCAAACATTTTTAAAAGTTACAGAGGTCACAAGCCCGTGTGGGCAGGCCGTGTGCCTCACACGGCCTCAGACACGCCCATGTGTCCGAGCCGTGGAAAAACAGGGCATACATATTGACTTGTCTACACGGCCTGAGACACGCCCGTGTGCCTCACCCGTGGTCGAGCCTGACTTGCACCACACGGCCAGTTACACGCCCGTGTGTCCAGCCCGTGGTCAAGCCTGACTTGTTTTAAAATGCAATCACAAAGGACACGGTCGAGCCACACGCCCGTGTGCTCAACCGTGTGGCAATTATAGGCCATTTGCAAGGCCAAAATGCCACCCACACTTTAGGCTATCCCTACAAGCATCATACCAATTCAAATCATGCTAAAACAACCAACTTTTCCAAGCATTCAAAAGCATTTCAAGCACATCATCTTATGCATCAATTAGCTCAATTAAAAGACAAACATTTCCAAGTATAATTCATTACAAACTTACCATTTCATTATAACCACCATTCCTCAAATATATGCTTACTTTGCACCAATAAGCTTACCATTATTTTGACCATTTCACTAACCATCAAACCATACCAAAACCAAGCATCATATAGCATGACTACTCATACATACCACAATCATTTATCTAGCCATATCACATGGCTATATACATATCTCAAACATAATTCAAAGTGACTAGCTTATACATGCCATACTTTAGTATATACATTTTCAAAAGGTACCAAAATAAGCTTGGGTAGTGTGATGACGATCCTCGATGATCCCCGAGCCTTTCGTAGCTTTGACGATCTATAAAACAAACCAGACACACACAAAGTAAGCTTTCCAAAGCTTAGTAAGCCATATAAAAATAAACTTAACATACAATGCACATAATCATATCAATACAAAATCATTAATGTTTCTCCATTGCACATTCATAACATTTTCTATGATTCATTTCTTTAGTCATTGCTTACCCACATTTCATAACTCAAAGTATCACTTTTGCTCATGGCACAATCATGCATATTTCACATATTATCTCATCAAATCTATACACATATTTCACCTTGGTAAGTTCATATAAATACTTACCTTTGATACTCATACATAGTGTACTTTTCAAACGTACCTGATTCAATTATACATTCCATATAATCTTTCGTTTCTCAAAATTTTCCTGTTGAACCATTCAGAATCAAATAGGATACACGGAATACTCGGAATAATCGTACAATGCCGACGTCCCAGACGTGGTCTTACATGTAACCAAATATCGATGCCACTGTCCCAGACAGGGTCTTACACGTAACCAAATATCGATGCCACTATCCCAGACAGGGTCTTACACGAATCAAAACGATGCCAATGTCCCAGACATGGTCTTACACGTAAATCTCAAATTGATGCCAACGTCCCTGATGTGGTCTTACACGATATTACATATCGGAAACCTATGTCATGACATATTTAATCCTATTTATTCCTAGGTTCGTACGGGACTTTACGGACATTTATACATTGTCGATACTATCTCTGATTTCATTTATATACCATCTCGTACACATTCTTCACAATCAAATTTCATATGTACATACATAAATCAACACAAATACATTTATTTTTATATAGACTTACCTCAGATTTGGATAAACGTACGGACTCGACTATTCGATCACTTTCGACTTTCTGCGATCTAAATCCGTTTTCTTTAGTTCTTAATCTATACGTATTCAAATTTAATCCATTTATTCACCAATCCATTCAATTCAATCCAACAACACATATTTAGGGCAATTTACAAATTAGCCCTCACATTTTCACATTTTGGCATTTTAGTCCTTATTTCACAAAATCACAAAATACACAAAATATCTATATACCCATGCTTGCCTGAATATTCATGTGCCTCATACAAGCCCATATATTTCATTTATTTCACATTTTAGTCCCTCAAAATATTATTTTCTCAATTTAGTCCAAAATACTCAAATTCATCAAAAGTCCAAAGACAAACTATGTTAATCTATCACATATCTTTCATATTTCATCTTCAAACATCACAAAACTCATGAATTCATAAATGGCATGTAACACCCCTAACCCGTATCCGTCGTCGAATTAGGGTTACGGGGCATTATCTATCTAACATAACCCCAAAACAAGCATTCTTAAATAAATAATTAGTATATACCTATAAATGTTTTATATAAACACTTTGTAATTCTTTAATACCAATTTGAATACTAGTACTACCTTTGCATAACCATCAAATGCCTAATTCATTATCAAACACACACCTATTATTTAATTTATCAATATTAACATAACAATCTATCATTTAAACTGTCATATTCGAATGTACCATAGATAAAGTTATCCTTTCATAGTAAGTTTAAATCTTAAAGAACATATCACAAATCTATATTACCAACTTCACATAAAACAAATTTTAATCAAATAGCAAAAGTACTATTCACTTGGTCATTAAGTTATAATAACCACACATGCACATGCTTATATTCACATTACCGAAACAAGTTACCAAATACCAATGCCAAATATACACATATGGCAAAAACCTTACTTAACTGAATCTAAGGTACATCAAATTCAATACCAATTGTCGAAAGCATTCATCCATTTCATTAACCACATCTCCAATAATTAACATAGTCAATTTTATCTTACGAATGGCCTAAAACATGTAAGTAACTAATTAAAATATTTACCCAATCGTTTGTATACCTCTCATACCCGAGTACATGAGCACATTTTAATCAGTTTATTAAAGAAACTATCAAAGCTGAATATGTATAAGATAATACATTCCCAATGATCTAATCTCATGAACACTTAAATTAATAACCTATTTACTCCTCACAACATTCATAATGTACTATATGGCATATCTCTAATATGAATCAAACACTTGACTAATTAAACATCACATATATTAGACCATTATCACGCCATAACACCAACCACAAACATATATACATCATGTAATTTACTTCCATATTAACAAATACCATAACCGACTCCATAAGTATCCATAATATCAAGATTTAGCCATTTTCGCATGGCATTATACACTTTATACTCATAGTAAACTCAAAGAAGAGACATAGCCTATACATGCCATTTACATAGAGTTCTTTTTAAAAAGGGTACCAAAATATTGACGATAGTGTGATGAGCTTCAACGATGATCCCCGAGCGTGACGATCACTCAAAAGAAATCTAAAACACGAAAACAACCAAGAACCAAGTAAGCTTTAACAGCTTAGTAAGTTATAAGCAATTGTAAAAGTATACAATTTATCATATACTAATTAGATCAATATTATTTCAATCATCACTAATACTTATTACCCTGGGTATAGATCATAGCACCATTCATAAACAATCAAAATTCATATCCTTAAGATCGAATACTCAAACATTCAATATTAGGTTCACTTTGAACCATAAACCATTTTCTCAACTCAAAACAAATTCATAAGCAAATAAATACATCACATTTCTTTGATATCATATACAACTATTACCTACCGAATTTATACTTAATTTACCCCACCATATATCACTTACTTGATCATTTAATTAGTTTAATTCATTTCACTAACTGATATTCTTAGAGGATCCGCAAATCCGCACTCTCAGTGCCAAGCCATGTAACGTATCGCACACTTAGTGCAGTCACCTGAACATATCACACACATAGTGCCAAATACTTGTAATGTATCGCACACTTAGGGCCATTACATTAATATTCCGCACACTTAGTGCCAAATGACCGATTTCGCACACACAGTGCTTGGTACTTAGATTCGCACACTTAGTGCCTTACTTGAACCTGTTACTCACTTCAATAAACACTTATATATATATAATTTAGCTTATTACATCTATATAACAACCTCACATTCGGCCAAAATTCATCTTTTGAAATCAATTTTGCACATAGCTATAGGATTAACATATACTTATACTTCACATTCAACTAAATTCATATTCCAACTAACATCTCATTCGGCATTAACATAATGTACATACTCATCACTAATAAGTTCAAGTACTTAATTATAGATAAAAATTCAATTCAACCCAATTGCTTAAAAACTTACTTTGGATTTCGGCGGACTTTGTTTCCCGACTATTCGTTTAGCTTCGCCTTTCCCCGATCCACTCTCGATCCTTTTTGTTCTTGGTCTAAATAAATTACAAATTAAGTTCATTCAACATATTTTCATTCAATTTAATCCAAAAATACATAATTGGGCAATTTACGATTTTACCCCTGACATTTTACAATTTTTGCAATTTAGTCCCTATAGCATAAAACACAAAATATGCAAAATTTGCACACACCATGCTTAGGCCGAATGTTGCTCATACAAATACAAGTCCATATATTCCATTTATTTTGCATTTTAGTCCCTCAAAAATTTATTTTTGCAATTTAATCCAAATCACTCAATTTCTTCAAAAATTCAAGAACAACACTTGCTAATCTATCACATATAATTAATATTTCATCATCAAACAACAAGAATATCAAGCTTCCTTCAATGGCATCTCACGAAAAACACAACCAATTCAAAAATTTAAACATGGGCTAGCTAAAACTCAAAGCAACGATCTCAAAAACGTAAAAATTATTAAAAACCGAGCTAGAACTCACCTTGAATCAAGCTTTAAAAATGCCGAACCCTAAGCCTCTCTATTTCTTTTTCTTTTCTTTTTGTTTCGGTCATGAAAGATGAACACCCAAAAATGCATGTTTTTGTTTATGTTTTATTTTATTATAACATTATAATATGATATTTTATTATTATTACTTAACTAATATAATAAACATATAAAAGCATAATGCATGCATGTTGCCGTCCACTACCTTGTCTAAAGGATAATTTGCAACATAAGACCTCCTCCTTATAAAGTCACATCAATTTGATCATTCAATCATTGAAAAGGCTACTTTTACCTTTTATGCAATTAAGTCCTTTTTCTCAATTAACCACACATACGAGCAAATTAACTCACAAAAAATTATCACATGCTTAATCAAATATCATAGACACAAATCATAGTATTAAAATAATATTCAAACTCGAATTTTTGGTCCCGAAACCACTGTTCTGACTAAGGTGTAAAATCAGACTGTTACATGGCATATTTCAAAATCATCATCAATTCACAAAATTAAGGCATGGGTTTGAAAGAACATGAAGCAACGATCTCAAAAACGTAGAAATTATCAAAAACCAAAATAAAAACATACCTGAATTGAGCTTAGTAATGGCCGAACATTCAAAGGCTTTAAACCTATTTTTCTTTCTTTTTCAATTGGTGGAAGAACACCTAAATGGCCATTATTTTAAGCTTTTGTTTTATTATATTAACATTATTAATCCATTTACAAAATTAGCCTTTTAATTAACATAATAAACTTTTATACATTAAGGCCATTTTTGTCCATTATCACACATAATGGTTTAATTACAACATAATACCACCACATTTATAAAGACATGACACATAGGTGCTTTTAACATATGGCATGCTAATTTTGCATCTTTCACAATTAGATCCATTTATCAAATTAAGCACCCAAACAGATAAATTAAATCACGAAACTTTCACACATGCTTAATCTCATATTGCAAGCACTAAAAATAATATTAAAATGTTTTTTAGACCCGTATTTGTGGTCCCAAAACCACTATTCTGAATAGGGTCTAAACTGAACTGTTACAATGAAACCATTATCTGACAAAGTCACCCATGTATTCATATCCTTCAATGCAAATAGGGATTTTCTACTCAAAGCATCGACGACTACATTCGCCTTTCTCGGGTGGTAGTCAATGACTAGCTCATAATCTTTTATCAGCTCTAACCATCTTCGCTGCCTTAAATTCAATTCCTTCTTAGTCATCAAGTACTTTAGGCTCTTATGATCGGTGAATATCCGACATCTTTCACCATACAAATGGTGTCTCCATATCTTCAAAGAAAACACAATGGCAACCAACTCTAAATCATGTGTCAGATACTTCTTCTCATGCGGCTTTAACTGTCTAGAGGCATATGCTATCACCTTGCCTTCCTGCATAAGCACAAAGCCCAATCCATTCAAGGATGCATCACTATAAATCACAAATTCTTTTCCCGGTTCAGGTTGCACTAGAACTAGAGCCTCAGTCAATAATGCCTTTAATTTCTCGAAACTCTGTTGGCACTTCTCTGTCCATTCAAACTTTACATCTTTCTGTAATAGCCTCGTCATTGGAGTGGCTATCATGGAAAATCCCTTGACGAATCGTCTGTAATAGCCAGTTAGGCCTAGAAAACTTCTGACCTCAGATACGTTCCTCGGTGGTTTCCAATCAACAATAGCTAAAATATTGCTCGGGTCAACTAGGATTCCATCTCCCGAGATAATGTGCCCCAAAAATCCAACTTCTTTGAGCCAAAATTCACTTTTGCTAAACTTGGCATACAACTGATTATCTCGTAAAATCTGTAAAACTGTCCTCAAGTGCTCGGCGTGCTCATTCTCATCACGAGAATAAACTAGTATATCATCAATAAAAACCACAACATACTTATCCAAGTATGGCCGGAAGATGCGGTTCATCAAATCCATAAACACAACAGGGGCGTTGGTTAAACCGAAAGGCATGACTAAAAATTCATAATGCCCAAACCTTGTCCGAAATGTAGTTTTCGGCACATCTGAGTCTTTGACCCTCAACTGGTAATAACCGAACCTCAAGTCTATCTTGGAGAACACAGTGGCTTCCTTTAATTGATCAAATAAATGATCAATTCTTGGCAATGGGTACTTATTCTTCACCGTAACCTTATTAAGTTACCGGTAATCTATACATAATCTCATAGAACCATCTTTCTTTTTCACAAATAGCATGGAGCACCCCACGGAGAATAACTCGGTCATGCAAAGCCTTTGTCCGTAAAATCTTGTAGCTGTGCCTTCAATTCTTTTAACTCAATTTGAGCCATTCTGTATGGAGCAATCGATATAGGTGTAGTACCATGAGCTAACTTGATGCCAAATTCAACCTCTCTAACCGGAGGCAACCCTTGCAATTCTTCTGGGAATACATCTGGATACTCATACTATCGATACTGATTCAATTCTTAACTCAGTCTCTTTAGCATTCATCACAAAGGCAAGATACGCTTCATATCCTTTTCTTACATATTTCTGGGCAGACATATGACAAAGCACTACAGGCGACCTGTCCTGTTCATCTGATTCAACACGAAGAGTGTCCCCATTTTTACATCTCAATTCAATGTATTTCTTTCCAGAATTTACTGTTGCATCATGAGCGGTTAACCAGTCCATACCAAGAATTATATCGAATTCATCAAATGGCAATAGCATGAGATTTGCCTTAAAATAATGACCTCTAATCATCAATGGGCAATCTTTGCATACCTTATCAACTAATACACTTTTGCCTAAAGGATTGGATACTTTTATCACAAACTCTGTAGACTCTACAGGCATGCTCATACTATATACTAATTTCATGCAAATATATGAGTGGGTAGATCCTGGATCGATTAAAGCAACAACATTAGTATCATGGAGAGAAAATTTACCCGTAATTACATCAGGGGATGACGCCTCTTCGCGAGCATGAATGGCATAAGTCCTCGCAGGTGTTCTGCCCTCAGATCTTGCAGCCTGCTCTCTGGGTGTACTCTTACTACTCGTTCCACTTCCTGGGTTTCTCTGTTGTCTCCTCCAGTAGCGCTTCCCGATCTGACACTCTAAATTTTCTCTTTTTCAACCATCTCAGGGCATTCTCTAATAAAATGATCGTGGGAACCACACTTAAAATAGGCTCTCTCATGGGCTCGGCACTCACCGAGATGACGCTTGCCACATTGTGGAAATTTCAATCTATTAGGTCGAGTGTTCCCAACACTAGCAATTGAGGTAGTCTGAGCTTTAATCCCCGAGTACTATTTACTCTTACTTCTGTTTGAAAAACCGGCTGAAGTAGCTGATCGGGTAGGGAAATCTCTTAACTTCTTTGATGAAGATTGAAACGACTTGTTCATTTGTCTCTTTCTTGAGTCATGAGACTCCATCTCAGCTTTTCTTTTCTCTTTAACCAACTCCTCGGCTTTACAAGCCCTATCCACTAGCACAACAAAGTCCTTCAATTCTAGGACACCAACAAATAATCGGATATCTTCATTTAATCCATCCTCTAACCTCCTAGACATGATGGCTTCAGAGGACACACACTCTTGAGCGTAATTGTTGAGCTTTACAAATTCACTCTCATATTCAATTACTGTCATTCTACCTTGTTTCAATTCAAGGAATTCCTTTCTTTTCTGATCAATAAATCTTTGGCTAATGCACTTCTTCCGGAATTCTTCTTGGAAAAACTCTCATGTGATCCTTTCTCTTGGTACAACCAACACAAGGGTGTTCCAGCACTGATAAGCGGAATATCTCAAAGGAGAAACTACACATTTCATGCACTCTTCAGGTGTGCAAGATAATTCATCGAATACCCTGATGGTATTTTCAAGCCAAAATTCTGCTCTTTCCGGATCATCATCTTTACTAGCTCGAAATTCCTCAACTCCTTATTTCTGGATTCTATAAACTGAGGCTTTTCTCTTCTTACCACTTCTACCACTTGGAGAGCTACTGGGGTAAGTTGAGGAATAGGTGGGGGAGGAGGGGGTTGCGCATTCAGGTTCGTACGAATGAACTCCGTATACCATGCATTCGTCATGTGGAGAAAGGCTTCCCTAGCCTCTTCTCCTCCTTTCTGGTTTATAGTAGCCGGTCTATTCTCATTTTCATTCGGCACCGTCCCTTCAGCGGGAGCCGGTGCGTTACTTTCTACATCATCTGCCACAGCTCTATCGGGATCCATTTACTATATGAAATCACAACTTAAATCGTTAGGAGTTGTCACACTATCATAATGTAAATACTCACGTGTATGGCATGTATAGCTAGACTCATGCTTACACTATGTTAGTCCGAGAATTGACTAAACCATAGCTCTGATACCACTAAATGTAACACCCCTTACTCGTGTCTGACGCCGGAACAGGATACGTGGCATTACCAGACTTAACTTGCTTAAACATACAAAATCAGGCTATAAAATTTCATTTCAACTTAAAGCTTCTCATTCATATTCATAACATCCTTTTATGGGCCTACGAGGCCCTAAACATACATACAGAAGGTTTCAGAATTAAACCAAAAACTTTTGCGCACTTAGAAATTTTTTGCCTAAACAGGGCCACACGCCCGTGTGGAATGGCCGTGTGGTCACACACGCCCATGTTCCTAGCCCGTGTGGAATTTATTTTTCATTTCGAACCTACAGGGGTTTTCACACGGCCGGACACACGCCCGTGTCTGTGGCCCGTGTCCCTCACATGGCCTAGACACGCCCGTGTCCTCATTCGTGTGTGAAAAACCTGGGTATTCTGTTTATGATGTCAGCAAGCTCTTAAGGGCACACGGCCTAGGCACATGCCCGTGTGCTGGCCCGTATGGCGAATCAAATTCTTGCAACTTTGATGCAGGGGACACACGGCCTATCAGCACACCCATAGGGCTGACCGTGTGTCACACACGGCCTAGACACACGCCCGTGTGTCTACCCGTGTGGACAATTAAAAGGCTATTTCCCAAGCCAATTGCCACCCTGAAACATAAACACACATATGCCAACTCAAGCAACACATAACATGGCAATAATATACAATGAAGAATCACTAATCATCATTCATACACTTCACATTTTACTCCATCAATTGCATGAACTTTCACTTCATAAAACTCATCATCGTTAAGATATAAAACTTGACAGATATCGGCCAATTCCTAATGGCCATTTACAAAATGAGTGTATCACATTAATAGCCAACACTTTGGCTTTCAAATATGACAGAACACAAGATGACCAAGTTCCTATACATGCCATACCCAAAATAAATCAACTTTACTATACCAAAAGAATGATTGATAGTGTGATCCGAGCTCCGACGTTCTACGATCCCTGAGCTAGCTTGGCGATACTACAAGGAAGATAGAAAAGAGAGGGGTAAGCATATAGTTTAGTAAGTTTGCATGAATTAAAAAATAGCAACATAAGTACTCATGATAAAAATCCATTCATCTCATAGAACAATAACAACACAAGTTCTTAAGTACTTTGACATACTTACTCATACTTACGCTTACCCATCACATATCACATTACGGTTTCATAATTCATATTTTACTCATGGTACCTGTGTCACTTCATCACACAATTTAGCACTTATGCTATCATGAACATAAACTTAAATCATTATCTTCCTTAACTTAAATGTAACTTTTTGTCATCTTTGCATACTTAACTCTTTTGCCCGTTAAACTACTCGAAATATCAGAGGATACTTAATCTCATCAAATATGTATCACGATGCCAATGCCATATCCTATATATGGTCTTACATGGGATCACCTCTTGATGCTGATGCCATATCCCAGATATGATCTTACACGGGATCTCTTAACTCGATGTCGATGCCATGTCCTAGACATGGCCTTATACGAGATCGTACATAGATGTCGATGCCATGTCCCAGATATGGTCTTACACGAGATCTTCCTTTGGTGCTGAGGCCATGTCCTAGACATGGTCTTACACGAGACCTTCCTTATTCGGTGCTGATGCCATGTCCCAGACATGGTCTTCTACGGGACCTTCCTTATCTCATGTCGTGACTTAGGTATCCTCGTTATTCCAAATTCTTCAATTTGGACTTCACCTTAATACATTCTCATTTCAATCTCATCGAAGCATCATAAATCAAATTCATGGAATTTATATACATTTCTCATAAAATAAAATAATTACAAGCATAATAACATTGCATAGCTTTAATTTCACACAAACTTGCCTCAGTACTCAAAATGTGTGTAGATGCTCGATTTAGTCCAACACTTTGTTCTTGATCTATAATAACAATTTCACTTGTTTAATACTCACATTGATGAAATTGACTCATGAAACATACTTTGGAAAAATTATGATTTTGCCCCTAAACTTTCACATAATTACACTTTTGCCCCTAGGCTCGTAAAATGATTTTTATTCAACTTTCCTGTATTTTAGGCCTAGCCAAATTATTTTCTTAACTACAACAGCCCCCAATTTCCACTATTTCACTCATGTATGACCATTTTTATAACTTTTACAATTTGGTCCTTTTATGCATTTTTCATGAAAATCACTTAGAAAAAGATGTTTATCACACATCAAGCTTTCATATTCTTCCTTAAAACATCAAAATACATGCATGCCATACATGGGTAAATTTTTGAACATAACCCTAGCTCAAAATATAGCTAGAAATAGCTAAATCAAGCTACGATGATCTCAAAAATACGAAGAACATTAAAAACGAGGCTAGGAGACACTTACAATCAAGCTTGGAAGTTGAAGAAACCCTAGCTATGTCACCTTACAAATTTCGATACTTAGAGGAAGAAGATGGACAATATTTTGACTTATTTTTCCATTTTTAATTCTTTTATTAACCAAATGACCATTTTGCCCTTAAGGCCCCTTTCTTGAGATTTTTCCTTCCTATGTCCATTTTTGTCCATCTAGACATATAATGGTCTAATTGCTAAATAAGGACCTCTAGAAACTTTTATAATTCTATTTCATACTTAAATCTTCTAGAATCTCATATATTCTAATATTTGCAATTTAGTCCTAATGGACAAATTAGTCACTAATAAATAAAATTTCCTCACAAAATTTTCACACAAGCATGCAAACACATCATAAGCCTCATAAAAATCATAAAACACATATTTCTACTTCAGATCTGTGGTCTCACAACCACTATTCCGACTAGGCCCTAAATCGGCCCGTTACACTTCTTGCAACTTTTTCCAAAATTGTGATGTAAATCTCGAATCTCTATCCGATATAATCAATAATGGTACTCCATGAATTCTCACAATTTCTGCACATACAAATCCGCCAACTTATCAAGTGAATAGTCAATGCGTACCGATATAAAATGGGCCGACTTTGTAAGTCTATCAACCACAACCCATACAACATACTTCTTTTTTGGTGTCAAAGGCAAACCCGTCACAAAGTCCATAGCAATACGGTCCCACTTCCACTCGGGAACCATAATAGGCTGAAGTAGACCCGAAGGTACTTAGTGCTCAGCTTTTACTTGCTAACAAATCAAGCATCTTGATACGAACTCAGAAATATCTTTCTTCATACTCGGCCACCAATACCATTTCTTCAAATCATTATACATCTTTGTACTGCCTGGATGAATAGATAAACACCCACTATGTGCTTTGTGCAAAATTTTTCGAATAAGCTCATCATCTCTGGGTACACAGACCCTATCTCGAAACATCAAACATCCATCAGGACTAATCCGAAAGTCTGACTCAACATTCGACTCACATTAAACTATTTTAGCTTGCAAATCATTGTCGCCTTTTTGAGCTTAACAAATCTCTTGGAGAAACATTGGTCTAGCTCTCAACTCGGCTAGAATAGTGTAACAGACCGAATTTGACCTTAATCGGAACGGTGGTTTTGGGACCACGAATTCGAGTTCGAGAAATATTTTAATATTATATTTTGAGTCTTTTATATGTGAATTAATGTGTGTGAAAGTTTCGTAGAAAATTTTTATCGTTTGAGTGCTTAATTTGTTAAAAAGGACCTAATCGCGTAAAGTGAAAAAAGTGGTGGACTAAAGTGAAATGTGCTTAATTGATCATGGCTTTATAATATGAAGTATATAATGGGTAAATAACCCATTTTAGATGTTAGTGTCCGGCCATGGACAAGTTTGTCCTTAAGTTAAAATGTTTAGTTATTTTTAATTATAAGGTTAGTTTAGTAAATTGGTATTTATTTATTATATGTTAAAATAACCAAGAAAAGAAAGCCATCATCTTTTCACTCATCCATGGCCGAATGTGGAGGAAGAAATAAGCTTTTGGTTCTTTAAAATTTCCGCACTTTGAAGCTAAAATTCAAGGTGAGTTTTTAGTTACTTTTCGATAAATTTTACGTTTTTGAGATCGTTGCTTCGAACTGTAGTTGACCCATGTTAGAATTTTTGAAAATGAGCATGTATGAGATTCGACCATTGCTAGGTTCTTGTGATTTTTGGTGATTTATGATTTGAGATAAATGATATGTTAAAGATTTACAAATTTTGTATTAGGAATTTTGGTGAAAATTTTGTATTTAGGGCTAATTTGTAAAAATGAAATTTTAGAGGACTTAATTGCAAAATAAATGAAATGTGAGGGCTTGTAAAGTCCCTAGGAACATTCGGCCCTTGTATAGTATTAGCTAATTTGATGTATTTTGTGTGTTATGCAAAATAGGACTAAATTGCAAGGTAGTGAAATATTAGGGGTAATATGGTAATTTGTCTAATTATGTGATTTGGGACAAAATTGAATTGAAATGTACTTGAATGAGCTGAATTTAATGTGTTTTAGATCAAGAGCAAAGAAAAGCGGAATTGGATCGGGGAAAGACGAAGGTTCTCGAATAGCCGATTTACACGGTCTATCGACAACCGGAGTAAGTCCTTAAGCAAATATACGTTAAAGATTTATTTACGACTATGATGAATAATGAAACTTGAATATTTAAAGTATAATTATAGATAATAGTCGAATGTAGAAGTATGGAATTGAATTGAATTTACTTTGTAAAACGAAAAGTGTATAAATATGTTTTGGTTGGTATGTGAAGGTAATATGATCTATATGAGTTGTTTGCATTTTTGATGTTATGAAATGAGTGTTGAATTAATGATCATATCTATATCAGGCTTTAAGCCTAGCAGGCTTCGTGCCGGTGTTATTTATCGGGCTAAATGCCTAGCAGGCCTTGTGCCGGTGATGTAATTCGGGCTATGAGCCTAGCAGGCCTTATGCCAGTGATGTATATCAGGCTTATTGCCTAGCAGGCTTAATGCCGGTGATGTGTTATAAATCCTTTACAAGGTGGGATGTAAATACTTAAATAAACAAAATGCTCGGGTAAATATAAAGGTTTATGAATGCAAGGAACAAGGTATGTGATTATCTTTCCTTTCAAATTACATAAGTGGTAGAATGATTAAAGTTTTTGATAATGAGTCTTTATGATATGTGTATTTGAATTATTCATTAATAAGTGTGATATGTATATTGAATATAAGCTTGGTGATATCTTTGAGATTCGGTCAAAGGTAAAAATGTCAAAAGTGAAAGTTATTGAAAATGCATATCAGTATATATATATGATTAATCATATATACTTGCGATATATGTTATACTTGTTAATAAGGTAATATGCGAATACTTAAGGCTTAAAAAGTCTTTGGAAGGGTTGTATACCTTCAATGAGGGAATAATAGATGATAAGTTACATAGACGCACTACATTCGACCATATTGAAATTATTATTTGTTAAATTACTTGAATTTACAGATATATTTATATATGTATGTGTGCTAAATGTTGGAATATTTGATTCGTTGTTTCAGTAAATGCTTAAGACTTACTAAGCTAGTGAGCTTATTTCGTGTGTGCTCTTTGTTCTGTTTTATAGATTTTCCATCAAGCTACGGGCATCTGAGGATCATCGGAAAAGTCAACCACAATATCTTATCTTGTGGTATTTAATCTTAGTTTTGAACCGAAGGCATGTATAGGTTAGACTAAGGTTTAGATTAATGACTTTCGGCCTTGTATATATATGAATAGCCTTGCGAAAATGGCTATTTCTTTTGATTAAGTTTAATTCCTATGTTCTTGATATAATGGATTGATTATGATATTAAGGGATGTGAAATTTGGCCATGGTTTAATCATGTATGGAATATGGTCAAATAATATGCCTATTATATCTAGATGTGATGCATTTGGGATAAGTATGATATATTGATATGTTTTGCATTCATATTGATTTGGTTCGAATGAGGTGGATATAGTTGAGATGATGTTCTTTGGGTTGTAAATTAATTTGGTCTATTTGGATTATTAAAGATGCCATGTTAATGTTGATGAGTAGTAAGTTATTTTAGCCTATATTCGGCCATGGTACATATATATTTGATAAGTATGGTTTGATTTTGTGGTTTAAGGCAATTTGGGCTAAAACAATGAATTGATAAGGTATATTGGTTTAATAGACGTTCATTTATGTATAATAATTCACAGTCTATATGTGCAACCGTTTGATGCGTAAATATATGTTTATAATAATAAAGTGTACATGAAAACATTTGTACATAGATTGATTTCAAAAATGGTATGTGCTAATTTGGTATTTATAAATATTACGTATATATATATATATATATGGAATGCTTTAAGAATTTTATTTGATTAAATATGTAGGTGACTATTAGATTTTTGTCTGTGCTCATGTTATAGGTGAATAAATGTCTAAATATTATATACTTATGTAGTCATTTTTTTTTAAATGACCATGTGATTTTATAATGCAAGTTGTTATATTAAGACCTGATAGAATATATATATATTCATTTGTGATAGCATGAAATGATATGAATTTATCAAGTGTTAGTTGGATGGAGTGTATGGACTTGGTAATTGTTATGGTGAGACCTCGTAACCCTAATCCGACGACGGATACGGGTTAGGGGTGTTACATTTGATTGGTATCAGAGCTTACGGTTTAGTCGATTCTAGGACTACCGTAGCGCGTGAGAGTCTAACTATACATGCCTTTGTTATATATATATATTGATAGTGTGGTGACTTCTGACATTCTGAACTGTGTTTTATATAGTAAATGGACACTGATCCTGAAAGAGCCGTAGCAGATGATGTAGAGAGTGTAGCGCCTGACCGTGCACGAGGATCAGTGCCGGAAGACTCTCGACCAGTTTTGGGTAACCACGAGAGGGAGGCTAAACAAGCCTTCTATCAGATGATGAACGAGTGGTTTACCCAGTTTATTCAGACTAACCCAGCTGTACCCCAACCTCCACCCCCGAATAATCCAACTCCGATTCCTTCAGCACCCCCGATGATAGATCCGATGAGATCTAGTAGGCCTCCAGTTGATAAAATTCAGAAATTTGGGGCCGAAGAATTCAGGGCCAATGATGATGATGACGCAGAGCGAGCCGAAATGTGGCTTGATAACACTATTCGGGTATTAGATGAGCTATCTTGTACTCCAGATGAATGCCTGAAGTGTACTATATCTTTACTTCGGGACACTGCATATCACTGGTGGAATACACTAGTATCAGTGGTTCCGAAAGAAAAAGTGACATGGGATTTCTTCCAGAATGAATTCCGCAAGAAATATATCAGTCAAAGATTCATTGATCAAAAACGAAAAGAATTTCTTGAACTGAAACATGGGCGAATGACCGTGACAGAATATGAACAGAAATTTGTCAGGCTCAGCAGATATGCTAGAGAGTGTGTTTCTACTGAAGCTATTATGTGCAAAAGGTTTGAAGACGGTCTGAATGAAGTTATAAAGTTGCTTGTTGGCTTTCTTGAAATTCAAGAGTTTGTGACCCTAGTTGAGCGAGCTTGCAAAGCTGAAGAGCTCGGGAAAGAGAAAAGAAAGGCTGAGACAGAAGCTAGAGACATTCGTAAGAGATCTTCAGGTAAGACCTTCCATCCCACATCCAAGAAGTTCAGAGATGACTTCAGCCGACATAAAGCTACTTCAGATTTACCTAGACGTGATCGACCTCCAGTGGGCTCCCGAGCTACCTCAATGGCCAGTGTTGGAAACGCTCCACAGAATCGAGTTGAATGCAAGCACTGTGGGAAATGGAATTCCGGGAGCTGTAGATTCCATGTTCGGTCTTGTTTTAAATGTGGATCGTCAGACCGTTTTATTAGGGAATGTCCGATGTTAGTTGAGTAGAATACAGTTCAGAACATTAAGTCGAGCAACACGTCAGTGCGAGGTAGACCACCCAGACATTCAGGCAATGTAGGTGGTAGTCAGAGAGGAACGAAGAACACTGCAGTTCGATCTGAGGCTAGAGCTCCAGCTAGAGCTTATGCTACGCGAGCCCGAGAGGATGCTTCCTCCCTCGATGTCATTACCGGTACTTTCACCCTTTATGATACTACTGTGATTGCATTGATTGATCCTGGTTCGACTTATTCTTATGTGTGTGAAACTCTAGTATTCGGTAAGACTCGCCGGTTGAGTCTCATCGAGTTTGTGATTCGTGTGTCCAACCCTTTGGGTAGATGTGTGCTTGTTAATAAAGTGTGTAGAGGTTGCCCGTTGATGATTCGGGATTCTTGCTTCCCAAACTGATTTAATGTTGTTGCCCTTCGATGAGTTCGATATAATTTTGGGAATGGGTGGTTAACTTCACATGATGCAAGTGGTGAATTGCAAAAGGAAACTTATTGATTTGAGATGTCGAGCGGGAGATCATCGAATTGAATCCAGTGATTTAAGTGGGTTTCCTCTGATGAATATCTTCGATGTTAGCCGGAAGTATGTGAGAAAAGGGTGCGAAGCTTATTTGGCTTATGTACTGGATAATAAATTGTCTGAGAAACAGATTGAATCTGTATCGGTTGTATGTGAATACCCAGATGTGTTTCCTGAAGAACTACCGGGTTTACCACCAGTACGAGAGATTGAGTTCGGCATTGAATTAGTACCGGGAACGACTCCGATTTCGATAGCTCCGTATCGGATGGCACCTACTGAGTTAAAAGGGTTGAAAGCGCAGTTACAAGATTTGACAGATAGGGGCTTTGCACGACCGAGCTTCTCTCCTTGGGGTGCACCAGTTCTGTTTGTGAAAAAGAAAGATGGAACGATGCGAATGTGTATTGATTATCGGCAACTGAATAAGGTAACTATAAAGAATAAGTACCCGTTACCTCGAATTGATGAATTGTTTGATCAGTTGAAAGGGCTTGATATTTTGAAGATAGATTTGAGATCGGGCTATTATCAGTTGTGAGTCAGAGATACAGATGTGCCAAAGACTGCGTTCCGGACGAGGTACGGACATTTTGAGTTTCTTGATATGCCTTTTGGACTCACTAATGCACCTGCTATTTTTATGGATCTAATGAATCGGGTCTTCAGACCGTTTTTGGATCGGTTTGTAGTTGTTTTTATTGATGATATACTAATCTATTCCAAAGATGAAACCGAGCATGCCAAGCATTTGAGATTAGTGCTACAAACTTTGCGAGACCAACAACTGTATGCAAAGTTTAGTAAGTGTGAGTTCTGGATGAATGAAGTCAGCTTCTTGGGTCATGTTGTTTCAGCATCAGGTATTCGGGTGGATCCAAACAAAATAGCAGCTATACTCGATTAGAAATCACCAAAGAATGTTCCCGAGAACCGAAGCTTCCTAGGCCTTGCGGGATATTACAGACGATTTGTAAAAGGTTTTTCTGTAATAGCTAAACCTTTGACAAAGCTACTACAGAAAGATGTCAAGTTTGAGTGGTCAGAAAAGTGTCAGAAGAGTTTCGAGCAGTTGAAAGCCCTTCTGATCGAAGCTCCAGTGTTAGCTCAGCCTGAATCGGGTAAAGAATTTATTATTTTTAGTGATGCTTCTTTGAATGGGTTGGGTTGCGTTTTGATGCAGGAAGGCAAGGTTATAGCCTACGCTTCGAGACAATTGAAGCCGCATGAGAGAAATTATCCGACTCACGATCTGGAAATAGCAGCCATTGTTTTCGCATTGAAAATTTGGCGTCACTACTTATTCGGTGAGAAATGTCACATTTATTCAGATCATAAAAGTCTAAGGTATTTGATGACTCAGAAAGATCTAAATTTGAGACAACGCAGATGGTTAGAATTGTTGAAAGACTATGAATTGGTGATTGACTACCATCCGGGTAAAGCTAACGTTGTTGCAGATGCGTTAAGTCGAAAATCATTGTTTTCTCTTCGTGCAATGAATGCCCAGATAGCTATGTCTAGTGATGGTTCGATCATAGCCGAGTTACAAGCAAGACCGATGTTTATTCAAGCAAATTTGTGATATACGAAAGTTGACAAAGATTTGATTGCTAGTCGAATTCGATTGTGAAAAAGGTGCGAATCGATTTTCGATTGATGCAAATGATCGTTTGAATTTTAAAAGCCGAATGTGTATTCAAGAATTCGATTTGATGCAGATGATTCTCGAGTGAGGCCCATAGTGGTCGACTATCGATACATCCGGGTAGCACGAAAATGTATAACGATTTGAAATAGTTCTATTGGTGGCTTCGGCATGAGCGGGATATATCCGAATTTGTTTCAAGTGCTTAATCGCCGCCAAGTAAAAGCCGAGCATCAAGCGCCATCCGGACTACTTGACCAATCATGATACCCGAATGGAAATGGGATAGAATTACAATGGATTTTGGATCCGGTTTCCCTATGACACCGAGTAGGAAAGATGCCGTGCAGGTTATAGTTGATAGACCGACTAAAGCAGCTCATTTTGTGCGGTTAAATGCAGGACTTTTCACTCGATAAACTTGCCGAATTTTATGTATCACAGATTGTGAGATTGCATGGTGTACCGAGTTCCATTGTTTCAGATGAGACCCGAGATTCACATCGCGGTTTTGGAAGAAGTTGCAAGATGCTTTAGGCACTAAACTTCATTTTAGTCTGACCTTTCATCCGCATGACGGGACGGTCGATCCGAGCGAACTATTCGAGATACTTGAGGACATGTTGAGATGTTGCGTTTTCGAATTTGAAGGTGCGTGGGAACAGTACCTACCTTTGATTGAATTTGCTTACAATAATAGCTTTCAATCTAGTATTAAAATGGCGCCTTATGAAGCCTTGTGCGGGTGAAAATGTCGAACACCGTTATATCGGGTGAGCTCGGTGAGAATAAGATACACGGGTTGATTTGATTAAAGAAGCGTAAGAAGGTAGCTATTATTAGAGGCAATTTGAAAGCTACTTCGGATCGTCAAAAGTCCTATGCTGATCTCGAAACGTAAAGACATTGAATTTCGGTCGGAGATCGTGTATTCTTAAAAGTTTCTCCGTGGAAGAAAGTACTCGATTTGGTCGGAAAGGCAAGTTGAGTCCGAGATTTATCGGACCGTATGAAATCATCGAACGTATTGGGCCGGTTGCTTATAGATTGAAGTTGCCCTCTGAGTTAGAAAAGATACATGATGTATTTTACGTTTCGATGCTTCGTAGATATAGATCAGATCTGTCACATGTGATTGCTCCATCCGAGATTGAAATCCACCCGATATGACATATGATGAAGAACCGATCCGTATCTTAGCTCGGGAAATAAAAGAGTTGAGAAACAAGAGAATTCCATTAGTGAAGATACTATGGAATCGTCACGGAGTTGAAGAGGCTACGTGGGAGCCTGAGGATTTAATAAGACAACAATATCCGACTTTGTTTAACGGTAAGATTTTCGGGACGAAAATCCTAAAAGGGGGAGAGTTGTAACAGCATCGAATTTGACCTTAATCGAGCGGTGGTTTCGGGACCACGAATCTGAGTCCGAGAAATATTTTAATATTATATTTTGAGTCTTTTATATGTGAATTAATGTGTGTGAAAGTTTCGTAGAAAATTTTTATCGTTTGAGTACTTAATTTGTTAAAAAGGACCTAATCGCGTAAAGTGAAAAAAGTGGTGGACTAAAGTGAAATGTGCTTAATTGATCATGGCTTTATAATATGAAGTATATAATGGGTAAATAACCCATTTTAGATGTTAGTGGCCGGCCATGGACAAGTTTGTCCTTAAGTTAAAATGATTAGTTATTTTTAATTATAAGGTTAGTTTAGTAAATTGGTATTTATTTATTATATGTTAAAATAACCAAGAAAAGAAAGCCATCATCTTTTCACTCATCCATGGCCGAATGTGGAGGAAGAAATAAGCTTTTGGTTCTTTTAAATTTCAGCACTTTGAAGCTAAAATTCAAGGTGAGTTTTTAGTTAGTTTT
This sequence comes from Gossypium sturtianum, assembly GCA_025698515.1. Lineage (NCBI taxonomy): Eukaryota > Viridiplantae > Streptophyta > Magnoliopsida > Malvales > Malvaceae > Gossypium > Gossypium sturtianum. The sequence continues at coordinate 72,761,086 of CM046947.1, read as the reverse complement.
CGATAAATTTTACGTTTTTGAGATCGTTGCTTCGAACTGTAGTTGACCCATGCTAGAATTTTTGAAAATGAGCATGTATGAGATTCGGCCATTGCTAGGTTCTTGTGATTTTTGGTGATTTATGATTTGAGATAAATGATATGTTAAAGATTTACAAATTTTGTATTAGGAATTTTGGTGAAAATTTTGTATTTAGGGCTAATTTGTAAAAAAATGAAATTTTAGAGGGACTTAATTGCAAAATAAATGAAATGTGAGGGCTTGTAAAGTCCCTAGGAACATCAGGCCCTTGTATAGTATTAGCTAATTTGATGTATTTTGTGTGTTATGCAAAATAGGACTAAATTGCAAGGTAGTGAAATATTAGGGGTAATATGGTAATTTGTCTAATTATGTGATTTGGGACAAAATTGAATTGAAATGTACTTGAATGAGCTGAATTTAATGTGTTTTAGATCAAGAGCAAAGAAAAGCAGAATTGGATCGGGGAAAGACGAAGGTTCTCGAATAGTCGATTTACACGGTCTATCGACAACCGGAGTAAGTCCTTAAGCAAATATACGTTAAAGATTTATTTACGACTATGATGAATAATGAAACTTGAATATTTAAAGTATAATTATAGATAATAGCCGAATGTAGAAGTATGGTATTGAATTGAATTTACTTTGTAAAACGAAAAGTGTATAAATATGTTTTGGTTGGTATGTGAAGGTAATATGATCTATATGAGTTGTTTGCATTGTTGATGTTATGAAATGAGTGTTGAATTAATGATCATATCTATATCGGGCTTTAAGCCTAGCAGGCTTCGTGCAGGTGTTATTTATCGGGCTAAATGCCTAGCAGGCCTTGTGCCGGTGATGTATATCAGGCTTATTGCCTAGCAGGCTTAATGCCGGTGATGTGTTATAAATCCTTTACAAGGTGGGATTTAAATACTTAAATAAACAAAATGCTCGGAGTAAATATAAAGGTTTATGAATGCAAGGAACAAGGTATGTGATTATCTTTCCTTTCAAATTACATAAGTGGTAGAATGGTTAAAGTTTTTGATAATGAGTCTTTATGATATGTGTATTTGAATTATTCATTAATAAGTGTGATATGTTTATTGAATATAAGCTTGGTGATATCTTTGAGATTCGGTCAAAGGTAAAAATGTCAAAAGTGAAAGTTATTGAAAATGCATATCTGTATATATATATGATTAATCATATATACTGCGATATATGTTATACTTGTTAATAAGGTAATATGCGAATACTTAAGGCTTAAAGTCTTTGGAAGGGTTGTATACCTTCAATGAGGGAATAATAGATGATAAGTTACATAGACGAACATTCGACCATATTGAAATTATTATTTGTTAAATTACTTGAATTTACTGAGATATATTTATATATGTATGTGTGCTAAATGTTGGAATATTTGGCTGTTGTTTAGTAAATGCTTAAGACTTACTAAGCTAGTGAGCTTATTTTGTGTGTGCTCTTTGTTCATTTTATAGATTTTCCATCAAGCTACGGGCATCCGAGGATCGTCGGAAAAGTCAACCACACTATCTCCCCTTGTGGTATTTAATCTTAGTTTTGAACCGAAGGGATGTATAGGTTAGACTAAGGTTTAGATTAATGACTTTCGGCCTTGTATATATATGAATAGCCTTGCGAAAATGGCTATTTCTTTTGATTAAGTTTAATTCCTATGTTCTTGATATAATGGATTGATTATGATATTAAGGGATGTGAAATTTGGCCATGGTTTAATCATGTATGGAATATGGTCAAATAATATGCCTATTATATCTAGATGTGATGCATTTGGGATAAGTATGATATATTGATATGTTTTGCATTCATATTGATTTGGTTCGAATGAGGTGGATATAGTTGAGATGATGTTCTTTGGGTTGTAAATTAATTTGGTCTATTTGGATTATTAAAGATGCCATGTTAATGTTGATGAGTAGTAAGTTATTTTAGCCTATATTCGGCCATGGTACATATATATTTGATAAGTATGGTTTGATTTTGTGGTTTAAGGCAATTTGGGCTAAAAAAATGAATTGATAAGGTATATTGGTTTAATAGACATTCATGTATGTATAATGTTTCACAGTCTATATGTGCAACCGTTTGATGTGTAAATATATGTTTATAATAATAAAGTGTACATGAAAACATTTGTACATAGATTGATTTTAAAAATGGTATGTGCTAATTTGGTATTTATAAATATTACGTATATATATATATGGAATGCTTTAAGAATTTTATTTGATTAAATATGCAGGTGACTATTAGATTTTTGTCTGTGTTCATGTTATAGGTGAATAAATGTCTAAATATTATATACTTATGTAGTCGTTGTTTTTTTTTAAATGACCATGTGATTTTATAATGCAAGTTGTTATATTAAGACCTAATAGAATATATATATATATTCATTTGTGATAGCATGAAATGATATGAATTTATCAAGTGTTAGTTGGATGGAGTGTATGGACTTGGTAATTGTTATGGTAAGACCTCATAACCATAATCCGGCGACGGATACGGGTTAGGGGTGTTACATTTGATTGGTATCAGAGCTTACGGTTTAGTCGATTCTAGGACTACCGTAGCGCGTGAGAGTCTAACTATACATGCCTTTGTTATATATATATATTGATAGTGTGGTGACTTCTGACATTCTGAACTGTGTTTTATATAGTAAATGGACACTGATCCTGAAAGAGCCGTAGCAGATGATGTAGAGAGTGTAGCGCCTGACCGTGCACGAGGATCAGTGCCGATAGACTCTCGACCAGTTTCGGGTAACCACGAGGGGGAGGCTAAACAAGCCTTCTATCAGATGATGAACGAGTGGTTTACCCAGTTTATTCAGACTAACCCGGCTGCACCCCAACCTCCACCCCCGAATAATCCAACTCCGATTCCTTCAAAGACTCCCAGATGATAGATCCGATGAGATCTAATAGGCCTCCAGTTGATAAAATTCAGAAATTTGGGGTCGAAGAATTTGTGGCCAATGATGATGATGACGCAGAGCGAGCCGAAATGTGGCTTGATAACACTATTCGGGTATTAGATGAGCTATCTTGTACTCTCGGATGAATGCCCAAGTGTACTATATCTTTACTTGAGACATCGCATATCACTTGTGGAATACACTAGTATCAGTGGTTCCGAAAGAAAAAGTGACATGGGATTTCTTCCAGAATGAATTCCGCAAGAAATATATCAGTTAAATATTCATTGATCAAAAACGAAAAGAATTTCTTGAACTGAAACAGGGGCGAATGACCGTGACAGAATATGAACAGAAATTTGTCAGGCTCAGCAGATATGCTAGAGAGTGTGTTTCTACTGAAGCTATTATGTGCAAAAGGTTTGAAGACGGTCTGGATGAAGATATAAAGTTGCTTGTTGGCATTCTTGAAATTCAAGAGTTTGTGACGCTAGTTGAGCGAGCTTGCAAAGCTGAAGAGCTCGGGAAAGAGAAAAGAAAGGCTGAGATAGAAGCTAGAGACATTCGTAAGAGATCTTCGGGTAAGACCTTCCATCCCACATCCAAGAAGTTCAGAGATGACTTCAGCCGACATAAAGCTACTTCAGATTTACCTAGACGTGATCGACCTCCAGTGGGCTCCCGAGCTACCTCGATGGCCAGTGTTGGAAACGCTCCACAGAATCGAGTTGAATGCAAGCACTGTGGGAAATGGCATTCCGGGAGCTGTAGATTCCATGATCGGTCTTGTTTTAAATGTGGATCGTCAGACCATTTTATTAGGGAATGTCCGATGTTAGTTGAGCAGAATACAGTTCAGAACATTAAGTCGAGCAACACGTCAGTGCGAGGTAGACCACCCGACATTCGAGTGCAATGTAGGTGGTAGTCGAGAGGAACGAAGAACACCGCTGCGATTCGACCGAGGCTAGAGCTCCAGCTAGAGCTTATGCTACGCGAGCCCGAGAGGATGCTTCCTCCCCCGATGTCATTACCGGTACTTTCACCCTTTATGATACTACTGTGATTGCATTGATTGATCCTGGTTCGACTCATTCTTATGTGTGTGAAACTCTAGTATTCGGTAAGACTACGCGATTGAGTCTCACTCGAGTTTGTGATTCAGTGTGTCCAACCCTTTGGGTAGATGTGTGCTTGTTAATAAAGTGTGTAGAGGTTGCTCGTTGATGATTCGGGATTCTTGCTTCCCAGCTGATTTAATGTTGTTGCCCTTCGATGAGTTCGATATAATTTTGGGAATGGACTGGTTAACTTCACATGATGCAGTGGTGAATTGCAAAATGAAACTTATTGATTTGAGATGTCAGAACGGGGAGATCATCAGAATTGAATCCAGTGATTTAAGTGGGTTTCCTACAGTAATATCTTCGATGTTAGCCCGGAAGTATGTGAGAAAAGGGTGCGAAGCTTATTTGGCTTATGTACTGGATAATAAATTGTCTGAGAAACAGATTGAATCTGTATCGGTTGTATGTGAATACCCAAATGTGTTTCCTGAAGAACTACCGGTACGAGAGATTGAGTTCGGCATTGAATTAGTACCGGGAACAACTCCGATTTTGATAGCTCCGTATCGGATGGCACCTACTGAGTTAAAAGAGTTGAAAGCGCAGTTACAAGAGTTGACAGATAAGGGCTTTGCACGACCGAGCTTCTCTCCTTGGGGTGCACCAGTTCTGATTGTGAAAAAGAAAGATGGAACGATGCGAATGTGTATTGATTATCGGCAACTGAATAAGGTAACTATAAAGAATAAGTACCCGTTACCTCGAATTGATGACTTGTTTGATCAGTTGAAAGGGGCTTCAGTATTTTTGAAGATAGATTTGAGATCGGGCTATTATCAGTTGCGAGTCAGAGATACAGATGTGCCAAAGACTGCGTTCCGGACGAGGTACGGACATTTTGAGTTTCTGGTTATGCCTTTTGGACTCACTAATGCACCTGCTATTTTTATGGATCTAATGAATTGGGTCTTCAGACCGTTTTTGGATCGGTTTGTAGTTGTGTTTATTGATGATATACTAATATATTCCAAAGATGAAACCGAGCATGCCGAGCATTTGAGATTAGTGCTACAAACTTTGCGAGACCAACAACTGTATGCAAAGTTTAGTAAGTGTGAGTTCTGGATGAATGAAGTCAGCTTCTTGGGTCATGTTGTTTCAGCATCAGGTATTCGGGTGGATCCAAACAAAATAGCAACTATACTCGATTGGAAATCTCCAAAGAATGTTCCCGAGATCCGAAGCTTCCTAGGCCTTGCGGGATATTACAGACGATTTGTAAAAGGTTTTTCTATAATAGCTACACCTTTGACAAAGCTACGACAGAAAGATGTCAAGTTTGAGTGGTCAGAAAAGTGTCAGAAAAGTTTCGAGCAGTTGAAAGCCCTTCTGACCGAAGCTCTAGTGTTAGCTCAGCCTGAATCGTGTAAAGAATTTATTATTTTTAGTGATGCTTCTTTGAATGGGTTGGGTTGCGTTTTGATACAGGAAGGCAAGGTTATAGCCTACGCTTCGAGACAATTGAAGCCGCATGAGAGAAATTATCCGACTCACGATCTGGAATTAGCAGCCATTGTTTTTGCATTGAAAATTTGGCGTCACTACTTATTCGGCGAGAAATGTCACATTTATTCAGATCATAAAAGTCTAAGGTATTTGATGACTCAGAAAGATCTAAATTTGAGACAACGCAGATGGTTAGAATTGTTGAAAGACTATGAATTGGTGATTGACTACCATCCGGGAAAAGCTAACGTTGTTGCAGATGCGTTAAGTCAAAAATCATTGTTTGCTCTTCGTGCAATGAACGCCCAGATAGCTATGTCTAGTGATGGTTCGATCATAGCCGAGTTACAAGCAAGACCGATGTTTATTCAGTAAATTTGTGATGCATAGAAAGTTGACAAAGATTTGATTGCTAGTCGAATTCAGTGTGAAAAAGGTGCATAATCAGATTTTCAGATTGATGCAAATGACTGTTTGAATTTTAAAAGCCGAATGTGTATTCCGAAGAATTCAGATTTGATACAGATGATTCTGAGTGAGGCCCATAGTGGTCGACTATCGATACATCCCGGGTATACGAAAATGTATAACGATTTGAAACAGTTCTATTGGTGGCCTGGCATGAAGCGGGATATATCTGAATTTGTTTCCAAGTGCTTAATCTGTCAGCAAGTAAAAGCTGAGCATCAAGCGCCATCCGGACTACTTCAGCCAATCATGATACCTGAATGGAAATGGGATAGAATTACAATGGATTTTATATTCGGTCTTCCTATGACACCGAGTAGGAAAGATGTCGTGCAGGTTATAGTTGATAGACCGACTAAAAAAGCTCATTTTGTGCCGGTTCGCATGCAGACTTTTCACTCGATAAACTTGCCGAATTGTATGCGTATCACAGTTGTGAGATTGCATGGTGTACCGAGTTCCATTGTTTCGACAGAGACTCGAGATTCACATCGCGGTTTTGGAAGAAGTTGCAAGATGCTTTAGGCACTAAACTTCATTTTGGTACGACCTTTCATCCATGACATGCCAGTCGATCTGGCGAACTATTCAGATACTTGAGGACATGTTGAGATGTTTGCGTTCTCGAATTTGAAGGTACGTGGGAGCGGTACCTACCTTTGATTGAATTTGCTTACAATAATAGCTTTCAATCTAGTATTAAAATGGCGCCTTATGAAGCCTTGTGCGGCGAAAATGTCGAACACCGTTATCTTTGGGTGAGCTCACGAGAATAAGATACGGGGTTGATTTGATTAAAGAAACAGTAAGTAAGGTAGCTATTATTAGAGGCAATTTGAAAGTCGCCGGATCGTCAAAAGTCCTATCTTTGATCCCGAAACGTAAAGACATTGAATTTCAGGTCGGAGATCGTGTATTCTTAAAAGTTTCTCCGTGGAAGAAAGTACTCGATTTGGTCGAAAGGCAAGTTGAGTCCGAGATTTATCGGACCGTATGAAATCATCGAACGTATTGGGCGGTTGCTTATAGATTGAAGTTGCCCTACGAGTTAGAAAAGATACATGATGTATTTCATGTTTCGATGCTTCAGAGATATAGATCGAGATCCGTCACATGTGATTGCTCCATCCGAGATTGAAATCCAGGCCGATATGACATATGATGAAGAACCGATCCGTATCTTAGCTCGGGAAATAAAAGAGTTGAGAAACAAGAGAATTCCATTAGTGAAGATACTATGGAATCATCACGGATTTGAAGAGGCTACGTGGGAGCCTGAGGATTTAATAAGACAACAATATCCGACTTTGTTTAACGGTAAGATTTTCGGGGACGAAAATCCTAAAAGGGGGGAAGAGTTGTAACAGACCGAATTTGACCTTAATCGGAACGGTGGTTTCGGGACCACGAATCCGAGTCCGAGAAATATTTTAATATTATATTTTGAGTCTTTTATATGTGAATTAATGTGTGTGAAAGTTTCGTAGAAAATTTTTATCGTTTGAGTGCTTAATTTGTTAAAAAGGACCTAATCGCGTAAAGTGAAAAAAGTGGTGGACTAAAGTGAAATGTGCTTAATTGATCATGGCTTTATAATATGAAGTATATAATGGGTAAATAACCCATTTTAGATGTTAGTGGCCGGCCATGGACAAGTTTGTCCTTAAGTTAAAATGTTTAGTTATTTTTAATTATAAGGTTAGTTTAGTAAATTGGTATTTATTTATTATATGTTAAAATAACCAAGAAAAGAAAGCCATCATCTTTTCACTCATCCATGGCGAATGTGGAGGGAGAAATAAGCTTTTGGTTCTTTGAAATTTCGGCACTTTGAAGCTAAAATTCAAGGTGAGTTTTTAGTTAGTTTTCGATAAATTTTACGTTTTTGAGATCGTTGCTTGAATCGTAGTTGACCCATGTTAGAATTTTTGAAAATGAGCATGTATGAGATTCGGCCATTGCTAGGTTCTTATGATTTTTGGTGATTTATGATTTGAGATAAATGATATGTTAAAGATTTACAAATTTTGTATTAGGAATTTTGGTGAAAATTTTGTATTTAGGGCTAATTTGTAAAAATGAAATTTTAGAGGACTTAATTGCAAAATAAATGAAATGTGAGGGCTTGTAAAGTCCCTAGGAACATCCGGCCCTTGTATAGTATTAGCTAATTTGATGTATTTTGTGTGTTATGCAAAATAGGACTAAATTGCAAGGTAGTGAAATATTAGGGGTAATATGGTAATTTGTCTAATTATGTGATTTGGGACAAAATTGAATTGAAATGTACTTGAATGAGCTGAATTTAATGTGTTTTAGATCAAGAGCAAAGAAAAGCGGAATTGGATCGGGGAAAGACGAATGTTCTCGAATAAGCCGATTTACACGGCCTATCGACAACTGCAGAGTAAGTCCTTAAGCAAATATACGTTAAAGATTTATTTACGACTATGATGAATAATGAAACTTGAATATTTAAAGTATAATTATAGATAATAGCCGAATGTAGAAGTATGGTATTGAATTGAATTTACTTTGTAAAACGAAAAGTGTATAAATAGGTTTTGGTTGGTATTTGAAGGTAATATGATCTATATGAGTTGTTTGCATTGTTGATGTTATGAAATGAGTGTTGAATTAATGATCATATCTATATCGGGCTTTAAGCCTACTTGAGCTTCGTGTCGGGTGTTATTTATCGGGCTAAATGCCTAGCAGGCCTTATGCCGGTGATGTAATTCGGGCTATGAGCCTAGTAGGCCTTGTGCCGGTGATATATATCAGGCTTATTGCCTAGCAGGCCTAATGCCGGTGATGTGTTATAAATCCTTTACAAGGTGGGATGTAAATACTTAAATAAACAAAATGCTCGGGTAAATATAAAGGTTTATGAATGCAAGGAACAAGGTATGTGATTATCTTTCCTTTCAAATTACATAAGTGGTAGAATGGTTAAAGTTTTTGATAATGAGTCTTTATGATATGTGTATTTGAATTATTCATTAATAAGTGTGATATGTATATTGAATATAAGCTTGGTGATATCTTTGAGATTCGGTCAAAGGTAAAAATGTCAAAAGTGAAAGTTATTGAAAATGCATATCTGTATATATATATGATTAATCATATATACTTGCGATATATGTTATACTTGTTAATAAGGTAATATGCGAATACTTAAGGCTTAAAGTCTTTGGAAGGGTTGTATACCTTCAATGAGGGAATAATAGATGATAAGTTACATAGACGGTTGTTCGACCATATTGAAATTATTATTTGTTAAATTACTTGAATTTACTGAGATATATTTATATATGTATGTGTGCTAAATGTTGGAATATTTGATCGTTGTTTCAGAATGCTTAAGACTTACTAAGCTAGTGAGCTTATTTCGTGTGTGCTCTTTGTTACATTTTATAGATTTTCCATCAAGCTACGGGCATCGAGGATCGTCGGAAAAGTCAACCACACTATCTCCCCTTGTGGTATTTAATCTTAGTTTTGAACCGAAGGCATGTATAGGTTAGACTAAGGTTTAGATTAATGACTTTTGGCCTTGTATATATATGAATAGCCTTGCGAAAATGGCTATTTCTTTTGATTAAGTTTAATTCCTATGTTCTTGATATAATGGATTGATTATGATATTAAGGGATGTGAAATTTGGCCATGGTTTAATCATGTATGGAATATGGTCAAATAATATGCCTATTATATCTAGATGTGATGCATTTGGGATAAGTATGATATATTGATATGTTTTGCATTCAATTGATTTGGTTCGAATGAGGTGGATATAGTTGAGATGATGTTCTTTGGGTTGTAAATTAATTTGGTCTATTTGGATTATTAAAGATGCCATGTTAATGTTGATGAGTAGTAAGTTATTTTAGCCTATATTCGGCCATGGTACATATATATTTGATAAGTATGGTTTGATTTTGTGGTTTAAGGCAATTTGGGCTAAAACAATGAATTGATAAGGTATATTGGTTTAATAGACGTTCATGTATGTATAATATTTCACAGTCTATATGTGCAACCGTTTGATGTGTAAATATATGTTTATAATAATAAAGTGTACATGAAAACATTTGTACATGGATTGATTTCAGAAATGGTATGTGCTAATTTGGTATTTATAAATATTACGTATATATATATATATGGAATGCTTTAAGAATTTTATTTGATTAAATATGTAGGTGACTATTAGATTTTTGTCTGTGTTCATGTTATAGGTGAATAAATGTCTAAATATTATATACTTATGTAGTCGTTGTTTTTTTTTTTAAACGACCATGTGATTTTATAATGCAAGTTGTTATATTAAGACCTGATAGAATATATATATATATTGATTTGTGATAGCATGAAATGATATGAATTTATCAAGTGTTAGTTGGATGGAGTGTATGGACTTGGTAATTGTTATGGTAAGACCTCGTAACCCTAATCCGGTGACGGATACGGGTTAGGGGTGTTACAAATAGAACCATCATCTGACAAAGCCATTCATGTATTCATGGCTCTCAATGCGAACAAATATTTCCTACTCAAAGCATCGGCGACCACATTCGCCTTTCCCGGGTGGTAGTCGTCGTATTCTTTTATTAACTCTATCCACCTTCGTTGCCTTAGATTCAACTCCTTTTGAGTCATCAAATACTTTAGACTTTTATGATCAGTGAATACTCGACATTTCTCGCCATACAAATAGTGTCTCCAAATCTTCAACACAAAAATAATGGCAACTAATTCCAAATCATGTGTCGGGTAATTCTTCTCGTGCGGCTTTAACTGTCTAGAGCATAAGCTATTACTTTGCCTTCTTGTATGAGTACACAACCCAATCCATTCAAGGATGCATCACTATAGACCACAAATTCTTTTCCTGGTTCGGGTTGTACTAAAACTGGAGCCTCAGTCAACAATGCCTTCAATTTCTCAAAACTTTGTTGGCACTTTTCTGTCCACTCAAACTTCACATCTTTTTGAAATAGCCTCGTCATCAGAGTAGCTATCATGGAAAATCCCTTGACAAACTATCTGTAATAACCGGATAGGCCCAAAAAACTTCTAACCTCGGATACGTTCCTTGGCGGCTTCCAATCCACAATTGCTGAAATCTTACTCGGGTCAACTCTAATTCCATCTCCCGAGACAATGTGCCCCAAAAATTTGACTTCTTTAAGCCAAAATTCACTTTTACTAAACTTGGCATATAACTGATTATCTCGTAAAATTTGTAAGATTGTCCTCAAATGCTCAGCATGCTCGTTTTCATCACGAGGGTAAATTAATATATCATCAATGAAGAAAACAACAAATTTATCCAAATATGGCCGAAAGATGCGATTCATTAAATCCATAAACACAGCTGGGGCATTGTTAAACCGAAAGGCATGACTAAAAACTTGTAGTGACCATACCTTGTCCAAAATGCGGTTTTCAGCACATCTGAGTCTTTGACTCTCAATTGGTAACAACCAGACCTCAAGTCTATCTTGGAAAACACAGTGGCTCCCTTCAATTGGTTAAACAAATCATCAATCCTTGGTAATGGGTACTTGTTCTTTACGGTTACCTTATTAAGCTGTCGATAATATATACATAACCTCATGGAACCATATTTCTTTTTCACAAATAATATGGGAGAACCCCACAGAGAATGATTTGGTCTTGCGAAACCTTTATCCGTCAACTCTTGCAACTGTGCCTTCAATTCCTTCAACTCAGTTGGAGCCATCCTATACGGAGCAATTGAAATAGAGGCAGTACCAGGGGCTAATTCAATGCCCAAATCAATCTCTCTAACCGGAGGCAACCCTGGCAATTCTTCTGGAAATACATCTGGATACTCACATACTATGGGCACTGATTCAATTCTTAACTCAGTCTCTTTGGCATTCATCACAAAGGTAAGATAAGCTTCATATCTCTTTCTTACATATTTTTGGGAAGAAATTTGAGAAATCACTACAGGCAATCTGTCCTGTTCATCTGATTCAACACAAAGAATATCCCCATTTTCACATTTTAACTCAATAAATTTCCTTCCACAATTTACTATCACATAATGAGTAGTTAACCAATCCATACCAAGAATTACATCCAATTCATCAAATGGCAATAGCATGAGATTTGCCGGAAAATAATGACCTCTAATCATCAAAGGGCAATCTTTGTATACTTTATCAACTAAAACACATTTGCCTAGGGGATTTGACACCTTTATCACAAATTCTGTAGACTCTACGGGCATGTTCATGCTAGATACTAATTTCATGCAAATATACGAGTGGGTAGATCCCAAATCAATTAAAGCAACAACATGAGTATCATAGAGAGAAAATGTACCCGTGATCACATCATGGGACGACGCCTCTTCGCGTGCGCAAATAGCATAAGTCCTCGCAGGCGCTCTACCCTTAGATCTTACAGTCTGCTCTCTAGGTGTATTCTTACTACTCGTTCCATTTCCCGAATTTCTCTCTAGCCTCCCTCTAGTAGTACTTCCCGATCTTGCAGTATGAAATTTCTCTTTTTCAACCATCTCGGGGCATTCTCTAATAAAATGATCTTGGATCCACACCTGAAACAAGCTCTCTCATGCGCCCGGCACTTATCGGGGTGACGTCTACCACACTGTGAACATTTCGGTATACTTGGTCGAGCGTTACCAACACTAACAACCGAAATGGTCTGAGCTTTAGACCCCGAGTGTTGTTTACCCTTACTTCTGTTTGAAAACCCAGTTGAAGTGGTTGATCGAGTAGTAAAATATCTTGATTTCTTGGATGAGGATTGAAATGACTTGCTCAAATGTCTCTTCCTTGAGTCACGAGACTCGATTTCAACCTTTCTTTTCTCTTTGGCCAACTCCTCGGCCTTGCAAGCTCTATCTACTAACACAACAAATTCTTTTAGTTCTAGGACACCAACATATAATCGAATATCCTCATTTAACCCATCCTCAAACCTTTTAAACATAATGGCTTCAGTGAAAAAACACTCTCGAGCGTATATAATGAGCCTTACAAACTCACGCTCATATTCGGTTACCGTCATTCGACCTTGCTTTAGCTCAAGGAATTCTTTTCTTTTCTGGTCGATGAACCTTTGGCTAATATACTTCTTTCGGAACTCTTCTTGGAAAAATTCCCAATTAACTTTCTCCCTTGGTACAACCTACACAAGGGTATTCCACCATTGGTAAGCCGAATCTCTTAAAAGAGACACGACACACTTCATACACTCTTTGGGTGTGGATGATAGTTCATCAAATACCCTGATGGTATTTTCGAACCAGAACTCTGCTCCTTCCGGATAATCATCTTTATTTGTTCGAAACTCCTTAGCTCCTTGTTTCCAGATTCGACCAACAAAGGGCTTCTCCCTTCTTACCACTTCTACAACTTGGGGAGCTATAGGGGTAGGCTGAGGAATAGGTGGGGGAGGAGGGGGTTACGTGTTTGGGTTCGTTCGAATGAACTCCGTATACCGAGCATTCATCATATGGAGAAAGGCTTCCCTAGCCTCTTATCCTCCTCTCTAACTCACAGTCATTGCTCTATTCTCATTTTTTCGACAAGACCGTCGCAGTGGGGAGCCGCGCGTGATATTTGTGAAGTTAGAGTTTTAAAATTTATAAAGAGAATGATCGAACACGAAACTAACTATGACAACGATTGAGGAAAGTGCACCTATCGAAGCAAGAGTATAGCTTAGGCAAGACCGGGATTGTCGAACCCAAAGGAACTAAAAGTACTAATACTAACTTTCTTTCTATTATTTAGCCTAAAATAAGTGAAGTTGTTTATCTAGTCTAAATTAATTAACTATTAAACTAAAAATTCTAAGACAAAGAAGAATGAAATTTGGGAGAATAACTTGGAAAAAACTCAGTTGATTAAGACGACACCCAAGGAAGAATCCACCCAGACTTCACTTGTTATCTAACTCTGAACCAGACGATGTATTCACTTGACTTGATCCATAAGACTCCCTAACGTATATTAAACCCTATCTCGAGGCGAATAACGTCTAACCCTTGGTTAATTAATTGAAATCTCTTTCCCATTAATAACCCCCTAGAATAGCAGTAAATCAATCTATGGACATCCCATATTAGGTTTCACCCTAATCCGGCAAAATCTCGTCACCCTATCTCTAGGCGCGCGATCAACTTCGCTTAATTATGCTAGATCTACTCTTAAGCAGGGACTTTTGCTCCACCACCTAAGCATAATCAACTTGAATTAATATCCGCAAAATATTAACACAAGAATTAAGCACACATAATTAAGAACAAATCAAGTATTTATCATATAGTTTAGAAAACAATAACAAGATTCATCTGGGTTTCATCCCCCTCCGGTATCTGAAGGGTTTAGTTCATAACAATAAAGAAAAACATCTCAGAAGAAAAGATAACACAAAACATAAGAAATCCCTAAAACCCCTGAAGGAATTGAAGAGGAGATCCTCCATCTTGAGTAGAATTCCGGCTTCTAGAGATGGATCAACTGGCTATCCCTGAGTGAATCCCCAGAAATCTGCCTTCTCTGGCCTAGCAAGATGCCCCTAAACGATGGCTTTGGGCCCCCCTTTTTAGGTCATACTTAGGGTGTATTTATATGCTTTTGAAATAGGTTTCTTTGCCCCTAAGTATCCTTTCCCGAATGAAATTGCTCTTCTCCACGGCAGAGGCACGGCCATGGCACACGCCCGTGTGAATCGTGGCCAGGCCGTGTTCGGACTTCTAATGAGGAAACGCTTGTGTAGATCGATATCAGGCCGTGTTCTGGTATATTGAGGAGGCACGGCCCTGTGGGCTTTAGTCCAGGCCGTGTTGATTTCTTCTTTGGCCCATATTGGTCCGTTTTGAGCCCGTTTCTCGTTCTTTTTATTCTTGGGTGCTTTCCTGAGTATAAGTCATGAAAAGAAAGGATTATGAGCACCTTTTTACATAAATTAAGGGATAATTCATCCAAAAGTATGCTAAATGTGGGCCTAAAATGTGTTACTATTTCGGTTTATCAAATACCCCTACACTTAAGCTTTTGCTTGTCCTCAAGTAAAATTCTCAACTTACAATTAAAACGAACTTTCAATAATTCATAATTCCTATCAACAATGTCTTATCATAATTCATAGATAATTTATACATGGATAATTCAATTCAAAGAGTCCTAAGGATTCAAACAATCTAAGTCATAGATTTGTAGCTCGAAAATATAGGCGTCTCTCCTTATCTAAATAATTACCTTTAATTCAAAAAGCGACAAGGATTGACATCCTCACTACAGATTCACTCAAATCACTCAAAGTGTTTAAGGTTCAGGAAAAAGCGCTCAAAAGTCGAACACGAAAAGTTAACCCCATAGGCTTGCCTAAAAATCAAATCTCCACCACTATAATATGAGATGATGCACAAATCAAAATGTCTTTGTCAGGGTTGTAATGGGGCTTGGGTTAAAGGTGTGGATAAAGGCTGAATTAGAAGGTTAGAATCGAGATTGAATTGACAAAATACCTAATTGGAAACAATAAACTGAATAATTACATAATGGATTGAAACTTTAAACTAATAATACGAGCTTCTTCTTCAATATTTGGAATTCAAACGTATAAGCTCACTTAATCACATAACTAATAATGAATAATGAATATACTTCGATTGATTTTTTTTAGAACAAATCAAGTAATAATAAAGAACTTTAGCAACTGAAATATAGAACATAGTTAGGCAACTGCTCAAAATCAAATCTCGACAAAAAGGGAGTCAAGGAATGGTGATAACAAATATACAAAGGGTTTTGGGTTAATATTAGCGGTTATTTCAATAAAAAGGGTTTGTTAGGATTAAAAGGGGTTCACTAGGGGTTAATTGTGAAGGTAGGCTTTTAATGGAGTTAGTGGGTTAAAACCTAGGTGCCTTAATCATCTCTGTATATCAAATCATAGGTGTGGTCTCGATATGTATAAACGAGGCAAGTTCTAGAATAACAAATCAATGTTGACATACTCATAGTCAATAAAGTGAGCATGAAAAAGAATATATGCTCTATAAGGCTCAAAATCTCACAAAAATTTTGGGTATTTTGATATCAACCTCGTAAATTTCAAACTTCAAAGTAATATTTAAACTCAGTTCGACAACCTAGAAATTTTTAATTTATGAAAAATAGACTTTTCATGCTTGATTCTCTAGTATTCTTAGAATTTAATTATCAATGCACAATTATCAATGACTTAATCTAAAACATATCAATAAAAATCATAAATCATTAGAAATTTCATCCTAATTAGTAATATGAGGAATTTACTTAAAACAAGACTAAATTCAGGATTTTGAGAACAATGAAAAAAAAAGTTTGGCACGTCTAAGATTCACCCCCCACACTTAAGATGTACATTGCCCTCAATGTACAAAGATAGATAATATAATAAAATCATAAGATGGAGAGAAAGAATACTTCCTGAATTTTGGATGGATTCCTTGAGTCGGAGGTGACAGATGACTTATGTAGCAGTGAATTACTCCTAGTGATTTATTTATTATTTTGGAGTGTACAATTGAAACTGCGAAGACATTAGTTAGATGTCTCGGGGGCGGAATTAAATAAATGCTTGTTAGTAATATTCTAAGGTTAGACAGCCAATGATAATATGAATAAAATGAAGGTATTAAACATAAAGGCAAAAGAGTTTAAATTAGGACGAATAAAATTTTAAAACGCATGAATTAGAAATAAAGAAAATAAACATAAGGAAAATAGAAGGACTTAGAGGTCCTCATCGTCAGCTGGGGACTGTGGTGGTGGTGGTGTAGAAGTATGGAAGTGGTGACAAATCTGCTGGAGGGTGGCTTCGATTCCGTCAAAGCGTTGAAATTGCTGGGTACAGTACTATTCGAACCGATCAAGGCGTGCAGAAATGTCCGATAATGAAGCTGTTGTATGGGAGGGCTGCTGGCTCGGGGGTGGTGCCTCATGTGCTAGTGGGGCATCATCAGTAATGTCCCCGGGCTCCTCCTCGTCAATGGGGGGGGCTAATCGGTACTAAGGAGGGTCGGTCCCACGACGATATTTTATCATTCTCATGTGTAGCATCGTCTGGATGCCCTGAGGTACCATATGACCGATCAGTGTTAGAGATGAGATCTGAGTCTCGGTTTTGAGGAGTTCAAAATGTCGAGCCAACCGAGTAATGTACGGGCCCATCGAGAGAATTCCCTTCCTGTGGGGCTCTGTCTGGTGTTGGATCGCACGGGCTATGAAGTATGCAAGGTTAAAAACGTGCACGTTTGACATGCACGATAAGTAGTAGATGTTGTGTGTATTTACCATGCCGGTGCTCTCATGTCGGCCCGTGATAGTGTGAGCTAGAATGGCGTGGACGTACCGCAGGGATGGGGGAAGGGTTGTCGCCTTGGAGCGACTGGGGTCGTAGATGCCCGTGTTGGTGGCTAAGCTGTGCCAACAGCTGATGGGAGTGCAGTGGAACTAGCGGTTTAGCTCGGAGAGTGGATTTTCTGATACAAACTAATCTGTATAGAGTCCGAGCGCTGTCCCAAATTGTAGTACGCTCAGTTGTCCCACCGTGCCCCCTAGCCAAAATTGAATTGTGCCCTGGTCATCGTAATCTGCCATCACCGTCTGTAGGGTAAAAGTTGCGCAAAACTCTAAGGTGAGTTCTATGTTTGTTGGCTCGATGATGGAGAAAAATTTTTCCCATGGCTCGGTCGATAGAAGTGCTCAGATATCGACTGCTAGCCCGACCTGTTCTAAAGCATCCAAGTCAATGCACCTACCGGTGCCAAGAGGTCGTGCTCGAAAAGCCTTGTATCGTTCCTCCTGGGCATTTTGAGTAAAGCGGAGGAAGGGGTGTCGTACTTTGGCAGAGGCACTGGTTGAGGACGAGCCGGGTCCCTTTTGTTTCTTAGTGGGGGCGGCGGCGGTTCTTTTACCTCTTGATGATGACATTGTACCTGAGAATAGTGAATGTTCAAGTAAGGTTTAAATCAAGCACTTTTGTCTAGACCCGAGATATTTGAAGGCTAAATACGATTATTCTAACTACGAGCAACTAATTCTATCTAATTTAAAATAAATATCTAAAGCAAAATATAGCAATCAAAATCAGTTTACAAGATGGTAAATAACACTAATCAGTGAAAAAGAAACTAGATAATCATGAAAATGTAAACAAGTTCTAAAGAAATTATTCTAAAAGAAAATAAATAGTAAGAATAAACAAAATACTATAAACAAAATATTCTTTAAATCAAACAATCATTAAGAAAATAAAGTGATGAAGGGAACCAGCAGGTTTTTAGAATATGGTAGTGTGAATTGTGAGACACGGGCGGAGCAAGGGAGTCTTGTAATTTCACGGAGGTGCAGCGATGGCGAGGCGTGGGTTTCCTGCAACACGGTGGTGGCGATGGCGTGGTTGCAGTTTGTGTATGGGTTTTGGAGAGAAGGGAAGGTTGATGGGTTTTGGGGTTTAAAATGTGGGTTATTTTGGGTATGGTGGCCGGATTTGGGATAAAAGATGCTGAGAAGATTGATTGAGGGTTGGTTTGGGGAAGATGAGCGGTTTAAGTTGCTTAAATAGGGGTGGGAGCACGGGCAAGGGCCACGCCCGTGCTAAAGTTTAATTAGCCAGTGTTTTTTGCGTTTTTTAGATTTGGGTGCGTTTGTGGTGTTTGGGCACGACCGTGGGTAAAGTGGCACGCCCGTGTTCTTCTTCACACGGTTGTTCAAAACGGACGTGTTCCGACCGTTTTTGAAAAGTCAGTATAGTCCATGGTTGTGAGGCACGGGCGTGTTAGGCCTGTGTTTGGCAAGTCAGTACAGTCCATGGTTTCTCAGCACGGGCGTGGGGCTATTATCGTAGCCCGTGCTGAGGATAAAAGTCACCTTTATCGAGCACGGCTATAAGTACGCCCGTGTTTCATCCTATGGCTTCCGCACGGCCACGGGCACGCCCGTGTGCAAGGCCGTGTTGTCTAAAACCTACGCTTTATTGGATTGATTAGTATGGGCTTTAAATGCTAAAATTTAAGAATCTAATGTTAGTGTGGTTAATGCTCGGGTTGCCTCCCGAGAAGTGCTCGTTTAAAGTCTTAAGCTAGACTTACCCTGTTTTCATTTTAAAAAGAAGCTTCACGTAGCTGAAGCTCCTCTCTCATATCCCTAAAATCTTCACCATTATAGATTTTGAGTCGGTGACCATTTACCTTGAATGTGCCTTGAGTGGGATGAGTTACCTCGATTGTACCATAGGGAAAAATTGTTTTGATCATGAATGGACCTGACCATCTTGATTTCAGTTTCCCAGGGAACAGTTTAAGCCTCGAGTTTTATAGCAGGACTAAGTCCCCTACTTTGAATTGTCTCGATTTCTTTAAACGAGCATCATGGTGTCGCTTTATTGCCTCCTTATATAGCTTCGAGTTCTCGTAGGCATCAGGTCTCCATTCGTCTAGCTCATTCATCTGCATCATTCTCTTCTCACCTGCAGTTTTAATATCGTAATTCAAAAATTTTATAGCTTGATGAAGCTTTATGTTCTAACTCAAATGGTAGATGACAACTTTTCCCGTAGACAAGTTTGTACGGGGATGTTCCTAAAGGGGTTTTAAAGGCTGTTCTATAGGCCCATAAAGCGTCGTCTACTTTTATTGCTCAATCTTTCCTGTTGGATTTAACTGTTTTCTCTAAGATCCGCTTAAGTTCTCGGTTTGCTACTTCTACCTGCCCACTGGTTTGAGGGTGATATGGGGTAGCTATCCTATGGTGTACTCCATATTTTTTTAAGACCTTATCAAATTGAGTATTACAAAAATGAGTACCCCTATCACTAATGATGGCTCTGGGTGTTCCTGTAACACCCCAAACTCGGACAAGACACCACGCCCGAATCCGGTATGTTACGGGGAAAAACGTCTTTGAGTGATCAGATTTTTTTTCGTTTAAAAGCGGGGTGAAAACATAGTGAATTTGAGGAAGATTGAGTAGGCTTGTTTGATTAGATTTTGAAAACTTATCCAAATATATAGTTAAAGCGAGTTGATTTCATTTAGCACTTCCAATAGTTTCTTAGTGCCATTGTGAAACATTTTAGACTTAGTAGAAAATCGAGTTTGATTTGGAAATCATTTGAGTTTATTGTATAGCAAAACATAGCGAGATACCCGATGGTATAGTTTAAAACACATTGCGATATAATTTTGAAAACGTTGTCTTTCCAAGTTTTAGTAAAATATCATGCCAAGTTATTTGTTAAGCAGGTTGAGAATCTAATTAAAACATACCCCTCATAAAAATATAATTTAAAGGCCTTTTACAAATCCAAACTAAATCTCAAATCAAAATAAGTAAGCTAAAGTACCCAAAGTGAATAGTCGAGCAAAACTTTTATTAAAGCATGGCATGTGCACCTCGAGTCCACCCCGGCTCCATGTCCGCGTCTCACGAATCACTGAAATGTCAAAGGAGAGGGTGAGTCGAGTGACTCGATGCATAAATCCCGCTCCCGATGAAACAACATGCTAACACACATCATACATAGCAACATAATTAATGCAACCCGATCCTAACCATCCGTATCGCCTTTTCTACCCGTGTGGTACCAAACCTTTGGTGGTGCCAAACCACTGGTGACTTATAGTCACAATGTGTTACCAAAACACTTTGGTGTCCCAAAGACACAATGTGCTACCCAAGCACTGGTGACCGTAGTCACGATAATCGAATGATGGGGCCAACCCATCGTGTGATGACCCAATCACTAGCGCAGGCGATCCCATATCTCAAAGTGGGGCCAACCCACGGTGGTGTTAACCACGGGGACAAGTCGCAATGAGGTGCCCAACCTCGGTGTCCCAAAGACACAAATGTGCTACCAAAGCAGCTGGTGACCGTAGTCACAATAATCGAATGATGGGGCCAACCCATCGTGTGATACCCAATCACTAGCGCAGACGATCCCATATCTCAAAGTGGGGCCAACCCACGGTGGTGTTAACCACGGGGACAAGTCGCAATGAGGTGCCCAACCTCTGGTGTCCCAAAGACACAAATGTGCTACCAAAGCACTTTGGTGACCCAAAGTCACAAGGTGTGTTACCAAAACACTTTGGTGCTCGTCGGCACAAAATATCATGCTCCCTCCACTCGTATCACCCATCAACATACCATACTCATGTAATCATGCATATCATACAAGTCATGCATATCATGCCAACATGTCTAGCATTACCTCTCATAGCATACATATCATAGATCATAATACCCAAGGTATCCATAATAGAACTTGTAATAAATTAGACTTACCCGGATACGTACACATACCAGTTCGGGTATCCAATAATCCATCATCTTTGTCATGGTTTTTAATAGGCAAAGCAGGTCTAATAACAATATTACTAAGTATAGTGTGTTAGTTTACACACTGGTATAACGAAGGCCTTAATCCCAAAGAAACGATCTACAATCTTTAAACTCCTTGCTCCCTAGAATCGGCCAAACTTAGGGGTTAGGTACTAAGACCATTCGGCCATAACCATGTAATCCAAAAGGGTTTATCGAAGCCCTTACCCTTCACTGATTTGGTTTCCTACCAAATCCCGAACCAAATAGTGGTTTCCTTTGACAATCGGCCAACCTATAAAGAAGAAAGTATTAATCTCTTGAAGCTTTGACTAAACGAGAACTAAGAGAATAAACTAACAACAATACCAACCCTTACCAATCAGCTAAATGAAGCAGGAGACTTCTCTTGTTTGCTTCCAAAATCCAAGGATCCTATAACGAGATGATTCACAAACGATTAACACTCCTCCAAAGTTACCATATTCGGCTCTTAATCAAACCCGAATCGATTAAGAAACAGAAAGAGAAAAGAAATGGCCATACGGCCAAACACTTACCCAACACCCAAGATCGATCAACCAACAAGATCACCCTTCACTAATATTCGGTCAAGAGAGGGAGCTATTAGAAAGGAGAAAAGATTCGCCAACACCTTAAAAGAAAGAAAAGAGAATTGTCTTTAGATGTTTAACACACAGTGTTCGGTTACGAATGAGAGAAGAGAGAAAACAAATGTGAGATGAGAGTAGAGTGAGAATCGAATTTCGGCAAGATGGTTTAAGAGAAAGAGAAAAATCGGCAACAATAGAAGAGAGGTTCGGCTTAAGATTTTGGGAAGAAATGAAATGATGGGAATATTTTGGGAGATAACTTTCGGTTTGCACAAATGAAAAGAAGAAAAAGAAACTAGAAGAGCCTTGACCAACAACACAAAATGTAAAAAAAAAACCAATTACAAAATTCGGCAAATAGAGTTGCTTGGGGTTGTTTTGACAAAAGAAGAAAATGTTGGCTTCAAAATGCCTTTTGGCCGAAAATGCACAAAGTGAGAAGTGCATTTCGGCACACCACACTTCCCATCACCAAACCGTCCACACTCCCCCCCAAACCTCACCAACATTCGGCCATATCCCCTAATTCACTCCCAACCACAAATTCAAATAAGTTTGAACAAGTCACCCTCCACTTTTTGCTCTCCACCAACCAAGTCACCACTTGACCAAGTCCAAGGAGGAATTTGAACTCCATCCAACTCCTCCCTCCCTTGCCGTCCAAAAAAAACCAAAAAGGGGGACTTCGCAGCTCGAACATTAGACCTCCACTCCATGTAGATGACGCCACACTCAAGCCCCCCCAAGTGACGCATGCCTTGCCACTCCACTAGCTTTTCTTTCGTGCTCAAGAACACCAAATAAAACTCTTATACCCCAGCTCCAACAGCTCCCCTGGCTTAACACCCAAAAATCAAAATTTTCCCATTCACTCAGGCATACATTTAGACTTCAATTAAGCCCCCAAAACATAGAAATAGCCACATGAAGACACTAGACACATGCAATATCATGCAACAACAAAAAGACCCCTAACCCGGGATATTACGGTTCTACCCCCTTAAAAATAATTTCGACCTCGAAATTACGATCGAGTAAGAGTTGCGGGTATTCTTTGTCTCATCATATCCTCAGTTCCCATGTAGCTTCTTCTACGCCATGATTCCGCCAAAGAACCTTAACCAAAGGCACTGGACTTCTTACGCGGGACCTTCACATCTCGATCAAGAATCCGCGCACGAGTTCCTCCTCCATGGTCAAGTCGGATTTACCTCGATCTCTTCCATTGCTACTACATGCGATGGATCGAGCGATAACGTCGAAGCATCGAAGCGTGGAATATGTCGTGAATCGACTAAGCTCTGCTTTGGCAACTCAGGCGATACACCCTTTGGTCCAACTCGTCTCGGAACCTTATACGGCCTAATAAACCTCGGACTTAGCTTGCCTTTCTTCCCGAACCTCAACACCTTCTTCCAAGGCGAGACCTTGAAACACTCGATCCCCACAAAGAAACTCTATATCTCTTTCGCCTAAGATCGGCATAAGACTTCGCTTAGGTGCAAGCTTCCTTCAATCGAGGTGAATCGGCTTAACCTTGTCTTCGGTCTCGGCAACCAACTCGGGTCCTAACAAGCGGCGTTCACCTAACTCCGTCCAACACGTAGGTGAGCGACACTTGCTACCATACAACGCCTCATACGGTGCCATCTTAATGCTCGCTTAGTAGCTGTTGTTGTAGGCAAACTCGGCTAATGGTAAAAACTCCTCCCAACTACCTCTGAAATCCAAGATACAACCTCTCAAAGATATCCTCTAAGACACGAATAACCCTTTTCGATTGACCGTCGATTGCGGGTGAAAAGCGTCGTTGAAATCCAAACAGAGTACCGAGCCCGATGCAACGCTTTCGGAACCTTGGCGTGAATCTAGGATCCCTATCCGAGATTATCGAGCTGGCACACCGTGCAACCTCACTATCTCTCGAAACATACGGCAGCTAGCTTCAAGTGAGTAGTCAACCCTCACCGGAATAAAGTGAGTGATTTAGTCGATCGATCCACCACTACCCAAACTGAATCTTTCTTGCTTGGCGTAGCGGTAACCCAGCGACGAAATCCATGGTTATCCTTTCCCACTTCCATCGAGGAATCTTCACAGTGAAGCAACCCCAGACGGCAAGCGATGTTCAGCCTTGACCTGCGACAAGTCGGACACTTCCCAACAAACTCTGTCACCTCCTTCTTCAAACCAGGCCACCAAAAGCGCTCTCTAAGATCCCTATACATCTTGCTACCTCCGGGATGCATAGCATGAGGAGGCTGCTATGTGCGTCTGAAGAATCTTCTCGCCTCGGCTCAACATCTTTAGGCATACAAGCCTTACCTTGAAAACACAGAACCTCGTCACGGACAAGTCGTAACCCTCCAAACCACCATCACGCACTGCAACCTTCGCGCACTCGGAACCTCATCCAATAAGCTTGTTTCTCTCGATCCGCTCAACCCAAGTAGGCTTAACGCCGCAACTCGCGAGAATACTCCCATCGTCATACAAGCTCAAGTGGGCAAACAATGCTCTTAACTCGAAACAACCTTACGGCTCAAGCGCGTGCGCCACCACGTTAGCCTTGCCCGGATGATACTCAATCGAAGCGATCGTAATCTTTCGGCAACTCAACCCATCTGCACTTTGCCTCAAATTCAAATCCTTACGAGTCGGTAGATACTTGGACTCTTGTGATGCGTGTAGACTATCGATCTCTCTCCGAACAAGTAGTGCCTCCAAATCTTTAAAGCGAAGACTACAAACCTGCTAGCTCCAAATCGTGCGTCCGGATAATTGACCTCATGGCCTCGGTACTGCCGAGAAGCGTAAGCCACAACCTTACCTTCTTGCATCAACACACAACCCAAGCCCGTATGTGATGCATCGCAATAGACCATGTACTCCTTACCGGCTTCAGTTGAATTAGAACGGAGCCTCGGTCAAAATCTTATTTAACTTGTCGAAGCTTTCCGCTGCTTCTCGGTCCATACAAAGCGGAACTTCTTTCCTCGTGACTTGGTCATCGGGCGCGCTATCAACGAAACCCTCAACAAACCTTGGTAGTATCCGGCCAAACCAGAAAACTCGAATCTCACCACTCGACTTAGGCGGCTTCAATCCAAAACTGCCTCAATCTTACGAGGATCTACTCGAATCCCCTCAGCCGACACTACATGACCCAAGAAAGTCACTTCTCTAAGCCAGAACTCGCACTTACTGAACTTAGCATAGAGTTGCTTTTCCCTCAAAATCTGCAACACCACTCGCAAATGCTTATCATGCTCTTCCTCTGTCCTTGAGTACACTAAGATGTCGTCTATGAAAACCACGATTTAACCGATCCGGATCTTCGTTGAAACACCCTATTCATCATATCCATAAACACCGCCGGTGCGTTAGTCAACCCGCGGCATTACGAGGAAGTCGTAGTGCCCATACCGAGTCCGAAGCATTTGTTTTATGGATATCGACCTCCTTAACCTTCAATCGATGATACCCGGATCTCAAGTCGATCTTCGAGAATACCGCGAAGACCACCCTTGGTGATCAAACAAGTCATCTATCCGTGGCAACGAGATACTTGTTTTTAATCGTCGACTTGTTCAAGCGGCGGTAGTCTATACACATCCGCATCGAGCCATCTTTCTTCTTGACAAAAGTACTGAAGCGCATGCGGCGAAACACTAGGCCTAATAAAACCTCGATCCAATAACTCCCGGATGCGAGCCTTAAGCTCCACCAATTCCTTTGGCGCCATCCTATACGGAGCAATAGACACCGGCGCGATTCCGGGTAATAGATCAATCCCGAACTCCACCTCGCGATCTGGCGGCAAACCCGAAGCTCCTCGGGAAAAACATCAACCAAACTCCTTAGCAGTGCGAACCTTCTCCACAGCAGAGACTCTTTAGCCCCAAGGCATACACATGAACCACATATGCTTCACACCCTTTCGACCATCTTCTCGCTTTCAAAGCGGATACCACATTTGATAAGTAATCTCTCCTATTACCTATCATAGCCACCTCTTCACCCTCGACCGTCTTAAGAACCATGCGCTTGGCGCGCAATCCAACCTCGCCTGGTACTTGACCAACCAATCCATCCCAAGAATCGATCGAACTCCCCAAACGGCAGCTCCATCGGATCGAAGGCGAACACTACCCCTTGGAGTTCTAAGGGTACCTCTCTAAAGCAGTTTATCTACCACTACTGAGTGACCTAGAGGGCTAATCACGACCATCCGCCTAGAAGATATCTCGAGTCTAAATCCATGGTCTCTACTATACTACGGCAACATAAGAGTCGTTGAACCCACATCAATCAAAGCGGTATAAGGAGAACCAAAAATCAAAAACGCATCGGTTATGACGTCCGGTGCGTCGCCCTCCTCTCGGCGCCTCGCAAAGATACACTAATCCAGCCGTGTCTAGCATCAGAACTACTCGCACCTGCGCCGGTGCTCCACGGCCCCGACCGGACCCATTACCACCTCCTGCCATTACCACGGCCCCTCTGCGGTGGCGGTCCATTACCTCTCGAACCGACACGGCCTGCCTCTCGGATGAATCCTAGCCAACCCACGCGGACAATCCCTCACACGATGCTCCGAGAGAACCACACTCGAAGCAACCTTTTCCTCCATCCAAAGAGAGCCACCCCAATGAGATTTCCCACACCGATCACATGCTGCGGCGGTCCGCGCCAGCAAACAACAAACCTAGCGGTGATTCGCCCACTCGGTCTAGCCCTCTTTGCGGATTACCCGACGACCCGAGAGGACCCAAAGCTCCTCTTATGCCTATTTCCGTCCATACCTGCCTCGCGACTCCTTAACACCCTCGGCCACCTTAGCCTTCTCAACTAAGACAGCAAACTCGCGCTCCTGCCGAGGAGAAATCAGCGACCTCAAGTCGTCTCGCGAGACCATCCTCGAAACGAACACACCTCTCATGCTCGGTGGCCACAATGCCCCTGGCATACCTACTCGGCCAGGAACTCACCTCGCACTCGAAAGCATTTACTCCCTGAACAAGCCTCGTAAAAGCCTTTTTTGGGAGTCGACATAACTAGCTCGATGTACTTCTTTTGATATGCGACCACAGAAATAATCCCATGTTAGATCCTCTTTGCCACCTTTGTCCCCGAACCGTGAGCCACCACGCGATATGACTCATCCCGGAGAAGCGTCGATGCCCTTGGCTTCTCTTCAGCGATCAAGTCCGGATCGTCCATGATCCGCTCGGTTGCCTCTAGCGATATTCGCGATCTTTGGGAGCAACACGAAACACCTCGGAAGAATTCGGCCCCATTGGCCCGAAGTCGCTCGAGAACCGATTTCCTAACTCTGCGTTACCACCAACACCGGCTACTACTCTTTCCAACACTCGCAAAGCATCGCTCTGTGACACTCGCATCGTCCCGATCGATCTTGGAACTCACCACCTCCGGTGGTGGTGGCGAACCGGTATCTCATTTTACGAACCACGACCAGATCCTACGGGCTCGTAAAGCGGTCATCCTACCACGACCTCGTCCACGACCACGTCCACCTCTAGCGCTCATGACTAATCTTTCTACGTATCGATTAAGAATTTTTATGCATCAGTATTTATTCCACTTGTTTAAAAGCAAGTCTTATGAATATTTTAAGAGGATTTGTTCTCGCGAGTTCACAGAATTCTATCAGTTTCAATCTCTAAAGTAATATACTATTGCTATTCATCAAATCATATCACATCCAATCAATTCACAAGCAATAGTAAGGGTACTCACACAGGCGGCGGGTGTAGGAGACTCGGTGCCATGCCTTTCAAACCATACTTTAAGAATAAAGACTAACAAAACAATCTTTTGAAAACCTTTTGGGCCTCGGGCCCACAGTATGAAACCTTTGAACTTAGCTCGATACCACAATTGTAACACCCCAAACTCGGACAAGACACCACGCCCGAAACGGTATGTTACGGGAAAACGTCTTTGAGTGATCAGATTTTTTCGTTTAAAAGCGGGGTGAAAACATAGTGAATTTGAGGAAGATTGAGTAGGCTTGTTTGATTAGATTTTGAAAACTTATCCAAATATATAGTTAAAGCGAGTTGATTTCATTTAGCACTTCCAATAGTTTCTTAGTGCCATTGTGAAACATTTTAGACTTAGTAGAAAATCGAGTTTGATTTGGAAATCATTTGAGTTTATTGTATAGCAAAACATAGCGAGATACCCGATGGTATAGTTTAAAACACATTGCGATATAATTTTGAAAACGTTGTCTTTCCAAGTTTTAGTAAAATATCATGCCAAGTTATTTGTTAAGCAGGTTGAGAATCTAATTAAAACATACCCCTCATAAAAATATAATTTAAAGGCCTTTTACAAATCCAAACTAAATCTCAAATCAAAATAAGTAAGCTAAAGTACCCAAAGTGAATAGTCGGAGCAAAACTTTTATTAAAGCATGGCATGTGCACCTCGAGTCCACCCCGGCTCCATGTCCGTCTCACGAATCACTTGAAATGTCAAAGGAGAGGGTGAGTCGAGTGACTCGGTGCATAAATCCCGCCCCGATGAAACAACATGCTAACACACATCATACATAGCAACATAATTAATGCAACCCGATCCTAACCATCCGTATCGCCTTTTCTACCCCCGTGTGGTACCAAAACCACTGGTGGTTAAACCACTGGTGACTTATAGTCACAATGTGTTACTAAAACACTGGTGTCCCAAAGACACAATGTGCTACCCAAGCAATCGGTGACCGTAGTCACGATAATCGAATGATGGGGCCAACCCATCGTGTGATACCCAATCACTAGCGCACGATCCCATATCTCAAAGTGGGGCCAACCCACGGTGGTGTTAACCACGGGGACAAGTCGCAATGAGGTGCCCAACCTCTGGTGTCCCAAAGACACAAATGTGCTACCAAAGCCTTGGTGACCGTAGTCACAATAATCGAATGATGGGGCCAACCCATCGTGTGATACCCAATCACTAGCAGACGATCCCATATCTCAAAGTGGGGCCACCCACGGTGGTGTTAACCACGAGGACAAGTCGCAATGAGGTGCCCAACCTCACGGTGTCCCAAAGACACAAATGTGCTACCAAAGCCTTTGGTGACCCAAAGTCACAAGGTGTGTTACCAAAACACTGGTGCTCGTCAGCACAAAATATCATGCTCCCTCCACTCGTATCACCCATCAACATACCATACTCATGTAATCATGCATATCATACAAGTCATGCATATCATGCCAACATGTCTAGCATTACCTCTCATAGCATACATATCATAGATCATAATACCCAAGGTATCCATAATAGAACTTGTAATAAATTAGACTTACCCGGATACGTACACATACCCCGTTCGGGTATCCAATAATCCATCATACTGTCATGGTTTTTAATAGGCAAACAGGTCTAATAACAATATTACTAAGTATAGTGTGTTAGTTTACACACCTGGTATAACGAAGGCCTTAATCCCAAAGAAACGATCTACAATCTTTAAACTCCTTGCTCCCTAGAATCGGCCAAACTTAGGGGTTAGGTACTAAGACCATTCGGCCATAACCATGTAATCCAAAAGGGTTTATCAGAAGCCCTTACCCTTCACCTGATTTGGTTTCCTACCAAATCCCGAACCAAATAGTGGTTCCCTTTGACAATCGGCCAACCTATAAAGAAGAAAGTATTAATCTCTTGAAGCTTTGACTAAACGAGAACTAAGAGAATAAACTAACAACAATACCAACCCTTACCAATCAGCCAAACGTGAAGCAGGAGACTTCTCTTGTTTGCTTCCAAAATCCAAGGATCCTATAACGAGATGATTCACAAATGATTAACACTCCTCCAAAGTTACCATATTCGGCTCTTAATCAAACCCGAATCGATTAAGAACAGAAAGAGAAAAGAAATGGCCATACGGCCAAACACTTACCCAACACCCAAGATCGATCAACCAACAAGATCACCCTTCACTAATATTCGGTCAAGAGAGGAGCTATTAGAAGGGAGAAAAGATTCGCCAACACCTTAAAAGAAAGAAAAGAGAATTGTCTTTAGATGTTTAACACACCGTGTTCGGTTCTGAATGAGAGAAGAGAGAAAACAAATGTGAGATGAGAGTAGAGTGAGAATCGAATTTGGCAAGATGGTTTAAGAGAAAGAAAAATCGGCAACAATAGAAGAGAGGTTCGACTTAAGATTTTGGGAAGAAATGAAATGATGGGAATATTTTGGGAGATAACTTTTGGTTTGCACAAATGAAAAGAAGAAAGAAACTAGAAGAGCCTTTCACCAACAACACAAAATGTAAAAAAACCAATTACAAAATTCGGCAAATAGAGTTGCTTGGGGTTGTTTTGACAAAAGAAGAAAATGTTGGCTTCAAAATGCCTTTTGGCCGAAAATGCACAAAGTGAGAAGTGCATTTCGGCACACCACACTTCCCATCACCAAACCGTCCACACTCCCCCCCAAACCTCACCAACATTCGGCCATATCCCCTAATTCACTCCCAACCACAAATTCAAATAAGTTTGAACAAGTCACCCTCCACTTTTTGCTCTCCACCAACCAAGTCACCACTTGACCAAGTCCAAGGAGGAATTTGAACTCCATCCAACTCCTCCCTCCCTTGCCGTCCAAAAAAAAAAAAGGGGGACTTGCAGCTCGAACACTAGACCTCCACTCCATGTAGATGACGCCACACTCAAGCCCCCAAGTGACGCATGCCTTGCCACTCCACTAGCTTTTCTTTCGTGCTCAAGAACACCAAATAAAACTCTTATACCCAGCTCCAACGGCTCCCTGGCTTAACACCCAAAAATCAAAATTTTCCCATTCACTCAGGCATACATTTAGACTTCAATTAAGCCCCCAAAACATAGAAATAGCCACGCAGCACACTAGACACATGCAATATCATGCAACAGCAAAACAACCCCTAACCCGGGATATTACAGTTCCAAATTGAGAAAACAGGTTCTTAAGAAACTTAACTACTATCCTGGCATCATTGGTAGGTAAAGCTTTAGCTTCCACCCATTTTGACATGTAATCAACTACTACTAGGATGTACTTATTTCCGAATGAACTAGGGAATGGACCCATAAAATCAATACCCCATACATCAAATATTTCACAAGATAGCATATATGTTTGAGGCATTTCATCACGTTTAGAGACATTACCTGTTCTTTGGCATTTATCACATGAAGCGACATACCTGCTGGCATCTTTGAATAGACTGGGCCAATAAAAACCTGATTCGAGTATTTTATGTGCTATCTTAATGCCACTGTAGTGTCCTCCTGAAAGTCCTGAATGGCAATGTTGTAGGATTTTGCTTGCTTCTGTCTTTGTAACGCATCCTCGATTACGATCTGCACAAATGCGAAAAGAAAGGGTCTTCCTGAAATAGTTCTTCACATCGAGAAAAGAATCGCCTTTTTGATGATGTGTTAGTTTTTGGTAGAGAACGTTAGCGGCTAAGTAATTCGCAACATCTGCAAACCATGGTACCTCGGAGTAGGTTATAGAAAAAAGTTGTTCCTCAGGGAATATGTCGTTTATCTCACTTTCGTCGAGCTCTTTGATATGTGGGTTCTCAAGCCTGGAGAGGTGATCTGCTGCGAGGTTTTAGCTCCCTTCTTATCCTGTATTTCCGTGTCAAATTCTGTAAAAGTAAAATCCATCTTATGAGTCGTAGTTTTGCATCGAGGTTTAGTTAAAAGATAACGAAAGAGCAGAGTGGTCGGTGTAAGCGACAACTTTAGATAATACTAAATATTGTCTAAATTTATCAAGCGCAAAGACCATGACTAGTAATTCTTTTTGGTGGAGGTATAGTTTTCTTCTTGTATTTGTTAATGTCTTCTTTGGTGTAATAGATCGATCATTTGGAAGTGCTTGTCTTTTATTTGTCCTAAAAGCGCACCTCTTTGCAAAATCACTTGCATCACACATTAGTTCAAAAGGAGATTCCAATCAGGGGCAATTATAATTGGGGCGTTTATTAATTTCTCTTTAAGAGTATTAAAGGCATCTAAACATTCCTGATCAAAATTAAAAGGTACATCTTTTTCTAGCAATTTCGTTAGAGGCTTAGCTATTTTAGAAAAATCTTTAATAAATCTTCTATAAAATCCTGCATGTCCTAAAAAACTTCTGATAGCCTTAACTGAACTAGGAGGAGGTAATTTTTCTATGGTTTCGACCTTTGCTTTGTCTACCTCGATTCCTTTACTAGAAATTTTATGTCCTAATACAATTCCCTCTTGTACCATAAAGTGGCATTTTTCCCAATTTAAGACAAGATTTGTCTCCTCACATCTCATTAGAACTCATTTTAAGTTTTTAAGGAAAAAATGGAAAGAATTACCGAATATCGAGAAATCATCCATAAATACCTCTATAATGTCTTCCACAAGTTCGTCAAAGATTGCCAACATGCAGCACTAAAAAGTAGCAGGAGCATTACATAATCCAACAGGCATTCTACGATAAGCAAACGCACCGTATAGACATGTGAATGTTGTCTTGTCTTGATCTTCAGGTGCTATTGAAATTTGAAATAGCCGGAGAGTCCATCTAGGAAGCAATAGTACATATGCCCAGATAACCTTTCTAACACTTGATCAATGAAGGGCAAAGGAAAGTGATCTTTTCTAGTGGCGTCGTTCAGCTTCCTGTAATCAATGCAGACTCTCCAACCTATAACTGTTCTAGTGGGAATTAGTTCATTCTTCTCGTTGGCTACCACCGTCATGCCTCCTTTCTTTGGAACAACCTGTACAGGACTTACCCAATTGCTGTCAGAAATAGGATAAATTATTCCAGCATCTAGAAGTTTAATTACCTCAGCTTTCACAACTTCTTTTACGTTGGGATTCAATCGTCTTTGAGGTTGCACACATGGCTTGTATTCCTCTTCCATCAAAATTTTGTGGGTGCAAAACGATGGGCTTATTCCCTTAATGTCAGAAATTTCCCAAGCTATGGCTCTTTAATGTTCTCTCGATGCACATATCGACTCCTCTTTTTCCTTGGGTTCCAATTAGAAGAGATAATTACGGTAGCGTAGAATTATCCCCAGGAATGCATATTCTAAGTGTTTAAACAATTGTTTTAATTCTAATTTGGGCGGCTCATCAATAGAGGGTTTTTGTTTCAGTTCGTAATTGACTTCAATGCTTTCTTTTTCCATTTGTCTAGATGAAGATGTATTCAGATTCAGCTCGTTAGCTTCATCTTCTTCCCCCTCTTCTTGAGTCAGGCACAGTTCCATCGTGTCATTATTTATAATTTCCTGTAATGAGTTTTGAATGATATGATCAGTAGTATCAACAAAATAACAGGAATCATCTTGTTCTTTAGAATATCACATGGCATCATAAATTTGAAAGACAATTTCCTCATCACCTATTCTTAATCCAAGTTTACCGTCACCTACATCGATAATAAATGACTCTAGCAGATAGCTAAAAAGGGCACCCTAAAATTAAGGGAACATTAATATCCTCATCCATGTCAAGCACAACAAAATCAACGGGGAAAATAAATTTATCAATTTTTACCAAAACATCCTCGATAACTCCTCTAGGATATTTAATTGATCTATCAGCTAATTGAATACTCATCCTAGTGGGTTTTGGTTCCCTAGATCTAGTTGTTTAAACATTTTATAAGGCATTAAATTAATACTGGCACCTAGATCAACTAATGCTTTCTTAATATTTAAACTACCAATTAAACAAGGAATAGTAAAACTCCTCGGTCTTTTAATTTGGTTGGTAACTTGTTTTGGAGGATAGTGAACATTCTTCATTAAGCTCCATGATTGATACTTCTTCAAGCTTCCTTTTATTAAATCGGGGAGTTCTTTTAAGAATTTTGCGTATGTCGGCATCTCGTGAAATGGCTTCAACAAAGGGTAAGTTAATATGTATTTGTTTAAAAAGTTCAAGAAATTTACCGTATTGGGCATCTAATCGGTCTTTCTTCAACTTTGCTGGGTATGGGATTGATGGTTTAGTTTCTTTGCGTACTGGAGTTATATCCTCAACTCCCTCATCCTTTGCTTTGTCATCTTCATGTGGTATTTTTTTATTTGGTTCGACTAACTCCTTTCCACTTCTCAGTGTAACTGCCTTTACCTGCTCTGTTCCTTTAGAAAGAATCTCTGATTGAATTTTAGAAACTATCTTAGTAAGTTACCCAACTAACTTATTAATTTCCCCAACTGACTTAGTAAGGTCTCCAACTTGACTCTCGATCCCTTTGATCGATGCTTGTTGGGTCTTAACTATGGTTTCAATGTCTTGGAGACGGTTTTCTATGGATGCCATGGATCTTGTCAGCATCTCTTCAAGGTTCGGCTTCTTCTCCTGTGGATAGGGCTGATTCTAGAAATTTTGAGGAGGTTGTTGTCTTTGATTTCCTTGATTTCCTTGACCTCCCCACGAAAAATTTGGGTGGTTCCTCCAACCTGGATTATAATTATTACTATAAGGATTATTATTGGATCTGAAATTGTTACCTATATAGTTCATCTGTTCGCTCTCTGTGCCGGGTTGGTAGGGTGGGTACTCAGGATTCGCCACGATTCCACTTGCGTCGCACTGCATTACTGGATGTACTTGTGAAGAACACAAACTATCAAGCTTTTTATTCATCATCTCTACCTGTGTTGATAGCATGGTTACTGCATCCATGATGAAAACTCCGGTGGATTTTGTTGGTTTTGTCCTTGTAACCTGCCACTGAAAGTTATTCAGAGACATCTCTTCAATAAACTCGTAAGATGCTCCAGGAGTTCTATTGTTCAGGGTTCCACCGGCGGCTGAATCAATTAGTTGCCTCGTTAAGGGGTTTACACCGTTATAGAAAGTTTGGACTTGGAGCCACAAGGGTAAACCATGTTGCAGACACCTTCTCAAGAGATCCTTGTATCTCTCCCATACGTCATATAATGTCTCTAAATCCATCTGTACAAAAGAAGAGAAATCATTGCATAATTTGGCCGTTTTGGCCGGTGGGAAATATTTTAATAAGAATTTTTCGGTCATTTGATCCCATGTAGTGATTGACCCTCGTGTTAACGAGTTTAACCACTGTTTGGCTTTATTCCTTAATGAAAAGGGAAATAACCGAAGATGTATGGCATCATCAGAAACGACATTTATTTTGAAGGTATCACAGAACTCTAAAAAATTAGCTATATGAGTATTTGGGTCTTCGTCCTGCAAACCATCAAATTGAACAAATTATTGAATCATTTGTATAGTGTTAGGCTTTAATTCAAAATTATTAGCAGCTATAGCCGGTCTAATTATATTTGATTCTGCTCCTGTTAAATGAGGTTTAGCATAATCATACATAGTACGCAGAGCATTATTTTCTGCCACATCTTGTGGTGGTGGGTTATTTTCGTCCATCCCTTCAGTAGGATTGTATCTGTCTTCTCGCTCTTCTTCTTGGTAATTTAGGACTCGCCTAATTTCTCTGCAATTTCTTCGAGCGGTAGCTTCAATATCACTGTCGTATACTAGTGGTCCTCCCGGGTTCCTTCTAGTCATAACCTAGAGGTACCTGCTAGGAAAAGAAAGAAAAGAAAAATTTAGCAAAGTTAAAATTTAAACTTAAAAATAAAAGTAAATTCAGAAAATAAATAAAAAATAATGGCTAAAGTAATAAAAATAGAGCATTTTTAATATTTTAGTTCCGACACTTGGCGCCAAAAAACTTGATAGCTGTGAAGTCAGAGTTTTAAAATTTATAAAGAGAATGATCGAACCTGGAAACTAACTATGACAACGATTGAGGCAAGTGCACCTATCGAACAGTAGTATAGCTTAGGCAAGACCGGATTGTCGAACCCAAAGGAACTGAAAGTACTAATACTAACTTTCTTTCTATTATTTAGCCTAGAATTAGTGAAGTTGTTTATCTAGTCTAAATTAATTAACTATTAAACTAAAAATTCTAACACAAAGAAGAATGAAATTTGGGAGAATAACTTGGAAAAAACTCAGTTGATTAAGATGACACCCAAGGAAGAATCCACCTAGACTTTACTTGTTATCTAACTCTGAACCAGATGATGTATTCACTTGACTTGATCCGTAAGACTCCCTAACGTATATTAAACCCTCTCTCGAGGTGAATAACGTCTAACCCTAGGTTAATTAATTGAAATCTCTTTCCCATTAATAACCCCCTAGAATAGCAATAAGTCGATCTATGGACATCCCATATTAGGTTTCACCATAATCTGGCAAAATCTCGTCACCCTATCTCTAGGCACGCGATCAACTCCTCTTAATTATGCTAGATCTACTCTTAAGCAGGGACTTTTGCTCCACCACCTAAGCACAATCAACTTGAATTAATATCTGCGAAATATTAACGCAAGAATTAAGCACACATAATTAAGAACAAATCAAGTATTTATCATATAGTTCAGAAAATAATAACAAGATTCATCTAGGTTTCATTCCCCTCCGGTATTTGAAGGGTTTAGTTCATAACAATAAAGAAAAACATCTCAGAAGAAAAGATAACACAAAACATAAGAAATCCCTAAAACCCCTGAAGGAATTGAAGAGGAGATCCTCCATCTTGAGTAGAATTAGGCTTCTAGAGATGGATCAAGCTGGCTATTCCGAGTGAATCCCCACAAATCGCCTTCTGCGGCCTAGCAAGACGCCCTAAACGATGGCTTTGGGCCCCCTTTTAGGTCATACTTAGGGTGTATTTATATGCTTTTGAAATAGGTTTCTTTGCCCTAAGTATCCTTTCCCGAATGAAATTGCTCTTCTCCACGGCAGAGAGACACACTGCCATGACACACGCCTGTGTGAATCGTGGGCTTGAGCCGTGTTCGGACTTCTAATGAGGACACGTCCGTGTAGATCGATATCGGCCGTGTTCGGTATATTGAGGAGGCACGGCCGTGTGGGCTTTAGTCCAGGCCGTGTCGATTTCTTCTTTGGCCCATTTTGGTCCGTTTTGAGCCCGTTTCTCGTTCTTTTTATTCTTGGGTGCTTTCCTGAGTATAAGTCATGAAAAGAAAGGATTAAGAGCACCTTTTTACATAAATCAAGGGATAATTCATCCAAAAGTATGCTAAATGTGGGCCTAAAATGTGTTACTATTTTGGTTTATCAGCGCGTTACTTTCTACATCATCCGCCATTGCTCTATCAGGATCCATTTACTATATAAAAACATAATTTAAATTGTCAGGAGTCGTCACACTATCATTATACAAATACTCATACGTATGGCATGTATAGCTAGACTCGTGCTTACGCTACGTTAGTTCGAGAATCGACTAAACCCTAGCTCTGATACCACTAAATGTAACACCCCTTACCCGTATCCGACATCGGAATTGGGTACGAGGTATTACCAAACTTAACAGACTTCTTCATACTATTTTGGGCCATAAATTTTCATTCTAACTTAAAACTTTTCATTTGAAATCATAACGT
Source organism: Gossypium sturtianum (assembly GCA_025698515.1). Taxonomy (NCBI): domain Eukaryota; kingdom Viridiplantae; phylum Streptophyta; class Magnoliopsida; order Malvales; family Malvaceae; genus Gossypium; species Gossypium sturtianum. The sequence goes on along the minus strand of CM046947.1, from coordinate 72,723,576 downwards.
CCTTATTATAGGTGTACGAGACCTGAAACATACTCATGGAGTGATCCGGGACTGAACCGAAAACGTACAAGCACTTAGAAATTTTTTACTCAAACAGGACTACACCCCAATGTGGATAGGGACACGCCCGTGTGGGCAGGCCGTGTGGTCACACACGCCCATGTCCCTAGTCCGTGTGGATTTTATTTTTCATTTCGAACCTACAGGGGTTTTCACACAGCCTGGCACACGCTCTTGTCCATGGCCCGTGTCCCTTACACGGCCATGACACGCCTGTGTCCCTCACAAGGCCATGACACGCCCGTGTTTTATCCCGTGTGTGAAAACCTTGTTAATCTGTTTATGACATCAGCAGACACTTAGGGACACACGGCCAAGCCACACGCCCGTGTGCTGGCCCGTGTAACGAACTGAATTTTTCGTAAATTAGATGCAGGGGACACACGGCCTATCAACATGCCCTCGGGGCTGGCCGTGTGTCACACAAGGTCTAGACACACGCCCGTGTGGACAATTTTAAGGCTATTTACCAAGCCAATTACCACCCTGAAATGCAACCACACTTATACCATTTCAACGCAACACACAAAACGATAATAAGGCATCTATAATATTCACAATAAAGACATCCACACCTTAACTTCACACTGTGCTCATCACGCATATACTTCATACATCATTCACTCAATTGCATAAACATGCAATTCATGAATATCATCATCATTGAATAGATATAACTTAGCTAATTTGGCCGATTCCAATGGCCTTTTACAAAAGAATTGGGTGACATTAATAGCCAACATATTGGCTAACAAATATGACATATCACAAAATGACCAAGTTCCTATACATGCCATACCCAAAATAATCAAACTTTACTATACCAAAAGAATAGCTTGATAGTGTGAATCGAGCTCCGACGTCCTACGACCCTCGAGCTAACTTGGCGATACTACAAGGAAAAGGAAAAGAGAGGGAGTAAGCATAAAGCTTAGTAAGTTTGCATGAAATAAATAGCAACATAGAGGCTTATGATAACATCCATACATTACATTGAGTTATAACACAAGTTCTCAAGCACATTGACATAACTTACTCATGCTTACTCTTAACAATCACTTATCACATATCGGACTCATTTCTCGTATGTAACAGTCTGATTTATACCCTAGTCGAAACAGTGGTTTTGGGACCACAAATCTGAGTCTGACTATTATTTTAATATTATTTTCTGTGATTATTGTGTGTGATTAAGCATGTGCTAAAGTTCTGTGAGTTAATTTGTCTGTCTGTATGCTTAATTTGAAAAAAGGATTAAATTGCATTAAATGCAAAACTAGCATGATATTTGTAAAGGTTCCTATTGATGTGTCTTTTAAATATGGAGGGTCTTATGTGGCAATTAAGCCAAAACTATGGATAGTGGACGGCTATGGCCAAGAATGACCTTGAATTTCATGTTTTATACATTTAGCATTAAAGGTTAATTTTTTACATTGATAATTATGTTTAATTAATAAACTAAAAACATGAAATGTCTATCTTCATCTTTATTTTTACCACCGAATATTGAAAGAAAAGAAAAGAACTTAAGCTTTGAAGCATCCGGCCTTTGTCTTAGTCTTACTTGATTGAGGTATGAGTTTTGTTCGGTTTTCGATAACTTTTACGTTTTTGTAATCGTTGCTTCGTATACTTTGAAACCCATGTCTCAATGTTATGAATTGATGATTATTTTATAAAGTGCCATGGATGAACACATGAATTTTGTGATGTTTAATAGTGATATATGAAAGCTACATGTTAGATGGACATATTTTGTTCTTAAATTTTTGATGAATTTAGCTAATTAGGGCTAAATTGAGAAAATAATATTTTGGAGGACAAAATTGTGAATTTGATAAAAAGTATGGACTTGTATAGTCCCTATGGAGATTCGGCTATGCATATGTGTGAATAAATTGTGTATATTTGATGTCTTGAGAAAAATGGACTAAATTGATAAAATGTACAAATGTGAGGGCTAAATTGCAAATTATCCTAAATGTATGTTTTTGGATTGAATTGAGTGAATTAGTGAATAAATGGGTTAAATCTGAATATGTATAGATCAAGAATCGAAGAAAACAGACTTAGATCGCGAGAAATCAAAAGTAATCGAGTAGCTATATCCGTATCTGTTAATCGAATCCGAGGTAAGTCGATATACAAATAAATGTATTTGCATTAAATTACTTGAATGTATATGATATGTGAAATACTATGATCATCCATTAAGATGGAATGTATGTGAAATTCGAGTTGGCTAATAAGTCGATAAATTGATAAAGTCCGAGAAGTCCCGTGAGAACCTAGGAATAGATAGGAATCACGTATGTCATGACATAGGTGTCTGTTATGTGATATCATGTAAGACCACGTCTAGGACGTTGGCGTTGATTCAAAATTTCGTGTAAGACCACGTCTGGGACGTTGGCATCGATATGAGATTTACGTGTAAGACCATGTCTGGGACATCGGCATCGTATTTGATTCGTGTAAGACCATGTCTGGGACAGTGGCATCAATATCTGATTACATGTAAGACAATGTCTGGGACGTTGGCATTGTACGACTATGCTGAGCACTTTGAGTATCCTATTAGATTCCGAACGGTTCAATGGGCAAGTCTGAGATACGAATGATTATATGGTTTGCATATCTGTTTTAGGTACGTCTGATAAATACACTTTATGTGTACAAGAAGGTAAGTATTCTTATAAACTTACCTAGATGAATTGTGAATTTGTATATGAGAATGTAAATGTGATACATGAATGGAAAAGTTATGAGCTAACAAGTATATGATGGTATACAAGATTGAAAGATGAATGGCTAAGTAAATGTGCCAAGAAGAATTATGAATATGCAATTGAGCTTTTAGTGAATTCATAATGATAATATGTTTTGAATGCTTAAATGTTAAATTTATTTGTATATGGCTTACTAAGCTTTTGAAAGCTTACTCTGTGTGTGTTTGCTCTAATTTATAGATCATCAAAGCTACTGAAGGCTCGGGAACCGTCGAGGATCGTTATCACACTACTCAAACTAATTTTGGTACCTTTTGAAAATGTATATACTAAGTATGGCATGTATAGGCTAGTGTTTTGGTATATGTTTGATATGTAAATAGCCATGTGATTTGGCTAGCTAAATGTTAGTAATGTGCATGAGTATTATGAGTTATGATGATGGTTTTGGTATGTTTATATGTTCTAGATATGGTAAAATTTGTGGTAAGTAAATTGATGCTATATGGGCATACAATTGTGATAAATGAAATGATTATATGATTGGTAAGAAGTGAATGTACCATGCATTGTTATACATGTGAATTGGCTATACAAAGTTGTACATGAGTTGGCATGATTAGAAGTGAGATTGAATGAGATGATATGTTGTTTATTTGATATGATTCTTGGTTGCCAAATATGTTTGGAATGAATTGGTATGTTGCTTGTAGGGTAAACCCAAGTGTGGGTGGCATATTGGCCTTGCAAAGGGCCTGTTATGCATACACGACCGTGGAACACGGGCGTGCCTAGTGACCGTGGGATTAAGTCAGTATATAGCATAAGAGTACATGGCCATAGTACACGGGCGTTCCTTGTGGCCGTGGGGATAAGTCAGTATACATGCCCTGTTTTGGCACGGCTAGGACACATGGGGGTGTCTAGTTGCCGTGGGAGGCACACGGCCTGACTGCACGGGCGTGTGACCTCTGCAGTGTTCAAAAAGTTTTTAAATTTCCGAGAATTTTCATTTGTGTTCGGTTTAGAATCGACCCTCCTCTAAAGCATGCTTAAGGTCTTGGTGACCTAGTTAAGGGACATAGTGATTGCGATTGATGATTTGTATTATGAAAAGTTTATAAAAGTTTCCGATCTGTCCAGTAATGCCTTTAACCCTAATCCGGCGATGGATACGGGTTAGGGGTGTTACATTTGGTTGGTATCAGAGCTACGGCTTAGTCGATTCTCGGACTAACGTAGCGTGTAAGAGTCTAGCTATACATGCCATATATCTGAACTGTAATAGTGTGACGAATCCTGACGTGTAAAATTTGATTTTCGTATGGTAATGGATCCCGAAAGAGCTGTAGCTGACGATGTAGAAAGTAATGCCCCTGCTCCCGAGGAATGCATAAAGTGTATGGTTTCTTTGCTACGACACGCGGCCTATCAGTGGTGGAAGACCCTAGTTTCTGTTGTTCCGAAAGAACGTGTGACATGGGATTTCTTTCAGATTGAGTTCTGGAAGAAATACATCAGTGAGAGATTCATTGATCAGAAAAGGAAAGAATTCCTAGACTTGAAATAGGGTCGTATGTCTGTTACTGAATATGAACGAGAATTTGTGTGACTGAGTCAGTATGCTCGTGAATGTGTATCCACCGAGGCAATAATGTGCAAAAGATTCAAAGATGGTCTTAATAAAGACATCCGTTTACTTGTTGGGATTCTGGAAATAAAAGAGTTCGTTGTACTTGTTGATCGAGTGTGTAAAGCTGAGGCACTCGGGAAAGATAAAAGGAAAGCTGAGTCTGAAGCTAGAGATGTGAGAAAGAGATTTCAGAATAGATCATTTCAGCCTGTATCAAATAAATTCAAAGATGAACAAAGTCGCTCAAGAGTTAATGTGGGACAATTGAATAGAGATAGAGCTAGATCACAAATGAGCTCCAAAACTCCGGCAACTTCAGTAGCAAGTGTTGGAAATGTTCGATCCGAATGACCTGAGTGCAAATATTGTGGTAAAAGACAACCGGGAATTCGTAGATTGAATGACCGGGCTTGTTTCAGATGTGGATCATTAGATCATTTCATTCGTGATTGCCCAGAGTCTGTTGAGCCAGAGACTATTCAAAATTTGAGATCAGATAATGCTCCAATGAGAGGTAGACCTTCGTAAAATACAAGAAATGTCAGTGGTAGTCAGAGAACTACGAGAGATGCTATTGCGAGATCTGAAGCTAGAACGCCTGCCAGAGTGTATGCTATCCGAGCTCGTGAGGAAGCTTCATCTCCTGATGTTATTGTAACATCCTAAAATTGGGGTTATTTGTGATTGAATTATTTTTCTTGCGTTTGAATTGCTGTGATATTAATTGTGGTGTAGTAAGGCTTAATTAGGGGTCTTGAGTAGGCCCAGAATAGTGGGAAAATATTTTTATAAGCTTTAAAGGAAGGGAGCCTTAGCAAGTAGGGGTTACAAGGTTAAAAGAGGGAACTTTTGACACAGAAATGGCCTTGGAAAAGTGGCAAAAGGAAGGCCACTTAAGAGTTGGAGTTGACGCCACGGGGAGAGCAAGGAGCTTGTGTTGAGTCATGGAAACCCTCTTTTGCTCTTAATTGGGACGGCATAGGGGGGGAGAGAATTTCTCATTTCAAACTCTTTTGATAATAAGGATAATGAGGATATTATTTAGATATTAATTGGATTTTATTTTGATTAATTCCAAAAAGATGGCAAAGAGAAAATATAGGCATTTGAGTATTCAAATGATTTTGAATATTTTTAAACAATTGGCCAAGAGGAATTTTAGGTGATTGCCGAAATTTGAACTCCTTGATTAATAGGAGTGGACGGCAAAGATAAGGAGGGAGAGTGCCAAAATCCTTCATTTGATTCCCAAACTCTCTCATCTTCCATCTTTTCTTTTTCTCTTTTCATTCTCTCTCAAACCGAAAATACCATTTGCCATCTACCTCTCTTATTATTTTTGACCCTTAGCCGAAACATCTACCCTCTTTCCCTCTCTTTTTCTTTCTCGTCTTCTCAAAACCGAAACCCCATCTCCCTTTTTCCCATTATTTTCTTCCTCTAGCCGAACCTACTCCCTACCACCTTGCCGAATTTCTTTCCTCTATTTGGGGTAGCCTTGGCCGAATATCAAAGCAAGGGTGATCCCTATTCAGTGTTTTCCAAATCGGTTTGGGTAGGTAAGTGTGTTAACCGAATGGCTATTTCTTCCCTCTCTGTTCTCTGTCGACTTTTACAAAGGTAAGAGCTGGTTTCGGCAATTGTTGTTAAGGGTGCTAATCACATGTTGAAACCGATTTGTCATAGGGCCTTCGGGATTTGGAAGTGAGCAAGTGAGTCTATCATCTTTGATCGATCGGTTTTGGGGTAAGGTGGTAAGGATCTATTTTTATTTGGTATTCGATTAAGCCAAAGGCTATTAACTTAATGATTGCCGATTTAGGGAAGCAGAAGCACTTTGAGGGTGGTGGCTAGTATTCAAAGACGTTTTGGGTAAGGTTTCGGGTTCACAAGGAACCCTTTTCAATTGTTTTGGTTTGGCCGAATAGGCCATGGCACTAACCTTGTGGTTGGCCGAATATAGGGACAAGAAAGCAAGGGTGGCCGATTGACTCTTTGGGGGTTTAGAGTTAGCGTTTGAATCAGGTGTGTATATACACACTTTATAGCTAATTAATGTGCTAAGTATTTTGTGTATGCTAAATCTGATTTGTGTAGATATGGGATTTAATACCATAAAAGGTATGAGCAAGGATCTAGGTAAGTCCTTGTTGTTATGATGCTTTTGGGAAGCATGACATATTTGGTATATGTGGTTATAGCTAATGGTAAACACTATGTATGTTGCTAAATAAACCTATTAGCATGATTTACGTATATGCATGTAGTTGATTGATGTGGGTTGATGAGAGGAGGGGCGGTGATATTGTGTGTCGCGGACACAGTGGTTCCTCGAGGTTTGGCACCTCGAGAGGTTTGGCACCTCATAGCGTCGTCCCGGTGGCTTAGCACCACAGTGGGTTGGCCCCACGTTTACATTATGGGATTGGCGCGGTGATTTGGTATCACACGATGGGTTGGTCCCATCATTTGATTTGTGACTACGGTCACCAAAGTGGTTTGGCACCACAATATGACGGATTTTGTGACTATACGTCACGGTGGTTTAGCACCACCGGTGGTTTGGTACACACGGGTAGAGAAAGGTGTTTGGATGGCTAGGTTGGGTGCATGATTTAATGCATGTTAATTTGTTATAAATTGTGTATGTTGTTGCACTAAATTGGGGAAGGGTTACACATTGAGTCTTGGTGACTCACCTTCTCCTTTAACATTTTTTTTCAGGTGACTCGTAGATGGCGGTTGAGGAGCCGATTGGACTTGAGGTGGCCATGCAGTGGGATTTGAATTTAATGAACTTGGATTTTAGTTACTTTATTTTTATTATTGGTTTTGTTTTAATCAAGTTGTAATAAGGCCTCCTAGGATTATTTTTATTATCTTTACATGTTTTGAATATTTTGTTTAAACTATTTAATAATATTAAAATGGGTGCACATGTTTTCTCAAATCAAACGCAAAATGTTTTAAAGTGCCATCGGGTACATTTGAAACCTTTAACAACTTGACTTAATAAATATTTTTAAAACAAACCAAGTATGGTTTTAGCAAGATAATTGAAAATGAAGATGTTTTCATCAAAACTCAAAAATTCTAAAGGGATTTTCAAAATGGTTTTCTCTGTGACATACCAAATTCGGTCGTAATGTTTGGGCCGGGTTCGGGGTGTTACAAATTGGTATCAGAGCCCCGTTCAAAGCTCGGCTGTGGGGGCCCAAGGCCCAAAATGTTTTGGTAAGCCTTGTGAAAATGGTTTTTGTTTTAGACAGCATGGCAGCGAGTCTCCGGCACCAATCCGCCCAGGTAAGTACTTCCGACTTTTGTATGAATTATTACTGGTAGAAGGGTAGGTATGGGACGTAGATAGCATGATAAACTTTAGGACTAGTTTACCCCAACAGAATACATAAGACTTTAAATGCTTAAGTAAACAAACCTACGATCAAGTCGTCGAGTTAGGGTGTGGTAACCCCTGTGCGCATGTCTAGGATTGGATCCGGAAGAGCTTGGTATTTAAGCAATCCTTGTGACTCACCTCCTCTTCGCGGGATTCCTACCTGGTGCGTAGCTTCGGTTCACCCTAACCAAGAGGACTCGGTCATAGGCCAAACACAATAAATAATACCCTGACTTTGGAAATTTACGAAAACACCCATGTAGGAAAAAGATGAAACTACCCCTGGGATGAGTGAATAAGTATGAAAGATATTAGGGAATGGATGTGCTCTTCTGTGTAAACTAGGATAGAGGACTTAAACCTTTGATTAATCGAAAGAATTTCTACTAAACTCTCTTTATAAAATTTTTTCGCGGATAACAAAGTGGAACAAGCACTAATCCATAAAAAATTTCTTAATCAGATTAAAGCGCGATAGTTAGAATGAGCTCTAGAGGACGTGGCAGTCGTGGACGCGGTAGGGGCAGGATGACCGTGTTAGAACCCGTTAGGTCGGGTCAAGGGTCAGAGAATGAGGTACCACCGCCACAACCACCCCTAACTTTTGGAGCTGAGGAGCAGGATCAGACTGGTGGTGAGGCAGTATCACAAGCTGTGTTGCGAGTCCTTGAGATGGTGGCTGGAGCTAGTGGAGGAATGGGAGCTCGGAAATCTATTCCCGAGCGACTCCGATCCAACGGAGCTGAGGTATTCCGGGGTGTATCGGGAGTGGCACCCAGTGCGGTGGAATATTGGTTAGAGTCAACTGAAAGGATCATGGATGATCTTGACTTGACAAATGAGGAGAAGCTGAAAGGAGCGGTGTCGCTTCTAAAGGAGGAGTCATATCAGTGGTGGCTCACGGTTCGGGATGGTGCTACGGCAGATGATCTTACTTGGGAGTATTTCAAAAGCGCTTATCGGAAGAAGAAGTATGTGGGCACCGGCTGCACCGATGCTCGGAGGAAAGCCTTTTGGGATTGGTACAAGGAAATAAGTCGAGATATCGAGTATGAGGCATAGTTCTTAAGGCTGAGTCGATATGCTAGAGGCATCGTGGCTACTGAACATGAACGGTGTGTCCGCTTTGAAGACGGACTTAGGGATGAATTAAGGTTGTTGATTGCTCCACAGCAGGAGCGTGAGTTTGCTGTTCTGGTAGAAAAGGCTAAGGTAGCCGAAGGGGTCAAGGAGTCCGTGAGACAGAACTATGACAAGAATAAGCAGAAAAGAGGCTTTGGGTCGTCTAGATCGAGTAGTAATGCACAGAAAAGGGCTAGGCAGAGTGGGCTGAATCAGACAGGGAGGCCCATGGCTGCTAATCAGAGACCGGCTCAGTGTAATCGCTGTGGGAGGTCACATTGGGGAGGTTGTTGGACCGGTGATAAGGGATGTTTTGAATGTGGATCATTGGATCACCGTGTAAGGAACTGTCCTCGGAAGTTAGCTAAGAATCAGCCAGAGGGTCAGAATCGTGCTCAGGTTAGAAATGTAGAACCACCACAGAGGGGTCGTGGTAATGGTAGAGGAGGTAATGGTTCTAATCGAGGTCGCGGAATTCCTGGAAGAGGGGCAGGCAACACAGAGGCAAGGCAGCCTGGTTTAGTCTATGCAGCAAGGCGTCGAGAGGAGGGAGACGCACTGGATGTCATAACCGATACGTTCCTAATTTTTAGTCTTCCATATGTTGCATTAATTGATGTGGGTTCGACACATTCATACGTTGCTAGTAGTGTGGTAGAGACTATGAACTTAGACTTTGAGAGGCGCTTCTAGGAGATGTGATAATTAGCCCTCTAGGTCACTCTGTAGTTGTGAACAAGCTATATAGAGATGTACCCCTAGAACTCCAAGGGTAGTAGTATTTTTGGTGATCCGATGGAGCCTATCGTTTGGGGAGTTCGATTTGATTCTTGGAATGGGTGGTTGGTTAAGTATCAAGCAAGGTTGGATGCTTATTTATTAAGCGCATGGTTCTGAAGATGGTGAGGGTGATGAAGTGGTCATGATAGGCAATAGAAAAGATTATCTATCTAACGTGGTATCTGCTTTGAAGGCTGAGAAAATGGTCAAGAAGGGTTGTGAGGCGTTTTTGGTTCGAATTTGTGCCTTGGAGGCTAAGGAGTCAACGATTGAGAAGGTCCGAAACGAGAGGGGAATTCAGCGATGTGTTTTCCGAGAAGAACTTCTTGGTCCGCCTCGGATCGGGAAGTTGAATTCGAGTATAGACTTGTTACCGGAGCGGCACCGTGTGTCTATAGCACCGTACCGAATGGCACCAAAGGAGTTGGTGGAGCTGAAGGCTCAAATTCAAGAGCTCTTGGATAGAGGGTTTATTCGACCAAGCATATCTCTGTGGGGAGCACCTATGTTGTTTGTCAAGAAGAAGGACGGTTCAATGCGGATGTGTATCGACTACCGTCAACTAAACAAGTTAACGATCAAAAACAAGTATCCTTTACCCTGGATCGATGACTTGTTTGACCAACTGAAAGGTGCATCGGTGTTTTCGAAGATAGATCTTAGGTCAGGTTATCATCAACTTAAGGTGAAGGAGGTTGATGTTCACAAGACGGTATTTCGTACTCGGTATGGGCATTACGAGTTTCTAGTGATGCCGTTTGGGTTGACCAATGCGCCGGCAGCATTCATGGATTTAATGAATAGGGTGTTTCAGCAGTACTTGGATCAATTTTTCGTGGTGTTTATAGAAGACATATTGGTTTACTCAAAGACGGAGGAGGAGCATGATAGGCATTTGCGTATAGTTCTACAAGTATTGAGGGAGAAGCAGTTATATGCCAAATTCAGTAAGTGCAAATTCTGGCTTAGGGAGGTGGCTTTCTTGGGTCACCTAGTGTCAGCTGAAGGGATTAGAGTGGACCCTCGTAAGGTTGAAGCGGTGTTGGATTGGAAACCGCCTAGGTCAGTGGCTGAAATTCGAAGTTTTCTGGGTCTGGCAGGGTACTATCGAAGGTTTGTGGAAGGGTTCTCTTTAATCGCAGCGCCGTTGACTAAGTTATTAAGAAAAGGAGTTCCATTTGTTTGGTCGGAGAAACAGCAAGAAAGTTTTGATAAGCTAAGGAAGATTCTGACGGAAGCTCGGTTACGAGTACGACTGAGGCGGGAAAATTGTTCACGGTTTATTGCGATGCATCCCATGCGATTTGGGATGTGTGTTGATGCTGAGGAAGGAAGGTAGTGGCCTATGCATCTGTCGGTTAAGACCGCATGAGGTTAACTATCCGACTCACGACTTAGAGTTAGCGGCAGTGGTCTTTGCTCTAAAGATATGGAGACATTACTTGTATGGGGAGAAGTCGATAGTCTACGGATCACAAAAGTCCGAGGTATCTTTTGACTCGTAAAGATTTAAACTTGAGGCAGCGTCGATGGATTGAGTGTTGAAGGACTATTTGTTCAATTGAGTACCATCCGGGCAAAGCTAACGTGGTGGCTGACGCGTTGAGCCGGAAGGTCGTGACGGACTTAAGAGTGATGTTTGCTCACCTCAGCCTATATGACGATGGAAGTCTATTGGCAGAGCTACAAATTAAGCCAACTTGGATTGAGGAGATTAAGGAAAAGCAATTGGTGGATGATAGTTTGAATGCAAAGAGGTTGCAAGTTCAAGATAGTGGGTTAGAAGGGTATAGTTTGACCGGTGATGGTGTACTATGTTTTCAAGGACGAGCATGTATGCCGAAGGATGTGGAGTTGAGACAAATAATTCTCCAAGATGCACATAGCAGTCCATACGCTATGCATCCCGGAGGAAGCAAGATGTATGGGGATTTGCGGAGCGATTTTGGTGGCTGTGGTTGAAGCGCGAGGTGGCTCGAGTTTGTGGGAAGGTGTCGGCGTGTCAACGAGTTAAGGCTGAACATCGGATTGCCATCGGGGTTACTTCAACCGGTGAAGATCCTCGGTGGAAATGGGAAAGGATCACTATGGATTTCGTCGGTGGGCTACCCTCACGCCCGGCAAGAAGGACACGATTGGGTGATTGTGGACCGTCGACTAAATCAGCTCACTTCATCCGGTGAGAGTGGATTACTCACTTGAAACTAGCTAAATTTGTATGTGTCGAGAGATAGTAAGGTTGCATGGAGTGCGGTATCAATCATCTCGGATAGGGATCCCGATTTACGTCAAGGTTACGGAAAGCATTGCATCAAGCTTTGGGTACACGATTGGATTTGATCTGACTTTCCATCCACGATCGATGGGCAATCGTAGAAAGGGTCATTCAGATTTTAGAGGATATGTTGAGAGGTTGTGTTTTGGATTTCGGTGGTAGTTAGGAGGAGTACCTACCGTTAGCAGAATTTGCTTATAACAATAGTTATCAAGCGAGTATCCAGATGGCACCATATGAAGCCTTTGTATGGACGAAAGTGCCGTGACTCGACATGTTGGACGAGTTAGGTGAGCGACAAGTTTTGGGTCGAGTTAGTGACAGAAGCGGAAGATAAGGTTAAGGTAATTCGAGCTCGTCTCAAGGAAGCGTCAGATAGATAGAAGTCTTATGCTGATCTTAAGCGTAAGGAAATGGAGTATGCGGTAGGAGATAAAGTATTCCTGAAAGTGTCACCTTGGAAGAAGGTATTGAGATTTGGGCGAAAAGGAAAGCTAAGCCCAAGGTTCATCGGGCCATATACAGTAGTGAAGCGAGTGGGACCGGTAGCTTATCAGCCCGAGCTGCCGGCAAAATTGAGTCAGATTCATGACGTCTTTCATGTGTCGATGCTGAGACGGTATCGATCAGATCCATCACACGTTGTGCCAGTCGCATAGATTGAGGTAAACTCAGACTTATCTTTCGAGGAAGAACCAGTTCAGATCCTAGATCGAGATGTCAAGGCTCTACGAAGGAAATCAGTACCTTTGGTGAAAGTGCTATGGCGAAACCATGGTGTAGAGGAAGCTACGTGGGAACCCGAGGATGTGATGCGGCAGCAATACCCCCACCTCTTCTGATCAGGTAATTTCGAGGACGAAATTATTCTAAGGGGGTAGAACTGTAACATCCTAAAATTAGGGTTATTTGTGATTGAATTATTTTTCTTGCGTTTGAATTGCTGTGATATTAATTGTGGTGTAGTAAGGCTTAATTAGGGGTCTTGAGTAGGCTCGGAATAGTGGGAAAATATTTTTATAAGCTTTAAAGGAAGGGAGCCTTAGCAAGTAGGGGTTACAAGGTTAAAAGAGGGAACTTTTGACACAGAAATGGCCTTGGAAAGGTGGCAAAAGGAAGGCCACCTAAGAGTTGGAGTTGACGCCACAGGGAGAGCAAGGGGAGCTTGTGTTCGAGTCGCAGAATACCCTCTTTTTGCTCTTAATTGGGACGGCATAGGGGGGAGAGAATTTCTCATTTCAAACTCTTTTGATAATAAGGATAATGAGGATATTATTTAGATATTAATTGGATTTTATTTTGATTAATTCCAAAAAGATGGCAAAGAGAAAATATAGGCATTTGAGTATTCAAATGATTTTGAATATTTTTAAACAATTGGCCAAGAGGAATTTTAGGTGATTGCCGAAATTTGAACTCCTTGATTGATAGGAGTGGACGGCAAAGATAGGGGGGAGAGTGCCAAAATCCTTCATTTGATTCCCAAACTCTCTCATCTTCCATCTTTTCTTTTTCTCTTTTCATTCTCTCTCAAACCGAAAATACCATTTGCCATCTACCTCTCTTATTCTTTTTGACCCTTAGCCGAAACACCTACCCTCTTTCCCTCTCTTTTTCTTCCTCATCTTCTCAAAAACGAAACCCCATCTCCCTTTTTCCCATTATTTTCTTCCTCTAGCCGAACCTACTCCCTACCACCTTGCCGAATTTCTTTCCTCTATTTGGGGTAGCCTTGGCCGAATATCAAAGCAAGGGTGATCCCTATTCAGTGTTTTCCAAATCGGTTTGGGTAGGTAAGTGTGTTAGCCGAATGGCTATTTCTTCCCTCTCTGTTCTTTGTCGACTTTTACAAAGGTAAGAGCTGGTTTCGGCAATTGTTGTTAAGGGTGCTAATCACATGTTGAAACAAATTTGTCATAGGGCCTTCGGGATTTGGAAGCGAGCAAGTGAGTCTATCATCTTTGATCGATCGGTTTTGGGGTAAGGTGGTAAGGATCTATTTTTATTTGGTATTCGATTAAGCCGAAGGCTATTAACTTAATGATTTCCGATTTAGGGAAGCAGAAGCACTTTGAGGGTGGTGGCTAGTATTCAAAGACGTTTTGGGTAAGGTTTCGGGTTCACAAGGAACCCTTTTCAATTGTTTTGGTTTGGCCGAATAGGCCATGGCACTAACCTTGTGGTTGCCGAATATAGGGACAAGAAAGCAAGGGTGGCCGATTGACTCTTTGGGGTTTAGAGTTAGCGTTTGAATTGTGTGTGTACATACACACTTTATAGCTAATTAACGTGCTAAGTATTTTGTGTATGCTAAATCTGATTTGTGTAGATATGGGATTTAATACCATAAAAGGTATGAGCAAGGATCGAGTAAGTCCTTGTTGTTATGATGCTTTTGGGAAGCATGACATATTTGGTATATGTGGTTATAGCTAATGGTAAACTCTATGTATGTTGCTAAATAAACCTATTAGCATGATTTACGTATATGCATGTAGTTGATTGATGTGGGTTGATGAGAGGAGGGGCGGTGATATTCGTGTCGAGCGGACACCAGTGGTTTGGTACCACATTGTGACTACGGTCACCAGAGGTTTGGCACTCCGGAGGTTTGGCACCTCATAGCGTCCTCGTCCCAAAGTGGCTTAGCACCACGATTGGGTTGGCCCCACGATTTACATTATGGGATTGACGCCGGTGATTTGGTATCACACGATGGGTTGGCCCCATCATTTGATTTGTGACTACGGTCACCAAAGTGGTTTGGCACCACAATATAACGGATTTTGTGACTATACGTCACCGGTGGTTTGGCACCACCGGTGGTTTGGTACCACACGGGTAGAGAAAGGTGTTTGGATGGCTAGGTTGGGTGCATGATTTAATGCATGTTAATTTGTTATAAATTGTGTATGTTGTTGCACTAAATTGGGAAGGGTTACACATTGAGTCTTGGTGACTCACCTTCTCCTTTAACATTTTTTTTGGGTGACTCGTAGATGGCGGTTGAGGAGCAGGTTGGACTCGAGGTGGCCATGCAGTGGGATTTGAATTTAATGAACTTGGATTTTAGTTACTTTATTTTTATTGTTGGTTTTGTTTTAATCAAGTTGTAATAAGGCCTCCTAGGATTATTTTTATTATCTTTAGATGTTTTGAATATTTTGTTTAAACTATTTAATAATATTAAAATGGGTGCACATGTTTTCTCAAATCAAACAGAAAATGTTTTAAAGTGCCATCGAGTACATTTGAAACCTGTAACAACTTGACTTAATAAATATTTTTAAAACAAACCAAGTATGGTTTTAGCAAGATAATTGAAAATGAAGATGTTTTCATCAAAACTCAAAAATTCTAAAGGGATTTTCAAAATGGTTTTCTCTGTGACATACCAAATTCAGTCGTAATGTTTGGGCCGGGTTTGGGGTGTTACAGTTATAACTGGTACTTTCATACTTTATGATACTTCTGTGATTGCATTGATAGACCCTGGTTCTACTCATTCGTATATATGTATGAATTTGGTAACCAGTAAGACTTTTCTTGTAGAGTCTACTGAATTTGTTATACAAGTATCGAGCCCCTTAGGTAAAAGTGTCCTGGTTGATAAGATATGCAAGAAATGTCCGTTAATGTTTCAAGATATATGTTTCCCTGCTGATCTGATGCTATTACCATTTAATAAGTTTGATATAATTCTGGGTATGGACTGGTTGACATTGCATGATGCTGTTGTGAACTGTAAAAGAAAGACTATTGATTTGAGTCGTCAAAATGGTGAAATAGTTCGTATTGAGTAGAATGATTTAAATGGATTGCCTGCTGTGATATCTGTGTTGAAAGCTCAGAGTTATATGAAAAAGGGTTACGAAGCTTATTTTTCTTATGTGATTGATTCAAAAGTATATGAAAAGAAAGTTGAATCAGTGCCAGTTGTTTGTGAGTTTTTTGATGTATTTCCTGAAGAATTGCCGGGATTGCCTCTGATACTTGAAGTTGAATTTGGTATTGATTTGTTGCCTAATACGACACCTATTTCGATAGCTCCGTATATAATGGCACAACAGAGTTGAAAGAGTTAAAGTCACAGTTGCAAGAGTTGACTAACAGAGGGTTCACTAGACCGAGTTTCTCACCTTGGGGTGCTCCCGTTCCGTTTGTGAAAAAGAAAGATGGCACGATGAGAATGTGCATTGACTACCGTCAGTTGAATAAAGTGACTATAAAGAATAAATATCTATTACCCGGGATTGATGATTTGTTTGATCAGTTAAAAGGAGCCACCGTATTTTCAAAGATAGATATGAGATTGGGTTACTATCAGTTGCGAGTAAAAGACTCAGACATTCCGAAAACTGCTTTCAGAACAAGGTAAAGGAATTATGAGTTTTTAGTTATGCCTTTCGGACTAACGAATGCTCCTGCTGTTTTTATGGATCTGATGAACAGAATTTTCAGACCATACCTAGATCGATTTGTTGTTGTATTCATAGACGACATTTTGATTTATTCACTGAATGAAACTAAACATGCTGAACATCTTAGAATCGTGTTGCAAACTCTTAGAGAAAAGTAATTTTATGCAAAATTCAGTAAATATGAATTCTGGTTGCATGAAGTCAGTTTTTTGGGACATATTGTATCGACCTCTGGAATACGAGTTGATCCGAGCAAGATTTCTGCTATTCTGGGTTGGAAACCTCCAAAGAATGTGTCTGAAGTTTGCAGTTTTCTGGGACTTACTGGTTATTACCGTAGATTCGTAAAAGGATTTTCGATGATAGCTACTCCGTTAACTAAATTGCTTCAGAAAGATGTGAGATTTGAATGGTCCAATAAATGTCAGAAAAGTTTTGATCAGTTGAAAACTCTGTTAACTGAAGCTCCAGTGTTAGTACAACCGGAATCGGGCAAAGAGTTTGTAATTTACAGTGATGCTTCGTTGGATGGTCTGGGATGTGTATTGATGCGGGAAGGCAAAATAATAGCTTATGCCTCGAGACAACTTAAGCCTCATGAGAAGAATTATCCAACACACGATCTTGAGTTAGCTATGATTGTGTTTGCATTAAAGATTTGGCGACATTATCCGTTTGGCGAGAAGTGCCACGTGTTTTCAGATCATAAAAGTTTGAAATATCTGATGACTCAGAAAGATTTGAATCTGCGACAGAGAAGATGGCTAGAACTGTTAAAAGACTACGAACTTGAAATAGATTATCATCCGGGTAAAGCTAATGTAGTTGCCGATGCATTAAGTCGAAAGTCACTGTGTGCATTACGTGCTATGAATGCTCAACTAGATCTGTCTGATGATTGTTCAGTGTTAGCAGAATTAAAAGCGAAACCATTGTTTTTACAACAGATATGTGATGCTCAGAAAGTTGATAATGAAATGTTAGAGAAACGAGCTCAGTGTGATTGCTTGAGATTCCGAGATCGAATCTGTGTTCCGAGAAATCAAGAGTTGATTCAGTTAATTTTGAATGAAGCACATAATAGTCGCCTATCTGTTCGTTTGGGAAGTACAAAGATGTATCGTGATCTGAAGCAACACTATTGGTGGTCTGGTATGAAACGAGATATCTCTGGTTTCGTATCAAAATGCTTAGTCTGTCCGCAAATGTTTTGCGATGTCAAAGTCTTAAAATTTATAATGAGAATGATCAAACCTGGAAACTAACTATGTCAACAATTTGAGGCAAGCGCACCTATTAAACATTAGTATAGTTAAGGCAAGACCGGAATGTCGAACCCAAAGAAACTAAAAGTACTAATACTAACTTTATTTTTATTATCTAGCCTAAAATAAAGGGAATTTGTTGTTTAATCTAAATTAACTAATTATTAAACTAAAGACTCTAAGACAAAGAAGAATGAATTTGGGGAAAATACTTGTGGGAAAAACCAATTGATTAAGACGATACCCAAGGAAGAATCTACCTAGACTTCACTTGTTGTCTAACTCTGAACCAGACGATTTATTCACTTGACTTGATCCGTAGGATTCCCTAATGTATATTAGACCCTCTCTCGAAGCGAATAACGTCTAACCATAGGTTGATTAATTGAAATCTCTTTCTAATTAAAACCCCTAGAATTGCATTAACTCGATCTATGGACTCCCATATTAGGTTTCACCCTAATCCGGCAAAATCTCGTCACCCTATCTCTAGGCATGCGATCAACTCCGCTTAACTATGCTAGATCTACTCTTAGGCAGGGACTTTTACTCGTCCACCTAAGCACATCAAACTTGAATTAATATCCGCGAAATATCAACACAAGAATTAAGAGCAAAGGATTAAGAGCACCAAATGACATAAAATAAGGGATAATTCATCCAAAACCATGCTAAATGTGGGATTAAAATATGTTACTTTTATGGTTTATCAAATACCCCCACACTTAAGCTTTTGGTTGTCCTCAAGCAAAATTCTCAACTCATAATTAAAACGAACTTCCTCGATTCATAATATTTATCAATAGTGTTTCATCAGAATTCAAAGATAATTTATACATGGATAATTCAACTCAAAGAGTCCTAAAGATTCAAACAGTCTAAGTCATACATTTTTGTAGCACAAAACATAGGTGTTTTCCCTCATCTAAATAATTACCTCTGATTCAAAATCGATAAGGATTGACATCCTCACTAAAGATTCACTCAAATCACTCGAAGTGTTTAAGGTTCAGGAAAAAGCACTCATAAGTCGAACATGAGAAGTTAATCCCATAGGCTTGCATGAAAATCAAATCTCCACCACTATAATATGAGATGATACACAAATCAAAAGGTCTTTGAAAAGGGTTGTAACGGGGCTTGGGTTAAAGGTGTGGATAAAGGTTGAATTAGAGGGTTAGAATTGAGATTGACCTGCCAAATTACCTAACCAGAAATAATGAACTGATAATAAATAATTACATCAATTGAAGACTTGAAATAATAATACTCTAATACGAGCTTCTTCTTCAATAATTGGAATTTAACGTATAAGGTCACCTAATCACAAAACTAATAATGAATATACTTAGATTTTTTATTAAGAACAAATCAAAAATACATCATAAATGGTGAATTTACTATCGAAATAAATAGGCAATCGATCAAATCAAATCTCGATATAAGGGTAGTCAAAAGGAATGGTGATAACAAAAAAAAACAAAGGGTTTTGGGTTAATATTAGCGGTTGAGTCAATAAAAAGGGTTGTTAGGATCAAAGGGGTTCACTAGGGGTTAATTGTGAAGGTAGGCTTTTAGTGGAGTAAGTAGGTTAAATCCTAGGTGCCTTCATCATCTCTGTATATCAAATCAAAGGTGTGGTCTCAACATGTATAATCGATGCAAGTTCTAGAATAACAAATCAATGTTGACACACTCATAATTAATAAAGTGAGCAAGAAAAAGAATATATGCTCTATAATGCTCAAAATCTCACAGAAATTATGGGTATTTTGATGTCAACCTCGCAAATTTTAAACTTCAAAGTAATATTCAAATTCAGGTGGACAACCTAAAAAAAAATTTATTCTGAAAAATAGACTTATCATGCTTGACTCTATAGTATCTTAAAGTTTAAATTATCAATGCACAATTATCAATGACTTAATCCAAAACATATCAATAAAAATCATAAATCATAGGAAATTTCATTCTAATGGTAATATGAGAAAATTACTTAAGAAACAAGATATAATTCAGGATTTATATGGTTGACACCTCTTCTTACTTGAGAACAAGAACTAACTCAGGGGTTTGAGAATAATGAAAAAAGTTAGGCACTTTTTAGGTTGTTCACCCCTCCACACTTAAGATGTACATTGCCCTCAATGTACAAAGATAGATATAGTATAGAAAATCAAAAGATAGGGTTAGAGGTGAAACTCCTTGAATTTTTTATGGGGTCACAATATTCGTGCTGCGTTGGAGGAAGACATTTCTGTAGGGGTGGATATTAGGGTCGTTGTGGCATGATTCCCAAGTAGCCTGAAAAACCTAAAACTAAGAAACTAAAATAAAATAAAATAAATTAAGCAGAAGAGAAGTAAAGATAAGGAAAATAAATGAGAAGAGTAAAGAAGAAGAAGAATTACATGGTCTCAAAGACCCTTGGCTTGTCGAATATATGAAGCGGCCGGCATGAACATATGTAGATCGGTCTCCCACAGGGAGACTGTGCGTGGATCCTTCCGCCTCTTCGACACAGATGTGGTGTGGCTCGATGGTTGGGGAAAATATTAGAGAAGGAAACTAGGAAAGAGGTCTGAGAGAGAAAAGGAAAGGAAAATGGGATGGAAGGGATGGGGGTGGGTGTTTTAAATAGAAATTTCAAGTTTGGTACGTTCCCACGCCTGTGTACCATGGGCGTGTTGAGTCACACGGCCGCATCGCACAGCCGTGTTGTGCTATGTTCGTTTCTCCCACGCCCATGTTCAGGTCACCCCGCCCGTGTGTGATCTAACAGTGTCGACCACGGCCGTATCGCACGACCGTGGTGTTTAGTCGGAGCCCGTGTGACTTCTCTTAGTGTCGGCCACAGCCATATCACACGGCTGTGGAAATTTATAGTCGTCCGTGATCTGGGAATCTTTCGTCATTGGCTCGTACTACCTCTGCTATGTCAGTACGGGAGTCCGTAGTATCCACACGGCCACGGCCACGACCGTGTGTAAGGCCGTGTGGTCTGGAAATATGCACTTTGGTTAGTTTAAAATTAAATGCTGAAAAGGAAAAATAAAAGTAAAAATGTAAAAATTAATGGAGTTAGTACTCGGGTTGCCTCCCGAGAAGCGCTCGTTTAAAGTCTTAAGCTAGACTTACCTCTCATTCGCCCAATCATGGTGGTTTGAAAAGTTAAACATCCTTCCTCATGCTATCTGTCTTATAATCAGTGTATAATTTAAGTCGAGTAGCGTTTATTCTAAAAGTGCCAAATATAGGATTACTTACCTCGACTGTTTCGTATGGGAAAACATTTATTACCTTAAAAGGATTTCTTTGTTTGTATTAGGGTCAGGAGGAGATATTCGAGGGTCCGCTTTATCTATCAATACCTGATCTCCAATTTTGAACTTGTCTGCTTCGTAGAGTAGCTTTGGTTCTGCTTCGTATATTGATAAACCGTAAAAGTAACATATTTTAATCCCACATTTAGCATACTTTTGGATGATTTATCCCTTGATTTATGTAAAAAGGTGCTCTTAATCCTTTCTTTTCATGTTTTATACTCAGGAAAGCACCGGAGGATGGAAAGAACGAGAAACGGGCTCAAAACGGACCAAATTGGGCCAAAGTGAAAATCGACACGGCCTAGACTTGAGCTAACACGGCTGTGTCTCCTTGATAGACTAGAACACAGCCTGATCACGATTTACATGGGCATGCCACCTCATTAAAAGTCCGAACACGGCCTAAAGACAATTCACACGGGCGTGTGCCATGGCCGTGTCCCTGTCGTGGAGAAGAGCAATTTCACTCGGAAAAGGATACTAAGGGGCAAAGAAACCTATTTCAAAAGCCTATATAAACACCCTAAGTATAACCTAGAAGAGGGCGGTGAGCTAGGCCAAGGAGCCGAGCCAAAAAGGTCAGATTTGTTGGAAACACTCGAAGATAGCCAGTTGATCCATCTCAAGAAGCCGGAATTCTACTCAAGACGGCGGATCTCTCCTTCAATTCCTTCAGGGGTTTTAGGGATTTCTTATTTTTTTTTATCTTTTCTTCCGAGATGTTTTCTTTTATTATTATGAACTAAACCCTTGAGATACACAGAAGGGGATGAAACTTAGATGAATCTTGTTATCGTTTGCTAAACTATATGATAAATACTTGATTTGTTCTTAATTATGTGTTCTTAATTCTTGTGTTAATATTTCTGGGATATTGATTCAAGTTTGATGTGCTTAGGTGGAGGAGAAAAAGTCCCTGCTTAAGAGTAGATCTAGCATAATTAAGCGGAGTTGATCGCGTGCCTAGAGATAGGGTGACGAGATTTTGCTGGATTAGGGTGAAACCTAATATGGGAGTCCATAGATCGAGTTAATGCAATTCTAGGGGTTTTGAATTAGAAAGAGATTTCAATTAATCAACCTAGGGTTAGACGTTATTCGCTTCGAGAGAGGGTTTAATATACATTAGAGAGTCTTACGGATCAAGTCAAGTGAATAAATCGTCTGGTTCAGAGTTAGATAACAAGTGAAGTCTAGGTGGATTCTTCCTAAGGGTATCGTCTTAATCAACTGAGTTTTTTCAACAGTATTTCCCCAATTCATTCTTTTTGTCTTTGCGTCTTTAGCTTAGTAGTTAGTTAAATTTAGATTAAATAACAACTTCACTTATTTTAGGCTAGATAATAAAAAGAAAGTTAGTATTAGTACTTTTGGTTCCTTTGGGTTCGACAACCCGGTCTTGCCTAAGCTATACTACTATTCGATAGGTGCACTTGCCTCAATCGTTGTTATAGTTAGTTCCAGGTTCAATCATTATAAATTTAAAACTCCGAAACCAACGATCAAGTTTTTGGCGCCGTTGCCGTGGAACTAAAATATTAAGAAAGCTCTATTTTTATTACTTTAGCCATTTTTTCCGCAATTTACTTTTACTTTTATTTTTATTTTTGTTTTGTTTTTAACTTTGCTAAATTTTCTTTGTTTCTTTTCCTAGCAGGTACCTCTAGTTTATGACTCGAAGGAACCCGAGAGGACCACTAGTATACGACAGTGATATTGAAGCTACCGCTCACAGGAATCGCAGAGAAATTAGGCGAGCCCTAAATTACGAGAAAAAGAAGCGAAGGCGAGATCCAATCCCTTTGAAGGGATGGACGAGAATAATCCACCACCACAAGATGTGGCGGAAAATAATGCTCCGTGTACTATGTATGATTATGGTAAACCTCATTTAACAGGAGCACAATCAAGTATTGTTAGGCCTGCTATATCTGCTAATAATTTTGAATTAAAGCCTAACACTATACAAATGATTCAATAATTTGTTCAATTTGATGGTTTACAGGACGAAGACCCAAATACTCATATAGCTAATTTTTAGAGTTCGTAATACCTTCAAAATAAATGGCGTTTCGATGATGCCATCCGTCTTCTGTTATTTCCCTTTTCATTAAGGAATAAAGCCAAACAGTTGGTTAAAAATCGTTACACAGGGTCAATCACTACATGGGATCAAATAACCAGAAAATTTTTATTAAAATATTTCCCATCGGCCAAAACGGCCAAATTACGGAATGATATCTCTTCTTTTGTGCAGATGGATTTAGAGACATTATACGACGCATGGGAGAGATACAAGGATCTCTTGAGAAGGTGTCCGCACCATGGTTTACCCTTGTGGCTCCAAGTCCAAACTTTCTATAACGGTGTAAACCCCTCAACGAGGCAACTAATTGATTCAGCCGCCGGTGGAACCCTGAACAACAGAACTCATGAAGTAGCCTACGAGTTTATTGAAGAGATGTCACTGAATAACTATCAATGGCAGGTTACAAGGACAAAACCAATAAAATCAGCCAGAGTTTTCAACCTCGACGCAGTAACCATGCTATCAAAACAGGTATAGATGATGAATAAAAAGCTTGATAGTTTGTGTTCTTCACAGGTACATCCAGTAATGCAGTGCGACGCAAGTGGAACTGTGGCGACTCTTGAGTACCCACCCTACCAATGGGGCACAGAGAGCGAACAGATGAACTATATAGGTAACAATTTCAAACCTAATAATAATCCTTATAGTAATAATTATAATCCAGGTTGGAGGAACCACCCAAATTTTTCATGGGGAGATCAAGGAAATCAAGGAAATCAAAGACAACAACCTCCTCAAAGTTTCCAAAATCAGCCCTATCCACAGGAAAAGAGGTCGAACCTTGAAGAGATGCTGACAAAATTCATGGCAGCCACAGATAACCGTCTCCAAGACACTGAAACCACCCTTAAGAATCAACAGGCATCATTTAAGGGGATCGAAAGTCAAGTTGGGGAACTTACTAAGACCGTTGGACAACTTGCAAAGATAATTTCCGAACGACCGCAAGGGCGTCTACTAAGCAACACTGAGATTAACCCAAAGGAGCAAATCCAAGCTATCACAGCTCATGATAGTATAGGGTTAGATGAACCCAATCCAATACAAGAAAACGAGGTAGAGAAAGGTAAAGTTGAGGTAACACAAGAAAAGCCAAAACCGGTAATCAAATAGTACCAACCTCGCATTCCTTATCCCGAAGCGATGAAGAGAGACGATACAGAGGAACAGTTCGGCAAGTTTCTTAAACTTTTAACGAAATTACATATTAACTTACCGCTACTTGAAGCCCTTTCGCAGATGCCAGATTCTAGAAAATTTTTAAAAGAGCTTTTGACGAACAAGCGAAGGATAGACGAGGCATCACACGTGGAACTAAACGCAATGTGCTCAGTAATCTTGCAAAATAAACTACCATAGAAATTAAAAGATCCAGGAAGTTTTACGATTCCATGT
The DNA here is from genome assembly GCA_025698515.1 of Gossypium sturtianum. NCBI lineage: Eukaryota > Viridiplantae > Streptophyta > Magnoliopsida > Malvales > Malvaceae > Gossypium > Gossypium sturtianum. Next base: position 72,699,078 of record CM046947.1, on the reverse strand, counting down.
TTAATTGGTAGTTTACCTATTGATAACACGTTAGCTGATTTAGGGGCAAGCATAAATGTCATGCCTTATAAATTGTTTAAACAACTAGGTCTACGGAAACCCAAACAAACTAGGATGAGCATCCAACTAGCTGATAAAACTGTTAGAATTCCTAGGGGTATTATCGAAGATGTTCTTGTAAAAATTGATAAATTCGTTTTCCCAGTAGATTTTGTTGTCTTAGACATGGATGGGGATAATTCGATTCCCTTAATTTTAGGAAGACCCTTTTTAGCAAATGCTAGAACAAAAATTGATGTTGGTATAGGAGAACTCATACTTCGTGTAGGTGACGAATCAATCAGTTTACAAGCTCTTGACTCTGCCAGGACAACAATTGATGAAGGTGAGAAAGTAAATTCAGTTGATAACCAAGTTGTTCAACTTTCACCACAGGAAACACCACAAGGTTACAAACCTGAGCCGAATCATGGACCCCATGACAACAAAGAAGAATTACATAAGGAACGAAGCCTTAGGGTCGACAAATTAGAAGAGTGGAAAACACAATTCAAAGAAGAACCGGAACCGCACGAAGTAAAACCGAAGGAGCCCCCAGAAGAGCTCATAGGAACAACAAACCACTTCAAAATAGGAGACCAGGTACTGTTATATACAGTAGATCCTCGCGTCATCACATCAGACTTGAACACAAACGAAGAAATTCCTCTTGAGGTACACGATATTTTCCCATACGGAACAGTCGAGGTAAGTAATCCTATTTTTGGTACTTTCAATATAAACGCTTCTCGACTTAAACTTTATCAAGGAAATAGAACTGATAGCATGAGGGAAGATATTCAAATTTTTAAACCACCCTGATTTTTACGAATACGAGGAAAGTCTAGCTTAAGACTTTAAACGAGCGCTTCTCGGGAGGCAACCCGAGCACTAACCCTAATTACTTTCGTATTTATTTTCATTTTATTTTGTTCTCTTCTCTTAGTCTTAAACACCTAGTTTTAAACTAACCAAAAGTGTAGATTTCCAGCCCACACGGCCGTGGCCGTGGCCGTGTGGAGGTACAGAATCTCCATACTGACAATGGCAGAAGAGGTACAAGTCAGAAAGAATCAAATATTCAAGTCACGGACTCCAACCACCACCCCACGGGCACCGACAAAACGCCACGGCCGTGGACGACACTGACTTATCACCAACGGGCGTGGCAATCTGTAAAATGGGTGTGGGTGAACCAACACGCCTAGACACACGGCCGTGCGAGGCGACCGTGTGAATCAACACACACACGGTACACGGGCGTGGGAAAGTGTCAGACCCCAAAACTCCATTTAAAATCACCCCTTCTCCTTTTTCTCACCTACTTTCCACCTCTTTTCTTCCTCCCCTTTATCAGATTTCTCCCCTCCCTTCTCTATACTCTTGAGCTACACCAAAACCATGTCAAAGAAGCGAAAGAAGCCAAGCACAGTCTCCTCATGGAGACCAATCTATATAAGTTCATGCCGGCCACTTCAATCATTCGACAAGCCAAGGACATTTAAGGCCATTTAGTTTTTACTTCGTTTTTCTCTTTTGCTTCAATTTCCTTATCTTTACTTCTCTTCTGCTTAACTTAGTTTATTTTATCTTAGTTTTTTAATTGTAGGTTCTACAGGCTGCTTGGGAATCACACCACGACCACCACCATATCCATAGCCTTAGAAATCACGCCCATCTCATGAACCATCCAACAATAAGGACTCTACGGTCCATTTATCTAATCTTTTCTTTTAATTCTATTGTATTTTTTATTTTTCTTCACTTTAGCTAGCTTTTCTTTAAGTATTTAATTAGTATAGTTTTAATTATTATTATTATATCCTGGCTAATCCTCCATGAGCTACCCGATTTCTTCATCTAGCGTAGGATCGTCAACAAAAGAACGACCCCTCCAACTTATCTTTCACCTCCAATTCAAGGATCTCATCCATAATTTAGGGAGTTTCACCTCTCTCCATATCTTTTCAATTTATACTTAATTGTCTATATATATATATATCTTTGTACATTTAGGGCAATGTACATCTTAAGTGTGGGGGGGTGAACAACCTAAAAAGGTGCCTAACTTTTTTTCATTATTCTCAAATTCCTGAAATTAGGTGCCAAACTTTTTGCATTATTCTCAAATCCCTGAATTATGCCTTGTCTTAAAGTAAATTTCTCATATTATCATTAGAATGAAATTCCCATGACTTATGATCTTTATTGATATTTTTTAGATTAAGTCATTGTTAATTGTGCATTGATAATTAAATTCTAAGATACTAGATAATCAAGCATGATATGTCTAGTTTTTTTTTCGAAATTAAAATTTTTCTAGGTTGTCTACCTGAATTTAAATATTACTTTGAAGTTTGAAATTTACGAGGATGACATAAAAATACCCATAATTTTTGTGAGATTTTGAGCCTTATAGAGCATATATTCTTTTTCTTGCTTACTTTCTGATTATGAGTGTGTCAACATTGATTAGTTATTCTAGAACTTGCCTCGATTATACATGTTGAGACCACATCTTTGATTTGATATACAGAAATGATAAAGGCACCTAGGATTTAACCCACTTACTCCATAAAAGCCTACCTTCATAATTAACCACTAGTGAACCCCTTTGATCCTAACAACCCTTTTTATTGACTCACCCACTAATATTAACCCAAAACCCTTTGTATTTGTTATCACCATTTTTCTTGACTACCCTTTTTTGTCGAGATTTGATTTGATCAGTTGCCTAACTATGTTCTTTATTTCAGTTGTTAAAGTTCTTTATTATTACTTGATCTTTAAAAAAAACATCAAAGTATATTCAGTATTAGTATGATGAAAAGCGAGCTTGTACAGTTAAAGTCTATTTATTGAAGAAGAAGCTCGTATTATTAGTTTCAAAGTTTCAATTCATGTAATTATTTATTTTTTAGTTTGTTGTTTCTAGTTAGGTAATTTTTCAGGTCGATCTCGATTCTAACCCTCTAATTCAGCCTTTATCCACACCTTAACCCAAGCCCCGTTACAACCCTTTCAAAGACCTTTTGATTTGTGCATCATCTCATATTACGGTGGTGGAGATTCGATTTTCATGCAAGCCTATGGGATTAACTTTTCGAGTTTGACATTTGAGTGCTTAATCTTTGAACCTTAAACACTTGAGTGATTTGAGTGAATCTTTTGTGAGGATGTCAATCCTTATAGGTTTTGGATCAGAGGTAATTATTTAGATGAGGGGAAACACCTATATTTTGTGCTACAAATGTATGACTTATATTGTTTGAATCTTTAGGACTCTTTGAGTTAAATTATCCACGTATAAATTATCTATGAATTATGATGAGATATTGTTGATAGGAATATTGAATCATGGAAAGTTCGTTTTAATTGTAAGTTGAGAATTTTGCTTGAGGACAAGCAAAAGCTTAAGTGTGGGGGTATGTGATAAACCGTAAAAGTAACGTATTTTAATCCCACATTTAGCATACTTTTGGATGATTTATCCCTTGATTTATGTAAAAAGGTGCTCTTAATCCTTTCTTTTCATGTTTTATACTCAGGAAAGTTTCGGAGGATGGAAAGAACGAGAAACGGGCTCAAAACGGACCAAATTGGGCCAAAGTAAAAATCAACACGGCCTGGAGTTGAGCCAACACGATCGTGTCTCCTTGATAGACTAGAACACGGCCTGATCACGATTTACACGGGTGTGTCACCTTATTAAAAGTCCGAACACGGCCTAAAGACGATTCACACGGGTGTGTGCCATGGCTGTGTCCCTGTCGTGGAGAAGAGCAATTTCACTCGAAAAAGGATACTTATGGGCAAAGAAACCTATTTCAAAAGCCTATATAAGCACCCTAAGTATAACCTAGAAGAGGGCGGTGAGCTAGGCCAAGGAGCCGAGCCGAAAAGGTCAGATTTGTGGGAAACACTCGAAGATAGCCAGTTGATCCATCTCAAGAAGCCAGAATTCTACTCAAGATGGCGGATCTCTCCTTCAATTCTTTCAGGGGGTTTTAGGGATTTCTTATGTTTTGTTTTATCTTTTCTTTCGAGATGTTTTCTTTTATTATTATGAACTAAACCCTTGAGATACGAAGGGGATGAAACTTAGATGAATCTTGTTATCGTTTCTTTGAACTATATGATAAATACTTGATTTGTTCTTAATTATGTGTTCTTAATTCTTGTGTTAATATTTCCAGGATATTGATTCAAGTTTAATGTGCTTAGGTGGAGGAGCAAAAGTCCCTGCTTAAGAGTAGATCTAGAATAATTAAGCGGAGTTGATCGCGCGCCTAGAGATAGGGTGACGAGATTTTGCCGGATTAGGGTGAAACCTAATATGGGAGTCCATAGATCGAGTTAATGTAATTCTAAGGGTTTTAATTAGAAAGAGATTTCAATTAATCAATCTAGTGTTAGACGTTATTCACTTCGAGAGAGGGTTTAATATACATTAGGGAGTCTTACGGATCAAGTCAAGTGAATAAATCGTCTGGTGCAGAGTTAGATAACAAGTGAAGTCTAGGTGGATTCTTCCTAAGGGTATCGTCTTAATCAACTGAGTTTTTTCAATAGTATTTTTCCAATTCATTCTTTTTGTCTTTGCGTCTTTAGCTTAGTAGTTAGTTAAATTTAGATTAAATAACAACTTCACTTATTTTAGGCTAGATAATAAAAAGAAAGTTAGTATTAGTACTTTTGGTTCCTTTGGGTTCGACAATCCGGTCTTGCCTAAGCTATACTATTGTTCGATAGGTGCACTTGCCTCAATCGTTGTTATAGTTAGTTCCAGGTTCGATCATTATAAATTTAAAACTCCGAAACCAACGATTATATATCCCTAATTTTTCCTTGAAATGCGTCTTCCACTCGTCTAGATCATCGATCTGAATCCTTCGTTCCTCATGAGTTATTTCTTTGTTGGCACGGGGTATAGGATCGGGTTCAGTTGTGTTCTTTTGTGGTGCTTCCTGAAAAGAAGGGTTAATCGAATGGTTATCTATAGAATTTATTTTCTCACCTTGATTACTCGATGTTCTAGCCGAATCGAGAGCTTGAAGTGTGACTGTCTCATTACCTATACGAAGTATGAGTTCTCCTGCATCAATATCAATTTTAGCTCTAGCAGTTGCTAAAAATGGTCTTCCTAAGATTAAGGGGATACTATTGTCCTCATCCATGTCTAATACGACAAAGTCTACTGGGAATACGAATTTTTCAACTTTTACGAGTACATCTTCAATTATACCCCTAGGAATTCTAACAGTTTTATTAGCTAATTGAATGCTCATCCTAGTTTGTTTGGGTTTCCCTAGACCTAGTTGTTTAAACATTTTATAAGGCATGACATTTATGCTTGCCCCTAAATCAGCTAACGCATTGTCAATAGATAAACTACCAATTAAGCATGGAATTGTAAAACTCCTTGGATCTTTTAATTTTCGTTGTAGTATATTTTACAATACTGTCGAGCACATTGCGTTTAGTTCCACATGTGATGCCTCGTCTATCCTTTGCTTTTTCGTCAACAGCTCTTTTAAAAATTTTCTAGAATCTGGCATCTGCGAAAGAGTTTCAAGTAACGGTAAGTTAATATGTAATTTCTTTAAAAGTTTAAGGAACTTACCAAACTGTTCCTCTGTGTCGTCTCTCCTTAATGCTTCGGGATATGGTATGCGAGGTTGGTACTCTTTAATTATCGGTTTTGGCTTATTATTACTTACCTCAACCTTACCTTCTTCGACCACATTCTCTTGCCTTGAATTGGGCTCGTCTAACCCTTCACTTTCTTGAGCTGTTATGGCTTGGATTTGCTCCTTTGGGTTAGTCTCAGTGTTGCTTGGTAATCTTCCTTGTGGTCTTTCAGCGATCACCTCAGGTAGTTGCCCTAACTGATTCTTGAGTTCCTTTGTCGATGCGTCAAATTTTGTTTCCATATTCTGGATACGTGTTTCTGTGGCTGCTATGAATTTTGTCAGCATCCCCTCGAGGTTGGGCTTCTTTTCCTGTGGGTAGGGCTGTTGTTGGAAGTTTTATTGTCTTTGGTTACCTTGACCACCCCATGAGAAATTGAGGTGGTTCTTCCAACCTGGATTATAAGTATTACTATAAGGGTTATTGTTAGATCAGAAATTATTACCCATATAGTTCATTTGTTAGCTTTCCATGCCCTGTCCGTAGGGTGGGTACTCAAGATTCGCCACGCCTCCACTTGTGTCGCACTGCATAACTGGTTGTACCTGCGAGGAACCATATACACCATCAATGTTTTTATGTAACATCTCTACCTGATTTGATATCATGGTTACTGTGTCGAGGTTATAAACTCCGGCTGCTTTTGTTGCCTTGTCCTTGTGACTTGCCACTGATAGTTATTTAGTGACAACTCTTCTATAAACTCGTAAGCTGCTTTAGGAGTTTTGTTATTCAGAGTTCCACCGGCGGCTGAATCGGTTAATTGCCTTGTTGAAGGGTTAACACCGTTGTAAAAAGTTTGGACCTGTAGCCACAAGGGTAATCCATAGTGTGGACACCTTCTCAGAAAATCTTTGTATCTCTCCCATGCGTCGTAGAGTGTCTCTAAATCCATCTACACAAAAGAAGAGATATCATTCCTTAATTTGGCCGTTTTGGCCTGCGGAAAATATTTTAATAAAATTTTTTCGGTCATTTGATCCCATGTAGTGATTGACCCTCGTGGAAGAGAATGCAACCACTATTTGGCTTTATTCCTCAAAGAGAAGGGAAATAAGCGAAGACGGATGGCATCGTCAGTAACACCATTTATCTTGAAAGTATCGCAAAATTCTAGAAAATTTGCTAAATGTGTGTTAGGATCCTCATCCTGCAAACCATCTAACTGAACAAACTGTTGTATCATCTGTATAGTGTTAGGTTTCAATTCGAAATTATTTGCAGCAATAGTAAGTCTAACAATACTAGATTCAGTACCAACTAAACTAGGCTTAGCATAATTATACATAGTTCGGGGAGCCTTACTTTCGGCCATCTCTAGAGGTGGCGAATTGTTCTCAGCCATGTCTTCGGTGGTATTAACTTCATCTTCTTTCTCTTCTTGTATGTAGTTTAGGCTTCGCCTTATCTCTCTACGATCTCTGCGAGTAGTACTTTCAATTTCACAATCGTAAAGTAGAGGTCCTGTCGGGTTCCTTCTAGTCATAAACTAGAGGTACCTGAAAGGAGAAAACAATAAAAGAAGAAAAATTAGCAAAGTTAAAAATAAAATAAGAAATAAAAGTAAATTGCAAAAAATAAATATGGCTAAAGTAATAAAAATAGAGCGTTCTTAATATTTTAGTTCCCCGGGAACGGCGCCAAAAACTTGATCGTTGTGTTTTGTGATATCAAAGTCTTAAAATTTATAATGAGAATGATCGAACCTAGAAACTAACTATGACAACGATTTGAGGCAAGCGCACCTATCGAACAGTAGTATAGTTAAGGCAAGACTGAAATGTCGAAACCAAAGGAACTAAAAGTACTAATACTAACTTTATTTTTATTATCTAGCCAAAAATATAGGGAATTTGTTGTTTAATCTAAATTAACTAATTATTAAACTAAAGACTCTAAGACAAAGAAGAATGAATTTGGGGAAAATACTTGTGGGAAAAACCAATTGATTAAGACGATACCCAAGGAAGAATCTACCTAGACTTCACTTGTTATCTAACCCTGAACCAGACAATTTATTCATTTGACTTGATCCGTAGGATTCCCTAATGTATATTAGACCCTCTCTCGAAGCGAATAACGTCTAACCCTAGGTTGATTAATTGAAATCTCTTTCTAATTAAAACCCCTAGAATTGCATTAACTCGACCTATGGACTCCCATATTAGGTTTCACCCTAATCCAGCAAAATCTCGTCACCCTATCTCTAGGCGTACGATCAACTCCGCTTAACTATGCTAGATCTACACTTAGGCGGGGACTTTTGCTCCTCCACCTAAGCACATCAAACTTGAATTAATATCCGCGAAATATCAACACAAGAATTAAGAACACATAATTAAGAACAAGTCAAATATTTATCATATAGTTTAGCAAACGATAACAAGATACATCTAAGTTTCATCCCCCTCAGGTATCTGAGGGTTTAGTTCATAACAATAAAAGAAAAAATCTCAGAAGGAAATATAAAACAAAACATAAGAAATCCCAAAAACCCCCTGAAGGAATTGAAGAGGAGATCCTCCGTCTTGAGTATGATTCTGGCTTCTTGAGATGGATCAACTGGCTATCTTCGAGTGAATCCCCACAAATCTACCTTCTCTGGCCTAGCAAGATGCCCCCTGACAAAAGCCTTGGGCTCCCTCTTTTAGGTCATACTTAGGGTGTTTATATAGGCTTTGGAATGTGTTTCTTTGCCCCTAAGTATCCTAATCTAAGTGAAATTTCTCTTTGTCATGATAGGGGCACGGCCATGGTGCACGCCCGTGTGAATCGTGGCCAGGCCGTGTTCGAGGCTGCTGGAGGAGCACGGCCGTGTGGTCTTGGGCCCAGGCCGTGTCAATTTCGTGATATGGCCTATTTGGCCCGTTTTAAGCCCGTTTCTTGTTCTTTTAATCCTCCGGTGCTTCCCTGAGTATAAAACATGAAAACAAAGGATTAAGAGCACTAAATGACATAAAATAAGGGATAATTCATCCAAAAGCATGCTAAATGTGGGATTAAAATATGTTACTTTTACGATTTATCAGCAAGTAAAAGCAGAACATCATGTTCCATCTGGTTTGTTACAACTGATTCTGATTCCGGAGTGGAAATGGGATAGAGGGACGATGGATTTTGTTTCTGGATTGCCTCTGACTCTGAGAAAGAAAGATGCGATTTGGGTCGTAGTTGATCGTTTGAAGAAATCTACCCATTTTATTCCGGTACGATCTGATTACTCACTTGATAGATTAGCTGAACTTTACATTTCTGAGATTGTGAGACTGCATGGGGTGCCACTATCCATTGTGTCAGATAGAGATCCGAGGTTTACATCACGATTCTAGAAGAAAATACAAGAAGCTTTAGGCACGAAATTGCATTTTAGTACAGCTTTTCACCCGTAAATGGATGGTCAATTCGAGCGGATCATTCAGATTCTTGAGGATATGTTGAGATGCTGCATTCTTGAATTTAACGGTACGTGGGAATAGTACTTACCACTGATTGAATTTGCATATAATAACAGTTTTCAGTCAAGCATCAAAATGGCACCTTATGAAGCTTTGTACGGACGTAAATGTCGTACACCTCTGTATTGGACCGAACTCAATGAAAATAAGCTACACGGGGTTGATTTGATAAAAGATACTGAACAGAAAGTAAAAGTGACCCGTGACAGTTTGAAAGAAGCGTCTGATCGTCAGAAATCCTATGCAGATTTCAAACGTAAAGATATTGAATTTGAGATCGGTGACAAAGTGTTTTTGAAAGTATCTCCGTGGAAGAAAGTACTCTGATTCAGACGTAAAGGCAAGTTGAGTCCGAGATTCATCGGACCGTATGAGATTATTGAGCAAGTTGGGCCAGTTACGTATAGATTGTTGTTGCCATCTGAGCTTGAAAAGATACACAATGTATTTCATGTTTCGATGCTCCGTAGATACCGATCCGATCCTTTACATGTGATTACTCCTTCCGAAATTGAAATCCGATCTGATATGACCTACGAAGAAGAGCCAATCCGTATCTTAGCTCGTGAAGTGAAAAAATTGAGAAATAAGAAAATTCTGTTAGTAAAAGTATTGTGGCATCGACACGGAATTGAAGAGGCTACGTGGGAGCCTGAAGATTCAATGAAACAGCGATATTCGAATCTTTTTAATGGTAAGATTTTCGGGGACGAAAATCCCTAAGGGGGAAGAATTGTAACAGTCTGGTTTATACCCTAGTCGGAACAGTGGTTTTGGGACCACAAATCCGAGTCTGACTATTATTTTAATACTATTTTTTGTGTTTATTGTGTGCGATTAAGCATGTGCTAAAGTTCCGTGACTTAATTTTTCTGTCTGTGTGCTTAATTTGAGAAAATGATTAAATTGCATTAAATGCAAAACTAGCATGATATTTGTAAAGGTTCCTATTGATGTGGCTTTTAAATATGGAGGGTCTTATGTGGCAATTAAGCCAAAACTATGGATAGTGGACGGCTATGGTGAAGAATGACCTTGAATTTCATGTTTTATACATTTAGCATTAAAGGTTAATTTTGTACATTGATAATTATGTTTAATTAATAAACTAAAAACATGAAATGTCTATCTTCATCTTCATTTTTACCACCGAATATTTAAAGAAAAGAAAAGAACTTAAGCTTTGAAGCATTCGGCCTTTGTCTTACTTGATTGAGGTATGAGTTTTGTTCGGTTTTCGATAATTTCTATGTTTTTTGTAATCGTTGCTTCGTATACTTTGAAACCCATGTCTCAATTTTATGAATTGATGATTATTTTATAAAGTGCCATAGATGAACATATGAATTTTGTGATGTTTAATAGTGATATATGAAAGCTACATGTTAGATGGACATATTTTGTTCTTGAATTTTTGATGAATTTAGCTAATTAGGGCTAAATTGAGAAAATAACATTATAGAGGACGAAATTGTGAATTTGATAAAAAGTATGGAATTGTATAGTCCCTATGGAGATTCGTCTATGCATATGTGTGAATAAATTGTGTATATTTGATGTCTTGAGAAAAATGGACTAAATTGATAAAATGTACAAATGTGAGGGCTAAATTGCAAATTGTCCTAAATGTATGTTTTTTGATTGAATTGAGTGAATTAGTGAATAAATGGGTTAAATCTGAATATGTATAGATCAAGAATCGAAGAAAACAGACTTAGATCGTGGGAAATCGAAAGTAATCGAGTAGCTGTATCCGTTTCCGTTAATCGAATTCGAGGTAAGTCGATATACAAATAAATGTATTTGCATTAAATTATTTGAATGTATATGATATGTGAAATACTATGATCATCCATTGAGATGGAATGTATGTGAAATTCGAGTTGGCTAATAAGTCGATAAACTGATAAAGTCCGAGAAGTCCCGTGTGAACCTAGGAATAGATAGGAATTACATATGTCATGACATAGGTGTCTGTTATGTGATATCATGTAAGACCACGTCTGGGTGTGTTTGCTCTAATTTATAGATCGTCAAAGCTACTGAAGGCTCGGGAACCATCGAGGATCGTTATCACACTACTCAAACTCATTTTGGTACCTTTTGAAAATGTATATACTAAGTATGGCATGTATAGGCTAGTGTTTTGGTATATGTTTGATATGTAAATAGCCATGTGATTTGGCTAGCTAAATGTTAGTAATGTGCATGAGTATTATGAGTTATGATGATGGTTTTGGTATGTTTATATGTTCTAGATATGGTAAAATTTGTGGTAAGTAAATTTATGCTACATGGGCATGCAATTATGATCAATGAAATGATTATATGATTGGTAAAAAGTGAATGTACCATGCATTGTTATACATGTGAATTGGCTATACAAAGTTGTACATGAGTTGGCATGATTAGAAGTGAGATTGAATGAGATGATATGTTGTTTATTTGATATGATTCTTGGTTTCCATATATGTTTGAAATGAATTGGTATGTTGCTTGTAGGGTAAAACCAAGTGTGGGTGGCATATTGGCCTTGCAAAGGGCCTGTTATGCATACACGGCCGTGGCACACAGGCGTGCCTATTGACCATGGGATTAAGTCAGTGTATAGCATAAGAGTACACGGCCATGGTACACGGGCGTTCCTGGTGACCGTGGGGATAAGTCAGTATACATGCCCTGTTTTGGCACGGCTAGGACACATGGGGGTGTCTAGTTGCCGTGGGAGGCACACGGCCTGACTACACGGGCGTGTGACCTCTGTAGTGTTCAAAAAGTTTTTAAATTTCTGAGAATTTTCGTATGTGTTTGGTTTAGTCCCGACCCTCCTCTAAAGCATGCTTAAGGTCTCGGTGACCTATTTAAGGGACATAGTGATTGCGATTGATGATTTGTATTATGAAATGTTTATAAAAGTTTCTGATCTGTCTTGTAATGCCTTTAACCCTAATCCGGCGATGGATATGGGTTAGGGGTGTTACATCGTAAGTTACTCATAGGTACCTGTATCACTTCATCACTTAACTTTAGCATTTTTACCATCTTGAACATAGACTTAGCTATTTATGCCATTGAACCACTTGAAATATCGAAAGATACCCAACTTGTCATACACGTAATATGATGCCAATGCCATATCCCAGATATGGTCTTACATGGGATCACATCTTGATGCCGATGCCATATGCCAGATATGGTCTTACACAGGATCTCATATCGATGTCGATGCCATATCCCAGATATGGTCTTATACGAGATCGTATATCGATGCCATGTCCCAGACATGGTCTTACACGAAATCTTTTATTCAATGCCGATGCCATATCCCTGATATGGTCTTATATGGGAACTTATAAATCTCATGTCTTGACGATGGTATCTTTTCTATTCCTAAGGTCAACCGGGACTTTCACATAACAAATCTTTATCTTATTCTCATCGAACATCATTGATCAATTTTCATAGAAATAACGTACATTTCATGTAATCTCAAGCATTTCAATACATAATGACATAAGGTTAATTTATTACACACAAACTTACCTCAATACCAAAATATGTATAGTTATTCGATTTAGTCCAACACCTTGTTCTTTCCTCGGTTTCAGTCCAGACTTCGTGTTTCTTGATCTATAATGACAATTTCACTCTTTTAATGATCACATTGACTAAATCGAACCATGAATCATACTTTGGCAAAAAATATGATTTTGTCCCTATACTTTCTCATATTTACAAAACGGTCCCTAGGCTTGTATAATGAAATACACTCATTTCCTTGGTTACCCAAGCCTAGCCGAACCTACCTTAAGCTTATAGTAGCTCATATTTTCCTTCAAAACTGAGTTTTACTACACATTTTATCACTTTTATAATTAGGTCCTTTTTATGAATTTTCCATGAAAATCACTTAGAAAAACATGTTTATCATACATCAAACTTTCATATTCCTCCATTAAACATCAAAATACATGTATGTCATACATGGGTAAATCTTTGAACTTGAACCCTAGCTCAAAATATAGCTAGAAATAGATAAATCGAGCTACGAGGATCTCAAAAATACGAAGAACATTAAAAACGGGGCTAGAAGGTACATACAATCAAGCTTGAAAGTTGAAGAAACCCTAGCTATGGTGTCCTTGAGAATTTCGGCCAACAATGGAGAAGATGGACACCATTTTTGACTTCTTTTTCCCTTTTTATTAGTTTATTAACCAAATGACTAAAGTGCTCTTAATGCCCCTTTCTTGAGATTTTTCCTTCCCATGTCTATTTTTTTCCATCATAAGTTATAATGGTCTACTTGTTAAACAAGGACCTCTAATAAATTTTCTATTGCTATCTCATACTTGAATCTTCTAGAATCACATATTTTTCAATCTTTGCAATTTAGTCCTAATGAATAAATTGATCACTAAATAATAAAATTTCATCATGAAATTTTCACATAATCATGCAAACATGTCTTAGATCTCATAAAAGCCATAAAACATATATTTTTACTTTGGGTTTGTGGTCTTGCAACCACTATTCTGACTAGGCCCTAAATCGGGTTATTACAACTTTTACCTTCTCTTCAGTCTTTCTGACTAAATGAACCCCGTGAATCTAATTCTCTCTGAGTTCAGTCCAATACAGGGGCGTTCGGCACTTACGCCCATATAATGCCTCATAAGGCGCCATTTTCAAGCTCGACTGAAAACTGTTATTGTAGGCAAATTCTACTAATGGTAAGTATTTTTCCCAATTACCTTGAAATTCTAAAACACAACATCGAAGCATGTCTTCAAGTATCTGATTTATCCTTTCCAACTGTCTGTCGGTTTGCATATGGAAAGCTGTACTAAAGCTCAATTTTGTGCCCAAGGCTTCTTGCAACTTTTTTCTAAAATTGTGATGTAAATCTTGAATCTCTATCCGATATAATCGACAACGGTACTCCGTGAAGTCTCACAATTTCTGACACATACAAATCCGCCAACTTATCAGGTGAATAGTCAATGCGTACCGGTATAAAATGGGCTGACTTTGTAAGTCTATCAACCACAACCCATACAACATCCTTCTTTTTCGGTGTCGAAGGCAAGCTCGTCACAAAGTCCATAGCAATACTGTTACGCTTCCATTCGGGAGCCATAATAGGCTGAAGTAGACCCGAAGGTACTTAGTGCTCAGCTTTTACTTGCTGACAAATCAAGGATCTCGATACGAACTCAGAAATATCTTTCTTCATACTCGGCCACAAATACCATTTCTTCAAATCATTATACATCTTTGTACTGCCTAGATGAATAGATAAACACCCACTATGTGCTTCGTGCAAATTTTTTTGAATAAGCTCATCATCTCTAGGTACACAGACCCTATCTCGGAACATCAAACATCCATCATGACTAATTTGAAAGTCTGACTCAACATTTGACTCACATTGAACTCTTTTATCTTGCAAATCATTGTCGCCTTTCTGAGCTTCACAAATCTCTTGGAGAAACATCGGTCTAGCTCTCAACTCGGCTAGAATAGAACCATCATCTGACAAAGCCATTCGTGTATTCATGGCTTTCAATGCGAACAAAGATTTCCTACTCAAGGCATCGGTGACCACATTCGCCTTTCCCGGGTGGTAGTCAATCACTAACTCGTAATCTTCTATTAACTCTATCCACCTTCGTTGCCTTAGGTTCAACTCCTTTTGAGTCATCAAATACTTTAGACTTTTATGATTAGTGAATACCCGACATTTCTCGCCATACAAATAGTGTCTCCAAATCTTCAACGCAAACACAATGACAGCTAACTCCAAATCATGTGTCGGGTAATTCTTATCGTGCGGCTCTAACTTTCTAGAGGCCTAAGCTATTACTTTGCCTTCTTGCATGAGTACACAACCCAATCCATTCAAGAATGCATCACTATAGACCACAAATTCTTTTCCTGGTTCGGGTTGTATTAAAACTGGAGCCTTAGTCAACAATGCCTTCAATTTCTAAAAACTTTTTTGGCACTTTTCTGTCCACTCAAACTTCACATCTTTTTGCAATAGCCTTGTCATCGGAGTAGCTATCATGGAAAATCCCTTGACAAACCGTCTGTCATAACCAGCTAGGCCCAGAAAAATTCTAACCTCAGATACGTTCCTTAGTGGCTTCCAATCCACAATTGCTGAAATCTTACTCGGGTTAGCTCTAATTCCATCTCTCGAGACAATGTGCCCCAAAAATCTGACTTCTTTAAGCCAAAATTCACTTTTACTAAACTTGGCATATAACTGATTATCTCGTAAAATTTGTAAGACTGTCCTCAAATGCTTAACATACTCATTTTCATCACGAGAGTAAATCAATATATCATCAAAGAAGACTACAACAAATTTATCCAAATATGGCTGAAAGTTGCGATTCATTAAATCTATAAACACAGTCGGGGCATTGGTTAAACCGAAAGGCATGACTAAAAACTCGTAGTGACCATACCTTGTTCGAAATGTGGTTTTCGGCACATCTGAGTCTTTGACTCTCAACTAGTAATAACCAGACCTCAAGTCTAT
The DNA here is from genome assembly GCA_025698515.1 of Gossypium sturtianum. NCBI lineage: Eukaryota > Viridiplantae > Streptophyta > Magnoliopsida > Malvales > Malvaceae > Gossypium > Gossypium sturtianum. The sequence goes on along the minus strand of CM046947.1, from coordinate 72,683,343 downwards.
ATTAGAAAACACAGTGGCTCCCTTCAATTGGTCAAACAAATCATCAATCCTTGGCAATGGGTACTTGTTCTTTACGGTTACCTTATTAAGCTGTCGATAATCTATACATAACCTCATAGAACCATCTTTCTTTTTCACAAATAATACGGGAGCACCCTGTAACATCCTTAAATTGGGGTCTCTGCATTTTGTATGTGTTTGCATGTGATGATATGCCTACTGTGCTAGTGTAGCATGTTTTGGGGTCTAGGCATGACCTCGAGTTAGGCCTGAGTCATGGCTAAAATTGTTGTTTTAGTGCTTAGGAAGAGGGAGCTAAGGGAGTTAGGGGTTAAAAGAAATTATTGGAGGGTTGTGACACAAGTATCCCAGTGCTAAAGTGGCAAGGGAGGCGCCACTCTGGTGCAAGTGAAGTGACGCCACATGCAGGGAAGGGGAGCTTGGGTTCAAGCTACAGAAATCCCTTCATGCTTATTATTTTTTTTCACGCCAAAGGAGGGAAGGTGGAGTACTCAGGTGGGACTCTGTTGGGAAGATATGGATCAAGTTAACAGATTTAAAATATGTGGAGAAGAGAGATTTTAGCTGGTGGACTCATTCAAACAAGTTTGAATGTGTGGAAGAGAGGATTTCGTGGAGAAAAAGGAGGAGTTTGAGAAGGGGAGAGTTCATCCGAATGTGGGAAGGTGTTTTGGGGCAAGTGTAATTGGTTTTGGGTTCTTTGGAGGGTGGCTGAATGTGCTATGGGAGCTAGCTAGAGTCGGCTAGCTTAGAAGGCTTCTTTATTTTTGTTTAGTGTCAAAACCAAAACCCCTCTTGCTTTTCTCCTCATTTTGGTTTTTTTTTCTTTCGGCAACTTGGGCATTTGGCCGAACCAATTTTGCAACTCCCTTTGAAGAGCCGAAACTCAATTTTCTTCTTTTCTTTTCGGTTCACTCATTGTTAGCCTACCTAGCCGAATCCATCTTAGTTCACTTCTTTTCTTCCTATTTTTCTCAAAGCCGAAAGCAACTCTTTCCACTTCATCTTTTCTTTCTTTCAAATCTCCCTGTGTTGAAATCTCTTGCTTTCTCCTTTGCCGAATCCCTTCATTCCCATTCCCTTTTCTTCTTCATCTCCTCTCTTCTTTCAAGTATTTGGCCGAATACCCTTGGCCTTATTTTTTTCTCTTTTCTCGTGATCTAGTCTCCATTTAAGTGCCGAATCTATCTCTTTATTTTTGAGTCATAGCCGAATCTCCTGGTAAGTGACTTCTTCTTCTCTTCTTGATCGATTTGGGTAATGCTGAAACCCCACTTCCCTTCTATCTTCCCGTTTATTATAGATTCACATATATTAAACTCTATTCTTGTTCTTTATTGGTAGCTGAAATCCCTAACATCACTTAGGGGTGCCAAATGTTGGTGCTTGGTAGCCAAATACAGTGGGTCTTCGGGATTTGGTTGTCGATCTAGGTAAGGGTTCTAGCGTTTGGATCTGTTTCTTATTCGTTCAAAAGCCGAAGGCTAATCATTTTTTTGTGTGCTAGTGCTTGGTCAATTGCAAGGGAGGTGCATCACATAGCTTCGGGATTTGGATGGAAACCAAATCGGTATTAAGGTAAGGTGCTACCTTCGTGCGACATATCTTTGGGATTTTGTGATTAAGTCGAATGGCTATATTTCTAAAAGTATAGTGTTGACCGATTGTAGGAAAGGGGGGAAGGCAAATGTTTCAGGATCTCGTTAGTTTCGCGTAGTTTCAGGATTTTGCTTAGATCTACGAATAGTCAGGTGTGTAACGCTTACACACTTCGTTAGTATGATATGTTTATTATGTTACTGTTAATAGCCATTGAAACCGGTAGTTATGCCTTGTGGGCATGAGCGTGGACTCCGGGTAAGTCCCCTGATTATGGATCTCGATATATGCTATCATGTCATTGTTTAATGCTATGCCATGTGTTATTTGCATCATCATACGTTATTATGCCACGATTGATATGGACATGATGGTGGGATTGTTGAGAGGAGGGGGAAGAATTATTTGGACTGTCACCAGTGGTTTTGACCACACGACGGGTTGGCCCCGTCTTGATACTATTATTTGTGACTAAGTCCCAGTGGTTTTGACCACCTGTGGTTTTGACCACATATATGATATTGTGACTACGGTCACCAATGGTTTTGACCACATATGGATATTGTGACTCGTCCCAGTGGTTTGGTACCACAGTGGGTTGGCCCTACATGATTGATTACGGGATTGTCATCAGTGGTTTTGACCACACGATGGGTTGGCCCCATCACTTGATTTGTGACTATGGTCATCAGTGGTTTTGACCACACTTATATATATTCTGACTTCGGTCACCAGTGGTTTTGACCACCAGTGGTTTTGACCACACGGGGTAGATAAAGGAGCTTGGATGGTTAGGTGGGTTGCATGATTTGTATGTTTTACTAATGATTTGTGTAAGTGGTTGTACTATCGGGTTGGGGATTTATACACTGAGTCTCGGTGACTCATCCCTTCCCTTATATTTTGCAGATGAGGCATAGATCGCGGATTTAGAGCCGGGGAGGACTCGAGGTGGCCATGCAACTTATTTTCGGGTTTTGTTTCATACTTTGATTTTGGTTATTATTTCCTAAAATTTGGTTTTGATTTGCAATAAGGCCGCTAAGTATTATTTTTGGTTTTTAATTACTTGATTTTATTTTAATTATCCTATGCATGTGATTAATAACTTGATTTGCTTAAATTAAATCGATGTTTTCAGAACTATACTCTATATCGGGATTTTTTTTAAATGTTACCATCGGGTAACAATAATCACAAGATTTTAGAAAAGGTAACTTAGATGATCTTCAAACTTGAATTTTCCATGACAAATGTTTTTTTTTAACTTGACTATGCTCAACTCACTCGGATTTAATAAGTATCGAAAGGTTTTCCAAAACTCGAAACAACAAATGGATTTTCCAACAAAAAGAGATTCTCCGGGTGTTAAAGCAACGCTAAAACGATTTCAACAGTACTCTACACGGGTTTCTTTTTAACTCATGTTTTCGGTAGAAATAAATTGTCAAATTAATTTAATTCAAAACGTTTTTACTCTGTAACATGCCAGATTCGGTCGTGGTGTGCTGGCCGGGTTTAGGGTGTTACAATTTTGGTATCAGAGCCAGGTTCAAAAGCTCGACTGTGGGCCCGAAGCCCAAAAATGTTTTAAAAATGGTTGTGGAAAGGGCTTTATGGGAAAAAGTATGGTTTGGAAAGCATGGCACTGAGTCTCCGGCACCGATCTGCCCAGGTAAGGACCCCAAATAGTTGCTTAGTGATGATATGATTGTGATAATATTAGCATGACTAGATAGTAGTGGATAATACTTTAGAGACTTGAATTGTAGGATGGTATGAACTCGCGAAACAATTTCTGTATTAAACTTTTCATAAGACTGTGCTTTAATAAACAGTGGAATAATATCTAATGCATAAAACTTGTAGTCAGATCAATTTGTATCGGTAATCATGAGTGCACGTGGATGTGGGCGTAATACACGTGGACGAGGTAGGGGTAGGATGACAGTGTCGGAACCGGTAGGGTCTGGACATGGGTCAGAAAACGAGGTACCACCGCCGCCAGCTGTGGGCGCGGAATTTTAGGATCAGACGGGTGGTGATGATGCAGTGTCACAAGCGATGCTGCGGGTGCTAGAAAGGGTTACGAGTGCAGGTGTCAGAGCAAGAGCTCGGAAATCTGTGTCCGAGCGACTCAGGGCTAATGGTGCAGAGGTATTCAGAGGTGTATCCGGCGTGGCACCTAGTACGACAGAATATTGGTTGGAGGCAACGGAATGCATCATGGATGACCTGGACTTCTCGGCTGAGGAGAAGCTGAAGGGTATAGTATCTCTTCTCCAGGATGAGTCGTACCAATGGTGGCTCATGGTAGGGATGGAGCAATGGCTGATGACATCACTTGGGATTTCTTTAGAGCAGCCTATCAGAGGAAATACATTGGGGCTAGTTACATCGATGCGTTAAATAAGAAGGCATTCCGAACTTGGTTCGGGAAAATAAAACGATGATCGGAATATGAGGCAGAATTCCTTCGGCTGATTCAGTATGCACGGGGTATTGTGGGCACAGAGCATGAGCGCTGTGTCAGATTTGAGGATGGAGTGAGAGATGAGTGCGGATGTTGATTCTTTGCACAAGAGGAGAGAATTTGCGATCTTGGTCAAGAAAGGGTTGAGTTCTTTGGGGAAGTGAAACAGTCTGTAAGATGGAACCATGATAAGGGTTGGAATAAAAGGAGTTCTGGGTCATCTGGGTCTGCCGGGAATCAACAAAAAAGGGCTAGGTATGGTGGGCCGAATCAAACAGCGAGGCATGCTACTGCTGCTACTCAGTGGCCGCCATGGTGTGCTCGATGTGGTAAGTCTCACACGGGGGAATGTTGGACCAGAAACAGAGGGTGCTTCGAGTGTGGGTCAATGGGGCACCGGGTAAGGGATTGTCCGCAGAGGTCAGCTAGATTTCAGTCTGAGGGTTAGGGTCATACACAGTTCAGGAGGGATGGTCAACAGCCACAGAGGGGTCACGGTTCGGCCAGGGGAGGTAATGGTTCTGGACGAGGCCACAGAGCACTGGGCAGAGGTACTGGGAGCTCAGAGGCGAGACAGCTTGGATTGGTCTACACAGCGAGGCGTCGAGAGGAGGGCAACGCACCGGACATCATAACCGGTACGTTCTTAATTTTTGGACTGCCTTATACTACTTTGATAGATGTTGGTTCGACGCACTCGTATGTTGCCAGTAGTATAGTGGAAACTATGAACTTAGACTTTGAGATTACTTCTAGGGAGATGACAGTAATAAGCCCTCTAGGTCACTCTGTAGAAGTAAATAAACTATATAGGGATGTACCCCTAGAACTTCAAGGGGTCGTGTTTTTGGCTGACTTGATGGAACTGCCATTTTTGGAGTTCGATCTGATTCTCGGGATGGATTTGCTAGTGAAGTACCAGGCCAGTTTGGATTGCGCAGCTAAACGTATGGTGTTGAGGACAGTTGAAGGTGAAGAGGTGGTGATGATTGGTAATAGGAGAGATTACCTATCCAATGTTGTCTCTGCGTTGAAGGCTGAGAAAATGGTAAGGAAAGGTTGCGAGGCATTTACGGTGCATGTCTATGCTCTGGAAGCCAAGGATTCAGCTGTGGAGAGTGTCCGGACTGTGAGGAAATTTGCTGATGTATTCCCAGAGGAACTTCTGGGTTTGCCTCCTGACCGCGAGGTTGAGTTCGGTATAGATTTGTTACCCGGAACCGCGCCAGTATCTATTGCCCCGTATAGGATGGCGTCGAAAGAATTGGTGGAGTTAAAGGCTCAGATTCAGGAGTTGCTGGACAGAGGTTTCATCCGGCCGAGTGTATCACCTTGGGAAGCACCTGTGCTTTTTGTTAAGAAGAAAGACGGGACAATGCGGATGTGTATAGACTACCGCCAGTTGAACAAGTTGACGATCAAAAACAAGTATCCGTTGCCCAAGATTGACGACTTGTTCGATCAAATCAAGGGTGCATCGATTTTCTCTAAGATAGATCTTAGGTCGGGGTATCATCAACTCAAGGTGAAGGAGGCTGATATTCATAAGACGGCATTTCGTACTCGGTATGGGCATTACGAGTTTTTGGTGATGCCATTCGGGTTGACCAACGCACCGGCAGCATTAATGGACATGATAAATCGGGCGTTTCAGCTGTACTTGGATCAATTCGTCGTAGTGTTTATAGACGATATTTTGGTGTACTCGAATTCTGAGGAGGAACATGACGCGCATCTTCGGATTGTCCTACTGAGTTACGAGGAGAAGCGATTATTCGCCAAGTTTAGTAAGTGCGAGTTCTGGCTTAAGGAGGTAACTTTCTTGGGTCATGTGGTATCAACTGAGGGGATTAGGGTGGATCCTCGAAAGATCGAGGCGGTGTTGGATTGGAAACCACCTAAGTCGGTTGCAGAGATTTGAAGTTTTCTGGGTTTGGCAGGATACTACAGAAGGTTCGTAGAGGGTTTTTCTTTGATAGCAGCGCCGCTGACTAAGTTGTTGAGAAAAGGGGTTCCGTTTGTGTGGTCTGAAAAATAGCAAGAGAGTTTCGACAAGTTAAAGAAGATTCTGACTGAAGCTCCAGTGTTGATTCAACCTGAGGCAGGGAAGGAATTCACGGTCTATTGAGATGCATCACATACAGGCTTAGGGTGTGTGCTGATGCAAGATGGGAAAGTGGTGGCGTATGCGTTTTGGCAGTTGAGGCCTCATGAGGGTAACTATCCGACACATGACTTGGAGTTGGCTGTAGTGGTTTTTGCATTAAAGATTTGGAGGCACTACTTGTATGGGGAAAAGTCTATAGTTTATACGGATCACAAGAGTCTGAAGTACCTCTTGACTCAGAAAGACTTAAATTTGAGGCAGCGAATGTGGATCGAGTTGTTAAAGGACTACGACTGCTCGATTGAGTACCATCCGGGTAAGGCTAACGTAGTAGTTGATGCATTGAGCCATAAGGTGGTAGCAGACTTGAGAGCGATGTTTGCTCACCTTAGTCTTTATGATGACGGGAGTCTTTTGACAGAATTGCAAGTAAAGCCAACTTGGATTGATCAAGTTAAGGAGAAACAGCTGGTAGATGAGGTTTTGAGTGCTCGGAGGTTGCAAGTGCAGAATGGTGAATCGGAGGGTTATAGCTTAGGTAGTGATGGAGTACTGTGTTTTCAGGGGAAAGTATGTATGCCAAAGGACATTGAATTGAGGCAGCGGATTCTTCAGGAAGCTCATAGCAGCCCATACGCTATGCATCCTGGAGGCAGTAAGATGTATCGCGATTTGAGGGAACAGTTCTAGTGGCCAGGTCTTAAGTGGGAAGTAACTGAGTTTGTGGGCAAGTGTTTGACATGCCAGCAAGTTAAAGCTGAGCATCAATTACCGTCAGGACTGTTGCAGCTGTTAAAGATTCCGCAGTGGAAATGGGAAAGGATTACGATGGACTTCGTTAGTGGGCTTCCCCTTACGCCTAGTAAGAAGGACTCAGTCTGGGTGATTGTGGATCGTCTGACTAAATCGGCTCATTTCATACCAGCCCGGGTTGATTATTTGCTCCAGAAGTTAGCCAAGTTGTATGTGGTCGAGATAGTAAGGTTGCATGGAGTGCCAGTGTTAATTATCTCGGATAGGGATCCCAGGTTCACGTCGAGGTTCTGGAAAGCTTTGCATCAGGCATTGGGTACGAGGTTGGATTTCAGCACGGCTTTTCACCCGCAGTCTGATGGACAGTCTGAAAGGGTAATCCAGATTCTAGAGGATATGTTAAGGGGTTGCGTTTTGGATTTCAGCGATAGTTGGGAGGAGTATTTTCCATTGGCAGAGTTTGCTTATAACAACAGATTTATCAGCGAGTATTCGATGGCACCGTATGAGGCACTATATGGACGGAAATGTCGTACTCCTACGTGTTGGGACAGAATCCAGGTGAACGGCAGATGTTGGGCCCGGAGTTGGTGGCTGAAACAGAGGATAAGGTTTAGGTGATTCGGGCTCGTCTAAAGGAAGCGACGACAAAGAAGTAAGTCGCGCCGATCTTAAGCGCAGGGATATAGAGTATGCAGTGGGTGACAAGGTCTTTCTGAAGGTATCGTCGTGGAAGAAAGTGTTGAGATTTGGGTGAAAGGGCAAGCTAAGCCCTAGGTTTATCGGGCCGTATACGGTGTTGAAGCGGGTGGGACCAGTAGCTTATCAGCTCGAGTTGCCAGCAGAGTTAGGTCAAATTCACGACGTCTTTCATGATTCAATGCTCAGACGCTATCGATCAGATTTGTCACATGTTGTGCCAGTTGCGGAGATAGCGGTGAGCCCTGATTTGTCTTTCGAGGAGGAGCCGGTACGGATTTTGGATCGGGATGTCAAGGTTTTGCGTAGGAAGCCAGTTCCCTTGGTGAAAGTATTATGGCGGAACCATGGTACGGAGGAGGCCACGTGGGAACCGGAGGATGCGATGCGGCAGCAATACCCTCAACTCTTCTGACCAGCTAATTTCGAGGCCGAAATTATTTTTAAGGGGGTAGAACTGTAACATCCTTAAATCGGGGTCTCTGCATTTTGTATGTGTTTGCATGTGATGATATGCCTACTGTGCTAGTGTAGCATGTTTTGGGGTCTAGGCATGACCTCGGGATAGGCCTGAGTCATGGCTAAAATTTTTGTTTTAGTGCTTAGGAAGAGGGAGCTAAGGGAGTTAGGGGTTAAAAGAAATTATTAGAGGGTTGTGACACAAGTATCCCAGTGGTAAAGTGGCAAGGGAGGCGCCACTCAGGTGCAAGTGAAGTGACGCCACATGCAGGGAAGGGGAGCTTGGGTTCGAGCTGTAGAAATCCCTTCCTGCTTATTATTTTTTTTCACGCCAAAGGAGGGAAGGTGGAGTACTCAGGTGGGACTCTGTTGGGAAGATATGGATCAAGTTAACAGATTTAAAATATGTGGAGAAGAAAGATTTTAGCTGGTGGACTCATTCAAACGAGTTTGAATGAGTGGAAGAGAGGATTTCATGGAGAAAAAGGAGGAGTTTGAGAAGGGGAGAGTTCAGCCGAATGTGGGAAGGTGTTTTGGGGCAAGTGCAATCGGTTTTGGGTTCTTTGGAGGGTGGCCGAATGTGCTATGGGAGCTAGCTAGAGTCGGCTAGCTTAGAAGGCTTCTTTATTTTTGTTTGGTGTCAAAACCAAAACCCCTCTTGCTTTTCTCCTCATTTTGGTTTTTTTTCTTTCGGCAACTTGGGCATTTGGCTGAACCAATTTTGCAACTCCCTTTGAAGAGCCGAAACTCAATTCTCTTCTTTTCGGTTCACTCATTGTTAGCCTACCTAGCCGAATCCATCTTAGTTCACTTCTTTTCTTCCTATTTTGCTCAAAGCCGAAAGCAACTCTTTCCACTTCATCTTTTCTTTCTTTCAAATCTCCCTGTGCCGAAATCTCTTTCTTTCTCCTTTGCCGAATCCCTTCATTCCCATTCCCTTTTCTTCTTCATCTCCTCTCTTCTTTCAAGTATTTGGCCGAATACCCTTGGCCTTATTTTCTTCTCTTTTCTCGTGATCTAGTCTCCATTGAAGTGCTGAATCTATCTCTTTCTTTTTGAGTCATACCCGAATCTCCTAGTAAGTGACTTCTTCTTCTCTTCTTGATTGATTTGGGTAATGCCGAAATCCCACTTCCCTTCTATCTTCCCTTTTATTATAGATTCACATATATTAAACTCTATTCTTGTTCTTTATTGGTAGCCGAAATCCCTAACATCACTTAGGGGTGCCGAACGTTGGTGCTTGGTAGCCGAATACAGTGGGTCTTCGGGATTTGGTTGCCAATCTAGGTAAGGGTTCTAGCGTTTGGATCTGTTTCTCATTCGTTCAAAAGCCGAAGGCTAATCATTTTTTTGTGTACTAGTGCTTGGCCGATTACAAGGGAGGTGCATCACATAGCTTCGGGATTTGGTTGGAAACCAAATTGGCATTAAGGTAAGGTGCGGCCTTCGTGCAACATATCTTCGGGATTTTGTGATTAAGCTGAATGGCTATATTTCTAAAAGTGTAGTGTTGACCGATTGTAGGAAAGGGGGGAAGGCAAACATTTCAGGACCTCGTTAGTTTCGCGTAGTTTCGGGATTTCGCTTAGATCTACGAATAGTCAGGTGTGTAACGCCACACACACGCCGTTAGTATGATATGTTTATTATGTTTTGTTAATAGCCATTGAAACCGGGTAGTTATGCCTTGTGGGCATGAGCGTGGACTTCGGGTAAGTCCCCGATTATGGATCTCGATATATGCTATCATGTCATTGTTTAATGCTATGCCATGTGTTATTTGCATCATCATACGTTATTATGCCACGATTGATATGGACATGATGGTGGGATTGTTGAGAGGAGGGGGAAGAATTATTTGGGTGTCACCGTGGTTTTGACCACACGACAGGTTGGCCCGTCTTGATACTATTATTTGTGACTAAGTCCCGGTGGTTTTGACCACCGGTGGTTTTGACCACATATATGATATTGTGACTATGGTCACCAAAGTGGTTTTGACCACATATGGATATTGTGACTCGTCCCAGTGGTTTGGTACCACAGTGGGTTGGCCCCACATGATTGATTACGGGATTGTCATCAGTGGTTTTGACCACACGATGGGTTGGCCCCATCACTTGATTTGTGACTACGGTCATCAGTGGTTTTGACCACACTTATATATATTGTGACTTCGGTCACCAGTGGTTTTGACCACCAGTGGTTTTGACCACACGGGGTAGATAAAGGAGCGTGGATGGTTAGGTGGGTTGCATGATTTGCATGTTTTACTCATGATTTGTGTAAGTGGTTGTACTATCGGGTTGGGGATTTATACACTGAGTCTCGGTGACTCACCCCTTCCCTTATATTTTGCAGATGAGGCATAGATCGTGGATTTGGAGCCGGGGAGGACTCGAGGTGGCCATGCAACTTATTTTTGGGTTTTGTTTCATACTTTGATTTTGGTTATTATTTCCTAAAATTTGGTTTTGATTTGCAATAAGGCCGCTACGTATTATTTTGGGTTTTAATTACTTGATTTTATTTTAATTATCCTATGCATGTGATTAATAACTTGATTTGCTTAAATTAAATCGATGTTTTCAGAACTATACTCTATATCGGGATTTTTTTAAAACGTTACCATCAGGTAACAATAATCACAAGATGTTAACAAAGGTAACGTAGATGATCTTCAAACTTGAATTTTCCATGACAAATGTTTTTTTTAACTTGACTATGCTCAACTCACTCGGATTTAATAAGTATCGAAAGGTTTTCCAAAACTCGAAACAACAAATGGATTTTCCAACAAAAAGAGATTCTCCGGGTGTTAAAGCAATGCTAAAACGATTTCAACAGTACTCTACACGGGTTTCTTTTTAACTCATGTTTTCGGTAGAAATAAACTGTCAAATTGATTTAATTCAGAACGTTTTTACTCTGTAACATGCCAGATTCGGTCATGGTGTGTTGACCGGGTTTGGGGTGTTACACACCCCATGGAGAATAACTTGGTCTTGCGAAACCTTTATCCGTCAACTCTTGTAACTGTGCCTTCAATTCTTTCAACTCGGTTGGAGCCATCCTGTATGGAGCAATTGAAATAGGGGCAGTACCAGGGGCTAATTCAACGCTAAATTGAATCTCTCTAACCGGAAGCAACCTAGCAATTCTACTGGAAATACATCTGGATACTCACATACTATGGGCACTGATTGAATTCTTAACTCAGTCTCTTTGGCATTCATCACAAAGGAAAGATAAGCTTTGTATCCCTTTCTTACATATTTTTGGGCAGACATATGAGAAATCACTACAGGCAATCTGTCCTGTTCATCTGATTCAACATGAAGAATATCCCCATTTTCACATTTTAACTCAATAAATTTCCTTCCACAATTTACTATCACATCATGAGTAGTTAACCAATCCATACCAAGAATTACATCAAATTCATCAAATGGCAATAGCATGAGATTTGCCAGAAAATAATGACCTCTAATCATCAAAGGGAAATCTTTGCATACTTTATCAATTAACACACATTTGCCTAAGGGATTTGACACGTTTATCACAAATTTTGTAGACTCTACGGGCATGTTCATGCTAGATACTAATTTCATACAAATATATGAGTGGGTAGATCCCGGATCAATTAAAGTAACAATATGAGTATCATAGAGAGAAAATGTACCCGTGATCACATCAGGGTATGACCCCTCTTCGCTAGCGCGAATAGCATAAGTCCTCGCAGGCGCTCTACCCTCAGATCCTGCAGTCTGCTCTCTAGGTGTATTCTTACTACTTGTTCCGTTTCCCAGATTTCTCTGTGACCTTCTTCTAGCAGTACTTCCCGATCTTGCACTCTGAAATTTCTCTTTTTCAACCATCTCGGGACAATCTCTAATAAAATGATCTGGGGCTCTACACATGAAACAAGCTCTCTCATTTGCTCGACACTCACCGGGATTACGTTTGCCATACTGTGGACATTCTGATCTACTTGGTCGAGCGTTACCAACACTAGCAACCGAAGTGGTCTGAGCTTTATACCCCGAATACTGTTTACCCTTACTTCTGTTTGAAAACCCAGCTGAAGTGGTTGATCGAGTAGTAAACTCCCTTGATTTCTTGGGTGAGGATTGAAATGACTTGCTCAGATGTCTCTTCCTTGAGTCACGAGACTCGATTTTAGCCTTTTGATTTCTCTTTGGCCAACTCCTCGGCCTTGCAAGCTCTCTCTACTAACACAACAAATTCTTTTAGTTCTAGGACAACAACATACAATCGGATATCCTCATTTAACCCGTCCTCAAACCTTTTACACATAATGGCTTCAGTGGATACACACTCTCGAGCATATTTACTGAGCCTTACAAACTCACGTTCGTATTCGGTTACCCTCATTCATCCTTGCTTCAGCTCAAGGAATTCCTTTAGCTTCTGGTCGATGAACCTTTGGCTAATATATTTCTTTCGGAACTCTTCTTGGAAAATTCCCAATTAATTTTCTCTCTTGGTACAATCGAAACACGGGTATTCCACCATTGGTATGCCGAATCTCTTAAAAGTGACACAACACACTTCATATACTCTTCAGGTGTGCATGACAGTTCATCAAAAACCCTAATTGTATTTTCAAGCCAAAACTCTGCTCTTTCCGGATCATCATCTTTGTCAGCTTGAAACTCCTCAGGTCCTTGTTTCCGAATTCTATCAACAGGGGGCTTTTCCCTTCTTACCACTTTTACAACTTGGGGAGCTACATGGGTAGGCTGAGGTATAGGTGGGGGAGGAGGGGCTTGCGTGTTCGGGTTCGTTCGAACGAACTCTATATACCAGGCATTCATCATGTGGAGAAAGGCTTCCCTAGCCTCTTCTTCTCCTCTCTGACTCACAGTCGTTGTTCTATTCTCATTTTCAGTTGGCACCATCCCTTGGGCGGGGGTTGGCGCATTACTTTCTACATCATCCGCCATTGCTCTGTCGGGGTCCATTTACTATATGAAAACATAATTTAAGTTGTCAGGAGTCGTGACACTATCATTATATAAATACTCATACGTATGGAATGTATAGCTAGACTCGTGCTTATGCTACGTTAGTCCAAGAATCGACTAAACCGTAGCTCTGATACCACTAAGTGTAACACCTCTTACTCGTATTCGACGTCGGAACTGGGTACGAGGCATTACCGGACATAACTTACTTATTCATACAAAATCGGTCAATGAACTTTCTTTTCAACTTAAACTTTTCATTTGAACTCTTAACGTCCTTATTATGGGCCTACGAGACCCTAAACATACATATGGACGAGTTCGGAACTGAACCAAAAACTTACAAACACTTAGAAATTTTTTGCCTAAGTCAGGGCCACACGCCCGTGTGAGAGAGATGACACGCCCGTGTGACATATCACACGCCCGTGCTTCAGGCCGTGTCCAAAATAAGGGACACTCTATTTATGACATCAGCAGACACTTTGGGTCACACGGCCAAGCCACACACCTGTGTGCTAGCCCGTGTGACAAACTGAATTTTTCAAAAATTAGATGCAAGGGACACACGGCCTACCAACACGCCCATGGGGCTGACCGTGTGTCACACACGGCCTAGACACATGCCCGTGTGTCTATCCGTGTGGACAAATGTAAGGCTATTTACCAAACCATTTGCCACCCTGAAAAGCAACCACATTTATACCATTTCAAGCAATACTTAACTTAACAATAATGTCCTTCTAACATGTACTATTAAGATATCCACACCTTAACTACACACTACGACATTGTGCACATGCTTCATTCATTACTCATTCAATTGCACAAACTTGCTCTTCATGAAATTCATCACCATTGGATAGATATAACTTAGCTAGTTTTGGCCAATTTCAATGGTTATTTACAAAATGAATGGAATAACATTAATAGCCAACACATTGGCTAAAAAATATGACATATCACAAAGTGACCAAGTTCCTTTACATGCCATACCCAAAATAATCAACTTTACTATACCAAAAGAATAGTTTGATAGTGTGATTCGAGGTCCGACGTCCTACGATCCCTGAGCTAACTTGGCGATACTGCAAGGAAAGGGAAAAGAGAAGGGGTAAGCATAAAGCTTAGTAAGTTTGTATTCAATGAATAGCAACATAAAATTCTTATGATACATTCATACTTTACTTTAAGTAATAACACAAGTTCTCAAGTGCATTGACATAGCTTACTCGTGATTACTCTTACCAATCACATATCACATATCGGACTTATTTCTCATGAGTTTCTCATGTACACCTGTATCACTCATCACATGACTTTAGCACTTTTTCATCTTTAACATAAACATAGCTCTTTACTATCTTTAACATAAAATTTAGCCCTTTACCCGTTGAACCAATTAGAATACCGAGGGATACCCAGAATTCGTCATACACATAATAAGATGCCAATACCATATCCCAAATATGGTCTTACATGGGATCACATGTCGATGTCGATGCCATATCCCAGATATGGTCTTATACGGAATCTCATATCGATGTCGATGCCATATCCCAGATATGGTCTTATACGAGATCGTATATTGATGCCATTATCCAGACATGGTCTTACTCGAAATCTCTTATTCAATGCCGATGCCATATCCCAGATATGGTCTTATACGAGATCTCAATTCGGTGTCAAGGCCATATCCCAGATATGGTCTTATACGGGACCTTATAAATCTCATGTCTTGACGATGGTATCCTTTCTATTCCTAAGGTCAACCGGGATTTTCACATCATAAATTTTTATCATATTCTCATCGAACATCATTGATCAATTTTCATAGAAATAATGTACATTTCATGTAATCTCAAGCATTTCAATACATAATGACATAAGGTTAATTTATTACACACAAACTTACCTCGTTATCAAAATGTGTATAATTGTTCGATTTAGTCCACCACCTTGTTCTTTACCCGGTTTCGGTCCGGACTTCATGTTTCTTGATAATCAAGCTTGAAAGTTGAAGAAACCCTAGATATGGATCCTTGCAAATTTTGACACTTAGGGGAAGAAGATGAACACTAATTTTGACTTCTTTTTCCCTTTTTATTAACTTAGTACCAAATGACCAAAATGCCCTTAAGCCCTTTCTTGAGATTTTTCCTTCCCATGTCTATTTGTCCATCATAAGTTATAATGGTCTAATTGCTAAATAAGGACCTCTAATAAATTTTCTATTGCTATATCATGCTTGAATCTTGTAGAATCTCATATTTTTCAATCTTTGCAATTTAGTCCTATTGAATAAATTGATCACTAAATTATAAAATTTCTTCATGAAATTTTTACATAATCATGCAAACAAGTCATAGACCTCATAAAAACCATAAAACACATATTTCTACCTCAAATTTGTGGTCTCGCAACCACTATTCTGACAAGGCCTTAAATTGGGCTGTTACAGACACGACCGTGTGTCCCCTATAAGTTTTAAAGGTTGCAAGTCAGGCAGTTTCATGCCCTAGCACACGGCTTGACACATGGGCGTGTGAGGCTATTTCGAGTGTTACACGGCCTGGTACACGGATGTGTGCTTGGCCATGTGACCCAACTCAGGGAGTTACACGGGCAGAGACACGGGCTGGGGCACGACCGTGTGTCCCTATTTTCATTGTTACATGGCCTAAGACACGGACGTGTGTCTCAGCCGTGTGAGTCGCACGGCCGTGTGACCCTTACAGGTTAAAATTTCTAACTTTTTCCTCAATGTTTCAAATGTTTTTTATTTAGTCCCGATTAGTTTCTAAAGTGTTTTTAAGGGCTCGAGGGCTCGATTAAGAGACGATATGCATGTATATGAATGGATTATGCTATGTTTATATCAATGTTTGGAAATGTATGTTTTTATGTTACGATTTTATGGTAATGGTCTGTAACCCTATTTTGGCGATAGATACGGGTAGGGGTGTTACATTTAGTGGTATCAGAGCTACGATTTAGTCAGTTCTCGGATTGAACGTAGCATGTACGAGTCTAGAAATACATGCCATTATATAATCAGTGATAGTGTGATAATTCCTGACTCGATTTGAAATATGTTTTCTTATAGATACAATGTCATCCAACCGAGCCGATTCCTGATGAGGTTGAAAGTAATGCAAAAGCCTCTATTCATGGAGTAGCATCTAGTGGAAGTAGGCTCATATTTGAGGGCCGGGGAAGAGAGGCTAAGGAAACCTTCTTCCAGATAATGAACGAATGGTTTACCGAGTTTGTACGAATGAACCCGATGGCTCAACGACCTTTACCCGCACCTGTTCCCCAAACGGTTCTCGTAGTTCCTCAAAGTTTGGAACCAATACAAGTTAGCAAGCCTCCAGTTAATAAAATTCGTAAATATGGATTTGAAGAGTTTAGAGCTACGTCTGAAGATGATTAGAAGAGAGATGAGTTCTGGTTGGAAAATACGATAAGAGTTTTTGACGAATTAACTTATACACCAGCAGAATGCATTAAATGTGTTGTTTCCTTATTAAAAGACTCAGCTTATCAGTGGTGGATCACCTGGGTTTCAGTTGTGCAAAGAGAGCGAATATACTAGGAATTCTTTCAAACTGAATTTCAAAATAAATATGTCAACCAGAGATTTCTTGACAAGAAATGTAAAGAGTTTCTCGAGCTAAAACAGGGCCGTATGATAGTATCCGAGTATGAGAGGGAATTCATTTGGTTGAGCAAGTATGTCCAAGAATGTATTCCAACAGAGATTACTATGTCTAAACGGTTTGAAGATGGGATGAATGAAGACATAAAGCTGTTAGTCGGGATTCTAGAATTGAAAGAATTTGTGGTTCTAGTTGACAGAGCGTACAAAGCTGAATAATTGAGTAAAGCTAAAAGAAAAGTTGATTATGAGGCTCGTGATTCGGGTAAGAGGTCAGCAGGAAGATCATATCAATCACCGTCAAAGAAGTCAAAAGAATATCATAATAGTTTGTCAGCTTCAGTGGGTTAATCTTGTAGGGGTCAAGGAAAATAAAATGCGAGTCCAAAACCTCAGGCTACGTCTGTAGCGAGCGTAGGCAGTGTGAAGAGCAACAAGCCTGAATGTCAACAATTTAGACGTCGACACTTTAGTGATTGCAAAATGAAAGACAGGGCATGTTTTAAATGTGGTTTGTATGAACATTTTATCAGGGATTACCCAAAGAGATCCGACAAAGAAAAGGTTCAGACTGTTCGACGGAGGAACACAGCTACGAGAGGTAGACTGCCACGGAACATTGGAAATGCAGGAAATAGCCGTAGTGGGACAAATGACTCTACTGTAAGTTTTAAGCCATGAGCGTCGGCTAGAGCTTATGTGATCCGTGCTCGAAAGGAAGCTTCAGTGCCAGATGTTATCACTGGTACATTTTCTATCTTTGATACTGATGTTACTACTTTGATTGAACTGGGATCAACACATTCATATGTATGCACGACTTTAATGTTAGATAAGAAATTGCCTTTTGAGTCTACTGAGTTTGTGGTTAAAGTAACGAACCCCCTAAGTCAGTATGTGTTAGTTGATAAAGTCTATAAAAACTATCCTTTGATGATTTAGGGTTACAACTTTTCGGCTAATTTGATGTTACTACCCTTTGATGAGTTTGACGTGATTCTAGGTATGGACTGGTTAACTTTACATGATGCTGTAGTGAATTGTAGACTAAAGCACATTGTGTTGAAATGCCAGAACGGTGAAAAGCTTCAAAATGAGTTAAATAGACTGGATAGTGTATCTAATGTTATATCAGCTATGTCTGCACAGAAATATGTCAAAAAAGGCTGTGGAGCGTATCCTGCTTAGATATTTGACTCTAGAGTATTTGAGTTGAAGCTAGAATCAGTTCCAGTGGTATGTGAATATTAAGATGTGTTTCCAGAGGAGTTACCTAGGTTACCAATCAGAGAGGTTGAGTTTTCTATTGAGTTAGTGCCGGAAACATCTCTGATATCGATAGCTCCTTATAGAATGGCACCTAAAGAGTTGGGAGAGTTGAAAGAATAGTTGCAAGAGTTGACAGATAGGGGTTTTTGTCGACCTAGTATTTCTCCTTGGGGTGCTCCGATGTTATTTGTTAAAAAAAAAGACGGGTCCATGCGATTGTGTATCGACTATTGACAGCTCAACAAAGTCACTATCAAGAACAAGTTTCCATTGCCACGTATTGACGATCTGTTTGATTAGTTGAAAAGTGCGACAGTGTTTTCAAAGATTGATCTTCGTTCTGGTTATTATAAGTTGCAAGTTAAAGACTCGGATGTGTCAAAAACTGCGTTCAGGGCCAGGTACGAACATTATGAATTTCTTGTGATGTCATTTGGTTTGACTAACGCACCTACAGTATTTATGGATTTAATGAACAGAATCTTCAGACCGTACTTAGACAATTTTTTGTGGTATTCATTGACGATATTCTGATTCATTCACGAGATGAGACAGAGTATGTTGAGCATTTGAGAATTGTTTTGCAAACTTTTCCAGAAAAACAATTGTTTGCTAAGTTTAACAAATCTGAGTTCGGGCTTTGGGAAGTCAGATTTCTGGGACAAGTTGTATCGGCTGATGGCATTAGAGTAGATCCGAGCAAAATTTTAGTTGTGGTTGATTGGAAGCCTCCGAGAAATGTATCTGAGGTTAGAATTTTTCCGGGTTTAGTAGGATATTACAGAAGAATCATTAAGGGATTCTCGATGATTGCTACATTTAGTGGAATGAAACATGATTATTATGCGCTCATAATAAAAATAAATAACTCTGATGGGAAAAGAAGTTAAAATCTTCTTACTTGTAACTTTTAAAGAGTCATCAAACTTAGTAATAATCGAAAAAGATGTGGGATGTAATACTCATTACCCGACCCAATCACCGGGTCCAAGTTACAAGGTGTCATATTCGTTGTCAGAACAACTACGATTAATTGTAACAGTCCGGTTTGGACCCTAGTCGGAATAGTGGTTTCGGGACCATAAATCTGAGTCAGAAAAATATTTTAATATTATTTTCTATGCTTACAGTAGGTGATTAAGCATGTGTGAAAGTTTCATGAATTAATTTTATTGTTTGTGTGTTTAATTTGAGAAAATGACTTAATCACAGAAAATGTAAAAGTGGCCTTGTAATTGAATAAGTGTCAAATTGTTATTGTCTTTAATATGTGAAGTCCTTAAGAGGTTATTATGCCATTGATATGGTTAATGGACATTTATGACCAACCATTATGAAATATTATATGTTTTTATCAAAGGTTAATTAGGTAAATAAAATAATAAGTTAAGTTAAATAAAACAAAACAAAAAGATGGCCACTATTATCATCTTTCATGGCCGAATGAAGCAAAGAAGATAGCTAAAAATAGGGTTTGATATTTGGCATTTGTATAGCTTGATTGAGGTAAGTATTTTGCTCGGTTTTTGATAATTTCTACGTTTTTGTGATCGTTGCTTAGTATACTATTAAGCCCATGCCTTAATTTTGGAATTTGATGAAGATTATGAGATGTGCCATTGATGAATGTTTAAGCTTCATGATGTTAGTTGATGAAATATGAAATATATGTGTTAGATTAACATGTTTTGTCTTTGGATTTTTGATGAATTTGAGTAATTTGGACTAAATTGTGAAAATAATATTTTAAGGGACTAAAATGTGAAATAAATAAAATGTGAGGACTTAGATGAAGCATGTGAATATTCGGCTAAGCATGGGTACAAAGAAATTATGTGTATTTTGTGATTTTGTGAAATAAGGACTTAAATGTCCAAATGTGAAAATCTGAGGGCTAAATTGTAAAATGCCCTAAATGTGTGTTTTTGGATTAAATTGAATGATTTGGTGAATAAAAGAATTAAAATTTAATATGTATAGATCAAGAACCAAAGAAAATAGATTTAGACCGAGGAAAGTCGAAAATGATCGAGTAATCGAATCCGTCCGTAGGTAAGTCTATATACAAATAAATGTATTTGAATTAATTTATTTATGTTCATATAAAATTGAATTGTGATGAATGACTACGGAAGATACACACATGTGAAATCTGAGGAAGTATCAACAATGTGTCAATGTCTGAAAAGTCCCGTACGAACCTTATGAATAGATAGGATTCATATGTCGTGACATAGGGTTCTGATATGTGATATCGTGTAAGACCACGTCTGGGACATTGGTGTCGATTTGAGAATTACGTGTAAGACCATGTCTGGGACATTGGCATCGTAAATGATTTCGTTTAAGACCCTGTCTGGGATAGTGGCATTGATATTTGATTACATGTAAGACCACGTCTGGGACGTTGGCATTGTACGAGTATTCTGAGTTACCGAATATCCTATTTGATTTCGAATGGTTCAACGGGCAATTCCAAGAAATAAAAGACTATGTGAAATGTGTAACTGATTTAGGTACGTTTGAAATGTACTCTATGTTTGAGTAAGAAAGGTAAGTATATGTGAATTTGCAAAAGTGAGATATGTGCATAGAATTGTTGAGACAAAATGAAATATTTATATGAATGTGCTATAATCTAATGAGATACAGGATATGTGAATTGTTGTCAAACAAATGGTTAGATATCTTTGAGCTAAAGGAGAAATGTGAATATGGTATTGAGACATGTTAAAGTTCTTGTAATTGAAATGGTTATAGATGCTTTACATGATAAGTTTATTTGTATATGGCTTACTAAGCTTTTGAAAGCTTACTTTACGTGTGTTTGCATTATTTTATAGATCGTTAAAGCTATGGAAGGCTTGGGGATCATCGAGGATCACCACCACACTATCAAAACATATTTTTGGTACCTTTTGAATGTGTACATATTTAAGTATGGCATGTATAGTCTAGTTAAATTAGATAATAATTTGAGTTGTATATATATATAAGCCATGAGATATGGCTTGTTAATGGATTTGAAAATGGTAACTTTTTAATCTATGTTTTGTGAAGCAAAGTTGGTATCCTTATGATGAAGGGTTGATATATTGAGTTGGTAAGTTTTAGATGAACTTTACTCAGAAATGCTTATGATTAGAATGAGATAAATGATACATAAGTTGGTATGTTTGATATGATTTTGAATAGTTAGAAAAGATGGATATTATTGGTATGATTTGGTTGCATTTTGAAGGTATGAAATGTGTATGTTTGTGCTTGTAGGATTGACCCAAAAGGGGTGGTAAATTGGCCTTGCAAATGGCCTATATTTGCCCACACGGGTGAGCACACGGGCGTGTGGCTCGACCGTGTCATTTGAGTTTGTAATTCAAAACAAGTCAGTTTCAACCACGGACTGGACACACGGGCGTGTGACTGGCCGTGTGATGCAAGTCAGTGTCGACCACGGGTGAGGCACACGGGCGTGTCCTCGGCCGTGTGGACAAGTCAGTATGTATGCCCTGTTTTTCCATGACTTGGACACACGGGTGTGTCTGAGGCCGTGTGAGGCACACGGCCTGCCCACACGGGCGTGTGACCTTTGTAACTTTGAAAAATGTTAAATTTTCAAAAAAAATTGTATGAGCTCGGTTTAGTCCCGAACCCTTTCTAATGCATGTTTAAGGTCTTGTAGACCTCATTAAGGGACTATATACCTGTATTTTGCTATGATATGATGATGATATACTTTATGATGTGAAATGTTCGTAAAAGTTTCTGATTTGTCCGGTAATGCCTTTTAACCCTAGACCAGCGTTGGTTACGGGTTAGGGGTGTTACAATCACAGTCAATTCATACTATTAAATGATCAGTTTTCAACTCAATCTTGCATGAATACAATATACATCAGTTTCCAGGTCCTATACAAGCTTACAAAAGCTCTAAAGTCAACCCGAGATCGAAAAGGAGAAATTTGTAACAATTTCAAAACATCGAGTTGATGTTGCGACGTCAGGGGGTTCCTCGTCCCGACACAACATACTATTTAGCCTTGTCATAATGACCAAAGTCCAGCATCACATTGTGGCATTCAGATCTCGTCACAACGACATTTGAATGACGACGCGACATTACATACTGTTTCTGCAATTTTTATGCACATCAACCTGCAGTATTTCCATTCAACCCATACACATAGCTATCTCACATAACCAATAACATATGCAATTCTTAATTAACATTGCATGAACTACAACACTAATACACTAACATACTAAAGGCATATCACTTAATAGCTAATTTCATAACATAATTCACTTAAGTCTTAAGCGAGCGCGAACACACACATACACACCTATTTATCAATACCATTCATATTTGCAACATTAAACACATTTTAAACCATTAATTTACTTATGTACATATAACATTCAAGTAATCAATTCCACACACATATCGACTTCTACTCAAAAGTTCACATTTACATAATGTTATAGCAAAAGTGAATCAACTAGGTACATGCCATATAACTAACGAGAGAAATTCACAAACATTTTTGAGTCCAGGATATTTGACTAGACGCTGAAGTAGATACTTGGGGATCTCACATTGGGCCTAACCTGTGGATGAAAAACAAACTGTACACTGAGCAATAAAGCTTAGTGGTATTTTTATATTTCAAATCAATATAACAAATGAAATATTTAATAGCATACAAATTACATGCTTATACTATTAATCAATACAAATTTACCATATGACCAATCTCATTCAATACATCTATATATGTTAATATCACCATTATGTCAATATTTAAGATGAATTATCTAAACATTTCATGAACCAGTAATCCATATGAATATTTCTTACCATATTTACAATGCTAGTTAACTTTGTATATTTACTCAACCTGTAACATATAATCATGTTTCATTCCATTACCAAGTCAAACGATTAATTCCTTATCTTACCGAATTGGCTTTCCGGCTCATTAACTTGTGTGATATTGTACATATTCTCAACATTCAATGTCTATGAGTGCTTGTATTCCAACTTGTAACATTTAATCAAATTCATTCATCATTCTGTATATTCATATATTATATTACCTATTAAAATGACTTAGACTCGAAGGGATACACGAATCCAACCAAGACAACAATTCGACACCCAATGCCTCATTGGAACATCCGAAATAAGTAAATTGTGCCCAATGTTGATCGATTTAACTGAAGTAGTAATTGTGCCCAATACTAGTTAGAACATCCAAAGGAAAAATGCGCCTAGTGCTCATCAACATGTAGTCAAAGTAACTTGTACTCGATCTGTCCTATGGCATGCCAACTATGTCTAACTCTACTTGAACAATTAATAGAGTAACCAATAATCCAATTTCATTATAAGTTCAATTCACATTCTATCAATCTCAAAATATCATCAATTCATATATCATGTTTCAACTTATTTCATACACAATATCATAAATTATAAGTTATACTACTTCTCATTCTATTCAATTTAGTCCTCGATCTCGACAATCTATCCAATTCATATCAATTTATTTCAGTTAACTATTTTCAACTCACCTCAATATCATACCAAGAAAAACATCATGAATATGCAATAAATATATTGATTCAAATCATGGAAATACAAACTGAAATTTCAAACTACTCATTGTCAGCTCTCGCCTTTTCTTTCCCTATCGACGTTCCTACTTCGTCTTTAGTTGAAATTAAAGCCACAAAGCTCAAAACCCTTGGCTATGGCATCAAGCTCTTCTTTCTTTCTAAAATTCTATTGAACAAGACGGAATTATCTTTCTTTCCACTAAAAATTAACTTATATACTAGGATTAAATTATAATTAAGCTTAATTTAATTAATTAAACCTTATTTTTACTTAAGTTAATGGTACCCTAATCATACTATCCACTTATATGACATTTAACATGGTATAATTGCTATTTTGAACCTTTGGTTAATTGCAATTTACTTCCTCAAGCCATTTACTAAGTAAAAACCTATAGCAATTGGACTTTACAATTTAGTTCATGAGCCCTAATTAGCCACAAGTTTGGCTAAATTAGCTGTCCAAATCCAACTCAATAATTCACTAACTCTGTAAATGTCTCTATTAAATATTTACAGACTCGATTTACGAAAATGTGGTCCCAAAACTGCCTTTTTTGGCACCATAGAAAACTGGGTCATTATAATTCTCTCCCTTAAGAAATTTCGTCCCCAAAATTTACTTGGAAAGAGGTGAGGATACTGGAAGTTCATTGTCTCCTTCGGTTCCCAGGTCATTTCTTTCGCGCTATGAACTTGCCATAGAACTTTTACTAGTGGGACACGCTTATTTCTCAGCTGATTCATTGAGTAACCCTACAAACAGTTAACAGATACTAATCCCCTATAGAAGGATTAGTTCCTCATGGCATTCAGAAACATTATATAATTAATGTAAAGAGAAAGAATGTAATTAAATTGATAAGATAGAGTAAATGGAAGAGCCTGATTGTATCGATATTAAGCATAAATCTACAGAGTTGAATGATTTCGCAATCTAGATCTCTTAAAAGAAAATAACGGACAAATAAAGTCAACTCTAAAAACCTAATAAAGAAAACAAAAGTAAATTTAAAGAAAGAAACTAGGTTAATGAAAAGGTGTCTATAAGATGTGCCAAAGGAGCCTATTTATAGCCTTCAGGTGGCCGTCGTCCTTAAGCCTATGTCAGCTGACGTTCCCGAGCTTTAGGTTCAATTGTGCAGACCAAAATGCCCCTACTTCATGTTTAATTTCCGTCCTAGAGTCGATGTTGCGACACACCAGGACTTGTGTTGTGACATAGCAACCAGTATGCTCCTCTGTAGCCATCTTCAGGGGTATGTCCCGACATTGAATGTAAACTTGAGTTTTCTTCATTTTGTTCCCTATGTTGTGAAATCAAACCTTTCGTGTTACGACATAGCGTCTAGTATCGACCTAAAATGCCTTCTAATGGCCTCATGTACACTTACAAAGTATGTTAGGTCTCCCTTGGGCCTTATTCAGCCCTTGTCACATCTCGAAATTTGGGTTAGAAGAATCAGGTAAGTAAATCGGGGGTTAGTGAACCAGAAACCGTAATTAGTTTATTTAATTCAATAATTAGGAATTAATTGAATAAAATATTAGAATAATTAGAATTAATAATTTTAGGTTAGGAAATTAAAATTAGGTGTCTGGGAATTAATTTGATGAAAAAAGATTTATAAAAACGAGGTTTGATTTAAAAATAATTTTAAAATTGGTTTTAATTGAAAAGTAAGGATCTACTTGAAAAATGGAAGAAATTAGAGGTGGCTAAATAGGCATTGACCCAATTTAAAAAAAATGGGTTGCCTATTTAACAACCCCCACGCCTCCTTCCCTCCCATTATTCATCTTTTTCAAAAATTTACCAAAAATCAAATCAAAGCTTTTCTCCAAAAATTAGTTCATCCTTTTTTATTTTGAAGCTCTCCAAACACAAAATCTCTTTTCAATTTTGAAGAACAGTTATGTTTTCATCCTTAAAATCCTCAAGAGATCTTCACACGATTCAGCTTAAATTAGTTCCATAGCTCATCGATTTTGCAAAATTGAGGTGAGATTCTAAATTTTTATGATTAAACTAAGTGATCTGTTATTTCAATTTGAGATTTATGATTTAATCAAGATCTCAATATATCTCTTGATTTTAAGTTGATTTTTGGCTTTAAAATGGTAGATCTCGTATTTCTTGTCTAGCTTTGGTTTTAAAGTGATTTCTAACTCATTTTGATCTGATTAAAAGGTATTTGATCTTAATTTAACAAATCCTTAATGAATTTAAGCAAATTAAATGTTTTCCCGTTCTAAAAGATCATATAAGCTTGATTTTTTGGAAAAATTGATGGTTTAGATTTGTAATTAGATGATATTTAGGATGTATGAAGTTGAAATATAAGCTTAGAAGTGAGATTTGAGTGGTTAAACACCTTTTCTGACAAAACTAGTTAAGTTTTCAGTATAGAGGTTAATAGGCTTTGATCTATGATTTTTGGAAAGATTTAATGGTGTTTGTTGATGTTAGTAATGCCTTTGTAATGTGTTTGATGTGTATGAAAAGTGCCAATTCATTTGGGAGCCTTTACAACCATGGACAAAGGAAAATAGAAATTTACTTGAGCATGGTAGTGGAGGCAATGGTTGCTAAGGTGAGTGGTTTGATATACTACATTTAAACTTCAGTACATAGGCTAAGGTAACATATGTGAACCCCTACTTATGTTATGCAAACCTTGACTTCTTCTTTGTGCAAATCCTTACAATTTTTGTTGAATCATTAAGTATATACACTGTGCGATTTTAATGGTGAAAAAAAGTGCATGAACTTATGATATATATTCATGGGCTTTATTTATATGTAGTATATATATTAATGGGTTTTGGTAATATAAATATATATAAGCGTGTAGGGTTGTATATATATTATATGCATGGCTTTTATTATATAATATATCTGTTTTGTTTTATCTAGTATATATAAATGTATATGAGACTTTTAATGTATGCTAAAATTTGACGTGACAAAGGTCACTAAATAGGTATGCATATATATTTAATATATATTCCTATATGATTATGTAATGCTTGCGAACAGAAATAAAAATAAACATTATAATATGGATTTTTATAACATATGATTCTTATTGATAATACACATTTATGCATACACGAACTTGTAAGTGAATTATGAGTTTTACATTGGAAGCTTTGATTAGTGCAAAATTATATTATCGTGAAATGCTAAGTGCGAACTCAACTGTAGTGTGACCCAATTATATTTCTGTATTGTGTTATATTGTGTGTAACGCCTTAATTTTCTTAGTTCTGCTTCTGTAAAATTTTTCAACAAATATTTATCTGCTTCAGTGGTTAAGTGTTCTAGGTGTGTTATTTTATGGATTTAAGCCTTATCTCTGTTCAGCGGGCTTATATTTAATTTCCTGTAATTCCATATAAGAATGAGCCTGCTGGTTCGAGTGGTAAGGGAGTTGGTGTGTTGGAGGTCCTGTGTTCGAATCCCTACGTTAGTATGGGTATTTACTTTTGCTCGGTTTTCAAATAGAGTTTTGGTGGAATTAAAATGCTGAAGTGGTTGAGATTAAGGGGTTAGTGGAAAGTTAGGGCATATCAAAATTGATTTTTTTTCCCAAAATTCCATTGGCTTTTGATGTTTTTCTTTTCTTTTTCAAAAACAAAAACAAAATCCCTATTTTCTGTTCTTGTCGTTTTCTTCTCTCACTGGCGAAGTAAACTTTTGTTCCGTTCTTGCTTCTATTGTTAATCCTTGCTATTGGGGCGTTACGAATCCTTTTTTTTGGGTAATCGGTAAGTGGGTTTCCGTTTGTATTCTTCTTATCGTTATTTTCTGAAGATTGAATCGTTGTTGTATTTTGTGGTGTAGGAGAATTCGACGAATTGTGATTTTTGTTTCGGTTGTTAGATTGGTGTTAGCAGTGTTTTTCATCGTCAATAAGTCGAGTTTTGGTCAGTTTATGGTCGACAAATTAGTAAATGTAGTCGCTAAATCTGTGTTTGGTATTTTGTTTTTAGGTCTTGGAAGGCTCGGGATAGTATTCGCATCAAAACACTACCAGGTGTGTACTCGAAACATAGAAAACGAGGCTTCAGAAAAAGCCAAAAAATGAAACTATCAATGCCACACGGGCATGTGGTCACCCGTGTGGATGGCCGTGTGCGATACACGGCCATGTGGTTGACGAAAGCATGGCCGTGCGCAACACATGACCGTGTGATGGCTCGAGTGTGGCTGTGTGGGCCACACGAGCAAAGGAGAATCTAGGTGTGTGGGCCCACAAGGGCATGTCACACGGGAATGTGAATTTTGGGTCAGGCCGTGTGGGCCACACGGGCAAAGGCCAATTTGGGCGTGTGGGCCACATGGGCATATGGGCCCATACGGGCAAGCCACACGGGCATGTGGGCCCATAATTTCTGAAATTTTCCCTAGGGTTGCACGGGTCCGCCGACTGCATCAGAGGCTCATCGTAGGGTCGGTAAGGGCTAACTATACACTAAATTGTATGCTAAAACATTCTGATAGACTGAACTGTGTAGGATACTGAATGTATGCCTGAATATATTGATGTATGTGTATCCTATATCTGTATTAAGCATGTTGAGCATGTTATATCTGCATCTGATTTATGTATCTGTTATTGGGGTGGGGATTTATATGTATGGAGGAAGTATCTGATAGGCGTTGATCACCTATATTCTGGCAGCTTGGCTGCATATACATTCTGATATATGTCTTAAAGGCACAACATGGTGTGTAGGGATGGGTGGGTGTTTTAAACCCCGCATAGTGTGATGGGATGGTCGGAGATAGTGTGTAGAGGATGGGGGTAGGACTTATGCATATCTCAGATCATCGTAATCCGAACTGGACTTGATTCTAAACTGAATCAGATTCGCTTCTCGATCATTGTGTGTCTAAATCTGTATGCTTGTATGTTTGATTTCTGTGGGTTGCACACTGAGTTTATGTAAACTCACATTTGTTGTCTGTTCTGTTCAGGTAATCCATAGCCCTAGGAGGACCAGTGCGGCGGAGTCTTACGGTGACCACTAGTCCATGAATTTAGTTAGTTAAGGGTTTCAGTTTATTTTCTTTAAAGGTCAATTTCGAGAGTTTTGTATTATTTGGACTCTCTGGACTGTTTAAGTTTTTATTTGGTTTGTGATGCTTTTATTTTTACAGCGACGTTTGACTAAAATTACGGTTGTACGAAATAAAAGGTTTATCTGATAGTACAATTTGGATTTTTCAACATATAACGGTTTAGAAAGCTCCGTTGCAAATATCATTTTGGTAAATTAATTTATTAAATAACGTTATCAGTGATAATTATAAAACTTGGTTGACATATCGAAACAACACTATTTTTAAAACTCATTCCTTGTGACATCACCAGATTCGACTATAACGTTTATGCCGAGTTTTGGGGTGTTACATTTAGTGGTATCAGAGCCAGGTTACAAAACTCGACTGTGAATTTTGGGTTCCAAAAATTGTGTTTTAAAAAGAAGTGGTTTACAAATATTTTTGATAAATTGGGAAGTATGTGGTACACCGAGTCTCCGGTGCCGATCCTATAAGTATCTCTGAAATTTTGATAAAAAAACTCTAAAAATACTGTAGTTAGTTGTAACAGCCCGTTTTAGGCCAAATCAGAATAGTGGTTTTGGGACCACAAATTCGAGGTCGAAATAATTATTTTCATATTATTTTAAGTGTTTACAACATGATAGCATGTATGTGTGAAAGTTTCATGAAGAAATTTTATCATTTAAATTGTCAATTTGAGAAAAAAAGACTAAATCGCGTAAAGTGTAAAATGCATGTTCTATTAGTTAAATGTGTCTATTAGCTATGGATCATTAAAATAGAGGTGCTTATGTTGTAATTTGACCATTTGACACATGAGTGGACATATATGGACATTTATTAAGGTGTTTTAATGGTTTAATAATAAGGTTAATTTGGTAAATTGGTTAATAACATAAAATAAATAAAACAAAAATCTTTTATTGTTGGCTATCATCTTCCTTAGCTGAATGTTGCAAGAAGAAAAGCCAAAGTTTTAGGGTTCTTGTTTCGGCTATGCTATTTTGCTCATTAAGGTACGGTTTTTGTCCCGTTTTTGATAATTTCTATGTTTTTGTGATCGTTGCAACTAGAACTAACTAGCCAGTGACGAATTTTCAAAATTGTTTCTTAATGTTGCCATTGATGAATAAGCATGTGTTTTGAGGTTTCTTGATAGATTATGAATGTTTGTTAATAGATATACATAAGTGATTTTGAGTAAAAATATAAAATAGGGATTAAATTGAGAAATGTGTAAATTTAGTAGATAAAATGTGAAATAAATGAAAATTATGGTCTTCCAGGGGCAATATGGTAATTCGGCTACCATGGGTTTATTTGGAATTTCAATAATTTGTGATTTTATGCAATAAGGACTAAATTGTGAAAAATGTGAAATATGTGGGGCAAAACTGTAAATGTGTTTTAAATTATGTTTTGGACTAAATTGGATGAATAGATGATTGAATAAGTCAATTTTGAATATATTTAGATCAAGAAAAGTGAAATAAAGACTTGGATCGGGGAAAAGATAAAGTGATTGACTAATTGACTCGATTCGCCGTTTTATCATTCGATGTAAGTTCGTATGTAATAAACATTGTTACAATTATGCTTTAAATGCTTGATATTGTATAAATTGTGTATATGAGATTAAAGTTATGTTTCATGATGATTTAGCTATATATATCACTTAGTGTGCGAGATCGAGATAGCTTCGGCTATGTAAGGCACTTGGTGTGTGATTCGAGATAGCTCCGGCTACGTATGGCACTTAGTGTGCGAGATTTAGATAGCTTCGGCTATGTACGGCACTCTTAGTGTGCGAGATTTAGATAGCTTCGGCTATGTATGGCACTTAGTGTGCGAGATTAAAATAGCTTCAGCTATGTAATGGCACTTAGTGTGCGAGATATCGAGTATTCAGTAGTATATCGAACATGTATGAGTTGGTTAGAGTTTGTACAGGTATGTACATGGATAGTATAAACTTCAATTAGAAGAAGTTATGAATTTGCATATAAGTATATGATTAAGTACATGGAAAACTTGTTGTTACCATGAATTACATGTTAAATGGTTCAAGTTGTTGATTTATGTAATATGATTTGTTGAGTTTAATTCATACGAGCTTACTAAGCTATAAAGCTTACTTTGTTTATTTTTCCCATGTTTTATAGTGAATACAAAGCTAGCTCTGTAACACCCCATACCCGAGTCCGAGGCTTAGACCGGATACGAGATATTACTATGCTTTAACTTGCTTAATCATGCACTTACGGGCTGTAAAATTTTGTTCCGAATTAAAAACTTCTCTTTCTCAGTCTAATCATACATTTCATAGGCCTACGAGGCCTTATACACGTATATAAAAACTTTCGAAACTTAATCAGAAACTTTTCTTTAAAGCAGGGGTCACACGCCCATGTGGTTTGGTACATGCCTGTGCACCCCTTTACACGCTCATGTCTTCCGACCGTGGTTGACACTGACTAATTACACACGGCCTTGACACGTCCGTGGACTTAGACCGTGTACTATACCTTCATATACTGACTTATTAACACGGCCGGGGCACACGCCCATGTTCCAACCGTGTGTCATGCACGGCTTTAACACACGGCCGTGGGATTAGCCCGTGGCCTATTCTGACTTATGAGACTAAGGTGCAGGTTACGCACGACCTAGACACACGCCCGTGTGTCTAACCGTGTGGGCACTTAGAGGCTATTTACCAAGCCAATGGCCACCCTGAAAACAAGTATCCAAACCAATATTTAATTCAACAACTCAACTACTACAGCTTTCATGAATTAGAATGCATACTTCATTGATAAATAAAAACATACATACTTAATCATTCAAGGCCAATCTCTTTGGCCATATACAAAAGAATACTAGGCTTGATAGCCAACATTTTAAC
The DNA here is from genome assembly GCA_025698515.1 of Gossypium sturtianum. NCBI lineage: Eukaryota > Viridiplantae > Streptophyta > Magnoliopsida > Malvales > Malvaceae > Gossypium > Gossypium sturtianum. The sequence continues at coordinate 72,651,713 of CM046947.1, read as the reverse complement.
TCAAAATGAAATGCTTCCTATACATGCCATACTTAATGTAAACAACTTTGCTATACCAAAATAGCGATTGATAGTGTGCTCCGAGCTCCGATGACAATGATCCACGAGATTAGCTTGGCGGAACTACATGGAAAGAAAGAGTGAAAGACGTAAGCATTTAGCTTAGTAAGTTTGCATATAATGCACATAACAAAATACTTGCTTAAATTAAAACATTTAGCATAAACAATGGTATCATAATTTCAGTTATAAAGCTTACTTGCTCATACTTGATTCTTATATATCTCATGATACTTACTAGTCTCATACTTGTGAGGTAAATAAGGTACCTGTATCACTTGATCACATTGATCAGCATACATTTACATAATAATCATAATCTCTAATTTATCATTCATAACATGAATAATACTCATTTTCACTTGATAATAACTTTGCTTACTTAGCTTTCTTGTTATCTCATTTGAACTTAGCTAGTTTGCCCGATGAACTTATATGAATAATCGAGGATACTAAATCTCATCTCACATAACTCAATACCAAAGCCATATCCTAGATACGGTCTTACATGGAATGTCTCATCTTGGTTTCGAGGCCATGTCTTGACATGGACTTATACGAAGTCTTTCTCGTGAGTCCCTTTGGAACTTACCATTGCCATGTCTTGACATGGTCTTAGTTGGTATCTTTGCTCATGAACTGGTCAATGCCGAGCCTTGGCTTGGGCTTACATGAAATCTCTTTCACTTGATAGCTTTTAAATGCTAAGCTTGCCTTGGACTTACATGATAACTTTTCAATGCCAAGCTTGCCTTGGACTTACATGATAACTTTTCAATGCCAAGCTTGCCTTGGACTTACATGATAACTTTGCTTGGAGACTCACCAATGCCATGCCTTGGCTTGGACTTACATGGGTCTTCATCTCATAATTACTCTTCAATGCCAAGACTTGTCTTGGTCTTACATGATAACTTGTCTGATTGCCGATGCCATGCCTCGGCTTGGACTTATACGGACTTTCTCATTTCATGTGATAGATCGAGTATCCTAAGCTATTCATCTTCAATCATGGCTTTCTCATGCTTGATCTCATTGATTACTTTGTTTAACAAAACATTAAACATTTTCATAATAATATTGTACATTATACTAAGCAATTCAATGATATTAATCATAAAGCTTAGAAATCATACACACTTACCTCGATATACAAAATGTATGTAGATATCCAATTTAGCCCTCGACTTTGTTCTTGCCTCGGTTTCGATTCGGGCTTCATTTTTCTTGATCTATAATCATAAATAGAACATTTAATACTCACATTGACTAACATGACTCTTAACACATACTTTGGCAAAATTATTATTTTGCCCCTAAACTTTCTCATATTTGCACTTTTGCCCAAAGGCTCAGAAATGAATCTCATTCAACTTTCTTAAACTTCATGCTTAGCTGATTCATTTTCTACTATAGCAATCATCAACTCCCATTATTTCTAATAGGTATGACCAATTTCATAATTTTTACAAACCAGTCCTTACTAGCATTTTTCATGAAATTCACTTAGAAAAAGATGTTTATCTAACATCAAACTCTCATAAACTTCCATAAAATATCATTTTACAAGCATGTCACTCTTGGGTAGATTTTTGAACATGCATCTTAGCTTATTTTATAGCTAAAAATAGCTAATTCATAATACGAGAACTTCAAAAATACGAAGAATATTAAAAATGGGGCTAAGATGAACTTACTAGCAAGCTTGAAAGATGAACAAACCCTAGCTATGGTTTCTTGGAAAATTTCGGCAATGAGGAAGAAGATGAAGGAAATTTTTATCATCTTTTTCCCATTTTAATCATTTAAATGGTAAATGACTAAAATGCCCTTCTCTTTAAAAATTTCAATTGTACTAACTCATGTCCATTTTTGTCCAAAAATTATAATTTGGGAAAATTGCTATTTAAGGACTCATAATTAATATTCTAAAGCTATTTCACACAAAAAGCTTCTAGAAACTCATATTTTGCAACTTTTGCAATTTAGTCCTTTTTTATCATTCCATGTCAATTTCACAAAATTTCTACATGGAACTTTAGTACTATGATGCAAACATGTCATAAACCTTAAGAAATCAATATTACTGACTCGGGTTTGTGGTCTCACACCACTATTCTGACTAGGCCCTGAATCGGGATGTTACAAGCTCGGATTCGGGGATCGTCAGAGACATCGTCACACTATCCAACTGTCACTTTGGTATTTTTGAACTTATGGTTTGGTCATATGGCATTTATAAGGATTTTGAGTCATTTTTTGTTATTTTTTTGGTATGAATTGTAACACCCCTTACCCGTATTCAACGCCAGAATAGGGTACGAGGCATTACCTGACATACAACACAACCATTCATACAAATCAAATCATAAAATTTGTGTCCAAATTAAAACCATTCATACTCAATCATAAAGTCCCTAATACGAGCCTACGAGGCCCAAAACGTACTTTAGAAGTGGTTCGGGACTAAACCGAGAACTCAAGAAATTTTTACAAAACTTAATTTTTTTTGTTAGAAAAAGGGGTCACACGCCCGTGTGGGCAAGCCGTGTGGTCAGACACGCCTGTGTCCCTAACCCGTGTAACTCTCTGTTTGTAACTCATGAACAAATTGAAGTCACACGGCCAAGTCACACGCTCATGTGCTAGGCCGTGTGGTCGATTTAATTTTCATGATTTTTCATAAAATAGGTGCAGACTTCACATGCCCGGGACACACGCCCGTCCCCGAGGCCTTGTCCCTCACACGACCGAGACTCACACCGGTGTCTCTGCCCGTGTGCTTAATTATGAGCATTCTGTTTCTCAAATTTAAGGTGCAAAGGACACACGACCAATACACATGCCCGTGGGGCAAGTCGTGTGTCACACACGGCCTAGACACACGCCCGTGTGTCTACCCGTGTGGATAAAATAAGGCTAATTACCAAACCTTTTGCCACCCTTCCATGCACATACCTACACAACATCATATAATACCAATTCAAGCATACTTAGGCAACCAAAACATCCTCAACCAAGGTATTAACATCACATCCACATGCTAACATCTAACATGCTTGAACATCATAATTTATGAACACAAATCATGCAAGTTTCCATATTCATGAATGGTATCAACATATAATGATACTCATAACCAACATTAGCTAACTTTCATGGCCATATTCAAAATGAAATCGTTACTCATTATAAGCCAATACATTTGGCTACATTACCAATGACACATATAACAAAATGACCAACTCCCTATACATGCCATAACTCAAAATATTGATATTTCAATGATACCCAAAAGAATGGTTAATAGTGTGAATGGATCTCCGACGATCTCTAATCCCCGAGCTAGGTTGGTGACACTATAAGATAAGGGAAAGAAAGGGGAGTAAGCTATATAGCTTAGTAAGTTCATATGCAAATAATAAACAACATTAATTATACATTTGTCATATATGAATAACATAACATGTAACACCCCAAACCCGGCCCAAACGCTACGACCGAATTTGGTTTGCTACAGAGAAAACAATTTGAGAACCATTTTAAAACCGATTTAAGTTTTGTCGAAAACCTTGTGTTTTCAAGTCTCTTGTTAAAAACCATACTTAGTGTTGCTTAGAAATATTTATTAAGTCGAGTTGTTTATAGTTTTCAAATGTACCCGATGGTACTTTAAAACATTTTTCGTTTGATTTGGAAAAAACATGTGAACTCATTATTAACATAATTAAATAGTTTAAACAAATATTCAAAGCATGTAACAATAATAAAATAATTTTAGGAGGCCTTATTACAACTTAATTAAAATAAACCAACATTAAATAAAGTAAAACAAAGTCCAGGTTCATCTATTAAAATGTCCACTGCATGGCCACCTCGAGTCCATCCGGCTCCATCTCCGCGATCTACTCATCTGCAAAATGTTAAGGGAAAGGGGTGAGTCACCAAGACTCAGTGTGTAATCCCCCACCCGGAAAATATATCTCATACACAATTCATTAGTAAACATGCTCATGCAACCCAACCTAACCATCCATACTCCTTTTCTACCCCGTGTGGTCAAAACCACTGGTGGTCAAAACCACTGATGACTTAGAGTCACAAATCAGATGATGGGGCCAACCCATCGTGTGGTCAAAACCACTGATGACCATAGGTCACAATATATCAAATGTGGTCAAAACCACTGGTGGTACCAAACCACTGGGACTTAGTCGCAAATAATCAATTGTTGTGGTCAAAACCACTGATGACCATAGGTCACAAATAATCTGATGGGGCCAACCCATCTTGTGGTCAAAACCACTGACGACAGTCCATAATATCATCCCCCTCCTCTCATCAATCCCACCATCACATGCTTATTCATCAATTTCATATATATCATGTCATAGTATTAAACATCATGTGATGGCATATAACATATATCCAAAGTTACAAGACAGGGGACTTACCCGAAATCCGTGATTATGCCACAAGCTAATCACAATCAAAATAATCAAAACAAATAATAATGTCATGTAAATTAATAAAGTGTGTAGAGATCTTACACACTGTTACTATCGTAATTCCTAGATCCCGAAAAAGCCGATCTACGATGCTAGATCTTGACCCTTGAACGGATTTGATTTCCAAACAAATCCCGAAGCCTTAACTAGACCCCTAAATCCATGGCACATACATTAGTTTGGCATTTAAACAATAAGCTTTTATCAAAGGCCTTTGGCGAATGTGCTTACCAACTTACCCTTGGAAAAATAAACCCGCAAGCTTTCCTACAACGATCTAATCGTATTAGCAAGAATCATAGGCCATAACTTAAATTTCTAAGGAGAGGATTACCCCTTACCACACTTATTGAAAAATCAACAGCACCCTTTTCCTCAAGGGAGATTCGGCCTAAGCACAATTGGAAGGGCTGGAATTTTGAGAAGAGGAGAAAGGGTATTCTATTAAAAAGAAAACAAATTTGGAAATTTTTAAGCAAATTTTGCTAAGAGTTGGGAGAGAATTCGGCAAAGACTATGAAGGGAGAAACAAGAAAAGAATTTGCTGGAAATTTTGGCACTTCTTTGCTGTAACAAAATAAAATATGGACAGCCCCCAAGGAGTCCAACAATCGGCAACCACCCTTTTTCTTTGTGATAATTTCTAGCCTTGAATTATCACAAGTAAATCTAGCTTCATCATATTTTTAATCTCCTAATCCCCTCAACACTTTAATAGCTATTAAAACACTAATAGCTCTCCCTCTTCCAGCCGAAAATAGGTAAAAATAAATAAATAATAATAATAATAGTAAAGACCAGCATATACCCCAGCCGAATTCAACACCAAAACTGGCTTAATCTTGTATCAATTTCCTATATATTCTCCTATCCTTTAACAAATAAATTAATCCCTTGCATAATCCTTATCTTATCACCTCTTCAATTAAAATATAATAATAATAATAATAATTAAAATAATACACCCACACTTCCAAAGAATGTAAATACAAAGCTTCTAGCCTATCCTAATTGAAGACCCCACGTGCAGGACCAATTCATGCCAAAGACATAAAAATAGAATAAAATAAAAAAAAACCAAAGTGCAGACCCACAGGGGTTCGAACCAAATGACCCCAAGCAAAGGCGACAATAGCCTCCTTTAAGCGCCCCAAACCAACTCTTCCAACCCGACTTCCATGTCAAATCCCTCTCCATTTATTTATAAAGCCTTTATAATCGGGCCCTTTTTCCTTTCAACGCCAAAGCCTAAAAAAACAACGTCCTTGCGCCTACCATGAGTCGAACCCGAGTCCTCACTGCGACCCTCACTCTCCAACGTCCTTTGCCACTTCTCCCCATTAAACTTTCATGCCATGAACCTTACCCAAAATTTCTTTAAGGCCTTCTTTACTGGGCCCTTCCTTTAATGCAAAAAAACAATTCCCTTCTTTGGTTCCACGGATCGAACCTCCTCCCTTGTAACCCTCCCTTAGACGCACCAAGCCACTACACCAAATACATTCTTGTGTCATGTTTCCTCGATTTTTTTATTTAAACCCTATCTCCACCTAGCTCCTCCTTTTAAGTACTTTAATTTAATTCTTTTTTTAACCCAAATTCGACCTAAATCGGGGTTATTTCTAGACCCTAAATCATGCTAAATAAAATAATATTTATTCATTTCTTGAAGCCCACATGGAATTTATTTAAATTACAAATAGCCCCTAATTCGTGGTGTTACAATTCTACCCCCTTAAAAATAATTTCGTCCTCGAAATTACTTTCTAACGCTCAATCGTGCATCCTTAACTCGCTTGACCCACGTTATTTGCTGCTGCGCGCACTCGATCTTAAAGAACTATCATACTTTCTACACATTCCTACGTTCATAATCCGGGTTCCATACTCTCATCGGCAATCATAAGAATGAACTAACGTAACCATAACCAAGACAATTGAGGGTATTAGGAAATAAGAAACTTACCCGTTGTTATGTCCGCACATCCTCCTCCTCGCGACGGCCAACCGCATAAACCAGCCTTGGTTGCCTCGCCTCTGCACCTTCAAAGACACCTCGACCAAGCCCGTTACCATTATCATTACCTCTAGTTGCACCTCGACCCTCCGTGGTGGTCCTTCATTTCTAACCCGAGCACGGTTCGACCCTCCGGTTGATTCCTAGCTAACTTCCGAGGACAATCCTTACACGGTGATCGCACGATCCACACTCAAAGCACCCTCGATTACCACTCCAACACTCACCCTTGTGAGGCTTGCCACACCGAGCACATTGTGGCGGCCATTGGGTATTGGCAAGAAGAGAGCCTAGCGATTTGATCCGACCCATCAAACTTCGTCCTCTTACATTCATTACCCAAGAACCTTGAAGGTTCGAGCTTCTCTTATTCCAATTCCGTTCTTGGTTCCTCTTTACGATTGTCTTACTCCCTCAAGAACTTTAGACTTCTCCACAAGAACAGCAAACTCGTTCTGTTGTGGAGCTATCATCATCCTCACTCATCTCTCACCCCATCCTCGAATCTAACACGGCGTTCATGCTCGGTACCCACAATACCACGAGCATACCTACTCAACCGAAGGAATTCGGCCTCATACTCCGCCATTGTCTTATTGCCTTGGACCAGTTCAAGAAAGCCTTCATTTGTGCATCTACGTAGCTAGTACCCACATACTTCTTCCGATAGGTGGTTCGAAATACTCCCAAGTCAAATCATCTCTTTGTAGCCCCATCTCGAACCGTAAGCCACCACCGATCACCTCATCCTTTAGAAGATATCGCGCTTTCGACCTTTTCTTCCTCGGTCAAAGTCAAGATCATCCATGATCCTTTCGATTGACTCTAGCGATGATTCTCACTGCACTAGGTGCCACTCGACGACACACCTCGAGAATACCTCCGCTCCGTTAGATCGGAGTCGCCGGGAACAGATTTCCGAGCTCCCACATTTCCACCGGCCTCGGCCACCATCTCCGAGACTCGCAACACGACTTGCGATACCGCCTCGCCACCGGTCCGATCCGGCTCCTCACTCTAAAAGTAGGAGGTGGTGGTGGCGGTGGTACCTCATTTTCGTAACCTTGTCCCGACTGACGGGTTCGGACACCGTCATCCTACCCTACCACGCCCACGGCGCCCACGTCCTCTAGAACTCATTCTATCTACCGCGCTTTTAATCGATTAAAAAAATTTTATGCGTTAGCATTTGTTTCACTTTATTACTCATGAAGAAATTTTATGGATAAGGTTTAATCAGGATTCTTTCGAGCAAACAATGTTCCGATCTTCTTTCCTAGTTCACACAAAGAAGTTCATGCATCCATTCCTTAATACTTTCCATACCTATTCGCTCATCGGACCTTTTTGCCCATTTCTATCCCGTGGGTATTTTCGTCTTTTCCTACTGAGGTTTTTTTTTTCGTAATTTTTCAGAACAGAATATTTTCTTTGATGATTTCCAAAGCTAAGTTGTTGAATATTTTTAAAATAGTTGAAATTTTTTGGGCAAAACCATTGAATTAATATTTTATGGGTCAGGGGCATTTTGGTAATTTTACTCCTAAGGGTATTTCTGTAATTTTTCACAAGTCAAGTTTTTCGAGAAAATAAACGTCGTAAAAGTAATGTTCTAGGATTTGAGAAAGTTATTGCACAAGTTTTGAAAACATTAGGGTTTGTTGTTTCATTCTATTTCGGAAAACAAGGCTAATTCCCTTTTCGGGTTTTAATCATTGTGTTTAGCCTATGACCGAGCCCTCCTGGTCAGGGTGAACCAAAGCTACGCACTGCAGAATCGAGTGAAGAGGAGGTGGGTCACGCGGACCGCTTAAATACCAAGCTCTCACCGAACCTTTCTAGACATGCGCATGAGAGGTTGCCACACCACCGAGCCCCTCGAGTTAGGGTGAACCGAAGCTACGCACTGCAGGAGGATACTGCGAAGAGGAGGTGAGTCACGAGGACTGCGCTAAATACTGTGCTCTTCCGGATCCAATCCTAGACATGCGCATGGGGTTACCACACCCTAGCTCATTGACTAAGTCATAGGTTGGTTTAGTTCCTTAAGTCTTATGCTTCGTTTGTGTTTGAGTAATCTAACCTTAGGGTCCAAGTCCTATAAGTCTATCTACGTTCCATGCTTCCTACCCTTCTACAGAATATAATTCACCAAGAGGTTTAGATATACTTACCGGGCGGATTGGTGCCGAGACTCGGGCCATCTTTGTTCAAAAACCAAAAATCATTCCATAAGGCCTACCAAAACATTTTTGGGCCTTGGGCCCCCACAGCCGTATGAGCTTTGAACTGGCTCTGATACCAATTTGTAACACCCCAAACCCGGCCCAAACGCTACGACCGAATTTGGTTTGCTACAGAGAAAACAATTTGAGAACCATTTTAAAACCGATTTAAGTTTTGTCGAAAACCTTGTGTTTTCAAGTCTCTTGTTAAAAACCATACTTAGTGTTGCTTAGAAATATTTATTAAGTCGAGTTGTTTATAGTTTTCAAATGTACCCGATGGTACTTTAAAACATTTTTCGTTTGATTTGGAAAAAACATGTGAACTCATTATTAACATAATTAAATAGTTTAAACAAATATTCAAAGCATGTAACAATAATAAAATAATTTTAGGAGGCCTTATTACAACTTAATTAAAATAAACCAACATTAAATAAAATAAAACAAAGTCCAGTTCATCTATTAAAATGTCCCATCGCATGGCCACCTCGAGTCCATCCGGCTCCATCTCCGCGATCTACTCATCTGCAAAATGTTAAGGGAAAGGGGTGAGTCACCAAGACTCAGTGTGTAATCCCCCACCCGGAAAATATATCTCATACACAATTCATTAGTAAACATGCTCATGCAACCCAACCTAACCATCCATACTCCTTTTCTACCCCGTGTGGTCAAAACCTTTGGTGGTCAAAACCATCGATGACTTAGAGTCACAAATCGGATGATGGGGCCAACCCATCGTGTGGTCAAAACCACCGATGACCATAGGTCACAATATATCAAATGTGGTCAAAACCACTGGTGGTACCAAACCACTGGGACTTAGTCGCAAATAATCAATTGTTGTGGTCAAAACCACCGATGACCATAGGTCACAAATAATCTGATGGGGCCAACCCATCTTGTGGTCAAAACCATCGACGCATATCCATAATATCATCCCCTCCTCTCATCAATCCCACCATCACATGCTTATTCATCAATTTCATATATATCATGTCATAGTATTAAACATCATGTGATGGCATATAACATATATCCAAAGTTACAAAGACAGGGGACTTACTGAAATCCGTGATTATGCCACAAGCTAATCACAATCAAAATAATCAAAACAAATAATAATGTCATGTAAATTAATAAAGTGTGTAGAGATCTACACACACTGTTACTATCGTAATTCCTAGATCCCGAAAAGCCGATCTACGATGCTAGATCTTGACCCTTGAACGGATTTGATTTCCAAACAAATCCCGAAGCCTTAACTAGACCCCTAAATCCATGGAACATACATTAGTTTGGCATTTAAACAATAAGCTTTTATCAAAGGCCTTTGGCGAATGTGCTTACCAACTTACCCTTGGAAAAATAAACCCATAAGCTTTCCTACAACGATCTAATCGTATTAGCAAGAATCATAGGCCATAACTTAAATTTCTAAGGAGAGGATTACCCTTACCACACTTATTGAAAAATCAACAGCACCCTTTTTCCTCAAGGGAGATTCGGCCTAAGCACAATTGGAAGGGCTGGAATTTTGAGAAGAGGAGAAAGGGTATTCGGCTAAAAAGAAATAAAGCAAAGTGGAAATTTTAAGCAAATTTTGCTAAGAGTTGGGAGAGAATCGCAAAGACTATGAAGGGAGAAACAAGAAAAGAATTTGCTGGAAATTTTGGCACTTCTTTGTCTGTAACAAAATAAAATATGGACAGCCCTCAAGGAGTCCAACAATCGGCAACCACCCCTTTTCTTTGTGATAATTTCTAGCCTTGAATTATCACAAGTAAATCTAGCTTCATCATATTTTTAATGTAACATCCTAGATTAGGGGTTATGCGTTTGGAGCATAACCCAAGTGCTAGTGGGTTTTAAGGGTATTTGGAGATGTTTTAAGAGTTTTTAGAACTTTAGAATGAGGGTGAAAGCTTTGGAAAAATTTTGGATTTAAGAGTAAAAGGGGAAACTAGGCAAGAAGGCCTTAAAATAATTTTGTGGAGTTTAGTACATAAGAAATTAATTGGTAAAGTGGCTTAGGGACGCCACTTAAGGCTTGGGCAAATACGCCAAACAAGGTTCTGGAGTTCGAGTCTGGGTGATGGCATGGTAGTATTTTATTTTTCCTTCTTGCGTTAGGAAGGGAAGCTGGGCCAGGGAGGTCTTAAGAGAAGTTATAGGCGCTTTTGGACATAACACAAGCCTTGGTAAAGTGGCTTCCATGCGCCACTTAGGTGCCTTGGAGGTGGCGTCAAACGGAGGTCTTGGGTTCGATTCATGGGAGAAACAAGGGGTGTATTTCTATTTTGGGGTTTTGCGTTAAAGGTAAGGGGGCCAGGAAAGAGGATTTTAAAATATATTTGTGAAGGTTCATGGCATGAATGGCGAGTTGGTTGGTGGAGTGGCTTGGGGCGCATCTTGCGCAAGGGACCTAGTTGGTCCTAGGTTCGAGTAGTTGGAGCGGAGTTTTGTGTTTTAATTTTTATATGCAATCTTTGGGCTTCAGAAGAAGGCATTAAAATTAAATGGTGGGGTTTTGTGACATGAAAGTCTAATGGGAGAAGTGGCTAGGGACGTTGGAAGAGAGGGCTGGTGCGTGAGGTCGTGGGTTCAAATCAATGTGGCAGCAAGTGGCGTTTTATTTTTGTTTTGGCGTTAAGGCAAGGGGGAACTAAGGAGGGAAGGCTTAAAAGAAATTATGGCGCGTTTGTATCACAAAACAACGCCTGGCCCAAGTGGCCTGGGGCGTTACTTGGCTGCATGGGTTCTAACAGGTCCCATGTTCGAGACCTATGGGCAGCAGGTCGTTTTTCTTTTATTTTGCAGCAGCTGGGCAGGCAGTGGACGGCAATAGGGAGGGAGAGACTTTCTCTCTTTAAACTCTTAATTTTTATTTAGATAGTAGGATAATATGAGAGTTTTATTGGATTTTCTTTATTTGTTTAATTATAGTGATAATAAGAAGATAATCAAGGATAATATTATTATTTTGATAACAAGATAATAATAGATAAAAGAAGATATTAGTGGATTATTGGGTTATTGTTTGGGATTAATTCAAATTATTTGAATTAAATCAAATTAGTGGCCTAGAGAAAAGCAAGGATTTGGCTAGAGTTTAAACTCTTTGGACGGCAAGCATAAGGGGGAGGGGGGGTGCCGAATTCCTTTATAAGCACCCATCTACCCTCTTGATTTTTTATTAGCCATGTATGCAAATAGCCGAAATTCTCAACCCTTCCTTATTGGTTTTCTTTTTCCATTCTCTTAAAACCTTGGCCGAAACTCCTCCCATATTCTCTTCTCCATTCTTTTTATTTTTCACCCAAAGTCAAGCCTTGATTGATATTGAAACCAACCTTAGCCGAACCTACTCCTTAGCCATAGCCGAATTTTCTTCTTCATACTTTGTGAAGTCTTGGCCGAATATTGAAGCAAGGGGTGCCGGGATCTCGAGGTATACGATTCAAGTTCCATTCTCTGTCAAGTAATTTTGGTAAGGATCTATGAATTTAGTTAATATTCGTTTAAGTCGAAGGCTACTAATCTAAGGTTCTTGATTATTAGGGAAGCGAAACGCTTGGAGTGTGGTGGTAATTATTTAAAGACACTCGGGTAAGGACTCGGGTTCAAAAGAGAACCCTTTTAAATACTTGGTTTGGCCGAATAGGCCATGGTACTAACCCATGTATTTGGCCGAATAGGCCTAAGTCCCTAACCATGCTTTTTGGTCGATTATAGGACAAGAGATCTAGCGACGTAGATCGGATCTTCGGGATTTAGGAATTCCGGTAGAGAAGCAGTGTGTAAACTCTTTACACACTTTATTAATAAACTTGCTATATTATTGTCTTGAGTATAAATTTTGGTAGTGATCTATGGTATGCTTGTGGGCTTAATCATGGATTTGTGTAAGTCCCTAACTTGTAATTTTTATATGTTTGCATGCCATCACATGATGTTTAATACTATGACATGATATATGAAATTTGATGTGTAAGCATGTGATGGTGGGATTGATGAGAGGAGGGGGATGAAATATGGGTGTCGTCGGTGGTTTTGACCACAAGATGGGTTGGCCCCATCAGATTATTTGTGACCTATGGTCATCGGTGGTTTTGACCACGGCGATTGATTATTTGCGACTAAGTCCCAAAGTGGTTTGGTACCACCAAAGTGGTTTTGACCACACTTGATATTTTGTGACCTATGGTCATCGGTGGTTTTGACCACACGATGGGTTGGCCCCATCATCGATTTGTGACTCTAAGTCATCGGTGGTTTTGACCACCAAAGTGGTTTTGACCACCACGGGGTAGAAAAGGAGTATGGATGGTTAGGTTGGGTTGCATGTGCATGTTTATTAATGACTTGTGTATGAGTTATCTTCTAGGGTGGGGATTACACACTCGAGTCTTGGTGACTCACCCCCTTCCTTTACCATTTTGCAGATGAGTAGAACGCGGAGATGGAGCCGAGAGGACTCGAGGCGCCATGCTTATCGTTGGATTTGATTTACCTTGCCATTGTTGAAATTAATTATTTTCTAAGTCTTTTATTTTTGTTAAGTTGTAATAAGGCCTCCTAGAATTATTTTATTATTGTTACATGCTTTGAATATTTGTTTAAACTATTTAATTATGTTAAAAATGAATTCACATGTTTTTCCCAATCAAACGTAAAATGTTTTATCGTGCCATCGGGCACATTTTCAATCTATAAACAACCCGACTTAATAAATATTTCTAAGCAACACTCAGTATGGTTTTTAACAAGAGACTTGAAAACACAAGGTTTTCGACAAAACTTAAATCGGTTTTAAAATGGTTCTCAAATTGTTTTCTCTGTAGCAAACCAAATTCGGTCGTAGCGTTTGGGCCGGGTTTGGGGTGTTACAAATTGGTATCAGAGCCAAGTTCAAAGCTCGGCTGTGGGGGCCCAAAATGTTTTGGTGGGCCTTGTGAAAGTGATTTTTGTTTTGAACAGCATGGCCCGAGTCTCCGGCACCAATCCGCCCAGGTAAGTACTTCCGACTCCTTTGTGAATTATTATCTGTAGAAGGGTAGGTATGGAACGTAGATAGCATGATAAGTACTTTAAACTTTAGGACTAGACTACCCCAACAGAATACATAAAACTTTAAAAGCCTAATTAAACAAACCTAGGACCAAGTCGCCGAGTTAGGGTGTGGTAACCCTGGTGCGCATGTCTAGGATTGGATCCGGAAGAGCTTGGTATTTAAGCAGTCCTAGTGACTCACCTCCTCTTCGCGGGATTCCTACTGCAGTGCGTAGCCGGTTTCACCCTAACCAAGAGGACTCGGTCTTAGGCTAAACACGCTAAATAAAACCCGAAAGGGATTAGCCATGTTTTAAGGAAAACTCTAGTTTTAAAATCACTAAAATATCTCTTTTAAATAGTAGGACAAATTTATTTTTGGAAAATTTTCAAAATATTCTCGATTTATCAAAATTACAAAAAATACCCCTGGGTTAGAAATGGGCAGAAATGTCCGAAGAGTGAATAAGTATGAAAGGTATTAGGGAATGGATGAGCCCTTCTGTGTGAACTAGGGTAGAAGATTTAAAACTTTGTGTGATCGAAAGAATCTCTATTACACTCTCCTCATAAAATTTCTTCGCGGATAACCAAGTGAAACAAATACTAATGCATAAAACTTTTTTTTAATCAGACTAAATCGCGTTGTAGAAATGAGTTTGAGCGGACGTGGTCGTCGCAGACGTGGTCAAGGTGGAATAACAGCTTTAATAAGATCAGAGTGCGCAGCATAAGCGTAGTGCGGTAAGTTAGGATGTACGATTATTCGTTAGTAAGTAATTTCGAGGACGAAATTATTTTTAAGGAGGGTAGAACTGTAACATCCTAGATTAGGGGTTATGCGTTTGGAGCATAACCCAAGTGCTAGTGGGTTTTAAGGGTATTTGGAGATGTTTTAAGAGTTTTTAGAACTTTAGAATGAGGGTGAAAGCTTTGGAAAAATTTTGGATTTAAGAGTAAAAAGGGGAAACTAGGCAAGAAGGCCTTAAAATAATTTTGTGGAGTTTAGTACATAAGAAATTAATTGGTAAAGTGGCTTAGGGACGCCACTTAAGGCTTGGGCAAATGACGCCAACAAGGGTCTGGAGTTCGAGTCTGGGTGATGGCATGGTAGTATTTTATTTTTCCTTCTTGCGTTAGGAAGGGAAGTGGGCAGGAGGTCTTAAGAGAAGTTATAGGCGCTTTTGGACATAACACAAGCCTTGGTAAAGTGGCTTCCATGCGCCACTTAGGTGCCTTGGAGGTGGCGTCAAACGGAGGTCTTGGGTTCGATTCATGGGAGAAACAAGGGGGTGTATTTCTATTTTTGGGGTTTTGCGTTAAAGGTAAGGGGGCCAGGAAAGAGGATTTTAAAATATATTTGTGAAGGTTCATGGCATGAATGGCAGGTTGGTGGAGTGGCTTGGGGCGCATCTTGCAGCAAGGGACCTAGTTGGTCCTAGGTTCGAGTAGCTGGAGCGGAGTTTTGTGTTTTAATTTTTATATGCAATGCTGGGCTTCAGTAAGAAGGCATTAAAATTAAATGGTGGGGGTTTTGTGACATGAAAGTCTAATGGGAGAAGTGGCTAGGGACGTTGGAAGAGAGGGCTGGTGCGTGAGGTCGTGGGTTCAAATCAATGTGGCAGCAAGTGGCGTTTTATTTTTGTTTTGGCGTTAAGGCAAGGGGGAACTAAGGAGGGAAGGCTTAAAAGAAATTATGGCGCGTTTGTATCACAAAACAACGCCTGGCCCAAGTGGCCTGGGGCGTTACTTGGCTGCATGGGTTCTAACAGGTCCCATGTTCGAGACCTATGGGCAGCAGGTGGTTTTTCTTTTATTTTGCAGCAGCTGGGCAGGCAGTGGACGGCAATAGGGAGGGAGAGACTTTCTCTCTTTAAACTCTTAATTTTTATTTAGATAGTAGGATAATATGAGAGTTTTATTGGATTTTCTTTATTTGTTTAATTATAGTGATAATAAGAAGATAATCAAGGATAATATTATTATTTTGATAACAAGATAATAATAGATAAAAGAAGATATTAGTGGATTATTGGGTTATTGTTTGGGATTAATTCAAATTATTTGAATTAAATCAAATTAGTGGCCTAGAGAAAAGCAAGGATTTGGCTAGAGTTTAAACTCTTTGGACGGCAAGCATAAGGGGAGGGGGTGCGAATTCCTTTATAAGCACCCATCTACCCTCTTGATTTTTTATTAGCCATGTATGCAAATAGCCGAAATTCTCAACCCTTCCTTATTGGTTTTCTTTTTCCATTCTCTTAAAACCTTGGCCGAAACTCCTCCCATATTCTCTTCTCCATTCTTTTTATTTTTCACCCAAAGTCAAGCCTTGATTGATATTGAAACCAACCTTAGCCGAACCTACTCCTTAGCCATAGCCGAATTTTCTTCTTCATACTTTGTGAAGTCTTGGCCGAATATTGAAGCAAGGGGTGCCGGGATCTCGAGGTATACGATTCAAGTTCCATTCTCTGTCAAGTAATTTTGGTAAGGATCTATGAATTTAGTTAATATTCGTTTAAGCCGAAGGCTACTAATCTAAGGTTGCTGATTATTAGGGAAGCAGAAACGCTTGGAGTGTGGTGGTAATTATTTAAAGACACTCGGGTAAGGACTCGGGTTCAAAAAGAGAACCCTTTTAAATACTTGGTTTGGCCGAATAGGCCATGGTACTAACCCATGTATTTGGCCGAATAGGCCTAAGTCCCTAACCATGCTTTTTGGTCGATTATAGGACAAGAGATCTAGCGACGTAGATCGGATCTTCGGGATTTAGGAATTCCGGTAGAAGCAGGTGTGTAAACTCTTTACACACTTTATTAATAAACTTGCTATATTATTGTCTTGAGTATAAATTTTGGTAGTGATCTATGGTATGCTTGTGGGCTTAATCATGGATTTGTGTAAGTCCCCTAACTTGTAATTTTTATATGTTTGCATGCCATCACATGATGTTTAATACTATGACATGATATATGAAATTTGATGTGTAAGCATGTGATGGTGGGATTGATGAGAGGAGGGGATGAAATATGGGTATGCCGTCGGTGGTTTTGACCACAAGATGGGTTGGCCCCATCAGATTATTTGTGACCTATGGTCATCAGTGGTTTTGACCACAGCGATTGATTATTTGCGACTAAGTCCCAGTGGTTTGGTACCACCAGTGGTTTTGACCACACTTGATATTTTGTGACCTATGGTCATCAGTGGTTTTGACCACACGATGGGTTGGCCCCATCATCAGATTTGTGACTCTAAGTCATCAGTGGTTTTGACCACCAGTGGTTTTGACCACACGGGGTAGAAAAGGAGTATGGATGGTTAGGTTGGGTTGCATGTGCATGTTTATTAATGACTTGTGTATGAGTTATCTTACCGGGTGGGGGATTACACACTGAGTCTTGGTGACTCACCCCCTTCCTTTACCATTTTGCGATGAGTAGAACGGAGATGGAGCGGAGAGGACTCGAGGCGCCATGCTTATCGTTGGATTTGATTTACCTTGCCATTGTTGAAATTAATTATTTTCTAAGTCTTTTATTTTTGTTAAGTTGTAATAAGGCCTCCTAGAATTATTTTATTATTGTTACATGCTTTGAATATTTGTTTAAACTATTTAATTATGTTAAAAATGAATTCACATGTTTTTCCCAATCAAACGTAAAATGTTTTATCGTGCCATCGGGCACATTTGCAATCTATAAACAACCCGACTTAATAAATATTTCTAAGCAACACTCAGTATGGTTTTTAACAAGAGACTTGAAAACACAAGGTTTTCGACAAAACTTAAATCGGTTTTAAAATGGTTCTCAAATTGTTTTCTCTGTAGCAAACCAAATTCGGTCGTAGCGTTTGGGCCGGGTTTGGGGTGTTACATTTAATCTCCTAATCCCCTCAACACTTTAATAGCTATTAAAACACTAATAGCTCTCCCTCTTCCAGCCGAAAATAGGTAAAAATAAATAAATAATAATAATAATAGTAAAGACCAGCATATACCCCAGCCGAATTCAACACCAAAACTGGCTTAATCTTGTATCAATTTCCTATATATTCTCCTATCATTTAACAAATAAATTAATCCCTTGCATAATCCTTATCTTATCACCTCTTCAATTAAAATATAATAATAATAATAATAATTAAAATAATACACCCACACTTCCAAAGAATGTAAATACAAAGCTTCTAGCCTATCCTAATTGAAGACCCACGTGCAGGACCAATTCATGCCAAGACAGATAAAAATAGAATAAAAAAAAAAAAACCAAAGTGCAGTGTACAGGGTTCGAACCAAATGACCCCAAGCAAAGCAGCAATAGCCTCCTTTTAAGCGCCCCAAACCAACTCTTCCAACCCGACTTCCATGTCAAATCCCTCTCCATTTATTTATAAAGCCTTTATAATCGGGCCCTTTTTCCTTTCAACGCCAAAGCCTAAAAAAAACAACGTCCTTGCGCCTACCATGAGTCGAACCCGAGTCCTCACTGCAGCCCTCACTCTCCAACGTCCTTTGCCACTTCTCCCCATTAAACTTTCATGCCATGAACCTTACCCAAAATTTCTTTAAGGCCTTCTTTACCGGGCCCTTCCTTTAATGCAAAAAAAAACAATTCCCCTTGCTGGTTCCACGGATCGAACCTCCTCCCTTGTAACCCTCCCTTAGACGCACCAAGCCACTACACCAAATACATTCTTGTGTCATGTTTCCCTCGATTTTTTTATTTAAACCCTATCTCCACCTAGCTCCCTCCTTTTAAGTACTTTAATTTAATTCTTTTTTTTTAACCCAAATTCGACCTAAATCAGGGTTATTTCTAGACCCTAAATCATGCTAAATAAAATAATATTTATTCATTTCTTGAAGCCCACATGGAATTTATTTAAATTACAAATAGCCCCTAATTCAGGGTGTTACATAACATGTGCTAACATAAATGTCATTAAAACTTCATAAGCATAACTTATTCAATCACATCCTTACCACTAGTTCATCATATTGCGAATCCATTTTCTTTGAGTTTTTCGTACATACCTGTACCAACTCGTAACATAATCACATATTTCCTCATCTTGGACATACCCGTTGAACCACTTGGAATACTACCGGATACACGGAAAACTTTGCACATAAGTGCCACATATGTAGCCAATGCTACCACAAATCTCATAACACATATAGGCTCGCTCTCGGGCTATCCTCGGGCCTGCTCACACAAGCTGTCAGTCGAGACGTAGCTATGCGGTGCTGCTCACACAAGCTGTCAGGTATTCGTAACATATGCCGGCATACCCAGCCACCGGTAGCACGTACAGGACAAGCACCTGGGGCACATAAATCACATAATTACATATTCACATGGGTTCCTAGTGACTTGTCACTCGTATCCTAATCTATTCCTAAGGTTCAACCGGGATTTACTCGCTTGTCGAGACTTCATTAATTACATCCATAGAGTCAATCATAAAATTCATGCAATATCAAAACATATTAAATACCATTGTAACATTGCATTATTAACATACAAACTTACCTCGTGTACAAAAAATAGTAGAAATAGTCCTAATCGTCAAACACCTTGTTTTTCCCTCGATCTAGGTCCGAACCTCGTTTTTCTTGATCTATAATAGCAAATTCATCTCATTTAATCACCACATTATTCAATTCAACCCAAAAACACACTATGGCAAAAATTACATTTTTGCCCCTAAACCTTTGACATTGTACATTTTAGTCCCTAGGCTCATAAAATGAAATATATCCAATTTCTTCACACTCAAGCCTAGCCGAACCTATTTCATGCTCATAGCAGCCCACATTTTTCATTTATTCACATTTTTACACACATTTTACAACTTTTTACAAGTAGGTCCTTTTTAGGGATTTTCATCAAAAATCACTTGGTAAATGTTGTTTATCTAACATGGGTAAAATTTTAGAATTTGATTTTCTTTCAAATTAGTCCTTAAAATAGCTAGATTAGGTTGAGACAACTTCAAAAACATAAAAATCATGAAAAACGGGGCAAGAACGGACTTACAATCCAGCTTGAAAGCTTGGCCAAAACCCTAGCTATGGTGACCCTTGAAATTCGGCTATGGGGGATGAAATTAGAAAGAGGAACATCTTTTATTTATTTTATTTAGTCTTTATTTACCAAATGACCAAAATACCCTTAATGCCTAACTTAAAAATTTCACCTAACCATGTCCAATTTTGTCCACGCTAAAGTATAATGGTCTAATTACCATTTAAGGACATCTAATTTAAGATCTCATAGCAATTGGACACCTTTAACATATAGAACTCAATTTTTGCACTTTTTTGCAATTTAGTCCCTTTAACTAAATTGAGTGCCCAAATGTCAAAATTTTCGAACGAAATTTTCACGAAATCATTCCATAAAATTGTAGAACATAAAAATATAATAAAAATAAATATTACTGAGCCAAATTTGTGGTCCCGAAACCACTGTTCCGACTGAACCCAAAATCAGGCTGTTACATGAATATTGGCCATTTAGGTTGGCTTGTAAATGTTTATGTTTTGGCTTGTATATATAGCCATATGTGATGGATTATTTCGGTTTGTTTGGTATGTTTGAATATGGTACATATATGTATAGTTAAGTCTTATAAATTGAGTTGGTTGATAGTTATGTGATGATTGATGATAATAGGTACCATGAATGGTAAATTGATGATTTGTGGATTTTGTAACATGCTTGTGAAATGGTAAAAAATAATGTATGAGTGGTAAAGGTTTAACTAGTTGATTGGTGTATATGTTTTGGGGTGTTTTGATTAAGAAAATCATGAGTTATAAGCATGTTAGTTATTGGTATGGGATATGGTATGAATTAGCATTAATTCTGGATAAATTGGATGTTATTATACTTTGAATTGGTGCCATTTTGGTTGTGTAGGTATATGCAAATTTTGGTGACAAATTAGCTTGGTAAATAGCCTATTTTTGTCCACACGGGCAGAGACACGGGCGTTTGTCTCAACCGTGTGTGACAAATGGTCATGTTGCATGGCCGTGTGTCCCATGGTGTTGAAATTGAAGTGAATTCATATGCTCTACATGGTCTCACACACGAGCGTGTGATCGGCCGTGTGGTACAAGTCAGTATACCCCCTAATTGGCACACGGCCCAGCACACGGGCGTGTGACTTGGCCGTTTTGCATAAGTTAGTATCCCCTACAGGTTTGACACGGCCTAGCACACGGCCTGGCACACGGGCGTGTGTGGCCACTTCGATGGGCACATGGGCGTGTGGTTGGTCGTGTGACCCAAGTCAGTAACCTCACTTGTTTGGACACGGGGAAGGACACGGGCTGTGTAACAGCTCGATTTTAGCTAAATCAGAATAGTGGTTTTAGAACCACAAATCTAATGTAAAAATATTATTTTAATATTACTTTTTGTGTTTACAGCATGATAGCATGTATGTGTGAAAATTTCGTGAGCTAATTTTACTGTTTGAATAGTCAATTTGAGAAAAAGGACCTGATCGCGTAAAATGCACAAGTTGCATTCTATTTGTTAAAGGTGTTTAATTGTTAAGATTTATTAAACCAAAGGTCCTTATGATGATATTAAACCATTTGATAGTTAATGGATGATAATGGCATGGCATTTGGTGTTATTATTAATGTTCATTAAGGTTAATTTTGGCATTTGATTAATAATGTTATTATTAATAAAACAAAAGAAAATTTGTTCATATTATCATCACTTTGAATCGAAAATAGGAGGAAGAATAAAGCTATTTAGGGCTTGAAATTTCGGCACACTCCTAGCTTGATTAAGGTACGATTTTAGCTCAGTTTTTGATAATTTCTATGTTTTTGTGATTGTTGCTTCGTGTTCTAGCTAGCCCGAACCTTAGATTTTGAAATTGTTAAAGGTTTAACAAGTTGCCATTATTTAATGCTTGAGTAATTTGATGAATTATGATAGATTATTAAAGTTTTTATTAGTTAAACATGTTTTGTAAAGTGATTTTTGACAAAAATGTCAAAAAGGGATTAAATTGTGAAATGTGTAAATTGAGGGGTTAAAATGTGAAATAAATGAAAGTTATGGGCTGCTAGGGACCTATAGGAAATTCGGCCAAGCTTGGGTTTAATGAAAATTTGTGAATTTTGTGTATTTGTGAAATAGGGACTAAATTGATTAAATGTGAAAGTTTAGGGGCTAATGTATAAAAATGCCCAAATTTGTGTTTATGGATTAAATTGAAAGAATGTGTGATTGAATAAGTCAATTTTAAATTCATATAGATCAAGAAAGAAAGAATTTGAATTTAGATCGGGGGAAAAGCAAGGTTATCGAGTAGTTGACCCGATACGACAACTACGAATCCGAGGTAAGTTCGTATAATTGAACTTAAATGTGTATCTATTTATTGAATGGGTGAAATTGAGATAGTAATTATTCTATTGAATAAATGTTGTGGTACTAAATGAAATGTACGAATTGAGTAAGGCAAGTTACCGAATAAGACCATAGTTGGGCTATAGCAATCGAATAATAAGACCATAATCGGGTTATTGCATGTGAAAGAAATACCACGACAGGGCCTTGGAAATGTATGTGAAAGACCATAGCTGGACTATGGCATCAGAAAAATCGATGAATTTGTATCGAAAGCATATTATAAACTGGAGCGATTTGATAAGAGTATTGATGAGAAATAGAAATGTATCGGTACAGGTATGTACGAAATCTATTAAAGTATCGAGTTAGATGAAATTGAGAAATCATGAATCATGATAAGGATAAATTTTATGAAATCTCATGAATTGATGCTTTAAATGTTTATGATATTATCCATTTTGATTTGCTAATGAATCTTGTGATTATTTTATGTTCACATATGAACTTACTAAGCTTATATCTTATTGTGTGTAATTGTTTCGATGTTTTATAGTTCAACAAAGCTAGCTCGGATCCAGAGATTGTCAGAGACTTCATCGCACTATCGATCATCTATTTTGGTACTTTTGAAGCTATGTGTATATGGTATATGGCATGTATAGGCTTGTGTCAAAATGGTTTATTTGATGGATGTGTATTTTGGTCATTTGTGTTGGCATAAAATGATGAACTTGATGATGTTTATGAATATGCAAATAGTTCTACTTTTAATGTTTGGTAATAGACCTATATTGAATGAATGGAGTTGAAGTGTTTATGTATATGTGAATTATGCTTAGTAAAGCAAGATAAATTGTTTGGTATTTGAATAGGTAAATGGTATGGAATTGAGTATTGAATTTAGTTGAAATGAATATGGTATGATTATATATTGGTTGATGAACTCCGGCTGCATATTTGTGACTTAAAATGATACCATATGAGCCTGTGTAGGTACGTGTAAAAAGGGTGACATATTGGCTTTGCAAATGGCCTATTTTTTTCCACACGGGTAGAGACACGGGCATGTGTCTCAGCCGTGTGTGACACACGGTTAGGTTACACGGCCATGTGTCCCCTGGTGTTGAAATTGAATTGAAGTCAGTATGCTTCACACGGCCTCACACACGGGCATGTGATCGGCTGTGTGGCACAAGTCAGTATACCCCCTAATTGGCACACGGCCTAGTACACGGGCGTGTGACTTGGCCGTATTGCATAAGTCAGTATACCCTATAGGATTGGCACGGCCTAGCACACGGCCTGGCACACGAGCGTGTGTGGCCACTTCAAAGGGCACACGGGCTAGACACACGGGCGTGTGGTTGGCCGTGTGACCCAACTCAGTATGTATGCTTTATTTTCACACGGCCTAAGACACGTGCGTGTCTGGAGCCGTGTGAGACACACGGCCTGTTCACACGGGCGTGTGACCCTTATATGTTTAAAAATTTTCTAAGTATCCAAAATTTTTATATGTTATCGGTTTAGTCCCGAACCATATCTAAAGCATGTTTAAGGCCTCGTAGGCCTTCATAAGGGACAATATGAATATGATTGAATGGCATTTGAGTATGAATGTATAAATGTATTAGTTATGTATGTTAAATGATGTTAATTGATCGGTAATACCTCGTAACCCTATTCTGACTGTGAATACGGGTGAGGGGTGTTACATTTATTGGTATCAGAGGTACGGTTTAGTCAATTCTAGGACTAACGTATCGTGTGTGAGAGTCTAGCTATACATGCCATATATACTCTGTGATAGTGTGATGATTCTTGACAGCTTAATTTGTACTTTCGTATAGTAATGGATCCCGAAAGAGCTGTAGCTGACGATGTAGAGAGTAACGCACCTGCTTCTGCTCAAGGGGCAGCGCCATCTGATACTAGGCCTGTATCGAGTAGCCATGAGGGAGAGCCTAAACAAGCCTTTTTCAAGTTGATGAGTGAATGGTTCACGGAGTTCGTTCGAACGAATCCGACTGCTCAACAACCTCCACCCCCACCTGTTCCTCAACAAATCCCTGTTATTCCTCAAGTTATAAATCTGATATGGTTGAGCAAGCCGCCAGTAGATAAGATTCGGAAACATGGGTCTAAAGAGTTCCAGGCTACTGTTGATGATGATGTAGAGAGAGCTGAGTTCTGGCTCAAAAATACAATCTGAATATTCGATGAATTATCTTGTACTCCTGATGAATGTATAAAATGTATGGTATCTTTGCTGAGAGACACTGCGTGCCAATGGTGGAACACGTTGATATTTGTGGTTCCAAAAGAACGAGTTACTTGGAAGTTTTTCCAATCTGAATTTCAAAAGAAGTATATAAGTCACCGATTCCTTGATCAAAAGCATAAAGAATTTTTGGAGTTAAAACAGGGCCGCAAGACTGTCACCGAGTATGAAAGAGAATTCGTATGGTTAAGTAAGTATGCTCGAAAGTATGTGTCTACTGAGGAAATTATGTGTAAATGATTCGTTGACGGGTTGAACGAGGATATAAAACTACTAGTTGGAATTCTAGAGTTGAAAGAATTTGTAGTTTTAGTTGAAAGGGCTTGTAAAGCCGAGGATCTTAGCAAAGAAAAGAGAAAAGCAGATTCAGAAGTTAGAAACTCAAGAAAAAGATTAATGAGTAAGCCGTTTCACTCTTCATCAAAGAAATCTCGAGATTTGTTTAGCCGATCAAATACACCGGTGGAATACTCTAGTAGAGATTGTGGGAAACAAATTACGAGTTCAAAAACTGCGGAAAAACGTTTGAAGACTGATTTCACTTTTGGGAAAAACATTAAAAATTTTGTCATTTGAAAACCATGTCCAATTAAAAATTCTAAATAATATAAGCTTGACAAAAATATCCAAATTAAAAGCACTTCCAAATAATAATTTAATGGTCGTCTAGCTTAAACATAATAAAAATACTCAAATAGAAATACTTAAATACTTTAACTGGGCCTTATTACAACAAATAATTAAACAAAAGTTCTTAGTAATAAACTGAATAAAATAAAGAAGATGTCTTCTGCATGGGCAACCTCGTATCCACTTCAACCCGGTCCAATCACCACGAATCATCTGCGATGTTTAATAAAAATTGGGTGAGTCATATAGACTCAGTGTGTAATTAGTCCTCTGAATTCCACCCACATGTTAACCACATATTAACTTATATATCAGATATCAATTATCAAATTCACATGTTATCACATTCTGGGCTTGGCCCATATTCATATCACATTCATCTAATAGGGTAGTTAACCACATAATTTCCACATACTGGGCTTAGCCCATTTCCACATATGTTCACATACGAAATCATGCAATTATGAAGCCCAACCCAAACCTAGGGTCCATCCGCTACACACCCCCTTATCCAGCCTACCACACACCAGGGGATTATCAAATCACCCTCTCCTTTTCACTCCAAAGGCAATCACTGCCGTCCACGTGCAATTAAGCACAATAGTCCACAACGCGACCTCGATCGGCGCTAATCCATGATGTAGCCGTAGCTAACACCAAAACCACGATGGGACACATAGTCACTCATCAACCACGATATGGCACATAGCCGATATCAACCACGATGAGGCACATAGCCACTCATCAAGCCACGCCGAACTAAATCGCAATTAATCCACAACGTGACCTCGCCAACGCCAATCCACGATGTAGCCCAAGGCTAACATCAAACCACGCACTCGAAGTACACTCGCACCTTCTTTCGTATCCCAACCCATGCACATGCCACAAAAATAATGATACAATGTAATGATGCATGAGCATGTTCATCAAGCATATTATCACATATTCATATTAATAATCACATATCATCAGGTTTGGTACTTTCCAGATTACCGACATACCCCTTGAGGGTATCCTTATCACAATTTCCACCGCACTAGTTAGCACATTCATAACACATACACATTTCACATACATATCATATACTCGGAAACGGTGGGTTAATCACACACCGATCACTTGGAGAACTATGCTTTCGACATCGATGCTATCACTAGGCGATACTACGGCTATTTGCCTACTTTCTTGTTCGACACTGGTCCACACCCGGTGGCCAATCCCTAACCGCCGAGACAGATCTCTTCTTAAACTTCGGGATAGGACCTTCCCTTTCCCTTCTTGAATGGTATTCACGTAAAGGGTCTTGAAATCCGAAAAGCTTGATCTAATGCTTAGATCCTTAATCCCTACATTTGATTAATCACCTACTACTTTAATAAAAAGCCATTCGCCATAAATCCAAATCCTAGTAGGATTAGTATACTTAAACTTACCTTGTTGCCGTTTGACTTAAGAATCAAGTCTTGAAATCTCGCTATACTCTTCTTGCATTCGGCCAAGCATTGAATCAATTAACTTGGTTAGTTTTTAGCTTTTGAATAATTAATGAACACATATATTTACCAAACATGGCCTTGGCCGAATACTATAGACACTTACCTTGTCGATTTTTAATCCCGAAACTCACCGAATAACTAGGAACACGTGGCCTATGGTGTACCTTCGGAAAAGAACTCTCCTTCCTTGAAGTCGACACTTAGTAAATCCCGAAAGATCTCTTCAAAGTTTGGCAACAAGATATTAATGGGGTTAGTCCTAGATTTCGCAAATCTTAAGAAAAAGGATGAAACCGAATGAGATCTTACCCTTACTTGAAGAAATCGATTGCACCTTCACTTCAACCTTCGAGAGATTCGGCTATGGCTAGATGATGATCTCACAACTTTTCGGCTTTTGGAGGGATTAGAAAGAAAAGAGAAGGAAGAATAAAGATGGAGGATTCGGCTAGATCACAAGGTATTTCGGTTTGGCAAAAATAAAAGAAGAAGAAGATTTGGTGAAGAGAATTCGGTAGAGGCTTTCAAAGAATAGATAATAATGAAGAATGGCCTCTCTTTTCCTTTTATAGCCGAAATTATCATCTAAGGAGTCCCTTACTTGGCCACCACTCTTCTATTTTAATAGCTTTATCTCTTTAATTATCACTTAAAATAAAAGATAATTCAGCAACTATCCTTACTTAGCCGAAATTATTAAACTCAAAGTCCCTTACTTGGCCATCACTTCTCCCTTATTTTCCTCTTTATCTCTTTATTCAAATTAAAAGAATTTAATCCAACAATTATCTCTTGAAAATAATGATAAATAAATCCCTTATTTATCCACTATTTATAAAATAATAAAAGCTCCTAATTTATAGCCATGTGCCGTCCACCTCTCTGCTCCTTGTAGCAAAATAAAATTTCTTTTATTTGCTTCCCATGTGACTCGAACTTAGGCCCATTCCTCTTGCATATGGCGCCATTTCCATAGGCCCTAAGTGGCATCTTCAGACCACTTTTCCAAGCCTGTTTGTGTGTCAAATTTCACAAACTTTTTCTTTTAAGGCCACCTTGCCTTAATTTCCCATTTTAAACCTTAAAACTCGTCATTTCTAGGTCATTTCTAAGTTTCCAAAAATTTTCGATCGGCTCTGTAAACTTGACATTTCCTTACATTTCCAAGTTTCCAAAAATGTTCACTTTCCATTTTCCTTACAAGACATTTCCTTACATTTCCAAGACATTTACTTACATTTCCAAGGTTCTAAAAATGTTCACTTTCCTCTTTTAAACTTAACATTTCCATACATTTCCAGGTTTCCAAAAGTGTTCAAAATATATTCATAACACATAAGATATGTCATTTCGTACAATTAAACCAAAAATGCATAGGCCCTATTTTAGGATGTTACAGTTCTACCCTCCTTAAAAATAATTTCGTCCTCGAAATTACTTATTAACGAATAATCGTACCTCTTAACTCACTGCACTACGCTTATGATGCGCACTCTGATCTTAATAGAATCATCATACTTGCTAGGCACATTTTTTTAAGTTCACATCCAGGGTTTCAAGCATTTTACTAGCAACACACGAATGAATTATCTCTAAAGCAATAAGTAATATTCCAAAACAAGGAACTTACCCGCTATCACATCCTTGGTTGCCTCGCATCCAAACCTTCAGCTCCTCTGTCGGGTGTTCCACGACCTTGGCCTCGAGCCCTATCCATCACTTGAGGACATTTCTTAACCAAATGAGCCTTAGATCCCACACCGAAACATTCCTTACTATTTCCCCAACATTCTCTGTGTGAGTTCTCCCACACCGAGCACAGAACGATTCTCGATTCTCAAAAGCGCACAGTGCGTCATGAAATTCTCGATCCTTGGTCTTTTCCGAACATCTTCAAATGATCTTGACGGTCCAAAACTTCTCTTATTCCCGTTCCTTTCCTTATCCCGGTTTTCTCTTACGTCTTCTTAACTTCTTCAATGATCCGAGCTTTCTCCACTAGAATGGCGAAATCTCTTTCTCTATGCGGAGTAATCAACACTCGTAGCTCATCACGCAACCCATCTTGAATCGGACGCACCTTTCATACTCGTGAGCCACGATCCCCTTGGCGCATCGACTTAACCGCACAAGTCGCTTCATATTCTCGCTACCGACTTACTTCCTTGAACCAAGTTTAGAAACGCCTTCCTTTGCGAGTCTAAATAACTAGCTCCAACATACTTCCCTTCAAACTTAACCTTAAAATATTCCCAATCCACTCGATCCGGGACACCTTGTCCGACGGTGAGCCACCATCGATAAGCTTCCGTCCGAGCAACGAAACCACACCCTTCGCCTTTTCCTCATCAGCATGCATACCCAAATCGTCCATTATTCTTTTGATTGCTTCCAACCAATACTCGCCACGTTCGGAGCTACCCGATACTCCTCTAAAAACTTCACCCCGTTGGACCTAAGCCTTCCGATACCGACTTCCGAGCTCCACTTCTCATGCTAGCTCCTCGCCACACGTTCTAGTACTCGCAACATAGCTCGCGACATCGCTTCATCTTCTCCTATCGGATCTTGATCATCCGTGCCCACACCGGCGGCGACACATCGCTTTTTCGACCCATGGCCGACCCTACCGGTTCCGGAGCATCGCCATTCTACCTCTACTGGCCCACGACGCGACCACGTCCCCTAGAACTCATTTCTAACATCGCGACTTATCGATTAAAAAGTTTTATGCATCGAATTTTGTTCCACTTATTAACCGCGAATAATTTTATGAAGTAAAGTATTTAGAAGTAGTTCTTTCGATCACACAAAGGTTTGGGTTCAAGTTCACTACTCTAACTCAGTGGAGTCACATTCACATTCATAAGCAGAGACACATTCATTTCTCCATGAAGTCACATTCATTCACAACATCATTCACTACACTTTTATGGCCATTCCATCCATTTCCCTACCTGTGGGTAATTTTTCGTCATTTTCCCTACAGGGTATTTTGGTAATAAATCGGGGTCAATTCGAAAATATTTTTCAAATTAGAGGTATTTCAAAATTTACAAAATCTCCAGGTTATTTTGTTTTCCAAATCGAGGTGTTGCAAAAATTTTAAATCGAGGTTATTTCGGTAATTTTGGAAGTCAAAGCGTCCAGTAAATTTTCCAAATCGGGGTATCTTGTTATTTGTAAAATGTAAGTTTTGATATCTTTGTAAAGTAGAAATATTGTAGCAAACGTCGAGGTATTTTTGAAAATCTTAAGAACTAAGGGTATTTTAGTAGTTTACAATATAGGGGCATTTTTGTAATTTTGTAAATCGGAGATATTTTGGAAAAAATTTCACAATAATCTTTTACTACAATTAAAAGGGTAATTTAGGGATTTTAAAAATAGGGTTTTTATAAAGCGCATGGCTAGTCCCTTTCGGGTTTTAATTATCGGGTTTATCCCGTGAATAAGTCCTCTTAGTTAGGGTGAACCGTAGCTACGCACTGCAGGATTCGAGTAAAGAGGAGGTGAGTCGCTAGGATCGCTTAAATACCAAGCTCTTCATGAATCCACTCCTAGACATGCGCACAATGATTTGCCACACCCTAGCTCGCGACTTACTTCACAAAGTTTGTTTAATAGTCCTTAAGTCTTATGCATGTGTTTGAGTGCACTAGCCCTAGGGTTCAATAGCCCTAATATTCTAATCTACGAGCCCAAATAAGCCGTGTGAAGTTCACATAAACAAGTCACTTCAATAATTAGAAGTACTTACCGTGGACTTCGGGCCGAGATACAAAGTGCCATGCCGAATAACTCGAAAAGTTTATGAAAGCCCATACTTTTGAAAAGCCCATCTTTGAAAAAAATTATTTTTGGACCCAAAACCCTCAAGGCCGAGTTTTGAACAGGGCTCGATACTAAATCAAACACCCCAAACCCGCCCACAAGCCCCGACCGGATCTCGTATGCCATCTGCGGAAAAAACGTTTGAAGACCGATTTCACTTTTGGGAAAAACATTAAAAATTTTGTCATTTGAAAACCATGTCCAATTAAAAATTCTAAATAATATAAGCTTGACAAAAATATCCAAATTAAAAGCACTTCCAAATAATAATTTAATGGTCGTCTAGCTTAAACATAATAAAAATACTCAAATAGAAATACTTAAATACTTTAACTGGGCCTTATTACAACAATTAATTAAACAAAAGTTCTTAGTAATAAATTGAATAAAATAAAGAAGATGTCTTCTGCATGGGCCACCTCGTATCCACTTCAACCCGGTCCAATCACCACGAATCATCTACGATGTTTAATAAAAATTGGGTGAGTCATACAGACTCAGTGTGTAATTAGTCCACTGAATTCCACCCACATGTTAACCACATATTAACTTATATATCAGATATCAATTATCAAATTCACATGTTATCACATTCTGGGCTTGGCCCATATTCATATCACATTCATCTAATAGGGTAGTTAACCACATAATTTCCACATACTGGGCCTAGCCCATTTCCACATATGTTCACATACGAAATCATGCAATTATGAAGCCCAACCCAAACCTAGGGTCCATCCGCTACACACCCCCTTATCCAAACCTACCACACACGGGGATTATCAAATCACCCTCTCCTTTTCACTCCAAAGGCAATCACTGCCGTCCACGTGCAATTAAGCACAATAGTCCACAACGCGACCTCAGTCAGCGCCAATCCATGATGTAGCCGTAGCTAACACCAAAACCACGATGGGACACATAGTCACTCATCAACCACGATATGGCACATAGCCGATATCAACCACGATGAGGCACATAGCCACTCATCAAGCCACACGAACTAAATCGCAATTAAACCACAACGTGACCTCAGTCAACGTCAATCCACGATGTAGCCCAAGGCTAACATCAAACCACGTACTCGAAGAACACCGGTACCTTCTTTCGTATCCCAACCCATACACATGCCACATAAAATAATGATACAATGTAATGATGCATGAGCATGTTCATCAAGCATATTATCACATATTCATATTAATAATCACAATTTGGTACTTACCGGATTATCGACATACCCCTTGAGGGTATCCTTATCACAATTTCCACTGCACTAGTTAGCACATTCATAACACATACACATTTCACATACATATCATATATTCAAAAGCGGTGGGTTAATCACACACCGATCACTTGGAGAACTATGCTTTCGACATCTGGTGCTATCACTAGGCGATACTACGGCTATTTGCCTACTTTCTTGTTCTGACGCTGGTCCACACCCCAGTGGCCAATCCCTAACTGCCGAGACAGATCTCTTCTTAAACTTCGGGATAGGGACCTTCCATTTCCCTTCTTGAATGGTATTCGCTGAAAGGGTCTTGAAATCCCAAAAGCTTGACCTAATGCTTAGATCCTTAATCCCTACATTTGATTAATCACCTACTACTTTAATAAAAAGCCATTCGGCCATAAATCCAAATCCTAGTAGGATTAGTATACTTAAACATACCTTGTTGCCGTTTGACTTAAGAATCAAATCTTGAAATCTCTGCTATACTCTTCTTGCATTCGGCCAAGCATTGAATCAAATAACTTGGTTAGTTTTCGGCTTTTGAATAATTAATGAACATATATATTTACCAAACATGGCCTTGGCCGAATACTATAGACACTTACCTTGTGGATTTTAAATCCCGAAACTCACCGAATAACTAGGGAACACGTGGCTTATGGTGTACCTTTGGGAAAAGAACTTCTCCTTCCTTGAAGTCGACACTTAGTAAATCCCAAAAGATCTCTTCAAAGTTTCGGCAACAAGATATTAATGGGGTTAGTCCTAGATTTCGGCAAATCTTAAGAAAAAAGGATGAAACCGAATGAGGTCTTACCCTTACTTGAAGAAATCGATTGCACCTTCACTTCAACCTTCAGAGATTCGGCTATGGCTAGATGATGATCTCACAACTTTCGGCTTTTGGAGGGATTAGAAAGAAAAGAGAAGGAAGAATAAAGATGGAGGATTCGGCTAGATCACAAGGTATTTCGGCTTGGTAAAAATAAAAGAAGAAGAAGATTTGGTGAAGAGAATTCGGCAGAGGCTTTCAAAGAACAGATAATAATGCAGAATGGCCTCTCTTTTCCCTTTTACCAGTTAAATTATCATCTAAGGAGTCCCTTACTTGGTCACCACTCTTCTATTTTAATAGCTTTATCTCTTTAATTATCACTTAAAATAAAAGATAATTCAGCAACTATCCTTACTTAGCCGAAATTATTAAACTCAAAGTCCCTTACTTGGCCATCACTTCTCCCTTATTTTCCTCTTTATCTCTTTATTCAAATTAAAAGAATTTAATCCAACAATTATCTCTTGAAAATAATGATAAATAAATCCCTTATTTATCCACTATTTATAAAATAATAAAAGCTCCTAATTTATAGCCATGTGCCGTCCACCTCTCTGCTCCTTGTAGTAAAACAAAATTTCTTTTATTTGCTTCCCATGTGACTCGAACTTAGGCCCATTCCTCTTGCATATGGCGCCATTTCCATAGGCCCTAAGTGGCATCTTTGGACCACTTTTCCAAGCCTGTTTGTGTGTCAAATTTCACAAACTTTTTCTTTTAAGGCCACCTTACCTTAATTTCCCCTTTTAAACCTTAAAACTCGTCATTTCTAGGTCATTTCTAAGTTTCCAAAAATTTTCGATCGGCTCTGTAAACTTGACATTTCCTTACATTTCCAAGTTTCCAAAAATGTTCACTTTCAATTTTCCTTAGAAGACATTTCCTTACATTTCCAAGACATTTCCTTACATTTCCATGACATTTCCCTACAAGACATTTCCTTACATTTCCAAGGTTCTAAAAATGTTCACTTTCCTCTTTTAAACTTAACATTTCCACACATTTCCAGGTTTCCAAAAGTGTTCAAAATATATTCATAACACATAAGATATGTCATTTCGTACAATTAAACCAAAAATGCATAGGCCTTATTTTAGGATGTTACATACCAGTTGCGAGTTAAACACTCGGATGTGCCAAAGACTACATTCAGAACAAGGTACAGACACTACGAATTTCTTGTTATGCCTTTCTGACTGACAAATGCACCTGCTATTTTTATGGACTTGATGAACCAGATTTTCAGGTCGTATTTAGATCAATTTGTAGTTGTGTTTATTGATGATATTTTGATTTACTCTCGTAATGAATCTGAGCATGATGAACATTTGAGAATCTTACTAAAAAATTTGAGAGATAAATAGTTATTTGAAAAGTTCAGAAAATGTGAATTTTGGTTACAAGAGGTTGGTTTTCTGGGACATATAGTTTCAGCCGCGGGTATCCGAGTTGACCCGAGCAAAATTTCTGCGATTATAGATTGGAAGCCTCAGAGAAATGTAATCGAAGTCTATAGTTTTTTGGGACTAGCCGACTATTATAGACGATTTGTGAAAGGCTTCTCGATGATTGCAACTCTGATGACGCGATTGCTTCAAAAAGATGTTAGATTTGAGTGGTCAGAAAAGTGTTAATAGAGTTTCGAACAGTTAAAAGCATTATTAACAGTGGCACCCGTGTTAGTTCATCTTTAGTCGGGTAAAGAATTTGTAGTTTTTAGTGATGCATCATTAAATGGCCTGGGTAGTGTTTTGATGCAGGAAGGCAAAGTTATAGCTTATACCTCGAGACAATTGAAGCCACAGGAAAAGAATTATCCGACGCACGATCTCGAGTTAGCTGCCATAGTGTTCGCATTGAAAATTTGGCATCATTACTTATTTGGTGAGAAATGCCATATTTATACCGACCACAAAAGTTTGAAATATCTGATGACTCAGAAAGAATTGAATCTGTGACAGAGGAGATGGTTAGAACTGCTAAAAGACTATGAATTAGTGATTGATTATCATCCGGGGAAAGAAAATGTAGTTGCTAAGGCGTTGAGTCGAAAGTCCTTATTTTCTTTACGTGCTTTAAACACACAATTAGCGTTGTCTGACGATGGTTTGATAGTATTCGAGTTGAAAGCGAGACCGTTATTTCTACAGTAGATTTGTGAGGCTTAAAAATTTGATAGTGAATTGCAAGCAAAACGAGCTCCGTGTGAGTCGACTTCTGATTAGGAGTTTCGAATAGGGTCTGATGACTGTTTGATGTTTCGTGATAGAATATGTGTACCAAAGAATTCTAAACTCATTCGGAAGATTCTAAACGAAGCACACAGTAGTTGTTTATCAATACATCCGGGAAGCATAAAAATGTATAATGATTTGAAACAGCTTTATTGGTGGCATGGCATGAAACGAGATATCTCAAAATTTGTTTCGAAATGTTTGATTTGTCAGCAAGTAAAAGCTGAGCCTCAAGTGCCATTAGGTTTATTACAGCCTATTTTGGTTCCCAAGTGGAAGGTGGATAGAGTAACAATGGATTTCGTATCGGGTTTGCCCTTATCTCTGAAAAAGAAAGATGTGATCTGGGTTGTTGTTGATAGATTGATGAAATCGACTCATTTCATTCCTGTACGTACGAATTATTTACTTGATAATTTGGCTGAGTTGTATATTTTAGAGATTGTTCGATTGCACGGAGTGCCACTATCTAATCAGAGGTTCACACCACGATTTTGGAATAAATTGCAAGAAGCTTTAGGTACAAAGCTGCATTTTAGCACGGCGTTTCACCCGCAAACGGATGGTCAATCCGAGCGAGTTATTCAGATACTTGAAGATATGTCGAGATGTTGCATTCTTGAGATTGAAGGTAGCTGGGAGAAATACCTACCATTGATTGAATTTTCTTATAATAATAGCTTTCAATCGAGTATAAAGATGGCACCATACGAACCTTTATACGGTCGTAAATGTCGAACACCATTGGATTGGATTGAGCTTAGCGAAAGTAAGATTCATGGGATTGATCTAATCAGAGAGACAGAAGAAAAAAGGAAAAGTAATTCGTAACAGTTTGAAAGCAACACCAGATCGACAGAAATCATATGCAGACCTGAAACGGAAAGATATTGAGTTCCAGATCGGGGATAAAGTGTTTTGGAAAGTGTTGCCGTGGAAAAAGATATTGCGGTTTGGTCGAAAAGGGAAATTGAGTTCGCGATTTATCGGACCGTATGAGATTATCGAGCGAGTTGGACTAGTGGCATATCGACTATCTTTACCATCTGAGTTAGAGAAAATACATAATGTGTTTCATGTGTCGATGC
Source organism: Gossypium sturtianum (assembly GCA_025698515.1). Taxonomy (NCBI): domain Eukaryota; kingdom Viridiplantae; phylum Streptophyta; class Magnoliopsida; order Malvales; family Malvaceae; genus Gossypium; species Gossypium sturtianum. Next base: position 72,615,811 of record CM046947.1, on the reverse strand, counting down.
TTCGGTGATAATGATTCGACCCTTTACATGTCATTTCCCCGACCGACGTTGAAATTCAGTCAGATATGTCATATGTTGAAGAACCGATTCGAATTTTAGCTCGTGAGATCAAAGAGCTGAGAAATAAGAAAATTACATTAGTGAAAGTATTGTGGCATCGACACGGGGTTGAAGAAGCTACATGGGAACCCGAGGATGCTATGAGAAAATAATACCCAAACCTATTCACTGGTAAGATTGTCGGGGACAAAAATCCCTAAAGGGGGAAAGTTGTAACAACCCGGTTTTAGCTAAATTAGAATAGTGGTTTCGGAACCACAAATCTGATGTCGAAAGATTTTTTTAATATTATTTTTGGTGTTTACAGCATGATAGCATGTATGTGTGAAAATTTCGTGAGCTAATTTTACTGTTTGAATAGTCAATTTGAGAAAAAAAGACTTGATCACGTAAAATGCAAAAGTTGCATTCTATTTGTTAAAGGTGTTTAATTGTTATGATTTATTAAACCAAATGTCCTTATGATGATATTAAACCATTTGATAGTTAATGGATGATAATGGCATGGCATTTGGTGTTATTATTAATGTTCATTAAGGTTAATTTTGGCATTTGATTAATAATGTTATTATTAATAAAAACAAAAAAAAAATTTCATATTATCATCACTTTGAATCGAAAATAGGAGGAAGAAGAAAGCTATTTAGGGCTTGAAATTTTGGCACACTCCTAGCTTGATTAAGGTACAATTTTAGCTCGGTTTTTGATAATTTCTATGTTTTTGTGATCGTTGCTTCGTGTTCTAGCTAGCCCGTACCTTAGATTTTGAAATTGTTAAAGGTTTAACAAGTTGCCATTGTTGAATGCTTGAGTAATTTGATGAATTATGATAGATTATTAAAGTTTGTTAATAGTTAAACATGTTTTGTAAAGTGATTTTTGACAAAAATGTCAAAAAGGGATTAAATTGTGAAATGTGTAAATTGAGGGGTTAAAATGTTAAATAAATGAAAATTATGGGCTGCTAGGGACCTATAGGAAATTCGGCCAAGCTTGGGTTTAATGAAAATTTGTGAATTTTGTGTATTTGTGAAATAGGGACTAAATTGATTAAATGTGAAAGTTTAGGGGCTAATGTGTAAAAATGCCCAACTTTGTGTTTAAGGATTAAATTGAAATAATATGTGATTGAATAAGTCAATTTTAAATTCATATAGATCAAGAAAGAAAGAATTCGGAATTAGATCGGGGGAAAAGCAAGGTTATCGAGTAGTCGACCCGATACGATAATTACGAATACGAGGTAAGTTCGTATAATTGAACTTAAATGTGTATCTATTTATTGAATTGATGAAATTGAGATAGTAATTATTCTATTGAATAAATGTTGTGGTACTAAATGAAATGTACGAATTGAGTAAGGCAAGTTGTCGAATAAGACCATAGCTGGGCTATGGCAATCGAATAATAAGACCATAACTGGGTTATGGCATGTGAATTAAAGACCACGGCAGGGCCTTGGCAATGTATGTGAAAGACCATAGCTAGACTATGGCATCGAAAAAATTGATGAATTTGTATCGAAAGCATATTATAAACCGGGGTGGTTTGATAAGAGTATTGATGAGAAATAGAAATGTATCGGTACAGGTATGTACGAAAACTATTCAAGTATCGAGTTAAATGAAATTGAGAAATCATGAATCATGACAGGGATAAATTCTATGATATCTCATGAATTGATTTTTTAAATGTTTATGATATTATCCATTTTGATTTGCTAATGAATCTTGTGATTATTTTATGTTCACATACGAACTTACTAAGTTTAGAGCTTACCGTGTGTAATTATTTCGATGTTTTATAGTTCTACAAAGCTAGCTCAGATCCAGAGATTGTTAGAGACTTCATCGCACTATCGATCATCTATTTTGGCACTTTAGAAGCTATGTATATATGGTATATGGCATGTATAGGCTTGTGTCAAAATGGTTTATTTGATGGATGTGTATTTTGGCCATTTGTGTTGGCATAAAATGATGAACTTGATGATGTTTATAAATATGAAAATAGTTCTACTTTTAATGTTTGGTAATAGACCTATATTGAATGAATGGAGTTGAAGTGTTTATGTATATGTGAATTATGCTTAGTAAAGCAAGATAAATTATTTGGTATTTAAATAGGTAAATGTTATGAAATTGAGTACTGAATTTAGTTGAAATGAATATGGTATAATTATGTATTGGTTGATGAACTTTGGCTGCATATTTGTGACTTAAAATGATACCATATGAGCTTGTGTAGGTATGTGTAAAAAGGGTGACAAATTGGCTTTGCAAATGGCCTATTTTTGTCCACACGGTCAGAGACACGGGCATGTGTATCAGCCGTGTGTGAAACACGATTAGGTTACACGGCCGTTTGTCCCCTGGTGTTGAAATTGAATTGAAGAAAGTATGTTCCACACGGCCTCTCACACGGGCGTGTGATCGGCCGTGTGTGTAACAGCTCGATTTAGACCCTAATCGGAATAGTGGTTTTAGGACCACAAATTCAAGTCAGAAAAATATTTTAATATTATTTTCTGAGTCTATAGCATATGAATTAGTATGTGTGAAATTTTTGTGATTTAATTTGATCGTTTGTGTGCTTAATTTGCAAAAAGGACTAAATTGCAGAAAATGCAAAAGTGACTTGCTATTTGTTAAAGTGCTATATTGCTATGGCTTTTATAATGTGGGGTCCTTATGTTGATAACTGACCATTGAATAATAGCATGGACGGTTTTAGGCAAGTAACATCCAGGAATTAGGGGTTATGCATTTAATGCATAACTCATAAGCTAGTAGGCTTTGAGTGTGTATGGAGTGGTTTTAGGGGTTTTGAGAACCCTGGGATGTAGGAGAGTGCCTTAAGAGATTATGAGATTTCAAGCTTAAGAAGGGAAGCTAGGCTAAGGAGGCCTTAAAGGAATAAGTGGAGGAGTTTATGACACAAAGAGTGCCTTGGTAAAGTGGCTTGAAGGCGCCACTTAGGGCCTTGGTGAAGGACGCCTCAAGCAAGGGGGAAAGGAGGAGGTTCGAGTCTTTATGGCAGCGTTAAGTGTGTTTTATTTTTACATGTTGGCGTTAAGGGAGAGGGGGGTGTTGGACGGCATGGGGGCTTTGAAAGATAAGGATAAGGCTTGATTTTTTTTCTTTTTAAAAAAAATTCGGCTAGGATATATGATAAAGGTTGATTTATTTTAAGTTGGTAGATAGAAGATAATTGTAGATTTATTTGTTTATTTTTTGAATGGGTGTTAAAGAGATAAAATAGGAGATTATCAAGGGATTTGATATGGGAAGAGCTAGTGGCTGAATATAGGACTCCTTGGGGTGGCATTTTCGGCTTTGATGTTTAGTAAAGAGTGTGTGCCGAAATTCCTTTTAATTAAGCATTCATCTTTTTCTCCCTTTTAGTTGCTTTGCCGAATTTGCACCTTATTTTCTCTTTGACAAAAGTCGAAAGTTGAAACTTTTGATACATTTATTTTCTTCCTTTCACATCTTTTTCTTCTTCACACCTCCTTCAAGCCGAATTCTCCTAAGCCTTCTCCATCCTTCTATTTCTTCTTTTCTCCAACTCCAAACCTGTTCTTTGTGTTAGCCGAATGTGCAATCACCATTTGTTGAGCCATAGCCGAATATTTATTTGGAACCCCTTATCACTTCTTTTCTTCTTTTGTTCTCTTAAAAGCCGAAAGTTGGAGAGATAACTCTATTTCTTGGTTGTGGCCGAACCTAGGAGGGTGATTCGGGAAGTTGTTCATAAGTGGTAAGCAACGTGTGTAGTGGTAAGTGTATTCACCCTTAGCAATCGATTTGGGTTCCTATCCTTTTAGTGTGCCGAAATCAAGGGTAGGCCTTGACTTCTAGTGTTGACCGATTGTGTCTATGGATGTTTAGGGGCAAATCGACAGTAGTAAGCAAGGCTTCCGGGATTTCGATTCGTTGGTAAGAATATTCGATAAGTATGGTTTAGATCGGTATATTTAGATTATGATGTTATCGGTTAACCATTTGGTTACGATTAAGATATCATTAATGGACATGGATGCCGGTCAAGAAGGTAAAGGGATAGTCCCTATCCCGAAGTTTAAGAAGAGATCGGCCGCTGTTTGGGATTGGCCACCGGGGTGTGGGCCAAAGACAGAGAGCAGAAAATAGGCAGATAGCTGTAGTTTCGTTTAGCGATAGCATCGGGATCGAGAGCGTAGTGGTTCAAGTGATAAGGTGTGTAGTTAGCCTACCGTTTTTCGGGATTTATGTGATACTTGCATGTGTTGTATATGTGTTATATATGTGCTAATAAGTGCAGTGGCAATTATGAAATGGATGCCCTTAAAGGGGTATGTCAATAATCAGGTTAGTACCAAATCTGATGAAATGTGGATTATGAATGTGAATACGATTGAATGTTTGGTTAACATGTACATGCATTATTTATCATGACATTATTATATGTTGCATGTGCATGGGATGGGTTATGAATATGAAAGAAGGTACGAGTGTACTTCGAGTACGTGGTTTGATGTTAGCCATGAGCTACATCGTGGGTTGGCGCTGACTGAGGTCGCGTTGTGGATTACTTGTGATTAAGTTCACGTGGATTGATGAGTGGCTCTGTGCCTCATCGTGGTTGATATCGGATGTGCCATATCGTGGTTGATGAGTAGCTATGTGCCTCATCGTGGTTTGATGTTAGCTACGAGCTACATCGTGGGCGGCATTAATTGCTTAGGAAATGGTGTGTAGCGGTTGGAGGGTGATTTAGTAATCCACGTGTGTGTGGTGGCTGGATACGGGGGTGTGTAGAGGATGGACCCTAGGTTTGGGTTGGGTGCATTTGCATAATTACATCGGATATGTGTATCTAATGGGATTACGGGCCAAGCCCTATATGTGAATGTGGATCAGTGTGGAAATGGGCTAAGCCCATTATGTGGAAACAAGTGGTTAATTACTGTATTATCTGATAAGTGGTATGAATATGGGCCAAGCCCAAAATGTGATATTATAAGAATAAGCTGCCTTGTTAACTGTTATGCGGGTTGATATATGGTTTAATTTGTGGGTGGAATTTAGTGGTCTAATTGCACACTGAGTCCGTGTGACTTACCCATATATTTATCAACATCGCAGATGATCGTGATTCTTGGACCGGGCTGGAGTGGATACAAAAGGTGGCCATGCAGAAGTTAATTGTTTACGTACTTTTATATTTTCAATATTTTGATCAATCAATTATTGTAATAAGGGCCGCTTTAAGTATTCGGGAAATTGTTATTATGTTTATGTTGGTTTGACGATTAAATTATTATTTGGGAAAATGTTTTTAATTTCGCAATTTACACATTCTGAGACTTATATTAAAGTTCTCAACTCGGATACTTTGTAACATCAAAGTTTTACTTAGAATTTTAAATACACAATGTTTTACAAATGACAATAGATTTTAACGATTTTACCTTTAAGTCAAATTCTTTACAACCGCTTTTCCGTAGTAACATACCGATCCTGGCCAAGGCTCGTGGGCGGGTTTGGGGGTGTTCTGATTTGGTATCGAGTCCTGGTTCAAAACTTGGCTTTGAGGGTTTTGGGTCCAAAAACATTTTCTAAGATGGGCGTTTCAAAATATGGACTTTTATTTCAGTTATTCTGGCATGGCACCTGTATCTCCTACTGAGGTCCACTGTAAGTACTTCGGACTATTGAAGTGATTTGAATATGTGAACTATGTGGGCATTAAGGGATTGTAGATTAGTAGATTAGGGCTATTGGACCATAGGACTAGTCTACTCCAACACTGAATGCATAAGACTTAAGAATCATTAAACAAACCTGTGAACTAAGTCGCCGAGTTAGGGTGTGGCAACAGTTGTGCGCATGTCTAGGAGTGGATTCAGTAAGAGCTTGATACTTAAGCAGTCCTAGTGACTCACCTCCTCTTTACTCGAATCCTACCTGGTGCGTAGCTACGGTTCACCCTAACCAAAAGGACTTAGTCACCGGCTAAATTCGATAATTAAAACCCGAAAGGGGCTAGCCTTGCTGTTTATAAAAACCTTAGTTTTTTTTAAAATCACCAAATTTCTCTTTTAATTTGAAAACACTAAATTAGATTTTGAGAGAAACATTTTTCAAATTATTCCCGGTTGACAAAATTACCCAAATACCCCTGGTTGTAAAATTACTAAAATGCCCCTAGTTTATAAATTTACCGTACTACCCTCGATTTTTACTAAAATAACCTTGCTTTACAGTAAATACCTGAAACTCTATTTGAAAAATATCCAGATACTCCGATTTGGAATTTTACTAAAATACCCCTGACTTACAAAATTACCAAAATGACCCTGATTTCCAAAATTTCTACCATACTCCGATTTGAGAGAATTTTTAAAATAACCCTGAGCTTTGAAAATTTTGAAATACCTTTGTAAAGATTTTCAAATTGATCCTGATTTATTACCAAAATACCCTTATAGGATAAATGACAAAATTACCCTTGGGTTGGGAATGGATAAAATGCCATAGTAGTATGGTGGATGAATGAATGTGTCTCTATTGATGAATGTGAATGTGATTCTCTCGAATTAGAATAGTGAACTTGAGTGAAACTTTGATTGATCGAAGAACTACTTCTAAAACGTCTTTGCATAAAACTGCTTCACGGATAATCAGTGGAACAAATTACTAATGCATAAAACTTTTAATCAGATTAAATCGCGGCGTTAGATATGAGTTCTAGAGGACGTGGTCGAATGACTGTATTGGAACCAATAGGGTCTGGCCATGGGTCAAAAAATCATGTGCCGCGAAGAAGGGCGGGGATCAAGATCCGATAGGAGGAGATGACGAAGATCGCAGCTATGCCGCGAAAGTGCTAGAGCAAGTGGTAAGAGATGGTATGGGAAATGGAGCTCGGAAGTCAGTATCGGAAAGACTAAGGTCAATCGGAGCTGAGGTTTTTAGAGGAGTATCCGGAGTAGCTCCGAATGTAGCGGAATATTGGTTAGAAGCGGTCGAAAGAATCATGGATGATTTGGATCGCATTTCACCGAGGAAAAGCTAAAAGTCTTTGTCTCGTTGTTCGAGATGAGGCTTATCGATGGTGGCTCACCGTCGTGCAAGGTGTCCCTACAGATCGATTGGATTGGGAGTATTTTAAGCTTAAGTTTGAAGGGAAGTATGTTGGAGCCAGTTACTTAGACTCGCAAAGGAAGGCGTTTCTAAACTTGGTTCAAGGAAGTAAGTCGGTGGCAGAGTATGAAGCGAAATTTGTGCGGTTAAGTCAAGATGCCAAGGGGATCGTGGCCACCGACACGAAAGGTGTGTTAGATTCAAGACAGATTGCGAGATGAGCTACGAGTGTTGATTGCTCCGCAAAGAGAAAGGGACTTTGCTATTCTAGTGGAGAAAGCTCGGATAGCTGAGGAAGTTAAGAGAACCGCGAGATAGAATCGAGAGAAGAATAAGAGTTGGAACAAGAGGAGTTTTGGACCATCCAGATCATCCGAGGATTTCGGAAGAGACCAAGGATTGAGAATTTCAGACGTACACTGCGCGCTTCGAGAATCGAGTCGCATATGTGCTCGGTGTGGAAGAGCTCATCCGCCGAGAGTGTTGGAGAAATAGTAAAGAATGTTTCCGTTGTGGGTCTAAGGCTCATTTGGTTAAAAATTGTCCTCAGACGACGAAGGGTCGTGGTCCAAACCATGGAGGAAATGGTTCCGACAGAGGTCGTGGAACACCAAGTAGGGGTGCTGAAGGTTCAGATGCAAGACAATCAGGGTTGGCTTAGGCAGTCAGTCGTCGCGAGGAGGAAGATGTGCCAGATGAGATAGCGGGTAAGTTCCTTATTTCTGGAATACCCTTAATTGCTTTGCTTGTTTTAGAGTTAGCTCATTACGGTGTTGCTAGTGAAGTGCCCAAACCTTGGATGTGAACTTAGAAACTGTGCCTAGGAAGTATGATAGTTTGTTAAGATCAGAGTGCGCAGCATAAGCGTAGTGCGGTGAGTAGGATTGCACGACTATTAGTTAGTGAGAAATTTCGAGGACGAAATTATTTTAAGGAGGGTAGAACTGTAACATCTAGGATTTAGGGGTTATGCATTTAATGCATAACTCATAAGCTAGTAGGCTTTGAGTGTGTATGGAGGGGTTTTAGGGGTTTTGAGAACCCTGGGATGTAGGAGAGTGCCTTAAGAGATTATGAGATTTCAAGCTTAAGAAGGGAAGCTAGGCTAAGGAGGACTTAAAGGAATAAGTGGAGGAGTTTATGACACAAAGAGTGCCTTGGTAAAGTGGCTTGAAGGCGCCACTTAGGGCCTTGCTGAAGGACGCCTCAAGCAAGGGGGAAAGGAGGAGGTTCGAGTCTTGATGGCAGCGTTAAGTGTGTTTTATTTTTACATGCTGGCGTTAAGGGAGAGGGGGAGTGTTGGACGGTATGGGGGCTTTGAAAGATAAGAATAAGGCTTGATTTTTTCTTTTTAAAAAAAATTCGGCAAGGGTATATGATAAAGGTTGATTTATTTTAAGTTGGTAGATAGAAGATAATTGTAGATTTATTTGTTTATTTTTTGAATGGGTGTTAAAGAGATAAAATAGGAGATTATCAAGGGATTTGATATGGGAAGAGCTACTGGCCGAATATAGGACTCCTTGGGGTGGCATTTTCGGCTTTGATGTCTAGTAAAGAGTGTGTGCCGAAATTCCTTTTAATTAAGCATTCATCTTTTTTTCCCTTTTAGTTGCTTTGCCGAATTTGCACCTTATTTTCTCTTTGACAAAAGCCGAAAGTTGAAACTTTTGATACATTTATTTTCTTCCTTTCACATCTTTTTCTTCTTCACACCTCCTTCAAGCCAAATTCTCCTAAGCCTTCTCCATCCTTCTATTTCTTCTTTTCTCCAACTCCAAACCTGTTCTTTGTGTTAGCCGAATGTGCAATCACCATTTGTTGAGCCATAGCCGAATATTTATTTGGAACCCCTTATCACTTCTTTTCTTCTTTTGTTCTCTTCAAAGCTGAAAGTTGGAGAGATAACTCTATTTCTTGGTTGTGGCCGAACCTAGGAGGGTGATTCGGGAAGTTGTTCATAAGTGGTAAGCAACGTGTGTAGTGGTAAGTGTATTCACCCTTAGCAATCGATTTGGGTTCCTATCCTTTTAGTGTTCCGAAATCAAGGGTAGGCCTTGACTTCTAGTGTTGACCGATTGTGTCTATGGATGTTTAGGGGCAAATCGACAGTAGTAAGCAAGGCTTCCGGGATTTCGATTCGTTGGTAAGAATATTCAGTAAGTATGGTTTAGATTTGGTATATTTAGATTATGATGTTATCGGTTAACCATTTGGTTCTGATTAAGATATCATTAATGGACATGGATGCCGGCCAAGAAGGTAAAGGGATAGTCCCTATCCTGAAGTTTAAGAAGAGATCGGTTTCGCTGTTTCGGTATTGGCCACCTGGGGTGTGGGCCAAAGCAGAGAGCAGAAAATATGCAGATAGTTTGTAGTTTCGTTGAAGCGATAGCATTGGGATCGAGAGCGTAGTGCTTCAAGTGATAAGGTGTGTAGTTAGCCTACGCTTTTTCCGGATTTATGTGATACATGCATGTGTTGTTTATGTGTTATATATGTGCTAATAAGTGCGAGTGGCAATTATGAAATGGATGCCCTTAAAGGGTATGTCAATAATCAAAGTTAGTACCAAATCGATGAAATGTGGATTACGAATGTGAATACGATTGAATGTTTGGTTAACATGTACATGCATTATTTATCATGACATTATTATATGTTGCATGTGCATGTGATGGGTTATGAATATGAAAGAAGGTACGGGTGTACTTCGAGTACGTGGTTTGATGTTAGCCATGAGCTACATTGTGGATTGGCGCTGGCTGAGGTCGCGTTGTGGATTACTTGTGATTAAGTTCACGTGGATTGATGAGTGGCTCTGTGCCTCATCGTGGTTGATATCGGCTGTGTGCCATATCATGGTTGATGAGTAGCTATGTGCCTCATCGTGGTTTGATGTTAGATACGAGCTACATCGTGGATGGCATTAAATACCGAAATGGTGTGTAGCGGTTAGAGGGTGATTTAGTAATCCCCTGGTGTGTGGTGGCTGGATACGGGGGTGTGTAGAGGATGGACCCTAGGTTTGGGTTGGGTGCATTTGCATAATTACATCGGATATGTGTATCTAATGGGATTACGGGCCAAGCCCTATATGTGAATGTGGATCAGTGTGGAAATGGGCTAAGCCCATTATGTGGAAACAAGTGGTTAATTACTGTATTATCTGATAAGTGGTATGAATATGGGCCAAGCCCAAAATGTGATATTATAAGAATAAGTCGCCTTGTTAATCGTTATGCGGGTTGATATATGGTTTAATTTGTGGGTGGAATTCAGTGGTCTAATTGCACACTGAGTCCGTGTGACTCACCCAAATATTTATCAACATCGTAGATGATCGTGATTCTTGGACCGGGCTGTAGTGGATACAAAAGGTGGCCATGCAGAAGTTAATTGTTTACGTACTTTTATATTTTTAGTATTTTGATCAATCATTTATTGTAATAAGGGCCGCTTTAAGTATTCGGGAAATTGTTATTATGTTTATGTTGGTTTGACGATTAAATTATTATTTGGGAAAATGTTTTTAATTTCGGTAATTTACACATTACAGACTTATATTAAAGTTCTCAACTCGGATACTTTGTAACATCAAAGTTTTACTTAGAATTTTAAATACACAATGTTTTACAAATGACAATAGATTTTAACGATTTTACCTTTAAGTCAAATTCTTTACAACCGTTTTCCGTAGTAACATACCAGATCCGGTCAAGGCTCGTGGGCCGGGTTTGGGGGTGTTGCAAGGCATGTGTTATATAGTTTTCAAATTAAAATTTGAAAGGTTAAAATAGTAAAAAGTATATTAATATGTAATAAAATAAAACAAAACTTAAAATGCCATGCATATTCATCTTTCATGACCGAAAATAGAAAAGAAAAAGAAATAAAAAGAACAAGCTAGGTTCGGCTTTGGTTTTTCTTGATTGAGATCAAGAACCAAAGAAAACAGAATTAGATCGGGGGAAATCAAAAATAGTTGAATAGCCGTTAGTTTTCGTTCTTTCCCGTACGAGGTAAGTCTATATACAAATAAATGTGTTTGAATTGAATTATTATTGTTTATATGTAATGAAATGTGATGAATGGCTATTGGAGTTGAAAATATGAAATTCGAGAAAATTTTCGATAATATGATGACGTCCGAAAAGGCCCGTACGAACCATAGGAATAGTTAGGATACGTATGTCATGACATAGGATTCCGATATGAGTTATTGTGCAAGACCACGTCTGGGATGTTGGCATCGATTTAAGATTTAAATGTTAGACCATGTCTGGTACATTAGCATCGTATATGATTTCGTGTAAGACCTTGTCTGTGACAGAGGCATCGATATTTAATTACATATAAGACCACATTTTGGACGTAGGCATTGTATGAGCTTTACGAGTTATCTGAGTATCCTTATTGATACCGAACGGTTCAACGGGCATTCTGAGTAATGAATGAGTATATGAATGTGCATCTGAAATCCGGTACGTATGTATGCATATGAAATTTGGTATTAAAAGGTATGCATGAATATGATCATTTGATATGTGAGCTACATTACATGATCAATTGAGATATAAGAGAAATATGACTTGTGATTGTGTTATGTCATGAACCATATGTATGAAATGCTTTATAATTGTTTTATGTGATAAGTTTATGTGTATACGACTTACTAAGCTTTTGAAATCTTACTTTGTGTGTGTTTGCATTGTTTTATAGATTATCAAAGCTACTGGAAGCTCGGTGATCGTCGAGGATCATCACCACACTATCGAACTATATTTTGGTACCTTTTGAAAATGTATATATTAAAATATGGCATGTATAGGCTAGAAATGTTAAGATATGTTTTGAGACATGTATATATAGCCATGTGATATGGCTTGATAATGAATGTGAATTTAGTCCATGCTATGTGATGCAAAAGTTGGTATGTTTTGATGTGCTCTTGAATGGTCAATTTAGTATGTTTTTGGTTGCCTTTGGGTCATGGATTGATGCTTGTTGGATGCTTGTAGGTATGAATCAAAATGAGTGGCAATTTGGCCTTGCAAATGGCCTATAATTGTCCACATGGTTGAGCACACGGGCGTGTGTCTCGACACTGTCCTTCATTGCTCCAATTCGAGGAAAGTTAGACTTGTACACGGGCCAGACACATGGGCGTGTGACAAACCGTGTAATTCAAGTAAGTTTGCCACATGGGCAAGAAGCACGGGCGTGTTCCAGACCATGTGACCCAAGTCAGTATTGCACACGGACTGAGACATGGCCCAAGGCATGGCCATGTGAGGCACACGGCCTAGCCACATGGGCGTGTGCCCTATTTAAAAAGAATAATTTTCTGATTTCAGGAAAGTTCCCATATGAGATTGGTTTTGTCCGTTGATGTTTCGAGATATATGTTTTCCAGTTGATCTGATGTTATTACCTTTTGATGAAATTGATATAATCTTGGGTATGGATTGGCTAACTTTGCATGATGCTATTGTGAATTGAAAACGAAAGACTATTGATTTGAGATGTCAGAATGATGAGATAATACGGATTGAGTCTAGTGATTTAAATGGGTTACCGGCTGTAATATCTTCTATGAAAGCTTTGAATTATGTAAAAAAGGGATGTGAATCTTATCTTGCGTATGTGATTGATACGAAAGTGACAGAAAAGAAAGTTGAATCTGTGCCTGTGATTTGTGAGTTCCCTGATGTGTTTCCTGGAGAATTATCGAGATTACCTCCGATACAAGAAGTTGAGTTTGGCATTGAGTTAGTGCCGGGGACGACCCCTATCTCAATAGCTCCTTATAGAATGGCTTTGACAGAATTGAAAGAATTAAAGTCTCAGTTGCAAGAGTTGACTGATAGAGGATTTGCACGACCGAGTTTCTCACCTTGGGGTGCTCTCGTTCTGTTTGTGAAAAAGAAAGATGGCACGATAAGAATGTGCATTGATTACCGTCAATTAAACAAAGTGAGTATTAAGAACAAATATCCTCTGCCCAAAATTGATGATTTGTTCGACCAGTTGAAAGGTGCTGCTGTGTTTTCAAATATAGATCTGAGATCAGGCTATTATCAATTGAGAGTAAAAGATTAAGACAATCCGAAAACAATTTTCTAAACGAGGCACGGGCATTATGAATTTTTAGTTATGCCTTCCGGACTAACAAATGCTCCTGCTGTCATTATGAACTTGATGAACAGAATTTTTAGACTGTGTTTAGATCGATTTGTTGTTGTATTCATTGACGACATTTTGATTTATTCGCGTGATGAAATTAAGCATGCTGAACATTTGAGAATTGTGCTACAAACTCTGCGTGATAAGCAATTGTATGCAAAGTTTAGAAAATGTGAGTTCTGGTTGCGCGAAGTTGGCCTTTTGGGGTATATTGTGTCAGCATCCGAAATACGAGTTGATCTGAGCAAGGTTTTAGCTATTTTAGAGTGGAAGCCTTCGAAAAATGAGTCTTAAGTTCGCAATTTTCTGGGACTTGCTGGTTATTACCGACGGTTTGTAAAAGGCTTTTCGATGATTGCAACTTCGTTGACGAGATTGCTTCAGAAAGATGTGAAATTCGAATGGTCTGAAAAGTGTCAGAAAAGATTTGATCAGTTGAAGGCCCTATTGACTAAAGCTCCAATGCTAGTACAACCAGAATTCAGTAAAGAATTTGTGATATATAGTGATGCTTCGTTGAATGGTCTGGGTTGCGTCTTGATGCAGGAAGGCAAAGTTATAACTTATGCCTCGAGACAATTGAAACTGCATAAGAATTATCCGACACATGAACTTGAATTAGCTGCGATCGTGTTTGCTCTAAAAATTTGGCGCCACAGCAGATTTGTGATGCCCTAAAAAGTTGACAAAGAAATGCTAGCGAAACGAGCTCAGTGTGATTTGAACTATGATTCTGAATTTCGAGTTGACGTTAATGATTGTCTGAGATTTTGAGATCGGATTTGTGTTCCAATAAATCTAGAGTTGATTCAGTTGATCTTGAAAGAAGCACATAGCAGTCGCTTATCTGTTCATCCAGGAAGTACAAAGATGTATAATGATTTGAAATAACTTTACTGGTGGCCTAGAATGAAAAGAGATATCTCTGATTTTATTTCAAAATGTTTGATCTGTCAGCAAGTTAAAGCCGAACACCAGGTGCCATCCAGTTTTTACAACCGATTATGATTCCCGAATGGAAATGGGATAGAGTGACGATGGATTTTGTTTCAGGTTTGCCTTTAACTCCGAGAAAGAAAGATATAATCTGGGTTATAGTTGATAGGTTGACAAAATCAACTCATTTTATTCCTGTGAGAACGAATTATTCGCTTGATAAGTTAGCTGAGTTATACATTTCTAATATTGTGAGATTGCACGGGGTGCCACTATCCATTGTGTCTGACAGAGATCTGAGGTTTACTTCGCAGTTCTGGAAGAAACTGTAAGAGGCTTTAGGTACGAAATTACACTTCAGTACTGCTTTTCACCCACAGACGGATGGTCAATCCGAACGGATTATTCAGATACTCGAGGATATGTTGAGATGTTGCATTATTGAGTTTGAAGGTACGTGGGAACAGTATTTTCCATTGATTGAATTCGCGTATAATAATAGTTTTCAATCAAGCATTAAAATGGCACCATATGAAGCCTTATATGGACGTATAAGACCATGTCTGGGACATTGGCATCGTATATGATTTCGTGTAAGACCCTGTTTGGGACAGAGGCATCGATCTTTAATTACATATAATACCACGTCTGGGACGTAGGCATTGTATGAGCTTTACGAGTTATCTGAGTATCCTTATTGATTCCAAACGGTTCAACGGGCATTCTGAGTAATGAATGAGTATACGAATGTGCATCCGAAATCCGGTATGTATGTATATATATGAAATTTGGTATTAAAAGGTATGTATGAATATGATCATTTGATATCTGAGCTACATTACATGATCAATTGAGATATAAGAGAAATATGACTTTTGATTATGTTATGTCAGGAACCATATGTATGAAATGCTTTATAATTGTTCTATGTGATAAGTTTATGTGTATATGACTTACTAAGCTTTTGAAAGCTTACTTTGTGTGTGTTTGCATTGTTTTATAGATTATCAAAGCTACTGGAAGCTCGGGGATCATCGAGGATCATCACCACACTATGGAACTATATTTTGGTACCTTTTGAAAATGTATATATTGAAATATGGCATGTATAGGCTAGAAATGTTTAGATATGTTTTGGGACATGTATATATAGCCATGTGATATGGCTTGATAATGAATGTGAATTTAGTCCATGCTATGTGATGCAAAAGTTGGTATGTTTTGATGTGCTCTTAAATAGTCAATTTAGTATGTTTTTGGTTGCCTTTGGGTCATGGATTGATGCTTGTTGGATGCTTGTAGGTATGACTCAAAATGAGTGGCAATTTGGCCTTGCAAATGGCCTATAATTGTCCACTCGATTGAGCGCACGGGCGTGTGTCTTGACAGTGTCCTTCACTGCTCCAATTCGAGGAAAGTTAGACTTGCACACGGGCCAAACACACGGGCGTGTGACAGGCCGTGTGAGACAAGTCAGTTTGCCACATGGGCAAGAAGCACGAGCGTGTTCAGGCATCAGTGTGACCCAAGTCGATGTGCACACTGATCGAGACATGGCCCAAGGCACGGCTGTGTGAGGCACACGGCCTAGCCACATGGGCGTGTGCCCTGTTTAAAAAGAATAATTTTCTGAGTTCAGCAAAGTTTCCATTTAAGATTGGTTTGGCCCCGACCCCTTCCCAATGCATGTTTAAGGTCTCGTAGACCTTTTAAAGGGACTCCATGTGTATATTTTGCTATGGAATGTTTGTGAATAGTTGATGTTAGTAAAATGTTGGTGATATGATTCGATATGTCTGGTAATGCCTCTTAACCTTAGTCCGGTGACAAATATAGGTTAGGGGAGTTACAGTGTGGCACAAGTTAGTATACCCCCTAATTGGCACACGGCCTAGTACATGGGCGTGTGACTTGGCCGTGTTGCATAAGTCAGTGTACCCTACAGGATTGGCATGGCCTAGCACACGGCCTGGCACACAGGCGTGTGTGGCCACTTTGAAGGGCACACGAGCTAGACATACGGGCGTGTGGTCGGTCGTGTGGCCCAAGTCAGTATGTATGCCCTATTTTCACACGGCCTAAGACACGGGCGTGTCTGGAGCCATGTGAGGCACACGGCCTGTTCACACGGACGTATGACCCTTATATTTTTGAAAATTTTCTAAGTATCCAAAATTTTTATATGTTATCGGTTTAGTCATGAAACAATTTTAAAGCATGTTTAAGGCCTCGTAGGCCCTCATAAGGGACAATATGAATATGATTGAATGGCATTTGAGTATGAATGTATAAATGTATGAGTTATGTATGTTAAAGATGTTGATTGATCGGTAATACCTCGTAACCCTATTCTGACTGTGAATACGGGTGAGGGGTGTTACAGGTTGGGACACGGCCATCTGCTCCCATTTCGAATGTCCACACGGCCTGTGACACAGGCGTGTCTGGTGGCCATGTGAGACACACGGCTTGACCACAGGGGCGTGTGTCCCCTGTTTTGTAGAAAAAAATTCTATGTATGGAAAAGCTTTCAGAGTTATCGGTTTAGTCCCGAACCACTCTCAATGTATGTTTAAGGCCTCGTAGGCTTGTTTAAGGGACACTATGACTGATTGTGATTGAATTGTATTTAAATTGATAAATTATGTATGAAATGTATGTTTAAAAGTGTTATAAGTTCGGTAATGCTCTGTAACCTTATTTTGACGGTGAATATGGGTGAGGGGTGTTACATTTATTGGTATCAGAGCTACGATTTAGGACTAACGTAGCGTGTGTGAGAGTCTAGCTATACATGCCATATATAAACTGTGATAGTGTGATGACTCCTGACATTTGAAAATGTGTTTTCATATAGCAAATGGATCCCAATCGAGCTATAGATAATGAGGTTGAAAGTAATGCGCTTTGCTCGTGTAAAGGGCTCAGGCTGTCGATTCTAGAACCGTGCAGGCGGCAACAGGAGGAGAGGCTAAAGAAGCCTTCTTTCAAATGATGAACGAGTGGTTCACTCAATACATTCGTACAAACCCGGCTACTCAATAACCTCCACCCCCTCTTAATCCCTAATCGATTCCTGTAGCTCCTCAAGGATTTGAGCTTTTAAGATTGAATAAGCCTCCAGTTGATAAGATCCATAAACACGGGGCTGAAGAGTTTAGAGATAATGTTGATGATAACCCTTAGAGAGCCGAGTTTTGGCATGAAAATACGATCCGATTATTTGACGAGCTTTCTTGCACGCCAGCTGAATGTTTAAAGTGTGCTATATCTCTTCTGAGAGATACCACGTATCAATGGTGGAATACATTAGTATCGGTGGTGCTGAGGGAGAGATTCACCTGGGAGTTCTTTCAGACCGAGTTCCAAAAGAAATATATATGCCAGTGGTTTCTGGATCAAAAGCATAAAGAGTTTCTAGAGTTGAAACAGGGCCGAATGACTATGATAGAATATGAAAGAGAATTTGTACGGTTGAGAAAGTATGCTTGAGAATATGTTTCCACTGAAGAAATCATGTGCAAGCGGTTCGTTGATGGGTTGAACGAAGACATTAAACTTCTGGTTGGAATTTTGGAATTGAAAGAACTTGTTGTTTTGGTCGACAGAGCCTGCAAAGCCTAGGAACTTAGTAAAGAAAAGAGAAAGGCTAATTCTGAGGCAAGATATTTGAGAAAAAAGTCCGATGAGTAAACCTTACCATTCCGTGTCGAAGAAATCAAAAGAATATTTTAACCGATTGACCACTTCAGTGGGATATTCCAATAGAGATCGTGAAAAACAATACACTAGCCCTAAAACTCAAGCCACGTCAGTATCAAGTGTTGGCAACGTAAAAGATATTAAGCTCGAGTGTCAACAGTGTGGAAGACGACGTTTTGGAGATTATTGGGTGAAATATAATAATAGAGCTTGTTACAGTTGTGGTTCACGAGATCATTTTATTAAAGACTGTCCTAAGATGGTTGAGAAAGATAGACCTTAGAATGTGAGACCGAGTAATATGTCAACTAGAGGAAGACCACCAAGAAATGCTAGGAATGTTAGTGGTAGTCGAGAGGTGACAAGGTGTAACATCCGGGATTTATGGCTTATGCATTAATGCCTAATTGTATGAAGTAGCATGCTTATGTGTATATGAATGTGTTTGGTATGAATTTTGTGAACCCTAGTGTGTAGTCAAATGCCTTAGAAATTATTTGACATTAAGTCTAAAAAGGGGGGGCTAGGCTAAGGGGGCCTTAAGAGAAATTGCTGGAGGATTTATGACACAAGATTGGGCTTGGTAAAGTGGCTTGGAGGCGCCACTTAGGGTCTTGGTATGTGACGCCTCAAGCAAGGGAGAAGGGAGGAGGTTCGAATCATGTTGGCAGCATGGGAGTGTGGCTTTTATTTTACATGTTGGCGTCAAGGAGGGGAGAAGTGTTGGACGGCATGTGGACTTCAAAAAGATGAGGATAAGTCTTGATATTTTTTTTAAAATTCGGCTAGATGAGGGGAGATAATGGTTGACAATTCAAATTATTTTGAATGGGTAGAGAAGAGAGAAAGTAGGAGCAGAAAAAGGGATGTGATAGGAGGAGATGTAGTGGCCGAATATAGGACTCTAGGGGCTTGCATTTTTTCGGCTTAGAAGTGTGGCAAGGAGTAAGTGCTTAATTTTTCTTTTAGTAAGCATCCATTCTCTTCTTCTTTCTCCTTTAGTCTTCTCATTTGAATTCTCCTAAGTGTTTCCCAAGTCATCTTTTTCTTTCTTTCCCTTCAACCTTACCCCTTCCTCTTGTAGCCGAATATTTCATAACCCTTTGAGAGCCGTAGCCGAACCCTGTGCTCTCTCTTTCTTAATATTTTCTTAGAAACCGAATCCCCAAGGAAGGTGCTGTCGACCACTCTCTTTTAGTCTCTTCAAACAATGTGTAGTGGTAAGTATTTCTCTCCTAGCAATCGGTTATGGGTTTCTTTCCATTTGAGTGCCGAAGTCAATGGTTAAGCCTTGATTTCTAAGGATGGCGAAATGTGTATTAAGCCATAACTTCGTGTTTTGGTTGTAGCCAGTGTGAAGGAGTCTTTCAGGATTGGAAGTGATCGAGGTAAGTGATATGAAGCATTCGGCCATGGGCCACTTTCATGGGATTAAGTGTTAAAACCGAATCTAACATATACCTATAGGGATCTCGACATCGCCAAGAGCAAGTAGCAATTTCGGGATTTAAGATTCGCAAGGTAAGTGAACCTGAACATTCGGCCAAGTCTATATTTAGTGATTCAAATATGTTTCTTAGTTATTTAGAAGCCGAAACTAACCAAGTCAGGTGATCTAGTATTGGCCGATTGCAAGGAAGGAGTGTCACAAAGTTTCGGGATTTGATTGGTAATCAAATCGGCAGCAAGGTAAGGATTTTGATTGCAATAATCCTTCGGGATTTGATTGTTTAGCCGAATGGCTTTTTACTAAAAGTACTAAGTGTTGGCCGAATATAGGACCTAAGGATCTAGAGCATTAGATCGAGACTTTCGGAATTCAGTGAACACGTTAGTAAACCAAGTGTGTACCCCACACTAACTCTTAATAGATTTATGGCATCAATTGAATATATGTGTTTATAATAATGTGAAAAGTGGGCAAAGGTACCATGTGATGGTACAAGGTACTCAGGTACGTAACCTTAACATTATGTTAATAAATGATATGAATATTATTATGATATGAATATTTGGAATATGGTACATATGAGAATATCGATAAGAATGTGAAATAAGGCATAAGGCATGATATTGCATATTACGTGTGACATGGGGCATATGGGTTATATGAAAAGGGGAAGTGATCCGTGGTTTATACCACAATATTCGAATGTGGTGACTCATGTCACGAAATCGAATGTGGTGACTTATGTCACAAATTACTATCCGTGACTTTGTCACATTATTATCCGTGGCTATGCCACGATTTATAAGGGCGATGAGCATGTCGTCCGCAGCGATCGCTTCGATGATGTGTAGCGGATGGAGGGTCGACTTAGTAGTCCCCACGGTGTGATGGTTGGTACGGGTGATGTGTAGCGGATGGTTATCTAGGTTTGGGTTCGGGATTGCATCATTATTTATATTCGTTATATGTGTATGATTTGATGTGCCTAAATCGTTGGGATTGGTGTTGGCTGTTACACACTGAGTCTGTTTGACTCACCTCGTTGTGGGATATTTTTCAGGAGACACTCAGTAACGGACCGGGTCGGCAGAAGCTTAGTGGTGGCCATGTTCAACTCAGACTTTATTTTAATTTTGGACTTTTTATTTCTAAGTATTTTGGATTTATTCGGGTTTTGCTTTGATGTAATAAGGCCATAGCTATAAACTGATTATGCATGCATTTTTATTTGTTTTATTATGATACAAATTTTATCCATTTAAAGTTTAAGCAACTTTTCTTAAAAATAAATTTTAAATGTTTAGACACCTAAACACAAACGATTTTCGAATTAAAGATTAACTCCAAAACAACTCGGAATTTTTTTATAAACCACCCAAATTTTCCAAACTAATAAACATGAATTTGAAACGTTTTACTCGAGGAACATACCAGATCCGGTCTGGGCTCGTGGGCCAGGTTTGGGGTGTTTCACAAGGGACTCCACTGTGAGGTGTGAGGCTAGAGCACCTGCCAGAGCCTACACTATTCGCGCTCGCGAAGAAGCATCGTCACCAGATGTTATTACCGGTACCTTCTCTCTTTATGATACTAATGTGATTGCTTTAATTGACCCTGGATTGACACACTCGTATATATGTATGAATTTGGTGTTTAATAAAAGTTTGCCTGTCGAGTCTACTGAGTTTGTGATTATAGTATCGAACCCCTTAGGCAAGTATGTTCTAGTTGACAAAGTATGCAAGAACTGTCCTTTAATGACTCGGGGCTACTGTCTTCTGGCTGACTTGATGCTTTTACCATTTGATTAGTTCGATGTGATTCTGGGTATGGATTGGTTGACTCTACGTGATGCTGTTGTGAACTGTAGACGGAATACTATAAAATTGATGTGTCAGAATAATGAAATTCTTCGGACTGAATCTAATGAGTCGAATGGATTGCCTGTAGTGATTTCATTGAAGTCGGCTCAGAGATATGTGAGAAAAAGTTGTAATGTGTACCTAGCATATGTTTTAGATACCAAAGTGTCTGAAAAGAAGATTAAATCGGTGCCTGTGGTTTGTGAATATCCAGATGTATTTCCAGATGAATTGCCTGGGTTGCCACCAGTTAGAGAGGTTGAGTTTGCTATTGAGTTAGTACCGGGAACTTTACCGATATTTATAGCTCCATATAGAATGGCTATGACAGAGTTGAAAGAGTTGAAAACTCAGTTGCAAGGGTTAATAGATAGACGTTTTGCATGACCGAGTTTTTCGCCCTGGGATGCGCCAGTATTGTTTGTTAAGAAGAAAGATGGGTCAATGAGAATGTGTATTGACTATCGTCAGCTCAACAAAGTTATGATACAGAATAAGTATCCGTTGCCGAGAATAGACGATTTGTTTGATCAGTCGAAAGGTGCAATAGTGTTTTCAAAGATTGATTTGAAATCTGGTTATTATCAGTTGCGAGTTAAAGACTCAGATGTGCCGAAAACTGCATTCAGAACGAGGTACGCACACTATGAATTCCTTGTTATGCCTTTTGGACTAACTAATGCTCCTGCTATTTTTATGGATTTGATGAATCGGATCTTTAGACCGTATTTAGATAGATTTGTTGTTGTGTTTATTGACGATATTATGATCTATTCGCGAGATGAATCTGAGCATGCCGAGCATTTGAGGATTGTGTGCTAAATTTAGTAAGTGTGAGTTTTTGCTCCGGGAAGTCAGATTTTTGGGAGACATAGTCTCGGTGGATGG
Organism: Gossypium sturtianum; assembly: GCA_025698515.1. Lineage (NCBI taxonomy): Eukaryota > Viridiplantae > Streptophyta > Magnoliopsida > Malvales > Malvaceae > Gossypium > Gossypium sturtianum. The sequence continues at coordinate 72,593,600 of CM046947.1, read as the reverse complement.
CATTCGAGTTTATTCGAGCAAGATTTCTGCAGTTATTGACTGGAAACCACCTAGAAATGTATCTGAGGTTAGAAGTTTTCTGGGATTAGCTGGTTACTATCGACGCTTCATTAAAGGGTTCTCGATGATTGCTACACCGATGACCAGACTGCTACAGAAAGATGTCAAGTTTGAATGGTCCGAGAAATGTCAAGAAAGGTTTGATCAATTGAAAGCATTGTTAACAGAGGCACCAGTGTTGGTTCAACCTGAATCGGGTAAAGAATTTGTGATTTACAGCGACGCGTCATTGAACGGTTTGGGTTGCATATTGATGCAAAGTAGAGGTGGGCATGGGCCGGGCCGGGCCCAACTAAAAATTTAGGCCCGTCCATTGGGCTCGGGCCGGGCCGGGCCCAAAAATGGGTCTAAAATTTTGCCCAAGCCTGGCCCATATAAAAATGCTAAAACCAGCCCACCTACGTACCTACTGTATTAATTTTTTTATATTATATACTTTTAAATATATATAATACATCAAAAATATTAAAAATCAAAATAAATATTTTTCAACAAATTGAAAATAAATTTTAAAAAATATGTAGACTTAAATAACACTAAAATAGATGCAACTTAACAAGCAAATGCCTCTAAAATAATAACAAAATTAACAAATGTCTTTAAAATAATAACAAAATTAACAATAAAATAAGTTTTATATAATATCTAAACAATAACAATAAAATAATAGAAACATAATAGTAAAATGGTAGCAAAATAAGGAGAAAAACAATAAGAAAATAATATTAAAAATAGTTTTTTTCCTTTAATGAATTGGTCAGCGGGCCCGAGCCAAAAATGCCTTATTTTGAGCCCGCCCATTTTTTTAAACGGGCCTTATTTTTTTGTCTAAGCTCATTTTTGGGCCTATATTTTTGCCCAAACCCTCCCACATTTCGGCGGGCCTTTTGGGCGGACGGCCGCCCTACCCATGCCCACCTCTAATGCAAAGTAACACCCCCACTGCACTCGCTTGAAATAGGTGAGGCATTACTGCACTTAATCACCTATAACCGATCATTTTTGAGTCACAAATTTCCATCCAAATTTAAAACTTTTCATATTCAATCATAAAGTCCCTAATATGGACTTACGAGGCCCAAAACATGCTTTGGAAGCAGTTCGGGACTAAACCGAGAACTTTGGAAAATTTCACAACACTTAGAAAATTTTTCTTCAAAGTAGGGTCACACTCAATATGCATGCTCAACAACTCTTATACATGCATAATTATATCTAATTATCATACCATATCATTAAGCCAAACTTAGCCATTCGACATCGAGAATACTAGCACATTCAACCATTAGGTATTTAGGCCATAACCCACAACTCATCATGTATCATGCAAACACAGCTCACATCACAAGACATTGGCATATAAATAATATATATAGGCTTAAAATCAATTAGCCAATATAAGCCAATTAGCATGGCTACATACTACAATAACCTTTAACAATTACAAGCCAATACATTTGGCCAAAACATAATAACACATACACAAAATGACTAAGTCCCTATACATGCCATAGACTTAAATTACTTGAAGGCATTGATACCAGTCAAAAGCTTGATAGTGTGATAGAATCTCCGATGATCTCCAACCCGAGCTAGCTTCTGTGACACTATAGGAAAAAGGAAAGGAAGGGGGTAAGCTATATAGCTTAGTAAGCCCTTATGAAAATAATAAGCAATTTATTAACATGTTTTCACCAATTCTCACAATATGTTCTCAAGGTAATACAATCATAATTGCACAAAATTTCACTATTTACTTATGTTCATCTCAAACTGTCTACTCGAGTCACAGTCACTAAATTATTTATATCTTGAGCTAAGAAACTCAAAATTAAGATCTATTAATTTTTCCTGAAACTAGACTCACATATCTTATTACCATAAAATTTTTAGAATTTTTTGTTTAGCCAATAAGTACATTTTATTCATTAAAGTCACCTCTTCACTAAAAATTAATTGTAACATCCCAAAAATGGGGTTATTTGAAATTTAGTTATTTTTCCTGTAAGAACTATTGTGGTATTATTTATGGAATAATAGAGCTTAATTTAAGGCTTTGAGTTGGCTCGGTTTAATGGAAAATTCAGTTTTTAATTTAAAAGGTAAGGAGCCTTAGCAGAGGGGTGTTAAAAGAATAAGTGGGGATAAGTTGACACTAAATAAGCCTTGGAAAAGTGGCAAAGGGGAGGCCACTTAAGTGCTTGGAGTTGACGCCACAATGCACAAGGGAGAGCTTGTGTTCGAGTCACAAGTTCTCTTTTTGCACTATATATGGGACGGCACAAGGAGAGAATTTCTCTCCTTAAATTCTTTTATTTTGGATAATAAGGGTGTAATTTATTATCATGGGATAATCAAGTATTTTTAAGGGATATTATTTGGATATTAAGGATATTGCATGGATTAATAAGAGATTATTATGATTTAATTCAAAATTATTTGAATTAAAATGAATGAGTGGTCAGGAGCAATTGGGGAAGTTTGATGAATTTTGAACTCCTCATGAGAAGGAGTGGACGGCAAGCTTGATAGGGGCCGAATGCCTATAAAAGCATCGTTGGCCCTCTTGCTTCTCTTTTGTCATTCTTGTCGCTTGTCAAATTCCTAGCCCTCATTCTTCATTCTCTTTTATTTTTTTTCCATCCCCTCAAACTCTCTAGCCGAACCTATACTTTAACCTTTGCCAAAATCCCTTTTCTTCTTGTTAAACTCTCCCTAGCCGAATACACTTCATATCCTTGTGCCGAAACCTCTTCTCTGATCTCCTGATTACTTCTTTAATAGCTTTGGCCGAATATCAAAGTGGTTAGATCCCATCAAGGTATTATCGACAGTTGATTTGGAAAAGGTGAGTAGCCATAGCCGAACACTATTCTTCTCTTTTCTCTTATTTGGGTTTAAAATTTGGCATAAGCTAATGATGGGCTAATCTTGTTGGTTAAAGCCGATATCACTTAAGGACTTCGGGATCGGGAAGTAGTCGACTCAAACTCTTCCTCTCTAGTAAACGGTTTGGTAAGTGTTAGTAAGATCTATTTTAGTAAGTTATTAAGTGGTGATTAAAAGCCAAGGCTATTAATCAGATCGATTAACCAATTACTTGGTAAAGCAGACCGCGCCTCGAGTGCCGTGGTTCGTAATAAAAAGCAAAGGTAAGGATTCAGGACCATAACTAACCCCTCCGGATTTGTTTTGGTTGGTCGAATAGGCCATAATACTAATCCTAAAAGTTGGCCGAATATAGGTCTTTGATAGATCTAGGTGGCCGACTCCTCTTTTTGGGACTTAGATTAGTGGGTGATGGTGTGTACATACACACCATTTAACTTATTAAATTATGCTAAGTAATGTGATTGCTAACTTGATGTATGTGGCAATGGCTTGAATACCATAACGGTATCACGGGGTAACGGTAAGTACTGTGCATATGATTGCTATTTTATGCTTTTGTCTGTCAACTCTTGCAACTGTGACTTTAGCTCTTTCAACTATGTTGGAGCCATTCTGTAAGGAGTAATAGATATCAGACAAGATCGGAGCTAGCTCAATATTGAACTCAACCTCTCTAACTGGTGGTAGTCCCGCCAATTCCTCGGGAAAAACATCCGTGTACTCACATACTATCGCAGACCGACTCAATCTTTAACTCTGTTTCTTTATCATTCATCACAAAGGCCAAAAATGCCTTATACCCCTTTCTTATATATCTCTGCGCCATCATATAAGAAATCATCACCGGTGATTCACCTCGTTTATCTGATTCTACATGAAGAGTATCCCCATTCTCACATCAAATCCCAATGTATTTCTTCCCACAATTAACTATTACATCATGGGCAACAACTAGTCCATACCAAGAATGAGGTCGAACTCATCGAATGGTAGCAACATAAGATTTGCTTTAAAGCAATGACCTCTAATCATTAATGGGCAATCTTTACATACTTTATCAACTAACACACTCTTGCCTAAAGGATTAGACACTTTAATCATAAATTTCAGAGAATCCATAGGCATACTCAAACCAGGACACTAATTTCATGCAAATATAAGAGTGTGTGGATCCGGGATCTATTAAAGCAATAAATTTGATATCCAAAAGAGAAAAGGTACCCGTAATAACATCATGAGAAGATGCCTCTTCACGAGCGCGAATGGCATAAGTCCTTGCAGGCGCTCTACCCTCAGGTCTCGCGGCCTGCTCTCGAGGGTTACCTCTTTCACTTGCCCCACTTCCCGAGTTTCTCTGCGGTCTTCCTCGAACCATACTCCCGGATCTCGGGTTCTGAGTTCTCTCTTCTTTCATCACCTCTGGACAATCTTTTATATTGTGGTCTTGGGAACCACATCTAAAGCATGAATTTTCATGTGCTCGGCATTCTCCAAGATGACGTTTGCCACATTGTGGGCATTCGGGTCTGTCAAATCTAATATTCCAAACACTTGCAACTGAATTAGTCTGTGCTTTATTCCCTGAATATTGCTTACTCTTGTTTTTCCTTGAAAACCCAGTGGAAGTAGCCGATCAGGTAGGGAAATCTCTTAACTTCTTGGATAAAGGTTGGAATGACTTATTCCACTGCCTCTTCCTAGAGTCACGAGACTCCATTTCAGACTTTCTTTTCTCTTTTTCTAATTCCTCGGCTTTACAATCCCTTTCTACTAGCACAACAAATTCCTTTAGTTCTAGGACAGCAACAAACAGTTTGATGTCCTCATTCAACCTGTATTCAATTCTTTTACTCATGATGGCCTCAGTGGACACACATTCGTGAGCGTACTTACTGAGTCGTACAAACTCACGTTCATAGTCAGTCACTGACATCTTGGGTGTTCCACAATTGATAACCAGAGTCTCTTAAGAGAGAAACTACACACTTCATGCATTCCTTAGGTGTGCATGACAACTCATTAAATACCCTGATAGTATTTTCTATCCTGAACTCAGCCTTTTCCGGATCATTATCTTTTCTAGCCCGGAATTCTTCTGCCCCATGTTTCCTAATCCTATCAACCGGAGGCTTCTCTCCTCTTACCGCCTCTACTACTTGAGGGGCTACTGGGATAGGTTGAGGAATAGGTGGGGGTGGAGGGGGTTGCGCATTCGGGTTCATACGAACAAACTCCGTATACCATGTATTCATCATATGGAAGAAGGCTTCTCTAGCCTCTTCTCCTCCTTCTTGACTCACCGTAGTGGGTCTATTCTCATGCTCGTTCAGTATCGTCCCTTCAGCGGGAGCCGGCGCGTTACTTTCTACGTCATCCACCACAGCTCTATCGGGATCCATTTACTAAATGTATAAACATAATTTAAGTCGTCAAGAGTCGTCACACTATCATTATAAAAACATTCTTACGTATGGCATGTATAGCTAGACTCGTGCTCGTGCTACGTTAGTCCTAGAATCGACTAAACCGTAGCTCTGATACCACTAAATGTAACACCCCATACCCGAGTCTGAGACTAAGACTGGATACGAGACATTACCATGCTTGAACTCACTTAAACATGTACTTACGGGCTATAAAATTTTGTTCCGAATTAAAAAATTCTCTTTCTCAGTCTATTCATACCTTTCATGAGCCTACGAGGCCTTAAACACTTATCTGGAAACTTTCGAAACTTATTCAGAAACTTTTCTTTAGAGCAGGGGTCACACGCCCATGTTGTATGGGACACGCCTGTGCACCCCTAAAACATGCCCATGTCTTTCACCCGTGGTGGATACTGGCAAAATATACACGGCTTGGACACTCCCGTGGTCCCAAACCGTGCCTAAAACCCCAGCATTCTACCAATTGCCCCACGGCCAAGGCACACGCCCGTGCTTACCACCCGTGGTGCACACTGACTACCTTAAAATGGCCTAGAGTCTAGACACACGCACGTGTGACTAGTCCATGGTCTATTCTGACTTAATATACAATGGTGCAGGGTGCACACGGCCTAGACACACGCCCGTGTGTCCATCCGTGTGGGCACTTAAAGGCTATTTACCAAGCCAATCGACACCCTGAAATCAAGACCAAACTCAAGCTCAATTCAGCAACTCAAGTATTACATCTTTCATGAACAATACAACATGCTTCATTGATATCAATAACATACATACTTTTTCAATATTGGCCAATCACTTAGCCATTTACAAAGAATAATAAACTTGATAGCCCATACTTTTACCCTTTCTAAGGCATATACTCAAAATGAAATGTTTCCTATACATGCCATACTTAATATAATTTTAACTTGGCTATACCAAAATAAGGATTTATAGTGTGCTTCGAGCTCCGACTTCAACGATCCACAAGTTAGCTTGGCGGGACTACATAGAAAGAAAGAATAAAAGACGTAAGCATTTAGCTTAGTAAGTTTGCATAATGCTCATAGCAACATACTTGCTTAATATAAACCATTTGACATCAACAATGGTATCATAAATTTCAGCTATAAAGCTTACTTACTCATACTTGATTCTTACATATCTCATGAAACTTACTAGTCTCGTACTTGAGAGGTAAACAAGGTATCTGTATCACTTGATCACATTGATCAACATATTTTAGCATAATAATCATAATCTCTGATTCATCATTCATAACATGAATAATACTCATTTTCATCTTGATAATAACTTTGCTTACTCAACTTTCTTGCTATCTCATTTTAACTTTACTCATTTGCCCAATGATTTTTTGCGAATAACCGAGGATACTAAATCTCTTCCCACGAACTTGATGCCAAAGCCATATCCTAGATACGGTCTTACATGGAATATCTCATCTTGGTTTCGAGGCCATGTCTTGACATGGACTTATACGAAGTCTTTCTTGTTCTCACCAATGCCATGCCTTGGCTTGGACTTACATGGGATCTCTTTCTCTTGATAGCTTTTCAATGCCAAGCTTGCCTTGGACTTATATGATACCTGTTCAATGCCAAGCTTGCCTTGGACTTACATGATAACTTGTTCAATGCCAAGCTTGCCTTGGACTTACATGATATCTGTTCAATGCCTAGCTTGTCTTGGACTTACATGATAACTTGTTCAATGCCAAGCTTGCCTTGGACTTACATGATAACTTGTTCAATGCCAAGCTTGCATTGGACTTACATGATAACTTGTTCAATGCCAAGCTTTCCTTGGACTTACATGATATCTCTGCTTGATTGCCGATGCCATGCCTTGGCTTGGTCTTATACAGACTTTCTTATCTCATGTGGTAGATCGAGTATCCTGGGAAATTCATCTTCAATCGGGACTTGCTCATACTTAATCTCATTAATTTCTTTGTTTAGCAAAACATTAAGCATTCCATGATAATAATGTACATTATACTAAGCAATTCAATGATAGAAATCATAAAGCTTAGAAATCATACAAACTTACCTCGATATACAAAATGTATGTAGATATGAAATTTAGTCCTCGACTTTGTTCTTGCCTCGATTTCAATCCGGGCTTCCTTTTTCTTGATCTATTATCATAAATAGATCATTTAATACTCACACTAACTAAATTGACTCATTACTCATACTTTGGCAAAATTATTATTTTGCCCCTATACTTTCTCATATTTACACTTTTGCCTCTAGGCTCGTAAAATGATTTTCATTCAACTTTCTTAAACTTCATGCTTAGCTGATTCATTTTCTCTACTATAAAAATCATCAATTCACACTATTTCTAGTATGTATGACCAATTTTCATAACTATTACAAAATGGTCCATATTATCATTTTTCATGAAATTCTCTTAGAAAAAGATGTTTATCTAACATCAAACTCTAATAAATTTCCATAAAACATCATTTAACATGCATGTCATTCATGGGTAGATTTTTTAACATGCATCTTAGCTCATTTTATAGCTAAAAATAGCTAATTCATAGTACGAGAACTTCAAAAATACGAAGAATATTAAAAACGGGGCTAAAATGAACTTACTAGTAAGCTTGAAAAAAAAAGAAGGAACCTTGCTATGGAGTCTCCAAATTTTCGGCAATGGGAGGAAGAAGATGAATAGATTTTTATCATCTTTTTCCTATTTTAATCATTTATTAGACAAATGACCAAAATGCCCTTCTCTTAAAAATTTTCCATTTTACCAACTCATGACCAATTTTGTCCAAAAATTATATTTTGGGAAAATTGCTATTTAAGGACTTCTAATTATTATTCTAAATCTATTTCATACAAAAAGCTTCTAGAAACTCATATTTTGCATCTTTTGCAATTTAGTCCTATTTGATCATTCCATGTCAATTTTACAAAATTTCTACATGGAACTTTAATACTATCATGCAAACATGTCATAAACCTTAAGAACTCAATTTACTAACTCAGATTTGTGGTCTCGCACCGCTATTCCGATTAGGCCCCGAATCGGGATGTTACAGTTAGTGGCTGCTGATTTTTGCTATTTTTAGCAGCCTATCCAACCTATAAATACCCCCATTGGCTGATTGTTTGAAACACACCTCTCACAAATTTATTCTTCACACTTCTCTCTCACTTTATCTCTTCAAAACCCTTCCTTTGTTCTCCATTATTCCCTTCCATTCCCTTGTCGAACCTTTAACCACCATTGGTAGTAGCATTCAAGTGCTTGTAGAAGCCTCAGTTCGACAAGAACAAGCGGAGACAGAGGAGCGGGGCAAACTAGTCAAGCTTCGGAGAATCACCGGATTTGATTCTAGTTCCCTATCCTTTAATTTTCATTGTTGTTGTTATGAACACATCTATGAATACTTGTTATGTTGATATGTTTAATTTAATTATCATGGCTTAAATTTAATTCGTGTTAGGTTGATTGCATTTCGTCCACTTAAGTTATTAAAATTATGTTTGTGTTGTTATATGTCTCTGTAAATTGTTTAATTAAGTAAAACCATGATTAAGTTAGTCTTGCATTATCGTTGTAAGGTAACTAATGAATTAATTTTTAAATCGTGTTGAAATTGTAATTAATGGACACAATACTTAATCAGTGCATGTTTAATCATCTAAGGTAGCTGAGGGTTTATATAGTTACAGTATTAAACGCTACATTAGCCTTGCATATCTGGCAAGATTATTGTGATTAAACTGTTTCAATGTAGGTATACATTGTTACCTCACGTAATCTTTTATTTGCTTATCTAAATTGATTAAATGTTTGAATTGGTATAGTGATATGTTCAAGAGATTAGTTAATTTGGTGGGTCTGTATGTGCTATAGTTAACAAATTACCAAGTTGCCGTGAATTATTTTGTAACAACATGAACATTATTTTAGTAATATTAAGTTAAGAAATGTAATTAATCTAACAAAATTATGTCATCTTGATTAAAATCATCTTTTAAAATCGTGCATTGGAACTTTTATTTTTATTTTATTTTACTTAGTTAAATTTTAGTTTTTAATAATCACTTCCTTAAAATCAAAATATTTTTCTTTACTAAAGTGTTTTTAATTGCATTCATAAATAATTCTTTTCACAGTCCTCGTGGGTATGAAAACTCGACATTTACTTGTCACTTTATTACTTGTTGTGATAGAAATTTGCAAGTGTACACAATCGCAACATGTAATAAAGTGACAAGTAAATGTCGAAGTTATCACTACAGGACCGTGGAAAGAAAAATATTTATGAAATGTAAATCAAACACTTTGGTGATGGGAAAATATTTTGTTTTGAAGAAGTGATGTAAAAACTAAAAATTAACTAAGTAATAAAAATAAAAAGTAAAAATTCCAATGCAAGATTTCAAAAAGACGAGTTTTAATCAATATGACATAATTTTGCTAGATCGATTACATTTCTTAACTTAGAATTTCTAAACCCATGTTCATGTCGTTACGAATATTTTCACGGCAACTTGGTTATTTGTTAACTACTGCAAATACCTACTTACTAAATTAACCAATCTCTTGAACATTTTTCAATGTCAATTCAAACAATTAATCAATCTTCATAAGCACATATAAGATTAAGTGAGGTAACAATATATTTCTATATTGGAACAGTTTAATCACAATAATATTGCAAGTTATGCAAGGCTAATGTACCGTTTAATACCGTCACTAATTTAACCTTTAGCTGCCTTAGAAGATTAAACATGCACCAATTAAATACTGTATCAATTAATTATAATTGTAATAAATTTAATAATTAATTCATTTCTTACCTTACATTTTATAATGCAAGTATAACATTAGCATGATTTTATTTAATTGAACAACTTACCAAGGCCTATAACAACACAAACATGATTTTAAATATTCAGGTGGACAGAATGCAATCAATCTAACACGAATTAATTTAAGCCATTTTAATTAGAGTAAGAAAAACAACAAAACAGTTATTCATATTCATGATCACAACATAAACAAGAAATTTAAAGAGAAGGGAACTAGGAAGCAAATCCAGTATTTCTCTGAAGCTAGACTAGTGCGTTCCTCTTCTTCTCTGCTCGTTTTGTTGAATCGAGGTCTCCACAAAAAAAAAATTAATGATGCTATTCCAAGGTGGAAGACGACTAGTAAAAATTGACAATTTCATATTCCCAGTAGACTTTGTTGTTTTAGACATGGATGAGGACAATACTGTTCCTTTAATATTAGGACGACCCTTTTTAGCAACTGCTAGAACCATTATCGATGTTGATACAGGGGAAGTAACACCTTGTGTAGGTGATGACATGATTAAACTCAAAGCACGTGATTCTAATAGAATATCTAACGATCAAGAGAATACAAGTTCTGTTAATATAAATAAACTTAACGTTCAATCTTATTTACAGGAAATCTCTCAGGAAAAGATAACAGAGCCAGAATCTCATGTTCATATTGAGAATACAACTGTTCATGAGGAACGAAGGTTACAAATCGATGAACTAGATGAATGGCGGACACACGTCAAGGAAAAACCGAAAAAACACGAAGAACCAAAGCAAAACCATGTCAAACTTAAAGATGAGACATACCAATTTCAGATCGGGGATCAGGTACTGTTAGATACAACCGTCCCTCGAATAGCCACATTAGAGCTTAAAACAAATGGTGCGACTCCTTTTACGTTACTTAAGGTCTTTCCATACGGAACGGTCGAGGTAACTCATTCTAATTTCGAGACTTTTAAGGTAAATATTACCCTACTCAAACCATCTGTTGATAGAATTGATAGTAAGAAAAAGGAGTTTCGACTCCTCAAACCACCATGGTTATGCGAATGACAGGTAAGTCTAGCTCAAAACTTTAAACGAGCGCTTCTTGGGAGGCAACCCGAGCACTAACCCCACTAACGTCCATATTTTCGAATTTTGGCATCTAACTAAAAAAAAAAAAAAAAAACTAACCAAATTTTTAGGCGCAGGTTTCCCTACCCACACGGCCTTGCACACGGGCGTGGCCGTGGCCGTGTGGAAAAAGGACAAAACTTATCCCAAAACACGAGTTGTGATAAAACGCCACGGCCGTGCGATTCGGTCGTGGTCGAAACTGAGAAATCTACACTGGCGTGCGGCACGCCCGTGGGACCTTTGAGTCCATTTATTTTTTTTCTTTTCTCTTATTTTCATTTTCATTTTTAATTTCTTTTCTTTTATCTTTCTCATCTTTAATTTATATTATTATATTTTGATTTCTTTAATTTAGGTTCAAGGGGCTGTTAACGAACGACCACACCACCACCGGAGATCATCCCCACCTTCACCTCTCTCTAACTTTACCGTTTCTTTTCATTAACTCCATCCAAAATTCAGGAAGTTTCACTTCTCTCCCTATCTTATAATTTTATTACTATATTGCTATTATCTATCTTTGTACATTGAGGACAATGTACATCTTAAGTGTGGGAGGGGTTAACTACAATATTATGTGAAAATCCCTGAATTATGTCTTATTCTTAAGTAATTTTCTCATATCACTGTTAGAATGAAATTTCTTTTGATTTATGATTTCCATTGATATGTTTTGGATTAAGTCATAGTTAATTGTGCATTGATGATTTAAACTTTAAGATATTAGAGAATCAAGCATGATAAGTCTATTTTTCGTAATTAAAATTTCTACGTTGTTTTCCTAAATTTAAATATTACTTTGAAGTTTGAAATTTGCAAGGTTGACATCACAAACCATAATTTTTGTGAGATTTTGAGCCTTTTAGAGCATATTCTTTTCCTGCTCACTTTATTGATTATGAGTGTGTCAACATTGATTTGTTATTCTGGAACTTGCTTCGATTATACATGTCGAGACCACACCTATGATTTGATATACTGAGATGATAAAGGCACCTAGGTTTTAACCACTTACTCCATAAAAATCCTACCTTCATAATTAACCCCTAGTGAACCCCTTTGAGTCTAATAAACCATTTCTTGACTCACAAATTAATATTAACCCAAAACCTACTTTGTATTTGTTATCACCATTTCTCTTGACTACCCTTATATCGAGATTTGATTTGATCGGTTGCTTAACTATTTTCTTTATTTCAGTTGTTAAATTCTATATTATTATTATTGATTTGTTCTTAAAAAAAAATAAAGAATATTCATTATTAGTTCTATGTTATTTGAGCTTATGCGTTAATTTCACATTTTGAGAAGAAGCTCGTGTTATTAGTGATGAATTCTTAATTGTTGTAATTATTTAAGTTTTAGTTATTTTTCCAGTTAGGTAATTTATCAATTCAATCTCGATACTAACCCTCTAATTCAGCCTTTATCCACACCTTTAACCCAAGCCCCATTACAACCCTTTAAAATACCTTTTGATTTGTGTATCATCTCATTTTATTGTGGTGGAGATTTGATTTTCATGCAAGCCTATGGGATTGTCTTTTCATGTTTGACTTGTGAGTGCTTAATTTTGTAACCTTAGACACTTTGAGTGATTTGAGTGAATCTTTAGTGAGGATGTCAACACTTTTCGGTTTTGAATCAGAGGTAATTATTTAGGTAAGGGGAAACACCTATATTTTCGTGCTATAAAAATTTATGACTTAAATTGTTTGAATCTTTAGGACTCTTTGAGTTAAATTATCAATGTATGAATTATCTATGAATTATGATGAAACATTATTGATGAGGATTATGAATTGAGGGAGTCAATTCTAATTATGAGTTGAGAATTTTGCTTGAGGGCAAGCAAACGCTTAAGTGTGGGGGTATTTGATAAACTATAATTTACACATATTTTAACCCCTTGCTTGGCTTAATTTTGGATGAATATTCATTAGATTTGATGAATTCGATGCTCCTAATCTCTTAATTTCATGTTTATACTCCGGAGAGCTTAAAAATTCAAAAGGAATGAGAAACGGGCCAAAAACGGAGAAAATAGGCCAAAGTAGGGAATCAACACGGCCTGGAGTTCACCACACGGCCGTGCCACTTTAGCAGACTCGAACACGGGCCTAGGCTCGATTCACACGGGCATTTCACACGGGCGTGTCCCTACCATGGCCAAGATGAGTTTCATTCGGAATAGGATACTTGTTGGCCAAGTAAGGCATCCCGAAAGCCTATATAAACACCCTATAGGGTAACCTAAAGGTGGAGTTCGACAGAAGCCTTCTGTCAGAGCTTTTGACGAAGAGAGGGCTGAACACAGGAAATTACTCCAAGAAAGCCAGTTGATTCATCCCAGAAGCCAAAATCACACTCAAGACAGAAGGTCTTCCCTTCAATTTCCTTCAGGGGGTTTTAGGGTTTTTCTTATGTTTTGTTATTTACTTTCTTCTGAGATGTATTCTTTATTAAACATGAACTAAACTCCTCAGATACCTGAGGGGGATGAAACCTAAGACGGATCTTGTTATTGTTTCCTGAACTGTATGATAAATACTTGATTTGTTCTTAATTATGTGTTCTTAATTCTTGTTTTAATATTTCATGATATTGATTCAAGTATTGATGTGCTTAGGCAGTGGAGCAAAAGTCCCTATTTAAGAGTAGATCTAGCATAGTTAAGCGGAGTTGATCGTGACCCTAGAGATAGGATGACGAAAAATCACGATTAGGGTCAAACCTAATATGGGAGTCCATAGATCGAGTTCATGCAACACTAGGGGTTTTAATTAGAAAGAGATTTCAATTAATCAACCTAGGGTTAGACGTTAGTAGCCTCGAAATAGGTATTAATATAAATTAGGGAATCCTACGGATCAAGTCAAATGAATAAATCGTCTGTGTAACATCCTGAAAAGGGCCTATGCATTTTTGGTTTAATTGTACGAAATGACATATCTTATGTGTTATGAATATATTTTGAACACTTTTGGAAACTAGGAAATGTAAGGAAATGTCATGGAAATGTAAGGAAATGTCTTGTAAGGAAATGTCATGGAAATGTCAAGTTTACAGAGCCGATCGAAAATTTTTGGAAACTTAGAAATGACCTAAAAATGACGAGTTTTAAGGTTTAAAAGGGGAAATTAAGGCAAGGTGGCCTTAAAAGAAAAAGTTTGTGAAATTTGACACACAAACAAGCTTGGAAAAGTGGTCCAAGATGCCACTTAGGGCCTATGGAAATGGCGCCATATGCAAGAGGAATGGGCCTAAGTTCGAGTCACATGGGAAGCAAATAAAAGAAATTTTATTTTGCTACAAGGAGCAGAGAGGTGGACGGCACATGGCTATAAATTAGGAGCTTTTATTATTTTATAAATAGTGGATAAATAAGGGATTTATTTATCATTATTTTCAAGAGATAATTGTTGGATTAAATTCTTTTAATTTGAATAAAGAGATAAAGAGGAAAATAAGGGAGAAGTGATGGCCAAGTAAGGGACTTTGAATTTAATAATTTCGGCTAAGTAAGGATAGTTGCTGAATTATCTTTTATTTTAAGTGATAATTAAAGAGATAAAGCTATTAAAATAGAGGAGTGGTGGCCAAGTAAGGGACTCCTTAGATGATAATTTCTATTTATAAAAGGAAGGAAGGAGGGCTACTCATCAATTTGTGCTTCCTCCTTTCTCTGCCGAATTCTTAGTGCTCTCTTCTCTTCTTTTCTTTCTTTTCTTTTGTCAAGTCGAAATTAAGTAATTGTTGGAACCTAGCCGAATATTTTCCTCTCCATTAGAAGCCATAGCTGAATCCTCCATCTTTATTCTTCCTTCTCTTTCTTTCTAATCCTCCAAAAAGTGAAAGTTGTGAGATCATCATCTAGCCATAGCCAGAATCTCTGAAGGTTGAAGTGAAGGTGCAATCGATTTCTTCAAGTAAGGGTAAGATCTCATTCGGTTTCATCCTTTTTTCTTAAGATTTGCCGAAATCTAGGACTAACCCCATTAATATCTTGTTGCCGAAACTTTGAAGAGATCTTTCGGGATTTACTAAGTGTCGACTACAAGGAAGGAGAAGTTCTTTTCCCGAAGGTACACCATAGGCCACGTGTTCCCTAGTTATTCGGTGAGTTTCGGGAATTAAAATCCACAAGGTAAGTGTCTATAGCATTCGGCCAAGGCCATGTTTTGTAAATATATGTGTTCATTAATTATTCAAAAGTCGAAAACTAACCAAGTTAATTGATTCAATGCTTGGCCCAATGCAAGAAGAGTATAGCAGAGATTTCAAGACTTGATTCTTAAGTCAAATGGCAACAAGGTAAGTTTAAGTATACTAATCCTACTAGGATTTGGATTTATGGCCGAATGGCTTTTTATTAAAGTAGTAGGTGATTAATCAAGTGTAGGGATTAAAGATCTAAGCATTAGATCAAGCTTTTCGAGATTTTAAGACCCTTTCGGTAAGTATGATAAGTTGTGGATATTTGGTTAAGAATTCGTATATTGATGATTAAATCGATTGTTCTGATTAAGTGTGTTGATGGAGGCGAATACCATTCAAGAAGGGAAAGGAAGGTCCCTATCCCGAAGTTTAAAAAGAGATCTGTCTCGCGAGTTAGGGATTGGCCACCGGGGTGTGGACCAGCGTCAGAACAAGAAAGTAGGAAAATAGCCGTAGTATCGCCTAGTGATAGCATCAATATCGAAAGCATAGTTCTCCAAGTGATCAGGTGTGTGATTAACCCACCGTTTTCCGGGTATATGATATGTATGTGAAATGTGTATGTATTATGAATGTGCTAACTAGTGCAAAGTGGAAATTGTGATAAGGATACCCTCAAGGGGTATGTCGATAATCCGGTAAGTACCAAACCTGATGATATGTGATTATTAATATGAATATGTGATAATATGCTTGATGAACATGCTCATGCATCATTACATTGTATCATTATTTTATGTGGCATGTGCATGGGTTGGGATATGAAAGAAGGTATGGGTGTACTTCGAGTACGTGGTTTGATGTTAGCCTTGAGCTACATCATGGATTGACATTGACTGAGGTCACATTGTGGATTAATTGCGATTTAGTTCGCGTGGCTTGATGAGTGGCTATGTGCCTCATCGTGGTTGATATCGGCTATGTGCCATATCGTGGTTGATGAGTGACTATGTGTCCCATCGTGGTTTTTGATGTTAGCCTTGAGCTACATCGTGGATTGACGTTGACTGAGGTCAAGTTGTGGATTAATTGCGATTTAGTTCGCGTGGCTTGATGAGTGGCTATGTGCCTCATCATGGTTGATATCGCTATGTGCCATATCGTGGTTGATGAGTGACTATGTGTCCCATCGTGGTTTTGGTGTTAGCTACGGCTACATCATCGGATTGGCGCCGATCGAGGTCGCGTTGTGGACTATTGTGCTTAATTGCACATGGACGGCAAAGTGATTGCCTTTGGAGTGAAAAGGAGAGGGTGATTTGATAATCCCGGTGTGTGTGGTAGGTTGGATAAGGGGTGTGTAGCGGATGGACCCTAGGTTTGGGTTGGGCTTCATAATTGCATGTTTTCTTATGTGAACATATGTGGAAATGGGCCAAGCCCAATATGATATGTGGATTAATGTGGAAATGGGCAAAGCCCAAAGATATGAATGTGGATCGGTGTGGAAATGGGCTAAGCCCGGTATGTGGAAATTACGTGGTTAACTACCCTATTAGATGAATGTGATATGAATATGGGCCAAGCCCGTAATGTGATAACATGTGAATTTGATAATTGATATCCGATATATGAGTTAATATGTGGTTAACATGTGGGTGGAATTCGTGGACTAATTACACAATGAGTCCAGTATGACTCACCCAATTTTTATTAAACATCGCAGTGATCGTGATTTTTGGACCGGGTTGGAGTGGATACAAAGGTGGCCATGCGAAGATGATTTCCATGCAGAAAGATATTTTAATTAATTAAGTAGTTATATTTTCAGTATTTTGATTAACTGTTTATTGTAATAAGGCCCATTAAAGTGATTGAATATTTTTATTATGTTTAAGCTAGACGACCATTAAATTATTATTTGGAAGTGCTTTTAATTTTGGCAACTTATATTTTAAAAGCTTATAATAAAGTTTTAATTTGGATATTTTTATCAATCTTATATTATTTAGAATTTTTAATTGGACATGGTTTTCAAATGACAAAATTTTTAATGTTTTTCCCAAAAGTGAAATCAGTCTTCAAACGTTTTTCCGCAGTGGCATTTCAAATTCGGTCGTAACGAATGGGCCGAGTTTGGGGTGTTACAAATTGGTATCAGAGCCCAATTCAAAACTCGGCTTTGAGGGTTTTGGGTCCAAAAATAATTTTTTTTTCAAAGATGGCCTTTTCAAAGGTATGGGCTTTCATAAACTTTTGAGTTATTCGGCATGGCACTCATATCTCCTACGAAGTCCACTGTAAGTACTTCTAATTATTGAAGTGACTTGTTTATGTGAACTGTTATGGGCTTATTTGGGCTCGTAGATTAGAATATTAGGGCTGTTGAACCCTAGGGCTAGTGCACTCAAACACATGCATAAGACTTAAAGACCATTAAACAAACTCAGAAAGTAAGTCGCCGAGCTAGGGTGTGGCAATCTGTTTGTGCGCATGTCTAGGAGTGGATTCAGAAGAGCTTGGTATTTAAGCAATCCTAGTGACTCACCTCCTCTTTACTCGAATCCTACAGTGCGTAGCTACGGTTCACCCTAACCAAGAGGACTTATTCACGGGCTAAACCCGATAATTAAAACCCGAAAGGGACTAGCCATGCGATTTTATAAAAACCCTAGTTTTAAAATCCCTAAATTACCCTTTTAATTGTAGTAAAAGATTATTGTGAAAATTTTTCCAAAATATCTACGATTTACAAAATTACAAAAATGCCCCTGTATTGTAAATTACTAAAATACCCTTAGTTTTTAAGATTTTCAAAAATACCTCGACTTTTGTTAAAATATTTCTACTTTACAAAGATATCAAAACTTACATTTTACAAATAACAAGATACCCCGATTTGGAAAATTTACTGAATCGCTTCGACTTCCAAAATTACCAAATAACTTCGATTTCTGAAATTTTTGCAACACCTCGATTTGGAAAAAATAATAACCAGAGATTTTGTAAATTTGAAATACCTTTAATTTGAAAAATATTTTCGAATTGACCCGATTTATTACCAAAATACCCCTGAGGGAAAAAGACGAAATTACCCTCGGGTAGGGAAATGGATGGAATGGCCATAAAAGTGTAGTGAATGATGTTGTGAATGAATGTGACTTCATGGAAAAATGAATGTGTCTCTCGCTTATGAATGTGAATGTAACTCCCACGAGTTAGAGTAGTGAACTTGAACTAGAAACTTTGGTTGATCGAAAGAACTACTTTCGAACATCTCTTTTCATAAAAGCGTCGCGAATAATCAAGTGGAACAAAATTTCGATGCATAAAACTTCATAATCAGATTAAATCGCGACGTTAGAAATGAGTTCTAGGGGACGTGAACTTAGAGACTGTGCCTAGAAAGTATGATGGTTCTATTAAGATCAGAGTGCGCAGCATAAGCGTAGTGCGGTGACTTAAGATGTACGATTATTCGTTAACAAGTAATTTCGAGGACGAAATTATTTTTAAGGAGGGTAGAACTGTAACATCCTAAAAAGGGCCTATGCATTTTTGGTTTAATTGTACGAAATGACATATCTTATGTGTTATGAATATATTTTGAACACTTTTGGAAACTAGGAAATGTAAGGAAATGTCATGGAAATGTAAGGAAATGTCTTGGAAATGTAAGGAAATGTCTTGTAAGGAAATGTCATGGAAATGTAAGGAAATGTCAAGTTTACAGAGCCGATCGAAAATTTTTGGAAACTTAGAAATGACCTAAAAATGACGAGTTTTAAGGTTTAAAAGGGGAAATTAAGGCAAGGTGGCCTTAAAAGAAAAAGTTTGTGAAATTTGACACACAAATAGGCTTGGAAAAGTGGTCTGAAGATGCCACTTAGGGCCTATGGAAATGGCGCCATATGCAAGAGGAATGGGCCTAAGTTCGAGTCACATGGGAAGCAAATAAAAGAAATTTTATTTTGCTACAAGGAGCAGAGAGGTGGACGGCACATGGCTATAAATTAGGAGCTTTTATTATTTTATAAATAGTGGATAAATAAGGGATTTATTTATCATTATTTTCAAGAGATAATTGTTGGATTAAATTCTTTTAATTTGAATAAAGAGATAAAGAGGAAAATAAGGGAGAAGTGATGGCCAAGTAAGGGACTTTGAATTTAATAATTTCGGCTAAGTAAGGATAGTTCTTTGAATTATCTTTTATTTTAAGTGATAATTAAAGAGATAAAGCTATTAAAATAGAGGAGTGGTGGCCAAGTAAGGGACTCCTTCGATGATAATTTCGGCTATAAAAGGAAGGAAGGAGGGCTACTCATCAATTTGTGCTTCCTCCTTTCTCTGCCGAATTCTTAGTGCTCTCTTCTCTTCTATTCTTTCTTTTCTTTTGTCAAGCCGAAATTAAGTAATTGTTGGAACCTAGCCGAATATTTTCCTCTCCATTAGAAGCCATAGTCGAATCCTCCATCTTTATTCTTCCTTCTCTTTTCTTTCTAATCCCTCCAAAAGCTGAAAGTTGTGAGATCATCATCTAGCCATAGCCGAATCTCTGAAGGTTGAAGTGAAGGTGCAATCGATTTCTTCAAGTAAGGGTAAGATCTCATTCGGTTTCATCCTTTTTTCTTAAGATTTGCCGAAATCTAGGACTAACCCCATTAATATCTTCTTGCGAAACTTTGAAGAGATCTTTCGGGATTTACTAAGTGTCGACTACAAGGAAGGAGAAGTTCTTTTCCCGAAGGTACACCATAGGCCACGTGTTCCCTAGTTATTCGGTGAGTTTCGGGATTTAAAATCCACAAGGTAAGTGTCTATAGCATTCGGCCAAGGCCATGTTTGGTAAATATATGTGTTCATTAATTATTTAAAAGCCGAAAACTAACCAAGTTAATTGATTCAATGCTTGGCCGAATGCAAGAAGAGTATAGCAGAGATTTCAAGACTTGACTCTTAAGTCAAACGGCAACAAGGTAAGTTTAAGTATACTAATCCTACAAGGATTTGGATTTATGGCCGAATGGCTTTTTATTAAAGTAGTAGGTGATTAATCAAATGTAGGGATTAAGGATCTAAGCATTAGATCAAGCTTTTCGGGATTTCAAGACCCTTTCGGTAAGTATGATAAGTTGTGGATATTTGGTTAAGAATTCATATATTGATGATTAAATCGATTGTTTTGATTAAGTGTGTTGATGGAGGCGAATACCATTCAAGAAGGGAAAGGGAAGGTCCCTATCCGAAGTTTAAGAAGAGATTTGTCTCGGCAGTTAGGGATTGGCCACCGGGGGGTGTGGACCGTCATCGAACAAGAAAGTAGGCAAATAGCCGTAGTATCACCTAGTGATAGCATCAGTATCGAAAGCATAGTTCTCCAAGTGATCAGGTGTGTGATTAACCCACCGTTTTCCGGGTATATGATATGTATGTGAAATGTGTATGTATTATGAATGTGCTAACCTAGTGCAGTGGAAATTGTGATAAGGATACCCTCAAAGGGTATGTCGATAATCGTAAGTACCAAACCCGATGATATGTGATTATTAATATGAATATGTGATAATATGCTTGATGAACATGCTCATGCATCATTACATTGTATCATTATTTTATGTGGCATGTGCATGGGTTGGGATATGAAAGAAGGTACGGGTGTACTTCGAGTACGTGGTTTGATGTTAGCCTTGAGCTACATCGTGGATTGACGTTGGATCGAGGTCACGTTGTGGATTAATTGCGATTTAGTTCGCGTGGCTTGATGAGTGGCTATGTGCCTCATCGTGGTTGATATCGGCTATGTGCCATATCGTTGTTGATGAGTGACTATGTGTCCCATCGTGGTTTTTGATGTTAGCCTTGAGCTACATCGTTGATTGGCGTTGGATCGAGGTCACGTTGTGGATTAATTGCGATTTAGTTCGCGTGGCTTGATGAGTGGCTATGTGCCTCATCGTGGTTGATATCGGCTATGTGCCATATCGTGGTTGATGAGTGACTATGTGTCCCATCGTGGTTTTGGTGTTAGCTACGGCTACATCGTGGATTGGCGCTGATCGAGGTCGCGTTGTGGACTATTGTGTAATTGCACATGGACGGCGTGTGATTGCCTTTGGAGTGAAAAGGAGAGGGTGATTTGATAATCCCTGGTGTGTGGTAGGTTTGGATAAGGGGTGTGTAGCGGATGGACCCTAGGTTTGGGTTGGGCTTCATAATTGCATGTTTTCGTATGTGAACATATGTGGAAATGGGCCAAGCCCAATATGATATGTGGATTAATGTGGAAATGGGCAAATCCCAAAGATATGAATGTGGATCGGTGTGGAAATGGGCTAAGCCCGGTATGTGGAAATTACGTGGTTAACTACCCTATTAGATGAATGTGATATGAATATGGGCCAAGCCCGTAATGTGATAACATGTGAATTTGATAATTGATATCTCGATATATGAGTTAATATGTGGTTAACATGTGGGTGGAATTCAAAGTGGACTAATTACACACCGAGTCGTATGACTCACCCAATTTTTATTAAACATCGCAGTGATCGTGATTTTTTGACGGGTTGGAGTGGATACAAAGGTGGCCATGCGTACGATTTCCATGCAGAAAGATATTTTAATTAATTAAGTAGTTATATTTTCAGTATTTTGATTAACTTATTTATTGTAATAAGGCCCATTAAAGTGATTGAACATTTTTATTATGTTTAAGCTAGACGACCATTAAATTATTCGGAAGTGCTTTTAATTTTGGCAACTTATATTTTAAAAGCTTATAATAAAGTTTTAATTTGTATATTTTTATCAATCTTATATTATTTAGAATTTTTAATTGGACATGGTTTTTAAATGACAAAATTTTTAATGTTTTTCCCAAAAGTGAAATCAGTCTTCAAACGTTTTTCCTTGATGGCATTTCAAATTAATTCAGAACGAATGGGCCGGGTTTGGGGTGTTCTGATCGTCAGTTGAGTTAAATAACAAGTGAAGTCTAGGTGGATTCTTCCTCGGGTATTGTCTTAATCAACTGGTTGTCCCAAAAGTATTTTCCCAATTCACTCTCTGTGTCTTAGCATCCTTAGTTTAGTAATTAGTTAATTAAACATCGATTCCCTTAATACTTAGGCTAGATAATAAAAAAAGATAGTAACTACTAGTACTCTTGGTCCTTGAGGATACGATATTTTTGGTCTTGCCATAGCTATACTACCGAACGATAGGTGCCCTTTCCTTATTCGTTGTCATCGTTAGTTTGGACACGATCATGTTACATGAAGTATTTTAGTTATTTTCTCTTTGCATTCAATTTATTTATTTATTGCAATAATTCGATTTGCTACTCCGTTTTCCATTCGATATTCAATCCACGATTATTCAAATCTCTTCTCTCTTTTGAATTAATCGTGTTCTTTACAAGATTTATTCTATTGAGGTTGAGATTATGAATAACATGAGTGGCTAAATCCCTTAGGGGAGATTAACGAGTCGATGAGGATATGATTAACAGAGGATTTAGGGTTTCCCCGATAGGGGTTAGTTGTTTTGAATTATGTGTTCCTAAACTATAGGCCTAACAACTCTAGGAGGATATCATAGGCTAGACGAGATTGGGAGATAATTCGACCCGAGTAAATAGTAATTTATCTTGGTTGATAAAGTGAGGTCGGGAGATAAGTGAGTATCAACCAATAGAATAGTTAATTAGAGGCCGGGAGGTAATAATTTGTTAATCGGTAGCTAATCCACCCTAAAACCTTAATCCAAAGTTAATTACTAACCCTAAAGGGAGTTAATATTCCTGATTGGTTTATTGATTTTAGTCATTTATTTATCTTTTCTATTTATTTATTTTTTGTTATTTCTTTTTATCTCATTAATAAAGTTTATGGTTTATCGTAATATAGGAATTAATTACTAGTACTTAGACTTATTATTGTAAAAATGTTTTCATAATTTATTCCATCCTCCCTTGGGTACGATCCTTGGAATACTCCCAAGTCTTTCATTATACTAAAGTATATTACAATTTGACCTGCACACTTGCAGACACCATCGTTGTAATCTCTTATATTTTTGGTGGTATATTTTACTATAAATGATAACTCGTTTATAGGCGGTCAAGTTTTTGGTGTTGTTGCCGGGGAGGTTTCGACAATAAATTGTGAAAATATTTTTGTTACAATTAATATGATAAGTAGGAACATTAAGACCTATAGATATGATATTTAATTTTTGTTTAATTATTGTTATTTTTATTTTCTTTCCAGGTCATTTATGACTCAAAGCTCCAGCATTATAATCAAACCGTACCCAGATCTGTAGCAACTACTTAGGTGCAACCGTCCATCGATGAATATTGATCCACCCGATGTAATTAACTTACCTCGAGGAAATTCGTTATTTAAGGATCCATGAGAGCAATAAGGACATAATCGAGAAGAAGCCCCAATGGATCAATGGACATTTCGGAAGTATGCTTTACATGCACTAGACGTGATGCGATGAAACATAGAACGACCGGTGACTAGCGCTAATAAGTTTGAAATAAAGATAGCCACTATCCAGATGATCTGAAACACATTGCAGTTTAAGGGGAATATGGTGGAAGACCCGAACCAGCACTTGAAGTGATTCCTGCAACTTTGTGACACGTTCAAGTATAACGTGGTATGTGATGATGTTGTGCATCTTTGGTTATTACAATTTTCTTTGTGTGACAATGTGACCGATTGGTTAAACTCGTTAAAACTAGGTTCCTTTACAACATGGAATGATCTAGCGAAAAAAATTCTCTATATTTTTTTCTTGATAAGTCGAACCATTCAGTTGAGGTGAGAAATTGCAAATTTTAAACAATACAAAGGTGAGTCTCTGTACGAGGCGATCATGGACTGTAAGCATGGCTCTAGATCCAAATATTCTACAATGGTGTCGACAGATAGATTAGATCTAACCTAGAAGGAGCTTCTGTCGGATCTCTCATGTTACATACATACAAACAAGGCTATAAAATCATAGAAGACATGACCATGAATTCGTACATGTGGCCCAATGAGAGGTTTATGTACAGATCTAAGCCTCTAATGGTGAAAGGTTGAACAAAGAAAACAACGATGATAGATTCCAACGAATAATTAAGATGCTTAATCGTTAGGAAATAGCTATCAAGCCGACGAGAATAGAGCCATGTTTTGAAAACCAACAGTAGGAGGCGAGCTACATAGGCAATATGGGTTAAGATCCCTCTTCAAATACCTACTATCCCAGTTGGAGGGTTCATTCAAACTTCAAGTGGGAAGGTAAACAAGGAGGAGCAAATCAAGCACAATCTCGACAAAATCCCCCATTCCAACCTCCACCATTGCAAAAAAGAGCCGTGGGAAATTACCATGCTGCATGTCGTCAAAGATTCGATCGACTAGAGGGGGAGATGCAAACAATATGATAGACATTCAGCAAGTCCAAGCTACATGTGGACGACTGGAATCTCAAATAGATAACCTATACGAACAGATGATCCAGTTAATGTCAATGTTTCAAAAGCAAAATAGTCAAAGTCTCCTTATTAATATTGAGAACAACCCTCAAAAAGATGGGAAGGAACACATAAAGGCGATCGCTTTGCGATCAGGAAAGAAATTGAAGTCGCCAAGCAATCCCATCAATGAAGAGGAAGTGATTCCCGAGGATGCCGGTGAACTCACAGTGGAAGATGCCAAGCACCATGAGCTGATCGAGGAGGTACTTGAATCAGTTCCAAATTTGATAATCTCAACTCACAGCATAACAAATATACCCCTGAAATTAAAAGATCTGAGTAACTTTACAATCATATTAGAGATAGGGGATATATATTCTAGCAAAGTCCTTTGTGATTTAGAGTATAGTATAAATATAGGATCAATATTTTAGCAAAGCCCTTTGCAACTTAGGGTCTAGAATAAACCTAATACTCCTATCGATTTGTCAGAAACTCAGACTCGGGAAGTTAAAACAAACATTGATATCGCGACAATTAGTCGATGGATCTTTCGTACACCCAAAAGGTGTACTCAAGGATACATTGGCCAAAGTACATGGATTCATAATCCCAATAAATTTTGTAATCCTCGACTGTGAGGAAGATAAGGAAATCCCCATTCTATTGGTTTGAGCATTTCTGTCCACTTCAAAATCAACAATTAATCTTGAGCGAAATTTGTAACACCCCTTACCCATCTCCGTCGCCGGATTAGGGATATGGAGCATTACTAAACAATCAAAAACATTTGAACATTTTATCATTCAATGATTCAATCACATCATAAACCATTCATACACATGAATACTATCCCTAAAACGAGCCCTTAAAGCCCTAAAAGTAGCTTAGAAGCAATTCAGGACCAATTTGAAACAAATCGAAAAGTTTAGGAAATGATGCAAAATTTACAAAACAGGAGTCACACGATCATGTGGCCAGGCCATGTGATACACACGGATGAGACACACGCCCGTGTCTCAGGCCGTGCAACCTTTGAACTGGGGACACACAAATGTGTCCCAGCCCGTGTAACTCTCTTAGTAGGGTCAAACGGTTGTGTCACATGCCCGTGTGCCAAGCCGTGTAACTCACTGACTTGTAACCTAAAGAAATCATCTGATGACACACGGCCGTGTCGCCAAGCCGTATGTCTTACACAGGTGAGTCACACTCCCGTGTCTCAGGCTGTGTGGACCCAAGTCTACCTAAAATCAAGCTATTTCCAAGACCATTTCATGCATAACTATATAAACCATTCGTGCACACAATCAAGTGGTTCAAACACC
The DNA here is from genome assembly GCA_025698515.1 of Gossypium sturtianum. NCBI lineage: Eukaryota > Viridiplantae > Streptophyta > Magnoliopsida > Malvales > Malvaceae > Gossypium > Gossypium sturtianum. Next base: position 72,567,286 of record CM046947.1, on the reverse strand, counting down.
ATTCAAACTTGCATAAACATACCATTTCAAGCATCCTAATTTACCTAACTAATATGCCATTCAAAGGCACCACAAACATACCAAAACATAACATGCCAACATAAGTCAACATTACCTTATTTCAAGCATCATAATCTAGCTTAAGTCCTTTCTAAAACATATCTCAATTTATCCATTCTCAACCATTACAAGCCTACCAAAATACCATACCTTTCAATAACTAAAAGTGGTTAAGATGACTTTACTTAACAATCATTACAAGTCCATCATATAACATAAACTTCAAAGACACAAGCATAATAAAACAACCAGTAATACTACCATGAGCCATCAATATAATAGACCTATACATGATAATATTTCTATTTCCATACATGGTAACTTAGCTCATAAATGAACATCACCATGTCTCAAGTAATCATTTTCAAGCCATTTTCAAGATGCCAAGATAACCTTAAAAACAAGCACATCAAAGTAAGCAAAAGCACATAACTCGGTAAGGCATCAAAATGTACCAAACCAACCTAGCTTTCCAAAGCTTATACAATGCCAAAACACTATTAACACATACACCTTAATACCATCACAAAGCACCCTATACATGACATTATAAACCATATAAATTTATTCAAAAACTACCGAATTGTTCACTAGATAGTGTGATAGATCTCCAACGAACTTTCAACCGATTGAGCTTTTGATAATTTGTAAAGCAAAGAAAAATAACTATGTAAGAACTGAATGCTTAGTAAGCTCGTATAAACTTTAAACGTAATATACCATTTCAATAATGAACTTAATAGAATATGTATAAACCTTTAACAATGCCATAAGATTAATAAAGCCTATATAACACCATCAAACTCACAAGTTAGCATATTTATTCATGATACATATGAAATCAACCATGTATATATAAACAAAACATTTAATTCATCATCGTTACCATATGATCATGTTTCATTCCATTAGCTTACTTACAATTTCAAAATGGTTAGTATAAGCCTAAACAACATCATCAAATCACACGTTAGTGCACTTGTCCATAATATAAATGAGTTCATCCATAGCATAAGTAGATTTCCCATATATAAGTACATCATTTAATTCATCAACCTTTCTATAACATCATGTTACATCTCAATTGTGAACTTACCATTTCATCCCCTTTTCTTACCCGTTGAACCATCTAGAATTACATCAGATACTCTGGAAAGCTCACACGAAGTGTGCTCTTTGGATTTGTGGTTCTGAAACCGCTGTTTTGATTTCACTGAAAATGGATTGTTTCAAAACAATAACATTTTCCATTAAAGATAAAATAATACATAGAATATCCAGATGAGATGATTGTAAGATACTCGGCCATAATGATTGCATTCAGATCTATTTATATTTCAAACATTACCCCAATGACTAATAAAGTCATCGGTGATTTCACATCATTTTGTTCTACTAAAGTTATCAATTCATAAGAAATCCCGGTTAACCCATTCTTTAGATACCAAACCTGATAAAGTCGACTACTAGTGAATAACTTCTTCTTTTAACAGTGACGTTGCACATCTCAGATAGTCTTTAGAGAGAACTATTATTTCATCTAGAACTCTTTGTATTTGCCAACCAACTCTAGACTCTACACACATTATAACTCATTCAACCGCTGAACTCTTCAGCTCCTCTTTTGCAGACTTAATCAACATAAATCTTTTCAATATTCCATTGTATAAGACTTTATGAATGAGGGGGTGGAGGTCGTAAAGCTACTAAATTTCATTCTCATATATATACACATCAAACATAACGTTCATTATCAATATAACATTATGAAACTCTACTCTAACCTTTATGAGTTTCTACTCATCATTAGAGTCTTTTTAATCAGATACTCGCGTATCACTTTTAGCATTATTAGAATTAGCTCGGTTGGAAAACATCTCTGTCTATAAGTTAAACAAATCCCATCAGAGTCAGGAGGCATCACAATATCAAAGGATATATAATGGCATGTATTTCTAGACTCCATACTTGTTACGTTCAGTCTGAGAACCGACTAAACCGTAGCTTTGATACCATTAAATGTAACACCCCAAACCTATCTACGTCACCAGATTAGGGTTACAGAGCATTACTGAACAATCAAAAGCATTTGAACATTTTATCATTCAATTATTCAATCACATCATAAACCATTCATACACATGCATACTGTTCTTAAATCGAGGCCTCGAGGCCCTAAAAATAGCTTAGAAACAATTCGAGACCAATTTGAAATAAATCAAAAAGTTTAGGAAAAAAGATGCAAAATTTGCAAAACAAGGGTCACACAGCCATGTGCCAGGCCGTGTAACTCACACGGCTGAGACACATGCCCGTGTCACAGGCCGTGTAACCTTTGAACTAGGAACACACAGCTGTGTCCCAGCATGTGTCCTCACCTGTAACTCTCTGAGTAGGGTCACACGGCCGTGTCACACGCCCGTGTGCTAGGCCATGTAACTCACTGACTTGCACCCTAAAGAAATCATTAGATGACACACGGCTGTGTCGCCAGGTCGTGTGTCTCTGTAGCACCCCAAACCCGGCCTAGACGCTATGGCCGAATCTGGTGATGTCACAATGAAGTGTTTTTCGTAAAGTGCGATATCGATGAAAACCCCTGTCCTATTTAGCCTCTTTACGTTATTCTATGATGATTCCAAGGCGTGTCATTCATTTTCAAAACGTGAGTCATTATCAAAAAGTTATTAATTTTCAAAACGTCATCTATTGCGGAAGCTTTGAAATAGGTTGCGTATTCGTGGTATTTTTGCTAAAATATTTGTCCTTTTTGAAAACTCGCGTCTTATCCTACTGCTAGCAGTTACAAATCAAAATAAAAATCCCAAATTAAAGTATAAACCCATAAAGGCCATTTAGAGTAAAAAAAATCCCAAATAATAATACTTAAAAACATAATCAAATACGAAAATGTATGCGGACGTGTGGCCACCTCTGAGTCCCTCGCTACACTGATCCGCCTAAGACAGGGGATTACCTGTAAAGTTAAAAACAGATGGGTGAGTTTACGAAAACTCAGTGTGTAATCCCATACTTAGCAAGCAGACGAGAAAACAAACACGATGCGGGCCTAAGCCCTTTTTGATGATCGGTGACAATTTGGGATTTGGGCTTTGGCCCATCTCGAAGATAGAACGATCATGTGCTTGGGCCTTGGCCCATTACAGTAACATTAATCAGTGCAGTAACATATGAAACAGTATACAAGTCCTACCCATCCAACCTCTACACTCCATCTTCGTCCAACCATACACTCCATGTGGGGATATAATCAACCCACCCATCCCTACACTCCAGAGAGTACCAAATGCGGCACTATCTGGATGATATGCGGTGGCGACGAGAATTTAGGCTCGAAGACTTTCGGTAATTTGCGGAGAAATTTGCCAAGTATAGTACACTTCCTCCAATCATATTTTTCCCAACCCCATGCAATGCATCATACAATCGTGACATGCCATCTCATGGAAACATGCATATAATCAGAACAGTGTAGATATCATGCTCAGTAAACAGTCATACATGTTTAAATGTCATACAGTCAGTTAGGGATCTAGGTATAGCTTACCGACCCTACGGTAGGTCCACAGTCGTCTTGGGTGACCCGTGCAACCTTAGCAGTCAAACAGTGAAAATGGGCCCATGAGCCCATGTTGCAAGCCCATGTGGGCCCACACACCCATGTGGCCCACACGGCCCATAATAGACTTGGCCGTGTAAATTGCACGAACTGACCCAATAATAAATTCTATGATTGCGTCAGTACTCGAACTCCAGACCTCTTGCTTTTATCTGCACTCCACATAACCACCAGACCAGCAGGCCCATTCTGCTATATTTTACCAACATTTATTTATAAGCCTACTGACTAGAGATAATGGTTTATTCATTTAAAAGAAAAAATTGCCCAAGCTAAGGCTTGAACCCAAGACTTCTCAGATACTCCCCAAAACACTTAACCACTGAAGCAGACAGATATTTGTGTAAGAACAACATACGAAAATAATTATAAAGAATTTTGGGGCATTACAACTCTACCCCCTTAAAGAAATTTTTTGCCTCGAAATTTTACCTGATCAGAATAGATGAGGATATTGCTGCCGCATTGCATCCTCAGGCCCCCATGTGGCCTCCTCAAAACTATGATTACACCAAAGAACCTTAACCAATGGGATGGACTTTCTTCTCAGAACTTTCACATCGCAGTCCAATATTTGTACCGGCTCTTCCTCGAAGGTCAGATGTGGCCTAACCTCGATCTCCTCAACTAAAACAATATGTATAGGACCAGAGAGGTAGCGTCTCAACATAGAGATGTGGAACACATCGTGAATCCACTCTAACTCCAGAGGTAGCTCTAACTGGTACGCAACTGGTCACACACGCCTCAGTATGCGATAAGGTACAATGAATCTGGGGTTCAACTTGCCCTTACGACCAAAACTCAGTACCTTCTTCCACAGCGAGACCTTAAGAAAAATGAAGTCCCCCACAGAATACTCAATTTCTCGACTCTTTAGATCCGCATACGACTTTTGCCTATCAGATGCCTCTTTTAGTCGATCACGAATCAACCTGACCTTCTCCTCAGTAGCAAAAACCAGTTCAGGACCCAGAATACGGCGCTCGCCCAACTTAGTCCAACACAAAGGAGTACGACACTTACGACCATAGAGCACCTCGTAAGGTGCCATTTGTATGCTAGACTAGTAACTGTTATTGTAAGCGAACTCTGTCAACGGCAAAAACTCCTCCCAACTGCATCGGAAGTCAATTACACAACCCTTTAACATATCCTCCAGTATCTGAATCACCCTATCAGATTGACCATCTGTCTGAGGATAGAACGTAGTACTGAAGTCCAACCTTGTACCCAGAGCTTCATGTAGCTTCTTCCAGAACTGAGACGTGAAGCGAGGGTCATTATCAGATATTATCGAAATCGGTACCCCATGCAATCTCACTATCTCAGACATATACAGTTTAGCCAGCTTCTGCAGAGAGTAGTCAGTACGAACCAGTATGAAATGGGCGAACTTGGTCAATCAATCCATGATGACCCATACAGAATCCTTCTTAGTGGGCGTTAAGGGCAACCCACTAACGAAGTCCCTGATCACTCTCTCCCACTTCCAGGCGGGATCTTAATCGGGCCGCAGTGATGGCCGAGGGTAGGCGATGCTCACCTTAACTGGCCTTGGCATGTTAGACATTTACTCACAAAGTCGGTAACATCTCGCTTAAGACCTGGCCACCAGTACAGCTCACGAAGGTCTCGGTACATCTTGTTCCCGCCAGGATGCATAGCATAAGGGCTACTATGCGCCTCTCGTAGTATAGACTGGCTCAACTCGGCATCATTCGGTACACAGACTCTCCCACAGAAATAGAGAACCCCTTCACTATTCAATCCAAAATCTGATGTATTACCACTCTCAATCTTTCGGAATCGAAGACCCAGTGACTCATCCTCCAACTGTTTACCCTTAATCTACTCAATCCACATCGGTTTAACCTGGAGTTCAGCCAATAGACTACCATCATCAAATAAGCTGAGACGAGCAAACATCGCTCACAAATCAGTCACAGCCCTTCGGCTCAGTGCGTCGGCCACCATATTGGCCTTACCAGGATGGTATTCAATCGTACAGTCGTAATCCTTTAGCAGCTCAATCCATCTACGCTGCCTAAGGTTTAACTCCTTCTGAGTGAGGAGATATCTGAGACTCTTGTGATTAGTGTAAATGATACACTTCTCACCATACAAGTAATGTCTCCAGATTTTTAGTGCGAATACCACTGCGGCCAGCTCCAAGTCATGCGTCAGATAATGTGCCTCATGAGTCTTAAGCTTTTGAGATGCGTACGCCACCACCTTACCTTCTTGCATCAACACACATACTAAAACGACATGTGATGCATCACTGCATACCTGATAAACTCTTTTCCATGAACCTGGGCATGATCGTAGCAGCAGGGCTTGATCAAGACGATGCGGAGCTTCTCAAAGCTCTTTTGCTGTGAATCAGTCCAGTTAAACGGCACACCCTTACGTAGCAACTTAGTCAAGGGTGCTGCAATTACAGAAAAGCCCTCTACAAATCGTCGATAGTACCCAGCAAGTCCCAAAAAACTACGAATCTTCCATACAGTCCTAGGCTGCTTCCAATCCAAGACAGCCTCAATCTTTCGAGGATCGACTCTAATCCCCTCAACAGATACCACATGGCCCAGAAATGATACTTCTTTTTAACCAAAACTCACACTTACTGAGCTTGGCATACATTTGTTTCTCTCCCAAAACTTGCAAAACCACTCGGAGATGTTCAACATGTTCATCATCAGTCTTCGAATACACTAGAATGTCGTCAATAAAGACTACCACGAACCGATCCAGATAGGGCTGGAACACTCGGTTCATCAGATCCATAAAAGTTGCTGGTGCATTCGTCAATCCAAATGGCATTACTAAGAACTCGTAATGCCTATAGCGAGTCCTAAATGCAGTCTTGTGCACATCAGCCTCCTTAACTCTCAACTGATGGTACCCAGATCGGAGATCAATTTTAGAAAAAACCGAAGCTCCTCGGAACTGATCGAACAAGTCATCTATCCTCGATAGAGGGTACTTATTCTTAATGGTCAGTTTTTTCAGTTACCGGTAATCGATGCACATACACATGGATCCATCCTTCTTTTTCACGAACAACATTGGTGCTCCCCACGGACACATACTAGGGCGGATGAACCGACGATCCAGTAACTCTTAGATTTGAGCCTTAAGCTCCACAAGCTCATTCGGTGCCATTCTATAAGGGGCGATGGACACCGGAGCTGTACTAGGAAGGAGCTCAATCCCAAACTCAACTTCACGGTTTGGAGGTAACCCAGGTAGCTCTTCAGGAAACACATCCGGAAAATCCTTTACCGTTAGGATATTTTTAACAGCGGAATCCTCCGAATCTGAAACATTGATGTAGGCCAGATACGCCTTACATCCCTTACGAACCAACTTTTCAGCCCTCAATGAAGAAATCACATTCGACAAGTAGTTCTGACATTCCCCGATTACAACCACTTCGTTGTCCTCCTCAGTTCTCAATTCTACCCGTTTAGTGGCATAATCCAAGTTCACTCGGTGTTTAACTAGCCAATCCATGCCCAGTATCAGATCAAATTCTCCAAAAGGAAGTTCCATCAAATCGGCCAGAAAAATAACTCCTTGTACCTCTAAAGGAACGTCTCTAAATAACTTATTAACCCGGACGGACTACTCCAATGGACTTAATACTGCAATTTCACTCGAAGTACTCTCAACTGGAATCCCCAAGTTTTCAATAACAGAGTAGGCAACATGCATGAAAAACAGAAAAATCATCCATGAAAACCTCAACAAAATTTTCAGTAATAGATATCATAAGTGTTACCAAAAATAGAAAAATCATCCATGAAAACCTCAACAAAATTTTCAACCGTATCAGTAAATATTGCCATCATGCATCGTTGAAAAGTTGCAGGTGCATTGCATAAACCAAAAGGCATCCGCCTAAAAGCAAACGTACCATATGGACAAGTAAAGGTTGTTTTATGTTGGTCCTCCGGGGCTACAACTATTTGGTGATATCCCGAATAGCCATCTAAAAAATAATAGAATTCATTACCTGCCAGTCGATCTAACATCTGATCCATAAAAGGCAACGAAAAATGGTCCTTTCAAGTGGCTTTGTTCAACTTTCTTAATCAATACAGATTCTGCAACACCCCTAACCCGTAACCATCGCCGGTCTAGGGTTAAGAGGCATTACCAGACAATCAGAAACTTTTACAAACATTTCGTATCATAAAGTATATCATCGTTAAATCATAACAGAATACAAGCATATAGTCCCTTAATGAGGTCTACGAGACCTTAAACACGCATTAGAAAAAGATAGGGACTAAATCGGGATCATACAAAATTTCTCTGAAAATCAAATGTTTTTCAAAGTTTCAGAGGTCTAACGCCCATGTGGGCAGGCACACGGCCTCAGACACGCCCATGTGTCCGAGCCGTGGCAAAACAGGGCAAAAATACTGACTTGTCCACACGGCCTGAGACACGCCCGTGTGCCTCACCCGTGGTCGACACTGACTTGCACCACATGGCCAGTCACATGCCCGTGTGTCCAGCCATTGGTCGAGTCTGACTTCTTTTGAAATGCAACCACAAAGGACACGGTCGAGCCACACGCCCGTGTGCTCAACCGTGTAAGCAAATATAGGCCATTTGCAAGGCCAATTTTGCCACCCACACTTTGGGTTATACCTATGAGCACAATTAAGCATCATTCCAAGCATCAAATGCAAACATAACATACCAAATTGACTATCTATTCTCACCATTCAAGAGCATGTCAAACATACTGATAAACCGAAATAGTAACACATTTTAGGCCCACATTTAGCATACTTTTGGATGAATTATCCCTTGATTTATGTAAAAAGGTGCTCTTAATCCTTTCTTTTCATGACCTATACTCAGGAAAGCACCCAAGAATAAAAAGAACGAGAAACGGGCTGAAAACAGACCAAAATGGGCCAAAGAAGAAATCGACACGGCCTGGACTAAAGCCCACACGGCCGTGCCACCTCAATATACTAGAACATAGCCTGATATTGATCTACACGGACGTGTCCTCATTAGAAGTCCGAACACGGCCTGGCCACGATTCACACGGGCATGTGCCATGGCCGTGCCTCTGCCGTGGAGAAGAGCAATTTCATTCGGGAAAGGATACTTAGGGGCAAAGAAACCTATTTCAAAAGCCTATAAATACACCCTAAGTATGACCTAAAAAGGGGGGCCCAAAGCCATCGTTTAGGGGCGTCTTGCTAGGCCAGAGAAGGTAGATTTGTGGGGATTCACTCAGGGATAGCCAGTTGATCCATCTCAAGAAGCCGGAATTCTACTCAAGACGGAGGATCTCCTCTTCAATTCCTTCAGGGGGTTTTAGGGATTTCTTATGTTTTGTTTTATCTTTTCTTCTGAGATGTTTTCTTTTTCTGTTATGAACTAAACCCTTCAGATACCTGAAGGGGATGGACCCTAGATGAATCTTGTTATTGTTTTCTGAACTATATGATAAATACTTGATTTGTTCTTAATTATGTGTGCTTAATTCTTGTGTTAATATTTCGCGGATATTAATTCAAGTCGAATGTGCTTAGGTGGTGGAGCAAAAGTCCCTGCTTAAGAGTAGATCTAGCATAATTAAGCGGAGTTGATCGCGCGCCTAGAGATAGGGTGACGAGATTTTGCCGGATTAGGGTGAAACCTAATATGGAATGTCCATAGATCGATTTACTGTTATTCTAGGGGGTTATTAATGGGAAAGAGATTTCAATTAATTAACCTAGGGTTAGACATTATTCGCCTCGAGAGAGGGTTTAATATAAGTTAGGGAGTCTTACGGATCAAGTCAAGTGAATACATCGTCTGGTTCAGAGTTAGATAACAAGTGAAGTCTAGGTGGATTCTTCCTTGGGTGTCGTCTTAATCAACTGAGTTTTTCCCAAGTTATTCTCCCAATTTCATTCTTCTTTGTCTTAGAATTTTTAGTTTAATAGTTAATTAATTTAGACTAGATAAACAACTTCACTTATTTTAGGCTAAATAATAGAAAGAAAGTTAGTATTAGTACTTTTAGTTCCTTTGGGTTCGACAATCCGGTCTTGCCTAAGCTATACTACTGTTCGATAGGTGCACTTGCCCCAATCGTTGTCATAGTTAGTTTTCAGGTTCGATCATTATCTTTATAAATTTAAAACTCTGACTTCACAGCGATCAAGTTTTTGACGCCATTGCCGGGGAACTAAAATATTAAGAAAGATCTATTTTTATTACTTTAGCCATTATTTTTTTTTATTTTCTGCAATTTACTTTTATTTTTAAGTTTAAATTTTAACTTTGCTAAATTTTTCTTTCTTTCTTTTCCTAGCAGGTACCTCTAGTTTATGACTAGAAGGAACCCGAGAGGACCACTAGTATACGACAGTGATATTGAAGCTACCGCTCGAAGAAATCGCAGAGAAACTAGGCGAGTCCTAAATTACCAAGAAGAAGAGCGAGAAGACAGATACATTCCTACTGAAGGGATGGACGAAAATAACCCACCACCACAAGATGTGGCAGAAAATAATGCTCCGCGTACTATGTATAATTATTCTAAACCTCATTTAACGGGAGAATGAGAATCAAGTATAGTTAAGTGGCTATAGGCTGCTAATAATTTTGAATTAAAGCCTAACACTATACAAATGATTCAACAATTTGTTCAATTTGATGGTTTGCAGGACGAAGATCCGAATACTCATATAGCTAATTTTTTAGAGTTCTGTGATACCTTCAAAATAAATGGTGTTTCTGATGATGCCATACGTCTTCGGTTTTTTCCCTTTTCATTAAGGAATAAAGCCAAACAATGGTTAAACTCGTTACCACGAGGGTCAATCACTACATGGGATCAAATGACCGAAAAATTCTTATTAAAATATTTCCCACAGGCCAAAATAACCAAATTACGCAATGATATCTCTTCTTTTGTGCAGATGGATTTAGAGACATTATATGACGCATGGGAGAGATATAAGGATCTCTTGAGAAGGTGTCCGCACCATGGTTTACCCTTGTGGCTCCAAGTCCAAACTTTCTATAACGGTGTAAACCCCTCAATGAGGCAACTAATTGATTCAGCCGCCGGTGGAACCCTGAACAATAGAACTCCTGAAGCAGCTTACGAGTTTATTGAAGAGATGTCTCGAATAACTATCGATGGCGGAGTTACGGACAAAACCAACAAAATCCGCCGGAGTTTTCAACATGGATGCAGTAACCATGCTATCAACACAAGTAGAGATGATGGATAAAAAGCTTGATAGTTTGTGTTCTTCACAGGCACACCCAGCAATGCAGTGCGATGCAAGTGGAACCGTGGCGACTCCTGAGTACCCACCCTACCAACCGAGCACCGAAAGTGAACAGATGAACTATATAGGTAACAATTTCAGATCCAATAATAACCCATATAGTAATAATTATAACCCAGGTTGGAGGAACCACCCAAATTTTTCGTGGGGAGGTCAAGGAAATCAAGGAAATCAAAGACAACAACCTCCTCAAAATTTCCAAAATCAGCCCTATCCACAGGAGAAAAAGCCGAACCTTGAAGAGATGCTGACAAGATTCATGGCATCCACAGAAAACCGTCTCCAAGACACTGAAACCACCCTTAAGACCCAACAAGCATCGATCAAAGGGATCGAGAGCCAAGTTAGGGAAGTTACTAAGTCAGTTGAGGAAGTTTCTAAGTCAGTTGGACAACTCGCGAAGCTGATGCCTGAATGATCGCAAGGGCGTCTACCAAGCAACACTGAGATTAATCCAAAGGAGCAAATCCAAGCCATAACAGCTCAAGAAAGTGAAGGATTAGACGAACCCAGTCCAATACAAGGAAACGAGGTAGAAGAAGGTAAAGTTAAGGTAACACAAGAGAAACCAAAATTGGTAATCAAGGAAAACCAAGCTCGCATACTATATCCCGAAGCATTAACGAGAGACGACACAGAGGAACAATTCGGTAAGTTTCTTAAACTTTTAAAGAAATTACATATTAACTTATCGCTACTTGAAGCTATTTCACAGATGCTAGATTATAGGAAATTTTTAAAACATCTCTTGACGAACAAATGCAAATTAGACGAGGATCCACATGTGGAATTAAACGCAGTATGCTCAGCAATGTTACAGAATAGACTACCACAAAAGCTAAAAGATCCAGGGAGTTTTACAATTCCATGTTTAATTTGTAGACTAACTGTTGATAATGCGTTAGTTGATTTAAGGGCAAGCATAAATGTCATGCCTTATAAATTGTTTAAACAATTAGGTCTAGGGAAACCCAAGCAAACTAGGATGAGCATTCAATTAGCTGATAAAAGCTGTTAGAATTCCTAGGGTATTATCGAAGATGTTCTTGTAAAAATGACAAATTCATTTTCCCGTGAGATTTCGTTGTCTTAGACATGGATGAGGATAATTCGATTCCCTTAATTTTAGGAAGACCCTTTTTAGCAACTGCCAGGACTAAAATTGATGTTGATGCAAAAGAACTCATACTTTGTGTAGGTAATGAGACGATCACCCTTAAAGCTCTCGACTCGGCCAGAACATCGAGTAATCAAGGTGAGAATGTAAATTCTATTGATAACCATTCGGTTAACCCTTATTTTCAGGAAGCACCAAAGAATACAACTGAACTCGATCCTAAAACACATGCCAACAAGGAAGTAGTTCATGAAGATCGAAGGATTAAGATCGATGACCTAGACGAGTGGAAGACGCACTTCAAGAAAAAATTAAGGTTACACGACGAAGAACCGGAACCACACAAGGTAAAACCGAAGGAGCCCCCAGAAGAACTCATAGGAACCATAAACCACTTCAAAATAGGAGATCAGGTACTGTTAGATAAGGCAGATCCTCGAATATCTTCTTCGGACCCTAACACAAACAAATAAATACCTTTTAGGGTAACCAGTGTTTTCCCATACGGAACAGTCGAGGTAAGTAATCCTATTTTTGGTACTTTTACTATAAACACATCTCGACTTAAACTTTTTCACGAGGATAAAATTGATAGCATGAGGAAAGACTTCCAACTCCTCAAACCACCCTGAAGATGCAAACGAGAGGAAAGTCTATCTTAAGACTATAAACGAGTGCTTCTTGGGAGGCAACCCGAGCACTAACCCCATTAACTTTTACATTTTTATTTTTTTTCTTATTTATTCTATTTTACCCTTTCTTTATAGTATATAGCTTTAAACTAACCAAAAAGTGCAGATTTCCAGGCCATACAGCCTAGCACACGGCCGTGGCCGTGGCCGTGTGGATGCCCCGAATCACCGTACTGACATGGCAGAGGTGGTACCAGTCAGAGAGAATCAAATCTTCAAAGTCACAGACTCCAACCACCGCCCCATGGGCACCGACATAATGTCGCGGTCGTGCGACGTGGCCGTGGATGACACTAACTTATCACCAACGAGTGTGGCAATCTGTAAAACGGGCGTGGGTGAACCAATACACCTAAACACACGGCCGTGCGAGTCGACCGTGTGAATCGACACGCCTAAGGAGCACGGGCGTGGGATGGTACCAGGTTTGAAAATCTATTTAACCCCCCTCCCTTCCCTCTTCTCCCACTAACTTTCAACCTTCAACCTTTCATTCTCTTTTTCTCTATACCCTTGAGCTACACCAAAACAATGCCAAAGAAGTGGAAGAACCCAAGCACAGTCTCCCTCATGGAGACCGATACATATAAGTTCATGCCGGCCGCTTCAATAATTCGACGAGCCAAGGATATTTGAGGCCATTCAGTTTTTATTTCGTTTTTCTCTTTTGCTTCAATTTCCTTATCTTTACTTTTCTTCTGCTTAATTTAGTTCATTTTATCTTAGTTTCTTAATTTTAGGTTCTAAAGGATGCTAGGGAATCACGCCAATTCCGCCACAACCAGCATCTCTGCAGCCTTAGAGGTCACACCCACCTCGCGAACCATCCAACAATAAAGACCCCTCGGTCCATCCATCTTTTCTTTTTACTTTATTTTACTTTCTGTTTACTTTCTCTTTATCTTCCTTGTCCTTAATTATATATTTAGTTTATTTTAATTGTGTCTTAATAATCCTTGGCTAATCCTCCATGAGATACCCAATTTCTTCATCTAGCGTAGGATCGTCATACAGACCGGCCCTCCAACTTATCTTTCACCTCCATCTCAAGGAATCCATCCATAATTCAGGAAGTTTCACTTTTCCCCATATCTTATGATTTTAGTCTTATTGTGTTATTAACTAACTTTGTACATTGAGGGCAATGTACATCTTAAATGTGGGGGGGTAAACAACCTAAAAAGGCGCCTAACTTTTTTTCATTATTCTCAAATTTCTGAAATTAGGTGCCAAACTTTTTGCATTGTTCTCAAAATCCTGAATTTAGTCTTGTTTTTAAGTAAATTCCTCATATTACTAATTAGGATGAAATTTCTAATGATTTACGATTTTTATTGATATGTTTTAGATTAAATCATTGATAATTGTGCATTGATAATTAAATTCTAAGAATACTAGAGAATCAAGCATGATAAGTCAATTTTTCAGAAATCAAAAATTTTTTAGGTTGTCGAACTGAGTTTAAATATTACTTTGAAGTTTGAAATTTACGAGGTTGATATCAAAATACCCATTATTTTTGTGAGATTTTGAGCCTTATAAAGCATATATTCTTTTTCATGCTCACTTTATTGATTCTGAGTATGTCAACATTGATTTGTTATTCTAGAACTTGCCTCGTTTATACGTATCGAGACCACACCTATGATTTGATATACAGAGATGATCAAGGCACCTAGGTTTTTACCCACTAACTCAATTAAAAGCCTACCTTCAAAATTAACCCCTAGTGAACCCCTTTTAATCCTAACAAACCCTTTTTATTGACATAACTGCTAATATTAACCCAAAACCCTTTGTATATTTGTTATCACCATTCCTTGACTCCCTTTTTGTCGAGATTTGATTTTGAGCAGTTGCCTAACTATGTTCTATATTTCAGTTGTTAAAGTTATTTATTATTACTTGATTTGTTCTTAAAAAAAACCAATCGAAGTATATTCATTAGTCATTAATAGTTATGTGATTAAGTGAGATTATACGTTTGAATTCCAAATATTGAAGAAGAAGCTCGTACTATTAGTTTAAAGTTTCAATCCATTATGTAATTATTCAGTTTATTGTTTCCAGTTAGGTATTTTGTCAATTCAATCTCGATTCTAACCTTCTAATTCAGCCTTTATCCACACCTTTAACCCAAGCCCCGTTACAACCCTGACAAAGACCTTTTGATTTGTGCATCATCTCATATTATAGTGGTGGAGATTTGATTTTCAGGCAAGCCTATGGGATTAACTTTTCATGTTCGACTTTTGAGCGCTTTTTCCTGAACCTTAAACACTTTGAGTGATTTGAGTGAATCTCTAGTGAGGATGTCAATCCTTGTCAGTTTTAAATTAAAGGTAATTATTTAGATATGGAGAGATGCCTATATTTTTGAGCTACAAATCTATGACTTAGATTGTTTGAATCCTTAGGACTCTTTGAATTGAATTATCCATGTATAAATTATCTATGAATTATGATAAGACATTGTTGATAGGAATTATAAATTATTGAAAGTTCGTTTTAATTGTAAGTTGAGAATTTTGCTTGAGGACAAGCAAAAGCTTAAGTGTGGGGGTATTTGATAAACCAAAATAGTAACACATTTTAGGCCCACATTTAGCATACTTTTGGATGAATTATCCCTTGATTTATGTAAAAAGGTGCTCTTAATCCTTTCTTTTCATGACTTATACTCAGGAAAGCACCCAAGAATAAAAAGAATGAGAAACGGGATCAAAACGGACCAAAATGGGCCAAAGAAGAAATCAACACGGCCTGGACTAAAGCCTACACGGTCGTGCCTCCTCAATATACTAGAACATGGCCTGATATCGATCTACACAGACGTGTCCTCATTAGAAGTCCGAACACGGCCTGGCCACGATTCACACGGGTGTGTGCCATGGCCGTGCCTCTGCCGTGGATAAGAGCAATTTCATTCGGAAAAGAATACTTAGGGGCAAAGAAACCTATTTCAAAAGCCTATAAATACACCCTAAGTATGACCTAAAAGGGGGGCCCAAAGTCATCGTTTAGGGGCGTCTTGCTAGGCAGAGAGAAAGCGATTTGTGGGGATTCACTCAGGGATAGCCAGTTGATCCATCTCAAGAAGCCAAAATTCTACTCAAGACGGAGGATCTCCTCTTCAATTCCTTCAGGGGGTTTTAGGGATTTCTTATGTTTTGTTTTATCTTTTCTTCTGAGATGTTTTCTTTTTCTGTTATGAACTAAACCCTTCAGATACCTGAAGGGGATGAACCCTAGATGAATCCTGTTATTGTTTTCTGAACTATATGATAAATACTTGATTTGTTCTTAATTATGTGTGCTTAATTCCTGTGTTAATATTTTGCGGATATTAATTCAAGTCGAATGTGCTTAGGTGGTGGAGCAAAAGTCCCTGCTTAAGAGTAGATCTAGCATAATTAAGCGGAGTTGATTGCACGCCTAGAGATAGGGTGACGAGATTTTGCCGGATTAGGGTGAAACCTAATATGGGATTTGCTCACTATAAATCAGAGTTTTAAAATTTATAAAAGAATGATCGAACCGGGAAACTAACTCTAACAATGATTAAAGGCAAGTGCACCTATCAAATAGTAGTATAGTTTAGGCAAGACCGGATTATCGAACCCAAGGGAACTAAAAGTACTAATACTAACTTCCTTTTTATTATTTAGCCTAAAATAAGTGAAGTTTGTTTATTAATCTAAATTAATTAACTACTAAACTAAAGACTCTAAGACAAAGAAGAATGAAATTGGAAAATAACTTTGGAAAAACTCAGTTGATTTAGACGATACCCTAGGAAGAATCCACCTAGACTTCACTTGTTATCTAACCTTGAACCATATGATTTATTTACTTAGTTTGATCCGTAAGACTCCCTAACGTATCTTAAACCCTCTCTCGAGGCGAATAACGTCTAACCCTAGGTTAATTAGTGGAACTCTCGTTCTCTTATAATAACCCCCTAGAATAGCCGTAAATCGATCTGTGGATTCCCATATTAGGTTTCACCCTAATCCGACAAAATCTCGTCACCCTATCTCTAGGCGTGCGATCAACTCCGCTTAATTATGTTGGATCTACTCTTAGGTAGGGTCTATTCCTCCTCCACCTAAGCATTTATCATATAATTCAAATAATCGAATAACAAGATTAATCATAGGTTTCATCCTCTTCGGGTATCTGAAGGGTTTAGTTCATGACAATAAAGGAAAACATCTCAAGAGAAAAGATAAAACAAAACATAAGAAATCCCTAAAACCCTGTGAAGAAAGTGAAGAGGAGATCCTCCTTCTTGAGTATAATTCTGGCTTCCTGAGATGGATCAACTGGCTATCCCTGAGTGAATCCCCACAAATCTGCCTTCTCTGGCTTAGCACAACGCCCCTAGACGATAGCTTTGGGCTCCCCCTTTCAGGTCATACTTAGGGTGTATTTATAGGCTTTTGAAATACGTTTCTTTCTCCCTAAGTATCCTTTCCCGAATGAAATTGCTCTTTTCCACAGCAGAGGCACGACCATGCACATGCCCGTGTAAATCGTGGTCAAGCCGTGTTCGGATTTCTTTAATGAGACACGGCCATGTGAGTCGGGTTTAGACCTTGTTCTAGATGATTGACTTGGCACGGCCGTGTGATCTTTGGTCCAGGCCATGTCGATTTCATGCTTTGGCCCATTTGTCCCGTTTTAAGCCCGTTTTGTGTTCTTTTCATCCCCTGGTGCTTTCCTGAGTATAAGACATGAAAAGAAAGGATTAAGAGCACTTTTTTACATAAATCGGGGCTTAAATCATCCAAAAGCATACTAAATGTGGGCTTAAAATATGTTACTATTTCGGTTTATCAAATACCCCCACACTTAAGCTTTTGCTTGTCCTCAAGCGAAATTCTCAACTTACAATTAAAACGAACTTCCTGTAATTCATAATTCCTATTGATAGTGTCCCATCATAATTTAAAGATAATTTATACATGGATAATTCAACTCAAAGCGTCCTAAAAATTCAAACAATATAAGTCATAGATTTTGTAGCTCGAAAACTTAGGCGTCTCCCTTCATCTAAATAATTACCTTTAATTTGAAACCGAAAAGGATTGACATCCTCACAAAAGATCCACTCAAATCACTCAAAGTGTTTAAGGTTCAAAATTTAGGCACTCAAAAGTCGAACATGAAGAGTTAATCCCATAGGCTTGCATGAAAATCAAATCTCCACCACTGAAATATGAGATGAAACACAAATCAAAATGTCTTTGTTAGGGTTGTAACTTGAGGCTAGGTTAAGGTGTGGAGTAAGGGTGAATTAGAGGGTTAGAATCGAGATTGAATTGACAAATTACCTAACTAAGAACTACTGAACTAATAATAATAATTACATCAATTGAAAACTAATAATACTAATAATACGAGCTTCTTTTTCCATATTTGGAATTTAAGCGTATAAGCTCATTTAATCGCAACTAATGATGAATAATTAATATACTTTCGATTTTTTTTTTGGAATAATCATAAATACATAACAAGAGATAAATTACTGAAATAAAAACATAGTTAGGCTATTAGTCAACTCAAATCTCGATATAAGGGTAGTCAAAAGGAATGGTGATAACAAAAACAAAGGGGTTCTGGGTTAATATTAGCGGTTATGTCAATAAAAAGGGTTGTTAGGATTAAAAGGGGTTCACTAGGGGTTAATTTGTGAAGGTAGGCTTTCTATGGAGTAAGTGCGTTAAATCCTAGGTGCCTTTATCATCTCTGTATATTAAATCAAGAAGTGTGGTCTCGACATGTATAATCGATGCAAGTTCTAGAATAACAAATCAATGTTGACATACTCATAATCAATAAAGTGAGCAAGAAAAAGAATATATGCTCTATAAGGCTCAAATTCTCACAAAAATTATGGGTATTTTGACGTCAACCTCGTAAAATTCAAACTTCAAAGTGATATTTAAACTTAGTTCGACAACCTAGAAAATTTTTAATTTCTGAAAAATAGACTTATCATGGTTGATTCTCTAGTATTCTTCAAATTTAATTATCAATGCACAATTATCAATGACTTAATCTAAAACATATCAATAAAAATCATAAATCATCAGAAATTTCATCCTAATTAGTAATATGAGTAATTTACTTTCAAACAAGACTAAATTCAGGGATTTGAGAATAATGCAAAAAGTTTGGAATATCTAAGATTCACCCCCCACACTTAAGATGTACATTGTCCTCAATGTACAAAGATAGATAATATCATTATAGAATCATAAGATATGGGAAGATGTGAAACTCCCTGAGTTTTCGGATGGCTCCTTGAGAGGAGATTGTGTCTTTGGTGGTGGTGATGGGCCGTCTAGATGACGAACCTGCGCTAGATGAAGAAATTGGGAGGCTCTTGCAGGATTACCCAAGAAATCTAAAGAAACCTTAATAATATATTAATAATATAATTAAAGACAAGAAAGATAAAGAGAATGAGACTAAGAAGGAAAATAAACTAAATTTAAAAGATAAAGGGGCTTGAGAATCCTTATGGTAGATGGTTCGAGAGGTGGGTGTGACTTTGAAGGTGACAGAGTTGTTGGTGATGGTGGAAGTGGCGTGATTCTGAAGCAGCATTAAGAACCTAAAAACAAGAAACTAAAACAAAATAAACTAAATTAAGTAGAAGAGAAGTAAAGATAAAGAAAATAAAGGAGAAGATAAAAATAAAAGAACAGATAATTGGTCTCAAAGACCCTTGGCTTGTTGTTTGGATGAAGTCTCTTAGGCATGAACTCAGTGAATCGGTCTCCTTTGAGGAGATTGGCCTTTACGCTTCTTTGCCATGGATATGATTTTGTTGTAGCTCAAGAGTCTGAGGATTTATTAGGAAAAGGAAAAAGAAACAAAAGGGAGAAAAGAAAGGAAGGAAAAAGTAGAAGAGTAGGTAAGGAGAGAAAGGAGAAGGGCATGGTATTTAAATAGAATCTCAAGTCTGGCAATTTACCACGCCCGTGGGTTAAGGGTGTGTCAATTCACACTGCCGAATCGCACGGCCGTGCCGCAGGGTGTGTTGATTCTCTACGTTTGTTTTCGAGTCGACCACGGTTGGAATACACGGGCGTGTTCTGCCCGTGGTGGCAAGTCAGTAGCTTCACACGGTTATGGGGCACGACCATGTTCTTCCCGTGGTTGGAAAGTCGTAGCTTCACACGGTTATGGGGCACGGCGCGCGCCTTTTGTCGGTGCCCGTGGTGTAGTGGTTGGATCCGTGGACGTCGAAAAGTGGTTGGAATTGATTCGCACGGCCTCGCTATGTCGAAGACGGGATTTTATGGTCCACACGGCACGCGCCACGCGCGTGTGCAAGGCCGTGTCTGGAATTCTGCACCCCTTGTTAGTTTATAACTAAGTGTTGAGAAAGAAAAGAAGAAAAGAAAAATAAATTTAAAGCGAAATATGAGATTAAATTATGTTAGTGCTCGGGTTGCCTCCCGAGAAGCGCTCGTTTATAGTAGACTCTCCTCTCGTTCGCTTTGTCAGGGTGGTTTGAGGAGTTGGAAGTCCTTCCTCATGCTATCATTTGCGTCTTCGTGAAAAAATTTAAGTCAAGATGTGTTTATAGTAAAAGTACCAAAAATAGGATTACTTACCTCGACTGTTCCGTGTGGAAAAACACTGGTTACCCTAAAAGATATTTCTTTGTTTGTGCTAGGGTTCGGAGGAGATATTCAAGGATCTGCCTGATCTAACAGTACCTGGTCCCCTATTTTGAAGTGGTTTGTTGTTCCTATTAGCTCTTTTGGGGGCTCGTTTGGTTTTATCTTGTGTGGTTCCGATTCTTCGTCGTGTATCCCTAATTTCTTCTTGAAGTGTGTCTTCCACTCGTCTAGATCATCGAACTGAATCCCTCGATCTTCATGAGTTATTTCTTTGTTGGCATGGGGTTTAGGGTCGGGTTCAGTTGTATTGTTTGGTGGTGCTTCCTGAAAATAAGGGTTAACCGAATGGTTATCCGTAGAATTTACGTTCTCACCTTGATTACTCAATGTTCTAGCCGAGTCGAGAGCCTTGATGGTGACTGTCTCATTACCTACACAAAGTATGAGTTCTCTTGCATCAACATCAATTTTAGTTCTGGCAGTCGCTAAAAATGGTCTTCCTAAAATTAGGGGGATCGAATTATCCTCATCCATGTCTAAGACAACAAAGTCTCATCGGGAAAACGAATCATGTCAATTTTACAAGAACATCTTCGATAATACCCCTAGGAATTCTAACAGTTTTATCAGCTAACTGAATGCTCATCCTAGTTTGTTTGGGTTTCCCTAGACCTAATTGTTTAAACAATTTATAGGGCATGACATTTATGCTTGCCCCAAAATCAGCTAACGCATTATCAACAGTTAGTCTACCAATTAAACATGGAATTGTAAAACTCCCTGGATCTTTTAGCTTTTGTGGTAGTCTATTTTGGAGAATTGCTGAGCACTTTGCGTTAAGTTCCACATGTGACTACTCGTCTAACTTCGTTTGTTTGTCAGAAGCTCTTTTAAAAATTTCCTAGAATGCATCATGCGAGAGAGCTTCAAGTAATGGTAAGTTAATATGTAATTTCTTTAAGAGTTTAAGAAACTTACCGAACTGTTCTTCTGTGTCGTCTCTTCTTAATGCCTCAGGGTAAGGTACGTGAGGTTGGTACTCCTTGATTACCGGTCTTGGCTTGTCTTGTGTTACCTCAACTTTACCTTTTTCTACCTCGTTTCCTTGTGTTGGACTGGGTTCGTCTACTTCTTCGCTTTCTTGAGCTGTTATGGCTTGGATTTTCTCCTTTGGATTAAATTCAGTATTACTCGGTAGACGCCCTTGCGGTCATTCAGATAATAGCTTTGCAATTTCTCCGATCGATCGGGTAATTTCCCCGATTGCCTTTGTAAGTCCTCCAACTTGGTTCTCGATCTTTTGATCGATGTTTGTTGGGTGTCGAGTGTTACCTCGCTTTTTGGAGACGTGCTTACGTGGATGCTATGAATTTGTTCAACGTCTCTTCAAGATTCGGCTTCTTTTCCCGTGGATAGGGTGATTTTGGAAATTTTGAGGAGGTTGTTGCCTTTGATTTCCTTGATTTCCTTGTCCTCCCCACGAAAAATTTGGGTGGTTTCTCCAACTCGGATTATAATTATTACTATATGGGTTATTATTAGATCCAAATTGTTACCTATATAGTTCATCCATTCGCCTCTGTGCCTAGGTTGGTATGGTGGGTACTCAGGATTCACCACAGTTCCACTTGTGTCGCACTACATGACTGGATGTACCTGCGAAGAACACAAACTATCAATCTTCTTATTCATCAACTCTACTTGATTTGATAGCATGGTTACTGCATCGAGGTTGTAAACTCCGGCTGTTTTTGTTGGCCTTGTTCTTGTAACTTGCCACTGATAGTTATTCAGCGACATCTCTTCTATAAATTCGTAGGCTGCTTCAGGAGTTTTGTTGTTCAAAGTTCCACCGACGGCTGAATCAATTAATTACCTCATTGACAGATTCACACCGTTATAAAAAGTTTGGACTTGGAGCCACAAAGGTAAACCGTGGTGTGGGCATCTCCTCAAGAGATCTTTGTATCTCTCCCATGCGTCGTATAATGTTTCTAAATCCATCTACACAAAAGAAGAGATATCATTCCGTAAGTTGGCCATTTTGGCCGGTGGGAAATATTTTAATAGAAATTTTTTAGTCATTTGATCCCATGTAGTGATTGATCCTCATGGTAACGAGTTTAACCACTGTTTGGCTTTATTTCATAGTGAAAAGGGAAATAGCCGAAGACGCATGGCATCTTCAGAAACGCCATTTATTTTGAAGGTATCACAGAACTCTAAAAAGTTAGCTATATGAGTGTTTGGATCTTCGTCCTGCAAACCATCAAATTGAACAAACTGTTGAATCATTTGTATAGTGTTAGGCTTTAATTCAAAATTATTAGCAGCTATAGCAGGCCTAACAATACTAGATTCGGCTCCTGTTAAATATGGTTTAGCATAATCAAACATAGTATGAGGAACATTATTTTCTCCCACATTTTGTGGTGGAAGATTATTTTCGTCCATCCCTTCTGTAGGATTGGATCTGTCTTCTCGCTCTCCTTGGTAATTTAGGGCTCGCCTAATTTCTCTGCGATTTCTTCGAGCGGTAGCTTCAATATCACTGTTGTATTCTAAAGGTCCTCTCGGGTTCCTTCTAGTCATAAACTAGAGGTACCTGCTAGGAAAAGGAAAAAAGAAAATTTAGCAAATTTTAAATTAAAACTAAAAATAAAAATAAATTGCGAAAAATAAAAAAATGGCTAAAGTAATAAAAATAGAGCTTTCTTAATATTTTAGTTCCCCGGCAACGGCGCCAAAAACTTGATCGCTGTAAATCAGAGTTTTAAAATTTATAAAAGAATGATCGAACCTAGAAACTAACTCTGACAACGACTAAAGGCAAGTGCACCTATCGAACAGTAGTATAGTTTAGGCAAGACCGGGTTATCGAACCCAAGGGAACTAAAAGTACTAATACTAACTTCCTTTTTATTATTTAGCCTAAAATAAGTGAAGTTTGTTTATTAATCTAAATTAATTAACTACTAAACTAAAGACTCTAAGACAAAGAAGAATGAAATTGGAAAAACTCAGTTGATTTAGACGATACCCTAGGAAGAATCCACCTAGACTTCACTTGTTATCTAACCTTGAACCATATGATTTATTTACTTAGTTTGATCCGTAAGACTCCCTAACGTATATTAAACCCTCTCTCGAGGCGAATAACGTCTAACCCTAGGTTAATTAGTGGAACTCTCGTTCTCTTATAATAACCCCCTAGAATAGTAGTAAATCGATCTGTGGATTCCCATATTAGGTTTCACCCTAATCTGGAAAAATCTCGTCATCCTATCTCTAGGCGTGCAATCAACTCCGCTTAATTATGTTGGAACTACTCTTAGGCAGGGTCTATTCCTCCTCCACCTAAGCACATTAAATTTGGATTAAGCTCACATAATTAAGAACAAACTAAGTATTTATCATATAATTTCAAATAATCAAATAACAAGATTCATCATAGGTTTCATCATCTCTTCTGTATCCAGAAGGGTTTAGTTCATGACAATAAAGGAAAACATCTCAAGAGAAAAGATAAAACAAAATATAAGAAATCCCTAAAACCCCCTGAATAAAGTGAAGAGGAGATCCTCCGCCTTGAGTATAATTCTGGCTTCCTGAGATGGATCAACTGGCTATCCCTGAGTGAATTCCCACAAATCTGCCTTCTCTGGCTTAGCACGACGCCCCTAGACGATAGCTTTGGGCTCCCCCTTTCAGGTCATACTTAGGGTGTATTTATAGGCTTTTGATATACGTTTCTTTCTCCCTAAGTATCCTTTCCCGAATGAAATTGCTCTTTTCCACGGCAGAGGCACGGCCATGGCACACGCCCGTGTAAATCGTGGTCAAGCCGTGTTTGGATTTCTTTAATGAGACACGGCCGTGTGAGTCGGGTTTAGACCGTGTTCTAGATGATTGACTTGGCACGGCCGTGTGATCTTTGGTCCAGGCCGTGTCGATTTCATGCTTTGGCCCATTTGTCCCGTTTTAAGCCCGTTTTGCGTTCTTTTCATCCCCTGGTGCTTTCCTGAGTATAAGACATGGAAAGAAAGGATTAAGAGCACCTTTTTACATAAATCGGGGCTTAAATCACCCAAAAGCATACTAAATGTGGGCTTAGAATATGTTACTATTTCGGTTTATCAGGATGTCCATAGATTGATTTACTGCTATTCTAGGGGGTTATTAATGGGAAAGAGATTTCAATTAATTAACCTAGGGTTAGACGTTATTCGCCTCGAGAGAGGGTTTAATATACGTTAGGGAGTCTTACGGATCAAGTCAAGTGAATACATCAAATGCAGTTTTGAGTTAGATAACAAGTGAAGTCTAGGTGGATTCTTCCTTGGGTGTCATCTTAATCAACTGAGTTTTTCCCAAGTTATTCTCCCAATTTCATTCTTCTTTGTCTTAGAATTTTTAGTTTAATAGTTAATTAATTTAGACTAGATAAACAACTTCACTTATTTTAGGCTAAATAATAGAAAGAAAGTTAGTATTAGTACTTTTAGTTCCTTTGGGTTCGACAATCCGGTCTTGCCTAAGCTATACTACTGTTCGATAGGTGCACTTGCCTCAATCGTTGTCATAGTTAGTTTCCAGGTTCGATCATTATCTTTATAAATTTAAAACTCTGACTTCACAGCGATCACATACCAACTTATATACCATTTATCTCCTTATCATCACAAACATTTCTAAGTATAAACCAACCAAAATTTACTAATTCAATATACTAGCCATTCATCCAAAGCATACCAACTTTGCATCAATAAACTTATCATAAATTTAACCATGTTATTAGACCAACTATTAGCCATTATACCAGACCAAACTATGCATCATATAGCATAAAGTACTCATTCACATCATATTCATTAACTAGCCATATCACATGGCTATCTTTACACCTTTCAAAACATAATCAAAACTTACTAGACTATACATGCCATACTTTAATATTTACACTTTCAAAAGGTACCAAAATAGAGTTTGATAGTGTGGTGATGATCCTCAATGATCCCCGAGCCTTCCATAGCTTTAACGATCTATAAAACAATGTAAACACACACAAAGTAAGCTTTCAAAAGCTTAGTAAGCCATATAAAAATAAACTTAACAAATAGACATTCATAATCATATCAGATACAAGATCATTAATATATCTCAATTGCACTTTCATAATTCTTTTTTGGCTCATTTGTTTAGCCATTGTTTATCAACAAATCATATCTCTAAATACCACTTTTGATCATAGCACATTCATACATATATCACATTTGTCTCATTGAATCTATGCACATATCTCTCTTTTGCAAATTCACTTATACTTACCTTTCATGCTTAAACATAGTATACACATCAACGTACCTGAAACAATTACACATTTCACTTAGTCTTTCATTTCTCGAAATTGCCCGTTGAACCATTCGGAACCAAATAGGATACTCGCATATCTCGGAATACTCGTACAATGCCAACGTCCCAGACGTGGTCTTACATGTAATCAAATATCGATGCCACTGTCCCAAACAGGGTCTTACACGAAATCATATACAATGTCGATATCATAGACATGGTCTTACACGTAATTCTCGAATTGATGCCAACGTCCCAGACGTGGTCTTACACGATATCACATATCGGAACCCTATGTCATGGCATATTAATCCTATCTATTCCTAAGGTTCGTACGGGACTTTTCAGACATTGACACATTGTCGATACTTTCTCGGTTTTCACATGTATATGTTCCAAAACCATTCATCACAATTTAATAATATATGAACATGAATAAATCATCTCAAATACATTTATTTGTATATAGACTTACCTAGTATTTTTGAATAAACGGACGAATTCGACTACTCGATCACTTTTGAATTTCCTCGGTCTAAATCCGTTTTCTTTGGTTCTTGATCTATACATATTCAAATTTAACTATTTTATTCACCAATTCATTCAATTCAATCCAAAAGCACACATTTAGGGAAATTTACAAATTAGCCATTGTATTTTCACATTTTGACATTTAAGTCCCTATTTCACAAAATCACAAAATACACAAAATTTCATAGTACCCATGCCTAGCCGAATTCTCTATAGGTCCCTAGCAACCCATATTTTTCATTTATTTCACATTTTAGTCCCTCAAAATATTAATTTCACAATTTAGTCCAAATTACTCAAATTCACCAAAAATCCAAAGACAAAACATGTTAACCAAACACATATCTTTCATATTTCATCATCAACTATCACAAAGCATACAAAATCATCAATGGCATATCTCAAAATCTTCATCAATTTTCAAAACTAAAGCATGGGTTTTGTAGTACTCGAAGCAACGATTACGAAAACGTAGAAATTATCAAAAATCGAAACCAAAACATACCTTAATCAAGATGAACAAGAGACGAAACCTAGCTTAGTTTTTTTCTTTTCTTTTCTTATGAATTCCGGCACAAACAAGATGATAATCATCTAATTTCCATGTTTTTTTAATTAAAAATCTTAATATTTGTAAACTTCCATTTTTCCCATTAATGAAACATTAATTAAAACACTTGAATTATGGACATAAATGTCCACTAACCTTATAATGACATAATAACCATTTAAGGACTCCACATCTAACAACCACATCAATTCGGCACACATATTAAATAACACACAGCTTTTTCATCTTTTGCAATTTAATTCTTTTTGCAAATTAAACCCACAAACAATAAAATTAATTCACGGAACATTCACACATGCTTCAGCACATACTACAGGAACAAAATATAATATTAAAATATTTTCTGACTCAGATTTGTGGTCTCAAAACCACTATTCCGACTAGGGTCTAAACTGGACTGTTACAGATTCTCCAATCGGTAACAGTTCTCGTTGGAATTAACTCGTTAAGCTCATTTTAAACAATCGTGATTCCACCTTTCTTCGGCACACACTGCACCGAACTTACCCACGAACTATCTAAAATAGGATAGATGATTCCTGCATCTAACCATTTGATCACTTCCTTTCTCACAACTTCTTTCATAATAGGATTGAGCCTCCTTTGCCCATCAATTTGAGCTCTTTCACCTTCTTCTAAAATGATTTTACGCATGCAAAAAGAAGGGCTTATACCTCGAATATTAGCTATGGTCCAACCAATTGCTTTCTTAAATTTCTTTAGAACAGCAATTAGTGGCTCCTCTTGATCTTTCGTCAGTTTCGCTAAAATAATCACAGGCAAAGTAGAACAATCACCTAAATAAACATATTTCAAATGGGAAGGAAGTACCTTTAGTTCGAGTTTAGGTGTTCTTTAATTGACAACTTGGGTTGCACAAATTCTCTGACTTCCAACTCCAACAGTTCAAACCATGTGGATTGAATAAAATTTCTCGGATTGGCTTCCATCAAAGCCATGTTTTCTTCAGCTTCTTCATCCTCCAAAGGGTCAAGATCTAAGGCTTTCTCCAATGGATCTTCTTAAAAATTTCTTTCCATAGAAACCAAGGTTTCTATCTCCTCCATAACTGAACACTCTTCTGCTAGATCGGGAAATTTCATCGCTTCAAGAATGTTAAAGGTTACCTAATCGTTTTGAACTCGCATGGTGAGTTCACCTTTCTGCACATCAATTAAGATTCTTCCCATGGCTAAGAAAGGTCTCCCAAGGATGATCGGCACTTCCTTGTCTGCTTAAAAATCTAAGATAATGAAACCAGCAGGAAAAATAAATTTATGGACTCTTACCAAAACATCCTCGATCTTCCTTTGGAATATGCTAAGGATCGATCCGCTAGCTGAAGCGTCACAGTTGTAGGTCTTACTTCACCTATCCCTAACATCTTGAAAATAGACTTAGGCATCAAGTTGATACTCGCTCCTAAGTCACACAAAGCTTTACCACAGTAAGATTCACCAATGTTATATGGTATAGTAAAGCTTCCTGGGTCTTTCAATTTCGGTGGCAATTTGTTCTGCATGAACGCATTGCACTCCTTTGTCAAGGCAGCAGTCTCATACTCACTCAGTCGTTTCTTCTTGGATAGTATATCCTTCATAAACTTCACATAATTTGGCATTTATTCTAAAGCCTCCACCAACAGAATATTGATGTGTAACTGCTTCAGAACATACAAAAACTTCTTGAATTGCACCTCCTATTTCTACTTGTGTTGCTGCAATCTTTGTGGATATGGAGGTGATGGAACTTTCGGTTGAACCAGACAACTTTTCTGAGTAGGTAAATTTGCATCCAAAGAAGATGTTAAAATATCTGAATTCACTAAGTCAGGGTTTACCTTGTCAGACTTTGAAGATTCTTATTCTTTTGGTGTAGGAATTTTAATAGCTGGTTGATTCTTCTCAATGGACTTATCTTCGATATCAATCAATCAAGGTTCCAGAATTTTACCACTTCGCAATGCCACTGCCTTGATATGTTCTTTACCCAAATTTCTTGGATTCTCAGTATCGCTCGGCAAGGTTCCTTGTGGTTTATTATGAAGCTCCGTAGCTAACTGACCCATTTGGTTTTCCAAATTTTTCAGTGTTGCTGCTTGGCTTTGGATCAAAGCGTCATTCTTTGCCATGTACACTTTCAAACTATTTGATGCCTTAGCTTGAGGTGGTTTTGGAGCTTGCTGATTAAACCCTTGAGATTGGTTGGGTCTTTACTGCAATAAGTTGTTGTTCAGTCTATTTCCTTGGTTGCTCCAAGAAAAGTTAGGATGATTACACCATGAAGGATTGTAGAAGTTGGACTGGGGTCCTTGTCCACTCCTATTTTTATATTGGTTCCCCACATAGTACATTGACTCAGGATTTGATGGACAATTCTCAAAAGAATTACCTTGCCCACAGTACACACAGGAAACTACTTCAAACGAACTTGGTGGCTGAGCTGCAAAATTATTAGCACTATTAGCGGTAAACTATTTTAACATAGAGGAAATAGATGATACCTGAGCTGATAACGAAGTGAGGGCGTCAACTTCATAAACTCCGGCTACACGTGTTCGATTTGTTGGCCATTGATATTTATTACTCACGATCCTCTCGATGATCTCATAAGCCTCATTATAAGACTTAGACAAAATTGCACCATTCGCGGAAGCATCTACCATTAATCTTGTATGTGCATTGAGACCATTATGGAATGTAACAACCCGGTTTAAACCCTAGTAAGAATAGTGGTTTCGAGACCACAAATCTGAGGTCAAAAAAATATCTTTAAAATTATTTTTGATGTTATAATGTGTGATTGAGCCTGTGTGAAAATTTTGTCTGGTAATTTTATCGACTGTGTGTCAAATTGTGAGAAAAGGACTTAATCGCATAAAGTGAAAAATGATGTGTGCTGATTGCTAAGTGCTTAATTATTATTGTCTTTATAATGGGGAGGCCTTATGTGGCAATTAGCCCATTTTATAGTTAGTGGGTGGTGGATGGACATTTATAGCCAATTATAATGTATGTTATAATGTTTTAATGATGGGTAAAATAGTAAATAGGCATTAATATGTGAATTAAATAAAACAAACATTTGAAAGATGATGGTTATCATCTTTTAGTGCCGAAAAACAAAGAAAATAAGAAGAAGGAAGAACCCTAAAGTTTCGGCTAGGTTTTGGTTTGATTGAGGTATGGGTTTTGCTCGGTTTTTGATAATTTCTACGTTTTCGTAATCGTTGCTTTGTTCTATTCCAAACCCATGTTTAAATTTTGTGAATTGATTATGTATTTGAAATGTACCATTGATGGACATGTGAGTTCTGGAATGTTTGATGGTGGAAAATGAAAACTTAGTGTTGGGTTAACATAGTTTATGTTTGGATTTTTGATGAAATTGAGTAATTTGGGTTAAATTGTGAAAATGATAAATTGAAGGACAAAAATGTGAAATAAATGAAATGTGTGGGCTTGTATGAACACAAGGAAAATTCAGCTAGGCTTGTGTGAGGAGAAATTATGTGAATTTGATGATTTTATGAATTAAGGACTAAAGTGTCAAAATGTGAAAATGTGAGGGCTATTTTGTAAAATGCCCTAAATATGTGTGTTTGGACTAAAATGAATGATTTGGTGATTGAATGGATTGAATTTGAATGTGTATAGACCAAGAAAGGAGAGTTTCAGATCGAGATCGAGGCAAATATAAAGTGCTCGATTGACCGACCGTTGCGATAGTTAAACGTCCGAGGTAAGTTTTGACATAATACGAACATCTAGTTATGTTAAATGCTATGAAATGAATGTTATAATGATATTGAAATGTGGATGCTATTTGAGAGTTGAGTTTGAGTTATGTGGCACTAAGTGTGCGTATTCAGAAACATGATCAAAATGATCAGCACTGTGTGTGCGAAATAATATAAGCTTCGACTTCGTGGTTGGCACTGTGTGTGCTATACCAATTGAAGAATGGTTTGATGTAAATGCACTATGTGTGCGATGATAATTAAGCTTCGGCTAAATATCGGGGCACGAAGTGTGTGATTGAATCAAAGAAGAGACGGAAGTTGATCGAAAGAGAAAAGTGAGTATTGAGTAGCATATATAATTAACTACTAGGTGTTGGCTAAGGTACGCTCGGAACCTAAGTGGTTGATGAATCTATGAATGAGGTTACGAAATGTTAAATGAGCAATTTAGTGTTGGATGGTATGATATATATGTATATGTGAAATAATCTATGTAGTGGTTTGTTTGATTTAAATGTGTTATGGTACAAACTTACTGAGCTTTGGAAAGCTTACTGTGTGATTTGTTTCTCTGCTTTGCAGTGTCAGTAAAGCTAGCTCGGATCTGGGGATCGTCAGCATTCTCTATCACACTATCGGCAATCTATTTTGGTACTTTGGGGAAAGATGTACATAGTTGAAATATGGCATGTATAGGCTAGTTTTGTAAGACATGTTTGAGATGTGTAAATAGCCATGTGATGTGGCTAGATAAATGTTGGTAAAATGCATGTGTGGCTTTGATATATGGTGCATATTTTGGTATAGCTTGTGAGTAAAGAAAATGTCTTATGAATGGTAATCTTAGTGATGGTATGATGCTAGTATGATTTAGTAAATTTGGGGATGAATCATGATTGATATTGAATTTATTCAAGTTGTGTAATTTAGTTCCTAAGTTGACATGTTAGAAATGAGATGATATGAGAGGATATGTTGATCATTTGATATGAAAATTGGTTGCCAATTTGTGTGTGGAAGTATGCTTGAATGTGCTTGTAGGTTTGACCCTTGTGTGGGTGGCAAATTGGTCTTGCAAATGGCCTGTTTTGCCTACACGGTTATGACACACGGGCGTGTCTAATGACCGTGGGGTAAAGTCAGTAGCTAGCTAGTTTCACACGGCTATGGCACACGGGCGTGCCTAGTCACCGTGTGAATAAGTCAGTATGTGGCCTTAGAGTACACGGCTTTAGCACATGGGCGTGCTGAGTGGCCGTAGGGGTAAATTCAGATTCTACCACAGCCAAAGTACACGGGCATGCTTGGTGGCTGTGGATGTAAAGTCAGATTTGACCACGGGGAGGACACACGGGGGTGCCTAGTAGCCGTGGGAGGCATACGGTCTGCCTACACGGGCGTGTAACCCCTGAAACTTAGAAAAGTTTTAAATTTTCGTGAAATTTTGTATGTGTTCCGGTTTAGTCCCGACCCGGTTTATAAGTATGTTTTAGGTCTCGATGACCTACTAAAGGGACATTATGTTTGAGGTTGATATGAAATTGTATGACATTTCTGTAAATGTTTCCGATCTGTCTGGTAACGCCGTTAACCCTAGTCCAGTGACGGATACGGGTTAGGGGTGTTACATAGAATGTCTCTAACTAGATACAATGAGGAATCCCATGATGAGGACACTTAAAAAGTAACTCATTGAATCGCTCCCAAGCCTCAAACAAAAACTCGTCATCCAATTGTTGGAAAGTTGTGATCTCATTCCTCAACTTAGCGTTTTTGCTAGGTGGGAAATACTTAACCAAAAATCTCTCTACTAATTCTTGCCATGTAGATATGGAACTTGGTGGCAATGAATTGAGCCATGCTCGTGCTCGATCTCGCAATGAGTATGGAAACAACTTCAACCTCAGTACATCTTCAGTCACACCGGCTATCTTGAATGAATCACTCACCTCCATAAACAATCGAAGGTGGAGATGTGGATCTTCCGTGGGCATACCACTAAATTGGCCCACCGTTTGTAGCATTTGAAACATTACTGGTTTCAATTCAAATTGGGTTGCCTCAATATCTAGCCTTCTAATTCCTGGATTTAACTCACTGAAAAGTGGCACAAAGATATTGTATCGATGCATCGATCCCTATCATCGGCAATGAGGATGGGATTTCGTACATGATCGGCTTCATTACCTTGGTCTTGATTATGATTTCCAAGGTCCATCTCGACTTGTCTTTGAGCTGTTCGTTCACGTCTTCTTTATCGAAAAGTTTGCTCAATTTGAGGGTCTACAGGGAGTAAATCAATAATTCGATCTATTCTCATAAACACCTAAAAAGAAAATCAAGAAATTAAAAAGAATAAGTTAGTAATGTTAGAAATGAATCAAATTGAAAATAAATAATTTCACGAAAAAATGACTATGGCAACAGTTGATAATCCCCGGCAACGGCGCCAAAAACTTGTAACGTGTAGGTTTGTCCAAGTGTACACAGTCGTTATCAAGTAATAAGTAAGTATCGAGTTATCGTCTCCACAGGGATTGTATTTGTGCTAAGTCACTTAATTTGTAAAATTATATTAACAATTTGGTAAATAAAAACACAATATAGTTGAGAAGTGGTGATTAAAATATATTAAACTAAATTCAATGATTCCTAATGCAAATTATCCTAAATATTCAAACTATATGAATGAAATAGATTTTAGTAAAATTAAACACAATTTGCAACAATTATTACATAAATAAACTAGGACAATTACTTTAATTAAACTCAATTTATTATCAACATGCTTAATAACATTCGGAAAAAACATTCCATGGCAACTCGATCTTTCATGAGTTTGGAAACCACATTAGGTCTTTTCAAAATCCTTTACTGAGTAAATACGCATTTTACTTATCCTTATTGACTAAGGGTTTCTTAGCATTCGTGTGAGGAGTAACAGGGACGTGTCAGGTTTGAAACAGTTTAATCACACAAATCTAAAAACTATGCAGATAACAGAGTTTGGTCAGAGTTGTTATGCAACCTACAATTTAATTGGGTCAAGATCTAAATTGAGCTTGCACATTTCAATTATGTGTCCATTAGCCGTCGTCTAGTCAGGATCGCTCAGCTAATTCAGGTGCATTTCAATCACGTATGAATGAAATACACTCTTGATTTTAATTGAAAACATGATCGATTGAGGCACAAACATTATAAGCATGAATCATAAATATTATTTAATCAAAACAATCATCCTAGCTTAAATAAAATTAAGCTAACATTGTTGTAAACGAGAACAAAGAACACATAGCAAACATCTTTAGATTAAATTAAAGAAAAGAAAGATTAAACCCAATTAAGAGTGGCTGTCACCCAAGACTCTGACTGACGAGGCTCCTTCGTTCCTTTGCTTTGCTCCATTGCTGATGGCTCTCCAAGGTGGCCGATCAAGGGTTCTTTAAGAGGCTTAATTGTTAAAATCTCTATGAAGAGATGATGCTAGGCGTGGGAATGGAAAAGGCTAAGAGAATTTGGAGAGAAGAGAGAATGATGAATGATGAGAATGAATGAGGGATGATTAATGAGGAATTGAGAGGGTCTTATTTATAGGTGAGGAGAGGGGGATAGTTTACTAAAAATAATGGATGTTAACCTCTTCAAATCTCCTCAAATTGTGGCTGGCCATGCTTAGTTGCTTTTGACTTGATTTTTGCTTGTTTTTTAAACAATTTTGGATGCCACACAACTCAGGACTGAGACTCTGTCAATCGTAAATCTTCGGGCAAATCTCTAATTTCTTCAACACTGCAAGGACCTTGTGTAACTAAACCAAAGAATGGTTTAAATGGACAGCCATGTGTAGCCGAATATTGGGTTGACTTGGTCTCCAATTTGGACGGTTTTGTAATCCAGCAAAGCTATCAGACCTGTCCAGAATAAATCAACAAGTTAGAGGACCAAAGAATAAAATTTATCAAATTTAATTAATGAATTAAAACCCAAATTATTAATGAAAAATTTTAAATTGGATTACTAAATATAATTTTATATTTTATTATTTAATTTAATCATGCATGGCCCACTTTGTGTCTTAAAAATATAATATATTCAAATTAATATAAAATAAGCCATTTACTGCATGAAAACTATATAATAAAGCATAAAATCACATTTTAATAATTTCTATGTCCTAATTTCGTATTTTCACATATTTCATTAATTTATTAAACAATTACTTTGTTTTAACAATGGATTTAAGTAAAAAGGTGATAAATTACATAGGAAAAATCCTATATATTTTTCCGTTTACACTATGTCGAATTGGTATAAATTGTGTATGAGATGTTGTGGATTGGCTGGCTATTGGGATATAAAATGTTGCAATTTGTGCTTGTGCATGCATGTATAAATAGGGTGGCAAAATGGCTTTGCAAATAGCCTATTTTTGTCCACTCGGGCAGAGACACGGGCGTGTGTCTCAACCGTGTGCGACACACGATCATGTTACATGGCCATGTATCCCCTGGTGTTGATATTAAAATGAAGTCAGTATGCTCCACACGGCCTCACACAGGCATGTGACCGGCCGTGTGGTACAAGTCAGTATGCCCCCTATTTGGCACACGGCCTAGTACACGGGTGTGTAACTTGGCCGTGTTGCATAAGTCTGTATACCATATAATTTTGGCATGGCCTAGCACATTGCCCGGCACACGGGCATGTGTGGCCACTTTGAAGGGCGTGTGGTTGGCCATGTGACCTAAGTTAGTATGTACCCCCTGTTTTCACACGACTGGAGACACGGGCGTGTCTGACGGCCGTGTGAGACACACGGCCTGGTCATACGGGCGTGTGTCCTCTGTATTGAGAAAAATTTTCAAAGTTTTGTGGAAGTTTTATAAGTTATTAGTTTAGTCCCGAACTGCTCCTAAAGCATGTTTAAGGCCTCGTAGGCTATTGTAAGGGACAAATTGAATGATGATTGTATGAAATGATTGAATGCGTGAGAAAAGTACGATTATATGTGTTATAAGTCTGGTAATGCTCCGTAACCCTATTCCAGTGTTGAATACGGGTGAGGGGTGTCACACAAGCTGTCAAGTATCCACAACACATGTCGGAACTCAGCCACCGATAGGACATTCAGGACCAGCACTCGAAACATGGTAACCCTAATGACATGCCATTTGTATCCTTTATATTCCTAAGGTTCAAACGGGGCTCGATAGTAGTCGTACATTGTTGAATTTCCATCGTTTCTTGACAAGATAAATTGCATAATAACATATATATATTGATTCAATCACAATAGAATCACATACTAACATTCAATTAATCAGCATTATACAGAATTCAGTTCAAACGAACTTACCTGGCTAAATTGCAAAAATGTCAAAGTACAGGGCATTTTGGTAATTTTCCATTCTCCTCGATTTTCCACTCGATCTTGATCTATATTAATAATTTCATTCTATTTATTAACTTAGACAGTAAAAAAATGTATTTTATGCAATTTTGTCATTTTTGACATTTTTACAAAATTGCCCTTAACATTTTACTTTTATTCAATTTAGTTCCTGAGCAAAAAACATGCAAATTAACCATTTTTATTACCAACTCACATCAGCCAAATATTCATAGCCTCCATTTGAGCCCATTTTTTCTACAATTTCACATCAAATCCTTGTACTTTTATTATTTCAACAATTTAGTCCCTAATCGAGAAAATTCATCAAAATTACTTAGAAAAATACATTTAAACAACAAATAATATTTAAAAAGCATCATTTAACATAAAAAAATCACTAGATTCATCAATGGAAACATTCACAATCTTTAACAGTTTCAAAATCGAAGGTACGGGCTAAATGGACCTAGTTGTAACGATCTCAAAAACATAAAAATGATTAGAAATGGATAGCTTAGGGACTTACATGTAGTGGTGTTCATGGGCCGGGCGGCCCGGCCCGGCCCGAAGGCCTGACCAAAATTTGGGAGGGTTTGGGCAAAAACATAAGCCCGAAAAATAGGCTTAGACAACAAATAAGGCCCGTTTAAAAAAAGGGCCGGGCCTCGGGTAAGGTATTTTTGGCCGGGGCCCGGCCCAAATTCACTAAATGACAAAAAAATCTGCTATTTTTTTTTAATGTTATTTTCTTGTTGTTTTCTCCCTATTTTGCTACCATATTACTATTATGTTGCTACTATTTTATTGTTATTGATTGAATATTGTATAAAACTTATTTTATTGTTAATTTTGTTATTATTTTAAAGGCATTTGTTAATTTTATTATTATTTTAGAGGTATTTGCTTGTTAAGTTGCATCTATCTTAGTGTTATTTAAGTCTACATATTTTTTTAAAATTTATTTTCAATTTGTTGGGAAATATTTATTTTGATTTTTTAGTATTTTGATGTATTATATATATTTAAAAATGATATAAAATAATATAAAAATTTAATACTGGTAGTGGTAGGGCGAGTTTTAGCATTTTATATGGGTCGGGCTTGGGAAAAAATTAGGCCCATTTTTGGGCCGGCCACTGAGCTTTGATGAATGGGCCTAATTTTTTATTTGAGCCCGGCCCAGCCCGGCCCATGAACACCTCTACTTACATGCAAAGAAACATGGTTAGCCAAGCTTAAAAATCTCCAATGGTGGTTCAGTGAAGAACAAAACCAAATGGGGAAGAAAACTATTATGTTTTCTTTATTTTATTAACCTTTTATTTTATTTTATTAATAAAATAACATATAAAACATTATAATTAAAAGAAATTAAAGCATCCAACCATCCCACTATCTTTAGGATGGATAATTTAGTCAATAAGGCCATACAATTATAATTCTTTAATCAATTGACACCTTTAAACTAATAGCAATTGACGTTTTCAACTTTTACTATTTAGTCATTTCCGCTTAATTAACTATCGAAATGTTACAATTTTTCAACGAAACTTTAATACCACCTAAATGAAATTTTTTAAATATTTATAAAAATATTTACGGCTCGGTTTATAGAAACGAGGTCCCGGTACCTCATTTTCTAAAACCACTTGACCTTAGGGTCTTACCCCTTGAGCTTAATTAATCATTCGAATAGCATAAATTATCGAATCAGAAACCTTTTTAAAATCATATTTGACTTGTAAATATTAAATAATAATATTTACAAACTTACTCGTTGAATTTGGTGGCTTCGAAACCATTGTTTCTGACACCACCAAAAAAAGCTATTAGCTATTACAAACTGGCTGGACGATTGGATTAACTCAAATATCACACTATCTAGCTAACTTTTGGTAGAATTTTGAAAAATAATATATATATAAGTTTTTTGTCATGTAATAGGAGTAAATAGTATATGTACTTATGTGTTCGTAAAAGTATGAATGTTTTGTGCTTGTAGTAAGCCTGTATGCTTGTTGGCTAAATGGTAAGCTTGCTTCTGGCTTATTATGATAATCTTGAATATGGAATTGTATTTGGTAAAAGATGGAATGAGATGAATAATTGATAAAGAACAATTCGTTATGGAATGAATTGTAGGTGAAGTATTGGTTGAAACATATGGCTTAATGGTTTGATCTTTGATTAGGAGATTATAGAAATAATATGTATTATAGTTCTTTTGATGAAAAATGAAATGGTGAATACACTTTGGTACATGATTGATATTTTGTGATTCTTATGGTATTTTCTTAGCTGTGCTCAAACTTGTCTGAAATAGGAAAACACTTTGGTATTGAGTAATATTGTGATGGTGTCTTATGGCATATTGGTTAGAATTAGGTAAATGACATGATTTGGTATGCTTTTGATATGTTTTGAATTGGTTGAATGAATGGTTAATGGCATGCTTATGGATGAAGAAAACCATTAATTGTGTAACTTGCCTTTCAAGGTAAAATTTCGCACACACGGGCTGACACACAGCCGTGTATGACACATGGGCAAGTGACACGATTGTGTGCTCAGTTTGTTCAAGGTGATTTTGGTTCCAGATGACCACAATTAGTTACACGACCGTGTGACTCAGGCATACATGTGTTCAGTCTATTACAAAGGTTTGGGGACAAGACAATATGATATTCCACCATGCGGCCTCAACCTATCACACAGCATGTGTAACGACTTATTTTCAATGAAATTAGAATAGTGGTTTCGGGACCACAAATCTGAGCTAGAAAAAATTATTTTAATAGACTTATATGGTTTGCATTATGAAAGGAATGCCATATGAAAAATCTGATAAGAAAATTTTACCGATTATGTGTTTCAGTACGAAAAGGACTAAATTGCATTAAATGCAAAAGTTGAATTCTAGTAGCTAGAAGGATGAAATAGCTATGGAATTCAAAACATGAGGTCCTTATATGGTAATTAGACCATTAATGAAAAGTTAGTAGATATTTTTTGATGATTCATGCATGGAAATTTAGAAAAAGGCAAGGACTAAATTTGAAATGAGAAAAATTAATGGATGATAAATAATTAATAAGAAATAAAAATCATTTTATATCATCTTCTTCCCCAAACATTCCATGGAAACCCTAGGAAAGAGAAAACAAGCTTTCTTGGCTTAATTGGGTAAGTATTCAAGCCCCGTTTTTTGTAATTTTTATATTTTTGAGATCGGGATAGTCTAATCTATCCATTTTAGGGATTAATTTGAAAGGTTAACAAAGTATAGAAAATTTTCCAAGGATGAATATGCTGGAAATTTGAAATTTATGGTAGAATATGAAAGGTTGTTGATAGATAAACAACTTTTACAAAGTGAATTTTGATGAAAACATGATTTAGGGACTAAATTGAAAAGTTGTAAAATTTGTAGAAAAATTCTGAATTTTGTGAAATACATGTGCTGTAAAAGTTATACTAAAATTTTGTTTAGGCTTGGAATAAGGATTATATTGCATGAATTTCATTTTCCGAGCCTAGGGACGAAATTAGAATTTATAAAAAGTTTAAGGGCAAAATGGTATTTTTTCCTAGGATGTAAAATGAATTTAATGAGCATGAGTTGTATTAAATTTATGGTTAAATTCATTTATATAGATCCGGATAACTCAAATTCGAAGCTAGATCGAGGAAAAGAGAAAGTTTCGGATTAGTAGATTTTCTTATACGAACTATTATCGAGGTACGTTCGTGTAACTTATTTATGCATATTAACATGTTGAATTGAATGTTGTATTTAGTTTGAATGAGGTAAATGCTTACGTGATTTATATGAATGTTATAAATAAATGAATGATTACATAATAGAAAATGTCATTAAGATGTTAAGTTCCGTTCGAAAAATGAAAATCGATGGATACGTATGATTTCCCATATATGAATGTGATTCTAGATATGTTGCAGATGGGATTTAGTTCAGACGAGTAATCCCGATATAGCCTCTCGAGCATCCTGATATATAGTTCTTGCGTCCTGATCGGTAGTGATTTGGCATGTGTTGCGCTCTACCGCAGCTCTGTGTGAGCGTCCTGTTATGCGATCGGTTGTGATCCTGCATATGTTGCGGACACAAACACAACTCTTTATGAGCATCCTGATATGACTTACTTGAACTCCCTGTTACCTTATCTGGTGCCCCTTGATATTAACTCTTCGAAGTTACCTGATAAGCTCTATGAGCTCCCTGATTAAAACTCTTATGAGTTTCCTGATTAGCCCAGATAAGTGTCATGTTACATGATTACATGGCTCATCTAAGCATCCTGACATGTGGCTCGAGAGTGTGCTCCCTGAGTATGCGCCCTAATGGGTACCTCCGATTAAGAATTGACGGTTTACAGATATGTACACCTTGAGTGTAGTATTTGAGTATCCATCGATATTTCAATAATTCAACGGGCAAAATTTTCGACATGAGGAAATGATAAGATAAATAGATTTATGTCTTGAATGATTTTGAATTACCCAATGAAGTGTTTCATGATGAGCTCATCTATGCTTATTTGATATACATGAGACTTATGTAACTAACTTGCTTGATTGAGTGTATGTGTTTAGGTGAATTTTCCAAATTGATGAAAAGCATGTTATTGTATGCTTAATTTTAATAAATGAGATTTGTAAGTTTAATTTATGTTATACGAACTTACTAAGCATATAATGCTTACTAGGTTTTATTTTCTCTATTTTATAGTGCTCAAAAGCTTGCGAAGGTTAGAGATTTGTCAGAACGTCATCACACTATCCACCAGCTTATTTTGGTATAAATATAGATCTTGTTTTGGTATAATGGCATGTATAGGCTACTTTTTCAATGTTGGCATGTAGATGGTTGATTGTATTCTAGCCATTGGAATTGCTAGTAATGATATGTTTTGGTAAAATTATAAGGCTATATCATGATAAATATCCATGTGTTAAGTGTGGTTGATTAAAATTATGTCAACATGTATGTTATCAATAAGGGTAAGATTATAAACAAGAATGCATGAAATGATATACCATGTTAGATCTTAGAATTAACTTGGTTATGATGTTTGAATTGGTTGGTATATGAATGTAAATTTTGGTGTAGGTTATTGGCAAAGTTTGGGTGAGAAAAAAAGCCAGGAAATGACTTTATTTTGTCCACATGGGTAGACACACGGGCGTGTGTCTTGACTGTGTGTGACACACGGCCTGGCACATGGGCATGTGGTTTGACCGTGTGTCCCCTGCGTCTTGAATTCAAAAAAAAATGCTTAGAATTGAGCACACGGGCAGAGACACGGGCGTGTCTCTCAGCCCTGTGTTCTACACGACCTTAGACACAGACGTGTGTCTTGGCCGTGTGAAAATTGGACCTTAATGTTTTGCAAATCAGAGAGTTACGAGTGGGAACAGTAGTGTGACACATTCATATACCACACGGCCTAGGACATGGGTGTGTCACTTGGCCGTGTGAGCCACATGGCCTACCCACACGGGCGTGTGACCCCTGTATAAGGGAAAAATTTTGAAATTTCACGAAAAATTCTCTGAGTTCCCGATTTAGTCTCGATTCAATTCTAATACTCGTATTGGGCCTCGAGGGTCCATTTAAGGGATGTTATGAATAATCTCGAAAAATGTATAGTAATTGACATGAATTATCTGTAAATGTTCTGAAATCTCTAGTAATGCTCAGTTACCCTGGTTCGGTGATAAACACAGGTTATGGGTGTTACATTTATTGGTTTTAGAGCTACGGTTTAGCTGATTCTCAGACTGAACGTAGCAAATACGAGTTTAGCTATACATGCCATTATATAATTTGTGATAGTGTGATATCTCCTGACCATTTTAAATGTGCTTTTCATATAGTAATGTCATCCAACCAAGCTAGAGCTGAATCCGAGGAAGCTGAGAGCAATGCTTCAGCTTCAGTTCAAAGAGCTGCATCTAGTAGTGGAAGGCCCGTATCTGAGGGCCGAAGTGAGGAGGCAAAACAAGCCTTCTTTCAAATGATGAATGAATGGTTCATTGAGTATTTGAGAATAAATCCTACTATACAACAACCTCCCCCACCTGCTCCTCAACCGGTTCCGGAGATGCCACAAGGTGTTGAACCTGTTAGAACTGGTAAGCCTCCGATAGATAAAATCCGTAAGTATGGAGCAGAGGAATTTAGGGTTGCTGATGATGAGGATCCAGAGAGGGCTGAATTTTGGTTGGAAAATACCATCAGGGTTTTAGATGAATTATCTTGCACACCAACTGAATTTTTGAAATGTGCAGTTTCTTTATTGAAAGACACAGGTTATCGTTGGTGGAATACCATAACTTCTGTTGTACCAAGAGAAAACATTACATTGGAATTTTTCCAAACCGAATTCAGAAATAAGTATGTTAGTCAGAGATTTCTGGATCAGAAAAAGAAAGAATTTTTAGAGCTCAAATAAGGAAACATGATTGTATCTGAGTATGAACGAGAATTTATTCGATTGAGCAAGTATGTAACATCCTAGATTAGGGGTTATGCGTTCGTGCATAATTCATGAGTAGTAGGTTTTGGCAGTGTTTGGAAGTGAATTAAGGGTTTTTAAAATTCTAGGATGGAAGAGAAAGCTTTGGACAATTATTGGTTTTTTAAGTTAAAAAGGGGAGCTAGGCTAAGGTAGCCTTAAGAAAAGTTTTGGGGAGTTTAGGACATAAGAAGTGATGTGGAAAAGTGGCAAGGGATGCCACCTAAGGTGCAGAGGTGGGTGCGTCACTTGGAGTGCCAGGGAAGAGGTTGAGCGCGTAGGAAGCATTAGGGACTTTATTTTTAGAGTTTAAAGGAATTGGGCAGGAGGCCTTAAGGGAAGTAATAGGTGCTTTTGGACACAAAGAGTGCCTTGGTAAAGTGGGGTGCAAGGCGCCACTTAAGGCTTGGGCAAGTGACGCCTCAAGCAATGGGTAGAGGGCCCAGTTCGAGTTGCGAAGGAAGCAGGAAGGAGCATTTATTTTTGCGTCAATAAGGAGCTGGGCTAAGGAGGTTTTAAAAGAGATTATGGGGAGTTGATGACACAAAAGAACCAGCAGCAAAGTGGCTTGGACGCTTGCGGCAAAGGGAGCTTCAGGAGGGCTCAAGTTCGAGCCTTGTTGACAGCAATAGGCGTGTTTTTATTTTGCTTTTGGCGTTAAGACAAGGGGGAACGAGGAAGGAGCTCTTAAAAGGAATTGTAGGGAGTTTATGACACGAAGGAGCTAGCGACAAAGTGGTGGTAGCGTATGGTGTTTCAGCAGTCTCATGTTCGAGACTTGGGGGCGCGAGATGGGTGTTTTATTTTTGGCTTTTGACGTCAAGAGAATGGAAGGGGTTGGACGGCACATGGGTTTCCAAAGGATGAGGATAAGCCTTGAATTTATTTTGAATTTCGGCTAGATAAGTAGTAGATAATTGTTAATTTATTTTTATTTAGTTTAAATTAGTAGATAGGAGATAATTGTTGCTTTGTTTATTTATTGGATGTGATAAGGAGATAAAATATAGAGAGAAAAATGAGGATAAGTGTGGGATTATTTTATTTTATTTGTTAGGGTGATAAAGAGAAATAGGAGATTATTATGGGAGTTGAGGTAGTGGCCAAGTATGGGTCTCTTTGGTAGGCAATATTCGGCCAAGTGAAGGGGAAAGAGTGCCAGAAATTGTGT
This sequence comes from Gossypium sturtianum, assembly GCA_025698515.1. Lineage (NCBI taxonomy): Eukaryota > Viridiplantae > Streptophyta > Magnoliopsida > Malvales > Malvaceae > Gossypium > Gossypium sturtianum. The sequence continues at coordinate 72,523,511 of CM046947.1, read as the reverse complement.
AGTATAAATAGGGGTGATCATCTTTTGGCCATTCTTTTGTTCATTCTATTTTCCTTTGCCGAAATTCTCTCCTCATTCTCTCTTGGTGCCGAATTTCTTCTCACTTTCCCTTCCTAGTCTTTTTTTCTGTCTTCCAACTTTAATTCTCCATCTTTTCTTATATGGCCGAATACCCCATTTGCCACTAGTATCATAACTGAACCTAGTAGCTTCTCTTTGCGTGAAACTCTAAAGAAACACCATCACTACCTTGATTCTCAAAAGCCGAATATTGCATCTCCATTTGATGAGCCATAGCCGAATCTTTATTTGAAACCCCTTATCACTTCTTTTCTTCTTTTGTTCTCTTCAAAGCCGAAAGTTGGAGATCTAACACTATTTCTTGGATGTGGCCAAACCTAGGGAGGTGATTTGGGAAGTTGACCAGTAAGGGTAAGCAACGATAATGGTTAGTATTCCTTTAATCGGTTTTGGATATTTTTCTTAAGGGTGCCGAATCAAGTGATTAAACTCTGGCTATGGGTTGGCCGAATGTTTTCTTAAGGCAATAAGTGATATGTTCTCTTATGTGTAGCTAACGTCAAGGTGCATTGAGGGAGTCTTTTGGGATTCGACTCATCAAGGTAAGTGGTATATAGTTTCGGCCATAGGCCATTTTATAAGTTTAGGTATGACCAATTGTGTATTATGATTTTTAGGGGCTAATAGACAAGTAAGCAGAGTATCGGGATTCTAGATCGTGTTAGATTCGAGTAGTTGAATTTCGCTAGAAAGTCGGTGTGTGATTAACCCACCGTTTTCAGGTTTTGCTATATTTGCATGTGTGATTTATGTGCTAACCAAAGTGCAATGGCGGTTATGTGATGATTACCCTGAAAAGGGGTATAACGATAATCAGGTTAGTATTATCTGTTGATAAGAATGTGAAAGTGCCGATGTGAATGTGATAATGCCTATAAAAATGAGATTATCGCCTTAATAACATGTGCATGCATTTATTATTATTATGCCACTATTACATCTTTGCATGTGCATGGGTGGGATATGGATATGAAGGAAGGAAAGGGTGTACATTATGTGCACGTGGTCCGATGTTAGCCTTGTGCTACATTGCCGCTTGATGTTAGTTGTGTGCTTCATCAATGGAGGTGTTGGCTAGGTGCCACATCTTGGCGGTTGATAGCGTGTGCATCACCGTGGGGTGAATGATATGTGGGATCACTTAGGTGATCGGTGGCTCGACCACGGCCTTGAGCGGCAAGTCCGCCAAGGTAAGATATGTGGATCACTATGTGATCGGTGGCTCAAACCACGGCCTTGAGCGACAAGTGCGCCAAGGTAAGATATGTGGTTCACTATGTGAGCGGTGGATTAGCCACGGCCTTGGCGAGGAGTGCGCTAAGGTAGGAGTAGCGGATGGACCCTAGGTTGGGTTGGGCTTCATAATTGCATAACTTTGCATATTATTTTGATTTGTGGATTAATGTGAAAATGGGCTAGCCCGGTTGATATGTGGATTATTAAGAAAAGGGCCAAGCCCAGTATATGAATGTGGATCGGTGTGGAAATGGGCTAAGCCCGGTATGTGTGGAAATTTTGTGGTTAACTACCCTATTATATGAATGTGATATGAATATGGGCCAAGCCGAATGTGGTAATATGTGAATATGATATTTGTTATCTCGATATATGGGATAATATGTGGTTAACATGTGGGTGGAATTCAGTGGTTTAATTACACACCTTGAGTGCAGTGTATGACTCACCCAATTTTTACCAACATTTGGTGATGCTTGGACCGGGTTTGGAGTGGATACAAGGTGGCCCATGCAGAAAGATATTTTAATTAATTAAGTATTTATATTTTCAGATATTTTGATTAAGTGTTTATTGTAATAAGGCCCATTAAAGTATTTAAGTATTTTTATTAAGTATCTTTATTATTATGTTTTATTATGGATTGACAATTGAGGTATCTATCGCCAATGGTTTTATTTTCTTAAATCTGTACATAATAAAGTTTTGAATCTGATATTTTATAGCAATTAAATTTATACTTAGAATATTTTAAGTCACAAAAAAATGTTTTATTAAAGGCAACAAAATTTTAACGGTTTTTACTCTTAAGTAAGAATATTTTCGAACGTGTTCCGCAGTGGCATTTCAAATTCGGTCGTAGTGAATGGGCCGGGTTTGGGGTGTTACAAAGTATGCCAGAGAATGGGTTCCAACCGATGTTGATATGTGTAAACGATTTGAAGAAGGGTTAAATAAAGATATTAAGTTATTGATTGGAATTCTTGAATTAAGGGAATTTGTGGTATTGGCTGGTCGAGCACACAAAGCTATGGAATTGACTAAAGAAAAGAAACAAGCTGAAAGAGAAGCTCGGGTTTCTGGTAAAAGATTTATGAGCGAGTCACAATCATCCTCTTCAAAGAAATCAAAGAAGTACCATGATCGTTCTACCACCTTTACGGGATATTCTAGAAAAGAGTGAGGCTCTCAACGCCCTAACCCAAGGTCTTCATCTCCATCTTTAACCAGTGTTGGTAGTGTCGGTAATCCCAAACCAAAATGTAAATTTTGTAACAAATTTCATTTTGGGGAATGTCGTTTGAAAAGTGGGGCCTATTACTGATATGGTTCTCTTGATCATTTTCTCAAAGATTTCCCTGAAAGGATTGAAAAAGATACTGGTCAAACTTTGAAACTGGGTAATCCTGCCTCAAGAGGCAAACCACCCCGTCATCCTGGCAATGTCAGTGGTAGCCAAGGTACCACAAGGGATACAACAGTCAAATCTGAGGCACGAGCACCGGTAAGGACATATGCTATTCGTGCTAGAGAAGATGCTTTTGCACCAGACATCATTACTGGTACATTTTCTCTACTTGATACTAATATTACTGCTTTGATTGATCTTGGTTCCACATATTCATACATATGCACAAATTTAGTGTCTGTTAAAAATTTACCTGTTGAATTAACTGGATTTGTGGTTAAAGTTTCAAACCTCCTAGGCCAGTATGTTATGGTGGATAAAGTCTATAAAAATTTCCCATTGATGGTAAAGGGTTATTGTTTTTCGGCTGATTTGATGTTATTTCCATTTGATGTGATTTTGGTAATAGATTGGTTAACCCAACATGATGCAGTGGTGAATTCTAAACAGAAATATATTATGTTGAAATGTCAGAGTGGTGAGTTACTCCTTGTTGAATCTGATAAATTAGATGGATTATCTAATGTGATTTCAGCAATATCAGCACAGAATTATGTCAGAAAGGGTTATGATGCTTATCTTGCATATGTGTTGGATACTAAAGTATCTGAGTCGAAGATTCAACCAGTGCCGGTTGTATGTGAATTTTCTAATGTATTTCCAGAAGAATTACCTGGTTTACCACCTGTTAGAGAAGTGGAATTCTCTATAGATCTTGTTCCGGGGACAACACCCATATCCATAGCACCTTACAAAATGGCTCCTACCAAATTAAAAGAATTGAAAGCACAGTTGCAAGAGTTGATTGATAGAGGCTTTGTTAGACCCAGTTTTTCACCTTGGGGTGCACCGGTTCTGTTTGTAAAGAAGAAAAATTGATCGTTGAGGCTGTGCATTAATTACAGACAGCTCAACAAGGTTACAATAAAGAACAAGTACCCATTGCCTCGTATTGATGATTTGTTTGACTAGTTTAAAGGTGCCACTGTATTTTCAAAGATTGATATCCGTTCTGGTTATTATCATCTACGAGTGAAGGAATCAGATGTTCCAAAAATAGCTTTCAGAACCAGAGACGGGCACTATGAGTTTCTTATGATAACGTTTGGTTTTACAAATGCACCTGCAGTGTTTATGGATCTGATGAACAGAATTTTTAGACCATATCTAAGTAGGTTTGTGGTGGTATTTATAGATGATATTCTTGTTTACTCTCTAGATGAAAATGAACATGCAGATCATTTGAGAATTGTGTTACAAACACTGCGAGAGAAATAATTATATGCCAAATTCTGTAAATGTGAATTTCGGCTACGAGAAGTTGGATTTCTCGGACATATAGTATCTGCAGAAGGTATTCGAGTGGATCTGAACAAAATTTCAACCATTTTTAATTGGCAGCCACCAAAGAACGTGACTGAAGTTAGAAGTTTTTTTAGACTAACTGGATATTATCGGAGATTTGTTAAAGGGTTCTCGATGATAACTTCTCCGTTGACTCGATTGTTGCAGAAAGTTGTGAAATTCAAGTGGTCAGATAAATGTCAGCAGAGTTTTGATATGTTGAAAGCCTTATTGACAGAAGCACTTGTGTTAGTTCAACCTGAATCGGGTAAGAAATTTGTAATTTTTAGTGATGCATCGTTAAATGGTTTAGGTTTTGTTTTAATGCAAGAAGGTAAGGTAATAGCCTATGCTTCAAGACAGCTCAAACCACATGAAAAGAATTACCCAATACATGATCTTGAATTGGCAGCCATTGTGTTTGCATTGAAAATTTGGCGGTATTATTTGTTTGGTGAAAATTGTCACATCTGTACTGATCGCAAAAGTTTGAAGTATTTGATGACACAGAAAGACTCGAATTTGAGATAGCGCAGGTGGCTTGAGTTATTCAAAGATTATGATTTGGTTATTGACTACCATCCGAGAAAAGCCAACGTGGTTGCATATGCTCTAAGCAAAAAATCCCTATTTTCTTTGCGAGCAATGAATACCCAATTTTCGTTATCTGATGATGGTTCAATCATAGCTGAGTTAAAAGCTAGACCGACGTTTTTGCAGTAGATTTCTGAAGCTCAGAAAAATTATAGTAAGTTACAAGCAAAACGAATACAGTGTGAATCGACTTCTGATTCAGAATTTCAGATTGGGTCTGATGATTGTTTATTATTCAAGGCAGAATATGTATTCCGAAGAACTCGGAACTGGTACAGAAGATTTTACACGAAGCCCATAATGGTAACATGTCTATTCATCCTAATAGTAATAAAATGTATAATGATCTGAAAAAGATGTACTGGTGGCCGTGTATGAAACGGTATATTACTGAATATGTATCTAAATGTTTGATATGCCAGCAAGTAAAAGCTAAACATCAAGTGCCTTCGGGATTATTACAGCCAGTTACAATACCAAAATGGAAATGGGAAAGTATTACCATGGACTTTGTATCGGGATTACCCCTGTCTCCAAAGAAGAAAGATGCCATTTGGGTAATTGTTAATCGGTTGAAAAATTTTTCACACTTTATTCCGGTACGTATGGATTTTTTCTTGGATTTATTGGCTGAATTATATGTTTCCGAGATTGTCAGATTGCATGGAGTACCTGTCTCCATTATTTCAGATAGAGATCCTCGATTTACATCCCGATTCTAGAGTAAATTACAAGAAGCTTTGGGCACACAATTGCATTTTAGTACTGCATTCCATCCTCAAACAGATGGACAATCCGAACATGTTATACAGATTTTAAAAGATATGCTTCAGTATTGTGTGCTGGTCGCATGAAGCTTTGTATGGTCGCAAATGTAGAACTCCATTGTATTGAACAGAACTCAGTGAGAAATAGTTACATCGAGTTGACATAGTCCATGAAACTGAAGAAAATGTGAAAGTAATTCAAGATAGTTTGAAAGTAGCCTCTGATCGTAAAAAGTCCTATGCTAATATTAAATGATAAGAAATAGAATTTCAGGTCGGTGACAAGGTATTCTTGAAAGTATCATCTTGGAAGAAAGTTCTCCGGTTTGGCCGTAAAGGAAAATTGAGTCCATGGTTCATTGGGCCATATGAAATCACAGAAATAATTAGACCTGTTGCATATCGGTTAGCCTTACCACCAGAACTTGATCGGATTCATAATGTTTTTTCATGTGTCTATGTTACAACGTTATCGATCAGATCTTTCACATGTTATTTCTCCGACAGAGGTAGAGATTCAGCCTGATAGGACTTACAGTGAAGAACCAATCAAAATTCTGGCACGTGAAACAAAAGAGGTAAGAAATAAAAAGGTAGCATTGATAAAAGTTCTCTGGCAAAGACATGGTATAGAAGACGCTACCTGGGAACCAGAGGATACCATGAGGAAGCAATATCCTAATCTCTTTACTGGTAAGATTTTTGAGGATGAAAATTTTTATGGGGGAGAGTTGTAACAGCTCATTTCCAGTGAAATCATAACAGTGGTTTTGGGACCACAAATTCGAGCTAGAAAGAAAATTTATTTTAATAGATTTATATGGTCTGCATTATGAAAGGAATGCCATATAAAAAATTTGATAAGAAAATTTTACCGATTATGTGTTTAATTACGGAAAGGACTAAATTGCATAAAATACAAAAGTTGAATTCAAGTAGCTAGCAGGATCAAATAGCTATGGAATTCAAAACTTGAGGTCCTTATATGGTAATTAGACAATTAATAAAAAGTTAGTAGATATTTTTGGATGACTCATCCATGGAAATTTAGAAAAGGGTAAGGACTAAATTGGAAATGAGAAAAATTAATGGATGATAAATAATTAATAAGAAATAAAAATCATTTTATATCATCTTCTTCCCCCAAACATTCCATGGAAACCCTAGGAAAGAGAAAACAAGCTTTCTTGGCTTAATTGGGTAAGTATTCAAGCCCCGATTTTAGTAATTTTTATATTTTTGAGATCGGGATTGTAACATCCGATTTAGGGCCTAGTCGAAATAGCGGTGCGAGACCACAAATCCGAGGTTTATGAATGAGTTTTTTAAGTTTATGCTATGTTTGCATGCTAGTGTGAAAGTTTCATGAAGCAATTTTGTGAAATTGCGGTTGAATTGTCCAAAAGTACTAAATTGCAAAAGTTGCAAAATGTGAGATTCTAGAAGATATTTGTGTGAAATAGCTTTAGAATATTAATTAGAGGTCCTTAAATAGCAATTTTTCCAATTTCTAATTTTTGGACAAAATTGGGCATGGATGAGTTAAAATAGAAAGTTTGTCAAAAAGGGCATTTTGGTCATTTGACAATTAAATGTTTTAAATGGGAAAAGATGATAGAAATTCATTCATCTTCTTCTCCAAGGCTGTCGAGAACTCAAAGAGCCATTGTTAGGGTTCTTCAAATTTTTCAATCTTGCTTGTATGTGCAACCAAGCCCCATTTTTGATATTCTTTGTATTTTTGAAGTCCTAGTAGCATGAGAAAGCTATTTTTAGCTATATGTTGGGCTAAGATGGATGTTCAAAAATGTACCCATGTATGACATGCATGTATTTTGATGTTTTATGGAAGAATATGAATGCTTGATGTAGTAGAAACATCTTTTGCTAAGTGATTTTCCATGAAAATGCATGTAGGGACTTGTGTGTGAAAGTCTTGAGATTGGTCATATATGTATGATTTAGTGAGAATTGATGATAGCTTTAGTTGAGTAAATGGTTCGGCTAAGCATGAAAGGCTAGAAAGTTGAATAAAAATCACTTTACGAGCCTTGGGGCAAAAGTGTGAATATGAGAAAGTTAGGGGCAAAATAGTAATTTTGCTAAAGTATGAGATAAGGGTCAATTTAGTCAAAGTGTGTATCGAATAAGTTGATTTATTCATTATAGATCAAGAAAGACAAAGCCCGGATTGAAACCGAGACAAGAGTAAGGTGGTGGACTAAATTGCACATCTCTATACTTTTGAATGCCGAGGTAAGTTTATGCGTAAACAATGCATTCATACTTACAATTTGTTAATGCTAGCTAGTGTGTAGCATGATTGAGAATGATTAAGAACCTATGTGGAATGAATGTGGTAGAAATTATGAATGGATGTATAATTAAGTAGATATGTGGATGTGTAGTGATAATGCTAAATGGTGGGCTAAGTGCGATACCATCCTAAGGCAAAAAGACGATGAGCTGGCTAGGTGCGATGCTATCGTTAAGTATATTTTCTAGTGGGCTATGTGCGAAACCACTACGATTACCTTTGTGGTAGGCTAAGTGTGATACTACCTTATTATTTGATTGTGGTGGGCTAAGTGCGAAACCGTCGAGACATTAGCTGTGTGGATTAGCTGTGTGGATGTATTATCGAGAAATAATGATATGTTGTATATTGTGTAAATGTGATATTGAATGCAGGGATGCATGTCAATGGTTATGAGTATGTGACTCATGATGTGTTGAAAAGGTGGTAAGGGATAGAAAGAGTAAGCATAGTTGTACATTATATGTTAGTATAATGCTAATTGTTGTTTAGCTTATACTATGATTCTTAATTGTTTATGTGTAAACTTACTAAGCTCAAAGCTTACTCCCCTTCTTTTCCCTTGTCTTATAGAGCAAAAGTGTTGAATCGAGATACGAGGATCAATTGGAAGATCGCCCACATTATCAGCACACTCTGGTACATAAGACTCAATGTTTTGTAAATTGCATGTATTGGGGCTAGACGAGTTAGTGAATTTTGTTGTAAATGGCTAAGACGTGTTGGATTTTAGATGGATAATCTATTTTGTATAAGGCCATAGTTGTTGGCTACTTTATTATATGAAAAGATGTAATCATCCATGTGAGATTGTAAGATTATGAGTTGGTTATGGATGTGTTGAATGAGTACTTGTTGTGTATGACTGAGGGGTGAAAAGAACTTGGCAAATAGCTTTGTTCTTGTCCATGGGGGTAGACACAAGGGCATGAGTCTAGGCCATGTGTGACACACGGTCAGCCATGGGCGTGTGACTTGGCCGTGTGTCCCCTGCATGTTAGTATTTTAAGTCAGAATAGACCACGGACTAGTCACACGGGCGTGTGCCTAGAACGTGTGTGTTAATCAGTGTTGGCCACGGGCTAGCCACACGGGCGTGTGTCTAGCCTCTAGGCCGTGTTAAGGTAGTCAGTGTGCACCACGGGTGGAGAGCACGGGCGTGCGCCCTAACCGTGGGGCATTGGCAAAATGCTTGAATTTTCATGCACGGGTAGTGACCATGGGCGTGTGTGACCTCCACGGGCGTGCCAAATCTTACACGGGCGTGTGAGTCCTGTATAGATGGAAAAGTTTTAAAAATCATAGAAGTTTCGATATGGTCTCGAGAGCCCTCGTGAGTATGAGTGAGGCCTCGTAAGTCGAGAAAGAGGTTGTTGAGGTGACTAAGAGAGTAGTCACAATGAGCCTAAGTGGCGATCTTGAGGTTTTTATTATGGTAACGCCTCGAGCCTAGTTCCGGCGTAGAACCCGGGTAAGGGGTGTTACAGGGATAGTCTAAACTATCTATTTGAGGGATTAATTTGAAAGGTTAACAAAGTATAGAAATTTTGTCATGGATGAATATGCTGGAAATTTGAAATTTATGGTAGAATATGAAAGGTTGTTGATAGATAAACAACTTTTTACAAAGTGAATTTTGATGAAAACATGATTTAGGGAATAAATTGAAAAGTTATAAAATTTGTAGAAAAATTCTGAATTTTTTGAAATACATGTGCTGTAAAAGTTATACTAAAATTTCGGTTAGGCTTGGAATAAGGATTAAATTGCATGAATTTCATTTTCCGAGCCTAGGGACGAAATTGGAATTTATGAAAAGTTTAAGGGGAAAATGGTAATTTTGCCTAGAATGTAAAATGAATTCTATTGAATATGAATTGTATTAAATTGATGCTTAAATTCATTTATATAGATCCAGATAACTCAAATTCGAAGCTAGATCGAGAAAAAGAGAAAGTTTCGGATTAGTAGACTTTCTTATACGAACTATTATCGAGGTAAGTTCGTGTAACTTATTTATGCATATTAACATGTTGAATTGAATGATGTATTTAGTTTGAATGAGGTAAATGCTTATGTGATTTATATGAATGTTCTAAATACATGAATGATTACATAATAGAAAATGTCATTAAGATGTTAAGTTCCATTCGAACATTGAAAATCGATGGATACGTATGATTTCCCATATACGAATGTGATTCTACATATGTTGCAGATAGGATTTAGTTCAGAAAAGTAATCCCGATATAGCCTCTCGAGCATCCTGATATATAGTTCTTGCGATCATCCTGATCGGTCGTGATTTGGCATGTATTGCGCTCTACCGCAGCTCTGTGTGAGCGTCCTGTTATGCGATCGGGTGTGAACCTGCATACGTTGCAGACACAAACATAGCTCTTTGTGGGCATCTTGATATGACTTACTTGAACTCCCTGTTACCTTATCTGGTGCTCCCTAATATTAACTCTTCGAAGTTACCTGATAAGCTCTATGAGCTCCCAGATGAAAACTCTTTTGAGTTTCCTGATTAGCGCGGATAAGTGTCTTGTTACATGATTACATGGCTCATCTGAGCTTCCTGACATGTGGATCGAGAGTGTGCTCCCTAAGTATGCGCCCTAATGGGTACCTCCGATTAAGAATTGATGGTTTACAGATAGTACACCTTGAGTGTACTATTTGAGTATCGATCGATATTTCAATAATTCAACGAACAAAATTTTCGACATGAGGAAATGATAAGATAAATAGATTTATGTCTTGAATGATTCTGAATTACCCAATGAAGTGTTTCATGATGAGCTCATCTATGCTTATTTGATATACATAAGACTTATGTAACTAACTTGCTTGATTGAGTGTATGTGTTTAGGGAAATTTTTTCAAATTGATGAAAAGCATGTTATTGTATGCTTAATTTTAATATATGAGATTGGTAAGTTTAATTTCTTAATTTTAATCTCTCTATTTTATAATGCTCAAAAGCTCGCGAAGGTTGGAGATCGGTCGGAACGTCATCACACTATCCCCCAACTTATTTTGGTATAAATGGAGATCTTTTTTTGGTATAATGGCATGTATAGGCTACTTTGTCAATGTTGGCATGTAGATGGTTGATTGTATTCTAGCCATTGGAATGGCTAGTAATGATATGTTTTGGTAAAATTATAAGGTTATATCATGATGAATATCCATGTGTTAAGTGTGGTTGATTAAAATTATGTCAACATGTATGTTCTCAAAAAGGGTAAGATTATAAACAAGAATGCAAGAAATGATATACCATGTTAGATGTTAGAATTAACTTGGTTATGATGTTTGAATTGGTTGGTGTATGAATGTAAATTTTTGTGTAGGTTATTGGCAAAGTTTGGGTGAGAAATAAAGCTAGGAAATGGCTTTATTTTGTCCACAAGGGTAGACACACGGGCGTGTGTCTTGACATGGGCATGTGGTTTGGCTGTGTGTCCCCTGTGTCTTAAATTTGAGAAACAGAATGCTCAGAATTGAGCACACGAGTGTGTGTCTCAGCCGTGTGTGCTACACGGCCTTAGACACGGACGTGTGTCCTGGCCGTGTGAAAACTGCACCTTAATGTTTTGCAAGTTAGAGAGTTACACGGGCTGGGAACACGGCCGTGTGACCTGTTTCATATACCGCACGGTCTAGGACATGAGGGTGTCACTTGGCCGTGTGAGCCACTCGGCCTACCCGCACGGGCGTGTGACCCCTGTATAAGGGAAAATTTTTGAAATTTCACGAAAAATTCTCTTAGTTCCCGATTTAGTCCTGATTCGATTCTAATACTCTTATTGGGCCTCGAGGGTCCATTTAAGGGATGTTATGAATAATCTCGAAAAATGTATAGTAATTGACATAAATTATCTGTAAATATTCCAAAAGCTCTAGTAATGCTTAGTAACCCTGTTTCGGCGACAAACACGGGTTAATGGTGTTACAGCCTGGCCACACGATCGTGTGACCCCTTTTTTGCACTTTTATCCATCCTTTTGTAAAAGTTTAAAATTAGTCTTGAACTGATTTTGAGTTGGTTTAAGAGCATTGTATGCTCGATTGAGGCTCGGTTTTGGTTGTGAATCATATTATACCTATGATATTGAAAGCTTATTATTTAATTGCATGTTTAATATGAATTTGTAAATGTTAAATGTTGTTAACCGTCATGGCATCTTATAGCTCGGGTTTTTCGACCGGACCGAGTATAGGGTGTAATATTTAGTGGAATCAGAGCTACGGTTTAATCAATTCTTGGGATAAACATAGCATGTTTTAAGTTTATGATTACATGCAACATAAACCTGCAATAGTGTAATGTTATTTGATCTGATCTAACCTTGTTTTCATATAGATTCAAGAATGTCAGAAGGATCCAATCATGCTGTCACTGATGAGGTATACAATGTTCCAGCTTCAAAATAGGAAGTAAGTCATAGTCTGTCAGTTCCGCAAATGTCTGAAAACAACGATAAAAAAAACCTTTTTTGGCATGATGGGCAAATGGTTCTCGAAGTTTATGCGAGCCAATCCTGCGGCTCAGCGACCTCTACCCCCTGTCGTGCCTCCTGCTGCACCCCCGAGTCCTCAAAAGATAGGACAATCCCCAATCAAAAAAATCAAAAGGTGTGGTGCCGAGGATTTTAGAGGTAAAATGGATGATGATCTAGCTAGGGCTGTAACACCCCATACCCGAGTCCGAGGCTAAGAACGGATACGAGATATTACTATGCTTGAACTTTCTTAAACATGTACTTATGGGCTCTAAAATTTCGTTTCGAATTAAAACTTCTCTTTCTTAGCCAAATCAGACATTTCATGGGCCTACGAGGCCTCAGACTTACGTCCCGAAACTTTCAAAACTCATCCGAAACTTTCTCAAAAAGCAGGGTCACACGTCTGTGTGACTTGGGACACGCCCGTGCACCCCTAAAACATGCCCGTGTCTTTCACCCGTGGAGGATACTGGCAAAATCCACATGGCCTAGACACCCCCGTGGCCCTAGCCCGTGTGCCAAATTTTGGCATTCTGACTTATCCACACGGTCTGTACACACGCCCGTGTGCGTCAGTTGTGTGACAATTGAATTTCTAAGTATCAAGTCCAGACTTCACACGGCCTTGGCACACGCCCATGTGCCAACCGTGTATATCACACGGCCTGAACAAACGGCCGTGTGACCAGCACGTGGTCTGATCTGACTTAAGATGCTAAGGTGCAGGAGACACACGGCCTAGACACACGCCCGTGTGTCTATCCGTGTGGGCACTTAGAGGCTATCTTACCAAGCCTTTTACCACTCCCGTTTGCATACATTTATATACTACTTCAAAACATTCTCAAATCATCCATTAAAACACATGAATTAGCACATTTAATCATTAAAGAGATAAAGTCTTTATCCCATACACTAGGGAGAACTACTCCCAATACAAATACAACCAACTTAAGCCATCATCTATGGTCATACACAACCAACTCTAGATTCTCTTAGGCCAATACAATTTGGCTACATTGGTTAGAACTTAATCAACTTTAAAATAATCCCTATACATGCCATAACTCATAAGGATTTGATACCTCATACTAAGGGTCTGCTCAATAGTGTGAAAACATCTACGGCGGCCTCCAACCCGAGCTAGTTAAAATAACCTATAAGGGATGAGAAAAGTAAAGGGGTAAGCAATAATGCTTAGTAAGCTCATCTGCATAATATGTCAAATATTGATATTCATTGAATATACATAATTACAAAGTATCATGCTGAGTTTTCTCATTAACTCACGGTTACTTGCTCAAATATTCTTGAAACTTACTCATTCAATCTCTTACCACATTCTTACCATGTCACAAGCAAATTGCTTGTTCAATTAACATACATTCCTGCACTGATGACCACATGATCATATAAAACAACACATCAAGCATTTTCAATTAGCTGCTCATGCTACTAATATCTCGGTGGTTTCGCACTTAGCCCACCATTGAATCTCTAATAGGGTGGTTCCACACTTAGCCCACCTTTCATTTTACATTCATGGATAGTAATCCACATGTATATCTCTATTTCAAATATTCATCCGAGAACATTCTCACCCACTTCTATTCTTACTTAACTTTCTATGATACTCGTTTGCATTCACACAATACATTAATAAATCTATCTCATGCAACTAAAGTGTATTGAATACACATAACCCACTAAGGGTTCATCATACACTAAATCCATATCAATCCAATTCTAACACACACTTGTGCTTTTCATGGTACAACCACATACATTCGTCCTTTCCACATATACGTTGAATCACTCAAGTTATTGAATAACTCTTTTGAGTCTCATACTCATAATGTCACATAGAATTTATACCCCAATAGGGTCTTACTTGCATTAACATATTGATGCCATGTCCCTGACATGGTCTTATACGAATTCTTACATCGAGGCCATATTCCAATATGGTCTTACACGAGACTTCAACTATCATCATATCATTCTACATACATTTCCCATTACTCTTAGATTCAATTATTTTGACCTCTCATCAAAGATATTTCATACATTCATAGAGTAAATATACATTCCATACAACATTGGAACATTAAATTAACTCATATGTAATTGCAACATTCGCACATGAACTTACCTCGATGTCGAAAGGGCCGATAGGGACTTTTGCCCTCATTTCTCTTTTCATCTGTTCTAGGTCTGAAACTCATTTTTTTTTTGATCCAGAACAATGAAATTTACTGATTTAATCACTTATAATTCATAATACACCATAATCTACACTTTAGGTAAAAATGACTATTTTGCCCCTACACTTTGGCAAAATTACAATTTTGCCCCTAGGCTCGTAAATAAATTTTCATCACATTTTCTTGTTAAACAAGCCTAGATGAACATTTAATCCTCTTACAACTGTCCATAATTCCAACTATTTCATGCCTTAATGAACAAATTACAACTTTTGCATTTTAGTCCTAAATAGGTGTTTTCATGACAACACCTTTCACAAAAGTTGTTTCTCATCATCCTATCATTCATTTTATTCCATAAAAACTCATCAAACAACACAAACTCTATCATGGAAATTCCCTAGACTTTCAACCATAGCTTAAGCTTTGGGGACTCCAAAAATGCAATTTTCATCAAAAATAAGCATCAAAATCACTTACTTGAATGGAGTAAAGCTTGCTGAAATTTTAAGCTTTCAAACCCTCCCATGGCTGATATTTTCAGTGGATAATAAGAGAGGAAAGATGATATCTTTTTCCTTTCTTTATTTTATTATAAAACATCAATTTAACCCACCAACTTTGACCAAAAATTAAAAGCTTTTGTCCCCCTTGTCTACATGGCCGGCCAACACACTTAAATGAGACCAAATTTCATAATTGGGACCTCCAATTGATAATCCATAGCTATTTGGCACCTCTAGCAAATAAAATAGAACTTTTGCACTTTATGCGATTTAGTCCTTTTTCACAATTTAGCTAGAATTCGCTAAAATTAAGGCACCAAAATTTTCATGCATCCCTATAAACATGTTATAACACATAACATATCATGCAAATAATTTTCTCTTGCCTCAAATTAGTGATTTCGAGATCACTGTTCCGACTAGCCCCTAAACTGGGCTGTTACAAGGGTTTAGTATTGGCTTGAAAATATTCAAAGAGTTTTTTGATGAAATGACATGTTCACTTGATGATTACCTTATATGTGTCGTGTCTTTGTTTAAAGATGGAACCTATAACTGGTGGTCGACATTAACAATTGTAGTACTGAGAGACCGGTCTAATTAGGAGTTTTTCATAACTGAGTTTCGAAAGAAATATGACAGTAAAAGTGTAACAGTCCGGTTTATACCCTAGTCGAAACAGTGGTTTTGGGACCACAAATTCGAGTCAGTAAAATATTTTAATATTATTTTCTATGTTTACTGTGTGTGATTAAGCATGTGCTAAAGTTCTGTGAGTTAATTTGTCTGTCTGTGTGCTTAAATTGATAAAAGGACCTAATTGTGAGAAATGCTAAATTAGCATACTCTATAAAAAGGTATCTATTTGTTGTGGCTTTTATTATATGAAGTCCTTATGATGTTATATTACCATTATTAAGTTGATGGACAATTATGTCCATAGTTTAAATGGTTAACTATTAATGTTTCATTAAGGGCAAAAATGGAAATGAATTAATAACATGTTTATAATAAAACAAAGCTTAAAATAAGCCTTTTAATTAGTGTTCATCCACTGAAAATTTGAAAGAAAAAGAAGGGTTTAAGATTTGTGAAATTCGGCACCTATCTAGCTTGATTAAGGTATGATTTTGCTTCGGTTTTTGATAATTTCTATGTTTTTGCAATCGTTGCTTCGTATACTTCAAAAACCATGCTTAAATTTTGTGAATTGGTGATGTTTTTGAAATGTGCCATTGATGAACACATGAGTTTTGTGATGTTTAATAGTGAAATATGAAATATATGTGTTTGATTATCATAGTTTGTCTTTGGAGTTTTGTTGATTTGGAGTAATTTGGAGTAATTTGAAAGAATAATATTTTGAGGGACTAAATTGTGAAATAAATGAAATGGATGGACCTTTATGGACTACATGAGAATTCGGCTAAGCATGAGTATCATGAGATTTTGCATATTTTGTGATTTTGTGAAATAGGGACTAAAATGTCCAAATGTGAAAATGTGAGGGCTAATTTGTAAATTGCCCTAAATATGTGTTTTTAGATTGAATTGAATGAACTATTGAATAAATGGATTAAATTTTAATATGTATAGATCAAGAACCGAAGAAAACAGACTTAGATTGCGGGAAATCGAAAGTAATTGAATAGCCGAGTTCGTTTCTGTATATCCGAATATGAGGTAAGTCTATATACAAATAAATGCATTGTATTAATTTCCGTATGTCCATATGAAATATCATTGTGATGAATGTAAACGAGAATGATAGTATATGAATTCCGAGGAAGTATCGACAGTGTATCTATGTCCGAGAAGTCCTGAACGAACCTAGGAATAGATAGGATTACATATGTCATGACATAGGTTTCCGATAAGTGAGATCATGTAAGACCACGTCTGGGACATTGGCATTGATTCGAGATTTCGTGTAAGACCACGTATGGGACATTGGCATCGATATGAGATTTACGTGTAAGACCATGTCTGGGACATTGGCATCGTATTGATTCGTGTAAGACCCTGTCTGGGACAGTGGCATCGATATTTGGTTACATGTAAGACCACGTCTAGGACGTTGGCATTGTATGATTATTCCGAGCATTCTGAGTATCCTATTTAGTTCCAAACGGTTCAACGGGCAAGCCTAAGAAATGATTGACTATGTGAGTTGTATATCCGCTTCAGGTACGTTTGATATGTACACATTGTGTGTATAAGAAGGTAAGTATATCCATGAACTTACCTAGATGAGTTATGTATTTGGATTTGAGAAAGTAAAATGTGTTACAGGAATAGACAAGTTATGATCCAATATAGTATATGGTGATATGCAAAATTGAAAGATGAATGGCTAAATTAATGTGCCAAGAAGAATTATAGCTATGCAATTGAGCTATTAGTAAATTCATATTGATTATATGTTTTAAATGTGTATATGCTATGTTTATTTGTATATGGCTTACTAAGCTTTTGGAAAGCTTACTTTATGTGTGTTTGTTCTGTTTTATAGATCGTCAAAGCTACTGAAGGCTCGGGAACTGTCGAGGATCATCACCACACTATCAAACTCAACTTTGGTACTTTTGAAAATGTATATACTAAGTATGGCATATATAGGCTAGATTTTTGGAACATGTTTGAGATGTGTAATTAGCCATGTGATGTGGCTAGATAAATGTTGGTAATATGCATAAGTGATTATGGTATATGAATTATGTTTTGATATAGCTTGATAGTAGATGAAATGGTCTTATGAATGGTAAGCTTATTGATGAATTGATGCCTTAGTGAATTGGTGAAATTGTGGATGAATTATGCTTGGTTTTTACATGTGATTTAGATGTGCTATTTGGCATACAAGTTGGCATATTTAGAAATGTGATTATATGGAATGATAGGTTGAACATTTGACATTATTTTGGTTGCCAATTGTGTATGGGATATTGATTATTTGAGCTTGTAGGGATGACCCTTATGTGGGTGGCAATTTGGCCTTGAAAATGGCCTATAATTGCCCACACGGTTGAGCACACGGGCGTGTGGCTCGACCGTGTCCCTCGTGGTTTCATTTTGAAACAAGTCAGGTTCGACCACGGGCAGGACACATGGGCGTGTGACTGGCCGTGTGGTGCAAGTCAGGATCAACCACGGGTGAGGCACACGGGCGTGTCCACGGCCATGTGGACAAGTCAGTATGTATGCCCTGTTTTGACACAGCTTAGACACACGGGCGTGTCTGAGGCTCTGGGAGGCACACGGCCTGCCCACACGGGCGTGTGACCTCTGTAACTTAGAAAAAGTTTTAAATTTCTGAGAATTTCTGTATGTGTTCGGTTTAGTCTCGGTCCTATTCTTAAGCATGTTTGAGGTCTCGTAGACCTATTTAAGGGACACTTTGATGTGATTTGTCAGACTATGATATGAGATGTCTGTAAAAGTTTCCGTTTAGTTTGGTAATGCCTTTAACCCTATTCCGGCGACGGTTACGGGTTAGGGGCGTTACAAAAAGATACCTGGATAGGAAAAAGAAAAAAATATCTTGAGTTGAAGCAATGAAACAATTCTGTGGCATAAAATGAGTGAGAGTTTGTTCCTCTTAGCAACTACACTCGTGAAATTATGCAGATAGAAGAAGAAATGTGTGTTGGATTCAAAGAAGGGTTAAACAAAGAAATTAAGATGCTGGTAGGTATGATGGAATTGTGAGAATTTGTAGTGTTGTTTGACCGAGCGTAGAGGATGGAAGAAATTTGTAACAGTAAGAAACATAATGAAAGAAAAGCTCGGGATTTTGGTAAACGGAGTTCATCTAGACTGTTTTTAGCTCCTCTATCAAAGAAATCAAGAGAAGCTTTCAGTCTTTCTGCATCACCATCAGGGTTTTCGAGAAGAAATAAATTGAGATAGAATGATTTGAGATATCAATTTATGTCTACAGAGTGTCAGCAGTTTTTGTAATGCCCCTAGACCTGTCTATGAACATTGTTGAAAATTACATACTAGTGAATGCAGGACCAAATTAGGTGTTTGTTCCAGATGCGGTTCGACCGAGCATTTCATGAGAAATTGCCCTAGAAAAGCGGGAGATATTGATTATCGGAGTGGTATTTCTTTAATAGAGCTTCCATAGATGAAGATGATGATGAGCTTTTTAGAACAGTTTTCCATGGCATAGGTTGATTGTATCCAGGTGCTGTACTTGTGACATTCTGTCAAACAACATTACTTGAATTTCCACTCCTTGATTACTCCAACTGAAATTAAGATTTTGTTTCCATCCTGGATTGTATGTATGGGAATATGGGTTATTGTTTCGATTGAAATTTCCCATGTAACATAGTCAAGCTAGGTTCGATGGGCATTCATCAAAAACATGATCTTCCCCACAATAAACACATGCTAATTCTATTGCATTCATTTCTTGCACTACAACTGGTCTCTTCCATGTTTTAATCATCTTAGTTAGGGATGATACTTGAACTGTTAAGGAAGTGATCGCATCAAGCTCCATAGCTCCAACAACTCTTCTTCCAGTACCCACTCTTGTAGTTAGATATTGATAAGATTATTAGTTATCCTTTCTAGAATCTCATATGCCTCATTATACGATGAGTCTAGCAAAGTCTCATTGGCAGATGCATCAACTACCCCTCTTGTATCTACATTCAGTCCATTAGAAAACATTTCCATTTACGTCCAATGTTGGAAGCCATGCATTGAGCATTTTATAATTAATTCTTGAATCGCTCCCAAGCTTCATACAATGTCTCATCTTCAGATTGCCGAAAATATGTAATATCGTTCCTCAATTTGGCGTTCATGGTTGGAGGATTGTATCGCAACAAAAATCTTTGACAAAGTTCATTCCAAGATGCCATTGTTCCTGATGACAAAGCATTTAACCATGCTCTAGCACAATCTCGCAATGAAAAAGGAAATAGCTTCAGTCTCAGGGCATTTTCAGGAACACCCTACTGCCTGAATGAATCACAGACCTCCAAAAAGAGTTTTACATGCAGTCATGGATTTTCAGTAGGTAATCCACTGAACTGTCCTACTGTTTGTAGCATTTGAAACATCACTGGTTTCAACTCAAAATTCTAAGCCTGAATATGTTGTCTGACAATCCCTATATTTAAATCATCCAAGATTGGCACTACATGTTCGATAATTGCTCTATCTCTATCATCTATCACCCGAGGAATATCAACATCCCTACCATTTGGATGTAATGGATCTTCTCTTCCAGGATCATTTCCAATCCTTGTCATCTCTTGCAATTCTTTTCTCCTTCTTCTCAAGGTTCTCTCAATTTCAGGATCAAAATAATACTCTTCATTCTTGGGAATACCTCTACTCATAAACAAACAGAAAACTTAAAAAAGGATAAAAAAATAAGTAAGCTAAAACTAACAAAATTATATCGATAATAACAAACCAAAATTCACCAATTTGCCTATCCCCGGCAATGGTGCCAAAAAGTTATCGCGTGTGAGTATATAATGAGAATGTGCAAGTATACACGTCGAATCAAGTAATAAAGTGATATGTGAGATCGTTTTCACAGGGATCAGAATGGGTAAAAATATGATTGAGTTATTTCTATTAACTATACTAATTAGGCCTATGGCAAAGTAAATAGAATATTGATTTGAAGTGAGGTACTAATATATAAAATATAAATATCAAATAATGAATATTGATTTGTATGGAGAAACAACTAGGTTTAACCATAAAGGCATTTCATTCTAATCGAGGTGGGGAGTATTTATCTAATGAGTTCTTAGGGTACCTCACAAAGAATGAGATTCTATCCTAGTTAACCGCGTCGAGCACTCTACATACAATGGTGTGGTAAAGAGAAGAATTGAAAGTTGTTACACATGGTACGTTTGATTTTAAATTATTCGAAGTTGCCAATTTTTTTGGGGGATATGTTGTATAAATGGCTTGCTATATTTTGAATGATGTGCCAACTAATGCATCATCAAAAATCCTATACGAATTGTGGCATGGAAGGAAGCCAAATCTTAGTCATTTTTTATTTTGGGAATGTCTGACACATGTATTGGACAAATATGCAAGGAAGTTGGACTCATGGACAAAATTGTGCATGTTTATAAGATATTCAAAGGTAACAAAGGGTGGTTTGTGTTATAACCCAAAATAGCAAACTGATATAGTGTCAACTTATGCTACTTTTCTTAAAGAATGTTACATGAATGACTTTAAAACTCGCAGTAAAGAGGTACTCGAGGAAATTTCAGGAAATATACAAAACATTATTGAAACGGTTTCAAAATCAACTACTAATAGTAGGCCTGCAAACGATTAGCAGCATAGGTTGCTTCGTCGTAGTGGGAGGGTCTCTCATAGGCCTGAGTTCTTCCAATCTAGCAGAAGTGTTTTTAACACTAAGTCTGTCGAACAAGAAGATGATGACACACTTACATATGATGAAGCGATACAGATTTTTTATTCCAAGCTCTAGGAAATAACTATGAAATCTGAGATGGACACTATGTATTTCAATTCAATGTGGGAACTTGTAGACTTACCGGAAGGGATAAAACCCATGGGGTATAAGTGGATCTACAAGAGGAAAAGAAATCCAAATGGAAAAATAGAAACTTATAAGAACAGACTTGTAGCAAAAGGTTATAGTCAGAAAGAAGGTATTGATTATGAGTAAACCTTCTCTCCGGTTGGCATGCTTAAGTCAATCCGCATACTACTATCCATTCCGGAGGCTCTCGATTATGAGATCTAGAAAGTGGATGTTAAGATAGCAATTTTGAATAGCTATCTTGAAGAAAGAATCTACATGATGCAACCAACCAGATATATAGCTAAAGGAAACAAGCATAAAGTTTGCAAACTGCTTAGATCCATATATGGACTTAAGCAAGCATCCCACTCATGGAATGAAAGATTTGATCAAGCGATCAAGACTTTTTGATTTGAGCAAAACATAGATGAACCTTGTGTTTATAAATGTTTAGGGGTGGAAAGGTGGTCTTTCTCGTTCTATATGTTGATGACATTCTACTCATTAAGATTTATGTAGGGACATTGTCATCGGTTAAACTTTATGGAAGATTCACATTGTGGAAGACCAACTTTTTTAAGTGAACTTAAGATGTCGTCTTTCACAAGCCTAGTGATTCTTTCTCAGTTAATATTACCAAGTCTTAAATGTCAAATGTACGACTCATTAGAGTAAGAATTTTAAGTCTTTTATTAGAAATTTTAGTCTAAATTAGTGTTTACATATTTGTTTTAATAAAATAGAGATTATTTGACATCCATCCATTACAGATAAGATTGTGATTTCTAAATAATGTAATTTCATTATTAAAAGTCACGACCAAGTCGTCTTTATATAAACATGCAACAGAAATTAAGTTTCTTTTGAAACCTGGTGCATAGAAAACGTCTTTCAAAATAATCTTCCTAAAAGTGTCAAAATAAAGGTGAAACACCCCAAACCCGGCCTAGACGTTATGACCGGATCTGGCATGTCACATAGAAGGGTTGTTTAAAAGCTGCGCTTTCGTCAAAACTCCGTATCCTTTTTGAAAACTTCAAGCTTTGTGGTTTGTGAAATTCAGTATCGCATTTATTGTTAAAACGTAGTTACTGCTATTATTGTTCTTATTATTATTATCTCCCAAAAACTTGTTTAAAACAGAAATGAAATTCAGTGAGTTGCGAGAGTGTGATGTTTTGAAAGCCGTTCATTAACATTTTGGAAAAACTCAGAATTTCAAATGTCTAACAGTTTAAAAATAGTCTTACTAAAAGTTAAAATAAAAATAAAATCCCAAAGGCCTTATTACAAAACATTAAACCCAAATTAAAATAAATCTCAAATTAAAGTAAAACAGAAATTTAATTACGCTTCCGATGTATGGCCACCACGAAGTACTCCACAGCTCTAAATCCTCAGTGCTGGGGATCACCTTCAAGATTAAGTAGAGGGGTGAGTTACGAGAACTCAGTGTGTAATCCCCTAAACCGTCATTAACTGGGCCCGAACCCATAAGACATCAATCTGGGCCTAAGTCCTATAATCATGAGAGTGCAAATGATGCAATGCAACCCAATCCAATCCAGCCAAACACACCCCCGTACCAACCAATCGTCACCTGTGGGGATCAAGTCAACCCACCCCGCCAATCACACCAATGTTGCAGACAAGTTGCTAATCAAAATATTTGTGGCTGAGCCACCAGAGCCATAGTAGGAATATATTTATAATGTGGCTATGCCACCAGGCTACACTGCTCTTCAATCATTAACCCGCCCCATGCAACATGATAAAATGCAATATATATATCAACATACAAAAGTGCAATGTAAACATACACACGATACTTGACAACACTTAAGGGTAAAACGGTCATTCAACCCATCGAGGGTATTTTGGTAATTTCGCAACCCAGGGGTATTTCGATAATTTACCTAACAAGGGTATTTTAGTAATTTTACCTTTAATGGAATTTCAGAAGGCCTACTGTCACCTCGAGTGACTCGAGACCCTTTTTGGGTCTTTACAGATTTATTGGACCTAAAATCCATTTTAGGCCCAAATGGGCCCATACGCTCGTGTGGCCCAAAACGCATGGTTTCAGAATTAGATTTGCGGATTTCACATCTGGGTCTATCATTTGTTACAATTTCAACAGTTTTGCCCAAGTGGGCCGGTTAGCCCGTTGGGCCCGTTTCAGCCCGTTACAGTCTCGGTATCGTGAGAGTGGTCGTGACACCCTCCACGACTTAACGTCACAATTTGTATCTTGGTTTACCACTACGAGCGCTCGCACGCTCGAGTGGTCATAGTTTCCGACTTTCCGGCTTTTCGGCTTTTGGCCGTTCCACAGAACACCATATGTAATCATCGAAGTGGGTGTGAGTTTACACACCTGTTAACGAGTTTGCGATACTCGGCGCTTCCCAAACACCAACCCCAACGGTAACTCCTTACTACGCTAGAACGCTTGGTTACTTCCTTCGATTACGGGGTTGAGTCCCTAAGAAGAACCATAAGTCAAAACCGTTACTCCAAGTTCACAAAGACAAGGCTATCGGCCTTAAGAGCCCAGCAAGACAAGGAAAATCTCCACCCCTAATCGGCCATGCCCCCACTTACCAATAATTGAAGAAACCCACGAAGTAGTTTGCACCCAGAATACCTTAAAGGATTCGGCTCTTATCTCAACAAGAGGAATCCCAAATATAACAGTGAGCCGATTCGGCCAAGGAAAGAAAGAAAAGTGAGAGTTCGGTTATAGCAGAGAAGAAAGAAAAAGAGAAAATGAGAAAAAGAATAGAAAGAAAAGAACTCACTACCTTGATCAAGGAGAACTGAATAGAAACAAATTCGGCTATGGGATTAAACCTTCATAATCATTCCATGATGAGAAAAGAAAAAAGAAGTCAGTCGCACACTAGAAGGAAAAGGTGTAGCAATTTTGGCTTTGGAAACACAAAAGAGAAAAGAAAAGAAAGTAAGAAAAGAAACCCCCCTTACCTTAGATTAGAAAATAAGTCGAATGGGAAGACCAGGCTCAGCACAAGCAGTAACTCCAAAGAGGCAAAATTCGGTTATAGGGAGAAAGAGTTCAGAAGAGGATTTGGCCAACTCTGTTTAGGTGACAACAAGTGACGAAAACGTTTGAAAAGAACAATGAGAAGAACTAATGAGAGGAAAATGAGGTTTCGGCAAAGAAAGTTGCAACAAATGACACGAAATGTTTTTAGCCAAAAAGCAAAAAGAGTAAAAATTCTCTCTCAAATGGACACTTAGATAAACGGCACTCCCCACACACACCCATGACCGAATGTGCACCCTAAGCACCTCCCCAATTTCGGCCAACCACCTCCACTCTCCATATCCCATGATACCCTCCTACACTTACTCCCCTTCACTTATTCAAACCGTTTGACCCATTCAAACCCTCACCAAATAGAATTCCACTCCAAGTCCACCTCTTAACCTTTTTGAGCATAAAAAATTAAACTCCCAAATGCTGCATGTGGGATTCAAACCCCACTTCCCTTGCTTCACAAGTGACGCCAACACCATTCCACCACAAGCTCCCTTGTGTAAGCAAACACATTTAATTAACCTTAAGTCCTGCTTCCACTAGCTCTACCCACTTAAGGGCTCAGAAACCAAAAATTCCACCAGGGCTTAGACTCGAACCCGAACCTCCCCAGGACCCCCAAGCACACCCAAATAACAAGCTAAGCGAGCTAAACGCATGCAACAGTGCAGAAAAAATTCCAGACCCGAATTTTAAGATGTTACAGTTCTACCCCCCTTAAAGAAATTTCAGCCCCGAAATTTACCTGATCAAAAGAGATGGGGGTATTGTTGTCGCATTGCCTCTTCCGGCTTCCACGTGGCTTCCACTGAACTGTTATTACGCCACAGCACTTTGACCAATCGATTTCCTCCTCAACACTTTCACATCACGATCCAAAATCTACACGAGTTCCTCCTCAAATGACAGATCAGGTCTAACCTCGATTTCCTCCACCGGCACTATATGAGATGGATCTGAACGGTAGCGCCTCTGCATCGAAACATGGAATACATTATGGATTCGGTTTAACTCAGGAGGCAGCTCAAGCTGATATGCGACCGGTCCAACACGTTTCAACACCCGATAAGGCCCGATGAACCTAGGACTTAACTTGCCCTTTCGCCCGAATCTCAAAATTTTCTTCCAAGGCGAGACCTTCAAGAAGACATAATCCCCCACCGAATACTCTATCTCCTTGCGCTTCAGATCCGTATACGACTTCTGTCTATCAGAAGCTTCTTTTAACCAACCCTGAATCAGCTTCACCTTCTCATTAGTTTCTGAAATCAATTCTGGACCCAACAACCATCGCTCACCCAATTTTTGTCCAACAAGTAGGGGTACGACACCTACGACTATATAACGCCTCGTAGGGTGCCATGTGAATGCTGGATTGGTAGCTATTATTATACGTGAATTATGCTAACGGAAGATAATCTTCCCAACTACCTCTGAAATCAATCACACAGCCCCTTAACATGTCTTCCAGAATCTGGATTACCCTTTCCGACTGACCATCAGTCTGTGGGTGGAACGCTGTTCTGAAGTCTAGTCTTATACCCAAAGCTTCATGTAACGCCTTCCAGAATCGAGATGTAAATCTAGGGTCCCTGTCTGATATGATAGACAACGGTACCCCATGTAACCTCACAATTTCTGCCACGTACAGCTTGGCCAACTTCTGTAGCGAGTAGTCAGTGCGAACCGGTATGAAATGAGTGGACTTAGTCAATCGGTCAATGATTACCCACATTGAATCTTTCTCAGTAGGCATCAGGGGTAGCCCACTAACAAAATACATTGTTATCCTTTCCCACTTCCAAAGAGGAATCTTCACAGGTTGCAGTAGTCCCGAAAGCAGCTGATGTTCTGCCTTCACTTGCTGACATGTAAAACATTTGCTCACAAAGTTGGTAACTTCATGTTTCAATCCTGGCCACCAGTACTGCTCTCGTAGATCTCGGTACATCTTACTTCCACTGGGATGCATAGCGTATGGGCTACTATGTGCCTCCTGAAGAATCATCTATCTTAACTCAGAGTCCTTCGGCATACAAACCCTTCCACGGAAACATAATACCGCTTCACTGTTCAGCCCAAAATCCAATTTCTCTCCACTTGTCACTTGTCGAAGCCGAGAACCCAACGATTCATCCAACAATTGCTTCTCTTTAATTTAACTTACCCATGTCGGTTTCACCTGAAGTTCCACTAACAAGCTACCATCTTCATAAAGGCTGAGATGAGCAAACATTGCTCTCAAATCTGATACCACCTTACGACTTAATGTGTCCGCCACCACGTTGGCTTTACCCGGGTGGTACTCAATCGAGCAATCGTAGTCTTTCAGCAACTCTATCCATCTCCGTTGCCTTAAATTCAGCTCCTTCTGGGTAAGGAGATACTTCAAACTCTACATACAAGTGGTGTCTCCATATCTTTAGGGCGAACACTACAGCAGCAAGTTCCAAATCATGAGTGGGGTAGTTCACTTCATGTGGCCTTAGTTGACGAGATGCATACGCCACTACTTTCCCTTCTTGCATCAGCACACAACCCAAGCCTGTGTGAGACGCATCACAATAAACAACAAATTCTTTTCCTGCCTCAGGCTGAATCAACACTGGCGCTTCAGACAGAATCTTTTTTAGTTTCTCAAAACTCTCTTGCTGCTTATCCGTCTACACAAACGGTACCCCTTTACGCAGTAATTTGGTTAGAGGTGCGATAATTAAGGAAAACCCCTCGACGATTCGCCTGTAGTACCCAGCTAAACCCAGAAAGGATCGGATTTCTGACACTGACTTCAGTGGCTTCCAATCCAATACAGCTTCAACCTTTCGAGGGTCAACCCTAATCCCCTCAGCAGACACAACATGCCCCAAAAACGTCACCTCTTTTAACCAAAACTCACACTTACTGAATTTGGCGTAAAGTTGCTTCTCTCTCAATATCTGTAAAACAACCCGAAGATGTGAATCATGCTCCTCCTCCGTTCTTGAGTACACTAAGATGTCATCTATGAATACCACCACGAACTGGTCTAGATAGGGTTGGAAGATCCGGTTCATCATATCCATAAATGCGGCTGGTGCATTCGTTAATCCGAATGGCATAACCAAAAACTCGTAATGCCCATAACGAGTTCGAAAAGCTGTCTTGTATATGTCTGCCTCCTTGACCCTTAGCTGGTGATACGCCGATCTTAAATCGATCTTCGAGAAGACCGAAGCTCCTCACAACTGATCGAACAGGTCGTCTATCCTTGGTAGCAGGTATTTGTTCTTAACAGTTAGCTTGTTCAATTGACGATAGTCAATGCACATACGCATCGACCCATCCTTCTTCTTCACGAACAATACCGGTGCTCCCCACGGTGATACACTTGGTCTGATAAAACCTCGGTCCAATAACTCTTGGATCTGAGCTTTTAGTTCTACCAGCTCCTTCGGTGCCATCCTATAAGGGGCGATGGACACCGTAGCCATTCTCGGTAATAGCTCAATGCTAAATTCGACCTCGCGACTTGGAGGCAAACCCAGAAGCTCTTTAGGAAAAACGTCTGGGAACTCCTTCACGGTTCTAACATCCCCAACAGACAATTCCTTGGCATCAGATGCGCTGAGAAAAGCTAGAAATGCTTCACACCCTTTTTGCACCATCTTCTCGGCCTTTAGTACCGAAATCACATTGGACAGATAATCCCTCCTCTCACCTATCACCATCACTTCCTCATCCTCTGGAATGCTTAATATCATACGCTTAGCAGCGCAATCCAAGTTTGCACGGTGCTTAACTAGCCAGTCCATGCCTAGTATAAGATCAAACTCACCGAACGGCGGTTCCATCAAGTCTGCCGGGAAAACAATCCCTTGCACTTCTAAAGGCACATTCCGAAATAGCTTGTTCACTACCACAGATTGTCCTAAGGGACTAATTACCGACATTCCCCTATCCACAACTTCAAATTGTATCCCTAGAGTCCCAGACACAGTACAGGCAACATATGAATGGGTAGATCCAATATCAATCAAAGCTGTAAATGGCACACAAAAAATGAAAAATGTACTGGTTATGACGTCCGGTGCGTCGCCATCCTCTCAACGTCGAGCCGCATAAACCAGTCCCGGCTGTCTTGCATCTGTATTACCCATATTACTCGCACCTCTACCCGGTGCTCCCCGACCACGTCCTATGCCATTTCCACCTCGGAGCAGACCACGACCTCTCAGTGGCTGCTGACCACCTCTCCCTGGCTGCACAAATCTCTGACCTACTACCTGTGTCCAAACAGGCTCTTGAGGACAGTCCCTGAACCAATGATCCATAGACCCGCATCTAAAACACCCACCAGTTCTTCTCCAGCACTCTCTCGAATGAAATTTCCCACATTCCACACAAGGCTGTAACTGACCAGTGGTAACTGGAACTCCCACTCGAGCTGGCCTCTCAAATCTAGGCCTCTTATGAAATCCCCTTGAAGGACCTGAAAACCCAGAATCTCTTTTGTTCTTTCCCCTCTCCTTATCTCGGTTCTGGAGCTCAGAGCATTTTACCTCCTCAGCAATCTTGGCCTTTTCCACCAACATAGCAAAATCTCTCTCCCTCTGCGGGGCTATTAGCACTCGCAACTCATCTCGTAGCCCATTTTCAAAACGCACACAACGTTCATAATCGGTCAAAACTATTCCCCGGGCGTACCAGCTTAGATGCAAAAACTTGCCTCGTACTCTGCCATAGATTTACTCCCCTGAACCAGATTCAAAAATTCTTTTCTCCGGGCGTCGACATAGCTAGCCCCGGCATATTTTCCCTGGAAGGCTTCTTTAAAGAAATCCCAGGTGATACGATCCGCTTGTGTACCTTCCCTCACAGTGAGCCACCACTGATATGCCTCGTCTCTCAGTAGTGACACAACCCCTTTCAGTTTTTGTTCAACCGTGCAATCCAAACCATCCATAATTCGTTCCACCACCTCAAGCCAGTATTCAGCTACATTCGGGGCTACACCAGAAATGCCCCTAAAAGCTTTGGCCCCATTCGACCTGAGTCGCTCAGAAATAGACCCACGTACTACCGACCCAGTACTTGCTCCAGCAACCCATTCCAAGACTCGCAGCATAGCTTGGGACAAAGCATCGTCCCCTCCAGTTCGGTCTTGAAACCCTGCTTCCGCCACTGGCGATGCTGGCACTTCGCCTTCTGGCACATGCCCCGATTCTGAGGATCCAGCCTCAACACCCTGGCCTCTACCATGGCCGCGTGTACCACGTCCACGTCCTCTGGTACTCATCCCACTAAAGTGAACTAATCTGATTAAGAATTTTATGAATCAGTATATAGTTCCAATATTTATTAACAAATATTTTATGGAAAACAGATATAAGAGTTATTTCCGCGAATCGAATTTCCTAATGTCTCAGTCTCTATAGTCTTAGCTCCTAGAGCTAAAAGTTTCAGTGTAATACTACTAACTCTAACAGTTTTCTTACGACAGTCATATCATCACATCAGCAAATATAAAATAAAAGAACTTACGGATTTGGTGCCGGAGACTCGTGATGCCATACTTCCAATAAAGACATACATTTTCTAAATCATATTTCAAACCAAATTTGAAAAAACATTTCAAACCCATTCCACAGTCGAGTTTTGCAACCTGGCTCTGATACCATAAAATTTAACACCGCAAACCCGGCCTAGACGTTATGACCGGATCTAGCATGTCACATAGAAGGGTTGTTTAAAAGCTGCGCTTCCGTCAAAACTCCGTATCCTTTTTGAAAACTTCAAGCTTTATGGTTTGTGAAATTCAGTTTCGCGTTTATTGTTAAAATGTAGTTACTGCTATTATTGTTCGTATTATTATTATCTCCCAAAAACTTGTTTAAAATAGAAATCAAATTCAGTGAGCTGCGAGAGTGTGATGTTTTGAAAACCGTTCGTTAACATTTTGGAAAAACTCAGAATTTCAAACGTCTAACAGTTTAAAAATAGTCGTACTAAAAGTTAAAAGAAAAATAAAATCCTAAAGGCCTTATTACAAAACATTAAACCCAAATTAAAATAAATCTTAAATTAAAGTAAAACAGAAATTTAATTACGCTTCCGATGTATGGCCACCATGAAGTACTCCACAACTCCAAATCCTCAGTGCTGGGGATCACCTGCAAGATTAAGCAGAGGGGTGAGTTACGAGAACTCAGTGTGTAATCCCCTAAACTGTCATTAACTGGGCCTGAACCCATAAGACATCAATCTGGGCCTAAGCCCTATAATCATGAGAGTGCAAATGATGCAATGCAACCCAATCCAATCCAGCCAAACACACCTCCGTACCAACCAATCGTCACCTGTGGGGATCAAGTCAACCCACCCCGCTAATCACACCAATGTTGCAGACAAGCTGCTAATCAAAATATTTGTGGCTGAGCCACCAGAGTCATAGTAGAAGTATATTTATAATGTGGCTATGCCACCAGGCTACACTGCTCTTCAATCACTAACCCGCCCCATGCAACATGATAAAAGGCAATATGCATATCAACATACAAAAGTGCAATGTAAACATACACATGATACTTGACAACACTTAAGGGTAAAACGGTTATTCAACCCATCGAGGGTATTTTGGTAATTTCGCAACCCAGGGGTATTTCGGTAATTTACCCAACAAGGGTATTTTAGTAATTTTACCTTTAATGGCATTTTCGAAGGCCTACTGTCGCCTCGAACGACTCGGGACCATTTTTGGGTCTTTACAGATCTATTGGGCCTAAAATCCATTTTAGGCCCAAACGGGCCCACACGCTCGTGTGGCCCAAAATGCATGGTTTCGAAATTAGATTTCCAGATTTCACATCCTACAATTTCAACAGTTTTGCCCAAGTGGACCGGTTAGCCCGTTGGGCCCATTTCGCCCATTTCGGCCTATTACAGCCTCGGTATCGCGAGAGTGTTCGTGACACCCTCCACGACTTAACGTCACGATCCGTATCTTGATTTACCATGCGAGCGCTCGCACGCTCGAGTGGTCACAGTTGCCGGCTTTTTGACTTTTTAGCTTTTGGCCGTTCCACAGAACACCATATGTAATCATCAAAGTGGGTGTGAGTTTACACACCTATTAACCAGTTTGCGATACTCGGCACTTCCCAAACACCAACCCTAACGGCAACTCCTTGCTACGCTAGAATGCTTGGTTACTTCCTTCGATTACGGGGTTGAGTCCCTAACAAGAACCATAAGTCAAAACCGTTACTCCAAGTTCACAAAGACAAGGCTATCGGCCTTAAGAGCCCAGTAGGACAAGGAAAATCTCCACCCCTAATCGGCCATGCCCCCACTTACCAACAATTGAAGAAACCCACGAAGCAGTTTGCACCCAGAATACCTTAGAGGATTCGGCTCTTATCTCAACAAGAGGAATCCCAAATATAACAGTGAGTCGATTTGGCTATGGCAAGAAAGAAAAGTGAGAGTTCGGTTATAGTAGAGAAGAAAGAAAAAGAGAAAAGGAGAAAAAGAATAAAAAGAAAAGAACTCACTTCCTTGATCAAGGAGAACCGAATAGAAATAGATTCGGCTATGGGATTAAACCTTCATAATCATTCCATGATGAGAAAAGAAAAGAGAAGTCAGTCGAACACTAGAAGGAAAAGGTGTAGCAATTTCGGCTTTGGAAACACAAAAGAGAAAAGAAAAGAAAGTAAGAAAAGAAACCCCCCTTACCTTAGATTAGAAAATAAGTCGAATGGGAAGACCAGGCTCAGCACAAGCAGCAACTCCAAAGAGGCAAAATTCAGTTATAGGGAGAAAGAGTTCAGAAGAGGATTCGGCCAACTCTGTTTAGGTGACAACAAGTGACGAAAATGTTTGAAAAGAACAATGAGAGAACTAATGAGAGGAAAACGAGGTTTCGGCAAAGAAAGTTGCAACAAAGGACAAGAAATGGTTTTAGCCAAAAAGCAAAAAGAGTAAAAATTCTCTCTCAAATGGACACTTAGAGAAACGGCACTCCCCACACACACCCATGACCGAATATGCTCCCTAAGCACCTCCCCAATTTCGGCCAACCACCTCCACTCTCCATATCACATGATACCCTCCTAAACTTACTCCCCTTCACTTATTCAAACCGTTTGACCCATTCAAACCCTCACCAAATAGAATTCCACTCCAAGTCCACCTCTTAACCTTTTTGAGCATAAAAAATTAAACTCCTAAATGCTGCATGCGGGATTCGAACCCCACTTCCCTTGCTTCACAAGTGACGCCAACACCATTCCACTACAAGCTCCCTTGTGTAAGCAAACACATTTAATTAACCTTAAGTCCTGCTTCCACTAGCTCTCCCCACTTAAGGGCTCAGAAACCAAAAATTCCACCAGGGCTTAGGCTCGAACCCAAACCTCCCCAGGACCCCAAACACACACAAATAACAAGCTAAGTGAGCTAAATGCATGCAACAGTGCAGAAAAAATTCCAAACCCCAAATTTAGGATGTTACAAAAGGTGTACATGTAATGACCCGAAAGTCGTAAATATTTTTATTAAATATTTATGGAGTTATGTTGTAGGTGAATTGAATTTTTATTAGATAATTTTGTTGATTTATTGCTCAATTTAAATACAGGGACTAAATCACGTAAGTGGTAAAAGTGTGATTGTTATTAAATTAAAAGCTAAATTATAACTAAGGGATTTATCTAATAAATAAATCATTATATAAATGGTTACTATAGTGGCCGATTTTGATTTACATATGTGTTTAATATATATTTTAAAATTTTAAGTTTATAGGAATATAATAAATAGATAATAAGAAAAATTCTTCTTTTCCTTAACTGTGAGAAGGGAAATCGATGGTGAAAGGAAAGGGGAAAACTTTATGTTTTCTTCTATATTATATATATATTATCTTTACTTTTACTTTTCTTTTCTTTTGCTGGTTCGAATGGATGAAATAAAAAGGGAGGTTGGTTGCATGGAGGGAGAGGCCATGGATTTGGCATATTAAATAGTTGTTTCTTCATATTAAGAAGCATGGGAGGTGGGAGACGGTTAAAGTGGTAAAGGCAATGAGAAATTTTGTGCTCATAAAAACAATTTGGGGAAGAATTCGATAAGTATTCCTTGAAATTTACACACACTTACTCGTTTAGTTAATTGTCAAGTCAAATTAAACTAGTTGGTGACTTCAATTAAGTCGTCTAAATTTTATTATTAAACTGTCAATTAGCTGCTATTGATTTTCAGTTAGGAGTAAATAAATCATGTTGGAAATTTGAAGAAATGGTTGTAAATAAAAAAAAAATGGCTGTTGTTGGTTATGGTGTGAGTTTAAGTTATTTCTTGAATGATTAATTGTACTCTAATGCTGGTATGTGTGATGAAAATTGAAGGAAAAGTCTTGATGATTGTTAGTTTTTGAGTGAACTATCGAGCCATGCAAACTCCATGCAAGTTGTCCGAATATGACTTTTTGAAATGAAATTAAGGTAACCTGCTGCTGGAATTGATTAAATATTAATGTCCTAAGCTAAAATTAGAAGATGGCATAGTTATAATTAAGATGTCCGACTGCTTGGTCGTGATTAAAATGTAAGTATTTATGCTGTAAGTATTTATGTTGTCTTAAACCATTATCTGAAGTGGATTAATTGTTGTAATTTTAAACGATCTTAATAATGAAACTGTGGTATCTTAAAATGACAAATTGACAGAAGTTATAGCTGTGATTTATAGTGCTTAAAATGTATAACTTTGGGATTTATATTGATGATGTGCCGTTAATGAGTAAATTGCATTTTATTTGCCGAATGACATGTTATTTTAGAAGTACAAATTGAGTGTTGCTAATGGCGAGTTTTCTTTAAACTTGTTTTGTTATTTTCATGCTTAAAAAATTTATATTAATTTAGCATTGATGTTTCAGTTTCGACTTAATGGCTGAAAATGTTCTTTAAAATTTCAAGGCTACTTACTGTCTAGCATTAGCTAGATTCATTTATTGTAAGTTTAAATGCTGGTCAGAAATAGTGTAAAAATTACTGGTATCCAATTTTTTGCCCCTATTATGCTGTCCAAAATTTGAACAAATTAATGGTTCTATTTTCATGCCGATTGAGGGCTGTAAAGACAGTCCCATTTGTTGCATTATGCTGTTGAGCTTTGGGACCAATTAATTGAGTATTACTGGATTAAAAAGCATGAATTTTTGCAGTGATGAGCTAATAAATTTTAATGCTTTTGAATGTGTTCTTGCGGGATACAAATGCCCTGTATGTTGCTGTCTTGTGCTATCCAAAATAGGACAAATTGAATGTGCTTGTGAGTGAGTTTTTCAAAGGAAACTTTGTAAATTCTCTTGTTTAAATTTTGATGTTTGCATGCAGGTAAGTTATGGTTGTAAGGGGTAATAAATCGAGTTTAGTAGCTAAAATATTATGTTATTCTTACTAAGTTCGGTTGTTAGTAGTGAAGTAAAAATTTGACAATTAAATGCTTAAATGACTGCTAGAAACTGAAGCTTGAAAACTCATTGTTCCAACATGTAAATATTGATCTGAATGTGCTGTAATATGTGGAGCAATTGGTCTGCTGCATGTATGAAATAAAAGAAAACAATAATTGTTAAATATTAGTTTTTCTTACTGATCGAAAGGGTTAAATTCGTTGTTAAAGGGGATGTAAATTGGTGTTAATTAAGCTATTCAAATGGGGCTAATAAAACAGTTTGAATGTGATGTTATTAAGCTGATTTAATGTTTTGTAATGTTGAAGATTCGTTGATGTCCGAAGCATAAGTTAAAGCTGTACAAAACTAAATACTTGTAACCCGAACTGAATGCCAGAAATTCAGTATATTTATTCTTTTTGTTTTAAATGTTACTAGTTGTTAAATGAAGGAAAATATTGGTTGTCATCATTTTAACTTGGCCACTGCCCTTAAGGGATATTTGCGGTCCGAATGATGGAAATTTTAGCATATAATTTCCTACCTAAATTAATTGTTAGCGAGCTTGAAATTTATATGTTCTTGAATGTGTTATATTCACTGTCCAATATGCTGTTATTTGTACTAATATATTGAGTTAACTAAGTTGTCCAATTTGATGTTATATGTAGTGTTAATGTTTGAACATGATAATGTTGTTCAATGTGTATTTTTATGTTGCTCGGAATTGGTTTACTGTTACGGGTGGAGATGCTTGGTAGAATTATTATGAATAATGTTAGGAAGAATTAAATGTAAAAGAAGTTGAGTTGAATATGAAATTAGTAAGTTTGTGATTATGTGAATGTAAGCAATTATTCAATGTTTAATTGAATTTTGGAGTTTACAGGTCAAGAATTTGAAGCTGAATATGTGACAACCAGTCGGTATGACTACAAATGCGATATGAAATGTAACACCCCTCACCCGTTTTTAACGCCGGAATAGGGTTACAGAGCAATACCGAACTTATTTAGCAAATAACCATACATTTCACATACATTTTTGAATTTCAAATAAACATCATTCAAAATGATTCACATTGTCCCTAATACGAGCCTACGAGGCCCAAAACATGCATTCGGGGTGGTTCGGGACTAAACCACTAACTTATAAAATTTCTGGAAAACTTAGAAAATTTTACAAAATACAGGGGACACACGCCCGTGTGGCCCAGCCGTGTGTCTCACACATCCAAAGACACGCCCGTGTCACAGGCCTTGTGGACATTCGAAATGGGATCACATTGCCGTGTCCCAGCCCGTGTCCGACTCCGTGTAACTCTCTGACTTGGGTCACACAGCCAACCACACGCCCCTCTGACCAGCTCGTGTGCCCTTTTGAAATGGCGTCACACGGCCGTGTGCCAGGTCATGCCAATCCTGTAGGGCATACTGACTTATGCCACACGGCCAAGTCACACGCCCGTGTGCTGGACAAAAATAGGCTATTTACCAAGTCATCTTGCCACCCAAATTTGCATACACCTACAACAAACCCAAATGACACATATTCACATCTTCAAATGGCATTCAAACTCTTCTAAACTAAGTATATTTCATGCTATTTGAATACCAACAATACAAGTCACATAAATACCACAATATGCCATTCAATTTCATGCTAATTTCACATTCTCAAATCATCTAAATGGTCATTTTCAATTATGCTCTAATTGGCCTAAATTCACAAACATACCAAATTCAAATCTCAACCATTTAGTATCCCTAACTTCCAATTATCAATAAGCACCACATATCCCTCATCAAACACATAACCAAAGCCATATGCATATATATATACATTCATCACCAACATACCAAAATAAGCCAACTCTTATAGCTATATACAAACCAAACACTTAACATTTACAAGCCAATTCAAATGGCCAAAATTTATTACTAACATATACCAAAATGATCAAAGCTCCTATACATGCCATATATCCAAAAATCATAGATTCAAAAATACTAAAGTGAAAGCTTGATAGTGTGATGAGATCTCCGATGATTCCCAAATCCGAGCTAGCTTTGATATTCACTATAAAACACGGAAAAATAAACAATGTAAGCTATAAAGCTTAGTAAGCTCGTATGCTAAATTTGTAAAACTTACCAACCAACAATTCAATAACATAAACATCATATAATGTAATATCCCGGGTTAGGGGCTATTTTGTTGTTGCATGTTTTTGCATGTGTTTAGTGTCTTTGTGTTGCTATTTTGGTGTTTTTAGGGCTTAATTGTGGGTTAGGAGTGTGCACGGGTAGGTAGGAAAATTTTGGTTTTTGGGTGCTAGGTGAAGGAGCTGAGGAAGTGGGGTTTAAGAAAATAATTTGTTGTTTTGTTGCACAAGTAAGGAGCTAGCTTAGTGGCAAAGCATGCGCTACATGGGGAGCTTGGTGTGGCGTCATCTACATGAGGTGGAGGTCTAGTGTTCGTCTTTGCAGAGTTCCCATTTTGGCTTCTTTTTGGGACGGCATGGAGGAAGAGGTTGAGAGCAATTTGAATTCCTCCTTGGACTTGGTCAAGTGGTGACTTGGATGGTGGAGAGCAAAAGTGGAGTGTGACTTGGTAAACACATTTGAAATGTGTGGATGTGAGTGCATGGAGGATATGGTCGAATTTGAGGGAGTGGGGAGTGGGAAGTGACGGCTTGGTGTGGGAGAGGGAAGGCCGAATGTACCTTTGCATTTTGGTACATTTTCGGTTTTCTTTTTTGTAAGCAAAAGTGTTCATTTTGGTTTTGTTAGCGAGAAATTTTACCAAGGTTTTCTCTCAATTTTCTTCATTTGTTAAAACCGAAATTCCAAGTGAGTTCTCCATCATTTCCTTCACAAACCGAAAGTCCGGGCAACTTTGCTGATTTTGTGCTTTGTTTTTCTCAATTATTTTTGGTAGCCATATGCTCTCTCTCTCCCTTTTCTTTTCATGTAGGTAAGCGAAACTAGTTTCTTCCTTACTCAAATTCTCTTTTTTCTTCTTTAAGCCGTAATAGCTTGAATTACTCATTTGTTCCCCTCATTTCTTTGTGTGTGAAACCACAACCACTTGCATCTCAAACCTTTGCTTTCTTTTCTTATTCATTATTGCCGAAACTTCATCCTCATTTCCTATTTTCTTTTCCTTCCTTCTCCATTTTAAAACCGAATATAAATGTGTGTTAAACACTTAGGCCGAATCTCTCCTCTCCTAGTAGTCTCCTTGGCCGAATCTTTTGTGGCTCTCTCCTATTGTAGTCTTGGCCGGATATCGGTAAGTGTTGGGGTCTTGCTTGATCGTTTGGGATTGGTAAGTGTTGGACCGAATGGCCATTTCCCTTCTTCTTTTGCTTTGCCGATGTTGGTTAATTAAGAGCCGAATGTGGCCTTGAGGTGGAGTGTTAATCTTTAGTTTTGGAACCGATTTCATTATAGGTCAATTGGATTTTGGATACAATCAAGTGGAGCCTTCGTCCTTTGGTTAACCGTTCGGGGTAAGTATTGGTAAGGGCCAGTTCTATTAGTTGATTCTTTTATCTTGTTAAGCCAAGTTAATTAGGGATTAATGGTTCTTCTTATTAGGTGGTGGCCGATTATCAAAAGAACCCTTTGTTGGTTCGAGGTTTGGTTGAAACCAAATCATCTTCAAGGTAAGGGATGGATATTGACCCCCTTTGGTTAATTGATGATGGCCGAATGTTATAGATGCCTAACCCCTATGTGTTGGCCTAGTGTAGGAGCTAGTAATCGGGGACTTAGATCGTTTCGTTGGGTTTCGAACTCAGTATTTACTGTGTGTGTAACTAACACACCCATACTTAGTGATATTATTATTAAAGCGGTTTGCCTATTAAAAATCATGGCGGTTTGATGGATTGATACGATACCCTTTTGGGTATGATCTTGGACTCGGGTAAGTCAAGTATTGTTATTAGATTATCGATGATCTATATGGTATCATGACTATGTATGTATGTGATAGGGGCATGAGTCAAACATATTAGCATGATATGCATAATTTGTATGATATGCATGATTACATGAGTTGGTTTGTTGATGGGTGATATGAGTGGAGGGGCGGTGATGATTTGTCTTTGACGAGCACCGGTGTTTTGGTAACACACTTTGTGACTTTGGGGTCACAGTGCTTTGGTAGCACATTTGTGTCTTTGGGACACCAGAGGTTGGGCACCTCATTGCGACTTGTCCCCTGTGGTTAACACCACCGTGGGTTGGCCCCACTTTGAGATATGGGATCGTCTGCGCTAGTGATTGGGTATCACACGATGGGTTGGCCCCATCATCCGATTATTGTGACTACGGTCACAGTGCTTTGGTAGCACATTTGTGTCTTTGGGACACCGGAGGTTGGGCACCTCATTGCGACTTGTCCCCGTGGTTAACACCACCGTGGGTTGGCCCCACATGAGATATGGGATAAATGCTAGTGATTGGGTATCACACGATGGGTTGGCCCCATCATTGGATTTGTGACTTCGGTCACGGTGCTTAGGTAGCACATTGTGTCTTTGGGACACCGGTGTTTTGGTAACACATTGTGACTATACGTCACGGTGGTTTGGCACCACGGTGGTTTGGTACCACACGGGGTAGAAAAGCGATACGGATGGTTAGGATCGGGTTGCATTAATCATGTTGCTATGTATGATGTGTGTTAGCATGTTGTTTCATCAGAGCGGGATTTATGCCTTTGAGTCATTCGACTCACCCTCTCCTCCGACATTTGGGTGACCCGTAGACGCGCGGACATGGAGCCGGGGTGGACTCTGGGTGCACATGCCATGCTTTAATAAAAGTCTTGCTCGGACTATTCACTTTGGGTACTTTAGCTTATTTATTTTTATTTGAGATTTAATTTGGATTTGTAAAAGGCCTTTTAAATTATGTTTTATGATGGTTATGTTTTAATTAGATTCTCAACCCGCTTAACAAATAACTTGGTATGAAATTTTACTAAAAATTTGGTAAGATAATGTTTTCAAAACTATAACATAATGTGTTTTAAAACATACCATCGGGTATCTCACTATGTTTTGCTATAAAGTAAACTCAAGTGATTTTCAAACCAAACTCGATATTCGACTAAGTCGAGAAAGGTTTCAAAATAGCACTAAGAAACTATTGGAAATGCTAAATGAAATCAACTCGTTTTTAACTATATACTTGGATAAGTTTCCAAAATCTAATCAAACAGCCTACTCAAATTTTCCTCAAGTTCACTATGTTTCACTTCGCTTTTAAACGAAAAATCTTATCTCTAAAAACGTTTCCCCGTAGCATATGCATTCGGACGTGGTGTCTGTCCGGGTTTGGGGTGTTACAATTGTGGTATCGAGCTAAGTTCAAAGGCTCATTTGTGGGCCCGAGGCCCAAAATGTTTTCAAAAGATTGTTTTGTTAGTCTTTATTCTTAAAGTATGGTTTGAAAGGCATGGCACCGAGTCTCCGGCACTGATTCGCGGGTAAGTACCCGCACTATTGCTTGTGAATTGATTGGATGTGATATGATTTGATGAATAGCAATAGTATACTACTTTAGAGATTGAAATCGATAGGATTCTCGTGAACTCGCGAGAATAATCCTCTTAAAATATTCATAAGACTTGCTTTTAAACAAGTGGAATAAATCATCGATGCATAAAAATTCTTAATCGAGATACGTAGAAAGAATAGTCATGAGCGCTAGAGGTGGACGTGGTCGTGGACGCAGGTCGTGGTAGGATGACGATTCGAGCCCGTAGGATGCAGTCGGTCGGTTCGAGAAAATGAGATACCGTTCCGCCGCCAGCTGGAGGTGGTGAGTTCCAAGATCGACCGGGACGACGCAGTGTCACAAGCGATGCTGCGAGTGTTAGAAAGGGTAGCAGGAGTTGGTGGTGGCGCGGGAGTTAGGAAATCTGTTCCTGAGCGACTTCGGGCAAATGGGGCCGAATTCTTCCGAGGTGTTTCTGGTGTTGCTCCCAGCACTGCTGAATATTGGCTGGAGGCAACTGAGCGGACCATGGATTTAGACTCTGAGATATCTTCTAGGCAGATGACTGTGATTAGCCCTCTAGGTTACTCTGTAGTAGTAGATAAACTGTTTAGAGAGGTACCCTTAGAACTCCAAGGGGGTAGTGTTTCTTCTGCGATGGAATGGAGCGCTGTTGGGGGAGTTCGATCGATTCTTGGGATGGATTGGTTGGTCAAGTATCAAAGCGAGGTTGGATTGCGCGACCAAGCGCATGGTTCTTAAGACGGTTGAGGGTGATGAGGTGGCTATGATAGGTAGTAGGAGGGATTACTTATCAAATGTGGTATCCGCTCAAGGCGAGAAGATGGTCGAAGAAAGGCGTGAAGCGTATGTAGTTCATGTGCATGCGTTGGAGGCTAAGAGTTGCTGTGGAGAAGGTTCGCACCGTTAAGGAGTTTCTTGATGTTTTCCGAGGAGCTTCTGGGTTTGCCGCCG
The DNA here is from genome assembly GCA_025698515.1 of Gossypium sturtianum. Lineage (NCBI taxonomy): Eukaryota > Viridiplantae > Streptophyta > Magnoliopsida > Malvales > Malvaceae > Gossypium > Gossypium sturtianum. The sequence goes on along the minus strand of CM046947.1, from coordinate 72,482,000 downwards.
GATCGCGAGGTGGAGTTCGGAATAGATCTATTACCCGGAGGCTGCGCGCGGTGTCTATTGCTCTGTATAGGATGGCGCCAAAGGAATTGGTGGAGCTTAAGGCTCGAGATCCAGGAGTTATTGGATCGAGGTTTCATCGAGCCAAGTGTTTCGCCATGGGGCGCCGGTACTCTTTGTCAAGAAGAAAGATGGCACGATGCGGATGTGTATAGACTACCGCCGATTGAACAAGTCGGCGATTAAAAACAAGTATCCGTTGCCACGGATAGATGACTTGTTTGATCATTGAAGGGTGCTTTGCGGTATTTTGAAGATCGACTTGAGATCAGGTATCACCGATTAAAGGTTAAGGAGGGTGATATCCATAAAACAAATGCGGACTCGGTATGGGCACTACGAATTTACGTAATACCGTTCGGGTTGACTAATGCACCGGCGTTTATGGATATGATGAATAGGGTGTTTCAAAGAAGATCTGGATCGGTTTCGTCGTGGTTTTCATAGACGACATCTTGGTGTACTCAAGGCGAGAGGAAGAGCATGATAAGCATTTGCGAGTGGTGTTGCAGATTTTGAGGAAAAGCAACTCTATGCTAAGTTCGGTAAGTGCGAGTTCGGCTTAGAGAAGTGACTTTCTTGGGTCATGTAGTGTGTGGTGAGGGATTCGAGTAGATCCTCGTAAGATTGAGGCGATTTTGGATTGGAAGCCGCCTAAGTCGGTGGTGAGATTGAGTTTTCAGGTTTGGCGGATACTACCGAAGGTTTGTTGAGGGTTTTTCGTTGATAGCGGCGCCGATGACCAAGTTCTTTGAGGAAAGAAGTTTCGTTTGTATGGACTCGAGAAGCGATGGGAAAGCCGATAAGTTAAAGAAGATTTTGACCGAGGCTCGGTTTTAATTCAACCCGAGAGGTTTGGTAAGAATTCACAGTCTATTGCGATGCATCACATACGGGCTTGGGTTGTGTCTTTGATGCAAGAAGGTAAGGTTGTGGCTTACGCTTCTCGGCAAGTGAGGCCACATGAGGTCAACTATCCGACGACGATTTGGAGCTAGCTACCGTGGTCTTCGCCTTAAAGATTTGGAGGCACTACTTATACGGGAGAGATTGATAGTCTTCACAGATCATAAGAGTCAAGTATCTACACGACTCGGAAGGATTTGAATTTGAGGCAGCGTATGAGATGGGTTGAGTTCTTTGAAAGATTATGGTGTTCGATTGAGTATCATCCGGGCAAGGCTAACGTGGTGGCGGACGCGTTGAGCCGTAAGGTCGTTTCGGACTTAAGAGCATTGTTTGCCCATTTGAGTTTGTATGACGACGGGAGTATTCTGGCAGAGTTGCAGGTTAAGCCTACTTGGGTTGAGCGGATCGAGAGAAAGCGATTAGAGGATGTGATTCTAAGTGCGCGAAGGTTGCAAGTGCGAGAATGGTGGTGTGGATGGTTTACACTGTCTAGTGACGAGGTTACGTGTTTTCAGTGGTAAGGCTTGTATGCCTAAAGATGTTGAGTGAGGCGGAAGATTCTTCAGACGCACATAGCATTCCTCATGCTATGCATCCCGGAGGTAGCAAGATGTATAGGGATCTTAGAGAGCGGTTTTGGTGCTTTGGCTTGAAGAAGGAGGTGACAGAGTTTGTTGGGAAGTGTCGACTTGTCGCCAGTCAAGGTGAACATCGATTGCCGTCGGGGTTGCTTGACTGTGAAGATTCCTCGATGGAAGTGGGAAAGGATAACCATGGATTTCGTCGGTGGGTTACCGCTTACGCCAAGCAAGAAGGATTCGGATTTGGGTAGTGGTGGATCGACCGACTAAATCACTCACTTTATTCCGGTGAGGGTTGACTACTCACTTGAAGCTAGCAAAGATATATGTGTCGAGATAGTGAGGTTGCACGGCGTGCGATTTCGATCATCTCGGATAGGGATCCTAGATTCACGTCAAGGTTCGGAAAGCACCGCATCGAGGCTCGGGTACTCGTTTGGATTTCAAGACGGCTTTTCACCCATGATCGACGGTCAATCGAAAGGGTCATTCGGTCTTAGAGGATATCTTTGAGAGGTTGTATCTTGGATTTGAGAGGTAGTTGGGAGGAGTTTTGCCATTAGTTGAGTTTGCCTACAACAACGATTACCAAGCGAGCATTAAGATGGCACCGTATGAGGCGTTGTATGGTAGGAAATGTCGCTCACCTACGTGTTGGGCGGAGTTGGGTGAACGTCGGTTGTTGGGACCCGAGTTGGTTCTTTGAGACCGAAGACAAGGTTAAGTTGATTCAGTCTAGATTGAAGGAAGCCGGACCGGCAGAAGTCTTATGCCGATCTTAAGCGAAGAGATATAGAGTTATTTGTGGGGATCGAGTGTTCTGAAGGTCTCGCCTTAGAAAAAGGTGTTGAGGTTCGGGAAGAAAGGCAAGCTAAGTCCGAGGTTTATTGGACCGTATAAGGTAATGCGAGACGAGTTGGACGATGGCGTATCAGCTTGAGTTGCCAGCAGAGCTTAGTCAGATTCACGACGTATTCCACGTTTCGATGCTTCGACGTTATCGCTCAGATCCGTCGCATGTGGTAGCAGTGGAAGAGATCGAGGTAAATCCAGATTTGACCATGGAGGAGGAACCTGTGCAGATTCTTGATCGAGATGTGAAGGTTCTGCGTAAGAAGTCTGTGCCTTTGGTTAAGGTTCTTTGGCGGAATCATGGCGTAGAAGAAGCTACGTGGGAACCCGAGGATATGATGAGACAGCAATACCCGCAACTCTTTTGATCAGGTAATTTCGAGGTCGAAATTATTTTTAAAGGGGTAGAAGCGTAATATCCCGTGTTAGGGGCTATTTTGTTGTTGCATGTTTTTGCATGTGTTTAGTGTCTTTGTGTTGCTATTTCGGTGTTTTAGGGGCTTAATTGTGGGTTAGGAGTGTGCTGGGTAGGTAGGAAAATTTTGGTTTTTGGGTGCTAGGTGAAGGGGCTGAGGAAGTTGGGGTTTAAGAAAATAATTTGTTGTTTTGTTGCACAAGTAAGGAGCTAGCTTAGTGGCAAAGCATGCGCTACATGGGGAGCTTGGTGTGGCGTCATCTACATGAGGTGGAGGTCTAGTGTTCGAGTGCAGAGTTCCCATTTTGGCTTCTTTTTGGGACGGCATGGAGGAAGAGGTTGAGAGCAATTTGAATTCCTCTTGGACTTGGTCAAGTGGTGACTTGGATGGTGGAGAGCAAAAGTGGAGTGTGACTTGGTAAACACATTTGAAATGTGTGGATGTGAGTGCATGGAGGATATGGCGAATTTGAGGGAGTGGGGAGTGGGAAGTGACGGCTTGGTGTGGAGAGGGGAAGGCCGAATGTACCTTTGCATTTTGGTACATTTTCGGTTTTTTTTTTTTTGTAAGCAAAAGTGTTCATTTTGGTTTTGTTAGTGAGAAATTTTACCAAGGTTTTCTCTCAATTTTCTTCATTTGTTAAAACCGAAATTCCAAGTGAGTTCTCCATCATTTCCTTCACAAACCGAAAGTCCAGCAACTTTCTTTGATTTTGTGCTTTGTTTTTCTCAATTATTTTTGGTAGCCATATGCTCTCTCTCCCTTTTCTTTTCATGTAGGTAAGCCGAAACTAGTTTCTTCCTTACTCAAATTCTCTTTTTCTTCTTTAAGCCGTAATAGCCGAATTACTCATTTGTTCCCCTCATTTCTTTGTGCCGAAACCACAACCACTTGCATCTCAAACCTTTGCTTTCTTTTCTTATTCATTATTGCCGAAACTTCATCCTCATTTCCTATTTTCTTTTCCTTCCTTCTCCATTTTAAAACCGAATATAAATGTGTGTTAAACACTTAGGCCGAATCTCTCCTCTCCTAGTAGTCTCCCTTGGCCGAATCTTTTGTGGCTCTCTCCTATTGTAGTCTTGGCCGGATATCAGTAAGTGTTGGGGTCTTGCTTCGATCGTTTGGGATTGGTAAGTGTTGGACCGAATGGCCATTTCCCTTCTTCTTTTGCTTTGCCGATGTTGGTTAATTAAGAGCCGAATGTGGCCTTGAGGTGGAGTGTTAATCTTTAGTTTTGGAACCGATTTCATTATAGGTCAATTGGATTTTGGATACAATCAAGTGGAGCCTTCGTCCTTTGGTTAACCGTTCGGGGTAAGTATTGGTAAGGGCCAGTTCTATTAGTTGATTCTTTTATCTTGTTAAGCCAAGTTAATTAGGGATTAATGGTTCTTCTTATTAGGTGGTGGCCGATTATCAAAAGAACCACTTTGTTGGTTCGAGGTTTGGTGGAAACCAAATCATCTTCAAGGTAAGGGATGGATATTGACCCCTTTGGTTAATTGATGATGGCCGAATGTTATAGATGCCTAACCCTATGTGTTGGCCTAGTGTAGGAGCTAGTAATCGGGGACTTAGATCGTTTCGTTGGGTTTTACGAACTCGTATTTACTGTGTGTGTAACTAACACACCCATACTTAGTGATATTATTATTAAAACGGTTTGCCTATTAAAAATCATGGCGTTTGATGGATTGATACGATACCCTTTTGGGTATGATCTTGGACTCGGGTAAGTCAAGTATTGTTATTAGATTCTCGATGATCTATATGGTATCATGACTATGTATGTATGTGATAGGGGCATGAGTCAAACATATTAGCATGATATGCATAATTTGTATGATATGCATGATTACATGAGTTGGTTTGTTGATGGGTGATATGAGTGGAGGGGCGGTGATGATTTGTCTTGTGAGCACCAGTGTTTTGGTAACACACTTTGTGACTTTGGGGTCACCGGTGCTTTGGTAGCACATTTGTGTCTTTGGGACACCAGAGGTTGGGCACCTCATTGCGACTTGTCCCGTGGTTAACACCACCGTGGGTTGGCCCCACTTTGAGATATGGGATCGTCGCTAGTGATTGGGTATCACACGATGGGTTGGCCCCATCATCCAGATTATTGTGACTACGGTCACCGGTGCTTTGGTAGCACATTTGTGTCTTTGGGACACCAGAGGTTGGGCACCTCATTGCGACTTGTCCCCGTGGTTAACACCACCGTGGGTTGGCCCCACATGAGATATGGGATCGATCACGCTAGTGATTGGGTATCACACGATGGGTTGGCCCCATCATTGGATTTGTGACTTGGTCACGGTGCTTGGGTAGCACATTGTGTCTTTGGGACACCGAGTGTTTTGGTAACACATTGTGACTATACGTCACCGGTGGTTTGGCACCACCAAAGTGGTTTGGTACCACACGGGTAGAAAAGGCGATACGGATGGTTAGGATCGGGTTGCATTAATCATGTTGCTATGTATGATGTGTGTTAGCATGTTGTTTCATCGGAGAGCGGGATTTATGCCTTCGAGTCATTCGACTCACCCTCTCCTCTCGACATTTCGGGTGACCGTGAGACGCGGACATGGGTAAGGGGTGGACTCGGGGTGCACATGCCATGCTTTAATAAAAGTCTTGCTCGGACTATTCACTTTGGGTACTTTAGCTTATTTATTTTTATTTGAGATTTAATTTGGATTTGTAAAAGGCCTTTTAAATTATGTTTTATGATGGTTATGTTTTAATTAGATTCTCAACTTTGCTTAACAAATAACTTGGTATGAAATTTTACTAAAAATTTGGTAAGATAATGTTTTCAAAACTATAACGTAATGTGTTTTAAAACATACCATCGGGTATCTCACTATGTTTTGCTATAAAGTAAACTCAAATGATTTTCAAACCAAACTCGATATTCGACTAAGTCAGAAAGGTTTCAAAATAGCACTAAGAAACTATTGGAAATGCTAAATGAAATCAACTCGTTTTTAACTATATACTTCGGATAAGTTTCCAAAATCTAATCAAACAGGCCTACTCAAATTTTCCTCAAGTTCACTATGTTTCGCCCGCTTTTAAACGAAAAATCTTATCTCTCAAAACGCGTTTTCCCGTAGCATACCGCGATTCGGACGTGGTGTCCCTGTCCGGGTTTGGGGTGTTACAATTGTGGTATCGAGCTAAGTTCAAAGGCTCATTGTGGGCCCGAGGCCCAAAATGTTTTCAAAAGATTGTTTTGTTAGTCTTTATTCTTAAAGTATGGTTTGAAAGGCATGGCACCGAGTCTCCGGCACCAGTTCGCCCAGGTAAGTACCCCGCACTATTGCTTGTGAATTGATTGGATGTGATATGATTTGATGAATAGCAATAGTATACTACTTTAGAGATTGGCGATAGGATTCTCGTGAACTCGCGAGAACAATCCTCTTAAAATATTCATAAGACTTGCTTTTAAACAAGTGGAATAAATATCGATGCATAAAAATTCTTAATCGATACGTAGAAAGAATAGTCATGAGCGCTAGAGGTGGGCGTGGTCGTGGGCGAGGTCGTGGTAGGATGACAGTTTACGAGCCCGTAGGATCTGCCGGGGTTCGAAAATGAGATACCGGCTCGCGCCGCCGGTGGAGGTGGTGAATTCCAAGATCGATGGGGACGACGCAGTGGTCGAGCAGCGATGCGCGAGTGTTAGAAAGGGTAGCGAGGAGTTGGTGGTGGCGCGGGAGTTAGGAAATTGTTCGAGCGACTTCGGGCAAATGGGGCCGAATTCTTCCGAGGTGTTTCGGTGTTGCTCCCAAAGATCGCTTTGAATATTGGGTGGAGGCAACCGAGCGGACCATGGATTTAGACTCGAGATATCTTCTAGGCGGATATGACCGTGATTAGCCCTCTAGGTTACTCTGTAGTAGTAGATAAAGCTGTTTAGAGAGGTACCCTTAGAACTCCAAGGGTAGTGTTTTTTCAGCGATCCGATGGAACTGCCGTTTGGGGAGTTCGATCCGATTCTTGGGATGGATTGGTTGGTCAAGTATCAAAGCGAGGTTGGATTGCGCGCCAAGCGCATGGTTCTTAAGACGGTTGAGGGTGATGAGGTGGCTATGATAGGTAGTACGAGGGATTACTTATCAAATGTGGTATCCGCTCAAGGCGCAGAAGATGGTCGAGGAAAGGTCGTGAAGCGTATGTAGTTCATGTGCATGCGTTGGAGGCTAAGGAGTCCTTTGTGGAGAAGGTTCAATGCCGTTAAGGAGTTTGCTTGATGTTTTTCCGAGGAGCTTCCGGGTTTGCCGCGAGATCGCGAGGTGGAGTTCGGAATAGATCTATTACCGGAATCGCGCGCGGTGTCTATTGCTCAGTATAGGATGGCGCCAAAGGAATTGGTGGAGCTTAAGGCTCGAGATCCAGGAGTTATTGGATCGAGGTTTCATCGAGCCAAGTGTTTCGCCATGGGGCGCGCGGTATTTTTTGTCAAGAAGAAAGATGGCACGATGCGGATGTGTATAGACTACCTTGATTGAACAAGCCGACGATTAAAAACAAGTATCCGTTGCCACGGATAGATGACTTGTTTGATCATTTGAAGGGTGCTTTGCGGTATTTTCGAAGATCGACTTGAGATCCAGGTATCACCGATTAAAGGTTAAGGAGGCCGATATCCATAAAAGCAGCGTTTTGGACTCGGTATGGGCACTACGAATTTACGTAATACCGTCGGGTTGACTAATGCACCGGCGTTTATGGATATGATGAATAGGTGTTTCAAAGAAGATTCTGGATCAGTTAAATCGTCGTGGTTTTCATAGACGACATCTTGGTGTACTCAAGGCGACAGAGGAAGAGCATGATAAGCATTTGCGCAGTGGTGTTGCGATTTTGAGGAAAAGCAACTCTATGCTAAGTTCGATGAAGTGCGAGTTCGGCTTAGAGAAGTGACTTTCTTGGGTCATGTAGTGTGGCCGAGAGGATTCGAGTAGATCCTCGTAAGATTGAGGCGATTTTGGATTGGAAGCCGCCTAAGTCGTGGGTGAGATTCGAGTTTTTCTGGTTTGGCCGGATACTAGAAAGGTTTGTTGAGGGTTTTTCGTTGATAGCGGCAATGGATGACCAAGTTGCCGAGGAAAGAAGTTTCGTTTGTATGGACCGAGAAGCAGTAGGAAAGCGATAAGTTAAAGAAGATTTTGACCGAGGCTCGGTTTAATTCAACCCGAGGCCGGGTAAGGAATTCACAGTCTATTGCGATGCATCACATACGGGCTTGGGTTGTGTCTTTGATGCAAGAAGGTAAGGTTGTGGCTTACGCTTCTCGGCAGTGAGGCCACATGAGGTCAACTATCCGAGCGCGACGATTTGGAGCTAGCGGTGTGGTCTTCGCCTTAAAGATTTGGAGGCACTACTTATACGGGGAGAGATCGATAGTCTTCACGGATCATAAGAGTCTCAAGTATCTCGACTCGGAAGGATTTGAATTTGGCGCGCAGATGGGTTGAGTTCTTTGAAAGATTATGACCTATTCGATTGAGTATCATCGGGCAAGGCTAACGTGGTGGCGGGACGCGTTGAGCCGTAAGGTCGTTTCGGACTTAAGAGCATTGTTTGCCCATTTGAGTTTGTATGACGACGGGAGTATTCTGGCAGAGTTGCAGGTTAAGCCTACTTGGGTTGAGCAGATCAGAGAGAAACAGTTAGAGGATGTGATTCTAAGTGCGCGAAGGTTGCAAGTGCAGAATGGTGGTGTGGATGGTTACAGCCTGTCTAGTGACGAGGTTCTGTGTTTTCAGGGTAAGGCTTGTATGCCTAAAGATGTTGAGTGAGGCGAGAAGATTCTTCGGAGGCGCACATAGCGATCCTCATGCTATGCATCCCGGAGGTAGCAAGATGTATAGGGATCTTAGAGAGCGATTTTGGTGGCTTTGGCTTGAAGAAGGAGGTGACAGAGTTTGTTGGGAAGTGTCGACTTGTCACAGGTCAAAAGTGAACATCGATTGCCGTCGGGGTTGCTTGACTGTGAAGATTCCTCAGTGGAAGTGGGAAAGGATAACCATGGATTTCGTCAGTGGGTTACCGCTTACGCCAAGCAAGAAGGATTCAGTTTGGGTAGTGGTGGATCGACTGACTAAATCAGCTCACTTTATTCCGGTGAGGGTTGACTACTCACTTCAGAAGCTAGCGAAGATATATGTGTCAGAGATAGTGAGGTTGCACGGCGTGCCAGTTTCGATCATCTCGGATAGGGATCCTAGATTCACGTCAAGGTTCTGGAAAGCACTGCATCAGGCTCTGGGTACTCGTTTGGATTTCAGCACGGCTTTTCACCCGCATGATCGACGGTCAATCGAGAAAGGGTCATTCAGTCTTAGAGGATATCTTTGAGAGGTTGTATCTTGGATTTGAGAGGTAGTTGGGAGGAGTTTTGCCATTAGGTGAGTTTGCCTACAACAACGATTTACCAAGCGAGCATTAAGATGGCACCGTATGAGGCGTTGTATGGTAGGAAATGTCGCTCACCTACGTGTTGGACGGAGTTGGGTGAACGTCAGTTGTTGGGACCCGAGTTGGTTCTTTGAGACCGAAGACAAGGTTAAGTTGATTCAGTCTAGATTGAAGGAAGCTTGGACCGCGAGAAGTCTTATGCCGATCTTAAGCGAAGAGATATAGAGTTATTTGTGGGGATCGAGTGTTCTGAAGGTCGCCTTGGAAAAAGGTGTTGAGGTTCGGGAAGAAAGGCAAGCTAAGTCCGAGGTTTATTGGACCGTATAAGGTACTGAGACGAGTTGGACCAGTTGGCGTATCAGCTTGAGTTGCCAGCAGAGCTTAGTCGATTCACGACGTATTCCACGTTTCGATGCTTCGGCGTTATCGCCGATCCGTCGCATGTGGTAGTGATGGAAGAGATCGAGGTAAATCCGATTTGACCATGGAGGAGGAACTCCGTGCGATTCTTGATCGAGATGTGAAGGTTCTGCGTAAAAGTCTGTGCCTTTGGTTAAGGTTCTTTGGCGGAATCATGGCGTAGAAGAAGCTACGTGGGAACCCGAGGATATGATGAGACAGCAATACCCGCAACTCTTTTGATCAGGTAATTTCGAGGTCGAAATTATTTTTAAGGGGGGTAGAACTGTAATATCCGAGGTTAGGGGCTATTTTGTTGTTGCATGTTTTTGCATGTGTTTAGTGTCTTTGTGTTGCTATTTCGGTGTTTTAGGGGCTTAATTGTGGGTTAGGAGTGTGCACAGGTAGGTAGGAAAATTTTGGTTTTTGGGTGCTAGGTGAAGGGAGCCGAGGAAAGTGGGGTTTAAGAAAATAATTTGTTGTTTTGTTGCACAAGTAAGGAGCTAGCTTAGTGGCAAAGCATGCGCTACATGGGGAGCTTGGTGTGGCGTCATCTACATGAGGTGGAGGTCTAGTGTTCGAGCTGCAGAGTTCCCATTTTGGCTTCTTTTGGGACGGCATGGAGGAAGAGGTTGAGAGCAATTTGAATTCCTCCTTGGACTTGGTCAAGTGGTGACTTGGATGGTGGAGAGCAAAAAGTGGAGTGTGACTTGGTAAACACATTTGAAATGTGTGGATGTGAGTGCATGGAGGATATGGCGAATTTGAGGGAGTGGGGAGTGGGGAAGTGACGGCTTGGTGTGGGAGAGGGGAAGGCCGAATGTACCTTTGCATTTTGGTACATTTTCGGTTTTCTTTTTTTGTAAGCAAAAGTGTTCATTTTGGTTTTGTTAGCCGAAATTTTACCAAGGTTTTCTCTCAATTTTCTTCATTTGTTAAAACCGAAATTCCAAGTGAGTTCTCCATCATTTCCTTCACAAACCGAAAGTCCAGCAACTTTTTGATTTTGTGCTTTGTTTTTTCTCAATTATTTTTGGTAGCCATATGCTCTCTCTCTCCCTTTTCTTTTCATGTAGGTAAGCCGAAACTAGTTTCTTCCTTACTCAAATTCTCTTTTTCTTCTTTAAGCCGTAATAGCCGAATTACTCATTTGTTCCCCTCATTTCTTTGTGCCGAAACCACAACCACTTGCATCTCAAACCTTTGCTTTCTTTTCTTATTCATTATTGCCGAAACTTCATCCTCATTTCCTATTTTCTTTTCCTTCCTTCTCCATTTTAAAACCGAATATAAATGTGTGTTAAACACTTAGGCCGAATCTCTCCTCTCCTAGTAGTCTCCCTTGGCCGAATCTTTTGTGGCTCTCTCCTATTGTAGTCTTGGCCGGATATCGAGTAAGTGTTGGGGTCTTGCTTGATCGTTTGGGATTGGTAAGTGTTGGACCGAATGGCCATTTCCCTTCTTCTTTTGCTTTGCCGATGTTGGTTAATTAAGAGCCGAATGTGGCCTTGAGGTGGAGTGTTAATCTTTAGTTTTGGAACCGATTTCATTATAGGTCAATTGGATTTTGGATACAATCAAGTGGAGCCTTCGTCCTTTGGTTAACCGTTCGGGGTAAGTATTGGTAAGGGCCAGTTCTATTAGTTGATTCTTTTATCTTGTTAAGCCAAGTTAATTAGGGATTAATGGTTCTTCTTATTAGGTGGTGGCCGATTATCAAAAGAACCACTGTTGGTTCGAGGTTTGGTTGGAAACCAAATCATCTTCAAGGTAAGGGATGGATATTGACCCCCTTTGGTTAATTGATGATGGCCGAATGTTATAGATGCCTAACCCCTATGTGTTGGCCTAGTGTAGGAGCTAGTAATCGGGGGACTTAGATCGTTTTCGTTGGGTTTCTGAACTCGTATTTACCAGGTGTGTAACTAACACACCCATACTTAGTGATATTATTATTAAAACGGTTTGCCTATTAAAAATCATGGCAGTTTGATGGATTGATACGATACCCTTTTGGGTATGATCTTGGACTCGGGTAAGTCAGTATTGTTATTAGATTACTGATGATCTATATGGTATCATGACTATGTATGTATGTGATAGGGGGCATGAGTCAAACATATTAGCATGATATGCATAATTTGTATGATATGCATGATTACATGAGTTGGTTTGTTGATGGGTGATATGAGTGGAGGGGGCAGTGATGATTTGTCTTGTGAGCACCGATGTTTTGGTAACACACTTTGTGACTTTGGGGTCACCGGTGCTTTGGTAGCACATTTGTGTCTTTGGGACACGGAGGTTGGGCACCTCATTGCGACTTGTCCACGTGGTTAACACCACCGTGGGTTGGCCCCACTTTGAGATATGGGATCGTCTCGCTAGTGATTGGGTATCACACGATGGGTTGGCCCCATCATCCGATTATTGTGACTACGGTCACCAAAGTGCTTTGGTAGCACATTTGTGTCTTTGGGACACCGGAGGTTGGGCACCTCATTGCGACTTGTCCCCGTGGTTAACACCACCGTGGGTTGGCCCCACATGAGATATGGGATCGTGCGCTAGTGATTGGGTATCACACGATGGGTTGGCCCCATCATTGGATTTGTGACTTCGGTCACCAGTGCTTGGGTAGCACATTGTGTCTTTGGGACACCAGTGTTTTGGTAACACATTGTGACTATACGTCACCAGTGGTTTGGCACCACCAGTGGTTTGGTACCACACGGGGTAGAAAAGGCGATACGGATGGTTAGGATCGGGTTGCATTAATCATGTTGCTATGTATGATGTGTGTTAGCATGTTGTTTCATCAGGAGCGGGATTTATGCTTTGAGTCATTCGACTCACCCTCTCCTCTGACATTTCAGGTGACCCGTAGACGCGGACATGGAGCCGGGGTGGACTCGGGGTGCACATGCCATGCTTTAATAAAAGTCTTGCTCAGACTATTCACTTTGGGTACTTTAGCTTATTTATTTTTATTTGAGATTTAATTTGGATTTGTAAAAGGCCTTTTAAATTATGTTTTATGATGGTTATGTTTTAATTAGATTCTCAACCTGCTTAACAAATAACTTGGTATGAAATTTTACTAAAAATTTGGTAAGATAATGTTTTCAAAACTATAACGCATAATGTGTTTTAAAACATACCATCGGGTATCTCACTATGTTTTGCTATAAAGTAAACTCAAGTGATTTTCAAACCAAACTCGATATTCGACTAAGTCAGAAAGGTTTCAAAATAGCACTAAGAAACTATTGGAAATGCTAAATGAAATCAACTCGTTTTTAACTATATACTTCGGATAAGTTTCCAAAATCTAATCAAACAGGCCTACTCAAATTTTCCTCAAGTTCACTATGTTTCGCCCCGCTTTTAAACGAAAAATCTTATCTCTCGAAAACGTTTTCCCCGTAGCATACCAGATTCGGACGTGGTGTCCTGTCCGGGTTTGGGGTGTTACATATAATGCAATTCAAATTTAAAGCATAACTTAACATATGTATTCAATCCAAAGATTAAACACAATTTCCATCAACTTCTTCGATTCGATGATTGTATAGTTCACGTACATACCTGTACTAGCTCGTATTGATCTCATACTCATCCATATCTTTGCTATACCTGTTGAACCATTCGGAATAATATCGGATACCCGGGAATCTCGCACCCTAAGTGCCACATACATAGCCGAAGCTATCTCAATCTCATATCACATATAATGCTCACTCTCGAGCTATCAACGGGTCTGCTCACACAAGTTGATGGTCATGACGTAGCTACACGGTGCTGCTCACACAAGCTAACGAGAATCCACAACACATGCCAGATAACTCAACCACCGGTAGGACGTACGGACCAACACCTAAATCACATGACCCCTAATGACATGTCATTTGTATCCTAATCTATTCCTAAGGTTCAACCGAGATTTCTCTTTGCCGAATCTTCATCGAACATTTCCGTACCATAATATTCAACAACAATTCAAATATAAAGCATTTAAAATACAATATATCAATGCTTATTAACATACAAACTTACCTCGAATGTAAAAACGATAAAGTAGATCGACTAATCCAACACCTTGTTTTTCCCCCGATCTAAAATCGAATTTCGCTTTTCTTGATCTATATAATATCAAATTTAGCTTATTTAATCATCAATCAATTCAATTTAGTCCAAAATACACATTATATAAACTTTACACTTTTACCTTAATATTTCAACATTTTTACAATTTAGTCCTTAACTCATAAAAATGAAAATTCATGAAATTCAACTTATACCCATGCTAGCCGAATTTCAATTAAGTCCCTAGCAGCCCATATTTTTCATTTATTTCACATTTTAACCACAAAATTTCAACATTTTTCAATTTAATCCCTAAATGACAAAATTGTCAAAAATCACTTTACAAATATTGTTTATCTAACAAAAAGCATACATTTTCTATCATCAAACATCAAAATACACATAGATTCATCAATGGAAAAAGCCTAAACCTTTAACAATTTTGCAAAATATTCCCTGGGCTAGCTAGATTTGGTTGCAACGATCACAAAAACATAGAAATCATTAAAAACGAAACAAAAATCTTACCTAATTAGACAAATTTCCTTGGTCGAATATTGAATCTAAGAAAATGGCTTTCATTCCCTTGTATAAGCAGCTGGAGAAGATGATAAGAGAATAAAATTGTTTTGTTTTATTTATCTTATATTAATTTACTAAATTACTTAATTAACCTTTTAATAAACCATTAAAATCACTTCAACCATGTACATAAATGTCCACTAACATCAACAATGGTCTAATTACAACATAAGGACCTCCACTATTTAATTTCATAGCCATTGGACACCTTTAACTATTAGAACTCAAGTTTTACACTTTACGCGATTTAGTCATTTTTATCAAATTAAGCACTCAAACAATAAAATTTCTTAACGAAATTTTCACACAATCATTCTATCATGCTGTAAACATTAAAATAATAATAAAATAAATATTTCAACCTCAAATTTGTGGTCCCGAAACCACTGTTCTGATTTGACTAAAACGGGCTGTTACAACTCTCCCCCTTAGGAATTTTCATCCCCAAAAATCTTACCAGCAAATAGGTTAGGGTACTGTTTCCTCATAGCTTCCTCGATTTCCCACGTGGCTTCTTCGACACCGTGCTGTTGCCACAAAAATTTCACCAAAGTTATGCACTTATTTCTCAATTCTTTAACCTCTCGAGCTAAAATTCTGATTGGTTCTTCTTTATACGACATATCAGGTTGAATTTCAATCTCTGCTAGAGAAATTACATGCAATGGATCGGATCGATACTGTCGTAAGATCATCACATGAAATACATTGTTGATCTTTTCTAATTTTAATGGTAAAACTAGCCGATATGCCACTGGCCCTATTCTTTTGATGATCTCATACGGCCCGATGAAACGTGGACTTAATTTTCCTTTGCAACCAAATCTAAGAATCTTTTTCCATGGAGACACTTTCAAAAATACTTTGTCGCCGACTTGAAATTCAATGCCTTTACGTTTCAAATCCGAGTAAGATTTCTGTCGATTTGAAGCTGCTTTCAAACTGTCGCGAATTACGTTCACTTTATCTTCAGTGTCTCTGATCAAATCAACCCTGTGAATTTTTTTCACATTAAGCTCGGTCCAGTACAGAGGAGTTCAGCATTTACGACCATATAAAGCTTCATACGGTTCCATTTTTATGCTCGATTGAAAACTGTAGTTATACGCGAATTCAACCAATGGTAAATATTTCTCCCATTTGCCTTCAAACTCTAAAACACAACAACGAAGCATATCTTCGAGAATCAGAATTATTCTCTCAGACTGACCGTCAGTTTACGGATGAAAAACAGTACTAAAGTGCAACTGTGTACCCAAAGCTTATTGTGATTTCTTCCAAAATCGCGACGTAAACCTCAGATCTCTACCCGAAATAATAGAAACTGGCACCCCGTGCAATCTAACGATCTCATAGATATACAACTCAGCTAATCTATCAAGCGAGAAGTCTGTTCGTACCGGAATGAAATGTGCTGATTTCGTCAGTCGATCAATGACAACCCAAATAACATCTTTCTTTTTTGGAGACAGGGGCAAACCCGATCCAAAATCCATAGTAACTCTATCCCATTTCCACTCTGGTATCATTACAGGTTGTAATAATCCCGAAGGCACTTGATGTTCAGCTTTAACTTGTTGACAAACTAAGCATCTCGACATAAATTCTGATATGTCTCGTTTCATGCCCGACCACCAGTACAACTGTTTCAAATCATTATACATTTTAGTACTCCCCAGGTGAACAGATAAACAACCACTGTGTGCTTCGTATAGAATTTTTTGAATAAGCTCGGAGTTTCTCGGTACACATATTCTACCTTGGAACATAAAGCAATCATTGAATCTGATCTGATAGTCTGAATCAGTAGTCGACTCACATTGCACTCTTTTAGCTTGCAATTCATTATCACACTTCTGAGCTTCACAAATTTGCTGAAGAAATAACGGTTTAGCTTTTAATTCAGCCAAAATCGAACAATCATCAAACAAAGTTAACTGCGTATTCATTGCTCGCAAAGCAAATAAAGATTTTCTACTCAGAGCATCCACGACTAGGTTCGCTTTCCCTGGATGATAATTAATCACTAACTTATAATCTTTCAATAGTTCGAGCCATCTTCGTTGACACAAATTCAAATCTTTCTGAGTCAATATATACTTCAAGCTCTTATGATCGGTAAAAATAAGGCACTTTTCACCGTATAAATGATGTCGCCAAATTTTCAATGCAAAAACAATAGCAGCCAACTCTAAATCGTGCGTCGGATAATTCTTTTCATGTGGTTTCAATTGTTTGGAGGCATAAGCTATCACTTTACACTCTTGCATCAAAACACAACCCAAACCGTTCAATGACGCGTCGCTGAAAATCACAAACTCTTTACCCGACTCAGGTTGAACCAAAATTGGTGCTTTAGTTAATAATACTTTCAATTGTTCAAAACTCTATTGACATTTCTCAGACCACTTGAATTTCACATCTTTTTGTAGCAATCTAGTCATCGTGTAGCAATCATCGATAATCCTTTTACAAAACGCCGATAGTAACCAGCTAATCCCAGAAAGCTTTGAGCTTCGGACACATTTCTTGGTGGTTTCCAATCAACAACTACTAAAATCCTTCTCGGATCAACTCGTATTCCTTCCACTGAAACTATATGCCCTAAAAATCTGACTTCTCGAAGCCAAAACTCGCATTTACTGAATTTAGCAAATAACTGCTAATCTCTCAAATGTTCAGCATGCTCAGACTCATCTCAGGAATAGATCAGAATGTCATCAATGAATACAACAACAAATCTGTCTAAATACGGTCTAAAAATTCGATTCATAAAATCCATAAAAACTGCATGAGCATTAGTTAATCCAAAAGGCATAACAAGAAATTCGTAATGTCCGTATCTTATTCTAAACGCAGTCTTCGGCACATCTTAATCATTAACTCGTAACTGGTAATAGCCAGATCTTAAATCAATCTTCGAAAACACTATTGCTCCTTTCAACTAATCAAACAAATCATCAATTCTCGGCAACGGGTACTTATTTTTAATTATAACCTTTTTGAGCTGATGATAATCGATACACAATCTCATCGACCCATCTTTCTTCTTTACAAACAAAACTGGTGCACCCCAGGGCTAAAAACTAGGTCGTGCAAAACCTCTATTTGTTAATTCTTGCAACTGAGCTTTCAATTCTTTCAATTCTGTCGGAGCCATTCTGTTCGGAGCTATCGATATCGGTGATGTTCCCGGTACTAATTCAATAGCAAACTCGACCTCTCTGATTAGTGGCAACCCATGCAACTCTTCTAGAAACACATCCGGATATTCACATACCACTAGCATTGATTCAATCTTCGATTCAGACACTTTCGTATCCAGTACATATGCAATCATCGATAATCCTTTTACAAAACGCCGATAGTAACCAGCTAATCCCAGAAAGCTTCGAGCTTCGGACACATTTCTGGGTGGTTTCCAATCAACAACTACTGAAATCCTTCTCGGATCAACTCGTATTCCTTCCACTGAAACTATATGCCCTAAAAATCTGACTTCTCGAAGCCAAAACTCGCATTTACTGAATTTAGCAAATAACTGCTTATCTCTCAAATGTTCAGCATGCTCAGACTCATCTCAGGAATAGATCAGAATGTCATCAATGAATACAACAACAAATCTGTCTAAATACGGTCTAAAAATCCGATTCATAAAATCCATAAAAACTGCATGAGCATTAGTTAATCCAAAAGGCATAACAAGAAATTCGTAATGTCCGTACCTTATTCTAAACGCAGTCTTCGGCACATCTTAATCATTAACTCGTAACTGGTAATAGCCAGATCTTAAATCAATCTTCGAAAACACTATTGCTCCTTTCAACTAATCAAACAAATCATCAATTCTCGGCAACGAGTACTTATTTTTAATTGTAACCTTGTTGAGCTGACGATAATCGATACACAATCTCATCGACCCATCTTTCTTCTTTATAAACAAAACTGGTGCACCCCAGGGCTAAAAACTAGGTCGTGCAAAACCTCTATCTGTTAATTCTTGCAACTAAGCTTTCAATTCTTTCAATTCTATCAGAGCCATTCTGTTCGGAGCTATCGATATCGGTGATGTTCTCGGTACTAATTCAATAGCAAACTCGACCTCTCTGATCAGTGGCAACCCAGGCAACTCTTCTAGAAACACATCCGGATATTCATATACCACTAGTACTGATTCAATCTTCGATTCAGACACTTTCGTATTCAGTACATATGCAAGGTAAGCATCACAACCTTTTTTCACATATCTCTGAGCTAACATTGACGATATCACAACAGGTAATCCACTCGACTCATCAGATTCAATTCAAAGGATTTCACTATTCTGACATTTCAATTCAATAGTCTTTCGTCTACATTTCACAACAACATCATGTTGCGTCAACCAATCCATACCCAGAATTACATCGAATTCATCAAACGGTAATAACTTCAAATTTGCCGGAAAACAGTAACCCCGAGTCATTAAAGGACAGTTCTTGCACACTTTATCAACTAGGACACACTTGCCTAAAGGGTTCGACACTTTAATCACAAATTCGGTAGATTCAATAGGCAAACTCTTACTAGAGACTAAATTCCTACAGATATATGAATGAGTCAATCCAGGATCAATCAAGGCAATTACACTAGTGTCATAAAGAGAAAATGTACCAGTGGTAACATCTGGTGATGACGCATCTTCGCGAGCGCGAATAGCGTAAGCTCTGGCAGGTGCTCTAGCCTCGGATCTCACAGCGGAGTCCTTTGTCATTCCTTTGTTACTAGTCACATTTCTCGCATTTCTAGGTGGCCTCCCTCTAGTAGCTAAATTGCTCGGTCTTACATTCTAAAATTTATCTTTCTCGGCTAAATCAGGGCAATCTCGAATAAAATGATCTAACGAACAACATTTGAAACAAGCTTTATTATTCATCCAGCAATCTCCAAAATGTCATCGTGCACATTGTTGACATCAGGTTTATTATTTCTCACACTACCAAAACTTGACACCGAAGTAGCTTGAGTTTTAGGACTCGAGTATTACTTTCCACGATCTCTATTTGAATACCCCACTGAAGCATTCGAACGAGTATACGAATCTCATGATTTCTTTGACGAAGACTGATATGGTTTACTCATCAATCTCTTTCTCGAATCTCTAGCCTCGAAATCAACTTTTCTCTTTTCTTTGCCAAGTTCCTCTGTAACAGCCTGAACTTGGGCCTAGTCGGAACAGTGGTTTCGGGACCACAAATTTGACAAGAAAAAATTTATTTTTATTATATTTTTATGGTCTACAATTTCACAAAATGATTTCGTGAAAATTTCGTTCAAAAATTTTGACGTTTGGGCACTCAATTTAGTCAAAAGGACTAAATTGTAAAAACTGCAAAAGTTGAGTTCTACATGTTAGAGGTGTCCAATTGTTATGAAATTTTAAATTGGAGGTCCTTAGATGGTAATTAGACCATTGGTTAATTTTTTGGAAAAAAATGGATATGAAATAGGTGAAATAGAATTTTTTTAAGTTAGGGGCATTTTGGTCATTTAGTGATTAAATGATTAAATAAATAAAATTAAAGGCTAATTTTTGTCCATATCCAACCCCATGGCCGATTTTCACAAGGGGAAACCATGGCTAGGGTTTTTCAAGCTTCCAAGCTCGATTGTAAGTCCGTTCTAGCCCCGTTTTTAATTATTTTTACGTTTTTGAAATCCTCGTAACAAGATCTATCTATTTCTACCACTAATTTGAGATATGGTTAAAGTCTAGGGTTTTGACCCATGATGAATATGTGTGTATTTTTGTGTTTAATGGTAGAAAATGCACGTTTATGGTTTGAGAAACGACTTTTACTAAGTGATTTTTGGTGAAAATGCCTAAAAGGACTAATTTGTAAAAGTTATAAAATGTGTCATAAAAGTGTGTTTTAATGGAAATTGTGGCCAGTTATAGTTATGAAAATGGTTCGGCTAGGCTTAAAGTATAAAGAAATTGAATGAAAATCATTTTACGAGCCTAGGGGAAAAATTGTAAATATGTGAAACTTTAGGGGCAAAAACGTAATTTTGCCATAATATGATATTTGGGTCACATTGAATAATGTGACTAATAAATAAATTAAATGTGATATTATAGATCAAGGAAAACAAGGTTTGGAACTAGAACGAGGGAAAAACAAAGAATATGACGAATAAGTCCTTTTCACCTATTGTGCTACCGAGGTAAGTTTGTTTGTAAATAATGCAATGTTTTTACTTACGTTTTCATATTTTGATAAATGGTATGAATTGTGGCTGAATATTTGATGTAATTTACAAAATATCGACAAGTGAGAAATTTCCCGGTTGAACCTTAGGAATAAAAATGGATACGAGTGACATGTTCACTAGAAACCTATGTGAAATCTAAGTGAAATAAGTGATCCGGGGTGCTGGTCCGTACATTCTACTGGTGGCTGAGTTATCTGGAATGTGTTACGGATACTCGACAGCTTGGGTAAGCAGCACCGTGTAGTTTCGTCATGACCGATAGCTTGTGTGAGCAGACCCGAGATTGTGACTATGTGAAACGGGTGCTGGTCTTATAAGTTCTACCAGAGGCTGGGTAATCCGGCATGTGTTGCGGATACTTGACAGCTTGTGTGAGTAGCACTGAGTAGTTACGTATGACTGACAACTTGCATGAGCAGACCCATGAATTTGATTAGCTCGAGAGAAAGCCTATGTGAAAAGTGTGATATGAAGTATCTTTGGCTACAAGTGTGGCACTTATGTGCAAATTTCCGTGTATCCGTTATTATTCCGATGCGTTCAACGGGAAATGACTAAGTGTAAACGAATATGACTATGTGATGAATAAGTGCTGGTATGTGTGTGTAAAATTATGAGCAAAGTGCACGATATGTGATCGAACTTTGGTAATACTGATACGGAGTAAGTGTTACAATGAAAGTTACTATAAAGAAAACATGAAAGAGTTAAATTTAGAAATAAAACAGTTTTGGACAGCAGCAGTTGTGTGACTTTGAAAAATCACCAAAAATGGTGGAAACCGAGTTAAAAGTTGACTAAGATATGAAATTAAATCTTATTTAGTCTATTTTCATATAAAAGGAACGGTGTAAGCAAAAGAATTTCATATTATGATATATTTGAATTCATGTGAGACGGAGTCAGAATGATTTCGGAATCCCCTATTCTGAATTTGAAAAATCATTAAAAATTGTAAAAAAATAATTATGGGTTATAATTTATATGATTAAAATCCTTAATGAGTATATTTTCAAAAGAAACAAATGGGAACATCATCCAAATCCCGTATGAAGAGATAATAAGTTTTTAATGAAGAAGGGTCGAAACTGTCAGACAGCAGAACAAGGGATAATTTAAAGAATAAACTGTATTTATTTACTAAACCAAAAATTCTGAAAATTTTATGGTAATAATATATGTGAGTCTAGTTTTATGGAAAATTTTTGGATCTTAATTTCGAGTTCCGTAACTCAAGATATAAAAAATTTAGTGATTGTGACTCGAGTAGACAGCTTGAGATGAACATGAGTAAATAGTGGAACTATGTGCAATTATGATTGTATTATCTTGAGAACATATTGGGAAGACTTATAAAAGCATGTTAATAAATTAACTATTATTTACATACCTACTTACTAAGCTATAATGCTTACCCCCTTCCTTTCCTTTTTCCTATAGTGTCACTGGTACTAGCTCTTATTGGAGGTCGTCGGAGATTCTATCACACTAACAAGTTATTAATTGGTATTGTATCAACGATCTTCAAGTATTTTTAAGTCTATGGCATGTATAGGGACTTGATTATGTGTATATGTTATTATGAGTTGGCCTAGAATGTTGGCCTATGCTATTTGATGGTTATCATTGTATAAGGCCATTTAATATGGCCAATATTTGTTATGTTATAAATCTATGATGATGCATTTCAAGGATGTGCATGCTTGCATATGAATGGTTAAGTGTGTGTGTGATTACGCATGATGAATGTGGTTTGTAAATGGTATGTGGATGTCTTAGTGTGGATGTTTGAATGCTTAATAATACCATGTTGTGTGATGATAAATTTGTATAAATGTATAAGTGTTTTGGGGTGGCAAAGGGCTTGGTAAATAGCCTTACTTGTGGCCACTCGGGCAGCCACACGGCCATGTACCCAGGGTGTGTGAAGTCTGCACTTGCTTTTCGGAAATTTGAAATGCCACACGGCCTAACACACGGGCGTGTATCTCGGCTGTGTGAAGGACATGGCCTTGGACATGGGCGTGTGCCCTTGTTTTTCAAGAAATTTTCTAATGTTTTCCAAAGTTCTCAGTTTAATCCCGGAGCACTTCCAAAGTATGTATTGGGCCTCGTAGGCCCTATTTAGGGACTCAAAGATAAAAATTTGAAAAGTTTTAATTTGGATGAAATTTTATGACTCGGTTTAATACATTTACAAGTGTATGTGTTCTGGTAATGCCTCGTACCCTATTTCAGCGTCGAATACGGGTAAGGGGTGTTACATCATCTATGATGATGCATTTCAAGTTTTACATTTTACGCGATTTAGTCCTTTTTATCAAATTAAGCACTCAAACAATAAAATTTCTTAACGAAATTTTCACACAATCATTCTATCATGCTGTAAACATTAAAATATTAATAAAATAAATATTTTAACCTCAAATTTGTGGTCCCGAAACCACTGTTCTGGTTTGGCTAAAAACGAGCTGTTACATGAAAAGATTATGTTATTATGATATCATTTAATATATTAAACTGCTTACGAACCTTTGTTTTTTTAAAATTTATTTAAGTGTAATAGCTCGATTTAGGGCCTAGTCAAAATAGTGGTTGCGAGACCACAAATCCGAAGTAGAGATATGTGTTTTATAATTTTTATGAGGCTTATGATGTGGTTGCATGATTGTGTGAAAATTTCATAAGGAAATTTTATTTATTAGTAATCAATTTGTCCATTAGGACTAAATTGCAATGACTCGAAAATATGAGATTCTAGAAGATTTAAGTATGAAATAGAATTATAAAAATTACTAGAGGTCCTTATTTAGCAATTAGACCATTAAATGTCAAGGTGGACAAAAATGGACATGGGAAGGAAAAATCTCAAGAAAGGGCCTTAAGGGCATTTTAGTCATTTGGTTAATTAATGAATTAAAAAGGGAAAAATAAGTCAAAATCTTGTCCATCTTCTTCCTCTAAGTGCCAAAATTTGCAAGGAGACATAGCTAGGGTTTCTTCAACTTCCAAGCTTGATAGTAAGTGCATCCTAGCCCCATTTTTTAATGTTCTTCGTATTTTTGAGATCCTCGTAGCTCGATTTAGCTATTTCTAGCTATATTTTGAGCTAGGGTTTATGTTAAAAAATTTACCCATGTATGACATGCATGTATTTCGATGTTTTAAGGAAGAATATGAAAGTTTGATGTGTGATAAACATCTTTTTCTAAGTGATTTTCATGAAAAATGCATAAAAGGACCAAATTGTAAAAGTTATAAAAATGGTCATACATGAGTGAAATAGTGGGAAATTGGGGGCTGGTGTAGTTAAGAAAATAATTCAGCTAGGCTTAAAATACAAGAAAGTTGAATAAAAATCATTTTACGAGCCTAGAGGCAAAAGTGTAATTATGTGAAAGTTTAAGGGCAAAATCGTAATTTTGCCAGAGTATGATTCATGAGTCAATTTAGTCAATGTGAGTGTTAAACAAGTGAAATTGTTATTATAGATCAAGAAACACGAAGCCCGGACCGAAACCGAGGCAAGAACAAAGTGTTGGACTAAATCGAGCATCTACACACATTTTGAGTACCGAGGTAAGTTTGTGTGAAATTAAAGTTTCATAGTGTTTTTATATTTTAAATTATTTGATCTTATGATAATGAATATCATTTTATGAAAATCGACTAATGAAGCCTCGATGAGAAAATGATGAGAATATATTAAGTTGAAGTCCCGGTTGAAGATTCGAAATAACGAGGATACCTATGTCACGATATGAGATAATGAAGGTCCCGTATAAGACCATGTCTGGGACATGGCATCGACACTGAATGTAGGTCCCGTATAAGACCATGTCTGGGACATGGCATCGACACCGAATGTAGGTCCCATATAATACCATCCCTGGGACATGGCATCGGCACCGAATGTAGGTCTCGTATAAGACCATTTTTGGGACATGGCCTCGGCACCAAAGGAAGATCTCGCGTAAGACCATGTCTTGGACATGGCATCGAAATCTATGTACGATCTCGTATAAGACCATGTCTGGGACATGGCATGGACATCGAGTTAAGAGATCCCGTGTAAGACCATATCTGGGATATGGCATCGGCATCAAGATGTGATCCCATGTAAGACCATATCTGGGATATGACATTGGCATCGTGATACATGCAAGATGAGATTGAGTATCCTCCGATATTTCGAGTAGTTCAATGGGCAAAAGAGCTAAGTATGCAAAGATGACAAAGAGCTAAGCTATACACAGATGACAAAGAGTTACATTTAAGGGTGATAATGATTTAAGTTTATGTTCAAGATAGCATAAGTGCTAAATTATGTGATGAAGTGACACAGGTACCATGTGTAACACCTCTAACCCGTATCCGTCGCCGAAATAGGGTTAAGAGGTGTTACAGGACGAACAAAGACTTTTATGGACATTTCATAATATAACTCAACTAATCAGATCAAAGTGTCCCTTAAATAGGTCAACGAGACCTTGAGCATGCTTTAGAATAGGGCCGGGACTAAAACGAACACATACGGAAATTCTCGAAAATTTAAAAAACATTTCTAAGTTAAGAGGTAACACGCCCGTGTGGGCAGGCCGTGTGCCTCCCACGGCCTATGACACGCCTGTGTCTAAGCCGTGTCAAAACAGGGCATACATACTGACTTGTCCACACGGCCGTCGACACGCCCGTGTACCTCACTCGTGGTCGATCCTGACTTGCACCACCCGACCAGTCACACGCCCGTGTGTCCAGCCCGTGGTCGATCCTAACTTGTCTTGAATTTCAACAATGAGGGAAACGGTCAAGCCACACGCCCGTGTGCTCAACCGTGTGGGCAAATATAGGCCATTTTAAAGGCCAAAATGCCACCCACACTTGTGTCAATCCTACAAGTTCCAACAAGCATAAATCCACACACAATTGGCAACCAAAATCATGTCATAAAATCAACATATTATCCCATTATGTTTCATCTATAATCATGTCAACTTGTATACCAAATTACACAACTAAATCTCATGTAAAAACAAGAATGGTACATCCACATTTTATCTTTCATATAGCCATTTCATTGATCAAACATGCATACTCATATTGCATCCATATGCTTACCATAGCCTTGACCATTTCATAGGCATGAGATATACCAAAACCAAACATCATATACCATAATTACTCATGCATATTACCAACATTTATCTAGCCATATCACATGGCTATTTACAACCCAAACATATTCCAAAATGACTAGCCTACACATGCCATACTTAGTATACACATTTCCAAAAGGTACCAAAATGAGTTTGGGTAGTGTGATGATGATCCTCGACGGTCCCCGAGCCTCTTGTAGCTTTAACGATCTATAAAACAAAACAAACACACACAAAGTAAGCTTTCCAAAAGCTTAGTAAGCCATTTACAAATAAACTTAGCATATAAACATTTAAAACATATAATCAATATGAATTTACTAATAGCTCAATTGCACAACCATAATTCTTCTTGGCACATTCACTTAGTCATTCATCTTTCAATCTTGCATATCACCATATACTATATTGGATCATAACTTGTCCATTCATGTAACACATTTTACTTTCTCAAATCCAAATACATAACTCATCTAGGTAAGTTCATGGATATACTTACCTTCTTATACACACAATATGTACATATCAAACGTACCTGAAACGGATATACAAATCACATAGTCATTCGTTTCTCGGACTTTCCCGTTGAACTCTTCGGAACCTAATAGGATACTCAGAGTGCTCAGAATAGTCGTACAATGCCAACGTCCCAGACGAGGTCTTACATGTACTCAAATATCGATGCCACTGTCCCATACAGGGTCTTACACGAAACAAATACGATGCCAATGTCCCAGACATGGCCTTACACGTAAATCTCATATCGATGCCAACGTCCCAGATGTGGTCTTACACGAAATCTCGAATCAATGCCAATGTCCCAGACGTGGTCTTACATGATATCACATATCGGACACCTATATCATTACATATGTTACCCTATCTATCCCTAAGTTCATACCGGACTTCTCGGACATAGATACACTGTCGATACTATCTCAGATTCCATGTAAATAACATCTCAAGCATATTCAATCCAAGCTAAATTTCATATATGCACAACTAACTCAATTCAAATGCATTTATTTGTATATCGATTTACCTCGGATTCGGATATTCGATCGGATTCGGTTATTCTACAACTTTTGACTTTCCACGTTCTAAGTCCGTTTTCTTCGGTTCTTGATCTATAAATATTCAAATTTAACCCTTTTATTCACTATTTCATTCAATTTAATCCAAAAACACATATTTAGAGTAATTTACAAATTAGCCCTCACACTTTCATATTTTGACAATTTAGTCCTTATTTCACAAAATCACAAAATACACAAAATCTCAATACACCCATGCTTAGCCGAATGTGTAACACCCCCAAACCCGGCCCACAAGCCCTGACCGGATCTGGTATGTCACTGCGAAAAATCTTTGGGAAATCTTTTTGGTCTTAGTTAAAACTTGAAATTTTGTTAGCTTTTGAAAACTGTGTCCATAAAAATTAACAAATAAGATAAGCTTGTTAATAATTTCCGAATTGAAGCATTATTATAAGTAGTTATAATATGAATCATTTGTGCAAATATTTCTAAGTATAGTATAAACTTTAACAATCATAAATAGAGTACTTTAAATCAAAAGTGGCCCTTATTACAAAAACAACTAATCCAAGTACTTGATAATAACATGCATAAAGAGAAATATTTAAAACGTCCTCTGCATGGGCCACCCTGTGTCCACTCCAACCCGGTCCGAACTACGCGTCACCTGAAATGTTAGAAAAATAATGGGGTGAGTCATAATGACTCAAAGTGCATAATCAAAACACAGATTCCACATGTATGGGCTAGGCCCATACCCACACGATCATCGTGAATTAAAACATGCAAGAATGCTTTTCAGCCCAACCCATTGTCCAACCGCACACCAACCTTAGCGGACTTCGCCAAGGCCGTGGATAACCCACCACCGATCACATCGTGATCCAAAATCCTTACCTTGGCAACTCATCATGCCAAGGCCGTGGTGAGCCACCGATCAACCAAAGTGATCCCAATATTGTAATCTGTCTCACGGTGATGCACATAGCCATCAATCTGCCGAGATGGGCACCTAGCCAACACCTCCCTTGAGGTAGCACACAGCAAACCCTCAAGCGCTAATGTAGCCTTAGCTATCATTAGACCATGTACATCATCTGTACACTTCTTCCTTCTGTGATCAACCCCATGCCCACGTGTCAATTATGCCAAAATAACATATAGAGTGAGTAATTATTATTTACCAATACCACATCAAACATATATAAAATATATACAACACAACCAATCTTACCAATCATCGATTCACATCACTTAAGCCATTATAATCAGCCTCCACACATAATACATATGTAATCACATTAAACAAACCAACAATCGCAGAAATAGTGCGTTGATTACGCACCTTAATAGCAAAAACGATCCAATCCCGAAATGCTGCTTGACTAACTCTCTGCCGAATCACCACCTTAAACAACCCATAATAATACCATATTAGATTTGGCCCAAAACTTAGAAACATAACACTTGAGGCCCTTGAGAACATTCGGCCACACCAAGCTAAGGCCAATCCTTCGGTTTCGGCCATTAAAACAAAGAACTCACATCAACTGCTAAGGTCGAACACATTACCTTCCCTTAAACCGAATGGAGCAGAACTAGGAGAGGTCGCCCTTGCTGATATTCGGCCAACCACACTAGGCTACTAAGAGGATATTTCGACAAGGGTGAGAGGAGATTCGGCTAAAACATAAAGAAGAGAAAAGGAGAAGAGGCTGTGGATATTCGGCTTAGGCTAAAAGAAAAAGGGTTAAGAGGTTTTTGCAATGGTGCTCAAAAGAAGTTTCGGCCTAAGCAAAATAAATGGGGAAAGAAGAGGTTCTCTCTTGCTTACAAATTCGGCAACAACAACTAGAGAAGAACAAATAAAATTCGGCACAAGAGGGAGATGAGAGAATGAACTTTCTAAGCAAAAACAACAAAAGGAGAAAAACTATTTTCAAAAGGGTGCCCCTCCTAATTATAGGACTAAGGTTCGGCCCACACCTACACACATCCCACAAACCGAAAAACCACCCCCAAGACTCCCACATTCGGCCAAAGCTTCAACCCCTCACCAAATCCCTTATTTCCCTCCCTTTTCCTCCCTAACACTCATTCAAAAGGTTTGAATGAGTCAAACCTCTTCCTAGCCGAATTTAAAAACAAAGACCAAGTCTTTGTCCATCTTTTAAGCATCCAAAAGCCACCCAACTTCTTACCTCTCTGACGCCAAAAATAAAGGCCAAAGTGCTGCCTTCGCAGCTCGAACACTGGCCCCTTCCCTTGCACCTGAGACGTCACCTCCCCAAGCTCTTAGTGGCGTCTCCCTTGCCACTCCACCAGCCCAATTCTTGTGTCATAATCTCCCAAATAATTCTCTTAAGACACCCATCGCCAAGCTCCCCTTTTTGCACTTAAAAATCCAAAATTTTCTAAAGTCTTCCCCTTGAGTCCAAACATTCTTACCACCTCTCAAACACATCCAAGCATACCCAAAACCTACTAGAACATGAATTATACCCAACATGCATAGCCCCTAAACCAGGGTGTTACAATTCTACCCTCCTTAAAATAATTTTCGTCCTCGAAATTACTTGTCTAAACTAATGGTCCAATTCTTCCCACTACGCTAAAGTGCGCAGACTGATCTTAAAGAGCTAACATACCTTCTAGGCACGATTTCTAAGTTCATACCCAAGGTTCCAACTACTTTACGAGCAACAAATCAAGCAGTCATCAACACGAAGCGAAACAACAAAGAATATTCCAAACACAAGGAACTTACCGGTGACACATCGGGCACATCATTATCTCTCTCCGATTTAAGCGCATAAACTAGACTGGTCGCCTTGCCTCGGTGCCACCATTATCTGCGATCATCGCCACACGACCTCGGCGAAACCATTTCCTATATGGTTCGAACCGCGACCCCTTGTCGCTGCTTGCCGACCACCTGCCGCCTGGTTGCACATAACCTTGGCCTCTCGCTCGAGTCCCATTCGGATTCGGGGACAATCCTTAATCGAGATGAGACTTGGGCTTGCATCAAGCACTCTCGAACACGATTCCAAAGATTCGCCAACATGGTACCTTCCACGCTGCGCACACGGACGATCCGGATTCCTCTCTCGGTTGTCTTAACAATATGAACAGGAGTCTCAACCCTCGGTCTCTTCTGGACCCTCTCAACCACTTCTGGCGATCCAACACTTCTCTTATCACAGTTCCTTTCCCTATTGTGCCTCTCAGCCTTCTTGACCTCCTCAGCTATTCGAGCTTTCTCCACTAAAACGGCGAAGTCTCTTTCCTGATGTGGAGCAATCAAAACTCGCAGCTCATCCCGCAGCCCATCTTCAAATCTGACGCATCTCTCATAATCAGTTGCCACGATTCCCCGAGCATACCGGCTCAAACGCAGAAACTCAGCTTCGTACTCCGCTATCGATTTGCTACCTTGCACCAGATTGAGGAACGCCTTCCTCTGAGCATCCACATAGCTCGCTCCGACATACTTCCCCTCGAACTTGATCTTAAAATAACCCCAGTCCACTCGATCTGCCGGGGTACTTTCCTTAACCGTGAGCCACCACTGGTAGGCCTCATCTCGCAGCAACGAAACAACACCCTTAAGCTTCTCCTCGGCAGGTTAAGTCTAAGTCGTCCATAATCCTTTCCATCGCCTCAAGCCGCATTACTCGCCACGTTCGAAGCTACCCTGGACACTCCTCTCAAGACCTCGGCTCCATTCGCCGCCTAAGCCTTTCGGCACGCGACTTCCGAGTCCTATTGCCCACATTGGCTCCTCGCCACTCGTTCGAGCACTCGCAGCACCGCCTGTGACACTGCGTCATCTCCTCCAGTCTGATCCTGCTGTTCAACCTCAACAGCTGGTGGCGGTGCATCGCTCTCTGACCCATGGCGTGACCCAACTGGTTCCGATACTGACATCCCGCCTCTACCACGTCCACGAGTATTGCGACCACGCCCCTAGAACTCATATCTAGCGCCTCGATTTAGTACATTTTAAAAGTTTTATGCATTAGAAATTCTTGTTTCCTTTGTTTTATCCACGAGCAATTTTATGCAATGAAGTTTCCAAGAGTAGTTCTTTCGAGCAATCATGTTTCCTTCCCTACCCAGGGGTAATTTCGTCATTTTCCTATAAGAGGTATATCGGTAATAACTCAGAGTCAATTTTGAAAATAATTTTCCAACTTAAAGAAACTTCAAAATTTACAAAATCTCGGGGTCATCTTGAAAATTTCGTTTTTCAAACCAGAGGTATCGCACAAATTTCAGAAATTAGGGTTATTTTTGTAATTTTGGAAATCATGGGCATTTTGGTAATTTTATAAATCAAAAAAACGTCCTTCAAAATTAGATTTAGGGTTTATAGACCAAAAGGGTAAAATTGATAATTTTAAAACAGGATTTTAAAACAATCGAGAGCCAAATCCCTTTCGGGTTTTAATAATCGGTTTAGCTTTATGAACAAGTCCTCTGGTTAAGGTGAACCGTAGCTACGCACAGGTAGGATTCAAGTAAAGAGGAGGTGAGTCGCTAGGACTGCTTAAATACCAAGCTCTTACTGAATACCATTCCTAGACATGCGTACAGTGGTTGCCACACCTTAACTCGACGACTAACTTCACAGGTTTGTTTAGTAGCCTTAAGTTTTATGCATATGTTTGAGTAGACTATTCCTAGGGTCCAACAGATCCTAGCATTCTAATCTCTGAGCCCAAACTAAGCCCATAATAATTCATACAAACAAATCACTTCAAGAAAGTCCAAGTACTTAACTGGTGGACTTGGGCGTAGAGACACAGTGCCATGCCGTAAAAACTCTGAAAAATTTCTTAAAAGCCCATATTTTTGAAAAGCCCATTTTGAAAATGTTTTGGGCCCAAAACCCTCAAAGCCGAGTTTTGAACCAGGGCTCGATACTAAATCAGAACACCCCAAACCCGCCCACAAGCCCCGACTGGATCTGGTATGTCACTGCGGAAAATCTTTGGGAAATCTTTTTGGTCTTAGTTAAAACTTGAAATTTTGTTAGCTTTTGAAAACTGTGTCCATAAAAATTAACAAATAAGATAAGCTTGTTAATAATTTCCGAATTGAAGCATTATTATAAGTTGTTATAATATGAATCATTTGTGCAAATATTTCTAAGTATAGTATAAACTTTAACAATCATAAATAGAGTACTTTAAATCAAAAGTGGCCCTTATTACAAAAACAACTAATCCAAGTACTTGATAATAACATGCATAAAGAGAAATATTTTAAAACGTCCTCTGCATGGGCCACCCTGTGTCCACTCCAACCCGGTCCGAACTACGCGTCACCTGAAATGTTAGAAAAATAATGGGGTGAGTCATAATGACTCAGTGCATAATCAAAACACAGATTTCCACATGTATGGGCTAGGCCCATACCCACACAGTCATCGTAACGAAAACATGCAAGAATGCTTTTCAGCCCAACCCATTGTCCAACCGTACACCAACCTTAGCGGACTTCGCCTAAGGCCGTGGATAACCCACCACCGATCACATCGTGATCCAAAATCCTTACCTTGGCAACTCTTCTGCGCCAAGGCCGTGGGTGAGCCACCGATCAACCAAAGTGATCCCAATATTGTAATCGTCTCACGGTGATGCACATAGCCATCAACCGCCGAGATGGGCACCTAGCCAACACCTCCCTTGAGGTAGCACACAGCAAACCCTCAAGCGCTAATGTAGCCTTAGCTATCATTAGACCATGTACATCATCTGTACACTTCTTCCTTCTGTGATCAACCCCATGCCCACGTGTCAATTATGCCAAAATAACATATAGAGTGAGTAATTATTATTTACCAATACCACATCAAACATATATAAAATATATACAACACAACCAATCTTACCAATCATCGATTCACATCACTTAAGCCATTATAATCAGCCTCCACACATAATACATATGTAATCACATTAAACAAACCAACAATCGCAGAAATAGTGCGTTGATTACGCACCTTAATAGCAAAAACGATCCAATCCCGAAATGTCGCTTGACTAACTCTCTCGCGAATCACCACCTTAAACAACCCATAATAATACCATATTAGATTTGGCCCAAAACTTAGAAACATAACACTTGAGGCCCTTGAGAACATTCGGCCACACCAAGCTAAGGCCAATCCTTCGGTTTCGGCCATTAAAACAAAGAACTCACATCAAGCGCTAAGGTCGAACACATTACCTTCCCTTAAACCGAATGGAGCAGAACTAGGAGAGGTCGCCGCTGGCGATATTCGGCCAACCACACTAGGCTACTAAGAGGATATTTCGACAAGGGTGAGAGGAGATTCGGCTAAAACATAAAGAAGAGAAAAGGAGAAGAGGTTTGTGGATATTCGGCTTAGGCTAAAAGAAAAAGGGTTAAGAGGTTTCGGCAATGGTGCTCAAAAGAAGTTTCGGCCTAAGCAAAATAAATGGGGAAAGAAGAGGTTCTCTCTTGCTTACAAATTCGGCAACAACAACTAGAGAAGAACAAATAAAATTCGGCACAAGAGGGAGATGAGAGAATGAACTTTCGGCAAAAACAACAAAAGGAGAAAAACTATTTTCAAAAGGGTGCCCTCCTAATTATAGGACTAAGGTTCGGCCCACACCTACACACATCCCACAAAACCGAAAAACCACCCCAAGACTCCCACATTCGGCCAAAGCTTCAACCCCTCACCAAATCCCTTATTTCCCTCCCCTTTTTCCTCCCTAACACTCATTCAAAAAGGTTTGAATGAGTCAAACCTCTTCCTAGCCGAATTTAAAAACAAAGACCAAGTCTTTGTCCATCTTTTAAGCATCCAAAAGCCACCCAACTTCTTACCTCTCTCGACGCCAAAAATAAAGGCCAAAGTCTTGCCTAGCAGCTCGAACACCGGCCTCTTCCCTTGCACCGAGACGTCACCTCCCAAGCTCTTAGTGGCGTCTCCCTGCCACTCCACCAGCCCAATTCTTGTGTCATAATCTCCCAAATAATTCTCTTAAGACACCCATCGCCAAGCTCCCCTTTTGCACTTAAAAATCCAAAATTTTCTAAAGTCTTCCCTTGAGTCCAAACATTCTTACCACCTCTCAAACACATCCAAGCATACCCAAAACCTACTAGAACATGAATTATACCCAACATGCATAGCCCCTAAACCAGGTGTTACAATTCTACCCTCCTTAAAATAATTTCGTCCTCGAAATTACTTGTCTAAACTAACGAGTCCAATTCTTCCCACTACGCTAAAAGCTGCGTGCACTGATCTTAAAGAGCTAACATACCTTCTAGGCACGCTTTCTAAGTTCATACCCAAGGTTCCAACTACTTTACGAGCAACAAATCAAGCGATCATCAACACGAACGAAACAACAAAGAATATTCCAAACACAAGGAACTTACCGGTGACACATCGGGCACATCATTATCCTCTCTCGACGAACCGCATAAACTAGACACGCCTGCCTTGCCTCGGTGCCACCATTATCTGCGATTCATCGCCACACGACCTCGGCGAAACCATTTCCTATATGGTTCGAACCGCGACCCCCTTGTCGCCGCTGCCGACCACCTGCGCTGGTTGCACATAACCTTGGCCTTCGCCGAGTCCCATTCGGATTCAGGGACAATCCTTAATCGGATGAGACTTGGACTTGCATCCAAGCACTCTCGAACACGATTCCAAAGATTCGCCAACATGGTACCTTCCACACTACGCACACGACGGACGATCTGGATTCCTCTCGGTTGTCTTAACAATATGAGCAGAGTCTCAACCCTCGGTCTCTTACGGACCCTCTCAACCACTTCGGCGATCCAACACTTCTCTTATCACGGTTCCTTTCCCTATTGTGCCTCTCACCTTCTTGACCTCCTCGGCTATTCGAGCTTTCTCCACTAAAACGGCGAAGTCTCTTTCCGATGTGGAGCAATCAAAACTCGCGACTCATCCCGCACCCATCTTCAAATCGGCGATCTCTCATAATCGGTTGCCACGATTCCCCGAGCATACCGGCTCAAACGCAGTAAACTCGGCCGTACTCCGCTATCGATTTGCTACCTTGCACCGCATTGAGGAACGCCTTCCTCCGAGCATCCACATAGCTCGCTCCGACATACTTCCTCGAACTTGATCTTAAAATAACTTGATCCACTCGACCGCCGGGTACTTTCTTAACCGTGAGCCACCACTTTGGTAGGCCTCATCTCGCAAACAACGAAACAACACCCTTAAGCTTCTCCTCGCAGATTAAGTCTAAGTCGCCCATAATCCTTTCCATCGCCTCAAGCCGCACTCGCCACGTTCGGAGCTACCCCGCACACTCCTCAAGACCTCGGCTCCATTCGCCCTAAGCCTTTCGCACGCGACTTCCGAGTCCTATTGCCCACATTGGCTCTCGCCACTCGTTCGAGCACTCGCAAAGACCGCTTCGTGACATCTGCGTCATCTCCTCCGATCCCGATCCCGCTGTTCAACCTCAACACCTAGTGGCGGTGCATCGCTCTCGACCCATGGCGTGACCAAGCGGGTTCCGATCATCGACATCCCGCTCTACCACGCCCACGAGTATTGCGACCACGCCCCTAGAACTCATATCTAGCGCCTCGATTTAGTCTGCTTTAAAAAGTTTTATGCATTAGAAATTCTTGTTTCATTGTTTTATCCACGAGCAATTTTATGCAATGAAGTTTCAAGAGTAGTTCTTTCGAGCAATCATGTTTCCTTCCCTACCCATGGGTAATTTCGTCATTTTCCTATAATAGGTATATCGGTAATAACTCGAGTCAATTTTGAAAATAATTTTCCAACTTAAAGAAACTTCAAAATTTACAAAATCTCAGGGTCATCTTGAAAATTTCGCTTTTTCAAACCAGAGGTATCGCACAAATTTGAGAAATTAGGGTTATTTTTGTAATTTTGGAAATCATGGGCATTTTGGTAATTTTATAAATCAAAACGTCCTTCAAAATTAGATTTAGGGTTTATAGACCAAAAGGGTAAAATTGATAATTTTAAAACAGGATTTTAAAACAATCGTGCCAAATCCCTTTCGGGTTTTAATAATCGGTTTAGCCTATGAACAAGTCCTCTGGTTAAGGTGAACCGTAGCTACGCACTGTAGGATTCAAGTAAAGAGGAGGTGAGTCGCTAGGACCGCTTAAATACCAGCTCTTCCATCGAATACCATTCCTAGACATGCGCATGATGGTTGCCACACCTTAACTCGACGACTAACTTCACAGGTTTGTTTAGTAGCCTTAAGTTTTATGCATATGTTTGAGTAGACTATTCCTAGGGTCCAACAGATCCTAGCATTCTAATCTACGAGCCCAAACTAAGCCCATAATAATTCATACAAACAAATCACTTCAAGAAAGTCCGAAGTACTTAACTGGTGGACTTCGGGCCAGAGACACAGGTGCCATGCCAGAAAAACCTGAAAAATTTCTTAAAAGCCCATATTTTTGAAAAGCCCATTTTGAAAATGTTTTTGGGCCCAAAACCCTCAAAGCCGAGTTTTGAACCGGGCTCTGATACCAAACTGTAACACCCCCAAACCCGGCCCACAAGCCCTGACCGGATCTGGTATGTCACTGCGGAAAATCTTTGGGAAATCTTTTTGGTCTTAGTTAAAACTTGAAATTTTGTTAGCTTTTGAAAACTGTGTCCATAAAAATTAACAAATAAGATAAGCTTGTTAATAATTTCCGAATTGAAGCATTATTATAAGTTGTTATAATATGAATCATTTGTGCAAATATTTCTAAGTATAGTATAAACTTTAACAATCATAAATAGAGTACTTTAAATCAAAAGTGGCCCTTATTACAAAAACAACTAATCCAAGTACTTGATAATAACATGCATAAAGAGAAATATTTAAAACGCGTCCTCTGCATGGGCCACCTGTGTCCACTCCAACCGGTCCGAACTACGCGTCACACGAAATGTTAGAAAAATAATGGGGTGAGTCATAATGACTCAGTGCATAATCAAAACACAGATTTCCACATGTATGGGCTAGGCCCATACCCACACAGTCATCGTAACGAAAACATGCAAGAATGCTTTTCAGCCCAACCCATTGTCCAACCGTACACCAACCTTAGCGGACTTCGCCAAGGCCGTGGATACTCCACCACTGATCACATCGTGATCCAAAATCCTTACCTTGGCAACTCACTGCTCAAGGCCGTGGCTGAGCCACCGATCAACCAAAGTGATCCCAATATTGTAATCTGTCTACGGTGATGCACATAGCCATCAACCGCCGAGATGGGCACCTAGCCAACACCTCCCTTGAGGTAGCACACAGCAAACCCTCAAGCCCTAATGTAGCCTTAGCTATCATTAGACCATGTACATCATCTGTACACTTCTTCCTTCTGTGATCAACCCCATGCCCACGTGTCAATTATGCCAAAATAACATATAGAGTGAGTAATTATTATTTACCAATACCACATCAAACATATATAAAATATATACAACACAACCAATCTTACCAATCATCGATTCACATCACTTAAGCCATTATAATCAGCCTCCACACATAATACATATGTAATCACATTAAACAAACCAACAATCGCAGAAATAGTGCGTTGATTACGCACCTTAATAGCAAAAAACGATCCAATCCCGAAATCTTTGCTTGACTAACTCTCTCGCGAATCACCACCTTAAACAACCCATAATAATACCATATTAGATTTGGCCCAAAACTTAGAAACATAACACTTGAGGCCCTTGAGAACATTCGGCCACACCAAGCTAAGGCCAATCCTTCGGTTTCGGCCATTAAAACAAAGAACTCACATCAACTGCTAAGGTCGAACACATTACCTTCCCTTAAACCGAATGGAGCAGAACTAGGAGAGGTTAAGCTTGCGATATTCGCCAACCACACTAGGCTACTAAGAGGATATTTCGACAAGGGTGAGAGGAGATTCGGCTAAAACATAAAGAAGAGAAAAGGAGAAGAAGCTGTGGATATTCGGCTTAGGCTAAAAGAAAAAAGGGTTAAGAGGTTTCGGCAATGGTGCTCAAAAGAAGTTTCGGCCTAAGCAAAATAAATGGGGAAAGAAGAGGTTCTCTCTTGCTTACAAATTCGGCAACAACAACTAGAGAAGAACAAATAAAATTCGGCACAAGAGGGAGATGAGAGAATGAACTTTCGGCAAAAACAACAAAAGGAGAAAAACTATTTTCAAAAGGGTGCCCCTCCTAATTATAGGACTAAGGTTCGGCCCACACCTACACACATCCCACAAAACCGAAAAACCACCCCCAAGACTCCCACATTCGGCCAAAGCTTCAACCCCTCACCAAATCCCTTATTTCCCTCCCCTTTTTCCTCCCTAACACTCATTCAAAAAGGTTTGAATGAGTCAAACCTCTTCCTAGCCGAATTTAAAAACAAAGACCAAGTCTTTGTCCATCTTTTAAGAATCCAAAAGCCACCCAACTTCTTACCTCTCTGACGCCAAAAATAAAGGCCAAAGTGCGCCAGCGACTCGAACACCGCCCCTTCCCTTGCACACGAGACGTCACCTCCCAAGCTCTTAGTGGCGTCTCCCTTGCCACTCCACCAGCCCAATTCTTGTGTCATAATCTCCCAAATAATTCTCTTAAGACACCCATCGCCAAGCTCCCCTTTTTGCACTTAAAAATCCAAAATTTTCTAAAGTCTTCCCCTTGAGTCCAAACATTCTTACCACCTCTCAAACACATCCAAGCATACCCAAAACCTACTAGAACATGAATTATACCCAACATGCATAGCCCCTAAACCAGGGTGTTACAGAATGTTCATATATCTCATACAAGTCCATACATTTCATTTATTTCACAATTTAGTCCCTCAAAATATTATTTTCTCAATTAAGTACAAATTACTCAAATTCATCAAAACTTCAAAGACAAAACATGTTAATCTAACACATATCTTTCATAATTCATCTTCAAACATCACAAAACTCATGTGTTCATCAATGGCGTGTTTCAAAATATTCATCAATTCACAAAATTGAAGGATGGGTTTTGAAGTATACAAAGCAACGATCTCAAAAACGTAGAAATTTTCAAAAATTGAACAAAAACTAACCTTGAATCAAGTTTCTTTCATGGCCAAATATTCATAGCTCTTAAACCATATTTGTTTTCTTAGTTTCGGTGATGGGAGAAGATGATAATGGCTTTTAATTTGTTATAATTTAACATATATTAACTTATTATTATATTACTTATTTAACCTTTTATAACTAATATATATAACATATAATACAAGGTTATTTTAGTCCTTGTGCCATCCACTATCTCTATTGATGGACTAATTGCCTCATAAGGCCTCCACATTTAAAAGCCACATAAAAAAGCCATTAATCAAATAGAAAGCCACTTTTACGAATTACGCGATTTAGTCCTTTGCTCAAATTAAGCACAAAAACAGAAAAATTTTCATACAAGACTTTCACACATGCTTAATCACACATCAAAGGCACGAAAAATAATATTAAAATATTTTTCTGACTCAGATTTGTGGTCCCGAAACCACTGTTCCGACTAGGGTCTAAACCGGATTGTTACAATTCTTCCTCCTTAAAGATTTTCGTCCCCGAAAATCTTACCGTTAAACAGATTCAGATATTGCTGTCCCATTGAATCTTCAGGCTCCCATGTAGCCTCTTCCACTCCGTGTCGATGCCATAACACTTTCACTAACGGAATTTTCTTGTTTCTCAACTCTTTCACTTCACGAGCTAAGATACGGATCGGTTTTTCTTCATAGGTCATATCAAATCGGATTTCAATCTCAAACAGAGTAATCACATGTGATGGATCTGATCTATATCTACGGAGGATTGACACATGAAATACATTATGTTTTTTTCTAGTTCAGGTGACAACAACAATCTATATGCACCTGGCCCAATTCGTTCGATAATTTCATACGGCCCGATGAACCTCGGAATCAATTTTCCTTTACGTCCAAATCGGAGTACTTTCTTCCACGGAGATACTTTTAAGAACACTTTGTTACCTATCTCAAACTCAATATTCTTTCGTTTCAAATCTGCAAAAGATTTCTGACGATCAGATGCTGCTTTCAGACTATCAAGGATTACTTTCACTTGCTGTTCAGTGTCTTTTATCAAATCGACCTCGTGTATCTTACTTTCACTGAGCTCAGTCCAATACAGAGGTGTTCGACTTTTACGTTCGTACAAAGCTTCATAGGGTTCCATTTTGATGCTTGACTGAAAACTATTATTATACGAAAATTCGATTAATGGCAAATATTGTTCCCACGAACCATCAAACTCAAGAATGCAACATCTCAACATATCTTCCAGTATCTGAATAATCCGCTCAAATTGAGCATCTATCTGCGGGTGAAAAGCTGTACTGAAATGAAATTTAGTACCCAAAGCATCTTGCAATTTCTTCCAAAACCGTGAAGTAAATATCGGGTCTCAGTCAGACACAATAGACAATGGCACTCTGTGCAATCTCACAATATTAGAAATGTAAAGCTCAGCTAGTTTACTAAGTGAATAATCAAATCGTACCGGAATAAAATGGGCAGATTTCGTCAATCAATCAACTACGACCCAAATTGTATCTTTCTTTCTTGGAGTCAAAGGCAATCCAGAAAAAAGTCCATCGTCACTCTATCCCATTTCCACTCGGGAATTAGAATCGGTTGTAGCAAACCAGATGGAACCTGATGTTCAGCTTTAACTTGCTGACAAACTAAAATTTTCGAAACAAAGTCAGAAATGTCTCGTTTCATACCAGACCACCAATAGTGTTGCTTTAGATCATGGTACATCTTTTTACTTCCCGGATGAACAGATAGACGAATGTTATGTGCTTCATTCAAAATCAACTGAATTAACTCAGGGTTTCTCGGAACACAAATTCGATCTCGGAACCTCAAGCAATCATCAACATAAACTCGAAATTCAGAATCAGGGTTTGAATCACACTGAGTTCGTTTCGCTAGCATTTCATTATCAACTTTCTGAGCATCACATATCTGTTGTAAAAACAACGGTTTCGC
The DNA here is from genome assembly GCA_025698515.1 of Gossypium sturtianum. Classification (NCBI taxonomy): domain Eukaryota; kingdom Viridiplantae; phylum Streptophyta; class Magnoliopsida; order Malvales; family Malvaceae; genus Gossypium; species Gossypium sturtianum. Next base: position 72,441,136 of record CM046947.1, on the reverse strand, counting down.
TTATAATTCAGCTAACACTGAACCATCATCAGACAGGTCTAAATGAGCATTCATAGCACATAATGCAAACAATGACTTCCGGCTCAATGCATCAGCAACAACATTTGCTTTACCCGGATGATAATCTGTCACGAGCTCATAGTCTTTCAACAGCTCTAACCATCTTCTGTAACACCCCTAACCCGTATCCGTCACCGGATTAGGGTTAAAGGCATTACCGAACAGATTGGAAACATTTTCAGAAGTTCATACAACCGTTCATCTATTTCAATCATAGTGTCCCTTAAGTAGGTCATCGAGAACCTAAGCATGCTTAGAAACAGGGTCGGGACTAAACCGAAACACATACAAACATTCTTGAAAATTTAAAACTGTTCGAAGATACAGGGGTTACATGCCCGTGCAAGCAGGCCGTGTGCCTCCCACGGCCGCTGGACACACCTGTGTGTCCTCCCCGTGGTCGAAACTGACTTTGCTCCACGGTCGCCAAGCACGCCCGTATACCTTGGCCGTGGTTGAATCTGGCTTCACACCCACGGCCACCAAGCACGCCCGTGTGCCTTGGCCGTGGTCGAATCTGACTTTACACCCACGGCCACCCAGCACCCGTGTGCTAAGGCCGTGTACTCATAGGTCATATACTGACTTTCTCACACGGGTACTAGACATGCCCGTGTGTCTTGGCCGTGTGCTATTAGGCTAGCTACTGACTTAGTCCCATGGTCACTAGGCACGCCCGTGTGCCACAACCGTGTGACATTATAGGCCAGTTGCAAGGCCAATTTACCACCCACACAAGGGTCAAACCTACAAGCACATTTAAGCATACTTCCACACACAAATTGGCAACCAATTTTCATGCCAAATGATCAACATATCATCTCATATCATCTCATTTCTAACATATCAACTTAGGAACTAAATTACACAACTTGAACACGTTCAATATCAATCATGATTCATCCCCAAATTTACTAAATCATACTAGCATCATACCATCACTAAGATTTCCATTCATAAGACATTTTCTTTACTCACAAGCTATACCAAAATGTGCACCATAGATCAAAGCCACACATGCATTTTACCAACATTTATCTAGCCACATCACATGGCTATTTACACATCTCAAACATGTCTTACAAAACTAGCCTATACATGCCATATTCCAACTATATACATCTTTCCCAAAAGTACCAAAATAGATTGTCGATAGTGTGATAGAGAATGCTGATGATCCCCGGATCCGAGCTAGCTTTGCTGACACTGTAAAATAGAGAAACAAATCACACAGTAAGTTTTCAAAGCTTAGTAAGTTCGAGATATAATACAATTAATTCGTTGAATCAAATCAATGTATAAATTGAACCATCACATAGATAATTTACCAATGATACACATATTCAACTATATCGAATACTCACATAACATTCCATTCATTTACTTCCAAATTCACCAACCGCATAGGTATCATACCTACCATCATTCATAGCCAATAATCCTACTCAACCATTCAAAAAAACATACACAATCTCATCAACCACAAAGGTTAAATACATACCTTTTTGTCAACACATAGTTACTCACCAACCATGCTTCTCAACCACTCAGTTTTACATTCCAATCAATCATTGCTACTCTTTTGTTTTATTCGCACACTTAGTGCTAATTTCGTAATCAAAGCATAATTGTCAACGTACACTTAGTGCCAATTCAATAAACCTAACTTATAACAGTATCGCACACACAATGCCAATTCGGTAAGCTGAACTTATATCGGTATCGCACACACAGTGCCAATTCGGTAAGCCGAACTTATATCGGTATCGCACACACAGTGCCAATTCGGTAAGCCGAAGCTTCAATCTTTTCGCACACACAGTGCTATTCATTTCTGTAAATTTTCTGATTTCGCACACTTAGTGCCTCAATACTCGATCTCATATGTAATACAGTACTAATACAACTCTATACATTTATTCATTTCTCATCACATAGATATAAATTTAATGACTAGTATTATATCCGAACTTACCTCGAACGTCGAAATACCGAAACGGTCGATTAATCGAGCACTTTGTCTTTGCCTCGATCATAATCCAGACCTCTCTTTTCTTGGTCTATACACATTCAAATTCAGTCCATTCAATCACCAATTCATTCAATTTAATCCACACACACTTATTTAGGACATTTTACAAAATAGCCCTCACATTTTCACATTTCGACACTTTAGTCCCTATTTCATAAAATCATCAAATACACACAATTTCATATCACATATTCTTAGCAGAATTCTTCCCATGCTAATACAAGCCCACACACTTCATTCATTTCACATTTTAGTCCCTCAATTTACACTTTTCTCAATTTAGCCCAAATTACTTAATTTCACTAAAAATTCAAAGACAAAATATGTTCATCCTTCTTATATCTTCCAAATTCCACCATCAAACATCCATGAACTCACATGTTCATCAATGGCACATTTCAAAAACATCATCAATTCACAAAATTTAAGCATGGGTTTTGTAAAGCACAAAGCAACAATTGCAAAAACATAGAAATTATCAAAAACTAAACACAAAATGCTTACCAATTGAACCTTTCAAGTGCTGAACCTAGCTAGGCCTTATTCTCTTCTTTTTCTTTAAATTTTTCGATGAAGGATGAACAACCATCCACTATCTTATGTTTTATTTTAATATATTATAACTTATAATATAAATTATTAACTTTTATAATTAATAAGTATTTAAAAACTATATATATTAATCATAATGTCATCCACTATCATTATCTTTGGGCAATTTACAACATAAAACCCCCAATTTATAAAGACAACAACAATTAGGCACTTTAACAATCAGCACACAGCTTTTACATTTTATGCGATTAAGTCCTTTTCTCACAATTTGACACACAGTCGATAAAATTACCATACAAAATTTTCACACAGGCTATATCACATATAATCAACACCAAAAATAACATTAAAATATTATTTTGACCTCAAATTTGTGGTCTCGAAACCACTATTCTGACTAGGGTCTAAACCGAGCTGTTACAACTCTCCCCCCTTAGGGATTTTCGTCCCCGAAAATCTTACCAATGAATAGGTGTGGATAATGCTCTCTCATAATATTCTCAGGCTCCCACGTAGCCTCTTCTACTCAGTGTTTGAGTCACAACACTTTCACATTTCTGTTCAGTCTCTTTTATCAAATTAATCCCGTGAATTTTATTTTCATGCAGCTCAGTTCAATACAATGGAGTTCAGCATTTTCGACCTTAAAGAGCCTCATATTGCATCTTTCTTTCTTGAAGATAAAGGTAATCCCGACGCAAAGTCCACTGTAATTTTTTTTCCCATTTCCATTCAGGAATCATAATCGGTTGTAACAATCCAGACGGAACCTGATGTTCAGCTTTAACTTACTAACAATTTAAACATTTCGACACAAAGTCATAGATGTCCCGTTTCATACCATGCCACCAATAAAATTGTTTCAAATCATTATACATTTTCGTACTTCCCGAGTGAACAGTTAAATGACTTTTGTAAGCTTCATTCAAAATTAACTGAATCAACTCTGACTTCTTCGAAATACAAACCCGATCTCTAAATCTCAGATAATCATCACTATCAACTCGAAATTCTGAATCAATATTCAATTCATACTGAGTTCATTTAGCCATCATTTCAACATCACTTTTCTGAGGATCACAATTCTGACGTACAAACATCAGCTTTACTTTCAACTCGGCCAAACCCATACTATCATCACACAGATCTATCTGAATACTCATAGTTCGCAAAGCACATAATGATTTCCGACTCAAGGTATCAGCTACAACATTAGCTTTACATGGGTGGTAATCTATCACAAGCTCGTAGTCTTCCAACAATTCAAACCATCTTTTTTATCGCAAATTCAATTCTTTCTGAGTCATCAAGTACTTCAAACTCTTATGATCGGTATAATATGGCATTTCTCACAAAAAAGATAGTGACGCCAAATCTTTAACACAAACACGATCGCGGCTAATTCAAGGTCGTGCGTCGAGTAGTTCTTTTCATGCGGCTTTAACTGCCTCGAAGCATAAGCAATGACTTTGCTTTTTTGCATCAGCACACAGCCCAAACCATTTAACAAAGCATCACTATAAACTATAAACTCTTTACCCGAATCAAATTGAACTAACAGTGGTGCTTCTGTCAACAACACTTTTTAACTGTTCAAAACTCTGTTGGCACTTTTCTGACCACTCAAATTTAACATTTTACTGTAGCAACTTTGTCAACGGAGTCGCAATCATCAAGAAGCCTTTCACAAACCGTCTATAATATCCCGCTAGTCCCAGATAACTATGGACTTCAAACACATTTCTCGGAGGCTTCTATTCTGAAATAGTAGAGAGTTTACTCGGATCAACTCGTATTCCCGCAGCTGGCACAATATGCCCCAGAAAACAAACCTCACTCAACCAAAATTCACATTTTCTAAACTTAGCATACAACTGTTTCTCACGCAGAGTTTGTAGCACAATTCTCAAATGCTTGACATGATGCGTTTCATCACATGAATAAATTAGAATGTCATCAATAAACACTACCACAAAGCGATCCAAATACGGTCTGAATATCCGATTCATTAGATCCATAACACTGCAGGAGCATTCGTTAGTCCGAAAGGCATCACTAAGAATTCATAATGTCCGTACCTCGTTCTGAAAGCAGTTTTCGGCATATCAGATTATTTAACTCTCAACTGATAGTAGCCCGATCTCAAATCTATTTTGGAAAACACTGTAGCTCCTTTCAGCTGATCAAACAAATCATTAATACGTGACAACGGATACTTATTCTTTACCGTCACCTTATTCAACTATCGGTAGTCAATACACATCCTCATAGTGTCATTTTTCTTTTTCACAAACAAGATCGGAGCACCCCAAGGCGAGAAACTCGGTCGTGCAAATCCTCTATTTGTCAATTCTTGCAACTGAGATTTCAACTCTTTCAATTCAGTCAGTGCCATTCTATATGGAGCTATCGAGATAGAAGTCGTCGCCGGCACTAATTCAATTCCAAATTTAACTTCTCGTATTGGAGGTAATCCCGGTAACTCTTCAGGAAATACATATAAAAACTCACAAACTATAGGTACCGATACAACTTTCTTTTCTAACACTTTTGTATCAATCACATATGCCAAATAAGCTTTACAACCCTTTCTCACATAGTTCAAAGCTTTCATCGCAGATACAACAGCTGGTAACCCTTTCATATCATTAGATTCAATGCGAACAACCCCACCATTCTGGTTTCTCAATTCATTACTCTTTCTTTTACAATTAACGATAGCATTATGTAGATTGAGCCAATCCATACCCAGAATTATATCAAATTCATCGAACGGTAGCAACATCAAATTAGCCGAAAAACATATATCACCAAAACATTAATGGGCAATTCTTGCACACCTTATCCACTAAGACACACTTGCGTAAGGGGTTCGACACTCTAACCACAAATTCAGTAGACTCAACAGGTAGAGTCTTATTTGATATTAGACTCACACACATATGAATGAGTAGAATTTGGATCTATCAATGCTATCACATCAGTATCAAACAGAGTAAAAGTACCAGTTATGACTTCTGGAGATGATGCTTCCTCTCGTGCACGTATAGCATAAGCTCGGGCAGGTGCTCTCGCCTCCGATCTCAAAGCTATATCAATAGTCCCTCTCTAGTTTCCGCTCAAATTTCTGGTGTTTCTGGGTGGTCTACCCCTAGCCGTCACATTACTTGGTCTTTTATTATGAACATTTTCCTCTTCGACCATCTTTCGATAATCTCAAATAAAATGATCTCGGGATCCACATTTATAACAAACTCTATTATTGTACTTGCCCCAACATTCTCCCACATGTCGTTTTCCACACTGTCTACACTCAGGTTTGTTACCTTTAGCACTATCAACATTTGATTCTACTGGAGCATGAGTTCTCGAGTCAACACTTAGTCTTGCGCGATCTCTAAATGTCCAAACGAAGCATTTGATCGATTGCTTGCATCTCTGAATCTCTTCGTCGAAGGTTGAGAAAACCTACTCATCGATCTTTTTCTTTCATCATGAGCTTCAGAATCAGCTTTCTTCTTTTCTTTACTGAGCTCCTCGGCTTTACAAGCTCTTTCAACTAACACAACAAATTCATTTATATCAAGTATCCCAACCAATAACTTAATATCCTCGTTCAACCCTTCTATGAAGCATTTACACATAGTGGCTTCGGTCGAAACACATTCCCGTGCATACTGGCTCATCTCACAAATTCTCGCTCGTACTCGGTAATTGACAAATGGCCTTGTTTTAGCTCTAAAAACTCTTTACGTTTTTTATCAATGAAGCGTTGACTGATATACTTCTTCTTGAATTCAACTTGAAAGAAATCCCAAGTGATTCTCTCTCTCGGAACCACGGATGTCAATGTTTTCCACCAATTATAAGCCGTATCTCTCAACAAAGAAACTGCACACTTGATACATTCATCAGAGGTTAACGACATCTCATCAAATACCCAAATTGTGTTCTCGAGCAAAAACTCAGCTCGCTCAGCATCGTCGTCAGTTGTGGCCCTAAACTCTTCGGCCCTATACTTCCGGATCTTATCCACAGGAGGTTTATTCAATCGAATCGGATCTATCACTTGTGGCACAACAGGTACTTGTGGGGGTAGAGGTCGTGGAGTAGCCGGATTCATTCAAACGAACTCCGAAAACCACTCACTCATCATACGGAAGAAGGCTTGCTTAGCCTCTCCTCCTTCACTACTATTATTCGGCCGAGATGTGGTCGGCACTGTCCCTTGAGCGGGAGCAGGCGCGTTACTCTCTACATCGTCAGTAACTGCTCGATCGAGATCCATTACTATATGAAAACATATTTATATCTATCAGAATTCATCACACTATCGCAATTTCATATATGGCATGTATAGCTAGACTCACACACGCTACGTTAGTCCGAGAATCGACTAAACCGTAGCTCTGATACCAACTAAATGTAACACCCCTAACCCGTATCCGTCGCTGGATTAGGGTTAAAGGCATTACCCAATAGATCGAAAACATTTTCAGAAGTTCATACAACCGTTCATCTATTTCAATCATAGTGTCCCTTAAGTAGGTCATCGAGACCCTAAGCATGCTTAGAAACAGGGTCGGGACTAAACCGAAACACATACAAACATTCTTGAAAATTTAAAACTTTTCGAAGACACAGGGGTTACACGCCCGTGCAAGCAGGCCGTGTGCCTCCCACGGCCGCTGGACACAGCTGTGTGTCCTCCCCATGGTCGAAACTGACTTTGCTTCACGGTCGCCAAGCACGCCCGTATACCTTGGCCGTGGTCGAATCTGGCTTCACACCCACGGCCACCAAGCACGCCCATGTGCCTTGGCCGTGGTTGAATCTGACTTTACACCCACGACCACCCAGCACCCGTGTGCTAAGGCCGTGTACTCATAGGTCATATACTGACTTTCTCACACGGCTACTAGACACGCCAGTGTGTCTTGGCCGTGTGCTATTAGGCTAGCTACTGACTTAGTCCCACGGTCACTAGGCACGTCCGTGTGCCACAACCGTGTGACATTATAGGCCATTTGCAAGGCCAATTTACCACCCACACAAGGGTCAAACCTATAAGCACATTTAAGCATACTTCCACACACAAATTGGCAACCAATTTTCATGCCAAATGATCAACATATCATCTCATATCATCTCATTTCTAACATATCAACTTAGGAACTAAATTACACAACTTGAACACGTTCAATATCAATCATGATTCATCCCCAAATTTACTAAATCATACTAGCATCATACCATCACTAAGATTTCCATTCATAAGACATTTTCTTTACTCACAAGCTATACCAAAATGTGCACCATATATCAAAGGCACACATGCATTTTACCAACATTTATCTAGCCACATCACATGGCTATTTACACATCTCAAACATGTCTTACAAAACTAGCCTATACATGCCATATTCAAACTATATACATCTTTCCCAAAAGTACCAAAATAGATTGTCGATAGTGTGATAGAAAATGCTGACGATCCCCGGATCCGAGCTAGCTTTGCTGACACTGTAAAACAGAGAAACAAATCACACAGTAAGTTTTCAAAGCTTAGTAAGTTCGAGATACAATACAATTAATTCGTTAAATCAAATCAATTTATAAATTGAACCATCACATAGATAATTTACCAATGATACACATATTCAACTATATTGAATACTCACATAACATTCCATTCATTTACTTCCAAATTCACCAACCACATAGGTATCATACCTACCATCATTCATAGCCAATAATCCTACTCAACCATTCACAAAAACATACATAATCTCATCAACCACAAAGGTTAAATACATACCTTTTTGTCAACACATAGTTACTCACCAACCATGTTTCTCAACCACTCGGTTTTACATTCCGATCAATCATTGCTACTCTTTTGTTTTATTCGCACACTTAGTGCTAATTTCGCAATCAAAGCATAATTGTCAACGTACACTTAATGCCAATTCAATAAACCTAACTTATAACGGTATCGCACACACAGTGCAAATTTGGTAAGCCAAACTTATATCGGTATCGCACACACAGTGCCAATTCGGTAAGCCAAACTTATACCGGTATCGCACATACAGTGCCAATTCGGTAAACCGAAGCTTCAATCTTTTCGCACACACAGTGCTATTCATTTTTGTAAATTTTTTGATTTCGCACACTTAGTGCCTCAATACTCGATCTCATATGTAAAACAGTATTAATACAACTCTATACATTTATTCATTTCTCATCACAAAGATATAAATTTAATGACTAGTATTATATCCGAACTTACCTCGGACGTCAAAATACCGAAACGGTCGATTAATCGAGCACTTTGTCTTTGCCTCGATCATAATCCAGACCTCTCTTTTCTTGGTCTATACACATTCAAATTCAGTCCATTCAATCACCAATTCATTCAATTTAATCCACACACACTTATTTAGGACATTTTACAAAATAGCCCTCACATTTTCACATTTCGACACTTTAGTCCCTATTTCATAAAATCATCAAATACACACAATTTCATATCACATATACTTAGCCGAATTCTTCCCATGCTAATACAAGCCCACACACTTCATTCATTTCACATTTTAGTCCCTCAATTTACACTTTTCTCAATTTAGCCCAAATTACTTAATTTCACTAAAAATTCAAAGACAAAATATGTTCATCCTTCACATCTCTTCCAAATTCCACCATCAAACATCCATGAACTCACATGTTCATCAATGGCACATTTCAAAAACATCATCAATTCACAAATTTTAAGCATAGGTTTTGTAAAGCACAAAGCAACTATTACAAAAACGTAGAAATTATCAAAAACTAAACACAAAATGCTTACCAATTGAAGCTTTCAAGTGTCGAACCTAGCTAGCCCTTATTCTCTTCTTTTTCTTTAAATTTTTCAGTGAAGGATGAACAACCATCCACTATCTTATGTTTTATTTTAATATATTATAACTTAATATATAAATTTTTAACTTTTATAATTAATAAATATTTAAAAACTATATATATAAATCATAATGTCATCCACTATCATTATCTTTGGGCAATTTACAACATAAAACCCCCAATTTATAAAGACAACAATAATTAGGCACTTTAACAATCAGCACACAGCTTTTACATTTTATGCGATTAAGTCCTTTTCTCACAATTTGATACACAGTCGATAAAATTACCACACAAAATTTTCACACAGGCTATATCACATATAATCAACACCAAAAGTAACATTAAAATATTATTCTGACCTCAGATTTGTGGCTCAAAACCACTGTTCTGACTAGGGTCTAAACCGGGCTGTTACATATTCTCTGTCGCAGATTCAAGTCTTTCTGAGTCATCAAGTACTTTAAACTTTTATGATCTGAAAACACGTGACATTTTACACCAAATAGATAATGACGCCAAATCTTTAGCGCAAACACAATCACAGCTAACTCAAGATCATGAGTCAGATAGTTCTTTTCATGCGGCTTTAATTGTCTCGAGGCATAAGCTATAACTTTGCCTTCCTGCATCAAAACACATCCCAGACCATTTAACGAAGCACCACTATAAATCACAAACTCTTTGCACGATTTTGGTTGTATCAAAACTGGAGCTTCAGTTAACAGAGTTTTCCACTGATCGAAGCTTTTCTGACATTTATCGGACCATTCAAATCTCACATCTTTCGAAAGCAATTTAGTCAATGGAGTAGCAATCATCGAAAAGCCTTTTATGAACCTTCTATAATAACCAGCAAGTCCCAGAAAACTGCAAACTTCAGACACATTCTTCGGAGGTTTCCATTCCAGAATAGCAGAAATTTTACTCGGATCAACTCGTATTCCAGATGCTGATACAATATGTGCCAGAAAACTAACTTCTCGTAACCAGAATTCATATTTACTAAACTTTGCATACAATTGCTTTTCTCGTAGAGTTTGCAACACAATTCTCAGATGTTCAGCATGTTCAACTTCATCTCGAGAGTAAATCAATATGTCATCAATGAATACAACAACAAATCAATCTAGGTACGGTCTGAAAATTCTGTTTATCAGATCCATAAAGATTGTAGGAGCATTTGTTAGTCCGAATGGCATAACTAAAAACTCATAATGCCTGTACCTCATTCTGAAAGCAGTTTTCGAAATATCTGAAACTTTTACTCTCAACTGGTAGTATCCTGATCTCAGATCTATCTTTGAAAACACGGTGGCTCCTTTTAGCTGATCAAACAAATCATCAATTCTGGGCAGAGGATATTTGTTCTTTATTGTCACTTTGTTCAAATGACGATAATCTATGCACATTCTCATCGTGCCATCTTTCTTTTTCACAAATAGAACAGGAGCACCCCAAGGTGAGAAACTCGGTCTTGCAAACCCTTTGTCAGTCAACTCTTGCAACTGTGACTTTAACTCTTTCAGCTCTGTTGGTGCCATTCTATACGGAGCTATCGAAATAGGAGTTGTACCAGGCAACAGATCAATACCAAATTCAACTTCACGTATCAAAGGCAATCCCAGTAGTTCTTCAAGAAACACATCAAAGATTTCACAGACAACTGGCACTGATTCAACTTTCTTTTAAGATACTTTCGAGTCAATTACATAAGCAAAATAAGCTTTATAACCCTTTCTCAAACAATTCAGAGCTTTCAATACAGATATCACAGCAGGTAGCCTAGTCAAATCATTAGACTCAACCCGAACTATTTCACCATTCTGACATCTCAAATCAATGGTCTTTCTTTTGTAATTCACAATGGCATCATGTAGTGTCAACCAGTCCATACCCAAAATTATATCAAACTCATCAAAGGGTTCGATACTTTATCAATAGACAGTTCTTACATGCTTTATCAACCAGAACACTTTTACCTAAGGGGTTCGATACTCTAATAACAAATTTAGTGGACTCTACAGGCAAAGTCTTACTGGATACCAAGTTCATTCATATATACGAATGTGTAGAACCAGGGTCTATCAATGCAATCATAGAAGTATCATAAAGAGTAAATGTACCCGTTATAACATCCGGAGATGAAGCTTCCTCACGAGCTCGGATAGCATACGCTCTGGCAGTCGCTCTAACTTCAGATCTTACAACTGAATCTTTCGTAGTTTTCTGATTACCACTGACATTTCTTGCATTTTGGGAAGGTCTACCTCTCGCTGAAACATTCTATGATCTCAGATTCTGAACAATCTCTTGCTCAACAGATTCTGGGCAATCACGAATGAAATGATCTAACGATCCACATCTGAAACAAGCTCGATCATTCAATCTACAACTTCCCGGATGTCTTTTACCATAATGCTTACATTCAGGTCGATCAGATCAAACATTTCCAACACTAGCCATCGATGTTACTGGAGCTTTGGAGCCCAACTGTGATCTAGCTCGATCTCTACTCAATTGTCCCATAGTAGCTCTTGAACGGCTATGCTCATCTCAGAATTTCTTCAAAGCAGACTAAAATGATTTGCTAGGAAATATCTTTCTCACATCTCTGGCTTCAGAATCAGCTTTTCTTTTATCTTTCCCGAGTGCCTCAGCTTTGAACGCTCAGTCAACTAGAACAACGAACTCTTTTATCTCTAAAATCCCGACTAGCAAGCGGATATCTTTATGAAGGCCATCTTCGAACCTTTTACACATTATCGCTTCGGTTGATACACATTCCCGAGCATACTAACCTAGTCTCACGAACTCTCGTTCATATTCAGTAACAGACATGCAGCCCTATTTCAATTCTAAGAATTCCTTTCGTTTCTGATCAATGAATCTCTGACTAATATATTTTTTCCGAAACTCAATCTGAAATAAATCCCATGTGACCCGCTCTTACGGAACAACAGAAATCAAAGTTTTCCACCACTGATAGGCCGCGTCTCGTAACAAAGATACAACACATCTAATACTTTCTTTTGGAGTCAAAGACATCTCATCAAATACTCGGATAGTGTTTTCTAACCAAAACTCGACTTTTTCAGCATCGTCATCACTGGTGGCCGTGAACTCTTCAGTCCCATACTTATGGATTTTGTCGACCTGGGGCTTATTCAATAGATTTAAATTCGTAACCGGAGGCACAACTGAAGTCTGAGGGGGATTAGGCGGGGGCGGAGGTTGTGAAACAGTCGAATTATTTCTTACGAACTGAGTGGACCACTCACTCATCATTTGGAAGAAAGCTTATTTAGCTTCTCCCTCTTGACCGCTAGTAGCCGGTCTCGAATCAGATGGCACTGTCCCTTAAGTGGGAGCAGGCACACTGCTTTCAACGTCATCATCTACGGATCATTCGAGATCCATTACTATACGAAAAACATATTTTACTCGTCAGGATTCATCACACTATCACATTTCATTTATATGGAATGTTTAGCTAGACTCTCACACGCTACGTTAATCCAAGAATCGACTAAACCGTAGCTCTGATACCAACCAAATGTAACACCCCTAACCCGTATCTGTCACCAGAATAGGGTTAAGAGGCGTTACCGGACGAACGAAAACTTTTACAGACATTTCATAATATAACTCAACTAATTAGATCAAAGTGCCCCTTAAATAGGTCAACGAGACCTTGAGCATGCTTTAGAATAGGGTCGGGACTAAACCGAACACATACGGAAATTCTCAAAAATTTAAAATTTTTTCTAAGTTACAGAGGTCACACGCCCGTGTGGGTAGGCCTTGTGCCTCCCACGGCCTCTAACACGCCCGTGTCTAAGCCGTATCAAAATAGGGCATACATGCTGACTTGTCCAGATGGCCGTGGACACGCCCGTGTGCCTCACCCGTGGTCGATCCTGACTTGCACCACACGGCCAGTCACACGCCCGTGTGTCCAGCCCGTGGTCGATCCTAACTTGCCTTGAATTTCAACCACATGGTACATGGTAAAGCCACACGCCCGTGTGCTCAACCGTGTGGGCAAATATAGTCCATTTTAAAGGCCAAAATGCCACCCACACTTGTGTCAATCCTACAAGTTCCAACAAGCATAAATCCACACACAATTGGCAACCAAAATAATGTCATAAAATCAACATATTATCCCATTATGTTTCATCTATAATCATGTCAACTTGTATACCAAATTGCACAACTAAATCTCATGTAAAAACAAGCATGGTACATCCACATATTTTCTTTCATATAACCATTTCATTGATCAAACATACTTACTCATATTGCATCCATATGCTTACCATAGCCTTGACCATTTCATAGACATGAGATTATACCAAAACCAAACATCATATACCATAATTACTCATGCATATTACCAACATTTATCTAGCCATATCACATGGCTATTTACAGCCCAAACATATTCCAAAATGACTAGCCTATACATGCCATACTTAGTACATACATTTCCAAAAGGTACCAAAATGAGTTTGGGTAGTGTGATGATGATCCTCGACGGTCCCCGAGCCTCTCGTAGCTTTAACGATCTATAAAACAGAACAAACACACACAAAGTAAGCTTTCCAAAAGCTTAGTAAGCCATATACAAATAAATTTAGCATATAAACATTTAAAACATATAATCAATATGAATTTACTAATAGCTCAATTGCACAGCCATAATTCTTCTTGGCACATTCACTTAGCCATTCATCTTTCAATCTTACATATCACCATATACTATATTGGATCATAACTTGTCCATTCATGTAACACATTTTACTTTCTCAAATCCAAATACATAACTCATCTAGGTAAGTTCATGGATATACTTACCTTCTTATACACACAATATGTACATATCAAACGTACCTGAAATGGATATACAAATCACATTGTCATTCGTTTCTCGGACTTGCCCGTTGAACCCTTCGGAACCTAATTGGATACTCATAGTGCTCGGAATAGTATTACAATGCCAACGTCCCAGACGAGGTCTTACATGTACTCAGATATCGATGCCACTATCTCAGATAGGGTCTTACATGAAACAAATATGATGCCAATGTCCCAAACATGGTCTTACACGTAAATCTCATATCGATGCCAACGTCCCAGACGTGGTCTTACAAGAAATCTCGAATCAATGGCAATGTCCCAGACGTGGTCTTACATGATATCACATATCGGACACCTATGTCATGACATATGTTACCCTATCTATTCCTAGGTTCATACTGGACTTCTCAGACATAGATACACTGTCAATACTATCTCAGATTCCATGTACATAACATCTCAAGCATATTAAATCCAAGCTGAATTTCATATATGCACAATTAACTCAATTCAAATGCATTTATTTGTATATCAACTTACCTCGGATTCGGATATTCGATTGGATTCGGATATTCGATCGGATTCGGTTATTCGACAAGTTTTGACTTTCCACATTCTAAGTCCGTTTTCTTCTGTTCTTGATCTATACATATTCAAATTTAACCTTTTTATTCACTATTTCATTCAATTCAATCCAAAAACACATATTTACAGCAATTTACAAATTAGCCCTCACACTTTCACATTTTGACAATTTAGTCCTTATTTCACATAATCACAAAATACAAAAAATCTCAATACACCCATGCTTAGCCGAATGTTCATATATCTCATAAAAGTCCATACATTTCATTTATTTCACAACTTAGTCCCTCAAAATATTATTTTCTCAATTAAGTACAAATTACTCAAATTCATCAAAACTCCAAAGACAAAACTTGTTAATCTAACACATATATTTCATAATTCATCTTCAAACATCACAAAACTCATGTGTTGATCAATGGTATATTTCAAAATATTCATCAATTCACAAAATTAAAGCATGGGTTTTGAAGTATACAAAGCAACGATCTCAAAAACGTAGATATTATAAAAAACCGAACAAAAACTAACCTTGAATCAAGCTTCTTTCATGGACGAATATTCAAAGCTCTTAAGCCCTATTTTTTTTCTAAGTTTCGGTGATGGGAGAAGATGATAATGGCTTTTAATTTGTTATAATTTAACATATATTAACTTATTATTATAGTACTTATTTAACCTTTTATAACTAATATATATAACATATAATACAAGGTTATTTTAGTCCTTGTGCCGTCCACTATCTCTATTAGTGGACTAATTGCCTCATAAGGCCTCCATATTTAAAACCATATCAAATTAGCCATTAATCAAATAGAAAGCCACTTCTACGAATAACGCGATTTAGTATTTTGCTCAAATTAAGCACAAAAACAGATAAATTTTCATACGAGACTTTCACACATGCTTAATCACACATCAAAGACACGTAAAATAATATTAAAATATTTTTTGACTTGAATTTGTGGTCCCAAAACCACTATTCTGACTAGGGTCTAAACCAGACTATTACACCATGAGTAAAATACGAGTTATGAAACCGTAATGTGATATATGATGGGTAAGCGTAAGTATGAGTAAGTATGTCAAAGTACTTGAGAACTTGTGTTGTTATTGTTGTATGAGATGAATGGATTTTACCATGAGTACTTATGTTGCTATTTTAATTCATGCAAACTTACTAAGCTATATGCTTACTCTTTTATTTTCCCTCTTCCTTGTAGTATCGCCAAGCTAGCTCGGGGATCATAAAATGTCGGAGCTCAGATCACACTATCAATCATTCTTTTGGTATAGTAAAGTTAATTTGTTTTGGGTATGGCATGTATAGGAACTTGGTCATCTTATGTTCTGTCATATTTGAAAGCCAAAGTGTTGGCTATTAATGCGATACACTCATTTTGTAAATAGCCATTAGGAATTGGCCGATATCTGTCAAGTTTTATATCTTAAGGATGATGAGTTTTATGAAGTGAAAGTTCCTGCAATTGATGGAGTAAAATGTGAAGTGTATGAATGATGATTAGTGATTCTTCATAGTATATTATTGCCATGTTATGTGATGCTTGAGTTGGCATATATGTGTTTATGTTTCAGGGTGGCAATTGGCTTGGGAAATAGCCTTTCAATTGTCCACATGGGTAGACACACGGGCGTGTGTCTAGGCCGTGTGTGACACACGGGCGTGTGTCTAGGCCGTGTGTGACACACGGTCAGCCTTATGGGCATGCTGATAGGCTGTGTTTCCCCTGTATCAAATTTGTGAGAATTCGATTCACCACACGGGCCAGCACACGGGTGTGTGCCTAGGCCGTGTGCCCTTATGAGCTTGCTGATGTCATAAACAGAATACCCAGGTTTTTCATACACGGGAGAGGACACGGGTGTGCCTAGGCCGTGTGAGGGATACGGGCCACAGACACGGGCGTGTGTCCGGCCGTGTGAAAACCCCTATAGGTTTGAAATGAAAAATAAATTCCACTCAGGCTAAAAACATGGGCGTGTGTGACCACACGGCCATTCCACACGGGTGTGTGGCCCTGTTTAGGCAAAAAATTTCTAAGTGCGTAAAAGTTTTCGGTTTAATTTTGAAACCTTCCGTATGTATGTTTAGGGCCTCGTAGGCCCATAAAAAAGGATGTTCTGAATATGAATGAGAAGCTTTAAGTTGAAATGAAATTTTATAGCCCGATGTTGTATGTTTAAGTAAGTTAAGTTTGGTAATTCCTCGTATCCTGTCCCGACGTCAGACACGGGTAAGGGGTGTTACATTTAGTTGTATCAGAGTTACGATTTAGTTAGTTCTCAGACTAACGTAGCGTAAGCATGAGTCTAGCTATACATGCCATACACATGAGTATTTACATTATGGTAGTGTGACGACTCTTGACGATTTAAGTTGTGTTTTCATATAGTAAATGGATCCCGATAAAGCTGTGGCGGATGATGTAGAAAGTAACGCACCGACTCCTGCTGAAGGGATGGTGCCGAATGAAAATGAGAATAGACCAACGAATATAATTCAATGAGGAGGAGAAGAGGCTGGAGAAACCTTTCTCCACATGATGAATGCATGGTATACGAAGTTCATTCGCATGAACCCGAATGCGCAACCCCCTCCACCCCCACCTATTCCTCAGCCTACCCCTGTAGCTCCCCAAGTGGTAGAAGTGGTAAGGGGAGAAAAGCCTTCGGTCGATAGAATCCGAAAACAAGGAACCTAGGAATTTTGAGCTAGTAAAGATGATGATCTGGAAAGAGAAAAATTTTGGCTTGAAAATACCATCAGGGTATTTGATGAATTATCTTACACACCTGAAGAGTGCATGAAATGTGTGGTGTCTCTCTTAAGAGATTTCACTTATCAGTGGTGGAACACCCTTATGTCGGTTGTACCTAGGGAAAGGATCACATGGGAGTTTTTCCAAGAAGAATTCTTGAAGAAGTACATTAGCCAAAGATTTATTAATCAGAAAAGAAAGGAATTCCTTGAATTGAAACAAGCTAGAATGACAGTAACTGAATATGAGCGTGAATTTGTAAGGCTCAGCAAGTACGCTCGAGAGTGTGTGTCCTCTGAAGCCATCATGTGTAAGGGGTTTGAGGACGGATTAAATGAAGATATCTGATTATTTATTGGTGACCTAGAATTGAAGGAATTTGTTGTGCTAGTGGACAGGGCTTGTAAAGCCGAGGAGTTGATTAAAGAGAAAAGAAAAGCTCAGATGGAGTCTCGTGACTCAAGAAAGAGACAAATGAACAAGTTTTTTCAATCTTCATCCAAGAAGTCAAGAGACTTCCCTACCCGATCAGCTACTTCAGTCGTGTTTTCAAATAGAAATAAGAGTAAACAGTACTTGGGGATTAAAGCTCAGACTACCGCAGTTGCTAGTGTTGGGAAAACACGACCTAATAGATCGGAATGTCCACAGTGTGGTAGACGTCATCCCGGTGAGTGCCGAGCCCAAGATAGAGCCTGTTTTAAGTGTGGTTCCCAAGATCATTTTATTAGAGAATGCCCTGAGTTGGTTGAAAAAGAGAAAATTCAGAGTGCCAGATCGGGAAGCACTATTAGAGGGAGATAATAGAGAAAACCGGGAAGTGGAACGAGTTGTAAGAGTACACCTAGAGAGCAGGCTACAAAATTTGAGGGTAGAGCGCCTGCGAGGACTTATGCCATTTGCGCTCGTGAAGAGGCGTCATCCCCTGATGTAATTACGGGTACATTTTCTCTCCATGATATTAATGTTGTTGCTTTAATTGATCCAGGATCTACCCACTCATATATTTGCATAAAATTAGTATCTAGTATGAACATGCCTGTAGAGTCTACAGAGTTTGTGATAAAAGTGTCCAATCCTTTAGGCAAAAGTGTATTAGTTGATAAGGTATGCAAAGATTGCCCATTAATGATTAGAGGTCATTATTTTAAGGCAAATCTCATGCTATTGCCATTTGATGAATTCGATATAATCATTGCTATGGACTAGTTAACCACTCATGATGTGACAGTAAATTATGGAAAGAAATACATTGAATTGAGATGTGAAAATAGGGACACTCTTCGTGTTGAATCAGATGAACAGGACAGGCCGCCTGTAGTGATCTCTTATATGTCTACCCAGAAATATGTAAGAAAGGGATACGAAGCATATCTTGCCTTTGTGATGAATGCTAAAGAAACTGAGTTAAGAAATGAATCAGTGTCGATAGTATGTGAGTATCCAGATGTATTCCCAGAAGAATTGCCAGGGTTGCCTCCGATTAGAGAAATTGAATTTGGCATTGAGTTAGCTCCTGATACTGTACCTATATCGATTGCTCCATACAGAATGGCTTCAACTGAGTTGAAAGAACTGAAGGCACAGTTACAAGAGTTGACAGACAAAGGATTTGGACGACCGAGTTATTCTCTGTGGGGTGCTCCAGTATTATTTGTGAAAAAGAAAAATGGTTCCATGAGATTATGTATAGATTATCGGAAGCTTAATAAGGTAACTAAGAAGAACAAGTACCCATTACTAAGGATCGATGATTTATTTGATCAATTGAAGGGAGCCACTGTGTTCTCTATGATAGATTTGAGATCGGGATATTACCAGTTGAGAGTCAAAGACTCAGATATGCCGAAAACTGCATTTCGAACAAGGTATGGGCACTATGAAGTTTTATTCATGCCTCCCCTACTGTGTTTATGGATTTAATGAACCGTATATTTCGGCCATACTTGGATAAGTTTTTTGTGGTTTTTATTGATGACTTATTGATATATTCACGTGATGAGCATGAGCATGCTGAGCACTTAAGGACAGTTTTACAGATTTTACAAGATAATCAGTTGTATGCCAAGTTTAGCAAAAGTGAGTTTTGTCTCAAAGAGGTTGGATTCTTGGGGCACATTGTCTCGGAAGATGGAATCCGAGTCGACCCAAGCAAGATTTTAGCTATTTTTTATTAGAAGCCGCCAAGAAACGTATCAGAGATTAGAAGTTTTCTAGGCCTAGCTGTCTATTACAGGCGATATGTCAAGGGGTTTTCTATAATAGCTACACCGATGATGAGGTTGTTACAAAAAGAGGTGAAGTTTGAATGGACAGAAAAGTGCCAACAGAGTTTTGAGAAACAAAAGGCATTGTTGACTGAGGCTCCAGTTCTAGTGCAACCTAAACCGGGAAAAGAATTTGTGATGTATAGCAATGCATCCTTGAATGGATTTGGTTTTGTGCTTATGCAGGAAGGCAAGGTGATAGCATATGCCTCTAGACAGTTAAAGCCGCATGAGAAGAATTACCCGACACATGATTTAGAGTTTGCTGCCATTGTGTTTGCTTTGAAGATATGGAGACACCATTTGTATGGTGAAAGATGTCAGATATTCACCGATCATAAGAGCCTAAAGTACTTGATGACTGAGAAGGAATTGAATTTAATGCAGCGAAGATGGTTAGAGCTGATAAAGGATTACGAGCTAGTCATTGACTACCACTCGGGAAAGGAGAATGTAGTCGCTGATGATTTGAGTAGAAAATCCCTATTTGCATTGAGGGCTATGAATACATAGGTGACTTTGTCAGACAATTTTTCCATTCTAGCTGAGTTGAGGGCTAGATCGATGTTCCTTCAAGAGATTTATGAGGCTCAGAAAGATGACAGTGACTTACAAGCCAAAAGAGTTTAGTGCGAGTCAGGTGTTCAGTCTGACTTTCGGATTAATTCTGATAGATGTTTGATGTTTAGAGACAGAGTCTGTGTACCGAGAAATGATGAGCTTATTCGAAAGATTTTACACGAGGCACATAGCGAATGTCTATCCGTACATCTGGGCAGTACAAAAATGTATAATGATTTGAAGAAATGGTATTGGTGGCCGAGTATGAAGAAAGATATTTTTGAGTTCGTATTAAGATGCTTGATTTGTCAACAAGTGAAAGTTGAACACCAAGTACCTTCAGGTTTGCTTCAACCTATTATGGTTCTCGAGTGGAAATGGGATCGCGTTACTATGGATTTTGTAACGGGTTTACCGTTGACACCAAGCAAGAAAGATGCCGTATGGGTGGTGGTAGATAGACTTACGAAGTCGGCCAATTTCATACCTATGCGTGTTGATTATTCGCTTGATAAGTTGGCAGACTTGTATGTTTATGAGATTGTAAGGCTTCATGGAGTGCCTTTGTCAATTATATCAGACAGAGATCCAAGATTCACATCCCGATTTTGGAAAAAGTTGCAAGAAGCTTTGGGCACAAAGCTGAGTTTTAGTACGACTTTTCACCCACAAATTGACGGACAGTCAGAGAGATTAATACAGATACTTGAGGATATGCTCTGGTGTTGTGTTCTTGAGTTTCAAGGCAGCTGGGAAAAGTATTTACCGTTGGTAGAGTTTGCATACAATAACAGATTTCAGCCGAGCTTAAAAATGGCGCCTTATGAGGCTTTGTATGGGCGTAAGTGCCGAACGCCTTTATATTGGACTGAACTCAAGGAAAATCAGATTCACGGGGTCGATCTGGTTAAAGAAACCGAAGAGAAGGTAAAAATAATTCGTGATTATTTAAAAGCTACTTCTGATAGACAAAAATCCTACTCGGACTTGAAACGAAAAGAGATTGAGTTTCAAGTTGGTGATAAGGTATTTTTGAAAGTATCACCATGGAAGAAAGTTCTCAGATTTGGCTGGAAAGGCAAATTTATTCCGCATTTTATCGGACCATATGAGATTACCGAGAGGATAGGGCCGGTAGCTTATCGATTGGCTTTGCCATCTGAGTTGGAAAATATACATGATGTGTTCCACATGTCTATGTTGCGATGTTACCGATTAGATCCTTCGCATGTGATTACACTGACAGAGGTTGAAAGTCAACCCGACATGACATATGGTGAAGAACCGGTTAAGATTCTACACGGGAAGTTAAACAGCTAAGGAATAAAAGTATAGCTCTCGTGAAAGTATTATGGCAAAGACATGGGGTAGAAGAGGTTACATGGGAGCTCGAGGAGGCTATGAGAAACCAGTACCAAAACCTTTTTACCGGTAAGATTTTCGGGGACGAAAATCCGTAAGGGGGGAGAATTATAACTGTCCGATTTAGGGCCTAGTCAAAATAGTGGTTGCGAGACCACAAATCTGAAGTAGAAACATGTGTTTTGTGATTTTTATGAGGCTTATGATGTGGTTGCATGATTGTGTGAAAATTTCATGAGGAAATTTTATTTATTAGTAATCAATTTGTCCATTAGGACTAAATTGCAATGATTCGAAAATATGAGTGTAACACCCTGGTTTAGGGGCTGTGCATATGGGGTATAAATCAAGTGTTAGTAGGTTTTTGGGAGTGCTTGGTTGAGTTTTAGAGGCTCTAAGAATGTTGGGATGAGAAGGGAAGGCTTTGGAAAATTTAGATTTTTAGGGTAAAAAGGAATTGGGCCTAGGAGAATTGAGCCCAATGGGCCTTAGGCGTAGTAGCGTTTAAATTTTTGGAGAACAAGAGACCGGCTTAAATGCAAGTTGGACCTATTGGATAAGTGATTTTGGAAGGTTAGAGGGCTTCTATGAAGTCCCGGGATCAAATATTAGCTTTGGGGAAATTTAGGTTTTAGGTGCAAAAAACCCTGGAAGTTGGCAGGTAGGCCTTAAGAATAAAATGTGGGGAAAAATTACACAAGTAGAGTGTGTGGTGTAGTGGCAAAGTGACGCCACATAAGAGACAAGGGGGTGACGCCACAAGGGAAGGAAGGAGGTCCAAGGTTCAAGTCTTGGCTTTTGCATTTTGGTTTTCTTTTTACTTGGACCTCAGAATTTGGCTATAGTTTATATTTAGTTGCGCATGGTTTAAGACACAAGAGGAGCTTGTGGCTTGGTGGCAAGTGGTGTGTTGAACTATTGAAGGGAGCCTGGGTTCGAATCTCATGACAAGCAATGGAGTATTTATTTTGCGGATTGGACGGCAAGAGTTTCAGTTGAATTTAAACTCTACTGACGAAGGGATCCCACATCGGAAAGACACAAAGAAGGAGGGTGAAGTGCTAGCTATATAAGGAGCATCCTAGGAGGAGAGTAAACACATCTTGGAGGGCGTTTGGGCACAAGAGTGATCGGGAGCGGATTAGCCCCGAGCCCTATCGGTGTGTGTAACTCTCTACTCTAGGCGTAGAGCGGCAAATGCCGAAGTGCTTGGTCCACGGCATTAGTAGTTACACGAGCGTGCGGCGCGCACGTGTGGGGCTTCACGCGATAGTTGAGGCCATCGTAGTATTCTTGTGGGTTGGAAATTTGCACAGCGTGATGGGCGAAGTGGGCCCAATGGGCCGTGGGCCCTTATGAGTAAATTAATGCGATTGTGTAGTATATAGTGAACTAGACTAGGTGGAACTTATATACGTGGCTAGATTTGTGTTAGGTGGGCCACACGAGCGTGTGGGCCGAATGGGTAGAAATTGGGCTTTAGGCCCAATAGTCCATTCGACCAAAAATGGTAGTTGGGTCGCTCGGGGGCCTCTGGAAGGCCATTCCAGTGTACGAATTACCGATATACCCTTGGTGGGTAAATTACGAAAATGCCCTTAGTAGGTAAAATTACGATTTTACCCTTAAAGGTTGATTAGCAAGGTAGGGGCGTGTTAGTTTTCTTTGTGCTATAGTTTTGTCTTGGCCGAATGGCTAAGTGTTCATTGTTTTTATGCCAAGGCCGATTGTAGGGAAGAAGAGCATCATTACGGGAACCTTTTGTAAGTCCGTTAGTCTCATGTGCGAAGCGAAGTAGCGTTTGGGTTTTGGTATCATTTAGGTGCGTAATCATCGCACTATTTTCGTGGTTTGGTTTGCTAACATGTTTATGTGTGTATTATGTGTAATAGCGCGTTTATAATGGCATAAGTGATGAATAAGCTGGTGATGGTAAGTTAATCTTGATATACATTTATATATGTACAATGTGGTAGTGATAAGTGATAAATACTCATTCTATATGATATTCTTGCATGATTTATTGACACATGGGCATGGGATTGGATTGAAGAAGGAAGAAGTGTACACGGGATGTACGTGGTCTAATGATAGCTCGGGCTACATTAGCGCTTGAGGTTAGCTTTGCGCTACCTCAAAGGAGGTGTTGGCTAGGTGCCCATCTCGGCGGTTGATTGCTATGTGCATCACCGTAGGCGATTCACGATATTTTGATCACTTTGGTTGATCGGTGGCTCACCCACGGCCTCGGAGCAGCGAGAATGCCGAGGTAAGATTTATGGATCACGATGTGATCGGTGGCTCAGCCACGGCCTTGTGCAGCAGGTCTGCCGAGGTAACATATGTGGGATCACTCGGTTGTGATCGGTGGATTAGCCACGGCCTTAGGCAGGGAGTCTGCTAAGGTTGGTGTCACGGTTGGATAGTAGGTTGGGCTGAGATGCATTCTTGCATGATTTGTTTCGATGGCTGTGTGGGTATGGGCCAAGCCCATACGGATGGAAATATGTGTTGTGGCTATGCACTGAGTTAGTGGACTCACTCTTTTCATTAACCATTTCAGGTAGTGCTTAAAGCTGGACCGGGATCGGAGAGGACAAGGTGGCCCATGCCGAGGATGATGTTCAATTATTCCATGCTTAATTTTGATATAAGTACTTTATTTGAGTTGTTGGGTTGTAATAAAGGCCATTTTATGTTTTTGGTATTACTTTAACTATGGTTTATTTAAATTAAATTGCTACGTGAAAATGATTTATGGTTTGCAACCTATTTATTCAAATTGGATATTATAAACTAAAGTTTTAAAAATGAATGAGTTAAATAGCAAAGTTTTATTCCAAAGATATGTTTTCCAAAATTCAGCAAACTACGATGTTTTATTTTAAGATTTTCAACCGTCTTTTCCCAGTGACATAACCAGATTCGGTCGTAGCGGATGGGCCGGGTTTGGGGATGTTACAATGAGATTCTAGAAGATTTAAGTATGAAATAGAATTATAAAAATTACTAGAGGTCCTTATTTAGCAATTAGACCATTAAATGTCTAGATGGACAAAAATGGACATGGGAAGGAAAAATCTCAAGAAAGGGCCTTCAGGGCATTTTAGTCATTTGGTTAATTAATGAATTAAAAAGGGAAAAATAAGTCAAAATCTTGTCCATCTTCTTCCTCTAAGTGCCGAAATTTGCAATGAGACATAGCTAGGGTTTCTTCAACTTCCAAGCTTGATAGTAAGTGCATCCTAGCCCCATTTTCAATGTTCTTCGTATTTTTTAGAGACTCGTAGCTCGATTTATTTATTTCTAGCTATATTTTGAGCTAGGGTTTATGTTCAAAAATTTACCCATGTATGACATGCATGTATTTTGATGTTTTAAGGAAGAATATGAAAGTTTGATGTTTGATAAACATCTTTTTCTAAGTGATTTTCATGAAAAATGCATAAAAGGACCAAATTGTAAAAGTTATAAAAATGGTCATACATGAGTGATATAGTGGAAATTAGGGGCTGTTGTAGTTAAGAAAATAATTCGGCTAGGCTTAAAATACAAGAAAGTTGAATAAAAATCATTTTACGAGCCTAAGGGCAAAAGTGTAATTATGTGAAAGTTTAGGGGCAAAATCATAATTTTTCCAAAGTATGATTCATGAGTAAATTTAGTCAATGTGAGTATTAAACAAGTGAAATTGTTATTATAGATCAAGAAACACAAAGCTCGAACCGAAACGGAGGCAAGAACAAAGTGTTGGACTAAATCGAGCATCTACACACATTTTGAGTACCGAGGTAAGTTTGTGTGAAATTAAAGTTTCATAGTGTTTTTATATTTTAAATTATTTGATCTTATGATAATGAATATCATTTCATGAAAATCGACTAATGAAGCCTCGATGAGAAAATGATGAGAATATATTAAGTTGAAGTCCCGGTTGAAGATTCAGAATAACGAGGATACCTATGTCACGACATAAGATAAGGAAGGTCCCGTATAAGACCATGTCTGAGACATGGCATCGGCACCGAATGTAGGTCCCGTATAAGACCATGTCTGGGACATGGCATCGGCACCAAATAAGGAAGGTCCCGTGTAAGACAATGTTTGGGACATGGCCTCGGCACCAAAGGAAGATCTCACGTAAGACCATGTCTGGGACATGGAATCGACATCTATGTACGAGCTCGTATAAGACCATGTCTGGGACATGGCATGGACATCGAGTTAAGAGATCCTGTGTAAGACCATATCTTGGATATGGCATTGGCATCAAGAGGTGATCTCATGTAAGACCATATCTGGGATATGGCAAGGGCATCGTGATACATGCATTGTGAGATTGAGTATCCTTCGATATTTCGAGTAGTTCAACGGGCAAAAGAGCTAAGTATGCAAAGATGATAAAGAGTTAAGCTATACAATGATGACAAAGAGTTACATTTAAGTTAAGGGTGGTAATGATTTAGGTTTATGTTCAAGATAGCATAAGTGCTAAATTATGTGATGAAGTGAAACAGGTACCATGAGTAAAATACGAGTTATGAAACCGTAATGTGATATATGATGGGTAAGCGTAAGTATGAGTAAGTATGTCAAAGTACTTGAGAACTTGTGTTGTGATTGTTTTATGAGATGAATGGATTTTACCATGAGTACATATGTTGCTATTTTAATTCATGCAAACTTACTAAGCTATATGCTTACTCCTTTCTTTTCCCTCTTGCTTGTAGTATCGTCAAGCTAGCTCGGGGATCGTGGAACGTCGGAGCTCGGATCACACTATCAATCATTCTTTTGGTATAGTAAAGTTGATTTATTTTGGGTATGGCATGTATAGGAACTTGGTTATCTTGTGTTCTGTCATATTTGAAAGCCAAAGTGTTGGCTATTAATGTGATACACTTATTTTGTAAATGGCCATTAGGAATTGGCCGATATCTATCAAGTTTTATATCTTAACGATGATGAGTTTTATGAAGTGAAAGTTCATGCAATTGATGGAGTAAAATGTGAAGTGTGTGAATGATGATTAGTGATTCTTCATAGTATATTATTGCCATGTTATGTGTTGATTGAGTTCGCATATATGTGTTTATGTTTCAGGGTGGCAATTGGCTTGGGAAATAGCCTTTTAATTGTCCACACGGGTAGACACACGGGCGTGTTTCTAGGCCGTGTGTGACACACGGTCAGCCCCATGGGGGTGCTGATAGGACATGTGTCCCCTGTATCAAATTTGCGAGAATTCGATTCGCCACACGGGCCAGCACACGGGCGTGTGCCTAGGCCGTGTGCCCTTATGAGCTTGCTGACGTTATAAACAGAATACCCAGGTTTTTCACACACGGGAGAGGACACGGGCGTGTCTAGGCCGTGTGAGGGACACGGGCCACAGACATGGGCATGTGTCCGGCCGTGTGAAAACCCCTGTAGGTTTGAAATGAAAAATAAATTCCACAAGGGCTAGGAACATGGGCGTGTGTGACCACACGGCCATTCCACACGGGCGTGTGGCCCTGTTTAGGCAAAAAATTTCTAAGTGCGCAAAAGTTTTCGGTTTAATTCTGAAACCTTCCGTATGTATGTTTAGGGCCCCGTAGGCCCATAAAAAGGATGTTATGAATATGAATGAGAAGCTTTAAGTTGAAATGAAATTTTATAGCCTGATGTTGTATGTTTAAGCAAGATAAGTCCGGTAATGCCTCGTATCGTGTCCCGGCGTCAGACATGGGTAAGGGGTGTTACATTAAGTCCTTTCATAACTTATTTTATATTATAACATTAGTTATAGAAATGCTACTGAGTTGATTACTCAGCGTTCGGTTTGTCTTCTGTGCGTAGGTTAGGTTCCATCGTGTGCACTCGTTGTTATCAGCATCTAGTAGAAAATCTCCTATTCATCAAGTTGGTGAAACCTATGCTATTTTGGCCTGCATGTACCTATAGGATTTTATGTTACATTAAGCTTAGTGGAGAATTATTTCATATTTCGAGATGTTATATAAATAGGCATATATGATAGTTGATAATAGTTTGTACTATGCATATGTCTGATGTTGATGATGCTATGTGAATATTTAGATGAAGTTATAAAGTTTTTTTGTGAGAACCGATATATATATAATTGGAAAAGAGGATGCATAAACTGTAACGAATAAATAGGTTAATAGCAGAAATACTGATATATATATATTAATCATGACTTGGTCATGGGTCTAAATGTATGATTATCTATTTATTTATTTATATTGTAATGAATGTTGTCAGTTGCTCCGGCAATAAATGTGATATCCCGTTGCTGGGACCCGATGATTGGGTCGGGTATTGGGTGCTACAGTACATCTCACATTGCTTCAGCTTCCACACTTGTCCCGTTCCTGGTCTACAATGATAAGCTCTTATCTCTAAGATCTTTCTTCTCCTCAAACCCCTGTAGAGAAACACAAACATGATTAGTGGCTCCCGAATCGATGACCTAATTATCTATTAAATCCTCTACTCAACAAGATTTTGTTATAAAGAGATTCATACATTTTCCTTTGGTAGTTAGGTATTCTTTCTACTCTTAGCAATTCGCCTTGAAGTGCCCTTTCTTACTGTAGAAAAAACGTTTGGACTTAGATAACTATTTAGGCTTCTTGGTTCTCTTCTTTCCCACTTATGGTAGCCCAAAGACCTTAGCCTTGACTTTCTTAGGTTGTTTTCTGTAACACCCCTCACCCGTATTCAACACTAGAATAGGGTTACGGAGCATTACCAGACTTATAACACATATAACCGTATTTTTCTCAGACATTCAATCATTTCATACAATCATCATTCAATTTGTCCCTTACAATAGCCTACGAGGCCTTAAACATGCTTTACAAGCGGTTCAGGACTAAACCGATAACTTACAAAACTTATATGAAACTTTGAAAATTTTTCTCAATACAGAGGACACACGCCCATGTGACCAGGCCGTGTGTCTCACACGGCCACCAGGCACGCCCGTGTCTCTAGCCATGTGAAAACAAGGGGTACATACTAATTTGGGTCATACGGCCAACCACACGCCCGTGTGTCTAGCCCGTGTGCCCTTCGAAGTGGCCACACATGCCCATGTGCCAGGCCGTGTGCCAATTAGGGGGTATACTGACTTGTACCACACGGCTAGTCACACGCCCGTGTGTGAGACCGTGTGGAGCATACTGACTTGGTTCTAATATCAACACCAAGGGACACACGGCCGTGTAATATGACCGTGTGTCGGACACGGCTGAGACACACGCCCGTGTCTCTGCCCGTGTGGACAAAAATAGGCTATTTGCAAAGCC
This sequence comes from Gossypium sturtianum, assembly GCA_025698515.1. NCBI lineage: Eukaryota > Viridiplantae > Streptophyta > Magnoliopsida > Malvales > Malvaceae > Gossypium > Gossypium sturtianum. The sequence continues at coordinate 72,411,849 of CM046947.1, read as the reverse complement.
ATCTTGCCACCCTATTTATACATGCATGCACAAGCATAGATTGAAACATTTTATAATCCAATAGGTAGCCAATCCACAACATTTCATACACATTTTATACCAATTTGACATAGTATTCATGTAACAGCCCGATTTTGACCCTGATCGGAACAATGGTTTCGGGACCACAAATCTGAGTTCAAAAAATATTTTAACATTATTTTCTGCGTTAATTATGTGTGAATTTACATGTGTGAAAGTTTCGTGAATTAATTTTATTATTTGTGTGCTTAATTTGATAAAAGGGCTTAATCGCGTAAAATGAAAATTCGATGGTTAAATATGAAAGTACCTAATTGTTGTTGTCTTTTTAATATGGAGGTTTTATGTTGCAATTTTTCCAATTAATTAGTGAGTGGACGACATTATGGTTATTATATGGTTTTTGTATATATATTATATAAGTTAAAAATAATATTAACATATTATAAGTTATTATAATAAAAACAAAACATTAAATTCATGTTTTCATCTTTCTTATGACCGAAACAAAGAAAAGAAATAAGAAATAAGAAAGTTTAGGGTATTCGGCCATTGTCAAGCTTGATTAAGGTATGTAACTAGCTCGGTTTTTGATAATTTTAACATTTTTGAGATCGTGGCTATGAAATGTACAAAACCCATGCTTCAATTTTTTATTTTGATGAATATTTTGAGTTAAGCCATTGATGAATACATGTGATTTTTGTTGTTAGATGATATAATAAGGAAGATATGTTTTGAATTAACATGTTTTATCTTTGAAATTTTGATGAATTTGAGTAATTTGGACTAGATTGTGAAAATAAATTTTTGGGGGACTAAAATGTGAAAAAAATGAAATATATGGACTTTTATGGAGCTTGTGAACATTCGGACTAAGCATAGTATATGCAAATTTTGTGTATTTTGTGTTTTATGCAATAGGGACTAAATTGAAAAAAGTGTAAAATGTCAGGGGCAAAATGGTAATTTGACCATTTATGTGTTTTTGGATTAAATTGAATGAATGTGTGATTAAATTAGTTAAATTTGAATTTATTTAGATCAAGAACGAAAGAAAACGAAATTAGATCGGGGGAAGTCAAAAGTAGTCGAGTAGTTGATTTTGTCCGTCGATATCCGAGGTAAGTCTATAAGCATTTAAATGTTGTTAAACTTAGAAATACATATATGTTATGTGATGTAATGAATTAGTTGAATATATATGTGTTTGGCCGAATGTGATTTGAGATAGGGAACTATGTTTTGAGCTCGTTTCAATCGAGATTCAATGTACGAAAGTCCCGTACAAACCCTAGGAATAGATAGGATACATATGTCATGACATAGGATTTCTGATATGTGTTATCGTGTAAGACCACGTCTGGGACGTTGGCTTCGACTTGTTTCTACGTGTAAGACCATGTCTGGGACATTGGCATCGTATTTGATTCGTGTAAGACCTTGTCTGGGACAGTGGCATCGATATGTGATTACATGTAAGACCACATCTGAGACATTGGCATTTTACGAGCTTCTGACTATTCGTGTATCCTTTTTAATTTCGAACGGTTCAACGAGCAATGTGAAGTAAAGACTGAATGTGTAAATGAATTACAGGTTCAGGTATGTGTTAGTTATTTGTTAATATGGAAACAAGGTAAGTTGGTTATTTGAAATCATAAAATGTATGTGAATTATGTGATAGATTATGTGATCATTACTTATTTGGCCTTGTGAAGTTAATATGCGTAATCCACTATATGAAATTTATGTGTGAAAGTAAAATGTGATCTTAGTATTAAATGATAAATGGTGATTTATATTTTGGGTATTCGGCTTTATTAGCTTAATGATATTGTGCAAGTGTTAATATATATATATGTTTTTGCTTATGACTTACTAAGCTTAAATAGCTTACTCTGTGTGTCTGTTTTGTTTACCTCTGTTTTATAGATTTTGGAGTCACGTTACGAACTCGGGGATCGTCAGCAAAGCCTATCTCACTATTGACTATTTCTTTCAGTATTTTTCTAAGTTGAATTTGGGTGTATGGCATGTATAGCATGGATGGAATGTTTGAGTTTGATTTTGGGACATGTATATATGTATAGCCATGCGAAAATGGCTTGATCATTTTGTTTAAATTTGGTTTTATTTGTTCTTGGTTAAGCAATTGTGTGTTCGGTTTTAATAATTCGGCTACGGTATGTTTCTTTTAGTCAAGTTTATATATTATGCATTTGTTATAATTACTTGATTATAATGCTAATGTTTGAGTTAATATAATCACGTGTTTTGGCATTTAGGTTAATCTTTATCTATATTAGGTCATGATTCAAATTGTTGTAAGGTATGTTTCATGGTTGTATTCTTGAAATGGTTGGTATAGGTCGATTTTAAGTAATGAAAATGTTAAGGTTATTCAGCTTTGTAAATAATTTATTTGGGAATTGCATTTTAAGTATGGTTTGTGTGTGATTTAAAATAGGAGATGGATATAAACTATCTATGATTCGATTAGGTTATTTGACCATTTGTTTCGGTTTACAATGTGTATGAGTATATTTGGTTTGTTAACATATATGATATGGTGGATGGCAAGATTACATAAATATAATGTAATAAAGGTTTCTTATATAACCGAATTGGTAGTTAATTTATTGGTTAAATGTACGCATTTTAACTATGGTATTTGGGCATGTGAAACAAGTGTAATATTAGTTGTTATTTATGTTCAAGATGCTTAGAAATATTATAATTCATGCGTATAATCTTGTAATGGTTTAAAATGGCTATGTATATGGTAAGTTTGATAATTGCTAAATAAACAAAGTTGAAATAATGGATGTCTTAATGCATGTTAGGTATGAGATGATTATATGTTCGATTGTTCATAAGTTATTATGATTCAGTTGCAATGACAAAGTATGTAACTTTATTTTTGCTTGAATGGTTTGGTATATGTACTTTGGATTGATTATAAAGCTTACGAACTTGGTATACTATGAATTGTTCTTTATGTTCATAAATGTATAATGAGATTATAGTGATATGCGCATGTTTATGTATTTTGGTTTGGTTAATGAACTTGTGGATTAAATGCTAAGAAATTTCTTGAAGTTCGAAAATGATTAAAGATATTATAGTGAGTAGTGCATGTAATAGTAATGTATATAAATATGCTTGATCAATTTGTAACATTTTAATATGTCCCATGTATGTTTTGGTTTTAAAATATGCATGTATGAAAGTAATATGTTTGATACTCAGCTTATGAAATATTTGTTTTGGTGTTTGCTCAATATATATTAAGTAATGTTTTTCGATTAAATAAAATTTTAATATGAACTTGAGATTATTAATGTTCGAAATTTGAATGGGATAAGTGTATTAATGTGATTATATTTATGAAGCATGAGAAGAAATGAATGTCTGTTCTGAGTTGTGTTTTGTTAGGTAATACCTCATAACCCTAGTCCGGCGATGGATACGGGTTAAGGGGAGTTATATTTGATTAGTATCAGAGCTACGGTTTAGTCGATTCTAGGACTAACGTAGCTTGTGTGAGCCTAGCTATACATGCCATATTTTATACTGCGATAGTGTGATGACTTCTAACATTTGAAAATGTGTTTTCGTATAGTAATGGATCCTGATCGAGCCGTAGCTGATGATGTCGAGAGTATAGTACCTACTCCCGCGCAAGGGATAGCACCGGTTGATTCTCAACCGACTTTGAGTAACCAGGAGGGAGAGGCTAAACAAGCCTTTTACCAAATGATGAATGACTAGTTTACTCAATATATCTGGACTAATCCGGCTGCACAACAACCTCCACCCCTGACTAATCCATCTTCGATACTTGTTATACCTCAAGTGAGTGATCCGTTGAGATTGTCTAAGCCTCCTGTTGATAAAATCAGAAAACACAGAGCTAAAGAGTTTAGAGATACTGATGATGATGATGCTGAGCGAGCTGAATTCTGGCTCTATAATACTATACGAGTGTTTGACGAGTTATCTTGCACCCCTGATGAGTGCTTAAAATGTGCCATATCTTTGCTACGAGACACTGCATATCACTGGTGGAATACACTGGTATAGGTGGTTCCGAAAGAACGAGTGACTTGGGAATTCTTTCGGACTGAGTTCCATAAAAATACATCAGTCAGAGATTTATCGACCACAAACGCAAAGAATTTCTTGAATTGAAACAGGGTTGGATGACAGTGATAGAGTATGAGCGGAAATTTGTGATACTCAGTCGGTATGCCCGAGAGTGTGTTTCGACCGAGGCTATTATGTGTAAAAGATTTGAGATGGGCTGAACGAAGACATTAAATTGTTAGTTGGCATACTTGAGATAAAAGAGTTCGTGGTACTTGTTGAGCGAGCTTGCAAAGCCGAAGAGCTTGGGAAAGAGAAAAGAAAAGCTGACTCTGAAGCTAGAGATTCACGTAAGAGACCATTCAGTAAGTCATTTCAGTCGATATCAAAGAAGTTCCAAGATGATGTTAGCCGTTCAAAGACTACTGCGGGTTATTCTAGACATGATCAGGATAGACCACCTGTGAGCTCGAGAGCTACCTTAGTAGCTAATGTGTGTAATGTCAGACCAAATCAACCCGAGTGTGAACATTATGGTAAACGACATCCCGACAGTTGCAGATTGCATGATCGAGCCTGTTTTAAATGTGGATCTAGGGATCATTTCATCCGTGAGTGCCCAGAGTTAGCAGATCAAAATCCAGTACAGAATATGAGATCGGGTAACACTGCAGCTCGAGGTAGACCACCCAGAAATACGGGTAATGTGAGTGGCAGTCAGAGAGGGACCAAAGATACAACTGTTAGATCCGAGGCTCGCGCACCTGCCAGAGCCTATGCTATTCGTGCACGCGAGGAGGCCTCATCCCCGGATGTTATTACTGGTATTTTCACTGTCTATGATACTAGTGTTGTTGCATTGATTGATCCTGGTTCGACTCATTCTTATGTGTGTGAGACTTTAGTATTTAGTAAGACTTTGCCTGTAGAGTCTACTAAGTTTGTGATTAAAGTATCGAACCCCTTAGGCCGGTGTGTTTTGATGGATAAAGTGTGCAAGAATTGTCCGTTGATGATTCGAGATTCATGTTTTCTGGCTGATTTGATGTTGTTGCCATTCGACGAGTTTGATATAATTCTTGGTATGGATTGGTTAACTCTGCATGATGCTATTGTGAACTACAAACGGAAGACTATTGATTTACGGTGTCAGAATGATGAGATTATTCAGATTGAATCTAATAATCTAAATGGTTTACCAGCAGTGATATATTCGATGCTAGCTCAGAAATACGTAAGAAAAGGTTACGAAGCTTACTTTGCATATGTGCTTGATAGTAAAGTAACCGAAAGAAAGATTTAATCAGTACCTGTTGTGTGCGAGTATCCAGATGTGTTTCTTGAAGAATTATCGGGTTTTCCACTTATTCAAGAAGTTGAATTTGGTATTGAATTAGTCCCGGGGACGACTCCGATATCGATAGCTCCGTACAGAATGGCACCTACAGAATTAAAAGAATTGAAAGCTCAGTTGCAAGAGTTGACAGATAGAGGTTTTGCGCGACCGAGTTTCTCTCCCTGGGGTGCACCAGTTTTGTTTGTGTAAAAGAAAGACGGAACTATGTGAATGTGAATCAACTACAGACAGCTCAATAAGGTGACTATAAAGAATAAGTATCCGTTTCCGTGGATTGATGATTTGTTTGATCAGTTGAAAGATGCTACTGTGTTTTCTAAGATAGATTTGAGATCAGGCTATTATCAGTTGTGAGTTAAAGACTCTGATGTGCCAAAAGCAGTTTTCCGAACGAGATACGGACACTATGAGTTTCTAGTTATGCCTTTCGGACTTACTAATGCACCTGCTGTTTTCATGGATTTGATGAATCGGATCTTCAGACAGTATCTAGATCGGTTTGTGGTTGTATTCATAGATGACATTTTGATCTATTCTCGTGAGGAAACTGAGCATGCCGAACATTTGAGACTTGTGTTACAGACTTTGCGAGATAAACAGTTGTATGCAAAGTTTAGTAAATGTGAGTTCTAGTTACGCGAAGTTAGTATTCTGGGCCATGTTGTATTAGCATCGAGTATTCGGGTTGATCCGAGTAAAATTTCAGCTATACTTGATTGGAAACCTCTGAGAAATGTCTCTGAAGTTCGGAGTTTTCTAGGACTTGTTGGTTACTATAGACGATTTGTGAAAGGTTTCTCTATGATCGCAAAACCAATGACGAAGTTGTTACTGAGAAAGATGTTAAGTTCGAGTGGTCGAAAAGTGCCGTAAAAGTTTTGATCGGGTTGAAAGCTCTTTTGACCGAAGCTCCGTAGATTAGTTCAAACCGTAATCGGGTAAAGAATTTGTCATTTATAGTGATGCATCATTGAGTGGTCTGGGTTGTGTTTTGATGCAGGAAGGCAAAGTCATAGCTTATGCCTCGGGACAGTTAAAGCCGCACGAAAAGAACTATCTGACGCACGATCTGGAATTGGCAGCTATTGTGTTTGGATTGAAGATTTGGCGTCACTATCTGTTTGGTGAAAAATGTCATGTTTATTCTGATCATAAAAGCCTGAAGTATTTGATGACTCAAAAAGATCTTAATTTGAGACAACATCGATGGTTAGGGTTGTTAAAAGACTATGAGCTTGTGATTGACTATCATCCGGGAAAAGCTAATGTTGTTGTTGATGCTTTAAGTTGAAAATCAATATTTGCTTTGCATGCAGTGAATGCACATATGGTTATATCTGATGCTGGTTCGATAATAGCCAAATTAAAAGCAAGACCGTTATTTGTTCAACAAATTTGTGATGCTCAGAAAGTTGATAATGATTTGTTAGCAAAGCGAGCTCAATGTGAATCGAATGTTGAATCTGAGTTTCAAGTTGATACAAATGATTGTTTGAGGTTCAGAAACCAAATATGTGTTCTGAGGAATTCAGAGTTGATTCAGATGATTTTGAACGAAGCTCATAGCAGTCGGTTATCTATTCACCCTGGGAGTACGAAAATATATAATGATCTGAAACAGCTTTACTGGTGGCATGGTATGAAACGAGACATTTCTGACTTTGTTTCGAAATGTTTAGTTTGTCAGTAAGTAAAAGCCGAGCATCAGGTACTTTCTGGATTGCTTCAACTGATCATGATACCTGAGTGGAAATGGGACAGAGTCACGATGGATTTTGTATCTGGTTACCGTTGACACCGAGCAAAAAAGATGCAATCTGGGTTATTGTGGATTGATTGACTAAATCAGCTCACTTTATTCTGGTTCGTACAGATTATTCGCTTGATGAGCTGGCTGAATTATATGTTTCTCAAATTGTGAGATTGCACGGAGTGCCTATTTCTATTGTTTTGGACAGAGATCTGAGGTTCACATCGCGGTTTTGGAAGAAACTGCAAGATGCTTTAGGTACGAAACTACACTTTAGCACAGCTTTCCATCTGCAAACAGATGGTCAGTCTGAACGAATCATTCAGATACTTGAGGATAAGTTGAGATGTTGCATTCTCGAGTTTGAAGGTACGTGGGAACGATACTTACCTTTGATTGAATTTGCATATAATAATATATTTCAATCTAGTATCAAGATGGCACCTTACGAGGCTTTATACGGTCGTAAATGTTGTACACCATTGTATTGGACTGAGCTCAGTGAAAATAAGATACACGGGGTCGATTTGATCAAAGAGACTGAACAAAAAGTTAAAGTGATTCGCGATAGTCTGAAAACAGCACCGAATCGTCAGAAATCGTATGCAGAATTGAAACAAAAAGATATAGAGTTTCAGATTGGAGACAAAGTCTTTTTAAAGGTATCACTGTGGATGAAAATACTCAGATTCGATCGTAAAGGCAAATTAAGTCCGAGATTTATTGGGCCGTATGAGATTATAGAGCGTACCGGGTCGATTTCTTATAGACTGCTATTGCCACCTGAGTTAGAAAAGATTCACAATGTATTCCATGTTTCGATGCTCCGTAGATATCGATCTGATCCCTCACATGTGATTAGTCCGACAGAAATTGAGATTAAGTCTGATATGACATATGAAGAATGACCGATTCGTATTCTGGCTCGTGAGGTTAAAGAATTGTGAAATAAGAAAATTCTGTTAGTTAAAATATTGTGGCATAAGCACGGAGTTGAGGAAGCAACTTGGGAATCAGAGGATACAATGAAAGAGCGTTATCCGAACCTATTCACCGGTAAGATTTTCGGGGACAAAAATCTCTAAGGGGGGAGAGTTGTAATAGCCCGATTTGGACCCTAATCAGAACAGCGGTTTCGAGACCACAAATTCGAGTCTGAAAAATATTTTAATATTATTTTCTGCGTTAATTATGTGTGAATTTACATGTGTTAAAGTTTCGTGAATTAATTTTATTGTTTGTGTGCTTAATTTGATAAAAGGGCTTAATCGCGTAAAATGAAAATTCGATGGTTAAATATGAAAGTACCTAATTGTTGTTGTCTTTTTAATATGGAGGTTTTATGTTGCAATTTTGCCATTTAATTGGTGAGTGGACGGCATTATGGTTATTATATGGTTATTATATATATATTATATAAGTTAAAAATAATATTAACATATTATAAGTTATTATAATAAAAACAAAACATTAAAAGTCATGTTTTCATCTTTCTTATGACTGAAACAAAGAAAAGAAAAAGAAATAAGAAAGTTTAGGGTATTCGGCCATTGTCAAGCTTGATTAAGGTATGTAACTAGCTCAGTTTTTGATAATTTTTACGTTTTTGAGATCGTTGCTATGAAATGTACAAAACCCATGCTTCAATTTTTTATTTTGATGAATATTTTGAGTTAAGCCATTGATGAATACATGTGATTTTTGTTGTTAGATGATAGAATAAGGAAGATATGTTTTGAATTAACATGTTTTGTCTTTAAATTTTTGATGAATTTGAGTAATTTGGACTAGATTGTGAAAATAAATTTTTGGGGGGACTAAAATGAGAAAAAAATGAAATATATGGACTTGTATGGAGCTTGTGAACATTCGGACTAAGCATAGTATATGCAAATTTTGTGTATTTTGTGTTTTATGCAATAGGGACTAAATTGAAAAGAGTGTAAAATGTCAGGGGCAAAATGGTAATTTGACCATTTATGTATTTTTGGATTAAATTGAATGAATGTGTGATTAAATTAGTTAAATTTGAATTTATTTAGATCAAGAACGAAAGAAAACGAAATTAGATCGGGGGAAGTCAAAAGTAGTCGAGTAGTTGATTTCGTCCGTCGATATCCGAGGTAAGTCTATAAGCATTTAAATGTTGTTAAACTTGGAAATACATATATGTTATGTGATGTAATGAATTATTCGAATATATATGTGTTTGGCCGAATGTGATTTGAGATAGGGAACTATGTTTCGAGCTCGTTTCAATCGAGATTCAATGTCCGAAAGTCCCGTACGAACCCTAGGAATAGATAGGATACATGTCATGACATAGGATTTCCGATATGTGTTATCGTGTAAGACCACGTCTGGGGCGTTGGCTTCGACTTGTGTTTACGTGTAAGACCATGTTTGGGACATTGGCATCGTATTTGATTCGTGTAAGACCCTGTTTGGGACAGTGGCATCGATATGTGATTACATGTAAGACCACGTCTGGGACATTGGCATTGTACGAGCTTCCGACTATCTGCGTATCCTTTTTATTTCCGAACGATTCAACGGGCAATGTAAAGTAAAGACCGAATGTGTAAACGAATTATAGGTTTAGGTATGTGTTAGTTATTTGTTAATATGGAAACAAGGTAAGTTGGTTATTTGAAATGATAAAATGTATGTGAATTATGTGATAGATTATGTGATCATTACTTATTTGGCCTTGTGAAGTTAATATGTGTAATCGACTATATGAAATTTATGTGTGAAAGTAAAATGTGATCTTAGTATTAAATGATAAATGGTGATTTATATTTTGGGTATTCAGCTTTATTCGCTTAATAATATTGTGCAAGTGTTAATATATATATGTTTTTGCTTATGACTTACTAAGCTTAAATAGCTTACTATGTGTGTGTGTTTTGTTTACCTCTGTTTTATAGATTTTGGAATCACGTTACGAGCTCGGGAATCGTCAACAAAGCCTATCACACTATCGACTGTTTCTTTCGGTATTTTACAAAGTTGAATTTGGGTTTATGGCATGTATAGCATAGATGGAATGTTTGAGTTTGATTTTGGGACATGTATATATATATAGCCATGCAAAAATGGCTTGATCATTTTGTTTAAATTTGGTTTTATTTGTTGTTCTTTAAGTGATTGTGTGTTTGGTTTTAATAATTCGGCTACAGTCTGTTTCTTGTAGTCAAGTTTATTTGTTATGCATTTGTTATAATTGCTTGATTATAATGCTAATGTTTGAGTTTATATAATCATGTGTTTTGGCATTTAGGTTAATCTTTATATGTATTATGTCATGATTCAAATTGTTGTAAGGTATGTTTCATGGTTGTATTCTTGAAATGGTTGGTCTAGGTCGATTTTAAGTAATGAAAATGTTAAGGTTATTCATCTTTGTAAATAATTTATTTGGGAATTGCATTTTAAGTATGGTTTGTGTGTGATTTAAAATAGGAGATGGATATAAACTATCTATGATTCGATTATGTTATTTGACCATTTGTTTCGGTTTACAATGTGCATGAGTATATTTGGTTTGTTAACATATATGACATGGTGGATGGCAAGATTACATAAATATAATGTAATAAAGGTTTCTTATATAACCGAATAGGTAGTTAATTTATTGGTTAAATGTACGCATTTTAATTATGGTATTTGGGCATGTGAAACAAGTGTAATATTAGTTGTTATTTATGTTCAAGATGCTTAGAAATATTATAATTCATGCGCATAATCTTGTAATGATTTAAAATGGCTATGTATATGGTAAGTTTGATAATTGTTAAATAAACAAAGTTGAATTAATGGATGTCTTAATGCATGTTAGGTATGAGATGATTATATGTTCGATTGTTTATAAGTTATTATGATTCGGTTGCAATGACAAAGTATGTAACTTTATTTTTGCTTGAATAGTTTAGTATATGTACTTTGGATTGATTATAAAGCTTGCGTACTTGGTATACTATGAATTGTTCTTTATGTTCATAAATGTATAATGAGATTATAGTGATATGCGCATGTTTATGTATTTTGGTTTGGTTAATGAACTTGTGGATTAAATGCTAAGAAATTTCTTGAATTTCGAAATTGATTAAAGATATTATATTGAGTAGTGCATGTAATAGTAATTTATATAAATATACTTGATCAATTGGTAACATTTTAATATGTCCCATGTATGTTTTGGTTTTAAAATGTGCATGTATGAAAGTAATATGTTTGATACTCAGCTTATGAAATATTTGTTTTGGTGTTTGCTCAATATATATTAAGTAATGTTTTTCGATTAAATAAAATTTTAATATGCGATTGATATGAACTTGAGAGTATTAATGTTCGAAATTTGAGTGGGATAAGTGTATTAATGTGATTATATTTACGAAGCATGAGAAGAAATGAATGTATGTTCTGAGTTGTGTTTTGTTCGGTAATACCTCATAACCCTAGTCCGGCGACGGATACGGGTTAAGGGGTGTTACAATTCAAATACCTAATTAATATCATGCATTTTCCATTCATATGCCTTTTACAAATCAAGACAACATTTGCATATTTCCATTCCATCTACAACTTGCCAAAACATACCATATTTGAACACTTATACACAACCAAAACATTACACCAAGTTAAGCCAAATCACATGGCTCAAACTTATACCATAACATGTACCAAAATCATTATCTCAAGTAACCATAACTATCATCTTTATAACTATCCTATACATGCCATATTTACAAGTATCCAAGAGTTCAAAAGTACCAACAACAACTGGATAGTGCGATGCGTAACTTCGACTTTATTCGGATCGAGTGAGCTATCGAACCTCTATAAAACATGGAAAAGAAATAGAGTAAGCTTTAAAGCTTAGTAAGCCCGTATAATTCAAAATTAAACTTACCATTTATACATAATCAAACAATTAAATAAAGTATACCAAATTCACTTTCCAAATGCCTATACACAAGCATTCATCAACAAGTTAGTCATATAAGTGCATGTAATTATCCATTATCTCAATTTAATACTCAAAGATTGTATCATATCAAATTCACATATATCATGTACATCATTTATAACATTTCATTCTCAATCATATAAACGGTAATTCATTCGATAACAGTAACAGTAACTCATCCATAAAACACATATCTTTTTCACATAATCAATAACAGAATTTATGCCTGTTGAACCTATTAGAATATCGAGAGATACTCGGGTGATATACATAACATATAAATCAGTAATCCATCAATTCATTATCATTTTCGCTCTTTCGAGCTATGATCAGTAAGCTCCTCCTGAGCTGATGGACAGTAAGCTTTTATGAGCTGATATATCAGTAAGCTCATACGAGCTGCGGTGAGTCCGCAACACATGCAGGATCTCAACCTAAATGGTAACCCTAGTGACATGTCACTCGTATCCTACGAATTCTTACAGTTCAAATAGGGCTCGGTAACCATCATACTATATCATTAAGGCATTTGAATTTCAAGTAAATCATTTACTCAATTACGTACATTCATTTCAAATAATACATGTATTGAAAAGTTCGATTCTAATTATATGAACTTACCTCAAGTTGCTTGGATAACAACTATCGGCTAATCATCACCTTTTCCTTTTCCCCGATCTAGTTCCGATCTTTGTTTTTCTTGATCTATATAATATCAAAATTAACTCATTCAATATTCGTTCCATTCAATTTAGCCCAAAAATAATCTTATGGAAAAATTACACTTTTGTCCCTACTATTTTGACATTTTTACAATTTAGTCCTTAGCTCGTAAAAATGAAAATTCATGCAATTAGACCCTTAACTATGCCTACCACAAGGGTCAGTCCAATTATCATTTGATCACAAAAGAATTCATCTTTCTTTTAGGAAATCTCCATGGTGAAATCCACAAAACAATCCTACCATGGTGTAGTGCACTTGTCATGCCAACGCAAGAGACCATTGATGGAGGCCGTAGGTCTTGTTTAGGGACCTGCTCGCACTCAATATTTTAAAAACATGCAAGATTTTTAATTTTTGATTTCAATCATGACTTATTAATATATACATGACAAGTACATATGTCATTCTTTCGAAAAATAGATGGCATGCTTATCTCATATATACATGACATAATTTGGAAATTTTATAATATTTGCATTCATTTATTCATAAAATTAACAATTTTGATTCTCCGCAGTTTTTCTTTTAAGGGAAGAAACTAAAGAAGTGAATGTGAACCGTGCAACAGGTAGGGTCCTAAGAAAGAGAGGAGGGTCATATTTGACCATTTAAAAACCAAGCCTTTTGCTTTCTAGAGCCAATCCTAGACATGCACCTTCTCGTTACAACACTTCTAATAGTAATTGAATAATGTAAAGAATTGAATGGAACAATACAACACATGTATTTTCTCATTACCACACTTTTTATCTTTAATCGGTCAAATGTGGATTATCTCATACATTTATATCACAATTATATCTTTAAAAAATAATAAACATATATATAAGGAGATGGGTAATTAAAATGAAATTTCCAGCCAAGGTTTCCATGGTTTTATTTCTAGAAAATAAATGAAAAACCAAAAATTACATAGATTTTCACCACAAGGGTTTCCTTGTGTCTTCAACCTCCATCACTCCATCTTCTCCTTGTCATGGACTCATTTTGAGAAAATTAAATTTAAGTCCTATGACCATTTCTGGCTCACAAGAATTCTATATAAAAAAAATCCTACGTGGAGATGATAGTCCATGATCTATTTTCTAAAGACCACAACCTTGGCAAAAAATAACAATTATATAACAAATATATAATATCACATTCATTCTCATATATTTCCCTAAACATGTGAATAATTATAAGAATGTCACATCTTATCAAATATCAATCAAACAAGATGAAGAGAGAGATTCGGTTTCAGTCTGCATTATAAACATAGAACAACCTGGCTCTAATACCAATTGTTGGAAATATCCTAGTTTGAAAACGATTTTCTTGCACAATCGAGAAATATTAAAATTTTGAAAATCAACCCGATTTGGGATGTTTATAGCAATTAACCCTAATCGAATTCATACCTATGTTTTCAGCTTAGTGGACATTCGTTGTTCCCGGGTTTCAACCAAAAGACCTTCTCCTCTATTCTCATACCACGATCTACTTCGAGTGTGGGATCGAACCAATTGGATCGAAATACAAAACTAGGAAAACTTTTCTCTCTTTTATTTGGGGTGAAAACGAAAATTCTCTCTTCTTTAATAGAAACTAGTAGCATTATTATTCTGGAAAAATATATTTAATAGTTGAGAATAATTTCTCTCTATTTGTTCATAGAGTAACAATCTCCCAAAGTTGTGTTAATAGCTCCTCCAGTGCTATCTATTTATAGGAAGAGAGGGTAGAACCTTTGTTGAGTTATAGTGGTTTGTTTCAAATAGAAAAACAACATCCTACTTAGAGTAGTAGTGGGGTGGATGACACACCCTAGTATTCCTGCTAGGTTTATCACCTCTTTCATGTTATATGAAGGGTTTTGGGCCTCTCTCACATCGATTCCAATTACGAGTGCTTTTTGGGCTTTTTCAACCCAATACTCTGTAATGTGATCCAACCCGATTGGATTTTTTTTTCCAAAATAAACTTTAATATTTTATACTAAAAAAATTATTATCCCTATTTTACCGCTGGTAAAAATTCAAGAAAATATGTTAAATATTTCACAACTCAACCTGCTAATTATGACCAAATGATTTATTTTCATTTTTGGTCTTCAAAACAGCTCAAAAATATAAACTCATTTTTCCGATCATATTTAAGTAATCCATATAGAATTGCAAATGAATCATTTCCATTTCCATTTCCATTTCCATTTTGGAAACCTGCATTCATTTTCAAATGATTCCATTTTTCCATTTTAGAAAATACCATAATTATTCCTGAATGTTTTCCATTTCTCTTTTCCTATTTATTTTGTTTATTTCTATTCAAACACGTAATTCATTTCTGATTTCAATGAGTTAAAGGGGGGCGATTAGACATATGTAATTAGGGCTCAAACGATTTATAATTAAGTTTCAAATTTTCGCCTATTAATTATAAACTCATTTAGTCACGAAGTCATTCCACTACAGTTTCGTGACTATGCTCTCCCTAATGACATACCATTATGAAAGCAACTACTTAGTGCTCTTCCAATGACCTTGTCATAAGTGTGTTACCCTCATAGGATATCCTTGATCTCTTTGGGATAATATTCGTTCTCCCAATATGATCCTATTTTATCTCTTGGTAAACAATACATCCTCCTTCTTCAAAAGTCAATTAGTATCGAATAGTAAGTAAGTCATTCATCACAAGACGAAAGACCCATGAACATGTTTACTTTTCATCAACCATGTAATGCTAGTTAGAGGATATCATTTACCCATGTCTCAAGCCATTAATTCTACTTTTTGACTGATGCTACATAGTACAAAAGTTGTACACCTAATGCACCAGCTTTTGATTCCTTATCTATTTGAACTCAAGCTTTTACTTACGTCAAGGTGTACAAGTCAGGCATATATAGTCCGCCATCTACTCAGGATTTAGGTATGATAGACTATGAATGTCACAAATGAATAGATCCATAAAAGGATTCAGGATCTATTCTACTTAGGTCCAGTCCAATGCACTGTCAATCCAATTAGTCATATCTATGTCTCTATCTTCTTAGAGTCATTCGCTCTGATGCCCAAGACAAAGCATCTCCCCAATTGGACTTGATAGACTACATATTATTCTTTCAATTGATTTTCTCATTTTTGAGTAAACCAAGGACATGTTTAGGTTCGTCTACTAATACAAGTTGTATTTCTATACTACAATCCAACCACGTAATACCGCTTAGTATTTATTACACATTAGACAACCAATGAGCAACATTTGCTTCAATTTTTCTTTGCGTGCAAAAATCATTTGGGGACAATTTATACAATGTATATTAATTTAATTAATAAACTTATTTTATTAACCAATCTGTTCAAAATAATTACAAGTGTGTATTGACGAACATATTACACTTAGGGCACCAAATCCAATACAAGAATGTTTTTCTTTTGATTTATTTTTAACATGTTTTATAATAGTGTAGTTTCGAGGTGTTTTGAAAGTTGTTTTTGACCATGAAAATGTTATTTTTTAAGTTACTAAAGCTAGATTTTTTTATATGGTGAAGTTTGGGGCATAAAAATTAGAATTTTGAGGGAAATTTTTAACCCAAGGAGTAGTGGTATTGGTACCTAGCCCTAAAGGTAGTCTAAAAGAAGTTTGAAGGCCAAAGTGAGTAGTTTGATGAAATTTTAGCTTCAAGAGGATTTTAACCAAACCATAAAGGATTTTGTTACATCAATAAAGGTAGGGAACCTATCACTTCTACAATTTTTGTTAAAGCTAAAAATGTGAGTTCTTATTCATTTGATGAGTATAAAAGAGAATAAAAACCTAATTGTTATCATTGTAGAAAGGTTGGACATATTAGATATTATTGTTACAAGTTGATGAATGATCAAAGATGGAGAAATATAAAGCATGTTTAGTCTAATGTTTGCAACATTGAATAAAACATCACTTAGACAACAACATATATGTAATAAGAAGAAAGGTAAATCCATATGATTTTATTATTGGAAAGAAAGGCACATCAAACCCTATTATTTTAAGATGATGTAGGATTGGAATAAGTTTAAGTCTGCTATAAAATATGTTACAAAGACAAGTGGACCAAGTAGAATGTGATAGAAATAAATTTGGGTGATTAAATATCGACAACATTTAATTTATGAAGATCAACAATCTATTGATGCTCATGTGAAACTTGAGGTTGCAACTCATGATGATCATATTTAAGATATTTCAAAAATCTGAGTTACTTCATTTCGTGAAAAAGATTATTTTTGTTCCACTACCTATAAACCCTATTGCTAATAAGGTAGTGTTTAATCTTATCCCCTCTAAACAAAATGATGCAATTTGATAGGGTATGAATAGAGTTAAAGGGAGTAATGATGCTAATTTAGTGTGTTTGTTTACTTTGGTTTTTAGTTATGCTACTATGGTTGTTTTAAATTTGCTTTTGACATGATATTTGACATTGTGGCTCTAAATGAATATATGAAAGCTTTTATTTAAGAGTGGTCAAAGTAGAAGTTGATGGAATTAATGGAAAATTGTGAGACCAAACTGAGGAAAACAAGGATTATTGAAACCCTGTTATAACAGAAGATTGGAAAACCTTGAGTTTACCTACTATAGCTGCAAGAAAAGGCACAAATTTTAGATCTCTTGAGAACTAAATTAAACTCAATCAATGTTGAATTAAGAGTTTGATTGTCTATAAGATAAAGTTGTCGAGTTGATTTGTGATCTGGAGATGATCTATAACAGCTCGTTTTTAGTCAGATCAGAACAGTGGTTTTGGGACCACAAATCCGAAGTCAAAATAATTATTTTATTATTATTTTAATGTCTACAGTATGATAATATAATGGTATGAAATTTTCGTTAAGAAACTTTATTGTTTGAGTGCTTAATTTGATAAAAAGGACTAAATCGCATAAAGTGTAAAATTAAGTGTTCTATTAGTTAAAGGTATTAAATGGCTATGAAATTAAATAGTGGAGGTCCTTATGTGGTAAATATACCATTGTCAATTTCAGTGGACAAAGATGGACATTATTTTGATGATTTTAATATTATATCATTAAGGTTAAAATTGTAAATTGATTATTAAAAATTAATTAAATAAAACAAAACATGTATTTTGTGTTCATCTTCTTCAAAAGCCATAGCAAAACTGATTCTCTTGTGAAAAATAGGGCTAGGGTTTGGCACTCTTATCTCCTTCAATTAGGTATGTATTTTTAATCCGTTTTTGATGATTTCTATGTTTTTGAGAATGTTGCAACTTAGTCTAGCTAGCCCAGGGACTATTTTGCAAAAAAATTAAAGGTTTAGGGTTTTTCCATTGATGAATGTTGATGTGTTTTGATGTTTGATGATAGAAAATGCATGGTTGTTGTTAGATAAACAACATTTATTAAGTGATTTTTAGTGAAATGTTCAATTAGGGATTAATTTGTGAAATGTGTAAATTTGGTGGTTAAATTGTGAAATAAATGAAAAATATGGACTGCTAGGGACCTACTTGAAATTCAGCTAGCATGGGTTTTGGTTGAATTGCATGAATTTGTGATTTTATGAAATAAGGACTAAATTGTAAAAATGTGAAATATTGGGGGTAAAAATGTAAAAGTACCTTAATGTGTGTTTTTGGATTAAATTGAATAGAGAGATTATTAAATAAGTTAATTTTTATTATAATTAGATCAAGAAAGGCAAAATACAGATTTAGATCAGGGAAAGAATAAGGTTTCGGACTAATCGACTTAATTTTCCATTTTTGCATTCGAGGTAAGTTCGTATGTAATAAGCTTTGTTATAATTGTATTTTAAATGCTTTGATATTGCATAAACTGTGAATACGATATTACAGACAAAAGCGACGACGATTCGGCAAACGAGAAATCCCGATTAAACCTTAGGAATAGATTAGGATAGAAATGACTAGTCATTAGGGGTTATTATTGTTTTAGGTGTTGGTCCGAACGTCCAACCGGTGGCTGAGATATCCAGCATGTGTTATGGATTCTCGTTAGCTTGTGTGAGCAGCACCGTGTAGCTACGTCATGACCGTCAGCTTGTGTGATCAGACCTGTTGGTAGCTCGAGAGTGAGCATTATTGAGATATGATATTGAGATAGCTTTGGCTATGTATTGGCACTTTGGTACAAGATTTTATTAAGATAGCTTCGGCTATATATATTGGCACTTAGGGTGCGAGATTCCTGAGTATCCTGTATTATTCCAACTTAGTTCAACGGGTAAATCGAAGATATGAAATGGTGAGAAATAGATACGTATCAGTACATGATCGCTATGAATCAGAGCTTTAAAATTTATAAAAAGAACGATCGAACCTGGAAACTAACTCTGACAACGATTAAAGGCAAGTGTACCTATCGAACAGTAGTATAGCTTAGGCAAGACCGGATTATCGAACCCAAAGGAACTAAAAGTACTAATACTAACTTTCTTTTTATTATTTACCCTAAAATAAGTGAAGTTGTTTTTAATCTAAAATTAACAAACTACTAAGCTAAGGACACAAAGACGAAAAAAAAAGACTAAAATTGGGGAGATAACTTTTAGAAAAACTCAGTTGATTTAGATGATACCTAGGAAGAATCCACCTAGACTTCACTTGTTATCTATCACTGAACCATATGATTTTATTTACTTAGTTTAATCAAGTAAGACTCCCTAACATATATTAAACCCTCTCTCGAGGTGAATAACGTTTAACCCTAGGTTAATTAGTGGAACTCTCATTCTCTTATAATAACCCCTAGAATAGTAGTAAATCGATCTATGGACTCCCATATTAGGTTTCACCCTAATCCAAGCAAAATCTCGTCACCCTATCTCTAGGCGTGCGATCAACTCCGCTTAATTATGCTAGATCTACTCTTAGGTGGGTCTATTCCTCCTCCACCTAAGCACATTAAATTTGGATAAAGCTCACATAATTAAGAACAAACTAAGTATTTATCATATAATTTAGAAAATAATAACAAGATTCATCATAGGTTTCATCCCCTTGTGTATCTCAAGGAATTAGTTCATAACTAAATAAGAAAACATCTCAAGAGAAAAGATAAAACAAAACATAAGAAATCCCTAAAACTCCTGAAGGAATTGAAGGAGAGATCCGCCGTCTTGAGTAGAATCCCGGCTTCTTGAGATGGATCAACTAGCTACCTTCGAGTGATTCCCACAACTTTGACCTTTTCGGCTTGGCTTCTTGGCCTAGCTAACCGCCCTGACAAAAGCCCTGGCAGAAGGCTTCTGCCGAACTCCCCGATTAAGTTGCCCCCTTGGGTGTTTATATAGGCTTTGAGATGTGTTACTTGGCATCCAAGTATCCTAATTTGAGTGCAATTCCTAATTGGGGGTTTAATTAGACTTTTGAGTGTGTTTCTTTGCCTCCAAGCATCCAAATCCGAGTAAAACTCCTCTTGGCCGCGGCAGGGGCGCGGCCATGGCACACGCCCGTGTGAATGGTGGTCAGGCCGTGTGGACTTCGTTGATGAGGCACGGCCGTGTAAATCATGGTCCAGGCCGTGTTCGAGATCTTTAAGAAGGCATGGCCGTGTGATCTTTGGTCCAGGCCGTGTCGATTTCATGCTTTGGCCCATTTGTCCCGTTTTAAGCCCGTTTTGCATTCTTTTCATCCCCTGGTGCTTTCCTGAGCATATAACATGAAAAGAAAGGATTAAGAGCACCAAATTACATGAAATAAGGGATAATTCATCCAAAAGCATACTAAATGTGGGCCTAAAATGTGTTACTATTTCAGTTTATCAAATACCCCCACACTTAAGATTTTGCTTGTCCTCGAGCAAAATTCTCAACTCATAATTAAAATGAACTTCCCTCAATTCATAATAGTCATTAATAGTGTTTCATCATAATTCAGAGATAATTCATACATGGATAATTCAACTCAAAGAGTCCTAAAGATTCAAACAGTCTAAGTCATACATTTGTAGCACAAAACATAGGTGTTTCCCTTCATCTAAATAATTACCTCTGATTTAAAATCGACAAGGATTGACATCCTCACTTAAAGATTCACTCAAATCACTCAAAGTGTTTAAGGTTCAAAATTAGGCACTCAAAAGTCAAACATGAAGAGTTAATCCCATAGGCTTGCATGAGAATCAAATCTCCACCACTAAAATATGAGATGAAACACAAATCAAAAGGTCTTTGAAAGGGTTGTAACGGGGCTTGGGTTAAAGGTGTGGAATAAGGCTTAATTTGAGGGTTAGAATTGAGACTGAATTGACAAATTACCTAACTAGAAAAAAATGAACTGATAAATAAATAATTACATGATTTGAAACTTTGAAACTAATAATACGAGCTTCTTCTTCAATAAATAGACTTTAACTGTACAGGCTCGCCTTTCATCGTACTAATACTGACTATTCGTTGATTGATTTTTTTTAGAACAAACTTAATAACAATAGGAAAGAACTTTTTACAACTGAAATATAGAACATAGTTAGGTAACTGCTCAAAATCAAGTCTCGACAAAAAGTTAGTCAAAAGGAATGGTGATAACAAATACGAAGGGTTTTGGGTTAATATTAGTGGTTATGTCAATAAAAAGGGTTGTTAGGATCAAAGGGGTTCACTAGGGGTTAATTATGAAGGTGGGTTTTTAGTGGAGTAAGTGGGGTAAATCCTAGGTGCCTTTATCATTTATGTATATCAAATCAAAGATGTGGTCTCGACATGTATAATCGATGCAAGTTCTAGAATAACAAATCAATGTTGACACAATCATAATCAATAAAGTGAGCAAGAAAAAGAATTTATGCTCTATAAGGCTCAAAATCTCACAAAAATTATGGGTGTTTTGATGTCAACCTCGTAAATTTCAAACTTCAAAGTAATATTTAAATTCAGATAGACATCCTAAAATATTTTTAATTCTTGAAAAATAGACTTATCATGCCTGATTCTCTAGTATTCTTAGAATTTAATTATCAATGCACAATTATCAATGACTTAATCTAAAACATATCAATAAAAATCATAAATCATCAGAAATTTCATTCTAATCATAATATAAGAAACTTACTTTAAGACAAGGCATAATTCAGGAATTTTCAAATAATACTATAGTCAACCCCCCCCCCCCACACTTAAGATGTACATTGCCCTCAATGTACAAAGATAGATAATAGCAAAATAATCAGAAAATCATAAGATAGGGAGAGAAGTGAAACTTCCTAAATTTTGGATGAAGTCAATAAAAAGAAACCGGATAGGATTGGAGGTGAACGTGGGAAAGCGTCTCGAACCGTTTGAGTCCTCAAAGCAGCCGTCCTAATTTTATTGTATCCTAAGCTAAATCTAAATGGAATGAATAATAATAAGAAGAAAATAATAAAGAAAATTAAAGAAAATTAAAAGAAATAAAAATAAAAATAAAAATAAAAATAAAAATAAAAATAAAAATAAAAATAAAAATAAAAATAAAAATAAAAATAAAAGTAAATAGTGGAAAATGAAAAAAAAAAGAAAAACAACTGGAAAAGAAAAAGGAAGAAGGGGTTAAATAAGAATTATGGATCCGTGGTTGCCCCCGCCCTTGTACCTTCCTGTGGTAGCCACACGGCCACGGGCACGGCCGTGTGTAAGGCCGTGTGGTCTTGAAATCTGCATTTTGGTTAGTTTATAGTTAGGTGTTAAAAAGGGAAAATAAAAGTAAAAGAAGAAAAAATGTAAAAATTAATGGGGTTAGTGCTCGGGTTGCCTCCCGAGAAGCGCTCGTTTATAGTCTTAAGCTAGACTTTACCTCTCATTCATATGGTCAAGGTGGTTTGAGGAGGTGAAAATCCTTTCTCATGCGATCAATTCGGTTGTGGATATAAAGTTTATGTAACACCCCAAACCCGGTCAATACACCACGACCGAATCTGGCATGTTACAGAGTGAAAACATTTTGAATAAAACAAGTTTGCCGATTAATTTCTATTGTAAAACTCCTTTATCGTTTTAAGGTTTAGAAAACCCCGTATAAAGTGATGTTGAAATTGTTTTGGTGTTGCTTTAAAACCCGGAGAATCTCTTTTGCTGGAAAATCCGTTTGCTGTTTCTAGTTTTGGAAAACCTTTATATACTTTTTAAAATCCGAGTGAGTTGAGCATAGTCAAGTTTAAAACCATTTGCATTTGACGTTGGTTGAAAAATTAAATTTGAAAATCATCTAAGTTACCTTTGTAATCATTTTGTGAATGATGTTACCCGATGGTAGCGTTTGAAAATCTCGTAAAGAGTATAGATTTGAAAACATCGATTTAATCCAAGTTACTTTAGCAAATCAAGTTATTAATCACATGCATAAGATAATTAAAATAAAATCAAGCAATTAAAAACCCAAAATAATACTTAGCGGCCTTATTACAAAACCAAGGCCAAATTTAAAGGAAATATAAACCGAATAGTAATTTAAAAATAAACCCAAAATTTAGATGCATGGCCACCTCGAGTCCTCCCAGGCTCCATATCCGCGATCTATGCCTCATCCGCAAAATATAAGGGAAGGGGTGAGTCACCGAGACTCGGTGTATAAATCCCCAAACCGAGATAGTGCAAGCACTTACGCAAATCATCGAGAAACATGCAAATCATGCAACCCCAAAACCTAACCATCCGATCTCCTTTATCTACCCCGTGTGGTCAAAACCACCGGTGGTCAAAACCACCGTGACCAAGTCACAAATATATAAGTGTGGTCAAAACCACTTTGGTGACCGTAGTCACAATTCAAGTGATGGGGCCAACCCATCGTGTGGTCAAAACCACTGATGACAATCCCATAATCAATCATGTGGGGCCAACCCACTGTGGTACCAAACCACTGGGACAAGTCACAATATCCAGATGTGGTCAAAACCACTGGTGACCATAGTCACAATATCTTATATGTGGTCAAAACCACTGGTGGTCAAAACCACTGGGACTTAGTCACAAATAATAGTATCAAGACGGGGCCAACCCGTCATGTGGTCAAAACCACTAGTGACAGTCCAAATAATTCTTCCCCCTCCTCTCAACAATCCCACCATCATGTCCATATAAATCATGGCATAATAACGTATGATGATGCAAATAACACATGGCATAGCATTAAACAATGACATGATAGCATATATCGAGATCCGTAATCAGGGGACTTACCCGGAGTCCACGCTCATGCCACAAAGCATAACTACCGGTTTCAATGGCTATTAACAGTAACATAATAAACATATCATACTAACGAAGTGTTAAGCGTTACACACCTGACTATTTGTAGATCTAAGCGAAATCCCGAAACAAGATGGAAGAGATGGAGAAGAAAATAGAACCAAGATTCGGAAAAGAAGAGAAAACACAACTCAGAAAAGGTTTAGGGAGTTTCGGCTAACCAAAGAATGAAGAGATAGAAGAAAAGAAGGAATGGGAATATGGTTTTCGGCTAGCAATGTTTGAACCAAAGAAGACAAAATGATGGATATATGGTTTCGACTTTTCAAGGAAATGGCAAGGGTGGTTCGGCCAAGCACCAAGAATGCCGAAAAGAGAAAACCAAAGTGAGAAGGAAAGCAAGAGGGGTTTCAGCTTATGACTCAAACTCAAGAGAAAAGGACTCTCCCCACTTGCCGAAATATTCCCTAAAACCACCATAGACATTCGGTACACCCCCTTCCCAAGCACCAAAACCGATTATTCCTCCTCCCCACAGTCCAACTTTCGGCCAACACTAAGTCTCCCTTAGCCTATTCCTCAAAATCCTCCTAACCCCTCATTCAAATGAGTTTGAAAGGTTCAAACTCCTAAATTTCCTCACCTTCATCTGTTCAAATCCGTTTGACCCCTTCCATCCTTATCTTCCAGAGTCCATCCTGAGCACTCCTCTTCCCTACTTCTGGTGTGAAAAATAATAAGCAGAAAGTGCAATTCCTGCTGCTCGAACCCAAGCACTCCTTCCCTGCATGTGGCGTCACCCACCTGGCACCTTAGTGGCGCCCCCTTTGCCACTTTGCCCCTAGGTTGTTTGTGTCCCAACCCTTCAATAAATTCTTTTAACCCCTAACTCTTCTAGCTCCCTCTTCCTAAGCACTAAAACAAAATTTTTGGCCATGACCCAGGCCTAACCCGTGGTCATGCCTAGACCCCAAAACATACCAAACGAACACAGCAGACATATCATCACATGCAACCACATGCAAAAATGCAGAGACCCGATTTAAGGATATTACGGTTCTACCCCTTAAAAATAATTTTGGCCTCGAAATTACAGTCGGTCGTAAGAGTTGAGGGTATTGCTGTCGTATCACATCCTCTGGTTCCCACGTGGCCTCCTCCGTACCATGGTTCCGCCATAAAACTTTCACCAAGGGTACTGACTTCTTACGCAGAACTTTGACATCCCGATCCAAAATCCGTACCGGTTCCTCTTCGAAAGACAAGTCTGAGCTCACCTCTATCTCCTCAACTGGCACAACATGCGACGGATCTGATCGATAGCGCCTAAGAATTAAAACATGAAACACGTCGTGAATCTGACTTAACTCTGCGAGTAACTCGAGCTGATAAGCTACTGGTCCCACTCGCTTCAACACCGTATATGGCCCAATAAACCTAGGGCTTAGCTTGCCCTTTCGCCCAAATCTCAACACTTTCTTCCACGGCGATACCTTCAGGAAGACCTTATCACCCACTGCATACTCTATATCCCTGCGCTTAAGATCAGCGTAAGACTTCTACCTGTCCGATGCTTCCTTCAGACGAGCCCGAATCACCTTAACCTTATCCTCTGATTCTGCAACCAGTTCCGGACCCAACATCTGCCATTCACCCAATTCCGTCCAACACGTAGGAGTACGACATTTCCGTCCATATAGTGCCTCATATGGTGCCATCTGAATACTCGCTGATAATCGTTGTTATGTTTAACCGCCAATGGCAAATACTCCTCCCAACTACCGCTAAAATCCAGAACGCAACCCCTTAACATATCTTCCAAAATCTGGATTACCCTCTCAGACTGTCCATCAGACTGCAGATGAAAAGTCGTGCTCAAATCCAACCTCGTACCCAACGCCTGATGCAAAAGTTTCCAGAACCTCGACGTGAACCTGGGATCCCTATCCGAGATAATTGACACTGGCACTCCATGCAACCTTACTATCTTGGCCACATACAACTTGGCTAACTTCTGGAGCGAATAATCAACTCAGACTGGTATGAAATGAGCCGATTTAGTCAGATGATCCACAATTACCCAAACTGAGTCTTTCTTGCTAGGCGTAAGGGGTAGCCCACTGACGAAATCCATCGTAATCCTTTCCCACTTCAACTGCAGGATCTTTACCGATCGCAATGAGCCCCGACGGTAATTGATGCTCGCCTTTAACTTGGCGGCATGTCGGACACTTGCCCACAAACTCGTTACTTTCGCTAAGAAGCGCCACCAAAGCTTTCCCTCAAATCACGATACATCTTACTGCCTCCAGGATGCATAGCGTATGGGCTGCTATGAGCTTCCTGAAGAATCCACTGTCTCAACTCAACGTCCTTGGGCATACATACTTTCCCTTGAAAACACAGTACTGCATCACTACCCAAGCTGTAACCCTCCGATTCACCACCTTGCACTTACAACCTCCGAGCACTTAGAACCTCATCCACCAGCTGTTTCTCCTTAACCTGATCAATCCACATTGGCTTTACTTGCAATTCTGCCAAAAGACTCTCGTCGTCATATAGACTAAGGTGAGAAAACATCGCCCTCAGGTCTGCTACCACCTTACGGCTCAACGCATCAGCTACTATGTTAGCCTTACCCGGATGGTACTCAATCGAGCAGTCGTAGTCCTTCAACAACTCGATCCACCTTTGCTGCCTCAAATTTAAATCTTTCTGAGTCAAGAGGTACTTCAGACTCTTGTGATCCGTGTAGACTATCAACTTTTCCCCATACAAGTAATGCCTCCAAATCTTCAAGGCGAAAACCACTGCAGCCAACTCCAAGTCATGTGTCGGGTAGTTACCCTCATGAGGCCTTAATTGCCGAGACGCATAAGCGACCACCTTTCCATCTTGCATCAAAGACACACCCTAAGCGGTGATGCGATGCATCACAAGAGACCGTGAATTCCTTTCCTACCTCAGTTGAATCAACACCGAGCTTCATCGAATCTTCTTTAACTTGTCGAAACTCTCTTTGTTTTTGGACCACACAAACAGAACCCCTTTTCTCAACAACAACTTAGTCACAAGCTGCGATCAAAGAAAAACCCTCTACGAACCTTCTGTAGTGTCCTGCCAAACCCAAAAAACTTTGAATCTCTGCAACCGACTTAGGTGGTTTCCAATCCAACACCGCCTCGATCTTTCGAGGATCCACCCTAATCCCCTCAGCTGATACCACATGACCCAAGAAAGTTACCTCTTTAAGCCAGAACTCGTACTTACTAAACTTGGCGAATAACTGCTTCTCCCTCAGAACCTGTAGGACCACCCAAAGATGCGCGTCATGTTCCTCCTCAGATTTCGAGTACACCAAAATATCGTCTATAAACACTACGACGAATTGATCCAAGTACGGCTGAAACACCCGATTCATCATGTCCATGAATGCTGCCGGTGCATTAGTCAACCCAAATGGCATCACCAGAAACTCGTAATGCCCATACCGAGTATGAAACGCCGTCTTATGAATATCAGCCACCTTCACCTTGAGTTGATGATACCCCGACCTAAGATCTATCTTAGTGAATACCGATGCACCCTTAAGCTGATCAAACAAGTCGTCAATCCTGGGCAACGGATACTTATTTTTGATCGTCAACTTATTCAGCTGGCGGTAGTTTATACACATCCGCATAGTACCGTCTTTCTTCTTAACAAAAAGCACAGGTGCTCCCCAAGGTGACACACTTGGTCGGATGAAACCTCGTCCAAAGAACTCGAACCGAGCCTTTAACTCCACTAATTCTCTCGGCGCCATCCTATACGGGGCAATAGACACTGGCGCGGTTCTGGGTAACAAGTCTATACCGAGCTCAACCTCGCGGTCAGGAGGCAAACCCGGAAGTTCCTCTGGGAATACATCAGCAAACTCCCCCACAGTTCGGACATTCTCCACAGCTGCATCCTTGCCTTCCAAAGCACAGACATGCACCATAAATGCCTCACAACCTTTCCTAACCATTTTCTCCGCCTTCAGCGTAGAGACCATATTGGATAGGTAATCTCTCCTATTACCTATCATCACCACCTCTTCGCCTTCCACTGTCTTCAACACCATGCGCTTTGCTGCGCAATCCAAACTGGCCTGATACTTTACTAGCCAATCCATCTCGAGAATCAGATCGAACTCCCCAAACGGCAGTTCCATCAAGTCAGCCAAAAGCACGACCCCTTGAAGTTCTAGGGGTACATCCCTATATAGTTTATTTACTTTTACAGAGTGACCTAGAGGGCTTATTACTGTCATCTCCCTAGAAGTAATCTCAAAGTCTAAGTTCATAGTTTCCACTATACTACTGGCAACATACGAGTACGTCGAACCAACATCTATCAAAGCAGTATAAGGCAGTCCAAAAATTAAGAACGTACCGGTTATGATGTCTGGTGCGTCGCCCTCCTCTCGACGCCTCGCTGCATAGACCAATCCAGGCTATCTCGCCTCTGAGTTCCCAGCACCTCTGCTCGGTGCTCCGCAGCCTCGTCCAGAACCATTACCTCTCCTAGTCGAATCGCGACCCCTCTGTGGCTGTTGACCATCCCTCCTGAACTGTGTACGACCTTGACCCTCAGACTGAAATCTAGCTGACCTCTGCGGACAATCCCTTACCCGGTGCCCCATTGACCCACACTCGAAGCACCCTCTGTTTCCACTCTAACATTCCCCCGTGTGAGACTTCCCACATCGAGCACACCGTGGCGGCCACTGAGTAGCAGCAGCAGGCCTTGCCGCTTGATTCGGCCCACCATACCTAGCCCTTTTCTCACGATTCCCAATGGACCACGATGACCCGTAACTCCTCTTATTCCAACTCCTATCCCGGTTCTATCTCACCGATTGTTTTACCTCATCAAAGCAACCTTGGCCTTTCTACTAAGATCAGAAATTCTCTCTCCTCTTGTGGAGCAATCAATATCCGCAGCTCATCTCTCAACCCATCCTCAATCGACACGGCGCTCATGTTCCGTGCCCACAATACCCCCGTGCATACCGACTTAACCGAAGAATTTCGCCTCATATTCCGATCATCGACTTATTTCCCCGAACCAAATTCAGAACGCCTTACGCTGCGCATCGATGTAACTAGCCCCGACTTATTTCTTCTGATAGGCTGCCCTAAAGAAATCCCGAGTGATGTCGTTCGCCATTACTCTATCCCTAACTGTGAGCCACCACTGATATGACTCATCTCGGAGAAGAGGTACTATACCCTTCAGCTTCTCCTCAGTCGTAAAGTCCAGGTCGTCCATGATACGTTCTGTCGCCTCCAGCCAATACTCCGTCGTATTGGGAGTCACACCAGATACACCTCTGAATACCTCTGCGCCATTAGCCCGGAGTCGTTCGGACACAGATTTCCTAGCTCCCGTTCCAATGCCTGCACCCGCGACTCTCTCCAGAACCCGCAACATTGCCTGTGACACTGCGTCATCACCACCTATCTGATCTTGAAATTCCGCGCCCACAGCTGGCGGTGGTGGTACCTCATTTTCCGAACCATGTCCAGACCCTACCGATTCTGACACTGTCATCCTACCTCTACCTCGTCCACGTGTATTCTGCCCATATCCTCGTGTACTCATGACTATCGTTCACGAATTGATCTGATTTAAAAGTTTTATACGTTAGACCTATTCCACTATTATTAAAGCAAAGTCTTATGAATAGTTTAGTACGGGGATTGTTTTCGTAGGTTCGCACACAACCCTAAGGTTTCAGTCTCTAAAGTGATTCCCTATTAGTCATAGCATCATCATTACAAGCATATAAATAATAGTTAGGGGTACTTACCTGGGCGGATCGGTGCCAGAGACTCGGTGCCATGCTTTCCCAACCATAAATAAATAAAAAAAACCTTTCATAACCCATTCTAAAATCATTTTGGGCCTTGGGCCCACAGCTGAGCTTTTGAACTTGGCTCTGATACCAAAATTGTAACACCCCAAACCCGGTCAACACACCACGACCGAATCTGGCATGTTACAGAGTGAAAACATTTTGAATAAAACAAGTTTGCCGATTAATTTCTATTGTAAAACTCCTTTATCGTTTTAAGGTTTAGAAAACCCCGTATAAAGTGATGTTGAAATTGTTTTGGTGTTGCTTTAAAACCCGGAGAATCTCTTTTGCTGGAAAATCTGTTTGCTGTTTCTAGTTTTAGAAAACCTTTAGATACTTTTTAAAATCCAAGTGAGTTGAGCATAGTCAAGTTTAAAACCATTTGCATTTGACGTTGGTTGAAAAATTAAATTTGAAAATCATCTAAGTTACCTTTGTAATCATTTTGTGAATGATGTTACCCGATGGTAGCGTTTGAAAATCTCGTTAAAGAGTATAGATTTGAAAACATCGATTTAATCTCGGTTACTTTAGCAAATCAAGTTATTAATCACATGCATAAGATAATTAAAATAAAATCAAGCAATTAAAAACCCAAAATAATACTTAGCGGCCTTATTACAAAACCAAGGCCAAATTTAAAGGAAATATAACCCGGAATAGTAATTTAAAAATAAACCCAAAATTTAGATGCATGGCCACCTCTAGTCCTCCAGGCTCCATATCCGCGATCTATGCCTCATCCGCAAAATATAAGGGAAGGGGTGAGTCACCGAGACTGGGTGTATAAATCCCCAACCCGATAGTGCAAGCACTTACGCAAATCATCGATGAAACATGCAAATCATGCAACCCCAAAACCTAACCATCCGATCTCCTTTATCTACCCCGTGTGGTCAAAACCTTTGGTGGTCAAAACCATCGTGACCGAAGTCACAAATATATAAGTGTGGTCAAACCACATGGTGACCGTAGTCACAATTCAAGTGATGGGGCCAACCCATCGTGTGGTCAAAACTCATCGATGACAATCCCATAATCAATCATGTGGGGCCAACCTACTGTGGTACCAAACCACTGGGACGAGTCACAATATCCATATGTGGTCAAAACCACTGGTGACCGTAGTCACAATATCATATATGTGGTCAAAACCACTGGTGGTCAAAACCACTGGGACTTAGTCACAAATAATAGTATCAAGACGGGGCCAACCCGTCGTGTGGTCAAAACTACTAGTGACAGTCCAAATAATTCTTCCCCCTCCTCTCAACAATCCCACCATCATGTCCATATCAATCGTGGCATAATAACGTATGATGATGCAAATAACACATGGCATAGCATTAAACAATGACATGATAGCATATATCGAGATCCGTAATCAGGGGACTTACCCGGAGTCCACGCTCATTCCACAAAGCATAACTACCGGTTTTAATGGCTATTAACAGTAACGTAATAAACATATCATACTAACAAAGTGTGTAAGCGTTACACACCTGACTATTTGTAGATCTAAGCGAAATCCCGAAACTACGCAAAACTAACGAGATCCCGAAATGTTTGCCTTCCCCCCTTTCCTACAATCGGTCAACGCTACACTTTTAGAAATATAGCCATTCGGCTTAACTAGAAATCCCGAAAGATATGTCGCATAAAGGTAACACCTACCTTAATGTCGATTTGGTTTCCAACCAAATCCCAAAACTATGTGATGAATCTCCCTTTACAATCGGCCAAGCACTAGCACAAAGATAATTAGCCTTCAGCTTTTCAAAGAATAGGAAACAGATCCGAAATGTTAGAACCCTTACCTAGATCGGCAATCAAATCCTGAAGATCCACTGAATCAGGTTGCACTCCTCCCTACAATCGGCCAAGTACCACTATCATTGGCTTAAGCCTTCGTTATTAATCACAACAAGAAATGTCGAACCCATAGAACACTTACCCCCTTACCTTACTGACAGATTCGGCCACCAACCTCCAAAGTTCGGCACCCCCTAATGATGTTAGGGATTTCAGCTACCAATATAGAACAAGAAGAGTTTAGGATTTGGATCTATAACGAATGGAGAAATAAAAGAGAAGTAGGATTTCGGCATTAACCAAATCAATCAAGAAAAGAAGAAGAAGTTACTTACCAGGAGATTCGGCTATAACCCCATAAGAAAGAGATAGATTCGGCACTACAAGGAGGATTAGACCACGTGAGAAGAGAAGAAAATGAGGCTAAGGGTATTCGGCCAAAATACTTGATGAAAACGAAAGAGAACAACAACAAGGCTTTCGGCTTTTGAAGATGGAAGAGATGAAGAAGAAAATAGAACCAAGATTCGGTAAAGAAGAGAAAACGCAACTCAGAAAAGGGTTAGGGAGTTTCGGCTAACCAAAGAATTAAGAGATAGAAGAAAAGAAGGAATGGGAATATGGTTTTCGGCTAGCAATGTTTGAACCAAAGAAGAGAAAATGATGGATATATGGTTTCGACTTTTCAAGGAAATGGCAAGGGTGGTTCGGCCAAGCACCAAGAATTCCGAAAAGAGAAAACCAAAGTGAGAAGGAAAGCAAGAGGGGTTTCAGCTTATGACTCAAACTCAAGAGAAAAGGACTCTCCCCACTTGCCAAAATATTCCCTAAAACCACCATAGACATTCGGTACACCCCCTTCCCAAGCACCAAAACCGATTACTCTTCCTCCCCACAGTCCAACTTTCGGCCAACACTAAGTCTCCCTTAGCCGATTCCTCAAAATCCTCCTAACCCCTCATTCAAATGAGTTTGAAAGGTTCAAACTCCTAAATTTCCTCACCTTCATCTGTTCAAATCCGTTTGACCCCTTCCATCCTTATCTTCCAGAGTCCATCCTGAGCACTCCTCTTCCCTACTTTTGGCGTGAAAAATAATAAGCAGAAAGTGTAATTCCTGCTGCTCGAACCCAAGCACTCCTTCCCTACATGTGGCGTCACCCACTTGGAACCTTAGTGGCGCCCCCTTTACCACTTTGCCCCTAGGTTGTTTGTGTCCCAACCCTTCAATAAATTCTTTTAACCCCTAACTCTCCTAGCTCCCTCTTCCTAAGCACTAAAACAAAATTTTTGGCCATGACCCAGGCCTAACCCGAGGCATGCCTAGACCCCAAAACATACCAAACGAACACAGCAGACATATCATCACATGCAACCACATGCAAAATGCAGAGACCCCGATTTAAGGATATTACAGTTTAAGTAGAGTAATGTTTACCTCAAAAGTGTTAAATTTAGGATTGCTTACCTCGATTGTGCCGTATAGAAAGACATTAAGTACCTCAAAAGTGATTTCTTCGTTTGCCTTGAGGTCTGAATTGGTGATTCGAGGGTCTTCCTTATTCAACAATACTTGATCCCCTAATTTGAAGTGATTTGTTGTTCCTATCAGCTCGTTTGGGGTTTCCGTTGGTTTCACTTCGTGTATTCCTAGTTTCTCTTTAAAGTGTGTTTTCCGCTTGTCTAGTTCGTCGACCTTAAGGCTTCGTTCCTCATATAGTTCTTCTTTATTGACACAAGGTCTATGATCTGGCTCCGGTTTGTAGCTTTGTGGTGTTTCCTGCAATGAAGGTTGAACAAGTTGGTTATCAACTGAATTTACTTTCTCACCTTTATTACTTGATGTTCTGGCCGAATCAAGAGCTTGAAGAGTTACTATCTCGTTGCCTTCACGAAGTATGAGTTCACCTGCATAGATATCAATTTTAGCTCTGGCAGTTGCTAAAAAGGGTCTTCCTAAAATTAAAGGAATATTATTGTCCTCATCCATGTCTAAAACGACAAAGTCTACTGGGAATACAAATTTATCAATTTTGATTCAAACATTTTCTACTATACCCCTAGGAATTCTGATAGTTTTATCAGTTAATTGGATGCTCATCCTAGTTTGTTTGGGTTCCCCTAGACCTAGTTGTTTAAACAGTTTATAAGGCATAACATTTATCCTTGCCCCTAAATCGGGTAACGCATTTCCTATAGATAAACTACCAATTATGCATGGAATTGTAAAACTCCCTGGATCTTTTAATTTCTGTGGTAGTCTATTTTGTAGAATTGCCGAGCACTTTGCGTTGAGCTCCACATGTGATTCCTCGTCTATCCTTCGATTTTTCGTTAACAGCTCCCTTAAAAAATTTCTAGAGTCTGGTATCTGCGAAAGAGCTTCGAGTAGAGGTAAGTTAATATGTAATTTCTTTAAAAGTTTAAGAAACTTACCGAACTGTTCCTCTGTATCATCTCTCTTTAATGCTTCGGGGTAAGGTATGCGAGGTTGGTACTCTTTGATTACCGATTTTGGCTTTTCTCGTGTTACCTCTACTTTACCTTCTTCTACCTCGTGTTCTTGTATTGAGTTGGGTTTATCTAACCCTTTACTATCATGAGTTGTGATGGTTTGAATTTGCTCTTTTGCGTTAGTTTCAGTGTTGCTTGGCAAGCTTTCTTGTAGTTGTTCTGAGATCAGCTTCGCAAGTTGTCCAACTGACTTAGTAAGTTCCCCAACTTGTTTCTCGATCCCTTTGATTGATGCCTCTTGATCTTCGAGTGCTGTTTCGGTGTTTTGGAGACGAGTTTCTGTGGCTGCCATGAATTTTGTCAGCATCTCTTCAATGTTCGACTCATCTTCCTGTTGGTGAGGTGGTTGTTGAAAATATGGAGGAAGTTTCGATCCTTGGCTATTTTGATCATCCCATGAGAAATTGGGATGGTACCTCCAACCTGCATTATAAGTGTCATTATAAAAATTATTTTGTGGTCTAGAATAGTTACCTGTATAGTGAGCTTGCTCATTTTCCATGCCATATCCATAGGGTGGGTACTCAGGATTCGCCACGCCTCCTAGATTCGAGTCATATTGCATAACTGGATGTACCTACGAAGAACCACATAAACCGTCCATTTTCTTTCTTTAAAGCTCTATCTGGTTTGATAACATGGTTATTGGATCGAGGTTGTAGATATTGGTTGCTTTTGTTGGCTTTGTCCTCATAACTTGCCACTAATAGTTATTCAGTGACATCTCCTTTATCTACCAAAATCAAATAAAAGAAAATTTAGTAAAGTAAAAAAAATAAAAAAATAAAAATAATAATAATGGCTAAAGTAATAAAAATAGAGCTTTCTTAATATTTTAGTTCCCCGGCAACGGCGCCAAAAACATGATTGCTGTGAATCAGAGCTTTAAAATTTATAAAAAGAACGATCGAACCTGGAAACTAACTCTGACAACGATTAAAGGCAAGTGTACCTATCGAACAGTAGTATACCTTAGGCAAGACCGGATTATCGAACCCAAAGGAACTAAAAGTACTAATACTAACTTTCTTTTTATTATTTAACCTAAAATAAGTGAAGTTTCTTTTAATCTAAATTTAACGAACTACTAAGCTAAGGACACAAAGACGGAAAAAAAGACTAAAATTGGGGAGATAACTTTTAGAAAAACTCAGTTGATTTAGATGATACCCTTAGGAAGAATCCACCTAGACATCACTTGTTATCTATCACTGAACCATGTGATTTTATTTACTTAGTTTGATCCGTAAGACTCCCTAACATATATTAAACCCTCTCTCGAGGCGAATAACGTCTAACCTGAGGTTAATTAGTGGAACTCTCATTCTCTTATAATACCCTCTAGAATAGCAGTAAATCGATCTATGGACTCCCATATTAGGTTTCACCCTAATCCGGCAAAATCTCGTCACCCTATCTCTAGGCGTGCGATCAACTCCGCTTAATTATGCTAGATCTACTCTTAGGCAGGGTCTATTCCTCCTCTACCTAAGCACATTAAATTTCGATAAAGCTCACATAATTAAGAACAAACTAAGTATTTATCATATAATTTAGAAAATAATAACAAGATTCATCATAGGTTTCATCCCCTTCAGGTATCTGAAAGAATTAGTTCATAACTAAATAAGAAAACATCTCAAGAGAAAAGATAAAACAAAACATAAGAAATCCCTAAAACTCCCTGATGGAATTGAAGGAGAGATCTGCCGTCTTGAGTAGAATCCCGGCATTTTGAGATGGATAAACTGGGTACCTTCGAGTGATTCCCACAACTTTGACCTTTTCGGCTTGGCTCCTTGGCCTAGCTATCCGCCCTGACAAAAGCCCTGGCAGAAGGCTTCTGCCGAACTCCCCGATTAAGTTGCCCCCTAGGGTGTTTATATATGCTTTAAGATGTGTTACTTGGCCTCCAAGTATCCTAATTTGAGTACAATTCCTAATTGGGGGTTTAATTAGACTTTGGAGTGTGTTTCTTTGTCTCCAAGCATCAAAATCCGAGTAAAACTCCTCTTGGTCGCGGCAGGGGCACGGCCATGGCACACGTCCGTGTGAATCGTGGTCAGGCCGTGTGGACTTCGTTGATGAGGAACGGCCGTGTAAATCGTGGTCCAGGCCGTGTTGAAGATCTTTAAGAAGGCATGGCCGTGTGATCTTTGGTCCAGGCCGTGTCGATTTCATGCTTTGGCCCATTTGTCCCGTTTTAAGCCCGTTTTACGTTCTTTTCATCCCCTGGTGCTTTCCTGAGTATATAACATGAAAATAAAGGATTAAGAGCACCAAATTACATAAAATAAGGGATAATTCATCCAAAAGCATACTAAATGTGGGCCTAAAATGTGTTACTGTTTCGGTTTATCAGTACAGGTATGTACGAAAACTGTATATGCATCGAACATATGAAAGGATTGAGTTCATTCTTAAATAGGTGATTGAATACATGTTAACATTGTGATTAAACATTTTGTAGTATGTTATATGCATATTTTGAATAGTAATTAAATGGTGAGTTTTGCTTATTATTTTCATACAAGCTTACTAAACTATAGAGCTTACTTTTTTTTGTTTTTCCGTATTTTATAGTGAAATCAAGCTAGCTCAGATTCGAGGATCGTTTGAGACTTCATCACACCATCCAACTATCACTTTGGTACTTTTGAATTTAAGTATTTTGAGTATATGGCATGTATAGGGATTTTGGGTCATTTTGGTATATCTGTTGATAGTGAATTTACCATTTGAATTGGCTTGTAAATGTCTAAATTTTGGTTTTGTATATAGCCATGAGAGTTGGTTTAATTTGGTTAGTTTGGTTGTGTATACATAGTTGTATATGGCTTTGGTTATGTGTTAAATGATGGTTATGTGATGATTGTTGATAATAGGTAATATGGATGGCAAATGGTTGAGTTATAAATATTAGTACGCTAGTGAATTTAGGCTAGTAATGCATATTTAGAGAATGACCATATTGATGATTTGAGAAAGTGATTTTTGGTATGAAATTGAATGGCACATTGTGAGATTGTATACCTTGTAATTGTTGGTGTTGGAAATGGTATGAAATATTCTTGGTTGAGGTTGATTGAATGCCTATTATATGCTATGTTTTGGTGCCATTTGGGTTGATGTAGGTTTATGCAATTTTGGGTGGCAAAACAGCTTGGTCAATAGCCTATTTTTGTCAACACGGGCAGAGACACGAGCGTGTGTCTCAGCCGTGTGTGACATACGGTCAGGTTACACGGTCGTGTGTCCCCTGGTGTTGAAATAGAAATCAAGTCAGTATGCTCCACACGGCCCAGCACACGGGCGTGTGACTTGGCCGTGTGGCATAAGTCAGTTTACCCTACAGGTTTTGCACGACCTAGTACACGGCCTAGCACACGGGCGTGTGTGGCCATTTTTAGGGCACACAAGCTAGCCACACGGGCATGTGTGTTGGCCGTGTGTCCCAAGTCAAAGAGTTACATGGGATCAAACACGGGCTGGGACACAACCATGTGATCCCATTTCAAATGTCCACACGGCCTGTGACACGGGCGTGTCTTTGACCATGTGAGACACATGGCCAGGCCACATGGGCGTGTGTCCACTAAAATTTGAAAAATTTTCTATGTCTTGTAAAAATCGCTTGAGTTATCGATTTAGTCTCGAACCACCCAGAATGCATGTCTTGGGCCTCGTAGGCTCGTATTAGGGATAATGTGATTGAGTTTGAAAGATGATTGCATGAAATTTGAAAATATATGTGAAATTATTGTGTAATTGTTTTATAAGTCTGGTAATGCTCCGTAACCTTATTCCAGCATTGAATACGGGTGAGGGGTGTTACATTTATCTATTAGAGCTACGAATTAGTCGATTCTAGGACTAACTAGCATATGTGAGAGTCTAGCTATACATGCCATATAGTAAATGGATCCCCATCGAGCTATAGCTGATGATGTTGAAAGTAATACGCCTGCCTCCATTCACAAAGTAGCGCAATAAGAGTCGAGACATGTATTGGGTAACCAGGGAGGAGAGGCTAAAGAAGCCTTCTTCCAGATGATGAATGAGTTGTTTACGGAGTTTGTTCGAACAAATCCGGCTGCTCAGCAACCTCTACCCCCACCTAATCCTGATAAATCGAAATAGTAACATATTTTAATCCCACATTTAGCATACTTTTGGATGATTTATCCCTTGATTTATGTAAAAAGGTGCTCTTAATCCTTTCTTTTCATGTCTTATACTCAGGAAAGCACCCAAGAATAAAAAGAATGAGAAACGAGCTCAAAACAGACCAAAATTGGCCAAAGAAGAAGACACGGCCTGGACTAAAGCCCACACGGCCGTGCCTCCTCAAAAATACTAGAACACAGCCACAACCACGATTTACACGGTCGTGCCTCACTAACAGAGTCCAACACGGCCTGACCTCGATTCACACGGGCGTGTGCCATGGCCGTGCCCCTGCCATGGAGGAGAGTAATTTCACTCGGATTTGGATACTTAAGGGCAAAGAAACACATTCCAAAAGCCTATAAATACAACCTAAGTATGACCTAAAAAAGGGAGTCGACGGGCGGTCAGCTAGGCCAAGGAGCCAAGCCGAAAAGGTCAGATTTGTGGGAAACTTTCAAGGGATAGTCAGTTGATCCATCTCAAGAAGCCGAAATTCTACTCAAGACGGAGGATCTCCTCTTCAATTCCTT
The DNA here is from genome assembly GCA_025698515.1 of Gossypium sturtianum. Classification (NCBI taxonomy): domain Eukaryota; kingdom Viridiplantae; phylum Streptophyta; class Magnoliopsida; order Malvales; family Malvaceae; genus Gossypium; species Gossypium sturtianum. The sequence continues at coordinate 72,372,838 of CM046947.1, read as the reverse complement.
CAGGGGGTTTTAGGGATTTCTTATGTTTTTTTTTATCTTTTCTTCTGAGATGTTTTCTTTTATCATTAAGAACCAAACCCTTCAGATACCTGAAGGGGATGAAACCTAGATGAATCTTGTTATTGTTTTCTAAACTATATGATAAATACTTGATTTGTTCGTAATTATGTGTGCTTAATTCTTGTGTTGAATATTTCGCGGATATTAATTCAAGTATGATGTGCTTAGGTGGTGGAGCAAAAGTCCCTGCTTAAGAGTAGATCTAGCATAATTAAGCGAAGTTGATCGTACGCCTAGAGATAGGGTGACGAGATTTTGCCGGATTAGGGTGAAACCTAATATGGGATGTCCATAGATCAATTTACTGCTATTCTAGGGGGTTATTAATGGGAAAGAGAATTCAATTAATTAACCTAGGGTTAGACGTTATTCGCCTCGAGAGAAGGTTTAATATACGTTAGGGAGTCCTACGGATTAAGTCAAGTGAATAAATCGTCTGGTTCAGTGTTAGATAACAAGTGAAGTCTAGGTGGATTCTTCCTAAGGGTATCGTCTTAATCAACTTAGTTTTTCCAAGTATTTCCCCAGTTCATTCTTTTTGTCTTTGCGTCTTTAGCTTAGTAATTAGTTAATTTAGATTAATAAACAACTTCACTTATTTTAGGCTAAATAATAGAAAGAAAGTTAGTATTAGTACTTTTAGTTCCTTTGGGTTCGACAATCCGGTCTTGCCTTAACTATACTACTGTTCGATAGGTGCACTTGCCTCAATCGTTGTCATAGTTAGTTTCCAGGTTCGATCATTCTCTTTATAAATTTCAAAACTCTGACTTCACAGCGATCAAGTTTTTGGCACCGTTGCTGGGGAACTAAAATATTAAGAAAGCTCTATTTTTATTACTTTAGCCACTATTTTTTATTTTCTGCAATTTACTTTTATTTTAAATTTTAAATTTTAACTTTGTTAAATTTTTCTTTCTTTCTTTTCTTAGCAGGTACCTCTAGTTTATGACTAGAAGGAACCTGAGAGGACCACTAGTATACGACAGTGATATTGAAGCTACCGCTCGTAGAGATCGCAGAGAAATTAGGCGAGCCCTAAATTACCAAGAAGAAGAGCGAGAAGACAAATCCAATCCTATCAAGGGATGGACGAAAATAACCCACCACCACAAGATGTGGCAGAAAAATAATGCTCCGCGTACTATGTATGATTATGCTAAACCTCATTTAACAGAGCCGAATCTAGTATTGTTAGGCTCGCTATAGCTGCTAATAATTTTGAATTAAAGCCTAACACTATACAAATGATTCAACAATTTGTTCAATTTGATGGTTTGCAGGACGAAAACCCAAACACTCATATAGCTAATGTTTTAGAGTTCTGTGATACCTTCAAAATAAATGGCGTTTCTGATGATGCCATAAGGCTTCGGTTATTTCCCTTTTCATTAAGGAATAAAGCCAAAAAGTGGTTACACTCGTTACCACGAGGGTCAATCACTACATGGGAACAAATGACAGAAAAATTTTTATTAAAATATTTCCCACCAGCCAAAATGGCCAAATTACAGAATGATATCTCTTCTTTTGTGCAGATGGATTTAGAAACATTATATGACGCATGGGAGAGATACAAGGATCTCTTGAGAAGGTGTCCGCACCATGGTTTACCCTTGTGGCTCCAAGTCCAAACTTTCTATAATGGTGTAAACCTTTCAACGAGGCAACTAATTGATTCAGCCACCGGTGGAACCCTGAACAATAGAACTCCCAAGCGACTTACGAGTTTATTGAAGAGATGTCATGAATAACTATCGGTGGTAAAAGTTACAAGGACCAAACCAACAAAATCCCCGGAGTTTTCAACATGGATGTAGTAACCATGCTATCAACACAGGTAGAGATGATGAATAAAAAGCTTGATAGTTTTTGTTCTTCGTAGGTACATCCAGTAATGTAGTGCGATGTAAGTGGAACCGTGGCAAATCCTGAGTACCCACTCTACCAACCAAGCACAGAGAACGAACGGATGAACTATATAGGTAACAATTTCAGATCTAATAATAACTCATATAGTAATAATTATAATCCAGGTTGGAGGAACCACCCAAATTTTTCGTGGGGAGGTCAAGGAAATCAAGGAAATCAAAGACAACAACCTCCTCAAAATTTGCAAAATCAGCCCTATCCACAAGAGAAGAAGCCGAACCTTGAAGAGATGCTAACAAGATTCATGGCATCCACAGAAAACCATCACCAAGACACTGAAACCACCCTTAAGACCCAACAAGCATCGATCAAAGGGATCGAGAGCCAAGTTAGGGAAGTCACTAAGCCAGTTGAGGAAGTTTCTAAGACAGTGGGACAACTTACTAACACAGTTGGACAGCTTGCAAAAATAATTTCCAAACGACCGCAAGGGCGTCTACCAAGCAACACTGAGATTAATCCAAAGGACCAAATCCAACCCATAACAGCTCAAGAAAGTGAAGGATTAGACGAAACCAGTCCAATACAAAGAAATGAGGTAGAAGAAGGTAAAGTTGAGGTAACACAAGAGAAACCAAAATCGGTAATCAAGGAGTACCAACCTCGCATACCATATCCTGAAGCATTAACGAGAGACGACACAGAGGAACAGTTTGGTAAGTTTCTTAAACTTTTAAAGAAATTGCATATTAACTTACCGTTACTTGAAGCTCTTTCACAGATGCCAGATTCTAGAAAAATTTTAAGAGAACTTTTGACGAACAAACGAAGGATAGACGAGGCATCACACGTGGAACTAAACGCAATGTGCTCAGCAATCTTGCAAAATAAACTACCACAGAAATTAAAAGATCCAGGGAGTTTTACAATTCCATGCTTAATTGGTAGTTTATCTATTGATAATGCGTTAGCTGATTTAAGGGCAAGCATAAATGTCATGCCTTATAAATTGTTTAAACAATTAGGTCTAGGGAAATCCAAACAAACTAGGATGAGCATTCAATTAGCTGATAAAACTGTTATAATTCCTAGGGGTATTATCGAAGATGTTCTTGTAAAAATTGACAAATTCGTCTTCCCAGTAGACTTTGTTGTCTTAGACATGGATGAGGATAATTCGATTCCCTCAATATTAGGAAGACCATTTTTAGCAACTGCTAGGACTAAAATTGATGTTGATGCAGGAGAACTCATGCTTCGTGTAGGTAATGAGACGGTCACCCTCAAGGCTCTCAACTCAGCCAGAACATTGAGTAATTAAGGTGAGAACGTAAATTCTACTAATAACCATTCGGTTAACCCTTATTTTCAGGAAGCACCACAAAAGAATACAACTGAACCCGATCCTAAAACCCATGCCAACAAGGAAGTAGTTCATGAAGATCGAAGGATTCAAATCGATGATCTAGACGAGTGGAAGACACACTTCAAGGAAAAATTAGGGATACACGACGAAGAACCGGAACCACACAAGGTAAAACCGAAGGAGCCCCCAGAAGAGCTCATAGGAACAACAAACCACTTCAAAATAGGAGACCTGTGTACTATTAGATAAGGTAGATCTCGAATATCTCCTCAGGACCCTAACACAAACAAAGAAATACCTTTTAGGGTAACCAAGTGTTTTCCCATACAGACAATGAGGTAAGTAATCCTATTTTTGGTACTTTCACTATAAACGCATCTCGACTTGAACTTTTTCACGAGGATAAAACTGATAGCATGAGGAAGGACTTCCAACTCTTCAAACCACCCTGATGATGCAAACGAGAGGAAAGTCTAGCTTAAGACTATAAACGAGCGCTTCTCAGGAGGCAACCCGAGTACTAACCCCATTAACTTTTACATTTTTATTTTTTTCTTATATATTCTATTTTACCCTTTCTTTATAGTATCTAGCTTTAAACTAACCAAAAAGTGTAGATTTCCAGGCCACATGGCCTAGCACACGGCCGTGGCCGTGGCCATGTGGATACCCCGGATCGCCGCACTGACATGGAAGAGGTGGTACGAGTCAGAGAGAATCAAATCTTCGAAGTCACGGACTCCAACCACCGCCCCACGAGCACCGACAGAATGCCACGGCCATGCGACGCGGCCGTGGACGATACTGACTTATCACCAATGGGCGTGGCAATATGTAAAACGGGCATGGGTGAACCAACACACCTAGACACACGGCCGTACGAGGCGGCCGTGTGAATCGGCACACCTAAGGAGAACGGGCATGGGATTGTACCAGGTTTAAAAATCTATTTAATCCCCCCCTCCCTTCCCTCTTCTCCTACTAACTTTTAACCTTCAACTCTTCATTTTCCTCTTCTCTATACCCTTGAGCTACACAAAAACAATGCCAAAGAAGCGGAAGAAGCCAAGCACAGTCTCCCTCATGGAGACCGATACATATAAGTTCATGCCGGCCGCTTCAATCACTCGCCAAGCCAAGGGTCTTTGAGACCAATTATCTGTTCTTTTATTTTTATTTTCTTATTTATTTTCCTTCTCTTTAACACTCTTATGCTCAATTTAGTTTATTTTATCTTAGTTTTTTGATTTTAGGTTCTAAAGGCTGCTAGGGAATCACGCCACGACCACCACCATATCCTCAGCCTTAGAAATCACACCCAACAATAAGGACTCTACGGTCCATCAATATTTTCTTTTAATTTTAGTTTCATCATTATTTTTCTCCACTTTAGCTTGCTTTTCTTTAAATATTTAACTAGTATAGTTTTAATTATTATTATTATATCCTGGCTAATTCTCCATGAGCTACCCAATTTCTTCATCTAGCACAGGATCGCCATCAAGACCGGCCCCTCCAACTTATCTTTCACCTCCGACTCAAGGAATCCATCCAAAATTCAGGAAGTTTCACTTCTCTCCATATCTTATGATTTTAGTATTATTGTCTATATATCTAACTTTGCACATTGAGGGCAATGTACATCTTAAGTGTGGGGGGTGAACAACCTAAAAAGGTGCCTAGCTTTTTTCATTATTCTCAAATTTCTGAAATTAGGTGCCAAACTTTTTTCCATTGTTCTCAAAATCTTGAATTTAGTCTTGTTTTTAAGTAAATTCCTCATATTACTAACTAGGATGAAATTTCTAATGATTTATGATTTTTATTGATATGTTTTAGATTAAGTCATTGATAATTGTGCATTGATAATGAAATTCTAAGAATACTAGAGAATCAAGCATGATAAGTCTACTTTTTAGAAATTAAAAATTTTCTAGGTTGTCGAACTAAGTTTAAATATTACTTTGAAGTTTGAAATTGACGAGGTTGATATCAAAATAACCATAATTTTTGTGAGATTTTGAGCCTTATAGAGCATATATTCTTTTTCATGCTCACTTTATTGATTATGAGTATGTCAACATTGATTTGTTATTCTAGAACTTGCCTCGTTTATACATATCGAGACCACACCTATGATTTGATATACAGAGATGATTAAGGCACCTAAGTTTTAACCCACTAACTCCATAAAAAGCCTACCTTCACAATTAACCCCTAGTGAACCCCTTTTAATCCTAACAACCCTTTTTATTGACATAACCACTAATATTAACCCAGAAACCTTTGTTTTTTTATCCCCATTCCTTTTGACTACCCTTATATCGAGATTTGATTTGATTAATAGCATAACTATGTTTTTTCAGTAATTTATCCTTTGTTATGTATTTATGATTTGTTCTTTAAAAAAAATCGAAGTATATTCATTATTCATAACTGGTTTTGTGATTAAGTAAGCTTATACGTGTGAATTCCAAATATTGAAGAAGAAGCCCACATTATTAGTATTATTAGCTTTCAGTTGATGTAATTACTTTTATTCAGTTTATTGTTCTAGTTAGGTATTTTATCAATTCGATCTCGATTCTAACCCTCTAATTCAGCCTTTATCCACACCTTAATCGTAACCCCATTACAACCCTGACAAAGACCTTTTGATTTGTGCATCATCTCATATTATAGTGGTGGAGATTTGATTTTCAGGCAAGCCTATGGGATTAACTTTTCATGTTCGACTTTTGAGCACTCTTTCCTGAACCTTAAACACCTTGAGTGATTTGAGTGAATCTCTAGTGAGGATGTCAATCCTTGTCGGTTTTGAATTAAACATAATTATTTAGATAAAGGGAGACGCCTATATTTTCGAGCTACAAAACTATGACTTAGATTGTTTGAATCCTTAGGACTCTTTGAATTGAATTATCCATGTATAAATTATCTATGAATTATGATAAAACATTGTTGATAGGAATTATGAACTATAGAAAGTTCGTTTTAATTGTAAGTTGAGAATTTTGCTTGAGGACAAGCAAAAGCTTAAGTGTGGGGGTATTTGATAAACCAAAATAGTAACATATTTTAATCCCACATTTAGCATACTTTTGGATGATTTATCCCTTGATTTATGTAAAAAGGTGCTCTTAATCCTTTCTTTTCATGTCTTATACTCAGGAAAGCACCCAAGAATAAAAAGAACGAGAAACAGGCTCAAAATGGACCAAAATAGGCCAAAGAAGAAGTCAACACGGCCTGGACTAAAGCCCACACGGCCGTGCCTCCTCAAAAATACTAGAACACGGCCACAACCACGATTTACACGGCCGTGCCTCACTAACGGAGTCCAACACGGCCTGACCTTGATTCACACGGGCGTGTGCCATGGCCGTGCCCCTGCCGTGAAGGAGAGTAATTTCACTAGGATTTGGATACTTAGGGGAAAAGAAACACATTCCAAAAGCCTATAAATACACCCTAAGTATTTCCCCAGTTCATTCTTTTTATCTTTGCGTCTTTAGCTTAGTAATTAGTTAATTTAGATTAATAATCAACTTCACTTATTTTAGGCTAAATAATAGAAAGAAAGTTAGTATTAGTACTTTTAGTTCCTTTGGGTTCGACAATCCGGTCTTGCCATAACTATACTACTGTTCGATAGGTGCACTTGCCTCAATCGTTGTCATAGTTAGTTTCCAGGTTCGATCATTCTCTTTATAAATTTTAAAACTCTGACTTCACAGCGATCAAGTTTTTGGCACCGTTGCCGGGGAACTAAAATATTAAGAAAGCTCTATTTTTATTACTTTAGCCACTATTTTTTATTTTCTGCAATTTACTTTTATTTTTAAGTTTAAATTTTAACTTTGTTAAATTTTTCTTTCTTTCTTTTCTTAGCAGGTACCTCTAGTTTATGACTAGAAGGAACCTGAGAGGACCACTAGTATACGACAGTGATATTGAAGCTACCGCTCGTAGAGATCGCAGAGAAATTAGGCGAGCCCTAAATTACCAAGAAGAAGAGCGAGAAGACAAATCCAATCCTACTGAAGGGATGGACGAAAATAACCCACCACCACAAGATGTGGCAGAAAATAATGCTCCGCGTACTATGTATGATTATGCTAAACCTTATTTAACAGGAGCCGAATCTAGTATTGTTAGGCCTGCTATAGTTGCTAATAATTTTGAATTAAAGCCTAACACTATACAAATGATTCAACAATTTGTTCAATTTGATGGTTTGCAGGACGAAGACCCAAACACTCATATAGCTATTTTTTTAGAGTTCTGTGATACCTTCAAAATAAATGGCATTTCTGATGATTCCATAAGGCTTCGGTTATTTCCCTTTTCATTAAGGAATAAAGCCAAACAGTGGTTACACCCGTTACCACGAGGGTCAATCACTACATGGGAACAAATGACCGAAATTTTTTTATTAAAATATTTCCCACCAGCCAAAATGGCCAAATTATAGAATGATATCTCTTCTTTTGTGCAGATGGATTTAGAAACATTATATGACGCATGGGAGAGATACAAGGATCTCTTGAGAAGGTGTCCGTACCATGGTTTACCCTTGTGGCTCCAAGTCCAAACTTTCTATAACGGTGTAAACCTTTCAACGAGGCAACTAATTGATTCAGCCACCGGTGGAACCCTAAAAAATAGAATTCCTGAAGTAGCTTATGAGTTTATTGAAGAGATGTCACTGAATAACTATCAGTGGCAGGTTACAAAGACCAAACCAACAAAATTCGCCGGAGTTTTCAACATGGATGTAGTAACCATGCTATCAACACAGGTAGAGATGATGAATAAAAAGCTTGATAGTTTTTGTTCTTCGCAGGTACATCCAGTAATGCAGTGCGATGTAAGTTGAACCGTGGCGAATCCTGAGTACCCACCCTACCAACCAAGCACAGAGAACGAACAGATGAACTATATATGTAACAATTTCAGATCTAATAATAACCCATATAGTAATAATTATAATCCAGGTTGGAGGAACCACCCAAATTTTTCGTGGGGAGGTCAAGGAAATCAAGGAAATCAAAGACAACAACCTCCTCAAAATTTGCAAAATCAGCCCTATCCACAGGAGAAGAAGCCGAACCTTGAAGAGATGCTAACAAGATTCATGGCATCCACAGAAAACAATCACCAAGACACTGAAACCACCCTTAAGACCCAACAAGCATAGATCAAAGGGATCAAGAGCCAAGTTAGGGAAGTCACTAAGTCAGTTGAGGAAGTTTCTAAGACAGTGGGACAACTTACTAACACAGTTGGACAGCTTGCAAAAATAATTTCCGAACGACCGCAAGGGCGTCTACCAAGCAACACTGAGATTAATCCAAAGGAGCAAATCCAAGCCATAACAGCTCAAGAAAGTGAAGGATTAGATGAAACCAGTCCAATACAAAGAAACGAGGTAAAAGAAGGTAAAGTTTAGGTAACACAAGAGAAACCAAAATTGGTAATCAAGGAGTACCAACCTCGCATACCATATCCTGAAGCATTAACGAGAGACGACACAGAGGAACAGTTTGGTAAGTTTCTTAAACTTTTAAAGAAATTGCATATTAACTTACCGTTACTTGAAGCTCTTTCACAGATGCCAGATTCTAGAAAAATTTTAAGAGAACTTTTGACGAACAAACGAAGGATAGACGAGGCATCACACGTGGAACTAAACACAATGTGCTCAGCAATCTTGCAAAATAAACTACCACGGAAATTAAAAGATCCAGGGAGTTTTACAATTCCATGCTTAATTGGTAGTTTATCTATTGATAATGCGTTAGCTGATTTAGGGGCAAGCATAAATGTCATGCCTTATAAATTGTTTAAACAATTAGGTCTAGGGAAACCCAAAAAAACTAGGATGAGCATTCAATTAGTGATAAAGCGTTAGAATTCCTAGGGTATTATCGAAGATGTTCTTGTAAAAATTGACAAATTCGTCTTCCCAAAGAGACTTTGTTGTCTTAGACGTGGATGAGGATAATTCGATTCCTCAATATTAGAAAGACCATTTTTAGCAAATCGCCGGGACTAAAATTGATGTTGATGCGGGGAGAACTCATGCCGTGTAGGTAATGAGACGGTCACACCAAGGCTCTCGACTCAGCCAGAACATTGAGTAATTAAGGTGAGAACATAAATTCTACTAATAACAATTCGGTTAACCCTTATTTTCAGGAAGCACCACAAAATAATACAACTGAACCCGATCCTAAAATCCATGCCAACAAGGAAATAGTTCATGAAGATCGAAGGATTCAGATCGAAGATCTAGACGAGTGGAAGACACACTTCAAGGAAAAATTAGGGATACACGACGAAGAACCGAAACCACACAAGGTAAAACCGAAGGAGCCCCCAGAAGAGCTCATAGGAACAACAAACCACTTCAAAATAGGAGACCATGTACTATTAGATAAGGCAGATCCTCGAATATCTCCTCCAGACCCTAACACAAACAAAGAAATACCTCTTTGGGTAACCAGTGTTTTCCCATAAGGAACAGTCGAGGTAAGTAATCCTATTTTTGCTACTTTCACTATAAATGCATCTCAACTTGAACTTTTTCACGAGGATAAAACTGATAGCATGAGGAAGGACTTCCAACTCTTCAAACCACCTTGATGATGCAAACGAGAGGAAAGTCTAGCTTAAGACTATAAATGAGCGCTTCTTAGGTGGCAACCCGAGTACTAACCCCATTAACTTTTACATTTTTTATTTTTTCTTATTTATTCTATTTTACCCTTTCTTTATAGTATCTAGCTTTAAACTAACCAAAAAGTGCATATTTCCAGGCCACACGGCCTAGCACACGGCTGTGGCCGTGGCCGTGTGGATACCCTGAATCGTTGTACTGACATGGCAGAGGTGGTACGAGTCAGAGAGAATCAAATCTTCGAAGTCACAGACTCCAACCACTGCCCCACGGGCACCGACAGAATGCCACGGCCGTATGACGCGGCCGTGGACGCTACTGACTTATCACCAATGGGTGTGGCAATCTGTAAAACAGGCGTGGGTGAACCAACACACCTAGACACACTGTCGTGCGAGGCGGCCATGTGAATCGGCATACCTAAGGAGCACGGGCGTGGGATTGTACCAGGTTTAAAAATCTATTTAATCCCCCCTCCCTTCCCTCTTCTCCTACTAACTTTTAACCTTCAACTCTTCATTTTCCTCTTCTCTATACCCTTGAGCTACACCAAAACAATGCCAAAGAAGCGGAAGAAGCCAACGCTCTCCTCATGGAGACCGATACATATAAGTTCATGCCGGCCGCTTCAATCACTCGCCAAGCCAAAGGTCTTTGAGACCAATTATCTGTTCTTTTATTTTTATTTTCTCATTTATTTTCCTTCTCTTTAACACTCTTATGCTCAATTTAGTTTATTGTATATTAGTTTTTTGATTTTAGGTTCTAAAGGCTGCTAGGGAATCACGCCACGACCACCACCATATCCTCAGCCTTAGAAATCACACCCAACAATAAGGACTCTACGGTCCATCCATATTTTCTTTTAATTTTAGTTTCATCATTATTTTTCTCCACTTTAGCTTGCTTTTCTTTAAATATTTAACTAGTATAGTTTTAATTATTATTATTATATCCTGGCTAATTCTCCATGAGCTACCCAATTTCTTCATCTAGCACAGGATCGCCATCTAGACCGGCCCCTCCAACTTATCTTTCACCTCTGACTCAAGGAATCCATCCAAAATTCAGGAAGTTTCACTTCTCTCCATATCTTATGATTTTAGTATTATTGTCTATATAGCTAACTTTGTACATTGAGGGCAATGTACATCTTATTTGTGGGGGGTGAACAACCGAAAGAGGTGCCTAACTTTTTTCATTATTCTCAAATTTCTAAAATTAGGTGCAAACTTTTTTGCATTGTTCTCAAAATCCTGAATTTAGTCTTGTTTTTAAGTAAATTCCTCATATTACTAATTAGCATGAAATTTCTAATGATTTATGATTTTTATTGATATGTTTTAGATTAAGTCATTGATAATTGTGCATTGATAATGAAATTCTAAGAATACTAGAGAATCAAGCATGATAAGTCTACTTTTTAGAAATTAAAAATTTTCTAGGTTGTCGAACTAAGTTTAAATATTACTTTGAAGTTTGAAATTTACGAGGTTGATATCAAAATAACCATAATTTTTGTGAGATTTTGAGCCTTATAGAGCATATATTCTTTTTCATGCTCACTTTATTGATTATGAGTATGTCAACATTGATTTGTTATTCTAGAACTTGCCTCGTTTGTACATATCGAGACCACACCTATGACTTGATATATAGAGATGATTAAGGCACCTAGGTTTTAACCCACTAATTCCATAAAAAGCCTACCTTCACAATTAACCCCTAGTGAACCCCTTTTAATCCTAACAACCCTTTTTATTGACATAACCACTAATATTAACCCAGAAACCTTTGTTTTTTTTTATCCCCATTCCTTTTGACTACCCTTATATCGAGATTTGATTTGATTAATAGCATAACTATGTTTTTTCAGTAATTTATCATTTGTTATGTATTTATGATTTGTTCTTTAAAATAAAATCAAAGTATATTCATTATTCATAACTAGTTTTGTGATTAAGTAAGCTTATACGTATGAATTCCAAATATTGAAGAAGAAGCCCACATTATTAGTATTATTAGCTTTCAGTTGATGTAATTACTTTTATTCAGTTTATTGTTCTAGTTAGGTATTTTATCAATTCGATCTCGATTCTAACCCTCTAATTCAGCCTTTATCCACACCTTAACCCTAGCTCCATTACAACCCTGACAAAGACCTTTTGATTTGTGCATCATCTTATATTATAGTGGTGGAGATTTGATTTTCAGGCAAGCCTATGGGATTAACTTTTCATGTTCGACTTTTGAGATTTTTTCCTGAACCTTAAACACCTTGAGTGATTTGAGTGAATCTCTAGTGAGGATGTCAATCCTTGTCGGTTTTGAATTAAAGGTAATTATTTAGATAAGGGGAGACGCCTATATATTCGAGCTACAAAACTATGACTTAGATTGTTTGAATCCTTAGGACTCTTTGAATTGAATTATCCATGTATAAATTATCTATGAATTATGATAAAATATTGTTGATAGGAATTATGAACTATAGAAAGTTCGTTTTAATTGTAAGTTGAGAATTTTGCTTGAGGACAAGCAAAAGCTTAAGTGTGGGGGTATTTGATAAACCAAAATAGTAACATATTTTAATCCCATATTTAGCATACTTTTGGATGATTTATCCCTTGATTTATGTAAAAAGGTGCTCTTAATCCTTTCTTTTCATGTCTTATACTCAGGAAAGCACCCAAGAATAAAAAAAACGAGAAACGGGCCCAAAACGGACCAAAATGGGCCAAAGAAGAAGTCGACACGGCCTGGAATAAAGCCCACATGGCCGTGCCTCCTCAAAAATACTAGAACACGGCCACAACCATGATTTACACGGCTGTGCCTCACTATCGGAGTCCAACACGGCCTGACCTTGATTTACACGGGCATGTGCCATGGTCGTGCCCTTGCCATGGAGGAGAGTAATTTTACTCGGATTTGGATACTTAGGGGCAAAGAAACACATTCCAAAAGCCTATAAATACACCCTAAGTATGACCTAAAAAAGGGAGTTGACGGGCTGTCAGCTAGGCCAAGGAGCCGAGCCGAAAAGGTCAGATTTGTGGGAAACTCTCAAGGGATAGTCAGTTGATCCATCTCAAGAAGTCGGAATTCTACTCAAGACGGAGGATCTCCTTTTCAATTCCTTCAGGGGGTTTTAGGGATTTCTTATGTTTTGTTTTATCTTTTCTTCTGAGATGTTTTCTTTTATCGTTATGAACTAAACCCTTCAGATACCTGAAGGGGATGAAACCTAGATGAATCTTGTTATTGTTTTCTGAACTATATGATAAATATTTGATTTGTTCTTAATTATGTGTGCTTAATTCTTTTGTTGATATTTCACGGATATTAATTCAAGTATGATGTACTTAGGTGGTGGAGCAAAAGTCCCTGCTTAAGAGTAGATCTAGCATAATTAAGCGGAGTTGATCGCACACCTAGAGATAGGGTGACGAAATTTTTCTGGATTAGGGTGAAACCTAATATGGGATGTCCATAGATCGATTTACTGCTATTCTAGGGGTTATTAATGGGAAAGAGATTTCAATTAATTAACCTAGGGTTAGACGTTATTCGCCTCGAGAGAGGGTTTAATATATGTTAGGGAGTCCTACGGATCAAGTCAAGTGAATAAATCGTCTAGTTCAGTGTTAGATAACAAGTGAAGTCTAGGTGGATTCTTCCTAAGGGTATTGTCTTAATCAACTGAGTTTTTCCAAGTATTTCCCCAATTCATTCTTTTTGTCTTTGTGTCTTTAGCTTAGTAATTAGTTAATTTAGATTAATAAACAACTTCACTTATTTTAGGCTAAATAATAGAAAGAAAGTTAGTTTTAGTACTTTTAGTTCCTTTGGGTTCGATAATCCGGTCTTGCCTTAACTATACTACTGTTCGATAGGAGCACTTGCCTCAATCGTTGTCATAGTTAGTTTCCAGGTTCGATCATTCTCTTTATAAATTTTAAAACTCTGACTTCACAGCGATCAAATCCCCACCCGATTCCAATAGCTCCTCAAGGTGTGGAACTTCTACGACTGATTAAGTCGCCAGTTGATAAGATTCGAAAATATGGGACCGAAGAGTTCAGAGCTACTGTTGATGACGATCCTGAGAGAGTCGAGTTTTGGCTTGAAAACACTATTAGAGTATTTGATGAGCTTTCTTGCACACCGTGTAACATCCTAGAATTAGGGGTTCTACGTTTTGTGATATTCTATGTGTTTGGCTCGTTTAGCTTGTTGTTTTGGCGTGTTTGGGGGTCTTGAGAAGGCTCGGGTTTGAGTCAAAGCTTTGGTAAAAATTTTTTTTAGGGAAAGTAAGAGAGAGAGCTAGTAGATGCGGGCTTTAAGGATAATTACTTGTGTTTGAGGACACAAGGATGAGCTTATGGTGGGGTGGATGTGGCGTCACTTGTAGGAGCAGAGGGGGAGGAGTTCGAATCCCATCTGCTGCACTTTGGAGTTTAATTTTTTTGTGTTCAAGGAGGGGAAGAGGTGGCATTCGGCTGGGACTCTACCATGGTGGTTGTGGAATGAGTCAAACAAATTCAAATGGATGGACAAGAGGAGTTTGAGAAGTTTGAATGGGTCAAACAATTCAAATTAGTGGATGAAGAGTGAATGAAGGAGAAAATCGTGGAAGGTGGGGAGAAAGGAGAATTTTGGCCGAATGTGGGAAGGTGTGTAGGGGAGCATTTTCGGTTTTTAGTTAGTAGGGGTGTGTGCCGAATTCTCTTTTGGGTTACTTAGGCATTTTCATCCTAGTATTTTCGGTCTTTGTGTGTAGGGAGAGAGAGAGTGCCGAAAACTTGCCAGTAGGTGCTTCTAGTGTTTCTTTTTTCTTTTCTTTCAAGTTGATGCACTTTTGTTCTCTTGAGAATTGCCGAATTTTCAGTTGCTTTTCTCCTCTTTTTCAATCATTTTCTTTTATTGTCACCTAAGTCCATTTCTACTTCTTTCTCCTCCAGCCGATCCTCAGTCTGCTCACTTTCTTCTCTTTTCCTGACGTCTCTCTCCTGTTCTACTCTTAAGCCAAAACCTTCTTGGCATTTGCTGTTTGTGCCGAATCTTCGTGGACTCCATTCGGCTTATCTCTTTTTAAGGTAAAGAACTTTTCTTTTATTCTTGTTATCTCCTTACTTTTTCTAAGGAAACCGACCACTCATTCGTTAATCACAAACCGAATTTGGTTTCTCTTTCGAAGCGGACTACTCCATCTTTTGTAACCCATTTCTTTCATCGTTTGTTATTTAGCCTAACCCCAAGAATCAAAGTTCTAGTTGTCTACCGAAGGTCCCTCTGCAATCGAATTCTGTTTGTGCAAGGTAATGGAAACTCTTTCGTTTCTTTCTCTATCTTTTGATCTTATGTGGTCATAGCCGAAATGGCTATTTTGTTTCTTAATATTAGTTCGCGGCTAATATCTTATGTTCTCTTCTCAACGTGTCATATTCGCATCGGATTAGAATCTATAGCCAAGTCTATCTGTGTTCGGTTCATTCTTTGACCAAGGTAAGGAGGTTCTCTTTGATTTTGGTTGGTCTATTTCCTTTTCTCTTTCGTTACCTTAACCCAATCTCTTTGTTAGACAACCATCGTTCTCTCTGAAAGTGTTGTACTGATCAAAGATTCTCTTCATGGATGCGAGTGCTAGCCAATCTAAGGAGGGGAGTGGACTCGTAGTCTCTGCTCCTAAGTTCAAATGACGTACTGTGTCGGCGGTTTGAGACTTTCTACCGGGTTCTGGTAGAGAGCCGACATCTGTTTGGGATAGGCAGATAGTGGTTATTCCCAGTAGTGAGAGTAGCAACGATCAAGAGTGCTTAGTCCTTCGCGTAATCAGGTGTGTAATATTCGCACCATCTTTTGTTTGATTGTTAATTGGTATGTGTATTTTTTAAAAGCTGAAACATCAACAATGGCTGTTGAGTTACCCTTGGAGGGTAAAATCGGAGATACAAGGTTAGTTACCTTTGATTGTGTCATATAAATACCCTATCATGAATATATGTATGCTCTGATTATTCAATTTACATTGACATATGTTGCATTCATTATATTTTGATTATATAATGCATGGGATTGGGATATGAAATTGATTAAAAGGGGAAGAGCATGTCATTGGTTTGGTACCACATATATCAGTGGTTTGGTACCACATATATCGAGTGACTCATCACATTATTTGATGGTTTGGTACCACATATATCGCTGACTCTGTCACATTATTTGATGGTTTGGTACCACATTCAGTGGCTTGGTGCCACATATTAGGAGTGTAGCGGATGGAGGGTTGATTGTACAAATCCCCACAGGTGTGTTTTGGCTGGTACGGGTGGTGTGTAGAGGATGGAATACTAGGTTGGGTTGGGTTGCATTGCATGCACTATTTGATATGCCATGTTGTTAGGGCTACGGCCCAGTTCGATTCGTATGGGCTTCGGCCAAATTCATTACCCTGAGGGCTAAGGCCCAATGTGCTTCTGTGGGCTTAGGCCCAGATTTCGTTCATACGGGGAATTACACACTGAGTCCCCATGACTCACCCCTCTACTTAATTTTACAGGTAACCCTTATTTCGAGGATTTGGAGTCGAGGAGGACTCTGCGATGGCCATGCATTACTTCTTTCGTAAACTCCGTTTTCTTTACTTGAACTTATTTTTAATTTGGGATTTTGTTATGTAATAAGGCCTCCGAGATTTTAATTTGGGTTTTTGATGTAACGTGGTTATTATTATATCATGAAATGTTAAACACAGAGTTTTTCCTAAAAATATAAATAATCATTTTTCTAAAATATTGACAAGCGGATAACATGCAGATTAATAATTAAATTCAAAAATTTTCTTAGAGCTACAACCACTATTTTCAAAATGTCACGTTTCAGAACACCACTAGTTTCAGTTTTTCGTATCACAAAACCTGATTTCGACTGTTAGTGTTATTAATAAAAGTTTTTAAGAAAACCTTAAAACGGGATCTGATTTTCAAAATGAAAACAAAACGCGAAGTTTTTAAAATTTCTTTAAACAATCTTTCCTTGTGACATACCAGATCCGGTCGTAACTTTAGGCCGGGTTTGGGGTGTTACAATTATGGTATCAGAGTCAAGTTGCAAAACTCAGCTGTGGAATGGGTTTAAAAATGTTTTCCAATATTTGTTTGAAATATGGTTTAGAAAAATATGTTTTTCTGGAAGTATGGCACCTGAGTCTTCGACACCAATCCGTACTGTAAGTCTTCTGACTATTGGTTGATTAGTATGAAAAGATTTTTATTGTGTTGTGATTGCTAGTTATAAGAGATACAATTTTAGAGATCGAGACCTTTAGAAATACGATTTGAGAAAACTACTTCTAAATCTGCCTTCATAAGCTATCCGTTAATAAACAGTGGAACGATATACTAATTCATAAAATTTTTAATCAGACTAAGTCGATTCAGTAAACATTAGCACTAGAGGACGTAGACGTGGTATACGCGACCGTGGTAGAGGCCGGGGTATTGAGGCTGGATCCTTGGAATCAGGACATGGGCCGGAAGGCGAAGTGCCAGCATCACCAGTAATGGAAACAGGGTCTCAAGATCGATCTGGAGGGGACGATGCTTTGTCTCAAGCTATGCTGCGTGTTCTTAAGCGGGTTGTCAGAGCAAACACGGGATCGGTAGCTCGAAAATCTATTCCTGAGTGACTTCGAGCAAACGGGGCTGAGATATTTAGAGGTATTTTTGGTGTGGCTCCAAACGTAGCGAAATATTGGCTGGAAGCAGTCGAGCGGATTATGGATGATCTGGACTGCACGACAGATGAAAAGTTGAAAGGAGTAGTGTCCCTCCTTCGAGATGAGGCATACTAGTTGTGGCTCACGATAAGGGATGGTACTCCAGTGGATCGTATTACCTGGGACTTCTTTAAGATAGCGTTCCAGGGAAAGTATTGTGGGGCGAGTTATTTGGACGCTCAGAGAAAGGCATTTTTAAACTTGGTCCAGGGGAATAAGTTGGTCGCTGAGTATGAGGCGGAGTTCCTGCGTTTAAGGCACTATGCACGGGGTATCGTCGCAACTGATTATGAGCGTTGTGTTCGGTTTGAGGATGGTCTGCGGGACGAGCTGCGGGTACTAATAGCTCCGCAACGGGAAAGAGAGTTTGCCATTTTGGTTGAGAAGGCAAAAATAGGCGAAGAGATGAAGCGATCTGAGAAGCAGAATTGGTATAAGGATAGGAGTAGGAATAAGAGGAACTTTGGGTCGTCAGGATCTGCTGGGGGTTTTCAAAAGAGGCCTAGGTTTGATGGGCTGGGTCGAGTTACGATGCTTGTTACCGTTGGTCGGTCTCAACCGTGTGCTCGATGTGGAAAATTACATTCGGGGGAGTGTTGGGTAAGAAATAGAGGATGTTTCAGGTATGGATCTATGGATCATCGGATAAGGGACTATCCACAAGAGTTGGACAGGGCGCGGTCGGTAGGTCAGGGATATGCAAAGTCCAGAAGAAGTGGGCAGCAGCCACCGAGAGGTCGTGGTCCGGTCAGAGGAGGAAATGGATTCAGTCGAGGGTGTGGAGCACCGGGCAGAGGTATTGGGAGTACAGATGCAAGAAAGCCTGGATTAGTTTATGCAGCTAGACGTCGAGAGGATGGCGATGCACCGGACGTCATAACCGGTACGTTCCTTATTTTTGATGTGCCCTTTATAGCTTTGATAGATATTGAGTCTACACATTCATATGTTGCTAGTACTGTGTCTAGGACTTTGAGCATTAAATCTAAGATTTATACTAGAGAAATATCTGTGGTTAGCCCTCTAGGACAATCTGTGGTAATGAACAAGTTGTTCAGGAATGTACCTTTAGAAGTTCAAGGGGTAGTGTTTCTGGCAGACTTGATGGAACTGCCGTTCGGCGAGTTCGATTTAATCTTAGGCATGGACTGGCTAGTTAAGCATTGTGCCAACTTGGATTGTGCTGCTAAGCGCATGATATTGAAGACTCCCGATGATAAGGAGGTGCTGGTGATAGGTGAGAGAAGGAGTTACCTGTCTAATGTGGTGTCTGCACTAAAGGCTGAAAGGATGGTGCGAAAAGGGTGTGAGGATTTCTTAGCTTTCATCAGTGCTTTTGAGGCCAAAGAATTGTCTGTAAGGGATGTTAGAACGGTGAAAGAGTTCTCAGACGTCTTTCTTGAAGAGCTTTCAGGGTTACCCCGGATCGCGAGGTGGAGTTCGGCATTGATCTACTTCCGGGAACAGCTCTAGTGTCCGTCGCCCCATATAGGATGGCGCCAAAGGAGCTGGTAGAACTTAAAGCTCATATTCAGGAACTGTTGGACCTTGGTTTTATCCGACCAAGTGTGTCTCCGTGGGGAGCGCCGGTGTTGTTCGTTAAGAAAAAGGACGGGTCGATGCGGATGTGCATTGACTACAGGCAATTGAACAAGTTGATGATTAAGAACAAATACCCGTTGCCAAGGATTGACGACCTGTTCGATCAGCTGCGAGGCGCTTCGGTCTTCTCAAAGATAGACTTGAGGTCGGGGTATCATCAGTTAAAGGTCAAGGAGTCGGATATTCATAAGACTGCTTTTCGAACTCGTTATGGTCACTACAAGTTCTTAGTGATGCCGTTTGGGTTAACGAACGCACCAGCTGCATTTATGGATATGATGAACCGGGTATTCCAACCCTACCTAGATCGGTTTGTCGTAGTGTTCATAGATGATATCTTGGTATATTCAAGGACTGAGGAGGAGCATGATTTGCATCTTCGGATAGTTCTGTAGATTTTTAGAGAGAAGCAAGCTGTATGCCAAGTTCAAAGCAAGTGTGAATTTTGGTTGAGGAAGTTACCTTTTTGGGGCATGTTGTTTCACAGGGGATTAGGTTGATCCCGAAAGATTGAAGCCATTTTGGATTGGAAACCGCGAGAAGTCGAGAGCAGAAATTCAAAGTTTCCTTGGGTTAGCTGGGTACTACAGAAGGTTTGTTGAGGGATTCTCGTTGATAGCTGCACCCTTAACCAAGCTATTACGGAAAGGGATACCGTTTGTATGGACTGATAAACAGCAGGAAAGCTTTGAGAGGTTAAAGAATATTTTGACGGAGGCACCAGTGTTGATTCAGCCTAAGGCTGGAAAAGAGTTTGTCGTCTATTGTGATGCGTCGCACACAGGGTTAGGATGTGTGTTGATGCAAGAAGGGAAGGTGATAGTGTATGCGTCTCGGCAATTAAGTCCACATGAGGTGATTTATCCCACTCACGATTTGGAGTTAGCTGCGGTAGTGTTCGCCCTGAAGATCTGGAGACACTACTTGTATGGAGAAAAGTCAATTATCTACACCGATCATAAGAGCCTGAAATATCTCCTTACCCAGAAGGAGTTGAATTTAAGGTAGCGGAGGTGGATTGAATTGTTGAAAGACTATGACTGCTCGACTGAGTATCATCCGGGTAAAGCTAATGTAGTGCCGGATGCATTGAGCTGTAAGGTGATATCGGATTTATCGGGCCTTATCGGGTGTTGAAACATGTGGGACCAGTAGCTTATCAGCTTGAGTTACCTCCAGAATTGAATCGGATACATGATGTATTCCATGTTTCAATGTTAAGGCGCTATCGTTCGGATCAATCTCATTTAGTACCGGTGGAAGAAATTGAAGTAAGAGCCGACCTATCTTTTAAAGAAGAACCAGTGCAGATCTTAGATCAAGATGTTAAGGTGTTGAGAAGGAAGTCGGTTCCGTTGGTCAAAGTCTTATGGCAAAATCACAGTTCAGAGGAAGCCACGTGAGAGCCAGAAGATGTGATGCGACAGCAATACCCTCACCTATTTTGATCAGGTAAATTTCGAGGCCGAAATTTCTTTAAGGGGGTGGAACTGTAACATCCTAGAATTAGGGGTTCTACGTTTTGTGATATTCTATGTGTTTGACTCCTTTAGCTTGTTGTTTTGGTGTGTTTGGGGGTCTTAGGAAGGCTCGGGTTCGAGTCGGAGCTTTAGTAATTTTTTTGTTTTAGGGCAAGTAAGAGAGAGAGCTAGTAGATGCGAGCTTTAAGGATAATTATTTGTGTTTGAGGACACAAGGATGAGCTTATGGTGGAGTGGATGTGGCGTCACTTGTAGGAGCAGAGGGGGAGGAGTTCGAATCCCATCTGCTGCACTTTGGAGTTTTATTTTTTTGTGTTCAAGGAGGGGAAGAGGTGGCATTCGACTGGGACTCTACCATGGTGGTTGTGGAATGAGTCAAACAAATTAAAATTAGTGGATGGAGAGTGAATGAAGGAGAAAATCGTGGAAGGTGGGGAGAGAGGAGAAGTTTGACCGAATGTGGGAAGGTGTGTAGGGGAGCATTTTTGGTTTTTAGCTAGTAGGGGTGTGTGCCGAATTCTCTTTTGGGTTACTTAGGCATTTTCATCCTAGTATTTTCGGTCTTTGTGTGTAGGGAGAGAGAGAGTGCCGAAAACTTGCCAGTAGGTGCTTCTAGTGTTTCTTTTTTCTTTTCTTTCAAGTTGATGCACTTTTGTTCTCTTGAGCATTGCCGAATTTTCAGTTTCTTTTCTCCTCCTTTTCAATCGTTTTCTTTTATTGTCACCTAAGTCCATTTCTACTTCTTTCTCCTCTAGCCGAACCTCAGTCTACTCACTTTCTTCTCTTTTCTGATGTCTCTCTCATGTTCTACTCTTGAGCCGAAACGCATTTGCTGTTTGTGCTGAATCTTCTTGGACTCCATTCGACTTCTCTCTTTTTAAGGTAAAGAACTTTTCTTTTATTCTTGTTATCTCCTTACTTCTTCTAAGGAAACCGACCACTCATTCGTTAATCACAAACCGAATTTGGTTTCTCTTCCGAAGCTGACTACTCCATCTTTTGTAACCCGTTTCTTTCATCGTTTGTTATTTAGCCTAACCCCAAGAATCAAAGTGCTAGTTGTCTACCGAAGGTCCCTCTGCAATCAGTTTATGTTTGTGCAAGGTAATGGAAACTCTTTTGTTTCTTTCTCTATCTTTCAGTCTTATGTGGTCATAGCCAAAATGGCTATTTTATTTCTTAATATTAGTTTGCAGCTAATCTCTTGTGTTCTCCTCTCAACGTGGCATATTCGCATCGGATTAGAATCTATAGCCAAGTCTATCTATGTTCGGTTCATTCTTTGACCAAGGTAAGGAGGTTCTCTTTGATTTCGGTTGGTCTATTTCCTTTTCTCTTTCGTTGCCTTAACCCAATCTCTTTGTTAGACAACCATCGTTCTCTCTGAAAGTGTTGTACTGATCAAAGATTCTCTTCATGGATGCGAGTGCTAGCCAATCTAAGGAGGGGAGTGGACTCGTAGTCTCTGCTCCTAAGTTCAAACGATGTGCTATGTCGGCGGTTCGAGACTTTCCGCCGGGTTGTGGTAGAGAGCCGACATCTGTTTGGGATAGGCAGATAGTGGTTATTCCCGCTTGTGAGAGTAGCAACGATCAGGAGTGTTTAGTCCTTCGCGTAATCAGGTGTGTAATATTCGCACCATCTTTTGTTTGATTGTTAATTGGTATGTGAATTGTTTAAAAGCTGAAACATCGGTAATGGCTGTTGAGTTACCCTTGGGGGCTAAAATTGGAGATACCAGGTTAGTTACCTTTGATTGTGTCATGTAAATACCCTATCATGAATATATGTATGCTCTGATTATTCGATTTACATTGACATATGTTGCATTTATTATATTATGATTATATAATGCATGGGATTGGGATATGAAATTGATTAAAAGGGGAAGAGCATGTCAGTGGTTTGGTACCACATATATCAGTGACTCTGTCACATTATCTCAGTGGTTTGGTACCACATATATTAGTGACTCTGTCACATTATTTCAGTGGTTTGGTACCACATTCAGTGGCTTGGTGCCACATATGAGGAGTGTAGTGGATGGAGGGTTGATTTTAGAAATACCCACGGGTATGTTTTGGCTGGTACGGGTGGTGTGTAGAGGATGGAATACTAGGTTGGGTTGGGTTGCATTGCATACACTATTTGATATGCCATGTTGTTAGGGCTACGACCCAGTTCGATTCGTATGGGCTTCGGCCAAATTCATTACCGTGAGGGCTAAGGCCCAATGTGCTTCTTTGGGCTTAGGCCCAGATTTCGTTCATAGGGGGAATTACACACTGAGTCCCCGTGACTCACCCCTCTGCTTAATTTTGCAGGTAACCCCTAGTTCGAGGATTTGGAGCCGAGGAGGACTCTGCGGTGGCCATGCATTACTTCTTTCGTAAACTCCGTTTTCTTTACTTGAACTTATTTTTAATTTGGGATTTGGTTATGTAATAAGGCCTCCGGGATTTTAATTTGGGTTTTTGATTTAACGCGGTTATTATTATATTATGAAATGTTAAACACAGAGTTTTTCCTAAAAATATAAATAATCATTTTTCTAAAATATTGACAAGCAGATAACATGCAGATTAATAATTAAATTCAGAAATTTTCTTAGAACTACAAACATTGTTTTCAAAATGTCATGTTTCAGAACACCACTATTTTCGATTTTTCGTATCACAAAACCTGATTTCGACTATTAGTGTTATTAATAAAAGTTTTTAAGAAAACCTTAAAACGGGATCTGATTTTCAAAATGAAAACAAAATGCGAAGTTTTTAAAATTTCTTTAAACAATCTTTCGTTGAGACATACCAGATCCGGTCGTAACGTTTAGGCCGGGTTTGGGGTGTTACACACCGGTTGATTGTTTAAAATGTGTCGTATCACTACTGAGGCACACAGTGTATCAGTGGTGGAATACTTGTAACGCCCCAAAAATGAGGGGTTAGTAATTTTGCTTAATTTCCATGTTGTGCATGAACGGCTAGCTATTTGAGAGTATTTGGGTGTTCTAAGATGGCCTGGGTTTGAGTCGGAGCTATTGAAAAATTTTAGTTTTTGGCTCTTGGGAGAAATGAGCTGTAAGCAGTGGGACTTATGTATACATAGGGGCATTTAAGTGACACAAAATGAGCTTGGGATCTAGTGGCTGTGGCATCACTAGGATAACAAGGAGGAGTGGGGTTCAAATCCCATGAATAGCAAAAGGGGGACTTTTATTTTATGCCTTGAGGGGGCAAGAGGAAGAGTTTGGATCAAACTCTGCAAGGGAAGTTGAAGACTTGGTCAAGAATTTCGAATAGGAGGCTGAGGGTGGTTCAAGGAGGATTCGGTGGAGGAAATCTAGGAGATGGATGTGTGAGGGAGTGTTGGCTGAATGTGGGGAAGGATGAGTAGGGAATTTCGGCCAAGGGTTGTCTTTTGGGGAGTGCATATTCGGTTTGTGATAGGGTGAGAGTGCCGAATTTTCTCTGGATTTTTTGGGGAGTGTTTGCATTTTGGTACTTTTGGACGTTTCAGGTCTTTCTTTTCATTGTTGACCTCTTCCGAATTCACCTCTTCTTCATCTTTTCTCCCTCCTTCATTTTTCTTGCTAATTGCCGAATTGATAAGCCTCTACCTTCACCTTCTTTTCTTCCTTCTTCTCATTATTCTTCTTACTTTTCATTATCATCTCGTGGTTACTGCTCGCTTGCTACCAAATCCCTTTTCTCCTTTCGGTTCTCCTTGGCTGAACACAACCTCTCTTTCCCTCTTGTTGCTCCTCTCTTCTCTTTGCAAAGCTAGCCGATTCGTGTAGGCCGAATCTATTTCCTTTCTTTGTTTCTAATCTTTTCGAATCCCTTCGATTTTGTGGTAAGTGGATACTCTAGCTGAATCTTGGCCGGCTTCTCTTCTATGCTCGGTTCTATATCTCTCGAGCCGAAAGGCTGTTTTGTTTTCAATTGTGGCCGTGGTTATTGTGTAGCTAACACCTCCTTTTTATTCAAACATTGCTAGGGACTCGCTGTTCTTAACCAAGGAGTCAGCTGATTACCCTTCCCTTGCAGGAGATCTCTTGATTGGTGGTAAGTAGCGTTAGTTGATTAGATGTGTTTAATTTTATGGAGATGTTTTATCAAGGGTTGAAGCTAATTGATTAGAACTGTTGATTTCATAGGTGCTTAATCTTGGGAGCTTCAACCTACAACCCCAAACAGGTGTGCAATCGTATTCCCATGCTGTTACTGTAAAGTGATGAATTAAGGTGTGTATTCTCACTCCGGATTAACTGTGAATCGGCTGAAGCCGAAAAATCGATAAGCCGAAACTTCGGCAACTGTGGGCTCTCGAGCGTGTGAGCGCTCGTAGAGATAACCTGAGCCAAAACCGTTGACAATAGATCGTTGAGGCTATAATAAACATTCTCGTGGGCTTAGGTCGTAGTGGGCCTCGTGGGGCCGAGATGGTCCATTGGGCCCATGCGCTCCATTTGGGTAGGACTGACAAAAGTGATTAATAAGGAATTGGGTTGCGAGATTCGCATAGCCGTCACTCGAGACGACTGTAGGCCATCGAAAAGGCCAATACTGAAATACCCTCGATGGGTAAATTACCAAAATACCCTCAATGGGCAAAATTATTAAAATACCCTCGATGGGTAAAATTACTAGAATACCCCTGAGGGGTGACATTACTGTTTTACCCCAACCGACTAAGTGACCGTTACACCCTTAGTGGTAGTATCAGTGGTGTATGTGTAATATTTCTATGACTGATTATGATTGTGATGCACTGCATATATGGGTTATTTATGACATGACATACTGCATTGGGTTGGGTTATGGATTTTGGAGGAAGCACTTGGTGGCTCGCCACCTTTTATCGATCTAGTGGCTTTGCCCGTATATATCGATTTTAGTGGCTCAGCCACGTATACTATTATAAGCAGCTTTGTTGCGTTGTATTAGCAGCTAGACTGCGTTATTGGTGTGCTGGTTGGGTGGGTTGACTTGGTCCCCACATGGTGTGTTGGTTGGTACGGGTGGTGTGTTGGCTGGACTGGGTTGGGTTACATGTTTTTTTTTTGCATTGATATGATTTTGGGCTTAGGCCCGCATCATTCTTGAATAGGGCTTAGGCCCGGCATCATTCTTGAATAAGGCTTAGGCCTGCATCGATACTGCATGCTGGGCTTGGGCCTGCATCTGTGGATGTTGTAATAGGGGATTACACACTGAGTTCTCGTAACTCACCCTTTCCTTTAACTGTGCAGGTAATCCTCAGCCTTAGAGGATTTGGAGCTGCGAGGGACTCGGAGGTGGCCACACGTCCGATATGTTTTAAAGTTAAACTTAGCTACTTTAATTTATTTTTGTTTTATTTTAATTTACTGGCTAATATTTATGTAATAAGGCCATTTGGGGAATTTTTTTAACTTTTATACGGTGTTCTCTTTAATCTCAACCTGCTAGTCTATTAAACATGGGCTTTTAAAACAATAACTACTATTTTATAAATATCACATTTCCGCAACCGTTTTGAATTAAGCTTCCGCAACAAACAAGGTTTTAAGGGTAATAATATTTTGTAAGAGAACGACTTTGAGAAAATCTTGTTTTGAAATTAAGCAACGAAATCTGAGGTTTTAAATGGTAGGAAATTTTAAATTACAAGAAGTGTTTCCATTGAAAGTATGATTTTCAAACGACATGTGATGTGACACGTCAGATCCGGTTGTAACGTCTAGGCCGGGTTTGGGGTGTTACAATAATCTAGTATTAGTAATGCTGAGAGAAAGGGGTCACCTGGAATTCTTTTAAGCCGAGTTTAGAAAGAAATACTGTAACACCCCTAACCCATAACCATCGTCGGTTTAGGGTTAAGAGGCATTATCAGACAATCGAAAACTTTTACAGACATTTCATAACATAATTTGACAAATTACATCAAAGTGTCCCTTAAATGGGTCTATGAGACCTTAATCATGCTTTAGGAAGGGGCTGGGACTAAACCGAACACATACGATAATTCTCAAAAATTTAAAATTTTTTATAAGTTATAGAGGTCACACGCCTGTGTGGGCAGGCCGTGTGCCTCCCACGGCCTCAGACACGCCCATGTGCCTGAGCCGTGTCAAAACAGGGCATACATACTGACTTGTCCACACGGACATGGACACGCCCGTGTGCCTCACTCGTCGTCGAGCCTGACTTGCATCACACGGCCAGTCACATGCCCATGTGTCCAACCCGTGATTGAGCCTGACTTGTTTTTGAAATGCAACCACAAGGGACACGATCGAGCCACATGCTCGTGTGCTCAACCGTGTGGGCAATTATAGGCCATCTACAAGGCCAAATTGCCACCCACACAATGGGCAATCCCTACAAGCACAATTAAGCATCAATCCAAACATAATTAGAAACCAAAAGCATACCACATAATCATCATATCATCCCATTCAATTTTATTTCCATACATATCAACTTATAAGCTAATTAGCTCAACTAATTCACAATTAAACCAAGCATGATTCACCCACATCTTACCACATTAATAAGTTAAATTTGTGTCAATAACTTACCATTACCTTGACCTTTTCATAATCATGAAATCATACCTAAACCAAACATCATATAGCATAGCATCTCATTCATAACACAACCACTTATCTAGCCATATAACATGACTATGTAAACATATCACAAACATAAGTTAAAGTAACTAGCCTATACATGCCATAATTTAGTATATACATTTTCAAAAGGTACCAAAATTAAGATTGAGTAGTGTGATGACGATCCTGGACGATATTCGAGCCTTCAGTAGCTTCGACGATCTATAAAAAAGAACAAACACACAAAGTAAGCTTTCAAATCATAGTAAGCCATATACAAATAAACTTAACATAAAATGCACATAATCACATTGATACAATGTCATTAATATTTCTCATTTGCAATTTCATAACATGTTCTTTGGCTCATTTGTTTACCCATAGTATATCAACATATTTTATCTCAAAACATCTCTTTTACTCATATCAAAATAATACATATAGCACATTTCATATCCATAAAACTATGCACATATCTCACTAGGTAAGTTCACATAGATATACTTACCTTCCATACACTTACATTGTGTACAATTCAAATGTACCTGTTTTGCTTAAACACTTTACGTAGTCTCTCATTTCTCAGATTTGCCCGTTGAACTGTTCGGAATCAAATAGGAAGCTCGGAATACTCAGAATGGTCGTACAATGCCAACGTCCCAGACGTGGTCTTACATGTAACCAGATATCGATGCCCTTTGCCCCCGGCGGTCTTACGAATCAATATGATGCCAATGTCCCAGACATGGTCTTACACGTAAATCTCAAATCGATGCCAACGTCCCAGATGTGGTCTTACACGATATCAAATATCAGAAACCTATGTCATGACATATGTAATCCTATCTATTCCTAGGTTCGTACGGGACTTTTTCAGATGTTGTCATCATGCCGATTCTATCTCGGATTTCATGTACTTATCATCTCATATACATTCATCATTACAAATATTCATATGAACATACATTTATAAATGTAAATACATTTATTTGTATATAGACTTACCTCGGATTCGGATAAACGAAAACGAACTCGGCTACTCAATTACTTTCGATTTCCCACGATCTAAGTCCGTTTTCTTCGGTTCTTGATCTATACATATTCAAATTTAACTCATTTATTCACTAATTCATTCAATTTAATCCAAAAACACATATTTAGGGCAATTTACAAATTAGCCTTCATATTTTCACATTTTGACATTTTAGTCTTTATTACACAAAATCACAAAATACACATAATTTGCATGTACCATGCTTAGGCCGAATATCACCCATGCTCATAAAAGTCCATACATTTCATTTATTTCACAATTTAGTCCCTCAAAATATTATTTTCTCAATTTAGTCCAAATTACTCAAAATCACTAAAAATCCAAAGACAAAACATATTAATCTAACACATATATTCCATATTTTATCATCAAACACCACAAAACTCATGTGTTCATCAATGGCACATTTCATAATCTTCATCAATTCACAAAATTGAAGCATGGGTTTTGAAGAACACAAAGCAACGATTACAAAAACGTAGAAATTATCAAAAACCGAAACAAAACATACCTTAATCAAGCTTTATCAATGCCAAATGTTTAAGAACTAAAACCCTTAGTTTTCTTTTATTATTTTCGGTGGATGAACACAATTAAAATGGCCACCATTTTGTCTTTATTTTATTATAATAACACTAATATACATTTTACCATAGTAGCCTTAATGAAATTAATTAGAAAACCATGTATCACATGTCCATAACCGTCCACTACATTGCTAAATGGCCAATTTACAACATAAGGCCTCATACATAAGAAGACACATCAATTAGGTACTTAATCAAATAGAATACTACTTTTACTGTAACAGCCCGATTTTTACCCTAATTGGAATAGTGGTTTCGGGACCACAAATTCGAGTCTAAACAATATTTTTAATTTTTTTTCTATGTTAATTATGTGTGAATTGCTATGTGTGAACTTTTCGTGATTTAATTTTATCGTTGGAGTGTCGAATTATTAAAATGGGCTTAATCGCGTAAAGTGAAAACTTGATTGTTTAATGTGTTAAGACCAAATTGTGGATGTCTTTTTAAATGGAAGCATTTAAAATGCAATAAACCCACTTTTAAATTTAGTGGACGGCTAAGGTCTATTATGCCCTTTTATTTTATGTTTATAAAGTTTATAAGTTAAGGTTAAATTAGTAATACATTAATATCATATGTTATAATAAAACATAAAAGAAATAAGTCATGTTCATCTTTTTCTTAAGCATTACCGAAACTAAAACAAAGAAAAAGAAAGGAAAAACAAGCTATGTTAGGCCATTGTTGGTTTAAATTCAAGGTTAGTTTAGTTTCGGTTTTTGATAATTTTTATGTTTTTGAGATCGTTGCTTTGAATACTATCCGACCCATGCTAGAATTTCTGATTTTTATGCATATTTTGAGTTATGCCATTGATGAATACTTGTGTTTTGTTACGTTTAATGATGAAATATTAAGGATATGTTTTAGATTAACAAGTTTTGTATTGGAGTTTTTGATGATTTTGAGTTATTAGGACTAAATTGAAAAAATAATAAATTGAGGGATTAAAATGTGAAATAAATGAAATTTATGGATTTTTATGAGTATAATGAATATTCGTTCCAAGCATGGTATAGTCAAATTTTGAATATTTTGTGTTTTGTACAATAGGGACTAAATTGTGAAAATGTGAAATATTAAGGGTAAAAATGTAATTTGCCCATTTATGTGTTTTTGGACTAAAATGAATGAAAATATGTTTGAATGAGCTTAATTTGAAATTTATTAGATCAAGAACAAAAAGGATCGGGATTGGATCGGGGAAAAGCCAAGTTAATCGAATAGTCGGGAAACATAGTCTGTCGATATCTGAGGTAAGTTTTAAGCAATTGAGTTGAGTTTTATTTATCTATAATAATGTACATGTATTTAATAGAGGTAAATATGTACAATGTTGATATTGCCGAATGTGATATTGGTTGGGAGATGAATTTAGTTGACTGTGATGCATACATATACGTTAATAATATAGCTATGTGTGATATTGATTTAAGAGATTAATACAGTAGGAAATGATGTATATTTATGTGCCAATAATATTGTCAAATGTGTTGTTGATATGGAGATGAAATAAGCAAATTTGTATATGTATGAGTAATTGAGGTTTAGGTCTTATATATGTGTTTAATTAATCGAATAACAAGTTCAAGTAATGCACTATGTGTGCGAATGTAAATACCGAGCACTATGTGTGTGAAATCGGTCATTTGGAAATAAGTGTTCGAGATATTAAAGGTAACGGCACTAAGTGTGCGATGCGTTACGAGAATTTAGCACTAAGTGTGCGAAATATTAATGTTACGGCACTATGTGTGCGATACGTTACAAGGTTTGGCATTGAGTGTACGGGTTTAATGATCCATTAAGGATATTAGTTATTTAAAGTATTAAGCGAAATAAAATGAGCAGGTATGTGATGATATATCCTATATGGATAGTGAAGTAAGTATGGGCGGTTGAATTGAGACCAGGTATTTTGCTTATCAATATGTGATTTATAAGGAATAGAAATTTAAATTCGATAAGTGATATATGCATATGAAATTAAGCAAATTAAGCAAGCCTTCTTTAGTATAATGAATGATTGGTTTAATCAATATATTCAGACAAATTCGGCTGTTCAACAACCCCCAAACCACGATAATCCACCGTAGTAGTACTGTGGTACCTCCGATCATTAATCTGAGAGATTAAATAAGCCTCTGTTGATAAAATCGAGAAAGTGCGAGAGTGAAGAGTTTAGAGCCACGACTACATCGATGATCTTTGAGCGGGCTGAATTTTGGCTCAATAATACTATTCGTGTCTTCGATGAACTATCTTGTACACCCGAAGAGTGCTTGAAATGTGCTATATCTTTATTACGAGATTCTGCGTACTATTGGTGGAACACTTTGGTTTCGGTTGTTCCGAAGGAACGGGTTACTTGGGATTTCTTTCAGACAGAGTTTCGCAAAAAGTATATCGATCGGTTTATTGATCAGAAACGTAAAGAATTTCTCGAATTAAAAGCAGTCGTATGGCCAGTGTGTCCGATTCGAGCGTGAGTTTGTGAGACTCAGCCGATATGCTCGAGAGTGTGTTGCAACCGAGGATGCTATGTGTAAAAGATTTGAGGAAGGACTAAATGAAGACATAAAATTGCTTGTCGGTATACTTGAAATAAAAGAGTTTGTAGTACTTGTCGAGCGAGCTTACAAGGCCGAAGAGCTCGGAAAAGAGAAAAGAAAAGCTGAGTTCGAAGCCAGAGATTTTCGCAAGAGATCAGCAAGTAAAACTTCTCAGATGGCATCAAAGAAGTTCCGAAATGACAGTAGCCGATCTAAGATTAATGCTGGGATTTCCATACGAGAGCGACCACCAGTGAGTTCACGAGCCACCTCGATTGCTAGTGTTGGCAATACTCGACCGAATAAACCCGAGTGTCAATAGTATGGTAGGTGACATTTTGGTGAATATTGGGGCAAGTTCAACAACCGAGTTTGCTACAAGTGTGGTTCGCAGGATCATTTCATTCGGGACTGCCCAGAAGTAGCTGAGAAGGATAATGCTCAGAGTGTGAGATCGAGTGGTGCTGCAGTTAGAGGTAGGCCACCCCAAAATGCGGGAGGTAGGAGCGGTACTTAGAGAGGGACTTCGGATACAGCTGTTCGATCTGAGGCTCGTGCGCCTGCCAGAGCCTATTCCATTCGTGCCTGAGAGGAAGCTTCATCTCCAGATGTTATCACTGGTA
Organism: Gossypium sturtianum; assembly: GCA_025698515.1. NCBI lineage: Eukaryota > Viridiplantae > Streptophyta > Magnoliopsida > Malvales > Malvaceae > Gossypium > Gossypium sturtianum. Next base: position 72,340,578 of record CM046947.1, on the reverse strand, counting down.
TATTTACTCTCTTTAATACTAGTGTAATTTCTCTGATTGATCCTGGATCAACTCATTCCTATGTGTGTGAAGCATTAGTATCCAGTAAGACTTTACCTGTTGAGTCTACTGAGTTTGTGATTCGGGTTTCGAACCCCCTGGGCTGGTGTGTGCTAGTTGACAAGGTGTGCAAGAATTGCCCTTTGATGATTCGAGATTCCTGTTTTTCAGTTGATTTGATGTTACTACCATTTGATGAGTTTGACATCATTCTCGGTATGGATTGGTTAACTGTACACGATGTTGTAGTGAATTGTAGATGAAAGACTATTGATTTGCGGTGCTAGAATAATGAGGTAATTCGAATTGAGTCTACTGATTTAAATGGGTTTCCAGCAGTGATATCCTCGATGTTGGCTCGGAAACAAATGAGAAAGGGTTGCGAAGCTTACTTTGCTTATGTGATGGATTGTAAGGTGACCAAAAAGAAGATTGAATCTGTACCTGTTGTATGTGAGTATCTGGATGTATTTTTTGGAAGAATTTTTCGGGATTGCCACCTGTTCGGGAGGTAAAGTTTGGTATTGAGTTAGTGCCAGGGACGACTCCGATCTCGATAGCTCTGTATAGAATGGCACCGACTGAATTAAAAGAGTTGACAGCTCAGTTGCAAGAGTTGACAGATAGAGGTTTTGCTCGACCGAGTTTCTCTCTCTGGGGTGCGCCAGTATTATTCGTGAAGAAAAAAGATGGAACTTTGAGAATGTGCATCGATTACCGATAGCTCAATAAAGTGACCATAAAGAATAAATACCCGTTTTCGCGCATTGATGATCTATTCGATCAGTTAAAGGGAGCCTCAGTATTTTCTAAGATTGATTTAAGATCGGGTTATTATCAATTGTGAGTTAGGGACTCTGATGTGCCTAAGACTGCTTTTCGAACGAGATACGGCCATTATGAGTTTTTGGTGATGCCGTTCGGACTCACTAATGCCCCTGCTGTTTTCATGGACCTGATGAATCGGGTATTCAGACAATATTTGGATCAGTTCGTGGTTGTTTTTATAGATGACATTTTGATCTATTCACGCGACGAAACCGATCATGCCGAACATTTGAGACTTGTGTTACAGATTTTGCGTGATAAGCAGTTGTACGCGAAATTTAGTAAATGTGAGTTCTAGTTACGTGAAGTTAGCTTCTTGGGGCATGTTGTTTCAGCATCAGGTATTCGAGTTGATCCGAGTAAGATTTCGGCTATACTTGATTGGAGACCTCCGTGGAATATTACTGAATTTTGCAGTTTTCTGGGACTTGCCGGTTATTATAGACGCTTTGTGAAAGGCTTCTCGATGATTGCAATTCCGATGACAAAGCTACTTCAAAAAGATGTTAAATTTGAGTGGACGAAGAAGTTCCAGAAGAGTTTCGATCAGTTGAAAACTTTATTAACTGAAGCTCCAGTGCTTGTTCAGCCAGAGTCGGGTAAAGAGTTCGTTATTTTCAGTTATGCATCCTTGAATGGTTTGGGCTGTGTTTTGATGCAGGAGGGTAAGGTTGTAGCATATGCCTCGAGACAGTTAAAGCCACACGAAAAGAACTATCCGACGCACGATCTCAAATTGGCCGCTATATTCTTTGCTCTGAAAATATGGCGCCACTATCTATTCGGTGAAAAATGCCATGTCTATTCCGATCATAAAAGCCTAAAGTACTTAATGACTTAGAAGGGTCTGAATCTGAGACAATGACGATGGTTAGAATTGTTAAAAGACTACGAGCTTGTGATTGATTATCACCCCGGAAAAGCGAATGTGGTTACTGATGCCCTAAGCCAAAAATTACTGTTTGCTTTACGTGCAATGAACGCAGATATAGCTATGACTGATGATGGTACGATTATTGCAGAATTAAAAGCGAGACCGTTATTTGTTCAACTGATTTGCGAAGCTCAAAAGGTTGATAATGACTTAATAGGAAAAAGGAATCAACGTGGTTTGAATCATCGACTCGAATTTCAGATTGATTTGAGGATGCTTGCGGTTCTAGAACCGAATATGTGTACCAAAGGATCACGAGTTGATTCGGATGATTTGTAATGAAGCTCATAATAGTAGATTGACTATTCACCGGGTAGCACGAAGATGTATAACGATTTGAGAGCGGCATTACATTGGTGGCACGGTATGAAAAGAGATATTTCGGACCGTGTCGAAATGTTTGATATGTCAACAAGTAAAAGCCGAACATCAGGTGCCATCTGGATTACTTTAGCCGATCATGATACCCGAATGGAAATGGGATCGAGTCACGATGGATTTCGTATCTGGGTTACCGTTGACACCGAGAAAGAAAGATGCAATCTGGGTTATTGTTGATAGATTGACGAAGTCGGCTCACTTTATTACGGTCCGTACAGATTACTCGCTGGATAAGCTAGCTGAATTGTACATTTCTCAAATTGTACGATTACACGGAGTACCTATTTTTATTGTTTCGGATAGAGATCCGAGGTTTACATCACGGTTTTGGAAGAAACTACAAGATGCATTAGGTACTAAATTGCATTTTAGCACCGCTTTCCACCCTCAAACAGATGGTCAATCCGAAAGAATTATTCAAATACTTGAGGATATGTTGAGATGTTGTGTTCTCGAGTTCGAGGGTACGTGGGAACGATACTTGCCTTTGATTGAATTTGCGTACAATAATTGCTTTCAATCGAGTATCAAAATGGCACCTTACGAGGCTTTGTACGGTCGTAAATGTCGTACACCTTTGTATTGGACCGAGCTAAGTGAAAGCAAGATACACGGGGTTGATCTAATCAAAGAGACTAAATAGAAAGTAAAAGTGATCCGCGAAAGTTTGAAAGCAGCGTCAGACCGTCAGAAATCCTATGCGGATTTGAAACGTAAAGATATAGAGTTTTAGATTGGTGACCGAGTATTTTTGAAAGTCTCGCCGTGGTAGAAAATACTTAGATTTGGTCACAAGGGAAAGCTGAGTTCGAGATTTATTGGGCCGTACGAGATTATTGAGCGATCGGGCGGTTATGCATCTGAGTTGATGTTGCCACCTGAGTTAGAAAAGATCCACAATGTTATCCATGTTTCGATGCTTCGACGATATAGATCCAATCCTTCTCATGTGATTAGTCCGTTAGAGATTAAGATTCAGTCTGATTTGACCTATGAGGAAGAACCGATTCGTATTTTGGCTCGCGAAGTGAGAGAGTTGCGTAATAAGAAAATCTCGTTGGTGAAAGTACTGTGGCATAAGCATGGGGTCGAGGAAGCAACTTGGGAGCTTGAGGATTCAATGAAAGAACGTTATCCTAACCTATTCACCGGTAAGATTTTCGGGGACGAAAATCCCTAAGTGGGGAGAGTTGTAACAGCCAGATTTTTACCCTAATCGAAAGTAGTGGTTTCGGGACCACAAATTCGAGTCTGAACAATATTTTTTAAAAAAAATTCTATGTTAATTATGTGTGAATTGCTATGTGTGAAATTTTCGTGATTTAATTTTATCGTTGGAGTGTCGAATTATTAAAACAGGCTTAATCGCGTAAATTGAAAACTTGATAGTTTAATGTGTTAAGACCAAATTGTGGATGTCTTTTTAAATGGAAGCATTTAAAATGCAATAAACCCTCTTTTAAAGTTAGTGGACGGCTAAGGTCTATTATGCCATTTTATTTTATGTTTATAAATTTTATAAGTTAAGGTTAAATTAGTAATACATTAATATCATATGTTATAATAAAATGTAAAAGAAATAAGTCATGTTCATCTTTTTCTTAAGCATTGCCGAAACTAAAACAAAGAAAAAGAAAGGAAAAACAAGCTAGGTTAGGCCATTGTTGGTTTAAATTCAAGGTTAGTTTAGTTTCGGTTTTTGATAATTTTTATGTTTTTGAGATCGTTGCTTCGAATACTATTCGACCCATGCTAGAATTTCTGATTTTTATGCATATTTTGAGTTATGCCATTGATGAATACTTGTGTTTTGTGATGTTTGATGATGAAATATTAAGGATATGTTTTAGATTAACAAGTTTTGTATTGGAGTTTTTGATGATTTTGAGTAATTAGGACTAAATTGCAAAAATAATAAATTGAGGGATTAAAATGTGAAATAAATGAAATTTATGGATTTGTATGAGTATAATGAATATTCAGTCCAAGCATGGTATAGTCAAATTTTGAATATTTTGTGTTTTGTGCAATAGGGACTAAATTGTGAAAATGTGAAATATTATGGGTAAAATGTAATTTGCCCATTTATGTGTTTTTAGACAAAATTGAATGAAAATACCTTTGAATGAGCTTAATTTGAAATTTATTAGAGCAAGAACAAAAAGGATCGGGATTGGATCGGGGAAAAGCCAAGTTAATTCGAATAGTCAGGAAACATAGTTTGCCGATATTCGAGGTAAGTTTTAAGCAATTGAGTTGAGTTGTATTTATCTATAATAATGTACATGTATTTAATAGAGGTAAAGATGTACAATGTTGATTTTTCCAAATGTGATATTGGTTGGGAGATGAATTTAGTTGAATGTGATGCATACATAGACGTTAATAATATAGCTATGTGTGATATTGATTTAAGAGATGAATACAGTATGAAATGATGTATATTTATGTGCCAATAATATTGTCGAATGTGTTGTTGATATGGAGATGAAATAAGCAAATTTGTATATGTATGTGTAATTGAAGTTTAGGTCTTATATATGTGTTTAATTAATCGAATAACAAGTTCAAGTAATGCACTATGTGTGCGAATGTAAATACCGAGCACTATGTGTGCAAAATCGGTCATTTGGCACTAAGTGTGCGAGATATTAAAGGTAACGGCACTAAGTGTGTGATGCGTTATGAGAATTTAGCACTAAGTGTGTGAAATATTAATGTAACGACACTATGTGTGCGATACGTTACAGGGTTTGGCATTGAGTGTACGGGTTTAATGATCCATCAAGGATATCGATTATTTAAAGTATTAAGTGTAACGACCCGAATCTGGGCCTAGTAGAATTGGGCCCATTGGGCCTTGGGCCGGGGAGCGTTTAAAATTTTTTAGAATAAGAGAACGGCTCTAGTGCAAGTTGGACCTATTAGGTGAGTGATTTTGGAAGGTTAGGGGGTTTCTATGAAGTTCCGGGTTCAAGTTAGGCCATTGGAAAAATTTTTCTTTTGGGGTACTTTAGTGAGGAGAGCTAGTGAAGGCAGGACTTAAGTATAATTGATTGTATTTTAATATCACAAGTGAGGTTATGGTGGAGTGGTGTTGGCGTCAGTAGTGGAGCAAGGGGAGTGGGGTTCGAACCCCACATGCTGCAAATATGGCTTTTATTTTGTACCCAAGGTGGAGAAGAGGTGGAGTTGGCGTGGGACTCTACCAAGGGGGATTTGAATTGGTCAAATCTGTTTGAATGAGTGTTGGAGAGTGGGATGTGGAGCAAATCAATGAGGGGATCGTGGGATTTGGTGAGGGATGGTGTTTGGCCGAAAGTGGGGAGGTGCTTAGGGAGCATAATCCGTTTTGGTTAGTGGCTGTGTGTGCCGAATTCTCTTTAGCTTCCTATGCAATTTTAGCACATTCGGTCATAAGTGTGTAGGGGAGAGTATCGTTTTCTCTAAGTGTTCGTTTGAGAGAGAATTTTTGTTCTTTTTACCCTTGCTAAAAACATTTCGATTGCTCCCATTCTCTTTCTTGGCCAAAACCTCAACCTCTCAAGGGATTTCTTTTCTTTTCGGTTTCAAACACTTTTCTTCCATTGGTGGTTGCCAAACATTTGCCGCCGAATTTTGCTCTAACCTTTCTTCTTCTTTTCTTCTTCACCATTTCTTTCTACTAGCCAAAACTCACTTCCATCATTTCCCACTTGCATCTTTTTCTACACCATCAACACTATAGCCGAACCTCTCTTTTCCATCTCCTACCATTCATTTTTCTGCACCATAGCCGAACCTTATTTCTCTTTCTTTGCTTCTCTACTTTTTCTCCATTAACCGAACCTCTATTTTTTTCCCCCAATCTGAATTGGTGCTTCTCTCCTCTTGCTAGTAGCCGAATTGTGTAGCCTTTTATGTGAGGGACTGTGATTACCGAGTCTACCTTGGCTATTCGGCACTGTTGTGAACACAAGGTAATATCTATTCTCCTAGTCTTTTTCATCGGCTCTTTCTTCTCTTTTCTCTCTAAAGTCGAATCTTGCCATACTATTGAAGGTGATCACTTTGTGGTGTTAGGGCCACTCAGGGAGTAATAGGAGATTGTTGCTCACTAATCAGGAGTTCTCATGGAGGCTGGTGGTAGCCAATCTAAGGGGGGATAAAAAAAGGGCCTATTGGAAGTGGACTCGTAGCACCTGCTCCCAAGTTTAAGCGGCGTAGTGTGTCAGCAGTTCGAGATTTCTCGTCGGGTTGTGGAAGGGCGTCAGCATCTGGTTTAGATAGGAAAATCACGGTTGCTCGCGCTAGTGAGGGTAAGTGTTAGTAAATTGTACAGTTAGGTGTTTGGATTTAAGATCTTCTAGTCCGTTTGTTAACAGAGTTAATGGTGTGTTTTGATTGGTTTAGGTGATGACGATCGTGAGTGTGTAATACTCGAAGTGGTCAGGTGTGTAATCTCACACTCTTTCGAATGCAAATGTGCAATGTTATGTGATTCGGCCAAAAGCCAAAAACCGGCATCTGTGACCACTCGAGCGTGCGAACACTCGTAGTGGTAAATCAAGATAATGAATCATGTCGTTGAGGGTATCCCAAGCACTCTCACGATGCTGAGGCTGAAATGGGCCTATCCGGGCCAAAATAGGCCAAGTGGGCCCAATGGGCTATCCGGCCCATTTGGGCCGAACTACTGGAAAATTATCAAATGCTAAGTCTGAATGAAAAATCTGCAAATCTGAAACCGAAATCATGCGTTTCGGGCCCAGCGGAAGCGTGTGGGCCCGTTTCGGCCTAAAATGGATTTTAGGCCCAATAGTTCCGTAGAGACCCCAAAAGGGTTCCGTGTCGCTTGAGGCGACAGTAGGCCTTCGAAAAGGCCGTTAAATGCTAAATTACCGAAATACCCCTAGAGGGTAAATTACCAAAATACCCTTGGTGGGTAAAATTATTGTTATACCCTTATGGGTTGATTGGTATGATTGTGTATTCTGTTTATCAGGTTATGATGGTAATTCATTTCATACATTATATTTGATATATACTTTGCATACATGACATTTTGCATGGGATTGGGATATTGATGATCAGGGAAGTGTAATCCAGTGGCTCTGCCACATATTCTGGTGACTCTGTCACATTTTGTCTGGTGGCTATGCCACATATATTCTATTATTCTGGTGGCTTTGCCACAATTTCGGCGATGAGCAGCGTGACTGCCATCGAGGTGTGTAGCGGATGGAGGGTTGCTTGTAGAAATCCCCACAGGTGTGTTGGGCTGGTACGGGTGGTGTGTAGCGGATGGAATACTAGGTTGGGGTGGGTTACATTGCATATATTATCTGTATAACCATGCTAAAAGGGCTTCGGCCCAGTTTGCTTCTGTATGGGCTTCGGCCTAGATTGCTTCTTATGGGCTCAGGCCCAGTTAATGACCGATTAGGGGATTACACACTGAGTTCTAGTAACTCACCCCCTCTGCTTTAATTTTGCAGGTAATCCCCAGCATTGAGGATTTGGAGCCGAGATGGACTCTGTGGTGGCCATACATCGTAACTTTAGTAAATTCCGTTTTACTTTATTTTAAGATTATTTAATTTGGGTTATGTTTTGTAATAAGGCCTTTGGGATTTTATTTTGGTTTTAGCTTTTAATTCGGTTGATGTTTACTATTAAATGTTCAATACGGGATTTTCCTTAAACTTTAATAATTGTTTTCCAAAATGTTAACGAACGGTTTACAAACTATAATTGATAAAATAAAGGGTTCTCTTAAACTTCGAAAACAGTTTTCAAGATATCACATTTTCTCAAATCACCGAATCTGATTTCTACTATAAATAAAGTTTTCTACAATGAAATAACAACATTTTTACAACAACACCATAAAAGTAGATTTGAATTGCACAAACAACAAAGCTCAAAGTTTTCAAAAAGAATACGAAGTTTGTAACGAACACTTAGTTTTCCTACAACTTATCCATGTGACATGCCAGATCCGGTCGTAACGTCTAGGCTGGGTTTGGGGTGTTACATTTTTTGGTATCAGAGCCAAGTTTGCAAAACTCGGCTTGTGGAATGGGTTCGAAAACATTTTCCAAAATTGGTTTAGAATAAGGGTTAGAAAATATATGTTTTTATTTGAAGTATGGCACCCGAGTCTCCTGCACCAAATCCGTAAGTCTTCTGATTTTGTTTGATTATATGATGAAATGTCTGTTAGTGGTAGTACATTAGAACTGTTAGTTATAGGAGCTAAGACTGTAGAGACTGAGACATTAGGAAGTTCAATCTGTGAAAACAACTTTTATATCTACTTTACATAAGACATCTGTTATTAAACACTGGAACTATAGACTGATTCATAAAACTTTTAATCAGATCAAATCGGTTCAGCAATACGAGTATAAGAGGACGTGGACATGGTACAAGCTGCCGTGGTAGAGGCCGAGGTTCTAGGGCTGGATCCTCAGCATCGGGGCATAGGCTTAAAAGGGAGGCGCCGGCATTGCCAATGACTAAGACGGGGTCTCATGACCAAGCCGGAGCTGATGAGCTGACTCAGCTGGTTAAAAAGGTATTGGAGGAGGTTAAAGGAATTCGTGAAGCACTTCGAGTTGGGTGTGTGGATTGCAAGAAGAAAAGAGATCGCGGTTCCCTAGGATCGCAGTCTCGATCTGTGAAGCACGTTAGAGCACGCCCAAACTTTCCGGCTTGCGTATGTTGCAGAAGGCGTCATCCGGGTGAATGTTGGAGGAGGTCAGGTGCATGCTTGAGATGCGGGTCTAAGGAGCATAGGGCCCGAGATTGTTCCATCACCATTAAGTCAGGTATGTTTAGGTTGGATGGGATGTTTGAATGTATGAATGTGTGATAAGTACTTGTTTGTTCCTGTTGTTAGATATTTGGCTATGTGAAGAGGTTTCTTAAGTAAGTTAAAAGAGTATTAGTGTTATTAAGATCAGAGTGTGCAGCATGAGTGTAGTGTGGTAGATTAGGATGTGTGACTATTCCTATAGTTGGAAATTTCGAGGACGAAATTTCTTTAAGGGGGGTAGATTTGTAATGACCCAAATCTGGGCCTAGTAGAATTGGGCCCATTGAGCCTTGGGCCGGGGAGCGTTTAAAATTTTTGAGAATAAGAGAACGACTCTAGTGCAAGTTGGACCTATTAGGTGAGTGATTTTGGAAGGTTAGGGGGTTTCTATGAAGTTCCGGGTTCAAGTAAGGCCATAGGAAAAGTTTTGCTTTTGGGGTACTTTAGTGAGGAGAGCTAGTGAAGGCAGGACTTAAGTATAATTTATTGTATTTTAATATCACAAGTGAGGTTATGGTGGAGTGGTGTTGGCGTCAGTAGTGGAGCAAGGGGAATGGGGTTCGAATCCCACATGCTGCAAATATGGCTTTTGTTTTGTACCCAATGGGGAGAAGAGGTGGAGTTGGCGTGGGACTCTACCAAGGGGGATTTGAATTGGTCAAATCTGTTTGAATGAGTGTTGGAGAGTGGGTTGTGGAGCAAATCAAGGAGGGGATCATGGGATTTGGTGAGGGATGGTGTTTAGCCGAAAGTAAGGAGGTGCTTAGGGAGCATAATCGGTTTTGGTTAGTGGGTGTGTGTGTCGAATTCTCTTTTGCTTCATAGGAAATTTTAGCACATTCGGTCATAAGTGTGTAGGGGAGAGTACCGTTTTCTCTAAGTGTTTGTTTGAGAGAGAATTTTTGTTCTTTTTACCCTTGGCTAAAAACATTTCGATTGCTCCCATTCTCTTTCTTTGCCGAAACCTCAACCTCTCAAGGGATTTCTTTTCTTTTCGGTTTCAAACACTTTTCTTCCATTGGTGGTTGCCAAACATTTGCCGCCGAATTCTGCACTAACCTTTCTTCTTTTCTTCTTCACCATTTCTTTCTACTAGCCGAAACTCACTTCCATCATTTCCCACTTGCATCTTTTTCTACACCATCAACACTATAGCCGAACCTCTCTTTTCCATCTCCTACCATTCATTTTTCTGCACCATAGCCGAACCTTATTTCTCCTTCTTTGCTTCTCTACTTTTTCTCTATTAACCGGACCTCTATTTTTTCCCCAATCTGAATTGGTGCTTCTCTCCTCTTGCTAGTACCCGAATCATGTAGCCTGTTGTGTGAGGGACTGTGATTACTGAATCTACCTTGGCTATTCGACACTTTTGTGAACACAAGGTAATATCTATTCTCCTACTCTTTTCCATCGGCTCTTTCTTCTCTTTTCTCTCTAAAGCCTCTTTTCTCTCTAAAGACGAATCTTGCCATACTATTGAAGGGGATCACTTTCTGGTGTTAGGGCCACTCAGGGAGTAATAGGAGATTGTTGCTCACTAATCAGGAGTTCTCATGGAGGCTGGTGGTAGCCAATCTAAGGGGGGATCAGAAAAATGGCCTATTGGAAGTGGACTCTGTAACACCCCATACCCGAGTCTGAGACTAAGACTGGATACGAGACATTACCATGTTTGAACTCACTTAAACATGTACTTACGGGCTATAAAATTTCGTTTCGAATTAAAAACTTCTCTTTCTTAGTCAAATCAGACATTTCATGGGCTTACAAGACCTCAGACTTACGTCCCGAAACTTCCAGAACTCATCTGGAAAATTTCTCTCGAGCAGGGGTCACACGTTCGTGTGACTTGGGACACGCCCGTGCACCCCTAAAACATGCCCGTGTCTTTCACTCGTGGTGGATACTGGCAAATTACACACGGCCTGGACACGCCCGTGGCCTTGGCCCGTGTGCCAAACCTTGGCATTCTGACTTATTCACACGGTCTATACACACACCCGTGTGCATTAGCCGTGTGACAATTCAATTACTAAGTGTAAAGTGCGGACTTCACACGCCGGGGCACACGCCCATGTGCTAACCGTGTGGTACACATGCCTCAAAACACGCGCCGTGTTATTGGCCCGTGGTCTATCTCGACTTAAGACACTAAGGTGCAGGGTGCACACGGCCTAGACACATGCCCGTGTGTCCATCCGTGTGGGCACTTAAAGGCTATTTACCAAGCCAATTGCCACCCTGAAATCAAGACTAAATTCGTGCTCAATTCAGCAACCCAAGTATTACATCTAACATGAACAAGGATGCATACTTCATTGATAGATAAAAACATACATACTTAATGATTCATGACCAATCTCTTTGACCATATACAAAAGAATACTAAGCTTGATAGCCAACACTTTGGCTAGGTTTAAAACATAACTCAAAATGAAATGTTTCCTATACATGCCATACTTAATATAAACAACTTGGCTATACCAAAATAGCGATTGATAGTGTGCTCCGAGCTCCGGTGACGATGATCCACGAGATTAGCTTGGTGGGACAACATGGAAAGAAAGAATAAAGGACGTAAGCATTTAGCTTAGTAAGTTTGCATGTAATTCTCATAGCAATATATTTGCTTAACATTAACCATTCATCATAAACAATGGCATTATGAATCTCAAGTATTTAAGCTTACTTACTCTTACCGATTCTTACATATCTCATGGTACTTACTATTCTCATGCTGCTCGTGCGGTGAAACAATATACCTGTATCACTTGATCACATAGATCAAGATACTTTACTATGATAAGTATAATCTCAACTTCATCATTCATATCATGAATAATACTCTTAACTAGCATAACTTGATAATAACTTTACTTACTTAACTTTCTTACTATATCATTTGAGCTTTACTCTCTTGCCCGATGAATTTCTATGATTAACCGAGGATACTGAATCTCATCCCACATAACTCGATGCCAAAGCCATATCCTCGATATGGTCTTACATGGAATCTCTCATCTTGGTATTGATGCCATGTCTTGACATGGTCTTACTCAAAGTCTTCCTTGTGTGTTCCCTTGGGAACTTACCATTGCCATGTCTTGACATGGTCTTACTTGGTATCTTTACTCATGAACTGGTCAATGCCGAGCCTTGGCTTGGACTTACATGAAATCTTTCTTGTTACTCACCAATTCCATGCCTTGGCTTGGACTTACATGGAATCTCTACCTCATGATAGCTTTTCAATGCCAAGACTTGTCTTGGACTTATATGACATCTTTGCTTGGAGACTCACCAATGCCATGCCTTGGCTTGGGCTTACATGGGTCTTCATCTCATAATAACTCTTCAATGCCAAGACTTGTCTTGGACTTACATGATAACTTGCTTGATTGCCGATGCCATGCCTTGGCTTGGTCTTATACGGACTTTCTTATCTCGTGTGGTATATCGAGTATCCTAAGTAATTCAACTTCAATCGGGACTTTCTCATGCTTAATCTCATTGATTTCTTTATTTAGCATAGCAATAAGCATTTCTATGGTAATAATGTACATTATAATAAGCAATTCAATGATAATAATCATAAAGCTTAGAAATCATACAAACTTACCTCAATATACAAAATGTATGTAGATATGCAATTTAGTCCTCGACTTTGTTCTTGCCTCGATTTTGATCCGGGCTTTATTTTTCTTGATCTATAATAATAATTAGATCACTTAATACTCACATTGACTAAATTGACTCTTAACTCATACTTTGGTAAAATTACTATTTTGCCCCTAAACTTTCTCATATTTGCACTTTTGCCCCTAGGCTCGTAAAATAATTCTCATTTAACTTTCTTAAACATCATGTTTAGCTGATTCATTTTCTCTACTATAACAATCATCAATTCTCACTATTTCTAATAGGTATGACCAATTTCATAACTATTACAAATTAGTCCATACTATCATTTTTCATGAAATTCACTAAGGAAAAGATGTTTATCTAACATCAAACTCCCATAATCTTCCATAAAATATCATTTTACATGCATGATACACAGGGGTAGATTTTTGAACATGCTTCTTAGCTCATCTTATAGCTAAAAATAGCTAATTCATAATACGATGACTCCAAAAATACGAAGAATATTAAAAACGAGGCTAGGATGACTTACTTGCAAGCTTCAAAAATTTGAAGAACCCTAGCTATGGAGTCTCCCAATTTTCGGCTGAAGGAAGAAGATGAATGAAATTTTTATCCTCTTTTTCCCATTTTAATCATTTAATTGGTAAATGACCAAAATGCCCTTCTCTTTAAAAATTTACAATTTACTAACTCATGTCCATTTTTGTCCAAAACTTATAATTTGGGAAAATTGCTATTTAAGGACTTCTAATTAATATTCTAAAGCTATTTCATACAAAAAGCTTCTATAAACTCATATTTTGCAACTTTTGCAATTTAGTCCTATTTGATCATTCCATGTCAATTTCACAAAATTTCTACATGGAACTTTAATATTATCATGCAAACATGTCATAAACCTTAAGAACTCAATTTACTAACTCAGATTTGTGGTCTTGCACCACTATTCCGACTAGGCTCTGAATGGGGCTGTTACAGACTCATAGCACCTGCTCCCAAGTTTAAGCGGCATAGTGTGTCAGCAGTTCGAGATTTCCCGCCGGGTTGTGGAAGGGCGTCGGCATCTGGTTTAGATAGGCAAATCGCGATTGCTCGCGCTAGTGAGGGTAAGTGTTAGTAAATTGTACAGTTAGGTGTTTGGATTTAAGATCTTCTAATCCGTTTGTTAACAGAGTTAATGGTGTGTTATGATTAGTTTAGGTGATGACGATCATGAGTGTGTAATACTCGAAGTGGTCAGGTGTGTAATCTCACACTCTTTCGAATGCATATGTGCAATGTTCTGTGATTTGGCCAAAAGTCGAAAACCGGCATCTGTGACCACTCAAGCGTGCGAACGCTCGTAGTGGTAAATCAAGATAATGAACCGTGTCGTTAAGTCATTGAGGGTGTCCCAAGAACTCTCGCGATGCTGAGGCTGAAATGGGCCTATTCGGGCCAAAACAGGCCAAGTGGGCCCAATGGGCTATCCGACCCATTTAGGCCGAACTGCTAAAAAACTATCAAATCCTAAGTCTGAATGTGAAATCTGCAAATCTGAAACTGAAATCATGTGTTTCGGGCCCAGCGGAAGCGTGTGGGCCTGTTTGGGCATAAAATGGATTTTAGGCCCAATAGTTCCGTAGAGACCCCAAAAGGGTTCCGTGTCGCTCGAGGTGACAGTAGGCCTTCGAAAAGGTTGTTAAATGCTAAATTACCGAAATACCTCTAGAGGGTAAATTACCAAAATACCCTTGGTGGGTGAAATTACTGTTATACCCTTATGGGTTGATTGGTATGATTGTGTATTCTGTTTATCTGGTTATGATGGTAATTCATTTCATACATTATATTTGATATATACTTTGCATACATGCCATTTTGCATGGGATTGGGATATTGATGATCGGGGAAGTGTAATCTGGTGGCTCTGCCACATATTCTGGTGACTCTGTCACATTTTTTCTGGTGGCTATGCCACGTATATTCTGTTATTCTGGTGGCTTTGCCACAATTTCGGCGATGAGCAGCGTGACTGCCATCGAGGTGTCTAGCGGATGGAGGGTTGATTGTAGAAATCCCCACAGGTGTGTTGGGCTGGTACGGGTGGTGTGTTGCGGATGGAATACTAGGTTGGGCTGGGTTGCATTGCATATATTATCTGTATAACCATGCTAAAAGGGCTTCGGCCTAGTTTGCTTCTGTATGGGCTTCGGCCCAGTTTGCTTCTATATGGGCTCAGGCCCAGTTAATGACCGATTAGGGGATTACACACTGAGTTCTCGTAACTCACCCCCTCTGCTTTAATTTTGCAGGTAATCCCCAGCATTGAGGATTTGGAGCCGAGATGGACTCTATGGTGGCCATACATCGTAACTTTAGTAAATTCTGTTTTACTTTATTTTAAGATTATTTAATTTGGGTTATGTTTTGTAATAAGGCCTTTGGGATTTTATTTTGGTTTTAGCTTTTAATTCGGTTGATGTTTACTATTAAATGTTCAATACGGGATTTTCTTTAAACTTTAATAATTGTTTTCCAAAATGTTAACGAATGGTTTGCAAACTATAATTGATAAAATACTGGGTTCTCTTAAACTTCGAAAACAGTTTTCAAGATATCACATTTTCTCAAATCACCGAATCTGATTTCTGCTATAAACAAAGTTTTCTACAATGAAATAACAACATTTTTATAACAACACCATAAAAGTAGATTTGAATTGCACAAACAACAAAGCTCGAAGTTTTCAAAAAGAATACGAAGTTTGTAACGAACACTTAGTTTTCAAACAACTTATCCATGTGACATGCCAGATCCGGTCGTAACGTCTAGGTCGGGTTTGGGGTGTTACATTAAGCGAAATAAAATGATCAGGTATGTGATGATATATCCTATATGGATAGTGAAGTAAGTATGGGCGGTTGAATTGAGACCAGGTATTTTGCTTATCAATATGTGATTTATAAGGAATAGAAATTTAAATTCGATAAGTGATATATGCATATGAAATTAAGCAAATGTGATGTATATTTATATATATATGTGTGTAATTGTTCTGAGACGAGAAGGTGGTTTATAGTTTAATGTGAACCTATTATTTAATGTGTGATTGTTCGGTCCTAAGGTTATGAAATACGAAAGTCTATGAATGGTGTTATAACTTATAATTTTTATTATAAATCTTGAGGATCATTATAATAAATTGATCTATTATATAGGATAGTATTATGCATTGTTGTTATATAATTCCTTATAACTTACTAAGCTGTTAAAGCTTACTTGGTTCTTGTTTGCTCTCGTGTTTTAGATTTACTTCGGGTGATCGTTACGTGCTCGAGGATCATCGTTAAAGCTCGCCACACTATCATCTATATTTTGGTACCTTTTTGAGGTTAAACTTAAAGTTTATGGCATGTATAGGTTATGTTACTTTTTGAGTTATTCCGAATGGTGTGTATACAAATATATGCCATGCGAATATGGCTGAATTGTAGTATTTTGGTCTTAAGTGAATTCGGCTATGATGTTAACTTAACATGAAACTATAATTTCTGATGTGTTTATGTTTAGTGTTTGAATATGTTGCTTGATTGATCATTAAGTTAAATTATAGATATGAAATTTCGACCACGGTGTTTATATGATGCAGTAAATAATTTCATAATAGGTAAGAATGACATTATAGGTTATTTATATTTTGGTTGAGCAATATGGTATATAAGTTGACATATTTAGTAATGAGGATTGTATGTGATGATATGATGATCACTTGACATGAAATTGGTTGCTAAATTATGTGTGGGATTATGCTTAAATGTGCTTGTAGGATTGACCCTTGTATGGGTGGCAAATTGGCCTTGTAAATGGCCTATTTGTCACACGGATTGGCACACGGGCGTGCCTAGTGACCGTGGGGCTAAGTCAGTAGCTGGCTAAGAGTACACAGCCTTGGCACACGGACGTGACTGGTAGCCGTGTGGTTTCAACAGGATCGACCACGGCCAAAGTACAAGGGCGTGCTTGATGGCCGTGGAGCCAAGTCAGAATTGACCCCGGCCAAGGTATACGAGCGTGCTTGGTGGTCGTGGAGTAAAGTCAGGTTCGAACACGGGGAAGACACACGGGGGTGTCTATCAGCCGTGGGAGGCACACGGTCAGCCCCCACGGGCGTGTAACCCCTGAAACTTTGAAAAGTTTTAAATTTCTGAGAATTTCTGTATGTGTTCCGGTTTAGTCCCGACCCCTTTTTAACACGTGTTTAAGGTCTTGAAGACCTCTATAAGGGACTATATACTTATGAATGAATATGTTTGATTGATGTTTGACTTTGTATCTTGAAATAATAATGAAACATTCTGATTGTCTGGTAATGCTTCTTAACTCTATTCCGGCGACGGTCTCGGGTTAGGGGTGTTACATTTACATTTTATGCGATTTAGTCATTTTCTCAAATTAAGCACACATATGACAAAATTAATTCACAGAAATTTCACACATGCTTAATCATATACTGGAGACATAGAAAATAATATTAAAATATTTTTCTAACTCGGATTTGTGGTCCCGAAACCACTATTTCGACTAGGGTCTGAACCGGACTGTTACAAATACATCAGTCAACGATTCATTGATCAAAAGCGAAAAGAGTTTCTGAAGCTAAAATAGAGCCGTATGTCTGTGACTGAATATGAACGAGAATTTGTAAGACTTAGTAAATATGCTCGGGAGTGTGTTTCAACCGAAGCCATTTTGTGTAAAATATTCAAAGATGGGTTAAACGAGGATATCAGATTGCTAGTCGGGATTCTAGAGTTGAAAGAATTCGTGGTACTAGTTGACAGAGCCTGTAAAGCCAAAGAATTGGGAAAAGAAAAGAGAAAAGTCGATTTCGAGGCTAGAGATTTGAGGAAGAGATCGATGACAAAACCATATCAATCTTCGTCAAAGAAATCATGGGATTCGTGCACTCGTTCAAATGCTTCAATTGGGTATCCAAACAGAGATCTTGGAAAGCAATACTCAAGTCCTAAAGCTCAAGCTACATCAGTATCGAGTGTTGGCAGCGTGAGAAACAACAATCCCGAGTGTCAACAGTGTGATCGACGACATTTTGGAGATTGTTGGATGAATAAAAACATTAAAGCTTGTTTCAGATGTGGTTCGCAAGAACACTTTATTCGTGATTGTCCTCAGTTATCCGGGAAAGATAATCTTTAGACTTCAAGGCCGATTAATATAGTTGCTAGGGGTAAACCACCTTGAAGTGCTGGAAATATGATTAGTAGTAGAGTAACAATAAAGGACTCTGCTGTGAGATCTGAGGCCAGAGCACCTGCTAGAGCTTACGCTATTTGTGCTTGCGAAGATGCATCGTCACCCGATGTTATCACCGGTACATTTTCTCTCTATGACACTAATGTAATTGCATTGATTGATCCTGGATCGACTCATTCATATGTTTGTGAGAATTTAGTGTTTAGTAAGAGTTTTCCTGTCGAATACACTGAGTTCTTAATTAAAGTGTCGAACCCCTTAGGCAAGTATGTTTTAGTTGATAAAGTTTGCAAGAATTGTCCTTTGATGACTCGAGGTTATTGTTTTCAAGCTAATTTGATGCTACTACAGTTCGATGAGTTTGATGTAATTTTGGGTATGGATTGGTTGACGCTACATGATGCGGTTGTGAATTGTAGACGAAAGGCTATTGAATTGAAATGTCAGAATAATGAAATCTTTTGAATTGAATCTGATGGGTCGAATGGATTACCTATTGTGATATCGTCGATGTTAGCTTAGAGATATGTGAGGAAGGGTTGCGAAGCTTATCTTGCTTATGTGCTTGATACAAAAGTGTCTGAATCAAAAATTGAATCACTGCCAGTTGTTTGTAAGTATCCGAATGTGTTTCTAGAAGAGTTATCGGGGTTACCACCGATCAGAGAGGTCGAGTTTTCTATTGAATTAATACCTATAATATCATCGATATCTATAGTTCCGTATATAATGGCTCCGATAGAATTGAAAGAGTTGAAAGCGTAGTTACAAGAGTTAACCGATAGAGGTTTTGCACGACCTAGTTTTTCGCCCTGGGGTGCACCAGTGTTGTTCGTAAAGAAGAAAGATTGATCAATGAGACTTTGTATTGATTATCGTCAACTCAACAAGGTTACGATAAAGAACAAGTATCCTTTGCTGAGCATCGATGATTTGTTCGATTAGTTGAAAGGGGCAACAGTGTTTTCGACGATTGATCTGCGGTCTGGTTATTATCAGTTGAGAGTAAAAGATTTAGATGTGTCAAAAACTGCATTTAGAACAAGGTACGAGCATTATGAATTTCTTGTTATACCTTTCAGATTAACTAATTCTCCTGCAGTTTTTATGGATTTGATGAATCGAATTTTTAGACCGTATTTAGACAGATTTGTTGTTGTATTCATTAACGACATTCTGGTTTATTCACGAGATGAGTTTGAGCATGCCGAACATTTGAGGATTGTGCTACAAACCTTGAGAGATAAGCAATTGTTCGCTAAATTCAGCAAATTTGAGTTTTGGCTTCGAGAAGTTGGATTTTTGGGACATATTGTTTTAGCTGAAGGCATACGAGTTGATCCGAGCAAGATTTCTGCAGTTGTTGATTGGAAACCACCGAGAAATGTATCCGAAGTTAGAAGCTTTCTGGGATGAGCTGGTTACTATCGGTGTTTTGTCAAAGGATTTTTGATGATTGCTACACCGATGAATAGATTGCTATAGAAAGATGTGAAATTCGAGTGGTCAGAGAAATGTCAACAGAGTTTTGAACAGTTGAAAATATTGTTAACTGAGGCACTAGTTTTGGTTCAACCTGAGTCGGGTAAAGAGTTTGTGATTTTTAGCGACGCGTCATTGAACGGTTTGGGTTGTGTTTTAATGCAAGAGGGAAAAGTGATAGCTTATGCCTCCAGACAGTTGAAGCCGCATGAAAAGAACTATCTGACGCACGATTTGGAATTGTCGCTATTGTTTTCACATTGAAAATTTGGCGACATCATTTGTACAGTGAAAAGTGTCATATCTTTACCTATCACAAGAGCTTAAAGTACATAATAACTCAGAAAGATTTGAATTTGTGACAACGAAGATGGCTCGAGTTGCTGAAAGACTGTGAGTTAGTGATTGATTACCATCCGGGGAAAGCGAACGTAGCCGCAGATGCTTTGAGTAGTGTAACAGCCCGTTTTTGAGTCAAATCAGAACAGTGGTTTTGAGACCACAAATCCGAGGTCAAAATATTAATTTTTTTATTTTATTAAGGTTTACAGAATGATAGAATTACTGTGTGAAAATTTCGTAAAGAAATTTTACCGTTTAAATGCTTAATTCGGTAAAAAGGACTTAATCGCGTAAAGTGTAAAACTTGTGTTCTATTAGTTAAATGTGTTTAATGGCTATGGCTTATTATATTAAAGGTCCTTATTATGAAATTATACCATGTATAATGAAGATGGACATGTATGGACATATATTAAGCATGTTTTTAATGTTTTAATTAAGGTTAATATGGTAAAATGTTAAATAAGTAAAGATTAAATAAATAAAAAAACAATATTATCATCATTTTTCTTCTTCATAACCGATTAAAAAAAGAAAAAGAAGCCAAAGAAGAGATATTAGGGTTCGGCACACATTTGGCTTGATTGAGGTATGGTTTGAGCTCGGTTTTTGATGATTTTTACGTTTTTGAGATCGTTGCTTTGTATTCTAGCTAGCCCATGCCTTAATTTTTGAATTTTTTCATGATTTTGTGAAGTGCCATTGTTGAATATTTGAGTTATTTGATGTTTGATGATGAATTTTGAATATTTGTTAATAGTTAAACTAGTTTTGTAAAGTGATTTTTGACAAAAATGTCAAAAAGGGATTAATTTGTAAAAATGTAAAATGTGATGGTTAAAAGTGTGAAATAATGAAAGATATGGGCTGCTAGGAGTCCCTATGAAATTCGGCTAGGCATAGGTAGGTACTAAATTGCATGAATTTGCAATTTTATGTGATAAGGACTAAATTGTAAAAATTGAAAAGTATAGGGGCAAATGTGTAAATTTGCCAAAATATGAATTATGGACTAAATTGAATAGATTGAATGCTGAATGTATTGAATTTGATAATATATAGATCAAGATAAGCCGAGATCGAGTTTAGATCAGGGAAAAAGAAAGATCGACGAATAGTCGATAGTTTTTATCCGAGCAATATGAGGTAAGTTCGTATAACTAGAATCGAACTTTTAAATACTTGTAATTATTGAAATGAACGTATGTGATTGAATAATTGATATACTTGAAATATGAATGCTTTATTGATATAATCTATTGGTTACCGAGCCCCATTTGAACTGTATGAATTCATAGGATACGAGTGACATGTCACTAGGGTTACCGTTTTGGTCGAGCTCCTGCATTTGTTACGGACTCACCATAGCTCGTATGAGCTTACCGATATACCAGCTCATTAGAGCTTACTATTTTTAGCTCATTGGAGCTTACCGTTTCAGCTCGTATGAGCTTACTGTTCAGCTCGGTAGAGCTTACCGTTTCAGCTCGTATGAGCTTACTGTTTAGCTCGATAGAGCTTACCGTTTCAGCTCAATAGAGCTTACTGTTCATCAGCTCAGGAGGATCTTACGGATCATAGCTTGAAAGAGCATAAATGATAATGAATTGACGGATTACTGATGTTTATCACCCGTGTATCCTTTGAAGTTCTAATAGGTTCAACGAGCATAAATTCTGTTTATACAGATGAGTACTTGTAACACCCCTTACCCATATCCGACGCCAGAACAGGATACAAGGCGTTACTGTACTTAACTTTACTTGAACTTGTATTATCGTCTATAAAATTTCTTTCCATTTTAACACTTTTCTTTCTTACTAATAACTTACATTTCATGAGCCTACGAGGCCTTAAACATACTTCCGGAAGGTTTCAGGATTCAACCGGAAACTTTTGCGCTCCTTGAAAAATTTTGCCTAAACAGGGGCCACACACCCGTGTTGTCCAAGGGACACGCCCGTGTGCCCCTAAGACATGCCCGTGTCTCCTACCCGTGGAGCTCTCTGTTTATGACGTCATTAAACCCTTAATGGCACACGACCATGGCACACGCACGTATGCTGGCCCGTGCGACAAATCATATTTTCGAAATTTAATGCAGGGGACACACGGCCTATCAACACACCCATGGGGCTGACCGTGTGTCACACACGGCCTAGACACACGCCCGTGTGGACGATTATAAGGCTATTTTCCAAGCCAATTGTCACCCGGAAACATAAACACACTTATACTATCTCAAACAACTCAATTATTCCATCCATTGCAATAACTTAAATGCATAAACTTATCATCATGAAAAGGGTATATAACTTAACAAATATTGACCAATTTTTTATGGCCATATACAAAAGAATGCATAATCTTACTAACCAAGCCTTTAGCTCACAATATGACATGACCAAAATGATCAAACACCTATACATGCCATACTCAAAATTAATTAACTTTGCTATACCAAAATAGTGGCCGATAGTGTGATCCGAGCTCCGACTTCTATGATCCCCGAGCTAACTTGGCGAATCTATAAGGAAAAAGGGAAAAGAGAAAGGTAAGCTTTTAGCTTAGTAAGTTGCATGAAATCTATATAACCACATACATACTCAAAAATAAACTCATTCATCTTAGGACTAAAGTAACATAAATCTCAAATGCTTGAACTTACTTACTCTTACTTACTCTTTCTCATCATTTACCACATTATAATTTCATACTTGTAATTTAATTAGGGTACTTGTATCACTCAATTACTTAGATTAGCACTTTTTCTAATATAATATGAACACCAAATTATTATCTTCCTTAACTTAGGTAGAATTCTTTATCATTCTTGAATAACTCAAATTGTATAATTTTGCTTACTTAGCTTTCTTGTTACTTTTTTCATACTTGTCTCTTTTGCCCGTGGAATTAATCGGAATGTCAGAGGATACTCAATCTCGTCAAACATGTATCTCGATGCCAATGCCATATCCCAGTTATGGTCTTACATGGGATCGCCTTATGATACCGATGCCATATCCCAGATATGGTCTTACACGAAATTCTGTAGCTTGATGTCGATGCCATGTCCCAGACATGGTCTTACACGAGGTCTTCCTTTGGTGCCGAAGCCATGTCCCAGACATGGTCTTACACGATATCTTCCTTATATGTTTCCTCTTTGGAAACTTACCATTGCCATGTCTTGACATGGTCTTACGTGGTATCCTTGCCTTATAAATTCACCAATGCCATGCCTTGGCATGGACTTACTTGGGACCTTTGCCTCATAGTGATTTATCAATGCCATGTCTTGACATGGACTTACATGATCTCCTTGCCTTATTGCCGATGCCATGTCCCAGACATGGTCTTACACGAACTTTCCTTATCTCATGTCATTACATAGGTATCCTCGTCATTCCGAATTTTTCAATCGGGACTTTTACTTACTTATTCTCATTGATTTCCTTATTAGGCATTATCAATCAACTTCATGAAAATAATGTACACTGTACAACATAGCAAGTAATTTAATTATAAAAGTAATATGTAGATTAAAATTCATACAAACTTACCTCGGTACTCAAAATGTGTAGAGTTGTGCAATTTAGTCCTCAACCTTGTTTTTGCCTCGGTTCTGATCCAGGCTTCGTGTTTCTTGATCTATAATGACAATTTAACTTGTTTAAAATTCAAATTGACTAAATTGACTCATAACTCATACTTTGGCAAAATTACAATTTTGCCCCTAAACTTTCTCATAATTACACTTTTGCCCCTAGGCTCGTAAAATGATTTTCATTCAACTTTCTTACATTTCAAGCCTAGCTGAATCATATTCTCAACTATAACAACATTCAGTTTCCACTGTTTCACTCATGTATGACCGCTTTAATAACTTTTGCAATTTAGTCCTTACATGCATTTTTCATGAAAATCACTTAGAAAAAGATGTTTATCCTACATCAAACTTTCATAATCTTCCATAAAACATCAAAATACATGCATGTCATACATGGGTAAATTTTTTAATATGAACCCTAGCTCAAAATATAGCTAAAAGTAGCTAAACCGAGCTACAAGGATTTCAAAAATATGAAGAACATTAAAAACGGGGCTAGGAGATACTTACAATCAAGCTTGAAAGTTGAAGAAACCCTAGCTATGGAGGGCTTGTAAAATTTGGCTATGGCAAGAAGAAGATGGACACAATTTTGTCTTCTTTTTCCCTTTTTAATCTTTTATTTACCAAATGACAAAAATGCCCTTAATGCTCCTTTCTTGAGATTTTTCCTTCCCATGTCCATTTTTTTCCATCTTATTATATAATGGTCTAATTGCTAAATAAGGACTTCTAATAATTTTTATGATGCTATTTCATACATAAATCTTCTAGAATCTCATATTTTCTACTTTTTGCAATTTAGTCCACATGGACAAATTATTCACTAATTCATAAAATTTCTTCATGAAATTTTCACACAATTATGCAAATACCTCATAAGCCTTGAAAAATCATTTAGACACATATTTCTACTTTGGATTTGTGGTCTCGAACCACTATTCTGACTATGCCCTAAATCGGGCTATTACAGTACTGTTATTGAATGAATTATTGATTATATGATTGAGAATGAAATGTTGGATGCAATATATATGGAGTATTGAATTGTGATAATAGATGATTTCATGTATTAATATGACTAACCTATGGATGAATGCTTGTGATAGGCATTTGGAAATTTTATTAAGTTTACCTTATATTATTTGTATTGAATTGGTAAGTTTAATTCTAAATTATACGGGCTTACTAAGCTATAAAGCTTACTCTGTTTATTTTTCTATGTTTTATAGAGGTTTGTTAGCTCGCTCGTTTTGGACAAGTCAGAGTTGCACATCACACTATCCAATTTCCGATTGGTACTTTTGAATTTGTGGATAATTGTAAATATGGCATGTATAGGCTAGTTTAAAAGATGTTAGTTATGGTTACTTGATATTATGGTTTTGGTATATTTTGTGTATGAGTTAAGCCATGTGATTTGGCTTATTTTGGTACTATGTTTTGGTTATGTTTAAGTGTTCAAATATGGTCAAGTTTGGGCAAGGAATTGATGGAATGAAAAGGTGCAAAAGATGTCTTGTTATGTAGTTGATATATGAATGAATAATGCATGATGTTAATTAGGCATTTGAGTACTAAATTCAATTGGTATAATATGTGTATGAAATGTTATGGATGATTGCCAATTGGGTTATGAAATGTGGTCATTTATGCTTATAAATGCTTGTTTGTATAGGATGGCAAATGGCTTTGCAAATAGCCTATTTTTGTCCACACGGGCAGGGACATGGGTGTGTGTCTCAGCCGTGTGTGACACACGGTCATGTTACACGGTCGTGTGTCCCCTGGTGTTGAAATGGAATAGAAGTCAGTATGCTCCACACGGCCTCACACACGGGCGTGTGACTGGCCGTGTGGTACAAGTCAGTATACCCCCTAAATGGCACACGACCTAGCATACGGGCATGTGGCTTGGCCGTATCGATAAGTAAGTATACCCTACAGTTTTGGCACGGCCTGATACACGGGCGTGTATGGCCATTTCGAAGGGCATATGGGCTAGACACACGAGTGTGTGTTTGGTCGTGTGACCCAAGTAAGTATACTCTCCAGTTTTCACACGACCTGGCACACGGGCATGTCCTCGGTCGTGTGACACAAGTCAGTATGTATGCCTGTTTTCACACGGTCTAAGACATGGGTGTGTCTACTAGCCGTGTGAGGCACACGGCCTGTTCACATGGGCGTGTGATACTTGAAATGTTAAAAATTTTCTAAGTTTCCAAAATTTTCATATGTTACTGATTTAGTCCCGAATGCATGATTGAAGCCTTGTATGCTCGATTTAAATATATATTCAATGTGAATGAATGATATTTACTGAAATGAGATGATATTTGATAAATGATTGTTCTGAATTGAGTTTCTAGTTTGATAATGCCTCTTAACCTATTCCAGCGACGGTTATGGGTTAGGGGTGTTACAAGTAGAAAATCTTTATTTGCTTTGCGAGTGATGAATACACAGTTATCTTTTTCTGATGATGGTTTGATTCTAGTAGAGTTAAAAGCTAAACTGGTATTTTTTCAGCAAATTTGTGAAGCTCAAAAGTGTGATAACGAGTTACAAACTAAAATAATGCAATGTGAATCGACTAGTGATTCAGACTATCAAATCAGATCTGATGATTGTTTAATGTTTCGAGGTAGAATTTGTGTACCAAAAAATTCTGAGCTTATTCAGAAAATTCTACACGAAGCACACAATGGTTGTTTATCTGTTCATCAAGGGAGTAAAAAAAGGAACAATGATTTGAAACAGTTGTATTAGTGGTCGGGTATAAAAAGAGACATTTCAGAGTTTGTGTTGAGATGTTTGGTTTGTCAGCAAGTTAAAGCTGAACGTCAAATACCTTCGGGAGTGCTACAACCAGTGATGATACTTGAGCGTAAATGGGATAGAGTTATGATGGATTTCGTATCGGGATTACCCCTGTCTCTGAAAAAGAAAGATGCTATTTGGGTTGTCGTTGATCGACTGACGAAATCGGCGCATTTCATTTCAGTACGTACAGATTATTCACTTGATAAATTGGCTGAGTTGTACATTTCAGAGATCGTTCGATTGCACAAGGTACCAGTTTCAATTATTTCGGATAGAGATCAGAGGTTTACGTCGCGATTTTGGAAGAAATTGCAAGAAGCTCTGGGTATAAGGTTGAACTTTAGTACTGCATTTCATCTGCAAACCGACGGTCAGTCTGAGAGAGTAATTCAGATTCTTAAAGATATGCTCCGTTGTTGTGTTTTAGAATTTGTAGGCAACTGGGAGAAATATTTACCGTTGGTTGAATTCGCGTATAACAACAGTTTTCAATCGAGCATAAAGATGGCACCGTATGAAGCTTTGTATGGTCACAAATGTCGAACTCTATTATACTGGACTGAACTGAGTGTGAAAAAGATCCACAGGTTGATTTGATTAGAGAGACTGAAGATAAAGTGGAAATAATTCGCAACAGTTTGAAAGCAGCTTCAGATCGACAGAAATCTTACGCGGATTTGAAATGTAAAGACATAGAATTTCAGATTGGTGACAGAGTAATCTTGAAGGTGTCTCCGTGGAAGAAAATTATTTGATTTGGTCGCAAAGGCAAACTGAGTCCGCGATTTATTGGGCCGTATGAGATTACCGAAAGAATAGGGCCAGTGGCATATAGGCTAGCTTTACCGTCAGAGTTAGAAAAGATCCATTTTGTATTTCATGTGTTGATGTTACGACGGTACAGATCAGATCCACCGCATGTAATTGCACCGTCAGAGATTGAAATTGAACCTGATATGTCGTATAACGAAGAACCGATCAGAATTTTAGCCGAGAAGTTAAAGAGTTGAGAAATAAAAGCAAGCTCTAGTGAAGGTTTTATGGCAACGACATAGTGTCGAAGAGGCTACGTGGGAAACCGAGGAAGCTATGAGAAAATAGTACCCTAACCTCTTTTCTGGTAAGATTTTCGGGGACGAAAATTCTTAAGGGGGAGAGTTGTAACAGCCCGTTTTTAGTCAAATCGGAACAGTGGTTTCGGGACCACAAATTTGAAGTCAAAATACTTATTTTATTTATTTTAATGTCTACAGTATGATAATATAATGGTATGAAATTTTCGTTAAGAAACTTTATTGTTTGAGTGCTTAATTTGATAAAAATGACTAAATCGCGTAAAGTGTAAAATTAGTGTTCTATTAGTTAAAGGTATTACATGGCTATGAAATTAAATAGTGGAGGTCCTTATGTGGTAAATATACCATTGTTAATTTGAGTGGACAAAGATGGACATTATTTTGATGATTTTAATGTTTTATCATTAAGGTTAAAATAGTAAATTGATTATTAAAGATTAATTAAATAAAACAAAACATGTATTTTGTGTTCATCTTCTTCAAAAGCCATAGCAAAACCGATTCTCTTGTGAAAAATAGGGCTAGGGTTCAGGACTCTTATCTCCTTCAATTAGGTATGTATTTTAATCTATTTTTGATGATTTCTATGTTTTTGAGATCATTGCAGCTTAGTCTAGCTAGCCCAGGGACTATTTTGCAAAATTGTTAAAGGTTTAGGGTTTTTCCATTGATGAATGTTGGTGTCTTTGATGTTTGATGATAGAAAATGCATGGTTGTTGTTAGATAAACAACATTTGTTAAGTGATTTTTAGTGAAATGTTCAATTAGGGATTAAATTGTGAAAAGTGTAAATTTGGTGGTTAAATTGTGAAATAAATGAAAAATATGGACTGCTAGGGACTAATTAAAATTCGGCTAGCATGGGTTTTGGTTGAATTGCATGAATTTTTTATTTTATGAAATAATGACTAAATTGTAAAAATGTGAAATATTAGGGGCAAAAATGTAAAAGTTCCTTAATGTGTGTTTTTGGAATAAATTGAATAGAGAGATTATTAAATAAGTTAATTTTGATTATAATTAGATCAAGAAAGGCAAAATACGGATTTAGATCGGGGAAAGAATAAGGTTTTGGACTAATCGACTTAATTTGTCATTTTCGCATTCGAGGTAAGTTCGTATGTAATAAGCTGTGTTATGATTGTATTTTAAATGCTTTGATATTGCATAAACTGTGAATACGACATTACAGACAAAATCGATGATGTTTCGGCAAACGAGAAATCTCGATTGAACCTTAGGAATAGATTAGGATAGAAATGACATGTCATTAGGGGTTATTATTATTTTGGGTGTTGGTTCGTACGTCCTACTGGTAGCTGAGTTATCCAGCATGTGTTGCGGATTCTCATCAGCTTGTGTAAGCAGTACCGTGTAGCTACGTCATGACCGTAAGCTTATGTGAGCAGACCCGTTGATAGCTCGAGAGTGAGCATTATTGAGATATGATATTGAGATAGCTTCGGCTATGTATTGGCACTTCGGTGCAATATTTTATTGAGATAGCTTCGGCTAAATATATTGGCACTTAGGGTGCGAGATTCCCAAGTATCCTGTATTATTCCAACTGGTTCAACGGGTAAATCGAAGATATGAAATGGTGAGAAATAGATATGTATCAGTACAGGTATGTACAGAAATTGTATATGCATCGAACATATGAAAGAATTGAGTTCATGGTTAAATAGGTGATTGAATACATGTTAACATTGTGATTAAACATTTTATAGTATGTTATATGCATATTTTGAAAAGTAATTAAATGGTGAGTTTTGCTTATTATTTTCATATGAGTTTACTAAGCTATATAGCTTACTTTGTTTGTTTTTTCGTGTTTTATAGTGAAATAAAGCTAGCTCGGATTCGAGGATCGTTGGAGACTTCATCACACTATCCAACTATCACTTTGGTACTTTTGAATTTAAGTATTTTGAGTATATGGCATGTATAGGGATTTTGGGTCATTTTGGTATATGTATTGATAGTGAATTTAGCCATTTGAATTGGCTTGTAAATGTCTAAATTTTGGTTTTGTATATAGCCATGAGAGTTGGTTTAAATTGGTTGGTTTGGTTGTGTATACATAGTTACATATGGCTTTGGTTATGTGTTAAATGATGGTTATGTGATGATTGTTGGTAATAGGTAATATGGATAGCAAATGGTTGAGTTATAAATATTGGTATGCTAGTGAATTTAGGCTAGTAATGCATATTTAGAGAATGACCATATTGATGATTTGAGAAAGTGATTTTTGGTATGAAATTGAATGGCACATTGTGAGATTGTATACCTTGTAATTGTTGGTGTTGGAAATGTTATGGAATATGCTTGGTTGAGGTTGATTGAATGCCTATTATATGCTATGTTTTGGTCCCGTTTGGGTTGATGTAGGTTTATGCAAGTTTGGGTGGCAAAACGGCTTGATCAATAGCATATTTTTATCCACAAGGGCAAAGACACGGGCGTGTGTCTCAGCTGTGTGTGACACACGGTCAGGTTACACAGTCATGTGTCCTCTGGTGTTGAAATAGAAATCAAGTCTGTATGCTCCACACGGCCCAGTAAACGGGCATGTGACTTGCCCGTGAGGCATAAGTCTGTTTACCCTACAGGTTTGGCACGACCTAGTACACGGCCTGGCACACGGGCGTGTCTAGCCATTTTTAGGGCACACGGGCTAGCCATACGGGCATGTGTGTTGGCCGTGTGACCCAAGTCAGAGAGTTACACGGGATTGGACACAGGCTGGGACACGGCCATGTGATCCCATTTTGAATGTCCACACGGCCTGTGACACGAGCGTGTCTTTGACCGTGTGAGACACACGGCCGGGCCACACGGGTGTGTGTCTGTTGAAATTTGAAAAATTTTCTGTCTCGTAAAAATCGCTTGAGTTATCGATTTAGTCCCGAACCACCCTGAATGCATGTCTTGGGTCTCATAGGCTCGTATTAGGGACAATGTGATTGAGTTTGAATGATGATTGCATGAAATTTGAAAATATATGTGAAATTATTATGTAATTGTTTTATAAGTCTGGTAATGCTCCGTAACCCTATTCTAGCGTTAAATACGGGTAAGGGGTGTTACATGATCTCTTTGTACAGCGAGGAAAAGTAACAACAAATGTTTGAATTTTAACTAAGATGGTGATTAATGGTTTCTAGATTACGCTTTGCCAAAGGAGGAGACTTGGTGCAACAAATGGAAGCATTTGGTCGATAGTTCTACACTAATGGTTAAGGTATTCATTTTTGTTCAACTTGTTTATTATGCTCTATATCTGTTGAATGTATCTTTGAGATTATAGTGTATGCTTGGTTCATAATATGATGAATAAGTATACATGTTTATAAGCAAATGTGATAAATGCAGTTTTTAAGCATGAGATTTTGTGATGCATTCTTTTTAGGGGAGTCTTCTTTTTTTAGGTCAACTTCGTAAGTTTTGGCATTTGTGCCAAAATAGGGGACATTATTGGCAGTAAATGACTATGCTAGTTGTTGGTGATCATTGATGATGTTGTTTGAAATGCATGCTAATAGAAGGAGTTCTATTACGATGCTATGTGGTAGGGAGACTTGTTGAAAGCTGATAATAGGTGTATTAATCATTTGTTGATGTGTTTTTTCAAAATGCCAACCAAGAGACTTTTGGGATTTAAACTATTTGTGGTGTTTTTGTCGCATTCCATGTTTGAACATCTTTTGTGATAGCAAGTTAAGGCAACACCTAGGATGGTGAGTTAGGATAGTTAAAGTGTCATGTGTTTATTGGCATTTTTTACTTGGTTCATCATTATTAGTTTTCTATGAGTAAGTGGTCCTTAAAATGATGCAATTATTTTATCTTGGGTAATGATCTTTTTTTTCAAAGAGAAGGAGAAGGATCAGAGTTATTCAAATCAAAACCTTATCCTTAACTTTAAGCTTTTAACTTAGTGTTACTTGGCATCAAAGTCGGATTTGAATTTACTTGTTTATAAAGGATTGGTATTAAAAATTCAAATATAGGATTTTTGTGCATAGTTTCTTCAATTCAAAATGCTATTTTATCTCCTCAATTGCTAGAAAATGGAGGTACTACTTTGATACATCTTGGAGGTGTGCATGTGTCGTGATTTTGTTGGCGCTTTTAGTCGAGTGTTTGTTTCCCTCTGGCTTTTTTATTTTTTCACTCTTGTGTTTACATTTCTTAGGGAGTTAATCTTGACTATAAGAGAGGATTTTACATGAATGATTGTAACAATTGAGTTCATTATTGGGGTTACAATTACCATTGTTGAAATGATAGACTGGACTTTAGCTAATAGGTGATCCAAATCAATTGTTTAATAAAATCATTCACTAAACGAAACTCCACAAAATAGGATTGATGAATCCGAATGCACTAACAAATATCATATGCCTCTCTTTGGAAATGGTTATTAATCTGTCTTGATCCAATTTGGGTTGAAACATTAGTTGAAAGATCAAATTGGGATATGTAGCAAACTGTCTTCTTTTTAGTTTTGTTTAGCATTTTTTTTATCCTAAAAATAAGAATAACTTTTTTATTTCATATGAAAATAATCACATTACATACGCTTTCAAGATACAAATAAGTAGGTGTGTTGTCATCTTTAATTGATCAACCAGGTAAGCTATTGGGACCACAATCGAAATATTATATTTCTTAAATGAAAAAGACCATGTTAAAAAGTGGAAAAAGTTTATTTTTTATTTTCAAAGTCATATATGAAAATTCATATTTGCATTTCTTTAATGTCATGATTATATTTAAGTTATTTTATCCATAATATTATTTATTTCTTTATTGAGTTGGTGTCATATTAAACTGGATCACCAATTTTATTATAAAATTTACAGAAACATCCTTTTATAATAAGAACAAGTTATATTATCCGAGGGTATTTTAACATTTTTAATTAAAAAATAAAAATATGCATATGGTAGGATTTAAACTTGTGTGAATTACATTGAAAACCTTTAAGTGTACCACTCAACCAAGGTTTTACTTTAATTTAGTTATACATTTTTATTTTATTATGCACACTTTATTATCTCTATCAGTTGACAATTGTATGTTATTTTTAAATGTACATTTATCTTATAAATTTGTGATTTTCACACGCATAGTGATAGGATTTCTAGTATTTATTTAAGTTATTGAAATAATATAATATCTATTTATCTATCTATAATAAATATTATACTATATACTAAGAGTTTGACTAAGTTGGTGTCACCCATTAACCAAACTCAGTTGTTAAATTGCCAAAACTCTATTACTTCAACAAAGCAATAAATACTATTTTGAGGATATATTTTTGTCTTTTTATATTTTTTATAAAATCCAAAAAAGCATACATATGATGTATTTTGAACCCAAAACACCATAACCTTCATTTCCTTAACTTTACCATTTTAACCAAAATTAAATTTGATTTTTATGTTAATTTTTATATATATCCCAAGCCTCTATAATTTCCAACATTTGTACTTTATTATTCAACTAAAACTTAATTTATTATTTATATTAATTTATTATAAATATATCTACTATATACTTTTATTTTTAATATAATCTAATATATATAATATCATTCACTGAATTGCGATAATGAGTTGGGTAAAACCAACTCAAATAGTGAAAGTGAAAAAAAAAATAAAAATCTTTTTTTATGCGACTTCTCCTCAATAGGAAACTTTCCTTTATTTTATTTCCTAAAAATATATTTAATTATCTCAAATGTTATTAATTTTTATTACAACATAAAAGAATTAAGAATTAACATAATCCGAACTTAAGTGAATGAATTAGACTAACTAAACTAAAAGTCACACATGTTAACCACATATGATGGAACTTGAAAATCTAAACATACAAGTATATATAGTGAGTCTCGAATCTAGATACTGAACACTTAACTTAAATGAGAAAATATAAAAAAAAAAACAATATTTATTAATAAATAAACGATATAATAAACTTATTCTGTATTTACCTTTATACAATATATTTATATAATTATGGATGTTAAAGTTGATTAAGTTTTAAATCAATTGATATTATAATAAAAAAGAAATATGGATTCATACGTAATTAAACGCATTTCTCCTACAATTTAAAATTTAAGAGTTTATTAAAAAAACTTCTTTATATAAATTTTTTCAATGTGATGATTTACTGTTCTTATATGTAAATACCATTCGTGTTTCATTCATAAGTTGAACAATTATCAATTTGGAGTATAGTTTGAAAGAAGTGTTACGCAAAGTATCATTAGAAGAAAGGTTTTCGTTCAAAAATGGCCTGCAAAAGAGACGTTTGAAAGACAGATTTGCATCGAGAGAAAGTTGAAAATAACGACCGGCCTCATCATGAGCTTGAGATGAGATCGCCCTTCTTTTAAATTCAGATGAATTTACTTCAGAAACACGTGTTTCTTTTTTTTCTTTTTTCCATTCTTCGATTAAACTAATTAGTACAATCTGTACTATGTTTTATTTTCTTTCAATCATTTCAGCCGCACCTTTTTTTTTTTTTATTTATTTCATTTTTGGTTACACCCTTTAATTCTCCTAGATGAAAAGGACAGTTTTTTTCGCATAAAAAAATTAAAAACGTTATTCTAAATAAAAATTATGGTTTTTTCTGGTTTTTAGTTATAAAAAAAAGCCTTTTTAAAACTTTTGCATTTTTTTATCAAAAAAATATACATATAATAGATTAATATAAATGAATTTTTTTTAAATGCATTAACTATATATTTTCTATAAATATAACCTTAAATAGTCAAGAAAGTTTTCGGTGGAAGAATTTCCTTTTTCATATGTGAAAGTAGAATATGATAGTGGTAAGAACATCCAAATGTAGAACTTTGTAAAGTGGAATTTAAAAGAAAAATAAAATAAAAGGAGAAAAAGAGATTCACATAGACTTATTATTATTATTATTATGGGATTATATCTTTGAATGAAATAATTGCTTGATAATACCAAATTATGGATTGAAATTAGATCATTTAAATGTGGGTCCAAATTAAAATTCAAGATTTTGATATCTGGTAGGGTCCGACTTGGTGTTGATTACAAGCTTTTTCTTTGCCAAGTCATTTATGCATGACGAAAAAGAAGGTTAACTGATTTAAGTTTGTCAAATATGGGAGCACTCCCCACGCATGCTTCACGAAACATATACACATTTATTTATTTTTAGCAAACTGAGAGGCCTTTGCTTTGAATATTTTGTAAAAAAAGCAAACTGGTTAACGAAAAGAATAGGTAGAAAAGCATGCATGTTATTCTTCTAGTTCTACGGTTTCTCTTTCATTTTTTTGTTCATAGATAAAATATTTGATTATTAACCTTTAATTATCCAACTATTGAAATATTAACTAAAGGTTTGAATATAAGTCTAAACTTATGGTTCAATCAATGATTTGATGATTGATTTGCTTTCACATCAGAGTACTAATGTGACAGGATAGGATTTAGCTCCAAGGCGGTTATCCTACATAGTATTGACAAATAATTCATCATGATAAATAATTTATCCCTAAGCCTTAAAACCATAATACCTAATCCTTAAATCTTTGATGTTAAACTTTTAACCTTAATTACTAAAATTTAAAATTTAAATCTTATTCTTATATTTTTTTTAAAAATATTTAAAACATAATGATAAATTTGGCATTTGAAGTTTACATCATCTTCATTTGATCCGTATTCTTTTTTTAACTAAATTTGACCTTTAACTTTTTTAAAACAATTGGATTGTTATTTTTTTAATGGAAATATGGACTAAAATGTTAAATTTTTAAACATGACAGCTCATATTGCAATCCACATGCATTGCATTTTTTTATGAACTTTTAATTTTTTTAATTCATTTTTATAATTTTAAATTATTTGTTGACGCAAAAAATAAGACAAACAGGGACATGTCAACATAAAGTACGCAAGAATTTCTATGTAGGTTGCCACGCCAACATCGTTTAAAAATATTTTAATATGCATTTTTGTTAAAAAAAAGTGATTGAACTTTTTTTTGAAAGATTAATGGTCAAATTTAGCTAAAAAATAAGGACCAAATTGATAAAAGATGCAAATGATAAGGGCTTAATTTTTCATTATGTCAAAGTTAAACTAATGGTTGGGATATGTCCATAAATTACTCCTTAAAAAATTCACAAATTGTCGATCTGTAGGCTTTTATTTGGGCAAACTATATTAGTAGTCACCCAATTATGTTTTTTCCCTTGTTTGATTACCTAAATATGAAAAGTTACAAAATAGTCATCCAACTATTCAATTTTGTTTTTTTTAATCACCCAACTATATTGGATTTTTTGGTGTTTTTATTTTTACATTAGCTAGCTAGTGACGAAAAAAGAAGAAGACAAAATTAAATAGTTTGATGACTATTTTGTAACTTTTTATAGTTAGATGTCTAAGAAAAAAAATTACTAATAATTAGATGACCTCTATTGTAGTTTACCTTTTTCCCTTTTCATTTTAATTTAAAGGTTAAAGGGAATTTCATCCAATATAATTAAAATGCATTTGCAAGTACAAAATGGTAAAACTAAATTAAATAATCTAAGTGAAACTAAATTTTGAGTCATAACTAGACTTGAAAATTTGGAGATAAATTTTATTTATGAACTTGAAGAGAAGTTACAATCTCTAGATATTTTTCTATAAATTTTTTATTATTTATCTTTAAATTAATTATGATGTCATTTTCATGAATGATAATTTTTTTCTTGACCCACAACAAATTTAACTTCACACGTAACTTTTATAATTGGTTGGGAAAATTTTTTTCATCTACATGAATATCATCTATACTAACTAAAGGCAATCTCATTCAACATAATTTTGATTTCTTCTTAATCGAACTTCAAGGTTGGAGTCATTGTTTCTGTTTATAATAGATTTATTCATGATCCGTTTAAGGATGGTGTAATCATGGATCATAATGATTTGGATCGGCGTGGATATTTGACATAAAATTTTACCCCATACTTATGAGTCAATTCTTAGCAACCGTCCAAACTGCATGATTCTTTGTAAAAGCAAATGATTAGTCCTTATCGTTACATCTAGTTTAAACTATCCATGAAAAGCTAAGGACAACCATGCTTTGATATAAAAAAAAAAAAAATTGTTGATGTTATAGAGATTGCATAATTTCTTTATCTTGTAATATGAAACAAATTAGAACAAGTGGTAGACTAAGCATTTAAATGAAGTTTATACAACTAAAATATTACGAATTTGGCTGTCAACACTATCTCTTAACTCGTTTGATGGAAATACACACACTATCTCTTAAATCAATTTTGATTGACGTTAATCATATGCACTAATTATTAAAAGATACGCCCTACGTATAAAATAAATTATTTTGATTCTTAATTTTTAAATTTAAGGTTAATAGGATTTGATTTTTTATTATCAACTTTTTAAATGACTGACCGACAAAGGGTTTTTTTTGAATGATGTAAAAGAAAACAATAATGAATTAAATATGTATATGGAAATGTAATTTTCTGGAATAGTTGTTTTTAGGGTATTTCGACGTCATAGATGTTAAGATTCTTAAAATATTGTGTCATTTAGTTTTTTGAGTTATATTGGAACCAAGGCAATGGTTAAGAAATGTTTGAAGATTTTAAGTTTTTTAAACTTTAAATCTTAATTCTTGATGTATTTTGTAACATATTTGTAAAATTTTAAACAAATTTCAACAACAATAGATATCAAGTTCCTAATTAAAATCTGTTACGAAATAAAAAATTTAAATTACTTTTTAAATTTATAGAAATTTCTATGGTGTTAAGGTTTGTTTAAAAACATTTACCACATCCAATCTTGAAACCATGTTTTTAAGAGTAGAGAAATGATGTTAAAAATTTAAAGGGAGCTTGCCACCTAAGAGTGTGAAACTCTTATTAAAAATCTTGATGAAGTCTTAACTCTAAAATATATAAATAGCCCATTTAGCTTATTAATTTTTTCACATTAAAACATTCCTCCTTTTTACCTGAAAATGCTTACAATCAAATCAACTCTCATCAAGATTTGTTCTAAACCTACCTAGTTGTACCCCTCATACTATACCAACAATTTCCTCAACCCTAAATGAGAGCTGCATATGGGAGGATTCTAAAACACGATGATTGCTAAATGCCTTTTGATTGGTAACGAGTCTCCGTGTAATATATTTGCAAAAAAAAAAAAATTGTGTCAACATACGTGATCTAAACTTGTTGCTTCCCCATTTGCACCAAAGTTCATTACACCTTAGTATGTTGCTTTAACTATTACAATAATAGGTAAATTACGGGTGGCCTTCTATGCCTTGTTAAAACCCTCCACAATGTTTCTTGTCATATGATCATATTGTTATCTCTATCATATTACTACACTCAGTGCTCTACCGAGATTCTCTCAAGAAAACTTCCTGCATCATTGTCCATTACACGTATAAGGGTCACTTTAGCATGGAATTAGGGTCTCTTAAGCTCATATTCCATTCAACATAAAGTATTTCACAATCCCACAACAACATCATAATCCTCAAATTAAATTTAGAAAAAAATATTATATACCAACATTTACAAGTTGGCATTGTAATTCTTTATACAGGCACTCTTTCCTGAATTTTTTTAAGATATGTTGAATATAGAACACATGATAGGAAAGTCTTTCAGTGTCCCAAGCAACATGTCACCATAAAATTTTCAAAAAACAAATGAAAAGCCATATTTTTCTCATCCTTAATATTTGCAAACACAATTGCCAACATGTCTCAATTCCCATCTTGAGTTATGACAACCAGGAATTTCTTTTTGTGCTTCCCACGTAAGAATGTGCTATTTATTTGAACAATCAGTTTGTAGTATGAACATGCAATACTCTTGTAGTGGTGTCTTAACTGATTATTCAAATAAATATCATATTCTTATGTGGGAAGCACAAAGAAAATCCATCTTTGAATGATCAAAGAATTTCTCTTTGTCCTTCCCACTTAAGAATGTGCTATTTATTGCCTGAATGTCAAAAATAATTGATGGAATATGTGCTTCCCTTGAACTAAATAGGGCCTGGAATATGCGAGAATCATTTCCATTTCAACAATCATACTTGGAGCGTATTCCTAAATTGTTTTCATCCAAAAAAGCAAATCATTAAATGATTTATCACACTCTCTAAATAGTCATTTAGTTGCCTTTTGCTTCACTTTCCATGCTTTTTTTATGTGAGATAGAAAATTGATATTTAGATCAGATCTTGGACATCAAAACTTAAACATATATGATCAAATTTGCTTTGATCAACCCAAGGATGCATTCACAGATTAATTTAGAATCCATATTTGAATGATCATGCAATACTCTTGTAGTGGTGTATGTATGACGTTATATTTAGAAATTTCCCATATATTTTTCTTGTATACAATGGATGCTCAGATTTTCCAGTTGCAATTCTTTTCAAACTTTAAACATTTAGCCTCATAAATGGTTGGCATAGTTTCAAAGACTTTGTAATCCACCAACTCTCTAGTGTTGTAGTCCTTTATTCTTCTAACTATAATCTTTTTTGGTGGACATAGTTAGCTGACTGAGAGCTCACCAATGTCTTCAATAAGAGAGAACTTCAAATCCAACATTTCATGGGCATATTAAAAAAATTCAACCACATGAGTGTTTAGGTTGAAGGTCTAGTAATAGCTTGGCAAATTATATGTAGAAAGACTATAACTTAGTGGGATAGAAGCCTGTATAGAATTTATCTATTGAGATTTTTAGTTCAGTGTTGAAAAATACAACTTTTACAACTATGCCATGACCCAAGAATCACATCAAAACTCATCTAAATTGACACATAATATCACCAAATTGAAAGCATGACGTGTAATACCCAAAAGTTAAGTTCAAATCATCATTCACACCTATAATAACACATTCAGACATCATGAACACAATTTTTCTTTAAAGTTGTCTTATGTAACCATTAAGTTAACTTACTTAGGAAGCAAGCAACTCATCATTCATAAGCATAATCTTCGTATAATAACCATGTAACACCTCTCACCAGCCTTCATCACTAGATTAGGGTTACGAGATATTATAACATTTAACATGACAAGAACATGCTATTTCAATTCAAAATTCAATTTAAACAATTACTAATAGATAATCATTAAATTATTAAGCTATTCATACAAAATCAGAACTAAATCAAACCTATGAAACATTAGAATCAATTCAGAAACAAGAAAGGTCTAATTTGTAACATCATAGAAAAGTTGGGTAAAAATAGAAACAAGGGTCACATGGCTGTGTGGCCAAATCGTGTGACAGGTTGAGGCTATGTGGGTTAGAGCACACAGCCGTGTCCCCAGGCCGTGCAACAGATAGATGCCATGTACAAAATGGTTACATGACCGTGTCGATAGGTCGTGTAACAAACTATGTTTGTGTGGTGTGTACAAAAAATCACTAAAATTAAATAGGCACATAGTCGTACCGCATGCCTATGTGAGGCACACGACCTTGTGTCAAACCATGTGGCAACCTGTGTGTGCCTAAAAATACCTTCAAATGCAAGTCATACAAATTCATGCTTACTTACGCCACAAGTAACCATTAACAAATCATTCCACCTATTCAAATCAGACCAAAAACATACCAAATCATGCCATTTATCAAATTCTAGCCAATATGCTATAAGGAACGATCATATAATCAAACCTATGATTCACATCCATTTTCTAACAAATTCTAGCTTTCCTAAATAAGATCATATAAAATGCCAAATATCATCATTTCTTGCAACAGCCAAAAAGTCATATACCTCGGCATGCAATTGACCACATGAACTAAGTCACTTAATCAACTAGAACATTTCAACTACAACCAACAAAGTATAATACCACAACCAAGTATCAGGTGACCAAACATGTATATATATCTTTCAAAACAATTATACCATTATATACAAACTCAACTATGATCATCCATATCATCATAATAGCAAATTCATATAACTATGAAATATTATAACACACTTTAGTTATATCAAACACTTATATACACAACTTCACTCCTATTTCATGCCACATAATCAAAACAGAACGTTTTCAAAATCTACCAAAAGAAAGCTGGATAGTGTGATCTTCAAGTTGATCCGATCACCCGGTTCCGCAAAAAAAAATCTACATGGAAATAGGAAAACAACACGAGTAAGCTTCAATAGAGCTCAGTAAGTTCATAGGTTGAAAACGATAAAACATACCTTGTGTTACTTTTATAAATTAACAAAAAAATTAACTAACTTTCAATCTTGTCATCACAACCTTGTCAGTAGGTGAGTTTCATATGCACAAATCATATAACTATTCAAGCTAACAAGATCATTTCATAAAAAGTTACTACATAATATCTAGAAGCATATGTATATATATTTTCAAGTAATCAACAATATTTTATCATCAAGACTCAATACAAGTTATTTCATCGTTTAACAAAAATGATTCTACCCAATGAACGGATGTAAACAGATACGGATACGTGATTATCCACCCAAAACATGCCAAAATGCTCAACCGAGCTAATCCAACCAAGGCCATGCCTGGGCACCAAGTGCCTAGCCCACAGGCTAACATATCTCCAAAAACATGCCTTGTAACACCCCATACCCTGTCCGATCACCGGACCCGAGTTACGAGATGTTACAAATAAACTAGAATAAACTTGTTCAAGTTAAACATCAACTAACCATCATTACATATACACCAATTACTAAGAATGAAAAATAAGACTATTTCAAACTTTAAACTTTTTAAAAATTAGATTCATGCTTGAATATGGACTAAATTATAAAATTTAAAGCTATGGACAAATATATTTACCAAAGAAATGAGTATCAATATTATAAAACAAGTATCGATACGAAAATATTTATCAATACCATTTTGACATTATGACAATTCATGGTATAGATGTTATTTTCAAGGTATTGATAAAAATTAGAAAATATCGATACTAAATAAAAATTTCTTGTAACAACCCGATTTAGGGGTTAATCGAAACAGTGGTTTTGGAACCACTAATTTGAGGTTGGAGAAAATTATTTTTATATTATTTTATGAGTTATAGCATGATTATATAGGTGCATGAAAATTTTGGTGCTTTAATTTTAGCGATTTCATGCTTAATTGCGAAAAAAGACTAAATCGCATAAAGTGCGAAAGTTCTATTTTACAAGCTAAAGGTGTTTAAAAGCC
This sequence comes from Gossypium sturtianum, assembly GCA_025698515.1. Taxonomy (NCBI): domain Eukaryota; kingdom Viridiplantae; phylum Streptophyta; class Magnoliopsida; order Malvales; family Malvaceae; genus Gossypium; species Gossypium sturtianum. Next base: position 72,299,052 of record CM046947.1, on the reverse strand, counting down.
ATAAAATATTAATTGAAGGTCCTTAAAGTGCTATTAACCCCTCTAGTAATGGTTGGTCGGCCATAGGAGACAAACAATGTCAAATTGGTCAAAGTTGTTGAAATTAGGTGGACTAAATTGATGTTTTATAATAAAATAAAGAAAGGAAAGATATCATCTTTTCTTCTCTTCTTCTCCACCGAAAATTAGCAGAAAAATGGGGGTTTGAGAGCTCAAAAATTTCAGCAAGCTTTTCTCCTTACAAGTAAGTGTTTTGATGATCATTTCTTGATAATATTTGTACTTTTGGAACCCCTAAAGCTTAAGTTAGCTAATGAAGGGACCATTTTGTAAAATGGTTGAAAGCCTAGAGTTTTTCCATGTGAACATTTATGTTTTTTACTGCATTTTTATGGAAGAATATGAGTCCTAGTTGTTAGATAAACAACTTTTGTGAAAGGTGTTACCATGAAAACACCTAAAAGGACCTTTTTGTAAAGGTTATAAAATAGGTGTTAAATGTGTGAAATAATGAGTATTAAGGGTTGCCATACGAGTAATAAATATTCATCTAGGCTTGTAAAAGGAGAAAATTTGATTAGAATCGATTTACGAGCCTAGGGGTAAAATGGTCATTTTGTGAAAGCCAATGGGCAAAATGGTAATTTTGCCAAAGTATTATTATTAAAATGTATTAATTAAGGTGGTAATTAAATGAGCTAAATTGTTATTATAGATCAAGAAGAACGAGGAATTAACCTTGACCGAGGAAAAGGCAAGGTATAAGATTAGATAGGTAAATTGACATATTTTGAAATCGAGGTAAGTTTGTGCGTAATAAATTCAACATCATGTTATTAAGTTTTTAAATGTTTGATATTATTGATGTTGTATATTATTTCTATGAAATGGAGTAATGACGTTGAATTGAGAAAGTGATGAGACTTTATGATGTTGAAGTCCCGGTTGGACTGTAAGAAGTGAATGAATACCATCATTGAGATTGGTAAGGTCCCGTGTAAGACCATGTCTGGGACATGGCCTCGACACCGAATTGAGATCCCGTATAAGATCATATCTGGGATATGGCATTGGCATCGAATATGAAAAATCGTATAAGACTATATCTGGGATATGGCATCGACATCTATATGAGATCCTGTATAAGACCATATCCGGGATATGGCATCGGCATCAAGATGTGACCCCACGTAAGACCATATCTGGGATGTGGCAATGGCGTTGTGTTTATGCGAATGGTGATGATTGTGTATCCTCAAATAATTCAAGTGAGTCATTGAGGTAAATAGTTAAGTTTGTAATGGAGATGAAATTAGTGCTAAAGCTATGTGATGAAGTGATACAGGTACATGTGAATAATTCACGAGGAATATTTACGATATGTGACATGACATGTATTTGATAAGAGTAAGCATGAGTAAGTTATAGCAATGTGCTTGAGACTTTGTGTTTTTATTCAATGCCATGGATGGATGGCATTATAAGCCCTTATGTTGCTATTTATTTCATGCAAACTTACTAAGCTTTATGCTTACCCCTCTCATTTCCCTTTTCCTTGTAGTATTGCCAATCTAGCTCGGGTATTCATGGAATGTCAGAGTTCGGAATCACACTATCGACTTCTCTTTGGTATAGCAAAGTTAGATTCATTTTGAGTATGGCATGTATAGGACTTGGTCATTTTGTTATGTCATATTTGTTAGTCAAAGTGTTGGCTATTAATGTTGTTCAATTCATTTTGTAGGTGGTCATTGGAAATTGGCCAATACTTGGCAAGTTTATATATTCAATGATGATGGAATTCATGAAATGCATGCTTGTGTGGATGTTTTGATTTTGAGTTCTTAGAAGTGCCTTATGGTCATGATATATGTTGAATTGATTTGGTATAAGTGTGGTTGCTTTGTAGGGTGGCAAATGGCTTGGTAGAGAGCCTTACAATTATCCACACGGGTAGACACACGGGCGTGTGTCTAGGTCGTGTGTGACACACGGTCAGCCCCATGGGCGTGTGGAGAGGCCATGTGTCCCTATGCATGCTAGGTTTGCAAGTCAGTATGCTCAGTAGTAACCACACAAGGAGAGACACAGTCGTGTGCCTCAACCGTGTGGGAGACACGGCCATGGACATGGACGTGTGCCCAAGCCGTGTGAAGTCTGCACCTGAAATTAGGAATTTAATTCGCCACACGGCCAAAGGACACGGGCGTGTGCCTTGGTCGTGTGACAATTTATGGAGTGATGACGTCAGAAACAGAATGTCAAGGCTTTCACACACGGGTGAAGACACGTGCGTGTCATGGCTGTGTGAGGGGCACGGGCTATGAACACGGGCGTGTGTCTGTAACAGCCCGGTTTAAACTCTAGTCGGAACAGTGGTTTTGGGACCAAAAATCTGAGGTCAAAAAAATATGTTTTAATATTATTTTTAGTGTCTACAGTATGTGAATAAGCATGTGTGAAAGTTCTGTGTGAAAATTCTATCGTTTGTGTATCGATTTGCGAAAAAGGACTTAATTGCATAAAATGCAAAAGTTGTGTGCTAATTGCTAAAGTGCCACCTTGCTATTGTTTTTATAATTTGAGGTCCTTAAATTTAAATTTTACCATTTGAAGCATGCATGAACGGTAAAGGACATTAAATATACATGTTTTATATGTTATTTTAAAAGGTTAATTTGGTAATAGATAAATAATGTTCATTATAATAAAACAAAACATTAAAAATGCCATGCAAATGTGTTCATCTTAGCCGAAAATATCAAGGAAAAAGAAAAAGAAAAGAAAGCTAGGTTCGGCTATGGTATTTCTATGATTAAGGTATGTTTTTGTTTCGGTTTGATAATTTCTACGTTTTTGTGATCGTTGCTTCGCATACTATCATGCCCATGCCTTAATTTAAGATTTTGATGAAGATTTTGAGTTAAGCCATTGACGAATTCATGAGTTTTGTGATAGTTGATGATGAAATATGAAAGATATGTGATAGATTAACATATTTTGTCTTTGAATTTTTGATGATTTTGAGTATTATGGGCTAAATCATGAAAATGAGAAATTGAAGGACTAGAATGTGAAATAAATGAAATATGTGGGCTTATATGAGCTAGGGGAAAATTCGGCTAGGCATGTGTATATGGAAATTATGTGTATTTTGTGATTTTATGAAATAGGGACTAAAATGTCAAAATGTGCAAATATGAGGGCTATTTTGTAAAATGCCCTAAATATGTGTTTTTGGATTGAATTGAATGATTTGGTGAATGAATGAGCTAAATTTGAATATGTATAGATCAAGAAAAGAGAAATTCAGACTTAGATCGAGGCAAGAACAAAGTGCTCGATTAATCGACTTGTTTCGTACTTTTGACGTCTGAGGTAAGTTCGTATATAATACGAACTGTTTAAATTGTGTTCATATTTTATGTAATGAACGAATACATGCGGTTGATGAATTTGTAATGCTATATGTGGACTTGAGTGTTGTGGCACTAAGTGTGCGAAATAGAATTAATACAGTGGTGAACGATGATATTAAAGCTTCGGCTAAAGAAATGGCACTAAGTGTGCGATAATATTGTGGCCTCGGCTAATTATATGGCACTGAGTGTGCGAATTCATCGAATGTTTAAAAAGAACCGAATGAGTAAAGGTTTGGAGCATTGATTGGAAAATGTGGTAGTTAAATACATGATGGTACAGGTATGTACGGAACCTATGTGGTTGATGATATCGTGACTGAATAAATGGATGATTATGTGAGTGATGACTATGGATGAGATTGTGTATTATGGTGAATTGAACCATGAGATAGTCTATTTTGTATATTGAAATTGAATTGTTAAGTTAAGTGTATTATATAACGAACTTACTAAGATTTTAAGCTTACTGTGTGAAGTGTTTCTCTGTTTTACAGTGTCATTAAAGCTAGCTCGAATTCGGGGATCGTCAGCGACTCAATGACACTATCGGCTATCTATTTTGGTACTTATGGAAGTTGTATATTTGGTATATGGCATGTATAGGCTAGTGATTATGGGATGTTTGAGATGTATATATTTCTTGTCATGTGATATGGCTTGATAGTTGAATGAATTTAGTATGTGTTTTGGATATGTGAGGATGATAGTTATAATGTGTATATGTGACTTTGTGTGAATGACCTTTATGATGATGTTAAGAGGTTAAATTATGTATGTTTTGGTATGTTTTGGAGGTATTTGATGTATGATTTTGAAATGGGTTGATGCTTGTAGATGTAACCAAAAGTGTGGGTGGCAAATTGGCCTTGCAAATGGCCTATATTTGCCCACACGGTTGAGCACACGGGCGTGTGGCTCGACCGTGTCCCTTAAGTTTTCAAATTGAAACAAGTCAGACTCGCACACGGGCTGGACACACGGGCGTGTGACTGGCCGTGTGAAACAAGTCAGTGTCGACCACGGGTGAAGCACATGGGCGTGTCCTCGGTCATGTGGTCAAGTCAGTATGTATGCCCTATTTTTCCACGGCTTGGACACACGGGTGTGTCTGAGGCCGTGTGAGGCACACGGCCTCCCCACACGGGCGTGTGACCTCTGTAACTTTGAAAAATGTTAAGTTTTTGGAAAAATTTCGTATGTGCTCGGTTTAGTCCCGACCCCTTTCCAATGCATGTTTAAGGTCTCGTAGACCTTATTAAGGGACTTAATGACATTGATTGATTATGGTTTAATGTTGCATGAAATATGAGGTTAAAGGTTATGATTGATCGGTAATACCTCGTAACTCTAGTCCGGCGACAGATACGGGTTAGGGGTGTTACAGTGTCAGGCCGTGTGAAAACCCCTATAGGTTCGAATTGAAAATTAAATCCACACGGGTGTGGAACACGGGCATGTGATATGCCACACGGGCGTGTCCCTTCCTTAACACGGGCGTGTGGCCCTGTTTTATGTGAAAATTTTCTAAGTGTTCAAAAGTTTCTGGTGTAGTCCTGAACCATTCTGTGTGCAAGTTTAGGGTCTCGTAGACCCATAATAAGGACATTATGGTCTTGAATTAAAAGTTTTAATTTGAAATGAAGTTTTTATGGATCAATATCGTATGATTGAGCATGTTAAGTACGGTAATGCCTCGTACCCGGCTCATGTGTCGAATACGGGTAAGGGGTGTTACATTTAGTTGTATCAGAGCTACGGTTTAGTCGATTCTCAGACTAACGTAGCGTAGGTATGAGTCTAGCTATACTTGCCATACATATGAGTATTTACATAATGATAGTGTAACGACTCCTGACAATTCGAATTGTGTTTTTACATAGTAAATGGATCCTGACCGAGCCATGGTGATGATCTTTGTAAGTAATATCTTCGACTCCGCATGAGGATCGCGCCAATAGAAAGTAGACCCGAGACATTGGGTCAGGGAGAAGAGGCTCGAGAAGCCTTTCTCCATATGATGAGCAATTGGTATACTGAGTTTATTCAAGCATATCCTAATGCTCAACCCCCTCCACCCCCACCTATTCCTCAGCCCACTCTTGTAGCTTCCCAAGCGGTAGAGGTGGTAAGGAGAGAAAGGCCTAAGGTCGATAAGATCTGGAAACAAGGAGCGGAGGAATTTCGGGCTAGTAAAGATGATGATCCGGAGAGGGCAGAATTCTGGCTTGAGAATACCATGAGGGTATTTGATGAGTTGACATGCACGCTTGAAGAGTGCATGAAGTGTGTGGTATCTCTCTTGAGAGATTCGGCCTATCAGTGGTGGAACACCTTTGTGTCGGTGGTACCAAGGGAGAGAGTTAACTGGGAATTCTTCCAAGAGGAATTCCGGAAGAATTACATCAGTCAAAGGTTCATTGACCAGAAAAGAAAGGAGTTCTTAGAGCTAAAGCAAGGTCGAATGACAGTGACTGAATATGAGCGTGAGTTCGTAAGGCTCAACAAATACGCTCGAGAGTGCGTATCGATAGAAGCCATTATGTGCAAAAGGTTCAAAGATGGGTTAAATGAGGACGTTTGTTTGTTTGTTGGTGTCCTCGAACTACAAGAATTTGTAGTCCTGGTAGATAGAGCCTGTAAGGCCGATGAACTGGTTAAAGAGAAAAGGAAGGATGAAAACGAGTCTCGCGACTCAAAGAAGAGACAGTTAGGCAAGTCATTCCAATCCTCATCCAAGAAATCAAGAGATTTCACTATTCGATCGGCCACCTCAGCTGGGTTTTCAAGTAGAAGTAAGGGTAGACAGTACCCGGGGTGTAAAGCTCAGACTACGTCGGTTGCTAGTGTTTGCAACGCGTGACCGAGTAGATCAGAATGTCCGTAGTATGGAAAATGTCATCTCGGGGAGTTTCGAGCAAACGAGAAAGCTTTTTTCAAGTGTGGATCCCTAGACCATTTTATCAGAGATTGCCCCGAGGTGGGTGAGAAAGAGAAACCTTAGAATGCAAGACCGGGAGGTACTACTAGAGGAAGGCCACAGAGAAACCCAGGAAATGAAATGAGTAGTAAGAATACATCTAGAGAGCAGACTGCAAGAGCTGAGGGTAGAGCACCGGCGAGAACATATGCCATTCGCGCTCGCGAAGAGGCGTCCCCCCGACGTAATTACGGGTACATTTTCTCTTTATGATACTCATGTTATAGCTTTAATTGATCCGGGATCTACCCACTCGTATATTTGCATGAAATTAGTCTCTAGCATGAACATGTCTGTAGAATCTACCGAATTTCTAATAAGAGTGTCCAATCCCCTAGGAAAATGTGTGTTAGTCGATAGAGTATGCAAAGATTGTCCTTTGATGATTAGAGGTCATTACTTTCCGGCTAATCTCATGTTATTGCCGTTTGATGATTTTGATTTTATCCTTGGGATGGATTGGTTGACTACTCATGAAGTGATAGTGAATTGTGGAAGGAAGTTTATTGAGTTAAAATGTGAAAGTGGGATTCTTATTCGTGTAGAATCAGATGAGCAAGACAGATTGCCAGTAGTGATATCTTCCTTGTTGACTCAGAAATATCTAAGAAAGAGGTACGAAGCTTACCTTGCCTTTGTGATGAATGCTAGAGGGACTGAGTTAAGAATTGAATCAGTGCCCATAGTATGTGAGTATCCAGATGCTTTCCCAGAGGAATTGCCAGGACTACCTCCAGTTAGAGAGATTGATTTTGGGATTGAGTTAGCTCCTGGTACGGCCCCCATTTCTATTGCTCCATACAGAATGGCTCCAATCGAGCTAAAAGAACTGAAAGCACAGTTACAAGAGTTAACGGATAAAGGCTTCGCAAGATCGAGTTTTTCTCCATGGGGCGCTCCCGTATTATTTGTGAAGAAGAAAGATGGTTCCATGAGGTTATGTATAGATTATCGGCAGCTTAATAATGTAACGGTGAAGAACAAGTACCTGTTTCCAAGAATCGATGATTTGTTTGATCAATTGAAGGGAGCCACGGTGTTTTCCAAGATAGACTTGAGGTCTGGATATTATCAGTTGAGAGTCAAGGACTCGGATGTGCCGAAAACCGCATTTCGGACAAGGTATGGTCACTATGATTTTTTGGTCATGCCTTTCGAGTTAACAAATGCCCCTGCAATTTTCATGGATTTGATGAATCGTATTTTTCAGCCGTATTTGGTTAAATTTGTAGTAGTTTTTATTGATGGTATACTGATCTACTCTCGGGATAAAATCGAGCATGCTGAACATTTGAGAACGGTTTTGCAAATTTTGAGAGATAAACAATTATATGCCAAGTTTAGTAAAAGTGAATTTTGGCTTAAAAAAGTTGGATTTTTGGGGCACATTGTCTCGGGAGATGGAATTAGAGTTGACCCAAGTAAGATCTCAGCAATTGTGGATTGGAAACCACCAAGGAGTGTAACCGAGGTTAGGAGCTTCCTGGGCCTAGCTGGCTACTATAGACGTTTTGTCAAGGGATTTTCCATGATAGCTACTCCGATGATGAAGTTGCTACAAAAATATGTAAAGTTTGAATGGACAGAAAAGTGCCAACAGAGTTTTGAGAAACTAAAGGCGTTGTTGACTGAAGCTCCTGTGTTAGTGCAACTGGAGCCGGGAAAAGAATTCGTGGTTTACAGCGATGCATCCCTGAATGGATTAGGTTGTGTACTCATGCAAGAGGGCATGGTGATAGCATATGCCTCTAGACAGTTAAAGCCGCACGGGAAGAATTACCCGACTCACGATTTGGAGTTAGCTGTAATTGTATTTGCACTAAAGATTTGGAGACACCATTTGTATGGTGAGAAATGTCGGGTGTTCACGGATCATAAGATTAAAGTACTTGATGACTCAAAAGGAGTTGAATTTAAGGCAACGAAGATGGTTGGAGTTGATAAAGGATTACGAGTTAGTGATAGATTACCACCCGGGAAAGGCGAATGTGGTTACTGATGCCTTAAGTAGGAAATCCTTGTTTGCGCTGAGAGCCATGAACACACGGATAGCTTTGTCAGATGATGGTTCTATACTAGCCGAGTTGAGGGTTAGACCAATGTTTCTCCAAGAGATTTGTGAAGCTCAGAAAGGTGCCAATAATTTACAAGCTAAAAGAGTTCAATGTGAGTCCAATGTTGAGTCAGACTTTCGGATAAGTCCTGATGGATGTTTGATGTTCCGAGATAAGGTCTGTGTACCCAGAAATGATGAACTTATACGGAAGATTCTGCATGAAGCTCATAGTGGATGTTTGTCTGTACATCTAGGCAGCACGAAGATGTATAATGACTTGAGGAAATGGTATTAGTGGCCGAGTTTGAAGAAACACATTTCAGAGTTCGTATCGAGGTGTCTAATTTTCAACAAGTGAAGGCTGAGCATCAAGTACCCTAGGGTTTACTTCAGCCTATCATGGTTCCCGAGTGGAAGTGGGACCGTATTACTATGGACTTCATGATGGGTTTGTCGATGTCACCGAAAAGGAAGGATGTAACGCCCCAAAAAAAATTAAGTATTTATTTTTGCATGTTTGTAACACAAATACTTGTTGCTTTAGTGGTTGAGTGATTTGGGTGTGTGTGGGAGTGTCTGAAAAGTCTTGGGTTCAAGCCTGGGCTTGTACAAAAATTTTGTTTTTAGGGAATAAAACCCTTGCCTATAGTTAGTAGGCTTTTAAATTATTGTGGGTAAAGCATGACATAAAGAGTCTACTGGTCTAGGGGTAAGTGGCGTGTTACCTATGTCAGAGGACTGGTGTTCGAATATTTGTGGGAACAGTGGAGTATTTATTTTGCTGCTGTGCCGTGGAGGTGTTAGAGTTTGACTAAAACACTGAAGTGGTTGAGGAGAATTCAAATTGAGTGGTTGAGGGGAGGTGTGATAAGGTGGAGAGATTTGAGGAGGGATTTTAGGAGAAAATCAAGGGAGATGAGGGGAGAGGAAGAGTTATGCTGAAAATGAACTCTGGCACTCAAGAATTTCGGCCAGAGTGGTACTCCTCATTTGGTATGCTCCACATTTCGGTTTTGAATTGTTTTCTCTTTTTGATTGAAGGCCAATTGTGGTAGGGGTCTTTGGGTATTCTTCTGGTCACTTTTTTTCCGTTTTTGACAACCTTTCTTTGGCTGAAAGTACTCTTAGTGCTCCTTTTCTCTTTTGCTCTCTTTTGCAAACTCAGTTATTTGTGCTTTCTTTGCTCTCAAGTCTACCGCATCTCTCTTTTTTTCTTCTTTTTCTGAATTGTGTAAGGTGTGTTCGGCTAGACCATTGTTCTTTTCGGTTTTGCCCTTTTTCACAACAACCGATTTTCCTCTTCTCTTCATTTTTTGTTGTTGGCCAAATATACTTTCTTCCCCTCCTTCGTTTTCTTTTCTCTTTCTCCCTTAAACCGATTCCCCTTATCATCTTGGTACCCAGGCGGATTACTTTATTCCTCTATCGCTATCGTGTCTTCGGTTTAGCGACTATTCTCTGACAAATCGGTAAGAGCACTCGACTTCTTCTTGTTTCTCTTAACCTGTAACAAGTCTTTCCTTTCCTACACTGTTAAAGCCGAATACTCTTGTGTTTCTTTCAGTTTTGTTTAGAACTTCTCAAGGAGTGAAGGAGTCGCAAGTGATAGTGAAGCACTCGAAACCCTTCTTTCTTCACTCGACCAAAGGTAACTATTTTGTCTTGCATTGTGGGTAAAGGACGAATGCTCTTTCCGCTACTTTTGTGGCTCTGTGGTGCTGTAAGTTATTATGTATTGATATAAGCCATGTATAAACAACTCTGATTAATAGAACCCGCTTGTATCGTAGATATTCGTCAAGGAGGTGGTAATCAACCCTCGTCAGTGGTCTAAGAGGGCTAAGCCACCATTGCTCAACAAAGGCAAGTGTGGTGCTCACGGTTATTCGCACGTTTTCGCAAATAGGTGTGTAAAGATTGCCCAAATCGTAATTCGACGAAAGCCGAAAAATATGACAAGTGACGTTACACGAGCGTGCGCTCGCTCGTGTGGTACTTTAAATGCATTAAACATGGGCATTTGATTATTGAGGCCACTATGAGCGATTTCATAGTCTTAGGCCGTTCTGGGCCATGTTGGGCCGAAATGGGCCGTGTGGGCCCAACGGGCTTTTGGACCCCACACGGGTAAACCACATGAACGTGTGGAGAATATTGGGCTAAACTGTGTAAATTTCATGACCGAGACCACTCTGGGCTATGTGGGCCACACGGGCGTGTAGGCCCACATGGGCCCGCATTATCGGTCTTGGGCCATTTTCACTGTTTGACTGTTAAGGTTGCACGGGTCACCCGAGACGACTGTGGACCTACTGATGGGTTGGTACGTATACCTAGACCCCAAATTGATAAAGTGACTGTCATGCCCCTATGATATATAATGACTGTTATACCCCTATGGTATAAAATGACTATATGCTTTATGTTATGCATGACTGTATATGAGCATGCCACGATATATATGTTGCATACATGTGTGATATGTTGCATGGGATGGGATTATATGATTGGAGGAAGTGTACTGTACTGGCAGCTCTGCTGCAAACACTGTTTAGTGCCGCAACCGGTGCTAATTTTTGGAGTGTAGGGATAGGTGGGTGATTTTATCCCCACATGGAGTGTAGGGCTGGACGGAGTGGTGTGTAGAGGCCGGATGGGTAGGATTTTTGTTTGCATGCCTAAACTGTTACTGTCACTGAAATGGGCTAAGGTCCGCACTGATACTAATACTGTAATGGGCTAAGGCCCAACTGAACTGAACTGTTATTGATTTGGGCTTAGGCCCAGACTGTAATTGCATTGGCTATTTACTTACATGGGGTTACACACTGAGTTTTCGTAAACTCACCCCTCTGTTTATCTGTACAGGTAATCCCCAATCTTAGACGGATCAGTGCTGCGAGGGATTCGGAGGTGGCCACACAACCGCACCTGCTTTTATATTTGACTTTTTATTTGCAAGAAATTTATTTTGGGTATTTGTTTTGTAATAAGTCCTCTTTAAATTTTTAAGTTTTAATTTGGGATTTTACTTATTTTAATTCACATCGGAAAGAAGTAGGACGCGGATTTTCAAAAGAAAAATGCTTTTCAAAACACCACGTTTTCGTAACATAACTATAAAAGCTTCCGCATCAAACATTGTTTTAAAGTATAGTAAGAAACTAATATGAACAACGTTCTACTAAAAACAACTTGAGTTTTAAAAGAACAAGATACCCTAAAATTTTCCGCTAAGATCATAAACGAGATTTAATAACAGAATGGATTTTCCAAAGAAACTATGTTTTCGAAAAACACTTCAATGTGATACCGTCAGATTCGGCCATAACGTCTAGGTCGGGTTTGGGGTGTTACATTTAGTGGTATCAGAGGCGGTTGCAAAACTCGACTGTGGTTTTTGGGTTTCTTCTAAAAACTCGAAATTTTCAAAAGGAACTGTTCCAAACGATTTGGAAGTATTTTGAAATATTTTTACTGAATGTGTGGTACACCGAATCTCCAGCGTCGATCTAGTAAGTCCTCTAAGACTTCTGATTGTTTAAAGTGAAATATTGAGACTACTATAGGTAGTAGACTGCACTGAAATATTCTGGTTAGGGAAACTAAAACTGTAGTAGACTGCGGTAGGCAAAAACAAACTCTTAAATATTGATATTGCTTTCCATAAGATATCTGTTAATCAACACTGGAACTGTAAAATAATGCATAAAATTTTTAAAAATAGATAATACGCAAATAGATAATGAGCACCAGAGGTACTCGTGGAAGGGGTACAAGAGGCCGTGGCAGAGGCCGTAGAGGTGCTCGGGCTGGGTCTTCATCATCGGGCCACATGCCTAACGCTAAAGCTAGAGAGGCACCGGCTTCACCTGTGACTGAGACTGGGTCTCATGATCGAGCGGCTGGGGACGACGCATTGTCCCAAGCTATGTTGCAAATTCTGGAGAGGGTCGATGGGCCCATTACTGGTACTGTGGGCCGTGGGTCAATTATAGAATGACTTCAGTCTAATGGGGCTGAGATTTTTAGGGGTATTGCTGGAGTTGTCCCTAACGTGGGTAAATATTGGATTGAGGCCACAGAGATGATCATGGATGACCTCGACTGCACCCCCGAACAGAAACTAAAAGGTGTAGTGTCATTGTTACGAGATGAAGCCTATCAGTGGTGGCTTACAGTTAAAGAGGGTACTCAGGCCGACCGATTGACATGGGAATTCTTCAAGACTGCTTTCAAAGGGAAGCATGTGGGCGCTAGTTATGTGGATGCCCAAAGGAGGGAGTTTCTAAATCTGACTCAGGGGGATATATCAGTGGCTGAATATGAAGCTGAATTTCTGCGATTGAGCCGATATGCGCGTGGGATGGTGGCAACTAATTATGAGCGGTGTGTTTGTTTCGAGGACGGCCTCAAGGATAGTTTGAGAGTTTTGATAGCTCCACAGAGGGAGCGAGATTTTGCCACACTGGTAGATAAGGCGAAGATCGCCGAGGAGGTGAAGCGTACTGAGCGTCAGAACCAAGAAAAGGGTAGGAATAAGAGGGATTCGGAGCTCTCAAGTTTCGTTTAGAGGCCGAAGTGAAAGGCCTGAGTGGATGGGCCGGTCAGAGTTAGGGCCCTTATTGCTGCTACTGGACCGCAGACATGTGTTGGCTGTGGTAGACGCCATCAGGGCGAGTGCTGGAAAAGGATTGGGGCATGTTTGAGGTGCGAATCATTAGAGCACTGTATCAAAGATTGTCCACGGAGGCCCGAGCAGATGTAAGCTACAGGTCAGGGTATTGTTCCGTCGCCGAGAGGTGTTCAGCAGCCACTGAGAGGCCGTGGTCAGGCCAGAGGTTGAAATGGTATGGGTCGTGGTCGTGGAGCACCAGGCGAGAGGTCTTTGGTCATCTTTGAGGCGAGGCGGCTAGCTCGGTTTATCTTTGCGACGTTGCCGAGAGGACGGAGACGCCCCGAATGTTATTACTGGTACATTCTTTATCTATAGTGTACCTTATACTACACTGATTGATGTTGGGTCTACGTGTTCGTATATTGCATGCTTGGTGTCTGAGACTTTGGGTATAATGGTTGAAACCACTGCGAGTGAGGTTACTGTGTTGAGTTCTTTAAGGCAGTCAGTTAAGGTAAACAAATTGTTCAGAGATGTACCTTTGGAGGTTCAAGGAACCATCTTTTTGGCGGATTTGATGGAACTTCCTTTTGGAGAGTTCGACTTAATACTGGGCATGGATTGGTTGGTTAAGCATCAAGTGAATTTGGATTGTGCTACGAAACAGGTGGTACTGAAAACTGTGGAGGCTGATGAGGTGGTAGTAATAGGGGAGCGTTGAAATTATTTGTCAAATGTGATTTCTGCCCTGAAGGCAAAGAAGTTGGTTCGTAAGGGTTGTGAGGCGTATATAGCCTACATCGATGTTTTTGGTTCTGAGGTTTCGTCTGTTAAAGACATCAGAACAGTCAAAGATTTTCCGGATTTTTTTCCCGACGAACTACCTGGACTACCGCCAAATCGTGAAGTTGAATTTGGGATTGAGCTCCTACCGGGTACAGCTTTGGTGTCCATCGCTCCCTATAGAATGGCACCAAAGGAGCTAGTGGAGCTTAAGGCTCAGATTTAAGAGTTATTGGATCGAAGGTTCATCCGCCCTAGTGTGTCTCCATGGGGAGCACCGGTGTTATTCGTGAAAAAGAAGGATGGATCCATGCATATGTACATCGACTATCGGCAACTGAATAAACTGCCTATTAAGAATAAGTACCCCCGGTCGAGGATTGATGATCTATTCGACCAGTTTTGAGGAGCTTCGTTCTTCTCTAAGATTGATCTCCGATCGGGGTACCATCAACTGAGAGTCAAAGAGGCTGATGTTTACAAGACAGTGTGTAACAGCCCGATTTTGGCCCTAATCGGAACGGTGGTTTCGGGACCACGAATCCGAGTTAGGAAAATATTTTTTATATTTTATCTGATTTCTATGATATATGTTTGAGCATGTGTTAAAATATCGTGGATTAATTTGTCTATTTGTGTGTTCAATTTAAGAAAAAGGACTAAATTGTATAAGTGGTAAAAGTAGCTTTTTATGTAATTGAGTGGCTTAATTAATGTGTCTTTTAAAGAGGAGGTTTTATGTTGCAAATACCCCTTTTTATTAGTATAGTGGACGGCAATGTGCCTTTATAATACATTTATATGTTTGTTTTATATGTTAAATTTATATTAATGATAAATTATATTAAAAATATATTATAATAAAACAAAAACAAGGAAAAAGTTTGCATGCACATCTTTTTTATTCATTTGACCGAAACTAAAAAAGAGAAAAGAATAGAGAAAAACTTCAAGGGTTTCGGCACTTCTTAAGCTTGATTAAGGTATGATTCGGTTTTAGTTTTTGATAATTTTTACGTTTTTTAGATCGTTGCTTTGAGTTTTAGCTAGCCCATGTGTAAAATTTTGAATTGGTTGTGTTTTTCGTGAGATGCCATTAAAGGAAGCTTGATATTCTTGTTGTTTGATGATGAAATATTAATTATATGTGATAGATTAACAAGTGTTGTTTTTGAATTTTTGATGAAATTGAGTGATTTGGATTAAATTGCAAAAATAAATGTTTGAGGGACTAAAATGCAAAATAAATGGATTGTATGGATTTTTATGGGCATGAGTAACATTCGGCCTTAAAGGAGTGTGTGCAAATTTTGAGTATTTTGTGTTTTGTGCAATAGGGACTAAATTGTAAAAATTGTAAATACCAGGGGTAAAATAGTAATTTTCCCATTTATGTGTTTTTGTATTAAATTGAATGAAAATGTATTTGAATAAGCTTAATTTGAAATTATTTAGATCAAGAACAAAAAGAATCGGGATTGGATAGGGGAAAAGCAAAGTTGAACGAATAGCCGGGAAACCTAATCCGTCAATTTCTGAGGTAAGTTTTTAAGCAATTGGGTTGAATTGAATTTTAGTTTATATTAATGTGCATATGTTAAATGGTAGTAAGTGTGTTTAATTTCATAGTGCCGAATGTGATAATGAATTAAGTATGTATTGGCCGAATGTAAGGTTGGTATATATATATGTTTTGATCATTTGAGTTGGATGAATATATATATGTATTAAGAGAAAGTTAAATGTGGAAATGATAGGAGAAATGGTTTTATTTGAATAGGTGGATATATAAATGTGTATTGAATATTGCCGAATATGATGGTATTAAGTAGGAGGAATAAGTTGTTTTGAACATGTACATATATATGTGTATATATGAATGAAAATGAGATCGGTTAAGGGGCACTATGTGTGCGAGCTTAAATACTGAGCACTGTGTGTGCGAAATCGGTTGTCTGGCACCAAGTGTGCGGAAAATAAGTAATGGCACTGAGTGTGCGATACATTACAAGTAAATGGCACTACGTGTGCACTTTATCAAAGTAACGGCACTAAGTGTGCGATACGTTACATGATTTGCACTATGTGTGCGGGTTTACGGATCCTTCAAGGATATCAATTAGCGAATTGTGTTAAACGAAATGAAATAAACAGGTATGTAATTCATGATAATTGGGAAAGTTAGTACTAATATGGTAAGTTATATTTGCTTATGAAACTTATGAAATGAAAAGTGATTATTAGTTTTCGAGTATGTATTGAGATGAAATAATGATGCCTAGTTTTAGATGAAACCTAACAAGAAATGTATGAATATTAGGTTTTGAGATTACCAAATATGGTAGTTATTGAATGGAGATATGATGTATATTTATAATTATAAGATCGATGATGATTATGTTACATTGATTTAATTTGTGTAATTTTTAATTGTATACTTTACCATTGCTTATAACTTACTAAGCTATGTTAGCTTACTGTATATGTTCATTTGACTATTTTATAGATTTGAAAGGCTAGTTCGCGCTCGGGAATCTTTGTCAAAGTCTATCGCACTATCACCTAAACTTTGGTATCTTATAAGTTGTAGCCCTTTTTAAATTTATGGCATTTATAGACTATGTCTCTTTTGGTTTGTTTTTGAATGGTGTGTATATGTATAAATGCCATGCGAAAATGGCTATACTTCTATGCTTGAGTATGGTAGTCATGCTTGATTATGGTATTATTATTTGGGTATGTTCGGATATAATATAAGCTTAACTAGGAAGTTATTTCATGTTATGTTATGTGTGATATTTGAGTATATGAATTTGGTTTGAATAAGGTATATAGTGCATTTTGGTTGATGGATATACTTTTGCTTATTTTTGTATGCACTTACGAGACAAGTCATGAAAGAATTAGGTCATACTTTATGTATGTGATTATTGAATGTGATATATTAATGATCAAATTGAAGTATACTCACTTGTAAATATTCGGCCATGGCATTGACTTGTTTGGAGTTTATATTTTTCATTGGATGATTATATGTGTTCGGTCATGAGATTTGAAGAGTTAAAATTATTGTTGTGAACATCTAGTCATTGTGCATATGTGATTGAATAAATATAGTTATTTGATTGGTATAAATTGAATAAGGTTAAACATACATATTCGGCTATAGTATTCAAAATGACCAAATGAATAGTATTTATGTTATTTGAATGAAATTTAGTTTTTAAATGATGACAATGATATTATTCGTGGTATGTTGTTAACGTTTTAATATTAAAAATGAACGTACAAGTTTGATCGTGATATTATGCATTAATTAATGTAATAATATTATATGAGTGTGTTAACTTGTGGTTAGACGAGTAATGCCTAGTACCCTAATCCGGCGACAGATACGGGTTAGGGGTGTTATACAGCGTTTAGGACTCGTTATGGTCATTACGAGTTCCTTGTGATGCCGTTTGGACTGACGAATGCACCAGCAGCTTTCATGGATCTGATGAACCGAGTGTTCCAGCCTTATTTGGATCGGTTCGTAGTGGTTTTTATAGATGACATCTTGGTGTATTCGAGAACTGAGGACGATCATGACACACATCTCTGAGTTGTTCTGCAGATTCTGAGGGAGAAATAATTATACGCTAAGTTCAACAAGTGTGAATTATGGCTACGAGAGGTAACATTTCTGGGCCATGTGGTATCTGATGAAGGGATTAGAGTTGATCCTCGAAAAATTGAAGCTGTTTTGGATTGGAAGCCGCCTAAGACGGTATCTGAGATTTAAAGTTTTCTGGATCTGGCAGGGTATTAAAGACGTTTTGTTGAGGGGTTTTCGTTGATTGCTGCACCTCTAATTAAATTGTTGTGTAAAGGGGTGCTGTTCGTCTGGACTGATAAGCAGCAAAGGAGTTTTGAGAAACTTAAGAAGGTTTTGACAGAGGCCCCTGTCTTAATACAGCCAGAGTCTGGGAAAGAATTCACTATCTACAGCGATGCATCACATGTCGATTTAGGATGTGTGTTGATTCAAGAGGGTAAGGTAGTTGCGTATGCATCTCGCCAGCTTAAGCCTCATGAGGCAAATTATCCGACGCATGACTTGGAGTTGGCCGTGGTGGTATTCGCACTGAAAATCTGGAGGCATTACCTGTACGGTGAAAAGTGTATCATTTACACAGATCACAAGAGCCTCAAATACCTCCTCACTCAGAAGGAGCTAAATCTTAGCGGCGTAGATGGATTGAGAGCGCTTAAGGATTATGATATTTCGATTGAGTACCATCTGGTAAGGCCAATGTAGTGGCTGACGCACTGAGCCGTAGGGCTATGACGGATCTGAAGGCGATGTTTGCTCACCTCAGCTTATTTGATGATGGTAGTTTGTTGGCCGAACTTCAAGTTAAATCATCATGGATTGAACAGATTAAGGGTAAACAGTTGGAGGATGGGTCTTTGGGTCCTCAATTCCGACAGATTGAGAGTGGGGAAACTTCAGATTTTGGACTGAATAGCGAAGGGGTACTGTGTTTCCGTGGGAGAGCCTGTGTACCAAGGGATATTGATTTGAGGCAGTCTATATTACGAGAGGCGCATAGTAGTCGTTATGCTATGCATCCTGGCAGCAATAAAATGTACCGAGACCTTCGTGAGTTATATTGGTGGCCAGGTCTTAAGCGTGAAGTTACCGACTTTGTGAGTAAGTGTCTGACTTGCCAGCAGATTAAGGCTGAACATAAGTTACCTTTAGGGTTGCTTCAGCCAATTAAAATTCCACTCTGGAAGTGAGAGGGAGTAACCATGGACTTCGTTAGTGGGCTGCCCCTGACGCCTACTAAGAAGGATGCAGTATGGGTCATAGTGGATCGGTTGACCAAGTCGGCCCATTTCATACCGATTAAATGCGATTACTCTTTTGCGTGTGGCTAAAGCGTATGTGGCTGAGATAGTGAGACTGCATGGGGTACCGGTTTCCATCATATCAGATAGAGATCCTCGCTTCACGTCTCGGTTCTGGAAGAAGTTACACGAGGCTTTGGGTACAAGATTGGACTTCAGTACTGCGTTTCACCCCTAGACAGATGGTCAATCAGAAAGGGTGATTCAAATACTGGAAGATATGTTAAGGTGTTGTGTAATAGATTTCCGAGGCTGTTGGGAAGACTATTTGCCATTGGCAGAGTTTTCGTATAACAATAGCTACAAGTCTAGCATATAGATGGCACCTTACAAGGCGTTATATGGCCGTAGGTGTCGTACTCCTACGTGATGGACTGAGTTGGGCGAGAGGCGTGTTCTGGGCCCTGAATTGGTTTCTGATACCGAGGACAAAGTTATATTAATTCGGGATCGATTGAAGGCGACATCAGACAGACAGAAATCGTATGCAGATTTAAAGCGCAAGCAGATTGAGTATCCTGTTTGGGACTTCGTTTTTCTTAAAGTGTCGCCATGGAAGAAGGTACTGAGATTTGGATAGAAGGGCAAGTTGAGCCCTAGGTTTATTGGGCCTTATCGCATACTGAAACGTGTGGGACTGGTTTCCTACCAACTTGAGTTACCTCCAGAGCTGAATCGGATTCATGATGTGTTCCACGTCTCGATGCTGAAGCGTTATCGCTTTGATCCCACACACGTGATATTGACTGAGGAGATTGAGGTTAGACCGGACCTGACTTTTGAGGAAGAACCGGTTCAGATTTTAGATCGTGATGTGAAAGTTTTGAAGAAGAAGTCTATTCCACTAGTTAAGGTACATTGGCGCAATCACAGTTCAGAGGAGGCCACGTGGGAACCCGAAGAGGCTATGCGTCAACAATACCCTCATCTATTTTGATCAGGTAAATTTCGAGGCTGAAATTTTCTTTTAGGAGGGTAGAGTTGTAACGCCCCAAAAAAAATTAAGTATTTATTTTTGCATGTTTGTAACACAAATACATGTTGCTTCAGTGGTTGAGTGATTTGGGTGTGTATGGGAGTGTCTGAGAAGTCTTGGGTTCAAGCCTGGGCTTGTGCAAAAAAATTGTTTTTAGGGAATAAAACCCATGCCTTTAGTTAGTAGGCTTTTAAATTATTGTGGGTAAAGCATGACATAAAGAGTCTACTGGTCTAGGGGTAAGTGGCGTGTTACCTATGCCAGAGGACTAGTGTTCGAATCTTTGTGGGAGCAGTGGAGTATTTATTTTGCTGCTGTGCCGTGAAGGTGTTGGAGTTTGACTGAAACGCTGAAGTGGTTGAGGAGAATTCAAATTGAGTGGTTGAGGGGAGGTGTGATCAGGTGGAGATATTTGAGGAGGGATTTTAGGAGAAAATCAAAGGAGATGAGGGGAGAGGGAGAGTTATGCCGAAAATGGACTCTAGCACTCAAGAATTTTGGCCAGAGTGGTACTCCTTATTTGGTATGCTCCACATTTTGGTTTTGCATTGTTTCCTCTTTTTGCTTCAAGGCCGATTGTGGTAGGGGTCTTTGGGTATTCTTCGGTTCACTTTTTTCCATTTTTGACAACCTTTCTTTGGCCGAAAGTACTCCTAGTGCTCCCTTTCTCTTTTGCTCTCTTTTGCAAACTCAGTTATTTGTGCTTTCTCTGCTCTCAAGTCTACCGCATCTCTCTTTCTTTCTTATTTTTCTGAATTGTGTAAGGTGTGTTCGGCTAGACCATTGTTCTTTTCAGTCTTGCCATTTTTTAGAACAACCGATTTTCCTCTTCTCTTCTTTTTCTGTTGTTGGCCGAATATACTTTCTTCCCCTCCTTTGTTTTCTTTTCTCTTTCTCCCTTAAACCGATTCCTCTTATCATTTTGGTACCCAGGCGGATTACTTCATTCCTCTATCGCTATTGTGTCTTCGGTTTAGTGACTATTCTCTGACAAATCGGTAAGAGCACTCGATTTCTTCTTGTTTCTCTTAATCTGTAACAAGTCTTTCCTTTCCTACACTGTTAAAGCCGAATACTCTTGTGTTTCTTTAGGTTTTTTTAGAACTTCTTGAGGAGTGAAGGAGTCTCAAGTGATAGTGAAGCGTTCGAAACCCTTCTTTCTTTACTCAACCAAAGGTAACTATTTTGTCTTGCATTGTGGGTAAAGGTCGAATGCTCTTTCCCCTACTTTTGGGGTTCTATGGTGCTGTAAGTTATTACGTATGGATATAAGCCATGTATAAACAACTCTAATTAATAGAATTCGCTTGTAATGCAGATATTCGTCAAAGAGGTGGTAATCAACCCTCGTCAGTGGTCTAAGAGGGCTAAGCCACCTTTGCTTAACCAAGGCAAGTGTGGTGCTCACGGTTATTCGCACGTTTTCGCAAACAGGTGTGTAAACACTGCCCAAATCGCAATTCGACGAAAGCCGAAAAATATGACAAGTGACGCTACACGAGCGTGCGCTCGCTCGTGTGGTACTCTGAACGCATTAAACGTGGGCGTTTGATTATTGAGGCCACTATGAGCGATTTCATGGTCTCAGGCCGTTCTGGGCCATGTTGGGTCGAAATGGGCCGTGTGGGCCCAATGGGCTTGTGGGCCCCACACGGGTAAACCACACGAACCTGCGGAGAATATTGGGCCAAACTGTGTAAATTTCATGACCGAGACCAACTCTGGGCTATGTGGGCCACACGGGTGTGTGGGCTCACATAGGCCCGCATTATTGGCCTTGGGCCATTTTCACTATTTGACTGTTAAGGTTGCACGGGTCGCCCGAGACGACTGTGGACCTACTGATGGGTCGGTAAGTATACTTAGACCCCAAACTGATAAAATGACTGTTGTCGAAACTATTTTTTTCTGTCGTTGAAAAACGGGGTCGACTTTAAAACGAAAACGGAGTCGCCACCAATTTTTTTTTAGGTGTGATCGGATCACCTTGAGATTAATCATTAAAACATTTTGATTTATTAAAACAATGATTTTGGCCTACGAAATTCGAGAAAACGGGTTCAGGAGTCGGTTACGCACGAGGAAGGATTAGCACCCTCGTAACGCCCAAAATTGGTACTGAATTGATTGATTAATGTCTTAATGTCGAAATTTTGAAAAGATTTTAAAATACGATCCTCTTTGTTAAAGAAAACTTGAATAAATTAAATTGAATGTTGAGACCCGCTTATCTCGAAGGAGTAAAATATCATACCCAGTGAGTTAGGATACGACATTTCGAATCCTCGAAACTAAGCTTGTCTTTTGACATTTAAAAATTCGTACATTTAAAATTTAAGAAGGATATTCAGTTATTTGGGTCAAATGAAAAATTGGAACACAGTAAGTTAGGACACAATTCCTCAAAATTCCAAATACAGAATATTGCCTTTATTTTTAGAAATCCTTATCTCGAGATAACAAAACGTCATATTCATTGAGTTAGAACACAACATTTTTGAATTCCCGAGAATAAGCTTTTTATTTAACCTAGACGCTTTGGCTTAAAAAAATAATCGGTTCTTTAGACTCGATGAGAAAAAAATCGAAACCCAGTAAGTTAGGGTACGATTTCTTTCGAATCTTGAATTACGAAAAAACTGTATTTATTTTTTCAAAACTTTCCCCTTTTTACGAATTTGGGTAAAAATTAATGTAATATTTAAAACCGATACATGTGTAATTCATTCGATTATGTAAAAAAAGAAATCATTTAAAACGTAAAATAGGTCACACACGGCTTAATGATACTAGTACAACATACATTTGAAATGGCAATCACATAATATGCATAATAATAACAACAATAATAATAACAATAAATTTAAATTTTGCAAGTACACGAAAAATAGTAAATAAATAAATAATGGAACAAAACAACAGTAATGATGGCAAAAAAATAAAATAAAAAAGCCAAAATTTTTAGAAAAGAAATGAGTCAATAAGTAAATAAAACTAATATAAGCTTGAGTTAAAAATAAATTGATAAATAAATAAATAAATAAACAGAATATTAAAAAATCAGTTTTAACATGGTTAAATAAATAAAAGTTTAAAATAAAAGAATAGGTATTAAATAAAAACAAATTTAAAAGGTTAATAATAATAAGAGTAATAATAAAACTAATAATAATAACAATAATAATTATTTAATAATATTAAAAGTAGTAATAATAATAATAATAATAATAATAATAATGAAGAAGAAAGTAATAAAATATAATAATAGCAATATAAAAAAATAATGATAGTAAAATGATAGTAGTGATACTAAAATTGATAAATAGTAATAATAATATTAATAATATTAATAATAATGATATTAAAAATAATTAATGTAATAGTAAAAATAAAAAAAGATTAAATTGAACTTAAAAGCAGAATTTAGGGGTAAATCTGCAAATAAATAAAAGAAAAGGACCCATTTGAGCATTTCGAATAACATGGAAGGACCAAATGGGAAATATCCCAAATCCTCCAAAGCGTATTGCATCTTGTGGGACTAAAATGGAAAATAAATAAAATTATGGGGCCAAATTAAAAATAAAAAAAGATTTGATTAAAAGGATCGAAAAAGCGAAGGGCCGATTAAGTAAATAACCCCGAAGTTATGAGAACACGCGGATCCTCCGCTTTGGTCAGGTCGGCCCCGTTGCGCGTCGAAAGTAAACGATTTGTTTATAATTAGGCCATGGCACAAAAACGGTGTCGTATTAACCCGGTGTATATATTTAAATTTTTCGACAAAAAAAACATTTAGCTATTCTCTTTAAAAAAACTTTCCTTCTTTCTTTCTCTCTGAAAGAATTTTTAGGGCCAGCCAAAGGTCCGGTGATCCTCCGCCGTACACGGCAGTCAGAGGCACCCGAAAGTGGGCTTTTCAGCCCTCGTTTTAAAATGCGTTCGAAGGCTAAGCCATCCCAGCCCATAAAGCCGAAAGAAGAGGGTCTCCGACGCCTTTTGGGTTCGATCTCACGACGGAGAAGGGTTCTCCGATGGCGCGACCACGGGCGATTTTCGGTATACCCTTCTTCTTCTTTTTTTCTTTATTTCAAATAAAAAAATCAAAAATGAAAATAAAAAACAAGAACACGGGTGAAAAAAGGGGTTAATCACCTTTGATGATTTTTTCTTTCTGTATATTTCTTTGTGTCTTCGTAAAAACGTACAATGGCCTGCTTCGGCTTTTCAAGGTTGAAAAACAAAAAATAAAAATTAAGAAAAATACAACAGTTTTTTTCTTCTTACTATTTACTGTCGTTACTGGTTTTCTTTTTGCAGGTACGACTACCGTACAGAGGAGGACGTGGCGACGCGCGTGTGGTGCTCGGTGGCATGCGGCTCGCGTGTGGGAGACGGGGTAGCCCGAATATCCATGCGGCGCTAGACGATTCTAGATACCTCTAGGGTTTCTGAGAACTTTGAAAATTTTGGGCCTTTTGGGCCTTGGAATTTTAGGTAGTGGTTTGGGTTTTATATTGGGTTATTTTAATTGGGTTTGTATCTGGGTATGGGTCTTTGGTTGTAAAAAGGACTTGTTAATTTTGGACTGTTATTTTGTTTTTTTAGTTTATTTTGTTTATTTGGTCTTTAGTTAATTGGGTCAATCGGGTCAGGCCGAAATTGGCCTATTACAGCTGCCCCTCTTTGCTCGTTGTCGTGTAACGAGAACGGAGAAAAGACCTTAAATGGGCCAATTTTGCCTGATCTTGCCAAGTTTTGACTTCTTTTGGTGTTTCTTTTCTTCGAGTAGCTTCATTCCATCCCATTACATCTTCAGGGGCATGAGAACTAGCGTTTCGATCCAATTTAAAGAAATTAGACTTGTAGCTTCAATCTACTCTGCCGCAACTTCAGGGAGATCAGATTTGCTATCTTTAGCCTGCTCCGCTGCACCTTCAGGGAGATAAGGTTGGTGGCTTCAATCTGCTTCACTGCAACTTCAGAAAGATATGATCCACCGTAATCTGTAGCTTTAATCCATTTCACTACAACGCCAGAGAAATAAGTTTTGCTGTCTTCAGTCTGCTCCGCTGCAACTTTAAGGAAACAAGGCTGTGGCTTCAATATGCTCCATTGCAACTTCAGGAAGATAAGATCCACCGTAAACTGTAGCTTTAATCTGTTGCACTACAATGCCAGGGAAATAAGATTTGCTTGCTTCAGTCTGCTCCGCTGCAACTTTAGGGAAACAAGGCTGTGGCTTCAATCTGCTCCACTGCAACTTCAGGAAGATAAGATCCACCGTAATCTATAGCTTTAATCTTTTTCACTGCAACGCCAGGGAAATAAGATCTGCTATCTTCAGTCTGCTCCACTGCTACTTCAGGGAAACAAGGCTGTGGCTTCAATCTGCTCCACTGCAACTTCAGGAAGATAAGATCTGCCGTAATCTGTAGCTTTAATCTATTTCACTGCAACGCCAGAGAAATAAGATTTGTTGTATTCAGTCTTCTCCACTGCAACTTCAGGGAAATAAGGCTGGTGGCTTCAATCTGCTTCACTGCAACTTCAGGAAGATAAGATCCGCCCTTATCTGTAGCTTTAATCTATTTCACTGCAACGCAGGGAAATAAGATTTGCTGTCTTCAGTCTGCTCTACTGCAACTTCAGGGAAACAAGGCTGTGGCTTCAATCTGCTCCACTGCAACTTCAGGAAGATAAGATCTCCCGTAATCTGTAGCTTTAATCTGTTTCACTGCAATGCCAGAGAAATAAGATTTTTTGTCTTCAGTCTTCTCCACTGCAACTTCAGGGAAATAAGGCTGGTGGCTTCAATCTGCTTCACTGCAACTTCAGAAAGATAAGATCCGCCCTTATCTGTAGCTTTAATCTATTTCACTACAACGCCAGGGAAATAATATTTGCTTCTTCAGTTTGCTCTACTGCAACTTCAGGGAAACAAGGCAGTGGCTTCAATCTGCTCCACTGCAACTTCAGGAAGGTAAGATCTGCTGTAGCTTTAATCTGTTCCACTGCGTCTTTAAGATTCGCTATCTTGACTTCAATCCATTCCACTGCAACTTCAGGGATATGGGATTTGTGGATTCACTGATCTTGCTACACCGTCCTCTGGGGGACATGACGTGTAGAATCAATTTCATGGGCCTATGCTTATGCCAAATGATTAAGACGTCATGATCAGGATGAATCAAATGCTTCTTATAATATTTGCATGAATGCAGAATATCATTTTGCGAGAAATATCCTTTTCTAATGCTTAGGTTGTCATTGTTCGCTGTTCATTAAGGTTATATCACTAACGCAATATCCTGTCTTCTTGTTCAGCTGATATCCTTGATAGAAAATACGAAGAGATAGTCACAATTTAGACTCTTCTTTCTCAGATATTTCCAACCCTTAGGCTTGGTGAGTTCTAAATAATAGTCATGTTTCAGGTTCTCGTACTATTTAAAAGTTTCCAAAGTAATATGCAAAACTTTTTTTGTGAAAATATTATTAGTCCATTAATCATTACTTCAATACAAAATGCTTGAAAATGATCATAATGATGGACAAAAATGGAATTTATCAGAAACGAAATATGAAAAGAATAGGTTAATTAAAGAAAGCAAACATTGCTAGAATACAAAATGATGAGGGGAAAAGATAGGTGCCCCAGATATCGCAGCCTGAGCTTCTCTGTACGGACTTTTTGAGGACCATTTTAAGCTCAATATGTGTTTAGGAGATCAAGAGTACTTTGTTGATGCCCCAAGATGTAACATCTCTCATTCTTCTTAATTCAGGTATAGCAAGATCACCGCATGCCCCGTCTTTGATCACAATTTGAACCGCTCTTTTCAGGTTTTCGACTCAAAACCCCTTTGTTCTCAAGGCGCCCTTTGCAGGTTTTCACCTTGGCCTCTCCGTTTTTTTTAGAGAAAGTCTCAAAGCGCCCTTTGCGGGTTTTCACTTTGGCCTCTTTTTCTCTTCAAGTATAGTACTTCTTGACTGAATCCAAATTTACAGGATTGGGCAAGTTTTTCCATTTCGGTCAAAATCAGTGCTCCTCTGGAGAAAGCCTTTTTTACCACATAAGGTCCTTCCCAATTTGGCATCAATTTCCCTCTGAAATCCTTTTGTATGGGGAGGATCTTCTTTAAAACCAAGTCCCCCTCATGTAATTCTCTTGGGCGAACCTTTTTGTGGTAAGCTCGCATCATTCGTTTTTGGTACATTTGACCATGACGGATAGCTTTCAACCTCTTCTCTTTGATTAGATTTAGCTGATCCTACCAAAATTGTATTCATTCTACTTTATCCAACTTTATCTCTGACAAGACTCGAAGGGAAGGAATCTCAACTTTGATGAGAAAGACGTTGCCCCGGTGGAGGTCCTGACATATGTTTGATGATCATAGATGGAAATCTCTCAGGCTAATCTTTATGAGTTTCAATCATCTTCCAGACGATTTTTTTTTGAAGGTTGCCCCCACTGTTCCGTTCATTTTGGGGTGATGCGATGTTGATCTGGAACAACTGCAAACTTCCGATATCGTGCTATTGTTCCAATTTAATGTATCGTCAGATAGGATCATTTTTGGCATTCCATACTGACATAGAATCGGCCTGTGAAGCAGCTTCCGCACACTTGGTAAAGTAATCGATGACCATAAAGATGAATCAATGCTCGTTAGAAGCTTTTGGTGAGATTCATACCCCACATAGAGAAAGTCTACAGAGGTATCATACATGAGGAGATGAAGGAGGTATAGGAATCTTGTCTCCATAAATTTGGCAATTATTGCATTTCTTGGTATAACTGATGCAATCCCCTTCCATGGTGGACCAGTAGCACCCGAAACTCATGATTTCTCTGGCCATTGTAAAATCAATAGCATGGGTTCTTCAGACACCCTTATGGACCTTTTCTAATATTCTTTAGCCTTAACAGCATCCACACGTCTTAGTAGCCCAACCATTTCTTGAAACGATCATGCGAAAGCATCTTTGAAATTTCTTTTTGAATAACTTCAATGACGTCTCGTGTAACGCCCCTAACCCGTATCCGTCGTCGGATTAGGGTTGAAGGTGTTACCTGACAGATAAGAAACTTTAACAGACAAATCGTAATATAAATCATCATTCACCATCATCATGTCTCATTTATAGGTCAACGAGACCTTAAACATGCTTTAGAGTAGGGCCGGGACTACGCCGAACTCTTACGGAATTTCTCGGAAATTTAAAACTTTTCTAAGTTATACAGGACACACGCCTGTGGGGGTAGCCCGTGTGCCTCCCACGGCTGCTAGACACACCCATGTGTCTTACCCGTGGTCGAGCCTGACTTGTCACCACGGCCACTGATAAACCAAAATAGTAACACATTTTAGGCCCACATTTAGTATGCTTTTGGATGAATTATCCCTTATTTTATGTAAAAAGGTGCTCTTAATCCTTTCTTTTCATGATATATACTCAGGAAAGCACCAGGGGATGAAAAGAATGCAAAACGGGCTTAAAACGGGACAAATGGGCCAAAGCATGAAATCGACACGGCATGGACCACGATTTACACGGCCGTGCCTTATTAAAGAAGTCCGAGCACGGCCTGACCACGATTCACACGGGCGTGTGCCATGGCCGTGTCCTTGTCGCTGGAAAGAGCAATTTCACTCGGATTTAGATGCTTGGAGGCAAAGAAACACACTCCAAAGTCTAATTAAACCCCCAATTAGGAATTGTACTCAAATTAGGATACTTGGAGGCCAAGTAACACATCTCAAAGCCTATTTAAACACCCCAGGGGGCAACTTAATCGGGGAGTTAGACAGAAACCCTCTATCGAGGGAGCCCAAAGCCATCGTCTAGGGGCGTCGTGCTAGGCCAGAGAAGGCAGATTTGTGGGGATTCACTCAGGGATAGCCAGTTGATCCATCTCAAGAAGCCAGGATTATACTCAAGAAGGAGGATCTCCTCTTCAATTCCTTCAGGGGGTTTTAGGGATTTCTTATGTTTTGTTTTATCTTTTCTCTTGAGATGTTTTCCTTTATTCTTATGAACTAAACCTTCGGATACCCGAAGGGGATGAAACCTATGATGAATCTTGTTATTTGATTATTTGAATTATATGATAATAGCTTAGTTTGTTCTTAATTATGTGAGCTTAATCGAAATTTAATGTGCTTAGGTGGAGGAGGAATAGACCCTGCCTAAGAGTAGATCCAACATAATTAAGCAGAGTTGATCGCACGCCTAGAGATAGGGTGACGAGATTTTGCCGGATTAGGGTGAAACCTAATATGGGAATCCATAGATCGATTTACTACTATTCTAGGGGGTTATTATAAGAGAACGAGAGTTCCACTAATTAACCTAGGGTTAGACGTTATTCGCCTCGAGAGAGGGTTTAATATACGTTAGGGAGTCTTACGGATCAAACTAAGTGAATAAATCGTATGGTTAAGTGTTAGATAACAAGTGAAGTCTAGGTGGATTCTTCCTAAGGTATCGTCTAAATCAACTGAGTTTTTCCCAAGTTATTTTCCAAATTCATTCTTCTTTGTCTTAGAGTCTTTAGCTTAGTAGTTAATTAATTTAGTTTAATAAACAACTTCACTTATTTTAGGCTAAATAATAAAAAGAAAGTCAGTATTAGTAATTTTAGTTCATTTGGGTTCGATAATCCGGTCTTGCCTAAGCTATACTACTGTTCGATAGGTGCACTTGCCTTTAATCGTTGTCAGAGTTAGTTTCCAGGTTCGATCATTCTTTTATAAATTTTAAAACTCTGATTTACAGCGATCAAGTTTTTGGCGCCGTTGCCGGGGAACTAAAATATTAAGAAAGCTCTATTTTTATTACTTTAGCCATTTTTCTTTATTGCAATTTATTATTATTATTATTATTATTATTTTTACTTTGCTAATTTTTCCTCCATTTGCTTTTGGCAGATAATTTTAGTTTTTAGAGAAGATGCCATTGAATAACTATCAGTGGCAAGTTACAAGGACAAGGCCAGCCAAAGCAGCCAGTGTCTTCAACCTCGACGTACACCCAATAATGCAATATGACTCAAATCTAGGAGGCGTGGCGAATCATGAGTACCCACCCTACGGATATGGCATGGAAAACGAGCAAGCTCACTATACGGGTAACTATTCTAGACCTCAAAATAATTTTTATGATAACACTTATAATGCAGGTTGTAGGTACCATCCCAATTTCTCGTGGGATGATCAAAGTAGCCAAAGGCCGGAACTTCCTCCAAACTTTCAACAACCACCTCACCAATAGGAAGAGGAGTCGAACCTTGAAGAGATGCTGACAAAATTCATGGCAGCTATAGATATCCGTCTCCAAAAAAATGAGACAACACTTAATGACCAACAAGCATCGATCAAAGGGATCGAGAGCCAAGTTGGGGAACTTACTGAGTCAGTTGGGGAACTTACTAAGTCAGTTATACAACTTGCTAAGCTGATCTCAGAACTACCACAAGGAAGCTTGCCAAGCAATACTGAAACTAACCCGAGTGAGCAAAATCAAGCCATTTACGATAGTGAAGGGTTAGACAAACCAAACTCAAGGGAAGAACCTGTGGTAAGTGAAGGTAAGGTTGAAGTGTGCCATGATATACCAAAACCGGCAATTACAGAGTACCAACCTCGTATGCCATATCCCGATGCAATAAAGAAAGACCACACAGAGGAAGAAGACGGTGAATTCACGCTTCGTGTAGATGATGAAACAATCACTCTTCAAGCTCTTGACTCAGCTAGGACATCGAGTAATAAAGGTACGAACGTTAATTCTATTGATAACCATTTGGTTCAACCTTCTTTACGAGAAGCGTCACGAAATCACCTAGTGAGCTAGATCTTAGACCTCGTACCCATAAAGAAATAATTCATGAAGAACTAAGGCTTGGTCGATGAATTAGGCAGTGGAAAACACACTTTAAAGAGAAATTAGGAATACGAAGTGAAACCGAAGGAAACCCCAGACAGTGATAGGAACAACAAATCACTTCAAAATAGGGGATCGGTATTGTTGAATAAGGAAGACCCTCGAATCGCCAATTCAGACCTCAAGACAAACGCAGAAATCACTTTTGAGGTACTTGATGTCTTCCTATACGGGCCAGTCGAGGTAAGGAATCCTAAATTCGAAGACTTTTGAGGTAAACACTACTCGACTTAAATTTTATATCAAAAATTGAGTTGATCGCATGAGGAGGGATTTTCACCTCCCTCAAACCACCTTGACCATACGAATGAGAGGTAAAGTCTAGCTTAAGACTATAAACGAGCGCTTCTCGGGAGGCAACCCGAGCACTAACCCTATTAATTTTTACATTTTTTATTTTACTTTTACTTTTCATTTTAGCACCTAACCATAAACTAACCAAAGTACAGATTTCCATGCTCACACGGCCTTGCACACGGTCGTGGCGTGGCCGTGTGGAAGCCAGAAGGACAAACCACGGACGTGCTAATAACCGTGCATGACAAAGAATGATTTCTTTTCCCAACACGGCTGCGATAAAAAGCCACGCCCGTGCCGACTTCCCGTGTGAGGTTTGCGACTTATTGAGCACGGACGAGACACTATTGTGTGCCCTACAACCGTCGCGAGGTTCTCGACTTGACGAAACGCGGGTTAAACACACCCGTTCTAAAGACCGTGTGTGAAGAATACACGCAGGCGTGCTACGAGACCACGGTCGTGGTAAAACACCTAAATGCTCCCAAAATTCAAAATCACGAAAAACACAGATCGATTAAACTCGAACAAGGCGTGGACCGTATCACTATTTAAATATTTAATTTTATTTCTATTTTTATATTTATTTTCATTTTTATTTTCATTTTCATTTTTATTTTCATTTTTATTTTCATTTTTATTTTTATTTTTATTTCCTTTCTTTTATTTTCTTTATTATTTTCTTCTTGTTATTCATTCCATTTAGATTTAGCTTAGGATACAAAAGAAATTAGGATGGTCTGCTTGAGGACTCAACCGGTTCGAGACGCGCTTCCCACGCTCACCTCCAATCCTATCCAGGTTTCTTTTCATTGGCTTCATCCAAAATTCAAGAAGTTTTCCTTCTCTCCCCATCTTACGATTTTATGATTATTTTGATATTATCTACCTTTGTACATTGAGGACAATGTACATCTTAAGTGTGGGGGGGTTAACTATATTATTATTTGAAAATCCCTGAACTATGCCTTATCCTAAAGTAAGTTTCTCATATTATGATTAGAATGAAATTTCCCTTGAATTATGATTTTTATTGATATGGTTTAGATTAAGACATTGATAATTATGCATTGATGATTAAATTCCAAGAATACTAGAGAATCAAGCATGATAAGTCTATTTTTCAGAAATTTAAATTTTTTTAGGATGTTTACCTGAATTTAAATATTACTTTGAAGTTTGAAATTTAAGAGGTGGACATCAAAATACCCATAATTTTGTGAGATTTTGAGCCTTATATAGCATAAATTCTTTTTCTTGCTCACTTTATTGATTATGAGTATGTCAACACTGATTTGTTATTCTAGAACTTGCATCGATTATACATGTCGAGACCACATTTTTTGATTTGATACACAGAGATGATAAAGGCACCTAGGATCTAACCCACGTACTCTATTAAAAGCCTACCTTTACAAATTAACCCCTAGTGAACCCCTTTTAATCCTAACAACCCTATTTATTGACTCACCCACTAATATTAACCCAGAACCCCTTTGTTTTTGTTATCACCATTCCTTTTGACTACCCTTATATCGAGATTTGATTTGATTAATAGCCTAACTATGTTTTTTATTTTAGTTATGTATTCATGATTTGTTCTAAAAAAAAAAATCCAAAGTATATTCAATATTCATTATTAGTTATGTGATTAAACGAGCTTATACATTTAAATTGCAAATGTCGAAGAAGAAGCTCGTATTATTAGTATTATTAGTTTTCAATTGATGTAATTATTATTATTAGTTCATTAGTTCTTAGTTAGGTAATTTGTCAATTCAAACTCGATTCTAACCTTCTAATTCAGCCTTATTCCACACCTTAACCCTAGCCCCGTTACAACCCTAACAAAGACCTTTTGATTTGTGTTTCATCTCATATTTCAGTGGTGGAGATTTGATTTTCATGCAAGCCTATGTGATTAACTCTTCATGTTTGACTTTTGAGTGCCTAAATTTTGAACCTTAAATACTTTGAGTGATTTGAGTGAATCTTTATTGAGGATGTCAATCCTTGACAATTTCAAATCAGAGGTAATTATTTAGATGAAGGGAAACACCTATGTTTTGCGCTACAAAATATAAGGCTTATAGTGTTTGAATTTTTAGGACTCTTTGAGTTGAATTATCCATGTATGAATTATCTCTGAATTATGATGAGACACTATCAATGACTATTATGAATTAGAGGAAGTTCGTTTTAATTGTAAGTTGAGAATTTTGCTTGAGGACAAGCAAAAGCTTAAGTGTGGGGGTATTTGATAAATCGAAATAGTAACACATTTTAGGCCCACATTTAGTATGCTTTTGGATGAATTATCCCTTATTTTATGTAAAAAGGTGCTATTAATCCTTTCTTTTCATGATATATACTCAGGAAAGCACCAGGGATGAAAAGAACGCAAAACGGGTTTAAAACGGGACAAATGGGCCAAAGCATGAAATCGACACGTCATGGACCATGATTTACACGGCCGTGCCTCATTAAAGAAGTCCGAGCACGGCCTGACCACGATTCACACGGGTGTGTGCCATGGCCGTGTCCCTGTCGCTGGAAAGAGCAATTTCACTCGGATTTGGATGCTTGGAGGCAAAGAAACACACTCCAAAGTCTAATTAAACCCCCAATTAGGAATTGCACTCAAATTAGGATAATTGGGGGCCAAGTAACACATCTCAAAGCCTATATATACACCCTAGGGGGCAACTTAATCGGGGAGTTGGACAGAAACCCTCTGTCGAGGGAGCCTAAAGCCATCGTCTAGGGGCGTCGTGCTAGGCCAGAGAAGGCAGATTTGTGGGGATTCACTCAGGGATAGCCAGTTGATCCATCTCAAGAAGCCAGAATTATACTCAAGACGGAGGATCTCCTCTTCAATTCCTTCAGGGGGTTTTAGGGATTTCTTATGTTTTGTTTTATCTTTTCTCTTGAGATGTCTTCCTTTATTGTTATGAACTAATCCTTCGGATACCCGAAGGGGATGAAACCTATGATGAATCTTGTTATTTGATTATTTGAATTATATGATAATAACATAGTTTGTTCTTAATTATGTGAGCTTAATCCAAATTTAATGTGCTTAGGTGGAGGAGGAATAGACCCTACCTAAGAGTAGATCCAACATAATTAAGCGGAGTTGATCGCACGCCTAGAGATAGGGTGACGAGATTTTTCTGGATTAGGGTGAAACCTAATATAGGAATCCATAGATCGATTTACTGCTATTCTAGGGGGTTATTATAAGAGAACGAGAGTTCCACTAATTAACCTAGGGTTAGACGTTATTCGCCTGGAGAGAGGGTTTAATATACGTTAGGGAGTCTTACGGATCAAACTAAGTGAATAAATCTTATGGTTCAGTGTTAGATAACAAGTGAAGTCTAGGTGGATTCTTCATAGGGTATCGTCTAAATCAACTGAGTTTTTCCCAAGTTATTTTCCAAATTCATTCTTCTTTGTCTTAGAGTCTTTAGCGTAGTAGTTAATTAATTTAGTTTAATAAACAACTTCACTTATTTTAGGCTAAATAATAAAAAGAAAGTTAGTATTAGTACTTTTAGTTCTGTAGGGCCCAAAATTTGACCGGGCCATATTAAAAAATCGAAAAAAAAACCAAAAAAAAAATTATTGTTATAAAAGTCCGTTACAAAATAACAGTCCATTAAACTAAAATAACGGGCCCAATAAACCTGCCTCTACCCAATTACAGTGGCCCAAATGTTAGACTCAACTAGACCCAAACCTAAATTTTTAACCCAAATACAAAATTATCCTAAATACAAAAAATGAATAAGGCCCAAGCTGGTTCCTAGGGACCCGAATACAGAAATGATCCAGAAGCTTCTGAGATTTTCTGGCGCTTCAGTTCACGTCGCAGCTTCCCACGCGCGCCCTTTTGGCTTCTCGCGTGCTCTACACGCGCGCCGTTTCAGATCTCACGCGCGCCCCATAGCCCCAACCAGGCATTTGGACTGCCTCACATGCATACCTTACGCGCCACGTTCACCTTTTGTACCTGCAAACCACTAGTAGAGGAACAACAACAAGGAAAAGCAGAAAAAAAAGGGGACAAACGGCTGTATTTCCCATTGTTTTTTTTATTCTTTTGGCATTCGACTATAAAAAGTCGGAGAAAATATTGTAAAGGGGACCATCATTACAGATACAGATATTGAATACAAAGAAATAGAAAAGAAATCAAAAATACCATTTTTTTCAAAGGTGATATTCAACTTCCGATACCTTTTTTTTTCTTCTGTTTTCTGGTCTCTTGGTTGTTTTTCTGTCTGTATGGAAAATCTAATAATAGAGGAATAGGGAGCATACCTCTGTGAACGAACCGTCGGATCTATCTTTCTTCGCCAAAATCGAAAGTGAAGACGGTCTTTAAGGTTTAAAATACTAAAGCCTTTGAATCAGGTTTGTAAAAGGAAGGCTTAAAGAGGCTCGAGTTTGCCATTGATTGCCGAATACCATGGCTATACAATGGCCGGACTCTGATTTCCTTAGCTTGCGGCTAAGAGAAAAGGGTGAAAGGGGGCTAGGGTTTTGGCTAAGTGAAATGAGGTGATGTTTTTCTGCTAATGGGGAGGGTTAATAACTATTAGGGGTACGACGTCATTTAATGTCTCTGCCCATAGCTTTGAAACGACGTCGCTTAAGGCCACCCGATTCGACCTGACCCGATTTCCTTTAGGTCCGCGTGTTTGCATATAAAAGGGGAATTTGCGTGTCTGATCCCTTTTATTATACTATTTTTTATTAAAATTGTTATTTGTTGTGTTCATTTCTCAATTGATCTCTGAAATTTGTGTATGGTTTTAATTTAGTCCCTTTTTCATTGTTATCTTCTTTAATTATTTTCGCTATATTTTTATTATTTTAAATTATTATTATTATTATTATTATTATTATTAACAGTACTTTATATTATTATTATGAATATTATTTCTAATATTATTATTGTTGTATAATCAATGTTAGTATTTTATAATTTATTTATTTAGAAAATCTTTTATATACGTTTATAGTTTTTTTTAATATTGTAGGGCATTTAACTTAAATACTTCTATATGTTTTAAATATGCGTGTAGTTTACATTAAAACTATTTTTCTCACATAATATTGTTTCCATATTATTTTATATATGTTTATATATAAATATATACATACATTTATCTATTTGTGCGTATAAGTATATTTTGTTCATTTTAATAGCTTAAGGTACTATTTTCACGCATAAATCATTAACTTTACGTCTTTATTCTCATGTATGTTTTTTATTCGCATTATTGCGTCGCGATTCAAGTTTTGACACCTTGATTGATATTAGTAGTTTCATTGTTATTCCAAAGTAGATTAATAAGTATTGAGCCAATTTAAAGATTGCGTTTTTGGAAAGCGAGGCAATGTTTGTGTATTTAGATGTACGGGAAATTATATCCTAACGTGTTGGGTATTGATTTTCCGTTCCACTAAACAATCAAATACCCTCTTTACGTGTTTTGAAAATCAAAGATGACCTCGGTGTTAGAGTATAGGAGCGTTATATCCTAACGTGTTAGATATGATGCTTTTATCCCTTTAAAACGAGTTAATCTTGAGATTCAATTCCAATTTAATTAACCGTCTTCCAAAATTTTTTACCCTAAATATTTTGAAGTTTTAGATGTATTCGAATTCTTTCTAACGGTTTTCTTTTGTTAAAAGCATATATTGAATCAGTTTAAAGATTGCATATTTTTCAAAAAAACAAGGCAATACTTGTGTGTTTAGAAGTAG
The DNA here is from genome assembly GCA_025698515.1 of Gossypium sturtianum. Taxonomy (NCBI): domain Eukaryota; kingdom Viridiplantae; phylum Streptophyta; class Magnoliopsida; order Malvales; family Malvaceae; genus Gossypium; species Gossypium sturtianum. Next base: position 72,262,293 of record CM046947.1, on the reverse strand, counting down.
GGAAAATTACACCCTAACGTGTTGAGTGTCGATTTTTCGTTCAACTAAATACCCAAGCACCCCCTTTTTACATGCTTTGAAGATCAAAGATGATGTCAGTGTCAGAGCGTAAAAGCGTTATATCCTAACGTGTTGGGTATAATACTTTTATCCCTTTGAAACGAAATCATCTGGTGATTCAATTCCAGTTTAGTTTTCTTTCAATTTTTTGTTACCCTAATAATTCCAAGTTTTCGACATTAGGAAAAAGTTAATCAATTTGGTACCAACTTTGGGTGTTGCAAGGGTGCTAACCCTTCCTTGCGCGTAACCTACTTCCGAACCCGTTTTCTCAAATTTCGCAGACCAAAACATTTTATAGGTGATCCGATCGTACCTAGACAAAAAGGATCGGTGGCGACTCCCTATTTTTTTTAAAAAGTCGATTCCCCATTTTTTCAAACTTTAAAATAAAAATGGTTTCGACAGCTTGGCAACTCCGCTGGGGAAAAATAAGAGAGTCAAGTCGTAAAATTGATTATTTTCTGTCCTTTTGTCGAAAATTGAAAATTTGATTTGAAAAATTATGATCCTTTTTATTGCATTCGCTTGCGTCATCTCATTGCTGTGGTTCGAGTCTTATAGAATACTTTGGCATCATATTGCATGACTGTTGGGTCACACTTAAGTGGGAGTGAGAAACTATCCTTCGTGAGGTTTTCACCTCCTTGTAGGATAGTGAATCGCTTTCGGGATACATCCGTACCTATGTCTTCGTGAGATTTTCATCTCCGTGCAGCCATAGGGAAATGTATCCCCCTGAACCGAACTCGGTCCGTATGAGCCTATAATGGGTGAGGATCGAGGAATCTGCTAGTTCAGGTACCCTCAACTTTAGAACTAAACCACATATAGAAAGACCTAGGAGCCTACCCTAGGCAGAGCTGCGACTAGCCTTAGTGGACATCCGGATAAGCGCTTGAATGTTTTACATGCTTTGAATTTTGATTCTATTGTACTGACGATCTATATTTTTTGTGTGTGCATGTATTTTCATATTAGAGAAAGGTGTCGATTCGGGTTTGGTCACTAAATTAGGGAGCTTGACATGGAAAACAACTTTCTTGATAAAGTGGAGGATTATGCGGCCGTCCGAGTTTGGTCAGAAACGGTACAATAAGAAAAGGGGGATAGCTTAGCCGCGGGGCATGTGTTGGAGTCATGGGACTACACTCGCATTAGCGTTACGCAGAATAATCTCCAAGAGCTGAAAATGATATGGGATAAGTGGAATGAGGAGACCCAGAGGTTGTTTTACCAAGATTATGGGGATTTGTCGTATTTACTGGACGTCAAGGTGGATGAGCAATTATTCCGAGCCCTTGCTCAATACTGGAATCCCGCGTATAGTTGTTTTACCCTTGGGAGAGTTGATTTGGTACCCACCGTGGAATAATACACCGCTCTATTGCATTGCCCGAGGGTTCAGAATGACAAAGTCTATGTGAGAGCTGCTTATGTCCCAGCCTTCTGGAAGAAGCTAATGAGCATCACGGGTATGAGCGAGCAGTGGATAACGGCTCAGATTAAGCAAAAGGGCGAGTGCAAATGTATCCCATGGAGGAACTTGAGGGATTTGATTGTAGCTCATCCTGACGCGAAGAAGAAAATCGATGTTTTTGCATTAAGCATCTACGGATTAATGCTATTCCCAAGGGCTCTAGGGTACATAGATGAAACAGTCACAGATCTCTTCGACCGACTTAGTAGAGGGGTCACGCCAGTTCCTGCGATCTTGGCCGAGACTTTTAGGTCATTAAACTCATGTAGAAGATTCGGAGAGGGCACGTTCATAGGGTGTGCCCAGCTGTTACTGGTTTGGTTTCACGGTCACTTTTGGAAGGTAAGTAAAGTCTCTTACCGACCTTTCTGTGAGAATTATTCTCCTTTACAAGAAGAAGTAGCTAAGGCAAGACGCGAAGACATATTCGAAGAAAGATGGATGATGATCTTGTAGAATCTCCAAGAGGAGGATATTGAGTGGAAAGCTACGTGGATGGTGCCCGATGAGATACTCTATAGATGTGGGAGTTTCGATTGGGTCCCTTTGCCGGGAATTTGGGGAGCTGTTGGATATGCTCCTTTACTTGTAGCAAGATAGTACAAGTCCAAATAGTTCGTACCGGTAACACACGGGTTAGTCCAAAGCGATTTTCCCTACAGAGGAGAAAATTACAAGAAAATGATTCGGGAGATTGTTGATGCTTGGAAGCAAACTCGTCGTATGAAAAAGTTGATGGTAGGGTCAATGACTACCCCTGAGTATAGCGGATGGTTCAGTAGAAGGATCAACGACAACATCCCAGGGCCAAGCCTGGAAAGAGCTTGATCGATGGGGGAATATTTACAGGTAGTGCCATCCGAATTGGAGATAATAAAACAAGATTTTGAAAAAAGGAATCGAGAGCTGGAAAAGAGAATAGAGCAACTAGAGGATGAGAAGATGCATTTAGGGTTGGACGCCGACGTTTAAAAGGCAGAGGTGGAAAAATTTAGAAAAGGAAAAGAACGAGTTGAAGAGGATCTCAATAGCTTGAAGACTGATTATAAGAAGATGCGGCTTTCAATGAGGACCGCCGGGTTAGGAAAAACTCCAGATCAACGGCGTCAGGAGATTCAAGGCGAAAGGGTAAAAGCTGATCAGTAGGAGGAAAAGTTCAGAGAGGCTCAAGCACGAAACAAATTTACGGAAAAGAATCTTTCAGAAAGCCAAGGCAAACAAAACAAGTTAAAGGCTAGAGTCGCGGAGCTTGAGAGATCCCTCCAGCATCAATGAAATCATAACTCGATGAAAGAATTAGGAGCAAGCTTGAGCCAAATAGAGGAAATGAAGAAAAAGATCGAAGAATTAGAAATGGCCTTGCTAAATTGCCAAAACCATATCCAGTATCTAGAGGCAAATGAAGAACAAAGAGAAGAGGAGTTTCACCGTTCCCAGAATCAAGTCAGAGATAGAGATTACCTCATGGGGGAAGCTATAACCCAGATGCGAGAGATAGCCGTATATTTACAGACTTTAGCTGTACAAGCTGATATTTTGAGTATGCAGTTTGAGACTTGGTCAGATCGAGGACGAGAATTAGCCTCTCTGCTTACAAAAATTCAAACCTTAGGTGTTAGAGCGAGACCGTATTTGCAATCCACTTTATGTAAAGGGCTTTGTTTTCAAATAAAGTTTCCTAAATGGAATTGAATCAGAATCGACTTCTTTCGCATTTCATGCATTCACATTTGTCATTCATTCACATGCATTAAAAAATCATTGAAAGGTCCTAATTATAGTAAAAATTATTTCAAAGAACTCGAAACCAACAAAACTTTGCGTAAACGCATCCGCAAATGCACACGAAAGAAAACAAAAGACATGGATCGGAGGATAGAGAAACTCGAACAACTCCAAAAGGAGATGCAAGAAAAATTGCAACTTCAAATGCAAGAGTAGCTTGCCAAGATACAGCGTGATATGATGGAACAGATGATGGAATCACAGAGAACCATGATGTCCCAATTGACTCTGTTATTGGCAGACAAAAGGAAAGCCCCATGGTTAATCTTGTGGAAGATAGTGAGGAACGACCATATCCTCGGTTTTACCCCAACACCTCCTGAAGAGCATCCCTGGAGGACATCCATTGTAATTAAACCTCAACAATTTCAAGAGGGTGTCTCGGTACCGCCAAATTTTCAAGCTGGATTAGGTTCCAATCTGGTTGACCATCCAATCAATGCTGCTATTCCCGACCTTGATGAGGCAATGGATGAAGAAAAGGAAAAGTATGAATTGCCAAAACATCTAGAAGAGTGTTGTAAGTGGTTAGAAGACAAATTCCGGGCTATGGAGGACGCTGATAGGCAACGCGGGGTCGACGCTAAAGATCTAAGCCTGGTACCAAATCTAATACTCCCCCACAAATTCAAGATGCCAGAGTTTGAAAAATACAAGGGAATCACTTGCCTTGAAGCTCATATAACCATGTTTTGCCAGAAAATGACCGGGTTTATTAACAATGACCAATTGTTGATACATTGCTTCCAGGATAGCCTGGTTGGAGCAGCAGCCAGATGGTATAATCAGCTGAGCCGTACTGAAATCAGTTCTTGGAGAGATCTGGCACATGCATTTATGAGACAATACAGTCATGTAGCTGATATGACCCCTGACAGAATTATTCTGCAAAACATGGAAAAAAATCAAATGAGAGTTTCCGACAGTACGCACAGCGGTGGAGGGAGGTCACCGTTCAGGTTCAGCCGCCACTTTTGGAAAAAGACACTACAATGCTCTTTATCAATACGTTGAAGGCCCCGTTCCTTACTCATATGCTAGGGAGCGCAACCAAGAGTTTCTCGGACATTGTAATGACCGGGGAGATGATAGAGAACGCTATAAAAAGTGGAAAGATTGAGGCGGGGGAAAATAACAAAAGAACGACTACGAGAAGGAAAGAAAGTGAGGTGAATAACGTGAGTATGGGGTATCCAAAGCCAGTCACCGTTAACCAGCCTACGGCAGTGGCTACTGGGCATCAGGGTTCGTCTAGAAAGGAATCTGGCACCGCAAGACAGAACAATGAGAAGCTTCAATTTACACCGATCCCGATAACATACAAGGCAATGTATAAAAACCTATTCGACGCGCATATAGTATCTCCTCGCTATTTGACACCAATGCAGCCCCCATACCCCAAGTGGTAAGACCCGAATGCGGAATGCGAATATCATGCGGGAATCACAGGGCATTCAATAGAGAATTGCCTAGCTTTCAAGAAATTGGTAGAAAAGCTTGTCAATATGGGGGTTATAGAGTTGGCAGACTTGCCAAAAGCAGAAAATCCATTACCCGATCATAATAGGGTCAATGCAGTTAGCGAAAGTTCAGAAAGAAGGGTCAAAACAAGCGTTGCGGAGGTTCAGACTCCCTTAAGATTGGTCTAGAAAGAAATGGTCAAACAGCGGCTAATCGTTGCAAAAAAGAGTCAGGGAAAGTTGACAAATTATTGTGAGTACCATCAGGAATTGGGGCACGAGATTCAGAACTGTGAGGAGTTCAAGACTATAGTACAAAACTTGATGAACAATAAAGAAATGGAGTTTTGTGAAGAAGGAGCAGAAGAGAAGAGTATATGCACCTCAGAGTCAACAACGAGAAACCCAAAAGTTAAATTCCCTTTGATCGTTATTTCGGCACCTAAGAACGATGGAGTGGAAAGGCGATAGTACGAGAAAGTAATAATACGGACACTGCAGAACCCGGGTATAATGGAGCGGAGTGAAATGCAAAGGCGATGCAAAAGTGATAATATAAAGACCTGCAGTCTTTGCTTATGAGGATAGCAGGAGGGTTCCCTGGAACTATGAATGTAGTGTGACAATCCCAGGGAAGGAGAAATTGGCTAGTGCCTCAAAAGAGGAGTTGGATGCAGGCTTTCATACTCGCAGCGGGAGACGCTATGATTTGGTAAAAGGGAAAGCCCCGATGGAAGAGCAGAGAGAAAAACCGATGAGTCTGAATCACCCATCAAGAAACCAGTGAGAGAGGAAGAAGCTAAGGAGTTCCTAAAATTCCTGAAACATAGTGAATATTGTGTGGTAGATCAGCTGCATAAGCAACCAGCACGCATATCCGTATTGGCTTTGCTTCAGAATTCAGAGGTACACAGGAACGCATTAATAAAAGTCTTAAATGAGACTTATGTCACCAATGATATTTTGGTTGATAAATTGGATCGGTTGGTGGGTAACATAAGTGCAGACAACTTCATCCATTTTAGTGACGATGAGATACCACCAGGTGGTAGGGGATCCACCAAGGCTTTGCATATCACCACAAGATGCAAAGGGTACACGCTACCAGGGGTCCTGATAGACAACGGGTCGGCATTGAACGTACTGCCCTTGTCCACTCTAAATAGATTACCGATAGACAGCTCACACATGAAGGAGTGCCAGAGCATAGTAAAGGCATTCGATGGCACGCAAAGGAAAGTATTGGGAAGAATCGAGATACCTTTAGTGATTGGCCCGACTACTTACAAAGTGGATTTTCTAGTAATGGACATCAAGCCCTCCTATAACTTCTTATTAGGGAGGCCGTGGATACATTCGTCAGGGGCAGTGCCTTCATCATTACATCAGAAAGTGAAGTTGATAGCAGATGGTCGGCTAATAACAATAAAGGCTGAGGAGGACATTATTGTAGCTGTGACTAGTGAGATGCCGTACTTGGAGATAAACGACGAGATAACCGAATGCTCCTTCCGGTCTCTCGAGTTCGTGAATGAAACTTTCGCCACAGAAGGAAATAGAATCCTGATACCAAGAATCTCCAAGACTACAAGAATGGGGCTGAAAATGATCGTAGGGAAAGGAGCTTTACCGGGAAGAGGACTTGGAAAATATCTTCGGGGAGAGTTGTGACCAGACATTGAAAGAAAAACAAGATCGCTTTGGCTTAGGATTTAGGCGGATGCAAAACAAAAAGAAAGAAGCTGGAAAAGAGACAAGAAAGAAGGCGTGCTCGTTTGAATGGCGAAGAAACCAAGTGGGAACCCATGATAATTCCGCACATATCTAAAACTTTTGTGTCGGGTGGGGTAATTCATGCTGAGCCCAGTGCACCAAAAGGAAAAGAGATCGTAGCAATGTTGGGTAATGTTTGCATTAATGTCGTATCGAGGAGACAGTGGAAGAAGGGACCTTATCGGATATTCGACCCTACGGACCAGAAGCGTTTTAGACAAGCTGGACTTGGAGGGAGATTCTGTAGTATTTAAAACTTATTCAGAGTAATGCTCAGAACGCACTTATTACTTCAAGCCTAGAAGTGATAAGATTTATTTTGTAAAATAGGCTCGTGTTCAAACATTATTATATTAATGAAGTACATCTCTGCTATCATTTAAAGCAGACATTCTTTTATTCCTTTCTTTGTTTTGTGACGCCTTCGAATCATTCTTTCATAACCATTATACATACAAATGACCATTCATAAATTCATTCATTCTTTCTATATTCTTGTGAACTATAACAGGTCTTCAGATATCAATGACGTGAGCAACGCTGCCACGAACCCAGAATATCCTTTTGAGTAGGACATGTGTTTAGAAGGATCACAGGATTTCGAAGATGATATAGACAGTGATTTTTCCCCTGACTTGTTAAGAATGGTAGAACGGGAGGAGAAACAAATTCTACCTCACGAGGAAACAGTGGAGACTGTGAAATTGGAAGAGGGGAAGGTAGTGAAGATTGGAACACGCCTAACCCAGGAAACAAGACGAGATGTTGTCGAGTTGTTACAAGAATTCAAAGATGTCTTCGCATGGTCATATAAGGATATGCCTGGTTTAAGCACTGACATTATAGTACATCGCCTGCCTATAAAAGAAGATTGCAAGCCCATTCAGCAGAAGCTTCGAAGGATGAGACTAGATATTGTATTAAAAATAAAGGAGGAAGTTAAGAAACAGTTTGATGCTGGATTCTTGCAAGAGACCAAATATTCGGAATGGGTAGCCAACATTGTGCCTGTCCCCAAAAAAGATGGGAAGGTACGAATGTGTGTGGATTATAGAGACCTAAATAAGGCTAGCCTAAAGGATAATTTTCCTTTACCTCATATTGATACTCTGGTGGATAACACAGTAGGCTACTCATTGTTTTCATTTATGGATGGCTTCTCGGGGTACAATCAGATAAAAATGCATCATGAGGATATGGGAAAGACTACCTTTATAATGTTGTGGTGTACATTCTGTTACAAGGTGATGCCATTTGGGTTGAAAAATGCGGGAGCTACATACCAAAGAGCTATGGTGACTTTATTCCATGATATGATGCATAAAGAAATTGAGTTTTATGTGGATGACATGATTGCCAAGTCTAGAACAGAAGAAGAACATATCCAAGTTTTGAGAAAATTGTTCTTGAGACTGAGGAAATTCCAGTTAAAGCTCAATCCCGCAAAATGCACTTTCGGGGCTAGATCGGGTAAATTGTTGGGCTTTATAGTCAGTCAAAAGGGAATTGAGATCGACTCAGATAAGGTCAGGGCTATACAAGAATTGCCTCCACCGCGCACTCAAAAAGAAGTTCGAGGTTTCCTTGGGAGGTTAAATTACATTGCTCGGTTTATTTCACAGTTAACTGAAAAATGTGACCCTATATTTCGTCTTCTGAAGAAACATAATCCAGGTATGTGGGATGATCAATGCCAGAAAGCTTTCGATAGAGTCAAACGGTACTTGTCGAATCCTCCGGTTTTGGCACCCCCTTGTCCAGATAGGCCACTAATCCTGTACTTGACAGTGTTTGATCACTCTATGGGGTGTGTATTGGGTCAGCATGATGAGTCAGGGAGAAAAGAAAAGGCGATATATTACCTCAGTAAGAAATTTACTGAATGTGAGATGAGATATTCGCCAATTGAAAAATTGTGTTATGCCCTGATCTGGACAACTCGAAGGTTGAGGCAGTACATGTTGTACCATACGACCTGGTTAATCTTGAAACTAGATCCTCTTAAATATATGATGAAGTCAACCACTTTGAATGGGAGAATGGCTCGATGGCAAATTCTGCTCTCAGAGTTCGACGTAGTCTATGTGAGCTAGAAGGCTATGAAGGGAAGTGTAATAGTAGACTTTCTAGCCAGCAGAGCACTAGACGATTACGAACCCTTGAACTTCAATTTTCCCAATGAGGATCTGATGTTTGTGGCAGCTACTGAGGAAGATACCCTAGAGGTTTTTCCTTGGAAGTTGAACTTCGATAGAGCGTTAAATGTTGTTGGTAATGGAATTGGGGCAGTCCTGATATCCCCAAATGGAGATCACTACCCATTCACTTGCAAATTGGATTTCGATTGCACGAATAATATGGTAGAATACGAAGCTTGTATCATGGGAATTAAAGCAGCCATAGACCGCAAAGTTAAGGTGCTAGAAGTATATGGAGATTTTGCATTGGTGATTTATCAGCTCAAAGGAGAATGGGAAACAAGGGATCCCAAATTGATCAGTTACCGAAAATTAATTTTGGAGCTAATTGAGAAGTTTGATGATATTGCATTCTTCTACCTCCCGCGCGATGAAAACCAGATGGTTGACGCATTAGCCACATTAGCTTCCATGATCAGAATAAATAACCAGGAAAATATGAAGCCCATTCGGATGAGTATTTACGAAACCCCAGCTTATTGTTGCAATATGGAAGAAAAAGAAAGGGATGATCACCCCTGGTACCAAGATATATTGCGATATGTAAGGAATCGCGAATATCCTGAACAAGCCACCGTCAACGAAAAGAGGACATTGAGAAGGATAGCTTGTGATTATGTTTTAGATGGGGAAGTCCTGTACAAAAGAAGAAAAGATCGGCATCTTGTTGAGATGTGTCGACATTCTTTGAAGCTAAGAAGATTTTGGAGGAAGTCCACGAGGGGGTTTGCGGAATGCACGCTAATGGTTTCACAATGGCTAGGCAAATCATGAGATTCGGATACTATTGGTCTACCATGGAAGGAGACTGCATCAAGTACGCTAAAACATGTCACAAATGCCAGATATACGGAGACAAAATTCATGTGCCTCCTTCACCTTTGCATGTTATGACTTCCCCATGGCCTTTCTCCATGTGGGGCATGGATGTCATCGGGCCGATCTCTCCGAAAGCTTCAAACGGGCATCGGTTCATCTTTGTGGTTATCGACTACTTTACCAAATGGGTAGAGGCTGCTTCATACGCCAGCGTTACCAAGTCAGCAGTCAGCAGGTTCCTAAAAAAGGAAATCATATGTCGATATGGAATGCCAGAAAGAATCATATCAGAACATGCGTTAAACCTGAACAACAGCACGATCGCAGAGGTCTGCAGTCAATTTAAGATTAGACACCACAATTCATCACCATATCGTCCAAAAATGAATGGTGCAGTAGAAGCAACCAACAAGAACAATAAGAAGATTGTGGGGAAAATGTTTGAAACCTATAAATATTGGCATGACAAGTTACCATTCGCCCTCTATGCTTATCGAACATCAGTCAGGACCTCTACCGGGGTAACCCCTTTCTCACTAGTCTACGGAATGGAAGCAGTGCTACCCATCGAGGTTGAAATTCCTTCCCTCCGAGTCTTATCAGAGCTAAAGTTAGATGAAGCTGAATGGATCCAGTCTCGATATGATCAACTGAACTTAATTGAGGAAAAAAGGCTAAAGGCCATCCGTCATGGTCAGATATACCAAAAGAGGATGATGCGGGCTTATGACAAGAAGGTTCGCCCAAGAGAATTTTACGAAGGAGACTTGGTTTTGAAAAAGATCCTCCCCATGCAAAAAGATTACAGAGGGAAATGGATGCCAAATTGGGAAGGACCTTATTTGGTGAAAAAGGCTTTCCCCGGAGGAGCATTGATCTTGGTCGAGATGGATGGGAAAAACTTACCCAATCCTGTAAATTCAGATTCTGTTAAGAAATACTATACTTGGAAAAGAAAAGAAGCCAAAGTGAAAACCCGCAAAGGGCGCTTTGAGATTTTCCAAAAAACAAAAAAAAGGGGAGAGGCCAGGGTGAAAACCCGCAAAGGGCACCTTGAGACCAAAGGGGTTTTGAGTCAAAAATCGAAAAAAAAGGGGCTCAAATTGTGATCAGATCATAATGGGGTATGCGGTGATCCGACCATACTTGAGTTAACAAGGAAATGGTATGTGGCGTCTTGGTGCTTCGACAAAATACTCAAGATATTCTAAACACATGTCACACTCAAGATAGCCTTCCAGACACTGGGGCAGAGAAGCTCAGGCGACGATATCTAGAGGTCGCATAGTAGTCATTTTTATTCACATTAAATGTGCTGTCTTTGAATATTTTGTTCTTTTCAAGATGTACCTTTTGATTAGTTTCTCTTATTAATCATAAGCTTTACTTCACACCAATTTTATTCTCAGCTATTGATATCACCCCCATGCAAGTGTGTTACATTGAAATAATGATGGATGAACTAATAATGCTTTTATAAAAGAAGTTCTGCATATTACTCTGGGAACTTCTAAATAATACAAGAACCCAAAACAGGATTATTGTTTAAAGCTCAAGGAAGAGTCTAAACTGAGATTTTCTCTCCGAATTTTTGTCAAAGATGATGGTTGAACAAACGACAAGATACTGCGTCAGTGATACAATCTTGACAAAAATTGGGCAATGTTAACCCAAGTGTAAAAGGGGAGCCATTCGCAAGAAAAATGATGTTCTGCATACACATGTGGTTAAGTCACCTGGGAAGTGAACAGTTGACTGAACAAGTTACAGTACTCTACCTCTAAGTTGAAATGACATGGATGGAAAATGATACAAGTCCTGTACCCTTGAACAGTAATGGGGTGGATGGAAGAAGAAATAAATCCTACATTTTAGAGTTGCAGTGGATTCGATTCAGATCTTATACCCCTAAGTCACAATGAGATGAACCCTAGAGTTACAGTGGGGCAAATCTATTGAGCAAGATATAATCGTCTTCTCGAGTTTCCTGTTGAAAATACCAGCCTAACAAGATGGCAGCGTAATACATCAGTGACAAAGCCTTAATAAACAATTAGCGATGACACCTTAAACTTGTAAAAAGGGATCATTCTCATGAAATTCCGCATTCATGCAAAACACATTCAGTTAGGAGCATTTGATCCATTCTGATCATTGTATCCTAATCATTGTAAGAAATCATTCTCATGACATTCTGCATTCATACAAATGTCATCCATAAGACACATCTATTTAGGGGCATTTGATTCATTCTGATCATTGCATCCTAATCTTTGTAAAAAGACTATTCTCATGACATTTTGCATTCATACAAATGTCGTCCATAATACATTTAGTTAAGAGCATTAGATTCATTATGATCATTGCATTCTAACCATTCTGCATAAGCATAAACACAAAACTGATTTTACAGCATAGGTCCCCTAGAGGATGTTGTCGCAGTTTCAGTTAACTCAAAGATCCGGCCTTCTTAAGAGAAACAGATCGGAGATAGAAGATCTGGCAGTCCTAAAGTTGCATGAGCAGATTGAAGATAGCAAATCTGGCAATCCTGAAGTTGCGGAAGCAGATCAAAGCCATACAAGTCTTTTCACCTCGAAGTCCCAGTGGAGCAGGCCAAAGTTACAAATCCCTCCTCCCTGAGTGTATTGAGGATCAACCTATATTTCCGAGAAGTTTTAGTAGGAAGATCGAAGTTACAAATCTCTTCTCTCTGAATTCCTATCACCTCGAAGTCCCAGTGGAGTGGGTTGAAGCTACGAATCCCTTCTCCCTGAGTGTATTGAGGATCAACCTATATTTCTGAGAAGTTTCAGCAGGAAGATCGAAGTTACAAATCTCTTCTCTCTGAATTCCTATCACCTCGAAGTCCCAGTGGAGCAGGCCAAAGTTACAAATCCCTCCTCCCTGAGTGTATTGAGGATCAACCTATATTTTCGAGAAGTTTCAGCAGGAAGATCGAAGTTACAAATCTCTTCTCTCTGAATTCCTATCACCTTGAAGTCCCAGTGGAGTGGGTTGAAGCTACGAATCCCTTCTCCTTGAGGTTATTGAGGATCAACCTTTATTTTTAAGAAGTCTCAGTAGGAAGATCGAAGTTACAAATCTCTTCTCTCTGAATTCTTATCACCATGAAGTTCCGACGGAGCAGATTAAAGCTACAAATCTCTTCTCCAGGAAATTACATCAAATTGGATCGAAGCGCTAGTTTTCATGCCCTTGAAGATGCAATGGGATTGAATGAAGCTACTTAAAGAAAAGAAGTGCCTAGAAGTCAAAATCTTACGAGACTAGGCAAATTTGGCCCTCTTTAAAGTCTTTGCTCTATTCTCGTTACATGACAATGAGCAAAGAGGGGCAGCTGTAGGGCCCAAAATTTGCCCGGGCCATATTAAAAAACCAAAAAAAAAACAAATTATTGTTATAAAAGTCTGTTACAAAATAACAGTCCATTAAACTGAAATAACGGGCCCAATAAGCCTGCCTCTACCCAATTACAGTGGCCCAAATTTTAGACTCAACTAGACCCAAACCTAAATTTATAACCCAAATACAAAATTATCCTAAATACAAAAAATGAATAAGGCCCAATCAGGTACCTAGGGACGCGAATACAGAAATGATCCAGAAGCTTCTGAGATTTTCTGGCGCTTCAGTTCACGTCGCAGCTCCCCACACGCGCCCTTTTGGCTTCTCGCGTGCTCTACACGCGCGCCGTTTTAGATCTCACGCGCGCCCCATAGCCCCAACTAGGCATTTGGACTGCCTCACACGTATACCTTACGCGCCACGTTCACCTTTCGTACCTGCAAACCAATAGCAGAGGAACAACAGCAAGGAAAAGTAGAAAAAAATGGGGAAAAACAGCTGTATTTCCCATTTTTTATTCTTTTGACATTCGACTATAAAAAGTCAGAGAAAATATTGTAAAGGGGACCATCATTACAGATACAGATATTGAATACAAAGAAATAGAAAAGAAATCAAAAATACCATTTTTTTCGAAGGTGATATTCAACTTTCAATACCTTTTTCTTCTTCTGTTTTCTGGTCTCTTGGTTGTTTTTCTGTCTGTATGGAAACACTAATAATAGAGGAATATGGAGCATACCTCTGCGAACGAACCGTCGAATCTGTCTTTATTCTCCAAATCGAAAGTGAAGACGGTCTTTAAGGTTTAAAATACTAAAGCCTTTGAATCGGGTTTGTAAAAGGAAGGCTTAAAGAGGCTCGAGTTTGCCATTGATTGCCGAATACCATGGCTATACAATGGCCGGACTCTGATTTCCTTAGCTTGCAGCTAAGAGAAAAGGGTGAAAGGGGGCTAGGGTTTTGGCTAAGTGAAATGAGGTGATGTTTTTCTGCTAATGGGGAGGGTTAATAACTATTAGGGGTACGACGTCGTTTAATGTCTCTGCCCATAGCTTTGAAACGACGTCGCTTAAGGCCACCCGATTCGACCCGACCCGATTTCCTTTAGGTCCGCGTGTTTGCATATAAAAGGGGAATTTTTGTGTCTGATCCCTTTTATTATACTGTTTTTTTTATTAAAATTGTTATTTGTTGTGTTCATTTCTCAATTGATCTCTGAAATTTGTGTATGGTTTTAATTTAGTCCCTTTTTCATTGTTATCTTCTTTAATTATTTTTGCTATATTTTTATTATTTTAAATTCTTCTTCTTCTTCTTCTTATTATTATTATTATTATTATTAACAGTACTTTATATTATTATGAATATTATTTCTAATATTATTATTGTTGTATAATCAATGTTAGTATTTTATAATTTATTTATTTAGAAAATCTTTTATATATGTTTATAGTTTTTTTTTAATATTGTAGGGCATTTAACTTAAATACTTCGATATGTTTTAAATTCATATATATATGCGTGTAGTTTACATTAAAACTATTTTTATCACATAATATTGTTTCCATATTATTTTATATATGTTTATATATAAATATATACATACATTTATCTATTTGTGCGTATAAGTATATTTTGTTCATTTTAATAGCTTAAGGTACTATTTTCACGCATAAATCATTAACTTTACGTCTTTATTCTCATGTATGTTTTTTATTCGCATTATTGCGTCGCGATTCAAGTTTTGACACCTTGATTGATATTAGTAGTTTCATTGTTATTCCAAAGTAGATTAATAAGTGTTGAACCAATTTAAAGATTGCGTTTTTGGAAAGCGAGGCAATGTTTGTGTATTTAGAAGTACGGGAAATTATATCCTAACGTGTTGGGTATTGATTTTCTGTTCCACTAAACAATCAAATACCCTCTTTACGTGTTTTGAAAATCAAAGATGACCTCGGTGTTAGAGTATGGGAGCGTTATATCCTAACGTGTTGGATATGATGCTTTTATCCCTTTAAAACGAGTTAATCTTGAGATTCAATTCCAATTTAATTAACTGTCTTCCAAAATTCTTTACCCTAAATATTTTCGAGTTTTAGATGTATTCGAATTTTTTCTAATGGTTTTCTTTCGTTAAAAGCATATATTGAATCAGTTTAAAGATTGCATATTTTTCAAAAAAACAAGGCAATGCTTGTGTGTTTAGAAGTAGGGAAAATTACACCCTAATGTGTTTAGTGTCGATTTTCCGTTCAACTAAATACCCAAGCACCCCCTTTTTATATGTTTTGAAGATCAAAGATGATCTCAGTGTCAGAGCGGAAAAGCGTTATATCCTAACGTGTTGGGTATAATACTTTTATCCCTTTGAAACGAAATCATCTGGTGATTCAATTCCAGTTTAGTTTTCTTTCAATTTTTTGTTACCCTAATAATTCCAAGTTTTCGACATTAAGAAAAAGTTAATCAATTTGGTACCAACTTTGGGCGTTGCAAGGGTGCTAACCCTTCCTTGCACGTAACCGACTTCCGAACCCGTTTTCTCAAATTTCGCAGACCAAAACATTTTATAGGTGATCCGATCGCACGTAGACAAAAAGGATCGGTGGCGACTCCCTATTTTTTTTAAAAAGTCGATTCCCCATTTTTTCAAACTTTAAAATAAAAATGGTTTCGACAAGTTCCTTTGGGTTCGATAATCTGGTCTTGGCTAAGCTATACTACAGTTCGATAGGTGCACTTGCCTTTAATCGTTGTCAGAGTTAGTTTCCAGGTTCGATCATTCTTTTATAAATTTTAAAACTCTGATTTACAGTGATCAACCACCAAGCACGCCCGTGTACCTTGGACGTGGTCGATCCTGACTAAACCACACAGCTACCAGGCACGCCCGTGTACCCTTAGCTCGCTACTGACTTACTCCCACGGTCATCAGGCACGCCCGTGTGCCACAACCGTGTGGCAAAATAGGCCATTTGCAAGGCCAAAATGCCACCCACATTAGGGTCAAACCTACAAGCAAAATACCAATACATCTCATGCATTTTTGACAATCAAGAACATATCAAAGTAATCATCCAATCTCTACCTTCCAATCCAATTCCATTCATACCAATTTACAAGACTAAAACTCATGTATACACTAGCATAATTCATCCATACACTTACCATAAACTTAACCATTTCATATGCTATCAAACAATACCAAAACATGCACCCTCTATCATATTCATTGAAGCATATTACCAACACATAACTAGCCAAATCACATGGCTAAGTTCATACATCAAACTTACACCAAAAACTAGCTTATACATGCCATATCTAGTTATATACATTTCCAAAAGATACCAAAATGAGTTTGTGTAGTGTGATGATGATCCTCGACGGTCCTCGAGCCTACAGTAGCTTCGACGATCTATAAAACAGAGAAATCACACACGCAGAGTAAGCTTTCCAAAAGCTTAGTAAGTCATATACAAATAAACATAACTTAAAATGCACATAGCTTATTTATACAATGACAATAATGGTCCTCTTAACATATACATCTCACATAAAGTTTGGCTCAATTGTTTAGCCATAACTTATCACATACCTCAACTCATTACCACATATGCAGATAGCTCATATAGCACAATTTCACATATCATCTCATCATTCCATTGCACATATTCATTTTAGTAAGTTCATATAGGGATACTTACCTTTCATACACACCTTGTGTACATATTAAACGTACCTGAAACGGATTTATAATCCATGTAACCTTTCGTATTGCATACTTGCCCGTTGAACCATTCGAAATCTAATAGGATGCTCAGAAACCTCGGAATAGTCGTACAATTCCAACATCCTAGACGAGGTCTTACATGTACTCAGATATCGTTGCCACTGTCCCAGATAGGGTCTTACACAAATCAATACGATGCCAATGTCCCAGACATGGTCTTACACGTAAATCTCGTATTGATGCCAACGTCCCAGACGTGGTCTTACACAAAATCTCATATCAATGCCGACGTCCCAGACGTGGTCTTACATGATATTTCAGAGCAGATACCTATGTCATGACATAACTAATCCTATCTATTCCTAGGTTCGTACGAGACTTCTCGGACATTGCCACTATGTCGTTCTTATATCGAAATTCACGTACACAACATCTCATATGCATTCATCATTATCAATAATTATGTGAACATACTCAATTCAATATAAATACATTTATTTGCATAATGACTTACCTCGGATTCGATTTAACGGAAACAGAAACGGCTACTCGGTTACTTTCGCTTTCCCGCAATCTAAGTCCTTTTTCCTCGGTTCTTGATCTAAACATATTCAAATTTAACCCATTCATTCATCAATTCATTCAATTCAATCCAAGAACACACATTTAGGGCAATTTACAATTCAACCCTCACATTTGTACAATTTATCAATTTAGTCCATTTTTCTCAAAACATCAAATACACAAAATCATCACATACTCATGCTTAGCCGAATGCTTATGAATATCATACAAGCCCATATATTTCATAAAATTTTCAATTTAGTCCCTCAAATTACTATTTCCTCAATTTAGACCTAATTAGCTAAATTCATCAAAATTTCAAGAACAAAGCATGTTCATCTAACACATATCTTTCATTTAACAATTAAACTCATCAAAAAGCTTACCATTTCATCAATGACACATCTCACAAATATCATGAATTCTTCAAATTACAACATGGGCTTTAGAGTATACTAAGGAACGATTACAAAAACGTAGAAATTATCAAAAACCAAAGTCAAAACTCACCTTAATCAATCTCAAAATCAACCGAAACCTAGCTTTCTTTTTCTTTTCTTCTTCTTTAATACTTTCGACCAAAGATGATAACTTTGGCTTTCTTTTCATGCTTTTATTCATTATAACATATAATTTATTCATTTACCAAATTAGCCATTTAATAAACATTTGAAACAATTAAACAATAAGGACATATTCGTCTAACTACTATCCACTAACTTAAAAGTGGTTTAATTGCCATATAAGGCCTTCACCTATTAAAAGTCATCACAAATAGGTACTTTTCATAAAGCATACACAATTTGCATTCAATGCAATTTAATCCTTTTATCAAATTAAACATACAGACGGACAAATTAACTTACGGAAATTTAACACATGCTTAGTCACATATCATCGGCATAGAAAATAATATTAAATTATTTACTGAATCAGATTTGTGGTCCCAAAACCACTGTTCCGACTAGGGTCTATTCCGGGCTGTTACATCTCGCGTTGTCTCTGTGATGATACAGGCTCCGATCTTCACCTCTTTCTCTTCTCCTAGGCTCAAAATGACTTTTTGTGACGTAGGATATGTTGTTCATCTTGTTCTACCATCCTTAACAAATCAGGAGATAGGTTACAATCTTTATCGTCTTCAAAGTCCTGAGATCTCTCTAGACACATATCTTGCTCAAAAGTAGATTCTGAGTCAGTAACAGCGTCACTCATGTCGTTGACATCTAGGGACCTGTTGTAAGTATGAAGGAATATTCAAAGAACAAATGAATCTAAGAATGATTATTTATGTGGTATGAATCATAAATGAATGAAAGAATATTTGCTCAAAGTGAGACACAAAAATGCATTTTTTATTGAAATAAAGATGTTGGACATGAGCCTATTTCACAAAAGGAAATTATTATTACTTCTAGGCTTAAAGAAACAAGTATGTTTGGAACATTACTCTGAGTAAGCGCTAAAAACTACAGGTATTTCTTCTGCAGTCCAATTATTCAGAACACTACCATGTTCATAAGGGCGAATGTCTGATAAGTTTTCTCTTCCGATTCCTTCTTCGGATATAACATTGATGCTCCCACTTCTGACCATTTCATCTGAGCATTCAGTATATTCATAGAATTCCAGTTCCTTATTATCCATTAGGCCTTGCATCAAGGCTCTAAATTCATTGCACTTTTGAATCTCGTGACCCTCCTCATTATGGAACTCACAGTAGTTCTATGCTTCTTCGGGTTTCTCCTGATCAATATTTTATGCGATGTCAAAGTCTTAAAATTTATAATGAGAATGATCGAACCTGGAAACTAACTATGACAACGATTTGAGGAAAGCGCACCTATCGAACAGTAGTATAGTTAAGGTAAGACTGGAATGTCGAACCCAAAAAAACTAAAAGTACTAATACTAACTTTCTTTTTATTATCTAGCCTAAAATAAAGAGAATTTGTTGTTTAATCTAAATTAACTAACTACTAAACTAAAGACTCTAAGACAAAGAAGAATGAATTTCGAGAAATACTTGTGGGAAAAACCAATTGATTAAGACGATACCCGAGGAAGAATTTATCTAGACTTCACTTGTTATCTAACTCTGAACCAGACAATTTATTCATTTGACTTGATCCGTAAGATTCCCTAATGTATATTAGCCCCTCTCTCGAGGCGACTAACGTCTAACCCTAAGTTGATTAATTGAAATCTCTTTCTAATTAAAACCCCTAGAATTGCATTAACTCGATCTATGGAATCCCATATTAGGTTTCACCCCAATCCGACAAAATCTCGTCACCCTATCTCTAGGCGTGCGATCAACTCCGCTTAACTATGCTAGATCTACTCTTAGGCAGGGACTTTTGCTCCTCCACCAAAGCACATCAAACTTGAATTAATATTCCGGAAATATCAACACAAGAAATAAGAACACACAATTAAGAATAAATCAAGTATTTATCATATAGTTCAGCAAACGATAACAAGGTTCATCTTAGGTTTCATCCCCCTCCCATATCTGAGGGTTTAGTTCATAATAATAAAAGAAAACATCTCAAAAGAAAAGATAAAACAAAACATAAGAAATCCCTAAAACCCCCTGAAGGAATTGAAGGAGAGATCCCCCGTCTTGAGTATGTTTTCGGCTTCTTGAGATGAATCAACTGGCTATCTTCAAGTAAACTCCCACAAATCTGCCTTTTTGGCTTAGCTGGACGCCCCGATAGAAGGCTTCTGTCGACTCCCCCTTTTAGGTCATACTTAGGGTGTTTATATAGGCTTCAGAATGTGTTTCTTCGCCTCTAAGTATCCTAATTCGAGTGAAATTCCTCTTCTCCATGGCAGGGACACGCCCTTGGCACACGCCCGTGTGAATCGTGGCCAGGCCGTGTTCGGGTCTAATTAGGGAGGCACGGCCGTGTTGCTTGGGCCTAGGCCATGTCAATTTCTTTCTTTGGCCCATTTGGCCTGTTTTAAGCCCGTTTCTCGTTTTTTTCATTCTCCAGTGCTTTCCTGAGTATAAAACATGAAATTAAAGGATTAAGAGCACCAAATTGCATAATTCAAGGGATAAATCATCCAAAAGTATGCTAAATGTGGGCTTAAAATATGTTACTATTATGGTTTATCAAATACCCCCACACTTAAGCTTTTGCTTGTCCTCAAGCAAAATTCTCAACTCACAATTAAAAAAAACTTCCTTGATAATATTCATTGCTAGTGTTTCATCATAATTCATAGATAATTCATACATGGATAATTCAACTCAAAGAGTCCTAAAGATTCAAACAATCTAAGTCATGCATTTGTGGCATAAAACATAGGTGTTTCCCCTCATCTAAATAATTACCTCTGATTCAAAATCGACAAGGATTGATATACTCACTAAAGATTTACTCAAATCACTCGAAGTGTTTAAGGTTCAAGAAAAAGCACTCATAAGTCAAACATGAAAAGTTAATCCCACAGGCTTGCATGAAAATCAAACCTCCACCACTATAATATGAGATGATACACAAATTAAATGGTCTTTAACAGGGTTGTAACGGGGCTTGGTTAAAGGTGTGGATAAAGGCTGAATTAGAAGGTTAGAATCGAGATTGACCTGACAAATTACCTAACCAGAAATAATGAACTGATAATAAATAATTACATCAATTGAATACTTGAAATAATAATACTCTAATACGAGCTTCTTCTTCAATAATTGGAATTTAACGTATAAGCTCACCTAATCACAAAACTAATAATGAATATACTTTGATTGATTTTTTTAGGAACAAATCAAAAATACATAATAAATGATGAGTTTACTATCGAAATAAATAGGAAATCGATCAAATCAAATCTCGATATAAGGGTAGTCAAAAGGAATGGTGATAACAAAAAAAACAAAGGGTTTTGGGTTAATATTAGTGGGTGAGTCAATAATAAAAAAAAATTATTAGGATCAATGGGGTTCACTAGGGGTTAATTATGAAGGTAAGCTTTTTAGTGGAGTGAGTGGGTTAAATCCTAGGTGCCTTTATCATCTTAGTATATCAAATCAGAGGTGTGGTCTCGACATGTATAATCGGTGCAAGTTCTAGAATAACAAATCAATGTTGACACACTCATAATCAATAAAGTGAGCAAGAAAAAGAATATATGCTCTAAAGGCTCAAAATCTCACAAAAATTATGGCTTTTTGATGTCAACCTAGGAAATTTCAAACTTCAAAGTAATATTCAAATTTAGGTAGACAACCTAAAAAAAAATAATTTCTGAAAAATAGACTTATCATGCTTGACTCTCTATTATCTTAAAGTTTAAATTATCAATGCACAATTATCAATGACTTAATCCAAAATATATCAATAAAAATAATAAATCAAAGGAAATTTCATTTAAACAGTAATATGAGAAATTTTACTTAAGAACAAGACATAATTCAAGATTTGAGAATAATGCAAAAAGTTTGGCACTTTTAAGGTTCACCCCCCACACTTAAGATGTACATTGCCCTCAATGTACAAAGATAGATAAAAATTCATAAAAGATAGGGAGAGATGAAACTTCCTGAATTTGGATGGATTCCTTGCGTTGGAGGTGTGGAAACTTGATTCGGAGGTGAAAGATAAGTTGGAGGAGGCCTCTCTGGTGGTGGTATGGTGGCCGTCCATAGTCTCTGCGCTAGATGAAGAAATTGGAGAGCTCGTGAAGGATTAACCAGGACATAATAAGAAAAATTCAAACTATACTAATTATGTATCTAAATACAAGAAAGATAAAAAGAAAGACCGTAGAAAGTAAAAGACAAGAAAAAGAAAAGACTTATGGACTGAGGAGTCCTTATTGTTGGATGGTTCGCGAGGTGGGTGTGACTTCTAAGGCCGCGGTGATGTTGGCAGAGGTCTTGGTGGGGTGATTCCCAAGTATCCTAAAGAACCCTTGGCTTGTCGACTAGACGAAGCGGCCGGCATGAACTTATGTAGATCGGTCTCCCACAAGGAGTCTGTGCTTGGTTCCTTCCGCTTCTTCGACATGGTGTGGCTTGATAGTTGGGGAAAGATTTGAGAAGGAAAATGTGGAAGGGGGAGAAATCTGCAGAATAGGATGGGAGAAAGGAGATGGGGAGTAGGTGAGAAGAAGGAGGGGGTGGTTTAAATAGAATTTTGAGGTCTGGTACTCCCCCATGCCCGTGTACCATGGGTGTGTTGGGTCACACGGTCGTATCGCACGACCGTGTTGTGATTCGTTCATTTCTCCATGCCTATGTTTAGGTCGCCACGCCCGTGTATGATCTAACAGTGTCGACCATGGCCGTATCGCACAGCCGTGGCAAGTTAGTTGGAGCCCGTGTGACTTCCCTCAGTGTCGGCCACGACCATATCGCACGATCGTGGCAATTTGTAGTTGTCCGTGATATGGGAATCTTTCATCATCGACTCGTACTACCTCTGCTATGTCAGTACGAAAATCTGTAGTGTCCACACGGCCATGGCCACAGCCGTGTGGAAGGGCGTGTGGTATAGAAATTTGCAATTTTGGTTAGCTTATAAATAGATGCTGAAGTAGAAATAAATAAAAATAATAATAAAAATAAAGGAAAGTAAAAATTAATAGTGTTAGTGCTCGGGTTACCTCTCGAGAAGCGCTTGTTTAAAGTCTTAAGCTAGACTTACCTCTTATTTGCCTAATCATGGTGGTTTGAAGAGTTGAACATCCTTCCTCATGCTATCTGTCCTATTATCATTATATAGTTCAAGTCGAGTAGCGTTCATTTTGAAAGTGCCAAATGTAGGATTACTTACCTCGACTGTTCCGTATGGGAAAAAATTAATTACCTTAAAAGGGATTTCTTTGTTTGTGTGAGGGTCAGGAGGAGATATTCGTGGGTCTGCTTTATCTAACAATACCTGACCTCTAGTTTTGAACTTGTCTGTCTCGTAGAGTGGCTTTGGTTCTTCTTTGTGTATCCCTAGTTTTTCCTTGAAATGCGTCTTCCGCTCGTCTAGGTCATCAACTTGAAGCCTTCGATCCTCATGAGTTATTTCCTTATTGTTATGAGATGTAGGATCTGGCTCGGGTGTGTAGTTCCGTGGTGCATCCTGGAAAGAAGGTTTAATCGAATGGTCATTAATAGAATTTATTTTCTCACCTTGGTTGCTCGATGTCCTAGCTGCGTCGAGAGCCTGAAGACTGATTGATTCGTCACCTACACGGAGTATTAATTCACCTATACCCACATCAATTTTAGTTCTGGCAGTTGCTAAAAAGGGTCTTCCTAAGATTAAGGGGATACTATTGTCCTCATCCATGTCTAAAACTACAAAGTCTACTGGGAATACGAATTTATCAATCTTTACTAACACATCTTCGATTATACCCCTAGGAATTTGAATAGTTTTATCAGCTAATTGAATGCTCATCCTAGTTTGTTTTGGTTTCCCTAGACCTAGTTGTTTAAACATTTTATAAGGCATGACATTCATGCTTGCCCCTAAATCAGCTAACGCATTATCAATAGATAAACTACCAATTAAGCATGGAATTGTAAAACTCCCTGGATCTTTTAATTTTCGTGGTAGTTTATTTTGTAGAATTGCTGAGCACATTGCGTTTAGCTCCACATGCGATGTTTCGTCTACCCTTCGCTTGTTTGTCAAAAGCTCTTTTAAAAATTTCCTAGAATCTGGCATCTGTGAAAGAGCTTCAAGTAATGGTAAGTTAATATGTAATTTCTTTAAAAGTTTAAGAAACTTACCAAACTGTTTCCTCTGTGTCGTCTCTCTTTTTGCTTGCTTGGGGATGGTATGCGAGGTTGGTACTCTTTGATTACCGTTTTGGCTTATTATTACTTACCTCAACCTTACCTTCTTTGACCACATTCTCTTGCTTTAAATTGGGCTCATCTAACCCTTTACTTTCTTGAGCTGTTATGGCTTGGACTTGCTCCTTTGGGTTAGTCTCAGTGTTGCTTGGTAGGCTTCCTTGTGGTCTTTCAGAGATCTCCTTAGCCAGTTGCCCTGACTGATTCTCGATCCTTTGAATCGATGCTTGTTGATTTTTAATTGTTGTTTCTGTGACTGCTACGAATTTTGTCAGCATCTCCTCAAGGTTCGGCTTCTTTTCCTATGGGTAGGGTTGTTGTTGGAAGTTTTGAGGTGGTTGTTGCCTTTGATTTCCTTGACCACCCCATGAGAAATTGGGGTGGTTCTTCCAACCTGGATTATAAGTATTACTATAAGGGCTATTGTTAGATCTAAAGTTGTTACCCATATAGTTCATCTGTTCGCTCTCTGTGCCCGGATGGTAGGGTGGGTACTCAGGATTCGCCATGCCTCCACTTGCGTCGCACTGCATGACGATGTACCTGCGAAGAACACAGACCATCAATCTTTTTATTTAGCACCTCTACCTGATTTGATAGCATGGTTACTGCGTCGAGGTTGAAAACTCCGTTTGCTTTTGTTGGCCTTATCCTTGTAACTTGCCACTGGTAGTTATTCAATGACATCTCTTCTATAAACTCGTAGGCTGCTTCAGGAGTTTTGTTATTCAGAGTTCCACCGGCAGCTGAATCGATTAATTGCCTTGTTGAGGGGTTCACACTGTTGTAAAAAGTTTGGACCTGCAGCCACAAGGGTAATCCATGGTGTGGGCACCTTCTCAACAAATCTTTATATCTCTCCCATGCATCGGAAAGTGTCTCTAAATCCATCTGCACAAAAGAAGAGATATCATTCCTTAACTTGGCCGTTTTGGCCGGCAAAAAATATTTCAATAAAAATTTTTTGGTCATTTGATCCCATGTAGTGATTGGCCCTCATGGAAGAGAATGCAACCATTGTTTGGCTTTATTCCTCAAAGAAAAGGGAAGCAACCGAAGACGTATGGCATCATCAGTAACGCCATTTATTTTGAAGGTGTCACAGAACTCTAAAAAATTCGCTAAATGTGTGTTAGGATCCTCATCCTGCAAACCATCAAACTGAACAAACTGTTGTATCATCTGTATAGTGTTAGGTTTCAATTCGAAATTATTTGCAGCAATAGTAGGTCTAACAATACTTGACTCAGTTCCTGTTAAATTAGGTTTAGCATAATCATACATAGTTCGAGGAGCATGATTTTTCGGCCATATCCGGAGGTGGTGCATTGTTCTCGACCATCTCTTCGGTGGTATTAACTCGTCTTCTTGCTCTTCTTGTATGTAGTTTAGGCTTTGCCTTATCTCTCTACGATTTCTGCGAGCAGTACCTTCAATATCACTGTCGTAAAGTAGGGGTCCTGTCGGGTTCCTTCTAGTCATAAACTAGAGGAACCTGAAAGGAACAAAAGAAAGAAAATTAGCAGAGTTTAAACTAAGAAATAAAAGTAAATTGCAAAAAATAAAAAATGGCTAAAGTAATAAAAATTGAGCTTTCTTAATATTTTAGTTCCCCGGCAACGGCGCCAAAAACTTGATCGTTGTTTTATGCGATGTCAAATTCTTAAAATTTATAATGAGAATGATTGAACCTGGAAACTAACTATGACAACGATTTGAGGCAAGCACACCTATCGAACAGTAGTATAGTTAAGGTAAGATCGGAATGTCGAACCCAAAGGAACTAAAAGTACTAACACTAACTTTCTTTTTACTATCTAGCCTAAAATAAAGGGAATTTGTTGTTTAATCTAAATTAACTAACTACTAAACTAAAGACTCTAAGACAAAGAAGAATGAATTTCGAGAAATACTTGTGGGAAAAACCAATTGATTAAGACGATACCCGAGGAAGAATCTACCTAGACTTCACTTGTTATCTAACTCACGAACTGCACGATTTATTCACTTGACTTGATCCGTAAGATTCCCTAATGTATATTAGCCCCTCTCTCGAGGCGACTAACGTCTAACCCTTAGTTGATTAATTAAAATCTCTTTCTAATTAAAACCCCTAGAATTGCATTAACTCGATCTATGGAATCCCATATTAGGTTTCACCCCAATCTGGCAAAATCTTGTCACCCTATCTCTAGGCATGCGATCAACTCCGCTTAACTATGCTAGATCTACTCTTAGGAAGGGACTTTTGCTCCTCCACCTAAGCACATCAAACTTGAATTAATATTCCGGAAATATCAACACAAGAATTAAGAACAGACAATTAAGAACAAATCAAGAATTTATCATATAGTTCAGCAAACGATAACAAGGTTCATCTTAGGTTTCATCCCCCTCAGGTATCTGAGGGTTTAGTTCATAATAATAAAAGAAAACGTCTCAGAAGAAAAGATAAAAAAAACATAAGAAATCCCTAAAACCCCCTGAAGGAATTGAAGGAGAGATCCCCCGTCTTGAGTATATTTCCGGCTTCTTGAGATGAATCAACTGGCTATCTTCAAGTAAACTCCCACAAATCTGCCCTCTTTGGCTTCGCTGGACGCCCCGACAGAAGGCTTCAGTCGACTCCCCCTTTTAGGTCATACTTAGGGTGTTTATATAGGCTTCGGAATGTGTTTCTTCTCCTCTAAGTATCCTAATTCGAGTGAAATTCCTCTTCTCCACGGCAGGGACACGCCCTTGGCACACGCCCGTGTGAATCGTGGCCATGTAACACCCCATACCCGAGTCCGAGACTAAGACTGGTTACGAGACATTACCATGCTTGAACTCACTTAAACATGTACTTACGGGCTATAAAATTTCGTTCTGAATTAAAAACTTCTCTTTCTTAGTCAAATCAGACATTTCATGGGCCTACGAGGCCTCAGACTTACGTCCCGAAACTTTCGAAACTCATATGGAAACTTTCTCTCGAACAGGGATCAAACATCCGTGTGACTTGGCACACGCCCTTGCACCCCTAAAACATGCCCGTGTCTTTCACCCGTGGTGGATACTGGCAAATTACACACAGCCAGGACACGCCCGTGGTCTTGGCCCGTGTGCCAAACCTTGGCATTCTGACTTATTCACACGGTCTATACACACGCCCGTGTTCATTAGCCGCGTGACAATTCAATTGCTAAGTGTAAAGTGCAGACTTCACACGCCCAGGGCACACGCCCATGTGCTAACCGTGTGGTACACACGGCCTAAACACACGGCCGTCTTATTGGCCCGTGGTCTATCCTGACTTAAAACACTAATGTGCAGGGGACACACGGCTTAGACACACGCCTGTGTGTCCATCCGTGTGGGCACCTAGAGGCTATCTTCCAAGCCAATTTGCCACCCTGATATCAATATCAATCCAATACTCAACTCAATAACACAATTATTACATCTAATGTGACAAGAATGCATACTTCATTGATAGATAAAACATACATACTTAATGATTCATGACCAATCTCTTTGACCATATACAAAAGAATACTAAGCTTGATAGCCAACACTTTGGCTAGGTTTAAAACATAACTCAAAATGAAATGTTTCCTATACATGCCATACTTAATATAAACAACTTGGCTATACCAAAATAGAGATTGATAGTGTGCTCCGAGCTCCGATGATGATGATCCACGAGATTAGCTTGGTGGGACTACATGGAAAGAAAGAATAAAGGACGTAAGCATTTAGCTTAGTAAGTTTGCATGTAATTCTCATAGCAATATATTTGCTTAACATTAACCATTCATCATAAACAATGGCATTATGAATCTCAAGTATTTAAGCTTACTTACTCTTACTGATTCTTACATATCTCATGGTACTTACTATTCTCATGCTCAAATGACGTGTAAACAATATACTGTATCACTTGATCACATAGATCAAGTATACTTTACTATGATAAGTATAATCTCAACATCATCATTCATATCATGAATAATACTCTTAACTAGCATAACTTGATAATAACTTTACTTACTTAACTTTCTTACTATATCATTTGAGCTTTACTCTCTTGCCCGATGAATTTCTATGAATAACCGAGGATACTGAATCTCATCCCACATAACTCGATGCCAATGCCATATCCTCAATATGGTCTTACATGGGATCTCTCATCTTGGTATTGGTGCCATGTCTTGACATGGACTTACTCAAAGTCTTCCTTGTGTGTTCCCTTGGGAACTTACCATTGCCATGTCTTGACATGGTCTTACTTGGTATCTTTACTCATGAACGGGTCAATGCCGAGCCTTGGCTTGGAATTACATGAAATCTTTCTTGTTACTCACCAATGTCATGCCTTGGATTGGACTTACATGGAATCTCTACCTCATGATAGCTTTTCAATGCCAAGACTTGTCTTGGACTTACATGACATCTTTGCTTGGAGACTCACCAATGCCATGCCTTGGCTTGGGCTTACATGGGTCTTCATATCATAATAACTCTTCAATGCCAAGACTTGTCTTGGACTTATAGGATAACTTGCCTGATTGCCGATGCCATGCCTTGGCTAGGTCTTATACGGGCTTTCTTATCTCGTGTGGTAGATCGAGTATCCTAAGTAATTCAACTTCAATCGGGACTTTCTCATGCTTAATCTCATTAATTTCTCTATTTAACATAGCAATCAGCATTTCTATGGTAATAATGTACATTATACTAAGCAATTCAATGATAATAATCATAAAGCTTAGAAATCATACAAACTTACCTCAATATACAAAATGTATGTAGATATGCAATTTAGTCCTCGACTTTGTTCTTGCCTCAGTTTCGATCCGGGCTTCATTTTTCTTGATCTATAATAATAATTAGATTATTTAATACTCACATTGACTAAATTGACTCTTAACTCATACTTTGGCAAAATTACTATTTTGCCCATAAACTTTCTCATATTTGTACTTTTGCCCCTAGGCTCGTAAAATAATTCTCATTCAACTTTCTTAAACATCATGTTTAGCTGATTCATTTTCTTTACTATAACAATCATCAATTCTCACTATTTCTAATAGGTATGAAAAATTTCATAACTATTACAAATTAGTCCATACTATCATTTTTCATGAAATTCACTAAGGAAAAGATGTTTATCTAACATCAAACTCCCATAATCTTCCATAAAATATCATTTTACATGCATGATACACATGGGTAGATTTTTGAACATGCTTCTTAGCTCATCTTATAGCTAAAAATAGCTAATTCATAATACGAGGACTCCAAAAATACGAAGAATATTAAAAACGCGGCTAGGATGACTTACTTGCAAGCTTCAAAAATTTGAAGAACCCTAGCTATGGAGTCTCCAAATTTTCGGCACAAGGAAGAAGATGAATGAAATTTTTATCATCTTTTTCCCATTTTAATCATTTACTTGGTAAATGACCAAAATGCCCTTCTCTTTAAAAATTTACAATTAACTAACTCATGTCCATTTTTGTCCAAAACTTATAATTTGGGAAAATTGCTATTTAAGGACTTCTAATTAATATTCTAAAGCTATTTCATACAAAAAAGCTTCTAGAAACTCATATTTTGCAACTTTTGCAATTTAGTCCTATTTGATCATTCCATGTCAATTTCACAAAATTTCTACATGGAACTTTAATACTATCATGCAAACATGTCATAAACCTTAAGAACTCAATTTACTAACTCAGATTTGTGGTCTCGCACCACTATTCCGACTAGGCCCTGAATCGGGCTGTTACAATTCTCCCCCTCTTAGGAATTTTTGTCCTCGAAAATCTTACCAGCAAACAGGTTTGGATACTGGTTTCTCATGATTCCTTCTAGTTCCCACGTAAATTCTTCTATTCCATGTCTTTTCCACAATACTTTTACTAGGGCTATACTTTTATTCCTTAGCTGCTTGACTTCCCGAGCTAAAATCTTAACTGGTTCTTCACCATAAGTCATGTCAGGATGAATCTCTATCTCTGACGGGGTAATTACATGTGAAGGATCTGATCGGTAGCGTCTCAACATTGACATGTGAAACACATCGTGAATCTTTACTAACTCTGATGGCAAAGCCAATCGATAAGCTACCGGCCCAACTCTTTCAGTAATCTCGCATGGTCCGATAAAACATGGACTCAACTTGCCTTTACGGCCAAATCTGAGAACCTTTTTCCATGGTGACACTTTCAAGAAAACTTTATCCCCGACTTGGTACTCTATCTCTTTCCTTCTTAAATCCGAATAGGATTTTTGTCTGTCTGAAGCAACTTTTAAACTTTCTCGAATCACTTTCACTTTCCCCTCAGTTTCTCTAACCAAATCAACCCCGTGAATTTGGTTTTCCTTGAGTTCAGTCCAATATAGAAGCGTTCGGCACTTACGCCCATATAAAGCCTCATAAGGCGCCATCTTTAAACTCGACTGAAAACTATTATTGTAGGCAAATTCTACCAATGGGAGAAACTTTTCCCAACTGCCTCAGAATTCGAGAATACAACATCTGAGCATATCCTCGAGTAACTTTGTACTAAAGTTTGATGATGAAAAGCAGTACTAAAGTTCACTTTGTACCCAAGGCCTCTTGTAACTTCTTCCAAAATCTAGATGTAAACCTCGGATCTCTATCCGAGGTGATTGACAACGAAACACCGTGAAGCCTTACTATTTCTGAAACGTACAAGTTTGCCAACTTGTCTAGTGAGTAATCAACTCGTACAGGTATAAAATGGGCTGACTTCGTAAGTCTATCAACCACGACCCATACAACATCTTTCTTTCTCGGAGACAATGGTAAACCCATTATAAAATCCATAGTAATACGATCCCATTTCCACCCCGGAACCAAAATGGGTTGAACCAAACCCGAAGGTACTTGGTGTTCAGCCTTTACTTGCTGACAAATCAAGCATTTGGAAACAAACTCTGAAATATCTTTCTTCATTCTCGGCCACCAATACTGTTGCTTTAAGTCATTAAACATTTTGGTACTACCCGAATGTACAGATAAACATCTGTTATGTGCTTCATGCAAAATTCTCTTAATAAGCTTGTCCTTTCTTGGTACACAAATTCTATCTTTGAACATCAGACTTCCATTGGGACTAATCCAGAAATCAGACTCAACATCTGTCTCGCACTGAGCTCTCTTGACTTGCAATTCACTATCTTCTTTCTGAGTCTCAAAAATCTCTTGGAGGAATACTGGTCTAGCTTTCAACTCAGCTAGAATAGAACCATCGTCGGATAAAGTCATCCGTGAATTCATTACCCTTAATGCAAATAGGGACTTTCTACTCAAAGCGTCAGTGACCACATTCGCCTTCCCGGGATGGTAGTCAATGAAAAATTCATAGTCTTTTATCAACTCTAACCATCTTCGCTGCCTTAAGTTCAACTCTTTCTACGTCATCAAGCACTTCAAACTTTTGTGATCAGTGAAGATCCGACATGTCTCACCATATAGGTGGTGTCTCCATATCTTCAATGCGAAGACTATGGCAGCCAAATCAAGATCGTGGGTCGAATAATTCTTCTCATGTGGCTTCAGTTGTCTTGAGGCGTAAGCAATCACTTTGCCTTCTTGCATAAGTACACAGCCTAATCCATTTAAGGATGCATCACTGTAAATCACAAATTCTTTCCCTGTCTCAGGTTGTACTAAAACTGGAGCTTCTATCAACATCGCTTTCAGTTTCTCGAAACTTTGTTGGCATCTTTCTGTCTACTCAAACTTCACATTTTTCTGTAACAATTTAGTCATCGGGGTTGCAATCATAGAAAACCCCTTGACAAATCGTCTATAATAGCAAGCTAGGCCTAGGAAACTTCTAACCTCAAAGACATTTCTCGGTGGATTCTAGTCCATTATGGCCGAAATCTTACTTGGATCTACTCGGACTCCATATCCCGAGACAATATGTCCCATAAATCCTACTTCCTTGTGCCAAAATTCACTTTTACTGAACTTGGCATATAATTGATTTTCTCGAAGAGTGTAAAACTGTCCGTAGGCGCTCAGCATGCTTATTCTCATCTCGGGAATAAATCAGTATGTCGTCAATGAAAACGACTACAAACTTTTCGTGGTATGGTCTAAAAATGTGGTTCATTAAGTCCATGAATACCACAGGAGCATTGGTCAAACCAAAGGGCATGACTAAAAATTCATAATGCCTATACCTTGTTCAAAAAGCTGTCTTAGACACATCTGATTCCTTTACTCTCAGCTGGTAGTACCCCGATCTCAAGTCTATCTTAGAGAACACAGTGGCTCCCTTCAATTGATTGAACAAATCATCGATCCTTGGAAATGGGTACTTGTTCTTTACTGTCACTTTATTAAGTTGACGGTAATCTATGCACAATCTCATGGTGCCATCTTTCTTTTTCAAAAAAAATATCGGAGCACCCCATGGAGAATAACTTGATCTCGGAAAACCTTTATCTGTCAACTCTTGCAACTGTGACTTCAACTCTCTCAACTCCGTTGGAGCCATTCTGTAAGGAGTAATAGATATTGGTACAGTACCGGGAGCCAGTTCAATGCTGAACTCAACCTCTCTAACTGGTGGTAGTCCTGGTAATTCTTTGGGAAAAACACCCACGTACTCACATACTATTGGTATCGACTCAATATTTAACTCTGTTTCTTTATCATTCATCACAAAGGCCAAATATGCCTCATACCCCTTTCTTACGTATCTCTGTGCCGTCATGTGAAAAATCATTGCCGGTGATTTACTTTGCTCATCTGATTCTATATGGAGAGTATCCCCATTCTCACATCTCATCTCAATATATTTTTCCCATAATTAACTATTACATCATGAGTGGTCAACCAGTCCATACCAAGAATGATGTCAAACTCATCAAATGGTAGCAACATAAGATTTACTTTAAAGTAATGACCTCTAATCGTTAATGGACAATCTTTACATACTTCATCAAATAACACACTCTTGCCTAAAGGATTAGACACCTTAATCGTAAATTCTGTAGAATCTATAGGCATATTCATACTGGATACTAGTTTCATACAAAGGTAAGAGTGTGTGGATCTGGGATCTATTAAAGCAATAACTTTGATATCATA
Organism: Gossypium sturtianum; assembly: GCA_025698515.1. Taxonomy (NCBI): domain Eukaryota; kingdom Viridiplantae; phylum Streptophyta; class Magnoliopsida; order Malvales; family Malvaceae; genus Gossypium; species Gossypium sturtianum. The sequence goes on along the minus strand of CM046947.1, from coordinate 72,229,120 downwards.
AAGAGAAAAGGTACCCGTAATAACATCAAGAGAAGATGCCTCTTCGCGAGCGCGAATGGCATAAGTCCTCGCAGGCGCCCTACCCTCAGGTCTCGCAGCCTGCTCTCTAGGGTTACCTCTTCCACTTGCCCCACTTCCTGGGTTCCTCTGCGGTCTTCCTCTGACCATAATCCCGGATCTCAGGTTCTGAGCTCTATCTTCTTTCATTTTCTCTGGACAATCTTTTATGTAGTGGTCCTGGGAACCACATCTGAAACATGCATTTTCATGTGCTCGACATTCTTCGAGATGACGTCTGCCACACTATGGGCATTCGGGTCTATCCGATCGGATGTTCCCCACACTAGCAACCGAGGTCGCTCATGCCTTACTTCCCAATATCGCTTACTCTTGTCCTTCCTTGAAAACCCCGGTGGAAGTAGCCGATCGGGTGGAGAAATCTCTTGACTTCTTGGATGAGGATTGGAATGACTTATTCCACTATCTCTTTTAGAGTCGCGAGACTCTATTTTGACTTTCTCTTCTCCTTTACTAGTTCTTCTGGCTTTACAAGCCCTCTCTACTAGCACAACGAATTCCTTTAGTTCTAGGACAGCAACAAACAATTTGATGTCCTCATTTAGCCCATCTTCAAATCTCTTACTCATGATGGCCTCGGTGGACACGCATTCTCGAGCGTATTTCTTTGAGCCGCACAAACTCACGCTCATAATCATCCACGGACATCTTGCCTTACTTTAACTCTAGAAATTCCTTTCTTTTCTGGTCTACGAACCTTTGACTGGTATACTTTTTCTTGAACTCTTCTTGGAAGAATTCTCATGTGACCTTTTCCCTCAGTACCACAGACACCAATGTGTTCCACCATTGATAGGCATAATCTCTTAAAAGAGAGACTACACACTTCATGCATTCCTTAGGCGTGCATGACAACTCATTAAATACCCTGATAGTATTTTCTATCCAGAACACAGCCTTTTCCGGATCATCATCTTTTCTAGCCCGGAATTCTTCTGCCCCGTGTTTCCTAATCCTATCAACCGAAGGCTTCTTTCCTCTTACCACCTCTACTACTTGAGGGGCTACTGGGATAGGTTGAGGAATAGGTGGGGGTGGAGGGGGTTGTGCATTCGGGTTCGTACGAACGAACTTCGTATACCAGGTATTCATCATATGGAGGAAGGCTTCTCTAGCCTCTTCTCCTCCTCCTTGACTCACCGTAGTGGGTCTATTCTCATTCTCATTTGGCACCGTCCCTTCAGCGGGAGCCGGCGTGTTACTTTCTACGTCATTCGCCACAACTCTATCGGGATCCATTTACTAAATGTATAAACATAATTTAAGTTGTCTGGAGTCGTCACACTATCATTATAAAAACATTCTTACGTATGGCATGTATAGCAAGACTGGTGCTCGTGCTACGTTAGTCCTAGAACCGACTAAATTGTAGCTCTGATACCATTAAATGTAACACCCCATACCCGAGTCTGAGACTAAGACTAGATACAAGAAATTACCATGCTTGAAATCACTTAAACATGTACTTACGGGCTATAAAATTTCGTTCCGAATTAAAAACTTCTCTTTCTTAGTCAAATCAGACATTTCATGGGCCTACGAGGCCTCAGACTTACGTCCCGAAACTTTCAGAACTCATCTGGAAACTTTCTCTCGAACAGGGGTCACACGAATTGTATGACTTGGGACACGCCGTGCACCCCTAAAACATGCCCGTGTCTTTCACCCGTGGTGAATCGGCAAATTACACACGCGACACGACACGCGCTGTTGCCACGCCGTGTGCAAAACCTGGCATTCGACTTATTCACACGGTCTATACACGCCCGTGTTCATTAGCCGTGTGACAATTCAATTACTAAGTGTAAAGTGCAGACTTCACACGCCCAGGGCACACGCCCATGTGCTAACCGTGTGGTACACACGGCCTAAACACACGACCGTGTTATTGGCCCGTGGTCTATCCTGACTTAAAACACTAATGTGCAGGGGACACACAGCTTAGACACACGCTCGTGTGTCCATCCGTGTGGGCACCTAGAGGCTATCTTCCAAGACAATTTGCCACCCTGATATCAATATCAATCCAATACTCAACTTAATAACACAATTATTACATCTAATGTGACAAGAATGCATACTTCATTGATAGATAAAAACATACATACTTAATGATTCATGACCAATCTCTTTGACCATATACAAAAGAATACTAAGCTTTATAGCCAACACTTTGGCTAGGTTTAAAACATAACTCAAAATGAAAAGTTTCCTATACATGCCATACTTAATATAAACAACTTGGTTATACCAAAATAGCGATTGATAGTGTGCTCCGAGCTTCGATGACGATGATCCACGAGATTAGCTTGGTGGGACTACATGGAAAGAAAGAATAAATGACGTAAGCATTTAGCTTAGTAAGTTTGCATGTAATTCTCATAGCAATATATTTGCTTAACATTAACCATTCATCATAAACAATGGCATTATGAATCTCAAGTATTTAAGCTTACTTACTCTTCATCGATTCTTACATATCTCATGGTACTTACTATTCTCATGCTCATGACGGTAAACAATATACTGTATCACTTGATCACATAGATCAGTATACTTTACTATGATAAGTATAATCTCAACTTCGTCATTCATATCATGAATAATACTCTTAACTAGCATAACTTGATAATAACTTTACTTACTTAACTTTCTTACTATATCATTTGAGGTTTACTCTCTTGCCCGATAAATTTCTATGAATAACCGAGGATACTGAATCTCATCCCACATAACTCGATGCCAAAGCCATATCCTCGATATGGTCTTACATGGGATCTCTCATCTTGGTATTGATGCCATGTCCTGACATGGACTTACTCAAAGTCTTCCTTGTGTGTTCCCTTGGGAACTTACCATTGCCATGTCTTGACATGGTCTTACTTGGTATCTTTACTCATGAATGGGTAAATGCCGAGCCTTGGCTTGGACTTACATGGAATCTCTACCTCATGATAGCTTTTTAATGCCAAGACTTGTCTTGGACTTACATGACATCTTTTCTTGGAGACTCACCAATGTCATGCCTTGGCTTGGGCTTACATGGGTCTTTATCTCATAATAACTCTTCAATGCCAAGACTTGTCTTGGACTTACAGGATAACTTGCTTGATTGCCGATGCCATGCCTTGGCTTGGTCTTATACGGACTGTCTTATCTCGTGTGGTAGATCGAGTATCCTAAGTAATTCATCTTCAATCGGGACTTTCTCATGCTTAATCTCATTAATTTCTCTATTTAACATAGCAATCAGCATTTCTATGGTAATAATGTACATTATACTAAGCAATTCAATGATAATAATCATAAAGCTTAGAAATCATACAAACTTACCTCAATATACAAAATGTATGTAGATTTGCAATTTAGTCCACGACTTTGTTCTTGCCTCGATTTCGATCCGGGCTTCATTTTTCTTGATCTATAATAATAATTAGATCATTTAATACTCACATTGACTAAATTGAATCTTAACTCATCCTTTGGCAAAATTACTATTTTGCCCCTAAACTTTCTCATATTTGCACTTTTTCCCCTAGGCTCGTAAAATAATTCTCATTCAACTTTCTTAAACATCATGTGTAGCTGATTCATTTTCTCTACTATAACAATAATCAATTCTCACTATTTCTAATCGGTATGACAAATTTTATAACTATTACAAATTAGTCCATACTATCATTTTTCATGAAATTCACTAAGGAAAAGATGTTTATCTAACATCAAACTCCCATAATCTTCCATAAAATATCATTTTACATGCATGATACACATGGGTAGATTTTTGAACATGCTTCTTAGCTCATCTTATAGCTAAAAATAGCTAATTCATAATACGAGGACTCCAAAAATATGAAGAATATTAAAAACGCGGATAGGATGACTTACTTGCAAGCTTCAAAAATTTGAAGAACCCAAGCTATGGAGTCTCTCAATTTTCAGCACAAGGAAGAAGATGAAAGAAATTTTTATCATCTTTTTCCCATTTTAATCATTTAATTGGTAAATGACCAAAATGCCCTTCTCTTTAAAAATTTACAATTTACTAACTCATGTCCATTTTTGTCCAAAACTTATAATTTGGGTAAATTTCTATTTAAGGACTTCTAATTAATATTCTAAAGCTATTTCAGACAAAAAGCTTCTAGAAACTCATATTTTGCAACTTTTGCAATTTAGTCCTATTTGATCATTCCATGTCAATTTCACAAAATTTCTACACGGAACTTTAATACTATCATGCAAACATGTCATAAACCTTAAGAACTCAATTTACTAACTCAGATTTGTGGTCTCGCACCACTATTCCGACTAGGCCCTAAATCGGGTCAAGCATAAAGCAGTCGTGTTCGGGTCTGATTAGGGAGGCACGGCCGTGTTGCTTGGGCCTAGGGCGTGTCGATTTCTTTCTTTGGCCCATTTGGCCCGTTTTAAGCCCATTTCTCATTCTTTTCATTCTCCGGTGCCTTCCTGAGTATAAAACATGAAATTAAAGGACTAAGAGCACCAAATTACATAATTCAAGGGATAAGTCATCCAAAAGTATGCTAAATGTGGGCTTAAAATATGTTATGCTAAATGTGGGCTTAAAATATGTTACTATTATGGTTTATCATCTCCTTTAAATATTGGGTGATTAATCCTCCTTCTACCATTTTCTTCCAAATCTCCCTCAGCGGGGTTTCACTTCTACTATATCTGTCTTGATTCCCTTCCCTGCGCTCTCGATTATCGTGTTTACCCTTTTTATCTAAATTGTTGGGTAACGAATTTTCTGCATCGAATTTCACAATACCCATGTTGATGAGTCTTTCAATTATCTTTTGAAAAGCGGTGCAGTTCTCAATCGAGTGTCCTGTGATTCCCGCGTGGTACTCGCATTGGGCGTTCACGTCGTACCATTTGGGAAAGGGAGGTTGTATAGGTTTTAGGTAGAAAGGGGATACTATATGTGCATCAAAAAAACTTTGGTACAACTCCCCGTACGTAATCGAGATAGGTGTGAACCGAAGTTTTTCTAAGTTCGATCTTGGATCAGAATCTTGCATTGAGGGGCCTTGACAGCTGGTAGTTGCCGTCCTTGGCTGGCCTGTGGTAATCGGTTTTGAATAGCCCTTGTTATACATATGTGTATTATTCCTTTCATTTTCCCTCTTCCTCGGGGCCTTGAAAGTATTGAATTGGGAGCTCCTCTCTTGCCTTTTCCATTTGTAATGATCTTCAAATTGTTTTGGAAGCTCCGCTCTCGCCCTTTTTGTTTTCGCTACAGGGCTAATTGGGTTATCCCTTGGACTAGAACCTAAATCTGTCGGGAAGCTCGCCGGTGTTGAGGTACCGGTCTGGTATTGGGGTCTGACGTTAATATACACCCTTTGTGGATACGCGTTTGGTAGTGCTTGGGCGCTTGTTGGGGTAAAGCTTGAATGATAAGCGGAGTCCTCGTTATCGTCCTCGGAATTAACCATAGGGATTTTCTTTTTTTTCTAACCCTCCAGCTAGCATCTGGGTTAGTTGGCTCATCATGTTTCTTTGAAATTCTAGCATATGATTCTTTATCTCTTGTTGAAGTTTGGCTAATTGCTCTAGCATCTGTATTTGCATTTGCTCTAATCTCTCCAACCTTTGGTCCATTTCTTTAGTCCTTGCTTGGGTATCGTAAGGATGTTTGGTTGGTAAGTTTTTGTTGGTTTCCAGATTAATTGAAATAATTTTATTTAATTAGGGTCTTTTTCGTAAAATTTAATGTATATGATGTAATGCAAATGCATGAATGCAAAATGAGGCATTGACTCTGATTAAATTCCATTTAGAAAACTTTACTAGAAAAAAAATTTCTTTACATAAAACAAATTACATATACGGCCTTTCCCTAATGCTCAAAGCCTTAACCTTCCTAAGAAGCCAAGCTAACTCTTTACCCCGATCTGATTCTGATTCATACTTCAAACTTAGTACGTCAGCCTGAACTGCTAGGGTCTGCAAATGATCGGCCACCTCTCGTATTTGAGCCACAGCTTCACCCATTATATAGTCCCTATCTCTGACCTGGTCTTGAGATTGATGAAGTCGCTCCTTTTACAGCTCATCATTTGCTTCCAGTATTTCAACCCAGAGTTCACAGTTTTGTAGCGTGGTTTCAAGTTCCTTTGTCCTCCTTTTTAGTTCCTCAATCTTGCCTAAGCTGGCCCTTGATTCAACCACGGAGTTACGACTACAATGATGGTGTAGCGACTTTTCTAGCTCTGCCACTTGAGCTCTTAGCTTCTCCTTTTCATTTCGGCTCTCCAACAAGCTCTTTTTTAAGGCGTCCTCCCCTGTTCGAGTATCATGGAACTTTTTCTCCCACTGACCAGCTCTAGTCTTTTCCTCTTGGATTTCTTGCTTCCATTGCTCGGACGTTTTACCCAGACCAGCAGTTCTTATTGACATGCGCAACTTCTTGTAGTCCGTCTTTAAACTGTCCAAATCCTCTTCAGCCTTATTCTTTCCATTCCTTAATTTTTCGGCTTCTAGTTTCTGGACATCGACATCTAACCCCAACTGCATTTTCTCTTCTTCCAATTGTTCAATCTTTTTTCCAAGTTCTGAATTCTTTCTTTCAAAATCTTGTTTAATAATCTCTAACTCTGATGGAACCGCTCGTAGATATTCCCCCATTGGTCGAATGTCCTCTTCATTTGGTCCAGGGATATTATCATTGACCCTTTTACTCCACCATCTATTATATTCGGGGGTCGTCGTCAGGCCTGCGGCAAATCTCTTCATTCGACGGATTTGGTTCCAGGAGTTGGACATTTCTCGGATTTTTCTCTTGTAGTTGTCCTCCTTATATGAAAACTCGTATTGCGCCAGCCCATGTGTTGTCGGTATGAATTGCCTTGATCTATACTACCTTAACACGAGTAGAGGAGCATATCCAATAGCTCCACATATTCCAAGTAAAGGAACCCAATTTAAATCACCACACCGATATAAAATCTCGTCGGGGACCATCCAAGGGGCTCTCCACTCCACGTCTTCTTCTTGTAGACTTTGAAGAATCACCATCCATTTCTCTTCTGTAATATCATCCCGTCTCGGAGTAGCCACTAACTCTTTTAGCAGGGAATAGTTTTCGAAGAAGATTCGGTACGAGACCTTTTCTACTTTCCAAAAATGGCTGTGAAACCATGCTAATAAAAGTTGTGCACACTCGATGAATCTCCCTTCACCCGCTCTTCGGCATGAGTTCAGGGACCTGAAGGTTTCAGCTAGAATTACAGGGGCGGGTGTAACCCTTTTATCAAGACGGTCAAATAAATCAGAGACGGCCTCATCTATGTGCCCCAAAGCCTTAGGGAAGATCACCAATCCGTAAATGCTTAACGCGAAGACATCGACCCTTTTCTTCACGTCGGGATGTGCTAGGATCAAATCTTGCAAACTTCTCCAATGGATACACTTACTGTCACTTTTCTGCTTGATTCGAGCTGTAATCTGTTATTCACTCATTCCCGTGATGTTCATCAACTTTTTCAAGAACGTTGGGACATTGGTCGCTCTGGAGTAAGCCTTGTTAATTTGAATCTTTGGGTAACGAAGTAAGGCTGTGTACCCTTCCACAGTAGGTACCAAGTCCACTTTTCCAAAAGTGAAACAGCTATAAGCAGGGTTCCAATATTGGGCGAGAGCTTAGAAAAGGTGTTTGTCCACTTTGACGTCGAGTAGATAGGGCAGATCACCGTAATTGCAGCAGAATAGCTGCTTGGTCTCGTCATCCCACTGATCCCATATTTTTTTTATCTCTTGAAGATTATTTTGGGTTACACTGATATGAGTGAAATCCCATAATTCTGGCACGTATCCTTCTGTAAGACTATCCCCTTTCTCTTGCTGCATTGTCTCGGCCCAAATCTGGACGGCTGCATTATCCTCTACTTTATCAAAAAACCCTTTTTCCATGATAAGTTATCTTTTTAGGAACCGAATGTGAATCAACACCCTTTTGTGATGAAAATGCCATGCAATCAAAGCAAAATAAACAAGTCAGTATACGAAGCAAGAATTTAAAGCAAGCAAGAAATAATAAAGCGCCTATTTGGGTAACCACTAGGGTTTGTCGCGGAACTATCTAGGTTGGGCTCTTAGGGTCTTCTATATGCAGTTTGGTTCTAAAGTTGAGGTACTCGAACCAGCAGATTCCTCAATCCTCACCCATTATAGGCTCATACGGATCGAGTTCAGTTCAGGGGAATACATTTCACTATGGCTGCACGGAGATGAAAATCTCACGAAGACATAGGTACAGATGTATCCCAAAAGCGATCCACTATCCTGCACGGAGGTGAAAACCTCACGAAGGAGTAGCTTCTTACTCCCACTTAAAAAGGTAAGACCAAAAAGGTCCTTATGCAATATGAAGCGAGACTCAAACCACAGTAATCATATGAAATAGCAATACGAACAAATGCAATAATAGGATCATAATTTTTCAAATCAGATTTTTCAACTTTCGACAACAAGACAGAAAATAATTAATTTTACGGCTTGACTCTCTTATTTTCCCCAGCAGAGTCGCCAAGCTGTCGAAACCATTTTTTCTGTCGTTGAAAAACGGGGTCAACTTTAAAACGAAAATGGAGTCGCCACCAATCCTTTTTTGAGGTGTGATCGGATCACCTTGAGATTAATCATTAAAATATTTTGATTTATTAAAACAATGATTTTGGCCTACGAAATTTGAGAAAATGGGTTCGGGAGTCGGTTACGCACGAGGAAGGATTAGCACCCTCGTAATGCCCAAAATTGGTACCGAATTGATTGATTAATGTCTTAATGTCGAAATTTTGAAAAGATTTTAAAATACGATCCTCTTTGTTAAAGAAAACTTGAATAAATTAAATTGAGTGCTGAGACCTGCTTATCTCGAAGGAGTAAAATATCATACCCAGTGAGTTAGGATACGACATTTCGAATCCTCGAAACTAAGCTTGTCTTTTGACATTTAAAAATTCGTACATTTAAAATTTAAGAAGGATATTCAGTTATTTAGGTCAAATGAAAAATCGAAACCTATAAGTTAAGGCACAATTCCTCAAAATTCCAAATACAGAATATTGCCTTTATTTTTAGAAATCCTTATCTCGAGATAACAAAACGTCATATTCAGTGAGTTAGAACACAACATTTTTGAATTCCCGAGAATAAGCTTTTTATTTAACCTAGATGCTTTGGCTTAAAAAATAATCGATTCTTTAGACTCGATGAGAAAAAAATCGAAACCAGTAAGTTAGGGTATGATTTCTTTCGAATCTCGAATTCTAAAAAAGCTGTCTTTATTTTTTCAAAACTTTCCCTTTTTTACGAATTTGGGTAAAAATTAATGTAATATTTAAAACCGATACATGTGCAATTCATTCGATTATGTAAAAAAAGAAATCATTTAAAACGTAAAATAGGTCACACATGTCTTAATGATACTAGTACAACATACATTTGAAATGGCAATCACATAATATGCATAATAATAACAACAATAATAATAACAATAAATTTAAATTTTGCAAGTACACGAAAAATAGTAAATAAATAAATAATGGAACGAAACAACAATAATGATGGCAAAAAAAAAAAAAAATAAACAAGCCAAATTTTTTTAGAAAAGAAATGAGTGAATAAGTAAATAAAACAAATATAAGCTTGAGTTGAAAATAAATTGATAAATAAATAAAAAGAATATTAAAAAAAATAGTTTTAACATGGATAAATAAATAAAAATTTAAAATAAAAGAATAGGTATTAAATAAAAACAAATTTAAAAGGTTAATAATAATAATAAGAGTAATAATAACAACAATAATAATAACAATAATAATTATTTAATAATATTAAAAAGTAATAATAATAATAATAATAATGACAATATTAATATCAATTTAATAATATAATAATAATAGTGATAGTAATAAAATAATAATAATAATAATAATAATAATAATAAAGAAAGTAATAAAATATAATAATAGCAATATAAAAAAATAATGATAGTAAAATGATAGTAGTGATACTAAAATTGATAAACAGTAATAATAATATTAATAATATTAATAATAATGATATTAAAAATAGTTAATGTAATAGCAAAAATAAAAAAAAGGGATTAAATTGAACTTAAAACAAGAATTTAGGGGTAAATCTACAAATAAATAAAAGAAAATGACCCATTTGAACGCTCGAATAACATGGAAGGACCAAATGGGGAAATATCCCCATCCTCCAAAATGGCGCCGCTTATTGTGGGACTAAAATGCAAAATAAATAAAATTACGGGGCCAAATTAAAATTAAAAAAATATTTGATTAAAAGGATCGAAAAAGCAGAAGGGCTAGTTAAGTAAATAACCCTGAAGTTATGAGAACAAGCGGATCCTCCGCACCTGGGTCGGGTCGGCCCGTTGCGTGTTGAAATGACGCTGTTTAGCAATTAGGCCATGGCACAAAAACGGTGCCGTATTAAACAGTGTATATATTTGAATTTTTCGACAAAAAAAAAACATTTAGGTATTCTCTTTAAAAAAAATTTCCTTCATTCTTTCTCTCTGAAAGAATTTTTAGGGCCAGCCAAAGGTCCGACGATCTCAGCCGTAGCCCCGCCGGGGCTCCGCCGTCACGACGGTCAGAGGCGGCCGAAAGTGGGGTTTTCAGCCCTCGTTTTAAAATACGTTCAAAGGCTAAGCCATCCCAACCCAGAATGTAACATCCTAGAATTAGGGGTTCTGCGTTTTGTGATATTCTATATGTTTGGCTCGTTTAGCTTGTTGTTTTGGTGTGTTTGGGGGTCTTGAGAAAGCTCGAGTTCGAGTCGGAGCTTTGGTAAAATTTTTTTTTTAGGGCAAGTAAGAGAGAGAGCTAGTAGATGCGGGCTTTAAGGATAATTATTTGTGTTTGAGGAAACAAGGATGAGCTTATGGTGGAGTGGATGTGGCGCCACTTGTAGGAGCAGAGGGGGAGGAGTTCGAATCCCATCTGCTGCACTTTGGAGTTTAATTTTTTTGTGTTCAAGGAGGGGAAGAGGTGGCATTCGGCTGGGACTCTACCATGATGGTTGTGGAATGAGTCAAACAAATTCAAATGGATGGACAAGAGGAGTTTGAGAAGTTTGAATGGGTCAAACAATTCAAATTAGTGGATGGAGAGTGAATGAAGGAGAAAATCGTGGAAGGTGGGGAGAGAGGAGAAGTTTGGCCGAATGTGGGAAGGTGTGTAGGGGAGCATTTTCGGTTTTTAGCTAGTAAGGGTGTGTGCCGAATTCTCTTTTGGGTTACTTAGGCATTTTCATCCTAGTATTTTCGGTCTTTGTGTGTAGGAGAGAGCAGTCACAGAAAACTTGCGAGTAGGTGCTTCTAGTGTTTCTTTTTCTTTTCTTTCAAGTTGATGCACTTTTGTTCTCTTGAGCATTATCGAATTTTCAGTTGCTTTTCTCCTCGTTTTCAATTGTTTTCTTTTATTGTCACCTAAGTCCATTTCTACTTCTTTCTCCTCTAGTCGAACCTCAGTCTGCTCACTTTCTTCTCTTTTCCTGACGTCTCTCTCCTGTTCTACTCTTGAGCCGAAACCTTTTTGGCATTTGCTGTTTGTGCCGAATCTTCTTGGACTCCATTCGGCTTCTCTCTGTTTAAGGATTCAACTTCTCTCTGTTTAAGGTAAAGAACTTTTCTTTTATTCTTGTTATCTCCTTACTTCTTCTAAGGAAACCGACCACTCATTCGTTAATCACAAACCGAATTTGGTTTCTCTTCTGAAGCTGACTACTCCATCTTTGTAACCCGTTTCTTTCATCGTTTGTTATTTAGCCGAACCCCAAGAATCAAAGTACTAGTTGTCTGCCGAAGGTCCCTCTACAATCGGTTTCTGTTTGTGCAAGGTAATGGAAACTCTTTCGTTTCTTTCTCTATCTTTCGGTCTTATGTGGTCATAGTCGAAATGGCTATTTTGTTTCTTAATTTTAGTTCGCGGCTAATCTCTTTTGTTCTCCTCTCAACGTGGCATATTCGCATCGGATTAGAATCTATAGCCAAGTCTATCTGTGTTCGGTTCATTCTTTGACCAAGGTAAGGAGGTTCTCTTTGATTTTTGTTGGTCTATTTCCTTTTCTCTTTCGTTGCCTTAACCCAATCTATTTGTTAGACAACCATCGTTCTCTCTGAAAGTGTTGTACTGATCAAAGATTCTCTTCATGGATGCGAGTGCTAGCCAATCTAAGGAGGGGAGTGGACTCGTAGTCTCTGCTCCTAAGTTCAAACGACGTGCTGTGTCGGCGGTTCGAGACTTTCCGCCGGGTTGTGGTAGAGAGCCGACATCTGTTTGGGATAGGCAGATAGTGGTTATTCTCGCTAGTGAGAGTAGCAACGATCAGGAGTGTTTAGTCCTTCGCGTAATCAGGTGTGTAATATTCGCACCATCTTTTGTTTGATTGTTAATTGGTATGTGAATTGTTTAAAAGCCGAAACATCGGTAATGGCTGTTGAGTTACCCTTGGGGGGTAAAATCGGAGATACCAGGTTAGTTACCTTTGATTGTGTCTTGTAAATACCCTATCATGAATATATGTATGCTCTGATTATTCGATTTACATTGACATATGTTGCATTCATTATATTATGATTATATAATGCATGGGATTGGGATATGAAATTGATTAAAAGGGGAAGAGCATGTCAGTGGTTTCGTACCACATATATCAGTGGTTTGGTACAACAAATATCAGTGACTCTGTCACATTATTTCAGTGGTTTGGTACCATATTCAGTGGCTTGGTGCCACATATGAGGAGTGTAGCGGATGGAGGGTTGATTGTAGAAATCCCCACAGGTGTATTTTGGCAGGTACGGGTGGTGTGTAGAGGATGGAATACTAGGTTGGGTTGGGTTGCATTGCATATACTATTTGATATGCCATGTTGTTAGGCGGCGACGGCCCAGATTCGGTCGTATGGGCTTGGCCAAATTCATTCTTGTGAGGGCTAAGGCCCAATGTGCTTCAGAGGCTTGGGCCCGATTTCGCTCGTGAGGAATTACACACCCGAGTCCTCGTGACTCACCCCCTGCTTAATTTTGTAGGTAACCCCTAGTTCGAGGATTTGGAGTCGAGGAGGACTCTGCGGTGGCCATGCATTACTTCTTTTGTAAACTCCGTTTTCTGTACTTGAACTTATTTTTAATTTGGGATTTTGTTATGTACTAAGGCCTCCGTGATTTTAATTTTGGTTTTTGATTTAACGCGATTATTATTATATCATGAAATGTTAAACATAGAGTTTTTCCTAAAAATATAAATAATCATTTTTCTAAAATATTGACAAGCGGATAACATGCAGATTAATAATTAAATTCGGAAATTTTCTTAGAACTACAAACACTGTTTTCAAAATGTCACGTTTCAGAACACCACTAGTTTTGGATTTTCGTATCACAAAACCTGATTTCGACTGTTAGTGTTATTAATAAAAGTTTTTAAGATAACCTTAAAACGGGATCTAATTTTCAAAATGAAAACAAAACGCGAAGTTTTTAAAATTTCTTTAAACAATCTTTTCTTGTGACATACCAGATCCGGTCGTAACATTTAGGCTAGGTTTGGGGTGTTACAATTATGGTATCAGAGCCAATTTGCAAAACTCGGCTGTGGAATGGGTTCAAAAAGGTTTTCCAAAATTTGTTTGAAATATGGTTTAGAAAAAAAAATTCTGGAAGTATGGCACCTGAGTCTTCGGCACCAATCCGTACTGTAAGTCTTCTGACTATTGGTTGGTTAGTATGAAAAGATTTTTATTGTGTTGTGATTGCTAGTTATAAGAGATACAATTTTAGAGATCGAGACCTTTAGAAATACGATTTGCGAAAACTACTTCTAAATTTGTCTTCATAAGCTATCCGTTAATAAATAGTGGAACAATATACTAATTCATAAAATTTTTAATCAAACCAAGTCGATTTAGTAAACATGAGCGCTAGAGGACGTGGACGTGTTATGCGCGGCCGTGGTAGAGGCCGGGGTATTGAGGCTGGATCCTTAGAATCAGGACATGGGCCGGAAGGCGAAGTGCCAGCATCACCAGTAGCAGAAGCAGGGTCTCAAGACCGATCTGGAGGGGACGATGCTTTGTCCCAAGCTATGCTGCGTCTTCTTGAGCGGGTTGCCGGAGCAAGCACGGGATCGGTAGCTCAAAAATCTATTCTTGAGTGACTTCGAGCAAACGGGGCTGAGATATTTAGAGGTATTTCTGGTGTGGCTCCAAACGTAGTGGAATATTGGCTGGAAGCTGTCGAGCGGATTATGGATGATCTGGACTGCACGGCAGAGGAAAAGTTGAAAGGAGTAGTGTCCTCCTTCGAGATGAGGCATACCGGTGGTGGCTCACAAGAAGAGGATGGTACTCAATGGATCGTATTACAGGACTTCTTTAAGACAGCGTTCTAGGGAAAGTATGTTGGGGCGAGTTATGTGGACGCTCAGAGAAAGGCATTTTTAAACTTGGTCCAGGGGAATAAGTCGGTGGCTGAGTATGAGGCAGAGTTCCTGCGTTTAAGCCGCTATGCACGGGGTATCGTCGCAACTGATTATGAGCATTGTGTTCAGTTTGAGGATGGTCTGCGGGACGAGCTGCGGGTGCTGATAGCTCTGCAACGGGAAAGAGAGTTTTTCATTTTGGTTGAGAAGATAAAAATAGCCGAAGAGGTGAAGCGGTCTGAGAGGCAGAATCGGGATAAGGATAGGGGTAGGAATAAAAGGAACTTTGGGTCGTCAGGATCTGTTGGGGGTTTTCAAAAGAGGCCTAGGTTTGATGGGTCGGGTCGAGTTGCGATGCCTGTTACCGTTAGTCGGTCACAACCGTGTGCTCGATGTGGGAAATTACATTCGGGGGAGTGTTGGGTAAGAAATAGAGGATGTTTCAGGTGTGGATCTATGGATTATCGGATAAGGGACTGTCCACAAGAGTTGGACAGGGCGCGGTCCGTAGGTCAGGGATATGCACAGTCCGAAAGAAGTGGGCAGCAGCCATCGAGAGGTCGTGGTCTGGTCAGAAGAGGAAATGGATTCGGTCAAGGGCATAGAGCACCGGACAGAGGTACTGAGAGTACAGATGCAAGACAACCTGGATTGGTTTATGCAGCTAGACGTCGAGATGATGGCGATGCACCGGACGTCATAACTGGTACGTTCCTTATTTTTTATGTGCCCTTTACAGCTTTGATAGATATTGGGTCTACACATTCATATGTTGCTAGTACTGTGTCTGGGACTTTGAGCATTAAATTTGAGATTACTGCTAGAGAAATATCGTGGTTAGCCCTCTAGGACAATCTGTGGTAGTGAACAAGTTGTTCGGGAATGTACCTTTAGAAGTTCAAGGGTAGTGTTTCGCGGACTTGATGGAAGCCGCTGTTCGGCGAGTTTGATTTAATCTTAGGCATGGGTGGCTAGTTAAGCATCGTGCCAACTTGGATTGTCTTTGCTAAGCGCGTGATATTGAAGACTCCCAGAGGATAAGGAGGTCTTTGGTGATAGGTGAGAGAAGGAATTACCTTTCCAATGTGGTGTCTACACTAAAGGCTGAAAGGATGGTGCGAAAAGGGTGTGAGGCGTTCTTAGCTTTCATCAATGCTTTAGAGGCCAAAGAATTGCCTGTAAGGGATGTTAGAACGGTGAAAGAGTTCTCGGACGTCTTTCCAGAAGAGCTTCTAGGGTTACCTCCGGATCGCAAGGTGGAGTTCGACATTGATCTACTTCCGGGAACAGCTCCGGTGTCCGTCGCCCCATATAGGATGGTGCCAAAGGAGCTGGTAGAACTTAAAGCTCAGATTCAGGAACTGTTGGACCTTGGTTTTATCTGACCAAGTGTGTCTCCGTGGGGAGCGCTGGTATTGTTCATTAAGAAAAAAGACGGGTCGATGTGGATGTGCATTGACTACAGGCAATTGAACAAGTTGAGGATTAAGAACAAATACCCGTTGCCAAGGATTGACGACCTGTTCGATCAGCTGTGAGGCGCTTCGGTCTTTTCGAAGATAGACTTGAGGTCGGGGTATCATCAGTTAAAGGTCAAGGAGGCAGATATTCATAAGACTGCTTTTCAAACTCGTTATGGTCACTACGAGTTCTTAGTGATACCGTTCGAGTTAATGAAAGCACCAGCCGCATTTATGGATATGATGAACCGGGTATTCCAACCCTACCTGGATCGGTTTATCGTAGTGTTCATAGATGATATCTTGGTATATTCAAGGACTGAGGAGGAGCATGATTCGCATCTTCGGATAGTTCTGCAGATTTTGAGAGAGAGCAACTGTATGCCAAGTTCAGCAAGTGTGAATTTTGGTTAAGGGAAGTTACCTTTTTGGGGCATGTTGTTTCTACCGAAGGGATTAGGGTTGATCCCTGAAAGATTGAAGTCGTTTTGGATTGGAAATCGCCGAAGTCAGTAGCAGAAATTTGAAGTTTCCTTGGGTTAGCTGGGTACTACAGAAGGTTCGTTGAGGGATTCTCGTTGATTGCTGCACCATTAACCAAGCTATTACGGAAAGGGATACCATTTGTATGGACTGATAAACAGCAGGAAAGCTTTGAGAGGTTGAAGAAGATTTTGACGGAGGCACTAGTGTTGATTCAGCCTAAGGCTGGAAAAGAGTTTGTCGTCTATTGTGATGCGTTGCACACAGGGTTAGGATGTGTGTTGATGAAAGAAGGGAAGGTGATAGCGTATGCGTCTCAGCAATTAAGGCCACATGAGGTGAATTATCCCACTCATGATTTGGAGTTAGCTGTGGTAGTGTTCGCCCTGAAGATCTGGAGACACTACTTGTATGGAGAAAAGTCAATTATCTACACCGATCATAAGAGCCTGAAATATCTCCTTACCTAGAAGGAGTTGAATTTAAGGCAACGGAGGTGGATTGATTTATTGAAAGACTATGACTGCTCGATTGAGTATCATCTGGGTAAAGCTAATGTAGTGGCGGATGTGTTGAGCCGTAAGTTGATATCGGATTTGAGGGCAATGTTTGCTCATCTCAGTTTGTATGAGGATAGAAGCTCGATAGCCGAACTTCAATTGAAACCTTCATGGGTAGGTCAGATTAAAGAAAAGCAGTTGTTAGACAAAGTGTTAAGTTCTCGACTTCAGCAAGTGGAAGGTGGTGGAACAGCGGATTTTGGTCTGAACAGTGAAGGGGTATTGTGCTTTCGTGGAAAGGTTCGTATGCCGAAGGACTCTGAGTTGAGACAGATGATTCTACGGGAGGCGCATAGTAGCCCATACGCTATGCACCCCGATGGGAGTAAGACGTATCGAGATTTGCGTGAACAATATTGGTGGCCAGGTCTAAAGCAAGAAGTTACCGAGTTTGTGAGTAAGTGCTTGACGTGTCAACAGGTGAAGGCAGAACACCAGTTGCCTTCGGGGTTACTGCAACCAGTAAAGATTCCACTTTGGAAGTGGGAGAGGATAACGATGGATTTTGTTAGTGGACTACCTCTTACGCCTACTAGGAAAGATTCGGTGTGGGTGGTTGTCGATCGGTTGACGAAATTCGCTCACTTCATACCGATTCGAATCGACTACTCACTACAGAAGTTAGCCAAGCTGTATGTAGCAGAGATTGTGAGGTTACATGGGGTACCAGTGTCTATCATATCAGACAGGGACCCTAGGTTTACATCGCGATTCTGGAAGGCGTTACATAAAGCTTTAGGTACAAGACTGGATTTTTGCACGGCGTTTCATCCACAGACTGATGGTCAGTCAGAGAGAGTAATTCAGATTCAAGAAGACATGTTAAAAGGTTGTGTAATCGACTTCAGGGGTAGTTGGGAGGATTCTCTACCGTTGGCGGAGTTTGCGTACAACAATAGCTATCAATCCAGCATTCAGATGGCACCCTACGAAGCGTTGTATGGTCGTAGGTGTCGTACTCCTACCTACTGGACAGAGTTATGTGAGCAAAATTTTTTGGGTTCGGAATTGATCTTAGAGACGGAGGAAAAGGTTAAGTTGATTCGAGCTCGGTTAAAGGAAGCTTCTGACAGGCAGAAATCGTATGCAGATTTGAAGCGTAAGGAAATAGAATTCTCAGTGGGGGATCAAGTCTTTTTGAAAGTCTCACCTCGGAAGAAGGTTCTAAGATTTGGACGGAAAGGCAAGTTGAGCCCCAGATTTATTGGGCCTTATCGAATGTTGAAACGTGTGGGACCAGTAGCTTATCAGCTTGAGTTACCTCCAGAGTTGAATCAGATACATGATGTATTCCATGTTTCAATGTTAAGGCGCTATCATTCGGATCCATCTCATTTAGTACCGGTGGAAGAAATTGAAGTAAGACCCGACCTGTCTTTTCAAGAAGAACCAGTGCAGATCTTAGATCAAGATGTTAAGGTGTTGAGAAGGAAGTCAGTTCCGTTGGTCAAAGTCTTATGGCAAAATCACAGTTCAGAGGAAGCCACGTGGGAGCCAAAAGATGTGATGCGGCAGTAATACCCTTACCTATTTTGATCAGGTAAATTTCGAGGCTGAAATTTCTTTAGGGGGTGGAGCTGTAACATCCTAGAATTAGGGGTTCTGCGTTTTGTGATATTCTATGTATTTGGCTCGTTTAGCTTGTTGTTTTGGTGTGTTTGGGGGTCTTGGGAAGGCTCGGGTTCGAGTCGGAGCTTTGGTAAAATGTTTGTTTTAGGGCAAGTAAGAGAGAGAGCTAGTAGATGCGGGCTTTAAGGATAATTATTTGTGTTTGAGGACACAAGGATGAGCTTATGGTGGAGTGGATGTGGCGTCACTTGTAGGAGCAGAGGGGGGGAGTTCGAATCCCATCTGCTGCACTTTGGAGTTTAATTTCTTTGTGTTCAATGAGGGGAAGAGGTGGCATTCGGCTGGGACTCTACCATGGTGGTTGTGGAATGAGTCAAACAAATTCAAATGGATGGACAAGAGGAGTTTGAGAAGTTTGAATGGGTCAAACAATTCAAATTAGTGGATGGAGAGTGAATGAAGGAGAAAATCGTGGAAGGTGGGGAGAGGAGAAGTTTGGCGAATGTGGGAAAGGTGTGTAGGGGAGCATTTTCGATTTTTAGCTAGTAGGGGTGTGTGCCGAATTCTCTTTTGGGTTACTTAGGCATTTTCATCCTAGTATTTTCGGTCTTTGTGTGTAGAGAGAGAGAGAGTGCCGAAAACTTGCCAGTAGGTGCTTCTAGTGTTTCTTTTTCTTTTCTTTCAAGTTGATGCACTTTTGTTCTCTTGTGCATTGCCGAATTTTCAGTTGCTTTTCTCCTCGTTTTCAATCGTTTTCTTTTATTGTCACCTAAGTCCATTTCTACTTCTTTCTCCTCTAGCCGAACCTCAGTCTGCTCACTTTCTTCTCTTTTCCTGATGCCTCTCTCCTGTTCTACTTTTGAGCCGAAACCTTCTTGGCATTTGCTGTTTGTGCCGAATCTTCTTGGACTCCATTCGACTTCTCTCTATTTAAGGTAAAGAACTTTTCTTTTATTCTTGTTATCTCCTTACTTCTTCTAAGGAAACCGACCATTCATTAGTTAATCACAAACCGAATTTGGTTTCTCTTCCGAAGCTGACTACTCCATCTTTTGTAACCCGCTTCTTTCATCGTTTGTTATTTAGCCGAACCCCAAGAATCAAAGTGCTAGTTGTCGCGAAGGTCCTCTCGCAATCGGTTTGTTTGTGCAAGGTAATGGAAACTCTTTCGTTTCTTTCTCTATCTTTCGGTCTTATGTGGTCATAGCCGAAATGGCTATTTTGTTTCTTAATTTTAGTTCGCGGCTAATCTCTTCTGTTATCCTCTCAACGTGGCATATTCGCATCGGATTAGAATCTATAGCCAAGTCTATCTGTGTTTGTTTCATTCTTTGACCAAGGTAAGGAGGTTCTCTTTGATTTCGATTGGTCTATTTCCTTTTCTCTTTCCTTGCCTTAACCCAGTCTCTTTGTTAGACAACCATCGTTCTCTCTGAAAGTGTTGTACTGATCAAAGATTCTCTTCATGGATGCGAGTGCTAGCCAATCTAAGGAGGGGAGTGGACTCGTAGTCTCTGCTCCTATGTTCAAACGACGTGCTGTGTCAGCGGTTCGAGACTTTCCGCAGGGTTGTGGTAGAGAGCCGACATCTATTTGGGATAGGTAGATAGTGGTTATTCCCGCTAGTCAGAGTAGCAACGATCAGGAGTGTTTAGTCCTTCGCGTAATCAGGTGTGTAATATTCGCACCATCTTTTGTTTGATTGTTAATTGGTATGTGAATTGTTTAAAAGTTGAAACATCGGTAATGGCTGTTGAGTTACCTTTGGGGGGTAAAATCGGAGATACCAGGTTAGTTACCTTTGATCGTGTCATGTAAATACCCTATCATGAATATATGTATGCTCTGATTATTCGATTTACATTGACATATGTTGCATGCATTATATATGATTATATAATGCATGGGATTGGGATATGAAATTGATTAAAAGGGGAAGAGCATGTCAATGGTTTGGTACCACATATATCAGTGGTTTGGTACCACATATATCAGTGACTCTGTCACATTATTTCAGTGGTTTGGTACCACATATATCAGTGACTCTGTCACATTATTTCAGTGGTTTGGTACAACATTCAGTGGCTTGGTGCCACATATGAGGAGTGTAGCGGATGGAGGGTTGATTGTAGAAATCCCCACAGGTGTGTTTTGGCTGGTACGGGTGGTGTGTAGAGGATGGAATACTAGGTTGGGTTAGGTTGAATTGCATACACTATTTGATATGCCATGTTGTTAGGGCTACGGCCTAGTTCGATTCGTATGGGCTTCGGCCAAATTCATTACCGTGAGGGCTAAGGCCCAATGTGCTTCTGTTGGCTTAGGCCCAAATTTCGTTCGTAAGGGGAATTACACACTGAGTCCTCGTGACTCATCCCTCTACTTAATTTTGCAGGTAACCCCTAGTTCGAGGATTTGGAGACGAGGAGGACTCTGCGGTGGCCATGCATTACTTCTTCCGCAAACTCCGTTTTCTTTACTTGAACTTATTTTTAATTTGGGATTTTGTTATGTAATAAGGCCTCCGAGATTTTAATTTGGGTTTTTTATTTAACGCGGTTATTATTATATCATGAAATGTTAAACACAGAGTTTTTCCTAAAAATATAAATAATCATTTTTCTAAAATATTGACAAGCGGATAACATGCAGATTAATAATTAAATTCGGAAATTTTCTTAGAACTACAAACACTGTTTTCAAAATGTCACGTTTCAGAACACCACTAGTTTCGGTTTTCAGTATCACAAAACCACGATTTATTATTAGTGCTATTAATAAAAGTTTTTAAGAAAACTTAGAACAGGATCGATTTTCAAAATGAAAACAAAACGCAAAGTTTTTAAAATTTCTTTAAACAATCTTTCCTTGTGACATACCAGATCCGGTCGTAACGTTTAGGCCGTGTTTGGGTGTTACACAGAAAGCCGAAAGAAGAGGGTCTTCGACGCCTTTTGGGTCCGATCTCACGACGGAGAAGGGTTCTCCGACGGCGTGACCACGGGCGATTTTTGATAAACCCTTCTTCTTCTTTTTTTCTTTATTTCAAATAAAAAAATCAAAAATGAAAATAAAAAACAAGAACACGGGCGAAAAAATGGGTTAATCACCTTTGATGATTTTTTATTTCTTTATATTTCTTTGTGTCTTCGTAAAAACGTACAATGGCCTGCTTCGATTTTTAAAGGCCGAAAAATGAAAAATAAAAATTAAGAAAAATACAACAGTTTTTTTCTTCTTCATATTTGCTGTCGTTGCTGGTTTTCTTTTCGCAGGTACGACTACCGTATGGAGGAGGATGTGGCGACGTGCGTTTGGTGCTCGGTGGCATGCGGCTCGCATGTGGGGGACGGGGTAGCCCGAACGTCCCTGCGGCGCTAGACTATTCTAGAAACCCCTAGGGTTTCTGAGAACTTTGAAAATTTTGGGCCTTTTGGGCCTTGTAATTTTGGGTAGTGGTTTGGGTTTTGTATTGGGTTATTTTAATTAGGTTTGTATCTGGGTATGGGTCTTTGGTAGTAAAAAGGACTTGTTAATTTTGGACTGTTATTTTGTTTTTATTTAGTTTATTTTGTTAATTTGGTCTTTAGTTAATTTGGTCAATCGGGCCAGGCCAAAATTGGCCTATTACAGCTGTTATGCCCCAATGATATAAAATGACTGTTATGCCCCTATGGTATAAAATGACTGTATGCTTTATGTTATGTATGACTGTATATGAGCATGCCACGATATATATGTTGCATACATGTGTGATATGTTGCATGGGATGGGATTATATGATTGGAGGAAGTGTATGTCTTGATGGCAGTTCAGCGCAAACATGTTTAGTGCCATGGCCGGTGCTAATTTTTGAAGTGTAGGGATGGGTGGGTGATTTTATCCCCACGTTGAGTGTAGGGCTAGACAGAGTGGAGTGTAGAGGCTGGATGGGTAGGATTTACGATTGCATGCCTAGCCTATTCTTATCCATTGAAATGGGCTAAGGCCCACACCGATATCTTGATCTTGTAATGGGCTAAGGCCCAATGAATCGAGCCTGTTATTGATTTGGGCTTAGGCCTGCATATGAATTGCATTGGCTATTTACTTACATGGGGTTACTGCGAGTTTTCGTAAACTCACCCCTCTCATTTATCTCATCTGAGTAATCCCCAGTCTTAGATGGATCGATCTTTGTGAGGGATTGAGAGGTGGCCACACAACCGCACTTTGCTTTTATATTTGACTTTTTATTTGCAAGAAATTTATTGTGGGTATTTGTTTTGTAATAAGGCCTCTTTAAATTTTTAACTTTTAATTTGGGATTTTACTTATTTTAATTCACATCGGAAAGAAGTAGGACGCGGATTTTCAAAAGAAAAATGCTTTTCAAAACACCAAGTTTTTGTAACATACTATAAAAGCTTCCGCATCAAACATTGTTTTAAAGTATAGTAACAAACTAATATGAACAACGTTCAACTAAAAAAAAACTTGAGTTTTAAAAGAACAAGATACCCTAAAATTTTTTGCTAAAATCATAAACGAGATTTAATAACAGAATGGATTTTCCAAAGAAACTATATTTTCGAAAAACACTTCATTGTGATACCGCCAGATTCGGCCATAACGTCTAGGCCGGGTTTGGGGTGTTACAAAGGATGTCGTATGGGTCATGGTCGATAGACTCGCGAAGTCAGCCCATTTCATACCAGTACGGGTTGGCTATTCGCTTGATAAGTTGGTGGATTTGTATGTGTCAGAGATAGTAAGACTTCACGGAATTCCGTTGTCGATTATTTCGGATAGGGATCTGAGATTTACGTCGCGGTTTTGGAAAAAGTTGCAAGAAGCCTTGGGCACAAAGTTGAGTTTTAGTACAGCTTTCTATCCACAATCTGACGGGCAGTCGGAGAGAGTAATACAGATACTTGAGGACATGCTTCGATGTTGTGTTTTGGAATTCCAAGGTAATTGGGAGAAATACTTACCGTTGGTGGAATTTGCCTATAATAACAGCTTTCAGTCGAGTTTGAAGATGGCGCCTTATGAGGTTTTGTATGGGCGTAAGTGCTGAACACCCCTGTATTGGACCAAACTCAGAGAGAATTAGATTCACGGGGTCGATTTAGTCAGAGAAACCGAAGAGAAGGTAAAAGTGATACGTGAATGTCTGAAAGCTACCTCAGATAGACAAAAGTCCTATTGGTATTTGAAACGGAAAGAGATTGAGTTTCAAGTAGGTGATAAAGTGTTTATGAAAGTATCACCATGGAGAAAGGTCCTCAGATTTGGCCGAAAAGGCAAATTGAGTTCTCGTTTTATCGGACCTTATGAGATTACCGAGAGAATAGGGCCTGTAGCTTATCGTTTGGCTTTGCCACCATAGTTCGAAAAGATTCATGATGTCTTCTACGTGACTATGTTACGCCGATACCATTCGGACCCTTCGCATGTGATTGTACCATCAGAGGTAGAAATTCGACAAGACATGACTTATGGTGAGGAATCGGTTAAGATTTTTGCACGAGAGGTCAAACAGTTGAGAAACAAAACTATATCTCTTGTGAAAGTTCTATGGCAAAGGCACGGGGTAGAAGAGGCTACATGAGAGCCCGTAGAGACTATAAGAAACCAATATCCCAACCTTTTCACCGGTAAGATTTTCGGGGACGAAAATCCTTAAGGGGGAGAATTGTAACAACCCGATTTAGGGGTTAGTCAGAACAATGGTTTTGGAACCACTAATCTGAGGTTAGAGAAAATTATTTTTATATTATTTTATGAGTTATAGCATGATTATATAGGTGCATTAAAATTTTGGTGCTTTAATTTTAGCGATTTCATGCTTAATTGCGAAAAAAGACTAAATCGCATAAAGTGTGAAAGTTCTATTTTACAAGCTAAAGGTGTTTAAAAGCCATAGAATATTAATTGGAGGTCCTTAAAGTGCTATTAACCCCTCTAGTAATGGTTGGCCGGCCATAGGAGACAAACAATGTCAAATTGGTCAAAGTTGTTGAAATTAGGTGGACTAAATTGATGTTTTATAATAAAATGAAGAAAGGAAAGATATCATCTTTTCTTCTCTTCTTCTCCACAGAAAATTAGCAGCAAAATAGGGGTTTGAGAGCTCAAAAATTTCAGCAAGCTTTTCTCCTTACAAGTAAGTGTTTTGATGATCATTTCTTGATAATATTTGTACTTTTTGAACCCCTAAAGCTTAAGCTAACTATGAGGGGACCATTTTGCAAAATGGTTGAAAGCCTAGGGTTTTTCCATGTGAACATTTATGTTGTTTGCTACATTTTTATGGAAGAATATGAGTCCCAGTTTTTAGATAAACAACTTTTGTGAAAGGTGTTACCATGAAAACACCTAAAAGGACCTTTTTGTAAAGGACATAAAATAGGTGTTAAATGTGTGAAATAATGAGTATTAAGGGTTTCCATAAGATTAATAAATATTCATCTAGGCTTTTAAAAGGAGGAAATTCGATTAGAATCAATTTACGAGCCTAGGGGTAAAATGGTCATTTTGTGAAAGCCTAAGGGCAAAATGGTAATTTTGCCAAAGTATGATTATTAAAATGTATTGATAAAGGTGGTAATTAAATGAGTTAAATTGTTATTATAGATCAAGAAGAACGAGGAATTAACCTTGACCGAGGAAAAGGCAAGGTATCAGATTAGATCAGCAAATTGACATATTTTGAAATCGAGGCAAGTTTGTGCGTAGTAAATTCAACATCATCTTATTAAGTTTTTAAATGTTTGATATTATTGATGTTGTATATTATTTCTATGAAATGGAGTAATGACATTGAATTGAGAAAGTGATGAGACTTTATGATGTTGAAGTCCCGGTTGGACGTAAGAAGTGAATGAATACAATCATTGAGATTGGTAAGGTCCCGTGTAAGACCATGTCTGGGACATGGCCTCAGCACCGAATTGAGATCCCATATAAGACCATATCTGGGATATGGCATTGGCATCGAATATGAAAAATCGTATAAGGCCATATCTAGGATATGTCATCGACATTTATATGAGATCCCGTATAAGACCATATTTGGGATATGGCATCGGCATCGAGATGTGACCCCACGTAAGACCATATCTGGAATGTGGCAATGGCGTTGTGTTTTGATCGTGTGCGTCAGAGTCTTAAAAATTTATATAAAGAATGATCGAGCCTGGAACTAACTGTGACAATGATTGAGGCAAGTGCACCTATCGAACAGTAGTATAGCTTAGTGGCAAGATCGGATTGTCGAACCCAAAGGAACCAGAAGTACTAATACTGACTCTCTTTCTATTATTTAGCCTAAGAAACAAGATAATTTGTTGTATAATCTAAAATTAACTAACTACTAAGCTAAAGATGCTAAGACAAAGAGAACGAACTTGAGAAAACACTCGTGAGAAAAACCAATTGATTAAGACGATACCCAAGGAAGAATCCACCTAGACTTCACTTGTTATCTAACTCTGAACCAGATGATTTATTCACTTGACTTGATCTGTAGGATTCCCTAATTTATATTAATACCTCTCTCGAGGCTACTAACGTCTAACCCTAGGTTGATTAATTGAAATCTCTTTCTAATAAAAACCCCTAGAATTGCATTAACTTGATCTATGGACTCCCATATTAGGTTTGACCCTAATCCAAGTGATTTTGTCACCCTATCTCTAGGGCGCACGAGCAACCAGCTTAATTATGCTAGATCTACTCTTAGGTAGGGACTTTTGCTCCTCCACCTAAGCACATCAATACTTGAATCAATATCCCGGAAATATCAAAACAAGAATTAAGAACACATAATTAAGAACAAATCAAGTTTTTATCATATAGTTCAACAAACGATAACAAGATTCATCTTAGGTTTTATCCCCCTCAGGTATCTGAGGGTTTAGTTCATAATCATAAAAGAATACATCTCAGAAGAAAAGATAAAACAAAACATAAGAAAAACCCTAAAACTCCCTGAAGGAATTGAAGAGAAGATCCTCCGTCTTGAGTATGACTCCGGCTTCTTGAGATGAACCAACTGGCTTTCTTCGAGTAAATCCCACAATTCTGACCTCTCCAGCTTGGCTCCTTGGCCTAGTTGGACGCCCCCGACAGAAGGCTTCTGTCGACTCCCCCTTTTAGGTCATACTTAGGGTGTTTATATAGACTTTGGAATGTGTCTCTTTGCCTCTAAGTATCCTAATTTGAGTGAAATTCCTCTTTGTCACGGCAGGGACATGCCCTTGGCACACACCCGTGTGAATCGTGGCCAGGCCGTGTTTGAGTCTATCAATGAGGCACGGCCGTGTGGATTTGGCCCAGGCAATGTCGATTTCTTTCTTTGGCCCATTTGGTCTGTTTTAAGCCTATTTTCCGTTCTTTTTATCCTCCTATGCTCTCCTGAGTATAAAACATGAAATTAAAGGATTAAGAGCACCAAATTACATAATTCAAGGGATAAATCATCCAAAAGTATGCTAAATGTGGGCTTTAAAATATGTTACTATTACGGTTTATCATGTTTATGCGAATGATGATGATTGTGTATCCTTGAATAATTCAAGTGAGTTATCGAGGTAAATAGTTAAGTTTGTAATGGATATGAAATGTAACACCCCAAACTCGGACAGGACACCACGTCCGAATCTGGTATGTTACGGGGAAAACGTACTTGAGAGGTTTAGGTTTTTCGTTTAAAGGCAGGATGTAAACACTTCACTATCTAGTGTATTTGAGGAAAATTGGAGTAGGCTTGTTTGATTAGATTTTGAAAACTTATCCAAAGTATATAGTTAAAAATGAGCTGGTTTCATTTAGTAATTCCAATAGTTTCTTAGTGCTATTTTAAAACATTTTTGACTTAGTAGAAATTCGAGTTTGATTTGAAAATCATTTGGGTTTACTTTATAACAAAACATAGTGAGATACCCGATGGTATAGTTTAAAACACATTGCGTTATAGTTTTGAAAACATTATCCTTCCAAATTTTTTTTGTAAAATTTCATACCAAGTTATTTGTTAAGCAGGTTAAGAATCTAATTAAACCATAACCATCATAAAACATAAATCAAAGGCCTTTTACAAATCCAAACTAAAACCCAACTAAAATTAAATAAGTTAAAGTACCCAAATTGAATAGTGAGCAAAACTTTTATTAAAGCATGGCATGTGCACCCGAGTCCATCCGGCTCCTTGTCCGCGTCTACGAGTCACTGAAATATCAAAGGAGAGGGTGAGTCGAATGACTCGATGTATAAATCCCGCTCCCGATAACACAACATGCTAACACACATCATACATAGCAACATAATTAATGCAACCCGATCCTAACCATCAGTATCGCCTTTTCTACCCCGTGTGGTACCAAACCCTTTGGTGGTGCCAAACCACTGGTGACATATAGTCACAATGTGTTACCAAAACACTGGTGTCCCAAAGACACAATATCCATCAATGTGGTGCCAAACCACTTTGGTGTCCCAAAGACACGTTTGTGCTACCAAAAAGCACGGTGACCGAAGTCACAAATCCAATGATGGGGCCAACCCATCGTGTGATACCCAATCACTAGCGACGATCCCGTATCTCAAGTGGGGCCAACCCACGGTGGTGTCAAACCACGGGGATGAGTCGCAATGAGGTGCCCAACCTCGGTGTCCCAAAGACACAAATGTGGTACCAAACCACTTTGGTGACCGTAGTCACAATAATCGAATGATGGGGCCAACCCATCGTGTGATACCCAATCACTAGCGAGACGATCCCATATCTCAAAGTGGGGCCAACCCACGGTGGTGTCAAACCACGAGGGACGAGTCGCAATGAGGTGCCAAACCTGCGGAGGTGCCAAACCTCTGGTGACCCAAAGTCACAAAGTGTGTTACCAAAACAACACTGGTGCTCGTCGACACAAAATATCTTTGCTCCCTCCACTCATATCACCCATCGACATACCATACTCATGTAATCATGCATATCATACAAATCATGCATATCATGCTAATATGCCTAACCTCATATCCCATGTCACATATATCCATAGCCATGGTATCATATAGATCATTAGTAAACTCATAACAATAACAATCTTGACTTACCCGAGTCCAAGATCATACCCATTAGGGTATCATATCAATCATCAACTGTTTCATTAATTATCACACGGGTTATCAATCATATTACTAGGCGGAAGTGTGTTAGTTTACACACTGCAATGTCTGAGTCTAGAACTCTCGACAAAAGCGACCTAAGTCCCTTGATTAACTTGCTCCTAGAATCGGTCAAACATAGGGGTTAGTACATATAAACCATTCGGCCAACATCATTTAGACCAAAAGGGTTTGTCGAATCACCCTTACCTTGCTATTGGTTTGATTTCTTATCAAACCCGACCCCTGATAGTTCTCTTTCCAACAATCGGTCAACCCCTAAAAGAGAAACGAGTTAAACCTTAATAACCACGACTTAATCGAAACCAAAAGATTGGGCGATCAATGCCAATACCAATCACTTACCACAACCACTACTTACCAATCGATCGAGTTCTTGTGAGAAGGCTTTGTTATTGCTTGAATCCCGAATGCCCTATCAAGCATTAAGTTCCAAAATAAGAGGTTAACTCCTTTCATCATCCAAAATCGACATAGCACTAGAGAAAAAGGAATGGCCATTCGGCCAAAAACTTACCAACACCCAAAATTCGGCTTTAAGGGGACTTCTAGGAGAGAAAATGGATTCGGCTAACACCTTTAATGAGGGGAGAAGGATTCGGCCACAGTGTTTTAACACACACCCCAAATTCGGTTTGAGAGAAAGGATATAAAGAAAATGTTGATGAAAGTCTAGGTTTGGCACAAAAGAAATAAGAAGAACAATTGGAGAAATCAGCTAAGGGTTTTTGGAAAGAAGAAACAAAAGATGGATAGAGGGTAGAAACTTTCGGTTTGAACAAGAAAAGAAAAGATGAAGGTGCTTGAGAAGGTGAGTGTTTTGGCTACAAGAGGTTAAGAGAAGAAAAGAGAGGAAGGTGGGATGCTAGATTAGGCTTAGCTCAAATGAAGAAGAAGAATGTAGGAAATGGTTAGGCTAATAAAAATAAAAGAAGAGATGCAACAGAAGATGTGCCTTCAAAATGACATTCGCCACCCAATCCAAAAAGGCAAAACAATTTCGGCAAGATGAGAGCTTGACTTTCTGTTTCAAAAGGAAGAAAAACAAAAGAAACACTCTTGAAAATTAATTTGGCCCGACAAAATGAGAGCTTTCTTTGTTTACCAAAGCTTGACCGAAAATGTACCAAAATGCAAGAGTACATTCGGCCTCCCCTAACCCACACTATGCCGTCCACTCCCCAACACACACCCCAACAAATTGGCCAAATCCCCCATGCACTCACATCCTCACGTTCCAACAACAAGACCAAGTCTTTCTCCTAAAGTTCTCTCCACCACACGTTTGAATGTGAAGACTTGGTCCAAGTAGAATCCAAATTGCTCTCAACCTCTTCCTCCATGCCGTCCAAAATGAGCCAAATAAAAAAATGGAGACTCTGTGGCTCGAACACTAGACCTCCACCACATGTAGATGACGCCACACCAAGCTCCCCATGTACGCATGCTTGCCACCTTGCCACTCACTTTTTGTGCAACAAAACAACAAGTAAAATTCTTAAACCCTGACTTCCTCGGCTCCCTTCACTTAACACCCAAAAACCAAAATTTTCCCATTCACTCAGGCATACTCCCAGACTACAATTAAGCCCCGATACAACACAAACAACAACACAGCACACCAAACACATGCAATATCATGCAACAACAAAATAGCCCCTAACCCGGGATATTACATGAAATTAGTGCTAAAGCTATGTGATGAAGTGATACAGGTACATGTGAATAATTCACGAGGAATATTTACGATATGTGACATGACATGTATTTGATAATAGTAAGCATGAGTAAGTTATAGCAATGTGCTTGAGACTTTGTGTTTTTATTCAATGCCATGGATGGATGGCATTATGAGCCCTTATGTTGCTATTTATTACATGCAAACTTACTAAGCTTTATGCTTACCCCTCTCATTTCCCTTTTCCTTGTAGTATTGCCAAGCTAGCTCGGGTATTCGTAGAATGTCAAAGTTCGGAATCACACTATCGACTTCTATTTGGTATAGCAAAGTTAGATTCATTTTGAGTATGGCATGTATAGGACTTGGTCATTTTGTTATGTCATATTTGTTAGTCAAAGTGTTGGCTATTAATGTTGTTCAATTCATTTTGTAAGTGGTCATTGGAAATTGGCCAATACTTGACAAGTACATATATTCAATGATGATGAAATTCATGAAATGCATGCTTGTGTGTATGTTTTGATTTTGAGTTCTTAGAAGTGCCTTATGGTCATGATATATGTTGAATTGTTTTGGTATAAATGTGGTTGCTTTGTAGGGTGGCAAATGGCATGGTAGATAGCCTTACGATTGTCCACACGGGTAGACACACGGGCATGTGTCTAGGTCGTGTAAGACACACGGTCAGCCCCATGGGCGTGTGGAGAGGTCGTGTGTCCCCATGCATGCTAGGTTTGCAAGTCAGTATGCTCACTAGTAACCACACGGGGAGAGACACGGCCGTGTGCCTCAACCGTGCGGGAGACACGACCATGGACATGAGCCGTGTGAAGTCTGCACTTGAAACTAGGAATTTAATTTGCCACACGGCCGAAGGACACGGGCGTGTGCCTTGGCCCTGTGACAATTTATGAGGTGATGTCGTCAGAAACAGAATGTCAAGGTTTTCACACACAGGTGAAGACACGGGCGTGTCATGGCCGTGTAAGGGACACGGGCTATGGACACGGGCGTGTGTCAGGCCATGTGAAAACCCCTGTAGGTTCGAATTGAAAATTAAATCCATACGGGTGTGGAACACGGGCATGTGATATGTCACACGGGCGTGTCCCTTCCTTAACACGGGCGTGTGGCCTTGTTTTATGTGAAAATTTTCTAAGTATTCAAAAGTTTCTGGTGTAGTCCTGAACCATTCCGTGTGCAAGTTTAGGGTCTCGTAGACCCATAATAAGGACATTATGGTCTTGAATGAAAAGTTTTAATTTGACATGAAGTTTTTATGGATCGATATCATATGATTGAGCATGTTAAGTACGGTAATGTCTCGTACCCGGTTCAGGTGTCGAATACGGGTAAGGGGTGTTACATTTCTGATACTGAATCTTCATTCTGTTAATTTGAAACTGTTCATTTGGTCTGGTATTAATACCTTTGTCCATTTTATCGATGCTTTTGTAAAAATGGTAAAAAATCATAATTTGAAAACTTCAATTACTACCCCAACCTAAAACCTAATTTAAAGAGGCATATAGATAAACATTCAACATGTAAAATAAACATCATTCAATACATCATAACTCAATCATTTAAACATTAACTATTCAAACTAAAATATAACTAACTTATCAAGCTTATTCAATTATCAACTAAACCACAATTTTCAAATACAAAAATCATCGATTTATACCAAGTTTTAAAAGGGCTAACATGACCTAACCAAAACTTCAAAAATTACCAAAACAAAATGACCATTCCACAACATTTGATCAACATAAGCATCAAGTTATATGCAACCAATTCAAGTCATCAAAATACCAAATACATGATTACATCCCAAATGGAACAAAACATCACCAAGATAATCATTGACCTATACATACCGAAACCCTATTTACATGCCACTTATTAACTACCTCCGGACCTACTAACGTCCAGAGTGTGAATACTGCAATAAAATAAAGAGTTATGAGGCGGTATCCGCAAGTATATGGGTCGAGTTGTAATATAGATTTTACAACGAAGTAGGTGAGTACTCCAAGGATTGTACCCAAGGGAGGCAAGTACTAAATCAATCTTAACCTAAACAATTAAAGATCTAATTAATACTTTGAGTCAGTTACAGTACAAAAGTAAAATAAGAAATATGTTTAGAATTTGTAAAACCATAAAATAAAATGAAAAAAAAAGGAATTGAAATTGCAAGAGATAGAGATAGATGAAGTGAATCAAATATGAGGATGGGTGATTATCTCGCTTCAGCAATCCAATCAACTGTCGTCTCAGGTTCGTCGTCAATCAACTAGTCGTTACCCTAGCAGGATCTTCCAATCTTTCACTAATGTAACGAGTTAGCAAGAACTACTTATCTTTCGACCTCACAGTCCATATTGGTTTGGGGTCAATGTGTTCATGGATAGGAAATACCATTTTTGGGTTAATTCCTACCTTGACTCCCCGGGGTTGTCATGCTTAGGGTTTGTTAGCATTCACCCATTCCTAAACAGTTGATCCATTGAATTTCCCTACAAAATAGTTAACAAATCATGCTTCTACTCGCTAATACCCCATAAAAGGATTTGTTTCTCATGGCTTTGATAAACAAGATGGAGTAGATATAACAATTAATCATAATGAATGAATAGTAGAGAGTTTAAGAAAAGCGTGGTTAATATTGATAATGAATGCAAATCCAAAAGAGTCGATCTCCTTTACAACTTAGATCTCTTGAAAGAAAATAAAGAACAAAAGAAATGAAACTCTGAAAACCTAAGAAAACGAAAATAAACATAAAGAGAAAGTCTAAGCTAACAGAATGGTGTCTCCAATGTGTGGCAAAGAGGTCTATTTATAGCCTTCAGATAGCCATCGTCCTTAGCCCTAGGGTAGTTGACGTTCCCAAGCTTTAAAGTTCGATTGTGCAGACAAAAATACCTCTGCTTTGTGTTTTATTCTCGTCACAAAGTCGATGTCGTGACACACTAGGACCTGTGTAGCGACATAGCGACCAACATGTCCCCTGTAGCCATCTTCAGGGGTATGTCACGACATTTTCAGCCTGTGTCGCGACATTGAAGGTAGTTTCTCACTTTCTCTATTCTGCTTTCTATGTTGCGATATTGGATCCCCCATGTTGCGACATAGCATCCAGTATTGCCCGAAAATGCCTTCTAATGGTCTCCTGCACACTCACAAAGTATGTTAGCTCTTCCTTAGGCCTTATTCAACCCTTATAGTTAATAAAAGACTCGATGTGGACATTAAATTGAATGTAAACAAAACTAAAGAAACTGAATTAAAACATAACATAAATGCTTGTATTCAAGCTTCTTAAATGTGAAAACTAGTTTAATCTGCTACACCAAATTCTGACAAATCAAACTCCCCTACATTTAAGTCATTGCTTTTCCTCAAGCAACATAAACAAAGATGAAAAATGAAAAATAACGACCCTTGAGTAGGTATGGTACAAGTATTGATTTCAGAGCACATGACTTTAGAATTTCATATTTACTAACAAATTTAACATAATGAGTAATTGACTTACCACTTTTGATCACAAACATCTAAGTTCAGTATGTTACAAAATATACAAGTATTAAGGTTCTCACCCATAGGAATTCATTAACAAATCATAAAAGTACTTTGATTATCTGAGTAGAATACAAATAATCATTTATGTGAGTATTTAGTATGATGTCCATTCATGTATAAGGATATTTAAGTCACATAGGGCTTTTCAGCTTGTAACGTTCTGAGGCTTAGGACATGCATGGAATCCAAAAACATTAAGCATCAATATGTTACAAACACGAAAATAGTTTGGCACATCGTATTGATCCCTATTCTCCGCCTTAATGACCCTTTCCCGCTTACCGCCTTATTTTTCTTTCTCTCACTTTCCTTGTCTCTCCGTATATAGGAATTCATAGCATGAAATAGTAACTATGGCTAGCCTTACGAGTTTTGCGCACTAATAAACAAGTTTTTCTTTCTTTTGTGACTTTGTGACTTTTCTCTTTTTCATTAGAACTCACTAATGAATGCTTTTTCACTTAGTTTAAGACTTTTTCTACTCATACCAATTCTCTCTTTGGATTTTTCTTTTGATTCACACATTTGGGCCAACTTTTAGTTTCTATATCAGACCAATCTTTCCTAATTCACTCTAGTTTTACAAACTCCACCATGACGTATCTACTTAACCCTCAATACGTATGGCCAGGTATCTATAATCGTGTGGTATAAGAGCAAAGAAAAAGGGCATATACAAATTAACATTTTCAGGCTCGGGGTTTGTACAGTGGATCATTAAGAAGTGCTAAAAGGCTCAAAATTGGTACTAAAGGTGAAGTACAAATAGGATAGCTTTTTGGCTATTGGATTTTTCCAAACAATGCCTTAGGTCATCCTGAAATATCTCATCATGATAAATTTAATCAACCAAACAAACACAAATTCAACCATTTATCATTCATACTCACATGCTCGTTTCCTTGTATTTTATATATCACTTGGTAAAAATGATATCTAAATACCTATCTACAATGTAACATATAGAACTTTAGTAGTCTAATAATAAAAAAATTAAAATCTTCTATCATCATGCCAAATTTATTCATAAACACAAGCAACCTATGTACATGCTCCAAACCAATCACTTGTATTTCTACAAGCTCAAGCACACCAAAAGATAAGAAAAATGAAAGAAAATATAAAAATTTGAAGAATTTTTTTTATGTTACCCCCCACACTTTAGTTGACACATTGCCTTCAATGTATAGCCCATCAAAAGATAAAAAAGGAAGTTACCCGATTGATCGCGATTGCTTGAACTCCTATTGGTGGGTGCTTCCTCCTTTGATCATTGAAAGTTCAAATTTGTTCATGTTTCCTTCGTGTCGAGTTCCTACATAGAAAATTTTAAAAACTGAAACAAAACTAAAAGAAAATCTACTTATTAATCCTACTCCTACAAAGTCTAAATTAAAATTATCCAAAATTATTACAAGTCTTTTAAATAAGAAAAATCGATCAATTATCCTCGTCATTCTCCTCTTCTTCTCCTTCCTCTTTATTTTCCTGTGCTTTTTGATCCTGTTCCATATTCGTCGGACCGAACATATCAAGTGTATAATTGGGGACTCGTATGTTCTTTTGCCTCGCAAACCCTTGAAAAATTTATCTCGATTCTTGCATCCAATGAATCATCCAATCTAACTTTGGATGACTGTCCTCAACAAAATCTTATTGAGCTCGTGCCAGCCTTTGTGACGAGGTGGGTGTAGCTGTCGGTTCTTGTTGTCTCTTGTTCCCATCTTTGATCTATTTGGCCTGCAACTCGATATATTGCTGGAACATGATGTCTTTGATAATGCTTCGCGATGGTTTCAACGATTGCAAAATTGATGTCATAGGTACACCTACCTTTTTGCATAAAGTTGTCACTAGATGGGGAAAGAATACTCCCGCCTTCTAGCTACTAATGCATCTTCCCATGCTCTAGTGGATCCATTTGCCAACACACACCTACTATTTATACAAAATAGCATAGAGAAAAACTGCTATAAAGGTATTAACGTTAGAAACATTTAAAGCAGGTACAATTCGTGTGCAAATGAATTGAATACACATATTAGCCTCAGGGAACATAATGGCTTGATGAAAAGATATAGGGATATTAGTACCTATGCAATACTTTCATTCACCCCTTCCTTTAGTTAAAAAGTTTATAACACTATCCAAATCTATGTCTCTCAAATATTCTAAGTCAGTTTCATCGATGAAATCATTTTCATAATATGGAGTATTATAAAATTCACAAATTATTCGAGGGGTTACTCCCACCTCTTTTCCTTGCACAAGTACTGTATCCCATATACATCCTTTGGTATTTCTAGACTCGTGGTCTATAAAGATGAGTAGAATTCTTGAACAAAAAGGACCACAGCATATCCTTCGTGATCGTCCAAAAATGCTCCCATCGATGATATCTAATCAAAGGCCATATTTATTTACATAAAATCATCGATGGATCAAATCCCCTCTCTTGAATAAATGTTTTTCCATGAAGTTCATTAAAATTCTTTTTCAACATTCCTATTCGGAAAAGTAGAGGGATTTTTAACCATTGATGGCTTCGTTTCCATTGTTCGCCTAAATTTTCTAGGAGGCATAATTTTCCTAACGAATTACTAAATAAATAATTCAACAGAATAGTAAAATGTTTAAGTTTAAGAAACCTTAACCTTAAATGTATAGTTGAGGTTTGTTTGACTTCCTTACTTGCCCATGATGTCCATGTTCCTTGTTACACCAAGTATGTGAAAAGGAATTTGGGAAATTGGGGGTTTAGGGTTTAAAGGATGTTGATAGATTTGAGAGAGATTGAGGAAATAATGGTTAATAGGTGTTTTAATTAGTAGTAGATATAGTTTTGGAGGTTATAAAATAGGGTTTTAAGGGTTAAAAATTTGATAAAGTTAGTGTTTAAGCCGCTGGGTTGCGTAGTGGATCGGGTCAACCCTGCAAAAAATTGCAGCGATGTTGCGGCATAAGGTTTCCGTGTCACAACATCCCTAGCAAGCTACTGATGTCGTGACATAGGGGTTCTGTGACGCGACACATCCACCAGTTTGGAGATTCTCAAAGATTGTTTGCTATATCATGTCTCTCTAGTGCAATGTCACGACAACGACTCCAATTTGGTCTAAAACTTGAACATACATCAAATAAAAGTTAGAATCTAAATTATAGGGTTAGTTAAATATGCAATAATTTAACAAAAATTATGCAACAATTCACATATTTAAAGTTATACTGCCAGATTTATCCAGCAATATTATCGAATCACCCGTGGATGATTTATTTATTCTATCAGTATTAGTCCACCGACCATCGTGCCACTCCACCTTTGCCCACTTGTCCTGTTCTTTAAACTTATTTGTTCTTTCTGCATTCATAAAGGGAAGCATTCCCATTGACTTAGGAACGTTAGATATGAATAATTTTTTGCAATGCTCCCCTATTATCCTCCGCTCTTCCTCATTCAGTTGATAGCCACAGTTGAAGATTTCAGTCTCACCATTAATTTTCATAGTTAGCTCATTTTTCTCTAAATCAATGGTGGATCTAGAAGTGACCATGAAAGGTCTTCCTAGTAAGAGCGGTATCTCCCGATCTTCCACAAAATCAAGTACTACAAAATCTCTGGAATAATAAAACTGCGCACCTTGACTAGCACATCTTCTAGTACTCTCTTCGGATGTACCAAAGACCTGTCAGCTAATTGTAATGTTATTTGAGTTTTTTTAAGATTCCTTAACCTGAGTTTTTCAAAAATTGATAAGAGCATTAAATTGATACTAGCTCCTAAATCGAATAGAGCTCTATTAAAATGAAAGCTCCTTATTTCTATGGGAATAGTGAAACTTCCCGGGTCTTTCAACTCCTGAGGTACTTGTCTTGAAATAATCACACTACCGGAAGTACTTAAATTAACTTGTTCTCCTACCTTTTTTTTATGCCTTGCCACAATCTCCCTTAAAAATTTGGCGTATTTGGGAACCTTCTCAATTAGCTCAATTAAAGGTAGGTTAACATTCAAAGTTTTATAAAAAAATAAGAAAACTTACGAATTCATCCTCGTCTCACTTTTATCTTTCTTCTAATCTTGATGGAAATGGGACTTTCGTGATTTCAACATCTTTATATGTCTCTTTTCCTGTCTCAGCTGCTGGTGCATTCTCCTCTTCTGATTCAGGTTTGTCTTCTAATTCCAGGGAATTATCTTGAGGTTCATTAGTATTATCCACAGTCACCTCTGGAGTAGGTATTTTTGGGCTACTCAGTACCTTGCCTGATCTAAGTGCTATAACTTTCACATGTTCTTTACCTTCCCTTCGTGGATTATCTTCCGTGTTACTAGGAATGCCTGAGCTAATTTTTCTTTTGATATCACCCATCATGCTCATCAATTTTCTCATTTGATCCTTGAGCTTAGTCAATGTTCTTATTGAATTGGTGCACTCAAACTACACCTGCTTGACATCTGTTCTCATTGACTGCATCTTTTCCTCAATTCTACCCAGATATTGACCATGTAACAGCCCGATTTAGGGCCTTGTCAGAATAGTGGTGCGAGGCCACGAGTCTGAGGTCAATTCATGAGTTTTAAGGTTTATGCCATGTTTGCATGCTAGTGTGAAAGTTTCATGAAGCAATTTCGTTAAATTGAAGTTGTTTGGTCCAAAAAGGACTAAATTGCAAGAGTTGTAAAATATGAGTTTCTAGAAGCTTTTTGTATGAAATAGCTTTAGAATATCAATTAAAAGTCCTTAATTAGCAATTTTCCAAAAATTTAATTTTTGGACAAAATTGGACATGAGTTAGTTTTTATGAAAATTTTAAAGAGAAGGGCATTTTGGTCATTTGGTTAATAAATGTTTAAAATAGGAAAAAGATGATAAAAATCTATTCATCTTCTTCCTCTCATTGCCGAAAATTTGGAGACTCCATAGCTAGGGTTCTTCATTTTTTTCAAGCTTGCTAGTAAGTTCATCTTAGCCCCGTTTTTAACATTCTTCGTATTTTTGAAGTTCTCATATTATGAACTAGCTATTTTTAGCTATATAATGAGCTAAGATGCATGTTCAAAAATTCACCTATGAATGACATGGTTGTTAAATGATTTTTTATGAAAGATTATGAGAGTTTGATGTTAGATAAACATCTTTTCCTTAATGAATTTCATGAAAAATGATAGTATGGACTAATTTGTAATAGTTATAAAAATTGGTCATACATACTAGAAATAATGAGAATTGATGATTTTTATAGTAGAGAAAATGAATTAGCTAAGCATGAAGTTTAAGAGGTTTGAACGAAAATCATTTTACGAGCCTAGGGGCAAAAGTGCAAATATGAGAAAGTTTAGGGGCAAAATAGTAATTTTGGAAAAATATGATTAAAGAGTCAATTTAGTCGATGTGAGTATTAAATGGTCTATTTATGATTATAGATCAAGAAAAACGAAGCCCGAATCGAAACCGAGGCAAGAACAAAGTCGAGGACTAAATTGCATATCTACATACATTTTGCATATTGAGGTAAGTTTGTGTGATTTCTAAGCTTTATGATTTCTATCATTAAATTGCTTAGTATAATGTACATTATTATCATGGAATGCTTAATGTTTTGCTAAACAAAGAAATCAATGAGATTAAATACGAGCATGTCCTGATTGAAGATGGAATTTCCCAGGATACTCGATCTACCACATGAGATTAGAAAGTCCGTATAAGACCAAGCCAAGGCATGGCATCGGCAGTCAAGCAAGTTATCATGTAAGTCCAAGGCAAGCTTGGCATTGAACAAGTTATCATGTAAGTCCAAGGCAAGCTTGGCATTGAACAAGTTATCATGTAAGTCCAAGGCAAGCTTGGTATTGAAAAGCTATCAAGAGAAAGAGATCCCATGTAAGTCCAAGCCAAGGCATGGCATTGGTGAGAACAAGAAAGACTTCGTATAAGTCCACGTCAAGACATGGCCTCAAAACCAAGATGAGATATTCCATGTAAGACCGTATCTAGGATATGGCTTTGGCATCAGGTTCATGTGAAGAGATTTAGTATCCTCGGTTATTCGCAGAAATTCATCGGGCAAATGAGTAAAGTTAAAGTGAGATAGCAACAAAGTTGAGTAAGCAAAGTTATTATCAAGTTGAAAATGAGTATTATTTATGTTATGAATGATGAATCAAAGATTATGATTATTATGTTAAAGTATGCTGATCAATGTGATCAAGTGATACAGGTACCTTGTTTACCTCCCAAGTATGAGACTAGTAAGTTTCATGAGATATGAAAAATCAAGCACGAGTAAGTAAGCTTTATAGCTGAAAATTATGATACCATTGTTGATGTCAAATGGTTTATGTTAAGCAAGTATGTTGCTATGAATATTATGCAAACTTACTAAGCTAAATGCTTACATCTTTTATCCTTTCTTTCTATGTAGTCCCGCCAAACTAACTTGTGGATCGTTGAAGTCGGAGCTCGAAGCACACTATCAATCCTTATTTTGGTATAGCCTAGTTGAAATTATATTATGGCATGTATAGAAAACGTTTTATTTTGAGTATATGTCGTAGAAAGGGCAAAAGTATGGGCTATCAAGTTTATTATTCTTTTGTAAATGGCTAAGTGATTGGCCAAGATTGACTAAGTATGTATGTTATTAATATCAATGAAGCATGTTGTATTGTTCATAAATGATGTAATACTTGAGTTGCTGAATTGAGCTTGAGTTTAGTCTTGATTTCAAGGTGGCAATTGGCTTGGTAAATAGCCTCTAAGTGCCCACACGGATGGACACACGGGCATGTGTCTAGGCCATGTGCACCCTATACCATTGTATCTTAAGTCAGAATAGACCACGGACCAGTCACACGGGCGTGTGTTTAGACTCTAGGTCGTGTTAAGGTAGTCAGTGTGCACCACGGGTGGTAAGCACGGACGTGTGCCTTGGCCGTGGGCATTGGCAGAATGCAGGGGTTTTAGGCACGGTTTGGGGCCACGGGTGTGTCCAGGCTGTGTGTATTTTGCCAGTATCAACCACGGGTGAAAGACACGGGCATGTTTTAGGGGTGCACGGGCGTGTCCCATACAACATGGGCGTGTGACCTGCTCTAAAGAAAAGTTTCGAATATGTTCGAAAGTTTTTAGACAGGTGTTTAAGGCATCGTAGGCCCATGAAAGGTATGAATAGACTGAGAAAGAGAAGTTTTTAATTCGGAACAAAATTTTATAGCCCGTAAGTACATGTTTAAGTGAGTTCAAGCATGGTAATGTCTCATATCCAGTCTTGGTCTCGGATTCGGGTATGGGGTGTTGCAGACCACATGCATTTTGGTCACTTGGGTTGGTTCTGCCCTTGGGTTTTTGCAAATAAGGAGGTTTATAATTAGTATTTCTAACTTGATTTGAATTGTTACCTCCTCCTTGGTTTCCTCCCCATCTCAAGTTCAGGTGATCCCTCCAGTCGAGATTATATATATTCGAATAAGGGCTTCCACCCATATTCCCAATGTAATTCACATCCTCGGCAAGATTATTGATATAATGGAAGAGTGGTTTGTCTCCTACATACATAGACAATGTAGAAACAGATTCAATATGGTTTAATCTGTCCATTAATTGTTGATACTTAACATCCTCTTAAATAGCTTTAATCGTAGCAGTTTTCTGGCCAAATGTGAAAGGTTCAGTTGGCCACTGATAGGAGTGTAATGCCATATTTTGAATAATTTCGTATGCATCATCGTATGTCCTATTCATAAAGGCTCCTCCTACTG
This sequence comes from Gossypium sturtianum, assembly GCA_025698515.1. Classification (NCBI taxonomy): domain Eukaryota; kingdom Viridiplantae; phylum Streptophyta; class Magnoliopsida; order Malvales; family Malvaceae; genus Gossypium; species Gossypium sturtianum. The sequence continues at coordinate 72,187,283 of CM046947.1, read as the reverse complement.
CTCCGTCTAGTCCAGATCGTGCGTTTGCATCCAACGTATTATAAAATACCTACAGTTGCATCCATTCAGAAAATCTGTGGTGCAGACGTTTTTAAATTAACATTTTGAAGCATTCTTACGCCTCATAGAAACTTTCTCTCTCCATCTGTCTAAAGATAGCAATCCCTCTCCTTAGCTGAATTGCTTTTCTAATCGGGAAGAATTTTTGTAAGAATTTTCCAGCGAGTTCATCCCATGTCGTGATAGATCCTGGTGCCTGGGAGTCTAACCAAGAAAAAACGTTATCAGTCAAAGAAAAGGGGAATAATCGAAGACGAATAACATTATCAGTGACCCCGTTATACTTAAAAGTATCACAGATTTGGAGAAATCATTTCAAATGCTGATTAGGGTCCTCTGTTATAATGCCCCTATATTGCAGATTATTTTGGATCTGTAACAGCCCATTTTTGGTAAAATTAGAATAGTGGTTTCAGGACCACAAATCTGATTCCGAAAAGGAAATTTATTTTAATATTATTTTATAACCTACAGTATGATAATAATGTCGTATGAAAATTTCATAAAGAAATTTTACCGATTATATGTTTAATTTGATAAATGACCAAATTGTACAAAGTGCAAAAGTTGAGGTCTAATAGCTAAAGGGACTAAATAGCTATGGAATTCAAAATTTGAGGTCCTTAAATGGTAAATAGACCATTAAAAATGCTTAGTTGTTAAGAATGATGATCCATCCATGCAAAATAAAATAAAGAAAAGGATGAAATTGGAAAGTGAAAAAAAATAAAGATGATAAATGATAAAAAAAATGAAAATATCATCAATTTATCATCTTCTTCCCCAAAAATACATGGAAACCCTAGGAAAGAGAAAGCAAGCTTTCTTAGCTTAATTGGGTAAGTAATCTTGTCCCGTTTTTAGTATTTTTTACATTTACGAGATCAGAATAGTTTAATATATCTATTTTGGGGATTAATTTGTAAAGATATCAAAGTATAGAAATTTTTCCATGGATGTAAATGCTGAACTTTTGAAATTTATGGTAGAAAATGAATGGTTGTTGATAGATAAACAACTTTTGTAAAGTGAATTTTGATGAAATTATGATTTTAGGATTAAATTGTAAAGTTGTAAAATTCATGGAAAATTCTAATTTTTTATGAAATAATGGGCTTTAAATGTTACATGTAAAATTCAACTAGGCTTGGAATAAGGATTAAATTGCATGAATTTCATTTTCCGAGCCTAGGGGCGAAATCATCATTAATTAAAAGTTTAGGTGCAAAATTGTAATTTTACCTAAGATGTGAATTGGACTGAATTGAGTTTGAATTGTATTAAATTGATGTTAAATTTACTCGTATAGATCCAGATAGGCCAAATTCAGAGTTACAATGAGGAAAAGAGAAAGTGTCGAAGTAGTAGATTTTACGTACACGAACATTTATTGAGGTAAGTTCGTGTAACTAAATTGTGTTTATTTTTATGCTTGAATTGAGTGTGATATGTGTTTATATGAATTATATAAATGTTAAAAATGTATGAAATAATCACATGATCAATAATGTTCGGAAAAAGTTAAGTTTCGTTTGAATAATGAAATTCGATGGATACATGATTTCCCATATTGAATGCGGTCCTGCATATGTTGCGGACAGAATATAGCTCAGACGAGCAATCCTGTTATAAGCCCTCTCGAGCATCCTGTTATATAGTTCTTGCGAGCATCTTGATCGGTAGTGATTCTGCATGTGTTGCGCACTACTGCTGCTCATTGTGAGCATCCTGTTACATGATTTGATCGGTTGTGATCCAGCATTTATTGCGGACACAAACGCAACTCTTTGTGAGCATCCTGATATAGGCTCTTATGAGCTTCCTGACATGGCTCGCTTGAACTTCCTGTTATGCTATCCGGAGCTCCTGTTATATGGCTCTTTGTGAGCATTCCTGATAGGCTCTTCGTGAGCTTCCTGATTAAAATTTCTTTGTGAACTTCCTGTTATAGACTCTTATGAGTTTCCTAGTATAGCCCGGATAAGCTTCCTGTTACATGGCTCATATGAGCATCCTGATATATGGCTCGAGAGTGTGCTTCCTAATTATGTGCCCTAATTGGGTACCTCTGAATATGAATTGACGGTTTCTAATTTGTACACTTCGAGTGTACTACATGTGTATCCATCGATATTTCAAATAAATTCAACAAGAAAAATCCTCACATGAGAAAATATGAACACGAAATGAATTATTATATGTACCTACCTAAAATACATGAAAATGATGATACATGATATATGGAAGTATGAAATAGTGATATATGAACATGGAACTTGTTTGATGAATATGTTCATCTAAGATTATAGATTTGTACACTTCGAGTGTATTTTCCCTGGTTTCCATTGATATTTTAATTGATTTAATGAGCAAAATCCTGACATGAAATAATATGAACTTGAGACGGAATATTATGAAAATGTACTTGAAATACATGGGTATGATTTGTATATGTTATTTGAATTCATGATGTGGAAAGTATATGTATATGGGAATTTGGTTATTATTGAGCCCATACAGGTTTCTTGATGTTTATATGAGAAAATTAGACTTAGAAATGAACTATTACCTATATGTACATGAAGTACATGGAAATGACATTACCTGATATAATGATGCATGAATTGGTTGTTACATGGATGTGGATCATGCTTGATGACTTTGTTTATCCATGATTAAGGACTATTATATGTGATTACTTGGCTAACATGACGTGGATATGTGTTTAGGGCTTGTGATAAAACTTATTGATAGTGCATTGCATGTTTATTTTGAACATAAATATATTGTAAGTTATTTACCATGTTATACAAACTTACTAAGCATTTCATGCTTACTTTATTTTATTTTCCCTTGTTCTATAGTAATTCGGAAGCTCGTTGGATTGGAAGCATTGGTGGAGATCACTTACACTATCCATCGGCCCATCTTGGTATATATGGTAAACTAATTATGGTTATAATGGCATGTATAGGTTAATTAGCCAATGTTGGCATGTAATTGTTTGGGTTATAAATAGCCATTGGAATGGCTTGTGATGACCATGTTTTGATATGTATAAATGAGGCTATAACATGTTTGGTGTTTGCTTAAATGATTGATTGATAGAAATCATGTTGGCATATTAAAAATTAATTCTAACATATTTGGTAAAATATGCATATAGGTGAATTCGATAAGTTAAGTAAATTTGTATATTTAATTACATGATGGTAAAGTGTCATTTGAGGTGTTTAAGAGCACATTAGTTGTATGTGATGATATGCCATGCATGAGACTTGGTTTTAACTTAAATTAATTTTTTTAAAATGGCTTGTGAATATGTTTAAGTTTTGTTGTAAGAGGAAGACAATTTGGGTGAGGAATGTGGCTTGGAAAATAGCCTATTTTTGTCCACACAGGCGTGTGTCTCAGCCGTGTGTGACACACGGCCTAGCACATGGGCATGTGATCTGGCCGTGTGTATAACATCTTGATTTAGGGCTTAGTCAGAATAGTGGTGCGAGACCACAAATCCGAGGTATATGTATGAGTTTTGAGGTTTATGCCATGCTTGCATGTTAGTGTGGAAGTTTCATGAAGCAATTTTTGTTAAATTGTGGTTGAATGGTCCAAAAGGACTAAATTGCAAAAGTTACAAAATGTGAGATTCTAGAAGCTAATTGTATGAAATAGCTTTGGATTATCAATTAGAGGTCTTTAAATAGTAATTTTCCCAAATTCTAATTTTTGGACAAAAATGGGCATGAGTGGATGATATTGGAAAGTTTAGTGAGAAGGGGCATTTTGGTCATTTATCAATTAAGTGATTAAAAAGGGAAAAAGATGACAAAATTTCATTCATCTTCTTCTCCAAGCTGCCAAAAATTTCAAGAAGCCATTGTTAGGGCTCTTCAATTTTTCAAGCTTGCTAGTAAGTGCATCCAAGCCCCATTTTTGATGTTCTTCGTATTTTTTAAGTCCTAGTAACATGAGTAAGCTATTTTTAGCTATATGTTGAGCTAGGATTGATGTTCAAAAATGTACCCGTGTATAACATGCATGTATTTTGATGTTTTATGGAAGAATATGAAAGCTTGATGTAGTAGAAACATCTTTTTCTAAGTGAATTCCATGAAAAATGCATGTAGGGACTAGTTTGTGAAAATCTTGAGATTGGTCATACATGAGTGATTTAGTAAGAATTGATGATTGCTTTAGTTGAGTAAATTGTTTGGCTAAGCATGAAAGGCTAGAAAGTTTAATGAAAATCACTTTACGAGCCTTGGGGCAAAAGTATAAATATGAGGAAGTTTAGGGGCAAAATGGTAATTTTGCTAAAGTATGAGATAAGGGTCAATTTAGTTAATGTGTGTATTGAATGAGTTGATTTATCATTATAGATCAAGCAAGACGAAGCCCGGATAGAAACTGAGGCAAGAGCAAAGTAGTGGACTAAATTGCACACCTCCATACTTTTGAGTACCGAGGTAAGTTTACATATAAACGATGCATTTATGCGTATTCATTATTAATGCTAGCTAGTGTGTAGCATGATTGAGAACCTATTCGGTTCTAGTGGAATGAATGAGATAGTAGTTGTGAATGGATGAATGTATTACAAAGTAGACATGTGAATGTGTAGTGATAATGCTTGATGGTGGGCTAAGTGCGATACCACCTTGACACTTAACAATGATGGGCTGTGTGCGATACTATTGTTAAGCATATTATTTAGTGAGCTATGTGCGAAATCACTATAATTATCCTTTGTGGTAAGCTATGTGCGATACTACCTCGTGATCTGATTGTTGTGGGCTAAGTGTGAAACCACCGAGTAATTTAGTTGTGTGGATGTATTATTGAGAAATAATGATGTGTTGTATTTTGAGTAAATGTGATATTGAGTGCAGGGGGTGCATGACAATAATTATGAGTATGTGACTCATGATGTGTTAGAGATGTGGTAAGGGATAGAAAGAGTAAGCATAGTGGTGGATGTGAATTACATAAGTTAGTATAATGCTAATTGTTGTTTAGCTTATACTAGAATGCTTAAATTGTTTATGTGTAAACTTACTAAGCTCAAAGCTTACTCCTTTCTTTTCCCTTGTCTTATAGAGAAAAATGATTGAATCGTGATACGCGGATTAATCGGAAGATCGCCCACACTATCAGCACACTCTGGTACATTGGACTTAATGTTTTGTATATGGCATGTATAGAGGCTAGACAAGTTAGTGAGTTTTGTTGTAATGGCTAAGATGTGCTGACCTTTAGATGGATAATCTATTTTGTATAATGCCATGGTTGATGGCTAACTTATTATATGAAAAGATGTAGTTATCCATGTAAGATTATGTTACAATATGAGTTGATTATGGATGAGTTGAATGTATACATGTTGTATGAGTTAGAAGGGTGAGAAGAGCTTAGCAAATAGCTTTGTTCTTGTCCATGTGAATAGACACACGGGCATGTGTCTAGGCCATGTGTGACATACGGCCAGCCCACGGGCATGTGACTTGGCCGTGTCACTTTGCCAGATTCGAGTGTTATAGGCCACGGGCTAGCCACACGAGCGTGTGTCTAGGCTTTAGGCCGTGTAAAGTAGTCAGTGTTCACCACGGGTGGAGAGCACGGGCGTGTACCCTAGCCGTGGGACTTTGGCAGAATGCTTGAGTTTTGTGCACGGTTTGTGGACATGGGCGTGTGTGACTACACACGGGCGTGTGGCCCTGTTAGGATGGAAAAATTTTAAATTTGTAAGAGTTTCCGATATGGTCTCGAGAGCCCTCGTGTGTATGAATGATGCCTCGTAAGTCGAGAATAAGGTTGTTGTGGTGACTTAAGGAGAGTAGTCACGTTGAGCCTAAGTGGCGATCAAGTGGTTTTACTCCGGTAATGCCTCCGACCTAGTTCTGGCATTGAATACGGGTAAGGGGTGTTACAATTAGTGGTATTAGAGCTATGGTTTAGTCGATTCTAGGACTACCGTAGCGGGTGTAAGGGTCTAGCTATACATGCCATAAGTGTACAGTGATAGTGTGGTGGTTTCTGATGATTTTAAACCTTGTTTTATATAGTATATGGATCCCGATCAATCGACTGCTGATGAAGCAGCTAGTAATGCACCGGCTCCTGCGCAAGGAACCGCGCCTGTTGAGAGTGGACCCGAGGTTAGGGGTCAATAGAAAGAGGCTTGGGAAGCCTTTCTCCAGATGATGAGTAATTGGTACTCGGATTATGTTCGAGCGAACCCTAATGCTCAACCTCCTCCACCTCCTCCTATACCTCAGCCAATTCCAGTGGCTCCTCAAGGTATTTATGTAGTGAGGATATTGAAACCCCGGTGGATAAGATTAGGAAACACGGGTGAGGAGTTTAGAGCTAAGGTAGATGATGACCGAGAGGGCGAGTTACGCTAGAGAACTCAATGAGAGTATTCGATGAACTCTCTTGTACACCGAAGAGAACACGAAGTGTGCCGTATCTTTCTGAGGGACTCGGCATTCCATTGGTGGAAGACGTTGACGTCAGTGGTCCCGAAAGAGCGGGTGACGTGGGACTTCTTTCTGGAAGAGTTTCAGAAGAAGTATATAAGTCAGCGGTTTACTGACCGGTAACGGAAGGAATTCCTTGAGTTGAAACAAGGAAGAATGTCAGTAGTAGAATATCAGCGCGAATTTGTTAGGCTTAGCAAGTACGCGCAAGAATGTGTGTCGACGGAGACCGTTTTGTGTAAAAGGTTCGAAGAAGGACTGAATGAGGATATCAAACTCCTAGTTGGTATTTTGGAGTTGAAAGAGTTTGTTGTGTTGGTTGAAAGGGCAAGTAAGGCCGAGGAATTGAGTAAGGAAAAGAAAAGGGCTGTGAGTGAAGCCCGAGATGCGAGAAAACGGCCGATGGGCAAATCATATCAAGCCCAGTCGAAAAGATCCAAGGAAGTGAATCCTCGGACGACAGTACCAGTAGAATATTCACATCGAGACTTGGAAAACACTCGTTCGGGTTCGAGAGTCCAAGCCACCTCGATGGAAAGTGTGGGCAATCCGAAGAACAAATCGGAGTGTCCAAGTTGGGGTAGATATCACACCGGAGAGTGTTGGGGAAACAACTGAAACTGTTATAAGTGTGGTTCCCCCGACCATTTTAACCAAAATTTCCTCGAGAGGGATGACAAGGAAGAGAAGCAAGGGATAAGACCCAGCGATGTGTCTGTAAGGGTTAGACCACCAAGGAACCCGAGAAGTGGGAATAGTGGTAGAGGTGCGTCCAGAGACTCTGCTGTGAGACCGGAGGGTCGGGCACCTTCGAGGACGTATTCCATTCGCGCCCGCGAAGAGGCATCATCCCCAGATGTGATAACGGGTACTTTTTCTCTCTTGGACACCTTTGTTATTGCTTTAATAGATCCAGGGTCTACTCATTCTTATTTTTGCATGAGATTGGCATGTAACATCCCGATTTAGGGCCTAGTCAAAATAGTGGTGCGAGACCACAAATCTAATGTTTATGAATGAGTTTTTGAGGCTTATGTTATGTGTGCATGCTAGTGTGAAAGTTTCATGAAGTAATTTTGTGAAATTGCGGTTGAATTGTCCAAAAGAACTAAATTGCAAAAGTTGCAAAATGTGAGATTCTAGAAGCTATTTGTGTGAAATAGATTTAGAATATTAATTAGAGTTCCTTAAATAGCAATTTTTCCAATTTCTAATTTTTGGACAAAATTGAGCATGGATGAGTTAAAATAGAAAGTTTATCAAAAAGGGCATTTTGGTCATTTATCAATTAAGTGATTAAAATAGGAGAAAAGATGACAAAATTCATTCATCTTCTTCTCGAAGGCTGCCGAAAATTGAGAGAGCCATTGTTAGGGTTCTTCAAAATTTTCAAGCTTGCTAGTAAGTGTATCTAAGCCCCGTTTTTTATATTCTTTGTATTTTTGAAGTCCTTGTAGCATGAGTAAGCTATTTTTAACTATTTGATGAGCTATGATGGATGTTCAAAAATGTGGCCATGTATGACATGCATGTATTTTGATGTTTTATGGAAGATTATGAAAGCTTGATGTCGTAGAAACATCTTTTGCTAAATGAGTTTCCATAGAAAATGCATGTAGGGACTAGTTTGTAAAAATCTTGAGTTTGGTCATACATATGTGATGTAGTGAGAATTAATGATTGCTTTAGTTGAGCAAGTGATTCGGCTAAGCATGAAAGGCTAGAAAGTTGAATAAAAATCACTTTACGAGCCTTGGGGCAATAGCGTAAATAGGAGAAAGTTTAGGGGCAAAAGGGTAATTTTGCCAAAGTATGAGATGTGGGTCAATTTAGTCAATGTGTATATTGATGAGTTGAATTATCATTATAGATCAAGAAAGACAAAGCCCAGATCGAAACCGAGGCAAGAGCAAAGTGGTGGACTAAATTGCACGTTTCTATACTTTTGAGTATCGAGGTAAGTCTATGCATAAACAATGCATTCATACTTACAATTTGTTAATTCTAGCTAGTGTATAGAATGGTTGAGAATGATTGAGAACCTATGTGATTCAAGTGGAATGAATGTGATAGATTTTGTGAATGGATGAATGATTGAGTAAATAGATATGTGAATGTGTAGTGATAATGCTAAAAGATGGGCTAAGTGCGATACCATCCTAATACATAATGACGATGAGCTGGCTATGTGCGATGCTATCGTTAGGTATATTGTCTAGTGGGCTATGTGCGAAACCACTACGATTACCTTTATGGTAGGCTAAGTGCGATACTACCTTATTAATTGATTGTGGTGGGCTAAGTGCAAAACCACCGAGACATTAGCTGTGTGGGTTAGCTATGTGGATTAGCTGTGTGGATGTATTATCAAGAAATAATGATGTGTTGTATATTGTGTAAATGTGATATTGAATGCAGGGGTGCATGTAAATGGTTATGAGTAAGTGACTCATGATGTGTTGGAAATGTGGTAAGGGATAGAAAGAGTCAGCATAGTTGTACATTATATGTTAGTATAATGCTAATTGTTGTTTAGCTTATACTATGGTGCTTAATTATTTATGTGTAAACTTACTAAGCTCAAAGCTTACTCCCTTTCTTTTCCCTTGTCTTATAGAGCAAAAGTGTTGAATCGAGATACGAGGATCAATTGGAAGATCGCCCACACTATCAGCACACTCTGGTATATGAGACTCAATGTTTTATTTATGGCATGTATAGGGGCTAGACAAGTTAGTGAATTTTATTGTATATGGCTATGATGTGTTGGCCTTTAGATGGATAATCTATTTTGTATAATGCCATAGTTGTTGGCACTTTATTATATGAAAAGATGTAGTTATCTATGTGAGATTGTAAGATTTTGAGTTGATTATGGATGTGTTGAATGAGTGCATGTTGTGTATGCTAGAAGGGTGAAAAGAACTTGGCAAATAGCTTTGTTCTTGTCCATGTAGGTAGACACACGGGCGTGTGTCTAGGCCATGTGTGACACACGGTCAGCCCATGGGCGTGTGACTTGGCCGTGTGTCCCCTGCATGTTAGTATTCTAAATCAGAATAGACCACGGACTAGTCACACGGGCGTGTTCCTAGAACGTGTGTGTTAATCAGTGTTGGCCACGGGCTAGCCACACGGGCGTGTGTCTAGACTCTAGGCCGTGTTAAGGTAGTTAGTGTGCACCACGGGTGGAGAGCACGGGCGTGTGCCTTAACCATGGGGCATTGGCATAATGCTTGAGTTTTCATGCACGGGTAGTGACCATAGGCGTGTGTGACCTCCACGGGCGTGCCAAATCTTACACGGGCGTGTGAGCCCTGTATAGATGGAAAAGTTTTAAAAAAAATCGTAGAAGTTTCGATATGGTCTCGAGATCCCTCGTAAGTATGAGTGAGGCCTCGTAAGTCGAGAATGAGGTGACTTAAGAGAGTAGTCACAATGAGCCTAAGTGGCGATCTTGAGGATTTTATTATGGTAACGCCTCGGGCCTGGTTTCGGCGTAGATCCCGGGTAAGGGGTGTTACATTTAGTGGCATCAGAGCTATGGTTTAGTCGGTTCTAGGACTACCGTAGCGGGTGTAAGAGTCTAGCTATACATGCCATAAGTGTACAATGATAGTGTGGTGGCTTCTGATGATTTTAAATCTTGTTTTATATAGAATATGGATTCCGATCCATTGACTGCTGATGAAGCAGCAAGTAATGCACCGACTCCTGTGCAAGGAACTGTGCCTGTTCAAAGTGGACCCGAGGTTAGGGGTCAAGGGGAAGGGGCACGGGGAGCCTTTCTCCAGATGATGAGCAATTGGTACTCGGATTACGTTCGAGCGAACTCTAATGCTCAACCTCCTCCACCTCCTCCTATACCTCAGCCAATTCCTGTGGCTCCTCAAGGTATTGATGTAGTGAGGATATCGAAACCCCCGGTAGATAAGATTAGAAAACACGGGGCTGAGGAGTTTAGAGCTAAGGTTGATGATGACCCTGAGAGGGCAGAGTTCTTGTTAGAGAACTCGATGAGAGTGTTTGAGGAACTCTCTTATACACCTGAAGAGAGCTTGAAGTGTGTCGTATCCTTGCTGAGGGACTCGGCATACCATTGGTGGAAGATGTTGATGTCAGTAGTCCCGAGAGAGCGAGTGACGTGGGACTTCTTTCTGGAAGAGTTCTGAAAGAATTAAATAAGCCAACGATTTACTGATCGGAAAAGGAAGGAATTCCTTGAGTTAAAGCAAGGAAAAATGTCAGTAGCGGAATATGAGCGTGAGTTTGTTAGGCTTAGCAAATAAGCTCAAGAATGTGTGTCGGCAGAGACCATATTGTGTAAGAGGTTCGAAGACGGACTGAATGAAGACATCAAACTCCTAGTGGGTATTTTGGAGTTGAAAGAATTTGTGGTGTTGTTCGAAAGGGCAAGTAAGGCCAAGAGTTGAGTACTGAGAAAGAAAAGGGTCGTGTGAGTGAAGCCCGAGATGCTAGAAAGAGGCCGATGGGAAAGTCGTATCAAGCCCAGTCGAAAAGGTCCAAGGAAGTGAGTCCTAGGACGACAACACCAGTGGGTTATTCGCATCGAGACTTGGGCAATACTCGTTCGGGTTCGAGAGTCCAAGCTACTTCGATGGAAAGTGTAGGCAATCCAAAGAACAAACCGGAGTGTCCAAGTTGTGGTAGATATCACACTGGAGAGTGTTGGGGTAACGAATAAAGCTGTTATAAGTGTGGTTCCCCCGACCATTTTATCCGAAATTGCCCCGAGAGGGATGATAAGGAAGAGAAGCTAGAGATGAGATCCAGTGATGTGTCTGCAAGGGGTAGACCACCAAGGAACCCGAGAGGCGGTAATAGTGGTAGATAAGGAAGAGAAGCTAGAGATGAGATCCAGTGATGTGTCTGCAAGGGGTAGACCACCAAGGAACCCGAGAGGCGGTAATAGTGGTAGAGGTGTATCTAGAGACTCTGCTGTGAGACCGAAGGGTCGGGCACCTACGAGGACGTATGCAATTTGCGCTCGCGAAGAGGCATCCTCCCCTGATGTGATAACGGGTACTTTTTCTCTCTTTGACACCCTTGTTATTGCTTTAATAGATCCAGGGTCTACTCATTCTTATATTTGCATGAGATTGGCATCTAGTTTGAGTATGACTGTTGAGTCTACGGACTTTGTGGTTAAGGTGTCAAACCTGTTAGGTAAGCATGTGTTAGTGGACAAGGTGTGTAAGAATTGTCCTTTGATGATTGAGAGTCATTGCTTTCCCGCAAACCTAATGTTGTTGCCGTTTGATGAGTTTGATTTAATCCTAGGCATGGATTGGTTGACTAACCATAGTGTCTTAGTGAACTGTGGTAGTAAGTTTATTGAATTGAAAATGAGAGTGGAGATGTGGTTCGGGTTGAATCAGTGGATCGGATGGTCTACCGGTGATGATTTCTTCCTTAGTGGTGATAAATGTTTGAGAAAAGGGTGTGAGTCCTATCTTGCTTTTGTGTTGAATACTCAAGAGGTTGGAGTAAAGTTTGAAAGCAAAGTGCAGGTGGTATGTGAGTATCCGGATGTATTCCCGGAAGAGTTACCCGGATTACCTCCAGTGAGAGAGGTTGAGTTTGGGATTGAGTTAGTTCCGGGAACGACACCTGTTTCAATTTCTCCGTATACGATGGCACCTTTTGAGTTAAGAGAACTGAAGGTTCAGTTGCAAGAGTTGAAAGATAAGGGTTTTGCAAGACCGAGCTACTCACCGTGGGGTGATCCGGTACTATTTGTAAAGAAGAAATATGGGCCTATGAGATTGTGTATAGACTATAGGCAACTCAATAAAGTGACGGTGAAGAATAAGTATCCTTTACCAAGGATTGATGATCTGTTTGATCAATTGAAAGGAGCTACAGTGTTCTCTAAGATAGACATGAGGTCTGGTTATTACCAGTTGAGACTGAAAGAGCAAGATGAGTTGAAAACTGCGTTTCGAACAAGGTATGGCCATTATGAGTTTTTGGTTTTGCCGTTTGGTTTAACGAATGCACCTGCAATTTTTATGGATCTGATGAACCGTGTTTTCAGACCGTATGTGGATAAGTTTGTGGTTGTCTTCATTGACGACATATTGATCTATTCTCGGGATGAGACTGACCATGAAGATCATTTGAGAATTGTCTTGCAAACTTTAAGAGATAAGCAGTTATATGCTAAGTTTAGCAAGAGTGAGTTTTGGCTCCGAGAGGTCGGATTCCTAGGACACACTGTGTCGGGTGATGGTGTCAGAGTTGACCCGAGTAAGATATCGGCTGTTGTGGATTGGAAATCGCCGAGGAACGTTACTCCAAATCATGTCAAGTTTGAATGGACTGAGACATCTCAACGGAGTTTCGAGAGATTGAAAGCGTTGTTGACTAAGGCACCAGTTTTGGTTCAACCAGAATCGGGGAAAGAGTTCGTAGTTTATAGTGACGCGTAGTTTAATGGTCTCGGTTGTGTGTTGAGTCAAGAGGGTAAGATAGTCGCTTACGCCTCGAGGCAGCTGAAACCGCACGAGAAGAATTATCCGACTCATGATTTGGAGTTGGCTGCGATTGATTTTGGATTAAAGATTTGGCGACATTACTTATATGGTGAGAAGTGCTGAATCTTTACGGATCATAAGAGTTTGAGGTATTTGATGAATCAAAAGGATTTGAATTTGCGACAGAGGCGGTGGCTCGAGTTTTTGAAAGACTATGAGTTAGTCATTGATTACCACCTAGGAAAAGTGAATGTGGTTGCGGATGCCCTGAGTAGGAAATCCTTGTATGCTCTAAGAGTTTTGAGCACGAATTTAGCATTGTCTGGTGATGGTGCTATTTTGGCAGAGTTGAGAGCTAAGCCACTATTTGTTCAACAGATATGTGAGGCTCAGAGAAATGACAGTGAGATACGAGCTAAGAGAGCTAAGAATGGATCAGAAAGTGATTCTGATTTTCGAGTGGCCTCGAATGGTTGTTTGATGTACCGTGACAGAATTTGTGTACCTAGAAATGAAGAGTTGATCCAAAAGGTTTTCAATGAGGCACATAGTGGTTATTTGTCAGTACATCCGGGCAGTACGAAAATGTACAACGACTTGAGGAAGTTTTATTGTTGGCCGGGTATGAAAAGAGACATATCTGAATATGTGGCAAGGTGTCTGATTTGTCAACAAGTGAAAGCTGAGCATCAAGTGCCTTCGGGATTGCTTCAGCCAGAGATGGTTCCAGAATGGAAATGGGATCGGATCACCATGGATTTTGTGACGGGGTTGCCTATGACTCCGAAAAAGAGAGATGTTGTGTGGGTTGTTGTAGATAGTTATAAACCGTAATATATACATATTTTAATCCCACATTTAGCATACTTTTGGATGATTTAATCCCTTCAATTGTGGAATTTGATGCTCCTAATCCTTTAATTTCATGTTTTATACTTAGGAGAGCATCGGAGGATGAAAAGAACGAGAAATGGGCCGAAAGCGGAGAAAATGGGCCGAAGTAAGAAATTCACATGGCCTTGAGTTCACCACACGGCCATGCCACCTTAGCAAGCCTGAACACGGCCTGGGCTCGATTCACACGGGTGTTCCATACGGGCGTGCCCTTGCCTTGACCTATTTTAATTCCATTAGGATTAGGGTACTTATGGGCCAAGAAAGGCATTCTGAAAGCCTATATAAACACCCTAGAGGGCAACCTAAAAGGGGAGTCAACAGAAGCCTTCTATCAGGACTTTTGACGAAGGGCGAAGCCAGAAAGGGCTGATAGGGAATTACTCCAAGAAAGCCAGTAGATCCATCTCAAAAGCCGGAATCACACTCAAGACGAAGATCTTTGATCGCTGTGAATCAGAGCTTTAAAATTTATAAAAAGAATGATCGAACCTGGAAACTAACTCTGACAACGATTGAGGCAAGTGCACCTATCGAACAGTAGTATAGCTTAGGCAAGACCGGATTATCGAACCCAAAGGAACTAAAAGTACTAATACTAACTTTCTTTTTATTATTTAGCCTAAAATAAAGAGAGATTGTTTATCTAATCTAAATTAATTAACTACTAAACTAAAGACTCTAAGACAAAGAAGAATGAATTTGGAAAATAACTTGGGAAAAACTCAGTTGATTTTGATGATACCCTAGGAAGAATCCACCTAGACTTCACTTGTTATCTAACACTGAACCATATGATTTATTCACTTAGTTTGATCCGTAAGACTCCCTAACGTATATTAAACCCTCTCTCGAGGCGAATAACGTCTAACCCTAGGTTAATTAGTGGAACTCTCTTTCTCTTATAATAACCCCCTAGAATAGCAGTAAATCGATCTATGGATTCCCATATTAGGTTTCACCCTAATCCGGAAAAATCTCGTCACCCTATCTTTAGGCGTGCGATCAACAACTCGCTTAATTATGTTGGATCTACTCTTGGCGTGGTCTATTCCTCCTCCACCTAAGCACATTAAATTTGGATTAAGCTCACATAATTAAGATCAAACTAAGTATTTATCATATAATTCAGAAAACAATAACAAGATTCATCATAAGTTTCATCCCCTTCGGGTATCTGAAGGGTTTAGTTCATAATAGTAAAGAAAAACATCTCAGAAGAAAAGATAACAGAAGACATAAGAAATCCCTAAAACCCCCTGAAGTAATTGAAGAAGAAATCCTCCGTCTTGAGTAGAATTTCGGCTTCTTGGGATGGATCAACTGGCTATCCCTGAGTGAATCCCCACAAATCTGCATTCTCTGGCCTAGCAAGACGCCCCTAAACGATGGCTTTCGGCCCCGACTTCTGCCAAACTCCCCGAATAAGTTGCCCCCTTGGGTGTTTATATAAGCTTTGAAAAGCCTTACTTGGCCTCCAAGTATCCTAATTTTAGTGCGATTCCTATTTGGGGGTTTAATTAGACATTGGAGTGTGTTTCTTTGCCTCCAAGCATCCAAATCCGAGTGAAACTCCTGTTGGCCGCGGCAAGGACACGGGCATGGGACACGCCCGTGTGAATCGTGGTCAGGCTGTGTGGACTTCGTTGATGAGGCACGACCGTGTAAATCATGGTCCAGGCCATGTTTGAGATCTTTAAGGAGGCACGACCGTGTGATCTTTGGTCCAGGCCGTGTCGATTTCATGCTTTGGCCCATTTATCCCGTTTTAAGCCCATTTTGCGTTCTTTTCATCCCCTGGTGCTTTCCTGAGTATATAACATGAAAAGAAAGGATTAAGAGCACCAAATTATATAAAATAAGGGATAATTCATCCAAAAGCATGCTAAATGTGGGATTAAAATATGTTACTTTTACGGTTTATCAAATACCCCCACACTTAAGCTTTTGCTTGTCCTCAAGCAAAATTCTCAACTTACAATTAAAACGAACTTCCTATAATTCATAATAGTCATTGGTAGTGTCTCATCATAATTCAAGGATAATTTATACATGGATAATTCAACTCAACGTGTCCTAAAAATTCAAACACTATAAGCCTTATATTTTGTAGCACAAAACATAGGTGTTTCCCTTTATCTAAATAATTACCTCTGATTCGAAATTGTCAAGGATTGACATCCTCACTAAAGATTCACTCAAATCACTCAAAGTGTTTAAGGTTCAAAATTAGGCACTCAAAAGTCAAACATGAAGAGTTAATCCCATAGGCTTGCATGAGAATCAAATCTCCACCACTATAATATAAGATGATGCACAAATCAAAAGGTCTTTAACAGGGTTGTAACGGGGCTTGGGTTAAAGGTGTGGAATAAGCCTGAATTAGAGGGTTAGAATCGAGACTGAATTGACAAATTACCTAACTAGAAAAAAATGAACTGATAAATAAATAATTACATGAATTGAAACTTTGAAACTAATAATACGAGCTTCTTCTTCAATATTTTGAATTCAAATGTATAAGCTCACTCAATCACATAACTAATAAAAACTAATAATGAATATACTTCATTTTTTTTGTAAGAACAAACTAAGTAATAATAAAGAACTTTAACAACTGAAATATAGAACATAGTTAGGCAACTGTTCAAAATCGAATCTCGACAAAAAGGGAGTCAAGAATGGTGATACAAATATACAAAGGTTTTTGGGTTAATATTAGTGGGTGAGTCAATAAAAAGGGTTGTTAGGATCAAAGGGGTTCACTAGGGTTTAATTGTGAAGGTGGGTTTTTAGTGGAGTAAGTGGGTTAAATCCTAGGTGCCTTAATCATTTCTGTATATCAAATCAAAAAGTGTGGTCTCGACATGTATAATCGATGCAAGTTCTAGAATAACAGATCAATGTTGACACACTCATAATCAATAAAGTGAGCAAGAAAAATAATTTATGCTCTATAAGGCTCAAAATCTCACAAAAATTATGGGTGTTTTGATGTCAACCTCGTAAATTTCAAACTTCAAAGTAATATTTAAATTCATGTAGACATCCTAAAAATTTTTAATTCTTGAAAAATAGACTTATCATGCCTGATTCTCTAGTATTCTTAGAATTTAATTATCAATGCACAATTATCAATGACTTAATCTAAAACATATCAATAAAAATCATAAATCATCAGAAATTTCATTCTAATCATAATATGAGAAACTTACTTTAAGACAAGGCATAATTCAGGGATTTTCAAATAATACTATAGTTAACCCCCCCACACTTAAGATGTACATTGCCCTCAATGTACAAAGATAGATAATAGCAAAATAATCATAAAATCATAAGATAGGGAGAGAAGTGAAACTTCCTGAATTTTGGATGAAGTCAATGAAAACAAACCGGATAGGATTGGAGGTGAACGTGGGAAAGCGTCTCGAACTGTTTGAGTCCTCGAAGAAGCCGTCCTAATTTTATTGTATCCTAAGCTAAATCTAAATGGAATGAATAATAAGAAGAAGATAATAAAGAAAATAAAAGAAAATTAAAAGATATAAAATTAAAAGATATAAAAATAAAAATAAAAATAAAAGTAAATAATGGAAAATGAAAAAAAAGAAAAACAACTGGAAAAGAAAAAGGAAGAAGGGGGTTAAATAAGAATTATAGATCTGGTGGTTGCCCCCGCCCTTGTACCTTCCTGTGGTGGCCACACGGCCACGGGCATGGCTGTGTGTAAGGCCGTGTGATCTGGAAATCTGCACTTTGGTTAGTTTATAGTTAGGTGCTAAAAAGGGAAAATAAAAGTAAAAGAAGAAAAAAATGTAAAAATTAATGGGGTTAGTGCTCGGGTTGCTCCCGAGAAGCGCTCGTTTATAGTCTTAAGCTAGACTTTACCTTTCATTTTTATGGTCATGGTGGTTTGAGGAGGTGAAAATCCTTTCTCATGCGATCAATTCGGTTTTTGATAAATAGTTTAAGTCGAGTAATGTTTACCTCAAAAGTGTTGAATTTAGGATTGCTTACCTCGACTGTGCCGTATAGGAAGACATTAAGTACCTCAAAAGTGATTTCTTTGTTTGTCTTGAGGTCTGAGTTGGCGATTCGAGGGTCTTCCTTATTCAACAATACCTGATCCCCTATTTTGAAGTGATTTGTTGTTCCTATCAGCTCATCTGGGGTCTCCGTCGGTTTCACTTCGTTTATTCCTAGTTTCTCTTTAAAGTGTGTTTTCTGCTTGTCTAGTTCGTCGACCTTAAGGCTTCGTTCCTCATATAGTTCTTCTTTATTGGCACAAGGTCTATGATATGGCTCCGGTTTGTAGCTTTGTGGTGTTTCCTGCAATGAAGGTTGAACAAGTTGGTTATCAACTGAATTTACTTTCTCACCTTTATCACTTGATGTTCTGGCTGAATCAAGAGCTTGAAGAGTGACTATCTCGTCACCTACACGAAGTATGAGTTCACCTGCATAGATATCAGTTTTAGCTCTGGCAGTTGTTAAAAAGGGTCTTCCTAAAATTAAAGGAATATTATTGTCCCCATCAATGTCTAAAACGACAAAGTCTACTGGGAATACGAATTTATCAATTTTGATTAGAACATTTTCTATTATACCCCTAGGAATTCTAATAGTTTTATCAGTTGGATGCTCATCCTAGTTTGTTTGGGTTTCCCTAGACCTAGTTGTTTAAACAGTTTATAAGGCATAACATTTATGCTTGCCCCTAAATTGGCTAACGCATTTTCTATAGATAAAGTACCAATTATGCATGGAATTGTAAAACTCCCTGGATCTTTTAATTTCTGTGGTAGTCTATTTTGTAGAATTGCCGAGCACTTTGCGTTGAGTTCCACATGTGATTCCTCGTCTATCCTTCGCTTTTTAGTTAATGAGCTCCCTTAAAAATTTTCTAGAGTGCAGTATCTGCGAAAGAGCTTGAATAGAGGTAAGTTAATATGTAATTTCTTTAAAAGTTTAAGAAACTTACCGTTGCTCCTCTGTATCATCTCTCTTTAATGCTTGGGGTAAGGTATGCGAGGTTGGTACTCTTTGATTACCGATTTTGGCTTTTCTCGTGTTACCTCTACTTTACCTTCTTCTACCTCGTGTTCTTGTATTGAGTTGGGTTCATCTAACCCTTTACTATCATGAGTTGTGATGGTTTGAATTTGCTCTTTTGGGTTAGTTCGGTGTTGCTTGGCAAGCTTTCTTGTAGTTGTTACGAGATCACCTTGCAAGTTGTCCAACTGACTTAGTAAGTTCCCCAACTTGGTTCTCGATCCCTTTGATTGATGCCTCTTGATTTTCGAGTGCTGTTTCGGTGTTTTGGAGACGAGTTTCTGTGGCTGCCATGAATTTTGTCAACATCTCATCAATGTTCGACTCATCTTCCTATTGGTGAGGTGGTTTTTGAAAATCTGGAGGAAGTTCCGATCCTTGGCTATTTTGATCATCCCATGAGAAATTGGGATGGTACCTCCAACCTGCATTATAAGTGTCATTATAAAAATTATTTTGTGGTCTAGAATAGTGCCTGTATAGTGAGCTTGCTCGTTTTCCATGCCACAACCGTAGGGTGGGTACTCAGGATTCGCCACGCCTCCTAGATTCGAGTCATATTGCATTTCTGAGTGTACCTGCGAGAGACTATACAAACCATCCATCTTTTCATTTATCATCTCTAGCTGGTTAGATAACCTGGTGACCGCGTCGAGGTTGAAGACACTGGCGGCTTTTGTTGGCGTTGTCCTTATAACTTGCCACTGATAGTTATTTAGTGCCATCTACTCTATAAACTAAAATTACCTGTCAAAGCAAATAAAAGAAAAATTAGAAAAGTAAAAAAAAATGAAACTAATAATAAAAGAAATAAATTGCAATAAAAAAATTGGCTAAAGTAATAAAAATTAAGCTTTCTTAATATTTTAGTTCCCTCATGTGGCGCCAAAAACTTGATCATTTGTGAATCGAGCTTTAAAATTTATAAAAGAATGATCGAACACGAAACTAACTCGACAACGATTGAGGCAAGTGCACCTATCGAACAGTAGTATAGCTTAGGCAAGACCGGATTATCGAACCCAAAGGAACTAAAAGTACTAATACTAACTTTCTTTTTTTTTATTTAGCCTAAAATAAAGAGAGATTGTTTATCTAATCTAAATTAATTAACTACTAAACTAAAGACTCTAAGACAAAGAAGAATGAATTTGGAAAATAACTTGGGAAAAACTTAGTTGATTTTGATGATACCCTAGGAAGAATCCACCTAGACTTCACTTGTTATCTAACACTGAACCATACGATTTATTCACTTAGTTGGATCCGTAAGACTCCCTAACGTATATTAAACCCTCTCTCGAGGCGAATAACGTCTAACCCTAGGTTAATTAGTGGAACTCTCTTTCTCTTATAATAACCCCCTAGAATAGCAGTAAATCGATCTATGGATTCCCATATTAGGTTTCATCCTAATCCGGAAAAATCTCGTCACCCTATCTCTAGGCGTGCGATCAACTCCGCTTAATTATGTTGGATCTACTCTTAGGCAGGGTCTATTCCTCCTCCACCTAAGCACATTAAATTTGGATTAAGCACACATAATTAAGAACAAACTAAGTATTTATCATATAATTCAGAAAACAATAACAAGATTCATCATAAGTTTCATCCCCTTCGGGTATCTGAAGGGTTTAGTTCATAATAGTGAAGAAAAACATCTCAGAAGAAAAGATAATCTCAGAAGAAAAGATAACACAAGACATAAGAAATCCCTAAAACCCCCTGAAGGAATTGAAGAAGAAATCCTCCGTCTTGAGTAGAATTTCGGCTTCTTGAGATGGATCAACTGGCTATCCCTGAGTGATTCCCCACAAATCTACCTTCTCTGGCCTAGCAAGACGCCCCTAAACGATGGCTTTCGGCCCCGGCTTCTGCCGAACTCCCCGAATAAGTTGCCCCATTGGGTGTTTATATAAGCTTTGAGATGCCTTACTTGGCCTCCAAGTATCCTAATTTGAGTGCAATTCCTATTTGGGGGTTTAATTAGACTTTGGAATGTGTTTCTTTGCCTCAAGCATCCAAACTGAGTGAAACTCCTCTTGGCCGCGCGCAGGATACGCCATGGCACACGCCCGTGTGAATCGTGGTCAGGCCGTGTGGACTTCGTTGATGAGGCACGGCCGTGTAAATCATGGTCCAGGCCGTGAAACACCCCAAACCCGGCCCACGAGATTTGCCCAAATTTTGTATGTTCCTCAAGTAAACCGGTTTCAAAATTCTTTCATTACATAGAGAAAACTTGTGCGATTTTGAAAAAAAAACTGTTTTGGGTTGGGCTTGTGTTGAAAACAAATTCAATTCTTTATATTAAAAATTTTACTTAAACTTTAATAGGTAAAACTCATAATCATAATAAATAGAAATAAATGGAAAACAATCCAACTATGGACTTATGGCCTTATTACATCAAATAATTTCCAAGTAATTCAAGTACTTAAATAGAAATAGTTGTTCATAAAATAAAAACTTCATGTTGAGCATGGCCACCACAAGTTCTGCCGTCCCGGTCCATCACTGATCATCACCTGAAAAATATTCCCTAACGGGGTGAGTCAAACAGACTCAATGTGTACACAAACACTAAATCAAAATAGAATCTGGCATACAAATGTTACGCATTCATATCATACCATACAAATTATGATGCATTCCCAAACCCAAACCTAATAAGCCATCCGCTACACTCCCCCGTACCAACCTGTACACCGTGGGGACTACTAAGTCGACCCTCCTTCCGCTACACTCCATATCACGGTCTTAGGTCACCGCATTTGTGGTCTAAGGTCACCACGTTCAGATTACTGTGGTCTTAGGTCACCACTTTTAGATTACTGTGGTCTTTGGTCACCACTTTCAGATATCACGGTCTTAGGTCACTGTGTTCGTGGTCTTAAGTCACCACATTCACTTCCCCTTTCAAACAAACCCATATGCCCCATATAATGATGATATGCATAAATATGCCAGAGTTCACATTCTTATCATATTCTCATGTTACTAATGACCTTTTTCATATTCTTTGTAGAAGTAGGAAACGTACCTGAGTACTTAGTACCATAACATGGTACCCTAGCCACTTTCATATTCTTAATATCACATATTTTAATAAAACAGGCCATGAAACATATTAAGAAGTAGTGTGGGGGTACACACTGATTTGCTTAACCACTTCACTGAAATCCACGAAATCGATCCATCGCCTTAGATCTCAAGTTCCTACAATTGATTAATCCCTTACTATTTAGCACAAAGCCTATTCGGCTAGAAAACCAAATCCTAGTAGGATTTGTATTCTTAAAGCTTTCTTGGTGTCGATTTGATGATTTAATCAAATCTCGTAAACTCGTATTTTCCCCTTTGAAATCACTAGTCACTAAATCCCTTGAATTGGTTAGTTTTCGGCTTAAAACACATAATAATAGATCTACTACTAAAATAGGCCTTGGCCGAATTTACCTTTGTTCTTACCTTCCAAATTTTAAATCCGAATTGGATCCTTGCTTCTTTATTGTTTGTCGAAATCCCTATGTACCCATGTTAGATCCAATCTAACATTAAATCATAATAATATAGCTTATGGCCGAATGGTATTCATAACTTACCTTAGATCTTAGAAGTTCCGAAAGATACCTTCTTGTAGTTGACAATTTCTTAAATCCGAAAACACCTTCCATAACTCGGCCAAAATCCATAATAGAGATTAGTCCCTAAATTTTAGATAGGTTTAAAATATAAAAGAATTGAAACCAAACTTTGGATCTTACCCTTTTAAGAAATCAGTAGCACCCTTGTTAAAAGCCCCTTAAAGAATCGGCCTTGATGACTAGATGATAAAGTTTCGGCTTTTGGGATTTAATGGAGAAGTCGACTAGAGGTTCTCTTGGGGTATTTGGTTTCCACGAAAATAAGGAAAAGAAACTTGAGAATTTTGGCAATGGTGGACTATAGATTCGGCTTGACAAAAGAAAAAGAGAAGAGAAGAGAGGAGAGCACTCGGAAATTCGGCAGAGAGAGAGGAGGAGGAAGAAAAATTGATGAGTTGCCCTATTTCCTTCCTTTTATAGCCGAAACTACTCCTCGTAATCCCTTACTTGGCCACCACTCTTCTTTATTTGATAGCTTTATCTCTTAATTTAAAATAATTAGAGAATAATCCTTTATTATCTCTTCAAAAATAATCCAAATTAAATCCCTTATTTATCACCTTATTAATCGAATATTAAAGAGAATAAAACTCCTCCTTTCTAGAAGGCTTGTGCCGTCCACCTCAGAGCTTTCTGGAAGCAAAATAAAACTTCTTTTATTTGCTTTCCAAGTGACTCGAACCTGTGCCCAACACCTTGCATGTGGCGCCATTTCCAGAGGCCCTAAGTGGCATCTTCTGTGCCACTTTTCCAAGCCTGCTTGTGTGTCAAATTTCACAAACTTTTTCTTTTAAGGCCACCTTCCTTAATTTCCTCTTTTAAACTTTAAAACTCGACATTTCTAAGTCATTTCTAAGTTTCCAAAAATTTTCGTTCGGCTCTGTAAACTTGACATTTTCTTACATTTCCAAGTTTCAGAAATGTGCACTTTCCTATTTTGAATCATTTTCAAATCATTTCCACCCATTTCCAAGTTTCCAAAAATGTTCACTTTCCATTTTTTTAACTTAACATTTCCATACATTTTCAGGTTTCCAAAATTGTTCAAAATTTATTCTTAGTACATAAAACATGTTACATCGTACAATTAAACCAAAAATGCATAGGCCCTTTCCAGGATGTTACAATTCTACCCCCTTTAAAATAATTTCGTCCTCGAAATTTTCTAACTAAAATAATTGAGGGTATTCTTGTCGCATTGCCTCTTCTGGTTCCCACGAAGCTTCTTCCGATCCATGATTGCGCCATAACACCTTGACTAGAGGAACTAACTTCCTCCGTAGCACTTTCACATCACGTTCCAATATCCGAATCGGCTCTTCCTCGTAGGATAAGTCTGGCCTTAGCTCTACTTCTTCGATAGGTACCACATGAGACGGATCCGATCGATAACGACGTAGCATGGATATATTGAATACGTTGTGCATCTGCGCGCAACTCGTGGCAACTCCAATTGGTATGCCACTCGCTCCAACTCGCTTCAAAGACTCGATAGGGCCCTATAAACCTTGGGCTTAACTTCTGCGACCGAACCTCATTACCTTTTTCCAAGGTGAGACTTTCGGAAAACACTTGGTC